>CAMTZC010000003.1:5005000-10005000 GCA_947086505.1 Morpho deidamia
TGACTCTTTCCAGGAGGTCAAGGGTTCAAACCCAAGGTAGGCACCAATGAGTTTTTTTATTAAAACTCATCTTATTTATTTATATTTGAAGTTATATATACGTATAGCACGCTTTTTGGCGAAGGAAGACATCGTGAGGATATATGAATGTCTCTAGCGAAAACCTGACTGTGTGTAACTTACCAATCCTGAACAGCGTGGTCTCACCTCAAACCATTCTCAAGAGAGAGAAAACCTATGCCCAACAGTAAGAAAACAACAGGCCGTTACTTTATTTTTTTTACGCAATAATTTTTGCTCCTTATAAATATTATTTAAAGTTGCTCTGAACATGTCAACTACTGAGGTAATTAGTAAATTACTCATGTCTAGTCGGCTCTCAACGTGACACGTATTAGGCTACAACAATCTCCATGACGTTGCTTAAATGAACCTGACATTTAATTAATGAATTTTCAGCTATTTTCAAGTGTTCTAGATCACATTTATTCTACAATCTTGTGTCAATGTACCTAATTACGGTGATTTATGGCATAAAAATATAGTTTAGAACTATTATAAATGTGCAATTGAATCGTCGCTGCAGCAAAAAATTACCCATAATAAAGTGTGGCGCGTAGCATTATAACATTACAAATAATGAAAGTTATCCGTTTTTTGTTAGTATTGCATCACCGCATGAAAAATGTAAAGGAGTTCTATCAAATGACTTATTTTAAATTTGAATTTTAAGTAAAATTTGACCAACTTCCCGGTATCCGATTGAGCTGAAATGAAAATTCATTATGGTTTCAAAATGCGTTCATGGGGACACTTTTTTTACACTCTTTTTAACATTATCAAAATTGAAAATATTTATCTAAATCCCCGAATATGACGTGCTTATAAATACTCAACATAAAGCTTTTGTTAGATTCGAGCATTATCCATATAATATAGCTTTCACAAAAGGCATTGGTAAAAAAATTCAGAGCATTGTGATGCCAAATAACCTTGCTTATATAACGGTGAATATAGCTGCGAACGTTTATGAAATTGCGTAACTCAATTTTGTCCCGAATCGGTATATTTATTAGGCATATTTTAGCTTGTTAGGTTTTAAAAGAAAATAATAGTACCGGAATAGATAAAATATCACGACAATCGGCTTGTACTATGGTCTCGTTTTTCCATGGTCTTGGAAACACCCCTTTCTTTATAGGATAAAAAGTTTTATTCAATGGTAAGGTATAAAGATACAAAGACGATTGAAGGATATAAAAAGGTTTGGTTTGTAGAAAATTTGAACAAAAAACATAGCAATTCGACATTCTTTTGATCAGTCATTTCATGTGCGAAATGTTTTCATTTCACACGACTTTGGTAAAGTATTAAATACAGAGATTGTATAAAATATAACGTAGCCTATATAAAGACCTAAAATAATGAAGCAAAAGCTTCAATATGACAACAGGCACCGTATGAGTTCTCATCAATACGTTTTTGATCTTCCACGAAAACAAGAATATGCAGTATTTCAGATAGGTATTGTTTAAGACTCACTATTGCTAGCTAGCAATGTTGAATACTGGCTGGCAATTATCAGGTATAATAGAAGAAATTCATATTGAGAACCCTTTTCTATGGTGATATAAGAATTATTATATATTTAATGTAAATAAAGAAAAACTGGGTTCGAAAATGCCTTTTCTATTTATTTGTATTGGAAGTTATTCATGCTTATGGAAATTATTCAGGTATGAAATGTAGTGGTATAAACCTATAACTATACTTGTACTACTCTATTACTTTAAATATAAATGTAACGTGGTAATAAAGGACAGTTCATATCTAGCACTCAAGTGTTTCAATACCTCCTTACATCACAGAAACATCCTAATTTATTAGATTTTCTTCCCTATCAGCTACAATGTAACCTTTATAACAACACTAAGCAAACATTTTTTAGGCAACTTTTAGCCTGAAATTAATAATAAGTTCATAAAAAATCATATTTTGTTCTTTTTTGTCCAATAGTTTGGGTATTTATATTTGTAGGTAAAAGTAGATCTATCGTGCAAGAGAATCCAAGGATAACAAGGAATAAATAGATACTATTGAATTTCGTTTTCCATTTCCTCAATTGTATGAAAGAATACGATCCGCTTTGGTGCGAGTTATATGGCAGATCAAGAGATCGTTTATTTGCTACATCGCAGTTTCGCGCCATATTTTTTAGTTTTCCGCTTCGGGTGGGATTTTTTTTGGATTCCTAAAACCGATTTAACTTAAAACTTATCTCCACTTAGCTTCTTATACTACTTACTTCATTATTTTTGGTTTTTGTTGTCATTTTAAACTTAATTTATAAGAAATGAATCCTTTAATTTAGTTGCTGATGTTTAGTGAGTTTGTTATTCTGATTACTATGTGATACTTATTACTTACTATCTTATTACCGGCCCGTCGGCGCAGTGGTTAGTGACCCTGCCTTCAGCTCCGCGGGTCGCAGGTTTGATTCCCATCGAAGGCCAATATTTTCTATAAACGGTTTGTTGGTTCTTCGAGCCTGGGTGTATATATGTATTTAAATAAGTATTTGAAATTATATATGTACTATATCTACCAGTTGTCCGTCACCCATATTACAAGTTTTAAGTTACTTACTTTGGGGTCGGACTACCGTGTGTGTGTCCCATATATTTATTTATTAATTATTTATTTATATATTATATATTCAGGACTAAACAATTTAAAAATCGGTATACCTATTTTCAATTTTTCAATTTTCTTTGTTTTACGTATTATAAAAAAATAAATAATGGCAAGCGATACCTTTGTATAAATCAAATATTTTACTATAAAATAGCGTTAATAACTATTGATTTAGATAGAAACAGGCATGCATGTGAAATCTGGTTGAATCTTTTTAATTGCCCAAACAAATTCTCTTATCGACAATTATGGGCAAATAAGCGTACGGTTATTCTGTTTGTCTAAATTATTTAATTTATTTCACGCTTTGTAAGAACAATCGCTTGTTTATTCTACTGGGAAAGGTATTGTAATGGAGTTCTTATCACGTATTTAATGCTATTCGGGCGCAATCTTATCGAAGTTCGATACGAATTATTTCCCATTGTTTTTGAAAACAGAGCTCGGGTCTTAAGATCTGTTTATGCTAATTGAGAGCTGTAAGGCAGAACTCAGTAACTATTTTCCATTTTTAGAATGTCAAATAGACGTAAATCATTGACAGAGGAGTTTGTAGTAACAAGGTCTTCCCTTTTTGTACGGAACTAATAGTCAGTATTGAGCCAGTTATTGTATGTCTCTTACACTTTCATGGCAAATTATATTTGCGTAAATTAATTGTTTGCATACTCTTAAAGGAGGCTGTGATAGCTCAGCGGTGAGACCGTGCGATTCTTTCGAGGAGGTCACGGGTCCTAGCCCCGGGCAGGCACTAATGAGTTTTTCTGATAAAACTTATGTGACTAATTACAATGTATCACACGATTTTCGGCGAAGGAAAACATCGTGAGGAAATCCTGCATATCTCTAGCCAATCTGGGGATATGGGTAACCTACTAAGCTGCATTGAAGCAGCTTGGTAGGTACTCAGCTCCTTAGCTACAGTAGGCCTATGCCCAGCTGTGTGATAGTAAAAGATTTTAATTTTTTTTATATATACATGAAAATAATTAATTTGCCCTTATCATCTCTGCTAACTGCACCAAATCAAAATCGACTCCAATTAGAAGGAAACCCAACAACGCAACAGAACACAGGATAGTATTAACAGAAATACATTTTAAAAATGAATAAAAAAAAAAAAAAATTTAATTTAAAATTTATGAAAACAGGATACCTTAGTGGCCTATTACTATCCTACTTTACGTTTTTTATAAAGATTAACTCCCCATTATTCAAATTCCTTTCTTTATCCGTTATTTTTGTTTATTCCGTGTTGTTAACACAAAAACACCCTCAGAGTTCTGTCTGGGGGCCGATTAACATACACACCTCGTAAAAACACCCTAACAACTTTGTTTACGGAAATCATTAGACATGGATTGGATCGTATAGCATAAAAATCGTGTGAATAGTACAAATTCTGATAAAACTTTTTGTGTTCTTTGTTGGGAAGTACATCATTGAATTTTATTACTTTATAAGTATCTATTAAAGTAATAATGCCTCTGCATTATTTTTTTAATAAATAAAATAAATATATGGGACACACACGGTCGTCCATCCCCAAAGTAAGTAACTTAAAACTTGTGTTATGGGTGACGGACAACTGGTAAATATACTACATGTATAATTTTAAATACATACTTTAATACAAATACACACCAAGGCTCGAAGAACCAACAAATTGTTGATAGAAAATGTTGGCCCTCGGTGGGAATCGAACCCACGACCCGCGGAGCTGAAGGTGGGGTCACAACCCACTGCGCCAACGGGCTAGTTTCACTTTGTAATTCTATCAATTTACATTTATTTCCGTAAATTTACAAAAGCTACATAGGTACCCTTTTTAGCAAGGAAATTAGTTATAACTTAACTCAACAGGTGGTCAAATTTGGTAACTGTTACTAACGATACGAGGGCATCCATCAATACATTTTAATGAAAAATTACGTCTACAATTTAATATAATAATATATTATTATTATATATTTATAATTTATGTGTACGTTGTACATAGAACAAAAATTAGTGTGATAAAATCTGCATAACACCAGAGAATTTTTTTAATATATGTAACATGTCGATCCGCACTGCAGTACAGTGATGTAATCTCATTTGCTATTCTTATAGTAAACTAGCTGAGCGGGTGAATATTTTTTTTGCCGTATTAATTATTTCTAGGGAATTTCTGGTGTGTTTAATAATTTAATTATAAAAAAAAAATTGGCCAACAATGTTAGGAGACAATCCTTGTCACTTATGAAAAGATCTACTGATTCATTAAAACATTAAAACATGCTAATAAAAATTTATAAAAATCGGTCAATCCGTTTCGGAGAAGTATAGTTAACTAACTGTGTAAAACGAGAATTTTATATCTAAGATGATTACAGGTAAAAGAATTGCTAAAGCTAAATACACATACAATGTTGATGTTTTAAATTTCTTAGGTGTCTTTGAGTTTATATATATTATATTATCAGCTGTATTAATAATTAATACTTTAATTACAATACACTATGTCTTTCAGCTATTAAAACATGAAACTGGAATTTTCGGATCTTAGGATCGTCGTTATTTGTGTTAAACGTCAATTTTTGTAGAGACTTAAGGGTCCTTGTCATTTAAAGTTTTTGAAGTATGACTATATACGAATTAAGCAGCAATACACCCAATCGAACTGTGATAGCCCAGCGGTGAGACCGTGCGCCTCTTTCGAGGGGAACACGAGTTCAAACCCGGGCAGGCACCAATGAGTTTTTCAATTAAAACTCATGTGTCTAATTGATAATTGCAATTAATCACACGCTTTTCGGTTAAGGAAAACATCGTGAGGAAACCTGCATATCTCTAGAGAATTCTGTTGATATGTGTAACCTACCAATCCGCATTGGAGCAGCGTGGTAGGTCTTAGCTCCAACCTTTCCAGAAACGGAGAGAGGAGGCCTATTCCCAGCAGTGGGATTGTAACAGGCCGCTACTTTACTTTTACTTTTACACCCGAATCTGCTAAACTGACATGATTGCATTAAATGCGCAAATTATTAAATAGGATTTAATGAATTTAAGGTGATTTGTATTAAACTTCGAGTTTTGTAGACTCTAAAAGGTCCTTGCCAAAGTTTATTTTAAAAGTTTTTCAAGGTATGTCTATGGACCAATTACGCACCACTACACCCGAATCTAAACTGACATGATTGCATTATATGACAAATAATTACCAGAATAAAAAAAAATGATAAGTCAATATGGCCAATCACTTACCTCACTTACGGGTTAGTCAAAAAGCGAATCGCTCGTATTAATTTAGTCCTAATAAAATGTTATGGAACCCTTTAAATCAGGTGAAATATCCGTCCGCATACCGCTACTCTAGATAACAGTGTAAACTGTAATATTTCAGAGTGGGCAGACAGGCAGCCTAACGAAATGCGCCAAAAGTGATTAATCACTCAAAACAAAGCCTAGCATTTATGCATCACTATTGATAGTGCACAAAAAACGCAATTAAAGCTACAGTTAATTGTTGCAAAAATATTATGGAGCATAAAATTTCTATACTAGCTATAAAAAGGATAATATCAGCTACTATCCGCGGTTTTATCTGCATTGACTTTAATACTAAGATAAAAAGTTGCCTATGTCACTCTCAAATTTTTCAAATACATAATTAATACGTTCCGGATACTTATGAAGCAAACACGATTTAGATGTCATGTCTCCAGACCGCCGTGTGGTATCCGGCTGATTAGAATAGACCACCCTCATTTCTTACCGAGATGTCGTAAAAGGCGACTAAGGTAAGTTGACCCTCTGTGTGGTATCCGGTTGAGTAAAATAGACCACCCTTTTTCTTACCAAGGGCTCGTAAAATACGACTAAGTTAAGATGACGTCAGGCAGGCGGCCGGTCGTAAAATAGGTAGCCGAATCATGTGACAACATGTTCGTAACATGTTGAGCCAACCTCACTTAGAGTGAGATAAGGGCAGGAGAATGATGATGATTACCAAAAACGGAGAGAAGGGACAATACCCAGTAATGGGAAAATAACAGGACGTTACTTTAATCCTACTTCTTTTAAAGTTATAATTCATCCAATAATTTATAAACGTGTTTTGATAGTGCTAAAGACCTGATGTGATGTTTCTATCAGCGCTCGTAGAATAGACTTTAGGTTTATAAAAGTTTATTTACTTGAGTGTAGTTAACTAGAGCGGAACTCGGTCTTAGTCAAACTCCGAGTTAACTTGCGGGTATGTTTAGTGCCCGTAACACTGTCCCAACAATACATGGTTCGAAAACTAAGCTAGTAATTTAGTTATGTGATGTACCAGATTGAAATGCTTAGCTTTTTTGATGTTAAGGTTTTACTAGCTGACCCGGCAAACGTTGTTTTGCCATATAAACTACTACAGAATTGACTTGAAATAACATTTGATATATTCATAATAGATGGCGCTTTTCAATGTCGTCCTATTCCTGTAGAACAGACAAGATTTCTATAGCCTATATATATGTGACCCCGGTGTATGAGGAATAATTGCGCCAAATTTTATCGAAACTGGTTCAGTGAAAGAGTAACAAACATCCATCCATACTCACGCACTTTCGCATCTATAATATTAGCAGGATAGGTATGACTAGGACTAATTTATACGCACACTTCGCCCGCATTAAAATTAGTGTGTCACAAAATTTGTCCCGGGTCGAACATAATAGTCGCTATTGTGATTTAACCATAACAGATAACAGACAGAACAGAGAGACATGCTATCGCGGATTTTTTGTAGTATTTTGTACATCTACAGTTCTCTGGTACATTACTCTAGTATCTCTGGTAATAAAACGGTAATGTGCTATTAACGGTATTGTGCTCAACCTAATTAAAGAATTGCACTACCGTTTAGTAAAAACCGTACAAAAAACTATTCAGTAAATTTAGAGAAAATTGATGACAGACAGCTTTTGAAGACTTCGTTTTATTTATTTATTTATTTATTTATGTACCATAAAGAAAAAATATGTAAGAAAAACATTATCAACATAAAACAGAGTACAACGGTCAACTTATCCCTTTGACAGAGATCTCTACCAGCTAACCTACGAAGTGAGACAATTTATATTGTAACAGCTATGGTACTAATATCCTAACTTATATACTCATAAATATATATATTTTATTATAGTTTTATAATAAGTATACATGTGTATCACCATAGGTGTTATTGCAATTAATTTTGATATCTATCTACGCAATATATGTATGCAATATGTAGAAAGTATAGAAAAAGAGATATATAAGAGAATATATTGAAAAGATATAATATAGATTTCTAGATAGAGAGTAATCTAGATGAAAAATTTAATTAGACTTCAAAGGGGATTCAATCATAATTTTTATGGCTTCTGGGTAGTATTAACTGTATATTGATCAATAATTTTCTTATATTTCAACGAGTTTTCCGTTCGACTGCAGCATTCTTTTCACAATACAATTCTTATTCATTTTCATTCGTTGGCGCTGAGAAGGATTTCTTTCTACCTTTGACACAAAATTACATTTATACCGTTTCAGTTCGTGCACGGAAGCGGAAGGTATCTGGGACGAATACATCTAAAGCTACTTTAACTGAAATTGTTGGTTGTTTTTTACATACAAATATATGTAGGTTACAAACGTTACATAACATTTGGACTAAAATAGTTACAATCTCTATTTATATTCATTTTAACTATGCTATATATGGTTAAAATTAATAGCTGAGCCAGCTCCCGCTGATTAAATAGAGCACCCTCATTTCTTACTGAGGTGTCGCAAAAGGCGACTAAGATGATTTGACACACCGTGTGGTATCCGGTTGAGTAAAATAGACCACCCTCTTTCTTACCGAGAGGGTCGTAAAATACGATCAAGGCAAGTTGACGTCATGCAGGCCGGTCGTAAAATACGTAGCCAAATCATGTGACAACATGTTTGTAGCATGATGTGCCGACGTCACTTACCCCTCGTACGCACGAGAGGATTTTTATCGCGCGTAAAAATTACGCCGAATTGAAACAAAGTGATATCCAGGTATCTGTTCACACGACAGCGTATTTAATTCGCGACGTATTTTATCGTGCAGTGTTCCATTTTAGTCGTTAGGGCGAGGGCGTTAAGCTGAATACACCATACGAAACTTCTTATAACGCCTATTGTGGATTTTTAACGCAAAGTATTTTTTACGACTCGTTCGGACGATCGTAAAAAATGAAACAAATGGATATCCAGGTATCTGTTCACACGACAGCGCATTTAAAACGCGACGTATTTTTATAGCGCAGTGGTCCATTTTATTGCGATAGCGATAGGCGTCACCCGCATAGAACATACGAAACTTCTTATTACTATTCGCACAAACGCGAAAAAATCGCAAGCGTTGCTTTCAGTTCGTCGCGAGCTCCCTCGACGGTCTGACGTGTTATTTAGTTTTTGCCTGAGAGTGCATAGTACGATGTCGTTTATCGATCCAGAAGTACTTATTATAGAAGTGGATACTCGTGCGCATCTATATGCGAAACATTTTCTAGAATACTGAAATAAAATTATGAAAAGTAAAAATTGCTTTGTAATTTCGTATTTCACTCGTTTATTTATATACAAATTGATTTACATTTTTAAATATTTTCATTTTTAAAAATTGCCATCCACGGAGAGCGGAGAGAAGACTCAAGCTCCCGGTGGTTAGGGCTACAGAGTGAAGAACCTCCTCACTATCCGTGCCGTCTCAAGCAACACTGCCTTCTGTATCCTGCGCTTGATCCTGCAACTAAGCGTGAGCCTCTTAAGATGTTGGTCGAGGCTCTTCGCAATAAGACCTTTAACCGATACAACAATTGGAACAATTATTGTTGAATCAATATCCCACATGGCGGTCACCTCATGAGCTAAATCTAAATATTTTGTTAATTTTTCTTTTTCTGGTCGTATGAGATTATCGCCATGCGGGACAGTGATATCAACAATGATTGCCCGACCCGCTGACCGATCCACTAAAACTATATCAGGTTTATTGGCAACAATATACCTGTCAGTAATAATGGATCGGTCCTAGTAGAGCAAAGCACGATCATTTAGTAATTTCGTTATTATTGTTTTCCTTACTTTAGGGCTAAAGTCAATCGTCGTACATTTTATTTTTGCTGAACGCATATTAGTGGCTTGAAATGTGTTATCCTGGGACCAATATTTCCATAAAATTATCAAATAATCTTATTCTATTTTATTTATCTTATACTATTATATTTATTATTATTTATTTAAAAAGGAAGTCAATGCAATATATAGTTTACAATATAATGTATAGATACAATCATCTTAGTATTACTAACCCGTATATCTCACTTATAGGCTAACTCAGCATCAGTTAAAAATGACAAACAGTTGTTAAACTGTAAATTACTGTAAAACTGTAAAAGAAAATAACCTTATTGGTAAAAATAATTAAACGTATAAATAAATATATGATAATATAAATAAATATAAAGAACAGTCGTATATCCTCAAAGTAAGTAACTTAATACTTGTGTTATGGGTGAATAAAACTGGTAAATATACTAATATGTAATTTTAAATACAAACGAGGGGTTAGAGTGGGATAAGGGCAGAAGGATGTGATGTACTTATATTAATTCGTTACTAAAATTATAATATAATATATTTATTATAATTTTCGCTAATCAACCGCTAAGAACATGACCTTTTTCTTTTATATAAAGAAATAGAGAACATACTTTTCTATATATAAAAGATAATATATGTACGCTCCTTATAAACTCAGAAACGGCTGGACCCATTTTAATAAAATTTGCAGACAATCTTTAGATTGTCTTGCACTGAGCATTTTTTAAATATTATTAATATATCTTCATACCATCATATCATAAGCCCGTTCCGGCGAAATGGGCTTGGTATGCTAGTGTATTATAAAATGAAACGTTTTTTGTATTGTCATGAGAACAACGACTTACTATTAGCTTTAGTGTAATAGATTTTCGAATGCCACACAGACGTCCAATCTGCTATAAACTTGTTCAAAGCCCTTGTAATACTATTTCCGGGAAGGCTATTCCATTAAATCTAGTTTATAGTCGGTTTTAGCTGACAAACAGTTTAAAGCAAAACGAAATTACGGACAATTTTCGATAAAAATATCTTATTAAGTTAAATTTTTATGTCCTATATTATTTGGGTATAAAAAATTCAGAATTTTACTACGATATTCACATGTTTAAAAATTTCAAACGTCGTGTATATTTATTTCATTGATGTAAATAATTAATATTTAAAAGATAATCTATGAATTTCTTTTAAATATTAATTCTTAACATCGGACTTTGGAAAATAGAAAATATACAATGCAATGAGAAAGTCTGACTTTTGTCTGTTAATCTCATATACCGGTTTAAAAAAAAAGGTAAAAACCCGGTTTTTTCCTAGGCAGGAACAAATTACATAGTATATAATTGAGGCTTTAATATTTAATTTTAGGCGAACGAATTCGAGGATAAGACATGAGTATAAAAGATTTTTCTAAGTATTTTGCTTAGTGCAACTCATTTCCCAAGAACGGATTCACTGTATTTTTTTTAATATTCTTTAAAGCTCATTGAAGGTTTGACCATGGAGCAAAAAATTGGGCAATTCTAAGGAAATAATAAATCAAAACTACAAATTGATCATTACCGAAATTAAAGATGTTCCCAGGCTATACGAAATTCGTGAATAGATATCTAGCATAATACAATTCAAGTTAAAAAAGCTTTAAAAAGCTTTTTAACAAAATTCCACGTCGCTACTGTCGACCGTTGAGAAGTTCCCTCGTCTGGAGACCATCCTGGCAGCACCAGGTCATGCTTATTATAAACTTTGATTATTATAAACATGCATTGTCATCGGGGTCGGGACTGGATCAGTAAAATCACCCCCCCCCCTCTCGGACCCCGGAAAGTGATATATTTAACTTGTAAGATTCCTCCTTCATATACATACACGGCAAGTTGAATAAAAGCCTTCTAATAATATATAATGTAAGATCGTTAAGATGTTTTATTTGGTGACAAAGAAAATAGAAATAAAATATACAATGCCTTCCGCTCCAATTATACATATAGATTATACAATAGGTTTAATTTCGCAAATGGTCGTCCATGTTCGCGCGAGTGCATCCCACTTCCGATACGCGGCAGCACTGCGGCTCCCGGCGCTGTTAAAATACGACGCATATTGTTCAGCGCGCCATTCATATTCTACACGTAAAAGTTCCGGTCATATCTTTGAATTTACTGCCGTTTTGTGGACTGTTTCCGTTGGAAAAGTTTAAATTTAGATACTTTGTGCATTCGTCTTGATAGTTATATGGCCTTTGCAATATGGTTAACCGTGATTTGGAATTTTTAACTTCGAGGTGTAAGAGGGGTAGGTTGTATGGCCAAATTGCGAAAAAGAGGCTCATATTGCTGCGTTATACTACTAGTGCTACAAGTTAGTAGCTGCGTGAATTTTATCTTTTTTTTCATTTTCAACCCTTACTTACGACCACTCCCATTACGCAAACGATCAGATTAACATACATACTTTATTAAAAGTACATATGACATGGATGCTGTCAACATTTGACACGCTCAAGTAGGTAGGTCCAAGTAAAAGTTTTTTTTTTACTCTTTTGAAAATTTATAGCCACTTCCCCCCGCCGTTAAAAAGGTATACATTTTTTTGGTTTTTTCCATCTAAGCTTTATCTCTGAACTCAAAACTTATATTGAACATATTGACATTCGCTGAATATTCTGTTGACTAACGTGGAATATTTGCAGAGATATTTGCACAATCAGCACAGCCGTTCGAAATTTGATGCTTGATGTGGTGCTTGAAATTAATTTCAGATTGCTGAGCCAAAATTCATCGTCATATTCTGTGAATCCAACGGTTACCTACATTTATGAAACTTAATCTACACAATTAATTAATAATTATTTAACAGATAATATGTTTATAATTTATATTTATTTATTAAATAACCTCAAATTTATGTAGTATAGTCATTGTTTTTTTTTACTTTTTGCTGAAATTTACTATGTATCATGCTTTTTTATACATACCTATTGTTAGAAAAGCAAACAATAGCACGTGCGTTTTATGATAAATAAAAATAGAAAAAAATATTTAAAATTTATAAAATATTCATTTTAAATCATTTTAAACAAGAAAGCTGGTTCTGATTTGAATTAAAAAGGTAGATATGTCTATATTCATGAATACGCAAAATTATAATACACGACAATTAATAAAAAATACTTCAGTTCTTCAGTTTCCAAATGCAAAGTTGCGATTCTGGCATTTTTTGTCAACGGTATCAATATCTGTTAAAAAACCATTTACAGAAGGTATTCGTCTATTACAAATAACCAGAAAGTTAAAATAGAATTTACGATGTCATAACTCAGTGGATGCTGCTTTAGTGCAGTTTGTTTTATAATTTGCCGCTTATTAACTGTAATAGCCACTTTGACACTGGCTTGTAATATAATCAACAACATGGACGCTGGACATTACAATAGTTATTTTAGTTTCAAAGCCTTTTTTAGTTTTATTAGTCTAGCTAGGTGAACACTTATAAATTAATTTATAGAATTAGACGCTACTTTGCGGAGATAACACAATAGTCCATCCATAATAACGTTTGACGTGGAGTCAATCTCCTGATGACGCATCGGTTACGGGGCGAAACGATTGTTGAGTTTGTGATAGTGAACGTGTGCTTGTGTATTGTGGTGTGGTGGTATAAAACGGATAGTTCACTATACATTTAGCATTATATATATTTTCTATTTACTTTGTCGCGGATTATAGCAAAATAATTTTATTATTACTTTTGTGTTATAAATTAAATTTATATGAAATTTTATCCTCCAAATACAGTACTGAATAGATAGGTGTAATATAAACTACATTTAAGAAATGAGCACTAAAACTGGATATACAGAAAACCAAATTTTATGATTAAAAAAATTCACTGATATGCGTATGGCTTGCAATAAAAGTATGCATTTTTATGTGCATACTAGCAATGTTACTAAGTAAACATGACGTCATGTGCTGCAAATTTGTAACGTATTTTATGGCAATATTGAAATTTGTTTAAAGACTAAATTATTTAGATACACGTTAAAACAAAGTTTAAATTAATATGAAAGTTTTTCTTTTTTATCATCAAATCATAAAGTGTACCCTCAATTTTACAAAATACATTTGTTCCTGTTTCCGAAAGAAAATCGGTAAGTTTTTCATTTTCTTTGATAAATCGGTGTATTAATTATAAGTAATGTAGTTTTAAATGTGCATAATTTCATCATTATCGGTCTAGTGAATTACAAACAACATTCTTAAATAAATTATGCTATATTTAAACATGTCTGTGGATTATTTTTGATCGTGAACTCAAACTTTATTGACTACAATTTAAAATATCTGTTTCCATTTATTCAATATGTGACACAATAATTTGGTCTCGAAGCTATTGTCATCCTCTTATAGTCATGTCAGTCAGTCTGTATCAATTGCTTTCTAGTTAAGAAAACAATTTCTCACGACGACAACAGAATTTTCAGGGTAAAGATGTTCTTATGTCAATATACTTACTCATAAATTATATTATTTAAAGAGTAGGTCTTTTGCAAGAAGTAGGTGAAAAACACAATAGTGGCAAGTCATATTGAGTTAATATTAAGACTGTTATATCGAAGTTCCAATATATCTTGGCTTTCTTGAAATATAAGTTCAAAACTAGATGACTTATATGGGTTGTGGTATATATTATATACGAGTAGAAAAGATCGACGTTCGACTACTATGGAAAGCCAATGGTTGCCCTCATAAATCTGTTCTGCTGTCTGAGGTGTTATTTTTCAAACTTGCGTGAAAACGACGGCCGCATTGAAAATTATTGGTCTTATACAAGTTTAGTTGTTTATTTTGAAGCGGAGGGATATTTCTTGCACGCGATAAAAATTCTAAGTTTACTACATATATTAACATACTCCGTTAAATTTAACCTAGTTTAGGTCAGAAATTATAGTTAATATTTATAAATAGTCAATCAAATGTAAGGGTTATCTTTTAGTAGGAGCTATTAAAAAAAATCTAAATCTCTAAGAAATATAAAGAATACAAAAAATATAGGAGATATTCATGACAATCCTCCTCCTCCTGCCCTTATCTCACTCTAATTGGGGTCAGCACGACATGTTACAAACATGTTGTCACATGCTTTGGTTAGGTAATTTACGACCGGTCGCCTACCTGACGTCAACTTACCTTAGTGGTATTTTAGACCCCTCGGTAAGAAAGGAGGTAGTCTATTCTACTCAACCGGATACCACACGGTGGGTCAATTCACCTTAGTCGCCTTTTACGACATCTCGGTAAGAAAGGAGGGTCGTCTATTGTACTCAACCGGAAACCACACGGTGGGTCAACTTACCTTAGTTGAAGCGGAAAATATCATGTTTTTAAAAAAAATCCAGTAAATATGTCGGTCAGACAGGCAGTAATTTTGCAACCCCTTTCCAAGAACACGGCCGCATATAGGTATAAGGAAACAAATATCAAATTTTGCAAAACACCTGTTAGAAAGTTATCATAACATACCTAACTCCAATGCCCACTAGCGATAAAAGCAACACAATTAATATTTTAGAGCAACTGGAAATAATTAAATATAACAATGGCACCTTAATTAACAATCAGCTAAAGAAATCCGATAAAATTAGACGTGAGTATAGCCGGTATCTTTATTAACTATGAATACTACTCACGATAGTTTAAATTTAAAAATCAGCTAAAGATTTCAAATTGCAGGTTCATACACTTGTTTGGAGGCAAAATAAATGGCTGGGTTTAATTTAGTACTATATAATACTACAATTACAGATTTTTTTGTAAAGATCCTCTCCTGATGCTTTTGTTATGGGACGAAACGTTCGTTGAGATTGTCATATGAGAACGAATAGTGCTTTCTACATTTAGCATAATACAAATTACAGAAGATATAACAGAACTATTTTGCTATAATCCGCGTTCATTGAGAGAATGTATGTAATGCTAACTCTTTTAACAAATAAGCTTTTGTAATATGGAATTCCGCAAAGCAACGCCTGCTTCTATTAATTAAATTGCCATAATATTAACATCTTTTACTTCACATCTAAAAGTATACACTTACGAGAAATTTTCTATTCAAATTCGTGATTTCCCAACGGAGTATAAAAATTTTGTTTTGCGACGACTAATATTTGTTTGTATTCGAGCTAACCTTAAATAAAAAGTCTGAAATAAAAAAAATAATGATGATATGTTCGGAGATGATACGAAATATTAAATTATTCAATATGTTTCCTCTTTTCCTAGTAGTTGGCTAACGTACAGTTATTAAAATTAATCTACAATGTTATGATCTGTAGCCCTTGATCCCATAATGAGCATAAAATGTCGAGATACACATCTTATGTCACATATTTTTGCTGCTATTAAAAACTAACGTTTTTATTTGCATGTATATTAATATCATAAATGATAAAAACTTAAAGTCCTTCTGGACTGGTTAAGGTAAGTCAAATTATAATATTTTTTTAAAATAAAATATATTTTACCGGATATGCTTAATGTTAATTTTCCGATATCCTTTAGTAGCGTGTAATATTTGCCTGCTTTGAAATAACACGTATTTCATAAAATCATCATCATCCTCATCATCCTCCTGCCCTTATCCCACTCTACGTGGGGTCGGCACATGTTACAAACATGTTGTTATATGATTTGGCTACGTATTTTACGACCGGCCGCCTGCCTGAGGTCAACTTACCTTAGTCGTATTTTACGACCCCTCGGTAAGAAAGAGGGTGGTCTATTCTACTTAACCGGATACCACACGGTGGGTCAACTCACCTTAGTCGCCTTTTACGACACCTCGGTAAGAAATGAGGGTGGTCTATTCTACTCAGCCGGATACCACACGGCGTCTCTCAATTCGTATCTCCCACTTTTACTCTCTGACTCTCGCTATCTTTTTGTTTCTCGCTCTATTTTTTTTTCAACTCCTCGGCTATTATCATTTTTGAACTGATTAAATCCTGCATATGATCTACCAAATTGTTACGTTGTAATATCGTTCATCGTAACAATTCAATGGCTCTGTATTTGCTATTTTATGTATTAATATATTAAGGCATTGCTAATGTATGAACAATCCTTTACATAATATTAGAATGGACACAATGAATATCAATAGAAATGTACTACATATGTTGTGAGCATATAATTCGTCAGAAATTAATTAATATTATAATCACGAAGGATTTTATTATTGTTACAAGTCATAGTGTAGTGAATTAAACGTAGATGAATTGTAATTTGTTACTATTCGTTTATCATCTTCCTGCCTGGCCTGCAGAGCCAGCCAGAAACTCGTCGGTAGCTCTTATCAAATATTCATGTTTATATTATGTATATTTTATGACAAAAATTAAATTGATTATTTATTAAATTATAACAATTGAATTATAACAATACAATGGTCTCATATATAGGATACAATAATTCCCATTTTTCTTCGGGAACAGGAAAAAATATATAGAACATAATTGAAGGTATTTTAACACTAAACTAGACTCGAACGAGGTCGTGTATATAAGCAAACTAACCCATTCATTACTCTGAATGTGTTGTGGCTATGAATATGAATGAAACAATCTAGAGCGACGTCTATGAAATTTATTGGTAATATTACAGCGAGAACTTACTAGAGACCGGAATGAGGCAGTAATTTGACTGTCAACTTTATTATCGATAGAGCAATGGAGGACTTCCACAACAAAATATGCGTCCGACGGTAATGTATCAGACTATAAATATCTTTAAGACGTATAATAATATAAAATATAGCATGTGTATATATGCGAAAGTAATATAAAATAATACTTTAATTTATTCTTAAGATATTTGCTTATGATATATGGTATACTTACAGGTTTCGCTTAACCATCATTGAAATCGCATCCATGGCAATAGTCAAGTGCCATTTCTTTAGTTTTTGTATAGTGGCATCACTGTGATCGCGTGACCGATGCCAAAACGGGGGTTTGGTTTTGTAGCCAAAATTGTTGTGGGGTTCGTCACATTGAAGGCAGTCTCGTTGTAATACTCGACTCATACGGTTATTAGCTTAGCTTACGCGGCTAGACCGTTTCATCCCTTGGAGTCTTTCTGTAAAGCTTGGCTTGTTGGATTATTAAACGCTCCCGCGTTTAAATCGTGTTTCTGTCTTAATTGGTCTCAACCAGCAGGTTCATGCGTCGTTACTACGCAAGTAGTATCATTACTGTGTCGTTTTAATATTTCTTGGGTAGTTCCGCGTCTACTCAAATTAAGTGTTCTTTGTTATTATAATCTAACTTCAAGTGATTGTTGTCCGTGATAAGAGTAACCACTGAGTTTCTTGCCAGTTCTTCTCAGTGAATGACAGCGTTCCGAACTGGTAGTAGAATCGATCTGGTAATAATTTCTATCTGTATGTATATTGCATATATAAAAGTGATAATATATATTTTGCTGTAATCCGCGAGAAAGTAAATAGGAAATATATATATAATGCTAAAGGATTGTCGAGTGGAGTATACGTTTTCATTCCTGTACATGCAGCATTCGTTAAAGACACATGCATAAACCTCCACCACCGTCACCACAATACACAAGCAC
Source organism: Morpho deidamia (assembly GCA_947086505.1). Taxonomy (NCBI): domain Eukaryota; kingdom Metazoa; phylum Arthropoda; class Insecta; order Lepidoptera; family Nymphalidae; genus Morpho; species Morpho deidamia. The sequence goes on from CAMTZC010000003.1 coordinate 5,023,471, forward strand.
GTTTACTATCACAAATTCAACAATCTCTTCGTCCCGGAACCAAAGCATCATCAGGGAGGATGCCGGCGGTGATCGAGTTTTGTGCGTGTTTTTGCGAATTCTGCATGTATCGGATGTAAAAACGGATAGTCCACTCTACATTTAGCATTCTATATATTTCCTATTTACTTTATCGTGGATTATATCAAAATAGTTTTATTATTACTTTTGTATTATAGATCTCTGTAAAGTAACGCCTAATTCTATGTTCTATTATTTCTATCATCGTTCTCCTGCTATGCAATCTAAATGGGGTCTGACAGGCCGCCTCCCTATCGTTAACTTGCCGCCTTTCACGACACTTTGGTAAGAAATGGGGATCGTCTATTCTATTCAGTCTGATACCATACGGCGGGTCAACTTACCTTAGTCACCTTTTACGATACTTCGGTAAGAAATAAGGGTGGTCTATTCTACTCAACCAGATACCGCACGGCGGATGAACTTACCTTAATCATTTTAGTTGTTAGGATACCGATCTCATACATTATACTACCAGGATTAGTTACCGCAAGTATCACAAAAAACCACCAACACTGAACAAGTAGTGCACACATTCACTTCGTCAATATTAGCGATCGTTTCGCTGCGTAACCGAACCATGGTCAGCAAAAAGGCTCCACGGCAAAATCGCAATGCCATGTAAATTAAAACAATGTTGTCCGCCGAAGGTCCAAGATATGATGATATTCCCTTAGGTAAACAAGTAAATTTACTATCACATATTACTAATGAAGTGGAAGGTAATGGGTGTCTTAATACATTAAAGCTCTATTACTCAGGTTTACGACCTCATGTGTTCTCCCATTGTATGTGGATAATATTATATATTTGTATAGGCAATGAGCGGTTGGGTAAATATGCTTTTGATAATGAGTTCTGAACTATTAGGTTGGGGCACAATATAATAGACATGTCGCGAAGGAATATTGAATAAGTCGTGACATTATTGTAATAGCGAGATCTAAATCTGATTTGATTGTGATTTAATTTAATTTAATTGAATTGAAAAAATTGAATTGTTAAGGCCTTTTTTAATTTTTATTTAAATTTTGTTTTAAAATTATTTCATTACATAATTTTACAATCCGAAATGGCCGAAAATGTAACAACATTCATATTTAATACGTTGTCGTAAAAATATATTATTATATTATTATTAATACTAGCTTTTAAGCGCAACTTCGTTCGCGTGGACTGCAGTCTTATTATTTGAGTAAACCCTTATACTTATATTAATTATGGTTAAAGTGGGTTAACCTTAAAAGCTAGTCGTATGTTGTTGCTATGTTGTTGCGGACTTTTATTTAGAACTTTTACAGGGGAACAATTTTTTAATACATGATTTTTCAATAACTATCACCATTTACTTAGCGCACGCAAGGAACACTTTAAAATATGCCGTTTTCGCAATATTATTTTCGCTGCTCCTCTCCTATTCATCTTAGCGTGATGTTATATGGTCAATAGCCTTCCTCGATAAATGGACTATCTTACACTTAAATATTTTTTTCAAATCCATCCAGTAGTTCCTAAGATTAGTGCGTTCAAACAATCAATCAAATCAAACAAAGAAACAAACAAACAAACTCTTCAGCTTTATATAGTAGTATAGATAAAACTTAGAATATGCGGTACTTGTATAGAACTTTATGAAGTGGGCGTAGCACACTTTCAATTTATATTAATCTAACGAAGAGATGGGGTTTGAGAAAGTAGATAAATATTTCGCTTTTGTACTCCTTCTGTCATAGTTTTTCTTTTAAGATATTGCTTAAGCGATTAGATCATCTTTGCACGATGTTATATTGATTTGATTGTCTATTTTTTGGTTCAGTCAAACGTGAAGAAATAAAATGTTGGAACACTATGTTTTCATTTTGATATCTTTAATCGTAATAGTCTCAAGACTAATGTTAACATGATTCATAAGGTTTCTAAATTAAGGGAGGCTACTGAAAATACAAGAATGGTACTATTACCAAGAGAGTAGTTTAAGTGTAAAAAACATTGTTATATATATTAGGTTAAAAAATGAAAAGATTATTAGAGGTTACATAAGAAGGAACTTAACACAGTACCTAGCAAAATAATCATTAAAAAGCTGTATATTATGTCTATATCGCAGCTATATTCTATTGAAATGGCGTAATCGGCGTAAGCTTCATATAGAAATTTTTACATCATTTTATCCCAGTTACGTTATTTCAAAAGAGTAAAAGGATACAATATAAATAACAGCATCAGTATACCTGTTTTAAAACGAATGTTTTTTCAAGTCCGCAACTAAAACACACAGCTTTTACCATTCTAATGTAATTGTGAAAGTGCACTCATACCTCCTGGGACGTTGCAGCTCTTTGTCATCTTCCGTTTTCAAAATTTGCGAGACACGAGCATGGATCGTAGCAAGATGTTATTTTTTTAATATTTGACCTTTTCAATTTTTACGTTATTTATTATTGTATTTATTACAAGCTGTTTCCCCGGAACAAAAAGGTTCTGGTCTTTAGGTTTGACCTCTAAGTAAATTTTCCTACAAAACCGTTACTTCGTCAGAACAACATTTGTTTATGTGCGTGTCTGTAACGCGACACGATTGCCGAAGATCGATATTTTCTAAAAAATAAATTGTAGGTTCTTCGAGTCTCGGTGTATTTAGTACCAGCCTGTTACAATCCCACTGCTGGGAATAGGCCTCTTCTCTCCGTTTCTGGAGAGAAGGGTTGGAGCTAAGACCTACCACGCTGCTCCAATGCGGATTGGTAGGTTACACATATCTCCAGAATTCTCTAGAGATATGCAGGTTTCCTCACGATGTTTTCCTTCACCGAAAAGCGTGTGATAAATTGCAATTATCAATTAGACACATGAGTTTTAATAGAAAAACTCATTGGTGCCTGCCCGGGTTTGAACTCGTGTTCCCCTCGAAAGAGTCGCACGGTCTCACCGCTGGGCTATCACAGCTAATGTGATATTTATGTGTATTTATGTATTTACAATTATATTTATATTTATAGGTTGTCTGTCAATCATAACATAAGTGTTTAGTTACTTCCTTCCTGGGCGGACGATCGTATGTAAAATTTTCCCATATATACAGTCCCATATTACCACTCGTGAATAACTTCACAAGTCCAAAACACATAATTTTCAGGACAGCCAGTTTAATACGTTTAGAGCTGTGATAGCCCAGCGGCGAGACAGTGCGACTCTTTCGAGGGGAACACGAGTTCAAACCCGGGCAGGAACCAATGAGTTTTTCTATTAATACTCATATATTAATTGATAATTGCAATTTATCACACGCTTTTCGGTGAAGGAAGACATCGTGAGGAAACCTGCATATCTCTAGAGAATTCTAGAGATATGTGTAACCTACCAATCCGCATTGGAGCAGCGTGGTAGGTCTTAGGTCCAAGCCTTCTGTCCAGAAACGGAGAGAAGGCTTTACATACGTTTAATGTACGTTAAAGAGAGATATTTAAATATTCACAAGTTCGTATGTGCGATGTAAAAGACTAATCGACATCACTGAAGTATTCACCATATAAATTAGACAATGCTAATGCCTATTATGATTAAAAATACATAAGGACGCAAGTCGACTTATCAAGATATTCATGTCTGGAATATTCGTATATATGGATATATTCGTATATAAAACTTAAGGTTGCGGGTTCAGGTACTAGTAGTGTAGATGCAGAACTGAACCCTCTTCAAGTCAAATGTCATTGACAAACGAGCGTGTTATCGCAGCGATGACTGTCAATATCGGACTACTCGCCTCATGATTAATGTCTGACGTTTACTAGTTTTGGATCAGTATCTATTTTGTTTAGACTATTCTCGTTTTAATCAAGAATCTATGATTATAAGAATTATGAATGAACCTGTGATTGCCGAACTGTGAGACAGTTTGAATTTTAGTATAAGGTCAGGGATTCCAACTCCAGGCGCAAGTGAGTTTTTCCACTAGTACTTACGTGCAGAAGCTATCCTTTCTTTTCTTAGCTATGGGTATGCTATCCTCTTGATGATGCTTAGGTTTTGGAGCAAAATGATCGTAGTGATAGTAGTAGTGATTGTGTGTATTGCTTGTGTGAATTGCTGGTGGCAGTATTTTGGGATATGTGTGGAGACTTGTCCTGCATGTGTGAGGTATGTGAATGTTGCCTGCTTCATACACTTAGCATTACATAGATTCTCTTAAGAAACGCGGATTATAGAAAAAAAATTCGTGCTTAATTAATATGTACAATTTATCACACTCTTTTAGGTGCAGGAAAACGTGAGAAAATTTGTATATCTCTGGGGAATACTTGAGATATGTTGATAAAATACAGATATATTTTATGTGCTCGACTATGCGTCTGCGTTTGTCTTATGAACTCCGTGTCTCTAAAATATAGCCCATTGGCAGGTATAATAAATGGAACCATGATTGGCAAAAATCTAATAACCAATAGCTACAATCTGAAGCGAATTTCGTTTTGTAGGATACATAATTAATTATTGCTTGAGATGGCACGTGTTATAAGGACGTTCCTTCTAGATTTTTAGCCATTGAATACCTTGGCCTTCCTCAGGTCCCAGTGGATAAAACTTATTTTATATTTACAAATACGAAAGTATGTCTGTCTGCCAACCTGTTACGTGTCCGTGGCTAATCTGCTGGGCGAATATATATTGATGAAGTTGGCATAAAAATGTTTATAAAATGGGGTACATATAGGATATAAAAAAAATGTTATTCTTTCGGGAACATGTTAAAACACGCCACCACTAGTATATAATAAAAGACGTCATATTATGGTAACGATTTGTAATTCAGTTTAATAAGTATCGATTTGAATAGAATAATATTTTACTTTACAAGCAATAATATGATAATGTTACATTCACAAAGATTTTCAAGTGAGTCCTTGAGTTAACTTAAACAAATATTCACTTCAAACAGATGGTTACCTTTATTAAAAAGGTAAAAACGTGGGAAGAAAATGTATGTTTTACTTTGCTATTTCTAGTATGTTTCTTATATAAAAAGAAATAAATATAGATATCAAATCAATAATAATATTATAAATACTGTCTGTCTGTAACGCTTTCACGGCCAATCCGCTGGAACAATATCCATCTCCTAATGATACTTTAATTACGGGGCGAAACGATCTTAGAGATTGTCATTATGAGTGTGTGTAGAGCTAGTGTAGTGTGTTGTTGGTGGCGCTTTGAAACGTGCGGTCACTAATCCTGCATGAATAAGGTATGTGAACGATTTTGATTCCTACGCATAGCATTAATTTTCAACAGCTTTTCTTAACAAACGCAAATTATTGCAAAATAATTTTATCATAAACTTATGTATAATTGAGGGTAATGTAACATTTTGGCGGTGGGTGCGTCTTTTAAATATATATCTATGTAAGATTTAAAAGTTAAGTTTCCGAACGGTGTGTAAGATGACAAATCCATACATCTGTTCGCGAGCGAATGATTCAACTTCCTTCCTTTTTCGGTACGACGCCAACACGCTTACTTACGTCTCTGTTAATTATTATAATTTTTAAGAATTAACGAGCTAATTTAATAGTAAAGTGCTTTCAGTCAGACCCACACCCACATCTTATAAAGATGTGGGTGTGGGTCTATATAGTCTATATATATTATCTATTATATTTCCTATCATACCACAGTTATCACACAAGGGACATTATCACCGGATATTAGCTGCAATGGTCTTTCATCTAAAATTTTTATTTTTAGAGTTCTAATATTTAAGCCTTAATGTTTTTAATGTTTTCATTATTCTCTTGTGTTTATATTTAGGTTGATAATTGAAACTAAGAATTATGTGATCTACTATAATTGATACTACAGAATTAATTAAAAAATATATAGATTATTTATTGGATGGTGTATTACGTAATTAATGTTGTTGCAGATCTGAATAAATGAATACTATATTTAAACTCATATGCTAGATATCATTCTTCTACAGACATAAAAGCTTTAGCCACCCTTCGGTATCACGAAGCAAAAGAAATTAAAATTTGGAAAAACAATGATGCTGGTTTTTCGAGCTGAACCGAACCGCAACGCAAGCTTTCGCCGTCACATTTCCATTAGCACGTGTCAACGTTATCAAAGAAGCATACGAATTTCGTGAATATTATCAGAAGCGTGTTACGTAAATCGAGTTTTACATGTCGTAAACAGACGTCGCGACGACAAAAGCTTTTATTTAATATTTATTTTACGCTCGCTGATTGTAACCTTCGCAACGTTACATTCAGAATTCTGATGAATGTAAGTTCAAACAAATATACGAGCGTGCTCTGATATAGAATTTATTATTTTTACTAGGTATTCGATATATATTAGTATTAGTTTCGTATAAAACTATACTTTTAATACTCATTCTTCTTATCCCACTCTAAGTGGCTCGGAACAACATGTTATTTTACAATCAGCCGCCTCCCACTTAGTCGCCCTTTAGAACACCAGGTAAGAAATGAGTGTGGTCTATTCTACTCAGCTAGATACCACACGGCGGGTCAACTTATCTTAGTCGCCTTCTACGACACCTTGATAAGAAATGAGGGTGGTCTATCTTACCCAGCCAGACACCACACGGTGGGTCAATTTACCTTAGTCTCCTTTTACGACAACTCAGTAAGAAATGAGGATGGTCTGTTCTACCCAGCCGGATACCAGAGGGCGGATCAACTAAACCTAATCGCCTCTGCGACACTTCGGTAAAAAATAAGGGTGGTCTATTTTATCCAGCTGGATACCACACGGCGGGTCAACTTATCTTAGCTGCCTTTTACGACACCTCGGTGAAAATGAGGGTGGTCTATTAAATTCGGCCTGATACGACACGATGCAAGTAACTATCCACACTAAATTATTGGAATGCCTATACTTTACCAGATATCGCTAAATTGATAGAAAATTTCAAAGTTTGCAGATATCTATCAGATGATTCAAGTAATTCGATAGTACGAGTAAAGTTAACTAGAATTAGAAAAAAACCATTGCCTAGCAATAAAAGACCATGATTTGGAAAAAAATAGTTTTTAGTATATTTCAGATGTATGATTAAGCAACAACAATTACTTTTTATCTTCAGAATCAGGAAAAATGCATGTTATTCCGATATATTTAGATATACCATTATATCTTAATAGTATACTAGTATATTAATAATATTATAATAGTATATTAATAATATATTTAGATAATACGAAAGACAGAGAATACGAACCGATGTATGGATTTTTCAGTTTTAGTGATAGCTAACGCTTTATGGCAAAAATAAAAAGTAGCTTGTACTTTAGTAATTATTTATGATTTATAAATAAATAAATATATGGGAAACCTACACACACGGTCGTCAGTCCCCAAAATAAGTAACTTAATACTTGTGTTATGGGTGACAGACAGACAACTGGTAAATACATATATAATTTTAAATACATACTTAAATACTCGAAGAAACAACAAATTATATTTTTAAAATGTTTCCACTCGGCGGGATCGAAGCCGCTACCAACGAAGCTAAGGGCAGGGTGACTGCCAACTGCGCCAACGGGCCAGTCAAGCCAGTAATTTACATATATACTAATAATTACGGTTCAAGTTTAATATTTTCATGTTATACTTAATACACTTAAATTTAAAGAAGTAATAGTATATTTATGTAAAGTAAGTTCTACTGAATTTTAAAGTAAATTTCTCGAAAGCATATTATAATTCAAAATTCATGAGACACGCGCCGTAATATGTAAAAATCTCTAAGAAAAATCATAAATCTCTTTGCGGTCATATCTTTAGGGAAATGTGTTAACCGCATATTACCTCTTTTCTAAAGAAATGGACTCTTCAAAAGATCTTTGTGGCCCGTAAAAACGGTCCTCATGAATCCATTTTCCTCAAGGGAGCGGCTGTATTGTTATAACCCTGTGGAAAACGGTACAATTTGTTTAAGTGCCTTTTAATTTTGTGGGTGTGCCATTCGAATTTAGTAGTATTATTTTAAAGAAATGTGTGTAGGTTGTCGACAGTCCTAAGATCTTATGTCATCACTTTTGAATTTCAGATCTTATATTTATAGCTTGTTTCAGTTCTTATTGTTCGAGTACAATTGGAACTCAATCTTCCACCGGTTGCGAATCTAATGTTGTTGAAACTGAAGCCACAGGAGGTCGTAAATAACGAAAATAGATACACTTTTAAAATTAGCCAAAATATAGGAAATCAAAGTACGGGTCATTGTTTCATATGAGCGAATTTATTATTTTTTTATGCAAATAGCTGTCTGGCTACGCGTCTGGTACTAGCCACTATGACTCAGTCTGGTTTCGAATTCCCCTTGAAACACAAAACAGTTAAAAGAAATGCTCTGATCGCCAAATTCATTAAAATCGGTCCACCTGTTTCAGAGTCTAAAAAGGACGTACACACAAACATTTATTTTTATATATTACTAGTATGTCTCGCTTCGCAGGGCTAAATTCGAAGATATATGAATTACAGATAAAAAATGCTGCGATCGCCACCAAACTTTACAAGAACATCCGCTAAGTCAATTTAAAGATAATTTGAAAATTACTTTAAATCGGTCCAGCCGTTTCGCAGTCTGTAAGGGATATACAGACGGACATTCATTTTTATATATAAGAAGATTAGAATATTAGATCAATAGCTTGCATGTATGTATTTAACTTTTAACTAAGCGTAATTTCGTGATGAGCTAATTTGAGCCTCATACATTTGCTTCGGAAGCCTTATGAACCAGTTTTGGTCTGTGAGTGTTACACTAATAAAAAATCCGATAACTAATAAAGCAAATTTAAACAAAATTCCAAATTTTCTTTGGAATATGAAATAAATATACGTTAACTTTTCGAATAATGTTTTAGCAATATTTATTCAATTTATTTATTGGCACGCCAACAGTTTATAGGCCAAATAAATACAAAATACATATACAAAAAATATAACAGCTAGCCTACTTACTAATAATAGGTATGAGACAGCATTCATAAAAACTAAATAAATAAAACATATTTGAGACCAAAATAAAGAAGTGTCCAAATTAACTATACTGTAATGTTAACAATAAAAATGAGCAATAGGTAATAATTTATATAATGCTATTTATTTTACTCCTTCAAAGGTTAATTGTAATAACCCTCTCGTTTCAGTGAATTCATTAAAGCGTTTCAATTAACATTCTAATTAAATTTATCAAAATTGAGATGTCCGTCTTGATTTTAAGCTGTTTTTATTTTATTTCGACCTACGATTTAATAAAATTCGATGACCTCTGTACCATGAAAGTGTCAATTATTTTTTACAAGCATCTTTTCGGAGTCTATTCTTAATTGGAATCCAATTGACCTTAATCAAAATCAAAATAATCTTTATTCAGTTAGGCTTTTTACAAGCACTTTTGAATCGTCAAGGATCAATAATTAGATTTCATAAGCTATACTGGTTCGGAATGTTGGTCTTACCGAGAAGAACCAGCAAGAAACTCGGCGGTCAATCTTTTAAACATTTAAATTTACAAAAGTAATAATAAAATTATTATGCTATAATCCGCGATACAGTAAATAGAAAATATAAATAGTGTTAAATGTATTTTCATATAAAATTTTCGTATGAAAATACGGATAGTCCACATTTAACACTATATATATTTTCTATTTACTGTATCGCGGATCATAGCAAAATAATTTTATTATTACTTTTGTATTATGGATCTCCGCAAAGTAACGCCTAATTCTATAAATTATTTAAATTTACATTATTTATTTGCAGTCCTGTTTGGAGCTGAAAGGATTTTCAAATCCAAGCATTTTTATCATTCAAATAATCTTCAATTGTGTAAAATGCCTTACGTATAAGCATAGTTTTTACACTTAATTTAAACTTTTCTGTAGATAATTCTAATACGGATTGCGGAATTTTATTGTAAAAGTGAGTACCGAGTACTAATCAGCACGATTATAATGCTGTTTTTGAAAACTAATAAGATTTGGTTTTATTCTTTTAATTCATCAAGTTTCTATTTAACACTCGGTTATCAAGGTTATATTTGTATTTAGGTATGCATTTAAAATATGTAATATATTTACCAGTTGTCCGTCACCCATAACACAAATACTTATGTTAATACTAAGTTACTTACTTTGGGGACAGGCGACCGTGTGTGTAAGTGTCCCATATATTTATTATTTATTTAAACTGTGATAGCCCAGCGGTGAGACCATGCTCTTTCGAGTAGGCCATGGGTTCAAGCTCCGTACAGGAATCAATCAGTTTTTCTGTTAAAACTATGTGTCTTATTTATATTTGCAGTTTACCATTCCATTACGCGCATTCCGATGTAAGGAAAACAACGTGAGGAAATAAATATGCATTTCTCTAGAGAATTCCGGGAATATGTGTACCCTACTAATTCAGGTAGGTGGCAGGTCTAACCTTTCTCCTCAAAAACGGAGAGCGGAGGTAGTAAAACCCACAGTAGGGTACTAACAGGCCGTTACTTTTACTAAATAGTGAACAAATGAATTTTGTTATATTAAAGGTATTGTATTGATCACCAAACATTGCAACAGTCAGTAGTGCGCTCAATTTTTTTTAATCAAAAATTTAAACACAATTTCTAACAATGTCTCCATTATTGGCGAAAACAATGAATCATAATAAACGGCCAGCACTTTAACTGAATTCCCCTTTCACGAAAGTTTAGTAAAAGTTGTAAGTCATACTTTATAGTTTTCTCGTTACTGATTTTACTACGAAACTTTAAACTCGTTGGTTATAAAGAAACTTTTTCATTGTTATTATTGGTTATGGCTAAAAAAGCTGTATAGTTTTTAAATATGAATGTGTTACATGATGGGTATATACACAGTATTGTTTTTTTTAATCAGGAAAAACTCCTTACGGATCCCGCCGCTTGTCCGTAATGTCAGGGTCACCGCGACTAAAACAACCTGAGTGCTCCACCAAGCTGCTGGTGGTAGGGATAGAGCACCGTTGTACACATTGCCTCATCCCCGCCAGCAGCAACTCTAAGGGGATAGGGTAGGTCAGCAGTAATTTTAAGCTCCAGAGTGCACCATCTCTGGGCCGGGGTCTCTCTAAAAGAGGCCTCTTCCTCCGCCAATCTATGCACTGAAAGCACCAGATGCATCAATTGCCTCGGTGACCTTTTCAGATGGGCGTATAAACCTCGTTTAGAAGGCACAGAGGTCCCCGTAAGGGGACATTCGACAGGCTTCAGCGAGTCGTCCGCACCCCTGTCGCCTGTGGAGGATCGGATCCAAGGACTCAAGCATGTATGTGCTGATTACATATTACTACTACGAGATTACTTACTACGACTCGAATAGATATTGTTGAATTAGAGCAAAGTCTACGAGCAGAGTTTATTACTAAGCCATAATTTATGAATTCGAAGCTTGGTCGCTGAATAAGGACTTAAAAAACAAAAGTTTGACTATCTAACAAAAGCTTTCAATTAAACGAGCACTGGATATAATCAAAAGCGAGGTGATAAGTAGAATTTCAAGATTATTGACATCAGCTCATCGTGTTATGAAGCTGAAGAGGAAATGGTCGGGTTACTTAATACGAAGCACCGATGAGCTTTTATGCGAAAGGACAAAGACTAGAAAATTGCAAAAGTAATAAAAAAATTATTTTGCTATAATCCGCGATACAGTAAATAGAAAATATATATAGTGTTAAATGTATAGTGGACTATCCGTATATTCATACCCGATACGTGCAGGATTCGTAAAAACACATGTACAAACCTCCACCACTTCCACCACAATACACAAGCACTACACACGTTCACTATCACAAATTCAACAATCGTTTCGCCCCGCACACGTTCTGCACGTATCGGGTATGAAAATACGGATAGTCCACTATACATTTAATACTATATTTATTATATTTATAACAATATATTTTTCTATTTACTGTATCGCGGATTATAGCAAAATAATTTTATTATTATCTTTGTATTATGGATTTCCGCAAAGTAACGCGTAATTCTAATAATATAAATTACTAGAAAATTGGTTACAGAGGACGGACTACCAACATTACTACTAAGTACTAGAAGAACATACACCTTAGAAATGATCGCTCATTGCCGCTCAAGCAGCATATAATCGGGTCGGGAATTTTTTTGAGGCTGACATATACCAAGATGTGGACATATTCGTATATCGCTTGAAGGTTATTAATAGAAAATGTATAAAATATTTGCTTAAACTCTTTGAAAATAATTGTCGTGTATAAAATCGCATACACCTGTTATTTTTATGTAAAACATTAAACATTTTAAGATAAACAAAACACGGCTACTTGAATTGCAAATTAACATTCTGTCCACGATTCTGTTTGTTACATTGTATATTTGTCAAACCTATTACAATATTAATTTTATAACAATGTTTATTTTATAACGAGTGATATCCGCGACTTCGTTTACGTTAACTTAAGCTTTTAAGTACCCTCAACAATGTTTTTCTCTGTTCCCGAAAAAAACGTGATTTTTATCCTTTATGTTACCCCGGTGTATAAACTTTGAATATGAAAAATTTCATTAATAGGTCTAGCGAATTAGCCGTAAGCGTAGCAGACGGATAGATAGATAGATCAAATTTATAATATAAGTACATACATTCTCCTGCCCTTATCCCACTCTAAGTGGGGTCGGCACAACATGTTACAAACATGTTGTCACATGATTTGGCTACGTATTTTACGACCGGCCGCCTACCTGACGTCAACTTACCTTAGTCGCCTTTTACGACACCTCTGTAAGAAATGAGGGTGGTCTATTCTATGCAGCCGGATACCACACGGCACATACCTTAGTCGCCCCTTACGACACCTCGGTAAGAAGGAAGGGTGGTCTATTCTATTCTGGCGGATACTACACGGCGTCAAATTTATAATATAAGTATGGATACTATACAAATGGTTATATATATTAAATATGTTAATTTTCATCAAAAAATTATTAAATCAATTCACATTTTTATGACTTTTTTGTCATACTAAGATTAATTATTAATATATGTTATTGACAATATACTTAGCTCACTATGCGGCACGCTGCCATGACGTAGAAATTTAGTTTCAGATTTATTTATATATAAAAAGCGGTCAAAGATCCGCAAACTTTGAAGTTCGCATATATCTTCCCAAAAGCTTCCTATAAAGGAAGGCGTTATCCAAGGATAACAAGTCGTGCTCGTTTTGAATAAATATGGCCGATTTACGTGGAACAATTGAATATTTAGTGTTTCGATTCGGATTACGTATGGAATCAACGTGAGATCCGTCCAACTTTCTGATCATTTGTTTCGAATAGTGTCTATTTATAATGGTACATAAAAAAAATTATAATGGTACATAAGCTGTGATAGCCCAGCGGTGAGACCGTGCGACTCTTTCGAGGGAAACACGAGTTCAAACCCGGGCAGGCACCAATGAGTTTTTCTATTAAAACTCATGTGTCTGATTGATAATTGCAATTTATCACATGCTTTTCGGTGAAGGAAAACATCGTGAGGAAACCTGCATATCTCTAGACAATTCTGTTGATATGTGTAACCTACCAATCCGCATTGGAGCAGCGTGGTAGGTCTTAGCTCCAACCCTTCTCTCCAGAAAAGGAGAGCGGAGGCCTATTCCCAGCAGTGGGATTGTAACAGGGCGCCACTTTTTTATAATGTTACATTGGTCAGAAAGGAGGAGATTCATGTCAGAACCAGTTCACCATGTGACCAATTTAAAGTGAGAAATTGGAAGTTCGGTATGCCGATAGCTCAAGCCGGTATTCAGAATTGGGTATTCTACCAAATGAGACCAGGAGCGAAAGTTTGGAAATTATAAATGTTTAAAAAAATAATTAAAAAATATATGGGACACTTACACACACGGTCGCCCATCCTCAAAGTAAGTAACTTAATACTTGTGTTATGGGTGACAGAGAACTGGTAGATATATGAATATATAATTTTATTTTATAAATACATAATTAAATACAAATACACACCCAGGGTCGAAGAACCAACAAATTGTTTATAGAAAATGATGGCCATCGGTGGGAATCGAACCCACGACCCGCGGAGCTGAAGGTAGAGTCACTACCCACTGCGCCAACATGCCAGTCTTAAATGTATTTAACATTAGGAATTTATCTCGGCAACTCTAGTACTTAGACGGTTTATCAAATACTGCATGTCAGGGATTCTTTCGTATCGCCCTGTTACTGTATAGTGTTGTACTAATCGATATTAAAAAAAATATATAACAACGGTATTTTTCCTTTAGAATTATTTAATAAAAAAAGAAGCAATTTTCCAAAAGTCAACCCATTTAATCTCTTTCAACAACTCAACATAAAATGACGGCGACAATGGTTTTTTTACACTGTATGTACTGATAATGAATTATCGACCAACCATGTGAAGGAGGTTGCAAATTTCCAAAATATTTTTTTTTTCAAGTAAAATGTAAGCAAATGCTTATCGACCGTCAATTGTACTGCTAGTTCGGAAAGCTGTTCTTACCGAAAAGAGCTAGCAAGAAACTGGGCGGTTGCTCTTTTTAAAATATAATTCTTATTACTAGTTACATTTGTTACCAAATGTTATCATCCCGAAGACTATTTCATAAGCAAATATAAGTGCTGTAACAAAACTACGGCAACTCATTTTCCGTGTAATATTTGATAGTGCCTCTTACTCCATGGAACCATCAGTTATTGACTACGCAACTAAATTGGTTTCCACGCTAATGGCAGCATTCAGTCATGTAGATATTTTACATGGACGCTTCTTTGTTTTTTAATATTTATAATCTATAATTAATATATTTTACCCGCCAGACTTTAAGGCGCTGAACAGAGCCAAATAGGCTGACTTTAAACACGTTTTTAACAAAAGCTATAGGGATGACGATTAAAAGAAAAATATATGTTAATATACATCATATCTCAGAGAGAATGTAAGATTTCAAAACATGATTACGATACTTTTTTTTGATAAAAAAAATTGGTAAATAAACCTCTGATTTTTACTTTGATCGTAAATATCTCTAATATTTATCAACAAAAATTGATAAAATTAATAAGACTAATAAATCATTATAATATAAAGAGAATGTAAGATTTAAATTTTGAGTTAATTAAGATATTTTATTCAAATTAAATATTTTTTTAGAAAATAGCAAAACTGAAACGAGTCATCGTCTCGCTTCTCTTTTACATCTACGAATATAGACAGTGATCGCTGAGGCGCGCTGCTATACGGACGTCTGTCGCTAGCTGCCGCCTTTTGTGACTATTCCTTGTTGATAATATTTCTTTTTGTAGGTGTTTAGTTATAGTTTCAGCATACTTAGTTTTATAAGATTAATTAGACATAAGTTTTTTAAATAAATTGTACAAAAAAAGTTTGGATAAAATAGTGTACACCTACAATGGGTGTTAAAAAATTAAGTGTGTCGCTACGCCGTCGCAGACATTGTGGGCGTGGCTTATATGCCGAAATCTGAATTTACGCCAGCTCTGTTCAGCGCCTTAACGTGTAAGCCGATAAGTAAAGTGTCTCAGAGAGAGCTCTTTTAAGATAAAAATAGCTCATTTACGCGAACGCCTTCGAAAATAGAAACAAATGATGCCCGTATCGAGAACAACGCTCCGAAATGCCCAAAGTCCGGTACAAGATGGATGATGGCTATTTGTATGTAGAGAATACTAGATCTGTATTCACAAACAAATAAAAACATGCCGAAGAAAGATAAAACTCTTGTATACATAAATCCTGGCCGTAATAATGTAGAATTTTATGAGTATGAAGTTTAAATGGATCTTTGATGTTTTATGCTGAACTTCCTTTGGATATTTTGTTTCTGTGGTAACGTTACGAGGCCCATCAGATAGACCTTTATAAAATCACTTACGCTTTTCTCTTAAAACCCACAATAATTTCGGAAATCTAAATTCCAAATTAGACGGATAGGCCCTACTTATGCTTTCAAACTGTTTTGCGCCTTCTGATGGTTTATTCATATTTATTTATTTTACTACTTTATTTATTCTTGTTTTTCTTTATAAAACGAGAGTTCTTTGTCGAAATATGTTATTGTGCGAAAATGTATCCTTTTCAATGCTTTGATTTTAGTATATTCAGAGATGAAAGCTTAGTGAAATTATATATATGATATTTATTCCTGGTGTTGCATGATGTACATCACAAGAGAAACAATATCACACGAGATTGCTGAATAATTTGGCTGAACCGCTTTTGTGGTAATCTGGTAACTAATATACACCCGTATTCATAAACATTACTATGAGAACGCACAGTGCTCAGGGACGCATAGGGTCATTCAAACCAATTCATAGACATTACTTGAGTGAAATGTTCTACTATACGTTTGTCAAAATCGACGCACAGCTAAAATAGATAAGGAGCTACTTAAGGTAATTTATTTAAAAAAAATATTATTAAAAAAGTATATTTATTAGTTATCTATTTATTATTTTTTATTCTTATAATCATTTAACATTGACATTTGTCAAAAACTAGACTGAACTACGCCACATCAAATGGACCAAACAGAGAGCGCAATTGGACGCATAGCGTTCTTTTAGTTGAGTGTTGCCTAAGTATTTTTTATGAAATGGAAGGCTTGACACGAGGAACGCACAGTGAACTAACCTCCTTTGCATAGTGATTTCTACTTACTTAACTAAATATGCTTCTTGAATACGGGTGATAGACCTTATTAAGACTAAAAACGGATATTTTTCTTCCGGGATAAAGAAACATCGAATAGTCCTTACTCATTAAATTATTTTCAGATCATTACGTGAAATAAGTTATTGTTTTCCTATTACGATCGCCCAGCGCACGTTAATTTTGTTAAGTTACCCTAAATTTATCTTTCTAATGTTTTTTAAAATAATTTTGTTTCACAAAAAACGGAGACAAGGAGTTTCCCAAGAAAAAATTGTGTGCACGTTCAAGCATGGAATTCAGCGGAATAGTAATTCCGCTGAATTCCATGTTCTCTATTTTTACAAATCTGTTCAAAGAGGTTTCTATCAAAACTGTGTTTTCTATCGCGAAGTTGCGACTAGTAGTAACCACAAAGTACTGCACTTTGTGGCCCAAAAGTCTTTCAAGTGCTTCGGAACATTTTATTTATTACATAGTTAATATACTGTAGCAATCATTTTCAGCCATGTTGTATCCGGTTGAGTAGAATAGACCACTCTCTTTCTTACCGAGGTGTCGTAAAAATCCACTGAGGTAAGTTGACGTCAGGCAGGCGGCCGGTCGTAAAATGACTAGTCAAAACATGTAACAACATGCTTAAGAGGCGATTACGGTAAATCGACCCGCCGTGTGGTATACGGCTGAGTAGATTAGACCACTCTTATTTCTTACCGAGGTATTTGTAAAAGGCGACTAAAGTAAGAAAGATGACGGACTGTGTGGTATCCGGTTGAGTAGAATAGACCACTCTCTTTCTTACCGAGGTGTCGTAAAAATCCACTGAGGTAAGTTGACGTCAGGTAGGCGGCCGGTCGAAAAATGACTAGTCAAAACATGTAACATGCTTAAAACACGTTGTGCCAACCCCACTTAGAATGAGTAAAAGGAGAATGATGACTGTAGCAATCATTTCAAATTGTTCTTCTAAGTAACGGCCTGTTACTATGCCCACTGCTGGACTAAGGCCTTCTCTCTCCGTTTTTGGAGAGAGGGATTGGAGCTAAGACCTACCACGCTGCTCCAATGCGGGTTGGTAGGTTGCACATATCCTTAGAATTCTCTAAAGGTTATGCAGATTTCCTCACGATGTTTTCCTTCACCGAAAAGCGTGTGATAAATTGCAATTATCAATTAGACACATAAGTTTTAATAGAAAAAATTCATTGGTGCCTGCCCGTTGTTTGAACCTATGTCGTCTCTAGAGAGTCGCACGGTCTCACCGCTAGGCTATCACAGCTTTGTTGTTTCTATTATTGATTAACGTTTGCCATCTGTGTTCAGCTTTATTGAGACCAATGAAATTATTCAAATATACGTTATATTCTTTGACTGGTCATCATTTTCCAATTAATAATTCTTTCTTTAAATGACACGCTCTTTAAATGAGCGCAAATTAAAATTGAAAAGCGGCTAGGAGTAATAAAGCGATACCCGGGTGTCCAATTAAGTTTTGTAAAAGGGGAAAATTAAAATCTTGTGACTTTTCTCTTTAGTGTTTATCTACTGAATAATTTAAATGTTCATTCAAAGATACTTTACATGACTTTGTCAGATTTTTTTCAAATGCTTTGATTAAATTTTTTTATCACTACTTTATGAAAAACCAGACGCCGCGCGTGACTACAGGTAAATAAATAAATATATGGGACACTTATACACCGGTCGTCCATCCCCAAAGTAAGTAACTTAATATACTGATAGCAACTGGTAAATATACTAAATATATAATTTAAAAACATACTTAAATAGATATATAAGATAAGATAAGATAAGATAAAATTTTATTGCACATAAAACATAAAAAGAAAAAAAAAGAAAATACATAAAAACTTGCAGAAAAACGTGTTACATATGTGCAAATATACACACCCAAATCAAATTTTTGGTAGAAAATGTTGGCCCTCGGCGGGAATCGATCCCGTGACCCGCGGAGCTGAAGGCAGGGTCACTACCCACTGCGCCAACAAGCCAGTTAAAACTGCCTTCACTACAACTGTGCCATTGTATATATTCTGCGTTTATGTGATTACAATCTATGATAATAGGAGTTCATATATAATAAGATTGTGATAAGATCAGAGCACACCGACGATTGTCAATATTGGATCAACTCCTTAGATGATTTACGGCTGACGTTAATGGCTTTTTGATTAACTCTCGTATCTAGTTTAATTAAGAAGTGCTTAGAGCATTCGCTTGCTCTGTTCTAGGAAATATTAATTATTGAATCATCAAACGGTATAATTCAAAAATTCTATTCTTATAGAACGTTTTCATGATACCTTGCCTATATGTGCCTCATTTTAAAGTAAGAAAGAGGGTTGTCTATTCTACTCAACCGGATATCACACGGTGGGTCACCTTACCTTAGACGCTTTTTACGACACCTCGGTAAGAAATGAGGGTGGTCTATTCTACTCAGCCGTTAACCACACGCCGGGTCGACTACCTTAGTCACCTCTTACGACACCTCGGTAAGAAATGAGGGTGGTCTATTCTACTCAGCCGGATACCACACGGCATATGTTACTGCTAAAGTATAAGTGTATAATTTTTGCAATAAAGACAAAAACATTATGATAAGATATATCATAATATAAGATCAACTCATAAGAGAAAGTGAACTTTGTGTAGAGTCTGTAAAAGAGGCATATTAACTTATAAGAGTGAGTTTTGTATAATTTTACTCTTAACGTAATAAGGAAACTTTGACGCTCCCTTATATATATGCAAATGAGTTTCACTTTGTTATTGTTAGGCTTAATTTTCTATCGAACCAGTCAAGTCATAAAGTTTCTTTAAAAGGAGTTTCAGAGAGTGGTGTTTATTTGTTCACATCATGTAGGTACTCACTTTCATTCCAGTTTCAATTCTTCGTAGACGTAAGTTATATGTTTAGCATAAATAGAATCTAAGGAAATTGTGCCGTTTTAAACGATAAAATAGCCTTTTTAACAAATTCGTAAGATTATATATATATGTCTTACTTCGTACACACCTACCGTGAAATATGTGATTTTATATATCTTTTATGATTTTTTATTTGTGCAATAAAGTGTATTTGTTTGTTTGTATAATTCGCATACTATTTAACGGTAAAATGCGTTAATGTCTTGTAAACATCATTATTCGTGTATTTGATTTGAGCAAATAAAGAAAAATTATTACCAATACGCATTAATGACGCAGACTTCTCATTACAAAACATGGTTTAGAATTTAATTTTGTTTAGATATAAACGATATCCTAATAGCCATTTTGTTCCAATTCTATGTTTCTTATTCTATTCTTTTCATTTTATCTTTTCGCATATTTAAATATAGCGTTAGCTGTGTAATAATATACCGCTAATAGGATTTTTTAATATAAAGAATGTGAATCAAGCGTGATAACTTTAAAATAAAAACATTGTAAAAGAAGCCTTTGTAGGTTTTACAAAAATTAAATTATATGCAAATAAATTGCACAACAAATATATTGCTTATTTAATATTGCTTGTACATATAGTGTGCAAATAGTTGTAAATTATTCCGCTTTCTACTATCAAGTAATAAATATGTGAGCACTCAAGTTGTTTCCAACTATGAGAAATGTGTTAGAGAGCTGTAAAGTTCGAACGTTCAGAAAGCTTTGTGAAAGTTTTTGTGGACGAATAAGGTTGCAAACTACCCTCAATACTTTACAACATCGATCTACTTAAGAGGAATGAAGCACTTTGTGTAAAGAAGCTTGTAAAAACAATAAAACTGTTTTGTTCCTATTGTTCTAAATTTAAATGCAAGTAAATAATACATTCATAGTGAAATGATAAATGCAAAAGTCTGTCTGTTACATAATTTATAGTATTAGGCGTTACTTTGCGGAGATCCATAATAAAAAAGTAATAATAAAATTATTTTGCCATAATGCTAAATGTAGAGTGGACCATAATTTTTATACCTGATACATACAAGGATCCCAAAAACAAATGCACAAACCACCACCACAATACACAAGCACTACACACGTTCACTATCACAAATTCAACAATAATTGGGATTAAACAAATGCAGGGCGAACCGATTTAGCATTATATATATTTCCCATTTACTTTGTTGCGGTTTTACTTAATATAAAAAAATATAACAATTAACAATAAATGTCTATACTTTTAAAAGTATAGTATCAGTGCTTACTCTTAGTAATTTGTATCTTAAATTTGGGGTTCTCTAATACTGAATGATAGTCCGCTATTTAAACTTTATCTATATCATCATTCCCTCCCTTATCCCACTATAAGTGGCGTCGGTACGTGTTTTAAACATGTTGTGATGTGATTTGGCTAGGTATTTCACGACAGGCCACCTGCCTGACGTCAACTTATCTTAGTCGCTTTTTACGACAATTCGAGAAGAAATGACGGTGGTCTATTCTAGTCGGCCGGATACCACATGAAACTTACTTTAGTTGGCTTTTACGTGAGAAATGTAAATGTAAAGAAAGAAATGTGGGTAGTCTATTCTACTCAACCGGACACAATATGACATTTAAACTTTAATCGATGTACATATATGGTTCTTAAACTTTGATCGATGTATGTGGTATTTATATAATGTTTGCATGGCTAACAGCAACAGGAAGCATTGAAAGTTTTGTTTATTATTTTTAAAAAACATTGTGAATTATCTATAACTATGTCATAATTAATATGGTATTATGCCGTGTGGTATCCGGCTGAGTGGAATAGACCAACCTCATTTCTTACCTAGGTGTAGTAAAAGGCGACTAAGGTAAGCCGACCCGCCGTGTTGCATCCCGGTTGAGGAGAATAGATCACCCTCATTTCTTATCGAGGTGTCGTAAAAGGCGACTAAGATAAGTTGACCCCACCGTGTAGTATCCGGTTAAGTAGAATAGACCATCCTCTTTCTTATTGAGGGGTCGTAAAATATGACTAAGGTAAGTTGATGTCAGGCAGGCGGCCGGTTGTAAAATACGTAGCCAGATCATGTGACCACGTGTTAGTAACGTGTTGCGCCGACCCCACTTAGAGTGGGATAAGGGCAGGAGGATGATATGGCATAACTAATATGTTCATTTTAATATGTATAAGTGGAAGATAAAAAATAACTTTATCGTAACTCCATAAAAGTTGTCATATACACGTCCAACAGTACATTTAAAGCGATCGATTTGTTTCTACGAACATGTCTTAGAATAAAAGGCAATACGTGACAACATATAACTTGTTTCCAATAAAAATTGCCGACTTACGTGAACGCCTTCCTAAATGGAAACTGACGTTGTTCCGAACAAAAAGAGTGCCTCGGAACGGTCACGGTCCGATATTAGATAAACGATGTAGTTCAGACGTCCATATTGCACGTAAAATAGTATCTTATTGTCGCTGTTCTAAGAAATAAAATATTGAAATGAAATTTTGCTATAACAGTAAGTCCTTCTGAAATATAGATTATGGTAAATTATAGATACCATATCGATAGTAGTTATTTACGTTTAGTAATTGACACGAGGAGAGTGATAAAAGCAGATTTATTATATTTGTGCAACTAAGCAACGTGGTGCCTCCCGTGGCTTTAGTTTTAAGGCGATTAATAGACGTTAAGATGGATTGTGTTAAATCTTAAAATTTTATAATAATTTATATTTTCTATTTATCTAATAACAATTTCCGTTTAAACCTTCTTTAGGCGATTTTCACAACAAAAAATTGTTACGTAGTTCAATTATTCCTTAGTTACATAGTTATCCGTTATGCGTGATGTGATGATTAAGGGAAATATACTATATTCATTTTTAGGCTAAGTAGTTAAAAAATAACTTCATACCAATTCTGTTCGTATCATTATCATTTATTTCCAACGAATATATAAACGTCATATCTTTTCTAAATGGCTTACACGCTATTTCTTCGCGAATATCACGTTCATATAGAAAGTTCTTAGGAATGTCGACTGCGTAGCTGCGGTGTATCGCTAAACCGATGCTTATCGTATACTATTTTGTTTTTCTTTCATATAAAATTGTATTAAATGTTAAGTACTGAGCTGCTTATAAAATTTTATGAAAATCATCCTCCCGTTCGACAAAATTAAATTAAAAATTTTGTTCCGCGGCTTACACTCGTAATAAGAAAAGTAATGAACAGATGAAATAAAGCAAAAAAGAAACGTAAAACACATCCGTAATTTCATAACATTTTTCCCTATAAAGAATGACAAAATGTATGCAATAAGATGTGCAGGGTACCAAACGCCGCTACATTAATTGTCCACCTTTATTTTTACCGAGGTATCGTAAAAAGCAACTGAGAAACTTGACGTCAGGCAGGCGGTCGGTCATAAAATAACTAGCCAAAACATATACTATACAACATTAAAACAGTTATAGTGTGATAAGGGCAGGGTAATGATGATGATTTTATACTTTACATTAACAATCATTGTTATTATATATAGTTAGAGGTTTCCCCTAACCGCCATTAAAGTCGCATCCATGCAATAGTCAAGTCTCATTTAGTTGGAGTTATTTTGGAGCGGGAATTGTTTATAAAAGGTGGAGTTCGCCACATGGAAGTCAGTCTTGTTTTAGTACTCGACTCGTACGGTTATCAGCTTACGCTTACGCGGCTAAACCGTTCATCCCTTGGAATCTTGCTGTAAATCTTGGCTTGTACGATTATTAAACGCTCCCGGCGTTCAGATCGTGTTCCAACTTGTCTTGGTTGGTCTCAACCAACGTTCATGCGTCGTTACTACACAACTAGTATCATTACTGTGTCATTTTAATATTGCTTAGGTAGTTCCGCGTCTACCTAAAGGTGATAATTTCTAACTATATTATAAATTCATTTATAATAACCGGAGGAATGTATGTTACTACGTTATCATCATTATCATACATGATGGATAAGTGAAAACATGTTAACTAAGGAACACCAAATTCAAAATAAGTTAGAATGCGTTCTTTTTCCAGAATGCTTGTATACCAAAATTAAATAAATCTACCCGCATTAATTTGACCCGAAATTAATCACTGGTAGTTCTTATTCCAATATTTGCTGACCTCGCCCTAATGAATAATACGCGGATAGGTAACATTTGGTTAGATTAATCAAAGCTTCTGTTAATGAATACCTTAGAGGTTTTCGGGTATAAAAGAGCCAATGAATACAGAAATTGGCCAATATTTTATCTTAATTGCTTGTCTTTTGAATGGTATCATATTCATATAAAGCTATATAAAAGATAATATGGGTTTCTCTCTATAATCTGACTGAATATACTTATAATCATTATATGGGAATTCGTTTCTGTTTGTGCTATCACCATCATCCTCCTGCCCTTATCCCACTATAAGTGGGGTCGGCACAACATGTTACAAAAATGTTGTCAGATGATTTGGCTACGTATTTTACGCCTGCCAGACGTCAAGTTACGTTAGTCGCCTTTTACGACACCTCGGTAAGAAATGAGGGTGATCTATTCTACTCAGCTGGATATCACACGGTGGTGTTTTTTTTTAAATCATTAATTTAGTATACATAAAATAGGAAGTATTTGTCTACATGAAATTTTGTCAAAAGAAAACATTGTAATCAGACTTATGTAGAATGGGACCAGACCCATATAAAAAAATATTGTATATACAAAACACAAAATTCTTATGAAAAATGCATAGACTACTGCCGGGATTTGATCTCGTGACCCCTTAGGTAAGGGTCACCTATCAATCAGTCCGGCTATTCATGAATCATGAATGAAGATCTTCAGATATTGAATGAAGATCTGAAGAATAATTTTTACTATACCGAAAATAAACATGCAGCCAATCGCAAAATTCACCCTTTAGAGTAGAGTCGGATTGGAAGTTATGACCTCGTAAATTAGACGGTTGTTATCACCCTTAGAGGGTACTGTCCTGCCGTATAACCTTCCATTATCAAAATTGATGACCCAGATTTGGAGAACACTATTGAGACTGGAAGATATTTTCCTCGATCAATTGCTACATATAGGCCTTTTTTTACAAATTTATAGTTTACGCTAACTTTAAAATCTTACTATACCATAAATACTCTTAAAGATTATTGTTTTCCTATGGAATATATTAAGAAAAAAAAGAACCTTCTTCTTTATCAACCCACGAACGTCGACTGCTGGACATATATCTCTCCATGGGATCACAACACAGGATCTTGTGCCTCTTGAATCCAGCGGTTCCCCGCAAAAAGATCGTGGGGAGCCGCTGGATTTAAAACGCTCGAGTCAATAATTGAGTTAATAAGAAGTTAGCAATAACTCGCTAGTAAAACCAATCAATAATATAATTACAAATATAACTACAAAAAACCTGTTTCTATAATATTGTACCTAGTTAATATACAGACACCGGTTATACTCGGTCTAATATTATGGGGTTAACCCGACTAGTTTCGATCCGTGGCACTTATTCATGAATACTTAGAAGACGCGCGACCATCGCCATAATCGTCTCCCTCCTCGCCCCAGCTAACCACGAGTGGCGCTCAGCGAGCTGTTGCACGCAGTTCCTGCCGTGACAACTTCTTGTAAAGAGCTCATGAATAAGAGCCCCGAATAGGCTCGAAACTAGTCGGACCAACCCGATAAAAATAGACGTGAGTATAGCCGGTGTCTATATATTAACTATGAATACTACTCACTATAGTTAAAATTTAAAAATATTGTACCTTAAGTCTAAATTATACACTACCTCTTCTTGTGAGGAAGAACTAACCTGTAACAAAGAAAAGTGTAATTTTTAAAACAGTAAAGATTATATATTCTTTATGTTTGTTTCTCTAGTTGTTAATCATACTTGAAACGAAGTTGGTACATGTCTCAAGAATTTTCCTATATTCCACACTATATATTTTAAATTATGCACATCAGTTTTTTGTGTGTTAATCTTTCATAGGTGTCTGCACGCGGTTTAAGCTGGTGGTCCCCCGGCCAGTTATATAAGACCTCCTCGATCACGGCTCCGTTCATTCAGTATTATCCTTAAAAACAATGGATTTTAAGTAGATCGATGTTTTAAAGAGACAGCTTAATTAAACGAAAGCTTAAAAACGTGGTTTTCAGCGTTGGTGAATGAGCGCTCTTAAGTCAGAGTTCGTCATACCGTGTATTTATAATTTCTTTACTGAACTGTAAAATTATGTGTTGCCTTTTTTAGCGAATTCGTAATTTTTCCATACTTAATGTATCCTAGCTTTGATAGCCTAGCGGTGAGATCGTGCAACTCTCTAGAGACGACATAGGTTCAAACCCCGGGCAGGCACCAGGCAGCACAGACAGGCATGAGTTTTTCACCGGGCAGCACAGACAGGCATGAGTTTTTCCATTAAAACTTATGTGTCTAATTGATAATTGCAATTTATCACACGCTTTTCGGTGAAGGAAAACATCGTGAGGAAACCTGCATATCTCTAGAGAATCTAGGGATATGTGTAATCTACCAATCCGCATTGGAGCAGCGTGGTAGGTCTTAGCTCCAATCCTTCTCTCCAAAAACGGAGAGAGGAGGCCTTAGCCCAGCAGTGGGCATAGTAACAGGCTGTTACTTTACTTTTACTTTTTTTAAATGTTTCTATTGACAATTGATATCTCGTGATTAACACACCTATAATCTGTTTAACACCGACAAATCATTGGTTATATAATTTATCTACTCTGATACTATAATACAAAGATTATAAAACTGAAAACAAAATTCTTATGACAAACGTTACGTACAGAACAAAAATAAAAAATTAAAAAGTTTCATTACGATACAGGTCTTGTATGGACACCTGTATCATAATGTAACTTTTTAATCATAACGATACACCTATACAACTTCCAGCTGGACCAAGGAGGTTGAACCTCTACCTTAAAAAAAAAGGTTTCAATGAATGAGTCCGCGGCGACGCAACACGCATGCGCGCGCAATCGATGATTACGCCTTCGCGCCAATATATGACATTTAAAAAATCTTTTCAATATTTAAACGAAGTTTAGTTTTGTTTATAAAAAAATAAGTTTTTGTGTAAAAACATGTCTGAGAGCGGGGATAATGGTAATTGTACACCACCAGATATTCTGAAAGCTGCGTCAAACATGACCGTGAACCTGTTGCCGACGAAATCTAGGAGCAACTATATTGAATGTTACCACGAGTTCATGGAATGGAAACGTATGTTTTACGTATTATAGTATGAGAGTAGATAAAGTAGTGTATGACACTGTACATAACTTAGTCTTATAACACTCGTTTGAAACTAGAAAAAAACTCGCCTGCGGTTCGTTTTTTTAAACCACACTCGTGTTATAAGAACCCTTATTATGCAACAGTATCATAAACTACTATTATTATGTTGCAAACACATAATCTTAAGTCCATTCAGACCTTATAGTGATATTTTTGTATTCAGTCTTAGAATTATAACATAAACTAGTGTGCTTGAAGTTTCATCTGTGTGGAAATCAGTGTATTTAATTGTAATTTTGAACATAAAAGTGGCTATTGAGAGTTAACCATGAGAGATAGAGACATGCTCTCGCGGAATTTTTTTTAGATCTACAATTCTGTAGTACATTGCTTAAGTGAATCTCCTAACACTCGAGTTTTTTTTAAATGCACGACCTCTTCAACACAATTTACATAAAACCTTTACGCACTATTGACTTAAACCTTCCTAAAGAACTGCACTACGTTTTATTCAAAACTGTAAAAAAATCGGTTCAGTCGATTTTGAGAAGATCGATCACATACAGACAAACAGTTTTTGGGGAGTTTGTTCTATAATATGTATAGATATAGGTTAATAATGCATTATACTTTTCCCTGTTCCGAAAAGAAAATTATGTTTAGCCTATAGTTAGCCGGATATTTAAGCTTCAATAGTATCAGTTAGTAAAAATAATCAGCACATAGCCAGGCATAGTTTTTATCAATGACGACGTGTTTATGACTTCACTGATAAGATAATCCTCTGCATGAGAAAATGACTCAGTAAGAATAATTTATAGAATTAGGCGTTACTTTGCGGAGATCCATAATACAAAAGTAATAATAAAATTATTTTGCTATAATCCGCGATACTTGTATCGCGGATTATAGCAAAATAATTTTATTATTACTTTTGACTCAGTAAGAGTTCTGTACCAAAACTTAAAACAGCAACCACAACCACATCACATGCGAATTGTTATCCACCAACACTATTTAGTTAAAGATAACTTTAACTAAATAGTGTTGGTTGGTTTAGATGTGTAGAAAGAGAATAAGTTAAATAATTAACTTATTCTCTTTCTACACATCTAAAGATACGTACCAACAGAAACGTTCCATCAAACGAAACGACAAAAGTACTTACAAAAATAAAACTGGAAAAGCAGAACGGAATGAAAACTGTATAACAATCACATAGCGCATAAATTTGACGCTGTGACCGGATCTTTTTATGTGGTGAGGATCGTGAATGGTGCGGCGAACAATATGCGTCGTATTTCAGCTGTGAGGGCAATACTGGCTACACTATACCGACACTGAATGCATCGGAAGTCAGAGACAGTGTTTCAGAATTACGAACGTGCATTCGTTCGGCAGAATTTCATATTGCTTCTGTCTTTCAGGTTATAGTCAAACATTTTTAATTACAACTCGCAGCATTGATGTGTAGCTACAAGCTCATGTACACGTTTCTTTTGATATTTATAAGTAGTAGTCAAACATTTCCAACCAAGCAACCCGTAGCTACTGGGTGTAGCTACGATTTCATGCCCACGTTTCTTTCGATTCTCCTATGTAGGAATCAAACATTTCCAACCACACGACTCGTAGCTACTGGGTGTAACTACGATTTCATGTTCACGTTTCTTTCGATTCTCTTATGTAGGAAACAAACATTTCCAACGACACAACTTGTAGCTACTGGGTGTAGCTACGATTTCATGTCCACGTTTCTTTCGATTCTCCTATGTAGGAATCAAACATTTCCAACCGCACAACTCGTAGCTACTGGGTGTAGCTACGATTTCATGTCTACGTTTCTTTCGATTCTCCTATGTAGGAATTAAACATTTCCAACCACACAACTCGTAGGTACTGGGTGTAACTACGATTTCATGTCCACGTTTCTTTCGATTCTCCTATGTAGGAATTAAACATTTCCAACCACACAACTCATAGGTACTGGGTGTAACTACGATTTCATGTCCACGTTTCTTTCGATTCTCCTATGTGGGAATCAAACATTTCCAACCACACAACTCGTAGATACTGGGTGTAGCTACGATTTCATGTCCACTTCTCTTTCGATTCTCCTAAGTAGGAATCAAACGTTTCCTACCACACAACTTTTAGCTACTGGGTGTAGCTACGATTTCATGTCCACGTTTCTCTCGATTCTTCTATGTAGGAATCAAACATTTCCAACCACACAACTCGTAGCTACTGGGTGTAGCTACGATTACATGTCCACGTTTCTTTCGATTCTTCTATGTAGGAATCAAACATTTCCAACCGTGTGGTTGGAAATGTTTGATTTCTCGTGGCTACTCGTAGCTACTGGGTGTAGCTACGATTTCATGTCCACTTTTTTTTTTATTCTCTTATGTAGGAGTCAAACATTTTCAACCACACAACTCGTAACTAGTACGTACTTAAATATTTGAGTAACGGCCTTATGGTTTATTGTTAAATATGGTTTATTGGAATCCATGGAGTTACATAAAATGAACACAATATTATAGGTATTATTTAATTGCATTGCACCATCAACCTGATTGATTTTCTGATAATGATTTTGAATCTCATTTGATAAGTTTTTTATTTGAATAATCAGTCGTTTTGAGTCCCTCACTTAAAAGATTTATGATACTGGGAATAATCTCGATTTGATGTCGCAAAAAAGTCCAAATCGCTAATCAATTGGTGAAAATTAACTATAGTCGAACTAATTTTCGTTTTCGTGACATTCTATTCCTTGTAAACTGAAACATATCTAAACTTTGCTAGTTCTTACGTGTATGTACGTATGTCCACTTTTGATGTTTGATTTCCCATCAAAAGTAGACGTCACTTCCCTTATAACTTAAAATCTTAAATGGGGTCGGCTCATCATATTTTTAACATGTTGTTCCATGATTTGGCTAGCAATTTTAAAACCGGCCGCCTGCCTGACGTAAACATACTTTAGTCACCTTTTACGACACCTCGGTAAGAAATGAGGCTGGTCTATTCTACTCAGCCGGATGCGACACGGCGGATAAGTAGAAACAGAGCATACTCAATTTAGTGCGTTAACTATTGAGTAAACTACAAATGTAACTGTTGAGTGTAAAAGATTTTACGACGCCTCGGTAAGAAATGAGGCTGGTCTATTCTGATCAGCCGGATACCACACACGGCAGAATTACCTTAACACGCGAGAAACAAAGATTTATGAATCGTATGATCTGGTTAGTAATAAATACTACAGCCACTATATAAATTGTCAAAGTTCGTTGCACCTTGTATAAATTCGCCATTTATTCACGCTGAGACCCTCGCTGTTTACAAAATAAGAGCAAAACGCAAACTCGAATTAACCATTGTTTAATTAAATTCATGGCGGACAAAATTTCTAATTAGCCGAGTTATTTACATTTGGTTTCTTTGCGTTCCTTCGCAATTTTTTATGAAAGTTTATTATTAAAGTTGAACTAGTGAAAGTAATAAAGTTGGTTTAAAAAATTATTTCTCAAGCAAATTGTTCACTGCTTAATAATAGACATTGTGAAATATTTTGTCAGTGAAAGTACAAGGATTTAAAAATCATCAGTCTCATCATTCTCCTGTACTTATCCCACTCTAAGTGGGGTCGGCACAACATGTTACAACCATGTTGTCACAAGATTTGGCTACGTGTTTTACGATCGGCCGCCTGCCTGACGTCAACTTACCTTAGTCGCCTTTTATGACACCTCGGTAAGAAAGGAGGATGGTCTATTCTATGCAGCCCGATACCACACGGCACTTACCTTAGTCGCCTCTTACGACAACTCGGTAAGAAAGGAGGGTGGTCTATTTTATTCTACCGGATACCAGTACAAGGATTAGGAATATGAATAAAATAAATTTTTTTAAAGCCTGTATTTTAAACGATTACTATTCGAGGGATCCTTTTGAGGTGGCGTTAAATTTTTTGAATTATTTCGTTAAGTAATAAGAAGTTTCGTTAAGGCTGTATGTTAAGGGATCGGGTTCAAACATCTCAGGAGTTTTCATCGGATATGTAAAGCCAAATAGTTTTGCAGCGCCTTGGTTCCAAGCTCTGTGGCGTAGGTGACAGTTCATCGGCCTACAGTGCCGGGGGTCGCGGGTAAGATACTCGCCGACGACCAATATTTTATAAAATAATTTGTTGATTTTTTCGAGTCTGGACGTATTTAAGTATTTATATTTACCGGTTGTCTGTCCATCCATACGACAAGTGTAAGTTAAAAAAAAAAGTAAAGTTACTATGCCCACTGCTGGGCTAAGGCCTCCTCTCTCCGTTTTTGTTTTTGGAGAGAAGGATTGGAGCTGAGACCTACCACGCTCCAATGCGGATTGGTAGGTTACACATATCCCTAGAATTCTCTAGAGATATGCAGGTTTCCTCACGATGTTTCCTTCACCGAAAAACGTGAGATAAATTGCAATTATCAATTAGACACATAAGTTTTAATAGAGAAGCTCATTGGTGCCTGCCCGGGTTTGAACCTATGTCGTCTCTAGAGAGTCGCACGGTCTCACCGCTAGGCTATCACAGCTTAAGGCGCTGAACAGAGCCAAATAGGCTGACTTTAAACACGTTTTTAACAAAAGCTATAGGGATGACGATTAAAAGAAAAATATATGTTAATATACATCATATCTCAGAGAGAATGTAAGATTTCAAAACATGATTACGATACTTTTTTTCGATAAAAAAAATTGGTAAATAGACCTCTGATTTTTACTTTGATCGTAAATATCTCTAATATTTATCAACAAAAACTGGTAAAATTAATAAGACTAATAAATCATTATAATATACAGAGAATGTAAGATTTAAATTTTGAATTAATTAAGATATTTCATTCAAATTAAATATTTTTTAGAAAATAGCAAAACTGAAACGAGTCATCGTCTCGCTTCTCTTTTACATCTACGAATATAGACAGTGATCGCTGAGGCGCGCTGCTATACGGACGTGTGTCGCTAGCTGCCGCCTTTTGTGACTATTCCTTGTTGATAATATGTCTTTTTTTAGGTGTTTAGTTATAGTTTCAGCATACTTAATTTTATAAGATTAATTAGACATAAGTTTTTTAAATAAATTGTACAAAAAAAGTTTGGATAAAATAGTGTACACCTACAATGGGTGTTAAAAAATTAATTTTGTCGCTACGCCGTCGCAGAAATTGTGGGCGTGGCTTATATGCCGAAATCTGAATTTGCGCCAGCTCTGTTCAGCGCCTTAAGTGTGTAAGTGTAAGTTACTTTGGTTTAAATAATACTTAAATCAAAGATGTGTTAAATTACAATTGTATTTATAAAATGTTTAATTAAATTTGTATTCCATGTTTCTATTTCATCAGCATAATAAGTAGTAACAGAGCATTATCGTTCTCTTGCTTTTATCCCATCCCATCTAAGTGGGGTTGGAACAACTTGTTATAAACATGTTGTCACATGATTTGTCTAGGTATTTTACAACCGGCCGCCTGCCTGAGGTCAACTTACTTTAGTCGCCTTTTACGACACCTTGGTAAGAAAAAGGGGGATACCACACGGCTGATAAGTAGAAACAGAACATACTTAGTGTGTTAACTATTGAGTAAACTATAAACTAACTAAATCGTTGAGCGTAGGAAGTACCAGTAGTTTCATTATACTTCTACATATTCTATCTATATTCCAAATGTAACAGAAGTACAAACAAAACAATCTTCGAGAAATAAATTACAAAAGTTTGCGCCCCTACTTGAATAAATCTTCACTTTATTTAAGCAGCGTTCCTTTTTGTTACCAAATCAACTAATAAGAGCATATATATAATAGGTACATGCATGTATAGTACGCGGCAATAAATAATGCACATCGAGGCTTAGAGAGAGAAATAGGCTAGATTCTGCTTATAGAGTATTATCTCTGTCGCATAGACTCACGAACCCGTGTGAAACGTCACATATTAACTAAGTGACAGCGACAGCGCTCTACGAAATCGAACTGGCCGGCTGTTTCGTTCTAAACATCGATGTGCATTGTTTAATGCCGGGTACTATATAGATAAAAATATACTCAACTCAACGCCGTATTTTAAGTATATATTAGTATTATTAGTAATATTAATTAAAAAGTTTTACAAGCAATACAACAGAACCAACTACTTTGCTATAATCCGCACGGGTTAAGTGAATGCATGCAAAGCCAATGTGTATGAAGCAGGCAAAATCTACGCACCTTATACATGCAGGACCAGCCACCACATGCACCCCAAGGCGCAATTCACCAGCAACAACGCACACAAAAGCAGCACACACACCCACCACCACAATCTCGACGATCGTTTCGCCCCGAAACCGAAGCATCATCAGGAGGATAGGCTCCACGACAAAAATCGTACTGCAGTACGATTTTGCCTGCTTCATACACATTGGCTTTGCATGCATTTACTTAACCCGTGCGGATTATAGCAAAGTAGTTGGTTCTGTTATATTGCTTGTAATATGGAATTCCGCAAAGTAACGCCTGCTTCTATAAATCATTTAAAAAGTTTTAATTTGCTGTTAATATAAATCGAACTCTAACAAAGTTAAATAATATAAGGTATATTATTTAACTCGTAATTTCTGTTTTAATTTTAAGTAGGTATATTAACTAATCTAATTATAATAAAAATATTTCTTGACAGAAGAATTTCTTATTTTACAAAAACATCCGCTTGGTCAATCGCCAAAAAAGCCGTTTCGGAGTTTTTAAGGTCATACAAACAAACATCCATTTTTATATAAAATATAAAAGATAATATATCTTCTTATGCTCTATTTATATTTCGATTAATTAACATGAAAAGATTGCTAGTGGATTGGAATTTGGAATCAAAATTCAAATTTTGTTTATGATAATTAGGTAATTTTCTTCTTTGTAAAGAAGTTTCATATTTAAGCTCATAATTTTGTACCGGTGCACGAATTCTAAACCTTTCGTAGTCGCACCTGGTTTAAAACTGAATTTAATCGTTAATCTTATAAATTTATAAGGATGCAACTCATGTACAAATCATCTTATCTATAAAAAATGCATAGATAATTTGCGTGTGCACATTGTGGTTATTATATGTTACTAGCGGTCCAGGAATGCGTTGTTCAGTTTAGTTTCAACTTCACCCAAATTCACCAAACTTTACAGGATTATACAAAGGGTCAAACTAAAATATCTTTGAAAATTTCATTAAAATCGGTCCAACCGTTTCGGAGTCTTTAAGAAACATACATACTTTCTCTTTTATATATAGATATTAGTTTTCAACGCATATTGTAGTCAACGCTAGTTCTAGTCCATCTAGCACTTTACTATTTTGTGTTGATAAGCAAAAGAACATCGTTGGTTCAATACACTACTATGGTATCGTAAGATATATTATATACTAGCGGCCCGCCCCTGCTTCGCACGGGTATAAAATATATAAGTATAGGCTGTCACTCAGTGAAAAAAATGATTAAAATAGATCCAGTAGCTTGATTTATTCATTACTGCCCGCGGCCCGCACGCGTTAAATTTGGAGTAAAACAATTCCCCTTTCCCTATACCATGAAGATTTCCTGCTATCTTTGGAATATCTTAATTCATATAATACATTTTACCTAGTTCCTTTTTACATTTTTCCCTATGTATTTTATTTTTACAATTAATCCAATCGCTGCTAAATTATAAGTGCTATAGGGCGAAGCGCGGCCTCCGATGCGCTATTTATAGGCACGCGCCGCATATTAAATCTGTAATATCTTCGAAAATATTCATTTAAATTACATGCTGTAAACGGCCATATTGATCTATTTTAAATCAACAATGTATTTAAGGTACTTAATTGGATAAGGATTGATGCTGTATTGCTTAAAATTGCTTCGAAAAGAGGGCGTTATTTTTCGTAAAAAGTAAATGACAAAAAAATGCTATTGTGGGTTATCCATAAGAAATAGACATATACCCTCGCGGAGTTTTCTGTAGACCTTTTTAAGGTGTACAAATTTTTAATACATAATTTTGATAAATCTTGTAGTGT
This sequence comes from Morpho deidamia, assembly GCA_947086505.1. Lineage (NCBI taxonomy): Eukaryota > Metazoa > Arthropoda > Insecta > Lepidoptera > Nymphalidae > Morpho > Morpho deidamia. Next base: position 5,058,640 of record CAMTZC010000003.1, read on the forward strand.
TCAGCCTGCGTTTGCAATGTAAGCGGAAAAAAATATTATTATTTACGACATCACGTTAGAAACCTCAAAAATTACAGTATTTCTCTACTCCATATTGACTGTTATTGTACATATAAACCTTCCTCTTGAATCACTCTATCTATTAAAAAAAACCGCATCAAAATCCGTTGCGTAGTTTTAAAGATTGAAGCATACATAGGGAAATAGGGACATAGGGACAGACACAGAAAGCGACTTTGTTTTATACTATGTAGTGATCAGAGGCCGAACGAGCTATCTTTTGAACACCCCAACTTAGTTTATTTCCAATAATTATTTATATGAGCACAGAATAGTCTCATTTGGTCGTAATGAAAGGTAAACTACAGCGTAGCAGCGCCGGAGAAAATAAATTGCTAAAGTTTGTTGCACTTTCATCAGGGTCAATTTAACATTTAATCACGATCCGAATGGTATAATGAAGACAATAATTTAGTTTCTTCATATATTTTTTATATATTGCAATATTGTTATATTGGGTATAAGATTCTATAATAAAATTCCACAATCTACATTAACTTTACCTTTACAGCAGTTTAAAAATACTATTAAAAATAGGTTAATTCAGAAAGCCTATTATACTATTGAAGATTACCTAGAAGATAAGAATGCGTGTATATAGCTTTTCTTCAACCCTGTACAAGATATTTATAACTATATGTAACTAGTGATAAGAATTATTGTTGGAAAAGAGCAACCGCCGAGTTTCTTGCTGGTTCTTCTCGGTAGGAACAGCTTTCCGAACCAGCAGTAGATGTTGACGATTTAAAAGCACTTGTTTACAAGTTTACTTGAATAAAGAATATTTTGAATTTGAATTTGAATTAATTCTTTAGGGAGTCATAGAAATATAGTCATATCGTTCACGCCGCTTGCGTATCGTTACATAGTCTCAGGAGATTTAGTAGCTAATCGCTCGCCCACTTAATGAATCTGTATTATAATGAACTAGCTCTGCCTGTGGTTTCATCCACGTTATCAGTGTATTTATTACAAATTTTGACACATAAAAGCAGTTATTGTGAGACAGTAACCATGAGAGAGACATGCTATGGCGGATTTTGTTATATACATATCGTACATATAGTACATTACTTTAATGTATCTAAAGGAAAAAGTAATAATACAATTATTTTGATATAATCCACGATACAGTAAATAGAAAATATATATAGTGTTAAATGTATAGTGGACTATCCGTTTTTTCATTCCCAATACATGCAGGTTCGTAAAAACACATGCACAAACCTCCACCACTGCCACCACAATAGACAAGCACTACACACGTTCACTATCACAAACTCAACAACCATTTCGCCCCGCAACCGATTCATCATCAGTAGATAGACTCCACGACAAAATCGCAAAGCAATTTATAAATTTTCTATTTACTGTATCGCGGATTACAGCAATATAATTTTATTATTACTTTTGTATTATAGATCTCCGCAAAGTAACGCCTAATTCTAAAAATTATTTAATGTATCTGTCAGATATGAGGACGGATAGCACACTCTACATTTAGCATTACATATATTTTCTTTTATCGCGAATTATAGCAAAATTATTTAATTACTTTTGTAAACTTAATTTAGTTCAAAACATGTAAGCGAATCAAAATTAAATAACGTGTAGACATATTTATTTTCGATTGGAACTTCACAATTAAAAACTTCTTCAGCTTTATAAAACTGGAAAGGAAAACTTCCACACAAATGCAAATACAGTTAATTAGCATTTTTATCCACCGTAAATATATTTACACAATAGTCATCCGAGTTGAAATTTCTCTCTTGTACAAACAGCGAATAAATGAGGAATTTATTCAAGTGGAGGCACATCAAACTTTAGCAATTTGTTTTGTTGAGTGCTGCATTGTGGTACTATGTTTAAACGATAATATATTGGAATGTACATATTAGAATGTATAAATATGACATAAGTATAGCCGTGTGGTATCCGGCAGAATAGAATAGACCACCCTCATTTCTTACCGAGGTGTCGTAAGAGGCGACTTAGGTAAATGCCGTGTGGTATCCGGCTGCATAGAATAGACCACCCTCCTTTCTTACAGAGGTGTCGTAGGAGGCGACTAAGGTAAATGCCGTTTGGTATCCGGCTGCATAGAATAGACCACCCTCATTTCTTACCGAGGTGTCGTAAAAGGCGACTAAGGTAAATGCCATGTGGTATCCGGCTGCGTAGAATAGACCACCCTCATTTCTTACCGAGGTGTCGTAAAAGGCGACTAAGGTAAATGCCATGTGGTATCCGGCTGCGTAGAATAGACCACCCTCATTTCTTACCGAGGTGTCGTAAAAGGCGACTAAGGTAAATGCCATGTGGTATCCGGCTGCGTAGAATAGACCACCCTCATTTCTTACCGAGGTGTCGTAAAAGGCGACTAAGGTAAGTTCACGTCAGGCAGGCGGCCGGTCGTAAAATACGTAGCCAAATCATATGACAACATGTTTGTAACATGTTGTGCCGAGCCCACTTAAAGTGGGATAAGGGCAGGATAATGATGAAATGTGATACAAGTAGTATCTAAGTACCTACGTAAGCAAAAAGTAACGCCTAATTATATAATTTATTAAATTCAAGTTGCTTATGTAGCAATGTTTATATTTTTAGCAATTTAATGTTTGTGCATAAGAATATACATATATAAAAAAAGATTGGCGATGTATATTGTAGACAAAGTAGGAACCGATATAAGCTTGTGGTTCCTGCTTTGCGCCTTACAAAAGTAAATAAGTCGTTTGTGGGTTTGGGTATAAGATTCTATAATAAAATCCCGCAATCGATTTTATCTTTGCCACTACAGCAGTTTAAAAGCGCTATTAAAGGGAGGCTGAAACAAAAAGCCTACTATACTATTGAGGATTATATAGATAGTAAAAATGAGTGGATATACTCCTCTACCCTGTACAAGACGATGAAGATGATAACCAAGAAGATGAAGGTAATAACCAAATCTAACTAGTTATAAGAATCTTATTTCAAAAGAGCAACCACCGTGTTTCTTGTTAGCTTTTTTCGGCACGAACAGCTTTCTAAACCAGCAGTAGAATTGACGATACAAAAGCACTTGTTTACAAGTTTACTTGAATAAAGAATATTTTGAATTTGATTTGTAGAAGCTTTTATCAAATTAGAATTAGACAAATAAATATGAACACAATCGAAGAATTGATTACTATTATAATTAAAATAAAATTAATTTTAAAAGGGAAACTTAAATAAAATACCATATTATTGAAATATAAAAATTTAAAAAGCAATTTTGGTATAAATCGCTTTTACGGGTGATTCGTTGGATCGATATTAGTAAAAAAAATCGAAACACTTTTTAGCGAAGTCATTGATTCGTGTCAATGATTTCGCTGACAGCATCCACGTCTCATTACCGTAGCTACAATGATGATTCATTGTAGAGAGAAAATATTCATCATCAATATCATCATCAGATGATATTGATGATGAATATTTTTTTGACTGTTCACTTTCGCACCGACTGGTAGTTTTGTCATAAAGTTATAGTGAAAGGCAAACCGCAACGCGTCACATTTCAAATAATAAATTGCCAAAGTTTGAAGGAGCTCCACTTAAACTAACTTTCCGTTTATTCTGTAGTTGTAAAATGAAAGGAAACTCAAACTTCAATTTCATTGTAGAGGGAAATTTCGTTAACAGCTATTAAGATACTTCCAACACAATATTTAAATATCATCAATGAAATATTTCTTGCGAATACTTTCTGTACCTCGTATGAGTCGAGTCAGATTTGAAAATCAGGTAGAAAAAAAACGAAAATAGAAGTCATTAACGAACAGATAAATGTTTCAAGTTCAAGGTTGTTGCACGAGTTCAGAGGTAAAATAAATGGTGGGGTTGAACGTTTACTATATAACACGTCCGGTCGGGGTCACAACCCTCAGCATTGAGGACACCGACGCAAGGAGGAGATTTGGTTAATGCTTAGCTTTGCGATTTTGTCGTGGAGTCTATCTCCTGATGATGGTTACGGGGCGAAACGATTGTTGAGTTTGTGATAGTGAACGTGTGTAGTTCTTGTGTATTGTGGTTGCAGTGGTGGAGGTTTGTGCATGTGTTTTTACGAAACCTGCATGTATTGGGTAAGAAAAAATGGATAGTCCACTATACATTTAGCACTATATATATTTTCTATTTACTGTATCGCGGATTATAGCAAAATAATTTAATTATTACTTCTGTATTATGGATCTTCGTAAAGTAACGCCTAATTGTACAAATTATTCTATAAATTATAGAAAAAAGACGTCTATTTTAAAAAGTATTGATCCTTAATTTCTTTAGTATATATTTAATAATACTCCCGAACCTTTTATAATTAATTTTCTAAAATAATAAACATTTTTTTTAACACTTTAGGTCTGTTTACTTAGCTTTAGTTTAGTTACACCTACGGTAGCCTAAGCACCCATGGTCGTAGCTTATATCTAAGAACCAGAAGAGTTTAAAGCTAGCATATGCAGGCTGAGTAATTAGTTAAGCAATGTAGCCAACCTCTACTAAAAATGTATCGCTAATGTATAATCTATCTTAACTAACGGAGAGGAGATCAAGAACAAATTGATTTAAATGAAGAAGCAAGTATTATATATAGTAATAATATACTATTATTTTAGAAAAATATAAATTATGCGAAAAATACAAGGTTTAGTTTAACTAAGGAAAAAGAATCCTTTGTTACGATAAGGTTGCCTTTTCAGTTACAATAATATAAAACGAAGTTGCAGAAACGACAAGGAGACCAACTTAGCAAGCGCACTAACTTGCAAAGTTTTTGTTACCTTTTATATTTAATATAAAGCAATTATATCATTTAAGTATTGCTCACGTATTCTTTAGCGTTGAGTACAGTACTGGGATAGATTAATATACTTTAAAAGATGTTTGTGTGGTTAACTATGACAGTCAATATCTGAACTTCCTGAAATTTGATGTCAAAGTGATGAAAGATGTGGTTTCATAATTTGTATTCTTCATCCGTTAAAGAAAGAAGAAAAAATAATTTTCAGTATGGATTTATGAGTATAATTATCTAAATTATATCCAATCCAAATATTGGTGTCTATGTTTTATTTAACTAAAATATATCTTCGTTGAGAGTTATTGGGCTAGACTTTGATGAGACATAAGAGTAATAAATATCAATAGGAATTGTTTTTGTTGCGTAATATGAAGTCTCTTCTAGTGAACAGTTGATATATGTCAATGTTTACGCCAAATACCTACCTATCGAATAGATTGTTCCAAATTCACCCAAATGTTTGAACAGGAAAATTTGGTTTTCTCTTGTTTAATAAATTGAATAAGATTACAATGTCTCAAACGCAATTCAGCTTTCGTGACCATCAAAACACGAATGCCCAAATTGAGGCACAATTTAATTGCGTTCTGAACAGAAGAGGAAATCTTGCTTATTTTGTCTTTCAAAGTTGGACGTCACATTGTTATTTATTGCCGAATTGTCCCATCAATACATATTTATTGCCTTTGGTACAAAATACAAGTTTATAGAGCTGTGATAGCCCAGCTGTGAGACCGTGCGACTCTTACGAGGCGAACACGAGTTCAAACCCGGGCAGGCACCGATGAGTTTTTCTATTAAAACTCATGTGTCTAATTGATAATTGCAATTTATCACACGCTTTTTGGTAAAGGAAAATATCGCGAGGAAACCTGCATATCTCTAGAGAATTCTGGAGATATGTGTAACCTACCAATACGCATTGGAGCAGCGTGGTAGGTCTTAACTCCAACCTTTCTCTCCAGACACGCAGAGAGGAGGCCTATTCCCAGCAGTGGGATTGTAACAGGCCGCTACTTACTACTTACAAGTTTATATTTGCTATTTCTGTACTCACGATTGAGTTTAATCGTAAATAAGTATATCTAATACAGTAAAAACACTCATTCTTTTAAAAGGACAATAAATAAATAAATAAATAAATAAATATATGGGACATTTACACACACGGTCGTCCGTCCCCAAAGTAAGTAACTTAATACTTGTGTTATGGGTGTCGGATAACTGGTAGATGTACTACATATATAAGTTTAAATACATACTTAAATACAAATACACATCCAGGTTCGAAGAACCAACAATTTGTTTATAGAAAATGTTGGCCCTCGGCGGGAATCGAACCCGCGACCCGCGGCACTGAAGGCAGGGTCACTACCCATAGCGCCAACGGGCCATACAATAATCCATTGTATTAGCAAATTTCTTAAAATACTCTAGTTATATACAATTCAATTAGTAAAAGTTCATGTTAATTTTTTTATGTTATTATTTAACATTTTTTTGTGTCATTATGTTAACTGATTGTTAACTTGGATTATAGCGAATATACTTGTCTTTGATACAAGACAACCGCAACAAGACAGTTTTCATAGAAAAAGTGTGTTACTACTTATAGAAGACGGATAGTTTTTTGTCAACATTCAATAAAGGCTACTAATAGTTTTATAACCAATTCAAATGAAAACAAACAGTTCCAATACAACAATAACAGTTATTGTTTGAAACAAAAGAAATAGTTTGCTTAGTTTCTAGGAGAAAATAATAAGATTAAAAATTCTTCTCCATTTTGCCTTTCAAAGTTGGACATCGCATATTTATCGTCGGATTGTGGCGTCAACACATATTTATTGTCCTTGGTACAAGATTAGGTCTATGTTTCTTTTGCACTGAAAATGTTTCGTATTTCTGTTACTAGATATAGTCTGATTTATGTACTACTAGGGAGTGAAGAAGAAAAAAATATACATGATAAATGTGAATATTCATATTCTTTGTAATAAAAACAAAATGTTTCTTAGCAGTGATTTAGTTTAACGACATTATAAAGATACAGACAACCTAAATCCTAAAATTTTCATTTTTTGCGCTATTATGAGTAAAATAAATCCACCAACAAATAATACAGTTGTATTTAGATTCGGTTTTTATGTCTTTTGATGATTTATTCTATTTCATTCAATCACCGACTCTTCTGTGTTACGGTTATCACTTTTAATTAAAATGCAATATATGTGTTCCGCGCAAACGTGCGGACGGATGAAACAACCTCCGGGACCTGGGCCCGACGCCCCGGCGTGTACGTTTGTGTGTGTGCTTGTATGTACTTGGCCGATTCCCGAAACCGTTGGCTCGCCTCTGCACTCTTCCACGGACACGTAATGTCTGTTTCTTCCTGAGTAGACACTTCACTATATCGGCTGAATAACACCCGGTGTGCACACAACCTTCGTAAGGTCACACGTTATTGAGTCGTCCCTATATCGGGGAATAGTACCCAACGCGCACCAAAACCGTGGACGGTCGCGTCTTATCAAACACTTCACTGGCTAAACGCGTCATTAAATCTGAGAATAACACCCGAAACGCAAAATTACACGTGTGCGTTATAAAGGAATGCCGTGTACAGGCGCACGCGGCTTCTTCTTGTCGTGTTTGAAAGGTAACTAGCGGGTGGCCGCTCTGGTAGCAATCGTGTGCCTAAACGTCCCCGCCCACGCCGCTCGCGTCGCTCGCCCCTCCGGCGGGCGAGTCATTTTATTCAAAACAATATGTAAAAGTAGTAAAGTAGCGGCCTGTTACAATCGCACTGCTGGAAATAGGCCTCCTCTCTCCGTTTCCGGAGAGAAGGATTAGAGCTAAGAACTACCACGCTGCTCCAATGCGGATTGGTAGGTTACACATATTTCCAGATGTTTTTCTGGAAATATGTGTAAATATGTGTACGATGTTTTTCTTCGCTCTCAATATATGTGCGGTATGACAATGTATAATTTATTTTTGCTTTAATAAATATATATGGGTCGTGTAAAAAGCTTTTGTAAAGTTAACTTGGCATGCATTTCCTGAAAATAAATGAAATTCAAACAAACAAAATCCGTTTAAATAAGTCAGCAAGTAAAAAGTTATGAACACTATCTTATGGTTACAGTACAGTGCTCGCTAGCTTAATACCACTTGGCATCATTTCAATGCGATATAATGTTTTATCATAATAAAACTAACTTAAATTTGCATTTCGTATTGATTTAATTTTTAAAGAAAAGTATAGGAATATTACTTTAGTCTTTCGTTCTCTTAATTAGAGTGAATCAGATACTAGGCATTAATTAGAAAAGCATTTGCAGCACGAAGAGAAAAATGGTGAAAGACTGACGAGATTCTGCCTTCTATCTATGTTCTTCTATCTTTAATTAAATCAAAATAATCTTTATTCAAGTAAGCTTTTTATAAGCATTTCTGAATCGTCAAGGGTCAATTAGATTTAATGGTTCGGGATGTTGCTCTTACCAAGAAGAACCAGCATCATGGGTGTTCAATCATTTCAACATTTTAATTTTACATTATTTAACTGCATTCTTGATTGAAGCTGAAAGGATATTCAAATGCAAGAATTTTTATTATTCAGCTTATCTTCAATTGGGTTTTAATATGTTTCACGTATAAGCATATTTTTTACACTTAATAAACCTTTCTGTTTACTGGTCTAGTGTGGATAACGAAATTTTATTATATTTAAATGTTCTAAGCAGCATTAAAGTGCGTAATTCTAAAATAACAAGATACTAATAGTAAAAACCAAAATTCTACAGATGAATTTCTTTAGAAGAATTGACTTAATTGATTGAAATAATTGTCTATCATACTCGTTAGGAAAAACGTATTTTCTTTAAAGGAAAAACTCATTTGCACATTTACATATTTCAAGAGAGTTTCAAGTTGCGTGGAACGACAAACTAGGCGTTAACATACGAATCCTCGGTTTTGGTTGTGTATTGATCTCGTTATTTTTGAGTCGATCACAAAGGAACATAAACATTTGACCATACATTCCATTTTTATGATTATCGACCATCAGTCTATCACAGCAAAGACTTATCACTGTGGGAGTTATTCGAAAAATAAGGATGTAGGTATATTTCTAAATCAAAGTTAGAACCTCCGAGTATGTGGTAAGAACCCTTTCGGGTGTAACCGCTATACCAGTACAATTCCATATAAAAGTTTTCTATATAAAACGCTTCCGCGTCCCACCAATTTCAAAGGACGAAACAGGCCACTGGTTTTATCTAATAAAAGGATCAAAAGGAACCCTTTCTGCTTTAGAACGAAACTCGATGATTAACCTACCGCATTCTTTCATTTTATTGGGAATTCTTATGATGTTTCTTGATTTACATAGGTTTTGATTGGAAACAAAAGCATTGCGTCGTAACATTATTAAATACATATGAGAATCGACCTGTATCTTTCGATGAGATCGTTATCTTCAACATTATTTTTCTGTTGTGCTGTCATTATAAAATCATATACCCGCACTAACTTATTATTAAGAATACTTTGTTTTGATTTGGTTTGTTTTATGTATAAGGTAATAATTTATGTGTATTCAGATAAGTGATAGTTTAGAGGAATGTGCGATATCCAGATAAGTCGGCAAGGCTTATGGATATGAAGAAAGTAAACTATAAAGTGTTAGATGTAATTTGTTTTTAAATAAATAAATAAAATAAATAAATATAAATACGCTGTGGTGTTTCGAGTGCTTATGGCTGGGTGTATATTTTAATCCCCGACTTATCTTTTAAATACTGAGAAAAAAGTTCACTTTCCATGATATATTTATTCCGTAAATGTCAGTTTCAAGTTAAGCATATATTATTTTTTTACTAAAATTGTTAATATATAGATACCAGATACTATACTCACTTTTAATTTTATCGGGTTAGCTCGACTAGTTTTGACCCCATCCGGGGCACTTATTCATGAGCTCTTTACACGACGTTATCACGGCGGGAATTGCGTGCAGCAGCTTACAATAACATTACATTATTTAAATTACATTTGACATATTTTGTGTGTGATAGGGTGAAAATATTCAAATTCAAATAATTTTTTATTCAAATTGGTCCCTACGAGCACTTTTGAGTCACATTACAATGAAGCTACGACTGGTTTGGAAAGGTGCTCTAATCGAGAAGAACCAGCAAAAAACTCGGCGATCACTCTTTTCCAAAATAAATATTACAATATTGCTCGAAAATCAAAAATTAAAATATAATCTAGTGCGTATAATACTTTAGTGTTTAGAGATTATAGTTTAATGAACAATCAAATCATATTTTCTGTCATAATAACTTTTTAGTATAAGTATTAAGTATTTTAATTAGTTTATCGAAGAGGTTTTAAAATATTTAAAATACAGATTAAAAAAATGCAGATGATTTTTGTAGATGTTGACGAAGTTTTGAAGGTAAATTAACAAGCTCTTGAAACGAGATTTATTCGGTTTAGTACCGATTAAGCTACTCAGTATACGTCACTACAAGTTCAAGTTACGAAGAAAAGTTTTAACAGCTGATGGAAGTCATTTTTGCGTCTAGACTGTTTATCTAAAACGCTAGATTGACTCTGGAAAAAATGTTCAGTATTTTTTCTTGGTGTAAACAACTTATGTAATATATATCTGATAATATTTGAACCAACAAACCTCGTGAAGAAGGTTGACTTCTCTTCAATCGATGGACGTTTACTACTCTATATAGATGAATTAAAGGAACTTGTACACAACCCTTTAGGCTTTTAAAATTGGTTACACTTTGTCTAAAAGAAAAGAACCTAAAGATGATTTGAGTGAGACATAACGATAATTGCATTGTATCACAAATATTAAAGTTTTATAGAGGGCGACGATTTAAGCTCATGGCTATAAAAAAGTTAAATTAAGAAACGTGAAACGTGATTTCTGTTCTTAGAAATTATTCACAAGTAACTCGGAGTAAGTTGTGGCTTCTGTTAAAATTGTTTGCTATGAACGCGAGATTGTATCAGGACATTAAATCACGTTATTGAATTGCTTTTTTGTACTTCGGGTTTTGAAAGTTGTGAAGGTCATAATTCTTTATACTTTAGTTTTGTAGGGCTCTATTATTTGTACTAATGGCGTCAAAATATTATTATACATGTTACCGAGGGGTCGTAAAAAAGAGGGTGGTCTATTCTACTCAACCGGATACCACACGGTGGGACAACTTACCTTGGTCGCCTTTTACGATACCTCGGTAAGAAATGAGGGCGGTCTACTCTACTCTGCCGGATACCACACGGCATAACATAATCCAATAATAAAAAAGATTTAATATAAAAATCGATGGGATAATAATCCCAATAATAATGCTTTTAAACTTTATTTGTAATTCTATCGGTAATATTTGTCAGATAATATATGTATAAATTGAAACCAATAACAGAATGATGGAGTGGTACACGAGTTTACTTTTTTACTTTCAAAAGCTGAAAGGATAAGTGTGGAATTGAATTAAGCCCGAGGAAATGGCGTGTCGGAGCTGAATTTGATTTGCGCGATCCATCAATGCCTGTGCATGTAGAAATGTACTTTTTCTAGTTCACTAATTAAGGATTGTGGTTTAAAACATGTTGACTGAAATATTACAGTGTTAAAAAATATTTTGGACAGCTTGTCTAATTTTATGCAGACGTTGAGTCATAATAAACTATTTGAATATTTCAAAATATCTCATAAATTATCAACCATTTTAGGAGTGCTAACTTCATTTGCTTCACAAATTGACCTTCGAATCAATTGAATTAAAGAATGACAGTACATTTACTAGTGTTTTGAACTTGCGTCTTATTGATTTTATTTATGTTATGTGAAAGTAGCATAAGTGAAACTGATTACTCTTAAGATGAAAACGTCAACATCAAAATATCTTAACGTATATAAGTTTCGGAATCTTACAACTTAATAGCCTTTTATAAATGTTAGCTGTTATGAATGTTTGAAGCGTACTAGCTTTTTATACATGTACCGATGTTTAGGTTCAGTGTACCGAAGCAGTCAGTTAATATTCGACAAATTCTTACTTTTATATTCATCATCATCATTCCCCTGCCCTTAACCCACTCTAAGTGGGGTCAGCAGTCAGCAGTCTCTTGTCTTTTTCTTTCATCATCATCCTGCCCTTATCCCACTATAAGTAGGGTCGGCACAATATGTTACAAACATATTGTCATATGATTTGGCTACGAATTTTACGACCGGCCGCCTGCCTGACGTCAAATTACCTTAGTCGTATTTTACGACCCCTTGGTAAGAAAGAGGGTGGTCTATTCTAGTCAACCCGATACGACACGGTGGGACAACTTACCTTAATCGCCTTTTACGACGCCTCGGTAAGACAGGTGGTCTATTCTACTCAGCCGGATACCACACGGCGGTTGACTTACCTTAGTCGCCATTTACAACACCTCGGAAAGAAATGTGGGTGTTCTATCATACTTCGCCGGATACCATAAATTGTGAAGATTGTGAAGCAAAAATAGTGTATAAAACGTTATTAAAATATAAATGTACAATTGTGTAAACGAGAATAACAAAAAAAAAATTGTAAACAAAGATTCTGAAACCCAAATCAGACGAACAAGAATTAAAAAAAAGGAAAACGTCCAATATCAATCTAATGTATAAAACATACTCATGGCTATACTCATCCTTGCATTCAGCTTTAATAGCTACCTGGGTAATGTGTGAACGGAGACTGCATTTGTTCCAGTCGTAAAAGACGACAATGTCACATGATTTGGCTATGTATTTTACGACCCGCCGCCTGCCTGACGTCAACTTACCTTAGTCGCCTTTTACATCTCGGTAAGAAAGAGGGTGGTCTATTCTACTCAGCCGGATACCACACGGCGGACTTCTTGTCTTTTTCTTTCTTTTACTCAAAGGTTGACTGGAAGAGATCCCTTTTAGAGATAAACCTTTTTACATGTGTTATATTTTGCTCTTTTCTATCAATATGTATGTACAATAAAGATATAAATAAATAAATAAGGAGTCAATACTTCAGTAACGCAAGTACAAATTAAACAAATAAAAGTTTTCCCTTTTTTCAAATACCCTATTCTTATACGTATATGATCCGTGTATTATGTATTTATTATTAAGATTACTAAAATAAAAGAATGTTAGCTAATAATAACATACTGGTATAATAATAAATACCGTTTCGAAAAATCATATAAGCGCAATTTTCTCCCTTTTATCCAATCTCCTCTTTCATATAAAATCGGTAATAACGAAATTTCATGCTTTGTTGCGTCAATTCCATAAATACGTGACCTTATTGGAATAAGGAGTAATTTATATGTGTATAAAACAGGAATTATGTTTGTTCCTTATCGACTCCGAAACGGCTGGACCGATTTTAATGAGATTCACAGCCAGCGGATAATCCTGTAAAGTTTAGAGGCAACAGCTAGAGACAACAGCATCTTTTTGTTTCGGAGGTAAGTCGAAACCTGACCGAGTCACATCGACGCGTGGTGGTACCGCTAGTAGTGTGTACTTAATATTTAATGGAATTTAGAATTATGAAATGAAATGTTTTATTTTTCCAAAAAGATTACAAAAAGAAAATATCTTAACTTAACTTAACTGAACCTAACAATAAATACGATAACATGTACTCGTAGCCCCCAAACTAGGTAAACCTGTATTTTGGGCGGCTAGAGTTTGCCTTCAAGATTATAACTATAATTAAGATTAGCAAAATGTTAGTACATATTCTCTAAATCTATATTGAAATGAGCAAAACTTAACTACAAGTTAACTAAAAGTTGTTCGATATCATGATAGCTTTGAGTGTGAAGCCATTTAATTATAACATTTTTAGCTGGTTTTAATGGTAGGAATTTTATATTACATTTTGTTACTACCTTATTGTACACATATGAGTGAATATAATAACTGAAACGTTTAGCAAAACTAGTGGAACCATGTGGTACTGGTATTCGATAAACTCTTTTATTAACTAAATCTTCGTATATTGGCAATACCTGAATGCTTTTGTGGGTAAGCATACTAACCTTAAGTACAAAAAAACAAACAAATAAAATATAAGGATCCATACGTATAGGAATGAATCAAATAAATTTTATTTTTTTGTAAACCTAGTTGGAACCCCGTGGAATACTTTAATACAACATTAAATTATCATTACTGTGAGTATTTTGCTATAATCCGCAATAAACTTTTTTCTAAATAGTGCTTATACATATATTTTATTGCTGAAATATTAAAATTACTTATGAAATTTTGATGGTTCTAAACAACTTAAATACTTGCTAATAAGCGTTAATATTGTATGTATGAGTTGTGTTAAAAATAAAAGAAAATTAATCGTAACCATTAAAAATGCAATAACATGTTTTATGTATGATATAAGTTGGTTTGTGAGGTTGTCTGTATAAAAATTGGTCGCGTGGAACTAAATATAATAGTTTCAAATCATATTTGATATTTGCTTTAGTAAGCTTAAGTGGAATTTTTCCATCTTTATACATATTTATTGTTATTTACAAAATCGATTATTTTAACTTAAATTAATGAAATTTTAATTTATTTTATTTTATAAAAATTGAGAAAGAAAATGAAAAAATCTTTTAGCTATACAGACTGTATAGAAGAAAAAACGAAAATTTGTTTTCAGATATATAAGAGGATAATTTTTAGAAATAGTAATTGCAAATGAAATATTGTGTTAACATAGATACGAACCTTGAAGTTATTATTTTAATTGCCTTTTTATATACATTTTATAACAATAGGAACATTCACACGGTTTTCAATGAGATTTGTCGATCCCCGTTTAAGAAACATTAAAGAATTTATATGCTTTAGTATATTTAAGACGGTTTATTGCGTATCCTCCAGACCTACATTGCAATCATTTAAAATCAGCATCCTGAAGTATTTCTTAATATTAGTAACGTATTTCAACTATAAGTTCTACAAATATTGAAAGACCTAACTTCAGTGAAAAATCCTGCTGAAGAGACTGAAAAGCTATTGAGAGGTAGGTGACCTAGATCAAGAAATCTACTTTGTAACAGACGTTCTTGGGTACTTACACTTTACATACTCATGCATACGTATGTTCAAACTAGCTTTACATAGTTCGAAATAACTAGAACAAGTTGAGAACAAATTGACTAGATATATTAAAATCTTTTAAATCCGTTACTGACTTCTCGATAATAGCTTAAGTGTAACTTATATAAACAACCATAGATATTTGGATCTTAATATACAAGCAAAGATAAATAAAATAACAAGAATTACACAGCCAAAATATGTATGCAACACAAAACTATTACGTGAATGTGTCTAGTGCTTGTGTATTGTGGTGGCAGTGGTCGTGGTTTGTGCATGTGTTTTTACGAATCCTGCATGTATCGGGTAAGAAAAAATGGATAGTCCACTATACATTTAGCACTATATATTTTTTCTATTTACTGTATTATGGATCTCCGCAAAGTAACGCCTAATTCTATAAATTACAAAACTATTACTGTGATGCGGTAGAGTACGTTCAATTTACATAAGTACAAACAATTTTAGATAAAAATATTGTCCATTGACTAAATTTTCAAGTATCTTTTGAAAATAATGAATGTCACGTGGTATCCGGCTGAGTAGGATAGACCACCCTCATTTCTTACCGAGATGTCGTAAGAGGCGACTAAGGTAAATTGATCCACCGGTTTACATCGGTGGGCAGGGAGCGTTCGCGGGCACGATGGCCTCCTTCTGCCCTGCAGAGGGAGGCGGCGGAGCGGTTCCGGGAACTTTTGTTCTGGATTTCATCTGCTGCTGGCGAGTCCAGGTGGTAGCAACTTGCCCAAGCCCATCGCTTGCGGCCCTGACAGGGGACTTACAGTACCCCGAGGCGGTCGGTGCATCTGGTGCTGCCGATGCACCGGTTAGCGGAGGGGTTCTTCTCTTTTGAGGGGTCCCTACCCCTAGGAGGTGTTCTCTGGGATCAGAGCTGTCGGCGGGGCTGGGGGCAATGTGTACAACGATACCCTGTTCTTGCCATCGACAGCGTGGTCGGGCACACAGGTCATTTTAGTCGGTGCGAGTCCGACATAACGCCTCCTGTCCCCGTCGGGCGGCGGTACCCATAAGAGGTTTTTCCTGTATAATAAAAAGTTGACCCACCATGTGGTATCCTGTTGAGTAGAATAGACCACCCTCTTTCTTACAGAGGTGTCGTAAGAGGCGACTAAGATAAGTTGACCTACCGTGTGGCATCCGGTTGAAAAGAATAGACCACCCTCTTTCTTACCGAGGGGTCGTAAAATACGACTAAGGTAAGTTGACATCAGGCAGGCGACCGGTCTTAAAATAAGAAGCCAAATCATGTGACAACATGTTTGTAATATGTTGTACCGACCACACTTAGAGTGGGATAAGGACAGGAGGATGATGAACAGCGAAAAAAGAATCTCAAAAATCTATATGACACCACTATAAAAAACTACTGAACATATTATTGCAGCGAAACATATTATTTTCTTGCCTTGAGTACGTTATGTCTAAAAAAAACAAACTTTATTAATTCAATATAAACTTCAAACGGATAATTAATAACTTTCAATTGATAATTCAGAAATTTAATTGAAATCCAATATTATCACAGAACTTATCGTTAAGACCAACAAGAGTGAAATTAATTTCATCAAAAGATTATGGTAAGCTTAAGAAATGATAAGTAATTGATAAAAGATGTTAAGTGATTTTCACGATTCGAGAGTATTATCTTCACTTTCCTTAATTTATTTATCTGGATTCTAAGTTTTTGATGAAATTTTTACCGTACTTCAAATTTTTATGGCTGCAAGTTTAATATCTAACTTATATTAATTTGACCTGAATCCGATCTCTGTACCACAGTTTTGCGATTACTCCACAACTTAGGTTTTTATTTGAGTTTTAATGAACGAAATGTTTTTTTGTATATTATTGTTAAATTTCTGATTGAATATGAAAAAGTTTTGATTAAAGAATTGAACTTATAAGAAAACTGCCAGATTTTTAGTGCCTTTTAAAATGAGACTGGGAAACATTTTATGGACTAAGTTGTTATGACTTATAGAGGCCGTTTTACCTAAGAGGTATCTACCTCAACTCTGATATTCATTTAAAGTTATATTTCAATAATAATGTTGGGTATAAGTAAATGAATTGAATGAGTTTATTTTATTGTATATAAATATTACCAATTTAAATTTAATGAAGCTGTGATAGCCCAGTGGTGAAACCGAGCAACTCTTTCGAAGGGTCACGGATTCAAACCCCGGGCAGGCACCAATGAGTTTTTCTAATAACAATTACGTGTCTTATTGATATTTACAATTTATCACACGCTTTTCGGTCAAGGAAAACATCGTGAGAAAACCTGCATATCTCTAAAGAATTCTAAGGATATGTGTAACCTACCAATCCGCATTGGAGCAGCGTGGTAGTTCTTAGCTCCAATCCTTCTCCCCAAAAATGAAGAAGAGGCCTATGACCAGCAGTAAGATAGTAACAGGCCGTTACGTTACATTTTTATTTCGTTTCCATACCGTAATTGAGGACAGTCGAAAGTGGCATTACTGAGTACAACGTAAAATCAAAAGTTATAAATACATATATAGCTGTATATTACAGCGATTTTTCCGAAGACATCAAATTAATCCATAAAGACTGGTAATAACATTATTTTTGCCAGACTCTAAGACTTTTGGCTAATAATAATATAGCTTTGACTTTAAATACATTTTAAAGTTGATAAGATATAACATCATCTTTCTCCTATTTTTATCCCACTCTAAGTGAGTTAACATTTTCCTGTACAGCTGTCCACCCCAACACCTTAGTTAAATATACTGTAAAATATAATTTTAGACTGGCCCGTTGGCGCTGTGGGTAGTGACCCTGCCTTCAGCTCCGCGGGTCGTGGGTTCGATTCCCGCCGAGGGCCAACATTTTCTATAAACAAATTGTTGGTTCTTCGAGCCTGGGTGTGTATTTGTATTTAAGTATGTATTTTAACTTATATATGTAGTATATCTACCAGTTGTCCGTCACCCATAACACAAGTATTAAGTTACTTACTTTGGGGACTGACGACCGTGTGTGTAAATGTCCCATATATTAAAATATATATATATATATATATATATATAAATATATATAAAATAAATAAAATGATGAAATATAATAATAATAATAATAAATTAATTTATGGGACGCTTGCACACACGGTCCTCTGTCCCCAAAGTAAGTAACTTAATACTTGTGTTATGGGTGAAGGACAACTGGTAAATATACTTAAATAATAATACACACCCAGGCTCGAAGAACCAACAAATTATAGAAAATGTTGGTCCTCGGCGGGAATCGACACCGCACCCTGCGGATCTTAAAACAGGGTAACTACTCACTGCGCCAACGGACCGGTCAATATGTTGTCGGTAAGTGATGAAATATGATACTTCGAAAATAGCATTAAAATTGTCTTCTGATCATGTTTTGAATATTTTAGAGGAAAAATTAAATGATTATCACACATTTTTAATGAAACTTTTTTGTATACGCCGCACCAAGGATACTTGACGTGTAAAAGCCAAAGTTTGACAAAGTTAAACCACTTAATTTGGAAAGTTAAGACTCGCTGAGCTCTCAGAGGTAAAGTTTTTTAAACGTCGCCTTTCTGGCGCAGTGTATTAAATTTTCAATTTTGCATTGTGTGATATTAATAAATTAATTAAGGCCGTTCAGTGGTTTCTATGTTCTACTTAGGGAATACAAAATTTTTAGCCGAAGGTTATTATTTTGTTACAGTCTGTGGTTAAAGAAAGTGCCCCGTAATAGAAAGATCATCAGAAATTTCAATATGAGATCAGTTGAAACTGAGATTGTAGGTGTGTGTAGTGTTTGAGTGTAGCAATGATTATAGTATGTGCTATTTATTATTTATTTTAGGTAGGAGAAGGGTACATTCTACATTTGACATTACATAGATTTCCTTTAATCGTGAATTATTGAAAAATAATTTGAACACAATTTTTGTATAAAAGAATCGAATGAAACCACAACATTTACAAATAATAAACAAGGAGATTTGTGAAAGACTTAAAGTCATCGTTAAATGAAGTCGCATAGCTTAATTGGCATTTATTTCAATGATATTTGGACTTTGATATTTAAAAGTTGTCTTAATAGATGGTGAATTTTACGCATGAGTCTTTGTAGAGATAACGAGTTACCCCAACGATTTAACCCGATAGGTGACCTTTAAGCACATATGGGACCTAAATTTTTAGGGATTTTCCAACTATTTCATTTCATCTTCTTTAAGTCAGGTTTTTGCAATTGTTTCTTGGACAAACGTATGATATTAATTCTTAAGTACTATCTGATAACACGATATTGTTCCATTAAAATAATAACATTGACTTAAGCCAAATATATCATTAGATTTACTTGCTTTGATATAGAACTATGACGAAGCACAATATTTTTCTTCCTTAGCTTTTATCTAAATATTAGGACTTAAAATTTGATGATGTTTTTCAACAATATGCTTCAAATACACTGTTTTACAAAACGGATAGATAAGAGAATATTAACTTTTATAGCTAAAGTTTCTCCGTAGCACCTCAGCCGTAAAGCTAGATGACGACTTCGGAATCGCTTCATGTTCAATGAAGTTACATAAAGTTGTGCCCGTAAAATTTTAAACCTTTGCTAAGGAATACTATTATTTGAGTATAAATATTTCAACGGGATATAATTATCGATATTTCATTTCCGTAATTATTCTAAGTACGTACTTTAATTACATACTTTACAGGAAATAAAAAGAGTAATAATAAAATAATTTTGCTATAATCCGCGATACAGTAAATAGAAAATATATATAGTGTATATAGTGTAGCAAAGCATTTTGCGATTTTGTCGTGGAGTCTATCTCCTGATGATGCTTCGGTTGCGGGGCGAAACGATTGTTGAGTTTGAGATAGTGAACGTGTGTAGTGCTTGTGTATTGTGGTGGCATAAGTTTGTGCATGTGTTTTTACGAATCCTGCCTGTAACTGGTATGCAAAAACGGATAGTCTACTATACATTTAGCACTATATATATTTTCTATTTACTGTATCGCGGATTATAGCAAAATAATTTTATTATTACTTTTGTATTATGGATCTCCGCAAAGTAACACCTAATTCTATAAATTATTTACAGGAAATAACTTTAAATCCGAAGAAAAATATGAATAGTTTAATTATTACCGATTTTGTCGTTCGTCGGATTGTATCTCCTGATGATGCTTCAGTTACGGGGTGGAACGATTTTTAAGATTATGGTAGTAAATGAGTGCAGTGCTAGTGTATTGTAGCGATGGTGATTGATAGTCCGTGCGTTTTTATAAATCCTGCAATAGTACACTCTACATTGGGAAAATATTAATTATATTTTCTTTTGTCGCGAATACTAGCAAATTAATAGAACTCAATTTACATTTTTACTTATTTTAGAAAGATATGACCAATCAACTTTTCCTAATTGATTTAGTACGCTGAAACTCTTTCCGTAGTATTTATATAATGAGAAATCTCTTAATATTAACCCTTATAATATTTTTTTACACAAATTAATGTTTGTTATTTATTTTTTGAAAAGTCTCCTAAAAGGTCGATTTAAAAGCTATTACTGATCAGAGCGATCGGTTTAATCTTCATGAATCGGGGCGTTAAGTCGTATCTATCCACGGACCTTTAGCGATCACATTTGGTGAAACTCAAATCTATCGATAGAACCGAAATAAAAGCTATGTGACGAATTTTCCTTTCTTTATAAAGACTTATCTTTGATATAGATTCATTATTGATTGAATAAATCATAAATATATGTGACTAGAGACGAAAAAGAGACTAAGAGAGAGGCTTGTGTTAAGTAAAAAGTAAAGCAAAGTAACGGCCTGTTACTATGCCCTCGGTTGGGCTAAGGCCACCTCTCTCCGTTTTTTGGAGAGAAGGGTTGGAGCTGAGACCTACCACGCTACTCCAATGCGGATTGGTAGGTTACAAATATCTCTAGAATTCTCTAGAGATATGCAGGTTTCCTCACGATGTTTTCCTTCACAGAAAAGCGTGTGATAAATTGCAATTATCAATTAAACACATAAGTTTTAATAGAAAAACTCATTGGTGCCTGCCTGGGGTTTGAACCGATGTCGTCTCTAGAGAGTTGCACGGTCTCACCGCTAGGCTATCACAGCTTATGCTGATGATAGCCTAGCGTTGAGATTTGTGTTAGCTAGTGATAGTTTGTGTTAAGTATGACATGCATATAAAAGGAAAAGCGCCAGAGTTGGCAAACGATAAAATAGCGTCCCGACCCCTCATAGAGTATGATAGGGGAAGGAAAGTGGTGACAATTTTTGATATAGATGAAACTTGGGATGGCCCAACTAACGGACGCTTTCAAAAGATTCCAGGTTCAAAACAGGCTTCCCTACGTTTTCATTATAAACGTATTTAATTTATGTTTACAATTTATGCACTTCTTCAGTAAAACGGCATATCTCTAGAGTTTTTTTGTGATGTGTGTACCCTTCAAATACGCATTGGATCAGTATGGTGGTTCTAAGCCCAAACTTTCTTTCAATATGAGAGAGGAGACTTATACCCAACAGTGGGATAGTAATAGACTGCTACTTCAATGCATACAATATATAGTATTTTTAAATTAAGTATACGGGCTAGATTATTAGACCGACGATATTATTTTACCGGTATTACATCATTATTAAATATAAAGAATTATAAAACGATAGGTGATGTATATAATAGACAAAGTAGAAACCGACATAAGCGATTCCTGCTTTGCGCCTAGCAAAAGTAAATGGTTTAGTGGTTTGGGTATAAGATTCTATAATAAAATTCCGCAATCAATTTTGGCCTTGCCATTATAGCAGTTTAAAAACACTGTTAAAAAGAAGCTGATACAGAAAGCCTACTATACTGTTGAGGATTACTAAGATGATAATTATGTGTGGATATAGCTAACATACTCTTCGAACCTGTACAAGATAGTAATTACTTAATGTTACATGTAGTAATTATTTATTAATATTATCTTGTAAAGAGCAACCGCCGAGTTTCTTGCTGGCTCTTCTCGGTAGGAACAGCTTTCCGAACCAGCGGTAGAGTTGACGACTCAAAAGCACTTGTTTACAAGTTTACTTGAATAAAGAATATTTTGAATTTGAATTGAGTAACCTGCTTGATAATCTTACAATATGGTACATCTTGGCTTACTGAGCACTGTAGCCTCCGACATAACATTTTTGGCCGAAGTATAAAACTAAGCCTAATTTCAAAATCAAAATACAATTTTTGTTCAAAATTAAATCAAAATTTAAAACTTCATTCAAAAATGAAATCAAATTTTTGAACTGGAACTAACACAGACGAAGAAATTGTTGTTCCTTCGTTAAGAATTCATAATGAAAGCAAATTATGTAATAAATGGTTTTTCTGACTTTCTTTCAAGAATAAATGCTCGAAACCAATCAAAGTTTCCGGACATTATTCGATTGGTGTAATCGATTTACATTGAAAATCAACTCGACTTACGGAAGTTTTCGATCAACCGAGGCAAAGCGAATATTAATCAACTCCGAGTCAACTTGTCGATGCAATCAAGTGCTCTTCAGACAATAGAATTGAGAAGCTGATTCTCCCTAACTTCTTGAAGTAAATAATACTACAGAGTCACTGAGTAAACTGACTAAGTATGTTTAGAAACGCCTAGAAATACTTGTGAATGTTAATCTTAAGTATACCTTCTCTTTTTATAAATAACTAGTGGTTGATTTCGTTCGTCAACTTAAGCGTTTAAATATCGCCGTGTGGTATCCGGCAGAATAGAATAGACCACCCTCCTTTCTTACCGAGGTGACGTAAAAGGCGACTAAGGTATGCACCGTGTGGTATCCGGCTGCATAGAATAGACCACCCTCATTTCTTACCGAGGTGTCGTAAAAGGCGACTAAGGTAAGTTGACGTCAGGCAGGCGGCCGGTCGTAAAATACGTAGCCAAATCATGTGACAACATGTTTGTTGTAACATGTCGCGCCGACCCCACTTAGAGTTGGATAAGGGCAGGAGAATCACGATGAACTTAAGCGTTTAAATACCTTCAATGCTCTCAATAATGTAATAGGTGTTTTTCCGTACTCATGAAAGAAAAGAGAGATTGTTTTGTCGTATATATTATCTCAGTATCAATATTGTTCCAGTAGATTAGCCAATTCACGTTCTCTAGACATTTTTAAAAACCGTGTTAGTAAGTATTATCTTTCTGTGTCCTAATACTGCGAACGATATATATTAAATAGTACGATATATTTAATAGTACGATTTTTGTCGTGGAGCCTATCCTCCTAATGATGCTTCGGTTTCGGGGCGAAACGATCGTCGAGATTGTGGTGGTGGGTGTGTGTGCTGCTTTTGTGTACGTTGTTGCTGGTGAATTGCGCCTTGGGGTGCATGTGGTGGCTGGTCCTGCATGTATAAGGTGCGTAGATTTTGCCTGCTTCATACACATTGGCTTTGCATGCATTCACTTAACCCGTGCGGATTTTAGCAAAGTAGTTAGTTCTGTTATATTGCTTATTAAATAGTTCATTTAAGTTTCATGTGTATAATATGTAACATATATGTGTATGTATATTTATATATATTTATCTATTTATTAGTTTGTATACAATATGTATTATAATATTATCATTTATGTTATTTGTTTATGTATTAGTTTGTACTCTTTAATATTATACACCGCCTACCTGCTCTGTACTTTACAGTTTTCCTAATCTAAAAGTAGTCTGGAAGAAATCGCTGATAAGGAATAAGACCGCCTTCTGTGCAGTACAAAATTTTCTTTTTTTGTTTAGTGTTAACCACATGTTTGTACAAAAGTAATAATCAAATTAGTGTTAGTGTTAGTGTTAAATGTAAAGTAGACTATCTGTATTTTCATACCCGATACGTGTAGGATTCGTAAAAACACATGCACAAACCTCCACCACTTCCACCACAATACTCAAGCACTACACACGTTCACTAGGTATCACAAACTCAACAATCGTTTCGCCCCGCAACCGAAGCATCATCAGGAGATAGACTCAACGACAAAATCGCAAAGCTTTGCGATTATTATGGATCTCCGCAAAGTAACGCCTAATTCTATAAATTATTCAAATGTTTGTAATTTTAAATTTGGTGTACAATAAATTATAAATAAATAAATAAAAGCGTAACAGATAGACAGACATTCGCAGCTGTCTAGCTAACAGTTTTCCTGCCAAAAAAATCTTACTGTAATAAAAAGAAAATCAGGCATTCTGTTAGTAAATACAATTTACTAACTTTAAAAATTTAAAAATACAATTGAAATAAACCCTTGTTGTACTTTAGTTTAACCCAACTCATGTCCAGGGAGCTCTCGTTACTTTATTTGGATAGTGTTTGTTCAGATAAATCAAATACATAATTTAACATATGATCTAAACTAATTTATTCGCGAAACTAAATATACACATAAACCCAACCAACCAAATACCTTTAACCAAATATACCTTTGCCGATGTAAATTACTTTTAAATTTCGTCTAAAATAATAAAAGCTTTGTTCATTTTTATTAGGCTAGATTTTATATATAAATAAATTATTTTCATATTAATTGTGGAATTTCAACAACATAAAAATCTTGAAAATATGGTATTAAATAATAAATACTTTAATAAATAGTCAAAGGTGAGTCTGTTAAAATTTTAAACTTTTATAAGAGTTATTTATAAACCGAGCCTGAATAAACTTTATTGAAAGTTGAATGTTAGGATTGTTTTAACCTTTTCAATAATGCTAAGATAACCATCATCAAGTTTCTAAATCAAAATAACGGAGAAAACTTTAAGTTAAGAAAAACATTAACGTACTGCTGAGAATCGTACTCGACTCAATAATTATGTAAAATTATACAAATTTTTAGACAGCGTTCGTCAAGTTACGCGAGATCTTTTCGTTCGAATTCAGTACTTTAAGACCAAAGTCTGTGCATGTTACCAGAGACGACATCTGGACCTGAAACTTGGTCGCTAACTATGGAATAGTTATTCATCATAAGAAAGATTCCCTCAGCGGGTGATTAGGAGTTGCTATGCTTGGAATATCTCTACATGATCAATTCGGAAAAGAGGAGATCCAACCAAACGGATATAGCGAAACGACTCATACCTGAAATGGCAATGAGTCGGGGAGATAGTTCGAAGAATTGATGGACGTCGTGGTATTTAGGTACTGGAATGAAATTTGATATTGGATTTGACATCTAATTTTCTACGGCACTGAAATGATTTGTTTAGCGTACAGATTCATCTCTTTTATTTGGCCTCAACACGAAAAGTATATCATCATCCTCTTGCCCTTATCCCACTCTAAGCGGAGTCGGCACAACATGTTACAAACATGTTCAAATGATTGAAATTGCTGACGTTGACTTACCTTAGTCATATTTTACGACCCCTCGGCAAGAAAGGGGGTGGTCTATCTACTCAACCGGACACCACACGGTGGGTCAACTTACCTTAGTCCCCTTTTACGACATCTTGGTAAGAAATGAGGGTGGTCTATTCTACTTATCCGGATACCACACGGCGGCTCATCACGAAAAGTATAGTAGAAAATATATTAATTAACATGTCATATTACCAAATTATCGTACAACTTAATTTTCTTTATGCATGCAATTGAAAAGATTTAAAGCATAAAATAACGGTCAACTTATCAAACGTTGGTTGAAATCAAATGCCTAATAACATTTGATGTGATATTGTATTTCTCGTATTTATTTGCTTACTAACTGTAAAGCCCTATGAAGAAAAATAAAAGATAAATTTGTACGTAGTCATTAACTACTAGGCTTAAGGTAATGGCTACATTTGATGGTTTTCGGTATCTTTAATGACATATTTATTTCCTCAAACTGATACATCTTAATGTTACCATAATTTTCAGCAGACTATAAATGGCCGTTATTAGTTATCATAAGTTTATTAGTCTATTTGTCTACCCTAAGGACAAATCAGCGATAGAAATAAATCAGGGTACAGGGACGACATTTTCTCGTAGGTAATTTTCCCTTGTCTGTATAATTCATCGGTGATAATAGTTGGCTTAGAATAATGGTCCTAATGATCGTTGATAAACTACAGAAGTGTGTAAAATTGTCTTAATATACGTGTAACTTTCTTAGTTTTTTTTATTATTGTACTAGCTATACGTGCGGTTTCGCCCGCGTGGTAATCATTGTTAAGCATGTAACAGTCGCTCGAGTCTTAGCAGAAGACTCTCAGACAGAAGACAGAAGGCTCTCTGATACCCTACACTTTTTATACCTATTCCCCGCTCTAAACTACAATCGATACCATTTTGTAAAACTACCTGTTCAACTCAATTTACTCGTGCATAAAACCGTTATGTACTATTACCCTAAACCTTTCGGAGTAATTGCACTACCTGTCAGTAAAAACGGTACAAAAATCTGTTCGGTAAATTTAGAGAAAATTGATCACATACAAACAGACAGGTTTCAGTAACTCGTTTTATAATAAGTGTAGATTATTAAAAAAACGACTGATTGAAAGAAACATATAAAGAATCATATTGATTTTATATACATACGTCATAGGAAGCATCTTTAGTGGGCGCTATTATTTTCACATACACTAAGCTGGTTTTTAGTGCTTACGTCAACCTTTCTATTATTGACAAGAGTGGAGATTTAAAAATAGTAGTCTTTAGAATGTGCTCTTTTGTTCTAAAAAAAGCTATATACGAGTATATCTCCCGATGACCTCTTTGGATTTATGCCAAGTGTCAAACCAGTCAGAATAAGGCGAATGTAAAACTTTTTATCGGAATCAATCTGAAAGTTGTCATGATATAAGTTTTTGACTGTGAGTAAAGTATTTTAATTTATCAGATGCTTATAACTATATTATATGATATGATTTCCATTAACTTGTATAATCCCATAAAATGTGAAAACAGAATGCAATAGTGTTTATCAGTTCGGAAAAGCAATGTTAGTAAAACTAAAGGACTCTATAATTTTGAGATTAATAACAAAACTTTGAATTCATAA
Organism: Morpho deidamia; assembly: GCA_947086505.1. Lineage (NCBI taxonomy): Eukaryota > Metazoa > Arthropoda > Insecta > Lepidoptera > Nymphalidae > Morpho > Morpho deidamia. The sequence continues at coordinate 5,085,819 of CAMTZC010000003.1, forward strand.
AAAAATAATTAAAGTATTACTTCAGAACTCGTTTTATTTTGAAACAAAAAAAGGATCATTACTTTACGAACATGCTATATATAAACACTTGGGGAACATGTTGATAATTTCATAGGTTGGTAAAGAATATAGAAAAATCTGAAACCATTATTATATTACTAAATGAGTGCAGTAACATTAAATATTACTTCAGCACTTATTTTATTATATAACAAAAAAAGGATAACTTCTTGACGAACACGTTATATATTAAAACTCAGAAAATCATATTAATAATTTTATAGGTTGGTAAAGAATATAGAAAAACCAGAGACAATGATTTTATTATTAAATGAGTCACATTCCATAAAATAAATCTTACATTTTAGTATCATTGATATAACCAGATTATAAAAAGGCGTGAAAGCAATACTCAGAAGACGTATTCCAATACATTGTTAAAGCATACCATTTGTTACTTTTTCAACGTTTTCCGTTATCATTCGTCAACAGATAATAAAAAAGGATATTTGTTTTAACGAGAATCGTTACGTGAATGTTTACGTCATGCTGAGAATATATATGTGAAGTCTCTACTTCAAAGTAATATATATATGAGATATATACAGAAATATATGAGAGTCTGCTTCTTACGTTGACATTGACGTCATCAATTTCAATTTAAACAGTATAATACTTATTTTATTAATCCAATAATCTTATCTCTATTAAATAGTTTGAGTAACCATATTAAGTATTTTCATATTCTAATCTATGTTGACTAGCCCGTTGGTGCAGTTGGCAGTGACCCCGTCTTCGGCTCCGCGTGTCGCGGGTTCAATTACCGCCGAGAAACAACATTTTTCTATTTAGAATTTGTTGGTTCTTCGACTCTGGGTGTATATATGTATTTAAGTATGCATTTAAAACTAGGTATGTATATATTTACCAGTTGTCTCTCACCCATAAAACAAGTTTTAAGTTAGTTACTTTGGGAAGGGACAGCCGTGTAAGTCCCATATATTTATTTATTTATTTATATCTGACACTCTTATACCTTTGTTTTTTTTACATAGAATTAAAAAAAGGCAATTACATAGAACGACTGTTGACCGTTCTTCACAAACCGTCATGGAACTTTTACAGGGCTTGAGTAAATTTTTAGTTCTAAATCAGGAATCCATGTGTTATATGGGTATACGATAGAAAAAAAAAGTTGTCCGGAATGTGGTTATGGGACTGACACCGGCTAAAACCTTACTTTGTTTACCCTTGCTGCTGATGGTAACGGCACGGCAACGCTGTATTATTGGCAGCTTTATTAGAAAGATGACTCACCCTTCGGTACGTAGCATCTGTAAGATAATTCCTCCCTACACTTTTCGAGCAATCGGGCGGACCATGTATCGCCTATGTTTCCTACCTCCATCGGGGACTCCTGACGGAGTTAGGTTCCCATTCATTCCCTTAGGGTAATGATTTTTAACAGATGATATTGGCGTATTGCAAGGTAAGCTCGACATGCTGTTATTCGTTAAGAGAGAAAAGCACTTTAAGGCAAGGAAATAAATCATTATGAAGATGATCTTCCATATACAGTATACATAGTTACGCGTAAGTTCATCGTCGCAACAGGTCTTAACTAGATTATTTGTCTATAGCCATTTAGGACATATCAGCAAATATATCAAAGTAGGGGTTAGTATCAATTTCTCCAAATGCAAACTGTTCCATTAAGATATTCTAGATATTATCCAAGAAAATGCAAAATACATTAGGATATTCTTTTACCGTAAAACAATTGATAAAAAATATGTGGGTTACTTAAGGAATAGAAGTTTTAATAGAACAATTCATAGGTGACAGCTTGGTGTTTCAGCCCGAAACTCCTAGCATGACTGTTAGAATATTCCAGAAAAATCTTGATTAAATATTTTGGCGCAATTTGTCTTTATTGATGGCTCAGATGAGGTTATATATAATGCTGCGTGATAGGAATGTATCTCATTAGATTTTTTATTAAAGAATGATTGAACGTTCTCGGTGAAAATCTACGTCATAGATGTTTTAATCTAATAGGATGATCTGTTTGCGGTAAAGTATACATTGATTAAGTATCGTTGACCCAAGTCAAGGATGATGGATAAAGGGACCGAAGTTTGTTGGTCGATGTTTATAAGGATTAAGACATTTACTTCTACTCAAAGCTATATACTGTATAATATTAAGGATTAATCTAAATATCCTATAATGATAAAAGTTATCTTTTACTGCAACAGTTTGGTTTTATAATGAGATCTGTCCAACTAATATTCTTTGCGAAAGCTCGTTTGTCGTTCAGGGTTATATAGGACGCTTTTTAGACGCCTATATTTTCGATGGTTAGACCTAACTGGAATATAGGTGGAAACAACTGAAATAGGTATTTTGGTGTACCTCAGATTTCTCGAAGTCTTCGTAAAATGTTTAAAGAGATGAGTAATGTTAAATTCTTAGCTTGTAGTAAATGTGAACGAAGAAATGTGTCAAGTGCTAAACAATCATCAATAAAGAGAAACGTTAAAAAGGCATTTCTTAGAGTTACAAGACCACTTAATAAAATCGCTAAATCGACACGAAGACAGTGTGCTCTGATGCGACGAGAAGCTCTGAAGGCGCTCGTTTATTATTTTTCGTTTCGAGTTATGTTGTCATTTGTTGGGTACGATCGTGGGAAACAGAGATAAAAGCCGTAGCCTTACACTTTTCCGAGGATAATAAAGATAGACTTCATTTGTGACGTAACTCTTAACGCAATTGCGTTTTAAAACGTTATTTTTATCTAGAATTACTGTATTGTGTATATATTTTCGGTATAATATATTTTATATTGTCCATAATATAAATGTTATAAAAATATTATTTTGCTATAATCTGCAATAAAAGGATATTTATTGCTAAATGTAGAGTGTACTTTATTAGTAATAACACAACAAGACACAAGCGCTGAACACATTCACTACCACAATCACAACAATCGTAACTGTAACCGAAGCATCGTCAAGAGATATAATTCCAGGACAAATTCGCAAAGTAAAAGTAAAGTCTTATAGTATAATGTAAATACGAAAAATTATTTTTGAGTCTTCATTACCCTATAATTATGCTAGTAGGGCTTCTGTGGTCAAATTTATGGGACATTTAACAATATCGATGCGCTCACTTGTCCCATACAAATAGACTTTGTGAACTATATAGAATTTATTGCATGCTAGCTGTGCCAGTGGCTTCATCCGCGTGGAAATCTGCGTGTCTCAATTTTTTTTTAGAATTCTAATTTTAAACATAAAAGTAGTTATTGTGAGTGTTACCATAAGAGATAGAGACATGCTTTCGCGGACTTTTTTGTAGTATTTTTATAGATCTACAATTCTTTACTAAATTACTTTAGCGTATCTCTACTGGTTTACTCAGCGCACGCTACTAAAGCTCCCAGCAAGCAAGTTTTTTTAACAACTGCGCGATCTCTTCGACACAATTTACATAATACCGATATGTACTATTTACCTAAGCCATCTGGAAGTATTGCACAATCTATTGGTGAAAACCGTACAAAGATCCGTTCAGTAGATTTTGAGAAAATCGATAACATACAAACAGACACCTTTTTGAGACTTTGTTTTATAATAAGTATAGATAATGTATACATTAAATGAATTGAGTAATTTTCGGACCAATATATTTTCTTTTGGGATAGCACTTTAAACTGTTATTGAAGACCATACAAGAGCCCTCTTGTCTCTCTTATCATTTAAAACTTTACGATTTTACCAAAGGAGCATTTTGGTGAACATAACAAAAGCTACCACGCCTGAATTGGAATCAGAATCTCTGCAATTCGAGATAAAACAAATATTTATTCGAATATATTTTATGACGTCTATATAAGCATATAGCGAAAAACGGTTCCAAGTTAGTTGTAATTTGTCTTAAAGTTCCAACTTGGTGAGAACTTGGAATCACGAAATCAGAGCTAATTTTGGAAATACGCCGTCTACAGTCTCGTTTCGTTAGATAGGATTCACAAGATAAAGTGGAGCGTGGCGGTGCGAATAACTGACTAGCGAGATCAAATCTAGAATGCTCTTCGCTGGATTATTTCGTAAGAGGGTTTCTGCAAAGACAATTTGTTTTAGAAATTAGACTGCCGTAAAAGGTATTCACTGTTTATAAAGTAATATTTAAAACTTCATGTTTTTTTTCTTTATCTAATTTAGAAATTTATATTCAACTAGCTGACTGGGTGAACCTTTTGCAATATAAATTATTTCTATGGTGTGCTGCCAGTGCCAGTTATAAAATATTAAGGTTAATTAAAAAAAATAGTGGTGTGAAAAATAGATAAAAATTGGCTGGCTCGTTGGCGCAGTGGGTAGTGACCTTCAGGTCAGCGGGTCGCGGGTTCGATTCCCGCCGAGGGCCAACATCTTCTATAAACAATTTGTTGGTTCTTCGAGTCTGGGTGTGTATTTGCATTTAAGTATGTATTTAAAGTTATATATGTAGTATACACCAGTCCGTCCGTCACCCATAACACAAGTATTAAGTTACTTACTTTGGGGGCGCACGACCGTGTGTGTAATGCCCGATTTCACCGACATCCCCTACAATTTAAGAGACCCCTATGTATATTTAGGGGACGTTTAGGAGACTGTTTTCGTTTCACCAACATTTAGGGGTCACTTAACCGCTTAGGGGACTCTTAAATTTGAGGAGTGGATTGTCGACCCCCCAAACCGACACACAACTATAAAAGAAACTACAAGACGAAACAGTGATTTATTTGATTTATTCGATAATTTAGAAACTATTGATACTATTTTTAGCGTGAATAGAAGTCGAAGACCAAAATTTTATCGAAAACGGCCAAATTATTTTATAAATTTTGATGAAGTAGACTTTTTTAAGAGATATAGGTTATATAAATCGACAGTGTTGTATTTACTAGAAATTATTGAGCCTTATTTGGAATACCCAGATAATAGGTGTGTAAGGACTATTTATTTTATTAGATCTTAGTTTCTTCTCATCTAACTATACTTAATAAGTTGAAAAAATGTGTGTAGTTATGTTTAGCATATTACTGGTATAATTTGCTAAACATAACTAAAATACACAGTTCCATTCGCAAGATGTACATACAACAATTGTAAGCTTTGGAAGATATCAATAATTATGGCGTAGGTAAGAACTTGACAGCATTACTTTTAAAATACAGAGTAAAAATCAATGTACAATACCATTATACATAAAATTTTGATCAAAAATATTTAATATTGCATAAAAGAAATAACATAGAAGATATATTGTTTTCCCTTATTTTTATTCAATAGTATAAATTAAAATTTTGCACAAAACCTTTTTATTTCTTATCAATCGTAAATACCGATAGCAAGTCACGCACTATTATGGTAAAAAAAACGTCACATAGTTAGGAGTCCCATAGTTAGGGGTAACATTCATTGGTGAAATCAAATTTAAGTAAGGGGTCTGTTTAGGAGTCCCATTTAGTTAGGTGTCCCTTAGCAAAGTGATAGTTTAGGGGTTGTTGGTGAAACCGGGCATTAGTGTCCCATATTTTTATTTATTATTTATTTATTTATTTATTAGATAGTAGCAGATTCTCAGATCTACTGAATATACATATAAAATTTCATAAAAATCCGTCTAGCCGTTTCGGAGGTGTAGTTGTGACACGGGAATTTTATATATATGATATTTGTTACCAGTCCCGTTTTAGTACATAAAAAACTAATTTTATTACTTCATTTTGCTTTATTCTAATGGGAGAATAATGTTAAATTATTTAACTATAAACTTATGTAATGCTAAATGTTAGGATCCGTGCTTATACATGCAGTATTGGTAAACCTTACGTAATACAAACTTTCACCACAAAGTCAACTGTATTATATATTCACTAAGACAATCTCAAATACAGTTTCACTCCAGGATCAAAGTATCTTCAGTAGAATCAGCAATATATTTGAAAAAAAAATTGTCCTGAGATGATTGTTTGTAAACTTGAAAACATTGATGATTTGAAATGTATAATATATGTTGGTTCGTAAGGAACGAAGGAGAGACAAATAAACATATTTTTTATTAATATAAATCTGTAAAAATACTACTGTATTTCCACTGGCGACGCTCTAATTATAAGTCCTTTCTATACACGTTACACTGTTTATTTGAAAAAAAATATATATGCTATTTCTATTAATTCTGTTGAATTTAAAGTATCTATATGCCGTACTTTATATCACGTCCTAATTTTTCAGATTAATATTCTTTATTTTTCTGAACTTATAAAAAATTGTATAGTAAATGTTGCTCCGTCGACATTCCCTCGGGATATCGTATACAGTATGTATTTCTCTATTCTTGTTTGTTTCCTAGGGGTGGATAATGCGACTACCTACTAACTTATACGTTTGTATATTATATACATAAGGTTGAATAATTTATAGTATAACATATATTTAATGAGCTGTCGATCTCATATGCTTTATAAAGAAGCGACCTTATAATATTTAAATCTAAATATATGGAACACTTTTACACAAATTAGTTTTATAGAAAATTCATATGTTCCTTACAGCTATAAACTTTAGGCCATAACGGCGTTTATTAGGTAATAGGATTACCTAATAAACCTAAATATTAATATATTAAATTGATTTTAAGTACAGCGTCAACAAAGAGTTTATACGTAGGTAAAGCTAGCATCCCTTGAGATGATACAGATTAGGATATAAGAGTGATTCTTAAAGTTGCTTCTACTTGAGAGGTGAAGTGGCAAAGAACAAATCTAATAAAGCTAAAAAAGAACACAAGAACTTCAAATGCCATATTCATTTTAAAGCCTTAGATTTTTTTGAGGAGGTAAAGTTAATTAGTCCATTCGACTTTCTAGGAATTCCATTGAAATGTTCAACTGAACGTCTGTAATCCGCAAAAGTTTGCATAACAGCACTCAGCCTAGGCGTTTTAAGCTGCATTGCAGGGAAAACTTTGTCAGGAGCGGAATAACCCACATGTTAATTGAAATTTGGTATGATTACCCGAGTTTTAGTTTAAATGAAGTACCGACTTTAAATGAATAAAAATGTTGGGTTGGTTAGAAACGTTCTTTTTTTTAACAATTGACCTTAAATCATGGGAAATATTTTTTCTTCAGGCATAAAGCGAACATTATTTACACTGCGACCAGAGTCCTAAAAAATTATACTGTTTAGCACTATCGAACATGTGGGGACGGTGACGACATTCCAGCCAGCAGTTAACTGGTTAAAACCACGGGCATGCAAGAAGAACCTATGATGACTTATGCTTTTATTGATGTATACCATTCATCATTCACTTATCGGTGAAGGAAACTAGCACATGCCTGGCATTTTTTTGGGAACTACGTTCCCTGTCATTCCACATTAGACGGTACGCATGGTTTAATGGTTAATAATTGATTCCAACGCAACTCCGTAAATTTATTTATTTCTCATTACTGAATTACTACTTAGTGGTGAGACCGTACGACTCTCTAGAGACATGAGTTTTAAACCCCGGGCAGGCACCAATGAGTTTTTCTATTAAAACTTATGTGTCTAATTAATAATTGCAATTTATCACACGCTTTCGGTGAAGGAAAACATCGTGAGGAAACCTGCATATCTCTAGAGAATTTTAGGGATATGTGTAACTTACCAATCCGCATTGGAGCAGCGTGGTAAGTCTTAGCTCCAATCTTTCTCTCCAAAAACCGAGAGAGGAGGCCTTAGCCCAGCAGTGGGCATAGTAACAGGCTGATACTTTACTACTTACTACTTTACTCTAGCCATCTCTAATGTGGGTTCTCTTTGGACATTACTTATCGATAAACAATATGATTAAGCGGTTGACCCCTTACGAAATGACGTGCTTTGAGACTGTATCTTACTTTACCATTAGAGAGATATCAGTGAGATACCAGATACCGGTCAGGTGTGAACAATAAATTGTGAATTTAAATTAAATTATCTTGTACAGTTACGAGTAGTAATGACTACTGTCGGTAATTCTTTCTTCCCTGTAATCTTAATTCTTACGCGTTGCTTAAGAAGTTTAAGGAAAATGGTAATCACATTAACTGTATAATATATAATCAAGTATCATCCTGATATTGAACTTTTACTTTACTTTTACTTTTACTGAATTACTTAGCTGATTTTAATATTTTATTGTATTAAAATTATGATTATAACAATTAATAATATTTTACTGCAGTTAAAGATTAATATTTAGAGAAAAACAGGCTATCTCAAATAATTAATCTGTAGTGATGATGAAGGCGCTAGTCTTGGGAACTTATTGGAGATTGCATATTAACATGTAGCTATCAATGAAATCTAGAACTTGGGATATAAGAACTTTAACCACTATTAAAACAAACTAGTACAAATCTGTTAGGACTCGATTCAATCGTTCCACAATTTAACTCAGCTGAACGTTACAGGCCACAGACGTACAATTTGTGTCCACGTAAAATTTTATAACCGCACTTATCGACACAGGAAAGATTTTTATTTTTATCGAAATTGTCAGCTTTTGTTATAAAACGGATGGTTTTCAAGAAAACGTCTATTAAAATTTTTAGTGATATCCTCGAATTATTACTTTAAAATTTAAATCAACTGTTTCTCTGCTGCACATGACAATGATTCATGAAGCCGTGAGAGCCCGAGTGGTCTAACTTCTTGAACAAAGGTACAGTATTAAGGAAAAACAACTAGCCATGATTAAAAATAATTCCAACTTTAGCAAATTAATATCTGTAATAAATATTTGCTGCCTTATTCTCTTATTATATAATGCTCTTTATTTTTAAGAGATTTAACTAACCCATTCATTAATTAATTAACATCTCATTCATTAATTTAATACTACTCGTTATTGAAAGACTGTCAGTTAGGCCGTTCTGGCTCCTATGGCCACATATTTATATACATGTCCAGCTAACTTACTTCTGCACTAGCAGAAGTAGTAGACACACGTGGAAAAGTATATTTATTGTCGGCGTGATATTCGGTCCACAATATTTTATTTCCCCTGGTTTCAGATCTCTACGACATATTAAATTAATCTATCAAATATAGGGTATTTACTTTGTTATTTGTGATTGCAGTATTGATAGCAATACAATGTACGGGATAGATCGTATGGAACACATAGGAAATATGGAATACTTAATATGCATATTAGGGGACCCAAAGTTCTACATTCTTCGGCAATTTAAGCTACTTTACCTATTAGAATTGAATCTTGTTAAGCAATATCAGACTATTGTTCTTATGCATATCTCTTCATTTATTATTAGCTGTGCTTGGGAATTTTCTCGTGTGGAAATAAATCATTATATACAATTGTAATTTTGATCATAAAGGTAGTTATTGTGAGTTAAACATGAGAGGTAAAGTGCCGTGTGGTATCCGGCTGCATAGAATAGACCACCCTCATTTCTTACCGAGGTGTCGTGAAAGGCGACTAATGTAAGTTGACGTTAGGCAGGCGGCCGGTCGTAAATTACGTAGCCAAATCATCTGACAACATGTTTGTAACATGTTGTGCCGACCCCACTTAGAGTGGGATAAGGGCAGGAGAATGATGAAACATGAGAGGTGACGCCGTGCTGAAGTACATTTTTTGTAGTATTTTTGTAGATCTACATTTCTCTAGTACACTACTTTAGGGTATCCTCGGTTGGTTTATGCGACGCACGCGACTAAAGCTCCCGGCAAACGAGTTTTTTTGTACAACTGCGCGACTTCTTCAGCACAATTTACATAAGACCGTAATGCACTATCAATCCAAAGACCTTCCGGAAGAATGGCACTTCCTTTTAGAAAAAACGAAAAAAAATAGATATTGAGAAAATCGATCATCATCATCCTCCTGCCCTTATTCCACTCTAAGCGGGGTCGGCACAACATGTTACAAACATATTGTCAAAAGATTTGACTACATATTTTACGACCGGCCGCCTTTTGTATATTTCACGGGATTTTCTTCTTAATGCTGTTCAATAATTTAGCTAATTCAAAAAAAAATGTTTTGATAAATGATAAATGCTTTTGTCGTTATAGTTGTAAGCTTCATAAGTGATTAGGGAAGTTTTTGTTTTGTCACATGGAATAATGAATTGCCATTGAGAATTATTTCGAGAATTTCAAAGTCTGCGTTATAAACAATGGAGGATGAAAAGCTTTCACGTCACGGCAGAACCTAAAGTCTGACAAGCACCGTCAGAAACAATTAAGTGTCCCATAAACTACGTTACAGTCGAATGGCAAAGTTAGCAAATTAATTAGCTCCGAACCGTCATAAGCATTTGTTACGTCGGTGAAATGTAATTGATCATAAGGAAAATAATAATTTAATTATCAGGATGATACTTGATTATATATTGTACAGTTAATGTGATTACCATTTTCCTTAAACTTCTTAAGCAACGCGTAAGAATTAAGATTACAGGGAAGAAAGAATTACCGTCAGTAGTCATTACTACTCGTAACTGTACAAGATAATTTAATTTAAATTCACAATTTATTGTTCACACCTGACCGGTATCTGGTATCTCACTGATATCTCTCTAATGGTAAAGTCAAGATACAATCTCAAAGCGCGTCATTTCGTAAGGGGTCAACCGCTTAATCATATTGTTTATCGATAAGTAATGTCCGACGAGAACCGACATTAGAGATGGCTAGTGATGACATGGGAATTATAGATCGCAACTACTACCGAGTAGTTGGCCCAGGACATTAATAAGGCATCAAAACAACCACTGTGCCATGCGAACGGAAATATATGTATGAAATGTGTGTAACAAGTTGGTTTATTAGCAACTAGCATACACATATATGCAGAGAAGGGAATACTGAACAATAGTAAAGAGGTTACGTACATAAAAAGTAGGATCGCTCAAAAAAATGATAGGTAGAATTGTAGTCGCTTTCCTATGAAAAAAATACATAGTGAATGTAACTTTGAGAAAATTGAAAAACATTATCGGAAAATACTGGCTTTCATCAAGTCACATTTCCTTACCTACATTTAAATTATATTTGCTCACGTTAAAATATTAATTCTACTTGATATTAGAAGCTTATCCCACGTCAAGAAATTGGAGTCAAGAGCTGAAGTGACGGATAATGGTGATTGCGAGGGAGGAAGCGCAAATATGCCTCTTTCGAAAGTACTCGAATATCTTTGTGCCGTTTGTAATTGACACCTCGGAAAAAGGCGATGTAATATCTTGCTTAATTGGTTCTCTAGTTGACAAGAGAGCTGACTTTTGCGTTAATCGGTATAGGGTATCACCGAAAGAAAAGAGGACAGAATTTAATTAACTCAATTACAGGGATGGTAGTGGTGACCAAATTCGTGATCAAGATAGTGATGTGTAAATGCTTTATAGAAGCAGGCGTTACTTTGCGGAATTCCATACCATAGAAACTATAACAGAACTGCTTTGCTATAATCCGCGCGTGTTAAGCGAATGCATGCAAAGCTAATGTGTATAAATCAGGCAAAATTCACGTACCTTACACATGCAGAACGAGTCACCACATGCATCCCAAGACGGCTCTACCAGCGACAATGCACACAAGCAGTACACACAACCACCACCACTCGACAACCATTTCGTCCCGAAACCGAAGCATCATCAGGAGCATAGGCTCCACGATAAATTCGTAATGCCGTTACGAAGGCGTCTTGGGATCATATTATACCATTATCATCGCAATGCATTAAGAGTATTTATCAAAATAGATCGATATCATATGTTGTCGATAGAACTTCAAATATCGATTAATCGTTTGCTGTCCGTACTAATATTAAAATTTTTTAAGTCTGTCCTTTGTGCTTTCATGACTAGCCCGCTTGATGAAATTCAGCATTTAATAAAGCTTATATACCCGGATTACACATTGGATAAAACATTTAGATTTTTGTTTCAGGAACAGGGAAAATATTTATTGCATTATCGAGGGTACTTAAAGGCGTTGGCGTGACCACAATTTCGGTTACCACTCATATTAAACCTGTCAATATTATAAAGGAAAATACCCTATTTGCATACATTTGCTCTATTGTAGATTTGATATTTCCGTTCATTAAAAAACTCGTTTATAATGAAAAGGATATAAAACCTAGAAAGGCGAAAATATATTCATAAAACTGGCAATCTGCTTTGGTATGAATATAAATAAATATTACAAAGCGCTCTTTGTGATACCTGTTGGTATATACATTGCTGATGTGCGCAATTCTTTTGTTCGTGTTTCGTGTTATAAAGCCATGATTTAAATAAATATAATTTGTAAAGAGTTGTAAGGAGTTGGTTGAAATATAATATAGACAAAATTAATTGTTTGTGTAAAATATATTTTACAAACGCTGACAGATGGTATCGCAACTAAACGTAAATAAAATATTTTTTGTACCTATAAATTATAAGAGATGTATTGCAAATAATTTAAGTAGAAAACACGTCATAACTACGTAATGTATCTGAAACAAGTAACTTTTTAACAAGTAAACATTCATTTCATTTCAACAAGTAACAAGTAAAATTTTAATTCTGATGTCTGAATAACTAGCAAATTCTAGTGATAAATATATATATTGTAAATAATAATAATTATAATTATTATAAAATATTCATACCCATAACACAAATTAAACAATACACATTCATCAAATACTGTTAGTTGCAGCGTTTTGTTTTATGTGTGGCCATTGGTCCTGCACCTATAAGGTATGTGAACGTTACCTGCTTAAAGAATTCTATCATAACTTCTGCACTATGGAATTCCGCAAAATAACACCTGCTTCTATAACTTACTTTAAAATAATTATAAATTATTTTTTTAAGTTATAAACTTTTCAACTTTTTAAACTTTATATTTGAAAAAGTTATATTTGAAAAGAAAAACTTTATATTTCATTTTTTTATGTATAAAACATAAACTTAAATGTTACAGTTGCTAATTAGATTGCATGTTTTCATTCGCTAGGATATTAACGCCTATTGTGTGAATAATGGTTTCAGAAATTCCCATATTTTTACTAAAACACGAACAAAGGAATGACGCATGTCGGTAACGTGTATGCAAACAAGTAACACAAAGAGCTTTTTGTATTATTTACTCATTTATGCAAACGCAAATTGTCAGCCCTATGCATACATGCGAATTTCGCACTCATATTATTTTTCTTCGTTTTTAATTATTATGGTATTTAGTAATACTTATAATAATGGGCAAAATTGAAGGTAAGAGGCGCGATGAACGTCGAAAAAATCGTTGTTGAAACATTTTAAAGTGGACCGGTATTGCTTCCGTTAAAGAACTGTTTCGTCTTGCAAAGGACAGAGTGGTCAAGATAACGGCCGGTAGTGAAGAGGCATGAAAAGAAGAAGTAACACAAAGTATTCAGTAATATAAATTAAGAAGTAAATTAGCAATGTTAATCGATTATAGACGATTTGTGGTGTTGGTTGTTAGATTCCTGACGAATATATATCAAAAGTTATAAGCTGCTAAGTAAAAAATTAATTTGGAAATTTTGACATCCATATATCTATATACCACGATTTCAAAACTAAAATATCATCAACTAGTTCATGAAAGCCTAAAAATTCAAACCAAGGGACAAAATGAAGACAAAATCACATAGTTTTGAATTTGTAACGACATATTTTGCATATCACGAAAATATGAATTCTATCGAATACTTCGCCCGTGTAAGCTTTCAAAAATATCACAACATACAAATATGCATGCTTTGCAAAACTGAAACACGAAAAAAATTGTTTGATAAAAACTGAACCCATAAAATAACTAAGGTTCATTCAGTGAAGAACAGTTTAAACTTTTTAAAGCTTACGGATAAAAAAATGAAATAAGAGAAATAAATCCTTAGTGATTCTACACTGTTGGAGAGTATGAGGTAAAACATTCCACCCAAAACGTCCCAAACAATATTGAACTTTACGGTCTTCAAAAATAAAAGAGGCATGTTTACCGTTCGGTAAAACCGATGAAAGCATCCTGAAATTCCCGAACAAGTTTGTTTTAAATACCGAGTACAAAGTTTAAAAAGTGAGAAAAGATTTAAAAAGCACTTCGAATCTCTGCAACCAAACGGAATACGTTACAATCGATACCCTTTTTACAAATATATTTTTGATATAACAATAAAATATTTTTTGTGAATTATTTTTTCACTAATAAAATTTTTAAAGTGACTTAGACGTCAATGATGCTTCTGTCTCTGGAGTGAAATTAAAACCTTTTATTTTTAATTTGACTTTCACGGTTCAATGTTAAGCCGTTTAAGTTCAAGCTTTCGAAATAGAAATTTTGTTTTCTTGAGAATCATAATAAATCTTTCACTTAAAAATCCGAGATTTTTGCAACGAAAACCTCCTTTTTCAATCTTACTGTCTGAAGATTGAAAAAGGAGCTCAAAACGGAACCCATGCCTTAATTATTTTGGAATGTGCACTTGATTAAGACTTCTATATATTATTTTGATATTAAGAACGTATTTAATCATCATATCTCCAAGTGGGGCCACTTTAACACAACATGTTTCAAACATATTGTTACATATTTTAGCTAGTTATTTTACGACCGCCCGCCTGCCTGACGTTATCTTACCTTAGTCGCCTTTTACGACATCTTGGTAAGAAATAAGTGTAGTTTACTTCTACTCAGCGAGATACCACACGGCGTGTCAACTTTTTTTGTGTCAGAAAACTCAGAATTTGGGTCGTCACCACCCGATGGAGACGAGCGCTAGGTATGTCGGACTCTCACCGACTAAAAATATGATAGTGGTGCTGGTGGTGCGGACAGGGAATCGTTGTATTCCCCCCATACCCACCAGCAGCAGCTCTGAACCCCATAGTACGCCACCTATGGGTCGGGGCGTCACTAAATATAGCCCCTGGCTCCGCTAATCGATGCATCGGGAGCACCAAATACATCGAACGCCACGGGGACCTTTTGAAGTGGGCATCCGATAGGGTTTATTTATTTATTTATTTATTTATTTATTGAGGGACTCCAACAGAGGTACACAAAATAAAGTAATAATGTAATTTGACACATGAGCTAAGTGTACTCCCAATTATAGGAGAACACAACATGCTCCATATACAATGTTACAAATGAAAAGGATAATCAAAATACATACAAATTTAAACTTAAAAGTCAAGAGAAAGGTAAAAGAAAAATACAAAATTCAAACTAAAACTAATACAAAATATTAGATGACACGGAGGATAATAAAAATAATAAGAATATTTAAATTATTAAAATAATTAAAGATGCAAGAAAAATTAGAAATAAAAAGAGGGTTTATTAGAATGCCCGAAGATCCCCGCGGACTTGAGCGAGTACTGTGTATCAACTTACCTTAGTGGCCTTTTACGACAACTTGGTAAGAAATTAAGGTGACCTGTTCTACTCAGCCAGATACCACATGGCGGGTGAATTTAATTTAATCACCTTTTACGAGACCTAGGTAAGATATGAGGGTAATCTATGCTGTTCAGCCGGATTCTACACAGCGGGTCAACTTACCTTAGTCGCTTTTTACGACTATGACATCCGAGTAAGCAATGAGGGTGGTCTATTCTACTCGACCGGATATTAAAAACGAACGAAGCAATATTTATTTATTCGTGCAATTCAATATTACTCAACACGCTGTAGTAATATTCTATGTGTTTAATGGCGGTAGAAGTAATAGTACTCCACTCGCCTTAGGAGAGAAAGAATTGGAGGTTTGATCTAACTCGCTGTTACAAGGCAAGGCACGTTACATTTATCCCGAGAATCCTCGAGAGTACAAAGCACACTCCAGTCTACAAGATATAGGATAACTTAGTTTAGGAGAGCTGTGATAGCCGAACTGTGAGACCGTGTGAACATAACCAGGGGTCACGGGTTCTAAGCCCACGCAGGCACCAATTTGTTTTTCAATTAAAACTTATGCGCATAATCGTCACATCATGGGAAGATATGTGTAAAATCGGAAAAATCCTGGAATATTTTTAATGTACCAATCTGCACTGGAGCACTAAGGTGGGTCTAAGCTCAAACCTTATCTCTCTAAAAAGGAGGCCGTTACTTTTCACTTAAGAAGCATCATCATCCTCCTGCCCTTATCCCACTCTAAGCGGGGACGGCACAACATGTCAAATGATTTGGCTACGTATTTTACGACCGCCCGCCAGCCTGATGTCAACTTATCTTAGTCGCCTTTTACGACACATCGGTAAGAAATGAGGCTGATCTACTCAGCCGGATACCACACGGCGTTCACTTTAGAAGCAATGAGTTAATTATTTATTTGTATTTCTTATAGGCATGAGCGTTGCCACACGACGTGTTTAACCTTTAACTAAACACCATAATGTATTGAAAATATCAATTACGTATTTATTTCTTATAGAAAACTGTTGGTTGCATTTTTGTACACTTATGGATATGGTACAAATACATTATTTAAAATTTAATGATTTTGATTTCGACGACAAAAATTAATCATTTTTTCGGCTTTTATTTATTTTCCTAACACGTAAGTAAAATTTTCACAAAATAAAAGTATAAACTAATTGTGTTACCATATATAATTGTATAAAGCTGTTACTACACATGTTCATGAAATGCGAGATGAGGATATATTGTTCTTGAGACCATATGGTGCTTTTATAGTGGTTTGTCGTCTTTTACGACTAAAACAAATGCAGTCTCCTTTCACACATTACCCAGGAAGCTATTAAAGCTGAATGCACGGATAAGTAAAGCCATGAGTGTATTTTATACATTAGGTTGATTTTTGACGTTTTACTTTTTTTTAAATTCTAATTCCTCTGTTTTGGGTTTCAGAATCTTTCTTTGCAACATTTTGTTTATGCTATTCTCGTTTCACATTTATCAATTTATATTTTGGCAATGTTTTGTACACTATTTTTGCTTCACAATCTTCACAATATATGGTATCCTGCGAAGTAGAATAGATCACCCACATTTCTTACCGAGGTGTCGTAAGAGGCGACTAAGGTAAGTCGACCCGCCGTGTGGAATCCGGCTGAGTAGAATAGACCACTCTCATTTCTTACCGAGGTGTCGTAAAAGGCGACTAAGGTAAATTGACCCACCGTGTGGAATCCGGTTGAGTAGAATAGATCATCTCTTTCTTATAGAGGGTTCGTAAAATACGACTAAGGTAATTTGACGTCAGGCAGGCAGCCGCTCGTAAAATACGTAGCCAAATCATATGATAACATCCTGTCCTTATCCCACTTTAATTGGGATAAGGACATGATGATGACGAGTCTTCAAAATTTACTAATTTACATATTATACATTGTTTTTTGGTTTTCGGGGATGGGCTATTGCTAGTTACATTTGTCTTTTGTTAGTATATTTCGTTTCTTATTATTTATATTAACAGTATTTTATAATCTATATGTTTATTAACTACTAGGTTTCACATATTCTATACAACTTGGTGTTAACTAGTACAGTGGCAAGTTTTTAATGATGTTCCAATTTAACAATTTGTAATCCTAATGTTATTACTTTTATTTTACTATTACTTTTTATTTTTGACAGTTATTAATTAATATTGATAATTTTTATGCCTATTAATGTTTCACCTAATCTAAACTATGATTTTTTGAAGTTGAGATTACTTTGATAACATCAATCTTAGAATTAACGGATTACTATAAAATTATACAGAAACTTAAATGTATAGACACGGTTCCAATCAAATGTTAAGACTAGACGAAACTGTATTTATTTTTAAGACAAATATCATTACTAACGATACGACAGTGCATCTAATAGTCGCATCGTATCTACGTTTAGAATAGAACTGACTTCCATTAGCACAAGTTCAATATTTAAAGCAATTGAAAACACCATTACTACCGCCACCAAAAAAATAAAAAAACACTAAGTTATTCACTTTCCAACGTAAATTGTTTTGATAATCTAGGAGAAAAAAAAATTGCACAAAAGAGATGTGCTTTTTTGAAAATTTTAACCATGTACGTAGTAGCCTTCGGTATGTAGATACGAGTGTGCTGTACATTCCTTTATCAGTTTGCTGTGCGAATTGTGCATGCAAGCCCGTATCACCCGTATTGAACTTTTGTTTTAGAAACTGCAAAAACTTGTTTACTGGTGAAGGAACTACGCAATGCACAGGATTTTCAAATGCAATTCATTGTCACTTTATCTTGTGTTGTTATGAGCAAACCTGTCTTACTAATTTTAATAAGCGAGTAAATAGTACATCAGGTTAAAACTTAAGGGAGATGACCCGGTCAGCTTTCTCTGCTTCATACCGGAACTAGCGTTGTGACTAAAAATCGCCTTCTTCACGGCATTTTATGTAAACGGAAACCAAATCGTTTAATTTAATAGAATGAACTTAGAAAAAATATATATTATTGCCATTTGTTAAAACATATTTAATTTTGTTAATAATTCTTAATAAGAATACTTTTTGTCAGCCGTACTGCAACCGTGATTAGGCCTTTGAACTATTTATTAGATTTTAATGTCATTAAAAATTAAAAATCATGTGCTGTGATAGCCCAGCGGTGAGACCGTGCGGTTCTTTTAAGAAGAACACTAGTTCAAACCCTGGTAGGCACCAATGACCTTTTTTAGTAAAACTCATGTGTCTAATTGATGATTGCAATTTATCACACGCTTTTCGGTGAAGGAAAACATCGTGAGGAAACCTGCATATCTCTAGAGAATTCTGGAGATATGTGTAACCTACCAATTCGCATTGGAGCAGCGTGGTAGGTCTTAGCTCCAACCCTTCTCTCTAGAAACGGAGAGAGGAGGCCTATTCCCAGCAGTGGCATTGTAACAAGCCGCTACTTTAAAGTAATTAAAAAACTGCCTGAAAAGTGTGCATTTGGTTTAATATATATTGGATTCATTAATAAAAAGTTCTTTTTTTTTAATTGAACAACCTTTCGAAATTATAAGCAATTACATCTACATTAAATAGTCGAATTTTTCTTAGCACGTTTTCAGCAGTATTAAGCTCGAAAAATAGTCATAGTTCAAATCATAAGTAATAGTAAAATAATTTTGCTATAATCCGCGATAAAGATTATTACTATAAACGATTATTACAAAATAATTTTAGTATTACTTTTGTATTATGGATCTCCGCAATGCTATAAATTACAGTCATAGTTAATTATTAATCAATATTTCATTCAAATAATAATTAAGATATTAAAACAAATGTTCACTTCAATAACGAATCAAATAATAACCCCCCAATAAAAGTAACTTTAGTAGTTATGTCCCCACAATTCAGAACATATAATGTCGTTAGGATTTCGAAGGACAAACTCTATAATAACGTCAATTGAAACTTTTCTTGTTTTGTGGAGTTCTACAACAGGCCATGTGCCGTGTTTGCTTCGGTCACAAATTAGTTTCAACGAGTTCGTTGTATAGATATTTTCTAAGCAATTTATTGCTATACAATTAATCGTGAACAAAGTTATATAATTTATCAATCTGTGTTTGATTTATACTAAACTGAAACCGAAATATTTGTACTTACTCGTATTTGTATGAAATGGTTACATCCAGATCTATTAGAAAATAAAACAAGTCAAATCCTACTAATCCTACTGATATAAATAAATAAATAAATAAAATAAATAATATTGTAAATGTTAGGAAAGTTTCTGAGTATGGATGGATGTTTGTTACTCTTTCACGAAAAAACTATTGGAGGGATTTGGATGAAACTTTACAGTTATATAGGTTATACATCAGAATAACATGTAGGCTACATTTTGTAATGATTTTATGTAATATAAAGATACATGTCAATAAAGTCGGAAAAAATCTGCCCTCTGAGAGCTATCTTGGCGAACGCTGCCTAAATAACTCAAGCTACACAAAGATGATGTAGCGTAGTATTGTTTATCTTGAATACTTCTAAATAAAAGTCCGTGACAGCATATATCTACATTTTATGTGGAAGCCACTATGACCAAAATTGTGAATCATAAAGTTAATTAAATTAGATACTAATTTACGATGCATATTTTAGTATATTTATCAAATTCGTATAAAAATCAATACATTTGTCGCTTTCAGTATTTCATGTAGATAAACTCTGTCTTTAACACTAAGTAATTTGGCCGAATAGTTTATAAGTTATCACGATATGATTGACTAAAATGGAGAGACTGTACTATACTGTTACTATAGAGTGTCTAATATGCGCGGCGCGCGAAAATTGTATGGAATCCTTTCGTTTGGAAGTTAGACATCTAAAATTTTGGATGTACCAGTAACTAAATAAATATATATATTTTAATATTAATTTTAAAAAATATTTAAATCTAAAATGATCTGTCACGAAACTTAATGTGGCAAACCTAATTCCGCGCGAGCGGAGCCGCGGGCAAAACCTAGTAATTTATAAAATAATTTATATAATTAGGCGTTACTTTGCGGAGATCCATAATACAAAATAATAATAATTATTATTTTGCTATAATCCGCGATACAGTAATTAGAAAATATATATAGTACTACATGTATATTGGACTATCCGTTTAATCGTACCTAAAGCTTGTTTATTTACGAGACATTCAAATA
This sequence comes from Morpho deidamia, assembly GCA_947086505.1. Lineage (NCBI taxonomy): Eukaryota > Metazoa > Arthropoda > Insecta > Lepidoptera > Nymphalidae > Morpho > Morpho deidamia. The sequence goes on from CAMTZC010000003.1 coordinate 5,106,548, forward strand.
CAAAATATATGTATGATTAGGCCCTATAATGAGCATATTTTATTTATAATTATTATACTGTTAAAAGTCTTAAAAGATCGTTTAAATGATATAAAAATAAGGTAAATACAAACATTTCTCATTTCAAGTTCTAAAATTTAAATATGAGAGTCTCTTATATCACAATAAGTTTCTCGTTACTTGTAAAATAATATAAAGTAAGCTCACAAAAACTAATTTCAAAGTAACATAGCTAAAACAATATTTGATATAATTGAAAGCATTGTTTTCAGTTCATATTACGTGAAATTAGTTTTTAAAAATACGTTCATTTTATATTAAATAAATTTTATATGACTACATTTATGATATATTATACTTGCATGCACTTTATATCTAAACTAGTAGTATAAATGCGAAATTCTTTCAAATTACGCTTTCATTGCCAATCCACTGGACCTATATTAATGAAACTGGGCTCTGTTAAAGTTCATACTACGGAATAACACATAATATTAAACAAATACTTTTTATTTTGCTTATCTTTAAGTTGTTCCAAACAAAGTTGCATATGTGGTATACACAAAAGCATGTACATAATTTAATTATTAAACATTTTATTTATCAAAAGGTAACTTGGTATATCAGGTAATAGACATTTAATATTTATCTTTTCCATACAAAGTTAGTATGGATAAAAATATCCGAAATTAAGAGAGCAAAACCTTAATTGCGAAGAATATAAAGGCGTAAAAATCCAAAGTAATAATAAAATTATTTTGCTTTAATCTGCGATACAGTAAATAGAAAATATATATAGTGCTAAATGTATAGTGGACTATCCGTATTTTCTGCTCGCTTTGCGATTTTGTCGTGGAGTCTATCTCCGGATGATGCTTCGGTTGCGGGGCGAAACGATTGTTGAGTTTATGACAGTGAACGTGTGTAGTGCTTTTGTATTGTGGTGGCAGTGGTGGAGGTTTGTGCATGCGTTTTTACGAATCCTGCATGTATCGGGTATGAAAAAATGGATATTCCACTATACATTTAGCACTATATATATTTTTTAATATTTACTGTATCGCGGATTATAGCAAAATAATTTTATTATTACTCTTGTATTATGGATCTCCGCAAAGTAACGCCTAATTCTATAAATTGTGTAAAAATTACTCAGTTTTCTAGTTTCCTAATACGTGCGATGTCCGATTTTATACGGATTAGTTGCGCCGCTTCCACGCTCAGATCCTCTACGTAAGTTTTAATAGAATGAAACAGTCACCAGGTGTTCTAAAGAGCTTTTGTGAGGGATTTAACTGTGAGCTCTAACAAATTCAATAGCCAATACTGCTAGTGAGAGATTTTTGCACGGTTTTAAAAACCGGTTGTATTTAAAATGAAGATTCGTATACGAACTGGGCTTCCTTAAATTGCATATCCCAAGACTACGATAAAATTCGATGATTTATACAGTCCTCCAGATTGGTGATAAATCTTTTTTTATGGTATTTAATGGTTCGGAATAGAAAGTAGAAGAAAAGTTTGGAAGATAATCATGGTATTCGGAGATATTCAAAAGTTATTGTGATATTGGAATGCGTTAGATGTGATAAGGGTCGCTAATAATATGCTGGTAATAATTATAATATTAAACGCACACAAACGTTCAGTTTTTTTTTAATTCGAGAGAAGGTGAAACAGATGCTATCATCCATATTTCATATGAAATGAGTGATAAATAAATATATGGGACACTTACAAATACGGTCGTCTATCCCCAAATAAAGTAACTTAATGCTTGTGCTATGACAGACAACTGGTATACATGTATAATTTTAGATACAAACTTTAATACAAATATAACCCAGGCTTGCAGAACCAATAAATTGTTTATAGCAAATGTTCGCCCTCGGCGGGAATCGAACCCGCGATTCGCGGAGCCAAATGGTCAATGAAAACTTCGCCAACGCACCAGTCAATAAGTGATAAATAAATACAAAAACACTCGTAAAAGAAGTCTTTGCAAACTACATTACATGAAGATAGTATCAGTGTGGTGTGCAGAGACCTTTAGTCGATTTTGTAGTTCAAGTGAGGGTAGAAACAACAATAATTATTTTACTTGCGACCGAATATGATGCGGCGCTCCATTCGCTTCCCAGGTGTATTGGTCTAGGACTTTGCCGAAACTTCGAATCTATACTAATATATAAAACTGAAGAGTTTGCTTGTTTGAATGTTTCACCGGACCGATTTAAAAAATTCTTTGAGTGTAAGATAGACCATTTATCAAAAAGGCTATAGACTATATAACATCATGCTAAGATGAAAAGGCAAAATTTTAAGCTTTTGATACGTACGCTATGTAAACAGTGAAAGTTATTCAAAAATCATATACTACAAAATTGATCCCTGTAAAGTTCCAAATTAAGGTCTGCGACAGCATATGTCTTGCTCTTAAGGTTAACTCACTTTAACCATAATTAATATAATTATTACTGTTAACTCAAATAATGAGACTGCAGTCCACGTGTAAAAACTAGTCTATTATAAAGGTAGATTTTATTTCGATGTGACCAGTCTGTTATATAAAAGTTAAGTGCTATCACTTATCCAACAGTTGCGTTTGGTGATTGTACATCTGGTACCTTAATATTATCAGAACAATCAATGGACACTGCTGTAATGGTTACAAAATTTCAATGCTAGCATAATTTCCAATGTTTCGTTCGAAAACGAATACTCAATTTTCATCAAATACACCATTGGCTTAATGGTCGATTTCAACTGCCTGTTGTATCAAATTCAATTCATAATATTCTTTATTCAAGTAAACTAGTAAAGTATCGGCCTGTTACAATCCCACTGCTGGGAATAGGCCTCCTCTCTCTGTTTCTGGAGAAAAGGGTTGGAGCTAAGACCTACCACGCTGCTCCAATGCGGATTATATATATATATATATATACACATATCTCCAGAATTCTCTAGAGATATGCAAGTTTCCTCACGATGTTTTCTTTCACTGAAAGCGTGTGAAAAATACAGTTACCAATTAGACACATGAGTTTTAATAGAAAAACTCATTGGTGCCTGCCCGGGTTTGAACTCGTGTTACACTTGAAAGGGTCGCACGGTCTCACCGCTAGGCTATCACAGCTCAGTAAATTAGTAAACAAGAGGTAGATTTGAATCGTCAAAATCTACCGCGGTATCTATCGGTACCTACCGAGAAGGGACAGCAAGAAACTCGGTGGTTTAAAAAATAAAAATAATTAGTTACATTTGGTTGTTACTATCTTGTTCAGAGTAGAGGAGTAGCTATATCCACGCATTTTTATCATCTATATAATCCTCAATAGTGTAGTAGGCTTTTCGTATCAGCCTCCCTTTAATAGCGCTAATCTGCTGTAGTGGCAAAGATAAAGTCGATAGCAGGATTTTACTATAGAATCTTATACCCTACCAATTATATAACCCTAATAACTTAACTTAGCCTAATAAACCATTTTGTTAGGACTTAGCTTGTTACAGAGAAAATATTGGCTAAATTTCACATTTTATGCACAAGTTATACGACAGTAGATAACTCATGGCGTGCATCAAACCGCGTAATACCCACAAATATATTCGCCGTAATGTCATTCTCTGCTGGCAATATACCAAATGTGACCACAGAATGCATGTCAATATGTAGATAGACGCTGCTATTTGTTAAATGTTGAGTTATCCGGTTTTGCTTACGGAAATATTTTACTTTTTACTTCCTACTACTAATATTATAAATGCGAAAGTTTGTGAGTATGGATGGATGTTTGTTACTCTTGCACGAAAAAACTACAGGACGGATTTGGATAAAACTTTACAGTTATATAAGTTATCAGAATAACATAAAGGCTACATTTTGTAATGATTTTATGTAATATAACGATTCATGTCACTAAAATCGGAAAAAATCTGGCCTTTGAGAGCTACCTTGGCGAACGCTGCCTATACCATTCAAGTTACACAAAGATGATGTAACGCAGTATTTTTTGTCTAAATAAATATATATCTTAATATTAAGCAAAAAAATATTTAAATCTAAAATGATCTGTCGAAACTTAATGTTGCAGACCAAATTCCACGCGAGGGAAGCCGCGGGCAAAACCTAGTAATATTATAAAACAAAGTCTTACTCTTTCCAAGTACTTATATATGTAATTTTCGAGGATAGGTGTTACTTAGAGGAGGTCTATACTACAAAAGTAATGAAAATATTATTTTGCTATAATCAACGATAAAAGAAAATATATGGAAATGTAGAGTGTACTAATTGTTTCATACCTGATACATGCAAAATTTTTAAAAACCATGCAACTCCATCTCTAGATAGTCTCCTGAAGATGCTTCAAGTACAGGGCGAAGCGATTGTTGTGACTGTGGTGTTGAATGTGTGCAGTGCTTGTGAATTGTTGTGTTATTGGTGGCAGGTAGCGCATGAGTATTCATACGTTATTAGCATTACATATATTTTCTTTTATCACAGATAATACCAAAGTAATGTTCTCATTACTTTTGTTATAAATTGGGGGATAAAACTGTAACTAGCAGAATAACTTTTGAAATTATAATGTTAGTATGAATTTTGTTCAAGTTTACGCGACCATTGCATATTAAAGTAATCTTAGATTTACCGAAATATATTCCCTTCATTTCTCAGTTTATGAGATAGTTACTACCTTACACAAATTTTCTCATTTAAACTCAGAAAATTAAAAGTGAATACACACAGACAGACAGAGCTGGGATATCCCAGCGGTGATGGCCGTGCGACCACCGTGGGAACACGAGTTCAAACCCGGGCAAGCACCAATGAGTTTTTCTATTAAAACTCATGTGTCTAATCGATAACTGCAATTTATTACACGCTTTTCGGTGAAGGAAAACATCGTGAGAAAACCTGCATATCTCTAGAGTATGCTAGGGATATGTGTAACCTACCAATCCGCATTGGAGCAGCGTGGTAGGTCTTAGCTCCAAACCTTGTCTCCAGAAACGGAGAGAGGAGGCCTATTCCCAGCAGTGGGATTGTAACAGGCCGCTACTTTACTTTTTTTTTACACACAGACAGTTGACAGGGTAAGCACTAGCTAATGTAAGCGATATTATCAAACTTAAAGAAGCTTATTTTCTTTGACTTAGTGCTTACAAGAAAATTTGTAGGAAATATATTTTCAGGACTTTCAACTGCAAAAGTTTTATTGTTAACGACGATATTAAAGGAACTTGCTGCGCGTAAGTTAGGAATAATGATTTGAATTAGCTCAATTTGTATATGCCACGATCCCCTTTTTAGAATAAACTATTTGCTTATTGTTAATATGACAGTTTTTTTTATATTCATGCGAAAGTTATTAATGTTTTCTCACAATGAAATTAAATCAAAATAATCTTTATTTAAATAAAAATAATCTATATTTGTTTATAAAGGGAAAGGATATCATGTCTTAGTCGTAAAATTATCGAGTGTATCCGACTACTTTCAAACCCATCCGGGGTTCTAATCCTTCGTTCGTTCGTAGATCGTTACACGTTTATGCCTTGTCGGGAACTTTTCCCGTTACTAAAATAATCCGGTCCAAATTAGTCGGCCGTTTCCGATAATTTTACGGCGTGAGTAGTTCGAAAGGTCGAATATTTTTGTTCATAAATAATCAAAATGCTATTAATTGACTCTCCAATACGAGAAAAAAGCTCATTTTAACCTATATGATCAATTTAACTTGTATATGATAAACAATTGAAATTTACTTATAAATAAAATACATTCTTCAGAAAAATATGGCAAGTACTTACTGGACTCCAATTAAAATTATATCACGTTGAGCTTTTCTTTGACTGCCTTTTTTTCTTGTTCAAGGTTACTTTTATACTATTTTTATAAAAAGAAATAGAATAAAATATACTTTTTTGTACACCATAATATACAATGAAATGAGATATTGGACATAATTTTTTTTTATATACATAATTGAAAATAATGACTTCTTTTAAAGAAAATTATCACTTCTTTTATAATCCGGAATAATTAAAAAATAAAATAAATAAACATACAATTAGATAATTAGAGACATAGACAATCATAATATATATACACACAGAATCGAACCAACAATTTGTATTTAGAAAATGTTGTCCCGACGGGAATCGAAGCGACCTGCAGAATCGATGGCAGGTTCATTGCCACCCGCCCCAACGGGCCAATTAACTATATATGCAATATATAGGATATACTTTTCTCATTCATAATAAATACACAGCACACACTACAACAAGCAGCACACTATATATTAGGCAAAACCAAGCGTTCCCCTAAAATATTGTACGAAACCCTATGCAATATAATAAATTTAAGTAAGTAGAATTAGCAAGTTAAGAATAAATAGTGTAATAATACAAGTTAAGACTTATAGACTAAGAAGATGTAAATAGAATAAGAATAGTGACGGTATGTAAGTGCAAGCAAATGACTCTGACTCTCGCATCCGAAGAAAAAAAAAAACAAGCAGCACACTTTATTAGCATTGCATACGTTATTTAAGACAATCTTCACGATCGTTTTTACTCAAGAATAGTCAGGGTATAAAGAACTATATTTTTAATCTTATATAGTCTAAGACTCACCTGTAGCCATTTGATTCTTGTAATGTTCTCCTCGGTGACACTTAAAGCTTGTCTCTCCCCTAACTTGTACGTTTCATCGTAGTACATGTACTCAGTGAACGTCAGCCCACTAGTGGTGTACTGTTGAGTGAAATATATCGATATTGTCCCGTTCACGATGTCGTGTTCGATAATCCATTTGCACTTTATGGGGACGGGGAACGGGTTGGGAAAGTTTGGTGTCTGGATGGTGCCGACCGGGCCTTTTAACCGACCGCCGCAGGTCTGGGGTCCCTGGTGTTCTCGAATATCTCCCTCTGATGTGACAATGTCAGCTGTGATGGTGATAAGTGTGATGCTGATGAGCCGTTGCATTGTCAGCCTAGAACAAATAAATTAAGATGAAGTATTTTTTTAAATTAATATTTTTAAATGTCTTGTTCAGTTATAAAAATGCCATCCGTAAAATTACCCTTTACACGATTCTACAGTCTACGTTTTAGTCCGATATCAACTTATTTGTACAGTATTATTGGTGGTTGTGATGAAAGAAGAGCAAGAATATCCATGATATTGAGAATAAATGTAAATAAAACGTCGTTTCATACTCTAAACAACAATGATGTTTTTTTTATTATTATTTATTCATTATATAACCAAAAGCGGTAAATGTCCGGAATGTTTTGACTTTGCAATTTTTCATCTACTTTATTATTTCCCTTTATCACTAAAAGAGGATATTTAAATAATTGTTAGAAGAATTTGTGGATGCTCGCGATGTGACCCGTATGTTTATGAAATAATAAGCATGAAAATATATTAAAAGTCTTAATAATTTAATTTCAATTTACCCTTTTCGAAAATTTCATTCGAAGTGATCCAGAAAATGAAAAATTTCCTCTATATTTTACAACAAAAAAAAAATTTTCGAAAGCAGTGGTCCAATATTACTGTCCATTAATCAGTAATGAGTATCCGGGGCTATTTACTAAATTAAGAATACTATGGAATTCCGGAATATATAGCCTCTTTTTATAAATTACAGGTATAGATTTTTTTTGTTTTTTAAATCGTTTTGCTGTCTACACCAACGTACATCGTATTTATATGTCCTAATACACACATTTATATTATTTCTCATACAGTATGTCTCAATAACAATATTTAAACATTTTTCTTCTTTTTTTATTCGAAACTTTCAATCAATCATTTTTATATAGGCATGGAATTTTTTTATATATCCTGCTAAAAAATAATTTTGTTAAATAAACACGAAACCAAACCAAAGACAAATTTATCTAAGCTACAAATAATCTAGGTTTGTGGCAACGAATCACAAAGTAATTTCCAGGCCGGCTAATTTACTTGTGATGTTCGCATCCTTTGGGAAAAAAGACGCCGGAAAACTAGGTACGTTCGCAATTAGGGTATTTCAATGAAAATGAAAATGAGAACTTTTACGACTTCATCATTTCTTAATTATTTTCGTATACGATGTCATATCAAATAATTAATTACAGATATAAGATTTAAAGCTGTCATAGCCCACTGCTGAGACCGTGCGACTCTTTCAAGGGGTCAGGGGTTCGTAACCCGGCAGGCATTAATGAGTTTTTCTGTTAAAACTTTTGTGTCTAATTGATAATTGAAAGTTATGCAACGAAACCTGCATAGGATATGTGGGACCTACCAAACCGCATTAGAGCAGCGTGGTAGGTCTTAGCTTCAATCCTTCTCTCTAAATAAACAAAGAGAGGAGGCCTATGCCCAGTAATGGTTCTATTATGTGTCAGGTTATACTATTGTCATCATCACTCTCCTGCCCTTATCCCACTCTAAGTGGGGTCGGCACAACATGTTACAAACATGTTGTCACATGATTTGGCTACGTATTTTACGACCGGCCGCCTGCCTGACGTCAACTTACCTTAGTCGCCTTTTACGACACCTCGGTAAGAAATGAGGGTGGTCTATTCTATGCAGCCGGATACCACACGGCACATACCTTAGTCGCCTCTTACGACACCTCGGTAAGAACGGAGGGTGGTCTATTATATTCTGCCGGATACCACACGGCGTTCAGGTTATACTACCGTATAACATTTTTCTTTGTAGTTTTGTCGTGAAAGAAATACAGTCAAACAGACAGACTCTCAGACTCAATATTAGTATGGATTGTTAGTAAACATTTGAACGAATGGTAGTCTTTTTTTAAGCTAATTAAAGTATTTTCTGAATTTTAAGTTGACAGAGTTCCTACTCCGTGTTATAAGTTCTAAGTAGTAAGTTCTTGTAAGTCTAACATCCATAATAATAAATAAATAAATATATGGGACACTTGCACACACGGTCGTCCATCCCCAAAGTAAGTAACTTAATACTTGTGTTATGCGTGACGGACAACTTGTAGATTTTAGTAGAAATGATATATGTAGTATACATATATAATTTTAAATATATACTTAAATACAGAAATACACCCAGGCTCAATGAACCAAAAAATTTTTTAAAGAAAATGTTGGCCCTCGGCGGGAATCGAACCCGCGACCCGTGGAGCTAAAGGCAGGACCACTATCCATTGCGCCAACGGGCGAGTCAAATATAATAATAATATATAATAATGTAAGATTAAAAAGTTATATCAATAGAAAAATACATTTACTTAATGGCCTTACATTTTTATCATTCACGCCACTTATCGTTCACGCGATATATCATGTTTTCGATATGGATACCGAAAAGAAGCTTAATAATCATAGCTGCAATCAATCACATCCGTCATCTTTCCGCCTTATTCCTTTCGATCCTTCAAGTGCCGCCATTAGTAGGTAAGGTGACAAAAGAATTATCTATATTGAGTCTCATGAACTCAAAAATTATACTGGAAAAATTGGACTGGCCCGTTGTCGCAGTGGGTAGTGACCCTGCCTTCAGCTCTGCGGGTCGCGGGTTCGATTCCCGCCGAGAACCAAAATTTTCTTTAAATAATTTGTTGGTTCTTCGAGCCTGGGTGTGTATTTGTATTGAAGTATGTATTTAAAATTATATATGTAGTATATACCAGTTGTCAGTCACCCAAAACACAAGTATTACGCTACTTACTTTGGACGGACGACCGTGTGTGTAAGTGTCCCATATATTTTTTTTATTTATATGATATGATAATTGTATTATATTAAAGTCAAAAAACAGTTTTGAAATACATGACTGACAAAATTTAGTGTGTCACTTTCGCAAACGATATTGAAAAAGATCTGTTCTTTCTTGTCATCATCTTACTTGTCACCCTTATCCCACTCTAAGTGGGATCGGCACAACATGTTACAAACATGTTGTCACATGATTTGGCTAAGTATTTTACGACCGGCCGCCTGCCTAACGTTAACTTACTTTAGTCGTATTTTACGAAACCTCGGTAAGAAAGAGGGTGGTCTATTCTACTCAACCGGATACTACACTGTGGGTCAACTTACCTTAGTCGCCTTTTATGACACCTCGGTAAGAAATGAGGGTGGTCTATTCCATTCTGCCGGATACCACACGGCGGTCTGTTCTTACTTGCATACGCAATTTTCTTAAAAGTTCATCATAAAAACCATTTAAACTCTTGTCATGTTTTATGTGTTAATACGTCGATTCATTTTAATAACTAATCGCATCGTAACTTTAATATTTCTATAATTACAATAATAGTTTTGGTTGAAAAAGATTCATAAAGTTTATTTTTAATCAGACCAACAAACTTAGCAACTTGCTTTAAGAAGCTTTAAAAATAATAATAGAATTTATCTTACTATGTTCTGGTTAAAATAACAACGTAGATCATAAATGACTCCATACTGTGATCCCTATGTACTCACACACATAAACGCGAAAAAAATTTAAAACTTTAGATCTTGACAAAAGGGCTTCCTATCGGATGGTTACGTGGTTACTAGATACGAATATATCAGTATAGTGAGATAAGTAGTTATGAGGTAGTGCTATTCTGAATATTTGTATTCTATTATAATACAGGTTTTATAAACCACTAACCACCGGTAATGCCACTGCATTTCCGGAGACACTGTCTCATCCTCATAAATTTCTCCTTTTTATTAAAAGACTGCCTGTGAGAGGTCGATGAAATTGATAAGGTGTGATTTACATACTATTCCTTTGGCCTTTCATTTTATTCAATATCTTTGTACTTCTTGGTATAATAATGTAAGAAAACAATATATAGTATCCTGGTGGGTATGTTTTTGTAGTTGAATTTATTGTTATTAATATTTGTATTCAGTTGACAGTTTTTGCCACGTTATTTTTTGGCCTGATAATAATTTTGAAAATACTTTTCTGCTATGATGTTAAACTATTCACATCTTCTTCTTTCTCCTACCCTTATTCCACTCTAAGTGGGGTCGGTACAACATGTTTTCCACTTCCATTCTCTTCTATCATTCGTCAACTCTGGCGCTACTCCTTTTATATGCATGTCATACTTCACACATTCCAACCATCTCTTTTTAGGCCTCCCTCTAGTCACATATCCATCCACATTCATATCCAACACTCGTTTAGTCACATGATTTTCATGCCTCCTCATTACATGTCCATGTAAGTATTTTTTTTATTGAATATTTTCCGTAATTCTTTATGGGGAGCCAAAACCTCATATATTCACTTAGACACACTCAAATTTGCACAGGCAATTCGGTTTCCTTTTTCGTCCCATCAAATACCCATAATTTAACTTTCCTTTCAAGACGCCTTGCGGGTCGGAATACCAATCTGTATTATAAATCTTTATTGAATCACAAAAAGGTTTATAGGATATAATGAAAAACCAACGCACGATGGAAAATTTAGCGAGAGCGCGTCAGTTGATCTAAAAGTGAATATCTGTTGAAAATTGAAAGCGAAGATATCGTGATGGTGACGTCTTCAAAGTTGTGATGACACAAATAGTTTGACAAACTTATGAAAATCTTTTACTTACCGAGATTAGTGTGTTCTCAATAATAAACTGTCCTTATTGTAAATATTTATTATGAGTATTATATGTTGTGTGGTCTGTGTTGTTTTAGGTGAAGGTTTAAATTATCCATCCTACGTGACATTGGCGAATTAAATAGTGCCATAAGACAATCCTGGAAGCCATATTAAGAATTGAATTGAATTGAATGATAAAAGGTACAGAAGTAATTTATGGAATTTAAGTAAGAATATAGAAAGAAGGTATAGAAGTGAAGGTTGTGTAGTGCTTGTGTATTGTGGTGGCAGTGGTGAAGGTTTGTGCATGTGTTTTTACGAATCCTGCCTGTAACTGGTATGAAAAACGGATAGTCCAGTAAACATTTAGCACTATATATTTATTCTATTTACTGTATCGCGGACTATAGCCAAATAATTTTATTATTACTTAGGCACAGAAGTCATATCACATATCAAGAATATAAATCTACAAACCAATAACCAATGACAATACTTACGTGTTCTTATCATTCGGCTTGTATCACGTAATTTGAATATAATAATGTTAAAAAAGTAGTCTAGTGAACTTAAATTTCACGTTTAAAAAAGTCTCTGAAGCTGTTACAGCTGGCACAACATTCTTAAGGTAATGAGTTTTCACCCTCCCTGTTTCCGCGGCTTTTTTTGCAAGCCTTAATCTTTTTTGAATTCAATAAAAATTTATAACACGGATTTTATTCCAACTCGTAAGCCGCTTTGTACATGAAATCCATTAAATTATGGTTCTTTGATGGAACGGAAGAGAAAAAACGAATTATCCATACAAATTCGTCACCGAATTCTTTCGAGTTGTCTAATATTCGCGAGGTGGTACTGCAGAAACCACTGGTTTGGAAGGTTGCTTCTTCCGTGAAGAATGAAATTAAATTCTCTCGACAGAACTGCGATATGGAAGGTTATCTAAGGTTCCTATCAGAATTTTGATTTCGATAGCTCAATATTTAAAATATCGAAACAAAATGTGCTTGGATTTGTAAAAAATATCGCACCATTGCAATGCGTTTTTACATAAACCGCAACGAAATCCGAGCTTTAGTGGCGTTACCGATTTTGCATGATGGTTAAAAATGCACAATTTTCAATCGCTGATGTCTGAATGATTTAAAATGATTCGAAACGCTTAATAGTTTTAATTATAAACATTAAAATATGTTTATAATATGATATAAGACGTAAATTGCAATATCTATCGACTAAATTTGTGTTGAACTTAAGTTATTTATTATCCTCGGGTCAATGAATTACAAATGTATTTTTATGAAACTTCACATAAAATAAAATTGCCCCATTTACGTTACATCATCATTTTCCTGTGCTTATCCCACTGTTAGTGGAATCGGCACAACATGTTTTATGTATGTTGTTAAATAATTTGGCTAGGTATTTTACGACCGGCCGCCTGCCTGACGTCAACTTACCTCAGTCGCCTTTTACGACACCTCGGTAAGAAATGATGGGTGGGTCATGAGGGTGGTCTATCCTTCTCTGGCGGATACCAAACGGCTTTTACGTTACGATTAATTATACCATTTATACCACATACCACATGTCGTCATATCACAAACCTTCATGAAAAATTTAAGCTTTCGGCTGTACATAAGTATATACTTATGTGTATATACTGTGCATAACTATGAAAATAAAGTCATTCATCCACTGCACAAATTGTGATTGTAATATCCCATTTATTATTTATCCTTTTAATTCGTACGCAAATAATATACCACAAATTAGTGACCTAAAAACAAAATATCTATTAAAATTATACATCCAACCATAAAAATGAATTGTTTCGAATGCGCTGTATTCTAAGCTATTAGCATTGAATAGTTTCATTAACGCAATAGCAGTTAACAGAATAATCTATTTACAAATTGTTTTAAACCACGTAGGGAAAGCTTAGAACTAAAGTAACGATACAAGTACAAAGGAAAATGTAGTTGTGAGGATTTTTATCACGCGCAAATAATTTTGTTCGCAATAAGGGAACTTTGGGACAGCAATAAAATATACTTTGGGAACATGCGACGATGTACGAGCGGAATATCAATGTTGGGTTACTTGTTATTGGGAAGAAAAAATATCAGAAATATTTGTTTACAAATTTGACACCTATTAAAGAAAGCGTGCTTACAAATTACTGAGATACATTCTAATTTAAAAAGGAATTTCCTGTAAATGTATAAGAAGTTCATTAAAACTTTTGCGTAAAAAAGATAAAACTTTGTCCTTTGGTTAATTTTGACTAAAATTGTAAATGAATATTGATTATATGTACAGACAGGCGCCTACTCGTAAGAAAAAAGTTTGTTGAGTTTGTTTTATAACCTGGCAACTTCTTTCATATACGAATTAGTGTGCTACTATCTGTGTACTTTTTTATATATAATATATATATATATATATATTATATATAAAAAAGTATATATATATATATATATATATATATAATTTAATATTAATTAGTAATAATAACAAAAAGCGATGATAGCCAAGCGGTGAGACCGTGCGACTCTCTAGAGACAATCATGGGTTCAAACCCCGGGCAGGCAGGCAGGCAGTTTTTCTATTAAAACTTATGTGTCTAATTGATATTTGTAATTTATTACATGACTATAGACAAACTAGTGATTGCGACGATCTTCGAACGTGCTAAGGTTTTTTAGGGAAAATATGTAAAATATACCAGAGCAATTCACAAATACGCAAATATTTGCAATATTTTTCCTTCCCAATATCGAGTCTCCGCGTTGATATTTCGGTCACATATCGTCAGTAATTCTCAAAGTTTGTTTTACCGATGTGCTTTGGTCTTATTATTGTTTCAACATTTGTGCTATTGATGACAGACTGGCAATAAACAAATATATGAATATGGGAAGAAGGAGAAGATGGGACAATTGTACACACGGTCATCCGTCCCCTAGTAATGAACTTAATACTTGTGTTACAGGTGACATACAGCCGCTAAATATTATATACATTTATAATTTTCAATAAATACTTATATAAATAAACACACCCAACTCCAAGATCCAAGAAATTATTTTTAGAAAATGTTGCCCCTCGAGAATCGAACCCACAATCCACGGAGCTGAAGGTAGGGTCACTGCCACCCGCACTAACGGGCAGTTATTAATTGGCGCATTGAAACATTGGTTTATCAATTTGAAAAATCCAACTATATTGCAATATACTACATCCTAGTAAATCTATGTAAAACACACATTAGTATCCTAGTTGTTTTAAAAACAGCCGCTCTATCTTTAATAAGCTGTAATCTTACGCTAGTAATCTTTATTAAGCTGTGATAGCCCAGTGGTGAGACCGTGCGACTCTCTAGAGACGAACATAGGTTCAAACCCGGGTAGGCACCAATGAGTTTTTCTATTAAAACTTATGTGTCTTATTGATATTTGCAATTTATCACACGCTTTTCGGTGAACGAAAACCTGCATATTTCTATAGAATTCTGGGGATATGTGTAACCTACCAATCCTTAGCTCCTATCCTTCACTCCAAAAAAATGGAGAGAGGAGGCCTATTCCCAGCTGTGGGATATTAAAAGGCTGTTACTTTACTTTTGTTATTATCTTTATTTCCGTTTATTGGTACCGTTATTCAGAGTTTACAGCGTAATTCGCGTGTTTCCAAATCGCATACCGTTTCGAACGTTGCACGTGAGCATGTCAGCAAATTTCAACCTACGCCCGCCAGTAAATTTGTAACTCAGAGCCTAAAACCCAATTTCCCTGTGAACGTGTTTCGCCTCTCGTACCTGCGGCTTGAGCCCTCGCTGGTAATTACACTGAAACCGAGAGGGAAAATATATTTTTAACTAAACACACGTAGAGTTTAGTGCTCACTGATATTTTAATTTCTCATAGCATTTAATACGGGTTCTCTGTATGAACTACGGATACAACTACGCATGTTAAACTTTACTTGAAATTTAATTTCGAATGTAAACTCATATAAAAATGTAGTACCTACTTCATGTAAATCAAATAAAATGAAAATCTTTTATTAATAACGTTACAGAAAAGTAGATAAAACTAAAATAAATGAGAAAAATATACAGAAACTAGCTGTGCCAGTGGCTACGCCCGCGTAGAAATCAGCGTGTCACAAATTTTTTCTATAACTCAAATTTTAAACATAAAAGTAGTTATTGTGAGTTAACCATAAGACGAGACGAGACGAGAGAGTTTTCACCAAAAGATAAAGCAATATCTCCGGATGGTTTAGATAAATAATACAATCGGTATGATGTAAATTGTGGTGAAGAGATCGAGAGGTTGTTAAAAAACTTGCTTGCTGGGATCTTAAGTCGCGTGCGCTGCTTAAACCAGCAAAGATATACTAAAGTAATGTACTAGAGAATTGTAGATCCATAAAACACTAAAAAAAAATCCGCGATAGCTATCTGTTATGGTTAACTTATAATAACTACTTTTATGTTCAAAATTTCAATTAAATACACTGTTTTTACGTGGAGGAAGATGTGGGCACAGCAAGTAAACTATAAATATAATTAAATAAAAAAAAATCTTGGATATATTATATTCATTAATTAAACTTAAATATGGGCTTTTGAAAATATTCATTTTTTTAATGCTGTTTTTAACCATCGTGACCCTCTATATTTAAATAAAGCCTAAAAAGTGACTTTTGGTTTGGCAAAGGCCTTTTGGTAAGTTTATTTCACAAAAACATTGCAAAAATCAAGTCCTATGTGATCCTTAAAGTCATTCGTGATTCGAATCAAACAAAACCTCAACTGAAAAGGCATTTGCAGTGTTCAATTTACCGTTAACGCGATAATGGTGAAACTAAAGTCGAAATGCTACATGATTTTCAAGTTACCAAATGGCCGTTCGCCAAAGTGCGATGAACTGTAAGTAATTCTGTATTTTAGACTGATTAATGACGAATTGAAAGGGGACCGTTTAGTAAAGCGTTTCGAGAGCCCTTCTGCTTCAATGATCGTCGGTTTATTTTGCACTCGTGACAGATGCTCATACAAATTTCGTGTTCATTGAAGCGTATAAGTAATAATATTAATTAAGCGCATATATATTTTTTATAGAAACCCATGTGGCTATCCGGCTGAGTAGAATAATCCACCCTTATTTCTTACCGAGGTCTTGTAAAAGGCGACTATGGTAAGTTAACCCGCCGTGTTGTATAATAGACCACCCTCAATTCTTACCGAGGAGTCGTGAAAGGTGACTAAGGTAAGTAAAAGCCAGGCAGGCGGCCCGTCATAAAATAACTAGCTAAAACACGTTACAACATGTTTAAAACATGACAATAAAAAAAGTGTACAAAAGTCAACTTATCTCTTTGATAGAGAACTCTGCCAACTAACTTACGAAGTGAGTCAATTCATGGTAGAGCAGTTTTGGTACGCAAATGGTATCAAAAATTAAGAATTTAAATTATATTTAGTAATAATATAGTAGCTTATCAATAAATCTTAAATTTTATCAATAAATTTATATAAGCACAGAGACAAACGCGCATGTATATATAAATCTTGAACACGAACAGACAGATAGACATTTGTGTTTATAATATAAAAATGGATATATCACAGAATATTTAGTGGCATATAGACAGAAGATGTACTACTATACCAGAATAATATTCAGATGTCTCAGAGATACTCATGTTTATTCACGTTACATTTGTTACGTGTGTCAGTCGGAACAGCTCATTCGTATTTATATGGCTTGGCGGTGATATTACGCGTTAGGGCAGGATCAGATGACAAGCGCTTACCGCGCGTTAAACACGCGTCAAAAAAGTCACAAAAAAGTCCGCGATACCATATGTCTAACTATTATAGTTATGCCAATATAACTACTTTTTTACATTGTAAAAGTTGGTAAAAGTGCCGACAATAATCAAACTATTTTATTCATATCACTGTATTAATCCTGATCCCACTAAATGATATTTTATTAAAAACTGTTTCAATACCTGTAAAATACTTTTTAAATTATTAAAGTCCAACATCCCAATCAAAAGATATTACGAATTTAAGAATGTAAATCGAAAGAAAATAATGCCATAACAGATTCATTGTAGCCACCGTTATAGCAGGGCCTACATTTGGCGAGTTAGCTCTTATTCCAAGAATAATTATGATACCCATTTTTTATAATTAAATAATCTATAAAATAAATCTATAGTCCGACTTCGTAGACTTTCCACTACTACGTGATCGGTATGGACGCGGGTGAAACCGCGGGGCATTGCTAGTATGTATATAGTATATTTAGCAGTTTTCCGTCATTTGTAACACAAGTATTAAGTTACTTACTTTGAGGATGGACGACCGTGTGTGTAAGTGTCCCATATATTTATAAAATTACATCTATCCGCGTCAACGCGCGCTTTATTAAAACGCCCGTTAGCATTTGTACGGTCTGAATAAAATGTATGAAGTTGTAAACGCGCGTCACCAAAACGCGCCTTAAAAGATATCCATTTAAACCTGCCTTTAGGTAAATGTCTCGTGATAAAGAGAACTTTGTTATTTTGTTATTTTATTATTTTGAGAAGAGGAATTTGTTATAATTCATTATAACAAATTCCCATCATCATCGAGTATGTTTTTGTTCAATTTGAAAAGGCTTTTAAGGTCCTCTTTTAAAATCGCAAATTTAATTTGTAGTTATTTTAATATTACGTGAAAGATAGTACAGGATTCATATACAGATCGAGTGAGATAAACTGGCGTACGACAAGAACGAGTTCGTTCCAAATCCTGTCAACCACAAGAAAAAATTGGTAAGTGACTGCATTAATAACGGTTTAATAATTATTAACGGTCTAATAATGTATAATTGAAAATATTTAAAAGATTGACCGCCGAGTTTCTTGCTGGTTCTTCTCGGTAAGAGCAACATTCCGAACCAGCTGTAGCTTCATTAATCATATTGATGCTTAACGTTCCAAAAGTGCCTGAAATGGTTTATTTGAATAAAGATTATTTTGATTTTGATTAAAACACACAAAGTAAAAATAAGATCTGAGTCTTCTCAACACGACAACGCACAAAACTCTACACTGCACATCGATGCGTGACAATTCAAATTCAAAATATTCTTTATTTAAGTAAACTTGTAAACAACGGCTTTTGAATCGTCAACTGTACTGCTAGTTCGGAAAATATTGTAAATTTGGAAACTTTTGAAAATATAACTCTAATTACTACGAGTCGTAACGCCGTACAAGACAGTCATTACTGTTTTGTACAGCGTCGAAGAGAAGTTATAAAAAGCATTATTTGTCAAGTATAAATTTGATAATACTAAATGCACATAAAAAGACGACAGAGCATCTAATAGTCGTATAGGGTCAATATTCCAGGCTGAGACTGAATGCTACTATGTACAGTTACCAAACAGTTGTAAACTCCATTTACACTCAACGTTTATTTTTACAAAAGTAATAATAAAATTATTTTGCTATAATCCGTAAAAACAGATGCACAAAGCTCTACCACTTCCACCACAATACACAAGCACTACACACGTTCACTATCACAAACTCAACAATCGTTTCGTCCCGCAACCTAAGCATCATCAGGAGATAGACTCCACAACAAAATCGCAAAGCTTTGAGTTTGTGATAGTGAACGTGTGTAGTGCTTGTGTATTGTGGTGGAAGTGATGGAGGTTTGTGCATGTGTTTTTACGAATCCTGCTCGTATCGAGTATGAAAATACGGATAGTCCACTATACATTAAACACTATACATATTTTATATTTACTATATCGCGGATTATAGCAAAATAATTTTATTATTAGGTACTTCTGTATTATGGATCTCCGCAAAGTAACGCCTAATTCTATAAAATATTTATTTTTACTCGTTCTAATAATAAGTAGGTTTCAGTCAATATATGCATTATATAGTAAAAATCAAGTAAGTCACATTTGTTCTGCGTGTTTGTGTGTTGTATAATAGCAATGTGAATATTAAAATTCTGATGTCTGAGATACGCTCATGTTTATTCGCTTCACATTTGCTACGTGTGTGAGATGAGACAATTCACTTGCCTTTACGACTTTGTGATAAATATTTCGCTTTGTGCTATTTTTCTTTGAAATAAAAGTCTGACAATACTTGAGTTTAGATTTAACGTGTACTCATATATAAATATTCCTTTCTTCATTTTAGTTGATGTATCAATGCTGTGTTGACTAAATCATTGTACCTCGTTCTTTGCCAATAAGGCAATAAGGTCGTTCATTTAGGCATAAAATTTTAAACACGAAAGACAATAATTTTTACACACGCGTAGGCACATGCACACACACACACACACACACACACACACACACACACACACACACACACGCGCACGCACATTGTAGAAGGTATCACTATATAACACTGTTATAGAATTAAAAAAGGGTCCTAGGAAAGCGATGGCGTTGGTGGTACAGGTTATCCTAGTGCGAGCGCCAAAGCACTCCTTTTGATTATTACTACCTTTTAATTAAGACTCAATTTATATATATATATTGCTATAAAAGGTGTAAACATATTGTAATAGTTCATAAGATAATAAGAAATAAATAAATAAATTAAAAAAAATTAAGCCCTCGGCCCCTGAGGAGAGTCCCATGATGCCATCATTTGGCTATCACTTACTTATTTTTTCTTCTTCGATCTATGGAAGTCCACTGTGGACTAAAGTCTCTTTACGGAATCCCCACACGATTCCATCGTATGCCACTTGGGTCTAGAGGCTCTCCGCGTCCTCCCAATTCGTAGGGGTCTAGCTATCTTAAAAACGTAGACTGAATGAGACGAGATTTGTAAGTAGAGATTTGCTATATAATATGTTAGCAGGTAACATGGTCAAGAATAAACGTGACATTGACGAAAATGCAATCTCGGCTGTACAGTCGGCTGCGTATTTTTATATCACCCTGTTTTCTTTAATACTACTTTATTTGATATTATAGCAATACTTTCTACTGCATTTTGCTGTAAAAAAAGTCACTGCAATGATATAACATGTGATTTTCTCTCAATAGACAAAGTGAGATTTGTAAGTAGAGATTTTGTCTCATTCAGTCTCCTCAATTGTAAACCTTTCCTGCTCGCGGTTCATCCTGCAGGTAAACCAACGAGGCTCTAGCGCCATTTTCTAATGACCGATAGTGGCACTGTTGCCACTATCGGTCATTAGAAAATGGCGCTGTCGCTGCCAGTGCAATATGGTCAGGACAGCCAATAACCAACCCGCATATCAAGCTTGGTGATTACTGCCATAACCTTCATGATGTCACATATACATCTTACCCACTTATTATAAATGTATTTTGAAGCTAAGATAAGAAAACCTATGTCTTTAGAGCCTACTGCTACATACATATGTATAAAGTACTAGAGAGTTTGTTAGCAGAAATGACTTGGAGATTATTATAATCAGCATCTTTCCTCGGCATTACGGTCTTCATAATGCTAATGAGCAACATTGCCGCACCATTGGGCTGGGTGCAAAATTTTCTGTTATTACATATGCAATAAGACCGGGCTCTACTTACATAATTTTGTTTGCTAAACTTTCGGGTA
This sequence comes from Morpho deidamia, assembly GCA_947086505.1. Classification (NCBI taxonomy): domain Eukaryota; kingdom Metazoa; phylum Arthropoda; class Insecta; order Lepidoptera; family Nymphalidae; genus Morpho; species Morpho deidamia. The sequence continues at coordinate 5,127,785 of CAMTZC010000003.1, forward strand.
ACTTTATATCTGTTTATTTGAAGTTCTAATTATGACATCTTTCTGAGATATAGTCGTTACAAACTCCTAAATCCATGAATAATAAAGTCAGTACAGTGCGTGTTGTATCGATCTATGACTCCTAAATCAAGTGACTGTAGGCCTTATAAGAAAACTAATAAACACCAAGCGAAAGAGCTAGGCAAAATAATAAGTTGTGTAAGGGATATATAAGAAACAAAATGAGGAGTTCCGTAGAATCAGAGTCACGGTCATTGTTTAGACGCAATCTTCCCACCCGATGACGCTGTAAAAGCTATTAGGGCTAGTATACAGTCAACTTGACCAAAAAGCAATTTTAGACCATCCTCTAGATTACAGATAACCAACGAAGTTACAAATATTTCACACGATTGAATATTACATCATCTCCCGTGGATATTCTTTAAAATGAAAAAGCAAAAGAAACAAACGCGGTTGGGTTCAAATTTGACACTGCCTTTGGTAGTCATGACATTCATTTAGCTTAAGGTATAAAGTTAAATAATAATATCCCCCTGTATTTAACTCTTTTTTCAGTAACCGCCTCGCCAAGCTTATGAACAATTTTCCATAGCTGATTCCAAAAAAAATTGAAAATCAACGAGAAATAGATAAGCAAGAAGTAAAAGGGATATACAACGAGATTAATGGCAAGTACCATAATAATTCTCCCTGCCATGCCTTGGAAAGGGGACACAAAATTGTCAGACAAATAAAGATAAATCATGTCAGAGCGCAAACAAGGGCATGACGAGCTCCATATTATAGATAAATAATATGGAGATAATTTGTCATGCAAATACGAACAAGAAATTTTTTGCCAGCGAGTAACTGTTTCAGAATTCAAAAGAAACATACAGCCTGTAAAATATATTTCTCTTCTATTTTATTCTGGGACCTTCAGAAGGCAACAAGATATTCACTATGCTACGGAAATCGTCATAATTGACGATAAACTTAAATAGGCTTTGCCTTGAATTTGATACTGTAAGATATGCTCTGTTCTTACAGTAGTTACGACATAGAGTGATCCCGATGTCAATACAGCCTTTTCTCCTATTCTCAATATTTCACACCCTCGGTGACAGTTATGTTCTCGCCTGTCGCACCGAAAAACGTTAATAGGGAATAGTTTGATTTTCGTTTAAAACGATAATTCAATAATTTATTCTTTTGTCTGCCAAAATAATTCCTTTCATTTCAGTATCTTATTTTAAATGGTTTTGAAAATGGAGCTAGAAATGTGAAATAGCAAAGGAAACCGTTTTCAATGTTTCCGCCAATGTGCTCAATTCACTGTGAAAGCGTTGATGATAGTGAAAATATTTTGAAAAGTAGAAATTAATTTTCTACTTTTGGTGTGGATCTCTGATTTCTTTTTATTCCAAGATCATTATTCTATTGATTGTTTCTTCAGCCTACTTTGGTCAAATTTTTTATTTAATTCTGATGTAGAATGTAAGGTAATATATTTTCTTCATCTATTATTTTAATGATTATAAAGTACGTATGTAGTTTATTGAATTATTATTTTGTAGCAATAAATTTTGCTTTCAATATGTTTTTAATTGAATCAGAAATGCTTCGTATTATTTTTTGTGGATGGATTAGTGGACATAGGTCTCTTGAAGATATTTATATTCCACAATATCCTATTCACCAGTTTCCATGTAATCCAAAATCTAGTAAGGCACTAAAACACAAAGTGTAATAGACACACCAAATAGACTCCAACACTATGTACCCTAAGTTTGACGTTGTTAATATAATCGATACAAACAAATAACCGGTTTGTAGTGTATGTGGGTTGACATATGTGTATCTTACCTTGTATATATATATATAAGACGCATTAATGAATATCCTCACACTAACACTGATGTACAAAGAAACAATACACAATGTCTCAAGCGCACACACGTTTAGTACACGAGAGCCTTTTGGTGAGAGTGGACGTGTAGTAATATGTGTTTGAGCCTGTTCCTTTATTTATACAACGTTAGTATATTAATACATCAAAGTGAACACTACACGGTTAATCTTTACAGGACAAAAATGAATTTAAATCATTTCGTTTCATTTTTATACCATCTTTATTCCGATACTTAATACCATTATCATCATCGTCCTGCTCTTATTCCATTCTAAGTGGGGTAAGCACAACATGTTTTAAAAATTACATGTTTTGGCTACTTATTTTAAGACCGGCCGCCTGCCTGACGTCAACTCACCTTTGTCGCCTTTTACGACACTTCGGTAAAAATGAGGGTGGTCTATTTTACTTAGGTTTATACCAAATTTCAAATCATATTGTTAATCATATTCACAAATTTTTTAATCTAGTTATTTATTTAGACCTAGACTAGGGTATTAGGTTCTTTATTTATTAGGTCTTATTATGTGGTTTTACAATTTTGCTAAAACAACAAGGAGAAGAAGTAACGCTGTAGATTACGAAATAAATTAATAAAATAAAACTTTCTTATTCAGCTCGATGGCCATAGATAACTAAAAAATTATAAATGCAAGGTAACAAAATATAAACTATAATAATTGACACATATATTCCTAAAAATAATGTTATCAATGTGTACTACTACATATCAGAAATAAAATAAATAACTATTGATACTCACATAATCTATTGATACTGAAATAATAGTATTCCTTTGAGTTATTAATCTTTTACTAATTAGGCCCGGTCTCAGACGGCAACCTTATCATAGACTAATAGTACATTTGTGCTGCTTCTACGTTCACTTTTCTCTTCCAATACCCTTTTATAGCCTTAGGGATGCCAGTATATTGACAATTAAAAAAAAATCTTTTACCTTTAGAAATTTTAATGGTTCTTTCTACAAAGGGCGATGTTTTTCTGCAAAATATTCCGCAATTACTGTTAATTATGATGGTGAACCGTTATTTCTTAATTAAATTGTTTATTCTGGCGAGTAATCTGCGAGTCGAGCATTATTAGCATTAATGCCGCGCCCAAAGTATTCCCTCAGTAATGGCTTGAATTTCGATCTTCCTTTGGTGACTATAAGCCATTTTGCGCAGACAGGTCTTAGAAAATAATTTTGATTTTCATTGAAAGACTTCAGTAATTATAGTAGTTAAAGTTCTATAAGTTATAATTTATTTTATCAATGAGCTGTATTATAATTCTAAATGTGGTCATTTGAAGCAGCTACTGCAATTGTTATTTAGATGGAACTAAATATCCTTCATATTTGTATTTTTAACTCACAACCTACATTTTTTTTATTCTTAAATTCATTACATTTTGGTATATCCCTGTTTTTATATGTGCCCTAAATTGAGGTAAAAATTAACTTGATAATACCTAATTATTAATAATACTAATAATTTTAGTCCTATTATCTTTTACACCACCACTTAACATAACAAGGTAATAGCTAATAAAAAATGTAATAGTTTCTCTTTTAGGTAATATTAATCACATCGCCGTGTGGTATCCGGCAGAATAGAATAGACCAACCTTCTTTTCACCGAGGTGTCGTAAGAGGCGACTAAGGTAAGTGCCGTGTGGTATCCGGCTGCGTAGAATAGACCATCCTCAATTCTTACCGAGGTGTCGTAAAAGGCGACTAAGGTAAGTTGACGTCAGGCAGGCAGCCGGTCGTAAAATACGTAGCCAAATCATGTGACAACATGTTTGTAACATGTTGTGCCGACCCCACTTAGAGTGGGACAAGGGCAGGAGAATGATGATTACGTAATATTAATATAATATTAAGCTGTGTGTGAGCTGTGATGGCCCAGCGGTGAGACCGTGCGACTTTTTCGAGGGGAACACGAGTTCAAAACCGGGCAGGCACCAATGAGTTTTTCTATTAAAACTCACGTGTCTAATTGATAATTGCAATTTATCACACGCTTTTCGGTGAAGGAAAACATCGTGAGGAAACCTGCATATCTCTAGAGAATTCTAGGAATATGTGTAACCTACCAATCCGCATTGGAGCAGCGTGGTAGGTCTTAGCTCCAACCCTTCTCTCCGGAAACGGAGAGAGGAGGCCTATTCCCAGCAGTGGGATTGTAACAGGCCGCTACTACTACTACTAATATAATATTAATATATATAATATTAAGGTAATATTACCAATTATGTACATATATATATATATATGTATATATTCTCATTCTCCTGCCCTTATCCCACTGTAAATGGGGTCGGCATAACATGTTTTAAACATATTGTAACACATTTATCTAGTTATGTTACGACCGGCCGCCTGCCTGACATCAACTTACCTTAGTCACATTTTATGACACCTTGGTAAGAAATGAGGGTGATCTAGTTTTACTTATTCGGATATCAAACGGCGGAAAACAGAACAAATCATAAAAGTATAAATGTTATAAACATAAAAATAAAAAAACAAAAGTAATAATAAAATTATTTTGCTGTAATCCGCGATACAGTAAATAAAAACACATGCACGAACCTCCACTACTTCCACCACAATACACAAGCACTACTCACGTTCACTATCACAAACTCAACAATCGTTTTGCCCCGCAACCGAAGCATCATCAGGAGATAGACTCCATGACAAAATCGCAAAGCTTTGCGATTTGCATTATGGATCTCCGTAAAGTAACGTCTAATTCTATAAACATAAAAATAAGCCACATCTTTTGAAAAAAAAAAACAAACTTAAAAAAAAAACTTATTCATTCTTTGAATCGAATCCAATAAAGTAGCTGAAATCTGATATATCTGGATCCGATCCAATCAAGAAAACTTGATACATTTCGCATAAGGTACCTGTAGAACTCCTTAATATCGCAAGTAGGTACCAAAATGTTCCCGGGGGATGTTAATTACGCTTTTATAGCAACGATATCCGGTAACAAAGTCATCTTCGTATTACGTATAATACGGGGAAGTTCTTCCATTTCCTTTGAAAAGTTTTGGGAGTGCGTATTACTTCGCCAATAAACTGACTATTAGGTCCTTACATATGAAATTGGCGTTTGGGAGGAACATAAAGTCGTTTTTTTTAATGAAATATATTTAATTAATCAAAGTATGTACCATTGCTATGTATGCACTTTTGCCATCTCATAGGTAGTTCATTGATCCCCTTACTAAAAAAACCATTCGGGTGGGAATCAATAAAATCTTTGAAGGCGGTTTGGACTGCCCCATCGGAGTTGAATTTTTTTCTTTGCAAGTAGTTATCCAAATTGCAAAAAAAATGGTAATCTGTTGGAGCAAGGTCCGGAGAGTACGGTGGATGTCTAAGACGTTCTAATTGAAGCTCCTCTGATTTGGTAGCTGTCTGTTGTGCAGTGTGTGGTCTAGCGTTGTCCTGAAGCAGCAGTGGCCTAGAGCGATTGACCAGTCTCGGTTATTTAGCAGCTAGCTTTTCCATCATGGTTTGCAGTTGCTGACAATAGATATCTGCCGTAATCGTCTGGCCAGATTTAAGAAAGCTGTAGTGAACGACACCGGCACTAGTCCACCAAACGCTTACAAGCAACTTTTTTTTAGTCAATTATCGCTTAGGGCAGGATTTGGCTGGTACGCCAGGGTTCAGCAATTGCGATGAGCGCTTCCGATTATCGTAGAGGATCCACTTTTCATCACAGGTAATGATTCGATTTAAAATTCCTTCATTATTGTGCCGGTTGAGTAACGTAACGCAGCAGTCGACGCGCGTTTGTCGGTTTGCTTCACTCAATTCATGAGGTACCCACCTTTCAAGCTTTTTCACCTTCCCAATTTGCTTCAAGTGGATTAGAATAGTTTTATCACTAACACCGGAGCCTGCAGCTAACTCGGACGTGGTTTGCGATGGATCCGCTTCCACAATAGCCTTCAATTCTTCATTATCAACTTTGGTCTCCGGCCGTCCACGAGGCTCGTTCTGCAGGTCGAAATTTCCAGAACGAAAACGTTGGAACCAAAAACGCACTGTGTTTTCTTTTGCGACACCGTCACCATACACATCATTAATCCTTCGAGCCGTTTCTGCAGCACTGGTGCCACGGTGGAACTCATACTCGTAAATAACGCGATATTTCATGTTTTCCATTTTGTAAACAGAGTGACACAAAGAAAAAAACAAAAGAAGAAAAAACAAATGAATTAGGGGGTTTGAAACACAAATGCATGAGTAAATAGCTGTATGAATTTGAATTTGGAATTCCTAACCATAAAGGTAATATTTGAGATCAAAGTGGCCAGTACGACAAAACGCCAATTTCATATGTAAGGACCTAATATTTCATACGCGAAGTTTATATATGTTTCTTTAATCAAACATTTCACTGAAGTTGACGTGAAGTCACGGTAAAAACTAGTTACTTTATAATATAAACTTTTTTATTTTTTTATTATTAGGATCAGTTTGAAATATATTTATTTAATTTAAATGTACCAAATATATACAAATTATATCTATCTTAAATTACTTACACGCTACTACTATACTTATATATATAAATACATATAAAATAAACTTAGTATTTTCAGACTCATTTTTCTTATAAAAAAACATTAATAGTTTTCTTAAATTATTCATCATCATCATTATTCATCGAAACTTTTGACCAGATTCAGCATCATTTCACTAATAATAATAATTTCATAAAGGGATTTAGGCTTAAATTTCATTAGGTCTTTGCCACTTTAGCCCGCAGCTGTCATTCTTACTCTGCAGGTTTGCTGTGCAATATGTTCAACAATATATTCCCGACAATAACGTTTTTCAAATATTGGTTATAAGAAAAACATCTGCATAATAGGTGGAACTGAACATGTTGAAAAACAGTACAAATTGGGAATAAAACAGAAAACAGGGTATCGATGTGAAAACACCAAATCTACTGTTATAAAACTATGTACTAATAGGGTTGGTAACACTGCTCCGTACCAGAAATGATAATATGTATGTATCCCTTGCTCCATTCGAACATAAAAAGAAGAAGAAGAAAAGATGAACACACTTTCATATTTATAATATAATTAAAAATGGAGCTGTGATAGCCCAGCGGTGAGACCGTGCGACTCTTTCGAGGGGAACACGAGTTCAAACCCGGGCAGGCACCAATGAGTTTTTCTATTAAAACTCATGTGTCTAATTGATAATTGCAATTAACCACATGCTTTTCGGTGAAGGAAAAACAGCGTGAGGAAACCTGCATATCTCTAGAGAATTCTGGAGATATGTGTAACCTACCAATCCGCATTGGAGCAGCGTGGTAGGTCTTAGCTCCAACCCTTCTCTCCAGAAACGGAGAGAGGAGGTCTATACCCAACAGTGGGATTGTAACAGGCCGCTACTAATATAATTAAAAATACTTTTCAACTGTTGCTATATAACGACTACTAGAGAACGTAATTATTTCCTACGAAAATACACGCCTATAAAATAAGGCTAATTTCTAAAAGCAATTTTCTTTTAGCATTATAAATAATAAATAGATTGTAATTGGATCTGCTATCATAAGAAAAGCCGATTCAATTTTTTGATGTTTAATGATTAGGTAGTCAGTTTCATTTGGGTCGTAAATTACATTTCTAAAACAAATATTTTGAGATTATTTATAAACAATTTTTTTTAACTTTCATTTACCCTGCAATCTGCCTCGTCTAGGCATTTAGCTGGGGGTCAAGTGGTTTAGTATTGACGTGCATGGGATACGCCCAGTGGCCTATCCACTTTTAGAAATTAAAATCAGAGATTCGCTTTTCATGGGAGGAGATCCTGTGGAGCCCTCCTTTTAAGTCGTTTGAAAGCGGGCCCTCTTCATCAAATTCCAAGCAAGTACGTTTGGATGGATAAACAAAATAAGGCTGAAACCCTAATTAAAAAGGAAAATCTAAGAGTTTTTTATTCAAACTTGTGGGCATTATTGATATATTATACTTTCACTTACTTTTTCGTGAAGGAAAACATCGACGTTTATGTATACATCTAGAGAATTCCTAGGATATTTTCAACCTACAACTTCTAAGCTTTATTTAAATTATAATGATTTAATCTTATATATATAAAATTCTCGTGTCACAATTTTAATTACCGTAATTCTCCGAAAGGGCTTGACCGTTTTTTATAAAATATTATATACATATTCTGTAGGTCTGAGAATTAGGTGCTATCTATTTTTTTTCATACCCCTAAGTGATCAGGGTTTTCCATCATCAACATTTTTGGTCATTTTTTTTTTTATATTGTTCACTAGAAATTTCCTAAAAATAATTTATATGCCAAAACAAATTCTACTCGATCAGCAAGTTAATTATAAATTTTATTAACCTATAATGATTCATTAGCTAGTAATGCTTCAGGACAGATCGTCTTGCCGAAAAGTACTAGCAAGAAATTCGGTGATCACTTTTTAGTAAAATTGCATGCAGAAATATTGTTACAATATCATACAATCAAATTTTTCGATTGAATTAATACCTATTATATTATATAATAATTGGATTAATTTTTAAAAATAAAAATCTACAATACATGGGCTCATGGGCAGTAATAGTGGAATAACTCAAATACCACGTGGTTTGGACAAAGAATACGTGTAGATGATAAACTACACATTCGTTTCAACAGCAATACCAACAGAATAATGTTACCTTTAATGTTTTTTATAATGATTTATAGAAGCAGGCGTTACTTTGCGGAATTCCATATTACAAGCAAAAATCGTACTGCGCAGTACGATTTTTGTCGTGAAGCCTATCCTCCTGATGATGCTTCGGTTTCGGGGCGAAACGATCGTCGAGATTGTGGTGGTGGGTGTGTGTGCTGCTTTTGTGTTCGTTGTTGCTGGTGAATTGCGCCTTGGGGTGCATGTGGTGGCTGGTCCTGCATGTATAAGGTGCGTAGATTTTGCCTGCTTCATACACATTGGCTTTGCATGCATTCACTTAACCCGTGCGGATTATAGCAAAGTAGTTAGTTCTGTTATATTACCTTTAATGTTACTTTTTATGTATGTATGTAATGTGTTGTCTCTCGCTATTGTAGCGCTGTTGCCATCGTAAATGTATAAGCCGAATAATAAAGTGTCGAGTAGTTTCACATATTAGTACGGCGGTACTCAAGCTCAAGGTACATACGGTGGTTTATTTATACCTCTATAGTATCCTCCCAGTTCAATAGTTCAACTGCCCAACAACTCATAATTTAATAATAGATTGTTCGTTTAAGTAAACTAAAGTATCTTTTATTGATTTTCGTAAGCAATAAAAAACTTTAAAGCCTTTAAAAACTTTAAAGTGAAAAAAGCTTGAAACTAATATATATTTTGGAACAATTAGAAATCATTAAGCACAACAATGTCACCCTCATTAACGAGCAGATAAATGTATCTAGTTCAAGCTTGTTGCACGTGTTCAGAGGTAAAATAAAGGGTGGGGATGAACCAAGTACTATATAACAATGCTTGTTTGGATATTGCTTCGCTTTGCAATTTTTTCGTGGAGTCTATCTCCTCATGATACTTCGGTTGCGGGGCGAAACGAATGTGGAGTTTGTGATAGTGAACGTGTGTAGTGCTTGTGTATTGTGGTGGAAGTGATGAAGGTTTGTTTTGGGGATGTGTTTTTACGAATCCTGCATGTATCGGGTATGAAAATACGGATATTCCACTATACATTTAACACTATATATATTTTCTATTTACTGTATCGCGGATTATAACAAAATAATTTTATTATTACTTTTGTAACTTTAAAGCCATCTCAAAACACGATTATTTGAGTTGTGCCACTATTGCAGCCCAGCGATATTTAGCTACAGATAAATATTTACATCTTCCACAAGTGTCTCATCTCTCACTACAACACCCACCCCTAAGGAGGCATTTTAGGCGCTTAGTCGCGGGTGGAGATTGTACGGGGACCGATAAATCATGGCTAACGTCTTAACTTACAGCAATAGAGAGGATCAGTTGCTCAATTCATTTTATGTCAGACAACAATACTCGTGAAATACGCTTAAATGTCACCCCTAGATGATGAATACTAACAGAGATGGAGTGCGATAATTGGATCGTTAACGGATGACGGCATTTTCAGAATGGGATTAATAATATATATATAATAGCAAAAATGAGAAAGCAGATTTTTATTCTTATCGTTTAATGTCTTTCATTTTCATTTTTCTAGCACTTTTTGAAAGGTAAAGCGACTCGACTATACAATTACAATTTATTTGGATACGGTAACTCTACGACGTCATATTACCGGATTGTCAGATTGAGTACCTACTACTAGTAGTTAACATGAACCATAGACAACAGTATTGCTTTTTTATTCATATTCATCCTCGATTTCACATCGGTGGGGATGGGATGTAAAAAACAGATTATTTTTAATACTATCACGTATACGCTTATATAATAGCCGCAAAAAGGACACAATATCACCGAATATTGGCTGCGATGGGCTGTCGTCGTTTATGAAAAAATGTACTCAAATTTTAATTTCAGTTGTAATAATTGAGCCTTAATGTTGATTCTTTATGTTTTCACTGTTCTCTTGTGTTTATTTTTAATTTTTAATTGTAAAAATGTAACTAAGAATGATGTGATCTCCTATAATTGATACTACATAATTAATTTAAAACTATATAATGAGGTATACATATGTTATCCGTATTAACGCGTGTATACGTTACGTACGTTAACTGTAATATGGGATATATCTCATATGTTGGATGATTTATCGTGTAATGCTGTTGAACATCCAAAAAAAAAATAGTGCACTTATCTTTTTTTAAATCATTCAGATTACTATCTGATTTACAACTATACAATAATATTATTACACAAATACAATTAACTGAGAACTTTTATTTTCCACGTGTTATCTTAAAGGCTTGTGACCCCATCATATAAACCTTATTTTATAACTTACTATATACTATATACAGGCTTTGAACAAACGAGTGGTAACCTGTCATCATTCAGATACATATGATTTTTTCGTTCTAAACTCTATTTTTCTCAGTTAGAAATCACTGAATATTTAGAGGAAAATAACCTTTCAAAACTACCCTATTAACTTGAAAATATATTCGCATTGATCCAACAATTTATCTACGTAGTATATAATCTGTTTACTCTCAGAGGAATACACTCCAGAATGGATCACTTTCGATCTCCCTAAGGGTCATCATTAATACTGAATACCCTGCCCGTAGTAAAATTTGAGAGGAAACTTCATTATAGAATGTTATCTTTAATAATTGAGCTCCGACATAAAACAAGGTCACCAGTATACTAAGAAAAAGAAAATAATACTATTAATTTCATATCTTTAATTTTTTTGTGAATAATGATTCACAAAAAAAATAAACATTTATAATATTTATGTATGCCGATGAAATTTCAAAATAGACTTGATTTTAATCCATTGCACGTATTCTTTTAAAAGTACTAAAACATTGTCATGCACATACAAAAACAACTGAGCACATCTAAGAAACATTTGACGATTCAAAAGTACTGAAAATAGTCCACTTGAAAAAAAATATTTTGTATGTTACGTAGAAAGTGCTTAGTATGAGAACTAGGAAAACCGGTCTCTGGATTAGAATTAATGTTTTTTATTGATTAATCGTTGAACAGCTTTTTGTTTTTGAAATAATAAAAAAAAGAATTATACAAAGGCGTACTTATAAGGACCTAAATAAGTCATCTTTCAGCTAACCTTTAAGCTCTAAAATAAAACAAATTACAAAATATGTTAGGCGAGGAATGCCGCGAAACAGATATAAAATGATTATTAATAATATATGTAGGTATTTAAGACTAAAATGGACAGATGTTTGTTTTAGTTTAGAATATTTGTTTAAAGTGTATTTACTATTAATTGATGTATGATATAAATATGAGATTATTAAAATTTTATCGAAGCTTTTGTCCTTTTCGATGAAATAATTCAACGACAATTTTTTAACCTTAATTTAGAGCTTCGTCGTCCCGACTATGTGGCCCGGTATAGATCACTTATAAATAATTTTATCCACTACTATTTCTAATTGTAGTAAGCACAGGAATTCTTGATAGGTGGCACTATTTATACCACCTAGTACTTTCGTACACAATAAAAAAAACTCTTTAAATGATTGCAAGTACTATATTTTATATGTTGAACCTGGTCGCAACGATCTTCAATTGACCTTTTTGTTCTTACTGACATAGGGCAAAACTCCTGCATTTCTTTATTTGAAATCGCCCAGTTCTTGTTGGACGTGCGACGACTGCTACAGGCGTATACACTAATGCTTAATCCGTCATTATATAATTTAACTAAAATATTTACAGTGGTACTAAATAGTTAAAGATGTAATAGCCCAGCGGTGAGATCGTGCAACTATCTTTCGAGTCACGAGTTTTTCTGTTAAAACTTATGTGTTTAATTGATATTTGCAATTTATCGCACGCTTTTCGGTGAAGGAAAACATCGTGAGGAAACCTGCATATCTCTAGAGAATTCTGGGGATATGTGTAACCTACTAATTCGCATTGGAGCGTGGTAGGTCTTAGCTCAAACCCTTCTTTACTTTTTTATATACAGTCGATGATACTGGATCAGCTAATATAATATTTACACCGCCAGTTGAGAATAACATTTTTATCGTTATTTAATAGTGTAGATCTCATTACCCGGATTCGGTCACAATCCATTAAAATATGGATAACTTTGCCAATTAAGTAAGTAAGTTTATTTATGGAAAGTGATAGGCTAGCAGTCAAAACAAAAGCAGTATGCTTTTCCAATCGATCACAGTTGTTTGAAACCAAGGTTTTTGAAGGTCCACCTTGAATAGTCTTATGACACCTTGACCACCTTGAACAGTCTTTTTCCTTTGATTTTTTGTCAAATAACTCTTTCCATAACATCTATTTGTCTTTATAAAATGGTATAACTAAATATAAAAATATAAATAAATATATGGGACATTTACACACACGGTCGTCCATCCCCAAAGTAAGTAACTTAATACTTGTGTTATGGGTGACGGACAACTGGTAAATATATACATATATAGTTTTAAATACATACTTAAATACATATATACACCCAGACTCGAAGAACCAACAAATTCTAAATAGAAAATGTTGGTTCTCGGCGGGAATCGAACCCGCGACCCACGGAGCCGATGACAGGGTTACTGCCAACTACGCCAACGGGCCAGTCAACTGATATTTCAACTCCGTCATAGGCTGTTTCTTTTGCACCCTCATTCAAAGAAAATGGTAATCAAAAATTTCAGAGAGCATGCGAGTGTGAGCATCCACACAGCACAATTCGTGGGCAAAAACTAGAAACATTCATAAAAGTTTGTTGCATATTTAACTAGTAAACGAATTAAGCCACCAAAACGTTTTTATGGCTCTTGTAAATAACGTATGTACAAACGGGAATTATGTTCCTCTGTTTCTTCCCAAAGGAGAACCCTTCGAATCAATTCGACCTATAAAAGTGAAATGTACATAAATATTCCCGAATGAAAGATAAAACAATTATCTATTTTAAAACCTTACCGTTAGACTACCCTCATTTCTTATCTAGGAATCGCAAAAGGTGATTAAGGTAAGTTGACTCGCCTAGCCGTATCCGGCTGAGTAGAATAGACCAACGTCATTTCTTACCGAGGTGTAGTAAAAGGCGACTAAGGTAAGACTAAGGTTGACGTCACGAAAAAGGCTGGTTGTAAAATAAAGCTAAAAAGCCAAAGCATGTATGCATGTACAGAAAAAAACTATTTAAAACATGTTGTGGGATAAGGGAAGGAGAATGATTAATCTAATACAAAAAAACGTGCAATGACATAAGGGAATCATGTCAACCTGTGGATTTCTACTGGAAGAGTTAAATGAATCTATGCAACTTTTGCTCCTGAAAATTATAAACAATTCATTGGCCTTATATTTTATACTAAATAGATTAAGAGCGTTACGCCATAACTCATTATTATTATAATTATCACCTTTTTTCGCAAGAATTTTTAAATAAAAGTATATGAAAATGTTGTAAAAAATAAATAATAAAAAATAATAATTAAAATAATACTTATTTAAAACGTTAAAATGACAAAAATGTATATCAACTGGGTATTAAAATATAACTGTACTTGTCTATTTCCTTTAAAAATAAATAAGTAGATAAAAAATACATACAACTGTATAATACTTTAGTATATATTATGATGACATTAGCACTAAGCACAAACCTAACTACCTAACTAACTAACTACCACAATCTGTAGTTTTTTATAGTGTAACGTTTAACGTTTGTTAATAAATTGTTTAAATTGACAAAAAAAATTAAAGCAAATAATAAAAAATCAATTATTTATTTAACAAATAAAACTTAAACCGGCAAAAAATTAAAACACATTACATAAAAATTTTGGTCATTAATTAAAGAGCACATAAGATCTTAGTAGAGTTCTTGAGACATATTTACCGAATTTTCTACGTTCATTCATCTTGCCTGATGAAGCTGTAAAGGCTATTAGGGGTCACGGCATATAAATACTAAAACATATAATAGAAAGTCTGTCCGTCTGTCTGTCTGTCTGTTTCGCTTTCACGGTTAACTCGCCCGAGCAATATTGATGGAATTTTGTAAAATTTGAACATATATACCGAGGTAACATATATGATTAAAAAATCCCGATTTTCCATCGGGAGCGGAGAAAAACACAAATTACGCTAATACAAGTAAAGTTGCGGGTACACCTTGTTATACCAATATATAAAATACTAAAACATATATATTTGAACAGTTCACCGGTTAAACATAAAGCACCTGTGTAAGGTAGGTAAAGAACGTACAAAGGCGATATTTGATCGCTTGTTTATTCTCAAAGGAATACCCTTTATAATAGATCTCTCTCGACCTCGTCTGGTCTAACTTGAACGTATAATCCTTTCTATATACAATATAAGATTAACTGCAAATATGCTTTATTTGTATTTGCAAATAAATTTTATAACTAACAAATCTCTTACTTCCTAAACAATGATACGATAAGCATCGTATCATATTTGTATTTTTGGGCAATCTCATGTAAATTATTTAGGCAAAGGTAAATTTCTTATTTCATTGAGAAAAATATATTTTTAATAAAGCTTTTGAACCATCATTATAACGCATATTAGGAAGTCGCGCAGGCACATTTGAGATTTCTATTATAAAAATTACCTTTAATTAAGCCTTTGAGGTTCACATAAATATAAGTATATCCACTTTTATTCTACTTTTTACTCTAATTACCATATACTAGTAGTTCTTTCTTTCCCAGCCTTTACAGTCTATTGTCATCATCATCATCCTCCTGCCCTTAACCCACTCTAAGTGGGGTCGACGCAACATGTTACAAACATGTTGTCACATGAATTGGCTACGTATTTTACGACCTGCCTGCCTGACATCAACTTACCTTGAACCTGGCGATGATGTCCTGGGCACCCTCATCAGCTTAGGGGCATTTGTGAGCCAAGTTGGGGATAGGAACTGCGTTGTGGGTGGTGATTTCAATGGGTGGCACCCCGAGTGGGGGAGCGTCAAGGCTAATGGACGCGGGGCGCTTGTGCGTGACATGACCTACGGCCGAGATCTGGAGATTTGCAATATCGGCAACACGCCTACATTTGAGACGATCACGTACGGCGTGCGCCGCACGTCTATTATAGACCTAACTCTGGCGTCGTCCAATGTGGCGCACTGGGTGGCGGGCTGGCACGTCAACCTAAATGTATGTCCGACTAGCCAGCATAAAGTTATCGAGTTCGCCATATTGGCCGACGCTGAGGTTGGCCCCCCTACGGTTGGCACGTCAACCTTCTTGTATCATAGCGAGAGGGCATCGTGGCACAAATTTAAAGGATCACTCGCACTACACATGCACAATTCACACATCCTTGAGACTAACATACATGACATGGGAGTCGAGGAGTTGGACACACACCTCAAGGACATCACTGACATAATACACTCAGCGTGCCGTGACTCTATGCCAACCAGATCCTCGGGCGGACGACACCAGGCACCCTGGTGGACGGAGGACCTTGAGGCCCGTAAAAAGGAGGTAATCGGCTTGCATAGGGCATTGCACATTGCTAACAAGCACAACACAGTTACACAGACACTCATTGACAGACACAGGGAAGCAAAATTACTATACACACAGGAAATCAAAACAGCCTCCTCGGCGCACTTTAGGAGTTTTTGCTCTAAGCAGAATAAGGAGAACGTTTGGTCTCTGACCAATCGTCTCCTCAAAGACTCAAACCCGAGGAGGCCCCCAGTCACACTGCGCATCAATAATAAACACACGTCGGGCGCGGAGGAGACGGCTCGAGCCATGCTCGACCACTTCTACCCCGACGACGACATCAAACACGACACTTCACCGAGACACACCGCTCTAAGGAGCGACATGCATAATACACCTGACACGGAGGACGATCTTCCATTCACTCAGGAAGAAGTCCTGGAGGTTCTTGGGCACATGAACCCCAAGAAGGCTCCGGGACTAGACAACCTGACGTCGGACATCTGCTATCAGTTTGCGGTCATGTACCCCAGACTGCTAACGGATGCCCTGAACAGGTGTCTAACACTACACCACTTTCCTGGCGAGTGGAAGACCGCTCTAGTTAGAATCATCCCCAAACCCGGCAAGGAGGACTATTCTTCCCTGGGGTCCCACCGACCCATAGGCCTCATACCGGTGTTTGGAAAACTGCTTGAGAAACTGTTCATTAAACGCATCACACATACACTTGACAAAAACAGACTATACAATCCAGCGCAGTATGGATTTAAAGAACAGTCGAGCACAGTCATGGCGATCGACGCGGCCCTACAGAAGATCAGGAGGGCCAAATCCAATAAGGAAATGGTCATAGCGGTGTCACTGGACATAAAGTCCGCATTCAACAATGCATGGTGGCCCGCTCTACTACATCGACTCCGCGCTTCTGACTGCCCCCGCAACATATACGGGCTCGTAGTCGACTACCTGGACAATCGGACAGTCTTAATGGAACACGCTGGAGCTAAGGCTCGCAAGACAATGACAAAGGGATGTGTCCAGGGATCGGCTTGCGGACCCGTATTTTGAAACATTATTCTAGATTCTCTCCTAGATATGCAATTACCAAGAGGCTGCCACTTACAGGCTTTCGCTGACGACGTGCTTCTGATTACGCACGCGCGTCGTCTTCCCGACCTCCAGAATCTGACCTCTAACGCACTACGTGCCGTTGTCGAGTGGGGTAGGGGGGTCAAACTTACGTTTGGTCCTTCTAAGACCAAAATGGTCACCTTCACCGGCCGGGCGTGAACGGCGTTGATTGAGATGGGTGGGCAACTACTCCATTTCGATCGTGAGTTCAGGTATCTGGGGGTCGTGATAGATGACAAACTGCTGTTTAATAGCCACATCAGGTATGTTATTGGCAAGGCCGCGCGCATATTCATTAGACTCTGTCTGTTTTGCCGACCCACATGGGGCGTCCACGCGGAAAATGTCCAGACCATATAACGGCAGGTTTTTTTTTTCCTATTTTAAGTGGATCTCTGGTTATTATTTTAATCCACTGGCGAGAAACGCCCAACGCCGTGGCCAAACTCGCTGCAGGTCGGGGCGACGGCTTCCGCTATTGGATACATCCACCGCCACCCCGCCTGTGTATGGGAAATAGAATAGTCATTTAACACTGGTTGGTCATACAATCTAATATACCGGCAGGTTATCGAACCCACGGTGACATATGCTGCCGGGGTATGGGGACACGCCACGGCGTGTGCAACAGTCGGAGGCTGCTGGGCATGCAGCGCGGGTTTGCCATTAAAGCAATCAAGGGTTTCCACACAATCTCAACTAAGGCGGCAATCGCGCTAGCACAATTCACCCCCCTGGATTTGAAAGTCCAGGAGGTACACACAATAGAACTCACCACACTCACACAGAGGGCGAGTTTTCTTCCGTCGGATATTCCGATGGAGACTCGCACTCAGCCACACGAACTCCTACACCCGGCCAAACGTGTGGCCATCAAGCACCACTCGATCACCAACACTGAACTTGAACACTTACACACCACACAACACACCACACTCATCTACACGGACGGCAGTAAGCAGGAGGATGGAGCAGTGGGCTTATGTGCTTTTTGAGGGCTCCCGAATTCGGGAGACCAAAAAGTTTAAGCTTCACGACTGCTTCTCCGTCTTCCAGGCTGAACTGCTCGCCATCAGGGAGGCATGCCCTAGAGCCTAGCTCCCTCTCCAACAACATCGGAGCACAGAAAGACTTCTGGATCCTCAGCGACTCCAGGTCCGCCCTGGAGGCGCTGGGGGGCAGGAGCAACACACACCCCTTGGTTGCCTATACCCACCATCTCATACATGCGGCTACTAGAAACATTCGGTTCGCGTGGGTCAAGGCGCATGTCGGTATTGCGGGCAATAAAGCAGCGGATGCAGCCGCTAAACTAGGGACCGCCTTACACAAATCGCCTGACTACGCTTCCTTCCCGCGGAGCGTCGTAAGGATGCAGACGCGCCGCTGCTCAAGGCATCCGTACGCGGACCATGCTGCCACTACTAGAGGACATACACGAACTATACACACACACAACACACACATATCAACTTACACAATATCTCACAGGACACGCATTCCACAGGGAGTATCTGCACAGGTTTAAGATTGTCGACTCGGACGTCTGTCCTTGTGACAACCACACAAGACAGACGCTCGAGCATGTGGTTGGCGAATGTCCAGAGTTTCGAGCACGAAAGCCTGTGCAGATACCTCCGCGTGGCACCATACACACTCACCACACTAGTAGGGAAACACGTGGCTATTGAATCTTTTATAAGGCTCATTAGCCACATCATAGACAATCTGAAACGTTTCAATAACACTTAACATCCACACGTCACTATAAACTGCACAACATACCACTGATACTTATTGCTACCCAGAGCAACACCCAGCGTTCACACACATTACAAACACAACACACAAAAAAGCCATAAGATGCCCTAACCGGAAAAGTTATAAACAAGGAATTCGTCCCCCCCCCCCCAAATAGCGACAAAACCCACATTTAAATAGCTAAGGCGGCGACTATAGTTATAAGTTAGGTATTAAGATATAGATTTAAGCAAATTATTATTGTCAAACTGTTTCTATATCTCTCCGCAATCCTCAAGTTTTGTTTTTTTTTCTTCTCATCTGTGTTCTACTATTTCTATTTAAATGTGTCTGCAAAATTTAGCACCTCACTGCCACAGAGAGATTATTATTCCAATACAGGCAGGGCGGCAGCGGACGTATCCCATCGCGGAAGCTGTCACCCTTGACCTGGGTGAGTTTGGCCCTAAGTGTGGCATTCCTCAACTGTGCTCAAAATAATAAGAATACAGAGAAGCACTTAAGAAAGGAAAAAAAATAAAGACATCAACTTACCTTGGTCGCCTTTTTCGACACCTCAGTAAGAAATGAGGGTGGTCTATTCTACTCAGCCGGATACCACACGGCGGAGCCTTTACAGACTATCAAATAACCATTAAGTATATCGCGACGGAAACTGCGTGCAGAAGAGCGTAAACGTGCGAGCGATAACGTCGTGTAAAAAGCTCATGAATAAGTGCCCCGGATGGGCTCGAAACTAGTCGGGCTAACCCGATAAAATAAGACGTGAGTATAGCCGGTGTCTACACATTAACTATGAATACTACTTACAAGTTTAAATTTAAAAAAAAAACAAAGTATAAATAATTTAAGAACAAAATCCATGTGGTCGTCGGATTGCAAGTCTGTGGTTTCCAAGCACAAGTAATCCAGTATAACGGCCAACCGCCAATATGTGGAATGTGATTCCATGGCTGCATTTGCCGATTCCTGATGTAGCTTAAACTTCTACTAAGACAACGTTTACTAATAAAATTGTATTATATATTAGTGAGAGCGAGTTTAAGCTTGCTTGCTTAAGTAACTTAAGTGTTATAAATTGTTACCATTTGCCTCCTTTTTTTTTCAGTGGTAAGATAAGAAAATACCCAATAAGTATAATGCTTAACATTATATTTATTGGGTTTTTTCTTATAATAATTGTAAAACATTAAAGGCAAACCTGAACGATCAATGCAGATCGGAATTATTCTAGATAAAAAATAATAATTTTAAGGTATTTTAATATTTAAGTTGACGCGGACGAATGTGCAGTATCAAATATTCCATTACATTAATTAATAATTATATCACATGTGATTACGATTATAGAATATATACTAAGGGATTAAGATATATAGGAAGGGAAATATTCATTTAAAATTATAAAATTAATATGTATATTGTAAGCTAACAGTTCTCCCGTTGTCCTGCGTTGAAACTTTAGGTAACAAATCAATCATGAACAAACTGTTCAGTTTGACAGTTCACAAGATATTGTAAATTTAATTATAACTTGCTGTTTACGCAACAGTTATATTACCTCAACTATAACTTTAAGCACGGTAACGATATTTTATATTCTCATAAAAAATCTTTTTCAATATCCGTCTGATCAAAGGCATAGCAGGAACACAAAAGTGGCACACAAAAAAAATTGTGTAGCAAAAAACAATTTTTTTCGTATCTAAGTACATATATCTGTTTTCTTAGGTCTTCTCGAAATAATGAGTGTGTGAAGGTCAAACTGACCTTGAAGTCGGATTCAGTGGGTCGAAATACGTATACATAGGTCGGTCTGCAAATGCACTTTGCAATTTTTTTGTGTGCCGATATAGTGGCGAATTTATGCACGTCCGTGCTTTTTTGTGTTTTAAAGATTAGTGCAATTTTGTGTGTGTTCGTTGTGAATGGATTTACATTCAATACAAAGTTACGATTTTGATGTTTAAAACTAAAATATTGGGTAAATGCTAAACCAGCAACTTCGTTTGCGTCAAATTCGATGTTATAATAAATACCCTTCAATATATTCTATTTGTTATTATTAACGAAGTAAAATATGAATAGATTTATCCTGTATGATACCCTGCAATATAAGCTTCAACCCTGAAATTGTTTACAATTCGTATTAAGGCCAAAATTGATGTGAAGTTTTCCACAGCAAAAATATCATCATATACTCCTGCCGTTATCCCAGTCTAAGTGGGTTCGGTACAAAATGTCACAAACATGTTGTCACATGATTTGGCTTATTTTACCTTAGTCGTATTTTACGACACCTCATTTTATTCTACTCAGCCGGATACCACGCGGTATATACTAGAAATATATCTTACAATAAATCAATGTTTCTACAACAACGATTGTGATAAAGTGTCGCAGTTAAAATCCTTTGAGTTCTAGAATATAAATCAATTATGATTTAGGGAGACCTATACTATATACAGTCAGGCTTGCGTAAGCCGTTGTTAAAACTTTGGAATAGCAATGTTTCGACAATGTCTTGGAATATTCTTAATAAGTATGACTGGGACTAGCATTGCATTTGGACACCAGCAGGCCTACCATGAACTCTTGTGTCTTAATGGTCAACTTTTTCACTCAGTCAGAGTCAAAGTTTACGCATTGTTATAATTTATAGGTACAGTGGCTATCAGTGTACATATAAAAATAATTAGGTAAAAGCAAAGCTGTTTATTGCCTTTTATAACACCAACTAGCCCAAGCCCTAGAACTAAGTGATGTTTACGTAATGATATGAGGATAATCTTCTTTTTACCATATGGATCCTTTTTAAGCACTTCCGTGTTATAACAGGCTGAAAAGATAAGACCACCTTCATTTCTAACTGAGGTGTCGTAAAAGGCGACTAAGGTAAGTTAACCCCCTGAGTGGTATCTGGTTGAGTAGAATACACCACCCTCATTTCTTACCGAGGTAAGTTGACGTCAGGAGGCGGCCGGTCGTAAAATAAGTAGCCAAAACCCACTAAGAGTGGTATAAGGGCAGGAAAATGAAGATGGAACTTTTTTCAACAAAAAGCTGTACGTTTTATACCTTTGTATGAGGACTGTTTATGAAATAAACCTTTAAATGCATCCTCTATACTGGTAACGCTGGGAATATCTTAGCTATAAGGATATATATATATATATATAGATAGATAGAATATATATAAAATTAAATATATTACAATAACAGGCGAATAGTATAATATTAAATATCGGTACAAAATGTCACAAACATGTTGTCACATGATTTGGCTTGTTTTACCTTAGTCGTATTTTACGACACCTCAGTAAGAAATGAGGGTGCTTTATTCTACTCAGCCGGATACCACGTGGTATATACTAGAAATATATCTTACAATAAATCAATGTTTCTACAACAACGATTGTGATAAAGTGTCGCAGTTAAAATCCTTTGAGTTCTAGAATATAAATCAATTATGATTTAGGGAGACCTATACTATATACAGTCAGGCTTGCGTAAGCCGTTGTTAAAACTTTGGAATAGCAATGTTTCGACAATGTCTTGGAATATTCTTAATAAGTATGACTGGGACTAGCATTGCATTTGGACACCAGCAGGCCTACCATGAACTCTTATTGCCACTCAATTGAAGACGAATACGAAATTGTTTTGCTTTTTCATACCATGACGTCTTAAAGACGCACACTTTAAGTCGTTGCCGAATGAGATAGAAAGAGAGACAGAGTTATATAGTTCATATAACGTTATCCTTTTCAAACATTACGACCCCAATGCAATTCTCACTTCATGGTACGAAAAGAAAGCGGTCGCGGTCGTCGTTTACGTCTTCAATTGAGTCGCAATAAGAGCTCATGGTAGACCTGCAGTTCCTGACATGTTACCAATATTACACAACGTTTAGCTTGGCTTTAAAATTTAAACTACCGTTAGACCGGACTTTGTTTACGTTGACTTTAGTAGTATGATAAAAAGTAGCCTATATAAATATCTAGCCAGTGAAACTACATTGAAATTTGTAAGGTGACACTTTGATCTCTTACTCTTCTACTATATCTAGTTGCTCTATATGGCCATTGCTATTATTCATCCAATTGCCATTGATAAATGATTAAAATGCGAAACACTATAATAAATACCAATAAACCAAGTATCTTATAAGCTGTGATAGCCTAGCGGTGAGACCGTGCGACTCTCTAGAGGCGACATAGGTTCAAACCCCGGGCAGGCACCAATGAGTTTTTCTATTAAAACTTATGTGTCTATTTGATAATTGCAATTTATCACACGCTTTTCGGTGAAGGAAAACATCGTGAGGAAACCTGCATGTCTCTAGAGAATTCTAGAGATATGTGTAACCTACCAATCCGCATTGGAGCAGCGTGGTAGGTCTTAGCTCCAATCCTTTTCTCCAGAAACGGAGAGAGGAGGCCGTAGCCCAGCAGTGGGCATAGTAACAGGCCGTTACTTTACTTTACTAAACCAAGTATCAAAAAATTTACATACAATTTTTTGCACTACCCTTCGAGTCAAAGAAAAAACGATAAACTTCCAAGTTTTGTCCTCAATATCAGTGCTCCATTTTCTCAAGAAAATATACTTACGCTTCGTAGGATTGGAAAAGATCAATCAGGATGATTAATCACAAAGTAAAAAAAACAGCTTTGCTAGTTTTCGACTCCGCAAACCGATTTCACTTTTCCGTTTAGTTTCTTTTATAATGGTCAACTTTTTCACTCAGTCAGAGTCAAAGTTTACGCATTGTTATAATTTATAGGTACAGTGGCTATCAGTGTACATATAAAAATAATTAGGTAAAAGCAAAGCTGTTTATTGCCTTTAATAACACTAACTAGCCCAAGCCCTAGAACTAAGTGATATTTACGTAATGATATGAGGATAATCTTCTTTTTACCATATGGATCCTTTTTCAACACTTCCGTGTTATAACAGGCTGAAAAGATAAGACCACCTTCATTTCTAACTGAGGTGTCGTAAAAGGCGACTAAGGTAAGTTAACCCCCTGAGTGGTATCTGGTTGACTAGAATACACCACCCTCATTCCTTACCGAGGTAAGTTGACGTCAGGAGGCGGCCGGTCGTAAAATAAGTAGCCAAAACCCACTAAGAGTGGTATAAGGGCAGGAGAATGAAGATGGAACTTTTTTCAACAAAAAGCTGTACGTTTTATACCTTTGTATGAGGACTGTTTATGAAATAAACCTTTAAATGCATCCTCTATACTGGTCACGCTGGGAATATCTTAGCTATAAGGATATATATATATATATATATATATATATATATATATATAGATAGATAGAATATATATAAAATTAAATATATTACAATAACAGGCAACAATAATAGTATAATATTAAATATCGATTTCTATAAATATATTGTAGTTCATATATTAGCTAGATAATAATTTCATACTCGGACTTCCCTCGACAGGGATCCGGCAGACTATTAGCGCTGTTGGTATTCTTTTACCTCCGGCATTAAGCTGAGCCAGAACCTTTTCATTGGCACGACACATTCTAAATTTACTTTCTATATAATGTCTGTTGTAATTGCTCTCTGTATGTAACCTGTTTATTTTGTGTTGTGTGAATGAATAAAGCTATTCTATTCTATTCTAAATTTAGACTTAACATCTAACTACCATGAAACTTTATGTAGGTCTAAGTGGTTGCTGCTCAAAGTAAAAACTCACAATAGACTTTCAAGAGAATGTTCAAAATATCTAATCTAGTTATTTGCCCAAAATCATTACATTCATTAAATATTAACGAAGTATTAAAGCAAAATAATTGTATAATCAATTAGTATTGGCTCAGCGCAATGTCCGTTACTCTATGCATCCCAATGCAAGGTTCAACTGATATGCATGCAGATTGTAAGGTTGAATTAACATACAATCTGTTACGTGGTTAAGCTGGCGGGCTAACGTTACTAATATTTCACAGTTCGTCTGGTTGTATTAACCAACACATACAGAATGTATTTTAAATTTCATAATGGTACGTGACGTTGGGTCCCTTGTTCAACCATAACTCATAACATTAATAAGGAATCAGATATCCAGAAGATTTGGCTCGTGCATTCATTCTTGTACAGCTTTTATGATGCACGTATTCGTAACATATGCATAAGAACTGGCAGTTTTGAAACTGAGAAAATGTTTTTTTTCTCAAAGTTGCTATGGTTTTATTATTTGCTAAACACCATAAGTAAGAAGTTTTTCGTATTGTGAAAAAGGGACATAGGACAAAGTACCGATGAGCATTGGGATTCTAATGGGCTAAAAAAAGATTACCACAAAAATGATTATATAATAATAACATGATTTGGCTACGTATTTTACGACCAACCGCCTGCGTGACGTCAACTTATCTTAGTCGTTTATTACGACCCCTCAGTAAGAAAGAGGGTGGTCTATTCTACTCAACCGGATACCACACGGTGGACTTTCAGATTTATAATATTGGTATGGATTACAAAGGACAGAGATTCTCGTATTCACCCGATTCATTCTTTATGAAAGCAAACTCAAAAGAATGAGAGCTATAAAAGACAAATTTATTCAAGTGCTGTAATTGCATTTGCTTCTAACGTCCTCAACCCATTACTGGCTTGAATAATAAAGGACCACTTCGATAACAACCCCGGACGTCAATTAGTGGTTCCACGCTTTCTTGTAATACAATTTTCAACGATGAGACTACCAGCAATTACAGCTGGTCTATTATTTTGTGATGCAAAAGTAATGCATAAATCACCCATTATCTTTATTTTAATTGTCTATATCATAAATTCGAAAATCTCTGTTAGGATTCACAGCCAATCCGCTAGCAATATTGATGAAATTTCATACAATTGAGCTAATTTATTGAATAAAAAAATACCAATTTTCTTTAGGAATCCACTAAAAGAGACAAGAACCAAATATACCACGGATCCGTCCAATCTTTATTCGATGACTAAAATAAATTTCAAAGTATTTCCACTGCCCATTGAGTGACTCTGAACTTTCTGATAATACATATCATAAAACGTATTTGTAATCAAAAATTATTATACATGAACGTCAGGAGTGCATGAAACGATTTATGAAATAAGATATATAAATATTTTTTAGGTAAAACACGTATTAGGGCAGATTCACATGACAAGCACTTAACGCGCGTTTAACGTGCCCAAAATTTTATTATAGTGTTCACCTGGTGTTCGCTTCCTAGGCATTTAACGCGAGTTGCTGCAGCCTTCCCAAGCCCTCTTCCTTAAGTTCTTGTCTGAGTAAATGATACCTGTGATATTCCATATCGCAAGACGTTTCTCTATTTGATCTATAAATAATTCAGTATTTAAAACTTTGTATTTCATTTTGGACGATTTCTAGATGAACTGAGAAAATTTAATTTGCGCGCTCGTCTGAACATTATCATAAAAAACTAATGTAAGCGCTCGTTTGACGTCCGCAGTGACAACTGTTGAGCGCTATCGCAGCGTTCAACGTGCGTTTTATTAAAACGCCCGATCATGTGTAGGATTTGAAGAATATGTATGTAGTTGTAAATGTACGCCATCGAAATCCGCGTTAAGCGCTTGCCATATGAACCTGACCTTAAGGTGTTACATAATATCTTCTTTGTAGTGACACTCTTTGCAGAGCGGTCGTGATCTTTACGAAACTATATCACTTGGCGCATATGTTATTTTTCTCACCAGCAATCTCCAGTTATCTGCTGTATGAAACTCAGTAGGGACCCACCCACAGCCGTGGTTTGGTTGGTCCAAAACATGGAAGACTTTTGTCACCCTCTGATGCCTTCCACCTTGCCCCACACAACGATATATTCTTTGGATTCACCATTAATTGGAATACCTAGTGTGCAGACGTGTCCGAAGAACTGTCATATGCGTCTTTACACTAGAATCCAGAGTCCTTGTTTGCCACCAAGTTCTTGGCGTTGATGCGTAATACGGTCTACTAGAGTTATATAATATATCCACTGTATAATTCATAAATAATTTCAAGTATCGTATACAACATTCTCTCTTAAGATTCAAACGTATTCCGCAGTAATAATTGCATTAGTTCCTGGCGTCGAACCATTTAAGTGCTTGAATAATTAAGCGAACGCCTTTATAACGCCTTTGGAAACCAATTAAGGGTTCCAGAACCCCATTTAATATAATATTCAAGACGGAATCGGTTTATAAGACCAATAATATTTGAATAGTCTGGATTGATTTTCTTGTTTTTAAGCATATTACTAAAAATAAAATTTTAATATTTCTTCTAGTTAGAGGTTCCGTAATAGAGAGACCAAATCCCTATAGTGTGTTTGAGAAAAGTGGCAGGTGTAATATTTATTCTTCATAATAAATTACGCATATTATGTTACATATGATAGACTAGCTTTTACCCGCGACTTCGTCCGCGTGGACCGTAGTTCTGTAATACTCAATAGCTTCTATCGGTATCCAACCTTGCAAATATCTCCATCACAAAAATCAAATCGATCCGGGGGGTTAAATAGCAGTTCCTAGCGTCTTTCAGTTTATCAGTCAATGTGAGACTCCATTGGGTCTACTGATTAAATAAAAAACATGATATAAAACTCGTCCAAATCGTATCAGCGGTTTCTGATATAAGCGGAAACAAACGCACAATACCCTAAAAAACTGGAATTAAAAAGTAAAATTTTTCAAAAAAATCAGCTTCAGACCAGCCTAGTTTTCATAAAAAGATGTGTGATTCTCCTAGCCATGGTAACATATGAAATTCAGTAAGAAAGATTGCTCCAGGAACAGAGAAAAACGTTAAAAATGCAAGTACCAGTATTAAAGTATACGACCTTTCACCTTAAAATTGACATATCTTTTTTATTTGCTGACCGATTGGAATAAAACATACCCTATATGTTAAGTGAGACTTCCGACTATATATTAGTGAAAACCGCGTACGAATCGGATCAGCGGTTTCTGAGATTAGCGGGAACAAACGCACAGACATACAGACAAACCGACAAACAGACAAACAGATAAACCGACAAAAATTTTAAAAACTATTGTTTCATGTTTAGGAGCGTATTTTGAGACGACTACACTATTTTTTTTCTTTTAATATTAAATGTACAGATTTGACATCTCAACGATTTTATTATATGTATTGATAACTTACAACGCCTCCTTAAATCTATATCAAAATTAGCTAACCGGGCAAACGTTGTTTTGCCCTATAAATTATTTCTAGGTAATTTCTAGTGTAAAAATTTTAAAAAATGTCAGGGATGGACAACACTTATCACCTAGGGGTATGAAAAATAGATAGTAGCCGATTCGCAAAACAACTGAATATACATATAAAATTACATAAAAATCGGTCAAACCGTTTCGGAAGATTATAGTAACTAACATTGGGACACGAGAATTTTATATATAAGGTGTAAGTATGTATCACTAAAATTTATAAAAAGTCATTATCAAACACGGGTCGCGGGTTCGATTTCCGCCGAGAGCCAACATTACCAAAAACAATTCGTTTGATCTTTGAGTCCCGACATATGTATTTAAGTATTTATTTAAAACATATATTTTATTGTATTTATTTAATATATATTTAACAGTTATCTGTGACCCGATACACAAATACTTGTGTGATTGTCTCATTTATTTTTTATTATAGTTATTATTAAATGATCACTTAGAAGAATTCCATCAGATAACAAAGGCGAGGATTGCTTACAATGTAACATGTTTATCTTTGATATTAAGCCCTTATGGCGCCATATAACTTGACAGTGAAAAGACGAGCGAAATAAAATGTGGCTATTAATACGCAGTTTTTTCCGTAATCCGCACAACTCACGAAGATATATCCCTTTATGGATGTCTTTGATCTGTTCAACGCAGGGGCGTCATGCTGATTTTATTGCTCAAATATTTTTTTCAGAAATAAACATTCGGATAAAAAACACTTGTTAAGGTTGAGTGGAAAACAAAATGATCTTTCGAATAGCATTTGACAAGTTAATAGTGTAGAAATTAGTAATTCGTATACTGTTTTTTATAAAGATCATCACCATCCTCCTGTCCTTATCCCACTCTAAGTGGGATCGGCACAACATGTTACAAACATGAAGTGGCTGCCTATTTTACGACTGGCTGCCTGCCTGACGTCAACTTACCTTAGTCGCCTTTAACGACACCTCCATAAGAAATGAGGGTGGTCTATACTACTCAGCCAAATACCACACGGCACATACCTTAGTCGCCTCTTACGACACCTCGGTGAGAAAGGAGGGTGGTCTATTCTATTCTGCCGGATACCATACGTCGTTTGTTTTATAAATAAGTATAGATATAGACAATCGTATTGTTATATACAAAAAACACTCAGCATCTTTTAGTGCCGACCCCACTTAGAGTGGGATAAGGGCAGGAGAATGATGACGACTTATTATAAAACAAAGTCCCCAAAAAATGTCCCCAAAAGAATTGATTTTCTTAAAATCTAATGAACGGATGTACGGTTTGTACTAAAATATAGCACAATTCTTCCAGAAGGTTTAAGCTAATAGTATGTTACGGTTTAAAGTTAACTGTGTTGATGAGGTCGCGGGGTTATAAATAAACTTGCCTTCTGGGAGGCATAACCGCGAGCGCCGCGTAAACCAACAAAAATACACAGAAGTAATTTAGTAAAGAATTGAAGAACTAAAAAATTCCGCGACAGCATGTCTCTATCTCTTATGGCTTAATCACAATGACTACTATTGTGACACACTGATATCCACGAGGGCCGCAGGCATAGCTTGTGAAAAAAAGGAGTTTATTTTCGCTCAAATATAGCAACACGAAATAGAAAAATCTATTCGTGTTTCCCTATAACATATTCAAATGCCTACGGGCATACTCTGTTTTTGCACGTTTAAATATTTGCCCGAAATCGTATCTAGCTCCGACGCTATCTTCACTTTGCGCATAGTAAATGAGAACATCAGTAGGCGTACAATAAAATATTCGTTCCCATACCTACGTTCGCTTTCCATATCTCCGTCAATTCAAATATCTACAATATGATGCATGTTTTTTTTTGTTTACTTAATAGTATTACATGCATGTTCTACTTTACAAGCCGTGTGGTATCCAGCTGATAGAATAGACCACCCTCATTTCTTACCGAGGTGTCGGAAGAGGCAACTAAGGTAAGTCGACCCGCCGTGCGGTATCCGGCTGAGTAGAATAGAGCATCCTCATTTCTTACCGAGGTGTCGTAAGAGGCGACTAAGGTATGTGCCGTGTGGTATCCGGCTGCATAGAATAGACCACCCTCCTTTCTTACCGAGGGGTCCTAAAATACGACTAAGGTAAGTTGACGTCAGGCAGGCGGCCGGTCGTAAAATACGTAGCCAAATCATATGACAACATGTTTGTACCATGTTGTGCCGACCCCACTTGAAATGAGATAGGGGCAGGAGGATGGTGATGGTATTATTTCCTCATAAACTCAGAGATAGTTGATACCAATTATAACACCGCTACTTCACTCACCAGATCAATCACTAGAGCCTCATTGGTATTGACCGACACCGACCACAAGTCTATTTGATAATGACAGGCGTGTTATTGACTGTTTTTTGTAATAAGATACTTAACGTTATCTCCAATTGCAAAACAAATTGTTCACATTATCATAACAGTAATATTAGAGATGCTTGAAGAATACGCCGCCATATGGGAGCCTGTATAATAGTACGCGATAAAATCTCAGAAGGTCTGAGAATACGGCTCACGTAAGGATAATAACTTGTCTGAAATCTAATAAACGTTTTTCCTAACTTCATTTACTTTAGTTGAAAGACGTTTTGATAAGCATTCTTTTTATTTACAAAACTGTTACGGTAACCAATTGTTCTTGTGATAATAATCTAAATTTGGATCTAGCTCATGAGATCACTACTATCACTAGAGGGAATAATACCATACAGCTTTAATAGAATAATCAGAGGGAATATTACGAGTATAAAAAAATATAAACTAGTTTTTAACACAGGCTTATATAAAAAGAAATAAAGATGGGATTAGTATTTGACAAATAAAATCTTTTTTCTCTGCAGAGATACAAAACAAACCAAACCGACTTCAATGTAAGTGAATGAGCGTTCGAACATATTTTTTAGAAATTGTTTCATATTTTTATAACTAGATGCGTCTGCGGCTTCGTCCGCGTGGAAATCGGTGTATTTAATTACAATTTTCAACATAGAAATCTCTCACAATAACTGAGTTGACTATAATCGATAGAGACATAGTCATCATTCTCCTGCCCTTATCCCACTCAAGTGGGGTCGGCACAACATTTTACAAACATGCTGTCATTATCATATGACAGCATGTTCGTACGTACGTACGTTCGTTCGTTACGTACGTTCATGGCTACGTATTTTACGACCGGCCGCCTGTCTGACGTCAACTTGCCTTAGTCGCCTTTTACGACACCTCGGTAAGAAATGAGGGTGGTCTATTCTATGCAGCCGGATACCACACGGCATTTACCTTAGTCGCCTCTTACGAAACCTCGGTAAGAAAGGAGGGTGTTCTATTCTATTCTGCCGGATACCACACGGCTTAATCGATAGAGACATAGTGTCGCGGATTTTTTTGTAGTATTTCTGTAGATCTAGAATACTCTAGTACATTTCTGCCGGTTTGGGAGTTACGCGATTATATACATTGTATACGCGATAATAGTCATTAGGCACTTTATTTTGCTAGAAAGCGGTCATAAAGTGCCTAATGACCATTCATTTCATATTCTCCACACTTGTGATAAGGGACTCCGACTCAATACGTTAGAGCAGCTTGAGATAATAAAAAATAACAATGGTCACTTAATTAACGAGCAAGTAAATGTATCTAATTCCGTTTT
Source organism: Morpho deidamia (assembly GCA_947086505.1). Classification (NCBI taxonomy): domain Eukaryota; kingdom Metazoa; phylum Arthropoda; class Insecta; order Lepidoptera; family Nymphalidae; genus Morpho; species Morpho deidamia. Next base: position 5,159,714 of record CAMTZC010000003.1, read on the forward strand.
ACTGCATGTGTTCGGAGGGGAGGGTATTGGTGGGAGTTGAACTATTTAAGACTGCTTGTATGGGTAGCGCGGCGCAGTACGATTTTTGTCGTGAAGCCTATCCTCCTGATGATGCTTCGGTTTCGGGGCGAAACGATCGTCGAGATTGTGGTGGTGGGTGTGTGTGCTGCTTTTGTGTTCGTTGTTGCTGGTGAATTGCGCCTTGGGGTGCATGTGGTGGCTAGTCCTGCATGTATAAGGTGCGTAGATTTTGCCTGCTTCATACACATTGGCTTTGCATGCATTCACTTGACCCGTGCGGATTATAGCAAAGTAGTTAGTTCTGTTATATTGCTTGTAATATGGAATTCCGCAAAGTAACGCCTGCTTCTATAAATCATTTAAGGAACTTTTTTTAATAATTAATTTGTGTTATTAATTAAGTTGTGTGATGTATTACTATGTACATCCCACTCTGTGTTCTGCACAACATGTTCTAAACAAATTCTTTTGTTTTGGCTTACGTCAACTTACCTTAGTCGACTTTTACGACACTTCGGTAAGAAGTAAGGGTGGTCTACTCTACTCAGCCGGATAACATGCATTGTTGAATAATTCTGTGTAGGTAAATATGAAATCAAATTATTGTTTCTAACCGAATAAAACTTCTCTCGAGCAAAAACGAGCGTGACGCGACATTTTCCAGATACGACGTAACGAGTTTCCTGGCACATTTGCGAGTTTTATCACATGTCACATTCTTACACCAGTATTACTGCATTGTAATGTCGCCTTTAATAGGGGCAAAATAAAAACTTAAATTGTGTAAACGACACTACGTATATGGCGATCGTTATAGGGACATTTGATTCGTTGTATGCTGCGTTATAACAAATCGAAATATAATATGTAACAAACATCGATTTAATCTTATATGTGCTCTAAGTTATTGAAGGCATATGGTCATAGGCATATGGTCTTAGGAGAAAAGAAAATAGGCGATACAACGAAAACCTAGTTTATCAATAGGCTCCAGTTTTGTACCAACTTACATATTCTGTACATCATAGCTTTTAGAACAATCTAGAATTTCCTTTTTTGCTATCTAAGATTGTTATTGAAGAATTGTGCTTAAATCTTGCAACAAGGCTTTATATCAAAAAAAATATTTAATGACTTTATATTGATTGTGAAAATTTTAAAGAAAAAGATTACTCACAATTACATCGTGCTGCACTGAACTTATTCTTTAATTAATTTTAAATCTTATTATTGACGGTTAAATTTTTAAAATAATTGAAAAATAAATAGGTTTAATGAAATTTTCTTAAATGTTATTTTTATCTTTTTTAAGTGGTTAAAAAGAGCTAGTGTAAATAGTTTTTGTTATATTAATTTATCAGATATTTTCGTTCTGGGCACATTCCATTAGAATATGGTAAAAAAATTCTAGTCTGTATATGTTAATTTAAAAAGCAAAACAATTCAAAATTTAATATATTAACAAATCACAGGTTTATGTTTTGAAGTTATTTAAAGAGCTTACAAAGGGAACACGATATAAAATCTAAATAAATTTTACTGAAACAGATTTAAATAATTTATAGAATTAGGCGTTACTTTGTGGAGATCCGTAATATAAAAGTTATAATAAAATTATTTTGTTATAAACCGCGATTCAGTAAATAGAAAAAAATATATATATACATATATAGTGCTAAATGTATAGTGGACTATCCGTTTTTTCATACCCGTTACATGCAGGATTCGTAAAAACACATGCACCACAGCCACCACAATACACAAGCACTACACACGTTCACTATCACTAAATCAACAATCGTTTCGCCCCGCAACCGAAGCATCATCAGATAGACCAGATCCAGTCTATCTCCTGATGAGTTAGTGATAGTGAACGTGTGCATATACATACACTATACATTTACACTATATACATTTTCTATTTACTGTATCGCGGATTTTAGCAAAATAATTTTATTATTACTTTTGAAACAGCTTTAGCTTTAAACTGTTATTTATGAAGAAAATAATTTCTAATCCTTTGTAAGTGCCTCCAACATCGTTGATACCTCGTAATTGTTTAATTACTTAAGCTTGTCATTGGGCTTACAATAAATTTGTGATAATTTCTCTCAGTAAACTGACTTTGAGAAAGGATGACAACATACTCTATTTAATTTTTTTTGAAGGAAAATTTTTCCAACATTATAATTATAACAATAGACTATCATTACTGTTTTTTTATATTTATAGACACAATATGGCTTGCAATTACTTTTAGGTTTTTATTGGATGGGTGACAAAATATGGATTTTTCAGACAAAATTTTAATCCATTCAGAGTAAGTGCGATTGATAAATATAAAATAGAAAATAATAGAAACAGGATAAAAAAAATGGAGAAACACAACTTTTACACAATCAAAGTTATTTCTCAAATCTTTCGACATAAAAAAAACTAAACAGCTAATGTCTCACAGCAGTTAAAATGTAGTAATTATAACAGTCATTAGTCACTGCCTGTTAAAGCCACCTCTCAATAACGAGAATAAAAGATAATGCTGCGTGCCCAGAATATGGAGAGGAAGAAACGAGTCTTCGACTTATGGCTGAGTGCTCTATATACTCGCTGGTAAGATGGGAGATCTAGGTAGGGATGAAATGTCCCCTTCAGGGATATTATCAACTTCGTAAGAGCAGCGTCGGGACAGCAGCAAAAACCTTGTCCCAACATAGGGAAATGATTGGAGTAGTCCAAAGTAGGAGCTGACCCATCCTGTACTAATAGGCGTCCCCAAGATTAGATAGATATGTAGAAGAAGAAGTGCGATATTCGAAGCGCCCCGACATCTGCCTTTCGCCAAGGACGTTCTTCTTCGAACCCAATTTGGTATTAGCAAATGTTAAGCAGATAGGCAGAAAACCTAACAAAAAAAGGTCAATAAATCTCATGTTAAATCATTATTATTATTTTTTTTTTACTAATTTCTTAGTATTTAACCTTTACCTTATCCTAAATTTTTAAAGTAAGTTTATTTGTAAGTTACGTTATTGTATCGAAGTAATTTTTTTCGCCTATGCATTAATTTTCATCAAATTTATTCATATAGGCGTAACCGTATTATCAGGTATTAAAGATCCATGTAATATATGAGACAGTTAAATTTTTTATTGATGAGTCTTGTTCGTCTTAAACTTCATTATCCCTTACCATCGAGAAAAGCTCTAGCGGAAATGAAAAAAACTTCGTGGGGTTTATGGGCGGAACAAATGTACAATATAATTTTTAATTAACTGTAAGCACTTGCAGGCCTGCAGTCATTAATACGGTTACTTATTTCATTACTTAAGCTGATTTTTTCTGAGTGCACATTAATAATAATTTGTCTTGGTCCACTGGTGTAGCAATGGCTCGTTTCATTTAAAATCCCATGAATGAAATTTAAAAAACTGTCTTATTTAAATAAAAATATTTCAAATCAATAGCAGTAACAATATATAAAATAAAAAAATATAGTATTCTAATATTTTAGCCGTGTGGTATCCGGCTCAGTAGAATAGACCACCCTTATTTCTTACCGAGGTGTCGTGAAAGGCGACTTAGGTGAGTCGACCCGCCGTGTGGTATCCAGCACTGTAGAATAGACCACCCTCTTTCTTACCGAGGTGTCGTAAAATACGACTAAAGTAAGCTGACGTCAGGCAGGTGGCCGGTCGTAAATACGTAACCGAATCATTTTACAACATGTTTGTTGTGCCGACCCCACTCAGAGTGGGATAAGGGCGGAAAATAATGAGGATGATGAGTATTCTAATATTTAGAATACTTTTATTTTTTTATTTTGTTACTTATACACAAACTCTACAACTTTGCTGAAAATGTTGAAAGTCAACTTACAATTTAAATTTACAAATGTAGTAAAGCATTCCGTTGTTAACGATTATTATAGGAGCTTGATAATTATTATTTACCCTGAGACTCGATGGAGTGGCGACATACGTAGGACAGCGGGCAGTGCATGGAAGCAGAAAGCCCAGGATCGGGCTAAGTGGCGTAGAATCGGAGAGGTCTATGTCCAGCAGTGGACTGAAGTGGGTTGATGATGATGAAATATTATTTAATTTAATTAAAACAACAACAATTTAATGTAAAATCAACCACTACTTATCTCTTAATTTTGTAATGCAAGAATAAATGCTAAGAAAAATTACAATAGTCCGATTCACTTCACTTACCCTGAAACATTTTCCTTGGCATGCATAATTCTAAAGCACTTACCATAAGTATGTAAACATGGTATCACATAATAGTATACCAATATGTTCGTAACAGAGTACTTACCTGTAATCAAAGAAATTCATATTTAAATTTTACATTAATTGTATATAAAATGTGGTGCTCCAAGTGCTTCATTTCATAAATCAACAAATCTGTAATAATGCGACGAATGTAAAATGTGAAAATCGGTTTGTCTGTTTATTAATTATTTATTATGCTTTCACTTGATTAATGCACGAATAAAATTATTTTAATTAATATACACTTTGTTCCGTAGAAAGAGAATACGTCATTTTAGCACAAATTACTTTTCTTTTTTTTTGTTCTTAATTTCCTATTTTTCAACAAACAAAATGTAGCTATCCTTCATACAAACGCTATCTAGTGCGCGACCGGCAGTCGTTATTTTACATAATGAATTCTTCGATTTAGCAAATTTTTCTTAATCCACTTGAATTTTCCATAAGAATCAATGTAACATATACCTTTACATTACGCTTTTTTTTACGAACAACCTCTATAACGAATTCTCAACTTTTAAAAAATTGTAAATAACTAATAAATAATAACTGAATAAATAAATATATGGGACACTTACACACACGGTCGTCCGTCCCCAAAGTAAGTAACTTAATACTTGTTTTATGGGTAAGAGTCAACTGGTAAATACCTTTAAAGAACGAATTTTGTCAATTCAAAACCTGTAACCGTTCCCTGCATTATATGACCCTACATCCTATAGTATGTGATTCAGTCGCGTCAGGTTGCGACACATCTTTTTACGTAAAACAATCGAAGCCGTTTGATGGACAGTAACGAAAACAGTGCTGGTCGTCACTTTTGTTAAATATTGTAGTTGTAATGGCTCACATTGGCTTTTTTCCTCTTTATGACAAATTATAAACCAACCTTACTTTAATATAACAAACCTATGTTTAATGAATTACTTGATATAACGAATATTTACTGGTCCCTTTGCAATTTTTTATAGAGGTTGCACTATATATTTAATCCTTTTTGATATTTCAATTTTCTTATGTTACCGGCCAAACTAAATGGTATATCCAAATAAACAAAAAAAACTTCGCCAAAACAATGTTGGTTTAAAAAATATCCTTCAACTCCCAACCAGTCGAAATTAATTTTCATGAAAAGTACAGCAAACTTAATCTCATTAATTAAATTGGCATATGCCATAAACAACGCCCTTAGACGGCTTTGCTTAGAGTTCTAGATTGTTTGAAAGTATTACTAAGTAATTATACCATAAATCACAGGAAGATTAAATAAGTGCATGGCGTAGACAGATATGTCAAATTGCCGAGCTGTGAGTTATTAGAAATTGAACGAAAATTCCACTTTTATATAGAAATACCATCATTTTATCTAAAGGTCATATTTTTTCTTCTTTTAACGAAAAAGATTACGAATAGATGCTTTTATGTTAACGAAAGCCAATTAACTTCAAAAGCAGTTTTCTTATAGGCTCTTTAAGGTTGAAAAAAATTAAAGAAAATTGTACCGGATAAGGGATCCAATAGTACAATAAGAAAGCACCACACAAAAGAAGAATGATGAGATGTTTTCGTATGTCTTACATTTGATATGACAAAAGGGTTGTCTTGAAGATATATAAATGATGAGGCCGCATGAATTTTCTTACCTATCTACTAATTCGTCAACCGTGGATCGTGTATTATTCATAATATTATTATAAAATTTGTTGTTGAGTGGAACAGACCACCCTCTTTTTTACCGAGGGGTCGTAAAATACGACTAAGGACTAAATCATGTGACAACATGTTTGTAACATATTGTGCCGACCCCACTTAAAAGTAGGATAAGGGCAGGAGGATTGAGATATTATAAAATTTGTCACAAATACATTTTCTTGGTCGCTACACTCTTGGCGGAGCGGTCGTGGTCGTCAATTGAAGGTTGGTGGCACGCTTGACAATTCGATGCCATTCTTTTCGGACGGCTGCCTTCCTGGTACATTTATAAAGGGTTCATCAAAGGCAGCCTTCACTAATATAAACCGTAATGTACTATTAACCTAAACCTGTCTATAGAAATGCACTACCTTTTAGTAAATACCGTTCAGTATATTTCGAGAAATTCGAATTTGATTACATGCAGATAGACAGCTTTTGAGGACTTTCTTTTGTAATATGTATAGATGCGACAGTCTTTGTCTGCCTATTCATCTGTCTGTCTATCACTCTTTCATAGCTGGACGAGTATAAATGAAATTTCGCATAGTTACAGCTGCCAGGGTGACGTATAAGATGAAAAAAAACGTTTTTTTTCGGGAACAGGGTAAAATACATTATATTATATAGGTGTTTTAATACTTAAACTTGTGTTAACAAAGTCGCGGGTACTACTAGTAGTAAATAATTAAATGTAACATGTGACACGACATACTGATATTTTGCAGTCGATTTTGTAGATATGGAAATCCTACGGATTTGCTATGAATTTGAAGCTTTCACATACTTATTATTTCATTTATTTTTATTCGAAATTCTGGATATTCAGATTTAATACTTTTATCACATGTAACAACATATAAAAATTATTAATTTGTTTTGTTGAGTAAAAATAATAGCTCGTATTATGTCCTAAATTATATTTCACAACAAATTTGTATTGCCTCATTATCGATAAAAATCTTAAGATCCTAAATAAATATTCAAAGGATCCTTAGATACTCTAAGAAAGCAATAAATCAAAATAATGGAATGGAGTTTTGATAATATTCTAAGTGCTGAGATATATAAAAATTGCTTTTTACGAAAATGCTTTTAATCAAACGGACGGGAAATTTATTTAAGATATCCTTTCAGGACGGGTCAACAAAGCTTTTGAGATCGACAACAAGGTCGTTTATAGGCGATGATGTAACAATCGAGCATCAATCACTATCCCGATTTCATCAGAGTTCTAAATGATCGGTATAATACGTAACATAATGTATGCCCACAACTGAGTATAGGCTTTGTTTTGTCCTTTCTCAGATAAAGTATGTCCAAAGTAGAGTATAACTAAATCATGTTCTAGATACTAAACCTTAAAAAAAATTGGTGTAATGAGAGGAAAATCTTGAGGCAATATAACTATACTTATTATAAAATATAGTCCCCAAAGCTGTCTGTCTGTATGTAATCGATTTTCTCTAAATCTACTGAACGGATTTTATTACGGTTTACTAAAAGGTAGTGCAATTCCTCCGAAAGGTTTAGGTTAATAACACATAACCGTTTCATGTAAATTGAGTTGAAGAGGACGTTTTACAACAATTTTTAGTGGGCGTAACAAACCGGTGTCGATTGTATTTTAAAAGCGGTGTAGGTTATTAGAGAGCCACGTCCAACTATAAGGTGTTTAACTTTTCCAACAGATTTCACAGGCGCCCTAAGAGCGTCCTTAACGACCCTGACTATGCTATTACAGCATCAAACAAGATCTATACACAACATACACACAAACAGCGTCTTCGCCGACGAAGACGAGGTCCCCGCTTGCTTGTGTCAAGCGGCCGCAGCCCTCTGCCGCGGCCGCCGTGATGCAGACTTCTTCAAAGTCAATGTGTTAGATACAGTCCTCCAAAATGCGCCGCTTTAAGCCGAGGTTCGGTCTCGCAGGAGACACTCTTAAGGCGACGCTCCAGTAAGTTGCGAGTGCCTAAAAAACACTCGATTCTTACCAATTTTACCCGGCGAAGCTTCTGCGCTCGCCCATCGCACCGGTGACGCTATAAGAGCCATTAGGGCTAACAGCATAAGACACATTCGAAAAAAAAACAGAGAGCCAGTCTCATACCGAGACTTGACCGACTATAAAATGCTAAACACTGAATTTCACGCGGGCGAAGCCGCACGTATTTCTAATTTTATACAAAAAACATGTTATTTATTTACCTATAGTAAGAAAGACTACATTATCTTGGTCATCTTCAATGGCAGGTCCATTGAAGATGACCAAGATATAAGCATATAAAAAGCTTAAATTTGATTTGCAATTTGTGCATGTGAAGGTAGAATCCTGTAAGTTAAATTTGACCCACTTCCCAGTATCCGATTGAAATGAAATTTCACATACTGGTCCAGTCCCGATGACAACGCATGTTTATGATAAGCATGACCTGATGGATTTGTTCTAAACAAGGAAACTCCTCAACGGTTAACAATCGAGCAAAAAGTGTTAAAAGCTCATTTAAAACCTTTTTTAACTTGACTTGTTTATAAGTTAGGGTGAATATAAAGTTACTTATTAGCCTTATGGCTAGAATGTTACCACAATAAACTAAACCTTAAAAACATTTGAGGTCAAAATTAAACTCGATACAATTAAATTTTTTCAAATAGTATTACTATGAATAATCTGTTTTTTTTTCAATGGATAGAAAACAAGGTCTTTTTAGGATTATAAGTTCAGACAATGTCACAGACAAGGCTAGCGTAATATAATTTCTAATTAACTGCGAAAGTACTCGCCGTCTTCACTGTCGTTAATACCGCGAATTGTTTCATTACTCATACTAGTCTGTCGCGACTATAAATGAAATATAATTTGTCATACTCCACTAGCGTTAAGAACAAGCTGCTGTACCTAATACATAAGGCGAGATATCTTATTCTTTGATAAAGATTTTCTTATTACTCATACGTAGTAGGCATGTGGTTACTTCGTCGCAGACTATCTCTACGATAACCAGACTCCCTCCCAGTTTAGTATATTTGTGACAGATTGCACCATTCAAAAAAGAATGTTTCGCGACTGAAGGTGGTATAACTGTGACAATTTTATTTTTTATTTATAATGCCAATTGTCTCACCTACAAGAATAACGGGTAGGGATCTGTGAGATAGAGATAAATAACTATAATTTAATCGAAAAACAAAAAGTAATTACAATATTTTGCTTTAATTTTATCTTATATTTATCTAAGATATTTCAGTATGGACCTACCTCCGTAAGTAATTCGGTAAAATATTATTTGATCAGTTAATTGCCTCTTTAAGTGACAATAGGGATGGCTTCTTTTACGTATAAAGAATAGGTTTACACGAAAATGCTGCCAGCATTTTAGGCACCATTCCACTTCGGCATAATTTATATAGGACAGGTGTAAGTAATTTAAGAATGATATAACTTATACATTTTCTAAGATAAGTAATTCTGATATAGAGATGCGAAGTAAATAAATAAATTATGTAAGACATTTTTATTTTAACTGGCAACATTATCATAGACACATTATGCCCACTGTCACCGTTAACTTCAATCGAATACTATTCTTGTTCGTCCATTTTTAGGTAAATAATAATAATAATAAATAACGAGGATAAACATTTACAACATTATATGAATCCAGCTTAATTAATTAAGCTTAAGCTTAAGCTTAATTAATTCAGCTTAATAATTACGAGATTATAACCACAGCTATCGTATTGCAATAGTCACTGACCGTTTTTTTTACCCTACATTAGATGAAAGAAACGAAGCGAACACAGCACACAAGTTGGCTTTAACATGGCAATCTACTGGACCCATAAATAATCTATTCTTCTGCTTCCATTCGAACGCCAACCCTTATCCTGGAAAGAATAGCTTTTTGTAAAGTAAATGGAGACGTCGCACAAGCACGCAGCTTTACGTTCTGTGTTACGTTCTGTGCTTTACGTTACGTGTGGTATACGGCTGCATAGAATAGACCACCCTCATTTCTTACCGAGGTGTCGTAAAAGGCGACTAAGGTAAGTTGACGTCAGGCAGGCGGCCGGTCGTAAAATACAATAAAGCCAAACATGTGACAACATGTTTGTAATATGTGGTGCCGACCCCACTTAGAGTGGGATAAGGGCAGGAGAATGATGATGATTTCTCTTTATACCACTTGAATATGTAATCGGAAGCTGTATCTAACAAACCGATCAGTCCCAATAATGTGCTATAGAGATCAAACTCAAGATTTATTAATATTAATATTTCACAAACAACTTTATATATTTCTTACCTCACCCAATTGAATTGAAAAGTAATTTAGAAGTTTCTGTTTCCTTGGCAGTTTCAGTGTATATAATGATGTTAAAACTTATGAAACTGTTAATTAAAATGGAAAATACAATAAGAAAAGGCATTAAATAGGAGAGGAAACAGCGTATAGGTTCGAGACGTATTTATGCATTTACGGAAAGAATTCAAAGTAAATTATAATTTAATAAATAATATGTTTAGTAACGTCCGTTTAAAACATGAATGCATTTTAATTTTTACGTGTATTTTCACGACTGTATTGTGTTTGCGAAAACATGGCACCCATGATTAAATTTTGTTTTCACTTTGTGTACAAACTAAGTAGTAAGTATAAACTATGTAGATGTACATCTACATAAAAAAATGTTAGTTATATGAAAATCGATTAAGACTAAAAGATCATCGGCACTTTCAGAGTTGATTAGCATATTATAAGTGTAACTTTCAGTACTTTAGGATTTTTTTATAAAGTGTGCAACACATAACGTCCAAAACACTTTTTTGCCTTTCTATTTGATAAAATTTAATAAACTGCTATCCTTATTAAGCAAGAGTAAAAAAACTAGCGTAGATCAGAGAAAAACTCTAGATAGAAAGAGGTACAGTAGCATACACAATTTTTTTAAAAATTCTGGAATAACTGTTCTTACACTCCTCGTAGAGTAGTGTTATACATGTGAGCTCTTTATTCAAGAAGAGAAAAGTCTTTCAGTTAGTAGTAATGTAGTAAGTGGTTTACTGTACCATCTATCCTGTGCCTAAAATAATTCTAACCTAATTTTTAAAAAGCAGCTAGGCAATAGAAAGTTGCTCAAGGGAATTGGACCACTAGGACGCGTCCTCGAGGCTTGTATGTCCAAAAACGCCCCTCTATTTACAACTAACATCACAAATCTCTTCCAGAATATTCTAATACCTAATAATAAATATAAGAAAACAATGATTCGAGGTCAAAGTGGGTGGAGGGTGTCTTGCGATTAATTTGTGAGTACTTAGTTGGCAGAAATGTTAAATTTTACTATGTTCATATAGACGCCGCGAAGCACTTAAGCACTCTGTTATTTTTTAATTTAAATTCGTCTTTCGTTTTTAGGACAGACAATATCCATTACTTGGTATATACTTAGAAGTTATTGTATAATTATTACAATTTTGTCGTGGAGCCTATCCTCCTGATGATGCTTTGGTTATGGGGCGAAACGATCGTCGAGATTGTCGTAGTGTGTGTAATGCTTGTGTGGAGTATTGCTGGTTGCGGCATTTTCTGATACTTGCTGTGACTGGTCCTGCATGTATAAGATATGTGAACGTTGCCTATTACTTTGTTGTCATACGCTTAGCATTACGCATTAGATAGATTTTTGGCATAGAATCTCTTAAGAAACGTGGATTAAAGCAACATAATTTTATCATAACTTCTGCACTATGGAATGGGTATATACTTACATTTATAAAATAAAAAAAGTAAAGCAACAGATTGTTACACTACAATTGCTTAGTAAAGGCCTGGTTTCAGACATTCTGGAAATAATGTAGAGATATGCAGATATCCTCGAGATATTTTGCTTCGCAAAGCGCATGATGGATTGCAAATAAGCAGGTAAGTTTGATATAAAGGTTTCAATCGGCGAAACATTGTAAGATGTGCACATGTTCTCGTCGTTGTGAAATCTTACAGGTCTGACCTACTCTATATGGTTCACACTTCACGAGAATGACCTTCCAAAAATTATTCTTAAATTATTTTTCCTATACCACCAAGAGAATCCAATCATCATCATATCATCATCTTTCTACTAAACAATCCGAAAATCATTTGTCGGTCTCGGTACGCATTTTCATAAGAAAGTTCCTCAACATTAGACTTGCCTTTACGCAAGTTTAGAAGTATAGTGGTAGGTCTAGCTTTGTGTCTTTCCCTTTGTTGCGAGATAATGCTTTTCTCCAGAAGTGGGATTGTACAGGCCGTTTACTCTTAATTTTGTTCCTTCTTCATCCCTTTAACGATAACGGAAGCCTTTGTTTAGATATATTAAGAGATCGTTACTTTGTTCTATTTTGCGTTTACCTTAAATTTTTATCATCATCCTCTTGCCCTTATCCTACTCTAAGTTGGGTCAGCACAATATGTTACAAACATGTTGTCAAATGATTTGGCTTCGTAGTTTACGACCGGCCGCCTGACTGATGTCAACTTACCTTAGTCGTATTTTACGACCCCTAAAATTGCCCAACCCTGCATATGAAGTTTTAGTATTCTTAAGGCATTTCTTAGAGGGGTATAATTTACAACTACCAATCCGAAGTATAGTGGTCTAGCTTTGTGTCTTTCCCTTCGTTGCGAGATAATGCTTTTCTCCAGAAGTGGGATTGTACAGGCCGTTTGTTCCTTTTTCCTCTTCCCTCTAACGATAACGGAAGCCTTTCTTTAAATATATTAACAGACCGTTACTTTGTTCTATTTTGCGTTTACCTTATATTTTTATCTTCATCCTCCTGCCTTTATCCCACTCTAAGTGGGGTCGGCACAACATGTTACAAACACTTTGTCACATGATTCGGCTACGTATTCTACGACCGGCCGCCTGACGTCAACATACCTTAGTCGTATTTTACGACACCTCGGTAAGAAAGAGGGTGGTATATTCTACTCAGCCGGATAGCACACAGCGGGTCGACTTACCTTAGTCGCCTTTCACGACGCCTCGGTAAGAAATGAGAGTGGTGTATTCTATTCAGCCGGATAACACACAGCGGGTCGACTTACCTTAGTCGCCTTTTACGACGTCTTGGTAAGAAATGAGGGTGGTCTATTCTACTCAGCCGTATACCACACAGCATCACCAAGCGAATCCAATGCTTAAAGTATTAATTTATAAATTCTCTTCAAAACTTATTTAAAACCCTTTTCCAGTAGATAATTTACGTAAAGAGAAGTAGTAACCTCTTTTACTTTGTGAAAAAGCGGGAAAGTTGTTATATAAATTTAATAATCTTCCGTTACTGACGAGGTCGCGTATATTGTATGAATAATTCATCACAGAATAGTTGAATCGTGATAGCCTCTTAGTTGAAACGGTATCCTTTTGCGGTCAAAGGTCGGATCTTTGGTAAAGTTGAGATAGATCGAATGAGAGCCAAAGTTTGCAACCTTTGAGAAAGGTACGTTTAACTAGTAACATAAGATTCTGTAGATATCTTTAAAGTTTTTGAAGTTTCCAAAGGTTCTGGAAACATGTTTCAGTAAACAGCCTGTTTAGAGTTATTTTCAATTTGTATTCAAAAACTTTTTAGGGCACTGGAGGTTCGGAAAACACGCAAGAGTCTACTTTTAATTATTTTCGTTTTCACTTTATTTTTATTCATCTCTCTTTAATTTTAAAATAACATGAATGAGATGTTTTGCTTTTGCGCATACAGTTTATTGAATATATTCTTGAGTCTGGTACGGATCAATGGTTCGGATGTAACAACCCATAGGTTCCGTTAACAAAGGGTTGCAAATTATAGCACCTAGCAGACAACTATTACTTTTCTATAAAAAATATGGTATTTAATTATTTATTTTATTTGCAAGAAGATAAATAATAAAAAAATTATATGAGAAAGAAAACAAAACATAAACAGATAGTCTTAATGCGAAAAAACTTAAAGAAGAAAATAAAAAGAACATACATATAGATGATAAGTTAAATTATAGATTAAATAAATAGGAACATATACAATGATGACAAGTTAAATTACAGGTTAATTAAATTAAAAAAATTAAAAAAAAGATAAAAGAGAGTATATCTAAGAATAATGTTTTTTGTTTTGATGACGAAAAACATCTTCAAGATTTATATATCTAGACTGTCGTGGAATATTTGCAATCTCCAAATTTGCCCATTGGGATTGTAAACAATCACCATTGTATGTACACATACAAGTATGATCTGGGTTATATGAATTACATTGTAATACTAAATGTTGACGGAAACATCATACCAAGAACTATCTCACAACGACATAATTTACTTTGCACAATAACCGCAATGGTACTTTAAGCTTTATGCTGACATTAAAGAATAAATGTTTTATTTTAATGCAGCTATTACTTCCATAGTGTACTTACGGGTTTCTGCATTAATAAAAGTACTTACCAGTGCAAAAAAAATTGTATTGCTTAATTCTTGATGAACTAAGCAATACTAATTTTTCGGCAGTTGAAAGTCGAAATTTTTTACGTAATATTATTTTATTATCTTTGCTCTCTCTAAAAATCTTCCATATAACCATTTGGTCAGAATATATAAAAATAAAACGTATGCCGGGTGGTATCCGGCTGAGTAAAATAGACCACCCTCTTTCTTACCGAGGTGTCGTAAAATACGACTAAGGTATGTTGACGTCAGGCAGGCGGCCAATCGTAGAATACGTAGCCGAATCATGTGACAAAGTGTTTGCAACATGTTGTGCCGACCCCACTTAGAGTGGGATAAGGGCAGAAGGATGATGATAAAATATAAGGTAAACGCAAAATAGAACAAAGTAACGGTCTGTTAATATATTTAAACAAAGGCTTCCGTTATCGTTAGAGGGAAGAGGAAAAAGGAACAAAATTAAGAGTAAACGGCCTGTACAATCCCACTTCTGGAGAAAAGCATTATCTCGCAACGAAGGGAAAGACACAAAGCTAGACCACTATACTTCCGATTGGTAGTTGTAAATTATACCCCTCTAAGAAATGCCTTAAGAATACTAAAACTTCATATGCAATTTTTAGCAATTTTTGTTAACCGGTTCCAATTATATATTTAAAAACTTATAAATAACTTCATCTCAAAATTTTTGATGCAACATCATTTTTATTGATATATCCTTTAATTAAAATCATATAACGGTAAATGCTTTCTTAAATGTTGGAGACAGTAAATGGGAAACTTTTTAATTGCTACCAATTCGATATAACGAGATACGATAGTTTGTTTCTGACAGTTTCGCTTCAGGGCTTTAAATTGTTTTAGAAAGTTTTTAATAGTATCCATCGAGTAAATTTTATGAAGTCTTATTAAAAAGTTCATTTAGATGTATGTCATTTCTACGTTATACGTAGCCATAATAAAATCAAGAGGGTTAGGCTATACTATTCTAATGGTGGACAATGCACCCTTTTTTCCTACGGAAAAAATATGGAGCTTGACGTCATTACTTCTATAAAGACTATCAGTTAACACTTGGACATAGGTCGCCAACTCTCTAGATATATGTAGGTTTTATGAGGATGATTTCCTTGATACTTTAAGACTATTTTTGTTAGTCTTATTTAGTTAAAAATTATACAAGTATACATGGTTGTCCTTTGAAGACCATTTCCGTTTGCCAGAGACAGGAACTTTGCTTAAATTTGACACAAGTTGATACGAGCAAAGTTTAGAAACTCTAAGGAAAAGTTTGTCATATTATACGAATATATGTGGTTAAGGTTTGCCAAACTTTGACTAGTTTCTCTGTAGTTAAAACAACTTTTTTCACACATATATAATTAGAACTAGCGTCTCTTTTAATCCTCTCCGTGCTTAGATTTATGTGAGATAATTAAACATGCGCTTCTGAAATTGATACGATCCTCACTTAGGGTCGTCTCTAATCACGTGCATTTCACGGAACATCTGAAGGGATAATACGGGTAAGTATAATGGGTGTATTTTATTTATGGACCCCAATTCAAAGTATTGAAGAAAGGTTTTTAGGCGGGTTTTGATGCATTCGTTGCTCATGTTCTGTCCGGAAATGAAATCAGAAAAAATATCATCATGCATTGAACCTCATAGTACGGATTATATTTGTTACAGTATAATTGGTTGATATTGAGAAATTTTCATTTGTAAAGGTTTTTTTGGCCAACATTTTTTATTGAACAGCTTTTTATTTCGCTGGTAAGTGAGCCACTCGACCAATAATTTCAGAATTTAGTTAGCAGATATTTGTGTAAACATCTTTAGCTATAATATGCATAATGCCTCTTGCCACAGTCAATTAAAATGTTATATATTCAAGCCTTACAGAAAAATGATTGTTAAAAAGTGTATAAGATATGCTAATGTATATAACTTGAGTGCTCTTTTAGTGTACAGAGGTGGTGCTCAGCGCACTAATTGAGTTCATAGCACACTACACTCAGTTCAAGTGGGCACTTGAGAAGTTTTACTAAGGAAAATGTATAATATGACTTTCAGTATTTAATATATAATCATAGCTATACCGGCGACTTCGTGCACATCTAATCAGATGTTAATATACCCTCAATTATGTGACTTATCCTATTTTCGATGGAAAAACTGATTTTTTACCATCTATATTGGTCCGGTATATAAGTTCAGTTATACCGAATTTCATAAATATTGCACCGCGGATAGGTCATGAAAGCGTAACAGATAGACAGACGTACTTTTGTTTTTATAAATTTATTTATAGATAAGGAGTTTTTTTAATAGATTTGATCATGAAATTGTGTTTTGTTTCTGAATATGATTTCATTGAAAATAATATTAACGAATAAGTTTCTTCTTTCTTTGTCATTCTCTCAGAGTGTTATAAGCTAGTTGCAAATCTTGATAACTTAGATTTGTCGAGTTTAAAATTGCATTTTGAATAATTGAGCAAGTTATTAATAACAAATTGAAATAATATATATGTAAACGTAACATAACGGCCTGTAACTATCCCACTTCTGGCTGTATATACTTCCTATACTCTCCTTTTTATTTAGAGAGAAGCAGCTTAGACAGAGAGCTTTTATGACTGCAATAAGAGAAGAGTCAATTGAACCTTCTGAATAAATTCGTGACGCGGAATTTTTATTTGAATTAATTTCAAATATTTGTGATGTTTTTACACTCATCTATTATTTTGTTGCCCTAAGTCATGGTCTGACACGGATAGTTTCCTCGGGACAATGTTCTCTGATGCTCGAAAACTTTCTGCACTCTGTATTACACCTTGTTTTCTAAGTATGATGCTTTTATCTTACCCGGTTTCTTTCGAAACGATGTCACTAACTACTACTAATACTTACTGATTATAAAATAAAATCGTATAATTTACAAAACATCACTACAAACAAAAGTTCATTAAATATAAACAATTTAGGTACATTAATTGACGCCTGCCTGACGACTAGACAAGTCAGTTTTAATCAAATTACCTTAGCGTTCCATCTCAAAGAGTCTCTCAGTATTATATTTAGTCATTCAAAGAGCTTTTTGTAATTGAATGATAAGGTATCTATCTAGCTTTAATATTTTTAACAATCTGATGTTTCTGGTTCAAGCTTAATAAATGGTGGGGGTTCAACCAATTAGTATATAACTATATTTGTTTGGTTGATGCGTAGCTTTATGATTTTGTCATGGAGTATATCTTTTCATGATGCCAAAGTGGCGGGGCGAAACGATTGTTTGTGAATAGATTTTTTCCAAATTCAGTATCAGGTATGGCTCTCTATTTCTGCCGTACGGCAAAAATGTATGCCTGCGCCCGCCTTTTGGCGGTGCACGGATGTGTTAAGTTTGTGATACGATAGTGCAATAAATGAATATTGTATTTGACCACATACTTTATAGTACTTTTATACTTTACTAGAAATACGTGCGGCTTCGTTCAGCATTTTATAGTCGCTCGCGTCTCGGAATGAGACTGATTCTCTGATACCCTACACCGCTTTTTATACCTATTCCCCCCTCTAAACTACAATTGACACCAGCTTGTTACTACCCCCACTAAAAACGACCTCTTTAACTCAATTTACATGAAACCGTTATGTGCTATTAACTTAAACCTTTCGGAGAAATTGCACTACCTTTTAGTTAAAACCGTACTAAAATCCGTTCAGTAGATTTTGAGAAAATCGATTACATACAGACAGACAGCTTTGGGGACTTTATTTTATAATAAGTATAGATAGATAGTACTTTTATACTTTAAAATACTTTATTACTTTATAGTTTTTATAATACTTTGATAATTAAAGCAATTCGTGCAAAATTATTCCCTAACCATTCCAAAATATTAAAAATGCACAACGTTAATTTTGATATTTTGGTTTTCACTTCTGCCGGCATTCATAGAGTGCCGTTGATTTTTTTTATTTACCAACAGTGAAAATGTGAAATGTAAAATGTTGCTGCCATTTGGATTTACAGTAGCGCCGAAAAAGTTGTGTGCGAAGTGAATGGGTGGAAGTAATTGCTGCCTAAAGAGCAGCGTGCGTATTCACGCCTCAATATATCAGTGTTTTGCGGCACAAATCAACACGGTTACGTGGTTTTGGAAGACTGAAACTATATTTTTTCTATATAAATAAACCTGATGTAATGTTGTAACATACGCGGGTGTAACTCTGTAGTTAGTGCTTTTTTTTACTAAAGTAGCGGTCTGTTACAATCCCGCTGCTGGGAATAGGCCTCCTCTCTCCGTTTCTGGAGAGAAGGGTTGGAGCTAAGACCTACCACGCTACTCCAATGCGGATTGGTAGGTTACACATATCTCCAGAATTCTCTAGAGATATGCAGGTTTCCTCGCGGTGTTTTCTTTCACCCTAAAGCGTGTGATAAATTGCAATTATCAATTAGACACCCTTATACCACTCTAAGTGGGGTCGGCAAAGCATGTTACAAACATGTTGTCACATGATTTGGCTACGTATTTAACGACTGGCCGCCTGCCTGACGTCAACTTACATTAGTCGCCTTTTACGACACTTCGGTAAAAATGAGGGTGGTCTATTCTATGCAGCCGGATACCACACGGCATATCAATTGGACACAAAGGTTTTAAAAGATAAACTCATTGGTGTTAACTCGAGTGGACTCGAGACTCCCCCTCGAAATTGTCGCTCGGTCACACCCCTGGGCTATAACAACTTTATAGAATAACAGAAATACAAGAGTACGAGACTATATTTACTCATTTAGATAAGAATTGTTACGTAATTAATTCATATTCATAGTTCTTTTAAGTAGTGAACCGTAAAAAAACAAATATATACATATAATAAATAGTGCATAGTAAACTATAATACATCATCATCCTCCTTCACTTATCCCACTTTAAGTGGGGTCGGCACAACATGTTACATCATGTTGTCACATGAATTGGCAACGTATTTGATGACCGTCTGCCTTCTTGACGTCAACTTACCTTAGTCGTATTTTGCGACCCCTCGGTAAGAAACAGGGTGGTCTATTTTACTCAACCGGATACTACTCGGCGGGTCAACACACCTTAGTTACCTTTTTCAGAACACCTTGGCAAGAAATGAGGGTGGTCTATTCTATTCATTATTATGAGCATTTTTCTTTTCTTTTTGCTCTTTCTATTTATTTATAGAGAAGAATTTCAAAAATATGTAAGTAAATATGTGTGTTTTTTGTTTATTATTAGAACTAATATTAAAAATGAAGTCACAAATAGCATTAGCAATTTCAACAATAAATAAGCATATTATATTTCTAAGTAAAAGATAATCATCTCCAATTGAACCTTACAGCATTGAAAGATGTCAATGAACCTCTGGACGGAATTAATTATGCTCTTAAAGCAATCTCAAAAGCTTTCGAAAATACTTTTCAAGTAAATTTCCCATTTACTTATTCACTCTTTTCAGATTTAAATTCATAAAGATGAGGAAGAACTTAATGATAACTTTTTTTCAAACAGATTTGTTTAAATACATCTTCTGTGTTTATCACTGCAATAGTATTATTGATAGTATAGACGCAAGTTTGTACCAAGGTCCCATAAAAAAGAGAGATAAAAATGTATTAGTGAGAAGACAATGGATACGTGCGTGGTTATTATTTGCTACAGATTTGACACGTACGATCGCAATAGATCAGGAATGGTCAAAGTAATAATGGGCCTAGCAGCACTGTTTGCAATACAAAATGTATCCCGTTTACTCCCGAGAGCGCGAGGTTTTTTCGTTATATATTCCTCAATCCCTGAAGACTAAAATCTTCGAACAGTGCGTGTTGCCATATGACTCTGAAACTTGGTCATATAGGCCTCATAAAAAATCTCAAAGTCGGCTATGGAGCGAGCTATGCTCGTAGTAACCTTACGTAATCAAATCAGAAATGAGGAGTGGCAATGAGGGCATTCGAAGAACCGATAGACGTTAGTCTCAAGATGCTAAAGTAAAGACCCCGCACCGGAAAACGTGTAGGTAGAGCACTCCCACTAGATAGATAGACGACTTAAAAGGGTCGCGGGGAGCCTCTGGATTCGAGTGGCACAAGATGGTGTAATGATTGTGATTTACTCTCGGGTCAGTAGCAGTTGCCTAACCACGTTAAAATCCATAATGAGGGTTTTTGCTGTATACATTAACTTATTTAGAAGATATTTATGGGAACCTGGCTTTCATAGATCAATATCAAGTACATTCAAGATGTCTACAACCCTTTGTCAAGAAACTGAATTTCCTGGATATCTCCTCAATTCTGAATACACTTTTAGCCCTAACGGTTTTATTGCTTAAACGGGCGAGAATTTTTCCCAGATTCTATTCGCACGTCCCTATGCACAACAATTTTATCACAAAAAAGACCTGCTATTACCCACCATGCATCGTATCAATAAAGGAGGTATCCTTTTCACGTTTCAGAAATAATTGAATATAAATAAAATTGTAATAAATTTGTACCAGTTATATCTATCTTAAATTACTTACATGCTACTACTATACAAATCATGCTCACGTTGAATAGACCCAAGAATGCTGGCAGCGTTTCCGCGTTGAATCGCTAAGCTGATTCTTTGTGCGAAAAAGGAGCCAGCCCTCTTCTCAGCCGAAGAGGCGATCAACCGAGGTGTTAAAACGGATAAAAATTATAATATAAATTGAAAATGATAAAGATATATGAATTTACACAATTATTAAATTTATTACAATGTTAAAATACATTGAGACAGCTCGAAATCCGAGAAATGGAAAATTTTGTTACACGATGTTTATTACATATCCAAAATAATTCTCGCAAATGAAATCACGTGTAACGTCTGATATTCCGAGTAATATATAAAACGAGTTATTACACTTCACTAAATAAGAATTTTTCGCACATCCCAAATGGTAAGAAAATACTTCATAAAATTATTTAAGGGAAAAGAATGAATGCCATTTACTTTCATGTTTCGGCAATGGTTCCGTCATTACCACAACGGATGGAATTTTTTATTACATCCACAATGTAAGAAAGACAACACCGAAATGAATGTCGTGTAAAATGAAGCAAGTAAATTTATATTTTGAATTTTTAAATAAAGACGAAGGTATACATGAATTCCTATACGAACTTTAGCCCGTATTTTACATATTCAAATTATAATTTCCAATTGAATTTAATTTTTTCCCGCTATTAATTTTGTCCTATTAACATACTTTTTATTACAACTTTTTATTTAAAAATTACATACGTATATATTCATCAGTTTTCATCACCCGTAATACTAGAACGTGTGTATTATTGTTATATATATTTATATTTACATATTTTACAAAGTTTTAAATAGATTCAGTGTGTCCGCCATTAGAATGCTCCTATCAACATCCATCATTCGGAATCCTTTTATCTGAATGTCTGTCTGTTATGTTTTCACGGACAATACGCTGAACCAATATGGTGATGAAATTTGGCAAAATTATTCCTTATACACTGGGGTAACATATAGGCTATAGAAATCTTGCAAATTCAACAGGAATAGTATGACATTAAGAACCGCCATTTATTATCTGACTGGCCCGTTGGCGCAGTGGGTAGTGACCCTGCCTTCAGCTCCGCGGGTCGCGGGTTCGATTCCCGCCGAGGGCCAACATTTTCTGTAAACAAATTGTTAGTTCTTCGAGTCTGGGTGTGTATTTGTATTTAAGTATGTATTTAAACTTATATATGTAGTATATCTATCAGTTGTCCGTCACCCATAACACAAGTATTAAGTTACTTACTTTGGGGACGGACGACCGTGTTTGTAAGTGTCCCATATATTTATTTATTATCATTACATCAAGGTTTTTTTAGTAACGATGTGTGAAAGTCAAGTCCAATGTGTATTTAAGGAAGTAGGTTACATATAACGTTGTTTGGCTTACGTCGGAAGAGTTATAAAGTATAAATTTAACCGAGCTACTACAACGTATAATGCATATAATAATACGGGTTTTTTTACTAAAAAAAACTAAACTATGCTCTTAAGCAAAAGGATAAATCACTCTCAGACTTTTCGGATCAATCTGGTTTTTGTGATGGAGATATTCGTGGGATTGGAGAGTGAGAGAACTGTTTATTCCAAGACTACAGTCCACGCGAAGGAAGTTGCGGGTAAAAGCTAGTCATCATCTTCCTGCCTGTGATAGCCTAGTGGTGAGACCGTGCGACTCTCTAGAGACGACATAGGTTCAAACCCCGGGCAGGCACCAATGAGTTTTTCTATTAAAAACTTATGTGTCTAATTGATAATTGCAATTTATCACACGCTTTTCGGTGAAGGAAAACATCGTGAGGAAACCTGCATATCTCTAGAGAATTCTCTAGGAATATGTGTGACCTACCAATCCGCATTGAAGCAGCGTGGTAGGTCTTAGCTCCAATCCTTCTCTCCAAAAACGGAGAGAGGAGGCCTTAGCCCAGCATTGGGCATAATAACAGGCTGTTACTTTACTTTACTTTATCTTCCTGCCCTTATCCTACTCTAAGTGGGGTCGACACAACATGATACAAACATGTTGTGTCGAAGCGTCTGGCATTGCTAGTTAAATAAATAAAAATAGATTCATATCACCTTTCTTGCATATAATATTTTTTTAATGTTTAATGATGTATTGTATTATTTGTAAAAAATACACAATACCACAAAAAGTTGAAGCTACTCTGAATAAATAATATCCTTATACCAGAATAATGCAGCAAGTAGACTTTGGTTCAACATGATAACAAGATGTTTACATTACATGTTCCGTATAGTAATCGGAGATTTTTCACACTCGGCCCTCTCTAATGAAGCGTACAAGAGCATTTCGCTGACATTTTTCTAGGCTTACGCGTACGTATTAATTATTTTTTTGTTATTTGGCTTATATTAATGTTTATACAAAAGTGCAAGATATACTCTTTGGATAAAAGTTTCATCATCACAGTTAAAAGAGAATATTTTCCCGTACAGGGTGAATTCCAGTGCTGAAAAATGTTTAGTCATGTTTTATATTCTTGATCATTAATAGCCGTAATTATTAGTCTTGGTAAAAGAGATTGAAAATAGTAAAGCAGTTCATATATCCCATGTTCAAATATCGTTTATTTGTGTGAAGTACGAAAAGTTTATTAAAGGAGTATTAATATTATAAGCAATATTGTTTTTATCAATAAAGAAATTTATATATAACAAATATGTACAAGTTATATCTATCTTAAATTACTTACACGCTACAACTGTACAAATCATGCCCACGTGGAATGGTCCCAAGAATGCTGGCAGCGTTTCCGCGTTGAATCGCTAAGCTGATTCTTTGTGCGAAAAAGTACAGCACTCTTGTCACCCGAAGAGGCGATCAACCGAGGTGTTAAAACGGATAAAAAAAAATTGCATTTTGGCTCCATGGCCCTAGGGTCTCAACTGCAAACGGCACAAATATGTCAACGAGAGATGCATACTTTATATTGTATTGATTTTGCTAATGGTACCTCGACTAGTTCAGGTACCAGGTAGTAATGCCGCAATCAGTCAATCTCAGTAGTGTTCTGTGTACGACATCCGAAGCCAATCTCGTGATGATAAATAAATAAATAAAATATATATGTGACACTTACACACACTGTCGTCTGACTCCAAAGTAAGTAACTTATTACTTGTGTTATGGGTGATGGACAACTGGTAGATATACTACGTATATAATTTTAAATACATACTTAAATACAAATAAACACCTAGGCTCGAAGTACCAACAAATTGTTTATAGAAAATGTTGGCCCTCGGCGGGAATCGAACCCGCTACCCGCGGAGCCGAAGGCAGGGTCACTACCCACTGCGCCAACGGGCCAGTCAATTCAAGTTAATATAGTACTTAGTTTAAAAATAATTTTATATTATGTCCTGTAGCTCTGTATGGTGAGTATATTATTGATGGCCCTTTCAAATAAATAATGTCTACGCGCACGAAGTAGTGAGCAAAAGTTTGGTCATGTTACTGAAACATATTTGATCGTTCAACGCTATTCAAATATCATCGGACTCTGGCCACTCCGCAATGCCATCGCAATATCAATGAAAGCCACATTATAATTGAATGCAAAATTCATTTCACGTTGTATAAATTTCATCCGTTGTTCAAACCGAGAGCATAACCAACATATTGGCGTGATTGTGTCAGAAATCAGCTTTATTGTTAGGATTTGCAATCGTAATGACACGTATACAGTGAATCTAATATTTAAATATGATCAAAAGTTTTATTCACTATATTTCAAAGAATTTTTCTTTGAAATATAGTGAATAAAACTTTGATCTTTCAAAAAATTAAGTTTATATATATATAAACTTAATTTTTTTAGTATGACTTAAATTAGCATTGGGACACGCTCAAATTTTTAAACTTGGTATAATAATAATTCGAATATTAATTAATTTCAAATTACAAAATTTACTATTTAATTCTCCTTTCTTTAAAAAATCAATTCATTATTTTGACCGACACTAAACGTTTACCCAAGCTGTGATAGCCCAGCGAAAGCTGTGATAGCCCAGCGAAAGCTGTGATAGCCCAGCGAAAGCTGTGATAGCCCAGCGGTGAGACCGTGCGGCTCTTACGAGGCGAACACGAGTTCAAACCCGGGCAGGCACCAATGAGTTTTTCTAATAAAACTCATGTGTCTAATTGATATTTGCAATTTATCAAACGCTTTTCGGTGAAGGAAAACATCGTGAGGAAACCTGCATATCTCTAGAGAATTCTGGAGATATGTGTAACCTACCAATCCGCATTGGAGCAGCGTGGTAGGTCTTAGCTCCAACCTTTCTCTCCAGAAACGGAGAGAGGAGGCCTATTCCAAGCAATGGGATTGTAACAGGCTGCTATTAGCTCATGCAAAGAACATGTCACAAAATCAGGTCTTAGTCTGTACGGATAGTAAGAGTGCGCTACAACATACAGCTCGATGCGCCTCTGGTCGCAGAGGTTTCTCGATTGCTTATGTTATTCTATCCAAGTTACAGGAATTTAAAGGAAAAGAAATTAAAGTGAGATTGCAGTGGGTTCCATCTCATATTGGGTTACAGGGAAATGAGGAGGCTGACAATATCGCTAAAAGTGCAATAGTAAACGGGAAGCCATATACTTCAAATATTAAACCGGAATTTTCAGAATAGTTGCCAAAGTATAAAAGAAAATGTCAAGATCTGTGGAAATTATATTTTAATAAAGTATCATTAGAGAAAGGTATTTGGTACAAAACTATACAGTGTGAGCCTCCTCATATTCCATGGTTTTCCAGGGGTAATATTTCTAGAAATATTATTATTACTGCTCACAGGCTTAGATCTGGACACATGCATTTAAATAAATTTAAATATTTGATGAAAATAAATAATACGCCTAATTGTGATGTATGTGGAATCATTGAGGATGTGCATCATCTTTTAACGGAATGTGCTAGATTCCAGACAGGCAGGGAGAGTTTTATGAGACTTATGAGTTTGAATAGACTTGATACTGGTATGTTTATTGGGACACTTTCCCGTCCTACATCAAGAGAGAGTACTCATAAATCTCATTTGATTAATTATTGTTATTATATTTTAAGTTTGTAGTTTTTATGTAATTTGTTAATTTTAATTTGTTTTCTTAGGTTATGTGTTGTATTTGCCAAAATGGGACTGGCATATACATGTTGTATAAAAGTCCCTAAATAAAATAAAGTAAAAAAAAAACAGGCTGCTACCAAACTTTTACTTGTGGTAGTAATATAGGTTGTAAAAAATAAACATTATCCTTATAAAGTCTGGGTAGATACATCAAAGAAATCTATAAAATATAAACAACCTGTATATAGAAATGTTACTGTTTTCATAAAATAAACCATTCCTTTTCTGAATCACAAAGATCCGATACAGTGTGTAATCTTATATTAAATGATCAAAAGTATGTAAAAAGAAAAGTGACAAAAGAAAAATATATCTGATAAAGAAAATATCAACATCACAAACTCAGAGACTCTTTGAAATGTGGTGAATTATTAGCAGATGTCGCGATATAATGTTGATGAAACGTCGAGTGAGAGTAATTTAATTCACTCAACACTTCAAATACGTGTACGGAAAATTTGCTATATTTGAGATTTTCGAGTTTGCGGCTCTCAACTACGTGTTAAGGAAATGAAGAAGACAAATGCAATAGATGTGCTATGTTATAAAAAATTGACGTATCAAAAATTGAACTAATACTAGACACACATAATAAGAGTAACTGACTGTTACTATCCTAATGCTGGCCATAGGCCTCCTATATACCTATGATGACCTAGATATATGATTTATATTATGTATATGTATATCCGTCTTTTAAGGATAACTAATAGCCCATTACTAACCCACTGCTGGGCCTAGACTCCCTATCTCTGTTTTAGGAGAGAAGGGTTTGAGTTAAGACCTACCACGCTGCTTCAATGCGGATTGGTAGGTTACACATATCCGATGAATTCTCTATAGATATGCAGGTTTCCTCATCGTGTTTTCCTTTACTGAAAAGCGTGCATTAAATTATAAATATTAATTGGACACATAAATTAAGTTAAGGACATAGAAAAACTCATTGGCTATCACAGCTTACACACATTATATATTACATTAATGGCATGTTGTTTCTTTAATTTAGTATTGGGAGTTTAAATGCGGAGTTTAAAGTATAATAATAAAGAATGTAATTTAGAAAGATGTCAACTTCATTTTAATTTCCAACATATTTTACTTATTTTTTTAGCACTATGATTGTATCTGTATATAATAAAAATGGATTATTTATAAATAAATGAATTGCATCTTAAGCTATGCTAAGTATAAACATAACAAAACCAGCCTACAACCTAATATCGCTTAGCTTATGCAAATATACTCTAAATTATTCTCACAGTACGCGTCTTTCGCGCGTAACAATAAGGTAAATTATTCATATAAGGGCAAATAAGTGAAGCCTACGTTAAGGAAGGCTGTTCTCCTTCACTAAAATCGGCCAGAAGTATATAATGACGTCGTAAGTACTATTAATCCTTAACAGCCTTCGTTAAGGTGTTAATAGAATTTCCACTAAAGTCAATGGTTCTGATAGGCCAGCGGTGAGTGATAGCCCAGCGGTGAGACCGTGCGACTCTTACGGAACACGAGTTCAAACCCGGGTAGGCACCAATGAGTTTTTCTATTTAAACTCATGTGCCTAATTGATAATTGCAATTTATCGCAAGCTTTTCGGTGAAGGAAAACATCGTGAGGAAACCTGCATATCTCTAGAGAATTCTAGGGATATGTGTAACCTACCAATCCGCATTGGAGCAGCGTGGTAGGTGTTAGCTCCAACCCTTCTCTCCAGAAACGGAGAGAGAAGGCCTATTCCCAGCAGTGGGATTGTAACAGGCTGCTACTTTACTTTTTACTTTACAATGGTTCTGTAGCACATTACAGGATCTAAACTTACGAATTATCTTTGGGTTATTGTATCTATTGCTCTAATTTTGGTTGATTGGAGTAGCGGGAAAACGGAAAGCCAATATATATGAATATTTTGTATATGGTTGATGCTTGATTGCACGGTGTTAATGTCGCCCTATTTGATTTTCTTTGCTTTATCACTATCAGCAAATTCTATTAGTATATACACATATGCATTACAACAATTTAAAAATACTGCTAAAGGGACACCGATACCGAAGGCCTACTGAGGATCATATAGATGATAAGAATGCGCAGATATAGCTACTCTTCTACCGTGTACAAGATAGTAACAACTAGATGTAACTAGTTATAAGTTTTATATTTTAGAAGATACTTCTTGCTCGCTTTTCTCGGTAGGAACAGCTTTCCGAACCAACAGTAGAGTTGACGATTCAAAAGCACTTTTTAACAAGTTCACTCGAATAAAGAATATTTTGAATTTGAATTTAATGTGTTAGAAAAAGTACTTCTTTCCTACAAGTTGGTATCTAGTTGCGTACTGTAAACGGTCTAAAGCATCGTCTAAGATCATGATTATTTTCACTACAATTCTTGTTGATATGCAGATAGTACAACATATTCATTTGAGAATAATATAATGTTATTCCGCCAAATCAGGAAATTTCAGTGGAAATTGAGAATAAAATTTTTTGCTAAACGGAAAAAATTATGCTTATTCTGTATTACCCAGTGCGTGAAGTACTAAGGGTCAACAATTTAATTCATTCAGAAGCACGTAAACCGCAAGCTCGGCTTTTTAAACCTGTTTCAATCCCTCGAAAAATGGAAATATTTATACTAGTTAATATTTCAAGAGAAACTGCCCAGCGCTCTGCGAGTAACCCACGGCTATGACGTGAAATTTGTAAACGCTGACTGAGTTGTAAATAAAACGGAAATGATGATGGCTGCGTATATTAATTTGATTTGATATAACGTTTGCCTTTAGCACTGTAGCAAATTATTGGATAATAATTGCATACAACATGTTCCGCATTGTGGTATCCGGCTGAATAGAATAGACCACCCTCATTTCTTATCGAGGTGTCGTAAAAGGCGACTAAGGTAAGTCGAGCCACTGTGTGGTAGCCGCTTGAGTAAAATAGACCACCCTCTTTCTTACCGAGGGGTCGTAAAATACGACTAAGGTAAGTTGACGTCAGGCAGGCGGTCAGTCGTAAAATACGTAGCCAAATCATTTGACAACATGTTGTGCGACCCCACTTAGAGTGAGATAAGGGCAGGAGGATGCTGATGATGAATTGCATACAACATGTTATTCCGAACATTTTTCCAAATTTTATATTAAACTTTTTTAGCGCTTACGTAGCTTATGTAAGCCCTAAACCTTCTCCGTAATCAAAAATTAATCCAACATAAATTGTCGCGTGCTCATTTAACGAATTCTCTTCTTCTAGAGCTCTATGAAATCATAATGAAGTACAAACGTAATTAATGAAGGCAAATTTTCTTAAGTCCCAAGTTAATTTGGTGAACTTGTTTCAAGTGCCACCACAATTCAAATTGAGTTTTGTGTTTAAGTTCCTGTTAAGGGTAATTAATGACAATGCCTCGTATAACTTGGTCGCAACCTAAATATTTATATGCAGTAAAGATTTCATATAAATTTATATCAATTAGCTAGTGGTTTCATGTGAAAAGTTACAAGTTTGTGCTTTCGGTATCTTTAATCAAAACTCAAAATCAAAATAATCTTCATTCAAGTAAGCTCCTTCGAGCACTTTGAATCGTCAAGGATCAATATGAATAATGAAGCTACAACTGGTTCGGAATGTATTTTGCTGATTTTTATGTATTTCAACAATTTCGTATGTACTGTAACTGTCATGTAACAAATATCTTGAGATATACGACTAAATCAAATGAAATTAAAACAATCTTTGTTCAAATAAGTTCTTTCAAGCACTTTTGAATCGTCAAGGATCAATATGATTAATGAGGTTAGAACTAGTTCGGAATGTTGCTCTTACAGAAAAGAAACTCGGCGGTCAATCTTTTATTTTCTAATTTACATAATTCAACCGCTGTCTTGTATGAAGCTGAAAGGATTATCAAATCCAGGCATTTATATCATCCAAATAATGTTCAATTTCGTAATATGCTTTACGTATACGCTTTTTATGTATATACGCACTTATTGGCGATCGACTAAAGTTCAAAGTTAGCAGCAACTTAAGTCTGTCTTAAGTCAACTAAGTAATATCTGCAGGAATTATGTAGTTTAAAGTGTGTATGAAACTGAAATGTCATCTTCATCAACATATATTTAAATTTTTGTTTCAAATTTTATATTAACACTTAACAAACGCACTTAATTCCTTTAACATCTATCAATCAACATTAAATTATCAGGATATCTTTAATATTAACGGATTGACCAAAAAAGTTTTATACTCTTTATAGCATTGCATAGATCCTTAATCACAGATAGCAAAATAATTAATTATTTCTGTGTTAACATTGTATTATAACGCTTAATTCTCATCTTCATCCTCCTGCCCTTATCCCACTCTAAATGGGGTCGGCACAACATGATACCAACATGTTGTCACATGATTTGACTACGTTTTTACGACCGGCCTGACGTCAACTTACGTTAGTCGCCTTTTACGACACCTCGGTAAGGAATGAGGGTGGTCTATTCTAGTCAGCCGGATACTACACGGCATTATAACGCTCAATTCAATAAATAGTTAATTAAGGTATGGTTATAACGCTTAATTCAATAAATAGTTAATTAAGGTATGGTTATAACGCTTAATTCTATAAATAGTTAATTAAGGTATGGTTATAACGCTTAATTCAATAAATAGTTAATTAAGGTATGGTTATAACGCTTAATTCTATAAATAGTTAATTAAGGTATGGTTATAACGCTTAATTCTATAAATAGTTAATTAAGGTATGGTTATAACGCTTAATTCTATAAATAGTTAATTACGGTATGGTATTTAATACCTTAATGAACCATTAAATGTAAATAAATTGGAAATTTTACACAGTTGTAATATGAAAACATTTCAAATTGAAGTATTTCAATTTTAACAGATTCAAAAGCCCGTTTGTGGTTTCCATGATGTTAAACGAATTATACCGCTCCCGAACGTTTTACGCTCCAGGTGTACATGGTAACTGTGCCCGTTTAGATTTTTTTTCCTCTTTGCAATTGCGTTACGGTAAATGATTATCTTTTTAGCAATCTTGCCATAGGATTATATCCCCTGATATTTGGCTCACTTTGATTACAAAGCGAGGTGTTTCTCTCCAGTGTTCAAAATAAATTAATAACGAAACACTTAAACTAGGAAAGATATCTCCTGGCAGCTTTATTCAATCATTATATATAAAATTACATTTGTAAAAAGCTAAACTTAAAATAACAAATTTTAGAATTACACTTAGGTAAATGCCTCATGCCGTGTGGTATCCGGCTGAGTAGAATAGACCAAACTCATTTCTTACCGAGGTGTCGTAAAAGGAGACTAAGGTATGTTGACCCACTGTGTGGTATCCGGTTGAGTAGAATAGACCACCCTCATTTCTTACCGAGGTGTCGTAAAAGGCGACTTAAGTAAGTTGACCCACAGTGTGATATCCGGCTGAGTAGAATAGACCACACTCATTTCTTACCGAGGTGTCGTAAAAGGCGACTAAGGTAAGTAATGACCCACAGTGTGGTCTGGTTGAGTAGAATAGACCACACCCTCTTTATTACCGGCGGCCGGTTGTAAAATACGTAGCCGAATCATGTGACAACATGTTTGTAACATATTGTGTCGACCTCACTTAGAGTGGGATAAAGGCAGGAGGATGAAAAATAAGGTAAATGGCTCGTATCTTCTAATAAAGAAATAGCTTAGCATCCAGCGCGATGATCAAATTTCTGGAACACATATTTAGTGCTGTAGAAATTCTCTACGTGCATGTATCCCATATATCAATTTATATAAAACCATAGGTGCTTTGAACATGTGGTTGTAACATCATAACTAACGTCCAAATGAGACAGACGTCAAATATAACTTGTTCATCTATAATATATACGTATTTCGTGTAGAACTTCTTTTAAATGTATCCCGCTTCAGCTTACAGTAAATTATAGAAATTAAGAAGACCTAATTACCCTAATAAAGTATAAAATATCTTATTAATACATAATTAAAACTTAAATGTGCTCGATTAAACGCCTGTAAATATTTTCATCTCCAACAAACAGATCCGTTAATAATTGGTTTTCATTTCAATTAACAAATACGTTTACATTAATTCGTTAAGTGAAAATAACTTTTAACGAGTTGGTTGTTAATTATTTTGGTACTAATTACCATCGACTGTAGCTCCTAGTAACAATTATAATATTCATTCACAATTTTCGTTAAGTTTACACAGTTCAGTCAATATAGACTACATAAGCGGGCTACGCTTGGATCACCATAATCCAGAATGCCAAACGTGTAGTTTATTGGTAACAACGCATGAATTATAAACAGAGTAGACCGACGGCCAGTTCAGATTGACATCTTAGATACAGAGGCACAAGCACACAGAAATCCCGAAACATTCGTTCACGACCGCTTTGTTGTTAAAATAGCCTTTATGTCTAATAATTTTGCAAAATCCTATTGGAAACGCGGGAGTTTTTTATACTTCATATTTCGAGTAGAGTATAAGCTTCGATAGTAATAAATTTTATAAATAATAGTATACGTGAAAATCTTGAAAGCGGAAATAAGCATACAGAAAGATAGTCATACTTTAGCATTTATAACATGAGTATAAATATTCTAACGTCAAGGAAAGTTCCTTGATCAGGTATTTACAAAATGAAGATATTGCAATTCAAATTCAAAATATTATTTATTCAAGTAAACTTGTTAACAAGTGCTTTTGAAACATCAACTCTACTCCTGGTTCGGAAAGCTTTTCCTACCGAGAAGAGCCAGCATGAACCGAGTTCATGGTTGCTCTTTTCAAAATATTAATTTTATTACTAGTTACGATTAGTCATTACTGTCTTGTACAGAGTCGATAAGTAGCTATATCCATGCATTCTTATTATCAAAGTAATCCTTAACAATATATTAAGGCTTTCTGTATCAGCCTTTTTTTAACAATGTTTTTTTACTGCTCTCCATTAGTATGTATATTCAACTAGTTCTAAAACAAAAGTAATAGTAGTATTATTAATCCACGATAAATGTGGACTGAACAGTGGACTATTCGTTTTCATACCTGAAACATAAAGCATTCACTAAAACACATTCACACACCTCCACCACTATTGCCACCATAATACACAAGCGCCACACACGTTCACTATCACAAACTCAACAAACGTTTCGCCCCGCAACCGAAGCATCATCACCACGACAAATTCTCAAACTATTATTATGGATCTCCGCAAAGTAACGCCTAAGTCTATAAATTATTCAACTAGTTCTATTTACAATTCCAGACTTAAGGTGATTTCAGTCTACGTGTTGTTTGTTCGTTCCCCTCTGGTCTTCTTGCATATGCTACTAATGATGAACCCTAAAAAACAGAAGATATTTAGTGCAATATGATCTATCCAATATCATTTTCTGAGTACAATAAGGTCTCAAAGAGACGCTTCATCGCCGATAAACCGTAGATTCTTTTCGCGATCGTTTCACGACAAACGTTGAAAGGAATCATTTATTTTTTATAACCTGTAGTTTATTGCCTAGCTGAGTATAACTATACCGGGTATCGCAGCTACAAAGTAAGACGCTTGGCGATATAATGGGTAATTGTGAAGTTCTTCGAGGTCGATCGTTAAGTGATTTATAGAAGAAGGCGTTACTTTGTGGAATTCCATAATACAGTAACTATAACAGAACTAATTTGTTATAATTCGCGTGTGTTAAGCGAATTCATGTACTGGTAAGTGTATCAAGCAGGCAAAATTCACGTACCTTACACATGCAGGACAAGTCACCTCACGTATCCCAAGATCATCGTCATTAACACGACAATTTTATCCTGGAGCCTATGCTCCTGAATATGCTTCGGTTTCAGAGCGAGACGATCGCAGAGATTTTTGTGGTAGTTCTGTGCATTGCTTGTGTGATTTGTTGCTGGTGGAGGCGTCTTGGGATACGTGTGATGACTTGTCCTGCATGTGTAAGGTACGTGAATTTTGCCTGCTTCATACGTATTCATAGAAGCGTCATATCTTAAGACCTACCATACTACTCTTATGCAGATTAGTAGGTTACAGATATCCTAGGTATTTTCCAGGGACGTGTTGGTTTCCTCAAGATATTTTCATTCATCGAAAATCTTGTAATAAATTGTAAATATCAATTAGACGCATAAATATTAATATAAAAACTTATTGGTGACTGTCTGGGATT
This sequence comes from Morpho deidamia, assembly GCA_947086505.1. Taxonomy (NCBI): domain Eukaryota; kingdom Metazoa; phylum Arthropoda; class Insecta; order Lepidoptera; family Nymphalidae; genus Morpho; species Morpho deidamia. The sequence goes on from CAMTZC010000003.1 coordinate 5,194,168, forward strand.
TGAACCCGTGACCACTTGTCGAGAGTTACACGGTTTCTCCATTCGGCTATCACAGCTTACCTATACTTCGTCTCAACTGAGAAATGCGAACGTTCAATACGTATTACGCGTTGTTATCTCGCAAGAGAGTGTTATTTTAGTGTCGCTGTATCTCCAAGGTCTGTTTAGTTGTTTAGAGACGTTTTATTGTCATTACTTACAAAGGTAGTGAATTCTTTGTCTTGCTTCAAACACTGTAAGAAGATTTATTCCTATTGTTTACTTTCGTTATTCTTGTTTCTAGTATAGTTTCTTTATTGATTTAAATCAAACTTAACAACTTGACGCTGCCCCAATGCGGATGGGTAGTTTAGACATATCCCCAGAATTCTCTAGAGATAGCAGATTTCTCAACGATGTTTTCGTTTACCGAAAAACGTGTAAATGATTGCAACTATCAATTAGACACAAGTTTTAACAGAAAAACCTATTGGTGCCTGCCCGGGGTATGAATTTACAACCACCTCGAAATAGTCGCGCGGTCTTACCGCTGAAAAAATACTGTTGAATACTATGTTGAGGATAAGAAAGCTTTTAAAACTTAAATAGTTTTAGCCAGATACTAGATTATATTGTAATTTTTGATTTGTAAACAATTATATATGAATGAAATATTTATCTTTGAAAAGCACTGATTTTCTTGCTGGTTCTTCTTGGTAAGAACTACTTTCCAAAACAGTCGTAGTTTCATTATAATTTGACGATTTAAAGTTATTGTAAAAGCAAAGTTGAGTAAAGAATTGTTTGAATTTGATGATGTATTTTTGACGGATAAAATTGAGCGTTACAACATCGGCGCCTGGAAATAGAATAAGAAAACACTGGACAGTAAGATTTGCATACGAATTGCTCACTACAACCGGTCACCGAGGGGGCGAATGCGGAAAATTGGTCCCTGGGGGACGTTTTAAATAAAATAGATCACTTTTTGCCTATAGTAAATATAACGTAAACATAGTTTTTTTTTCCTATTACTAGTTTAGCCACTTTTGAAGTTTTATTAGTATAACCTAGGTGTTTACATATCTATTCTCTTAGGTCTATGTTATGATTTAGTTCACTGGAAACGCGCGATTTGATACACGCATGACGTAAACATAGTTTTTTTTTCTTTCTTTAATTTAGGGACTTTTATACAATATGTATAAGCCAGTCCCATTTTGGCAAATACCACACTTAACCTAACATAACAATTTAAATTAACAAATCAGATAAAAATTACAAAATTGAAAAAAAATTTTTCAAATGAGATTTATGAGTTTGCATGGAAATATACTTTCTCTTGATGTAGGACGGGAATGTGTCCTTATAAAAATACCAGTATTAAGTCTAATCAAACTCATAAGTCTCATAAAACTCTCCCTGCCTGTCTGGAATCTAGCACATTCCGTTAAAAGATGATGCACATCCTCACTGATTCCACATACAATACAATTAGGTGTATTATTTATTTTCATTAAATATTTAAATTTATTTAACGGCACGTATCCAGATCTAAGCCTGTGAGTAGTAATAATAATATTTCTAGAAATATGACCCCTGGAAAACCATGGAATATGAGGAGGCTCGCACTGTATCGTTTTGTACCAAGTACCTTTCTCTAATGATACTTTATTAAAATATAATTTCCACAGATCTTGGAAATTATATTTTAATAAAGTATCATTTAACATATTTAAGAGATACACTGCTTTTGCTGACTTTGTAACAATATCAAATAGAAACTATGACAGAACGACTTAGCTATAATCCGTGCGGGTTAAATGAACGCATGCAATGCTAATGTGTATGAATCAGGTAAATTTCACGTACATTACATTTGCAGGACAAGTCAACACATGCATCCCAAGAGGCCTCCACCAGCAACAAGCACACAAGCAATATACACAACCATCACCAAAATCTCTGTGATCGTTTCGAAACCGAAGCATCATCAGGAGGATAGGCTCAACGACAAAATCGTAATGCTTTTCACACATTAGCATTGCATGCATTCGTTTAACACGCACGGATTATAGAAAAGTAGTTCTGTTATAGTTTCTGTAATATGAAATTCTGCAAAGTAACGCCGGCTTAAATCATCACCTTTCTCCTGCTCTTATCCCACTCTAAGTGGGGTCGGCACAACATGTTAGAAACAAGAAACATGTTGTCATATAATTTTGCTACGTATTACGGTGTATATGTAACGACGGCCTAAATCAACAACTAAATTAAATAAATAAAAAATAACAAAATTTTCAAGATAATTTTTCCAAAACAAAATAAAAATAAATAAAACGATTTTGCGTAATTTTTAAATTTCCGACTTAGTTAATAAAGACAGTTCAACGCGAATTGCTGCCTTTGCAACTTAAGTCAGATAAAGTAAGAATATCTGTAGCGTACAGATTACAAAAGTAATAATAACATTATTTTGCTATAATCCGCGATACAGTAAATAGAAAATATATACGGTTTTTCATACCCGTTACATGCAGAATTCGTAAAAACATATGCACAAACCTCCCCCACTGCCACCACAATACACAAACACTACACACGTTCACTATCACAAACTCAACAATCGTTTCGCCCTGCAACCGAAGCATCATCAGGAGATAGACTCCACGACAAAATCGCAAAGCTGTAGGCTAGTTAAGTCTAAATAATATTACTAGGATTATGCAAATGAGACTTTGCACAATTCTAATAATACATAGAATGAGTGATTTTATATATGTCAGTCTAAAAATATTATAATTACGCTTGTAACAAAATAAACATATAATCTAAATAGGGAAAATTGAAAATAAGCAAAAAAGCAACCGTAACATAGTAACAGAATCCTTCTTTTACATAACACTTCTTGTAGCAAAGCGCGAATCTTGAATCCTTTTATTTGAAATGTTTCTCAGAAACCAATTACTTGCATCCGTTTTCTCGGCATCCATTTTAATCTAGCAATTCGTATGCAGATCTTGCTTTTGTATTTTTTCTTATTCCTGACGTTTTCTTTTATTATAAGATTTCATCGTCGTCATCCTACTGCCCTTATCCCTCTCTAAATGGGGTCTACACTCATACATGGTCACTACACTCTAAATAACGTCCACTAATGTCTAATAAATATGATGCCCACGATTTTGATGATTCTAAATAAACATATTTAAAACAAAGTCCTCAAAAGCTGTCTGTCTGTATGTGAATGATTTTCTCAAAATCTACTGAACCAATTTTTGTATGGTTTATACTAAAACATAGAGCAATTCTTCCGGAAGGTTTAGGTTAATAGTGCATTACGGTTTTATGTACATTTTGTTGAAGACGTCGCTAAGTAAAACTCACCTGCTGAGAGCTTTAGTCGCGTGCGCCGCGTAATCTAACAGAGATGCACTAAAGGAATGTATTAGAGCATTGTAGATCTACAAAAATACTACAAAAAAGGCCAGGACAGCATGACAGGACATGATTAACACACAATAACTATTTTTATATTCAAAGTTTCAATTAAATACACTGATTTCTATGAGAAGCAAGTTGAAGGTGCAAGCTTCTGCTCTTAATAAACGCGGATTATAGCAAAATATCCTTACTTCTGTGTTAATAGAATAACAAAAAATAGAGACAAACCTCATCAAACCTTAGCAAAAATATTACCTTAAAATTTTATTCTTTTGCGACAGCAAAGAGTAACATCTAATGATTGTCTTTGTAAACGACAGCCTCTTTTAAAAGTTACTAACATAAAGCATTTTTGTCGCCAAACGAGGCAGCCTTTTGAGACACAGAGGCTCTGAAGTGGCACTTTGTTGCCAGATTATGTTCAGGAAGTGTTTATTCAGCGTTCTTATTTTATATTTTGATATTATAGGTTTATTGTTCCCGCCGTGTGGTATCCGGCTGAGTAGAATAAACCACCCTCATTTCTTACAAGGGTGTCGAAAAAGGAGACTAAGGTAAGTCGACCCGCCGTGTGGTATCCGGCTGAGTAGAATAGACCACCCTCATTTCTTACCGAGTTGTCGAAAAGGCTACTAAGGTAAATCAACCCACCGTGTTGTATCCGGTTGAGTAGAATAGACCACCCTCTTTCTGACCGAGGGGTCGTAAAATACGATTAAGGTAAGTTTAGTCAGGCCGGCGGCCGGTCGTAAAATACGTAGATAAATCATGTGACAAAATGTTTGAAACATGTTGTGCCGACCCCACTTAGAGTGGGAAAGGGCGGGAAAATGATGGTTATAGGTGTATTGTTATTACAAATATAGAAATACATAATTTAGACATAAAAACTATATTACATGCTACGCCGTTGGCACTTTTTGATTTGATCTTGAAGATGCCTAATACCCTTTTAAATTAATTTGGCATATACATTATTATTTATTTTTAATCTTAAATGTAAATTGACTTTCTATAATGTATCTGTACATTAGTTGTAAAATAAATTATATTATTGTGAAAGATTTTTTTCGTATAAATTATTTCACAGTACAATGCTATAATTATTTAATGACTACATTACTAATGCTTTTTAGTGTACTTTTAATTAATAATAAGAAATTAGTTCTATTATTAACCTATTATTTATCACTGATATATATTTTTTACTTTTGCCTCTATTTTATGAAGGCATCTCTCAATAACATCTACACTTACCTCGGGGTAATTGAACTTATAGAAGCTCCGATGTTAGGTTTTAACCAGGTCTCAAATTCGTTTGAAATGAAAGCTTTTATTAGCATTAAGCTAAGAAAATGACATATTACAAAGTATTTGGGTATTATGGTCTAGATTAAATGGTCAGTTTTCTGGCGCATGAAAAGTAGAAGACATTGACCTTAACTTAAAGAGATGGAATTCTGGCAAATATATTCTTATATCAGTTACATTCTGGGTTCCGCAACTAACTAAAAAAAATTACGAAAACTTATAAGGAAGGATCAAAGCGGGTAAATAGCATATAAATGCACGCAGCAGTGACTGAACAATCAAATGATGACGAAATGATATTTAAACTTATAATTTACCGTTTATTTCTCATCCTTCCATGTACACATATTATATAAGGAATGATGATTTCTTTCCCTCAGCGTTTGAGTAGTACTGTAAAGATGGTGACTTACCTGCAACAAATAAAATAAATAGGTTATTTCATCGTTACCTTATAATAACGGAAAGCAACAATATGAGAGAACAAGTAATTAAAATATAAATATAAATATATGGGACACTTACACACACGGTCGTCCATCCCCAAAGTAAATGGCTTCATACTTCTGTTATGGGTGACAGACAACTGGTAGATATACGACGTATATACTATTAAATACATTCTTAAATACAAACGTACACCCAGGCTCGAAGAACCAACAAATTGTTTATAGTAAATGTTGGCCCTCGGCGTCAATCGAACCCGCGACCCGCGGAGCTGAAGGCAGGGCAGTCACTACCCACTGCGCCAACGGGCCAGTCATTTCTGTGGAAAATGAATCGCTTAGTGTGGCTACCAACAGAGCAATACCATAAATAAAGTTAAGAAGACTGCTGAAAAACATGACTCTTAATTAATAATTCTTATTAATATCGAATGCCCAACAAAACGGAAAAACTTGGATGCACGTTTCACTCAACCAGATATCAAAAAGATATCACCAACCATAAAAATAGTTTTTAATTACACTAAACCTCAAGGTTTTTTAACAACTGCGTCTAATTTCAATACCGCAAACAGTCCTCATTTTTACTCAAAATTTAATCCAATATAAAAACTTTGCGATACCAAACGGTAACTTTTGCCCAACTTTTACTGCAGAAAAAGTTATGATGATAAAATATCTTTTAGTAGTGTCTGTGAAAATGTTTTTAGGGTCCGAACATTAAATCATCCACGAAAGTGTTTTTTCTCTCTGTACTTTTTATCACTTACAACGCCTGCATAAATCAAGCGCGCCTAAAAATTAAATGGAATAAAGCCAGTTTTACACTATCTACCTAAACTACGAATAACATTAAATATATATTTATTGGCAAATGTTTAGGAACTAACATAGCGAATCAGAGATGATATCATGCCAATATAATCAGTATCAAAGCCTATTGCAAATAGCATTAACCAAAAACGGTAGTATTATTAGAAAGGCGACACGATAAGTAGGCACAGTAATTACCACTGCTACTTGTGTGATAAAGGGGACAATTGGGAAAAACCTTTATGGGTGCATAAAATCTATATAAGTTGATTCTGAAAATGAAAATACTTATATTTATGATATATGGTCTAGTAATAAATTTTAACAAAAATTTGACTACTTTTTTTGTTTTGAAATAGACATCTTCTCATCATCATCTTAGGGCAGATTGTTTATAGTCCTATAAAAAACATTAATAATGGAAAACTCTACCTCTCTCTATTAAAAAATTTAGGAGATAAGTTTGCCTTCCTTAATCTCACCGACGCGTATAATCTGTGTCGCTTATTAGTAGCACATTGAATTATATTATGTATTTATTTAAATAAACCGTTAAGAAGTACTTTTGAGTCGTGTACTCTATTGTTGGTTCGGAAAATTCCTGCTTTCAGCTAACTATAACGGTGTTTAGGTATCACGTTCATTTTAATATATTTTTTAAATAACATTAGATAACTAACAATGATTTTGATTGAAAATTTATTATAGATACTTATGAGAAAACCTAAATAACTTTTATTAATAAAAAGAACGATAGAATGAAAATAACCGGACTCAGTAATTTTTTGAAAAATTAATTTAGCTAATGATAGGGTTTGCTTCAAGAGTATTGTGGTCTATAAAAAAATATTATCGCAGTTATAGCTACCATGATTTATGAATAAGCTAAAATTAATGTAATAATAAAACATAAGTATTGGGTAACAAGCCTTAGTGCTAGCGGAAATTAAACTATTCTCGCATACGAAGCAATTCAGTCGCTCGTTTGTCTAATGCTATCTTTGATTAACTTTATCCGTAGCTTAACTCAAAATTAAATACTCTTATGTAATGTTTGTTTGAATGTGGTATACATTTGGTTCATCGATTTAATGTACCCAAGCCAACAGTTCAGATTCAAAATATTTATTTTATTCAAGTAAACTTGTAAACAAGTGCTTTTAATCGTCAACTCTACTGATGGTTCGGAAAGCTGTTCATACCAAGAAGAGCCAGCAAAAAAACTCAGCGGTTGCTCTTTCTAAATATATAAATCTTTTAACAAGTTACATTTAGTCATTACTGTCTCTTACAAGGTAAAAATGCAACTATATCGGCACATTCTTTTCATCTAAGCAATCCTCAACAGTATAGTAGGCTTTCTGTATCAGCCTCTTTTTAACAGTGTTTTAAATTCCTGTAATGGCAAGGCCAAAATTGATTGCGGAATTTAATATAGAATCTTATACCCAAACCCATAAACGATTGACGTACTTTTGCTAGGCGCAAAGCAAGAGCCACAAGCTTATGTCGGTTCCTACTTGTCGATTTACAGTAGTAGAGTAAACGATCCTAAAATTATATTTATTATTTCAATAAAAAGAATTTCTTTGTATCCGAATCTAACTCAATGACGAAGTCCTCTGATGCTTTTGTCTTTTTGATTATATCTTTTCGATAAACTTAAAAACTTGTGAACAGATTTTCATCCAAATTTCATTTATACACAAAGCGAATCATGAGAAAAGTTTAAGTGTATTTTTCGACATTTTGTGTTAATTCGTGATAAAAAAACGATAATTACTGAATACTTCAGAAAAAAATAATTTATCCGGGAGATTTCATCAAAAACGTCTCCGCTCTTTACTTTGAAATATAACATAAAAACGTAAAAGTTCAAGATGGTGTAAAAGTTACACCCTATTAGTATCCCACTGCTGGGCATAGACTTCCTCTCTCTGTTTCTGGAAGAGAAAGGTTCGAGCTAAGTTCCATCACGCTGCTCCGATGCGGATTGGTAGGTTACACATATCTACAGATTTCTCTAGAGATATGCAGGTTTCCTCACGATGTTTTCCTTCACCGAAAAGCGTGTGATAAATTGCAATTATCAGACATAAGTTTTAATAGAAAAACTCATTGATGCATGCCCGGGGTTTGAAATCGTGACCCCCTCGAAAGAGTCGCACGTTATCACAGCTTTTAAGGATGACCGCAATGTATTGCAATGCGGTAATAAAAATGTTTTTTAGACAAACATAGTATTAACTCTTATAAACTTAATAAAATTTAATGCTTAATAAATGCTTAAGCATTAATTATTAACATTATGATAAAAGGCTTCATAAAGGTTCCATATTTCAAATCATCATTCTCCTGCCCTTATCCCACTCTAAGTGGGGTCGGCACAACATGTTATAAACATGTTGTCACATGATTTGGCTACGTTTTTTACGACCGGCCGCCTGCCTGACGTCAACTTACCTTTGTCACCTTTTACGACACGTCGGTTAGAAATAAGGGTGGTCCATTCTATGCAGCCGGATACCACACGGCACATACCTTAGTCGCCTCTTACGACACCTCGGTAAGAACGGAGGGTGGTCTATTCTATACTGCCGGATACTACACGGCGTGCACGGTTCCATATTTCAAAATTAAATTATATTGAAATAACGACAAATAGGGTGTTTGTAAGCTAAATATTGTGTCAAGTGATTATGAAATGCGTTCAGAGCGTGGAGATGATTAAATTGTAAATTTTTCATTTAAATATACGAGCTATGAATCGGTTAAAACTTGTTTTATTAAAACCGTCAAATTATACCGCCGCTGTAGTGTTTTGCGCCGCCACAAAAAATGCACTCTGTTATGATGCTTGGTGAAGATTGACGATGCGTAGTTTTAATGTATTTTCCGGATTATTATATTAAGATAAGAACATATATCAATCTAATTTATTTATTACACAATAAGCTAGTACAGGGTCGCGACAAGTTTATTTATTTGTTATTATTTTATAAGCTATGATAATTTTTTACTCCTTTTTATAACAATATATACACAATAAGCTTTAATTAAAAGACAAGGTTAACTAAAAGGGGTACTTTGTCGCTCGCACTAGTTTATATCAAACTGCGACCAGTTTATGAACACAAATGCGACTTTTTAACATATACGACTCCAACTAATTAACATACGTGATGACAATACACCTAGACGACTTTGTGTATTTTTTTTTATTGAACATTTTTTATTGTATTTAACTAATCTATTATAGATTAGTTTAACTCTAAGTTAGCTGTTAATGCCCAGCGGTGAGACCATGCGACTCTTTCGAGGGGTCACAGATTTAAACCCAAGGTTGGCACCAGTGAGTTTTTCTGTTAAAACTTAAATTTTTTAGTGATACTTGCAATTTTTCACACGCTTTTTCGTGAACTAAAAAATCGTGAGGACGCTTTATATTTCTAGAGAATTCTAGGGATATGTGTAGCCTACCAATCAGCATTGGAGCAGCGTGGTAGGGCTTAACTCTAATCCTTCTATCCAAAAACGCCGTTACTTTTAGGGTATTAGGGTTTAAGACTTAACAGAACCACAGCTTTTCCGTCGTGAATATCGAGTCACTTCGTCACACCTCCTATGACGATACGAAAGTATGATTAGATCATAAAAAATAAGTCAATGTAAGGTACATGAATATAAAAAGCTGGCTATCATTCATAAATCTCTTTTTAGAGGATAGTTTAAGTATTTAATTCGTACTTTACTTTTATTACAAACGCATAAATGTGTGTTTTTGACCTTCTTTCGTACCAATGGATAAGTCGAACTTTTAACGGTGAAAGTTTTTATTAAAGTATCAAATAAAAGTAAAATATGATTATCTAACTAGAGTCCTCAAAACGGCTATCATTTAGTACCTTGTTACAAAACTTTAGTATCAACTAAGAAAGTTTTTTAATTAACCCCGGGATTCAGGACATTTATTTCCATTAAATATGCAGTGAAATCCCCACAGGGTATACTATATTAATTGGATTTGTTCTAAAAACTTTTGAAATTTCTTCTTTTTTTTAATCTAGTAGCACTAGTAGGTCGATGGGGTAATAAAGGGAAAAGTAAAAACATCGTCGAAGGTATCAGAATTGGAAAGAAATAATAAAAACTTAGGTTCATCACGCTACTTACAATTATGCTTTACAATTAGAAATACATTATTCAAATATGTATTTTTGAAAAGAGTGACCGCCGTGTTACTTGCTGGTTCATCTCGGTAAGAGCACCTTTCTTAACCAGTCGTAGCTTCATTGTAATTTGACGATTCAAAAGTGATTAGACAAGGCGATTTGAATAAAGAATTATTTGAATTTGAATACTCATCATCATCCCACTGCCCTTATCCCACTCTAAGTGGGGTCGGCACAAAATGTTAAAACATGTTCTCACATGATTTGGCTTCATAATTTAGGACCAGCTGCCTGCCTGACGTCAACTTACCTTAGTCGTATTTTACGACATCTCGGTAAGAAAATATCGGAAAAAGGCTCTATTTGATAAATAATTTATAGAAGTAGACGTTGTTTTGGGAAATTCCATAGAAAAAAGTAATAATATAATTATTTTGCTATAATCTGCGTTTGTTTTAGTTAGTAACAGAAGACAAGTATAACAGAAGTGTTTTATTTAAGTACGTTTCTTATATTTCCTTAAAATATCGGTAAAGGAAATAAAAGAAACATATTTATTTATCAGTTATTGATGCTTTTCTAACAAAATTGTAAGTATTTGTTGGATAAACCATTAAAAAAATATAAAGAGGTAAACTAATCAATAAATAATTTCAGTCGCTAAACAATTCAAATAATTATTAAAATATATACTGAATCCTTTGAGCAAATTTTAGTAGTTCATATTGTCTGTCACCATAACACAAGTATTAAAAGTTATTTACTTAAGGAATGAATAGCTGCGATAGATAGATAGATAGACAGGTTGAACAATTGCAATATTCAAGGATATACTTAATAATTAGTACTCTCATTAAACGTTTAAAAAAAAACAAAAATGTCCATAAACTACAAAGAAAACATTTATTAATAATTAATGTTGAGAGACCGGCTATACTCAGGTCTTATTTATCGGATGAGCCTAACTGGTTTCAAGCCCATACGGGGCTCTTATTCATGAGCTTTTTACGCGGCGTTATCGCGGCGGAAAATGGCTAACAGGGCTGGGGTTGCCGGCATCATCCTGATTGAAGTTTTTATTTAAACGCAGTACATACAAGCAAAATAATTCGATTTGGATAAATAAACATAAGCACTAATAAGTTGCTAAGGACTAGTAGTGTTTGAAAGTGTATTTAATTTACAAACATAAATATATTGAGGCCCTCGCCAAGATTGACCTTGTAAACACTTATAAATCACCGGCTGACATCTGTAAACATTTCACCTCAAGGGTTCTGGGTCACTTGGGGCTTGGGACGAAATACAGTCCGCTATTTAATGGCAGACACCTGATCCTCATCAAAATAAACGAGCGATGTTATGAAGGTTGAGATAATTAAATGAAGGGAAATATTTGTTAGAAATTTTGTTAATTTTTTTTACAATGTATACTCACATGAATGAATGCTTGAATTTATATTATCATTACTTTATATCTACATCTTGGCCGTGTGGTATCCGGCAGAATAGAATAGACCACCCTCCTTTCTTACCTAGGTGTCGTAAGAGGCGACTAAGGTATGTGCCGTGTGGTATCCGGCTGCATAGAATAGACCACCCTCCTTTCTTACCGAAGTGTCGTAAGAGGCGACTAAGGTATGTGCCGTGTGGTATCCGGCTGCATAGAATAGACCACCCTCCTTTCTTAACGAGGTGTCGTAAGAGGCGACTAAGGTATGTGCCGTGTGGTATCCGGCTGCATAGAATAGACCACCCTCCTTTCTTAACGAGGTGTCGTAAGAGGCGACTAAGGTATGTGCCGTGTGGTATCCGGCTGCATAGAATAGACCACCCTCCTTTCTTAACGAGGTGTCGTAAGAGGCGACTAAGGTATGTGCCGTGTGGTATCCGGCTGCATAGAATAGACCACCCTCCTTTCTTACCGAGGTGTCGTAAGAGGCGATTAAGGTATGTGCCGTGTGGTATCCGGCTGCATAGAATAGACCACCCTCCTTTCTTACCGAGGTGTCGTAAGAGGCGACTAAGGTATGTGCCGTGTGGTATCCGGCTGCATAGAATAGACCACCCTCCTTTCTTAACGAGGTGTCGTAAGAGGCGACTAAGGTATGTGCCGTGTGGTATCCGGCTGCATAGAATAGACCACCCTCCTTTCTTAACGAGGTGTCGTAAGAGGCGACTAAGGTATGTGCCGTGTGGTATCCGGCTGCATAGAATAGACCACCCTCCTTTCTTACCGAGGTGTCGTAAGAGGCGATTAAGGTATGTGCCGTGTGGTATCCGGCTGCATAGAATAGACCACCCTCCTTTCTTACCGAGGTGTCGTAAGAGGCGATTAAGGTATGTGCCGTGTGGTATCCGGCTGCATAGAATAGACCACCCTCCTTTCTTACCGACGTGTCGTAAGAGGCGACTAAGGTATGTGCCGTGTGGTATCCGGCTGCATAGAATAGACCACACTATTTTCTTACCGAGGTTTCCTATGAGGCGAATAAGGTATGTGGCGTGTGGTATCTGGCTGCATAGAATAGACCACCCTCCTTTCTTACCGAGGTGTCGTAAAAGGCGACTAAGGTAAGTTGACGTCAGGCAGGCGGCCGGTCGTAAAATACGTAGCCAAATCATGTGACTACACGTTTATAACATGTTGTGCCGACCCCACTTAGAGTGGGATAAGGGCAGGAGAATGATTACTTTATATATCTACTCATTATAAATTCCCCAAAGGCTGTAATATAAAAAGTCTGTATGTGAAAAATTTACTGAACGAATTTTTGTTCAGCTTTTCCTAAAAGTTCTTTAGGAAAAGTTCAATTCTTATGCCGTGTGGTATGCGGCTGAGTAGAATAGACCACCCTCATTACTAACCGGGGTGTTGTAAAAGGCGACTAAGGTAAGTCGACCCGCCGTGTAGTATCCGGCTGAGTAGAATAGGCCACCCTCATTTCTTACTGAGATTTCGTAAAAGGCGACTGAGGTAACTTGACCCACCGTGTGGTATCCGGTTAAGTAGAAAAGACCACCCTCTTTCTTACCGAGGGGTCGTAAAATACGACTAAGGTACGTTGACGTCAGGCAGCTCATAAAATCAAATCAATCAAATCATGTGACAACATGTTTGTAACATGTTGTACCGACCCCACTTAAAGTGGGATAGGGGCAAGTGGATGATGTAGTGCAATTCTTCCAGAAGGCTTAGGTTAATAGTGCATTACGGTTTTATGTAAATTGTGTTGAGAAAAACGCACAGTTGTAAAAAATAACTTTAAACTATTATTTCAACACTTAAGTTGCAGCCTATGTTTTATACAACACAAAACGTCATATATATATAATAAATCATTTATTTATTTTTATTTTTATTTATCCACAGATCTTAATATATGAATTTACAAAATATTACTTAATTTTAACTTACAGCCAATTACGGATATAAATTTGTTGACAATATTCTTATAATAATAAGGACGCCAGAGAAGTGTGTATGGATGTATGTAGATGTGTTGCATGTGTGGAGAAGTGTGTATGTGTGGTTAAGTGCATGTTTATGAAATGCGTGGAAATGCTTGAATTTGTGTATATATTTTATTATTAGTTTTTGCCCGCGGCTTCGCGATTTTTTTGGTCTGCCACAGTATCTAATTTAATTAAATTTATGATTCACAATTTTGGTCATAGTGGCTTCCACATAAAAGATAGGTATATGCTGTTGCGGGCTTCTATTTAGAACTATTAAATACAAACAATGCTACGGTACATCATCTATATGTAACTCTAATTAGGCAGCGCAAGCCGAGACAGCTCTCAGAGGCCAGATTTTTTCCTACTTTATTGACATGTATCGTTATTTTACATAAAATCAGCCTATCATATCACAAATTGTAGCCTATATGTTATTTCGATGTATAACCTATATATGTGTAAAGTTTCATCCAAATCCGTCCAATAGTTTTATCCTGAAAGGGTAACAAACATCCATCCATACTTACAAACATTCGCATTTATAATATAAGTAGGATTATAGAAATAGACCGAGCGTATTCGAAACTATCACATTTCAATAAACATGAAGTATCAAAGAAAAACATTAATAAAATATGTGGATCATCGCGAACTCTAGTGCCATTATGTTGAATAATCTTAAAGGATTTCGCGCCCGTATCAAAGTGATTTACCTTTCTGTTTATAAATGCCTCGTTACTCACGTTCCCTTTTGAACCTTCCGATACAATTGGGAGCAACTTTTGTATGAACGGACGTTACGGAATTTAGTAAAATTTTCGTTAATCTATACTTATTATAAAAGAAAGTCCCAAAAAGCTGTCTGTACGTAATTTCTCAAAATCTACTGAACGGATTTTTGTACGGTTTTCACCAAAAGATAGTGCAATACTTCTGGATGGTTTAAGTAAATAGTACATATCGGTATTATGTAAATTGTGTTAAAGAGATCGAGCAGTTGGTAAAAAACTTGCTTGCTGGGAGCTTTAGTCTCATGCGCTGCGTTAACCAGCAGAGACACGCTAAAGTTATGTAGTAGAGAATTGTAGATCTATAAAAATATTACAAAAAAGTCCGGAATAACATGTCTCTATCTGTTATGGTTAAATAACAATAACTACTTTTATGTTTAAAATTTGAATTCTAGATAAAAATTGTGACACGCTGATGTCCACGCGGGCAAAGCCGCTGGCACAGCTTGTATGTTATAGAACATGAGGTGAGGTAGCACTTTGTTTCTATCCTAGAAATGATAAAAGAGGCCTTTAACTCGCAAGGTCTCTCTCCTTTTGCAAGTAGAGAAAAATATATTTTATTATCTTTTTTTTAAATTTAATTTATTGAAAAAATGAAACTAAAGTAAATGCTTTTTACTATCCCACAGGTGAGCAGAGTCGTATTCTCTCTTTTTCTGAAGAGAAGGGTTGTAACTTAGACCCTCCACGCTGCAATGCGGATTAAGTAAGTATGTGTAGTAAGTTCATACATATCCCCAAAATTTTATAAAGATACCTGACCGGGCAAACTTTATTTAGCCATATAAATTATTTTAAAGTAATTTCTACTGTATATAAAAAAATTTGATCAAGAAAATGTTAGAGATTTATTTTTATTTTTTTCCCCAGTTTTAAGAGGTACTCTGTGTAATGTTTTCTGTACCACTGCCGAGAAACGCCCAACTGTGGCCAAACTCATCACAGGTCAGGGTTGACGACTTCCGCTATTGGATACGTCCACCGTCACCCCGCCTATTAGATTAAGGAACACTGTTTACATGGTTTATAAATTATTTACATGCATTTTAGCCTATAAAAGGAAAAACAAAATTTATTTACAATTACAACATAATAGGCCTTACATAAATAAATACATGAAAAAATTTTCTAGCAATGTTAGAGATGGACATACCTTATCACTAAGGGGTATGAAAAATAGATGGCAGCCGATTCTCAGACTTACTGAATACTTCTTTGGTTAACAGAACAAAACAATTTTTATTTGCCGCTTCAATATTCTATGCATATAAAATGCCGTTTCGGGGGAGTATGTTAACTATCATTGTGAGACAAGAATTTTATATATAAGATTCCCGATTCAGAATGTTTTCACCAAAAAGCGTGTATTTAACTGCAAAAATCAATTAGGTGTAAAGTCAAAAAGTGTAAAACACGGATAGACGTACAGGCAGATTTCTAAAATTAGATTGATACCTCTAATGGTAGCTATGTTATCAAAATTCAAAGTATACCTTTGAATTTTGTGCTGTTCTTTTGAGACATTGCTTCGCAATACGTCACAGTCACTAGCGCAGCAATATATCCTAAAGCAATGCGTAAAAAGCAAGTCGAGCCACGACATTTTATGTTGTGTGACAAGGGTCGGGGGCAACCGTTATCCAAAGAATCAAAGAAAGCTTTTAATACTGCCCGCAGCTATTCACCTGAAAACATTGTCGACATACCTACTTAATAAAAGTTGGCTGCGGTAAATTTTACTTTAAATATAACAAATTTTATTCAACATTAAAATTTAAATGTTAAATGACATAAGCTTAAGATATTATACAACATATTTTTAAGAGATTTTTTTTATATTTTAATTCATGTATCTTTTTCTTATTGTTTTCTTGTTTCAGAGATTCGAGAAGGGTTTTTTGCCGTTCTAATCTTTTTTGTATGAATTAAAAATATAAATACTTTTTATATACATTTGCAAATACTTTTTGACTGGCCCGTTGGCGCAATGGGTAGTGACCCTGTCTTCAGCTCCGTGGGTCGCGGGTTTCGTGGATCCCCGCCGAACATTTTCTATAAACAATTTGTTAATTCTTCGAGCCTGGGTATATTTGTATTTAAGTATGTATTTAATAATTAATTATTATAATAGTAAATATGATATTGTTCTATGTTCTAATAGTACCAAACTCTCCAATTAAACGTATTTTTAATGTTTATTTTTCGTGGTTGGCTGTTTTACGAAATCAGCTTTTCACCAGGCTTCCCTTAAACTTTGATATAAATTTCCAATTTTGCTTTTTAATGAAACAGTAAATACGCAATACGAGATATAGCGTTTAAGCGAAAAAAATTCAAAACTATAAATTTTGTAAACACAGTGATTGTGATAAGGGCAGAAGGATGATTATGTAAATCATTTATATTGTTAATTAAAGACTGACAGCATTTGTGTACAATTTTCTATTCCTACCCCTTTTCGCCGTTTTCTTCCATTTCTTTCTTTCATTGAGTATTATTTTCTCATAATAAAATTGAAATAAATATTTATAAGTACGCATTAGATCAAGTTAAAACGTTCGTTACTTTAATTAATTTTAAAACCCAAAAAAAAAAACAATCTATCTATATCTCTACTTACAAGTATTATGAAACCAAATCCACAAAATATTTCTGTCTGTATGTGGTCAATTTTATCAAAATCTACTAAAAGGATTTTTATACGGTTTTTATTAAAAGATAGTGCAATTCTTCCGAAAGGTTTAGGATTAATACATTACCGTTTCATGTAAATTGTGTTTAAAGTGGTCGCGCGGTTGTAAAAAACTTGAAATCCTTTCTTGCATGCGCCGCGTATGCCAGCAGAGATACAGTACAGTGAAATAGTGTACACTGTACGAGAGAATTGAAGGTCTCCAATGATACTGACAAAATATCCGCAAAAGCATGTCTCTATCAAGAGATAGAAATGTTTATCTCACAATAACTACTTTTATGTTTAAAATTTCAAGTCGGAAAAAAATTTAGATTTCCACGCGATACGAAATATATAATAAATACGATTGCGATACTCATAACTCGTGATCTTACGGTTTATGGGTTCAACCCCAGGCAAAAACGAAAATTTATGTGCCTTATTACTTAGAACAGATTTTACTTAGACATTCTTTTTTAGTACAATTTTTTAGGATTCATTTAATAGGACCTCCATTATTGCGTCTTCTAAATAGTTTATATTTTTGTTTTCAAATCGCCTTAAGGTAAGAGTTCTTAAAAATGTTATAATTTCCATGTAAGATGTCTAAGTAACAAGACTGTATTAAAATTTACATAATATAGCGGGCGAAAAACACAGCTGTGGCTATCTAAAAAATTGTGATCTAGTCTGGATTTTTCATTTTTAATAAAAAAAATTTTTATTAATTATCTTTTTATAATGCTTTTATTACAGCGTTGTTGATAATAAAATTTGTAAAGCTTATATGTATTACAAAAATAATTTACTGCATTACCTAAAAACTGCTTTTTAAGTTGGAAAACATTGGCTAACGAATTGTTTTTATTCATTGTTGTTGTAGAAAAATATTTATTAGTAAATTTTTGTCGATGTGTATCAAGAACCAAAAAAAAAGATTTTAACCTTAAATTTTAAAAGTTTAGATTGCGACCAAAGGAATATGATCTGATCAAATTAATTGAGTGTTGTTGTGCCTTAAGCACAGATGTCCATGTGGAAAAGAGGTAGACAGTTTTGGCATACACGGGCTTTCATGCCATAGGAGCTCTGGTAGGCTTTTCCACCATGGTTCTCTTAATGACACCATCAAAAGAGCTCTTGCCACCATCGACATTCCTGCTCTTCTCGAGCCTTCCGGGATATGTCGGGATGAAGAGACCAGACGGTCTGACGCTGGTTCCTTGGGAACGGGGACGGACCCTAATGTGGGACGCAACATGCGTTGATACGTTAGCCTCGTCCCATATCAGGGAAACGGCGTCAAGACCTAGAGCTGCGGCGGAAATGGCCGAATCCGGCAAGCGGCGAAAGTATGCAGTTGAGAGTTATATATTTGTGCCGTTTGCAGTTGAGACCCTAAGGCCATGGAGCCAAAGTGCAAAAAAAATTTATCCGTTTTAACACCTCGGTTGATCGCCTCTTCGGGCGACAAGAGGGCTGGCTCCTTTTTCGCACAAAGAATCAGCTTAGCGATTCAAAGCGGAAACGCTGCCAGCATTCTTGGGACTATTCCACGTGGGCATGATTTGTATAGTAGTAGTGTGTAAGTAATTTAAGATAGATATAACTTGTACATATTTGTTATAAAAAAAATGAGTGTAGGTTTAAATTAAATTCGATAAAGTTATTATCCAAATTTGATTGAAATAAAAGTTGTTCTATTTAATGTGTTCCAGATTTTCAGCTCTCTTTGGAACTAATGGCAGGATCTCATACGATATTGAAGCAAAAAATTATGTCGGGAGTTTTATTTGAAACGTGTTTCTTATTAATCTTGCCCAATGCAGAACGATTCGAGCATATATTTAATTATCTCGCAACCTTCCCTTATTTACGAATTTACGATGGCAAACTGGGACCCGATGCGGTCAAGTCTTTGTTTAATTTCCGGCCCGCTTAATTGTCGTGGAGTTGCGGCAGTCATAAACCGCCAGATCGGGATTGAGGGATAATAAACGACATAGGGGATAAGGGTGTGAAACGTAAAGCTAGGATACAATGTTTGCGTACGCGATCGTTTGTTTAAAGAACTCGTTTATTAAGGGCTCTATTTATTTATAATCTTGTTTTTTTTAATTATTACATCCGGCTGCATAGAATAGACCAACCTCATTTCTTACCGAGGTGTCGTAAGAGGTGACTAAGGTAAATGCCGTGTGGTATCCGGCTGCATAGAAAAGACCAACCTCATTTCTTACCGAGGTGTCATAAGAGGCGACTAAGGTAAATGCCGTGTGGTATCCGGCTGCATAGAATAGACCAACCTCATTTCTTACCGAGGTGTCGTAAGAGGTGACTAAGGTAAATGCCGTGTGGTATCCGGCTGCATAGAATAGACCACCCTCATTTCATACCGAAGTGTCTTAAAAGGCGATTAAGGTGAGTTGACGTCAGGCAGGCGGCCGGTCGTAAAGTACGTAGCCAAATCATGTGACAACATGTTCGTAACATGATGTGCCGACCCCACTTAGAGTGCGATAAGGGCAGGAGAATGATGATTAAATCACATTGTTGACTGCTACTTGCGTAATATCAACTCTTTCTCACGTTTCTTTCTTTTCTGATATTTGCCATTTATCATAAGAGAATTTCCAGGGCTTGTATAACCCAGCAATCAGCATTGGAGCAGCATGGTCTAAGCTCCAACAATTCTCTCCAAATAAGGACAGAGGATGCCTATGCCCTATAATGTAGATAGTAAAAGTCTTCACTCTTACTCGGTTTTTCAAATTTGTTCAATTTTCGATCAGATTATATAAACCTCCCACACTATCATCCTTTAAGCGCAATATTAAAAAAAACACTTAACTATTAATAATAATCGTCATTAAATTTACGGAAGTTATTCCTATTTATAAGTACTCATATTTTATAGACATATTTTATAGATATATTTTGGTTGTTTTTTGTTATGTATATATTTTCAATATCTTAGATTGTTGTTGTGTATATAGTGTTTAATATTTACTGTGTTAATTGAGTGTGTACACGAAGCATCGATTATTTTCTACTCACTTTCTATATCTTAAATTTTTATTATTTCCTCTGAATTTCCGGTTAGCTGGAAGAGATTCCTATCATGGAATAAGCCCGCCATTGTACATTATCTTGTTCTATTGGTTTTAAATTTGTAATTGTATTATGTGCAATAAAGAGATTTACAACAACAACAACTTCCTAAAAAAGTTAGCATGGAACTATCGATGGTAAATTTATCATAGATATGACTTTAAAATTTAGTGGATGTCATTAGTGACAATTTAAACCATTTTATCAAATGTGATTTTAAAATTAATTTGACCCCAAATCATGATATATGGGAATTGTTTGGAATTGATTGGGTTTGCAAGATATTTCCTAAAAATAAAAAAGCCCGCCATGCTCAAGTATAGTACCCGGCATTAAATAATGCACATCAATGTTTAGAGTGAAACAGCCGGCCAGTTCGGTTTCGTAGAACGCTGTCACTGTCATTTAGTTAGTATGTGACGTTTCACACGGGTTCGTCAGTCTGTGCGACAGAGACAATGCTCTATGAAGCAGAATCTAGCCGATTTCTCTCTCTAAGCCTCAATGTGCATTATTTATTGCCGGGTACTATAAGTCTTGTTCTAACAGTTGAATAATCACGCATATTGATCACTCTTGTGTTAAAGTCGTGTTATCAATTCTCCTGTTTAGACAAGTAGAAACAATTTTGATGGGCTAATACCATGTGAGATTAGTCAGGAAGTTGGTGCTACATTAATGTAAGCTGTGCAGATTACTTCCTACTTTAAGTATTCCGTGGATATATTCTACAGATCTACTCTATATCTACTATATCTACTAATACTCATTATTAAATTTATAGTATTTTAAAATCTATTTGACTACATAATGTTTTTATTAAAATTTTTGAAGTAGCGGATGCTTCGCTTTGAAAGGGGTCATTTGGATAGAGGTATTGTGTGCAAGTACAACTTTATAAGAGTGTTTATTTCTAAACGGATAGAGGAATTGCTTTGATGTCATTGTTATAATAAACGTGTGAAAATATTAGCGTGTGGGCTTTTGTCCGTAATTTATGGAGGAGTGCAATCATACGTATGAATAATTTTAAAAATATCCGGGCTGCAATAGAGAAGATGGTTAGCAATATCCAACCGCAGAGCTGCGATAGCCTAGTGGTGAGACCGTGCGACTCTCTAGAGACGACAAAGATTCAAACCCCGGGCAGGCACCAATGAGTTTTTCTATTAAAACTAATGTATCTAATTGATAATTGCAATTTTTCACACGCTTTTCGATGAAGGAAAACATCGTGAGGAAACCTGCATATCTCTAGAGAATTCTAAGGATATGTGTAATCTACCAATCCGCATTGGAGCAGCGTGGTAGGTTTTAGCTCCAATCCTTCTCTCCAAAATCGGAGAGAGGAGGCCTTAGCCCAGCAGTGGGCATATTAACAGGCTGTTACTTTACTTTACTTTATCTTCCTGCCCTTATCCTACTCTAAGTGGGGTCGACACAACATGTTACAAACATGTTGTCACAGGATTCGGCTACCTATTTTACGACCGGCCGCATGCCTGACGTCAACCTACCTTAGTCGCATTATACGTTACTTTACTGTTACTTTACTTTTTTTACTTTACTAATATCCCAACCAGGGAATAGTCATAAAATATATAAAGTTCCAAATCTATTAACCTTCGCAATCATTAAAGGTAAGAAAACATTTAAAGCTTGTAGGTAACGATCTGCTCCTATCCCACTGCTGGGCATAGATTTCCTCTCTTCGTTTTTAGAGAGCCTTAAGGAGTGGAGCTGTTAGGCCTACCACGCTGTTCCAATGTGGATTGGTAGGGTAACATATCCCTAGAATTCTCTAGAAATA
The DNA here is from genome assembly GCA_947086505.1 of Morpho deidamia. Classification (NCBI taxonomy): domain Eukaryota; kingdom Metazoa; phylum Arthropoda; class Insecta; order Lepidoptera; family Nymphalidae; genus Morpho; species Morpho deidamia. The sequence continues at coordinate 5,216,184 of CAMTZC010000003.1, forward strand.
CGCAGGTTTCCTCGCGATGTTTTTCTTCATCGTAAAGCGTGTGATAAATTACAATTATCAAATAAGTTTTAACAGAACTAGTCGTTGGTGCTTGCCTGAACCTGTAACTCCTTGAAAGAGTCGTTTGGTCTCAGCGCTGAGCTATCACAGCATTTTTGCACTAATATATAAAGATGAAGTTTGTTTGTTTGTTTGAACGCGCTAATCTCAGGAACTACTGGACCGATTTGAAAATTTTTTTAAGTGTAAGATAGTCCATTTATCGAGGAAGGCTATAGGCTATATACCATATATATACCATCACGCTAAGATAAATAGGAGAGGAGCAGCAATAAAAAAATTATTTGAGTAGTTATGGTTAAAACAGTTTAACATTAAAAGGTAGACACATGATGTCATGGACATTTATTTAGAACTTTTAGGAGGGAACAATTTTGTAGTACATGATTTTTGAATAATTTTCACCGTTTACTTAGCGCACGCAAGTAAAGCTTTAAATTTTGCCGTTTCCGCAACATTTTTTATTTCTGCTCCTCTCCTATACATCTTAGCGTAATTTTATATAGCCTATATTCTTCCTCAATAAACTCAAAGAATTTTTCAAATCGGTCCAGTAGTTCCAGAGTTTAGCGCGTTCAAACAATCAATCAATCAAATATACAAACGAACAAACGAACAAACAAACAAACAAACAAACAAACAAACAAACAAACAAACAAACAAACAAACAAACAAACTCTTTAGCTTTATATGTTATTATAGATGTTAAAACATAGATAGTTATTATTAATTAGACTATTTTCTCATTTCCGCTTCCGAATTAATAAACAGAGGCGGAGGCGGTCAAGCTTCCCTGCTCACTTAATTGCCATCAAGTTGCGGTCTGTCATAAAATGTGGGAAGATTGCGGTGTTAGGGAATGCTAATAGCGCTTACGGGACAGCTGCAAAAAAATGAATAGGATTTTTCTGCGACGACCATGTTTTTATTTTTAAAACTTTGTCATCCATTAGTGTTACTCCTGTTGTGTTGCTATCATCACAGCGGCAGTGTTCTAGAAAGTACTTTGTTCTTTTCAAGTGAAATCCTTTTTTAAAGCCTCTTAACGCGAGTTGCTGTAGTAAATAATAGTACCTATTTGTATAAAGGATTCTTGTTAAATTGATATCCACATTTAGACTAAAACTAACATTTCTGTCTCTTCTTTCTCGTCCCTTTATCCCACTTTAAGTGGGGTTGGCAAAACATGTTTATCTCTTCCATTTTTTCTGTTTTGTATTATTACTTCTGTATTCCATTCTCCCCTATCATCGCGGTACGATTCCCGCCGAGGGCCAACATTTTCTATAAACAATTTGTTGGTTCTTCGAATCTAAGTGTATATTTGTATTTAAGTATGTATTTAAAATTATATAGGTAACCAGTGGTCCGTCACCCATAACACAAGAATTAAGTTACTTATTTTGGAAACGGACGACTGTGTGTGTAAGTGTCCCATATATTTATCTTATTTATCTTATATTAATCTAACATTCTCTTTTCCTCCCTTTGGTCACATATCTATCCACATATTTAACACTCGTTTGGTCAGATGATTTTCATCTCTCCTCATTACATGTCCATGCCATCTTAATCTTGAACCTCACCACATTTCTGTCATCATCCTTCTGCCCTTATCCCACTCTAAGTGGGGTCGGCACAACGATTCAGCGACGTATATTACGGCCGGCCGCCTGCCTGACATCAACTTTCCTTAGATGTATTTTACGACACCTCGGTAAGAAATGGGGGTGGTCTATTCTACACAGCCGCATACCACACGGCAGGCCGACTTACCTTAGTCGCCTTTTCGACACCTCGGTAAGAACTGAGGGTGGTCTATTCTACTTACTTTATTCCACACGGCATACCTCACCACATTTCTGTATGAAGCAAAATAAATAAATGGATATTGTCAGCAAAAATTTAAATACAATTAAATGACGGGATTCGGTCAAACGATTCCAAAGCTCAAAATATATATTGTACCGGTCTCGTCAAAAAGTAGAATTGAAAATTCAATTAAGCTCGCATATGGCTGCGAGATACGTTTTAATATTCATACGATCCATGCCATGACGGATCCGAAAAAAGGGTTAAGCCTTTAGAAAATATTTTATAATGTGTGTCTGTAACGCCATGTTGATGAACTACTTGCTAAGTTTTAATATTTAAGGTTCGAAAATATTCAAAACAATATAATATTAATTATAAAAAGCGAAGTAGCCAGTTCTCCAAATTTGGAGAAAGTGTTGCTTAATTCTTTTTAGAGATAATTTGTGTTTTATATCCAATATTAGATTTTAAATTTTGCAATTCCTAAGTCTAATTATATAAAAATACAGATCACACCGTGGTTAGTGTGGTATGGAAGAGACCTTACATAGATTGTGTGGTTCAAGTGAAGGTAGAAAAAAAAATAAGACCTAATTACTAGAGAAGGAAGTCTATGGCGTCTCTACCAAACCTAATATAAAGGTATCTCGATTTTATCGCAAAAACCAGAAAAGAGTATTTTTTTCAATTCAAGTTAGTCGATTTTTTACAAATCGATTTATTTAGAAGGGAGAAAAATTGATTATTGAATAATTGATGTATCCAAATCACACCCTAACGTGCTCCCATCGCATTACAGACATTTTAAAGTTTTTTTATGGTGAAGGTATATGAGAATATTTCTATGGCTTATACAAATTGATTCAGAAACTGGCGCCTATATATTTCCGGTACTATGAATACTAGGCACGTTAACACAATTCCGGTGAAATGCTCACCGGAATGGAAGTAACACTATTGGTTTTCGTTTCGGTTCGCATCGGCGCACAATCGCCATCATTAGCGGTCGTGGCCATCCACATGTGTATTGATCTTTGTCGACATGAAATTGTTGATGAATTTAACAGAGAATCTAATTTTCGTCCCTCGATAAATATCGTAATAATTTATAACTAAATTATTTATATAGTGTTAGGAATGGAAACTGGCAACACTATAATCACGTGGCCGATGGCAAGGAAGGGTCTAGATTTTGGAGCGAAAATTGTGAATAAAACATGAAGCTCGCCTTATTGGAGGTAGTCTTGTTGTAATACTCGACTCTTACGGTTTTTAGACGCTTACGCGACTAGATAGTGTTATTACTTGGAGTTTCGTTATAAACGAGAGTTGTACGATTATGAAACGAACCCGCGTTTAGATCGTGTTACAATCTGTCTTGGTTAAACAATAAGGTATAATTAGTGTTGCTGTTCTGTTCTAATACTTCGGGTAGACTCTCGTCTACTTACCTACATTAAGTGTTCTTTGTTATATAGCTTTGCCATTATAACAGTTTAAAACACTGTTAAAAAGAGGCTGATACAGAAAGCCTATTGAGGATTACTTGGATGACAAGAATGCGTACAGCTACTCTTCGACACTGTACATGACAGTAATGACTAAATGTATCTAGTAATAAGAACTATGTTTTTAAAAGAGTAACCGCCGAGTTACTTGTTGGCTCTTCTGGGTAGAAACAGCTTCCGCAACAACAGTAGAGTTGATGATTCAATGCACTCGTTTATAAGTTTACTTGAATAAAAATATATTTAATTTGAATTTGAATTGAATCTCTAATATATATTAAATAATATATTCTAATAAATAAGACTTTAAACTCTTTGTCATTGAGCTTTCACGTTTATAAAATAATTATACATATTTTTATAACTAAATGTATGTGACAATTACACATACGGCTGTATGTCGCCAAAGTATCTTAATACTTGTGTTATGCGTGACAGACAGTTGACAAATATATACTTAAATACATAATAAATTGATACATAATTAAAATACATAAATACACCTAGAAGCAAAGAACAAATATTTTGCTTATAGAAAATGTTGGCCCTCGAGAATCGAACCGTCAACCTGCTGAGTTAAAGGCTGGGTCAATGCAAACTGCGCCAACGGGTCAGTCAATTTTAATAGCGTGGTAAAATCAGCAATAGCTGCATTAAGAAAAAAATTGTAATTTGAATAGTTGTTCATATACACTCGAAGAATAATAACGCCTCGTGCGTAAACAATACGTCGCGTTAAAACTCCGCAATAGTTGTAAAAAGAAGTTACTTATAGTATATTCGGCTTAACGACCCACGCCTAACGCCTAAAATGGAACACTGCTCGATAAAAATACGATAATAATAAGAGCTACCGTTCATTTATAGAAGCAGGCGTTACTTTGCGGAATTCCATATTACAAGCAATATAACAGAACCAACTACTTTGCTCTAATCCGCACGGCTCCACGTAAAAATCAGTACGATTTTTGTCGTGGAGCCTATCCTCCTGATGATGCTTCGGTTTCGGGGCGAAACGATCGTCGAGATTGTGGTGGTGGGTGTGTGTGCTGCTTTTGTGTGCGTTGTTGCTGGTGAATTGCGCCTTGGGGTGCATGTGGTGGCTGGTCCTGCATGTATAAGGTGCGTAGATTTTGCCTGCTTCATACACATTGGCTTTGCATGCATTCACTTAACCCGTGCGGATTATAGCAAAGTAGTTGGTTCTGTTACATTGTTGTAAGAGCTACCGTGTTAATAGATATCTGGATATCCATTTGTTACATTTCGACGTATTTTTAACGCACGGTAAAAAACCTCTCGTGCTTAGATAGGTCTGGCAGGTTTGTCTAATACTAGTGTATTTTTATTTGAATCATTTAGACCGCCTTATATATGTATTATAGACAACAAATTATTTTTTCTAATACATGAGCTGTTATCGTAATCAAAACTATATAAATTAGTATCCATCAAAATATAATTGAGCTGCCATACGTCAACCCCTATGTTTAATGTCCGACTCGCTTAGTTGTCGTAAACTTGCGGCAGTAATAAACTACCGGATCGGAATTGAGGGATAACAAGGGACGTAACTGATTTGGGTACAAATTTTAATCCCGGCCCACGTTGTTTGCAATACGTACCGTTGTTTTTTATTATCGTACCCAATCTTTGTAAATAATGCGACATACTGTATAAAATGTTTGAGCGCGTTTGGAAGTCAACAGGATTAGTGACTTTACGTTAAAAATAACTCAGAATAAAAAGGGATGAGAGACATAGATTGCACGAATTGATTCGCGTAATTCTGCCCTATATTCAACAACATTTACACTCTAAGCGTTTTGGTTATAAAGTGAAGTCATCATTCTCCTGCCCTTATCCCTCTCTAAGTGGGATCGGCACAACATGTATTAAACATGTTGTAACATGATTTGGCTAGGTATTTTACGACCGGCCGCCTGCCTGACGTCAATTTACCTTAGTCGCCTTTTACGACACCTCGGTAAGAAATGAGGGTGGTCTATTCTACTTAGCCGGATACCACACGGCAGTGGTTTTAAAGTGAAGTGTACACTATAAATATTAATTTACTAATAAGGCAAATACATGATATTGCAAACATTATTTCAAGATGAAATTCTAGTGAACGTGCATACGTTATGCACAACAATTTTAAAAGTGGTATAGTCTTATTTTTATACAAGCTTTTTCCTGCGGCTTCGCTTGCGTGGAATTTGGTCTCCCACATTAAGTAGTAATTTTACTTAATTTAAAATAAAAATGTGTAACTTTAAAACTGACTAATGATTAGACATATATAATGACGTAATTGACTTATCAACCTATTCACCTCGGGTATATAGTAAAAGGATATTCTACTATATATCCTTTTAATATTAATATAACGACAACAATATTTTTCCTTAAGACTTATTAATAAATAAGAAGTAATTTTCCAAAAGTCTTTTAAACTTTTTCAACAACTCAACACATAATGACAGCGACAATGCTTTTTTTTTACTGACGAACTATATGGAGGAGGTTGTATTTAAAACACGTCGTAACAATATAACAGCTTTTATAGCCCATCGGTGAAACCGCGCGACTATTTCGAGGGGGTCACGAGTTCAAACCCCGGGTAGGCACCAATGCGTTATTCTATTAAAACTTATATGTCTAATTGATAATTGCAATTTATCACTCGCTTTTGGGTCAAGGAAAACATCGTGAGGAATACCTGCATATTTCTTTAGAATTCTGCGGATACCAATCTGCATTGGAGCAGCGTGGTAGTTCTTAGCTCAAACCTTTTCCTTCAGAAAGGGAGGGAGGAGGCTTATGCCCAGCAGTGGAATTTTAACAGACCGTTTCTTTACTTAACTTTACGATATACCATGATAAATCGATTAGCATAATAAAGAAAAGATTCTATACGTAGTACGTAGATTCCTAGTGTTATACTAAAATTACAGAATACATATATTTAAAAATAGTTCTTCAGTCAGATATAACAACAAAGTCTTTGTTCAGTTTCCAGTCCACTTAATTGTCGTGAAACTGTAGGCTGTCGTAAACTGCAGAAACTATTGCGGTACTGAGGGAGTTATGGGATCGCTGTGGGAAATGTACATAAGACGAAACAACGTTGACATCTTTGGTCATGACAAGAATAGGACAAGTTTTTCGTGTACGAAGTATTAATTATTTTCGTAGAAGTAATTTGTTTCGCAAGATAAATAGGGCTGATATGTCTTCGCGGATAAAATTTTGATAAATAAACAAAAACAAAGAGTGATTTATAGTTTAATACTTTATAGACTGAGGCTTTACTTGGCAGAGATCCATAATACAAAAGTAATAATAAAATTATTTTGCTATAATCCGCGATAGAGTAAATAGAAAAAATATATAGTGCTAAATGTATAGTGGACTATCGTTTTTTTCATACCCGTTACATGCAGGATTCGTAAAAACACATGCACAAACCTCCGCAAAAGCAATCGCAAAGCTTTGCAATTTTGGTGTGAAGTCTATCTCCTGATGATGCTTCGGTTGCGGGGTGAAACGATTGTTGAGCTTGTGATAGTGAACGTGTGTAGTGCTTGTGTATTATGGTGGCAGTGGTGGAGGTTTGTGCATGTGTTTTTACGAATCCTGCATGTAACGGGTATGAAAAAACGGATAGTCCACTATACAGCACTTTATATTTTTTTTATATTTACTGTATCGCGGATTATAGCAAAGTAATTTTATTATTACTTTTGTATTATAGTTTAATGTTAAAAAATCAAATATTTAAAATATTTGATTTTTAAAATATTTAAAATATTTGATTTTTGAGTTAAGTACTCTTGGACAAACAAGTTGGTATATTATTATGAGATACTATAGCACATAAGCTTACGGTAAGTGCTTTAGAATTATGCATGCTGAGGTAAATGTTTCAGGGCAAGTAAAGTGAATCCGACTAATGTAATTTTTCTTTTTTATTTGCATTTTATTCTTGGCAATATTATCCTTGGCCTATTATTGTATAACAAAATCAAAAGATAAGTAGTGATTTATAGAATCAGGCGTTACTTTGCGGAATTCCATATAACAGAGGCTACAACAGAACTACTTTGTTATAATCCGCGTTCGTTAAGAAAATGTATGGAATGCAAACAAAAATACTATAGCAAATTGGTATTTGAGTTCCGACCAATAATTGACATACCTTCATGCAATTTTATTATTCATTCTTCAATATACAATTGAGTTGAGCGAAGAAAGAAGTCCATTAAAATTGTTTTTTATACTAAGTTATTTCCTTTTCAACGCAGCTAAGGAGAAACGTTCAAGAATATTTTTACTCGCGCCACTACGCTTAGATATATTTTTTAATTTAGCTTCATGATTAAAGGTAAATACGTATAGACAGGAGGTTTAAAGTTAGTTAATTTAAATAATTTATAGAATAAGGCGTTACTTTACGGAGATCCATAATACATACAAAAATTAATGAAAAAATTATTTTGTTATAATCCGCGATAAAAGAAAATATACCTATGTAATGCTAAGTGTAGAGTGTAATATCCGTTCTCATACCTGATACATGCAGAACATGAAAACTCACGCACCACCCGCCACTCATAACACAACTATACACAAGCACCGTCCGCATTTACTACCACAATCTCGACAATCGTTTCGGCCTGTAACCGAAGCATCTTCGGGATATAGACTCCACAACAAAATAGCAAAGCCTTTGCGATTTTGTACACTTACCATTTATCAATACATATATTTTATTTTACCGTAGAGATAAATAATAACATTTCATTAATTTAAACAAAAAAACATACATTTACCTCGACTTACATCGCTATGTAAATTTAGGTTAAAAATTGGAATAATGGACTGGCTTTTTTATACAGATTAGTATTACTACATCTAGACTAGAAGACTTATATTTATGTATTTTATTTATTTGTTTATGTACTATATAAAAACATAATAAAAAAACATTATTCATAAAAAAACACTTTGCAAAGGTCAACTTATCCCTTTGACGGAGATCTCTAACTCCAGCTAACTTTCGAAGTGAGACAATTTATAGTGCAACAGTTCTGGTACGTAGATATCAAAAATTAAGAATTCAAATTATATATATAAATTGTATTGTTATTGTTTTCAAGAAATTTAATTTACTTAAATATTTACAAATCGTTACTTCTTTAATTCTTTACTGGGATTTTAATTTGAACCCAACCCAAAATTTTGGATCTTGTTAGAAGAAAGTTTCCAACTACCTTAAATAGTTGGCAAGACTATGCGAATTATAAAGGCAACTTTGAAGCTGCCCGTTTCACAAGTTTAATACGTAACATGTATATACACGCTCGTATTTACTTCTTATATACACATTCTTCAAGACGTAAATATTGTTAAAGAATAAAGTGTGTTTATCTGTATGTCCTTCCTTCACGTCCAGCAGCGAAAATGTATGATTTTCAGTAATCAAATGTGTAAAGCTGCAGGCTAAAGCTATAACGTAAATAAATTCAATATCTTTATACACAAAAATACCGTGGCACGATGTGCGTTTACGCTAATCTTCAAGACTACTGCACAGATTTCTATAAAGCTTTCTATATAGTTATATTTTGGTCCAACTTAAAGTAATAGGATAGTTTTTATTTCGATTAATAATCTTATATTCGACATCATTTTTTTATATTCAATAGCTCTAATTTAGTTCTAAATTCTTTAATTTTTTTCGTTGCCATGTGGTATTCGGGTGAGTAGAATAAGAGAATTTTTCATATCTATAATCTATACTTATTGTAGAATAGACCACTCTCATTACTTATCGAGGTTTCGTAAAAGGCGACTAAGGTAAGTTGAGGTCAGGCAGGCGGCTGGTCGTAAAATACGTAGCCAAATCACGTGACAACATGTTTGTAACATTCTGTGCCGACCCCATTTAGAGTGGGAAAAGGGCAGGAGGGTGATGACTTTTATACGATTCACATGCTCTTTATGGCGAAGAAAACCTCTTATCAGAACCTATACATCCAAAAAGACTTCCTGAAATATATCGAAACTTCCGAAACATATTGGACCAGAGCTATCAAAGCCTAATTAATCGTCTTCTCGAATGATAGAGTACACTTTTACCCAACAGTGTGATAGTGACATGCCCGTAAACTAAACACCAAAAGCATTAATAAAGAAAGCCGCAAATAAGAGATTTTTTACTCGCTGTAAAGTCAAAATAATGGGTAGCAAAGTTTACAAGCAAAAGAGAGAACCTAATCATTCTTCACAAGAATTACGGAATCCACGATGACACCTCATTATTTATTCGAGAATGCAATAATATGCAAATTGGGGTTCCGACCTCGAGCCCATCTTCTCGACAATTTTACGAGGCACGCCACTCATTTCAAGGCGAAGATTTTATTCTTTATGCATAGCCATGAGTGTTCCGCGTTTCTAACGTCGGAATACAAAAAACGGTTGCATTATAATGGAAACTAAAAAAGAAATAAGTGTGCCATGTTGTGAAACGCAACTTTAAAAAGTTTTCCAGGAATTTTTTGAGAATCTGTATAAACCTATGTAATATACTGTCCAAGATAATTTATAAGAATTAGGTGGATTGTATGATAGAACTTTGCCAAGTTCCATCATACAAAAATAATGTCAATATTATTTACTATCTATTAAACGCAACTCCGTTCGCCTGGACTGCAGTCTTTTTATTTGAGTAAACCGTTATACTTAAATTTATTATGGTTAAAGTGGGTAACCTTAAAAGCTAGACACATGCTGTCGTGGACTTTTATTTAGAACTTTCAGAGCGGAACAATTTTGTATTTTTGATAACTTTCACTGTTTCGCTAAGTATAGCGCACGCAATTTTACCGTTTTCGCAGTATTTTTTATTGCCGCTCCTCTCTAATTCATCTTAGCGTGATGCTATATTGTCTATAGTCTTCCTCGATAAATGAACTATCTTTCACTCAAATAATTTTTCAAATCGATCCAGTCGTTTCTGAGATAAGTGCGTTCAAACAATCAAACAAACAAACTCTTCAGCTTTATATATTATAATTAATTAGTATTAGTATAGTATAGAGTATAGATAAACAACTAGCTGTCCTGCCTCGCGTTGCTGTGGCTCAATCTGGTTTCTAATTTCCCTCGAAACAGAACTCAACCACCAAACTTTACAGGAACATCCGTTCGGGTTTAGATTACTAAAGATTATCTGAAAATTTATTTATGAGCCATATCGATGTCTATAAGGGACATACATCTAAGATCGTTAAGAGATACTCTCTTAGAAACTATTTGTGTAAAACTATTTTTTTTTGTTAATACTAACTAGAACTATTAAAATTTGAAATATTCGTTAATAATGGCATAATGAATAGAATATTATTTTGATTTACAATTTTATTTATTATTATTGTATTTTCGAATACATAAAGGTGAGAATAAAAAGCCCTTATTTTGTATGTATTGTATATTAATGAAAATAGTTGACTTGACAAATTCGATCGTAGTAGAAAAAGGTGAGTCTTTTTTGACAGTTTGTAAAAAGGTTATGTGATATGTTTTTAACGGCCTGGAATCGAGTCCTTTAATATGACCCGTCAGAAGTCTAAACATCCTCCCGGCGGTTGAAAGTGTGCTTTCAATCCTTTAAATCTTCAGCTGTGGGCAGGAGGCAGAGACGCGTCAGAGGTCGACGTATGCAGCCTCTCGTAGTTTTAATATTTGCTACTCTTGAGACTCCGTCGGGTCCCGGGAACAATCGTATTACTCGTCCAAGACGCCAATTCAAAGGAGGTGTGTTATCTTCTGCAAGAATAACCATATCACCAATGTTGAGCTGAGCCGTATTGCTTCGCCATTTTGTTCTTTGCTGCAGCTCAGCGATGTATTCTTTCTGCCATCTGTTCCAAAAATGTTGCCGCACCCTTTCAAGTTGTTCATATCGCTTTCGCGGATTTTCACTGCATTTTTCCAATATTGGTGAAGGTAGCGCTGTCAGTGGTCTGCCTATTATAAAGTGTCCGGGAGATAGGGAGAGAAGGTCGTCAGGACTGGATGACAAGGGACACAAAGGACGACTGTTAAGAATCGCCTCTATTTGCGAAAACAAAGTCGAAATCTCTTCAAACGTTAAATGACTATTGCCAATGACACGTCTAATATGGTATTTAGCGGATTTTACACCCGCTTCCCAGATTCCGCCGAAATGAGGAGCGTAAGTAGGTATGAATTTAAATGTAATACCTTCTTGACTTGCAAAATCAGATAGGCCAAATTGATTTTGTTTAATAAAATTTCCTATTTCTTTAGCGGCGGCTACGAAATTGCGTCCGTTATCACTAAATATTTCCGTTGGCTTACCCCTGCGCGCTATGAATCTCCTAAGAGTCATTATAAATGCATCCTTTGTCAGATCACTGACTGCTTCTAGATGAATGCACTTGTATCTCATACATACGAAAAGACATAAATAGCATTTTATTAAGCGACTTCCACGTCCCTTACGATTTATGATTAAGAAAGGTCCCGCAAAATCTATTCCAACTGTTATAAATGGAAAATCTGAAGTTACGCGTTGATGAGGTAAGTCACCCATCTTAGGACATAGTGTTTTGGCACGTAGTCGCCTACACCGCACACAGTTGTTAACTGTGCGTCTCGCTAATCGCTTCCCGTTTATAGGCCAGATTACTTCCCTCACAGTTGCTAATAACAATTGTGGGCCTGAATGGAAACTGACTAAATGTTCCTTTTCAAAGTAAAGGACAGTTAATCTATGTTTTGCATCTAGTAGTATAGGATGTTTCTTTTCAAATGAATAATTAGACGCCCCAATGCGCCCACCTACACGAATCAAGTTATTTTTATCTATAAACGGAGAAAGGGACAATATTTTGCTTTTGTTTGGTAATGGTCTCCCTCTCATCAATAGATCATATTCGGTTGCAAATGACTCGCGTTGTGCAATAACACATAGAGAGTGAAACGATTCTTGCAACTCTGCCACAGATAATATGCCTAACCGTTTGGTTTTACAGTGCTTAATATTATATAAATATCTATGGACATAAGCCACAGCTCTTAGTAATCTATTAAACGAGGAATATTTATTGAATTTAATAATAGATTCATATTCTACCGCCAAATGCGCCTTAATTTCCGGCAAACCTTTCAAGTCATTTGGCTTCAGGATTGGCCATTCCGAATCATTTTTATTTAAGAAATCGGGGCCGTACCACCATATATTCATCGACATAAAATATTTGATATCTACTCCCCTAGATATTAAATCTGCCGGGTTTAATGCAGTTGGTACATACCGCCATGAGGACGATTTAGTTAACTCTAGTATTTCACCAGTACGATTAGCTACGAACGTCTTTAATCTAGTAAGATCCCCATGAATCCAACCCAAAACAACACTTGAATCACACCAATATATTACTCGGTCCGGTTTATATCGGAGCGCATCTAGAACAGACTTGCATAAGCGGGCAGAGAGCAAAGCAGCGCACAATTCAAGACGTGGAATTGTTGTTGGTTTTAATGGAGATACCTTTGATTTCGCACACAAAAGCTTTATAGTAACCTTATTCTCACAATCAATAGATTTTATGTAAACGCATGCGCCATATGCGCTTTGAGATGCATCACTAAAAGAATGTAATTCAATGGCTTTAGGTGAATCACATAAAACTAAGCGACAAATTTTTAATTTTGTAATGGCAAATCACATTATCTGCAAATTTAAGCCATTCGTCCTTTATGGCCTGGGTAACTGGTTCATCCCAGCCCATCCCCCTTTGCCATAATTTTTGTATAATAATTTTGGGTTTAATTACCACTGGACTCAATATACCTAACGGATCAAATATTTTGGACGAAGCGGACATTATTAACCGTTTTGTTATTATGGCATCGTTGCTTTGAGTAAGATTTTTAATTGGAAAATTTAACGTGTCACTAGAGGGATTCCACCCGAGGCCAAGGGTATTAGACGACTCACTAATTGTTAAATTATCTTCAGAATTTATATCTATATTTTCAAAAATAGCCGGCATGTTGCTTTTGTACTTCCTTAGTTTGAAGCATCCAGACTCAAGTGCCTTAGAAATTGAGATTTGAATATATTGCAAATCACGCTCCGTATTGGCTCCAGTTATCAGATCATCTACATAAAAATCCCTTTGTATGATGTTTTTGATAAGTTCATCATTTTGCTCTTCGCCTAATTGCCACAAGCATCGCGTGCTTAAATAGCTCGCACTTGCGGTTCCGTAAGTGAGAGTATTCAGCCTCAATATCTGAAGAGCTTGGGACTCATGCTCTCGCCAGAGCATGCGTTGCAAATCGCGATCCTTTTCATTTACTAAAACCTGGCGATACATTTTTTCTATATCTCCGGTCAGTAAGAATTTGTATTGCCTAGCCCTAATTAAAATGGCAAATAAGGAATCTTGAAGATTTGGACCAACCATTAAAATATCATTCAAAGCATACCCTGAAGAAGACGGAGCAGAGCCATCAAAAACAACACGAAGCTTGGTAGATTCACTATCCTGCTTTAAAACAGCATGGTGACATAAGTAATAACATATGCTTGATTTTTCAGTTGCTAGTGAGAGATGACCTAATGAAGCATATTCTTTAATAAAATTAGAATATTCAATCTTAAGAAATGGCTGTTTTTTGAATCGCCTTTCTAAACAATACAAACGCTTTTTTGCTATACTGAATGTATCCCCCAGGCAATCTCTTAAGTCCTTTAAAGGTAGCCTTACACAAAACCTCCCTGTTGAATCTCTTTTAGTATACTTGATAAAATGATTTTCACAAGCAACATCATTATCACTTATTATATTTTTTGTAGGTATTTCCTCTAAGTCCCAAAATTTGGTTAACAACCTTTCAATGTTACATTCATTTGAAACTTTAGTAATTAAAGAATAATTCATACAAATTACTTTATCTGAAGTGTATGTATTTATAGGACCAGATATTATCCAGCCAAGTTTAGTGTTCTTTAATTTTGGACTATTGGAACCGAGTGAATGTTGTCCATCACACAACAAGTCCCAAAACAAATCTGCCCCTATTATTATATCTATAGGTTGTGGTTGATAAAATGTAGGATCAGCCAATGCAATGTTTTGAGGTAAACTAAGTGTGTCTAGTGTGATGGGGTGCCTAGGAATATTACCCGTCAGTTCATTTAGTACCAGACAAGATAAATCTACACCAAAATCACTATTGAGAGATTTTATATATATATTGCAACTTTCATTCACATTGCCAGCAATATTATTGCCTATTCCTATGACCTTTAGCGAGTCAATGGGATGTGATTTAAGAGAAAGCTTATTTTTTAATGATCTAGAAATAAATGATGATTGGCTACCGCAATCTAGAAGTGCTCGAACTGTGCTCTTTTGCTGAGTCACTGAATTCGACACCTGAATCATAGCAGTTGACAGAAGTATGTAATTTGTATTTTGATTTGAATAATTAATTATTATTTCATCATTGACTTCAACATCCGCAAACTGATTGACAGACTGTGCTGGTTTATGAAGCATGGTATTGTGCCTACCTTTACATTCGCGACAGGGTCCCATGCGACATTTGCTTGTAGGATGACCCTGCCTAAGGCAGTTTGTACATAGCTTGTACTTAGAGACCTCATTTATTCTTTCTTCAACAGACTTTTCCTTAAACATTGGGCAATTGAAAATGTTATGATTGTTATTGCATATAATGCATAAAAGATCTTTTGATTTGGTAGGTTTAGTTATATAAGAAGTAGCAAAAGATCTAGTAAATGAGGAGTCCCCCCTTTTATTATTAGAATTATTGCTATTATCATTATTGCGCATATTAGCCATTGGCGGCTTGTGCATGACAGAATGAGTTTTACTATGTTTTAAAGAATCCAAAACATCTGCACGATCAATCATAAATTTGAAGAATTGTTCCAAAGTTGGAGTATCACTATCAAGACTGTTTCGATATTCTTCCCATTTTATTAATGTATTGCTATCTAATTTTGAAGATATCATAAATATAATTAGCACGTCCCACTTATCTGTCGGTTGCCCTAAGCTGGACAAAGCACGCAAATTCTTTGAGATATGATCAACTAAAAACCTCAATGACCTCTCCGAATCATGTGGAAGTGGCTTAATATTAAATAATGAAGTTAAATGTTGATTAATTAAAATTCTCTTATTGTTATAACGTGAACACAATAATTTCCAGGCTTCTAAATAATTTGCAGATGAGATTTCAAAATTAGATAATACCCTAGCAGCATCACCCTCCAAGTACGATGACAAGTAATGAAATTTCTGAATTTCAGTAATATTTGAATTTTTATGAATTAAATTTTCATAAGTATCACGGAAGTCAAGCCATCGGAAATATGATCCATCAAATTTAGAAATTTGGATTTGAGGAAGTCTAATGCCTATTTCTTGATGATCTGAGTGACAAGAATTGTCAAGAAATGATCCACGTGTATGTTCACAATCAACCTTTTTTGTGAATTTCTCAACAAAGTTCTTGGCCGTAGCTATATTAATAATGATATCACGTTCAATATTGTCACGCTCATCTATTTCTGTGCTAATATTTTCAGGATTTAAAACTTCTATTTCATTTTGCAAGTCATCAACCCTGACTGACAATGCCTCAAACTTTGCAAGCTTTAAGTTTAACTCTGTTAATTGAATATTATTTAACTCTGCTAAATTGGAAATACTGCTTAAATAGTTTTTAAATTTAGTGATCTGACCCTTAGCAGAAGTTCTCTTTATAATCAACTCTTTTAAGCGACCTTTGTCTAACGTTTCAATAGGCATTATGAGTCAAGTTAATAAATAATAAAGAACTACAATAATTGAAAGTTGTTTGAAATAAAAGGAAAAATAAGAAATAGAATGCTCACGCTCCTCGTTTCAGTAGGAACTGCTATTCAGGAACTCGGGTATGGTGCTCAGCAAACCGCCTATTCGCTTGATGCAAATCCGCCTCATTGATATACACAGATGGCAGAGATAACTTCCTTTGTAGGTTGCCCTTCTATAGATGTTCCCGTTTAGCAGAGATAACTTCCTTTTTAGATTGCCCTTCTATAGATGTTCCCGTTTAGCAGAGATAACTTCATTTTAAGATTGCCTTCTATTCTTCCCGGTGCACATGCAATATGGCGCACGACGGACGGCGTGGTCACGTACGGACAGCAAACGCTCCAATCTTCCTTTGCTTGATTACGTTTGTAACTTGCGGATTCTGTATGTTCCCCTCATGGGCCACCAATATGTATTTTCGAATACATAAAGGTGAGAATAAAAAGCCCTTATTTTGTATGTATTGTATATTAATGAAAATAGTTGACTTGACAAATTCGATCGTAGTAGAAAAAGGTGAGTCTTTTTTGACAGTTTGTAAAAAGGTTATGTGATATGTTTTTAACGGCCTGGAATCGAGTCCTTTAATATGACCCGTCAGAAGTCTAAACAATTATTTATTTTAATTTGACTAATTATTGCTATTTCCATCTGAAAATAATCGCACAATAAGTCACAACCACAACAATCAGTATTGAAATTACAGAACTCGAACCATACGGGAATGTTATATTGAATTGCTATTAATTGTACGCGCTATAGCTTAGCCGGTTCACCGCTTCATTTGCTATTAGTTCTCATTTAAAAACAACGTAATAGTAAAAACCATTTTAATTTCAGACTTTTATTTAAGAAAGTTTGGTATTCAGTCGATAGTGGATGTAATTTTTATTTGCAAAATTATTAAAGATTTGACATGCTTTTTGCCCAACCAAGGAGATTCTGGTGATTGACCAAAGCATACATAACTGGTCTAATGTTGGATGAAAGCCTTGTTATTCTTTGGAAATAAGAAAATGACCTCACAGATTTAAAATGCTCATCGCTTGTACCTATTATGTGCCGTGTGGTATCCGGCTGAATATACTTATTATAGAATAGACCACCCTCATTTCTTACAGAGGTGTCGTAAAAGGCGACTAAGGTAAGTTGACCGACCGTGTGGTAGCCGTTTGAGTAGAATAAACCACCCTCATTTGTTACCGAGGTGTGGTAAAAGACGACTAAGGTAAGTTGACCCACCGTGTGGTATCCGGTTGAGTAGAATATACCACCCTCTTTCTTACCGAGGGGTTGTGAAATACGACTAAGGTAAGTTGACGTCAGGCAGGCGGTCGGTCGTAAAATACGTAGCCAAATCATGTGACTACAATGTTTGTAACATATTGTGCCGACTTCACTTAGAGTAGGATAAGGGCAGAAGGATGATGATTGCTTGTACCTATTAGTAAATCTTGTAAGATTTTTAGACATTGGGGTTGTCTATAAAAAACATTTTGAGAAAATCGATCATATACATACAGACAGCTTTAAGGGACTTTGCTCTATTATATATATGTATAGATTATCGGGAGCAGTTCATTTCGGAGAAATAAAAAACAACCACTATCTAATAAATGCTTCATACGTATCTTCTGGTGGTGACATCATTTTCATCTTTCCTCATTACATTTCCATACTAACTTTTTTTTCTTATTAATGTTTTTTTAATCAATCTTACAGTAGCACTATAACAAAACAATAAACACACGTTAGCTCATAAAAGTCGAGCCGAAGCCAATAAGTGTTGTGGAGATCGACGCCAGTGGGTTATCGGAAACCGATAAAGACATAAAGCAAGAATGTTCAATGTAAGATACGTTGAACCTATAAAACCTTCAATGACTGCCGATCTGATGAACTGTAGGATAAAGTACAGTCAAAGACTTAAAAGAAAGAAGTTCTATTAACAAAATATTTATTAAAACTGTGAATTCATTGTAATAACGGTCTATTACTATCCTACTGCTGGGCATGACCTCGTCTCTCCTTTTTTCGAGAGTAGAGTCTGAGCTTAAACCCAACAAGCTTCTCCGATTCGGACTGCAGGCCTACTATGAACTCTTATTGCGACTCAATTGAAGACGTAAACGAAATTGTTTTGCTTTTTCTTACCATAATGACGTCTTAAACACGCACACTTTAAGTCGTTGCCGAATGAAAGTTCAGAATTCGTCCTTACAACATGTGGGCATCTTTTACTCACATGACAAGAGTTATCTATAGTTCATATAACGTTATCCTTTTCAAACAATACGACCCCAATGCAATTCACACTTCATGGTACGAAAAGAAAGCGGTTCGCGGTCGTCGTTTACGTCTTCAATTGAGTCGCAATAAAAGTTCATGGTAGGCCTGCTAGTTCGGATTCGGTCATCCCAGTGATTCTCCAAAAATACGCTTTCCTCACAACGTTCACGTTTACTAAAAAGCCTATGATAAATTAAAAAAAAAAATTAGACAATAAAAATTGCAAATATTAAGTTTCATCGACATAGAACTAATTGATGCTTGCTTGGGATTTAAACCAGTGTCCTCCTTAACAGAGACACACACCTACCTTTTGTTTTATTGAATTCATCATCTACTATCTTAACGTAATGATTCATCGCGGATTATACCAAAATAATATTATCACTATATTTGTGCTAGAAATACGTACGGTAAGTTGTCAGCTGGGACGCGAAATTCTCCGTAAAATAAAAATGGTCTTAAAGATTTTGTTCAAATTGTCAATATGCTTTTCACGGAGCTAACAGTGTAAGCATAAAACAGTCATAAGAGGTTGCAAGATATGGAGGTTAGAACACTATTAATGTCGTCAAAGATCGTATAAGTTTATTGTTAAGGTCCAGGGAAATCTATGAGAAAATAGTTCCTGTCTTACAAAAACTAACAATATTATTCATATATCAAGTATTGGAGAAGAAATAGTAACGAAGATCTTACTAAAAAAAAATTGATATGTGAAACAATAAACACTAATTTACGTTTTCCTATACAGAGCCCACATATAACCTTGTACAATGGCGACAGTAAACAGGTCTAAGATATACAATATTACATAGAGGATGACCTTGATTAGAGCGCGTAATCCTTCTACGACATGTCAACCATTTGTCCTAACTAGGCTTCTTTTAATATTTTCTCTATTAACTTACGACTCTTTTTATTCTTATTTTACCATGAACGAATTTGAAAGACTGTATAACTTGGAAGATATTGCCATATACTTTTATATCCAACGCACATTAATATGGCGTTGTGCATTTTCAATGATTAATATTTCCTTTCAGATGAAAGAAAAGGCGTTCTATCATTCACATGCTAGCTTGGCTAGCTAGCTAACCTTGGAACTCTAACTAAACTTTATAAAAATACTAATTTATCAACATTTAGATGTGATGCAATAGATATAATTCTATAAGAATTAATTGCGCCTGTTTAATTCAATTACATTGTGAATTTTATGATAGTTATATTTATATTATATTAAATAGTTTTTATGCACTTGTGCACTTTGTGAGAAAGTTTCAGGTCAAGAGAAAGGTCAAGAGGTTACTTCTACTCATAAAAATCTTCGAATATTCCTTCGAAAATCATGACGACACGAGGGCCTATTTCAGTTTTCCTCTCTGGTCATTTTTTAATGACTAATGATTGTGGGTCTGATTGGATACCACCCTCGAGTAGACACCCTCAGTCGACTCCATCATGTTAAACGTAAGTTAATCATGTCCATGTAAATTCCTTTTTATTTAGTTAAGAGTTCTGTTTAGAATTCTAGATAGGACTCCTTTGCTTTCACTCTAGGCATCACTAGAAGCAAAATTGTCCATCTTTTATGCTTTAGCCATATCATGATATTATCCTATCAATCCTGTCGTATGATACAGATAATGGGCACCTTAAAAATTCTACCCATAGGTTTACAGTGTATTAGTAGTTTCACAAATTTCCTTGAAATATTCCGTAATTGTGCCCAAATTTATTATTATGACCATATGTACAACGACGATGGTATAAATAATATATGACCTGAGGGAGGCACAAAAAAAGAAGGATGCATTTTTTGAAGAATGATCTGGATATAAAAGCAGTAGCACCAGAGTTGACGAATGATAGAGCAGAATGGAAGATGAAGACATATTGTGCCAACCCCACTAAGAGTGAGATAAGGGTAAGTAAATTAATATATCATATAATTATCTGATTCTAATAGTATTTTATTAATCTTTAGAAGAAACGCTAATTTCCGTGTGTTCATTAAATACACATTCATTAAGTACGAGGTCGATGCGGGATTTCCAATTAAAGCCGCTCTAGTTAATTTATTAAGCCAAACATCGGCGCGATGTTTCATTATCATTTCATTACACACTCGTTCCCTATTATTTATGAATTGACAAAACTATTACTAGTGATACAATAGTAATGGAAAATATAATTATGCTATAATCCGCGATAAAAAAAATGTAATGATAAATGTACAGTGTTCTTTACATTCTCATACCTGATACATGCACAATCCCTAAAAACTCATGCCTCAATAACACAACAGTACACAAGCACTGCACACATTCACTAACACAATCTCGGTCGGCATAACATGCCTTTATCTTCCATTCTTCTCTATGATTCGTCAACTCTGGTGCCACTCCATTCATATGCATTTCATTCTTCATACAATCCATCCCTCTTTAAATCGACGCCTTATCATATATCTTACATCCATCAACATTAATATTTAGAACTTTTGGGCTCATGATTGTCGTCACTCCTCATTATATGACCATAACAACTTAATCTCGTACTTCTCATCTTTTCTATAATTAGCGCAACATATAGTCTTTCCTTAATATACTCATTCCCTATTCTATCAAATTTTGTCACACCACAGATCAACCTTAACATTTTCATCACATTAGCATGCAACTTTCTATTATCCTTTTCTTTTGTTGCCCAACATTCTGATCTATACATTACGACAGGTCTAACGACTGTTTTATCAATTTTCCCCTTAAATTTAAGGTGGTCACATTTTTATTAATAATAATAAAAAACATACAGGATTTTGTCAGCATCAAAGTGATATAAAAGAAAACCTCTTTATCAAAATCGTCCATAAAAATGACGATAAAAGTTCTATGTCCCAATTAAGCCAGTTTTGTTTTCATGATAACATTTATAGATATCAATAATATTAATTGCGTCTGATATTTATCTTTACTACAGATAAGTTAGCAATTTCCTCCAACGCATAAATATAGATGCACGTTCACCATGACTTTTATTAATAATCGGCCACTGAATTTGCTATACTAATTATTGAATTGGATATTTAGTTTTAATAGAAACGATAAAGTATCACGTAAAGTAAAATAAGTAACTGTTGATGAAATGATAAAAGGACGTGACCGAGTTTTTCTTAAAGTTGACTCGAGCATAGTTAGTTAGTTAGCGTACTATGTATTACATGCATACGATTTTGTCGTGGAGCATATCCTCTAGATGATGTTTCGGTGGTTGTGTCTATTGCTTGTGTGCATTGTTGCTAGTGGAGGTGTCTTGGGATACGTGTGACTTGTCCTGCATGTGTGCTCCTAAGTGAATTTTGCCTGCTTCGTACACTTAGCATTACATACATTCGCTTAAAACAAGCGGATTATAGCAAAGTAGTTCTGTTATAGTTTCTGTTATATTATTAATATTTTAAATGTTTTCACCCCATTATTAATTCTTAACAATCAAAATTTAATGCAAAACCTAAAACCACGCAATCAGAACGGTCTGTGGTAAACAAGTATAAAGTTTGGACAAATAACATAAAGTTGACGATAAACCATAAATATCTCAGACCGAGCGACGACACACGTAATTTAGCTGATGTCAGAAATCAGCATGATAAGAAAATGTCAAGATAACTTTTCTGGTGTGGGTTTCATTCTTATGACGTTACTAAATTTTTGGGTCTTTGACGATAGACTTTGGAAAATGCGAATATTTCTCTTCTAGGGTGTCAAATATGTGATTAGTCCTCAGTAACACTTCACAGATCGTTTTGGTGTCTATTTTACTGTCCTAGCATATTCATAGTCATCATCCTCCTGCCCTTATCCCACTCTAAGTAGGGTCGGCACAACATGTTACAAACATGTTGTCACATGATTTGACTACGGCTTTTACGACCGGCCGCCTGCCTGACAGCTTACCTTAGTCGTAAATTACGACCCCTCGTTAAGAAAGAAGGTAGTCTATTGTACTCAACCGGATACCAGATAGTGGGTCGACTTACCTTAGTCGCCTTTTATGACACCTCGATAAGAAATGAAGGTGGTCTATTTTACTCAGCCGGATACCACACGGCAGGTCGACTTACCTTAGTCGCCTTTTACGACACCGCGGTAAGAAATGAGGGTGGTCTATTCTACTAAGCCGGATACCACACGGCAGATAGCATATACATAGTATAAGTTTCAATGTGACGGAATTCTTATATGTTTATAATCATTGATAGACTTTACTATTAATCCTAAAAACTTCCTAACTAAAAGGAAGTTTTTTAGGCATCAACGTTTTAACCAGTTTTTAACACACTCAAAGCTGCATCGCATATTAAAATCAAGTATTTTTTTTCAATGATGTCATTAAATGGTATGTAGCTATAAATATATTTAAAAGGATGATATATACATGTTTTCGGATACATGCACGTTATAAAATGGTTCATCAACGTTTCGTCAGAATTCTGGAATGCAGAATGCTGGTCGCATTTCTTTTTTGACCTAGACTGCAATGAAACAAGGCGTTCAATAGTATGAGATTTTAAACTTACACTATGGCCTTAAGGTTTCAGCTAAAAAGTTTTATAGGATTTTTTTTATATTAACTATAATAAAGAAATCTTTTCACCGCTTACCGAATTCATTCTTCGTACAAAAGTAATAATAAAATTATTTTGCTATAATCCGCGATGTATCGCGGATTATAGCAAAATAATTTTATTATTACTTTTGTATTATGGATCTCCGCAAAGTAACGCCTAATTCTATAAATCATTCTTCGTAGATACAAGGGTTACGGCATTGTAAGTGGTATATATTATGAATTTAGTACTTGCAGCACTTTCCAGATCCTTTATCAGCCCAAGTCCGGAGCTTGGTCAAAATGTATTTTGCATATAATATCAACGGCAAACTAACTATTAGGTGCCACTTGGCGACATGTTTATTTAGAAGCGTTTCTCAGCTGCAAGTAAGCGTTAAAGTTGCAGTGCGATTTTCAGTACTTTCGCTCGAGAAACTGCTGAAGTTTTCGGTACTCAGTTACGCTTACTGTTGCGTTAAATGCAGTAAATAAATACAGTTAAGGTAAATATGAGGAAAAGTTTAAAAATTGTGTGAACGTGTGTAGTGCTTGTGTATTGTGGTGGAAGTGGTGGAGGTTTGTGTATGTGTTTTTACGAATCCTGCACATATCGGGTATGAAAATACGGATAGTTCACTATAGATTTAACATTATATATTTTTTCTATTTACTGTATCGCGGATTATAGCAAAATAGTTTTATTATTACTTTTGTATTATGGGTCTCCGCAAAGTAACGCCTAATTCTATAAATTATTTAATGCGATCACGTTATTCTTTGCAATTTGTAACTTCTAATTGTTGTTTATTGTGTTTTTCTCGCAACCGCACTATTTATTTGGTTGTTTAAGTTAAGTTTTGACTTCTTGTTTACTGTACCTCACTCTCAGTTCAATGGTTGTTGTAAACAGGTTTAATTTCCGAGTTTACGTTAGACCATAATCTCATAAATGATATCACTGTTCTTTACTTTTGGCTTCCTTTGGTATATAATCGACGTTCGCACTTTACAACTCCACTATAAATCCATGAAAGTCTCACCCTTTGAAGGGTCTTATTTTCTACAAAACGATACCTTCTGTTAAAGCACATAAGAATATCAAAACTTGATTATAAAATGATTAGGTGAAAAAGTTATTACCCATTAGTTAATGTTTGTAGGTACTTAAAAAGAACGTATTCAATTTTTAGGTGACGATTCACTTTTCTTTTTCGTGGCCTAGAAGTTCTTTATCAGTGAAAAAATATGTAATTACCCCAGATACAGATCAAGTGAAATATGGAAACGTTTTGCTTATTTAATACTAAGAGTAAAATTTTATGAGTGTCAGTTGGAAAAATATCATAGATATATGCCAAAAAAAATAATGACCAGTTTTAACATGTTGTTATATGATTTGGCTAGGTATTTTACGATCGGCCGCGTGCCTGACGTCAACTTACCTTAGTCGCCTTTTACGAAACCTTGGTAAGAAAATGAGTATGGTCCGCAAGGCAGGTCAACTTATCTTAGACGCATTTTACAACACCTCGGTAAGAAATGGGGATGGTACATTCTACTCCGCCGGATATACACGGTGGGTCAACTTACCTTAGTCGTCTTTTAAGACATCTCGGTAAGAAAGGTCGGTGTTCTGTTCTACTCAACCTGATACCACACGGCGGTTGTGGTTATTAATTATATTTTAATTTGATGAACATATCCAGCCTACAATCTGATTAATAAAAGTATTATTTGTATATAAATTTTGTGAATACTCTAATGCTAGTGACCTACGTCTGATTTAGTTTGCTTTAGTAACAACGAAATTCCGGCCTTCTCTGATCTAAATTACTCTTATCATTTGTCATGTACTGTAAGTTTAGATCTTGTGATCTCATTTATTTTGAAAGTCTTTAGTATAAATCTCCTGGTGGTTATTCATAAACGTTCCGTGTCAGTGTCAAAATGTACAAAATAATATCTTCTAAATTATGTTGCCTGTGAAAATTTATGATTAACGTAATTTTTTATAGCTCTTTTTATGTCTTGCAAGATTTATAACTACAATTTAATACATTAAGCACCATCGTGAGTACATACCATATTTTTGTTCTCACTTACGTAACCCTCGGGGGGTCCCATTTTCGCACGCAGTCAGAGCACTAATTCTTTTAAGTGTATAACCGATATATAGTTATTTCAGAAAAACGTTAAAAGGGCTTTTTAAGTGTGATATACACAGAAACGAACATTAACTTGATGTAAACTTGTCTTAGACTATATTTTATCAATAAAGAAATAAAAAAATTGTTATAGGAATTTTTCTAATTTAGGAGTTCCAATAAACTTGATTACTTGGAAACTGTTGTATTTATGACTATTTGTCTATGTTAATTACTTTGTTGTCTTTGTTCTTTCCTACATCTTGTGAACCCGTAGAATCATACGCGTGCAATATTAAATATAATAATAATTGCAATTAAAAATAAACACTTATTCGAGAATATAAGTTTTAATTAATAACTCACATTCTAGAATAACTAAAAATATAACAGAAACTGAGGAATAAAGTCATCGAAAGATAATAAATACTTGGGCCTGTGTAAGGAAATAATTAGTAGTATAATACTAATACATAGCACCAGAAATACAGTATCTCTTAATTAACAAACAGAAGGCGTTTTCCAAATAATGAATTTATATGGACATATAAGTATATATTCAATTGAGTTATGATGCCTTTATTCAAACAAGATTGATCTATGTAAGGTACTCACTCAAAGCCACTACTTTGTGGCTTGGTAGTTAATTCCAAAATGGAGAAAATGAAAAAAAATCTCTTAATTATTTAAATAATGTAAATAATGTCGAAAAGACTAATAAAAGTTAACTATTAACTTTTGTTAGTCAGTTAATTATAACCATATCTGCAAAATATTATAGTAGTAGTAAAAGCAAAGTAGCGGCTATTACAATCCCACTGCTAGGAATAATAATTGGAGCTAGGTACATTAAGCTAGCTAGCTGTTGTTAATATTGTAAATTATCGGCCTGTTACTATACCCACTGCTGGGCTAAGTTCTCCTCTCTCCGTTTCTGGAGAGAAGGGTTGGAGCTAAACCTACCACGCTGCTCCAATGCGGATTGGTAGGTTACACATATCTCCAGAAATCTCTAGAGATATGCAGGTTTCCTCATAATGTTTTCCTTCACCGAAAAGCGTGTTATAAATTGCAATTATCAATTAGACACATAAGTGAGTGAGACAAAGCTCATTGGATTTTGAACACGTGACCTCCTCGAAAGAGTCGCACGGTCTCTCTGCTAGGCTATCACAGCTCAAAATATTATAACGATTTACTATTCTGATACCACTTTTGTGAAGTGTATCTCAACACTCACTTTTCTCTATTTATTTAACTTTATTTATTTATTTATTTATTTATTTATTAGCAAGCCAACGTGATATACAATTTGATTTAACTTATACTAACATACATTTATAAAATACAGTTTTATATAATATATCCCACTTAAAGGCTAACTCAGCATGTATAATAAAATAAGGTAAATAACATTGTGCTCACTGAAAAAAAAACAATAATAAAAGAAATAGAAAAAATGAGTTATTACTGAAAAAGTACTATTCTACTTGTACAAATAAAATATGGAGGAAATAATCAAAAATATAAAAATAAAAAAACAGTAATGTTAGAAATTATGGTAAATCAAGGCGTCTTTTTTATGGTCTGTGCTAATTGCATTGATAAGTATTTTTTTTAAATCTTTTGTTTAAAAGTTTTATTAGAGTCCCAAAATGTCTATATTAGCTTTCTTAAAAATATTATTATATGTTATGACAGCCCTGTTCAGTGGTGCAGCAGAGCCCAAATTACTTTTAGTATATCTAGACTTAAAAGTTTGTTTTATTTTAATGTGAGACCTTGCATTCGGTCTTGGCACGATTAATTTTATTTTCTTCAATAAGTTGGGACAATCAATACCTCCATTTACAATTTTTGTAACTTTCTTCTATCTTAGGTAAAGTGCTCTTATTATCATGTTATGCGGTCTTAAAGATCAAACTTGTTAGAAAAAAAACAAAAAAGATAAATAAAACGTGATGATATTTAAAAATAAACTCATTGCAAATTCTTCCACTTTGAAACTTGTAAAAGCGGTCTGAAGAAATTCTATCAAAACTTTTTATTGAATACTGATATCCTAATAGAATATTATCAGAGTATCTTAAAGTAGATTCAACTTAAGAATTTAAATTCACTGGAAATTAAGGTGCTAGGGTTGAAAAATTCCGTACTTAAAATAAACCAGAATATAACCACATCTTCTTAAATATTGATTAGATAATCTGTTACAGCTTTAATAGATCACATCTTCATCCAGGATAGGTCTATGTGTACGAAAAATTAAACTGGCTTTTCCAAATTTATTTCAAACTAGTTTTTGCCCGCGGCTTCACTCGCGAGGAATTTGTTCTACCACAGTATCTAATTTAATTAAATTTATGATTCACAATTTTGGTCATAGTGGCTTCCACATAAAAGATAGATATATGCAGTCGCGGACGTTTATTTAGAACTATTAAAGACAAACAGTACTACGGTACATCATCTTTGTGTAACTAACGGTTTAGTCAGCGTACGCCGAGATAGCTCTCAGAGGCCAGATTTTTTCCAACTTTATTGACATGTATCGTTATATTTTATAAAATCACTACAAATTGTAGCCTATATGTTATTCCGATGTATAACCTATATAACTGGAAAGTTTCATCCAAATCCGTCCAATAGTTTTTTCGTGAAAGAGTAACAAACATCCATCCATACTCACAAACTTTCGCATTTATAATATTAGTAGGAAGTAGGATTAGTAGGATTTTATCTTCTTTCCTAATAATATTAATTATTTAATATGATTTTTATTTTTACGTTGGGACAAATTTTTGAACAATAATATCACTATTTCTAAAACTCCCATAAAAAAAGAAACATTAATGTTTGGAATTTAAACTAATATTATATAATCCTGCTCGGTTGCTTGTCTTATTTTGCAAATAATTAGCGATCAAAAATATATGAATGACTAAATTTCATTACAGATTATAGTTAATTAACCTACACATTATTTTTATAGATTTGCACAATATTGACGGTAAAGAAAGCGGTCACGTACAAAACGATCAAAAATTTTTAAAATTTTGATAGTTTAAATTAAGTGATAGCCCTTAGTTACAAGAACTTGCACAAGACGCGTCGAACTACTGTAACTCTTAAAGTGATCTTAGTGTTCAAGAGATGCAACTAAATACACTAAATCCAGTCTTTAGTTGAGTTTTTAGATAATGTAATTTACAATTTCCAATTTTAGACCAAATTCAGGGCTTACAAGGCCTAGTTACAGACGATCAAGTTTATATCAAGCGATTGTTTTGCATCAAGAATTTCGATTGGTATGCTCCGTAAAAATTTATCTATTTTCATAGATAGCAGGATGCACACAGCATCGGCACAGCAAATGGTTTTTTTGAAAGTTAGTGTTACTCATTTATGACATGATTTAAAAAAATTTGAATTCATGTTCAA
Organism: Morpho deidamia; assembly: GCA_947086505.1. Taxonomy (NCBI): domain Eukaryota; kingdom Metazoa; phylum Arthropoda; class Insecta; order Lepidoptera; family Nymphalidae; genus Morpho; species Morpho deidamia. The sequence goes on from CAMTZC010000003.1 coordinate 5,244,993, forward strand.
CATTTTCTAAATTCAAATAAACGTGCATAAGTTCATTTGTAGCACCATCTCTACCAAAATGCTTATACAGAAGTTGTTCGCACTCACACTACAAAACAAGAAGAAAAACTAACAAACATAACAAATAAATAAATTTCAAACACAAACATATAAACTTCAAATTTATTCACAAAAAATATGTTTCTTTTTGCTTTTGGCGAAAATTATTCAAACAATGATTTATAGAAGCAGGCGTTACTTTGCGGAATTCCATATTACAAGCAATATAACAGGACTAACTACTTTGCTATAATCCGCACGGGTTAAGCGAATGCATACATGCATGCATTACGATTTTTGTCGTGGAGCCTATCCTCCTGATGATGCTTCGGTTTCGGGGCGAAACGATCGTCGAGATTGTGGTGGTGGGTGTGTGTGCTGCTTTTGTGTGCGTGAATGCTGGTGAATTGCGCCTTGGGGTGCATGTGGTGGCTTGTCCTGCATGTATAAGGTGCGTAGATTTTGCCTGCTTCATACACATTGGCTTTGCATGCATTCGCTTAACCCGTGCGGATTATAGCAAAGTAGTTAGTTCTGTTATATTGCTTGTATTCAAACAATATTTAATTCATCATTCTCCTGCCCTTATCCCACTCTAAGTGGGGTCGGCACAACATGTTACAAACATGTTGTCACATGATTTGGCTACGTATTTTACGACCGGCCGCCTGCCTGACTTCAACTTAGTCGTATTTTACAACACCTCGGTAAGACAGAGGGTGGTCTATTCTACTCAACCGGATACCATACGGTGGGTCAACTTACCTTAGTCGTCTTTTACGACACCTCGGTAAGAAATGAGGGTGGTCTATTTTTCTCAGCCGGATGCCACACGGCGCATTAATTCCCGGATATCCTTCGCCTAAAATCGATGCAAACAAGGCGTTGTACATCAACTTTCAAGGTGTAGGTTGTGTAGTATTGAGGCGTAACCAAGGTCCATACATCCCCAGACTTCGTTCAGTCGGCATTCATCCGCTAATTTATTGGGCGAAATAAAATTAGAGCGAAAAAAAGTAGAGTAAAAAACTTGTCACCATTTGTTAACAAAAAGCTCCCTTTGTCGCCGAATAAAATAATTATTTTCCTTTACTACTGCATGTTTGGCCTATATTTCAGCTGTTAGTGAAAGCAAAGCGGTAACCTTTTATTACCCTTTAAATTTTATTACCGCAGCGAGCTAACGATGTGCCCTTTAGCTTTGTTCCAAAGGCACTACGAGATTTTTGTGCCGAGACCGCTTGGCCTAGTTGAGTCAGTGAAAATAAAAATTGTATGGGATAAAATTGACAGTGATTTACGCAACACATCTTCATCTACTATTAAGAAAAACTGCAAATACTTTTGTCCTTCTATATCGCGTGTATTAAGCGAATGCATGCAATGCTAAGTGTATAAAACAGGCAAAATTCACGTACCTTATACATGCAGGACAAGTTACCACACGTATCCCAAGACGCGGCCGCCTGCAACAGTACACACAAGTAATACACACATCCACCACCGTACAGTCATCGTACAGTCGTGGAGCCTATCCTCCTGATGATGCTTCGATTCGGGGCGAAACGATAGTAGAGATTTTGGTGGTGGTTGTCTGTATTACTTGCGTGCATTGTTTCTGCACGTTGGGATACGTGGCGTCTTGGGATACGTGTGTCTTGTCCTGCATGTGTAAGGTACGTGAATTTTACCACATAGCATTGCATGCATTCACTTAACACACGCGGATTATAGCAAAGTAGTTCTTTTATAGTATCTGTAATATGGAATTCCGCAAAGTTACGCCTTCTATAAACAATTTCACGACCTAGACCTGACTAATCTAATAGTCGTAACGGGTCAATGTTTATGACAATTTCGAGGCCATTTCACCTGGAGGCCTTTCCGTGTACGGAGTGGGCTTCGTTTCGTATGCGGAGCTTAATTACTTTTCAATCTTACTTTTGCCACCCACACAATGTTTTTGAGCTGATACATTTTATCTCAGGTTTTTAATATAGGCAAACCTTGTAAAAATGACATAAATCATAATATTATTCTTTTTGTGAATAGATAAAAAAAACATCGAATCTGATTATAGAACTACCGGGATATATAAATAATCCTTGCATTACCTTACTTTTAAACAACCTACGCATTACTGTTTCCTAGAAATTCTTTAAACCGTTTATATATATATGTATATGTGTATGTATGTATATATGTGTGTATGTGTAATGTACAATAAATAAAATAGAATATTATATATTTATAACTTAGAATGTACTTGTATCGAATTTCATAGCCTCGTATAATTTAATTTTCCCTTTATTTTGTTTTTATTTTTATTTTTATGTAATGTAAATAATGTATTTGTCGTTGATAGTCTTACAGAAAACCATTACAGACTTCAGCCTTTATACAAGTAGTATACTAGAATTGATTTATCTATCCTATTTTCGTATGATACTTTGATATACCGCGGCATAACTAGGCTGAGCGGCACAATAGTTCCGTAGTGCCACGGGAACAAAACCCAGAGCCTCGTTAGCGCACCGCCGTAAACAAAATCAAGGGTTATTAAAGAAGGTTCCCGCTTTGCTATCACTAATAGCTGAAATACGGCACAAACGTTTCTCAGTAGTCGAGAAAATCATTATTTTGCCTGCAGAAATAGAGAGCTTTTACCTAACAAATCATAGCTCATAGAGTAACTTACTGATATTTAATTATCAGCAATTTATGCTTATATTTAAAGCCTTAAGATTACAAAACGCACAGAAATATTGAAAAGCTATTCACGTACAATATATTATTTACAAAAATAATGAATAGGTAGGGTATATTAACGAATACGTACTTAATATATACTGTTAATAATGGTAAGAAAGTTATTTCGTCAAAGTTTTTAAGTCCCTGAAGGTCAACCTGTAATCCTAATCTGTGAATCCTAAGACTGGTTATTCACTCAAGTTTTAATGGAACTCAAAATTTTAAGTAATAAAATTTCTTTGCCCCCTAATTTACTTTACTCACCACATTTTAAACGTCTTTCATGATTAACTAAAATGGCGATAAATAATAACGGAAAATCCTACAAGATTTATAATATGAAAGATTAAATTGTGCAAAAATATTACTATATAAATATTCACTAGGGCCAGAATATTGAAGCTACTTTTCAGATTAAATCTGCACGTTTCTTCGATAGACTATTGCTATGCAGATGTGTCCCACAAGACCCGCCATTCTGAAGACTTTCTGACCTAATATATAATGTAGGGTAGCCAATGCTTTAATAAAATAAAAGGAATATTAAAGAATCAAAAGGGTGTCCTAAATTTACCTCTTTGACATATTCATTATGCAAAAATAATGAATTATTATAATCTATAATCCGAATTTACAGAAAATCTACGTGTAATAAATAATCAAAATCGCAAAGCAGTTTTTGCCATTTTGTTGTGGAGTCAACTTCCTGATTATACTTCGACTACAGAGGCAAACCCTGAGGGTGAAACCTTGTTCAGATTGTGGTAGTGAATGTATGCAATACTTAGACTATAAGTCTAAGTTGATGGTGGTGTATAGCGCTGTGGTTTTGGAGTCCTGTATGCATAAGGTATGAAGTACTTTACTTTTAGCATTACATAGATTCTCTAATCACAGATTACAGTAGAATTATATCATCATTACTGTTATATATTAATACTGTTGCAGTGACGCATATTTATTATTAAAACTAAAGAAACCTTTAAGAACTATACATAACAGAAACATCAAGGTAGCATGTAATTAATTTATTTGACGAAGTAGATATTTCATACAACAGTACAATAGAGGGTAAACGGATTTGACAAATTTATTTTAATAATTTTTATTGTGAGTTTTAAAGAAAAAAGGCACAAATTTAACTTCAAAGTCGTGTTTAAATAGTCAAGATCACATTTGCATAATGCCCAGTAACGTCAATTAAACTTCGCTCTCGGACTCATCCTTAAAATCAAAGCACGTTGGTCACTCTGAAAAGCATTTTGTTTCCTTATTCTCGTCTCTCCAATAGATTAGAGTGCTACTTTGTTAATAATAAGAAATTGAACTTGTTCCTAGTTATGTGGTATACCCAGTAACAAAGATAACTTATCGATCAAACAAAAATAATTTATTTGTTAATTATAGAGAGTAAGAGTTTGAATATAACATTCATTTTATTTCTTTCATCCATTAGTTTTAAGGGACGGGTTTCATCTCAACGTATTATTGATACGCATAGTTCAATATGTAGAAGGCATTCTTGGAAGTATGCACGGCTCTATTTTCTATTACAAGATATATTCTCATACGTGATTTCGTCGTCTTCCTTGGGATACAACAGTATTCATACATGAGCCTGAATGATCTTCAGAGAATAAAAAAAAGTAGTAAAGTAACGGCCTGTTACTATGCCCACTGCTAAGCTAAGGCCTCCTCTCTCCATTTTTTTGAGAGAAGGATTGGAGCTAAGACCTACCACGCTGCTCCAATGCGGATTGATAGGTTACACATTCCCTAGAATTCTCTAGAGATATGTATCTCACGATGTTTTCCTTCACCGAAAAGCGTGGGATAAATTGCAATTATCAATTAGACACATAAGTTTTTAATATTGGTGCTTGCCCGGGGTTTGAACCCATGATCGTCTTTAGAAAGTCACACGGTCTCACAGCTAGGCTATCACAGTTTCTTCAGAGAATAAGTTCTGATAATTCTATGTATAAGAAAAAGCGATACAGCATCATACTCTAGCAATTGAAATGTTTTAATAAGGGATATATTGATGAAACATCCAACATTATCCTGGCCACAAACACAAAAATAATAATATTGTTTTCCTATAATCCGCGATAAATTAAAATATATGTAATGCAAAATGAAGAGTGTATTTTAATTTCTGATACATTCTAGATTCGTACAAATGTATGCACTACAAACCACAACCACCACTAAACTTCACATACTTACTATCACAATCTCAATAATTGTGACGCCCCGTAACTATAGCATTATCAAGAGATACTATTGTATGTATATACTATTCTACGACAAAATCGCAAAGCAAAACCATCCTGACCGGTAACTACTCAATTCCTAGGGCAAGTTACCGGGCTTGAGAATCATGGTATCTTTTCGTTCTCGGACTTCAGACCATCCTATCATATTGCATTGCAACATGCATACGGGTTTTGTTTCCGGATCTTTTCGTTGTTTCTCAAGGACCTATTTCGTACATCACGAGATTCAATTGTCTGACGCCACCTTGATATTCTATACCCTTTGCCCCGCTGTTTATTTATTTATTTATTTACCTTTACAAAATCCACAGCTCTTAAGCTATTAATTTACAAAATATTACTTTATTTTTACTTACAGCCAATAACGGATATTAATTACGTTAACAATATTCTTATTATAATAAGGACGCCAGAGAAGTGTCCGTATGTGTGTATGTAGGTTGTGTATGCAACACAACCTGGAGAAAGTTGTGGAGAAGTTTGGGTGTATGATATGCGTCCGAATGCTTCAATTTGTTTTTATATAGACTGGTTCGTTGACGCAGTGGGTAGTAATCCTGCCTTCAGCTCCGCGGGTCGCAGGTTCGAATCCCGCCGAGGGCCAACATTTTCCACAAACAATTTGTTGGTTGTAATTAAGTATGTATTTAAAATAATCTATCTAGTATATCTACCAGTTGTCCGTCACCCATAACACAAGTATTAAGTTACTAACTTTGGGGACTGACGACCGTGTGTGTAAGTGTCTTATATATTTATTTATTTTATTATTTATATATATGTAATTTTATGAAATCCAAATCTGTAATCCAAATCGTTGCTATAACAAGGATTAGTCCATGTTCCAGTGCCAGAAATTAACGATGTTGGCGTTCGTGCTTCTGATAGGCTTTGTCATATTGCAAAGACACTGCCCGCTACTGGGCTAGTAGTGTTAAAGCATGCGGGATTAACAATTATACTGCCACTAATCGGTCAGCAAAGCCTTGTAGTAAAATCTATAGAATCTTTATATAAAGACACCTTTATAAAGCCAAAATAAACATCAGAGGAAGCAGACCGGGAGCCTGATGCTTTCAACCCTCAGCGGTCGATAAAATGAAAATTGCTGTGTAAACAATATTCAAAATTGATATACCTTCATGTTAAAATACGTATGGGTCTTAATGAGCCGTCGTTCCAATGTTTGGTATAATAAACTACGCCGGTTAATTGGAACGCCCTCATTGACCTCATAACGAATGTATGATCACGTTCAATATAGTTGCGGAAATTGGAATCGCGTGTTATCTCCTTATAATCATTTAAACAGAATTTATATATATATTTCTTTTAAATTAAATGTGAACAATACAGCTCAAAAAAAAATAGGAAATTTAGGATGTGTAAAATAGAAAGTAGCTGTTATTTTTTTATTATAATTCGTATAATATTAGAAGCTATTTCTTCTTCTTCTTATTGACACTTCTACTGCTTTTGATTTTAGAAGAAACATGTTTGAGTTAAAATATTTTTTGATTGATTTCAAATTTTCGGAGAGAATCTTCGGTGAAATTATTTAACCTGCATCATAATGGCAAATATATGTTAGATATGACGGCGTTTGAAATGTTTCGAATAATTTAAATAAATTGAGTGACGTTACGGGCAGCGGGGCAGCCATCTTTTAACAAGGGATCGGCATGAATAGAGACAGCGCACCGCGTCTTCGACAAATCGCCATACAATTGGGAAATCCAGGCGAATAATAGTTATTGCAACTGTTTAATTAATTCTGTTCAAGTTACTGTGTTAATCTTTCAGAGACAAATAATTATAGATGCTGTCAACTCTTCTTTTGAATTTGCCTCCCACAAACACAGCCCACAGAGTATGGAGACAACTATTATTTCTGATGAGATGACCATTCTGCGTCAGATATATGTATCATTAACTGTTTTGATGCGTACATTGCTTGATAAGAGGAATAAGAAATATAGAAGTTGACTGGCCCGTTGGCGCAGTTGGCAGTGACCCTGTCTTCGGCTCCGTGGGTCGCGGGTTCGATTCCCGCCGAGAACAAACATTTTCTATTTAGGATTTGTTGGTTCTTCGAGTCTGGGTGTATATATGTATTTAAGTATGTATTTAAAACTATATATGTAGTATATTTACCAGTTGTCCGTCACCCATAACACAAGTATTAAGTTACTTACTTTGGGGATGGACGACCGTGTGTGTAAATTATATAAAAAAAAAAAAAAAAGAAGTGTCACAAACAAATGAACATAACTTATATATAAATTTACCACACAGTATTCAACAGCTGATATGCACATAAAAATTTTCCTATTCATGTCGTATGCCATTTATTAATTAATTCCTTTCTAAGTCTGTATTTTTAACGGAATGATAATATTATGTGGCTATACAATACAAGAATATAAGGGTATAGGCTACAGAAATAAAAGATAATCTAATAATGCTCATAGTCACAAAAAATCTTAAAAATACAAATAGGTATAATGAAGTTATTGATTGTTTATGTGCGTTCGAAATCTGCGTTCACAATTTTTTTCCAGATTTCAAATTTTAAACATAAAAGTAGTTATTATGAGTTAACCATATGACATAGAGACATGTTATTGCGGACTTTTTTGTAGTAGTTTTATAGATCTACAATTCTCTAGTACAGTATATTAGTGTATCTCTGCTGGTTTACTAAAGCTTCGAGCGAGCAAGTTTTTTAACAACTGCGCGATCTCTCCACCACAATTTACATACTACCGATATTTACTATATACCTAAACCATCCGGAAGTATTACACTATCTATTGGTTAAAACCGTACAAAAATCCGTTCAGTAGATTACATACAAACAGATAGGTTTTTGAGACTTTGTTTTATAATAAGTAACGATTTTAGCAAACTGTTAATTTTTCCTTTTCTATTTTCGTAAGTTATGCCACAGTCACACTTTTATGAAATTCTTTTTACTCTATTATCAAGTTATCCTTTGATTAAGTGTGTGCATGAGTGTATGTAAGTGAATACTTGAATGTGTCAGTAAAGTCGAGAAAAATTGCCGGAGAAATGAAATTTTATGTGAGAAATTGTTTTAAAACACAATTTCCCTGGTGATATGAGCAGGCAAAACAACACGAGGTAAAAGTTAATAGAAAAACTAGCATAGCCCTGAAGGGATAAAATTGTTGCATATTTTCTCTTGTTGTTAAGGTGCACTTTTAATTATTTTCAAGCTCGAAGATGAGTTTATTTTTTACTTAATAATTATTGTTTATGTTACCGAAATAACTATGTATATGCACTATCATAGTTATGCGGCCGTGGTATCCGGCTGAGTAGAATAGACCACCCTCATTTCTTACCGAGGTGTCCTAAAAGGCGACTAAGGTAAGTCGACCCGCCGTGTGGTATCCAGCTGAGTAGAATAGACCATCCTCTTTCTTACCGAGGTTTCGTAAAATTGACTAAGGTAAGTCGACCCACCGTGTGGTATCCGATTGAGTAGAATAGACCACCCTCTTTCTTACCGAGGGGTTGCAGAATACGATAAAGGTAAGTTGACGTCAGGCGAGCGGCCGGTCGTAGAATACGTAGCCGAATCATGCGACAACATGTTTTTAACATGTTATACTGAACCCACTTTGAGTGGGATAAGGGCAGGAGGATGATGATGCACTATGATAGTTATAAAAGCATAAAAATATTTTATTTTATGCCTTCATAATATAATATAATATTATTTATTTTGTTATAAATATCTTATCTAAGTCAATGACCCTGATCGCATCTATAAATAAGATCTTTTTATCTAGAACATATTTTAAGTATCGCAGGCAGCCGCCCTCTAGACCCCTGGTCTAGAACAAATCAAAAGTTTTAAGCTATCGTGTTAAGTCATGCTTATTACATGCCTAACGTGTCTAGTAATAATAATAGGACATCAAAATAATAATTATTTTGTTGTTTGTGTTTAGTGGTAATAATTGTTGACCTTTGTAGACAGAAATATTGCGAAAGCGAAGCTACATCAATTTATCGATATTCTCTCTTTCAAAAGGCTTATAATGACCGTATGGGCGGCACGAAAACCTCATTAAGCCTATAAAACTCACGCTAAACCAAAATTAGTGGTAAATCTTAGCTATATACATTATTGTACTACTTTGCTACGTGCGTGTATTTTTTCCTTCTTTCTGGCTAATGAAGACACACAAGAAGATATATTATGTACAAGACACGAAATTACAGTCAAGTACCTGAACATTACGGGAGATGTAATAGAATAAGGTGAGGAGATGTGCCTAATTGATAATTGCGATTTATCAATTAGGCACATTATTTTTTTTTTTTTTGGGGACAGGGTAACATTCTACACACTGCCCCATCCCCACCAGCTGTCGGGGTCTCTCTAAACAGTGACACCTCCCTCCGCTATTCGATGCATCGGGAGTACAAGATGCATTGACCGCCCTGGGGACCTAACTTCAGCGAGCGTCTGCAAAACACATTCGCGAAGAAGCCTGCATAGAGTATTCTGGGCATAAATGTAACCTACTAATCCGCATTGGGGCAGTGTGGTGGGTCACAGCTCCAACCGTTCTCTCCAAAACAAGAAGATTGGATGCCAATGCCCACCAGTGGGATAGTAAAAGCATTACCGCTGGATATCAGATAAATACGGGACGCATGGTGAAACGTGCCTAAAGCTTGGAAAATAGTAAAAAAGCATGTATAGCTGAAAAATATGCACAAGCTGTGGATGAATGCGAAACGTGCATGACTTAAATCAGATACGATTTTTATTCTGTGAGCGTGTTCTTATTATTTGAAAAACGTAGACAATCCTTAACGTAGGCTAACGCTATCAGATCATTAACAAAATTACTATCATTTAAGTAAATCTATCAATTAAGCGTCGCGGTTTATCAATTAATTTAATATCTATATAATTCTATCAATCTATCAACCAAAAAAAATACATGGTAGAAGCAGCCTGTAGACGGAATGCTACCTTTCACTTGGCTAATTTAATGTTAAGAATGAGGGATAACTGCCAAACCTCTTTCGTATTATCTTGTTTGAATATCTTGAATTATATTCCATTCATCAGAGATCATCATTTGTCGTCAAATTCATTAGTAATGTAAAAGGGCTTTAATACCTTCATTTTCCGTTCTTCATTTTACTTCTCTATTTTCTATCATTGATTTAAATAAAAAAAAAGTAAAGTAGCAGCCTGTTACAATCCCACTGCTGGGAATAGGCCTCCTCTCTCCATTTCTGAAGAGAAGGGTTGGAGCTAAGACCTACCACGCTGCTCCAATGCGGATTGGTAGGTTACACATATCTCCAGAATTCTCTAGAGATATGCAGGTTTCCTCACAATGTTTTCCTTTACCGAAAAGCGTCTGATAAATTGCAATTATCAACTAGACACATGAGTTTTAATAGAAAAACTCATTGGTGCCTGCCCGGATTCGAACTCGTGTTCCCCTCGAAAGAGTCGCACGGTTTCACCGCTGGGCTATAAAAGCGGTTATATTGTTGTTATAATGTAATAAATCTTGATTTAAATGCTCTGTTGTAATTGACTTAATGTTGCCTATTCAAATATAAATATATACCAATTGAAAGTTCGCTACAAAACCATAAAGGAAATAACAATAAAACAATTCAAACGAATAGTTTAAATATTCAAACGTTTACAAATTGGTAGCTGAACGAAACGAGACGAGAAATCAAAAGCTGAATCCTCTATTGAATCGTAAATCTCCAGCTGCACATACTTCGTGCAGCTGGAGCATCTGACCTTCGAAGAGCTCGGTCACCTGTACAGAGAGACCGAGCTCCTGTCGATGCCGGGCCTCATCATCGAGGCATGGAAGGGTGGACGAGGTCCGCCACAATGCCACAGGTGCCAGCAGTTCGGCCACTCATCGGCCAACTGTCACCGGCCGCCCAAATGTGTCCGCTGTGCAGGCGGGCACCTGGCCCAAGACTGTGACCGGCCCCAAGAAGCCGCGCCCAAGTGCGCGAATTGTGGAAAAGCGCACGTGGCGCGGGACCGCAAATGCCCGGTCTTCCGCCGCGAGGCGCGAAAGCGCGGCATCGATGTCGCGCCGCCGCGCCCGGACAAGGAAGCGAAGAAGAGGGCAGGGGGGTGTAGGCAAGTTCCCCCCCCAACCGCAACACCCGCCGCCGCCATACAAGTCGCCGCAGTGGCCCCCGCCATCCCCGCAGCTCGTCCCGCGGTAGCCGTACGCGCTGCCCCTGCCCCCGCGGCACGTCCCGCAGTGGCTGTGCCTGCCGCCCCCGCCCAACCCGCACTGAGTAGCGCCCCGCCGTCACCCGGCGTATTCATTCACGCTACTCGACGGGGGGAAGCGGGAGGGGCTAACGTAGACCAGGAGCCGGCGACTAAACAACCGCCGGCACATATCCCGACCCCCTCAGCTACTCGACGGTTGGAAGCGGGCGGGGTTATCATAGACCGGGAGCCGGCGACTCTGCAACCGCCGGCAAATGACCCGATAGGCAGGGGGGAGCCCCTGCAAAAACGAAACCGGCGCAGGCGTAGGCAGCCGAGGCCAGCAGAAGCTGAGCCCGCCGCCGCGTCCACACCGCACCCCAGGCCGCCAACATCAACATCGTTGGCGGCAATTCCAGTAATTGCCGAGGCGCCGAGAAGCCGCGGCCACCGACGGGCCACAGAAGAAGAAGAGGCGGAGCTTCGAGCGCCGCTACACCCTACTTTCCCCCTGCCACCCCCCGCGCAGGACTCGGGCATGAACAACATTGTCCGGGTCCTGATCGAGGCGCTCATGGCGGCGCTCGCGCACTATGTGAGCACGAGGGATGTAGTCGGCGCTATAACAGCGGCCATAACCCAGTTCGGGCGGTCGTACCAGTGACCGCCCTAAGAATACTATATTGGAATCCGGGCGGCATAAGAGGACACGTCCGTGAGCTAACACTACTCGCCCAGTTGCAGGACATCCATGTTATCCTCCTGGGCGAAACCAAACTCACGGACAGCGTCGAGCTCCGCGTGCCCAACTTCTTCGTGTATCGGCGTGATGAAATCTCTCCCCGGGGCTATCCGTACCGAGGTACGGCCGCTCTGGTGCGGAGGGATATTATACACGAAGAGTTGGAGCACACCCCGTTCACTAGCACCCGTACACAGGGAGTGCGTGTCAACGTGGGCAACCAGGAGCTCCGCATATATGCCGCCTACAAACCACCCGGATTAACTTTCTGCAGCACCGATGTCGGGACAATCTTCGGACAGCAGGGACCCGCAGTGATCGTGGGTGATCTCAACGCGAAACATCATGCGTGGGGATCGCGAATCATCACTGGGGTCGGGAGGCAACTGCATGAAGATAGCGTGAGGAGCGGGTACGGTGTGATGGGGCCGGGAGCGCCGACCCACATACCCACCGACAGCCGCTCCCAGCCAGATGTCCTTGATATAGTGCTGCACCACGGACTCGACAACCCGTTTGATGTCGAGGTCCTCTATGACCTTGACACCCAACACCTACCGGTTCTGGTCACCCTAGCCACCCAGGGAGGCTTTTTAGTGCCCCGCCCGCCGCGGACGCGGACGAACTGGGAGCGCTACACCTCCGAGCTTGCCGGGCTTGAGCTGACAGGCCCGATTACCACACCTTCGGGAGTCGACGATGCTGCTGCGCTCGTCGCGGAAGCGATGATCGCCGCCAAAGCAGCAGCCACCACCACCACGTCGACTTCACCGGATACCAATCGAAGGAAGGACCTGCCGAGCTCGCTCCGCAATATGCTCAAGCGGAAGCGCACCCTACGCCGCCTATGGGCCCGCACTCGCTGCCCCAGGGTGAAGGCTGACCTGAACCGGCTTGCAGAGAAGATCGCGCGTGCCGTAGTCGCTCTCGACGAGGCGCGATGGGAGGATACCGTCGATCGAGCGACGGAACACGACACAGCGCTGTACTCTCTCTGCAAGAAACTCACCGGACATGACACCCCCGTCTACCCGCTGTTTGATGCAGCGGGTAGACGCACCTATACCGCCAAGGGTCGCGTTGAGATCCTGGCGGCCCACCTGGAAGAGACTTTTAAGCCCAACGCCCCCAACACCTCCAACCTCCAAGTTATCCGTCATCACGCGGCTGTCCAGGACAAGCTGGAGAGGTTCCTGTCGGCCCCTACACCGCCGCTCCGGGGAGAGGATTTTATCTCCCTGTCAGAGCTGCGGTAGGTCGCTGCTCGCCTTGATAAGCGAAAAGCGCCAGGCCCCGACGGAATCACCAACGCCGCGTTGATGCTGCTGCCCCGAACAGGTCTCGTAGCGCTCACGAGACTGTTCAACGGAGTACTCCGCACCGGCCACTTCCCAGAGGCGTGGAAGGCCGGGAAGATCATCGTTCTTCCCAAGCCGGGGAAGGACCGCCGCCTGCCTGGAAGCTACCGGCCGATCACCCTGCTCTCGCACATAGCCAAGCTGTTCGAGCGTCTGCTGCTGCGTCGAGTCACGCCCCATCTGCCCCTGCGCGAGGAGCAGTTTGGATTCCGCAGCGGCCACTCGACGACGCTCCAGCTGGCGAGGGTAATCAACCACCTGACCAGTGAGCGGAACAACGGGCGCTACACCGTGGGGGTCTTTCTCGACATCGAGAAGGCCTTCGATCGTGTGTGGCACGCCGGGCTCCTGGTCAAGATCTTGGACACCACCATGCCGCCTGCTTATGTGCGAGTGCTGGCATCATTTCTACACGGCCGTAGCTTTTACGTGGCAGTGGATGGTGCCGAATCCCAGCCACGCACCATCCAAGCCGGAGTACCCCAGGGCAGTTGTATATCGCCGCGCTTATACGCGGCGTATACGGATGACATCCCCACCCTGCGCCACCATTTGCGGGAAGGGGAGGAGGACGTGCTGTTGTCGCTCTTCGCTGACGACAGCGCGTATTTCGCGTCGTCCTACCACCAGATCGTCGCCACCAACCGCATGCAGCGTATGCTGGACTTGTTGCCGGAATGGCTGGACAAGTGGAGGATGGCCGTCAACGTCGGGAAGACGGCCGCTCTGCTCACCAGCCGCTCCAAGCCGCTACGTCAGCTGACTCTTCGAGGCCAGGACGTAGAGTGGAAGACCACAGTGAGGTTTTTGGGGTGTGAGTTGGACCGCAGCCTGCGCATGGTCCCCATGGTCAATCGTGCCGTGGGCCAAGCTGCTGCTGCCAGGTCCCAGCTCTACACGCTGTTCACATCCCATTTACCTGTCAACACCAAACTGCGAGTCTACGGTGCCTACGTCCGCTCGCGCTTGACGTATGCGGCACCCGCCTGGTACGCGCTATGTAAGGCGTACCAGAAGCGAAGACTTCAAGTCCAGCAGAACCGCTGCCTGCGACTGATCGTAGGAGCCCCGAGGTATGTGCGGAACGACGTCGTGCATCGGGACACCAGAACGCCGACCGTGGAGGAGTATGTCCGTCGCCTAGCGCGCCGGATGTTCGCGCGTGCGGACAATAGCGCGCACGTACACCTCCATGGCATCGCGCCACTCCATGCGCGACCACCCGATGGACGTTCCCTGCCTCGCGAGCTCCTGCGATCACCGTCTCCGCGGCCCGATGCGGATGACGACGGCGACGAAGAGGACGACGCGACGGGCGAAAGGGCGAATACACCGGACATGACACACCTACCTGATCGAGACACCACCGGACGAGACACCACCGAAATTGACCCCGAGGTCTGGGAGCTACCATTCCCAGACCTCCCCACCGAACAAGACATCCATTAGGTCACCTAGGTGACCTGGGCTTACGGCCCAAATACCGACACCTTTGGGTCACCTAGGTGACCTCGGCCTACGGCCGGAACACATACCGGGCTTAAGTGCCCGCGAGGAGATGCCCGGGTAGAGAGGAATTCCTCGAGGCCCGCACCCCGTTTACCCCCACCCGGGGAGTAAACGAGAAGACCCTGCTGCTAATGTTGCCTATTCAAATATAAATATATACCAATTGAAAGTTCGCTACAAAACCATAAAGGAAATAACAATAAAACAATTCAAACGAATAGTTTAAATATTCAAACGTTCACAAATTGGTAGCTGAACGAAACGAGACGAGAAATCAAAAGCTGAATCCTCTATTGAATCGTAAATAATCGTGAACCAACCTCACAAAGTATCGGAAAGTTAATTAAATCCATCGTAAATCTATTGTCGACTTTAATCCACGAGCGGAAAGAATTATTTCACTTTGAATTTAATTAAGTGCACTTGCAAATAAGTTTCTATTATGCGACTCCATGAATACGTGGAAGAAAAGTTAAAAGACAACCAATGATTGGAATGGAAAATTCGTTATGTTAAAAGAAGAGATAAAATATATTTTGTTTCATAAATATTGAGCATTTAAAAAATTCAATCCAAATGAAACACGCACTTGATTGTTGTGATATACGCACTAGTTGTGATATAACAAGATTGATATTGCTATCATTATCATTCTGCCCTTATCACACTATAAGTGAGGTCGGTACAACATGTTAAAACATGTCACATGATTTGGCTACGTATTTTACGACTGGTCGCCTGCCTGATGTCACTTACCTTAGTCATATTTTACGACCCTTCGGTAAGAAATGAGGGTGGTCTATTTTATTCGGCCGGATACCACAGGGCGGGTCGACTTACCTTAGTCGCCTTTTACGACACCTCGGTAAGAAATGAGGGTGGTCTATTCCACTCAGCCGGATACCACACGGCTCAAGTTTGATATCACTATATACAATAAATTAAAATATACTATTTGATATAATAGAATATTGTTTTATGATACTTCAACTACTTATTAATTTGTGATAAGTCTGCAGCTAATAGACTTCTTTATAAATAACTAGCTGTGCCATTAGCTTCGTCCGCGTAAAAATCAGTGTCACAAAATAGTTCCCGAACATAAAACTGTTTATTGTCAGTTAACCATAAGAGATAGAGACATACTTTCGCATAATTTTTTGTAGTATTTTTATAGATCTACAAATTTCTGGTTCATTACTTTAGTGTGTCTTTGTTGGTTTACGCTGTAACGTAATATATAGTTTTTTAATTTGTTTTTTTATACTTGTCAACATATACATATTAAATAACATTAGTCCGATGCGTCCGCGCATTATCTCCTTGCGCATTATGCCTTATCTCCCCCCCCCCCCCGGGGGGAACCTGTTTTGCCCTTGAAATTGGAAATGTGGAACTATATATATATTACGTTAAACGACGGCGCACGCGACTTAAGCCTTTACCAGGCGAGTTTTTTTACAACTATGCGACCTCTTCAACACAATTTACATAATACCGTTATGCACTATTAACCTAAAGCTTCCGGAGAAATTGCACTATCATTTTGAAAAAACTGTGCAAAAATTGGTTCAGTAGATTTTGACAAAAATTTATCACATACAGATAGACAGCTTTTATAATATGTATAGATTCGTTTTATTGATACTTTTCCTACATAGAATTCTTTCGAAACAATTATGAAGCGACCATGACGGGTATGTAACAAAAAAATTGTTTTTCAATTTTTTCAGTCACTGCGACTAAAACATTTAAAATACTAAACATTAAAACTAAAATAACACAAAAAAATTACATACACATGCAACATACCCTAGATAATATGACTTTAATGTTTTGTTACACGTACGTCTCTTGAAACGACTCACATAAGACGATGTAATAATCACGTATAAATATAACTAATGAGAAAGTAATAAACAAAAGTTATAACGGCATAAGACATTCTATCACAAAATAACTATTCGAACCTTTAAAATGAGTAGGGATTCGAGATTAGGACGGAAAATTTAATTACATTACCAAATATGACTAAAGTTTGGCCGTTAACGTTAGGCTGAAAGTTCATAGACGGTTGACGGTTTTATAGAGGCTGTTAAATCAAAATATATAAGACATATCTGTTCTAGTCCTTCATTTCAAACTTGACAGGCTGAATCTGAATCCTCAGTAGTAAATGAAGTACCTTGTATACTTTATAGAATTAGGCGTTACTTTGCGGAGATCCATAATACAAAAGTAATAATAAGATTATTTTGCTATAATCCGCGATACAGTATCGCGGATTATAGCACAATTATTTTATTATTACTTTTTTACCTTGTATACTTTACCTATATTCATTTTTATAACTCTGTACATCAAAAATTGACAAATTGTGTCATGCAAAAGCTGGCACATGACAGTAGAATATGAAAGACACTTTTTAAATGAAATTTAATTTTAATGAAAATGCATATTTGTTACCTTATTAAATTTTTCCGACCGGGAAATTTACTACTTGTCCAAAACAGTGCTTCGTTTTATCAAAATGAAGCACTCTGTCCTATATTTATTACTCCTGAGAATGTGAAAACAATATACAATCAACTTCTATAGTCCTTAATTTATCTTTGTCCATTTTATTATATTATATCTGGTAGTCAAATATAGAAAAATGTTTTTGCAAAGTGAGCTAGACTTCACTAGAATACATCCACATTTTCAGCAACATTGAAATCACATATTCTTAGCCATTCATATTATATTTTACAATGACAACACTAACTAGCGCGAATGGAACGGAAACGTGGGGTAGAATATATACTCGTACTAGAAGCGAAAGACTTGACGTGTGTCTCAGAGTATTTGCGAAAATTGTTAACAAGTGGTTATTGTGATTTGTGTTAATCCGCCGTGTGGTATCCGGCTGAGTAGAATAGATCACCCTCATTCTTACCGAGGGGTCGTAAAATACGACTAAGGTAAGTTGACGTCAGGCAGGCGGCCGGTCGTAAAATACGTAGCCGAATCATATGACAACATGTTTTTAACGTGTTGTGCCGACCCCACTTGGAGTGGGATAAGGGCAGGAGAATGATGATTGTGATTTGTGTTAATGTTTAAAAAAAGTTAATATATATATTTTGTGAACGTTGGTAATACGCAATACTGTTGGAATAAAGGAAAAATTTATATGCCTCTACTATCTTTAAGTAATTCCACTTGTATTAACTCTTTTAAAGGATCAAGAGGGTATTATTACTAGAAGATACGGCAACATACTGGAATACTATTGTTTAGCACATAATTACAGCTTCGATAGCTCTATATACTCGTTTATGAGGTAATCACAAACACAGTCGTAGAATAAGTAACTTAAATATTTTTGCATATGTGTTGTTAATATATGCATATTGTTACACTTCACTCTTTGTTACACTTCACTGTTGTAGAAACATTGAACGCTGACACTAGACTGACTAGAATATTTTTTTATTTTTTTTCGAATGTGTCTAATGCTGTTAGCCCTAATGGCTTTTACAGCGTCACCGGTGGGATGGGCGAGCGCAGAAGCTTCGCCGGGTAAAATTGATAAGAAGCGAGTGTTTTTTAGGCACTCGTAACTTATTGGGAGCGTCGCCTTAAGGGTGTCTCCTGCGAGACCGAACCTCGGCTTAAAGCGGCGCGTTTTGGAGGACTGTATCTAACACATTGACTTTGAAGAAGTCTGCATCACGGCGGCCGCGGCAGAGGGCTGCGGCCGCTTGACACAAGCAAGCGGGGACCTCGTCTTCGCCGGCGAAGACGCTGTTTGTGTGTGTATTGTGTGTATATCTTGTTGGATGCTGTAATAGCATCGTCGGGGTCGTTGAGGACGCTCTTAGGGCGCCTGTGAAATCGGTTGGGGAAGTTAAACACCTTATAGTTGGACGCGGCCGCTATAAGGGGGTTTGGATGTGTGGACGCTTTCTCGAAGTAAGTCTTCGAGAATCGTTTGAAAAGATCGGCTATCGTGGGGAGGTCGAGATCTCTATGAAGATTCTCGTTGCACACGAACCACGGACAGCCAGTGGCTGTACACATGAATCGATTTTGAAGTGTCTGCAACGGACACAGTCGTGACTTAGGAACGTGCGCGAACGCGACGCTCGCATAAGTCATTATGGGTCTAATGCAAGTCTTGTAAAGCGTCACTTTGTTGCGAAGTGACAGTTTACTAGTTTTGCACAATATCGGATAGAGGCGTCCCATGGCGTATGCCGCCCGGTTGCGGACAACGCGGATGTGTCGGATGAAGGATAGGGTGGGTTGAAAGATAACACCTAAGTATTTGACTTCCTTTTGCCAATCTAGACGTTTGTTGTAAATTGAGACTCTAGGGGGCGTCTGGATGAAGTCCATGGCTCTCCTAGACCTGGCAAAGAACATTGCTGCACTTTTATCTGCGTTGATTTCGATTCTCCACCGGCGGAACCAGCTTCCAAGACTATCGGTCGCTGTTTGGAGCCTATCGCTAATAGTTGTAGGATTCCTACAAGTGGTGAAGATTGCGGTGTCGTCCGCGAACATGGCGAGATGGGTGGCTACACTAGATTTAGTGGAGAATCGTGGGAGTGGAGAATCGTGGGAAGACTAGAATAGCCCCAACTGGCTTATTTATAACCTTTGTTGTTTGCTTTCCCGTTTCCGTTTTGTGAAACAAATGACATTTGACTACTTCCGTCTCCCACTAATTATTAAATTATTCCTATTAATTATGTTTCTTATTACATAATCACATAATGGTTAATGTATTTAAGAGTATTTATAAGCATATTTAACACAATATATAACAAAATATATCTTTTTTAAATAAATACTTACCCAGAGTCTAAAAAGGAACAAATCGTTTTTAGAAATGTTAATCCTCGGTGGAAATTGAACCTGCGACCCCCATCTATCTTCACACAGTCTTATGCTCATACATACAAAAAACTACGACTATATATCGCTTCCCTTAACTACGTCAGAAGATATTTAACGAATGATGTTATCGTAAAATACCCAGAAGTGGCGTTACTAGAAAAGCGGTCGTTTCGACCTATTTTATTGCATTTACCGAGTAACTGTAAAGATATATTGAGTTACCATATAGATTGTAGGTAATAACTTCCGCGGCTGTATTAAGTTTTGTTTCCACTTATAGCAAAAGACTATATGTTCTTTTATAACTTCATAAAAATGCGAGCAATGAATTGTTAGACGATTAATTGTGATCTAACAGTAATATGTTTATATAATATATACAGTCAACCCTCCTACGCGGTGAGGGCTACCGCGTTGTATGGAAATAGTAGTAGTGTTGTATAGAATAGACCACCCTCATTTACCTTACTGAGGTGTCATAAAAGGCGACTAAGGTAAGTTAACGTCAGGCAGGCAGCCGGTCGTAAAATACGTAGCCAAATCATGTGACAACATGTTGTAACTTGTTGGGCCGACCCCACTTAGAGTGGGATAAGGGCAGGAGAATGTATGTATTTATATTCCGGCGAAGGTCCTAAGTAAATAAATAATATTATAAATATATAAAATATAACTGTATAGATGTTTCGTCTCGCTCATATTCGTATTAACAACCAAATAATATAATTTGATATAGAGACAAACATAATGCAGAATAACATTTCAAAGGTTCCTTTCAAAGCATTGTCCTGTCATTCCCTTTACTTTGAACCGAGAAGCCAACATATTGGTATAAGAATCTTTGATCTTATCAATGCTGTTTGATTGACAGTATTGTATTATTGATACCATTGGCAAATGCTTACACATCAAATGTATCATGCTGTCCTGAATTTAATAATACGATTTGCTGTATCGTTAACTTTATTTTCTAACTTTATTTTATATATATTGTCTTTATAGTCAAATTATAAAAATTAAAGATTGAATCCATATTCGCTTTTTATTACAAAATTTATTCAAGCTTTATTATATCATAATAAGTACAATATTAAGGTGCTGGAATGACGACCCCGCACCGGAAAGCGCAGCGTCGGTAGACCCCCTACGAGGTGGACAGACGACCACGAAAAGGTCGCAGGGAGCCACTGGATCCAGGCGGCGCAAGATCGTGTGGTGGCGATCCCATGAAGAGGCCTATGTCCAGCAGTGGACGTCCATCGGCTGACGAAAAAGAAGAAGACGAAGTACAATATATTTAAAAAAAAATCGCCATATCTTATGTTAAAATCGTACACTATAACAGAACTACCTTGCTATAATCCGCACGGGTTAAGCGAATGCATGCAAAGCCAATGTGTATGAAGCAGGCAAAATTTACGCACCTTACACATGCAGAACAAGCCACCACATGCACCCCAAGGCGCCTCCACCAGCAGCAACGCACACAAGCAGAACACACAACCACCACCACAATCTTGACGATCGTTTCGCTCCGATACCGAAGCATCTTCAGGAGGATAGGCTCCACGACAAAATCGTAATGCGCCGCGCCACTCATACAAGCAGTCTTAAATAGTTCAACCCGCACCACTACTCTCCCCTCCGAACACATGTAGCAAAACGGAATTGGAAACATTTACTTGCTTGTTAATTAAGTGGCCATTGTTATTTTTTATTATCTCAAGCTGCTCCAACACATTGAGTCGGAGTCCCTTATCACAAGTGTGCAGAATATGAAATGAATGGTCATTAGGTACTTTATGACCGCATTCCAGCAAAGGTTTTGCAAAATTAGAATTTTGTAGTTTATTATTTCTAAATGCAGCCATATGTTCCCGGAATCGAAATGCAAAAATTCTACTGCTGGTTCGGCAAGTTGCTACTTACCGAGAAGAGCCAGCAAGGAACTCGGCGGTAACTATTTTCAGAATATTATTCTTATAACTATGTAGTAAAATACTTTCTGGTACAGGAGCGAAGGATAACTATATCAACGCATTCTTGTATCTTCTATCTATCTATGTAATGCTCGATAGTATCTGTATTCTGTATTAGCCTTCTTTTAATAGTTTTCTTCATCTTCTGTAGTGGTCATTCATTTACAAAAGTAATAATAAAATTATTTTGCTATAATCCGCGATACAGTAAATATTCGTAAAACACATGCACAAACCTCCACCACTTCCACCACAATACACAAAAAAGTGGAAAAAGCTTGAAATTAAATATTTTGGAACAATCACAAATCATTAAGTATAACAATGGCACCCTCATTAACGAGCAGATAAATGTTTCTAGTTCAAGCTTGTTGCACGTGTTCAGCGGTAAAATAAAGGGTGGGGATGAACCAAGTACTATATAACCATGCTTGTTTGGTTAACGCTTCGCTTTGCGATTTTATCGTGGAGTCTATCTCCTGATGATGCTTCGGTTGCGTGGCGAAACGATTATTGAGTTTGTGATAGTGAACGTGTGTAGTGCTTGTGTATTGTGGTGGAAGTGGTGGAGGTTTGTGCATGTGTTTTTACGAATCCTGCACATATCGGGTATGAAAATACGGATAGTCCACTATACATTTAACACTATATATTTTTCTATTTACTGTATCGCGGATTATAGCAAAATAATTTTATTATTACTTTTGTATTATGGATCTCCGCAAAGTAACGCCTAATTCTATAAGTCATTCATTTAGTTAAACACACGCACGACTAACGTCACGTTAGCATCAACGCAACTACGAGTGTCTGTCGCAATTAGACCATGTTTTACTCGAGAAATGATTCTAGCAATATTTATTACAAATTGAACATTATTGTTAACAATATAACATGATCATGATTACGTAATGTCCTCATAAAGCATTAACTCTTTAGACCCTTGCTAACGAGTTTCACAACTGTTTAATGTTTGTCTCATAACGTATTCCACGCCCATTTTAGAGCGTTTCTGTTAAACTAGCTCATAATAAATGTCCCTCTAAACTCCACAACATCGTTTTGATAATCCATACATTGTGTGAAAATTCACGCTGAAAGTTCTACTAGTGTATTCGGCAGGAATGTCAACGAAACTATAAACATGGCTTCGGTATACGTTACATAAAATTCCACAATCTACAAAAATTTTACACTTGCTCTTGTATAAGTCCAAAAAAGCAAATAAAAGACACTTATTAACAGAGCTTATTATATTACTGAAGAGTGTTTAAATAATAAGAAAGCTTGAATTTAAGTTACAACCAGTTACACACTAGAAAAGATTGTAAACTTTTTAATATTTCAATATTTTTTGGATCATTATATTTGAAAAGAGACAGTACCAAGTTTCTTGCTGGTTCTTCGCAGTAAGAGTAAAAGACAACTTGAATATAAATATATTTGAATTTGAATTAATTAATTCGAAGAACTGGAAATTCCTCATACAAATACGTACATATCCATGTACGTATTTGTATGAGGAATTTCCAGTACGTCGTTGCGTTCGGAGTTGCAAAGGTATTATCTTTTTATTCTTGAATATCCCTGTAATATAATTACGTCACTATTATCCAATAGTAACGTAATTTATATTACAGCGATATTCAAGAATAAAACCATAATACCTTTGCAACTCCTAATACGTGTCTTTATATAACACTAGCAATGCCCCGCGGTTTGACCCGCGTCCATACCGATCTCGTCGTAGTGGAAAGTCTACGAAGTCGGATATAATCCGACTTCGTAGACTTATTATTGACTTCTTGACTTATTATAGATTTATTTAATTATAAAAAATGGTTATCATTAGTATTCTTGGAATAAGAGCTAACCCACCAAATGCAGGCCCTACTATAACGCTCGCTTCAATGAATTTGTTATGGCATTATTTTCTTTCGATTTATATTCTTAAATTCGTAATATATTTTGATTGGGATGTCGGATTTTAATAATTTAAAAAGTATTTTACAGGTGTTAATACAGATTTTAATGTGATTAGGATTAATACGGAGATATAAATAAAATTGTTCGATTATTGTCGGCAATTTTATGAACTTTTACAATGTAAAAAAGTAGTTATATTGGTATAACTATAATAGTTAGATATATGGTATCGCGGACTTTTTTGTGAATATTGATATGTTCTGTAGAACTGTTCTATAACACTGTAGAACATTTTTTTCTTCTATCATCAACAGTTTCCGCAGCGCACGCGATGAAAGATTTTTACGATTTTATTTTTCACACCTTATTACAATTTTATTGGGGATCCCTATTTTTTTTTATGTCATATAGCCTATGTTACTCAGTGAAGAAGCAGCTTTCCAATGGTGAAAGAATCTTTGAAATCGGTCCAGGAGTTTTTGCGTGAAAATATTACAAACATACACACATACAAACAAACATACAAATCCTTTCCTCTTTATAATATTAGTATAGAAGTGAGTTCTGACATATTGGAGAAAAGTTTTTACTAGTACCGCCGCATATAAACTGCAAAAATCGAACGCGTATTACCGTAAGCATGGAATTCAATAAGTGCCTCAATGGTTCACTTCGACAGCTCTAAATTACCTTGATATAGTGTAGAGACATTATTTCACGGTACCCGTTTGCTCGCGGCCCCGCTGTACTTTACGTCTTCATAAAAAGAAAATATGGGGTACCTAGGTGTTTACAGAGAACGAGGTATATTTTAAATCGAACGTAATTCACTGTATATATTACTAAAGTCTCTTGTACTTAGCTCATTCTATCAGCACTATCGGTAATGTCGCTAAGTCCTTGCGATTTTGTCACGGAGCCTATTCCCTAATGATGCTTCAGTTGCAGAGCGAAACCATCGCTAAGATTTTCATAGTGAGTGTGTGAATTACTTTCCAGGCACTATAACAGAACTACCTTGCTATAATCCGCGAATGCATGCAAAGCTAATGTGTATGAAGCAGGCAAAATTTACGCACCTTTCACCATCAGGACAAGTCACCACACGCACCCCAAGGCGCCTTCACCAGCAACAAAGCATACAACAGCAGCACACACAACCTCCACCACAATCTTGACGATCGTTTCGCTCCGAAACCGAAGCTTCATCAGGAGGATAGGCTCCACGACAAAATCGCAATGCTTCTTTCAATGATATTTCTACATATTCTATTTCCTCTACACTTTATTTATCTTCTGCAATAGTTGTATGTATTACTGCTATAAATATTCTAGCATGATTTATTAACAAGATAAATTAAGTAGCTTTTAACAAAATTACATGTCCGTAGGGACACTCTTTGAAGAGTTCCCACTTTTGACGCCAATCTTGGCAACAGCATCAGGTCAACATCAGGTAGGTATCATAAACATTGATATCATTGTCATCAGAACTGGTCCAGTATGTAAAATTTCAGCTCAATCGGACACCGGGAAGAAGGTTAAATTTTACTCGCAAGATTCCACCTTCAAATACATACACTGTTAAATAAAAGTTAAAAAAAAAAAATTTAGTGCAATTTGCGATTGATTTATACATAGTTAGAATAATTGTGTTAAAGCTTGCTTGGCAGACTTTGTGTTGGCCTTTTTTTAACTGACCGCAATGCCTGCTGTCTAGGATAAAAATTTGTGATTTTCTCATTTTGGCTCAAAACCAAGATATACATGAATTTGAATTATTCATTCCATGAATATTAAACTACCTTAATAAAATGAACATATATCATCTAAATAAAAAATAGCGACAGATAAAACTTCAATTTGTAATGTCGTTAATAAACACATTAATGACAAAGTTTATCTTATATATAAAATTCTCGTATTATAAATTTAGCTACCATGCTCCTCTGAAACGGCTTGACTGGTTTTTATGAAAAATTTTATGCATCTTCAATATGCCTTATTTTTTATTTTTTTATAATGTTCACTAGAAATTCCCTAAAAATAATTTATATGGCAAAACAACATTTGGCCGGTCAGCTAGTAACGATAAAATCTGACGCATCTTTATGTTATTCAAATGTAAGGGTATTAATAATACGGTAGTTCATATAAAGATATTCCCTCATACGTTTTAGGATTAGGAGTAATCAGTATAGCGTGAAAAGTAAAATATATAGTAAATATAGTATATTTCATTCCAGGTTTACTGAATTTCCAGGATTCTGTTGTATAATTTTATCAAACTATTTGGTAGGCACAACCAAAATAGATGTAAGATATTTTACACATAATTTTATATCCGCACCAGGCGTGAATATGTTGATAAGTCGTCTAACGTCCTTTTGTATTTTTAATCATAATATTTATTAGGATTGCCTAATATGAGTATTTGAGTAAAGTCGATAAGTTTTTTAAATCGAACAAAGAAACATGTGAATTTTATACAACTACATTTACGAATTTTGTACACTCTGAAACGTATCGTAGACAATTACTAAAATTAAGTAAAAGAAATAAAAGTAAATTTTGTCTCGCACCACCTACCTTCTTTCCTTGAGTTGATAAGTTCCCTAGCCCGAAGGTATCACGCAGTTTATATTGTAATTTTTTTTTTAGTATTATTGTTAATTCTATGGAGTACAATAAAGAGTGTTCTATCCATCTATCTATCTATCTATCTATCTAAGATAGTAATTAATAAGATATAGGTATATGGAATCTGATTCTAAGAGATCATTTTTTATATAACCCTTGGTATCGATTGTAAGCATTTAAGATTTCTATGATTTTTTTTAATTCAGATATAGCAGCGTTCAGTGTTTGGAAGAAAATAGTAGCTGTTTTGACTTAAGTGGTAGCAAAATATGAAGTAAAATATAAGTATATAAATGAGAAGATACAGACTAAAGAATAATAAAATATAACTAAATATTAACTAACATAATTTAACCATATCAAAGCTCAACTTATTTGTTTAAAATAACAGAAACATCAGACTAAGGAGAATAACAAAGACAAATACTATGTAATTTGGTGTATACTAATATTGTCAACGTCGTAGCAAAATAGAAAAACAAATTATACCGTTTCTCTCAGTTAATTATGAAGCCGACTTGTTTTTATGCCTGAAATGTGATTAACGAAGTGGAAAACATTTATTAAGACCAGCCTTTTGTTAATCATGAGAAATCCAATAAAAGTGACTAGGCCTTTATTCATTTTACCTAATAGGTATGTTGATGTTTGGGAGAATTTACTTAATTAATAAATAATTAGGATAAACGAAATAAGAATTAAACTATGGCTATTGTTCTTATTCTAAAAGCTGTGATAGCCCAGCGGTGAGACCGTATGACTCCCTAGAGACGATCATGGGTTCAAACCCCGGGTAGGAACCGATGAGTTATTGTATTAAAAACTTATGTGTCTAATTGATAATTGCAATTTGTCACACGCTTTTCGGTGAAGGAAAACATCGTGAGGAAACCTGCATATCTCTAGAGAATTCTAGCGATATGTGTAACCTACCAATCCGCATTGGAGCAGTGTGGTAGGTCTAAGATCCAATCCTTCTCTCCAAAAACGGAGAGAGGAGGCCTTAGCCGAGCAGTGGGCATAGAAACAGGCCGTTACTTTGCTATTTACTTTTACTTCTATTGTAAAATTTACTTCATAATTTGTAATCACAGTAATAAATAAAGTACTCAAGATATGAGTAAGTTATTCAGTAAATTATTGTTTACTACTTACCATCTTATAAAAATTAAGAGGAAACGCGCAAATAGACTTTCTACTACCGCCATTATCATGTAGAATGAGTTTCTAACAGGTCTCGTCTCTCCTTTGTAAGAAAAATAGGACTTTAGATCATCCCTGCCCCAATATAGATTGGCAGATTACACATGTCCCATATCAGGGAAACAGCGTCGAGCTGTGGCGGAATTGCCGAATCCGGCAAGCGGTGAAAGTATGCATCTCTCATTGAGAGTTATATATTTGTGCCGTTTGCAGTTGAAATCCTAGTACCATGGAATAAAAAAATGTTATCAAATTCAAATTCAAAATATTCTTTATTCAAGTAAACTTGTAAACTGCTTTTGAATCGTAAACTGCTGGTTCGGAAAAGCTGTTCCTACCGAGAAGAACCAGCAAAAAACTCGGCGGTTGCTCTTTTCAAAGAATAATTCTTATTACTAGTTACATATAGTTATTAATATCTTGTAGCGGGTCGAAGAGCTAGATCTAGAGAGCTAGATCCACGCATTCTTATCGTCTAAGTTATCCTCAATAGTATAGTAGACTTTCTGTATTAGGCTTTTTTAAATAGTTTTTGGTATCCGTTTTAACACGTCGGTTAATTGCCTCTTCAGGTGACAAGAGGGCTCATTTTTCGCACAAAGAATCAGCTTAGCGATTCGACGCGGTAACGATGCCAGCATTCTTGCGACCATTCGACGCATGATTTGTATAGTACTAGAGTGTAAATAATTTAAGATAGACAAAACTTGTATATTATTGTCCCAATGATGGATGGTAAATATCAATTAGGCGCATAAGTTTCAATTTCTGATTTGTGTTTGGCCGAGCTTTGAACCCGTGAACACCTAGTAAGGCTACTTAAAGACAATAAACTTAAAAGTTCATTATCGAAAGTTGCTTACGAATATGTCCCAAAACTTTACATTTTAAAATGTATGAGAGATACACATGAGATGTATGTTGTTTTTATTCATACAGTGCAAGAGTAATCAGTCAACATTCATTATGTACATGGAATATTAAATATTCGGGTTTATATGGTCAAATCCATTAAGCAAAGGTAATGGAAACAATCTGCGATATTAAAAGATAAAACTGTCACAGTCAAATAAAAATATTCGCTACGCAGTGCACTAAATTAAAAATTGTTTGGCCAATTTCATTTTAACGTTATTTTTATTGCACCGAAAGCTGTAATTAATTTTATAGAATAAGTTAAACAATTTATAGACTTTACTTTGAGGAAATCCATAGTGGCAGGCTGACTGTAGTATCTGATCTAGTTTTGGTGGTTTGTGGTACTTGCTCTTACTAAGCATGGTTTAAGGTGTTAATAATGAAGTTTATATTTATATTTATATTTGGCGCAGTGGGTAGTGACGCTGCCTTCAGCTTTGCGGGTCGCGGGTTCGATTCCCGGCGAGGGCCAACATTTTCTTTAAACTATTTGTTGGTTTCAAACAATTTTCAAATTAGCTTTTTAAGAAGTTCAAAGGAATTTATATAATTTATAGCAAAAATTTCATTTATGTTACTTTGGACTATTTTCGTCCTGATAAATTTATTTTGAAAATACTTTAAACACCTAAGTGTTTAAAGTATTTTCAAAATAAATTTAGTACCAGATTACGTTATGTCACCATCTCAGACTTATCTGAGATGGTGACATAACGTAATCTGGTACTGTATCACTGATAAGCAATGGTCTAGAATGGTCTAGTCTTTTGTAGAAAAGATTGGAACGTAAACCGATCACGCTGTGCTATTAAGAATTAGCAGGTTACGTATGTTGCAAGAATTCTTCAGACACATAAAATTTTCCTCGCGATGATTTTTCTTCACCAAATAAGAAAAGAATTGTTAATGTTTCAAGTTTTGGAAAATATTCAGTTAGTTTTGCAGAGCTTGAACCTGCGATCTCCTGATAAGAATTACCTGATTTTTTCATTCCGACAACGCGGTATTCATATAGAAATTCATAATTCTTATTTTTGAAACAATCGTCATACTGAATTCATTCATTTATTCATACATTCATTCAATCAAACAATCCTGCCATTATCCCACTCTAAGTGGGGCACAACATGTTACAAACATGTTGTCGCGTAATTTGGATACATATTTTACGACCGGCCGCCTGTCTGACATCAACTTACCTTAATCGTATTTTACAATCCCTCGGTTAGAAAGAAGGTGGTCTATTCTACTCAACCGGATACCAAACGGTGGGTCAACTTACCTTAGTCGCCTTTTACGACACCTCAGTAATAAAAGTGGGTGGTCTAATCTACTCAGCCGGATTCCACACGGCGGCACTGAATTCATATTGATTAATACATATCAAAAAAGTTACACAGAATTTACTTAGAGGTTGTTGACAAACTTCTATTCAAATGAATTCAATAGAGTTTGAAGAATTCAGTTCTTAAAATGAACGTAAACAACGAATATATCCAAAAATGTACCAAGCAATAGTCCTTTATTGCTCTCAAGATTTGAATGCCTGGAAAGTCAAATGAGTACAATAAGCTTATTGCTCTCATTTTCTTATTTTTCATTATTTACTTCATATTATGGGCATAAAATACTTGTATAACAATAATATTGTATAACAAATAATTATAGAACTGTGCCGTGTGGTATCCGACTGCATAGAATAGACCACCCTCATTTCTTACCGAGTTGTCGTAAAAGGCAACTAAGGTAAGTTGACGTCAGGCAGGCGGCCGGTCGTAAAATACATAGCCAAATCATTTGACAACATGTTTGTAACATGTTGTGCTGACTCCACTTAGAGTGGGATACGGGCAGGAGGATGATGATGATGAATAAATAAAACATAATTTTATAACTATTAAATTAAATGCTATTAAATTATATTTTTGTACTGGTGCAAGTAAGGAAATCAGTCAAGTAATATATCAAATAGTTGGAGCAATACGTTACAAAACCAGAATTGTATTGGAGTCAGGCCAAAGAGAAATGCCAACCACTTACCCCGTCCAAACTGTAGCAATACAAGTTATCTATGGATACATTTATATGGAACGGTACTTAAAACGGTCATATTTATCAATAATATCTATGTACAAACGATATTGAGATTCATTGATAGATTGATAACAGAACGGCCTTCTGAAAAGACCATAGAGTTATTATACTTAAGTAGGGAATATAGCCTAAAATTTGCGATATTACTATTAAGAGAAAGAAAATGAGGGTGATCTATCTGTCTCTCTTTTTTTCGTATTATTGGATAAAGATGAAGTAGGTATCAAGTTTCATATTCACTCTCATTATTTATTACTATCGTTTATAGGCCTGCTTTTGGCTCCTCATACTCTAGTATTATTAGATCTATAGTATATACAGAGACTAAACTCTTATTTGACATTTTTCCGTATTGTATTTTTACTTAAAAACTATGTTTTTATAAAGTGGGCTCGACATATCTATATTGCACAAGCTGCGATAGTCCAGCGATGAAACCGTGCGACTCTTACGAGGGGTCTCGAGTTCAAACCTCGGCCAGGCACCTTATATTTTATTGGCAAGCGCCTTATAGGGTGTTATTATTTGAGAAAACTGCAATACTTATATTAATTATGGTTAAAGTGGGTAAACCTTAAAAGCTAGACAAATGCTGTCGCGGCCTTTTATTAAGAACTTCTAGAGGGGAAAATTTGATTTAGTATATGATTTTTGAGTAACTTTCACCGTTTACTTAGCGCACGCAAGTAAAGATTTAAATTTTGCCTTTGTCGCAACATTTATTTTTGCTGCTCCTCCCCTATTCATCTTAGCGTGATGTTATATAGTCTATAGCCTTCCTCGATTAATGGACTATTTTACACTCAAAGAATTTTTGAAATCGGTTGGTAGTTCGTGAGATAAATAATCAAACTCTTCAGCTATATCTATACTTATTATAAAACAAAATCTACTGTACGGTTTTCACCAAAACATAGTGCAATACTTCCGGATGGTTTAGGTAAACAGTACATACCGGTAATATGTAAAATGTGCTCAAGAGATCGCGCAGATGTTAAAAAACTTGCTTGCTGGGAGCTTTAGTCGCGTGCGCTGCTTAAACCAGCAGAGATACGCTACAGTAATGTAGTAGAGAATTGTAGATGTATAACATTACAACAAAAAAGTCCGCGATGGCATGTCTCTAGCTCTTATGGTTAACTTACAATAACTACTTTTATGTTTAAAATCAGAATTCTAGAAAAAAAATGTAGCACGCTGATATCCACGCGGGCGAAGCCGCTGGCTCAGCTATACATTAATAAGTATAGATTACGATTTATTCATGAACGTCTATTTTCGAAAACACTAACAATACTCTAATTTATAGCACTCCAAGTAAACCGCACAGGGTAAGCCCTTCACATTTACGCCACGGGCTCATTAACTAAATGAAAGAAATATATTTTTCTCGCTAAAATAAACGCAATCAAAGCTCGTTGAATTCAAGTGCTTTTTACACAAACTTGAATTTTCATTTAATTTGAAAGTAAAATAGTTCACCTCTCACTATTCCGTGCCAGTTTATAATTTCATTTACAGTGACTTTTTTATGTGGCTAATGGTATTTCAGAGGTCACAATATTGTTTAAAGGTTTCTTAAGAACTCAGACTAACTCGAGGGGCGTTGAAGATGGCCACTTTCGGACAAGATATTTCACGGTCAATATATAAATGAAATTTACAACGGTTCGATCCCAAAATGTTATAATTCTTCTACGTTCCAGCTATTTCTAGGTTGATAGACCTCTCACTAAATGGATAGTAAAGTAGACAGAAGACCTCAAAAAAGTGAACTCAAGTGCCTAAAGACCGTCTGGCATAGAATCACTTGAAGAGCTATGTGAAACATCCGTTGGTTAAGAAGTAAATTAAATAAAGCGAAAAATAGTAGAAATCTTTCTTTTTATGGCATAAAAATACGCGATACACACGTAGCAATGATTTGTTTTGTTTATCTAAAGATAATATTAGATGTTATTTGAGTACATAGTTTTTTTAGCTTACAGCGTGAAATTTTTGTGAGTAACAGGTGAGTTTTTGACGTTACAGCAATGGTTTAACAGGCAATTACTAAAAACAAACGGATATCTATACATATGAAAAATTTGTAATTGTGTCTATAGTCTGTCTGTGTGTGATCGATTTTCTCAAATTCTACTGAATGAATTTTTGTACGTTATTTACTAAAAGATAGCGCAATTCTTCTGAAAGGTTTTAGATTTATAGTATATTATGACTTTACGTAAATTGAAGTGAAGATGTCGCGCGGTTGTAAATGAACTCGTCTACTGTTAACTCGGTAGCTTTAGGTGCTTGCGGCGCGTAAACCAACAGAGAGACACACAAAAGTAGAGAATTGTAAAATAACAAAAATACTTCAAAAAGTCCGCAAAACCATATCTCTATCTCTTATGATTAACTCACAATAACTACTCTTGTGTCTTTTGTAAAACACTGATTTCCACGCGAGTGAAACCGCAGTCACATGTAGTTCATAACATTTTTTAACTCAGGCAACAAATTTTAAGCATCATAGTGGTTAATGAATTAATAATGAACTGCCCATAAGCAGAACAGTAACTAAGCCAGAAGCATGTTAAATTTCAGAATGTAGGTTTCAGTACCGTATACCGTTTGTAAATTTATTTAAAAAAAGCTTTTGTAGACTTATTTCAGGTTTAGTTTTATGTTATTCAAAACGAACACAATATACTCTATATTGTGTTAAGCATTTTTTTAATATGATTATAATACTATAACATAGTTATATAACGTAATTATTTAACTTATTTCTATACCTACTTACGCTACAAAATGTATTGAATGTGGATGTGCATCCACTTAATATGTAATAATAAAATTATTTTGCTATAATCCGCGATACATGTTACATGATACATGTATCGCGGATTATAGCAAAATAATTTTATTATTACTTTCAATTTAATGTTCTTAAATAAAGTTAGATTTAAGAATAAACACTACATGTGAAGATATTATTCCATCTAAATTATACTAATTATTACAATTAACCGATCTATAGCACAATTAGAATGTGGCACTGAACCGTAATTACGATTAATTGCTGGCACAACATGTAACACTATAGCGGTTTACCGCCTCGTTAATTAGCCCCCCGTTGTAAAAGAGGAATTGTATAAGATTCACGTTTCAATCTGCGTAGCATCGTAGCTACTAAGCGGAATTTATCCTCTTGGAGTTGGATTTAATTTTTTATAGCGATTTAACCTGGAATGCTATTAATAATTTATGATCATAGTCCAGTGGTGAGACCGTAACCCTTTCGATATGGTCATGGTTTCAAAATCTGTGCAGACACCAATACGTTTTTATTTCTTTAAAGATTATGTTTCTAATTGATATTTGCAATTTACCATACGCCTTTCGGTGGAGGAAAACATAGCGAGGAAACCTGTAATCCCTAGAGAATTCAGGCGATATATATATATTTATTTATTTATTTATTTAGGGACTCCAACAGAGGTACATAAGTGTACCCCCAATTATAGGAGAACACAACATGCTACATATACAGTGTTACAAATGAAAAGGATAAGCAAAATACATACAAATTTAAACTTAAAAGTCTAGAGAAAGGTAAAAGAAAAAGACAAAACTCAAACTAAAAACTAAGATAAAATATTAGATGACACGGAGGATAATAAAAATAATAAGAATATTAAAAATATTAAAATAATTACAGATGCAAGAAAAATATACATTAAAAAAAAGTTGTTGCATTACTATTATGTAATATACTCATTACTGGAGTAGTAAGTCCAGCATTTATTTTTAATACATACAATATACAACATACCAATCCGCATTGGGAAAATATGAAAAAAAGAGGGAGAATGCCTATGGCCCATATAACAGTGGGAAAGTAAGAGAAAAAATAAGACTTTACTTTTATAATTTAGGATTCTTTAACTTAATAACATTCTTACTTGATCTTATAAGAGCGACTTCCATAGTTACTGATCACTTTGTTTTTAATTTTTTAACGGCGAGCTGAGAGCCATATTATTTAACAATGAGACAAGCACAGTTTTAATAGATATTTTAAATTTAATAAACATCATGAATTTAGAGAAACTAATGGTTACTGCTGTGAAAGGTGAAGGCATAAGGATTCCATTCAATTCCAAAAGTCCATATAAACTTTTCAATTTTATTTTCATAGTCCGATATATCTAAAAGAATTTCATTCTATTTCGTTCAGTTGTTTGTTTCGTCCCAACATAATCACTGGAATGAGGCTCAATCACAACAATTGGTATTGACATTACAGAACACAAATACTAGTGTAATGTTATATTGGACTCCGATTAATCAAAGGCGCAAGATTGACCTATAGGTGACCACTCCATTTGCTCACTTATACCCACTCACTTATACACCGAGCTGTGATAGCCTAGCGGTTCGACCGTGCGACTCTTTCGAGGGGAACACGAGTTCAAACCCGGGCAGGCACCAATGAGTTTCTCTAGTAAAACTCATGTGTCTAATTGGTAATTGCAATTTATAACAAGCTTTTCGGTGAAGGAAAACATCGCGAGGAAACCTGCATATCTCTAGAGAATTCTGGAGGTATGTGTAACCTACCAATCCGCATTGGAGCAGCGTGGTAGGTCTTAGCTCCAACCCTTCTTTCCAGAAACGGAGAGAGGAGGCCTATTCCCCGCAGTGGGATTGTAACAGGCCGCTACTTTACCCACTCACTATAACACTGAGAATGAACCTTACATTTAAACATAGACATGTTTAAATGTAAGGCCAAGTATTTGATAGGTACTCTACCAAGTTAATAATCAACAAAACAAAGGTAACTAAAATGTCCCGCGTCTTACTAAGGCTGCGGGCCTTATACCTAAAAGACGAATTATTTAGTCTTCAACAAAGGGTCTCTTAATTATACCTTTATTCTCTTTTCACTGTCACCGTTAAAATAACAATTGTTACGCAAAATGAAATTGGGTATTAAATTTTTTTTCTTATTGGGGTGCCTCTCCAATCATCGAAGGTTGGCAAGCGTGCTGTCGACGACTAGGCAAAATATAGTGAGGAGATTTCCCGTTGCCTTCTGCACCAGACCTTTTAGAGGTTATTAGTACCTCAAGGTCGCTGCTTTCCCTTTCCTTGTTTGGTCGCCCACCAGCGGTCGCCAGAGCCGCCTCGATCGTTGTCTAGCAGGGAGCACCACGTGTAGGTGAGGTTGACATTTGTTCAGATAGGATGTTATTTTCGTTCTCACCTTACTTAATTATTAAAATAAACCTTGTTAAAACAAATTAACTTAAGAGTCTCGGATTTGACTATTTGATTTAAACAAAATTTACTTTAAACTTATATATTAACAAAATTTTAAATTATATTAACTTAACTAATATGCCGTGTGGTATCCGGCTGAGTAGAACCCTCAGCTCACCTGACCACCCTCATTTCTTACCGAGGTGTCGTAAAAAGGTGACTAAGGTAAGTCGACCCGCTGTGTAGTATCCGGCCGAGTAGAATAGATCACCCTCATTTCTTACCGTGGTGTCGACAAATACGACTAACGTAAGTTGAAGTTAGCAGGCGGCCGGTCATAAAATACGTAATCATGTGACAACGTGTTTATAATATGCTGTGCCGACCCCACTCAGAGTGGGATAAGGTCAGGAGGATGATTAACTTAACTAATGGTCAACAGAGCTCTCTGGACTAAGAAGAGATCATCTTTATCAGGGCTTTTCTATAAAATATACTTAATTAACATTTACCTTAATGCCTTTTGATGCCTAAAATATTACTAGATATATGTCTTATCTGTTCGTACAGCGTAATGGGTATTAGCTCGACTCAGTTTAAATAATGCTCACTGAAGCTTAATTTACTCGATTCACATTCAAGTGCGTTACGAGAAACGTCAAACTTCTGATAAAGCCAAATTTATCCGATTCAGCGTCCCCAATAAAGCAAAAAAACTCATGCGAAACTTTTTTCGATTGACCACGATCGAATGTCACCAGGCTGAGCGCAATAATTCAGATTCGCACATAATCGATACGTCTACAGCAGTTTTTCACATCTAAAACGACTCTGACTAGAATATTCTAGTTAGAGTTTTTATTATAGCTTTCTTGAATTCTACAAGATACCGCTCAAATTTAAATATGATTCACATATCAATACAAAATAATCTTTCTTTAAAAAAGCTTTTTCAAGCACTGGCGAATCGTCAAGGATCAATAAGATTAATGAAGCTTATGAGAATGTTGCTAGGCAGTCGATCTTTGAAACATTTTTAACTTACTTAATCTAGCAGTCTTGTACAAGGTCCAAGCTTTTTTATCATTGATATAATCGTTTGTTAATACAATTGTTTAAAATAATTTATACTTATTATAAAACAAAGTCCCCAAAAGCTGTCTAACTGTAAATGATCGATTTTCGCAAAATCTACTGAACGGAGTTTTGTACAGTTTATGCTAAAAGGAAACGCAATTCTTCGGGAAAGTTTAAACTAACGTTAGATTACTATGTTATGTAAATTGTGTCTTTAGTCGCGTGTGTCTCGTTAACTAACAGAGTGATACTCTAAAGTAATGTACTAGAGAATTGTAGGTCTAAAAAAATTCTATGAAAAAATGTGGAACAGCATGTCTCTATCTGTCATAGTTAACTCATACCAACTATTTATGTTCAAAATTCTAATTTCTTATTTCACTACTCTATTAATATAATACTCTTATTTCAACGCGGGCGAAGCTCCAAGCACAGCTACTATAGCTGTAAAAAAATTACGCTATAAAATAACGAAATCTAAAGAAGTTGAAATGCTTATATAGATGTTCCGTTGATAGATACGGCCTGATACTAAAACAGGTAAAGACATACTCGCTTTCTGACGAGACTACTTTGTAATGTTGTGTGTATTGCAATTCTTTTATAAGGATAGGCTTTATACGACCTATAATTTCTGCAGGAATGAGGAATATGCATTTCATTATGAGATTATCGGTCATCATAAAGCGTATCATGAAATGTAAATATCAATCAAACTCGTTAGTGCTTGCAGTTTGAACCCGCGAATTTTTGGTAAGAATCCCTTTCTCTAACGGGTTTTTAACCGTAATCGTGAAACGGGATTGTATTTGTGTGATGTTTTACTTTGTTTTTTTGTTAAAAAACAAAATCTTTTAAAGGTAAAGGAAAAGTTGCTTTTCTTATTCGTGATCGATTAGCACTCTTGGCCACTCGGAATCTTTGCCAAACCCTTATCTTGCACCAACACTCGTGAAGTGTTCTAATGAACGTTTCTAATGTAGGTACGTCAACAATGTTTATTCTGAATTTAGCCTTTGATTATTTGTTTGAGTTCGAGAATGTCTTGATACCTTTTAAGATTTCGTGAAGTATATCACGTTAGCGACTAAGTTAATATTTTGATAATTTATAAAAGCATGCGTTACTTTGCGCAATTCCATAGTACAGAGGTTATGATAATTATTTTGCTAATATTCGCGTAAGAGAATCTATTTAATGCTAAATCAGGCATGGTTTACATACCCTAAACATGCTGGACCACTCACCAAACGAATCACGAAACGGCGTCATCAATAACCACAAACACTAATCACACTCACTACGACAATTTCTACGATAGTTTCGCCCCGTTACCGAAACATCATCAGAAAGATAGGTTCCACGAAAAAATCGTTGTGCGCCGCGCCGCCCCAGCAAGCATTCTTATACACAAACATCTCAACCATTGATTTACCCTCCTAAGACGGTTAGCAAACCGAAATTGGAGACGTTTACTTGCTTGTTAATTAGGTGGCTATTGTTATATATTCTTACCTCAAATTCAATCAGAATTAAAGATTTATAAGAGCGCTGTGTGGTATTCGGCTGAGTAGACCGCCCTCATTTCTTAACGAGTTATCGTAAAAGGCGACTTAGGTAAGTCGACCCGCCGTGTGGTATCACGCTGAATAGAATAGACCACCCTTACGATAATCTGCGATACATTGTATCGCGGATTATAGCAAAATAATTTTATTATTACTTTGGTATTATGGATCTCCGCAAAGTAACGCCTTATTCTATAAATTATGTATAGACCACTCTTATTTCTTACCGAGGTGATATGAATTACAATTTAACTTAAATATCAAATGTATCAGCGAATAATCAGTCTCAAATGAAGTCGTAAAGTTTTGTAGTTGGATGTATTATTTAGAACGAAGATGTGCTATCCGCCTAGTGACCAAATGTTACTAATCCGAAGCGTGTTATTGCTCTCATTTATTAAAAAGGCGTACCAGAAACGCTTTGTTGGTTAATGCCTACATAAAACAGTAACGGTTAAACCACGTAATAACCCCTGAAATTCAAAGACATTTATTTAGTATGATATTTTATATTACCTGTTGCGGTGCAAAGGCATGAAAAGAGTAAGTATTCGACTAAGATCGAGTTTTTTTTTCTCAAAACAGAAATTTTCCGAAATAAAATGTAGCTTATACGTTCAGACCTGCCTCTATGCAAATTTCATGTGAACATTTTGCAGACCTAACAACACCGGTTTAAAGCGATCGAAATACACATATTATAACTTTCGCCTTTATTATATTATTACTAGCTGTGCCAGCGGCTTCACCCGGGTGGATATCAGCGTGCCCAAATTGTTTTCTAGAATTCAAATTTTAAACATAAAAGTAGCTATTGTGAATGAACCATAAGAGATAGAGACATGCTATCAGGGACTTTTTTGTAGTAGTTTTATAGATCTACAATCCTCTAGTACAGCACTTTAGCGTATCTCTGCTGGTTTACGCAGCGCACGCGACTAAAGCTACCAGCAAGCAAGTTTCTTAACAACTGCGCGATCTCTTCAACACAATTTACGTAATACCGATATGTACTATTTACCTAAACCATTCGGAAGTATTGCACTATCTTTTGGTGAAAACCGTATAAAAATCCGTTCAGTAGACTTTGAGAAAATCGATTACATACAGACAGACAGCTTTTAGGGACTTTGTTTTAAAATAAGTATAGATAGATAATGAATATATCTGCTTGCAACTAAAATGACTCGCTCAAATGAACTAAAAGTCAATTAAAAATAAACAATTTGGTCCCGTGACATTTATGAGTTCATTTAAAATATACATCGAATTTATAGTCCAGATCTTTGTTGATGTCTTTGCACCGATTCTATTACAAAAATTAGTAGCAGACTTTCTACCCTTCATGAATGTAAAGGTGCCCGTCAAACGCCAGCTTTTTACATAAAAGTGAGCGGCAAGGGGTAAGACAAAATATACAGCTATTTATTAATGAGGTATTAGCGTTAAGAAATTTGATACTTGACATGTATCACGACATATTCAGTTACATAATTATAATGAGCTGCTTAGAATAATATTTATAAAGTTATATTTAAAAAATTATATTATACTTCAACGTCAAGGAACATTTGGCGCAAGACAACAATATCCAAAAGGAGCATACATACATTTGTTGTACATTGACTGACGCGTTTGCGTAGTGGGTAGTGACCCTGCCTTCAGCTCCGCAGGTCGCGGGTTCGATTACCGCCGAGTGCCAACATTTTCTATAAACAATTTGTTGGTTGGTTGCATATTTGAATTAAAATATATATCTAAAACTATACAAGTAGTATATTTATTAGTTGTCCGTCACCCATAACACAAGTATTAAGTTACTTTGGGGACAGACGACCGTGTGTGTAAGTGTCCCATATATTTAATTATTTATATTTATTTATTAGTACATATATCTTTATTAAGATTTGTATTGACTGGATAGAACCAAAGTTCGAGCAATTCAAAATATAGTCTTTTTTCTTTTATAATATTGAAATTAATCTCTGATGAGGGACTGAGACTTGCGTAATAATTTTATTTTTCTCCATTATCATCGATAACTATATCGATGATGCTTTCGAGTAACTAAACGTTATTATATTCATTAAAAATATATTAGATCGTATGACTTAGAAAATTCATTTTAAAGGAAACAAGATGTTTAATTTTAGGCTGTCCCACATTCACACAAAATCGTATAGGGTGTTATTCTTTGTTTTCCTTTATCTGGGTTGGCTATTGTTCGCAGCATTTGGAAGCGGCTTTTTAATCAACATGTTTAAATCACTCCTTTTAAACAAAGGTCTCTTCTAGAGAATCCCCAAAACACATAAAACATTTTAATCTAAACTACTAACATGTGGTATTTAATACGAAGTTAATATCCCAAAAAAGGCAAAAGTTAACTTACTCTTAGGTTTTTATTATAGTGAGTGATATAATTATAACATAGGTAATGTATAGAAACCGTCAAACTGTCCTCCGCCGCGGTAACGCCGTATAAAGAGCTCATGAATAAGGACCCAGGATGGGCTTAAAACTAGTTGGACTTATCCGATAGAATAAGATGTGAGTTTGGTCGGTTTCTATACATCAAATATTCTTAAGTCTTACTCCTCGCTTGTTGAGATGTCAGGCCTTGAACGACCATAAACTTAATACGATAAGTTTATGGCTGAGACTCTATGTAGCTGCGATTTGCAAGTCAAGCGAAACCCAATTAGAGCGTAAATCGAACGAAACTAAACAAACAATGTAGCCACAGGGCTCGATTATATTGAATGTATCTTCATCATTCACCAATCTTCCTACTTGTTACCGTTTATATTTGCTACCTTCTTGTACCAAAAGGGATATATTAGGTCCTTACATATGAAATTGGCGTTTTGTTGTACTGGCCACTTTGATCTCAAATATTACCTTTATGGTTAGGAATTCCAAATTCAAATTCATACAGCTATTTACTCATGCATTTGTGTTTCAAACCCCTTAATTCATTTGTTTTTTCTTCCTTTGTTTTTTTCTTTGTGTCACTCTGTTTACAAAATGGAAAACATGAAATATCGCGTTATTTACGAGTATGAGTTCCACCGTGGCACCAGTGCTGCAGAAACGGCTCGAAGGATTAATGATGTGTATGGTGACGGTGTCGCAAAAGAAAACACAGTGCGTTTTTGGTTCCAACGTTTTCGTTCTGGAAATTTCGACCTGCAGAACAAGCCTCGTGGACGGCCGGAGACCAAAGTTGATAATGAAGAATTGAAGGCTATTGTGGAAGCGGATCCATCGCAAACCACGTCCGAGTTAGCTGCAGGCTCCGGTGTTAGTGATAAAACTATTCTAATCCACTTGAAGCAAATTGGGAAGGTGAAAAAGCTTGAAAGGTGGGTACCTCATGAATTGAGTGAAGCAAACCGACAAACGCGCGTCGACTGCTGCGTTATGTTACTCAACCGGCACAATAATGAAGGAATTTTAAATCGAATCATTACCTGTGATGAAAAGTGGATCCTCTACGATAATCGAAAGCGTTCATCGCAATGGCTGGACCCTGGCGAACCAGCCAAATCCTGCCCTAAGCGAAAATTAACTAAAAAAAAGTTGCTTGTAAGTTTTTGGTAGACTAGTGCCGGTGTCGTTCACTACAGCTTTCTTAAATCTGGCCAGACGGCAGATATCTATTGTCCGCTTTCTTAGCCGGGATAACGCTTTGACGAAGAAGAAGAAGATACTATGAAGCCAATGTAAGAATACCTATTTCATTAAACTTAGCTCGCAGAGAATCACGCGAACTTAAATTATAACATATATAAGTATATCTTCTAAAAAAATACCCAGTTACGCTCGGTCATCAGGTATTATAATTGAACGTAACTAATTATATACGCATATAGAACTTATGCTAATTAACTAGTCCATTCTTGAGCTATAGGTGAAATAACACCTCTATAAGCTTTTAATCCCTAGGTCCCGTGATAGTCAAAGGTAAAGCTGTTAATAAGCCATATACTAACAAAGGTCTTTGGTAACGATCCCCTCGTTTGAAGCTCAGATTTCAGCTCGAACCATACAGAGCTATAATTCCAATTAACGTCCAAGCTTGTTGTGAAATTGAGTCCTTTATAGATATAATGGGTTTTGTTAACGACATATCATTTGTGTGCTTTAATGTTATCATCCAATATTACTCTCATTATTGTTGTTAACCTAGAAAAGTTTGACTTGGGCTTGTTTTTAAAAATTAAGTTAAGCTTTTTGATTGTGTGAAACACAGAGTCTTGATTGATATCATGAAGTGAGTAGATTTATTTATTAGTAGCTGTCCAGCCACGCGTTGCTGAGGCTCAGTCTGATTTAAAAACACAATTTGAAACAGAATGCAATAATTTAAAAAAATGCTCCGATCACCACCAAACTTCATAGGATCATTTTAAAGATTGTCTGGAAATTTTATCAATAGTCTATAAAGAACATACAAACAAACATTAATTTTTTATAATCAGATTATTGCTAAATAAAATCAGTAGTTCAGCAATTTTTTGTGACGAGATGATTACCGCAACTTCGTCTGACTAGAATGATTATATTCCAAAGTCCAATTGCATCGTTTTTTCATTATATGTTTTGCCAAGTTTTTTAAAAATTCTTCTTAATCCAAAAGTGGGATAGCAACAGGCCGCTTTGCTTTATAATATGTCATATATATATATATATATATATATATATATATATATATATATATATATATATATATATATTAGATATAACTTATCGTCCGAAAACGTTGACAAAATAGAATAAAAACGGAACGGCTGAAAAATTATTATACAAATAGATTCTGTACAATTAATAATTGTTAACGGCAATATCAGGGCTTTCAGATAGGTATCATCGTTGGAATAATGAAGTGATTACAGACGGAAAAATTTGTCACGCCGTGAAATGTCCGGGCCTTTTCGTTATTAATGGCCGTTTCCCGCTTTAGATAATAAAAGAACATTGTAAATGACTCCAAAGAGGGCTCTGTATGAAAAAATGTACCCCGCGGAACAATTTATGTCTGTCGTTGCAAGCTGTACTGTCTACGAAACGGTATTACTATATTTTATCTAGTCCAATCAGACTGAAAGGATTATTTTGAGATGACACATTTATATTCGTAATATCTGGTGATAGATCTATTAAGCTTTTATATATAGCAGAAATTGAGAAATTTATGGTCGTAATTCGATACAAAAGAAGCTTACTCATAGGTCTTGTTTCCAATAAACTCACCTCCGTGGCATCTCTAGTTTAGATCATTTACTCGCCCATGACGAAATAGAAAAAATGTTGAAATAACAATCCGTTATCGGCCTTAAGAGCTCGGATTATCTGTTTTTTCTCCTTGTTGTCCTTTATTTCGGCCCCCGCTGCATCGCATAAGATTTTATACGCCAGCCATTTTGCCCGCAAACTTTATTTTACCATTGTCGAGAACTTAAATCTCTCACATATAAAACAAGTATGAGTAAACTTCACAACAACAAACTTTTAGCCACAGCAATACTTTCTTATTTGGAAAACTTTTCACACATATTCAGCAGCTTTGGCTTTTGAAATTCATATCGTCTACTCCATTCGCATTTTTTTTAATTCTTTCGTATATTGAAAACTAAAATTAATATTTGACTATAAGATTTATGTAAACATTACAATTAAATTATTCATAAATGCAAAATAATACATACTAATATTATAAATTCGAATTTTTATGTCTGTTTGTCTCTCTGTCTAATGTCTTGCAATGAAATTTGAGAGACAAAAGTACTAAAAATATCATTTTGCTATAATCCGCGATAAAAGAAAATATATTTTATGCTAAATGTAGAGAGTGCTATCCGTTCTCATACCTGATACATGCAGATCGTAAAAACTGATGCACTACCCGCCACCAATAACACAATAATACATAAGCACTGCACTCATTCACTGCCACGATCTCAACGATCGTCGAAGCATCGTCAGAAGAAAAACTCCACGACATAATCGGAAATCTTTGCGATTTACACAATTTTGATATTCATATAAAAAAAAATTAAAAAAAGAACAATGGTCGGACTATCTTAACTCAAGTCTG
The DNA here is from genome assembly GCA_947086505.1 of Morpho deidamia. Taxonomy (NCBI): domain Eukaryota; kingdom Metazoa; phylum Arthropoda; class Insecta; order Lepidoptera; family Nymphalidae; genus Morpho; species Morpho deidamia. The sequence goes on from CAMTZC010000003.1 coordinate 5,289,569, forward strand.
AATTAAATCATCTTCAAACGTGATAATCGAATCAAACGATGCTCAACAAAGCCTATTTCTAGATAAACTACAGTTCTCGATACATGATCCAACTTACCACTTTGGTATGTTTACTAACCGACTTCCGGGTATAACCGGAAATTGACTTCTTGTTTGGTAAGCATACATAGTTGTGCTGGAAGTCGAGATAGACTCGTCAAATGCTCCATGCATATTAATTAAGGGTATACGTTCACAGTCAATAGATATTTCAATCCAATATCAATCAATTTTACCTTTACCATTACAGCAGTTTAAAAACACTGTTAAAGGGAGGCTGATACAGAAAGCTTACTATACTATTGAGGATTATATAGAATTCTTGGATATAGCTACTCGTTATAAGAATTATATTTCAAATGAGCAACCGCCGAGTTTTTTCCTGGCTCTTCTCGGTAGGAACAGCTTTCCGAACCAGCAGTAGAGTGGACGACTCAAAAGAACTTGTTTACAAGAATACTTGAATAAAGAATATTTTGAATTTAAATTCGAATTGAATATCGTTATCAGTCTCGCTATTTATAAAGTGTTACAAATAATTTTAATGAGGGCAACAAGGCTACAGGGTTTTGTTGAATAGTTAAAGTATATGTAGAGATGGTTGTAAAAAAGCATTTATAATAATATTTTACTATTATTCGCCGGTTAAGGGGTTAAAAGACCCGAATAAAAATAAGAAAAAAAAGTATGTATAATATAAACTAGGCGGTCATGTTTCCTGGAATAAGTAGCAGATAGCCACTGGATCCAAAATAATGTTCCCCTCAAAACCCTTAAAGAGAATGAAGCTAGCATTGAGTTGAAACAGAAGAAGGAATTATTTAAATAATTTTGATCTACTTTTAAAGGCGACTAAGGTAAGTCGACCCACCGTGTGGTATACGGCTGGGTAGAATAGACCAACCTCTTTCTTACCGAGGGGTCGTAAAATTCGATTAGGTAAGTTGACGTCAGGCAGGCGGCCAAAGCCAAATCATGATCAAGATACGTAGCCAAATCATGTGACAACATGTTTTTAACATGTTGTCACAGGATGTTGTAGTAATCTTACTTAGTAATCAGTCTAATAATAAAATAAATTTTGTTGAATTTCTCACGAAAAACAACATCAGTGTTATTTTATTCGTTGTAGCAAATATTTATAAGATTCACAGACTTTTTCGTCTCATTTTTGACTGCACTCTAGTGCAGTGGCCACTTTGATCTCGCGTTTAAATCTGACGAGTCAGAGAAGAGGTTAAAATTTTTGGGTCTACATTTATTACACATTGATTGCCGTGTGGTATAGAATAGACCACCCTCATTTCTTACCGAGGTGTCGTAAAAGGCGACTAAGGTAAGTCGACCCGCCGTGTGGTATCCGGTTGAGTAGAATAGACCACTCTCATTTCTTACCGAGGTGTCGTAAAAGGCGACTAAGGTAAGACGACCCGCCGTGTGGTATCCGTTTGAGTAGAATAGACCACCCTCATTTCTTACTGAGGTGTCGTAAAAGGCGACTAAAGTAAGTCGACCTGCTGTGTCCTATCCGGTTGAGTAGAATAGACCACCCTCATTTCTTACCGGTCGTAAAATAGGAAGCCGAATCATGTGACAACATTTTTGTAACATGTTGTGCCGACCTCACTTAGAGCAGGATAAGGGCAGGAGAATGATAATGGTTTATTACACATTGAGTGTGCGCATATATGACTGACTAAAATAAGAATATATTGCCATACCAAACCGAGATATTCAGCAATTACTTGATTTGTGTAATGCCAAACAAAAATCTAGAAAAGCAGTATTAAAGCGCTGATAGTGTGACTGAGACAAGCAACTTCATTCCGAATATGGTGGGAAACTATGACCATCAAGTCGTCAGCCGTTTATAAAAATTTGCATTACCTCTTATAAAAACTGTTCGAATTTAAAAGAGCTTTTGAATAAAAGTAAAAGGCAATAATTTAAACTTTTAAATTGTTTCAACAAAAGCCAGTATTATTATGCTTTAAGCATTGAATAAAGCATACATTTTCACTAAAAATCACGTATGCGAAGGTGTTACGGATTCCCTTTTAAGGTTTTTGTGAGTTGTGAAAGCTACGAGGTAATCTATATGCAAAAGGCTATAGAACGTAAAGCAACTTCGCGATACGTTTTCTCTAACAGTGTTCGCTTAAGTGCATAAGCTTCTTTCGAATTCATACTATCTTGAGTGAATCAAAAGCTCTTAGACTATTCAAAATTCTTTATAGATTATCAAAGAGGCCAATTAATCTAGGTACAAAAGTAGTGATATAATTATTTGCTATAATCCGCGTTTGTTACGGAAAGCAAGTAAAATGCTTTCACATATCTTATACATGCAGGATTACTTAGCGTACGTATCACAAAACCCGAACATCACTAATCGTTTCGCCCCATAACTGAAGCATCATCAGGACAAAATTGCAAAATATTAGAAGAGGGAATTAGAAACACACTGGGCACCAGCAACGCGTGGCCCAGGTCTACTAATAATTTAAAAATGCACTACATAGATAGCCCAGCTATGACACCGTGTGACTCTTTCAAGGGGTCAAGGGTTCAAGCCCCGGGCACCAATGAGTTTTTCTATCAACACTAAAGTGTCTAATTGATATTTGCAATTTTTTTTATTTATTGTGAAGGCTTACCAACTAGAAATCATATACATTAATAAACTAATATGAACATTCAATTCATCTTTCTTAGATGTTTGCAAATTACAGGTACGCACAACATGTACATAACACTTATTGAAATAATAACAATACATTGATGCAAATTTTGATATAAAAATGACAAAAAAAATATACCCTTGACAAATAAAAAAGTAAAATATAAAAAAAGGGTTTAAAAATGAATATACTTTTTGAAACATTGTAATTTATCAATATAGATATCGACAATTTTACTTTTGTTAATCCATTAATTTTAAAAATATCTTCATGAAAATTTATTACGCTCTTTTCGGTGAAAGCAGAAAAAAAAATCTGCATATCACCAGCGAATTTTGAGGATATGTGTAACCTACCAATTAAAAAAAAATTTTTTTTTTAAATATATGGGATACACACACGGTCGTCCATCCCCAAAGTAAGTAACTTAATACTTGTGTTATGGGTGACGGACAACTGGTAAGTATACTACATATATAATTTTAAATACATACTTAAATACAAATATACACCCAGACTCGAAGAACCAACAAATTGTTTATAGAAAATGTTGGCCCTCGGTGGGAATCGAACCCACGACCCGCGGAGCTAGGGTCACTACCCACTGCGCCAACGGGCCAGTCTTAATGGAGCATCATGATGGATCTTCAACCCTTCTCTCGAAAACGCAGAGAGTGGGCCCAACATGTCCAACAGTGGCATAATAAGAGGCTGTTACTTCTCTTATACTTTTGATTTATAGAAGCAGGCGTTACTTTGCGGAATTCCCTATTACTGACACTACAACAAATCTACCTTGCTATAATCCTAGTTCTGTTATAGTGTCTGTCTTATACTTTTGGGTACTTTACTTTTGGTACTAATGTGTGGTATCCGGCTAAGTAGAATAGACCAACCTCCTCATTTCTTACCGAGGTGTCGTAAAAGGCGCCTAAGGTAAGTGGGCCCGTCGTATGGCATCCGGTTGAGTAGAATACACTACCCTCTTTCTTACCCAGAGGTCGTAAAATACGTCTAAGTTCAGGCAGGCGGCCGGTCGTAAAAAACGACCACATGATTCGGCTATAATGTGACAATATGTTTTCAACATGTTGTGCTGACCCCACTTAGAGTGGGATAAGGGCAGGAGAATGATGACATCTCTTATACTTTTATAAGGAATTTTGAACCATTTGGCAGCCCTACGTTTGACCTACATAACTGGTTAGTCGTTGAAAACAGCAACGTGTTAATTATGTAATTGCTGCCTCTAAAATTAACTTCATCTTGTATTTTTGTGTTTCGACATGAAAGTGTGTTTATAAACAATTTTACGCCTTTTTTTATTACGCACGAGGCCGACGCTTGAGTACAATTTCAATATATTTAAGATATATCAGTATACCAGTGTTTTCTAAACTATTTGTGCCATGCCCTACTTTATCCTTTTAAAATTAATATTTATATTAAAATCCTTATTCCCCCTTCTTTATCATATATATCAAAGGACACATTACCACTGGATATCGGCTGCGATGGTCTTTCATCGTTTATCAAAAAATGTACTAAAACTTTAATTTCAGAGTTTTAATAGTTATGTTGTATTTTTTCGTTTTTATTATTCGCTAGTGTATATTTTTAGGTTTATAATTGTAGCATTGCATCTAAGAATGATGTGTTCTTCTATAATTGGTACTAAATATTTAATTTAAACTTTACGGGATATATGTTGGGTGATTTATCGTGTAATGCTGTTGGAGATCCGAATAAATAAATAAAACTATTTGCAATAAAAAATTAAATTGTCCACTTTAGCAAATAAAGTGATATTATTTAGGAAAAAGAATTTGATTAATTTACAGAATTGGGCGTTACTTTGCAGAGACCAATAAAACGAAAGTAATAATAAAATTATTTTGCTTTAATCCGCGATAATATATATAATGCTAAATATGGAGGCACTATCGATTTTCATATCCGATACATGCAGGATTCGTAAAAACACATGCACAAACTTTCATCAACGCCACCACAAAATACAAGCACTACCCATGTAGTGAACCCATGTTCACTATCACAAACTCAACAATCGTTTTGCTTCGTAACCGAAGATGCATCAGGAGATAGACTCCACGATAAAATCGCAGAGCGATTTCCCATTCCCTTTCCCATTCCCCGTCGAGACCATTTTCGAATTTCCCCTCATTAACGATCAAATTGTGAAGCATAGACCCCTTTTAAGAAACACTGGTCTATACTAAATTAGTAATAGTTCATTTATAAGCTAAGCTTTCACTGTTTTTGTTCATTGTAAGTCTTCTCTTTTATGACCTCTTTAACAGAATCTAGACTGCGCTTAGTTTTGTATACAAGCCACGCCAAAATAAAGGTACTTAATTATGAATCTAGGTCTTGTAACTTAAGCTTTAATTTTATAAGTAACTAGACACTTGGTTATAATTTGATACAGAAATGAAGTTGTCGCTTTAAATGGATCAGTTATAAATAGCTTTTACAGAGCAATTTTAGTTTACTAACAAAAAAGAAAACATCGATTTGATCGAAATAGACCGATTTGAGAGAAAGGAAAATAAACTCTATGACGTACACCACCACCACCACCAAATTTATATACAATTGCGTTGTTAAACGTCACAGAATTGGTAACTAGTCGATTTTGGGTTCGAATCTGTGACCCCAACACCGATTCTACAACTTGTTGTGTATTGATTGTACTACCGAGATAATAGATTGCTTATTCGACAACCCTTCAACATCTACACATGGGCGTAGCGAGGTACGGGCAAGGGTACCCCCCTTCCACTGGAAACTGTAACTCTGTATCTGTGACACTATATAAGGCTCGCATAAGACCTATTATTTACCTCATCATAAATAATAAAGCTGTTTCTGGTTATTATTTTCACTTTTTTTACCTCTCTTCAACTACGAATAAGATATACTCATACGTTAAACACTCCTAATTAAAACAATATCTATACGTATTATAAAACAAAGCTCCAAAAAGCTGTATGTAATCGATTTTCTCAAAATCTACTGAACGGATTTTTGCACGGTTTTCACCAAAAGATAGTGCAATATTTCCGAATAGTTTAAGTAAATAGTACATATCGGTATTATGTAAATTGTGTTAAGCAGATCGCGTAGATGTTGCTTTCTGGGAGTTTTAGTCGCGTGCGCTGCGTAAACTAGTAGAGATACGCTAAAGTGATGTATTAGAAATTGTAGATCTATAAAAATACTACAAAAAAGTACGCGACAGCATATCTCTATCTCACGCGGTTGATTTCCAATAACTATTTTTATATTTAAAATTCCACGCGGGCGATGCCGCAGGCACAGCTAGTATTATATAAAATCTACTAAAACAATATAGTCTTGGATTTTCTGCAACCTTATATAGAATTCTGGCTACGCTCTTGCATCTCCATACGATAGAAAACTATTACCCGCGATTTATAGAAGCAGGCGTTACTTTGCGGAATTCCATATTACAAGCAATACAACAGAACCAACTACCTTGCTATAATCCGCACGGGTTAAGCGAATGCATGCAAAGCCAATGTGTATGAAGCAGGCAAAATCTACGCACCTTATACATGCAGGATCAGTCACCACATGCACCCCAAGGCGCAATTCACCAGCAACAACGCACACAAAAGCAGCACACACACCCACCACCACAATCCCGACGATCGTTTCGCCCCGAAACCGAAGCATCATCAGGAGGATAGGCTCCACGACAAAAATCGCACTGCGATTTTTGTCGTGGAGCCTATCCTCCTGAATGATTGATTCACTCTCCGGGTGAATTGCGCCTTGGGGTGCATGTGGTGACTGATCCTGCATGTATAAGGTGCGTAGATTTTGCCTGCTTCATACACATTGGCTTTGCATGCATTCGCTTAACCCGTGCGGATTATAGCAAGGTAGTTGGTTCTGTTGTATTGCTTGTATTACCCGCGAATTCAACGTACATATTATATCAAGCAAAATTCATTTTTTTATTTTGTATCCGTTACAATTGTTTCTGAAATTTAAGCTGGGGCCTTCTTTCAAGTAAAAAACACCTTCACCAGGGAACCCCGCCCTTCCTCTTCTAGGTATATTTTATTAATATATTTCATATATAAAGATTTATTTTAGCAGCGTTTTGAATGTAGAGCAACACATACAAGACAAGCACTAACTTGTTATCATACAGAAATAAGCAAAAAGTCTAGCTAGCAAGGTACGGCGTGTTTAAGATGTTAATTTGTCTCTTAAGATTTCACTGAGAAAACAACAAGTTAAGGTAAGGCCTGCGTCATTTTGTTTCGAGCAAATGAGATTCCTTAATTTGTACCACGACTCGTTTAGTTTGATACTTTACTACGTTTTAATAACAAATTATACAACTACACAAATTTACTTATATCGTAAATTGTAAATATAACCATGTGACAAGAATCAAATACAACGTGCTTCAACAGCAAGTTCTGATGTCAATTTATTGCGGTTCTATTGGATTTAGTACCTCCAGGGAGTAACCATCACTGCTTTGCCACTTTAAAGTCCAAATCATTAGAATTAATTTTAAATTATTGTTTTCTATTTAAAATATATTTATTTTATTATTGTATCAGCTTTCAGGGGTTAGCATTTTGCACACAAATTTGATAACCATGATATCAAAATTAAATTTTTAACATCCTTGACGACAAATCAGCATCATATAATTTAAAAAATTATTGTCTTTTTCTATGTTTTCTATAGCAACTAAATAATAGCACACTAACCAAATGGACGTTACTTGTTCTGATGCGAGTAAGAGGTATATATAGAAAATGAAATTAAAAAAACGCAAATAATAAAAATAAAAATCAACGCATCTACTCTAGCACCAAAAAAGCCACTACGTTACAGCTATGTCCCAACATAGTAAGCCATCTTCAAGCCTTGGTCTGTGGCCTTGTAAATCAACCGTAAGTCGATGTTCTCGGAACTGTATACGATTGTTTTCATCATAGGCGATTCATCATCATCCTTCTGCCATTATCCAACAGTAAGTGGGGTCGACACATGATTTTACAGACATGTTGTCATATGAACGTGAACAGCATCAGTTACGCAGACGACATGGTGTTGTTGAGTCCTTCGGTCAGTGCACCGCGGAAACTCCTGTCAACATGCGAGCGATACGCGGAGGTGCACGAACTTCGGTATAATGTAAAGAAGAGTGAGTTACTGGTATTTCGATCGTCCGTCCGAAAACCAGCTCACGTCCCACCAGTGATGCTCGGAGGCGTCGCCCTTCAGAGAGCATCTAGTTTTAAATATCTGGGACATATTGTAACCGAGGACTTGTGCGATGACCTCGACATGGAGCGAGAAAGGAGAGCTATTGCGGTCCGCTGTAATATGCTGGCTCGCAGATTCGCACGCTGCACGGTAAGTGTAAAAATAATGCTTTTCAAGGCTTTTTGTCAATCACTCTACACGTGCGGTCTGTGGGTCAACTATACGCAGAGGGCCTATAATGCTCTCCGTGTTCAATACAATGACGCCTTCAGGGTGATGTTGGGGCTCCCGCGCTATTGCAGTGCTTCTGCGATGTTTACGCACGCGCATACTGACGACTTTGTAACTGTCAGGCGCAAACGAATCGCGACGCTGATGCGTAAAGTACGCGCAAGCTCCAACATCATGCTGAGGGTCGTTGGTGAGAAACCTGATTGCCCCATACTGAGACACTGGATACTGACACACGTCCATATATCTAGTGCACCGGTTAGTGGGGCAAAATATATGAAAAAGGTTAAGTTTTAGAGTTAAGGTTTACTAACATATTTTATGAGTATAATTGTTACTAACATTTATAGATCATTGGTCTGAAATAAACGTATATTATTATTATTATTATTATATGAGACAACTAACGTAAAATACTTGGCCAGATCATGTTTGGTTACGTATTTTACGACCGGCCGCGTGCCGTCAACTGCGTGCGTCAACTTACTTTAGTGAAATTTTACGAACCCTCGAAAAGAAAGAGGGTGGTCTATTCTACTCAGCCGGATACTACACGGTGTACCGACGTACCTTAGTCGGCTTCCACGATACCTCTGTAAGATATGAGAGTGATCTACTCGCATTCTACTCAGCCGGATACCATACAGCATTCGTCGTAGAAAATTATATTCCCTATTTACCTTACTCTTACATCATTATTCTAACGACAGTTTATTAGTTGCAATTTAAATGTAACAGTACTTATTTAAGTTTAGTTTTGTGCATTTGACCAATATAATTTTTTCCATTATAGATAGCGCAACCATATAATAAAACATATTATACAACACAAGAAACTCTAAGTCGTGGATATAAAAATTTAGTTTGTATTTGTTATTTGTCCACACATAGTCAATTGTGCAGAATACACAGAAACTACAAAAGTTTTATGGTTATAGTATTAAATATAGGGATTGAGTAGTAAAGACCCTCGGAATGGTTCAAAGACCACGGCAACGAGGCAAGCAGTCGTACACTTAACTTTGATGACCCGAAAATAAGTCCCTATTGTACTATACCGAACAATACAACAGAGGTAGCTTAAACGTTTGCTATTCAAACTTGTGATCCAAACGAAATCAAATTAGATGTGAAACCAATATTCATTTAAATATTTCAATTTGCCGAAAAAATTCCTTTTTTTTACTTTATACTGTACTTGTTCTCTTTGTACAGCAGCGGTAACAGATATGGATTGAATTTTAATCGCACTTTTAAAATGCCATAAATAAAATTATGTAGGGTACATTTAAAACTATAATATTATATTTCTATCCCATTTCATTATGCATTCCGATTAACTAATTATTTATATATCTTCAATTTAAAAGAAAACAAGAACAAATAATAACAACTTAAATAAAAATAACAATTTCAGATGTATATAACGTAGTTGTGCGTGTTCATCTACGTAAATCTCCATTTTTGAATGAAACTGTGGATTGTAAAAAGGTGCATCTGTGTGAGAGTGGATGTAATAAACAGGCACATTTAGTTTTAGCTAACCCGCAATTTATAATAATATGATAGGATGTGGATATTAATTGGACACACATACCTTCGACATGCATCCAATGTATTTCGAAGAACAACAAAGCTCACTTTCTTACTCGTACAATAGCGGTACAATTCTAACCTCGAATGTGGAGTAAAAGATGTGTCAAAACTGCTTTAGCAATTTATGCAGACCTATCGAAGATTCAACAGAAATTTCTACATGATGTTTCTTTTATTGCAAATTGTATAAATAAACTTTGTCTTTAAATTGGCGTATTAGCATAATTATTTTATAAAGTACTTTTATTGTATCTAATTTTATTATAGTAAGCTTTTTATCATCCTCCTGCTCTTATCCCACTCTAAGTGGGGCGGCACAACATGTTTTAAATATTTCGTTACATGTTTTCGCTAGTTATTTTACGACCGGGCACCTGCCTGACGTAAACTTACATTAGTCAACTTTTACGACACCTTGGTAAGAAATTTTAATTCGGGGCGTATTTTACATTAACACTTCGAAAAAAGGGACGAAAAAACGACACATTAAAGGTTATCCAAGAAAAATACTCATTTATTATTTAAGGAATTTATAAAAAAAAACCGATGAAATCCACCATGATTAAATGAGAAAAATTTCTCGGGCCCATCCAACGAAGCTCTCTAGAGAGAACACAAAAAATATTTTATCCTCCATTGCTAATGATACAAAAAACTGAAAGCGTCAAAATCGTTTTTTTCGGTACAAAAAGAGGCTATAACAGCAAGGTCTCGAAAGGATTTTAAGATTAGGCCAAGTCAAGTCTTGAGATGTTTCAAACATCACTAACTTAAGCAGGTTTTATACAAAAGAATTTTTTTTTAAATGTTCAGTCAGTTGAGTGCTATAGAAAAGTATTGCTATATAAGGAACTATTTGTCCGGCCACGCGTAGTTGTGGCTCAGTCTGGTTTCGAAACCCCTTCGAAACAGAACTCAAAAGTTTTAAAAAAATGCTCCGATTGCTCAAAAATTTTATAGGTTCATCATCTCGGTCATTTTAAAGAGTGTCTGAAAATTTCATTAAAATCGGTCCAGCCTTTTCGAAGGAAATACAGACAAAGAGTCATTTTTATATATTAGATATATAGCTACGAAATAACCCTAATTCGATTTTTTCTCCACGCCTTTCGCCTATAAAATTTACCGAGTTCAATATTACGCTCTCACCACTCACTCGTGAATAAATCCATAAGTGCCATTTCAAGATCACTCAGGCACTACGGCTAAAAATTCACATAAATATGGAGGTTCACTTTCGTAGATCTCTACACCAAAGTATTTCGAATTTAGTCGAACTGCTCGAGTTTTTCTATGCAAGACGTTCCAATTCTGAAGTGCACAAAATTACCTTTGATAGCTACGAAATAACCCTTTATTATTTTAATATAAGTGAAGTTTGCTTGTGTGTGCACTGTGAAGCCACAATAACTTAATTGAAACAGACGAAATTTGATCAAGTTCTACACCTGCAATTATACATAGACTACTTTTTATTTCGATAAAATCTTATTAAAACTTTTAACTTAAACTATTGCCGCTGGCGAAGATATGAAGTGCGCCTAGTGTAATAGTCGAGATACTATACAGTACTATATATACTGGTTTAAGCCCACAATAGGTTATAATAAGTTCTCGAATAAAGTCTTAAGTAATATTTATATTTATCCTGCGCTGTACGGCTAAAGAAAACATTGCAATTAAATCTGCAGATTCTTTAATAATTTTTGTTATTCGTGTAACCTCCCAATCTTCATTGATACAGCGTGTTGGGTGTAAATCCTCTAAAAAAAGCGTGATGTGCTCGATATTTACTTACAAAAAAGATGGCACGCTTTGTTACTATAATACTAATAGTTTTCGTTTATTATTTTTAGTCTATCTGTATTTATAATGCTGTGAGTAGAACAGAATAACCTCATTTCTTACCGAGGTGTCGTAAAAGGTGACTACCTACTAAAGGAGGTAAATAGACCACCCTGTTTTTCAGTCGTAAAATACGACTAAGGTAAGTTGACGTCAGGCAGGCGGCCGATCGTAAAATACGTAGCCTAATCATATGACACCATGTTTGTAACATGTTGTACCGACCCCACTTAGAGTGGGATAAGGGCAGGAGGATGAAGAGTCTATCTGCATTTAAAATAACTTTTCACTTTTTAGTTCGATGTGCTATCAAAGGTTTTTTCAACAATACTTATTTCAACTTCTTTTGAAATAGCATCTTATTACGTAAAACATTTATTTTCCTATCCACGTTTTTAATACTATCTAATAATAAATTTAAAAGAAATCATAGATTAAAGTAAAAATTAAACTTGTCAAAAATATTTCTTAAATTTAGAAAGATTTAATGAGAAAATATATTAAAAGCTTGTGCATTCTCCCGTAAATATGTACATAATAGAGTTCTTCTCTTTACACTCTTTGTATACGAGATACTACATAAAATGTCGCGTCACCATTGAAACAAATTCATAGATATTTTCCAACGAAACTAGAAAAAAAAGAGGTCGCTCATTAAAATAAATAATGATCTCTATATTTTGTTTCTACCAACGTACTCGTTCTTGAGTGACAGTAATCAAAGTTTATGTAAATAATCGAAACGACATACATTTTTAAAACGTAGTAAAGTACTAAAGAAATGAAGTAACGACCAACGACGTAAACGACGACCGCGAATCGCTTTCTGTTCGTACCATGAAGTGTGAATGGCATTGGGGTCGTAATTTTTGAAAAGGATAACGTTATATGAACTATAACTCTGTCTCTTTTACTCACATGTTTTTAGGACGCATTTCAAACACTCATTCGGCAACGACTTAAAGTGTGCGTCTTTTAGACGTCATGGTATGAAAAAGCAAATCAATTAAGTTTACATTTTCAGTTGAGTAGCAATAAGAGTTCATGGTAGCCCTGCTGTTACTTTACCACAGCTGGGGAAAACCCTTTTCGCTTCTCTTTGGAGAGAAAGACTGGGCTTAAACCCACTATGTTTACCATTACCAAAAAATGCAAGTCTAATATTATAAATATCGATTAAGACATAAGCTTTTATTGAAAACCTAACCTAACCAAAGACTACAACAATATTTCTATACACTTTTCATCACGGAATTTTTATCTTAGAAATATTTATTCTAATGGATAATATTCAAGACCTAACGGCGCCGCCGAGCTAGTGCAGAATCATTACAGAAGATGCAGAAAAATCAAAATTATTATATAACCGCACTAATTTATTTCAAATATACCCTCTATATACTATGTTGTGCTTTGTAGGGTTACCGATATAAGGTGGGAGTCGACGGTATTCCGACCAATAGAACCTTTCACCTCGGCAGCAAATCGCGTCGCGTGATGTCACATCCGTCATCATCGTGTTGTCAAAACACATTTACATTCTAATTTATCAAGACTAACTTATTCAAAGATAACAATATACCTATACAAATAACTTACATCACGAAATTTTAAGCGTAAAAATATTTATTTTAATGGACAATATTGAAGTCCTAATGGCGCCTCCGAGAAAGTGCGAAATCATCATAGAAGATGCAGATTTAGGACAATGTTAGCTTCAAGGAAAATCGTGCCTAATTTGAGTATGAGCTAAGACATGGGGCGAAATTATCAACAGTAATCGAACAGTAATTCTTTTAAATAAGCATCACAGATTAAAATAGGATGTTCCTGAACACATTTAGTACTAACACTGCACCGAAAAGTTTAATAAACCGAGATTATTTCTAAAATAAAATGAAATGCATATTATATAATTTATTATATATAAGTTAAACTCTCAAGAGATTTTACCACACAACATTCGTGCCAGTGTTTGTAGGAAAAATATTTTCTCATTTCGTCTAAGTTGCGTTTGCTTCGAACTGCCGCGCTTTATAATCCTGTCTTGCATAAATTGTTTTATGGATATTAAAATTTCACCTAGATTGCCTCCAGAAACGCCTTTCTTTCCATTGAATAAAAAGAAATGTAATTCGTATGTGTAGATCTTTCTATACCACTAAATATTAATGAATATTTGTAGGTATATATATTCATTTTTTTATTATTAAATGTGCCCGTGGCGGCGCCCGCGACGTAATCAGTGTCTCACAAAGTTGTTCATCTTAAATCCCGACCCTGAGGCCTTAAATACCGGTTTTTATCATACATATCCATGTATGATAAAAAGTAGCCTGTATGTTGCTCCACGACCTCCTGTATATTCTAGTTCCATTAAAATCGATTTAGTCGTCATTAAGCCTAAGAATCTACTATTAACCATATTTTTCCTTAAGAATGTCAAGTCAAAGAGATTTTTTAGTAAAAACGTACAAAAATCCATTCAGTAGATTTTGAGAAAATTAATCATATAAGACAGTCAGCTTTTGGGGATTTTGTTTTATAATAAGTAAAGATTATTTATGTACTATGAAAAACGTTACAAAATCATTATTAATAAAAAAAAGTGTACAAATAATATAAATATATAATATCAAAGCCACGAAATATAACTATCGCCCATCATATACCAAGCTAGCCCACGAAGTTTCGAATATAACAACATATTAAATACTATTACTATTTAATCCTTAAGATATTGCTAGAGCAACGATTATAAATGATTTCTTTCTCTTTTGAATCAATTGAGATCCATTGTAGTACATACATCTCTTTAAGGGATTTAACACCATATAATCTTGTATCACTTGAATCAAGATTGAATTGATCTCTCTGTATCCTTATTGCCTAATGGAGGGTATAAGAACACTACGTCTTCCGATATCGATTGACTACTCAAACAACTTGGAGAATTCAATATTGGGATTTTTGGAAGGTAAAGAAAAACTCCGAAAAGATTCCAAATGGCAAACATTATCAATAAGCAATGTTACACCACAAAATCTAAGTAACCTAGGGATTCCAACACATCCAAAAACATTCATACATATTTACATACACACACACAATTATTCTCAACACAAACACACGAGGGCATCCGCAGTATAGAATATACTTATATACTTACCTTTCCTGCTGCACTGGAACCGGTTCGCTCGCGGATAGTGGAATCCCTACATTTGTTATCTCATTTTAAAGATTTAATATCTAAATACCTATTTGGTTCCCCATTCCTATATCTATCAGATTAAATGTTATGTAGTAGCAGCTTATGAAAGGTCAAAGCGTGACTACAAAATTATAAGAAGATTATTTATATTCTACTCGAAGCTCTGGGGAATATTTCGTAACATTTTCGCTCATTACTTTATAATGAAGGCAGACTATACGCAAACAAGCCTCTTACACTTTTGTATATAGAGCTAAATCTGAGTAATATAAAGCTGATAAGTGTGATAATTGTTTGGTAGACTTAGTATGTACCTTTCAGGAAATACTTTCTTCAGTTAGATGATGTCATATTTTTACGATAAATAGGAAACTTAATTTATTACCTTTAAAACTCATACCTGCAAAGCAAAACTAAAACAATTTTTAATTTCAATTACTTAATGATGTTGAAAATTTGTTGAAACGTGTGACATAATCAATAATACTTGTATATATAAAAACACACACACAATACTGGCACACACATCTACACACACACACACCCAAACACATAAATACATACACTCATTCTTTTCAGTCTTGTAAGTTTAATTTCATTCTTCTTTTATTAATTTTTATTATCTAATTTTTAGTTTGCATAATGAGAGCGAGGCCTACTGACACAGTTGTTGTTACACTTAATAGAAGGTCCCCCTCCAATTACCTTGAAATTGTAATCTTTATGTATTTAACAAAATATAAATAAATTATTATTGTTTAAAAAATTACAAAAAATGTCATATGAATTTTACAGATCATTATTGGTTGCCGCCAACTCCAGTTAAAATTTATCTGAAGAGAACCATGGTAAAAAAACACTGAAAACCAGAAATACATTTCGTAAAAAATACGTCACCAAGTAAATAGTAGAAACTATTAACCAAATTCAAGAAATAAAAATAAATAAATAATATATATAAACTAAAACTACATAGATTTTGGCCTAATAATTACTAAATAACGATGAAAATTATGAAATTGAATTTACCTCATACCATCGTGAATGTCTACATAGCAATATAATAAATAATAATAAATATATGGGACACTTACACACACGGTCGTCCGTCCCCAAAGTAAGTAACTTAATACTTGTGTTATGGGTGACCAAGAACTGGTAGATATACTACATATATAATTTTTAATACATAATTAAATAATATACACCCAGGCTCGAAGAACCAACAAATTGTTTATACAAAATGTGGTCCCTGGGCGGGAATTGAAGCCACGACCCGTGGAACTGAAGGCAAGGTTTACAACCCACTGCGCCAACGGACCAGTCAATATATAACTTTCATGTATGTCTGCAAATTCTTAGATATATATCAATAAGTGTGGCCCCTTTATAAACTATATATATATATATATTGTACAACTGTTGTTAACAAATATTAATATACCTTTCGCGCTGGCCTACATTCGGAATATCTAACAATCGTTGAAGGACTGCGAAGGATACACGCAAGCAACCACTTCATACTAATACAAATTTGGTACCATGCCAAAACTAATATATCAGATCAAAATGTTTAGTACCATTTTAGATTTCAGACCCGATTTCGTTTCATTTAAAAGTCAAGAAATATCGTAATCATGCTAGTATAATAAATGCAAAAGTATATATGTTGTGTGTGTGTGTGTGTGTGTGTGTGTGTGTGTGTGTGTGTGTGTGTGTGTAAGTGTACATGTGTGAGTTTGTGTTTGTGTGAGTACGCATGCGCGCATGCTTACATAGGCATTATGCGGTGAATTTGTATTTCTTGAAGGATCCAAAGGTATGATGGATTTAGCGCCATTTTTTAAGTGCTGGTAGATCTAAGCAAATTCATAAAATGACACTCGGAGAGTTAGAGACATATAGTTATTATATTAGAGTAGGGAAATTTGCCTACAATGTTCCATATTACACTAAAGAGAAAGCAAATGTGGCTGATCTATCTGATTTTCTTTTTTATATGTGATTAGACAAAGATGAAGTATATGAGTATCATATTCCCTCTCATTATTTATTTTTTCACTACTGTTTACAGGCCTGCCAATAGCTAGCTCCCCTACTACTATATTGACTTGACTGGCCCATTGGCGCAGTGGGTAGTAACCCTGCCTTCAGCTCCGCGGGTCGCGGGCACGATTCCCGCCGAGGGCCAACATTTTCTAATCTATAAACAATTTGTTGATTCTTCGAGCCTGGGTGTGTATTTGTATTTAAGTATGTATTAAAAATTATATATGTAGTATATTACCAGTTGTCTGTCATCCATAACACAAGTATTAAGTTACTTTGGGAACGGACGACCGTGTGTGTAATTCCCATATTTATATTTATAATATTAATAACTCTATGGTTAAAGAGCGTAAAAGAGGTGCAAACAAACCAACTTACAAACTTTCACCTTTACAATAACAGTAGGATTAATCTGTTTGTATGCAATTGCGTATTACCATTTAAGTAAATATTTAAACTAATTTCGCACTTGGTTTTTCTACGTAGTCACACTCCTTGCATTAAAATAAAATCTGACCTGGGTTAGTCTAACGTTATAACTTTATTATTTTATAATGATGTTTGACCTTATTTTATTCGCAAGTTGAATAGTTGCCACTGTCACTTAATTTTTTGTCAAATTCAGTCATTATCATTTATTCCAGTTTAGCATTTCGAATAACTGACAGTATTATTTAATTCATAATTAAAGGAAAAAAAGGCAAATTGATCTATTTTCTTTATTCTTTTCTAAATTAAAAAAAAGCCTAAATATAATATAAAAACATGTCAACAATTTGTTTCATTTTAAGGTCATTTTGAACCGGCTACCTATAATACCTTATTTATTATATTAATACCGATGATATTGAATTTTTAACGATTATACATACTCTCTACTCTCATCAAATGTGTTTTGTTTCCTATTTTGTGTAGTAATTTAAGGGTTTTACTAATAAGATTGAAGCTATTTATAATATAAAAAGTCTAGTTGTGGTTATTGAGATGTCTCGTCCCAAATGTTGACTCATTGCCGCTGCTAGAAGCTCTTACGTCTAGATCGTTTTATTGTAGTGCTTAGTTAAGTACAATTTTGGTCGGATCGTTAGTGTTCGATAGCGTTTGTTATACGTGTCAAAAACCTTGCTGGACACTATATTTTTGAAGAAAATAAAAATAAAAATATTCACATACATAGATAAATGAATAAACGACCTCATTCTAAAAACTCTGAACACAAACAACAGATTTATATTATACCACAAGATGTATGGAGAGGAAAAATAAATTGATAAATATCTAAACGGCTTACATAAAGATTCTAGACATAAAGTAATCGGCGATGCGTGCTCATATCACGTTAGACAAACGCGTAAGAAATAAATAAATTGCTTTTCCTAACATTTAAACGACGTGATATCAAAGGCTCTAGACATCGGAAAAAGCGGCAATGATTTCCTCATCCCATTATCTAGACAGACATGCAAGGAAGCAATAAATTAAAGATAAACCATCTACAATACATGACACTAAAGAGTTTGCGTTGAGACGCGGCAAACGTGTGCCTATCACTATTAATCAGTCATGCTGATAACGTGTTAACTTGTGTGAATGCTCTAGGACGAGTAGCAATAAATAAAACCGCTTTAAACAAAGGTAAAAAGAAAGATACGTCCAGTTTATCAAATTTATCACACGCTTTTCGGTGAAAGAAAACATCGTGAGGAAACCTGCATATCTCTAGAGAATTGTAGGGATATGTGTAACCTACCAATCCGCATTGGAGCAGCGTGGTAGGTCTTAGCTCCAATCCTTCTCTCCAAAAACGGAGAGAGGAGGCCTTAGCCCAGCAGTGGGCATAGTAACAGGCCGTTACTTTACTATCCCTCTGCTGGGAACGGACTTCCTTTCGCCGTTTTTGGAGCTAAGATTCCCACCACGCATTAGTAGGTTTCAAATAAACCCAGGATTCTCTAGAGATATGCAGGTTTCTTCACCTAAAAGCGTAATATATTGCAATTATTAATGAGATACATAATTTTTGACAGAAAATCATTGGTGCCAGGGGTTTAAACTTGTGACCCTCTCGAAAGAGTCACACGGATTCACCGTTGAGCGATCACAGCTTTAAACAAAGCTATTATGCCTAATCCATTAAGAATTTAAATGTTCTTGAGTTAGAATATGAAAAAATATAGGACGATTGATATTACTCGTAAAAAAGTTTCGTTCGTTGTTGAAGAGATATATCGACCTTAAAGTTATTTTTGTAGTGTTGTGTGTATCTGAACTTAAACTTTACTGTCATTGTGCCTAAGTATTTCGTAAATTTTTATTCTATACGCTGATTTACTAAAATGCGCAGCGTGGTATCCAGCTGAGTAGAATAGTGCCTAAGAAACTACCAAGTACAACTAGTGTTATTCCTAATACAGTATGACAAGCTACTTAGAGGCCTGCACAACGTTTCAACATTACGTACTTACATTGAAAATGGTGGTTACCTTTTTAAGAGATAACCACCAAAAAGAAAAACAATCCTTAAATTTAGCATTACATATATGCCGTGTGATATTCGGCAGAATAGAATAGACCATCCTCATTTCTTACTGAGGTGTCGTAAAAGGCAACTAAGGTAAGTTGACGTTAGAGTGGGATAAGGGCAGGAGGATGATGATCGTAACGCTTGATAACTATGGATCAGATAAAAGGTTTTTTACCAAAACTTGAAAATCTTCAAAAATAAGTCAGTAATAAGTTCAGTAATAAGTCCTCATTAAGCAAAACGTATACTGTCTTAATAATTTCATAACTACATATGAATAGTGCATTGTATTTAGTTCGCCCTTTTATCCTAGATATAAAAACATTTCCCTGGGAAAAATTCGACATTATCCTGAGAAACGGAAATGCTCCACTAATTAGGATTCTTGAGCTATGGAGGAATTCACGACGAATATGGCGGTTAATTAGCGTAGCGTAGCGAATATTATTTTACAAAGTTAGTGAGTTTTTTCATGAGATATGTTATTAGTAAGGTTTATTTTGTAGACTAACGAGGGCCTGAACCTATGAACCCTCGAGTTTCGCAACAAATAGATGAAGTTATTGCTGAGATGCAAGGTTGAAACTCATGGCCGTCTGTAACACAAATAAGGTCACTGTTTGAAATATTTTTGTTGGTAAATAAAACCACACGGGCTTTTAACATAAGAAATGAAAAAATGTGAGCCCCTTCACGAAAAGCGAATGTACAACTGATGATAAATGATCGTTGATGAATTCATGATCATTGAATGATACATGACTGATAGATAAATAGAAATTCTTTATTGCACACACATTACATTACGCAAATTACATAAAGAAAAAAACTTAACTACAGAAACATACGGCGTGCAAAGGCGATCTTATTGCTAAAAAAGCAATCTCTACCAGACAGAGAACCTTTGGGGAAATAAGAAATTGTAACATAAAATGTGATAGGTGCATCAACAAGAGCAAGTATAATAGCTATGAATAAAAATACACATAAAACAAATATATACATACATTAAAAAAAAAGTAAAAAGTAACAACCTGTTACTATGCCCACTGTTGGGCTAAGGCCTCCCTCTTTCCGTTTTTGGAGAGCAGGATTGGAGCTTAGACCTACCACGCTGCTCCAATGCGGATTGGTAGGTTACACATATCCCTAGAGAATTCTCTAGAGATATGCAGGTTTCCTCACGATGTTTTCCTTCACCGAAAGCGTGTGATAAATTGGAATTATCAATTAGACACATAAGTTTTAATAGAAAAACTCATTGGTGCCTGCCCGGGGTTTGAACCTATTTCGTCTCTAGAGAGACGCACGGTCTCACCGCTAGGCTATCACAGCTTATACATACATATTTATAATAAATATCCCGATAAACAATAAATATAAATAATTAGATTATATAGATAATATAGATTAATATATACACGTCTAATATATACAATAATATGTAATATCATAATTAGTAATTATTAATAGATAACAACATAATACAATTTTATAAACAGCCCGAGGAGATTTTATGTTGCTTTAAACGTTTTTTGAAAATGGTCACAGATTTCAAATTTCTTGTATATACAAGGGAAGCGCGTTCCATAATTTTACTGCTGTAATGGTAAACGATTTACTATTAAACCTGGTGTGGCTAGAAGGCATGATAACAAATCTATTTGAAGAAGCTGTCGGCCCACGCGTTGCTGTGGGTCAGCCTGGTTTCAAATACAACCCGAAACAAAAGTCTATAGTTAAAAGAAATGCTTCGATCAAATTACATGATCATCCGCTGGTCCATTCTAAAGATGATCTGAAAATTTCAATAAAATCGGACCAACCGGTTCGAAGTCTATAAAGGACATACAGACAAACAATCATTTTTATGTATAAGATAAAGAATTTTATTATAAGAAGATAAGAATTTAAATTTGCAATCTGATCCGAAAATTGTATTTAAATTTTAAATTTTACTGATATCCCTTTGAACATTTGACAATGAAAAACCTCGAATAAATAAGATAACAAATTATGCAACTCTATCTAGAGTCAACTGAGGCAAGTAAGATTTAAATAAAAAATATAAACTTGTGAAGGTTGAATATTTTGTTATTTATCTAGTTACTAATGCGAATGAAAATTTAAAATGCTAAATCTCTTCACGTGCAGGATTAGACAAAGACGATACGATTTCCTCTACTTGTTTAATTTTGAACAGGCTTTATTCGCGTAAAGGGTTCCTTGTTATCTATTTGAGCAGACGTGTATTGTTCTTATATAAACAAAGAATAAATAAATTTATAATGAAACAGAATACCTGATAAATTACGTGAAACGTTAACTGGAAAATGTTTCTTGGGATTTCTGTATTTATTTGAAAATTTAGATATTGTATTGTTAAAGAATGTTCAGAAGTGAGTATTAATAAATCCTCAATCTATAATTCAACTTGTACTTCCTTATTCGCAATTAATACAATAATACAAAACACGCGTCATATCACACAAAATGGCGCCCTGTTATTCTATGGCAACCAATCGGCTGCACTCGGTACACGCACGACAGCAGCGACCTCTTGTAATTACCCCTTACAGTATGTATTCATTTGAGATAATTTATAAAAGTAAGAGCTATTACGCGAAACCAAATGTTAAAAATAGAATTATCATTGTTTTTTATCACTAGCCGTGCCAGCGGCTTCGCCCGCGTGGAAATCGGCGTGTCACAATTTTTTTTCTACAATTTAAATTTTAAACATAAATGTAGTTATTGTGAGTTAACCATAAGAGATAGAGACATGCTATCACGGACTTTTTCGTAGTATTTTTATAGATCTACTATTCTCTAGTACATTTAACGCATTAGCGTACGCATTAGCACTTTAGCGTATATCTGCTGGTTTACGCAGCTCACGCGACTAAAGCTCCCAGCGAGTAAGTTTTTTAACAACTGCGCGATCTCTTCAACACAATATACATAATACCGATATGTACTATTTACCTAAACCATCCGGAAGTATTACAATATCTTTTGATGAGAACCGTACAAAAATCCGTTCAGTAGATTTTGAGAAAATCGATTACCGACAGCTTTTTGCGACTTTGTTTTGATAATAAGTATAGATTTAATTCGTAAGGTTACCTAACTTAGAAACTTCAAAAGGTCGCAGGCTGCTATATCCGAAATCGTGTGGCGTTGAAACGATGTATGTAAGAGATTCATCGATTGGAAACGACCTTCTACTCTCGACGTATTTTAGTCTTAGTATTAGTTGATGATATTTTCAGAAATGATCCGTTTCTTTAACCTTTTGTTGTATTTTTTCTCACCTGTACTGGTGGTTTGAGTTTAGCAATCAACTTAAATGTGATCTTACACATACGTGCAAAATATAGTTTGCATAATTTTCTGCTTTATCGCGGATTAGAGCAAAATATTTTATTATAACTTTTGTGTTTGTCTCCGCAAAGTAACGCCTAATTCTATAAATTAATTACTGTATTATCACAAAGATGAACACATGGACATTGTACAGGATAAATAAAAATGTGTATATAATGATAAATGAGAAAAAAATCATATAAATGTAAATATATAACACAAAAGTAATAATAAAATTATTTTGCTATAATCCGCGATACAGTAAATAGAAAATATATATAGTGTTTAATGTATAGTGGACTATCAGTATTTTCATACCCGATACGTGCAGGATTCGTAAAAACACATGCACAAACCTCCACCACTTCCACCACAATACACAAGCACTACACAAGTTCACTATCACAAACTCAACAATCGTTTCGCCCCGCAACCGAAGCATCATCAGGAGATAGACTCCACGACAAAATCGCAAAGTGAAGCGTTATCCAAACAAGCGTTGTTAAATAGTACTTGGTTCATCCCCACCCTTTATTTACCTCGGAACACGTGCAACAAGCTTGAACTAGAGACATTTATCTGCTCGTTAATGAGGGTGCCATTGTTATGCTTAATGATTTCTAATTGTTCCAAAATATTTAATTTCAAGCTTTATTCGCAGGTGTGCAGTATTTCGAAACAATGGTCATTAGGAACTTTATGACCGCTTTCTAACAAATGTTTAGCGAAATGTGAATTTTGTGGCTTATTATTCCTGAAAGCGACCATATGTTCTTTAAGACGGGTTTCAAAATTACGACCAGTCTGACCTACAATGACCTGCAATGATACATATGTGGGTTTCTCATTAACGAGCAGATAAATGTCTCTAGTTCAAGCTTGTTGCACGTGTTCCGAGGTAAATAAAGGGTGGGGATGAACCAAGTACTATTTAACAACGCTTGTTTGGATAACGCTTCACTTTGCGATTTTGTCGTGGAGTCTATCTCTTGATGATGCTTCGGTTGCGGGGCGAAACGATTGTTGAGTTTGTGATAGTGAACCTGTGTAGTGCTTGTGTATTGTGGTGGAAGTGGTGGAGGTTTGTGCATGTGTTTTTACGAATCCTGCACGTATCGGGTATGAAAATACTGATAGTCCACTATACATTAAACACTATATATATTTTCTATTTACTGTATCGCGGATTATAGCAAAATAATTTTATTATTACTTTTGTATTATGGATCTCCGCAAAGTAACGCCTAATTCTATAAATTATGTAAATATATAAATTGTTCTTCAATTTTTTCTTCGAAGAAACATTTTTCAAATCAAAGCTGCTTATTGGCAAGTCTAAATCTTGTAATTTAATTTTTCTTTAAACAATTTTTTCTGATATTTGTGGGATTTAATTTGGATTAGTTTTTATACAGTTGCCTTTCTGATGTCATTTTTATAAACAAAACAAAGCAAATTTAAAGCACTCTTTCTCAAGTGCCCTCTTTTAACTGCAAACAAAGGAAGTAGATTCTTCATTTTTTATCACAAGAAGTGAATTGCTTCACAAAAGCAAACAGAATGCTTGTTTGTAAAGACAACACTCAAGTAACTGCCACAAATTAACACGAAAAAATTGAGAAAATTATACGGAATTCAAATTTTTTGGTTTAGTTATTAAACTAAAGTATATATTGCTCAACATACTATATTGTTTGTTGGTGTTGAAATAATAATTTTATCATTTTTTATCAATAATTACTTACACATAGATTTTTGATAAAATTTAGACAGCTAATCTCTGCTTGTCATAATTTAATACTCCTAGATGCTGGGAATTTATTTCAATTATGAAGGAAAAGGGGACTTTTGGCCCCAATTGTAATAAGATGAGGTATGCCTTAAAAAAGCGCGCTATATTTTTTTGTTTCAATAATAAAAAACCAGCAATGCCCCGCGGTTTCACCCGCGTACATACCGTTTTCGTGGTAATGGAAAGTCGGACTATGGATTTATTTTTGTAAATTAAAAGTTTGACCCTGGGACTAATTAATAGGTAGGCAAATATCTGTGTATATGATTGGTAGCCTTGGAATAAGAGCTAGCTCGCCAGTTGCAGGCTCTGTTATAATGGTCGCTACAATGAATTTGTTATGGCATTATTTCTTTAGATTGTCATTTTTAAATTCGTTATATCTTTTGATTGGAATGTCCGATTTCAATAATTTACAGGTATTGAAATAGTTTCTAATAAAATATACTTTAAATGGATAAGGATTAAACGGAGATATGAATAAAATGGTTTCAAATGATTTATAGAAGCAGGCGTTACTTTGCGGAATTCCATATTACAGGCACTATAACAAAACTACTTCGCTATAATCCGCACGGGTTAAGCGAATGCATGCAAAGCTAATGTGTATGAAGCAGGCAAAATCTACGAACCTTATACATGCAGGACAAGCCACCATACGCACCCCAAGGCTCCTCCACCAGCAACAAAGCACACAAGCAGCACACACACCCGTTTCGCTCCGAAACCGAAGCATCATCAGGAGGATAGGCTCCACGACACTATGTAATACCACACTAACTTTTGGTGAAAACCGTGCAAAAATCCGTTCAGTAGATTTTAATGATTCATGATCATTACGATTTTGTCGTGGAGCCTATCCTCCTGATGATGCTTCGGTTTCGGAGCGAAACGATCGTCGAGATTGTTGTTGTGGCGGGTGTGTGTGCTGCTTGTGTGCTTTGTTGCTGGTGGAGGTGCCTTGGGGTGCGTGTGATGGCTTGTCCTGCATGTATAAGGTTCGTAGATTTTGCCTGCTTCATACAAATTAGCTTTGCATGCATTCGCTTAACCCGAGCGGATTATAGCGAAGTAGTTTTGTTATAGTGCCTGTAAAATGATGTTATTATTGTCGGCACTTTTATCAACTTTTACAATGTAAAAAGTAGTTATATTGGCATAACTATAATAGTTAGACATATGATATTGCAAACTTTTTCTAGATATTAATACGTTCTACAGTACTGTAGAACATCAATAGTTTTTACGACTACATTTTCCACACCCTATTACAATTTCGTTTGGAATCCCTATTTTTTTTGAAAATGTAATATAACCTATGTTGCTCAGTGAAGAAGCAGCTTTCCAATGGTGAAATAAATTTTGAAATTGGTCCAGTAGTTTTGCATGACAAAATTACAAACATACACACATACATCCAAATCTTTCCTCTTTATAATGTTAGCGCAATTTGCAATCTGGAAATTGAAAAATCTTAAAAATATATAATATTTGGCACGAATAAAATAAGTGATTAATACAGTAAACTATTAAAGTAAACGAATAGTTGACTATTTCAATATAAATAATTATAAAATAAAATAACATTTATCAGTTTAAATGTTTTAATTATTAAATATACTAAATAATAAAGAAATCAAAGTTACAAGAGTAATAATTTTTTTGTATATAATCCGCGATACATCATAATTTTATTATTACTTTTGTATTATGGATCTCCGCAAAGTAACGTCTAATTTTATAAATTAAATCAAAGTTAACTTCTTCACTATTGTGTTTACGCTTCTCTATGCTGCTTTGTTAACTAATAAAAAGCTTTTAATTAACCTCATCTTAATCTTTTTACATCTTAGGCCCAAAATTGTATGAAAGTGTATCTTGAGTTTCTTTTAGTACAACAGTTTTCACTCATTGTCTTTGTAGCTTTCGATCAATGATCACATACATACTACATAGCTTTCGAATTAGTTCAAGTCCAGCTTTCTGAACGTTATTATGGCTATCTGTGATGTTAGTCATTGAAAGTGCAATTGATTTCCTGGTGAAAATATATGTTGTTAATTCTTAACTTTCTAGATTTCTAACGCCATTATTTATGGTTTGTCCGATATGATATTGCACTAATCATTTAACACATATCGTATGAGCAGGAGACCATGTGGTATCCGGCTGCATAGAATAGGTCACCCTCATTCCTGACCGAGGTGTCGTAAAAGGCGACTAAGGTAAGTTGACGTCAGGCAGGCGGCCGGTCGTAAAATACGTAGCCAAATCATGTGACAACATGTTTGTAGCATGGTGTGATAAGGGCAGGAGAACGATGATGATGATGGTATGAGCACGAGACCTAAATTAGTGTACATATACCGTTTATGTTCATATCTACGTGACCACCAGCTAAAAATGAGACAGATTATGGTTTATTAAAGTAAGAATCATATGATGGGAATGCCAACATTGAAATTATAAAAAGTAATCTAAATTACAATTTAATAAAATTATTATCATTATTATTATTTTGATGACTTAAACTTGACATAATATTATGAGAAAAAATTGTCGTAGAATTGAAATTATTAAAATTAGTATAGAGTTATTGTTAAGTAAGATTTGATGACTTCGCATTGACATTATTACAGATTATACATTGACATAATACATACATTGACATTATTATTGTACGTAACTTGAATTATTTTTATGAATGACGAGATAACCTTTTATTAGAACATTTATAATGAAATCAGATTAATTCAATTTAAGTACAAGGAATGTTTTTATTGTTATTTGTCCATTGAATAAATACACCAATAAAAAAAATATCGTTTTTCTCAGATCCTTCTCTCCCTTACGTCATTGAATTATGGATATCAATAATATGTAAATGATATACCTATGTAAAAATATTCGCACGTTGGAGTAAAATTTTATTTTTCTCGGATTTGTTTAGCTTTACACAGGTGCATGTTACATTATGCAGCCATAAAACTAGATATTCACATTTATTGCATTGAAGTGATAAACATCCTGTACCCTTGTCACATTAGAAATCTTTTGCGTCATAACTTTAGCATAATACTAACAAACAGTGACATACAGTCTATAACAAGAATATACGAGTATATGTTATAAAAACTTGTCAATATATAAAATAGAGCAAATTAGAAACAGACTGTAATTTCAGGTCTGCTCCTTGCACAAAATAGTAATGACGAAATCTAACTGGTTATAAGAATTATAAATTGAAACGAGCGACAACCAGGATATTCTGCATATATCTCCTTTACGCTCTTCATTTTCGTTATCGCGTCTTAGACTCGTGGTTCGCTTACCTATTTTCCTCTACTTTGTCCGAACGTTGCAGCTGTAAAATTTTTGGCTCTCATGACAGAATCCATAATCTCAAGCCAACGCTTTTTTTTTAAAGGCCATGGAGTCTAGCTCCAGAAATCACTATACTGAGGCATCTATTTGCGACTTAAGTATGAGGCTTGCGTAAAAGTAGAGTAAAGTAACGGCCTGTTACTATCCCACTGCTGGGAATAGGCCTCCTCTCTCCGATTTTGGAAAGAAGGGTTGGAGCTAAGACCTACCACGCTGCTCCAATGCGGATTGGTAGGTTACACATATCCCTAGATTTCTCTAGGGATATGCAAGTTTCCTCACTATGTTTTCCTTCACCGAAAAGCATGTGATAAAACGAATATCAATTAGACACATAAGTTTTGAATAAAAACTCATTAGTGCCTGCCCGGGTTTGAACCCATGTTCATCTCTAGAGAGTCGGATGGTCTCAGCACTGGGCTATCACAGTCTAGGCTTACGTACTATACGAACATACTATTGAAAACAGGCTTCTTGCAGCTTATCTCCGATTACACGGACACTAAGTCTACTAAGGATGTAGTGCTGGCGCTCTGATACAGAATCAGCACATTTCTGAACCCGCTACTATTTTATAAATAACAAAAAATAATAGAAAACAAAGGTAATAATGCAATTATTTAGCTATAATCTGCGATTAAGTAAACTGTAAATACGTATATTGCTAAATGTAGAGTGGATTATCCGTTTCTATACCTGATACATGAAGGATTCGTAAAAATATATGGACAAACCTGCACCACCGTCACCACAATACACAATCACGTTCACAATCTTTCACTTTGCGATTTTGTTATGGAGTCATCTTCTGACGATCGGTTGCGGGGAGAAACAATTGTTGAGTTTGTCAAATTCAAAATATTCTTTTCAAGTAAACTTGTAAACAAGTGCTTTTGAATCGTCTAAAAATCTACCGCTGGTTCGGAAAGCTGTTCCTACCGAGAAGAGCCATCAAGAAACTCGGTGGTTGTTCTTTTCAAATAAAATTCTTATAACTAGTTACAATTGGGTATTATTATCTTGTACAGGGTAGAGGAGTAGCTATAGCCACTCATTATTATCATCTATATGATCCTCAATAGTACAGTAGGCTTTTTGTATCAGCCTCCCTTTAACAGCCCTTTTAAACTGCTGTAGTGGCAAAGATGAAACTGATTGCGGGATTTTATTATAGAATCTTATACCCAAACCCACAAATGACTTATTTACTTTTGCAAGGCGCTAAGCAGGAACCGCAAACTTATGCCGGTTCCTACTTTGTCTATTATATACATCGCCAATCTTTTTATAATTATGTATATTCTTATGCACAAACATTAGATGTCACTAACTCTACATTTTGCACATATATATTTTCTTTTTACTGAATCGCGGATTATAGCAAAATAATTTCATTATTACTGTTCTACTATGGATCTAATTAACGCCTAATTCCATACAATAATAATAGAGAACCCGTATGATTTATCAACAGCATTGCTGAACCCTGAAGCCGAGTTGATTTTTTTGTTAACGTGTTAAGTCACAGTTTCTTTTAGAATGCGTTAATTATACGTTTCGGCTTTACGTCAATGCCAATGTTACGGTGCAAATTAAAGTCTACGGTAAACAGGAAGCGTAACGAGACGGCGTCGCCATTTCGTGTAAGTTTTTTATGGGTGACAAGTTAACAGACGTTACGTTATAATTTTAGTTAATGTATATATAAAGAGCTAATAATATTCAGTTTGATAGTTACTCTCGGTAAGAGCACCTCTCCGAACCAGTCGTAGATTCATATAATTTGACCATTCAGAGGTGCTTGTAAAAGCTAATTTGAATAAAGAATAATTTGAAATTTGAATTATAAATTTACCACTAGTAAAATACATACTTAATTATTGTTAATACTTTGTTGTTTTTCGTAACCCCAAAGAAAATACGGGAGTTTTGTTTTTTTTATATTAGCCCGGTATAAGTTTTAATCGTACTAAATTTCATCAATGTCGCTTCAGCTAATTAGCATTGGAAACATAACAGACTGACAAACTTTCGTATATAATAAAGTATATTATATACATCTTCGAATGCCGTGTGGTATCCGGCTGAGTTAGAATAAACCACCCTCATTTCTTGCCGAGGGGTCGTAGGATACGACTAAGGTAAGCTGACGTCGGGTAGGCGGCCGGTAGTAAATTACGTATTTTACATTTAAATTGGGATAAGGGCAGGAGGATAATGATTATTATATACATCTTCGAACGGTGATACTTTCCTGTAAGCTTACAAAATTAGATAATAATTATATAATAAAAATGACATCATAATAAAAAAAAACTGAATTGAAAAAAAAGCTTTTTCCTAGATACGTCCATGGCGCAACACGTAGTCGTGTATTTTGTTACCCTATATTTATAGTCTTGTCTTTAGACACACGATAAAGCGATAAGATAACAACGCGAGACAAGCGTTTTACAGGATATTTTATAGAATTTTTTTTTGTACATGCAAAAGAGTGAGAATTTCTTGCAAGAATGGCAATTTAGCCCTCGTCGTAACTAGATTTACTAGATTGAAGATGCAGATTATAAATGAAGCAGAGGTATATTTGTACGGATTTGCATTTAGATGATATATGTCTCGTACGAGATACTAATGAAGTTTAGTACAGTGCTGTGCATTTGTGTGAGATCGTTAATTAAATGATATTTTAAACTATTTTGATATTTTAGACTCTCTTGATCTCTTGCTTTGTAGTGGTCTTCTGCTGTCGAAGGACCTTTTATAGATTTCGGTGGTTCTGAATGGATGCGTCCAGTGAACCCCTAATTACACGATATCGTCGAATGACAAAAACTACTCACTTTCCCTTTCAAACATCCAGCTCCCGAAATTGGCAGGGATATCAAGAACAAGAATATCACTCAACGTTAGTGAGATAAGGTTCGGTGAACAGGCACGAGGTAACACAAAGTTTTACGATTAGTTACGGACACTAAGTTATGGTGGTCGGACAAGTTAGCGGTCAAGAGACGACTAAAAGTCGGTGGCGCTAGTGTCATTCTTGCCAGAAACCCACCATTCCGGTACCACCGAGCGATACCATAAGGTTGCCACAGCTTCAAAGATGAACTTATGTAAGCAACCACATATCCACCGCCTACGGCTCTAGTGTTACTCACGTGGTGTGCTTGAGGCAGTGTAAGGTTCCCTTTATAGACTAGTTTTAATATGTTTATAACTATGATAGCCCAGCAGTAAGACCGGACGATTCTTTGAAGGAAATTACGAGTTCAAACTCCGGGCAGGCAGCAATGCATTTTCTATTCGAACTAGTGTCTAATAATAATTGCAATTTAACACACTCTTTTCGATGAAGAAAAACATCGTAAGGAAACTGCATATCTATAAATACTTGGAGGGATATGTGCAACTTTACCAATCCGCATTTTAGCAGCGTGATGAGAGAGGAGGTTTATGCCCAGCAGTAGTGTAGTAGTGGCAGGCCGTTACTTGATTTTATTCATATGTTTATATTGAAGTACATTTATGCCTTGTTAAATATACAAGGCAAAAATAGTACATCACAACACAAGAAAAAATTGGACGTGTTTCGACGCAGACAAGTACATGCCATGCGGCCAAAATGACATGAGGCTTTGTATAACTTTATTCCCACAGTATATTATAAAGTTACTTGCAATGTGTCACCCTCTCCATTCTAACTTTGTATCAATGAAATGCGAAATAATTTTGAGAAAGAGGCGGGTAAGAGTATGCTGCGATATATCGAATTTCCTGCAAAACTTTTCAGTATATATAAACAAGAGAACTAGAGAAATTTGAAACGAGCGAAAATATGGGTAGTTTTAAAAGATTGTATTGTAAAAATTTTATTGAAATAATGTCATCTATCAATAATGATAGTTTTTATTTTTTCTAACTGACTGTGTGCTGTTAGCCCTAATGGCCTCGTCTTCGCCGGCGAAGACGCTGTATGTGTGTATTACGTGTTTTTTTGTTTGCGATCGTTATTTGATCGTCAGGGTCATATAGGACGCTTTTTGGACGCCTATATTTTCGGTGGTCAGATCTAACTGGGATGTAGGTTGAAGCAACTGAAATTAAGGGGGTTCGGGTGTACCTCAGATTTCTCGAAGTAACATTTCGAAATACGTTTAAAGAGGTGAGTAATGGTAGGGAGGCCGAGTCAATAATGATAGTGCTATCTCCATGATGATTTCATCACTGATGTATCGAATCAGACAAACATATTGCACTTACGATGCCTTCAGTAAAGGGGAACTCGGGTTTTAGTCAGATCAGGATGTATGTATTTAAAATTTCAAATTATATAAGTAATATATTGACTGGCCCATAGGCGCAGTGGGTGGTGACCCTGCCTTCAACTCCGCAGGTCGCAGGTTCGATTCCCGCCGAGGGCCAACATTTTCTATAAACAATTTGTTGGTTCTCCGAGCGTGGGTGTATATTAGTATTTAAGTATGTATTTAAAATTATATATGTAGTATATTTACCAGTTGTCCGTCGCCCGTCACATATAACTCAAGTATTAAATTACTTTAAAGTCAGACGACTGTTGTTTAATCATCCCATTTATTTATTTATATTCTGCCGTGTGGTATCCGGCTGAGTAGAATAGACCACCCTAATTTCTTACCGAGGTGTCATAAGAGGCTACTAAGGTAAATTGAAGTCAGGCAGGCGGCCGGTCGTAAAATACCTAGTCAAATCATGTGACAATGTGTTTATATTTTATAACATGTTGTGCCGACCTAACTTAGATTGGGATAAGGGCGGGAGGATGATGATATTTATTTATTTATATTGTATACTGAGTTAAGACATAGAATAGATAAATGTGATCTAATTCAAAAAACTTTTGTGGCAAATTGCAATAGAGCGTAGCGTAGCGCCCACAAAACTCGCGTGTTAAATAGGTCTTTAACTTGGAAGAGTAAGAAAAGAGTAGCATTAGAACGAACAAGAACTAATTCATAATAAAAGCTTTTTTTAAATATTATTTTGACTGTTGCTATTTGTAATGTAACAACTTCGAACTTATAGGTTTTCTAAACTTATATATAACAATTAATATCTATCTGTGTATATATACAGACTAACTTTATATACATAATTAACTATATTAACTTAATATATATAACTATTGATAAATTTATGTTACTATGTGATATTAGCTACTTTACTTTTGTTTCTAATATTCACTCTATTTACTATATTTAGTCCAAAATCTACAAATTTCTTGACGTATTCACTATTATTTACAATGTCTTTTAAAGTATCTTCTGTGACTGAGATTCCTAACGATTGTTCCAGTTCCCATCTTTGGCGGCTGAACTTTGAGCATTCACATAGAACATGTAGCACTGTTTTTGAGGTTTCTCCGTCACAGTCACAATTCGGATCGGTCGTAAGTTTGTATTTATGCAGATAGTGTGCAAAACCCCCATGTCCAGTAAAGAGTTGAGGTATCTGATTATTTAATGTTAATTTACTTATTATTCTATATCCTTGTCTGACCTCTGGAAATAACTTTTTCGTTGTTTTTCCCTCTTGAGCTTGGTCATATATATCCTGCCAGTCTTTGATTGTTTTTTGCCTTATGTACCACTTCGCGGAGGCTACCGGGATAGCTTGATACACCGGTGCTGTTCTTTTATTAAGTGCTGCATATTTTGCGAGTTCATCTGCTCTTTCGTTGTCATTAATTCCTATGTGTGCCTTTACCCAGTAAAATTTTAAATCTTTTCCTTTAATACTTATCTGTACTATTTTGTGTTTAATTTCAGTTACAACTGGGTGCAGGTTATTTGGATCTTGAAGTGCTTAAAGAGCCGACTTGGAATCACAGAAAATATTTGCGTTATCTTTAAACTTGGTGCTCCCTTCTACCGCTCTTAATATCGCGATTAGTTCAGCTTGATAGACAGAACAAAATAGATAGATATAACATAATAATAGCTAATTAGGTCACTTTAATACTAAGCGTGCGATAAAATACAAAATTTCGGGTGTTTCAACAGCAAAATGGATGCGAACAAACTCGCAGATGCAACTAGTATTAAAACAAGACTGCGGTTTAATAATTAAAAATTGAAAAAATTTAATTTTGATTTTGATTTTAAATCATATCTTATATCATAATTCATATCATAATACTTGTCGGTTCAAAAGTGCTCGAAAGAGCTTACTTGAATTAAGAATATGCTGATTTGATTTTTTGGTACTATTTACGGAGAGAAACTGTGACATTGAAAAGCGTAACAATTAGTGCACTGACAGTCTTTACGTGCCGCTTTTGGGATCAAAAGCGTTGTTTTGGCTCGTTTTCGAGCCGCTTCGTACAAATGAACTCGCTTCGCGTGAAGCTTGCGAATTTCTACCTCCATTCTGTTGTGACTTTGTAAATACACTTTTTAAACGGCTTAAAAGGGAAAACGATTTTAAAGCGACCTGTATTTTTTGTTAAAAAGCCTTTAACGAATTTCAATTAACAGTATGAAATAAATTGCAATAATGTCAGAATAAATAAATACAATAAATATATGGGACACACACACACGGTCGTCCATCCCCAAAGTAAGTAACTTAATACTTGTGTTATGGGTGACGGACAACTGGTAAATATGCTACACATATAATTTTAAATACATACTTAAATACAAATATACACCCAGACTCCAAGAACCAACAAATTGTTTATAGAAAATGTTGGCCCTGGGCGGGAATCGAACCCACGATCCGCAGAGCTAAAGGCACTGCCCACTGCAGCAACGGGCAAGTCGTTATGCGTTGAATGCATTATATTAGGCTATTACTTAGTTATGATGAAGAGAATGAATAAAACATTTATAAAATTAGTCATTACTATGTAGAGATTAGTAATACAAAAATAAATATATAGAGCTTCTATACAGTTAGATTATCACATTTGCAGATGGAAGATGCTGAAAGTTTATAAAAAAACCTCTTCCCTGAGATAATTAAGTCATTCTTTATACGATGTATGCATGGTTCTGATGCCTGAATCACATCGTTGCGAAACAATGTAATTACGCAACTACCTTCATTCTCATTGTTCCGAACAGATTTGATGTAAGTCAAGTGCTGGCAATGAATCTTGACATACAGGTAAAGCCACTCGTGTATTAATTATATCGTTATTGTGAAACCAAAATAATAAATTTTGATACTTCATTGAAGACAAAGTAAATGTTAAAATACCATAGAGTTATTAACTAGAGGTAATAAGCCAGCCTAAAACGTATCCATCTATACAAATATATAAAGTTGAAGAGTTTGTTTGTTTTTTTGTAAGCTAACATCGCACTAAGATGAATAGGAGAGGAGCAGCAGTAAACTTTGCGTGCGCTAAGTAAACGGTGAAAGTCATGTATTACAAAATCTTATATAAAAATGAATGTTTGTCTGTATGTCCTTTATAAACTCCGAAACGGCTGGACAAATTTTAAGAAAATTTTGAGATTATCTTTAGAATTACCCAGGGGGTGATTCTGTATAGTTAGGTGGCGATCGGAGCATGTTTTTTAAACTGTAGAGGTTCGGGACTTCGAAACCAGACCGACAGCTCGTTTCGAATAAAATAAATTACAAGTTGTACAAGATTCTTAATTCCGTAAAAAGTAAGAGTTAAAATACCATAGAGTTATTAACTAGAGTAGGAAAGACAGCGTCATGTGTGACATAAATGGCTCTTTTTTGTTTTTCTTCAGATAAATACGTACTGTGTATTTATAATAATAAAAATAATTGATTTATAATACATCGGTTAATTACCTTTAAGATGACAAGAGGGCTGGCTCCTTTTACGCACAAAGAATCAGCTTGGCGATTCAACGCGGAAGTGCTGCCAGCATTCTTGGGACCATTCCACGTGTAGTGTATAGTAGCGTGTTAGTAATTTAAGATAGATATAACTTGTAATTTTTTTATTTAATTAATAAGCTAATAAAATAAAACTTCAATAAGAACGAATCATCATTCTCCTGCCCTTACCTTAGTCGCCTTTTACAACACCTCGGCAAGAACTGAGGGTGGTCTATTCTATGCAGCCGGATACCACAGGGCACATACCTTAGTCGCCTCTTAAGACACCTCGGTGAGAAAGGAGGGTGGTCTATTCTATTCTGCCGGGTTCCACAGGGCGTATTTAATAAGAAAGAATGTCGTATAATAAGATAAATATTTTATACAAGAACTACGCATATATAAAACTAGATATTCTAGAAAGTAGATGTACATCGAGACGGAATGGGACCAACGTCCGCGCGGGAGACACGTGGTTATAAATACGTTTAATATTAATAGCTCTGCAAAATCGTGAATGCAAGTACCATCAGATAGCGAACTCAGTAATGTGAGCGTCTAAAATTTCATAACAAAACATCATAGAACAATATCGTATTCTGTTTTCGTTAACGACAGCCTTAAACGATAGAAACTAATTCTACGAGGCGTTTTTTCTTTATTTCCGCGTCAAGTACACTGGATGATTTACATTATTAAACAGCTATCTTGTATGAAGCTGAAAGGATTTTCAAATCCAAGCATTTTATCATCAAGATAATTTTCAATTTTGTAACATACTTTACCTATAAGCATATCTCTTACACTTAATTTAACCCTTTCAAACTTCAGAAACCTAAAGTAACGATTATATGATTATACTAGGTAATCGGCAATAAATTAAATAAATTTATCATTATTATTATTATTTATTATTATGAACGCCTAGAAGTAACGCCTAGAATTAGGCGTTATAAATTGCTTAAGAAACCGTTAGGGTACAAAAAAATTAAAATATTAAATATAATAAGTCTATATTACAAGAATTTATAAAAACTTAAAACAAAATTAAAACTAACTAAATAATACTAAAAAAAATAAAAAAAGAAAACAAAAATTATATATACATATTAACATCTATTTACACTAAATCAAAACCGTCGATTCCACTATTCGTTGGCCAAGATAGCTGCCAGCTCTGGGGTCCCCAGTACGCTCTACGAGCCTTCTCGGCAGCTCATTAAAGAATGTTAACATTAAATTTTTTCAAAGACGTAAATTTTCTTGTGTGAAAAGGAAAATATACGTTTTTGTGGTGTGAAATATTATATAGGTTGTATATGTTTCTCAGCGTATAGTTATTTCTCTATGTTTATTTCATAGGGAGAAACTATTTATTGCTTATGATGCTACTTACTGCCTTGATGACGGAACAACAAATAATACGTACCTGTAACAATAACATATGAATTATATTTTTAATAATATTACATTTTACATATTTTTTTCTACCGCAAAATTATTACATATTTCTGACATTTTTTAACAGTCTTACCCTGTTATTCTAAAAATATTTTCTGAACACTATCGTATTAACATATCAAAACAACAAAGTTATGTAGCAGTTTGATAGTAACAGGCCGTTACTTTTACACTTTTTATTGTATAATGTGACTGTGCGGGACGACGGACGATGTCCAGCATATTCTGTTACAATGTAAGAAGTATGATGGGGAGAGAGAACACTTATGCGGAAATATAATTTAAATAATTACAAATAAGAGCTCTAACTAGTGTTCTCTCTCACCCATCTGCTGATACATTTATAGTAGTTTATAATAATAAATACTGTTGCATAATAAGGGTTACGAGTGTTATAAGACCAAGTTATGTACAGTATCATACACTACTTTATCTACTCTCATACTATAATACGTATAACGTACGTTTCCATTCCATGAACTCGTGGTAACATTTAATATAGTTGCTCCTAGATTTCGTCGGCAACAGGTTCACGGTCATGTTTGACGCAGCTTTCAGAATATCTGGTGGTGTACAATCACCACTATCCCCGCTCTCAGACATGTTTTTACACAAAAACTTATTTTTTTTACAAACAAAACTAAACTTAGTTTAAATATTGAAAACATTTTTTAAATGTCATATATTGGCGCCAAGGCGCAAACATCGATTGCGCATGCGTGTTGCGTCGCCGCGGACCCTTTCTTTGAAACCTTTTTTTTATGGTAGAGGTTCAACCTCCTTGGTCCGGCTGGAAGTTGTATAGGTGTATCGTTATGATTAAAAAGTTACATTATGATACAGGTGTCCATACAAGACCTGTATCGTAATGAAACTTTTTAATTCTTTATTTTTGTTCTGTACGTAATGTTAGTCATAAGAATTTTGTTTTCAATTTTATAACCTTTGTATTATAGTATCAGAGTAGATAAAGATAACATTTAGTATATTTTTATCAAAATGATACATCTATATAATTATACATATATATATTTTTCATATTTATGAAATAGTAATTTAGGCGCTGATGTGACTGGTATATCCTTGTAGGATATAAGTTCATGAAGAAAAAATCTTTACTACTATATCTCCTACGGTGACCGTCTATTTTGTGTGCGATACATCAAGCTACAAAAAAGTTATTTTCAAAGGATTTAAACAGAAATTATGATCCAGTAGTCGAGAGAACAAACTTCCATATTAAGTTACAACTTCCTGATCCCTTCTTAGCTACACTTCAAACAATGTTTATATAGTTGGTAGATATGTCATAGATAAAATCTTGTTATTACTACAGCATTTTTCGTTCCGCTATTCATTGATTTCCGCTAACTAATCAACCGTGACCTTATAATTTGGATTTTGCAAGGTTACAAACGTTTTAATTTACTATGTGCTAAATACGGATGAATGATTAGATCTGAATTGAGATTTTCATTTACTTAACGTTAAATTCCTTATCACAAATTTACATATCTTTGAGTGTATAGGCATACACAGGTAGGGTAGTATATGTTGAAAGTCGATGGTGCGAGATGTAGAACTAACGCCATAATCAAGAATACTCCTTCAAAAAGGTGAAGGTATCTATAACAAAAAATAGTTTATATTTACTGCGTACTTTTGAATTTATTACTTTATTGATGGCGGGCAGTGCATGAGTTTTTAGGAATTCTGCATGTATCAGGTATGAGAACAGATGATACACTCTACATTAAGCAATACATATATCTTCTTTTATCAAGTATTATAGCAAAATAATATTTTCATTACTTTTTGTATTATTACAAAAGACTTAGTACTATGGATTATCTGCAAAGTAACGCCTAATTCTACAAATTATTTGGAAAGAAGGCACTTTATGAGCATGCACTAAGAATCTATTTGGGATATTGAACGTCCATCGTAGACTCCTATAGGATAGGACTAAAGCTTAGAGTTGTCATGGCGACCGCGCTTCGAAAAATACACCGTCGGTAGACCATCTACGAGATGGACTGACGACGTCAAAGACGTCTCAAGGAGACACTGGATCCAAGCCAAATGAGGTTGTGTTGTGTGGAGATATGTTTCTTCATGAAGTTCATCGGTTGACAGAGAAAGCTTAAGGCGACTTTTAGTAGAGGGGTTATGGTATAACTCTGATTATTCGTCTTGCCGTCGGGTTTGTACCAGACACAACCGATTGTAAGTGATTCATCAATCTCTTGCCCTTATCCCACTCTAAGTGGGGTCGGCACAACATGTTACAAACATGTTGTCACACAATTTGGCTACGTATTTTATGACCGGCCGCCTGCCTGACGTCAACTTACCTTAGTCGCCTCTTACGACACCTTGGTAAGAAATGAGGGTGGTCAATTCTATGCAGCCGGATACCACACGGCACATACCTTAGTCGCCTCTCACGACACCTCGGTAAGAAAGGAGGGTGGTCTATTCTATTCTGCCGGATACCACACGGCGTAACCGATTATAAGTGATTATTGTATATATTTTACTTTTATTTCAATATTCTCTTTTACATCTTTTTTTATTAAGAATCTGTGTTGTCTTAATGGTGCTCCTCCTCTATCGACCCACTGAATAAAGATGTTCTTCGCTTTGTCCCAAATTCCAATTATTCTGTTTTTCGCGATATCCTTTCTACCATAAAACCCATGTCAATACTTGGCATATTCTTTTTTTCTCTTATATCATACATTACACGATTGACACCAGAAACCTGGAAACTTCGTTGGCAAAGATATTACATATGCGTTGTGTTTGACGAACGTGATTAGATCATCGGCGTTATATAAGACCCTTTAGGGCGACTTTATTTTCGGTTGGACTAATGACTGACTTGTTTGTGAACCTTCAGTGTAGTTTAACGATTGCCAAACGAAAAACAAAAACCCACGTTTGTTCGTCAATAAAAAAAATCATTTCAACCGTGAAATCGAGCAGTCCATTAGATTAAGAAAACAGTTACTACATACTATACATTTAGGAATTTAATTCTTTTTAAGTACGTTGACAAATATCAGTAGTCACATATTGATCTAGATACTTACATAGTTTTTCATTATTTTTCTGTCTTCCACTTCTTGTCTTTTTCCTTCTGTTACTAAAAGGTTAACTAAGTTAATTAAGAGATCCGCTATAGGAATAATTCTGCCTTTGTACATGTGCTCTTTTTTTCTCTTTTCTAATTGTATGTACAATAAAGAAATAAGATACATAAATAAAGTTGGACATATGTAAGTTATGTTCAACAGTAGTAATCCAGTGGTTGGAGAAAGAGAAAGGGTACTACAATAAAAAATATATCATTCAAGTTTTCTATTCAATTCTCCATTTATGTCTTTGATGGAACCGGTCATAGAAGATTTTCTCAGCGCTCGCTGGAGCCTAAGTGATCCAATTTGCCAATCTAAAGTTTGCTCTTGTTAAAAAAAAAATAGAAAATTATATTAGGAACTTAAAAATCATTTAAGTTATCATTTATTTAAAACTGCAGCACAAAATTCCATTTATAGGAAAAGGAAATTCCAACATATGTCAATGATTTATAGAAGCAGGCGTTACTTTGCGGAATTCCATATTATAGAAACTATAACAGAACTACTTTGCTATAACCCGCGCGGATTATAGGAAAGGAAAGACTCAGAGATATAAACAAATGTACATTCTAAACGATCGTAATGGCAAGCCGATAACAATCAGCTGTCAATTGTTGCCAACACTTCACTACAAGGTTTTCCTTGAAGGTTGATGTGAGTTATTATTGGTTTATTTGTGTTTTGCCATAAACATTTCAAAACTGCCACAGTAAAGGCGTAAACACTTTTTATTTACTATTTACACTGACGCTGATGTTAAGCTTTAATGGACTTTTAATATAACTACTATATCGATATCGATAGCAATCAGTTGCTGGAATATCAATCATAAATTGATACTGGACGGATGGATGGACGCTACTGAAAATGTGAAAAACGAACGGCATTATTTAGTAACTAGGCCATGGGCGTAGCGAGGTACGGGCAAGGGAAGGGATACTGAAAACTGTAACGCTGGGAAACTGTCAACTCCCAACATATTGACACTATGAAAGGCTTGTATAAGACCTATAATGTCCTCCACTTCATTACAAATGTGAACTCTTTATTTTTTAAATACCATGAT
This sequence comes from Morpho deidamia, assembly GCA_947086505.1. Lineage (NCBI taxonomy): Eukaryota > Metazoa > Arthropoda > Insecta > Lepidoptera > Nymphalidae > Morpho > Morpho deidamia. The sequence goes on from CAMTZC010000003.1 coordinate 5,331,085, forward strand.
TACAAATAATTGTCTAGATTTTCAGAGTCAATTTTGACCCCCAACTGTATAGAATTCTGGCATATGTCCCCGTCGTAAATTGAAAGAATACATTCAGCTGCCTATTGAATGCCTATTGAATTCAGCAACCTATATTAATGCATTCAGCTGCAGTAAACTTAAAAACTGTAGAACTTAAATTTTGTAAAGGTAAACTAAAGAAAATGACCATGACACGACGACATTTTTAAAATTGATGATAAAAATCAGTTAGTAAAATGTTTGGACAAAAGTTTTCTCGTATTTCAAAAACGAATTAAGTTACAGTTTTTTTTGATTTTGGAGGAATAATGGATTATTGAACGGTGAATTTTTTTATCCTGTATGTAAATCTGATGTATATGTCAAATATATACCTAATTTTTTTCGCTTAAATTATCTTAGTTCTGTAGAAATCTACAAACTCTTGATCAAACGAGTTAGCCAACCTTACAAAATCTACTGAATTTTGAAAAGGTAAATAGAGTGGGAAATCTGGGTAAAATAAGGATAAATATTTTACAATATCTCATGATTTATAAGAAATATTAAAACCAAAAAGATTTCTTACAACTTAAAACGTATAAAATACCAAAGTTTTTCTCGACCTATGTCATTAACAGATAGTTTGCAAGAATCAGGCTTACGTATTTGTTTAAAGTATTTTAATTTGTGTTTTATTTGAATAAGTATCTTAAAACCATTTCTATTTGTCAATGATCGCCGTGTGGTATCCGACAGAATAGAATAGACCACCCTCTTTTCTTACCGAGGTGTCGTAAGAGGCAACTAAGGTATGTGCCGTGTGGTATCCGGCTGCATGGAATAGACCACCGTCATTTCTTACCGAGGTGTCGTTTACGACGTAACTTACCTTAAGTTGACGTCAGGCAGACGGCCCTTCGTAAAATACCTATGTATTTTCAAATCATGTGACAACATGTTTCTAACATGTTGTGCCGACCCCACTTACAGTGGGATAAGGGTAGGAGAATGATGAATGATTATTGTGTTTGTGGATAAACAGGAAATAGTTGCTTGTTGTGACATTTAACGAGTGTGCAACGTTTATAAACTACAAACCTAAATCACTTGTCGTTGCCTAGGCTTGAATAGATGTGCCAATATCAGTGCAATCATTGCCAATACCAATTATGGTACAGTCATCACAAATCTGTTAGGACACTCGCATATATTGAGTGCTCGCCAATACCTTCCATGATTGACGTGGATGATGGACAATCGGTTAGCGATTTGTTTTGTCCAGTTTTCTGATGTTTTTGATACACAGTGACATGAATTGAAGTCCGCATAAACTTCATAAATTTTAAAAAGGTATATAAGTTATTAAAAAAAGTAAAGCGGCCTATTACAATCTCACTGCTGTGTATAGACCTACCACGCTGCTCCAATGCGGATTAGTAGGTTACACATATCTCCGGAATTCTCTAGAGATATGCAGGTTTCCTCGCGATGTTTTCCTTCACCGAAAAGCGTGTGATAAATAACAATTTTCAATTAAACACATGAGTTTTAACAGAAAAACTCATTAGTGCCTGCCCGGGTTTGAACTCGTGTTCCCCTTGAAAGAGTCGCACGGTCTCACTACTGGGCTATCACAGCTTTACCTATATAAGTAATAATAATATCTAATTACCTTAACAGTATTTTTATAATATTTATTGATCTTTCCAATTATCAGGCGTTATTGTTGGATTTTAATCGTAGCAGTGTTCTACTACTTTTTTCTTGTCTTTATTTAACATCAAAACAATCAGGACATTACTATTGAATTTCGCATATTCTATAGAATGCAGCAAAATAACGCCTGTTTCTTTATATTAATAATTTAAGATACATTCTCCACTATATTCCACATAGATAACGGTTCAACTACATTTTAAGCTTGCGGCTCCTGCTTTGCGCCTTGCAAAAGTACGTAAGTCGTTTGTGGGTTTGGTTATAAGATTATATGATAAAACTCCGCAATCAATTTCAGCTTTGCCATTACAGCAGTTTAAAAACACTGTTTAAAAAAAGGCCTACTGTACTGTTGAGGATTACTTAGATAAGAATACATGGACATAGCTATTCTTCGACACTATGCAATGACTAAATATAAATAATAATAAGAACTATATTTGAAGGAGCTACCGCCGAGTTCCCTGCTGGCTCTTCGCGATAGGAACAGCTTTCCGAACCAGCTGTAGAGTTGAGGATTCAAATGCACTTGTTAACAAGTTTACTTGAATAAATAATATTTAGAATTTGAATTTATCAAGGCATATTGTGTACGTTTATTTAAATTATAATACATATTATAATAACTAAAGCAACATTATTAAAAAATCCGTGCAAACATCTTTTAGAGTTCTTAAAGATTTTGCAATAAAAGCTTGATTCAAGCATAAATTATTATATCGAATTGAGATCATAAAAAAGAAAATTAAGTGGAAAGTTCGAGAAATCCTCGAAGAGTTTCCGTTACCTTCAGATTGAAATGTTTACGGGAGTTTAAATCTGCTATTCCGCAATTCTATAAGAACCCTTATTATGGAAATTAATCTGCGCATCCAAAATGTTGTTTTCAACAAATCAAATGGAAGTTTATAAAACTGTAATCAGTTTTGTATTGTTCAATTGTATTTACGTAATAAAAACAATAATTTATTAACTACCCCGACTACCCATTGCACCAACGGGCCAGTCAAATTAATGAATATTAACAAATTATTATGCGCTTAGCACAAGAAAAAACATTGAAATAAAAACCAGTTTTTTTAAAAAAAATTCCATATAAATAACCTATATTTACTTCCAAATTTTCTGCCCAAAGAGACAAGACTTATAATCTGCAACATGGAGATAGCAAATTCGAACGTTACTTTTATTCTTGTACTTTTTATTGCTGGTATTTAAAATCGATTATCGATCGGTTATTATAAATTTCGCTTAAAAAAATATTTCCTTCTTTCAGTTGAATGGTTTTTTAAAAACTGAAGAAAGCATAACGAAAAATCCGCTTTTATTAAAAAAAAAATTCGTACTTTACTAATAACATAGTTTCAATTAAACAAACTGCGCTCGACTGTTAATTAAAACTAAGTTACCCGCACTATTGAACGTGGACGCTTTTGTTCCGCAGAAAATGAATAATTTATTTTTACCTCGTGATACGACAGCTATAGCAAAATCTTTAATAAGCATACCATTGTATTAATGTTTATTTATCTGCACGAATTTTTACGTGTAAGTCAAAAGGTTTTTCGATAAAAAGGTAATATAAAAATTCGACAAACGCGCGCACCCCACCGCACATACGCAAACATATGTATATCCACGCACAAATACACACACATTTAAATTATCTCATCTCAAATCTATACTTTCATACAAACTATGTTCAATAGAAATATGAAGTCTAGAAGAGGAAAGATAGGTGACCTTTTCTCTCCTAGTCCGGTTCAGGGCCCGGTTTAGGGGCTAGTTTTCTCCTATTTATACCATAACACGAAACATGTCCTAGACACACACTGCCTAAAATAAGTAACTTAATACATATGTGACAGACAACAGGTAAATATTTGCATGTACATATTTCAAATAAATACATATATACACCCAGATTAGAAAAATTAACAAATTGTGGGCCCTGGCCCACACCGGTTTAGGGGCTAGTTTTCTCCTATTTACACCATAACATGAAACATCCATAGGTTTTTTTTACTTCACAAGAGTGTCCAGGAAGTGTCGAGCACACAGAGAATGTTCGAACAAAGGAATATATGTAAAATTTCGATAAAATCACTGGAGCGCGTGATAAATCGACTGGGCGGTTTGTTGATCCCTTAAGTTCTTTTGGACGCGAGAGGGCGCGTCGGCTTCCGACTAGTGAATGTCTTGCTATCAGCTAGCTTTGGATTGGGAGATAAGCACTGAAACTTCATTTTGACACAAGAAATAAATTTACTACATTATCATAGCCTCCAAATTGTGTAATCGAAAAACATTTTTTTATAATAAATTTTAATGTTAGAAATAACTGTTCCAGCACGGAACATGCCGCTCACCTTAAAAGAACGTAATTCTTTAATTGAACTGTATAAAGAAGTATTTTTTAGATTAAGGAACGCTAATCTAATACTTAAGGATATATCTTAAATTCTAAGAATCAAAATAATTAATAAGAAAAAAATATATTCAATTGGTAAAGGACAAATTTTGACAACAGAACGTTTCATAACTTTGTTGCCCGCTTGCAACGTAACAACTCGCGTAACACCGACCGCACCGGTCAGCAAACAAAGTTCGATTTGCATTGCTGTCTTTCGTGACCGATATGCAAACAATTACTACAAATATATATTTTTTTTGGTACAAAGGAATTACGATCTTGTGGCGAAAGGTTCAAAAACTCACTACATTTAGATAAGGAATGATAATTATAGTAACGAATATAAACCTTATTGCTTTGAAAATAAGGTGGCGTTTTGGATTTTTAGTACACTCTTTTAATGAATTATTGACGTTAGCTGCAAATAAGCGACGCGTTTGAACCGCTGGCGCGCTGTCGTTTATTTTCTTAATACCCGCGCATTCAAAATATGTTCATATTTTCATAAGGATAGTTATTATTTGTTAAATTCATTGCTTGTTAATCAGAAATCAGATATTTAATATAAATAATATATGACAACACCTATTGGCTCTTTAAAATCTATATTTTTAAAATTGTTATTAGACCTGTAAATATCTGTGTTATATTAGTATTAATTTATGTAAATGTAAGAGATCGCTTTAGCGATAAGAGCGCCTTTTTACGCTCATCATACCTTAATTTCTTATGTTACAATGTACCTGTTTATAGCACAACCATAAAACAAATAAACCGTCACTGTTATATAAATAGTCGTTATAAAAATATAAATGCTCTATACACTATTCATTAATTATCCATATCTATTAAACTTAATAGTCTCTTATTTTCTGTTCGGTTAGCTTTACTCATCCTTAGGGTGGTTTTAAGACAAATTTAAACTACATTTGTTGTGCTCTATTCCAGGGTTTTTTCCGGATACGTTTATTCTAACTTAGATTAAAACTAAAATTGAAAAAAAACTTAAATTGACAAAAAAAGACTGGCATATTTTGGACATGTTTATACTTTTTAAAATAATGTATAAAATATACTCTATATTTTATTCATTTTCTTTTATTAATCTGTACGGTATATGTCAATCGAAGTAAAAAATAAATATAGACTTCGCACCAAGTTTATACATTATACAAATTATTAACCAGTTTTTATTTGCTCACTTGAAGTCCTTGTACTTTTAGGACAATGCGTTAGCCATGGAAAAAAGAGGTTTATGGTATAGATTAGGCATCTAGGTCCTGGAGGAAGATGTGCTGCAGTGGTTTCTTAAAAGAGTAGAAGTTTCTTCTAAATGATAGTATACAATACGATAAACACCAACATAGCTAAGTACCAGCAGCATATCGGTACACTACTTTTCTTATATTACTTAAATAAAATCACGAGTATAAATAAAACGGTACTTAATATATTAATTTTCTTGATTTCGACATTGACGGAATTACATAAAGAAGTTCGAAGTATTTACCATTGTTTTTATGATACGGTCTACTCGAATGAAACATTTCGTAATATTTACGTGCACACAAGCGAGCTTATAGGAGGCAATATAATATTATGAGCCGCATCCCGCGCGATTTATCTTATAGTGGAATAAGCATATTAAAGAATAACGCAAGGGTTCTCTTTATAGAGATATATAGATTGCATGATATCAGCCGGATATGCTCACGCATAGCTTATAAAGTAAACGTTAGTATTTTATAAGTCAGATTTACAGAGTAATTTCAATTGTTGATATTTTTATAAGTTTATTTAACGGCCTAGAATCAAATCCTTTAAGGCCTTCAAAAAAATACAATTTACTTAAAACTACTTAACTACAAAACATTAAAAAAAACTACAATTTGCCTAGGACTAATACGTACAAGATTATCGCTTTAAAGCTTATATTTTTCCAATTGTATTACAAATAAAATCAATTGTTGAAATAATAAATCTTATGTGATTAAACTTTGTCATAAATTAGTTTAATGATATACATTAAATTTTTTTAAAAGTAATACGAATTTAGAATTTGGCCATTGCATGATGTTCTTAAAATGTCCTTACCACATTCACATGTCACATTCACAAACTAATTTAACTATTATTACATTATATTATTAATATAACACATTTAACTATTATCTTCAAGGAATTTCCACATCATAGAATTTTGAACCGCTGTAGTCCAGCGGTTCCTATCGACCTTATTAAGGCCGTTTTCTATAAAGTGGAGGTTTCCTTACTAATTATTATTTTGCCTATATTTGTCATGTCATCCTTTGCTTAAAAAATATTGTCTTAACAAATTATAAAGAGTTAGTGATATCCGTTAGGTATCTAGGTTGGGTAGAACTTTGGTAAACTGGTATTTTACAAATGCTCATATCATGTCAGTTGATATTTAATTTTTACTTAGCAATATTCTAAATATTACTTTTTGATGAAATCTTTTTTTAACTAGAAACTTTTTGATTAGAATTTGGAAAAAATATTCTTTACATTTTAAACTTTAATGACAAAAATTCGACGGTGAATTATATTTTAATTACTACCAAAATACACATTTTGCCCAACTTAAACAACTATGCTTAGGGAGACGGTCTGTTGCCAGACTATATTGTCAAGTACTCGTCAACGTGTGTACTTAGTGAGTACTTAGTGGAGGGTCTTATCGCAATGAGTTGGCTCTCATCACGCGTCACACCATCTCGAGTCGTCGAGTATTTTGTGTTCAAGGCGTTTTCTTTGTTTACGTCTGGTCCAAAGTGATTATTTAATATAATTATTCATGAAGAGCTATAGCATTTAAGCGCTTTTAAGTTCTATCTAATTAACAGATTGTATAACATTTCGATTGCAGGTAGATAAAATATGGACTGGCTTGTTGGCACAGTGAGTAGTGGACTCAGCCATTAGCTCCGCGGGTCGTGGGTCCGGCCGAGGGCCAACATTTTCTATAAACAATCTGTTGGTTCTTCGAGCCTGGGTGTATATATGTATTTAAAAATTATATATGTAGTATATTGACCAGTTGTCTGTCACCCATAACACAAGTATTAAGTTACTTACTTTGTGTAAAACTAAGTGTTACTATTAAGTGTAAAAAAAATTATATATTGGCTGCTATTTATTTAGAAAAATTTAATATTATTTTCCATGGTCCAAAACAAAACCGAATCACAAAAATATCCCTATATCATTATATAGGGATATTTTTATGATTCGGTTTTCGGTAGTTGCGACAGCCACTGTTTGTGAGCCCGGCGGTACCAAAATTGTTAGCTATATTTTATACATATATATTTTACTTTTTTGCATATATATTTTACTCGTTCATGTCATCGATAATCATAAAAATGTTCCTGGTGTACTTATCAATTTATAAATGGAAACGGAAGCTTACAATGTTTACGCCATAATCGGGAACGGTTCTCGATTGCTTTCAGCATAACGTCGCAAATTGTAATTGCAAACTCAGCGACACGTGCCAACACGTGTCCAAGTTATAGTACTATTCCGTAAATTGATCATTTAAATAATGTTAGGTCGGTATGTCTAATATTTATAAGTAGATCCTAGGCTAATTGCTTTTTTCAGTAATTTTAGAAACCGTAACTACATAGTAATACATTAATTTTGCGCAAATTCTTTCAGAAATTATGGTACTTGTTTCGGAGTTTAGGCAAAAAATCAAAAGCAACATTTAATGCTTTGAAAATTGATGATGTTTTAATACATTACGTGTTTTTATCTTTTTGGTCTATGGTAATTTATGATGAAGTAATCTAAGAGATTTACACGCTGACCGAGTAAAGATATAATGTCTATGGATATGAAGGTTTCCCCAATAGAAAGACATATTCAAATCGCTTCCACGGGATAAGTTGCAGTTAGATAGCCTTAAACATAAATTTAACTTTTTATAAGAAAATTGTTCCTCCCAAATATCCCTGACTTATTTCCACTGTTGCCAAAATAAATCATATTATTTATCAAAAATAACCTTTAATACAACAAGATGACCGTAAGGAAATTATTTCTAGAGTTGGGCGTTACTTTGCGAAGACAAAAATACAAAGTTAAAAATATAAAAGTCGGTAAGCCATTTTGTGGAGTCTATCTCCTGATGGTGCCAGGGTTACGGGGTGAAACGATTGTTGAGTTTGTAATACTGAATGTCCGTAGTGCTTGTGTTTTGTGACATTTTTACGAATCCTGCATGTATCAGGTATGAAAACGAATAGTCCAATCTAGGAGTTAATTAGAAAATATTTAAAAACTTATGTGCCTAATTGATAATTTCAATTTATCACACGCTTTTCGGTGAAGGAAAAAATCGAGAGGAAACCTGTATATATATCTAGAGAATTCTAGGTATATTGTGTAACCTACCAAACTGCATAGGAGCAACATGGTAGGTCTTAGCTCCAACCCTTCTCTTCATTAACGGAGAGATCAGGTAATTTATAGAATTAGGCGTTACTTTGCGGAGATCCATAATACAAAAGTAATAATAAAATTATTTTGCTATAATCCGCGATACATTGTATTTAGCAGACGAAATACACGCAGTATTTCGTCTGTACATAAGTTTTCTGTGTGTGAGTTAAGACATTGGAGGGGCGTGCACTTTTAGAATAATAGATCTCTACCACACTGTGGGTCAATTTACTTTAGTCGCCTTTTACGACACATCGGTAAGAAATGAGGGTGGTATATTCTACTTAACCGGATACCACACGGCGGGATGACTTACCTTAGTCGCCTTTTACGATACCTCGGTAAGAAATGAGAGTGGTCTATTCTACTCAGCCGAATACCACACAGCATAAATAGATTAATTTAGGATAATACAATATACTAAAATAAAAAAAGTACTAATATTATTTTCTACGTTTCTATGTCCGTTCGTCGGCCATTGTGGTTGCAGAAGCGCTTCTGTAAATTACGGTTAATGGAGTTAACTGTACATGTTATTTGTGGTATAGAACTAACATTAGGACCAGGCTAAATGTACCAACGGTTGCCTTATTCTCTAACTTGCAAGCTAATCTCAAATGCCTTTCCCCTTGCCCTTTCCGTTGCTGTCAACATATATTACTTTAGCAGTTTACTAAAATACACCCAGAAGTTCATCAGTTAACCGAAGATAAGTTGAAACTTCGGATCGTATCATGAGTTCCTATCGAGCCTGTCCTTTCAAACTATTGTTTAAACTTTGAAGTGGTTAATATATATCGTTTAACAAATTTATGTTATCCTTCTGTAATGTAGCATTTGTTCTCTTTAAATAACTTTAAATCCTGCAATAAATTTTAATTTTCTTGATCTAACTTGGATTGAAATTAATAGTTGACTAATATTAGTTTATTTTATTGAATATCATTCTTTTTTTTGTATTTTGCATGTCTAGAAAGAGTCAAGGAGCTTTGGTGGAAAATATACCTTATTCGTTTGAGATATATGGTGTAAGCAACGCATTCAAATTCGAAATATTATTTGTTCAAGTAAACTTGTAAACAAGTACTTTTGAATCGTAGACTTTACTGCTGGTTCGGAAAGCTGTTCCTACCGAGAAGAATCTACAAGAAACTCGAAAATCTTAAAACCAGTTACATTTAGTTATTACCGTCTTGTACACGGTAGAAGTTCAGCTATATCCACACATCCTTATCATCTAAGTAATCTTTAACAGTATAGTAGGCTTTCTGTAGCAGCCTCTTTTTAACAGTTTTTTTAAACTGCTGTAATGGCATGGCCAAAATGGATTTCGGAATTTTAGTATAGAATCTTATACCCAAACACATAAACGATTAACGTACTTTTGCTAGGCGTAAAACAGGAGTCGCAGGATTTTAAGAATTTTAGGACGCTGCCCTTTTTTTAATTACAGAATAATTACGGTGGCATAGTATATGCCACCGTAATTATTCTGTATTTATTTTTTTTATAATGTCTATAGTTAATATAACTACCAAATTTTTTTATAAATGTCCACATACAATATGGACACAGTAAAAGGAAAACTATGTAGACGAATACAATACTGATCTTTATCAACTTTAACAAATTGCTTACTTTAAGTACTATGGGTCATATTAAGTATAATGTCGTCCCTAATATTATGAGAAATAAATTAGGAATAAATATTAATAAAAAAATATTGACAATAACAATTTTACTTCTTACATATCGTGGAGGACTTCTTTTAAGCCTTTAACAAAGCCTGTGTCAAAAGACATCACTCTTACATAACGCCAGAGCTAACATAATTATACTATTAAAGGAATATTTTATTAAAATATATATTTTTATTTATAAAAATAAATATATAAAGTAAATATATAATATGTATAAAACAAATAAAAGAAAAAGAAATAGATAAAAATTTAATAATTCATTCATTCAGACATGTGTTATTGGATAACATTAGTGACATATGGTATGTGAGATCAATTAATTATCAATGTATCTGTGTATACGTACACTTAAAGGAGAGTCATCGCGAAATAAAAGATAACGCACGTGAATATAAATTCAAGCGTATGTTTTATTGAGGAAAGATTTGTGAGAGACTACCCGTAAAAAGATAGGGCAGGTCGCTAGTAAAACAACAACAGTATTCAATCTGTGCCAATTCTATTCGTGTATGAAATTTTTGCTCTATAGAGCATGCATTAAAAATCACCTCTGGCTATCAAAATAATTTAGATTTATTATCTGTTTTTGCAAAGCTAATCAGTGAATATTGCTATATAAAATTAGGTACATGATTTAATATTTTGAGTTTCCAAAGGTAATTTCTTTTTTGAATTTTGGCAAACTTAATATTAGTTTTTACGGTAGTATGTACTATAAACGGCGATAGCCAAACCATACGTGAATTTCTCCGGTCCGGGTTCAAACTCTGGGCAAGCACAAATGAGCTTTTCTATTAGGTAAATTCTAATATTCCTAATTGATATTTGCAATTTCTCAAACGCTTTTCGGTGAAGAAAAACATCGTGGGAATACCTGCAACTTTATAGAGAATACCTAGTATATTAGGCATATACTTATCAATCCGCATTAGATCAGCGTGCTAGGCCTAAGCTCTCCTCTGCAAAAAAGTAGAGAGGATGCACTGGGATAATAATAGGCCGTTGCTTTTACTGTAGAGTTTATCATTGTTTTCATCGTAGTATAAATAATGAGGCCTGTTTTGATGACTTATTCATATGAAACTGTTTAGTCTAGAACATAGACGGACGTAACACGTGTCAACGTTACACATGTCTTGTATACGTGACATGTAGATTAGATCTTGTAGATTTGCGAATCCCTCTCTACCTCACCTATGTTGTTGTAATAAGTCCTTACAAAAAGTTAGCACATACATTTGAATTTGCTTACTTTTATCAACTCATCCCAGCATCCTGAATAAATATTTAGGATGCTGGGTTGATGATAAAGGGGACCACAGTCTGGAAATTAGATGTCGAATAGAATTAACCCGTAACACTTTCTTTAGACTAAAGTAACTTTTGTGCAATAAAAAGCTTAAAATTGAGCTACGCGTACGACTAGCACGTTGTTATGTTTCTCCATTCTCTTGTATGGCGTCGAAGCGTGGACCCTCACAGAGTCAATGTGCAAAAAAAATTGAATCCTTCGAAATGTGGGTATATAGGAGAATGTTAAGGATATCCTAGAGATATAAAATAAACAACGTCACAGTGTTAAGTAGGCTAAAGTAACAAGTGGTAATCTTATATTCTATTTAAAAGAGGAGACTAGAATATTTCGGCCATATTATGAGAAATCCTAAATATGAATTGCTGCATCTGATCGTACAAGGAAAAATTTAGGGAAGGCGAAGTGTTGGAAGAAGGAGAACATCCTGGTTAAATAACCATCGCCAGTGCGGTGCACTTCGGAGTTGCGGCATCAAAAGTTCAGATTGCCTTAACGATCTCCGAACTTCTCAAGAAGATGGTACCCTAAAAAAAAGAAGAAGATTTGCGAAATCCAAGCAACGCTTACCTATTGGTAATGATATTCGGTGATCTATGATGACTCTTACACTAAACTCGAAGAGATAGACTCCGCATTACGAGAGAAAGATAACAAATTGAACAACACCAGCGACTTCCGTTTACAGTTGAGACTATTGAGGGCCATGGAGTCAAAGTTCCTCCTCAGGTGACAACAGGGCTCTTTTTCCGCAAAGAATCAGCTAAGCGATTCAACGCGGAAACACGGTCAGCATTCTTGGGACATTCAACGTGGCCATCCATGATTCAAATATTACGTGTAAGTAATTTAAGTTTAACATAACTTGTATATTTTCTACCTATTGCCCGATAAATTGTTTCTAAAATCCATTTAGATTTGCGAAAAATATTATTCAAATCATTTCCATTTATAAGTTAAAATATAAGCAAAACATTTCATTTATTTCAAAAAACTCTCTCACCGTTCTACAATTTCCACAGCTTATATTGAATTTTTTATGGATGGTAAAAATATAAGTGCTATTTAATATAAATTTTTAGCTTGGCAAGAGTCCAGAATCGAAATTCATAAACCGTGGAGTTACAATAGGTCATTTTGTATTTTCATGTTTTCAAAAACTTGAAGAACGACTTTATGCGACGTTTATTAAGAAGTGAAATAAAACACATAGAGCATTACTGAAGGTACTTAAACGCATAAATTGGTGCGATAGAAGTCGCTGGTATACTGGTACCATTACCATAATATATTTAATATAATATTTCTTCTCGGAATACAAAGCTGATTTCCTAATAATATTTCCATGTCTGGTATGACGGAACTTAATAAATTGAATTTCGGTTAATTTATTGTCTTAAATAGATTTATCGCGATATCTTTTATATGGTTTCATTGGAACTTTAACATTATGACTGAAAAAGCGTCTCTGAAGCTGGAATTATGCCAATTATGAAAATAGCAAGGAAATACTTTGCTTGTGCTTCTAGGGTTTTATTAAATTGCTTCTTCTATTACCTACATGCATTTATTCTTTGACATTTTACTTGGTTCTCGTTACATTCATTAATTTAAACAATTTACATTTGATATTATATTCATTTTTCAAATTATATTTGTTCTTAACACAAATTACACTGTTAATGTACTATTCTACTGTACTTACGAGTAAACTTCTTATTAAAAAGTCATATTCACGAGAAATACTAGAAAAAAGGATGGCTATGACTTATCTAACTTAGTACTCAAGTTAGCGCTCGTCATCAAGACATAGTATTATTAAATTTTCACAGAAATTTTATATTTCTATAAAAATTTAAAAATGTGGTAAAAAGTATCAAAAGTAGTAAGTAACGGCTGTTACTACTATCCCACTGCTGGGCACAGGCCTCCTCTCTCCGTTAATGAAGAGAAGGGTTGGAGCTAAGATTTACCACGCTGCTCCATTGCGAATTAGTGGATTACACACATCCCTAGAACTCTCTAGAGATATGTAGGTTTCCTTACGATGTTTTCCTTCACCGAAAAGCGTGTGATAAATCGCAATTAAGAATTAGACGCATAAGTTGTAATAGAAAAACTCATTGGTGTCTGCCGGGGATTTGAAGTCATGACCCTCTCGACAGAGTCACTCGGTGAGACCGCTGGGCTATCGCAGCTTGTTATTGCAAAAACCATATTTATGAAAAAATCATATATATTTTTTTATATCATCTTTTTCTATAATCGTATATATTATTTGTTATATAGTTATTTTTACTTCACGCTTTGTATTTTACTTATTTGTCTTAAATATATAAGTTGTCATGATTAACAATGCAACAAATCCCCACGGTTGTCAATCAATTATTGCTTACATCATTATTCACATTAATGGCTCAGTCAGTCAATAATGCGGTTATTACCGCTTCATTATAGCAACTAGTAAATAAACATATTCATTGGATAAATATAACATTTACATTTCGTCTGCATCGTTAAGTACATTTTAAATGTTATATAAATATTGCGTTCATTAAAATAACACTGAAAGTTGTACTTAAGACCTCAATTATTTGTAGCCAGCAACATAGACTACTTAATGTAGAAACGAACCTTTTTTTATAGGAAAAAACCCCCTATAAGTCTTAGACGCCTGACGGGGACGAGCGGCGGTTATGTCTCACCGGCTAAAAAAACCTGAATGCTCCATGCTACTGGTGTCGGGGACAGGGTAACGTTGAACACATTTTAATCTCCATCAGCAGCAACTCGGTACCCAGTAGAACGTCATCTCCTGTCGGGTCCTCTTTAAATAATGACCGCGCCCTCTGCTAATCGATGCATCGGGAGCACCAGATCAATCGATCGCCCCTGGTTCGCCTACCCTACCATTTAAAACAGCACAGATCTCTAGTACTTGACTGATTGGTCTTAAAAAGATAAATAACACTAAAAGAGCATCTGTTAGTTTTATAAGTCCACGTTTTGTCCACGGGACTGACCTCAAAACACACAATTTGGTTAATAATGTACTCATATTTATTTAATTTTATTTATATTTATACATTGGAAATTGCATTTTCTCTATTAAATCCACTCTATATGTCATTTGACTATTTCCAATTCCGACATATTTCTTTTTGTATTTGTCAAATATTGGCTGAAACCTTATCTATTTGAATACAAAAAAAAAATTAAAAACAAATCAAGATAAATCGTCCTCCTGCCCTTATTCCGCTCTAAGTAGGGTCGGCACGACATGTTAAAACATGTTGTCACATGATTCGGCTACGTATTTTACGACCGGCCGCCTGCCTGACGTCAACTTACCTAAGTCGCCTTTTACGACACGGTAAGAAATGAGGGTGCTCTATTCTAATCAGCCGGATACCACACTGCACTGCTTATATTATATATACGCTTATACGGAGTATTAAGGGTATTTTAATAAAAACAATTATAATTATATCCTGTATATAATAAGGGAAAGAAGTAACTTCTGAAAGTTAGCTTTAGTTCAGAAGTCAGTACTTCGTTAAAAGTTCATTCGAAACTTTGGAACTGCATGATAGAATGTCAAAAGAAAGTTATTTTTCACTAGCCACTTTAATATTTTTAGAGATTTTACTTAGATATGAAAGGACAGAAGAACAATAATTATTAATAAAACTCATCGACTCTAGTGTTGTTAGAATTATAGTTTTAACAATCTTCTAAATAAATAATCTCTGTGTAATATTCTCGTTTCATTAATATTTTAATAAATCATCTGTAAATCCTAGCGAAATTAAATTCTCACCTGTATTACATACATGTACAGTCGAGTTCCATGTAGCTTTTGCACAAAAGTCAAATGGAATTTATGCAAATTCTCATTATGGATCAAAGCTTAGTAGAAATGATTAATTAAACACCAATATCATTGCGAGTAGGAAATCCGCTAATATAGATAGATATAAATTTTAATCAAAGTGAAAATTTTATATCATGGTACAGAAATTCTACTCGCATCATCTGGAATTGGATATTGTCAATTTGTCATTTTTATACTCTAAGTTGAAAGTCAACATTAAAAAGTATAAAAAACTTATTTTTTTTAATAGTTACTAAAAAATATCAATGAAAATTACAATTTCAGATTTAAATTCAAATTCAAATTCAAAATATTCTTTATTCAAGTAAACTTGTAAACAAGTGCTTTTGAATCGTCAACTTTACTGCTGGTTCGGAAAGCCGTCCTACCGAGAAGAGACAGCAAGAAACTCGGTGGAGCTCTTTTAAAAAAGAAGATTCTTAATACTAATTACATTTTGTCATAGCTATCCTGCACAAGGTCAAAGAGCAGCTATATCCACGCATTCTTATCATGAATGTAAGCCTCCACGGTATAATAGGCTTTCTGTATCAGCCTCTTTTTAACAGTATTTTTAAATTGCTGTAATGGCAAAGTTAAAATTGATTGATTTAATATTTATAAGATACTAAATTCACTCAATTGTTTTGCCTTCCCGGAACCCTCAACTAACACTTAAACTTTATGTTATGGAATAAAGTTTAAATTGACTTTTAAGTATTATTACAACTCTTTTGTTTGAGAATATAGAAAAGTGTTTTTTTAGATGTTTTTAGGCAATTTTTTCTCTCCTTACGAACGGTTCTCGTACTTCAAGGAATATTATAAAAAAGGATTAGCGAAATCGGTTCAGCTGCCGTCGAGATTTGCGCTTAGGAACACATTCAGCAATTCATTTTTATATTATAGATTATCATAGCTGTGCTGTGCCTGCGGCTTCACCCGGGTAGAAATTAATGTATTTAATTGAAACTTTTAACATAAAACTTTTAACTTAGAAGTAGTTATTGTGAGTTTACCATAAGAGATAGAGACATGCTTTGCTGGAATTTTTTGTTGTATTTTTGTAGATCTACAATTCTCTAGTACATCACTCTGATGTCAGACCGGTATTTTATGTGATCGGAGGATTTCTCTATGTTTCAGAATTTTCCTTATGCGATATAGTTGTTATTCTTCTTTCTCGTATATTTATATGTTATGTTTGGGGGTATGTTTACTTAAATAATTTCTAGAAGTTAATAATTATAGATTCATGATTTAATAGCATGATTTTATTATACAATTTCATTACGAATTTTAAATACTCCTTTAAAATTCAAACAGGTAATTTTTACTTTACTTTATACATTATTCTCTGTGACCGAACGGAAAATATTCTTAGAATAAGAATATTTTATCACAAGCTAAATTTACTAAATTATTCTCTGCGAAAAAGGTTTCAATTTTCAATTAAAGGTAATATCAGATATTTTTATGAGACGCTGTAAATTTATTACTTCTTATTAATTAACATTGAACATTTCTTTAAAAGATTTACCAGCTCAACATAATTGTGAAAGTGTTTTACTATGAATAGATCATCAATTTATTAATATCCAAAATGTTGATAATCCAAAGTCTCTAATTAATTTTAAAGTTTATTTGAATTAAATAACGTTTATAATAACTGAAGAAGCCTTCTAGCAACGTTGGAATGAAAATGGGAGAAAGAAAAGGCTTTTTATTTTTAAATTATTTGCTGGTTGAGATTCATAAAAATTTTGTAATAATGCAAAAACGTTTTTATTTAATAACCAGTTGTTATTTCTCGATTTTGTTTGCGAATAGATTCTTTTCATTTGACGTTTTAGCTTAATTTCTGTGCTCAATGGTAGTTTATAATTTTCACTGATCAATGCTGAATTCTTAACAATTATTAATCCAATGTCCCATATATTTGTTTATTTTATTTATTAACCATCATTTTTATAAAAAAGAACTTAAACCTTAATAAACTTTTTTTTCAACCTGATTATACGCTATGAATATGATATGATTCATAAAATAACTAGGCGTTGGATTTATGTTCGATAATCGTGATTGTTAACCCGTCTAAACTTGCCCATTATTGATAAGTTCGTCCGCTTTTTATTCTATATAATCTCCGCGTTAGATAACATTTCTATGTCAAGCGTAACAAAATTATAATAAATTGTTTTATTTCCAAAATTAGACAAATATTTGCTTAGCATATTTTGGTTACTTTATGTATTATTGACAGCAAATTTGTATAAGTTATTGTAACACAAGGTTTATTACACTAGCTCTCGGAAATTAATTTTTCTTATCTTTCCTGAGAAATCGTGCAAAAATATTCGAGTTATTTGTTACTTATCTTGTTCGTATATTATTAAGTATTCTGTATTAATTCAACTGTACCCTAATTAAGTCCCGGAAAAGGCACACATCCGGCCTAATTGATAATAAATGCAAATTGATATGAATTTCACCTAAGTAATATAGCTCTGGGCAGGACACATCTGTCGAATGACGAATAAATTATGAGTTAAAATGAGTTTCATTTGCATTTCCGATAAGTGAAATTGGCTTAGGATAAGCCTCGCAAAGGATGATATCATTAATTTCAATCATAAGTACAAAATGGATATAAATTTGAGAGCTTATGGGAAAGACATGGCTACATGGTAATATTCGTATAAGAACAAAATAGGACCTATTATTATCCCAATGGTGGGTAAAATCCACCTATATCTTTTGGAAAGGAATAGCGGTTCAATGCACGTTAAATAAAACAATTGGATATTTAAGAATTTCTTAAGTAACATGCAGAAATCCACACGATAATTTTATGAAACTATCAAATATGCACATAAATTTCTATAAACTTTTTTTTTATGGAATAGAAGGCAAACCACGACCCACGCCCACGCCCACGCCCACGACCTCTCGCAGAGCGAGTGTGTTGCCGTTCTTGAAATAGATGGAATACACGTTTTTTGAAGGCACTCATGTCGTACCGATCTGGAAACGCTGCCAAAGGGAGATCGTTCCATAAAATGGTTGTGCGCGGAATGAAATTATTTGAAAACCGCACTGTAGTGGATTGCCGCGAATCGAGGTGGTGAGGATGATATTGTAATCTGTGACGTACAGTGCGGTTATGGAATTTGGCGGCAGGAATTAAGTCGTGTTGCTCACTGGAACACTCCTCGTAAAAGATGCGGTAGAAAACGCACAGTTAAGATACGTTTCTACGCATCGCCACTACTCATAGACCAGGGGTTTGTCCCTCTGGTAAGAGTTACGTTCTTCCGTTTCACCATCATTCACACTCATATATATAACAACGCCGCTACAAACAAACAAGCAAGCAAGCATGATGTCACATCTTGCCACAGCCGTTCGCGCCATTCTAACGTGGGAGATGTGACAGCAGCTGTCATTTTGCCAGCTAGCCCGCGGACAGAAAAATATGAGTCTGCTTTTTCCGTTGACATTGACGTCATCAATTTAAATTTAAATAATATAATACTTATTATACTAATCCAATATTCTTATTTTATTAAGTAGTTTGAGTAACAATACCTATAAATTTGGATATGATATCTTTCAAAAGCTACAATGACGCAAAGAACCAATACAATAGTATATATATATGTAGTGTATGTGGGTTGACATGTGTGTATCTTATCTTGTATATTTATATACAAGACACATACATGAATATCCTCACACTAACTCACACTCACACTTATGTACGAATAAACATACACAGTCGCGTACACACGTGTAGTACACGAGAGCCCTTTGGTGAGAGTGGACGTGTAGTGGCATGTTGTTACTTGTAGTGCGGGTTTGAGCCTGTGCTATATTCATACAACATTAGTATATTAATACATCAAAGCGAACACTACAATATACATGCCAGACTGACACATAAAGGGCCCTAGGCCTGTAATGTACACTTTTTTTATCCGCAGCCAGAAATTTAGACTACGCTTGTTTATTTTAGATCTTTTGTCTGCCCAAAGATATATAAATGAAAAGCCCAGGCTGTTGATGGGTATATGCGCTACATAAAGATCAGTGAGATCCTAAAAATAATGGAATGAAACCAAATTTTTCAAAATAGACTGTCGCTGAACTATCAAATTAAACATTTTATTAAAGTAAACTATTGCAGATACTGAATTTTCACACCAAACTGCCTAGAATTAGTCCAACGGGTTTATTTATAACTGCTGTTGCTTTGTTGTGTGCATTTCCATTTCCTTTCTTAATATTTTATGAAACAACTAATGACATTTGACTACTTCCGGCTCCAAAAAATTATTAAATGAATACTATTTATTATACTTCCTATGATACAATCACATAATCGTTATATGTACTGATAAGTATATAAGAGGCAATATTTAACACAATATCTTTAAAAAAAATTATACAAGTGGGAAACGTCGTTGTTCGCGTCAACTTAGAGTTACCTGCAACACACCATGTGTTTTTGATGTTTCCAAAAGAAAAAAGGATTTTTTTATCCTATACGTTAACAAGGTGCATAATTGTACCGAATTTCAACAATATTAGTCCAACAATTTGGACGTACCAGCTGAATGTACAGACGGAAAGACAGATTTTCCGTTATTAATGGATAGTTTATTACTGAATTTATTAGCGAATTGCCTAAAAATTACAATGATTTTGGAAAGTTGAGGAAAAGTGAACGTTGTTTCTTTATGTAATGATATTGATGGTGATGGTTGCTTAAAGGATTAAATGATTGGAAGTTGGGTTACCACTAACACAGGCACTCAGACTATATGTTAAGCTGTATTTATATATGGCAAAAAGTAAAGTTTGTGCATTTGCTTATTATATCGAAGCCCGATTGTTTATTACTTAAAAATTTAAAGTGCATGAGCTGACATGATAAACTAGAATCTCATATTTGACATTTAAGAGATATTGGGAATTTGTAAAAATTTTTAAATATGTGATAATTGTACTCGAGGTTTTTAATATTCAGTAACATAAATTTTTATTAGAGCTGTGATAGACCAGCGGTGAGCCCGTGCGACTCTTTCGAGGGGAACACGAGTTCAAACCCGGGCAGGCACCAATGAGGTTTTTTATTAAAACTCATGTGTCTAATGAATAATTGCAATTTATCACATTTTTCGGTGAAGGAAAACATCGAAAACACCAGATTTGCAGGTTTCCTCACGATGTTTTCCTTCCTATAGAATTGTGGAGATATGTGTAACCTACCAATCCGCATTAGAGCAGCGTGGTAGGTCTTAGCTCCAACCCTTCTCTCCAGAAACGGAGAGAGGCGGCCTGTTACAATCCCACTGCTGGGTATTCTCGCTTTACTTAGTTTTACTAAATTTTCATTTAATATTTCAGGTTTAATCATTAAATAGGCATAATTATAAAACAATAAAACGTTAATTACGCTCAACACCAGTTCTACCAATTAGTAAAATATATATTGTTATAAAATAGAATCATTTATTAATTAGCTGTTGAATAATAAGGGTCAGGGTTAATTGCTAATTGTAGAAATTATTAACGTCGAGCTCAAATTCCTAAGTTAAGATCAGATTATTTTGTGTTTTTTATAAGAATGATAGTTGTAATATAATGGAATATATTACTGAAGATTTCAATGAAGTTTTTTCTTATTGGCCTTATATTTTGTCCCGTAATACCCAAGTATTACTTATCAACTTTAGGGGTATGAAAAATATAAATGTCAATAAATAAAGTACAGGCAATATAAAAATGAAACCAAAATGGCGGGTGACTCAAAATATAGGTTAATTTATGTCATATACATAAGTAACAAATTAAATTTAAAAGGTTACAAATAAATCAGAACCTAGCATAAATATCGATTGCGATACAATTTAAAATTAAGATAAGTTTATTTCCGTTTAGCGTTAACCCATATCCACATAGCACGTTTAGTATTAAAGTGGCTGAATTCAAAATAAGACGTATTGAGTTAGATACATTGTAATCCTCATTTCAATGTTATATATGACATAACACTACAAACAATTTAAAAAGTCATGTTTTCGTGCTCTTCCAAGTTATATGTCTTTCATACTACAGAGTTTTATGGGTCCTATGCTACGCTTTACCACAATTTGGCACAAAACAACTGTTTTTAATCACTTTTATACTCGCTCTGGCTGGAGAAAAAAATACTAGAGGTGGCCGATGCATTAAAGCGTTCCCAGTGCGTCGGTGGTGATGCAAGGGTCTATCCAGGCTCAATAAAGTTTAGCAGGAGTGCGCTGCTGACGAGGGTGTAGACGTGATGCGTTCAGTATTCCTGTACCCTTGTCACCGAGCAGGAAGGTGGAACACCATGATGTTTTAGCCGGTAGGAGTCCGGCATAACTGCTTTCACCCCCGCGAAAAGCAGTACCCATGAAGGGTTTCCTCATGTAAAAAAGGTCACTTTAATAATAAGCGTGCGATATGTGTGATATAAGTACAATAGTGCATAACTACTCGTAGTTATGCACTATTGCTATATAACTTGGTGCTCGCACCAAGAGCATTACAATAGGCTCCTTATTGATCCGTTCAAATTAATTACTTCGCATCAAAAGCTATACTAGCAAATAATTATTAACTCAAACCTACATATGGTATCGATTATAAGCTCAGAACAATGTGTGTATTCAAGCCGGATTATATCGCAGTGTAGTAATATTTACCACCAGTAAATCAACGTTTAATATTAGATTTTTTTTTTTGTTTTAACAAGCTAGTAAAGTAACGGCCTGTTACTATTCCATTGCTAGGCATAGGCCTCATCCATTTCTGGAGAGAAGGATTGCAGCATAGACCCACTTCTTCTTCTTCTATGTCAACCGATAGGCGTCTACTGTTGGACATAAGTCTCGTCGTGTGAAATACTCGTATACTTGCGATATTGCAATAAGGCCTAAGTATGTATTGGCATTATTAATATAAGTTCACGAGAAACGGGGAAAATAGGGCTTAAAATTCTAACCTCGCCTCAAACGAAAAACAATAAATCCCATGTCCCGTACATTATCGTCAATTTATGTCTACCTACATGCTTGGGACAAAGGGTGACCAAATTTATAGTACAAAGACCAGTATATGCAATGCTATATGAGACCGCGAATTGTGCTACGAATTTTAAGACATCTGGATAAGCCAATAAGATACAAATGCTTACATCACTAATGGCTCTATATAAACGTTAATCTATAAACTACTAATTAAAAATTGTTTATGGAGCATGTTAAATTTAAAAACAATTTTCTTCCCACCGATTATTAAAAACTATAACTATAAATCCGCATTTAAATTTTTATATTGATTTTATGACAAAAGAATAATGAAAATATTTATATATAAAAATCCCGTGTCATGATGTTCGCTTACATTAATTTTCAGAATTACTGAACCGATTATAACAAAATTTTCAAGGTAGAGTAATTTTTTGGTCCAGCTTTGGGATAGGATAGTTATCTAGATTAATTATTTTACTTTTACGAATTCAAGATTTTTTATGCTGAAAGGATCTTATTAGGATTTCAGGATTTTATATTATAGTGTATTATCTATGGATCTAAGTATGAATTGTCGATAGATGTCAATATAAGTATTAAGGTTTTTATTCACGATGTGTCAAGTCAAGTCTGAAAATTAAAAAAGTAGGCTTATATATAGTGTATTATCTATCGAAATAGGTTCTATATGACGATATTCGACATATATATAGAAGGTTCTTATGTAAGAACAAACATTGTAAGTTTTCAAAGTATGTTAAGTAAGTTTATGAAAACTCTCTGACTTAAATAGAACAACAGGACAACATCTGTCGGATCAGCTGGAATAATAATAAAATTTCTAAAAAAATCAGTAAAAAGTGAGCCTGTTTTAAATAAACTAGATATTTAACGTTTTTCAATATATAAATATGTTTTCCCTCTTGAATTTTTTCCATACTCTTAATACTTTCTGATATCGATGATATCAACGTATATGTAACGTTCATTTCACTTAAATTGATTGCACGATGTTAAAGATATTGCTTCGTTTATTAAACCTTTTATTGAAAAATGGTAGAATCGTTACCAATGCAATTGCGAATTTTAATGAAATTTGTTCTTGTTCCAGGCGTAAAATATTTTTATTTTATACATAATTTTATTCAATTTAAATTTTAATTCAAAGTTTAATTGATAACAAAGTTTAATAATAATAAATATATGGGACAATTACACACACAGTCGTCCGTCCTCAAAGTAGCTTAACACTTTTGTTATGGGTGACAGACAAGTAGTAAATAATAATAGTTTTAAATTCATACTTAAATCCTTACTTCCTTACTAATATTATAAATGCGAAAGTCTGTCTGTCTGTCTGTCTGTGTCGTTTTCACGGCCAATCCGCTGAACGAATATCGATTAAATTTGGCAGTATTGTTCCTTATACACCGGGATAACATATAGGCTATAGAAATCCTGTTGATTCAACAGGAATAAAGTGACATTCAAAAACGCGATCTATAATAAACATAATAAGTTATTTTTATTTACAATTTGTCATGGTTACTAATATATAAGCGGCCTGGAATCGAGCCCTTTAAGTCAGATATGTAATTTAAGGAGGTGAAGGTTTTTATATTATTTGATTTCTGTGTACTAGATAAATTTAATTATTTTATAATTTAATAGCTATTACAACGTATAATAAGTATAAATAATACGCCCTATTTACTAAAATAAATAAACTATGCTTTCGAAAACACGAAATATCTCTCTGTCTTCCCGAATTGTTACAGCCGATTGTGAGTATCATACAGAATAGCAAACCCGGAAAATATTTTCTTAATATCGATAGCGTTTCACTGCTCGCTTTCATTATTCGGAATTTAGATCTTTCAGAAGTTCAATTCAGCATGTATCCGAAGATTACAGCAGTTTGTGATGTACACACTTAAATGCGAAATTCGGAGATATTCACTCAATGTTCAAACAGCAATTAACTACATATCACCATTGTCATTCAAAAATAAAAGCTTAAAAAACGGTATCAAAATAAGACTCATATTAGTCCGTGACCATCACACCGATAAGCGGGCTTCGGAAACGTACGCACCATATGACAAATGGCAGTTATGTGCGAACTGCATTCGCCATTCGCCTTTTGAAGGCAATTTTAGCTAACATTAAATTAGCACATGTGTTTTTTTACTCAAAATGGTCTGTCTACAAAGACAAGATTCAAGCTTAAAGATTGGACAAAAAGTACAAAGATTGAAGTAACTTAATTGTACCCTCATAGGGAGTAAAAAAAACGTCATATCGTATTATTTATGAAAGTAAAGTAATGGTAATGTCATCGTATTCCTGTTGCATTCACAGAATTTCTATCACCTTTATGTTACCCTGATGTAAAAAAGTTGATTGTGCCGAATTTTATCGATATTGGTTCAGCTGATTTGGCGTGAAGACGCAACAGACAAGCGGATTTTCGCATTTACTTTTTTGTATAACTTATTACATTAATTGTACATTTTAATAGTTCAGTTATATTTATTTAGTAAATAGAAATATTAAAACTTTATAATATATTAAAACTTTTTTAAAATAACTCTTTCGATGTAAGTCAAATAACGTGATATATATAACCTTCTTCAAATTACAGATGTGACTTTCATAGGTTGATAATAGATGGCGTTAACGATTTTCGTGCTATTCCTGTTATATTAACAGGATTTCTAGAACCTTTATCATAGCCTATAAGTTACCTTGATGACGAGTATAAACATTAATTGTGCCAAATTTCATTGATGTTGGTTTGAGAGCAGTATTTTATATAAATAGTAAAGAATATACTAAAAAGTTATCAAACGAATGTTTAGAATTATTGTGACAAAAACTATATCATGTTTTTAATTTAATCAGAAGGCCTAATAGAGTCTCATATTAACAGTGAATTAACATTGAAAGATGCTGCTGCCCACTTAAAGAGGTTTTACAATTATTTTATGGCTTTGTTCGAATCTTTCCAGTGCAAATTAATATCTTTGCTAAATAATAGTAATGGCATGAAGGAAATCTTATTTAATATGGACTTTCGAGTAGCGTAATAAATGCAATAGGAACTGCTATTTAACCCCCGGATCGATCAATTTTTGTGATGGAGATATTTGCAGGGTAGCGATAGAAGCTACTGAGTATTACAGGACTACAGTCCACGCGGACGAAGTCGCGGGTAAAAGCTAGTACATATATACACCTAGACTCGAAAAACTATCATTTTTTTAAATGTAGATCCTCAGCGGGAATCGAACCCGTGACCCAATGACCGTGACCAGGCCAACAGAAAACACAACCAGGCCAATATCTATCTTCTCATAGTATTATCAAAATAGCTATCTACTCATAGGCTTAAAAAGTAAATTCAAAACTCTTGCGCTCACTTCTCAAAAACCCACGTTTTTATAATTATGAATTTTTTTAACCAATGGCAAATCTCTTACCTCTCATGTCCATGAAAAATAGGTACGGTAATATAAATGACGATTAATAAATAATGAGTTTTAGTTCAACATCACAAATAGCTCTAACCTGACTAAGCCCTGGAAAAAACTTGAAAGAGGTCACAGATAACAAATATAAAATAAAACCTCAAAACGTACAATATATTCAACGCCACCATTTAGAGCTTTAACGGGTTAAAAATGCAAATTTCCGCACAATAAACATCGTAGTTTCATCATAATGATGATAAACGGTAACACTTCTGTGGAATTGCAAACATTAACACCCAACAGCTTCAGTTATTTGAAAGATAAAAAGATAACGTTATTTTTGCCTAAACCCTCTATCAGCGACTGTCGTCTGGAAGAAATGAGATTGTTAGATATAATAAGAAACGCCTTCGTGTACTTTCCACACAGGATTACTAGATATTCATAATGTTCTTCATAGTTCTTGGGAAATACTGTCCGCAACTGTACTAAGGTGTCGTAAAGGCGACTAAGGTAAGTTGACACGCCGAGTATCCGTATATGTACCGAGTATGGTATCCGCCTGAGTAGAATAGACTACCGCCATTTCTTTACGTTAACGTAAGTTAACGTCAGGCAGGCGGGGGGTCTTAAAATAACTACGCTCCGCAGTACTACCGCAGCAAATTGCGCGGTAATCCATAGTTATTATAAAATAAAGTCCCAAAAAGCTGTCTGTCTGTATGTAATAGTGTTTCTCAAAATTTTCTGCACGGATTTTGTTGTACGGTTTTCACCAAAACATAGTGCAATACTTCCGAATGGTTTAATTAAATAGTACATATCGGGATTACATAAATTGTGTTGAAGAGATCGCGCAGTTGTTAAAAAACTTGCCTGCTGGGACATTTAGTCGCGTGCGCTGCGTAAACCAGCAGATATACGCTAAAGTAATGAACTAAAGACCTGTAGATCAATAAAAATACTACAAAAAGTCCGCGAGACCATGTCCCTATCTCTTATGGTTATCTCACAATAACTACTTTTATGTTTAAAATTAGAATTCTAGAAAAAATTGTGGTACGCTGATTTCCAAGCGGGCGAAGCCGCTGGCAAGGCTAGTAGGTATTAAAAATAAGATGGATATGTAGATTAAAAATTAAAATGAAAATCTTTTTTAAATTATCTGATGTTCTGCCAAACTTCTAAAAAATTTTCTTTCATAGCAACCTCTTCCTGACACTAAATAAAACAAAATTGCAAAATTGTTCCATCCGTCCGCGACGATTCAAAAGCAATTATTTAAAAGTTTATTTGAATAAAAAATATCTTGAATTGAAT
Organism: Morpho deidamia; assembly: GCA_947086505.1. Taxonomy (NCBI): domain Eukaryota; kingdom Metazoa; phylum Arthropoda; class Insecta; order Lepidoptera; family Nymphalidae; genus Morpho; species Morpho deidamia. The sequence continues at coordinate 5,358,427 of CAMTZC010000003.1, forward strand.
TGATTTGAATTTATTTTTATTTTATTAAACGCACAAAACAGTTGACAATACGACTATTTACTTAAATGTATACATATTTTTCCTACTTTTCATATATACATATAGAAAGAGAAAAAAACATGTTGCAATGAAAAACTAATTTTAATACAAAACTAAGTAATATAGAAATTAAGAATAGAGGTAGTAGCGTCACTTAATCAATAACAACTGAGATTTAGTTGAGTTCCTTATCAAGGATAGCCATAAGTTAAAAACTGAAAAATGTAACAGAAGACGTATTAATAACTAAGTTACACAAAAACAATATATTAAACAGCACTACCAGAACTAACACACACTCAACAATGCGAGAATCATTTTTATATATATTTAAATGAGTACAAACCGACATTAGTGCCTGCAATGGACGCTTTTCTTAACCAACAAACATTTAACACTTAAATACTATAACATTAAATACTTTAAACGTAAATACTTACTTATAAATCGTAATTAAACTTTTGGAAGTAAAGGAAAATTGTTATAATATTATTTGCAATAGCTACATGCAACTATAGTTCCTTGGTTGATGCAGAAAGATGACCGCATAGCATTCCATACCATAATGTGAAAATTCTAATCCTAAAGTATCCTTTATTAAAGCAGACACTTGCCACTGGCACGCGAAGCGATACTATTTAGAAACTGTATAGGAGCAAATTAAAACCCCATAATATTTCGCATTACAGATATTTTGGTAGGGCAAAGGCGACGGCGTTTGTACAGCAAATATTCAATACAGAATGGTAGTGTAAGAAATATGAAATTTAGTGTCATGGTAAATTAATCGTGTAAACAGATTTAAGTTAAGACAAAAAGACTATTTACTTTACTTTATTTACTTGTACTCTGTTTTTTTTATTGATAATGTTTTTCTTACGCTTATTTTTCTCTATGGTACATAAACAAATAAATAAATAACTTAATATTTTACGGAAAAGACATAGTTCTTGGTCTAATTCATGACCGGTTGTTAATATTTCATTGTAGATATTAGTTAAAAAATTTAAATTTAGTTAATTCCTTTTATTATTTAACACTGCATACGTTGTACCGTTATATATAAATTTATATATCAGAAGTCCTATTCCGAATAAGTCCGCCGTTGTTCACTAATGATATATTTGTTTCGAGTTAGTATAAATATTTCCGTGTATGCAAAGCAGAGTGGACAAAAAACTATTTAGTCACAATACTAATATTATTAATTTATTATATAATAATAATTTATTGTGCAGAGGATATTAAAATAACCTTCAGCAAAAGATATATATATAAATAATAAATAAATAAATATATGGGACACGTACACACACGGTCATCCATCCCCAAAGTAAGTTACTTAATACTTGTGTTATGGATGACGGACAACTGGTAAACATATATATTTTTAAATATTAGGTCCTTACATATGAAATTGGCGTTTTCTATGGGAGGAACATAAAGTCGTTTTTTTTTTAATGAAATATATTTAATTAATCAAAGTATGTACCATTGCTATGTATGCACTTTTGCTATCTCATAGGTAAATCATTGGTCCCCTCACTAAAAAAACCATTCGGGCGGGAATCAATAAAATTTTTGAAGGCGGTTTGGACTGCCCCATCGGAGTTGAATTTTTTCCTTGCAAGTAGTTATCCAAATTGCGAAAGAAATGGTAATCTGTTGGAGCAAGGTCCGGAGAGTACGGTGGACGTCTAAGACATTCTAATTGAAGCTCCTCTGATTTGGTAGCCGTCTGTTGTGCAGTGTGTGGTCTAGCGTTGTCCTGAAGCAGCAGTGGCCTAGAGCCATTGACCAGCCTCCGTTGTTTAGCAGCTAGCTTTTCCATAAATGTTTGCAGTTGCTGACAATAGATATCTGCCGTAATCGTCTGGCCAGATTTAAGAAAGCTGTAGTGAACGACACCGGCACTAGTCCACCAAACACTTACAAGCAACTTTTTTTTAGTCAATTTTCGCTTAGGGCAGGATTTGGCTGGTTCGCCAGAGTTCAGCCATTGCGATGAGCGCTTCCGATTATCGTGGAGGATCCACTTTTCATCACAGGTAATGATTCGATTTAAAATTCCTTCATTATTGTGCCGGTTGAGTAACGTAACGCAGCAGTCGACGCGCGTTTGTCGGTTTGCTTCAGTCAATTCATGAGGTACCCACCTTTCAAGCTTTTTCACCTTCCCAATTTGCTTCAAGTGGATTAGAATAGTTTTATCACTAACACCGGAGCCTGCAGCTAACTCGGACGTGGTTTGCGATGGATCCGCTTCCACAATAGCCTTCAATTCTTCATTATCAACTTTGGTCTCCGGCCGTCCACGAGGCTTGTTCTGCAGGTCGAAATTTCCAGAACGAAAACGTTGGAACCAAAAACGCACTGTGTTTTCTTTTGCGACACCGTCACCATACACATCATTAATCCTTCGAGCCGTTTCTGCAGCACTGGTGCCACGGTGGAACTCATACTCGTAAATAACGCGATATTTCATGTATTCCATTTTGTAAACAGAGTGACACAAAGAAAAAAACAAAAGAAGAAAAAACAAATGAATTAGGGGGTTTGAAACACAAATGCATGAGTAAATAGCTGTATGAATTTGAATTTGGAATTCCTAACCATAAAGGTAATATTTGAGATCAAAGTGGCCAGTACGACAAAACGCCAATTTCATATGTAAGGACCTAATACATACTTAAATGAAAATACACACCCAGGCTCGATGAACCGACAAATTGTTTATAGAAAATGTTGGCCTCGGCGGGAATCGAACCCGCGACCCGCGGAACTGAAGGCGCGGGCCAGTCAATATATACAGACATTTTAATAAAATAACAAAAAATACAATCACAGTTCACTTTAAAAATTCGATTCTTTATAAGGTTTATCCACTCGACTCAGTGGCATTGTGCAGACGTTTTAAAGGTGACTCATACAAAAAAGTATTGAATACAAACAATGAATTCGTTCAGTCTTGTGGGAACATTTCCGTCTGGCATCCCATGTATGTTCTTTTTATTTGAATTTGTTATGTTAACACTTATTTTGTGAAAATACTAAAATATATTAAACACTAAAACATGTATATTTTCCATATAACTTGGGATGCTGTTATAAGTATTTGTAATCTGTGCATGGATGACGGATGAGCATTTGAGACATGTAAGTATATACACGTATATAGTATATATAAAATAAACACGGCCCAGTCTCAATATGTTTATAGCAGGGCACAGATATTTGAGGTTATGAGGAATAAAGTCAATTTTAGACAGTGCCGAATTTAACTACCTCGTCTGCTGTCTGCCTATAGTTGATCGATTTTCTTAAAATCTACTGAACAGATTTTTTTATGGTTGTAAGTTAAAGGTAGTGCAACTCTTGACAAAGGATTAGGTTAATAATACGTTACGGTTTTATGTACATTGAAATAGGAAAAACTTTGTGACACACTGATTTTGAACGTAATTTAAAAGGAAATCTTATTTTCTATATGGATGCCATGAAAAAATAAAGCCTACGCATTTTTTGGGAAAAATACGTCAAAGGTATGTGCGGGCGCGTACCAAACGGCTGTGTTATATGACGCATCGCGATACGAATTTTAATGAGCTTTATACAGCATGAACCCTCCCGTAAACAATCACTTTCATCCCATAAATAAAACCAGCGATAGGCGTGACAGATAGAGCTGTACAAATTAGGGGTGTAATTTGTTTAAAATAACCCGTTCATTATGATAATATAAATCCAAAATTTATCGTCTCCCATTTTTCTTGTCTTAAACATTTTAACAAATTTTACTAACACAAATGTATCTTTAGGATTTGGAAGTGAACTACAACCATTCAGATAAAGAATAATGGGTTTTCAGGGAATCGATTTTTTTGGAAATCGCAATATCATAGAACGTGTTCTGAAAAAATGTATCCTCTAAAGAATTCGAGTTTGCAAGTGCAGTTTAAATAAATGAAAACAAATATTTAAGTCCTGCAATACTTGAAGACATGTAAAAATCGAGTAAAATCGCGACCTTTATAACCTTTTGTTAATGATATCCAAACTTTGTCTTAATGTTTACAAATCCACAGTACACGAGACCGTATATGAAATATTAGTTACAGATTTGGTAGGACGAGTATAATCTACTCATGATAGAGAACGGTAGATAGAAGGTTTTTTAATCCTCTAGATCCTGGATGATAAAACTTCCATCAATCATTTTGCTGGAACACCTATGCATTACAAACATGGAAAACTTAAATAACTTTTGTATTATTGGAGGTTTCTTTATATTTTGTTAACAATTACAAATACAATATCGTAATATTTATTTTGGAAAAGTGTGACCGCCAAAGTTCTTTCTGGTTCTTGTCGGTTAGAGCTCCTTTCCGAACTAGGCTTCATTTTAATTTTAATTTGACTATTCAAAAGTACCTGTAAAGGCCAATTTGAATAAAGAATCAATTGAATTGAATATAATATATGATAAATCCAAATTACTGGATAATTTCATTGTTTCAACCGTGACTCGCTATGCTTCGCGAAGCAAGTTAAAGCTTAGATCTCGGTAATAATATATTATTGCACAATGTTGTAATACATTGTAGGAACTTCGCACAAATTATTTAAGAAGATGCTGCCCTGAAGATGCCCTTGCGAAAATCGAAAAGGTTCTAGCGATGAATGAATTACTAAATATTCCTTCTGTCTATCTCATATACTAGATATAATAAACGATAATATCGGCGAATTTATCTCTACAGCATAAAAATGATTAACCCCTGTTCCAATCGTGATAAATATCGGCATTCATCAGCGTTGATATTGAACATTCACAAACAAAAACACTAAAAGTAACCCTAAAAAATTGTTTGAAAAGGAATAAAAAACCGTTTACACAAGTAAAAAACGTCTACGCAGCTAAATTTAACCTGGATAGAGATATGAAACTTTTATACCGAATCAAAAAAGAGTAAAATTCAATAGCTGAGCAGTCAAGTTTATCCATAGCCCATCTTTTTATTATTACGATCGACTAACTCGAGTGTAATTTTAGATTTATTGAGCGTAACCATTTTAATAGATCCAATGTAATTTTTTACCGTTTTTATATGCTTTAATAGAATATGACATCATTTTGATGCTCATAAAGTGGAGAGCACTAAATGGCAATGACACATTGTTTTTTTTTATTTATATTAAGCTTTTAATAGTATGATCGTTCTTGAACATGAACGTATTATAGGTGATAGTGTGGTATTTATATATATGCCGTATGGTATCCGGCTGAGTAGAATAGACAATCCACATTTCTTACCGAGATGTCGTAAAAGGCGACTAAGGTAAGTCGAACCGGCGTGTGGTGTCCGGTTTAGTAGAATGGACCACCCTCTTTATTACCGAGGGGTCGTAAAATACGACTAAGGTAATTTGACGTCAAGCAGGCGTACGGTCGTAAAATACGTAGCCGAATCATGTGACAATATGTATATAACGTGTTATGCCGACCTCACTTACAGTGGGATAAGGGCAGGAGGACAACTTGTTCTTCTAGAAACTTAATTCCTAAAATTCTTGCTTGAATTTATTAAGTTCTAATCTACTATAGTATTTGTCTTTATTTGTTATCTATCGAGCATCGAAATCCATTTTATTGTCACAATAAGGCGTCGTTCTATGGAAAAACGATTCTCATGCCCGGTTTCACCAACAACCCCTAAACTATCACTTTGCTAAGGGACACCTAACTAAATGGGACTCCTAAACAGACCCCTTACTTAAATTTGATTTCACCAATGAATGTTACCCCTAACTATGGGACTCCTAACTATGTGACGTTTTTTTTACCATAATAGTGCGTGACTTGCTATCGGTATTTACGATTGATAAGAAATAAAAAGGTTTTGTGCAAAATTTTAATTTATACTATTGAATAAAAATAAGGGAAAGCAATATATCTTCTATGTTATTTCTTTTATGCAATATTAAATATTTTTGATCAAAATTTTATGTATAATGGTATTGTACATTGATTTTTACTCTGTATTTTAAAAGTAATGCTGTCAAGTTGTTACCTACGCCATAATTATTGATATCTTTCAAAGCCTACAATTGTTGTGTGTACATCTTGCGAATGGAACTGTGTATTTTAGTTATGTTTGGCAAATTATACCAGTAATATGCTAAACATAACTACACACATTTTTTCAACTTATTAAGTATAGTTAGATGAGAAGAAACTAAGATCTAATAAAATAAATAGTCCTTACTCACCTATTATCTGGGTATTCCAAATAAGACTCAATAATTTCTAGTAAATACAACACTGTCGATTTATATAACCTATATCTCTTAAAAAAGTCTACTTCATCAAAATTTATAAAATAATTTGGCCGCTTTCGATAAAGTTTTGGTCTTCGACTTCTATTCACTTCAAAAATAGTATCAATAGTTTCTAAATTATCGAATAAATCAAATAAATCACTGTCCATTATCGTCTTGTAGTTTCTTTTATGGTTGTGTGTCGGTTTGGGGGGTCGACAATCCACTCCTCAAATTTAAGAGTCCCCTAAGCGGTTAAGTGACCCCTAAATGTTGGTGAAACGAAAACAGTCTCCTAAACGTCCCCTAAATATACATAGGGGTCTCTTAAATTGTAGGGGATGTTGGTGAAATCGGGCATCAGAACACAAATATTAAAAGACTAGTTGACCCGGCAAACGTTATTTTGCCATGTTAAATACTATAGAATTTACTTGATTTTTGACGCATTGTGAATAAAATAAACTTTGATAGGTTGATAACAGATGGCATCCTATTCCTGTAGAATTAATAAGATTTTTATGGCCTATATGTTACCCCGGTGTATAAGGAGTAATTGTGTCAAATTTTGTCGATATTGTTTTAGCGGATTTGTCGTGAAAGAGTAACAAACATCCATCCATACTCACAAACTTTCGCATTTATAATATTAGTAAGCTAAGATTAATAAGAAGTAAGATAAGATATGATCACTGTAGGCTCAATGCCCATATCGGATATTCGTATTGTAATTCCAGCCTACTACGATTCAGAATTTTCGTTTCGTCCATCATACAAAAATAGTTGCATTGTATAGAAGTTAATTTATATTATATAAAACATTCGCACGAATGTCATTGCAGTATGTAAGTAATTTTGTCAAGGGCATGCGTAAACTTACGTGAGTTCGAGCCAATATAGTGTCGAGTTAACAACACTGTGTATAAATTACAAACACTGATAAGTTAACGAGTCAACAATACTGGGAAAATTGAGTGTTGCAACAAAACTCTAAGCAATGGATGTGGCAATTAATTAAATTTACTGAATTTAAATAATTTATAGAATTAGGCGTTACTTTGCGGAGATCCATAATAAAAAAGCAATAATAAAATTATTTTGCTATAATCCGCGATACAGTAAATAGAAAAATATATAGTGTTAAATTAATAGTGGACTATCCGTATTTCCATAATCAATACGTGCAGGACTCGTAAAAACACATGCACAAATCTCCACCACTTCCACCACAATACACAAGCACTACACACGTTCACTATAACAAACTCAACAATCGTTTCGCCCCGCAACCGAAGCATCATCAGGAGATAGACTCCACGACAAAATGGCATAACTTTGCGATTTTCTTTTTTCTATTTGTGCATGTGTTTTTACGAATCCTGCACGTATCGGGTATGAAAATACTGATAGTCCACTATACATTTAACACTATATATATTTTCTATTTACTGTATCGCAGATTATAGCAAAATAATTTTATTATTACTTTTGTAAATTTACTGACATGGGTCTCAGGGTGAAATGGGTGATGAGTTCAAAAAGGTCACGAGGAGTCGCTAGCTTTAGGCGCTACAAGATCATGTAGAGCGAAACTCTTTTGACCCATGTCCAACAGTGGGCGTACGTTAGTTGACGAGAGAAAGGTGAAATGAAAAACTCTGTAACTATTACTACTGATAATTGCGTTAACTAATATAAAAAATGTAAACTTAAAACTTTAGATAAAGTTATATAGATAGATAGATTATATCTATATATATAGATTTAATTTTAATTTACTATCTATACATAGATAGTTGAAAAAAAGTAAAATGCGATTATGCATGCATATTATACGGGCGACTGGGCCGCTGGCGCTGTGGCGCTGTGGGTAGTGACCCTGCCTTCAGCTCCGCGGGTCGCGGGTTCGATTCCCGCCGAGGGCCAACATTTTCTATAAACAAATTGTTGGTTTTTCGAGCCTGGGTGTGTATTTGTATTTAAGTATGTATTTAAACTTATATATGTAGTATATCTGCTAGTTGTCCGTCACCTATAACACAAGTATTAAGTTACTTACTTTGGGGACAGACGACTGTGTGTGTAAATGTCCCATATATTTATTATTTATTATTATTATCATGCGATAGAACCGTGATTTTTAGTATTTTTTAACTATATTTATTGTAATACGTAATTCCAGTCTATTATGACAAAGGCTTTACTGAGTCCTTGTGCACGATGCACGAGGTGAACGACCTTTGCATTCACGACACCTATACAATTAAACTGGCCAATGTATAAAGCAAACTGCACGATTATCCATAAATAACGCTTCCACAACCGCTTGATAAGCCATAACTGCTGCTACGGTTTATGACGTTCTACAACTTCGTGTTAAATATATTACCATAGAACTATATTATGAACGTGTTTGTTTCATCATTTTAATAGAGTTCTTATATTGTACAAATGCTTTTTGTAACCTGATGTTGCTTTTTTGTCCAATATTATTATAATAGTTATGCCGTGTGGTATCCGGCATAGAATAGACCACCCTCCTTTCTTACCGAGGTGTCGTAAGAGGCGACAAAGGTACGTGCCGTGTGGTATCCGGTTGAGTAGAATATACCATCCTCTTTCTTGCCGAGGAGTCGTGAAATACGATTAAGGTAAATTGACATCAGGCAGGCGGCCGGTCGTAAAATACGTAGCCAAATCATATGGCAACATCTAACATGTTGTGCCGACCCTACTTAGAGTGAGATAAGGGCAGGAGAATGATGATTAGAATATTATTATAGTTGTCTTCAAATAACAGATCCTGAGACATTCTTGTATACAGGAAACTCTATTATTATATATACATCAGTTTAAAAACACTGTTAAAAAGAGGCAGATACAGAAAGCCTGCTATACTGTTAATGTTAGTTAATTTAGTAATTATTTATTATTATCATTTTGCAAAGAGCAATCGCCGAGTTTCTTGCTGTCTCTTCTCGGTAGGAAGAGCTTTCCGAACCAGCAGTACAGTTGTCGATTCGGAAGCACTTGTTTACAAGTCTACTTAAATAAAGAATATGTTGAATTTTGAATTGATAAGAGAGTTTCTTGCTGGTTCTTTTCGGTAGTAGCAACATTACCAACCAGTAGTTACTTTATAGAATTAGGCGTTACTTTGCGGAGATCCATAATACAAAAGTAATAATAAAATTATTTTGCTATAATCCGCGATACAGTAAATAGAAAATATATATAGTGTTTAATGTATAGTGGATTATCAGTATTTTCATACCCGATACGTGCAGGATTCGTAAAAGCACATGCACAAACCTCCACCACTTCCACCAAAATACACAAGCACTACACAGTTTCACTATCACAAACTCAACAATCGTTTCGCCCCGCAACCGAGGCATCATCAGGAGATAGACTCCACGACAAAATCGCAAAGCCTTTGCTTTTGCCAAAGCTTTGCGATTTTGTCGTGGAGTCTATCTCCTGATGATGCCTCGGTTGCGGGGCGAAACGATTGTTGAGTTTGTGATAGTGAAACTGTGTAGTGCTTGTGTATTTTGGTGGAAGTGGTGGAGGTTTGTGCATGTGCTTTTACGAATCCTGCACGTATCGGGTATGAAAATACTGATAATCCACTATACATTAAACACTATATATATTTTCTATTTACTGTATCGCGGATTATAGCAAAATAATTTTATTATTACTTTTGCAGTAGTTACTTCATTAATCAAATTAATTCTTGACGATTCAAAAGTAAATATGAAAATGACAATTATTTAGGTCTACAATACCTAACTTTGAAATATATTTCAAGAATCAGATATATGAAAATTGTTTCCTAATGCGCTAAACACGTTTTATACATTACGTTGTATTGTTGATGCTTACCTGCAACAAAAAAAGGTTAACACTAACAAAACTCCACAAACAAAAGTTTATAACGCAATTGTAATATGGAGATAATATATTTTTTTTATATATATAACCGTTTAAACAAATTATACCAAGGTTCAGTTTTGCCTCCCTGTCAATGCATATGCCATAAAATGGATTAAAATGTACTTTAACGATGATTTTATCGTTTGAAGTTACAAACTGAATCATACAGTAAAAATCCAATATTAGATATATTTATATGGGAATTATTAAAAGTGAGGCGAGTTGTAAAAAGTTATGATCGGATTTTAAAGATTTATGTGCGCAATAAATGGCACAGGAAACATTTAATTATGGACACATATTTCTTTGCCGGCTCGAAAACTTCAATAATTTATAAATACATCGTAATGTTATCTCTTTTTTCCTACTTCCTTTTCGTCTTCGCGATCTATAGACGTCCACCGCTGAACATGGTCTTTTCCCATGACCTCCATAAACCACGATCATGTGCAGGTTGGATCCAGCGGCTTTCCGCGACGTTTTTGAGGTCGTCAATCTATCGCGTAAGCGAACTACCGACACTGCGATTAGCAGATCGCAATTCCAACGCCTATTTGTCTTAAGTAATTTATATTAAAATTAGTAGCATCTTCATTCATACTTTATTTTACCAAAATTAACTTATAAATTAAATAGTTAAATTTTTGTAAATTTAAATAATTACCTTTATCTTGATTGCATCTTTTTTTATGTTTTGTGTATAATGTGCACATATTAATCTATGTTTATTCATATAGTTTATCGTTATTTTTCTTTTCCCTCCTTTCTATGAAAAGGACAAGTGAAATATGGATAATGAAAACATTATCCATATTTCACTTGTCCTTTTCCTTCTGTCACTCAAAGGTTAACTGGAAGAGATCCCTTTTAGAGATAAGTCCGCCTTTGTATATGTTTTTTTTTCTTTTTTCTTTTCTTACATTATATATGTACAATAAAAATATAAATAAATCAATAAACAACTTAGGACCCCAACTCCCATCGATTCTCCGCACATTGTTCGCCGCCCATTTCCACTTTACATTCTCCTCATTTCTGATTTGATCACGTAGATATACTCCGAGCATAGCCCTTTTTTTCCTACTATGATGTAACATTTAGTAATTTCCTAGATTTTTTTTATTACTTAATAAATTTCTTCCAATCTTTGTATATCCATTCTAATTTTTGAAAATGGTCAAATACAATTCGGTATTTGGAAAGCTATATAGCATATATTATACACTATTAATCTTTGTCAATTTAAATTCATTACCTTTTTATGCAACTATAATGTTAAGTTATAGTTTTTTGCATATATAGTTTAATTTGATATCTTGGAAGTTATCACAAAACAGAAACAAACGCGCGCCGAATTCAAATTCAAAATATTCTTTATTCAAGTATACCTCTAAAACACCAAAACTAAAATTGCTATCCAATTCGATTCAAAGCTTTAATTGAAACGACAGAATTCAAATTGCAAACTGCTATTCAAAGGTCTAATGGTCAATGCATAACTTAGTTCCCGCAACTTTAGGAAGCTGTTTTGGTCTTCTAAAAATAAATGCTTGAAAGTGGAAGACGGAACCTTGAAGTGATTTTTCAAAAATATTCTACTTTATTTGTTATCGCTTTATTTGTTAATAATATAATATTAATATGCATATGAATACTTGTAAAATAATTTGCATCATCCCATCAGTATCGTATTGCAGTTTATATTCTACCCTTATCCCACTCTGCTCGGCACGTCGTGTAAAATGTTGTTACATAATTTGACTAGTTATTTTATGACCAGCCGCCAGCCTAACGTCAACTTAGGTTAGTCTCCTTTTACGACACCTCAGTCAAAAATGATGGCGGTCTATTCTACTAAGCCAGACACCACACGGAGGGTTCACTTATCTTAGTCGCTTTTTACGTCACCTCGGTTAAAAATAATGATGGTCTATTCTACTAAGCCAGAAACCACACGGCGGGTCAACTTATCTTAGTCGCTTTTTACAACACCTCCGTAAGAAACGAGAGTGGTCCATTCTACTTAACTGGATACCACACGGCGGCAATTTGCACTACAGTCTTGAACTAATTTTAATTCTATAAAGTTAAATAAATTATACTGTTAATAAATAAATAGTACGTGGACGTCAGTACCAAGATAAACAACATCCTTGGTTTAAATATAGATCGCGAACTATATGTGGCTCATTGTATTTAAATCCGTTAATATATTTTATGTAACTCTAAACAGTGAGTAAATAGACTAAAATGTCCTCTTAAACGACAGCTTAAATTAAGTTCAAAGCCCGAACAGAATTCGAATCCAATAGTTTCCGTTAAGGACATTCAAGATACCAGAATTCAAATTGTAACTATTCCGCTCTAAAGTTTAATGGTCAATGCATAATGTAGTTGAAGCATACCTTTGGATTAAGATGTCTTGAGGTACAAATTTACATCACATAAACGTTCCGTCCTCTCAGCGATCTAAACCACTGGTGAATCTTTAATGATGTAATTGAAATGCCGAGATAGTAATGCTTAGAGTGGAAAACTTAAGGACTTCGGACACATCGGAGTTTGATACTTATGGAAATTCTAATACAAAAATTAGTCCAAGTATAACGCTTTTGGCTCAGAGAGTTTCATCGCGCAATAAAAAATCTGGTACAATATTTTTAGGGGGGATCAAATATAGCAATTTTCATGTCATATGTGTGTCAAACCACTGAAAACAACTTTTGCTAATGTCTCAATGTATCAATATTGTCTTTCTAAAGTAATTAAATTATGACTTTAAAGTTCAATTCGCTCCAATTCGATCAAAAGTCTAAAATTATAAGTTTTGAAAGTTTTGTCAAAGATTCTCCAAACAGCACTAACCTACTCTATATATGGTTAAAGGGGAGATTTGAAAAAGTAGAAGCGATATTATTTCGTCCACAGTCCAAAAACAAAAGTTACAAAATGTAAGTTTTGATACAAAATAGCAACCAAAGTTCATACAAAGCATTACCATCCAGTTCATACAAACTATTATATTCATGACAAGCAGCAAGACATAAGTACTTAACGGTATTAATGCAAAAGTAATTATAAAATTACTTTGCCATAATTCGTGTACAAACGCGGACTATACCATTATTCTATCGTTACTATTATACTATGGAATTCCGCAAAGTAACGTCTACTTCTATAAATTAATATTAAGCCAATTGAATTATTTGCGAGTTGAAGTATTAGCAATAGAGCAAACCGATGCTTGGATAATATTTGGAGCATTTTGGTCCAATAATTAAAACAATCGCTCCTCAGTAGATTAACACAAGTATAATGTCAACAGTTGTTAGTGTAAAGGTAGGATTCCACCAAAATAGTGTGCTGCACATTTGTTTACAAAGATTGTGTATCAAGTCCTCGCACTGCACGTACTAAACTGATATGTGGTTAAAGAATTTATTTTCTCAAAGAATTTTTACATTCACTTACAGAGAAAAAATAATAATATATAAATATACATAGTTTTGTTCGGCAATCTAATAAAAGAACATGTAAACAAAAATCTACCCACTGTCACTTAACATCGGTAGAAGAATGCAAAATCGTTGCCACAGTATGTCTAATGTTAGCATGACAAGTAATTTTAATTTAGTAATGTAATATCATTCAAAATATGTTTTTTTAATCTGTTTTTAAATATCATAAATGATTTTGCATTCTTCACCTCTTTAGGTAATTTATTATATACACTTGCACTCCTTTAAATTTTATATTTCGTTTACCAAAACAAGTACGTGTTTGTGAAAGTAAAATGTGGTCCCCCCTACGACTGCTTCGACTTCGCACTTGATGAATTTTGGTAAAGGTGATGTGTGTATGAATGGATTTGTTAAGAATTTTTCGTGCAACTGTTTTATGTTCATTAGTTTTATGTCTTTATATACTTTTACTGAAGGTGTCAGGTAATCGTAATGGAAAAGTAATTTTATAATTTTATTTTGTGCAATTTATACATCCTTTAGGTGAGTCTTATGCGCGAATCCCCAAAGTTCAATTAGGTATAATAAGTGTGGTTTTACTAAAGAGTTGTATATTATGAAACATACTCGACGAGGGAGGCAATGGATTAAATTGCGCAAGGATCCTATTAAAGCTGATATTTTATTTTTAACATGTTTTAAATGTGTCTTCCAACTTAAGTCACTATCCAGTCTTAACCCAAGGTATGTTTCAGTCACTTTTTGCTGTAAAATTACGCTGTCTACCATAAGTGAAGGGAATGCAGATATTGTTTTGTTTTTACTCTTAAAAATAACGTAACTCGATTTAGGAACGTTAATAGTCAGTAGATTTTGTTCAAACCAAATGGATAACGTGTTCAGGTCTTCTTGTTTTTGTATCATAATATCGGATATAGAGGTGCCAAAGTAAAAGAGACATGTATCGTCCGCATAGAGAGACAAATGACCATGCAGTTTGATTTCGTGAATGGAATTAATGTAAATGAGAAAAAGCAGAGGTCCTAGTATAGATCCTTGGGGCTGACCAAATTCAGAAGTGGTACGAGGTTTGCTTTGAAATTCGGCAATTTTAACTATTTGACGTCTGTTACTCAAATATGACTCAAGCATATTATATGCCCTCCCTGAAATCCCGAGTGCTTGAAGTTTCTGTAGTAGTAATGAATGACTTATGGTGTCAAACGCCTTTTTTTAAGTCAATAAATAGACCCAGTGCTATCTTTCTCTGATCTATATTAGTGTGCAATTTGGTAACAAGGTCAATCGTGGCTGAGAAAGTATTGGATTGTGGACGAAAACCATATTGTCTTCTATAAATAAAATTTATAGAGTTAAGATACTTATCTAATCGAAAGTAAATCACCTTTTCAAAAAATTTTGATAAGACTGGGAGGACTGAAATTTGACGGTAGTTACTGGGATCCGTTTTTGCGCCAGATTTATGGATCGGTATTATTTTCGTTAATTTTAATGCATCTGGGAAAGTTCCTTCACAAATATGTGCATTAATACAGCTAACTAATCGTTTATCTATTAATTTACTAATACATTTAATGACTTTAGTGGTTCTATCATCAATTCCTGTGCTGCAATTGGAATCAAGGTTGTTAATTATATCATGAATTTCATCAATTTCACATGGTGCAAATGTATTTAGTTCCGAATTATACCTTTGGGAATGGTGTAATGTTGTTGTATTATAGGTTTGGTTGGATGTTATGATATCAGCGAGAGTCGAACCAATAGTAGAGAAGAATACATTAAATTCATTACAAATTTCATAAGCATCAGTTATATAGCCTGACTCCATTAGTAGTTTTGGAGGATTACAATTTGTTTTGATTTTATTCCTAGACAGCATATCTATTAGCGTCCAAATTTTTTTCGGTTGTCTTATACTTTGTGTAAATGCGTGATGGTAATATTTTCCTTTAGTACTTCTTATCTTTTCGGCTGTACTCTTTCGTTCCGCAATAAAACTTTCTTTAAGTTGTTCATTAGTTAGATCATTTTTTAAATCGTACCAAAGTTTATTGCGTTGTTCAATTTTGCTGATAACATCTTTATTAATCCAGTCATGGCGAGGTGGATTTAGAATTTTTACCTTTGTGACTTTACAATTATTTATAGCACATTTTATTAAATCGTCTATATCTTCGTAGCTGTTAAGTGGCTGATCTATGTATTGAAAGAATGTGTATAGTTTTTCATAATTGATTGCATCATATTTGGCATATTTCTTTTTTGGAGATTTATATTTTTTCATTTTCAAGTAAATTTGTTTGTGGTCAGACATTGGTGAGTTAATAATGCTCATATGAAATTCTTTATCATTTAAATTTGAGCAAACGTGATCAATTATGGTTCTCGTTGAAGATGTTTCACGCGTGCAATATACGTGCGTCACGATAACGTTTACAATTTCGATCTTTCTTACGAAAGATCGAAATTGTAAACGTTTCTATGAAGTCTTATGATCTTTAATGGGCGAATTTTTTCTGGGTGATATTTACCAAGACGAAAACTTTTGATAATATTATGACTTTTAGGGACTATACTCTGGAGTATTTCTTGAGCAATTGTCATATCCCTTGCTTGACGCGCTGACTTATCAATACAGTTTTCCTCTGTCAAACCCATAATAACGATATTCTTACTCCTATCAGCTCTTTCTTGTAATTCTTGCATTATTTTCTCATTGGTAAAAAGTTGCGAAGTTGTTGTATCGGTGGAGTCCATTTTGAATTTGCTAATTCCAGTCTCCAGCGCAGATATCTTAGATTTTGTGATTGTGTTATCTTTTTTCAGCTCTAAAATGTCTTGTTTCACGTTATTATGCTCTGCTAACATTTAACTTGTAGTGTCTTCAATCTTATTAATATGACCTTTCATTGTGGATATTTCGTCTCGCATTAGCGTGAGGTGTGTGTCAAGTAAAGAAATCATTTCCGTACGAAATTGGTTTAATTCCGAAAGAACATCGCAACAATCTTTTCGTTTTCTTTTTCGAAGAGAAGTTTGACTTCCTTTGTCGTCACTAGTTTTTGACAAGTCCGGTTGTAAATTTGATTTTAATTGACTTATATTTGTACACTGTGGCAAGCGTCGATTACTCATGACGTTATTGTTTACCAGCGTAATAGTAATGTACAGGTGTGAGAGGAATGAAAAATGCAACTGTTTCTTTTCTCCGAAGGGAGCGGGGTGTACTCACAGCGAACGGCAAACTTCTCACTTCACACAATAAACGTCTATTTGTAATTAACCTTACGAACTGTTTTCCTATCAAGTCAACTATGCACTCAAGTAAAAAATTTGCAACACGTCTGCTTTGATCGACTGCCGAGGAGTATCTCACGTTATATACAAACAAATGTTTTCGTTCGGAAGCAAAACTGTGTTCGTGAACATCGAGTGCGTATGCGTCGATGCGAGTCCTCTGTTTCAAGTGTACGGGTACAAATGTGCATAGATGTGCGCGAATTTTAGAAATGTTCGCGTACAATTTTTCAATGTTTGCTTAAGTGAGTCGACCAGAGAAAACATTTGTGCCCCACACAGTTATGCACACTGGTGGAATTCCAGCTTCACCTCTCATACCTGCTTGTTACCGTTTTACACAACACCGGCTGTCGTTAGTTCAGTTAAAATTAATGTGTACCCTGTTAACAGTTTATTGCCAGATAATGAGATAAGTTGAGCAATTAATTTGATTCATAGCACAAGTACGGCAAGATGGCCTGAGGGACTTAAGTGATTTACAAATGTCTACAGCCTATCTACTCTTATGTGTCCACGGGATAGCCCTTATGAATAGATTATTAAACCTGAGATAATTATTAAAACAGATTCGTTTAATTTTGTAAATACAAATATATCCTCACTAATATTATAAATACAAAAGTCGGCCTGTTACGTTACGTTCTGTTACGTTTTCACGGCGAATCCGCTGAACCATTATCGATGAAATTTGGCACAATTATTCCTTAGATTATAGAAATCCTGTAAATTCAACAGGAATATGATGAAATTGAAAAACGCTATCTATTATCATTATATCAAGATTTTTTATTTACGAATGTCCCCGGATCGATCTGATTTTCGTGATAGAGATATTTGCAGGTCTGGTTGGACAGAAGCTACTGTTTATTCCAAGACTCCGTGAAACGGTAAATAAAGTCGCGGGTAAAAGCTAGGATATGTAATACCCTATAGCAAATTTATACTAATGATTATACTATACTCTATACTAAATTAAGTCAGTACTGTACTCTCACGGGTAAATGTTTTGTTTATATTTATAAACGCAATGTACTGAATGAGGACCTCATATTATGCGGGCGAATTTTTTTTTAATTCTATATGTTTGTACCGCTTTGACACTGTACGTTTTTAATATTCTACGAAATTTTGCGTACAGATAGTTTTAAATCTCAAATAAATACTAAACACTAAATAGGACTTAATAAAATAATAACTATCTATTCTTCTATTCTACAACCTTTAGATCGAGGAAGCGAGTATATTACAAAATTTAGCTCTAATAACTTAAATATTGACCATTCCATGTGGGCATGATTTACTAATCATGCCCACATGCGTGTAAGTATTTTAAGGCATAATTTATATTTTTTCGTTGAAAATAAATAGATCTTTTCATCAACAACTTCAACTAAACAATTCAATAAACATTTGGATATTATTTGTACAAAAAATTACTTATACGATCTGTGAAGAATAAATTTATGTGGTTATAAATTTTTAATATTAAAATGTAGCACCATGAAATGGCTAAGGTATAGAAAGTCCAAATGCAGTGAGACCTTCAAGTGATTGAGAAAATAACCGTATCTATCTACTCTATAATATTGAATGTACTATAATAAATTTTTAATCAATATTGTAATTCGTGAGCATAAAAACGTATGGCAGTTGTTAGTGACTCCAGTAATTGGCTTAGACGCGACGTCGTGCCGGAATAAGATCATTATGATGGTATAAGACTTTATCGGCCATGTTTTCACATTATATGACGCACTTATTAGGCTTCTTATTAATTAATCCAAGTTGTAAATTACCGTTTTCTCGCCTCCCCTCCTTCGACGATTGGATTGACGACCGATGGACCTCAAATTCACCAAGCCCCGGAAATATCTAGAGCTAATATAAGACAATTCTGAATACGGCTGTAATTGATGGCCATAGCAATACTAGAATTAATATAACTGTTAATGGTTAGTGGTTAATGTATATATATTGTATCGTTGGCGCATCAAATAAAGAAATAAATAAATAGGCAAATTTTCTCAGAATTTTTGCATATTGTGTTTTATCGAAAAACATATTGTGAATTCCAAATATCAATTGGGGGCAAAGGTTTTTATAGACACAGGTGTTTCTGAGACGACCAAAATTGTTAGATAATTTATATATCCGTGAAGAAATTTTCTTTCACATAAATTCAAATTCAAATATTGATTTGACTGGAATATTGATTGGAATAATAAATAAGAGGTTTTGTTCTAAAATGTACTGAGTGACGTAAAAGAATAAGGAGAAAATACTATTCCCACTTTATACTTTACTAGCAAAGCCCCGCGGTTTCACCCGCGTCCATACAGATCTCGTGGTAGTGGAAAGTCGACGAAATCGGACTATAGATTTATTTTGTAGATTATTTAATTATAAAAAATGGGTATCATTAGTATTCTTGGAATAAGACTTAACTCACCAAGTGCAGGCTATAACGATAGGTTAGGTTTGTTATGGCATTATTTGATTTCGATTTACATTCTTAAATTCGTAAAATCTTTTGATTGGGATGTCGGATTTTAATAATTTAAAAAGTATTTTACAGGTATTGAAACAGTTATTCATAAAATATCATTTAATGGGATAAGGATTAATACAGAGATATGAATAAAATGGTTTGACTTTTACCAACTTTTACAATGTAAAAAAGTAGTTATATTGGCATAACTATAATAGTTAGACATATGGTATCGCGGACTTTTTTGTGGATATTGATACGTTCTATAATACTGTAGAACATTTTTTTGTTCTATCATCAATAGTTTCCGCAGCGTACGCGATAATAGATGTTTACGACTAAATTTTTACCAAGTTATTACAATTTTATTAGGGATCCCTATTTTTTTTAAATGACATATAGCCTATGTTGCTCAGTGAAAAAGCAGCTTTCCAATGGTAAAAGAATTTTAGAAATCGGTCCAGTAGTTTTTGCGTGAAAACGTAACAAACATACATACAAACAAACAAACACAAACAAACATACAAATCTTTCCTCTTTATAATAATAGTATAGACTAGCAAAGCCAACGGCTTCGCCCGCGTCGAAATGGTCAATTTTTTTTTCTAGAATTCAAATTTTAAACATAAAAGTAGTTATTGTGAGTTAACCATAAGAGATAGAGAAATGCTATCGCGGACTTTTTTGGAGTATTTTTATAGATCTACAATTCTCTACTACATCACTTTAGCGTATCTCTGCTGGTTAACACAGCGCACGCGACTAAAGCTCCCAGCAAGCAAGTTTTTAACAAATGCTTGATTTCTTCAACACAATTTACATAATACCGATATGTACTATTATTGACTTAAACTATCCGGAAGTATTGCACTATGTTTTGGCGAAAACCGTACAAAAATCCGTTCAGTAGATTTTGAGAAAATCGATTACATACAGACAGACAGCTTTTTGGGACTTTGTTTTATAATATTTATTATACTTTATATTGATATTTATACGAATTAAGTTTTGGTTTTCATAATAATTCGTTACACTCTATATTGTAGTTTGTTAGCACGAATAACGTATGGTAGTTGTTAGTCACTACAGTAATTGGCTTCGACGCGAAGTCGTGCCGGAACGATGTCACTATGATATAAGACCTTATCGGTGATAACCTCACGTTCAATGGAACAGTATGGTTACATATAGTCTCCTATGACTGGCATCATGTTAAGCTCAAAACAGAAGGCTACATATAAAAATTGCAAAACTTCTTTCCGCTTCGCAATTTTGCGATTATATCGTGTCTATTTCCTGATGATGCTTCAGTTACATGCAATCATGCAATCATTGAGATTGTCTTAGTGAATGTATGTAGTCTGTTGATTGTGGTGTTTTGTAATGCGTGCGGTAACTAATCATTCCATTAGTAAGGTATGAGAACGGATTTTGCTCCTTACACTTACTTAGCTTTACTTAGATATTCTTACCAAACACGGATTATATCAAAATAATTCCATCATTACTTATATACTTTTGAATTCTTCTTCTTTTATAAATTACATAGCAAACGTTAAATATATGAAATAGAGAGCTCACTCGAATTTGCTTTCAAACATTCATTCGTTTCAATTCAAACGTTCATTATATCAATTGATTGTAGGCCATACGTTAATGAAATCTAAATTTAATACACCGAACAAATATTTAAATTAACTGAACTTAGTTAAGTTAAATTTCGTTTAACACATTTATTACTGAACTAAATACATTTAGTTATCGATATAACCCCGGCATTCGGAAATTCGGCAACAAGCCAGAGGACAATGGAACCGGAGGGAAAATACAAATACAACGAACAGTACAACTGAGACCGTTGGAATTCTCCTATTTTATGTGTATTTCATTTTATTTTCCTTAACATGAAAAACACACAAAGTGACAACGTAATCTTAAATTTATGGAGCAGAAATCTGGAATATTGCGTTGAATCAACTAATAAACGTCCAATGTTGTGAGTCGGAACTTCTGTTATTGTCTCGAATAAATAATTTCAGAAATATTAAGCTTTTCCTGATATTGTACCAGTTTGTAATGCTGAAGATCTGCGAACTCATTGTGATTCTTAACACAGACTTTAACCTTTCGTTCATCTAAGCATTTATATAATTTATAGAATTAGGCGTTACTTTGCGGAGATCCATTATACAAAAGTAATAATAAAATTAATTTACTAAAATCCGCGATACAGTAAATAGAAAAAATATATAGTGCTAATTGTATAGTGGAATATCCGTCTTTTCATACCCGTTACATGTAGGATTCATAAAAACACATGCACAAACCTCCACCACTGCCACCACAATATTCAAGCACTAGACACGTTCACTATCACAAACTCAACAATCGTTTCGCTCCGCAACCGAAGCATCATCAGGAGACTCTACGACAAAATCGCAAATCGTGTTTTTACGAATCCTGCATGTAAACGGTTTAGTAAACGGATGTAGGATGTAGTAAACGGATAGTCCACTATACATTTAGCACTATATATATTTTCTATTTACTGTATCGCGGATTATAGCAAAATAATTTTATTATTACTTTTTTTTCTAAGCATTTATGTTTAATTGGCACTTCAATTCATCGTGAGCTGTATTGTTAAAAAAAAGCGTTTAATCGTGAAAGCGTAACCGACAGATAGGGTGACCGTTAGATTTTTGTGAACTAAAATGATCGCCCGTAGGTTTGCTCGTTGTACAAAGGAAATTAAAATTACGATCTTTAGGGAATATTGCACTTCTTTATACACGAGCAGCCTATGGGTTTTTTTTCCAACGTTCTTCCAATACAATATAATAATGTATTTAGGAGAAACGTGCAGAAACGTGGTAACCCCGGCAACAGCCGGGGTTACCACGTTTCTGCAGTGCTTCAAGAATGTTTGCGGAAGCAAGTGTAGATTGTTTTTATACTACTATACTTGAAACATGCACTTCCCTGAAGCGCTGACTGAGATAGAGCAACAGCATCCTGAATATCATATCGGACTTACCGTATGTGAACCGCTGCTGTAGGATTCACACACTCGAAGAACCAACAGATATTTGTAAGAAAATGTTGGCGGGATTCCGCAACCCGCCTAACTGAAAGCAGGTTCACTGCCAACGGCGCGAACGGGCCAGTCAAATGTTCCACAATAGAACGTAAATTACAAATATAAATAAAAAACAAAAAGTGTTCAAAGGATGACTTATCACTATGAGACGAAGTGAAAGAATTTTAAAGCGCAATTATGTGCTATATTCATTGTCAAAGTTAGGCAAGTTAAAGCAAACAAACAAGACCGTCACCGTATATTAGTTATAGCATATAAAAAGATATGTAAGGAGAGATGCGGGTTAAGCTTTTGTACATTCGGACTCACACGCCGTTGGGCCTTTGAGTCATCCGCTCCACTGGCTGAGAAAATGGACTGCCCGTTTGAAAAATCCGTTCTGATCACTGGAATCGCAAGCATTTATTTATTCCAATTAAATAGTTTATTCATACTTCTATACATATTATAAAACAAAGTCCCCAAATCTGAATGAAATCTTCCACAAGGATTTTTGTACGATTATTACTAAAAGGTAGTGTAATTCTTCAGGAAGGTTTAAGTTAATAGTGCATTACTGTTTTATGTAAATTGTGTTGAAGAGTTCGCGCAATTGTAAAAAAAATCTCGCCTACTGTCACGTGCGCCGCGTAAATCAAAAGAGAATCACTAAAATAATATACTAGAGAATTGTAGATCTACAAATATACTAAAAAAAATGTCCATGACAGCATAATACTGTTATGTCCAAAATTTGAATTGAAACTATTACGAGTACGTCATACACACTGACTTCAACGCGAAGCCGCGGGCATAGCTAGTCCTACTTCCTACTTAATATTATAAATGCGAAAGTTTGTGAGTATGGATGGATGTTTCTTACTCTTTCACAAAAAAAACTATTGGTTGGCTTTGGATGAAACTTTACAGTTATATAGGTTATACATCGGAATAACGAATAGGCTACAATTTGTAATGATTTTATATAATATAACGATACATGTCAATAAAGTCGGAAAAAATCTGGCCTCTGAGAGCTATCTCGGCGTACGTTGCCTAAACCATTAGAGTTACACAAAGATGATGTACCATGTATTTTGTTTGTCTTTAATAGTTCTAAATAAAAGTCCGCGATAGCATATATCTATCTTTTATGTGGAATCCACTATGACCAAAATTGTGAATCATAAAATTAATTAAATTAGATACTATGGCAGACCAACATCCTCGCGAGCGAAGCCGCCGGCAAAAACTAGTAATATTATAAATACGAAAGAATATCTCTGTTTCTGTGTGTAACTCTGGCTTATAATTATTAATTATTTCTTTAGATTTTTGTAACGCAATTTTGTCAAGTGAAAAATCTGTTACCGACATTAAAATCTCGTATTTAATTTCTGCGGTTTACTCATCACTTGACAGGACAACGGAAACTAAATTATTTCACAGAACATTAGTCACATCCTTCGAAGGAAAATTTCTGTTAGGATGAACTCGCGAACTAATATACTTTGTACACTTGGATTCACACGTTCTTGAAATTTTGCCGCCACACGCTCCGCTGATTGAGAAAATAGAAGATTTCAAAATTTTTATAGCAAATCCACAGAAATATTCTGATACGAAATTCAGTCACTCTGTTGGTATCACTTAACTGATTGTTGAATTAAGGTTATTGTACATCTTATTTATTTATTAAGTCCATATAGATAATAGCTAATAGTTCTTTTGAATTCATCAAATTTCCAATATGCATTTGTTTGCTCCAACGGCTTGTATAACGTTAACGACGTTGCCCGTCGACGTGTGCGAGTACCGAAGCATCGTCTACAATACAAAAATGTGAAAAGTATGAATAAACACACAAAATGTGGTCAATATGTTATTGAAAAGTATTTTAAAATATTGCCAATACTCTTGCCTTAACGTAAGGATAGTGCTAGATAAAGAGCTTACGTGAACATTAAAAATTTAGTTATTATTTTCAATGATGTGCTTTTAATTGTACGGCTTTAATCATCCACACATATTTCATATCTCTGATAGAATTCATGTGGTATTTAACTTTACTCGTCAAAATATACTTCAAAAATTAAATTTAGTAAAATTTATTTCGTTGCTTTGTTTGTTTCGGAAGACTTTTAGTATAAGTTATTTTGTGGTATTACTTTAGTAGAAGTTACTGACGATAAAAGCCTCATTCCCGAAACAATGTAAGAACACACTTACACAAAAGGTCATGTTAAGTGTACGGTCCCTTAAATATTGAATGAAATAGTTCAGAAATCCGAAGCCGAAGCGAAATGGCCCCAGCGGACCAACATGGGTCTTCACCATACATAATTAAGCAACCCAAAATGTTTTACCATAATTCTAATTTAAAAGTTGGCCGAGAGTGCGGGGATAATGGATCGTTGGCTTGTTTATTATAATATTGTGTGGGCGGAATCGAAATAAAAGTCGTAAATATATTGAGTTTCATCTATATTCTTTGCAAATTTAATTTATATTCCAAAGGAAAGGGACAGACTGAATCGGTACAATCACGACGTCGGTGGGTACCCTATATGATGTACTAACGGCCTCAAAAAGGTCGCAGGGATCCCCTAGACCCAAAAGTTAATACGATACTCGTGGTGGTGGTTAAAACGGTAGTAGGTGATTTCGTGTAGAGGCCTATTTCCAGCAGTGAACTTCCATCGGTTTAAGTACAAGAAACAATTTTTCCTTCATCATTATGAAAGAAAAGTTTCTAAAGCATGCAGTTTATTCGCGGACATGTGAAGTTACATGTAAAATTCGCTACAGCATCAAAACGTAGAACGTGACTGCTATCAAGAGAAATCAGCATAAGAAGTTCTCTTGACATATAATGAAACTCCGAGCAACTCGTTTATACTTAACAATAAGCAAAGTTATACAAACTATCCGCATCCATTTTAACGAACTACGTGATATACGTTTCAAGATATTGCAGTATCCATTGCAAGTTATATATAAATTCCCTTCTGGGCATTGTTATGTTAAAAAGTTATACAGTATTGCCTTTAAGTACATAAAATGAGTTTCCGCAAAAACAAGCAACTTAAATCCAGTCTACAAAAGTAATAATAAAATTATTTTGCTATAATCCGCGATACAGTAAATAGAAAATATATATAGTGCTAAATGTATAGTGGACTATCCGTTATCTCATACCCGTTACATGCCGGGTTCCTAAAAACACATGCATAAACCTCCACCACTGCCACCTAAATACACAAGCACTACACACGTTCACTATCACAAACTCAACAATCGTTTCGCCCCGCAACGGAAACATCATCAGGAGATAGACTCCACGACAAAGCAAAGCATTATCCGAACAAGCATTGTTATATAGTAGTCGGTTCAAGCAACTGCAACAACCTTTAACTTCAACTATATATTTAGCACTATATATATTTTCTGAAATTCTACAAAAATATATTCATCATATAGTAGACAAATTTAAAGCGGTCTGTCTAATCGTTCTACAGAAGCTAAGCTCAATGAAGCTAGAATGAATGATGCTTCGATTGCGGAGCCAAACGATTGTTAAGTTTGTGATAATGAATGTGTGTGGTGCTTGAATATTGTGCTAGCGATAGTATAGGTTTGTAGTGCCAGTGTTTTTGGAACCGTGAATATATCTGGTATGAAATCGAATAGTCGACTCTACATTAAGCATTATATTTTCTATTTACTTCATCGCGAATTTTATAAATAATGATTATAAATTATCACCTTAATAAAGATATAAAGGTTTTAAAGTGGATAGAAAAATAATTATAGCATTACTTAAGTACTTTCATTGAATTACTAAGTAATTTCAATTGAATGATTTGATTTCAAATGAAATTACCAAGTAATTTCATTTGAAATCATCGTTTATTTCTTAAATTACGTTATTAGGTGTTAAAGTATTACGACGGCCAATAAAATTCTGAAAACAAAACCACTATGTATTTGCCAAAGACTACAGTGTACATGGTATTTGCTAGTCATTCGATTGTAATACTCCGAGGAGACGATACATTTGACAAAATTAATAAGCGTAAAGTAACAAGCTAGACGGATTATTAAGAGTAATGGTATCAAAGAGACTCGTAAATGCGAAACGAAAAGCTGTCAAGGAATAATGAATCACTTGAGCGTAATTATAGTAGAGTTAAGGTCTATTGGACGATTGACTTTACAAATCAATCTGACCGCAAAACATACACTATTTGATTTATAGAAGCAGGCGTTACTTTGCGGAATTCCATATTACAAGCAATATAACAGAACTAACTACTTTGCTATAATCCGCACGGGTTAAGTGAATGCATGCAAAGCCAATGTGTATGAAGCAGGCAAAATCTACGCACCTTATACATGCAGGACCAGCCACCACATGCACCCCAAGGCGCAATTCACCAGCAACAATGAGCACTGATGATGCTTCGGTTTCGGGGCGAAACGATCGTCGAGATTGTGGTGGTGGGTGTGTGTGCTGCTTTTGTGTTCATTGTTGCTGGTGAATTGCGCCTTGGGGTGCATGTGGTGGCTGGTCCTGCATGTATAAGGTGCGTAGATTTTGCCTGCTTCATGTATGAAGCAGGCAAGTGAATGCATGCAAAGCCAATGTGTACATTGGCTTTGCATGCATTCACTTATCCCGTGCGGATTATAGCAAAGTAGTTAGTTCTGTTATATTGCTTGTATTACACTATTTGCTTGATAGATGTTCGAAAAAAAAGTTTTTCTTTAACAATTACAATATTTATATATAATAAACACTTGAAGCTTTAACAATGTCACTGGGCAGAACAGACTTCGCACAATTTAAGTTAATATTAACTTGTACTCTGAAAACTGTCTAGAGACATACTAGAAAGTCTATTAATTAATTAATTAAACTATCATACTGATAATACATAATGAATTTGTTTTTTCGTTTGTTTTTCATGTTTTTTTATGCAAATATTAATCCAGGTAGTTACATAGTTTTTCTTTTTCTTTCGTTCTATATTACCCGCATTTCAATTCTTTTCCTTTTCCTTCTGTTACTCAAAGGTTGACTGGAAGAGATATCTTTTAGTGTAATAAATCCGCCTTTGTAGATGTGTAATTTTTTTCTCTTTTTTAACTTTATTTAATAATCAATAAAGAAATAAATAAAATAAGGGCTTAAGATTGACATACACTACTCACTTACTTGTCTCAGTACAGCGTAACATTCAGATGAAATCACGGACAGCAGCTATTCTACCTATAAAACCTGATTTATAACTACCGTCACAACTCATAATCGCAAAAAGAATATTCAATAGTATTTAAAAATGGTAAAACTTCGTAAAACTTTTAATAAATTTCACAAATGAATATCGCTGCAGTTAATGTTCCGTGCATTATCTTTACGCTGATTCCATTTAAATTACACAGAAATGATTCATTATTTCCATGATAGCTTGTTCGTTTTGTATTTTTGATTCACTTCGATATCGTTGCTTTTAATAATATTGCGTAGTAAATACTTTACATATCTCTTTTACTTCTATCATCATTCTTCCTTTATCCTCACACAATTGGGATCGGCACGACATGTTTTAAACATGTTGTTACCTTTAATTTTGGCTAGTTATTTAACGACCGGCCGTGAACTTACGTTACGTTGCCTGAAGTCAACTTACCTAAGTTGCCTTCGCCTACGATCTCGGTAAGAAATGAGGCCGGTCTATTTTACCCAGCCTGATACCACACGGCAGGTCAACTTACCTAGTCACCTTTTGCGACACATGGGTAAGAAATGAAGGTGGTATATTCTACTCAGCCGGATACCACACGGCGGGTCAACTTACCTTAGTCACCTTTTGCGACACATCGGTAAAAAATGAGGGTGGTATATTCTAGTCAGCCGGATACCACACGACGGGTCAACTTACCTTAGTTAACTTCTAAGACACCTCGGTAAGAAATGAGGGTTGTCTTTTTTACTAGTCTGATACGGTACGGGGGATCTCTTTAACTTCCATGCTCAATAAAAATATACAGCTTTTTTCGGATGGATATACAATACATCCGAAAAAGCCGTGATATCCGAACGGTGTGACTGTGTGCTAGTCTCCAGAGGTCCATGGGTTCACACGGACAGACACCATTAAGTTTTTTCCTATAAATTAAAATCTATATGCCTAATTGATATTTGCAATTTATCACACGCTCCTCGGTAAAATAAAAACATCGTGAGGAAACCTACATACATATCTCTGGAGAATTAATGGAATATGTGCAACTTACCAGTCCACATTGGAGCAGCCTAGTAGGTCTTAGCTCCAACAATTCTCTACCAAAAATAGAGTAAAAAGACCGAGCAATTGGATAGTAACAGGCTGTTACTACGTTTATATATCCGAAATACCTTCACGAGCTATACTACACAAGTCATGTAAACGTTAACTCAATATGTTACAATATGTTTACTTTGGTCGGAAATCGACGGTTTTGTTTGAAGTCCCAAGAATCGTTTCCGCGTTGAATCGCTAAATTGGTTCTTCGTGCGGAAAGCGAGATTTCTCTTTTTAACTTTGCACTCGACCCGTTTGTTTGTTTTTCTACAATTAACATGTTTCATAGCATAAAAATTGTGATAAAAATTTTCTATTAAGAAAAGTATATGTAATGGAGAATACAATTTTTTGACTTTTTAAATGTCGTACATATTAGTACTTGTCTATTATTATTTATATATTTTAATATTTTACTGTGAAATCTACTTTGAACTTTGAATAAAAGATTGTGTATTGATACCTGGTTAAATTTATTAGCAAAGCCAATCCATTTGGCGTTTGTTACGCTGATTCAAATATCTGCTTGATTTATGCAGTGCTGTATTACGATACGATAAAAGCTTTTAAATCGCGCATTAATGCATTTTGATATTGGTCCCATTCATAAAACTTTGTGTTTCTTATTTTGCAATGAATAACTAATGTTTGGATCGGATAATTGGAAAAATTAAAGGTATTCTTTAATTTTTTGACTGATGTGTTAATATCGGTATCAGTGACCTTATCTTCAACATTTTCTAACAACAATTAGTTCTTCGAGTCTAAGTGTATTTATGTATTTAATTTTTTTTATATTTTTATACCTACCAGTAGTCTGTCAATCATAACATATAAAGTAACCTACCTTGGAGACGGATAATCGCGTGTGTTTTTCGGCCCATTTATTTATTACTAACTTTTGAACACAACTTCGTTCCAGTGAACTGCAGTCTTGTTATTTGAGTGAACCGTAATACTTATATTAATTATGGTTAAAGTTGATTAACCTTTATTGTGTAGCCTGTCGCGGACTTTTATCAAGAAATCTTATAGATCTGATCTGATCTGAGTATAAAATAGTCCACTTATCGAAGAAGGCTATCTTCCTCGATAAATAGTATAATTATCTTACACTCAAAGAATTTTTCAAATCGATCCGGTAGTTCCTGGGATTATAGTGTTCAAACAATCAATCAAACAAACAAACTCTTCAGCCCTATATATTAGTATAGATATTTATATTAACTAAATTAATTAAACCTTTTGGGTGCTTCTTTGGGTGGTTAAAAGACTATAAACGTTATCTATAAAGAAGTCTATAAAGAAGTTATCGCTTTTAAAGTAGGGCCACTGTGAACGTGTATTCAATACAATAAGTAGGCGTTATTTTATTATTAATAGCTACATGTGCCAGTGGCCCGCGTAGTAATCAGCGTGTCATAATTTTTTTCTAGAATTCAATTTTTTAACATTTTTAAGATTTTTTTTGTATTTTATAGATCTACAATTCTCTTGTATATTACTTTAGCGTATCTATGCAGATTTGCGCAGCGCACGCGACTAAAGCTCCCAGCAAGCAAGTTTTTTAACAACTGCGCGATCTCTTTAACACAAATTACATAATAACGACGTTTACTATTTACCTAAACCATCCGGAAGTATTGCACTATCTTTTGGTGAAAACCGTACAAAAATCCGTTTAGTACATTTTGAGAAAATCGATTACATACAGACGGACAGCTTTTTGCGACTTTTTATAATAAGTATAAATGTATGGTAATTCCTTAAAAAAATATATACCTAACAGTTGATATCGATCATCATCTAATAAAGAAGAAGTAGACAAGCATATGAATATGCGATACTTTAGAGATGACGGTGAAAATTTGCGTATTCCGCTCAGAGTTTGCAAAAAGACTTTCAACCAAATTGTGTAAACTGAATTGAAATATAATCTACATTGATACATTTAATTTACAAGGAAAAGTTCTAAAATTAAGATAAAATAAAATTTTCTTTTTAAATACACTGGTTAGTAACAGTGTTCTTCACAATATTAACATATTTATCTTCGTTGACAGTTTATTCCGGAACATCGCCAAGCATTTACGACATGTAAAAAATTAGACGGCAAATTTTTAGCAAGCCTAAATAAAACTACTGTTATTTTTTAACAATGTCACACGTATATTTATATAAAAATTTCTCACTTTTATTCCGACGTTCTTTTTCAGACGAGCATTTCTTAACTCTCTTTATAAATATTATTGAAAATATTATATTATTATAATATTATTGATTTATACTACTTCTTTTTCAATCGACAGGCACTTTTAGAAGTCTCTTTAAGGATTTCTAAACCATATTGTTGCAAGAAGCTTTGCCAAGTTCCATCATTGACGCGCCTGATTTCACCAGGTAAGTTAAACCACCGTGAGGTATCCGGTTGAATAGAATAGACCATAGACTGAATCATGTGACAATATGTTTTTAACATGTTGTGCCGAACCCACTTAGAGTGAAATAAGGGCAGGAGGATGAAATGATGATATTAAAAGAATGTCACACTGTATTCACTGCTGATACACCTTATAAAGAAAAATTAAAACTCAAATCAGAATATTAGAAAACCTAATTTATTAGTAAGGCATCTTTAATTTAATATGACGTAAAAACTTAAGGAGACCCAATGAACGTCAATATGACCTAAATAGATATTTGAAACTACCGCACATGGCAAAATTTCAAACAATGATTAAAAATAAAACTTCAGAAGATTTAAGCTCATTCACTTATCATATAAATATCTATTTCATATATAGCGATCCATTAGAAGCATTCATAAATTATGTCGTTATTTATATTCCTTTTTATAATAACGTTCACTTATATTGTAACCTTAAATGATATTATATCATACCTATTTGATAAATTGAACTGGACCCATGATATACAGTTGCAAAGAGGTCCACGAAGTATTCTTAGAACTCCACGTCACTCCACTTCCACCTTCAGGGGAAGTTTTAAATATGCCGCCACACGATGTTGGAATAACATTCCTCCGCCCATTCGAGATTCACGTTCCAAAATTGCATTTATGAATAAATTAAAAATATTTATGATTAATAAACAAATTGAATGTCAAAACTTTACGGTGGAGACATCTATTCTATAAAGCGGCATATTATTACATTCTCTTATTCATAATTATTATTATTCACGTATTATTTTATATATATTACATCTTCGTAAAGCTTTTATATTATATAAATTGTACACTGTTATTTATATAATATTTTATATACACATATATATGTATACCGTTACACTGATGCCATACATTGCCACTTCGGGTTACCGCTGAAAATCAGCGCCTAGATAGGACATACGCTGAGCTGTGACCTATTCGGTATGATGTTACAGACAGGTATGTCACATTAGTTTAAGTGTCTGTAACACCATATCCGAATAAATGATTATTATTTTTTTTTTCTTTCTTTAGTTTCTCGGAATTTTAGGAATTCCGGTATGAATGAAAACCACGGACCTAAACCAAGTGGAGTCCATCGGTCTCATCTGTGGGTATTTCGTCCTGCAAAAACTTACGCACGATACGGCATGTATTTAGGATTGCGACTTTTTGCATCGTAATATATATATTTTTAGGTAAATCAACTAATTTAATATAATGGTGCAGATATTTCGGGATAACGCCAGTGCTAGAGATGACCAACGGCACAATATATACTTTGTTCATTTTCCATATTCTGATTACTTCTTCTTTCAGTTCAGTATATTTATGAATTTTCTCAGTAATTGTTTTTTGTAAGTTGTGAGTATTAGGCACTGCAATATCTATTAAGTATGTAATTTTTTCGATTTTGTCTATAAACGTAATATCTGGTCTATTATTATACACTGATTTGTCTGTTAGGATGGCACGGTCAAAGTAAATCTTGTGTGTGGAGCTCTCTAGAACTGGCTTAGGAACGTACTGATAATATGGTATAGAAATAGGTTTAATGAGTTTATGTTTTATACATAAGTTTTGATGAACTATATATGCAGCTGATTATGTCTATGTGTATATTATTATTATTATTATTATATTCCCTTCGAAGGCTTTAAAGTCTATACATTTTCAATGGCCAAACAAATGAAGACAATTTAAATCACAATGCATAATTTATACTAATATATAAAGCACTAGTTTTTGCCCGCGGCTTAGCACGCGAGGAATTTGCTCTGCCGCAGTATCTAATTTAATTAAAATTTATGATTCGCAATTTTTGCCATAGTGGCTTCCACATAAAAGATAGATATATGCTGTCGCAGACTTTTATTTAGAACTATTAAAGACAAACAATACTACGGTACATCATCTTTGTGTAACTCTAATGGTTTAGGCAGCGTACGCCGAGATAGCTCTCAGAGGCCAGATTTTTTCCGACTTTATTGACATGTATCGTTATATTATATAAAATCATTACAAATTGTAGCCTATTCGTTATTCCGATGTATAACCTATATAACCGTAAAGTTTCATCCAAATTCGTCCAATAGTTTTTTCGTGAAAGAGTAACAAACATCCATCCATACTCACAAACTTTCGCATTCATAATATTAGTAGGATTTAGGTCAGACTAGTAAATATTTGTCTCAAGTCATTTAAATTAAATTTAGTAGCTTATTATGAATATTAAATTACATTTTAATTTATTCAAATAATCATAATAGATAATAGATCTATTATTTTATTCATTCATTTTTCAACTTTAATCTATGTATATAATGTTTCGTTATTTTTCTTTTCTTCCTTCCTTTTTTTTCATCATCCATTTTTGTTTTTTTTTCTTTTCATTTTCTTTCTGTTACTCATAGGTTGGCTTGTAGAGATCCCTTTTAGGGATAAGTCCGCCTTTTGTTTGTATAAAGAAATAAATAAATAATAATAATAATAAAGCTGAAGAGTTTGTTTGTTTGTTTGAACGCGCAAATCGCAGGAAATAGTGTACCGATTTGGAAAATGCTTTGTAAGATAGTCCATTCATCGACGAAGGCCATAGATTAAATAACATCACGCTAAGATCAATAGGAGAGGAGCAGCAATAAAAAATATTGCGAAAACGGCAAAATTTAAAGCTTTACTTGCGTGCGCTAAGTAAACGGTGAAAGTTATTCAAAAACCATGTACCACAAAATTGTTCCCCTCTAAAAGTTCTAGATAAAATTCCGCGATATTATATGTCTAGCTTTTAAGGTCAAGCCTCTTTAACCATAATTAATATAAGTAATACGGTTTACTCGAATAATAAGACTGCAGTCCACGCGAACGAAGTTACGTTTAAAACTAATATATATATAATATACAAAGAGCGTCTTTATTTTCAAAGATGAGGTCCCAGTTATCTCTCGAACACTGACTGTATTCTCCAGTCCAATGCTATTTTTAACGACTTATCCCAGCAAAATCGCTACCTACAGGGCGACTCCGAGCCGAGAACCGGTTTCACAAGTCGTCTTAGGGCATTGTTCCATTTATAATTTTCAATCTTAAGGGTCTTAAGCCAACTGATTTTTCTGCTTTTGGCAAAAGTGCTTGATAGAATGTTCATAACAATTGAATACATTAACTTTCAAATAAAATTCTGAGGTCCCAACCCTACCCACGGTTTCAAGCCAATAAATTGCTCTGCACTCATCATCTATACATATTATAAAACTAATTCCCTAAAA
The DNA here is from genome assembly GCA_947086505.1 of Morpho deidamia. Classification (NCBI taxonomy): domain Eukaryota; kingdom Metazoa; phylum Arthropoda; class Insecta; order Lepidoptera; family Nymphalidae; genus Morpho; species Morpho deidamia. The sequence goes on from CAMTZC010000003.1 coordinate 5,393,140, forward strand.
GCTGTCTGTATGTAATCGATTTTCTCGAAATCTACTGAACGGATTTTCGTACGGTTTTTACTTAAATATGCAATTATTGCTAAAAGATAGTACAATTACTGACGAGGGTTTATATCAATAGTATATTCCAAATTGCTAAACTGATTTTGACGTGACCTAGTAGAGCCAGCAAGTAACCCTTTTCTCGCTGTCTCTTTTTAAGGCATAATTGTTACAACTAGTTATATTTCATCATTCCGTCGTGTGGTAAGTTGACGTCAGGCAGGCGGCCGGTCGTAAGTTCTTAGTCAAATCTATATAACATGTTTAAAACATGTTGTGCAGACCCCACTTATAATGGGATAAGGGCAGATGCTAATGATGAGCTATATTTTTTAATTTTACTAATTTCACTAATTTCATTTTACTATTTTACTAATTTCATTTATTAATTTCACGATTATTTATTTATATTTTATAATAATCTTTTAAGTCCAAGCATTAATTTCAATTATCCTCTACGGTATACTACGCTTTCATCATATACACTCATATGTCATTAACTTGTATTGTTTAAATGAGAAGAATGGATGTTCTATCTATATCAATTGTTCTCATTGGGCCTGACAAGACAGTAGAGTATGAGAAAAAGAAATGGAAAGAACTATGTTGGAGTGTAATAGAACTCCTACAAGGATAAAAGATGACCTCTAAAAGGTAGGAGGAAACTAAACGGCATAAAAGTTGGGTTAAAATGCCTTATTGTGTGACTAAGCCAATCAGTAAGACCAATGTGAAGCAGTGGAAGTCCATCTTTCAAAAAGAAAAAAGCAGAGTTTTTCCTACTTTTTTTTATAACAATATATAATTAACTAGCTGTGCTAGTGGCTTCGCCCGCGTGGAAATCGGAAATCACAATTTTTAAACATAAAAATAGTTATTGTGAGTTAACTATAAGAGATAGAGACATGCTATTGCGGACTTTTTTTTAGTATTTTTACAGATCTACAATTCTTTAGTACATTACTTCAGCATACCTCTGCTGGTTTACGCAGCGCACGCGATAAAGCTCCCAGCAAGCAAGTTTTTTAACAATCGCGTTATCTCTTCAACACAATTTATATACTACCGATATGTACTATTAACCTAAACCATCCGGAAGTGTTGCACAAACGTCCACCACTTCCACCACAATACACAAGCACTATACACGTTCACTATCACAAACTCAGCAATCGTTGCGCCCCGCAACCGAAGCATCATCAAGAGATAGACTCCACGACAAAATCCCTTTGCGAAATTGTGGAGGTTTGTGCATGTGTTTTTACGAATCCTGCACTATACATTTAATACTATATATATTTTCTATTTACTGTACCGCGGATTATAGCAAAATAATTTTATTATTACTTTTGTAATTTTTATTCAAATAAACCATTTCAGGCACTTTTGAATCGTCAAGAATCAATATGATTAATGAAGCTACAACTTTCAATTTAAGCTTAAAATTTAACTTGCAAGATTCCACCTCCACATACACGGCAAGTTAAACGAAAACTTTTAATTAAGTCTTTTACTATGTTATAAATGAACACGGAATAAAATATTCTTCTTCATTGGCATTATACATATACATTATTCTGCACACGCCGAATGCACGACGCACGGTAGTGGATTATGTCAGGGATGCCCTAAATAGTTTACCGGAACCCACGTAACGGATCCCATTAATCAAACTCGTGGCTCTTATTAAGTTTCAAAAGGAATTGCCTCTGTTACCTGAAATGTTACTTGATCAAATATTCCTCACCATTTGTACGAGAAATTATAGCTTTCACCTGTCCATATCTTAATAAATGTTTAGAGACCGGCTATACTCACGTTTTATTTTGTCGGATAAGTCCGACTAGTTTCAAGCCCATACGGGGCTCATTATTCATGTGCTCTATGTGGCGTTATTGCGGCGGGAACTATTCAGTTCCCGCCATCGGGCTCAGCCGACAAAATACGACATAAGTATAGCCGGTCTCTACACATTAATTATGAATACCACTCACGGTAATTTAAATTCAAAAATTGTTGTTGTTAGAACACGGTTCACAAAACACATTCAGTAAGCCGTATATTACCTTCTAAGTCTTATACACTTAGCCAGGGCCTTTAAGTTTAAGTTTTAGCTTCCATAGTGGCGAATCTTAATTATGTTGTGTCATCGTATAACGTTTATTTACGCCATCTTTACTTTAGTTATATCTTATCATCATTCATCATTCTCCTGCCCTTATCCCACTTTAGCGGGGGGAACAACATGTTACAAACATGTTGTCAAATGATTTAGCTACTTATTTTACGACCGGCCGCCTGCCTAACGTCAACTTACCTTAGTCTCCTTTTACGACACCTCGGTAAGAAATGAGGGTGGTCTATTCTACTCAACCGGATACCACACGGCGGCACTTTAGCTATATCTATTCTTATTATGAAACAAAGTGTCCAAAGCAGACAGCTTTGGGTAGAGACAGCGTCTGTATGTGATCGGTTTTCTCTAAATCTAATGTACGGATTTTTGTACGGTGTTTACTAAAAGGTACAGGCAAATATTTGCTTCGGCCTTTTATCTATATGAATATATAGCCCTGTGTGTACACATACAAAAATACGTTCGACCTACACATACATACATACGTATATGGGTATGCCGTTACTTAACGCTGTCAGAAATTCCTACCTCCCATATACTGTATTAATCCTAATTAAAGCGTATATTATTTCGTTTATTTTGCTACTTTAAAACGTATGTTAAGCTTATTAAGACCCCTTCGCGTTCTCAGGTAGATTATTCGTATAATAATTATGTTATTCATACATAATTTAAATAATGTTCATTATTATAATAATGGATAATAGGTGCACAGCCTTCGTGAAATGGGTTTTAGCATCGTTGCTTAGCAAAATATCACATATCATTTTAAATATACTTTACATAATGCTGCGAGAATGTTCCGTAAAATATTTTCGTACACAAAGACTTTTGGTCGCAGAACTTCACATTATATTAACAGGTTTACACTTTCCTTATACTTAGAAATACAATATGCATATATTGTATTTCTATATAAGTTAGACTTACAGAGTTAAATCATCTGGTCTAATTGAATCAACTTTTTCTCAAGGTTACGTAGCAATAATCTAGAATAGCAACAACCTGGGACAGCTATATAGGTACACTACCTACTTTATGTTACTGTTGCAGATTACTTAGATGATAAGGATGTGTGGATATAGGTGCACTTCAACCCTGTACAAGACAGTAATAAATAAATGTAACTAGTTTTAAGATTTATATTTTAAAAAGAGCACCCGCCGTGTTTCTTGCTGGTTCTTCTCGGTAGGAACAGCTTTCTGAACCAGCAGTAAAGTTGACGATTCAAAAGCACTTGTTTACAAGTTTACTTGAATAAAGAATATTTTGAATATTTTGAATTTGAATTTATGACTATGATTCGGCAAAAACGTAACCATGTGCTACACTGAGTCGAGTGAACAAATAGTGACTGACATTTTGGAGTTCTATTAAAATAACTCAAAATTTACTTTAATCAAATTTACTTTAATCAATTTACTTAAATCAAAGACTTATAATACATTTAAACCATCTATTCTATCTCTGAATAGTAATTTTCTTCCGCTGAGAAAAACCAGCAAGAAACTTTGCTGTTTTTAAAATCGAGAATTGAGTTGGTTATAGTAGGAGACCATGACGCTTAAAGATATAGTGTTTCGTACTTTGTCTTATGGTATGACCACTTGCATTACTCAAATCGTATCAAAATCAAAACAAAAAAAACTACACGACTTTCCTTTAGGAGAGTTAGTTTTATTCTTACTAGTCATCGAAACACTATTAATAAATCTCAATAAAACAAATTGCTTACAATGAAAGCACGTTTATCTAAGCCCCAAATTCCTTTAGGATAAATCGACAATAACAAGGAGACGAGAAATCTGGGCTGGATAGTCGATAACAAATTCCCGATAAATTTGTACATACCGCAATAAGGACTTCTGGGAAAAAGCTAAGACGTGGATTGAAATGGAATAGACTCTATATAAGTATTTTCTGAATCAACCTCTCTTATTACTCGCACTGGTAAGATATAAGTAAATAGATAATATGTGAGTACGCGAAAAAATTAACATCGATTATTTGGCTCAAATATTAAACTGTGAACGTGAACTTCATACACAAAAATATAGATATGACTATATATAAAAAAGGATTATTTCGAACTCGTTGCGAGAGTATTAGGAATAAGCAACTATTTTTAAAGATTTATGTAAAAAAAATTCTTCTGTCATAACGACAGATAGATGCTCTTCTCAAGCTTCTGGCACAGGTTTGTAAATCAGAAAATACTTCTTGGATTAAACCTTCTGCTTGATTCCGGGTTGATATGTGTGTATCTTACCTTGTTTATTTATATACAAGACACATATATGTAATACGTGCATGAATATACTCACACTAACTCACACTTATGTTAATGTATAAAAGAAACATTACACTGTCTCAGAATGCACTACGTCAGTTACACACGAAAGCCTTTGGTGAGAGTAGACGTCTAGTGACATATATTATATGTGCGTATTTCCGTCTGTGCTATATTCATACAAGATTATTCTATATATATAATACAATAAAAGTACACATACACCACAGTACTTATAAAATAAAACTTTCCGATATAAAACTTTTTAATTATCCTTGAGGTTTTCGCGACTCTGATGGTAGAAGCCTATTAATTACTTTGTCTTAATTAAACATTGATTGACCGACTTTAACGAAAGTTTTTACCACATCCCTTTAAATCTCCTCAATACAACGTAACACTTATATCGTGTACTAATATTAGTCAATTTAAACACTGATAGTGCTATATTAACATGAGAAGTAGTGACGTCTATTATCGCAGATTTACCAGTATAATTACTAATGATAATTAGAAGTATTCCAAACGTCATGAAAAATTGGATAATATTAAAATAATGAATTTCAAGAAGAAGCGCAAGCAAAAAAGCAGGTATTTAGAAATTAAAGCTTTTGAAATTTAAGATAACGATAGTGTTTTATTTTTTTATTTTAGAGCACTGTACCATCCTCATCTAGCATACCTTAATTCCGATTTGAAGCATAGCCAAATGGCAAGTGTTCTGTGTAATACTGGCAATAGGTCAATTCTAATTTGATTAAGACTGATTAGAACACTTAGCAAACTTTGTTCTTTGTCCGTTAAAACGTTTACTACAGTTATTACATTACACTGTTAACATAAAATATGCATTTCTTGTTTAGCGTGATATAGCTTAGTGACGAAGAAGTAGGCTATGAAAACATTTCAATGTTTTCTTTACCTTAATAGGTACGAATTTATCGAAAAGACATTTTTTTAAATTTGAAATACCAATTGCCTATAAATACCTTTTATCGACCTACATTATCGCAGATTACGAAATTTTGTGTAATACTTGTGAACAAAATGGTGTAACCATAAATTTGCGAACACAGTCCAGTAGAAAATTATTTTTATACGAAATTTTGGCGATTCAATTTAAATTCAAAATATTGAAAAGGGAAATATGTATTATTGGAACGTATGATGCACTCCTGAATTCACACTCTTCACTTCACACATACACTTCTTGAATTATAAACTTTTACAATTGTTTTAATTCTATTTTTTTTTGCTTAACTTTTTGAAATTTACTCTTTTGTAATATATGCGTAATAATTACACAAAAAACTTTTATTTTAACAAAAGTAATTAACTTCCATATAAACTCACCCTTTGGGGTCTTTATGACAGTGTAAATATTATCTATGCGCGAAAACGATGGCTTTAATACTAATTAACTGTCGGGGCAGCCTTCATAAACGAACGCGTAGCCAATTAGCTGCCAAAGCATCATCATTCTCCACTTTAAGTGGGGTAGGCACGACATGTTAAAAAACATGTTGTCATATGATTTGGCTACGTATTTTACGACCGGCCGCCCACCTGATGTCAACTTACCTTAGTCGCCTTTTACGTCACTTCGGTAAGAAATGAGGGTGGTCTATTCTATGCAGCCCGATACCACACGGCACATACCTTAGTCGCCTCTTACGAACCCTCGGTAAAAAAGGAGGGTGGTCTATTCTATTCTGCTGGATACCTACCACACGGCATATTTGCTGCTAAATGCTACGCTCAAAATGTCTTTCTTCTCTTTCAGGTAAAAAAAGGGGGATGAAAGTGCACGGAACAAAAATAAAGTAATATTGAGCTTATTTCCATCATAAGCGAATGAGAATTTGGGCGTATCTTGTTTACAAATTAAAAAACTTCACTGACTTACGACGCATGCAATATTTTGAAATTCTTTGTTCAATTATTTGGCAAAATCTATGTTAACGCATGATGCGTCTCAAACGTATTTTCTAGTTGCAACAGGATACATCAAGTAATTGCGTCGTATAAACAGAAGTGTCAGTAGTTGGTAGCCGGTTAGAACCATACCATTCATTGGTTTCAATTAGCAACAATTTGTTATTTAGTGTTACTTAGTGTTGCCTTGAAAAGAGCGATAAGGCGTCAGTCACAGCTACAGCCACTGACATAAAACCGTGATCTTTATTTAAGTGACAATAACGGAGTCTTACCATGGATGGAAGGAGACCATGTGAACGTAGACGTTGGTCGGACTAGGTCAAGGAGGCCCTCAACTCCCCCCTTTATTGTGCTCTTCACGCGGAGAATAGGGATAGTTGGTAAAACTTTTTATATACGATAAGGCTACCACAAGGTTGCTATCTCACCTGATGGAAAGCGAAAGATGCAGCTTAAGGTAGACGTGCTTGTCAATGAAGTGCCTATTCACTCTTTTCTTGAATTTCTGCAAGTCGTAGGAGTCCGGGAAGATAGAGGATAGATAGGGAACTCTACACTTTCGCAGTACGATAGGCTGAAGCGCTTTGTACGCATTTTTGGTAAGTTAATGGTACAGCGGTGGAAGCCCTCTCGGCGTATATATCATTGACAGTGTGCTATCTTCAACGAGCCACGATTCTTATCACTCAGAAGAAGATGTAAGAAGAACGGAAGCGTAACTAATTTATAAAATACCGAATTTGAAATTTACTCGGTCCCATGCCACAGGTTTTAACGGATATAACCCCCCCATATATGGATCAGAATAATAAGGTGGTCCAATTATATCATTGATCAAAAAAGACTATACAGGATGGTACCGACGACACATTAAATGAATCCACTGATAATTAGTACATTAAAGATAACTTAGGCATAATTAAATCTTCTTAAATATTGATTTGAAAAATATATATTTTCAAAAATAAAAATAATTTAATGAAGATATCGCTTTGTTAGTAATGGTTGACGGACCCAGCGCGGCGCGTTTGATGAAAAGAGAGGAAAAACATTAACATTGTTGTTTTCTCTCTCCCGCATCAGACTATTCAGTTTTTGGGTCAATGTTAGTTTTTCGTTTCGTGTGTCGTAATAGGGTACAATCGGTAATCTCTATAAATCGCGTGTTTATTTAAAAAAAAATGTAAAATACCCTGTGGCTACAGTACTTCATACAATTAACTATTGTTATTTTGTAGGCTGCTAAGGTATGTTACTATCTAGTATTGAAATTAATATCGTATCTTCGGTACCACTCTGTATTTATTGCAAACTTATGCCTTATCGGATAAATTACGCATGATCAGCGAAAATTTTAACACAAATATTGGCATTAAATTAGTTTCCGAATCGTTGGGGATCGCTGGCCAATTTCAGCCCCTATTTGCTTTGCATATTAAACACCCTAAACTGTGCTTAAGCCATGTTTACTTAACCCCTTGTAAGAGATAATTAAATAGCTCCTTCGGATGTTTGCATTAAATAAGGTTGTCAAATGAAATGGGTTCGCCCTCGCCTTCGCATCGTGCATTGTTTATAGTGCTTTACATTTATCTATGCTATACTTATAGTATAAAGTGACCGTATTGAAAATTAATCCTGATTGAGTTAGATACATTGTAATCCTTATTTCAATGCCATCAATGACATCACGCAAAATAATTTCTTTCCAACTACGTAGTTATAAGTATTATTATCTTTAAGGTAGGTAAGTAATAAGTATTATTATCGAAACCGAGGACCACCGTTAGTCTATACATATTATAATGCAAAGTCCCCAAAAGCTGTCTGTCTGTATGTGGTCGATTTTCTCAAAATCTACTGAACGGATTTTAGTACAGTTTTTAATAAAAGGTACTGCATTTCTTGAGGAAGGTTTAGGTGAATATTACATTCTCCGGAACGGTTAAACCGATTTTCATAAGACTTTCACTTGAAGATAAGGTTAACTGCTCTTTGGCGCCGGGGATAGTGACCCTGCCTACAGCTCCGCGGGTTCGGGTTCGATTCCCACCGAGGGCCAACATTTTCTTTAAATAATTTGTTGGTTGTCATCACCATCATTCTGCTACCCTTATCCCACTCTACGTGGGGTCAGCACAATTTTTTTTTAATATGTTGTTAAATGATTTGGCTGGGTATTTTACAGACGGCCTCCGTAAGAAATGAGGGTGGTCTATTCTACCATAGCTGGTAGAATCTCACTCATTTCTGTGTGGTATCCCACACGGCGTAAAAGAAATGTCATACTGTATTTAAAAAAAAACTCAAGTTATTTCATTCAACTTCAAGTTAAATATTGCGAATACAAACATGCGGAAAAGATTTTTTTATAAACATAAGTTTACATTCTCATTATAGACACCTACATTAGATGAAATACAAGTACCATTCACACCATCCGTGAATATTGGACCTTCGATAAACGATAAAATTTAATCTTGCCTTCAAATCATATACATATGCTTAGTATTAAAGTGGCCTAATTAAAAAAAAGTTTTTTTGGTAAATAAGTAGTCAAGTAGCCAAATTATGTCACAACATGCATGTTGTGCCGACCCCACTTATAATGGGATAAGGGCAGGAGGATGATGAAATAAAGAGGAAAGTTAAACATGCTGTTACACTAACGAAACGAAAATATTGACGCCACAACACAATCTTAGTTTCAAGAATAATTGCGTTATCAGCACGCTACAAACTTTAATTTAAACTTCCATCCCTTAAAATTTCAGACAGCCACGTGCTAATTATTCTTTAAAAAAATCTTTCAACAGAATTGTAATATTTGATTCAAAAACAGTCCATTGTTTACCCGCCGCTTTAAATATTCAATTTGTATTTCGTTCTATTGAAATGTAGTCGGAATTATTCTACTTGTGTTTAAAAAAATAACAACTGTTAATATTCTAAATAGCTTTATAATGCTCGTGCATTACCTACGATGCACTGCCTAGTTAGTTTTAATGAAAGTGCTCCCAGTGAAAACCACGTTGAAACAATGTGAATTACTAAATGAATATGGGTCATGACTCCCTTGCTTGCACGAGTTGTACCATTGAAATACAAACCTAATTAATATCGTTGTAAACTTTAACAAAATAATCCGTCGAGTAAAAAAACACAATCATTTAATATTCAACCACTCAAGGTTGAGTTTGTTAATCAATCTATACTTATTATTGGCAAACTGTTGAACAATTGTGAACTTTGAACAGAAAGAGCGGGTCCTCTGGCACAGGTATATTTTGCTTAAAAGAGGGCCTCACTGCAATTATAAGAAAAATGTGTACGTAACTGCTACTGAAATAAAAAAATTATATATTCTATACTTATTATAAAACAAAGTCCCAAAAAGCTGTCTGTCTGTATGTAATCGATTTTTTCGAAATCTACTGAACGGATTTTTGTACGGTTTTTACCAAAAGACAGTGCAATACTTCCGGATGGTTTAGGTAAATAGTACATATCGGTATTATATAAATTGTGTTGAAGAGATCGCGCAGTTGTTAAAAAAACTTGCTTGCTGGGAGCTTAAGTCGCGTGCGCTGCGTAAACCAACAGAAACACGCTAAAGTAATGTAGCAGAGAATTGTAGATCTATAATACTACAAAAAAAGTCAGCGATATCTCTCTTTTTCACGGTTAACTCTAACTACTTTTATGTTCAAAATTCCGAAAATTTGGGAAAAGTTTCGTAAATCAGTGAATTTCACGCGGGCGAAGCCGTTGTTGGCACAGCTATTTTTATTATAAAATACAGTCCCTTTATGCTGTATTTTTGTATCGATTTTCTCAAAATCTAGTGAACGGATTTTTGTACGGTTTTTACTAAAAGATAGTGTAATTCCTCCGAAAGATTTACTGGGGTTTAGGGTTACTGGTAAATTACGATTTTATGTAAATTGTGTTGAAGAGGTCGCACGGTTCGACTTCTAGGTGCTTTACTCGAGTGCGCGGCGTAAACCAGCATAGATATACTAAAGTCATGTACTTGAAAAAGTCAGCGATAGCACGTCTCTATCTCTTACAGTTAACTCACAATAAATACTTTTACAAAAATTTTGTGACACACTGATCTCCACGCAGGCGAAGGCGCTGGCACGGCTCGTAATGTTATAAAAAAGTACGCTGAAGCCAACGAGCAAAGGCTTCATCATCACGTGAACATCGAGGCCATCTAGCTTCTTGGTAACACGTGAATAGTGAGAAGATTGAAACGGACAAAACCTTTCGAGTTAGTGTAATAATGATAGTATAGTGTAGTAATAGTAGTGTAGTGTAGTGCTAGTGCTACTTAAAAGAACAGAAGAACAAAGTATCTCATACAGCAAGAAAGACTAAGATAAGTAAGTAGACCTATTCTTAGATACAAGTTAATTTATTAGTTTAGGTTAGCTTTAAGTTGCTTATAAGAATTTATAAGATATGCAGCATTATATGTACAACACGCCGATATCTCATGTACACGTCGATTTTTAATTAAAAAATTTAAAAATATATATTTAGTGGCCACTTTAGTTGTCGGGAATCATAAAATTTCAAGCAAATGAGACCAATTTAGAAAGCAATTCTGGAATTTTAATTGAAATCTAAAATTGCATGGCAATATAGCTCTTTAAAATTTCTCTAACAGTATCTAAAATACATTGGGGTTTTCGTTAGCCTTCTTGAACAGTTCAGTTAGTTACTCTCCGGGAATTATGCGTCAACACCGTATATGACAATAGGCAATGTATGAATAAGTTATGCACTTGGGCTAGGACGAATATGTTAGATTGGACTACAGTCAGGCATCATTGTTTAGTGTTTGCGGCAACGTATACGTTGATATATCGTTTAAGCTACAATCTATATATTTAACAAGTTCTATTACATATGGTTGTGTCACTTATTTGTTTGTCCGTTGTTTGTCTTTTTATATATCTTTATATATTATGTATCAGGTATATGTGTATATACATGTATATATGTTATAGTATATTATATAGTATTTTTGTATATAATGTTATAAATATCATAATAATTATTTAATTTACCTTGCCTATAATATTTTATTTTTATTCTTGGTTATATCATTTCTTGACTTTCGGTTCAATGTGCTTATCTTTTTACATATAGGCTAAATTTTAATTTTATGTTTCTTTTGTTTGCTTTCTGTTATGTTTATGTTTACAATAAAGAGTATTTCTATTCTATTCTATTATTCAGTAAATATTTTACACCAGTTGATCAAATAAACAAAAGTTATAATAAATTGACAAAAAATGTAATGTAAATTAAAAAGATATAATAATTATCAAGGTGAATTGCTAAATGTACGTTAAGATTTTGGAATGGCAACTTCGTGGGAATACCCCTACCCATGAAGTAAATATATATTTCTTTTATACGTATAAACATATAATATGTATATCAAAATATTAAAATATTTTATGTCATTTTATTTTTGTAGTTACTATCATCTATATTTTTTTCCCATATTTTCGTATTTGTACACTGATCATTTGTTTCTTGTTTATACTACAAACGCTGCTCATTAAATTTTACTCTTCTTTCAGTTTTTCAAAGGTTGGCTGGAAGAGATACCTTTTATGGGATAAGTCCGCCTTTGGGCGCTTTTTATATACCTGTAATATTGTTTTTTTTTTCTCTTCTACTGCGTAATAATAGTTTGTAAAATTGTATACAATAAAGATATACAACAACAACAACCCCTTACGAGGTGAACTGTCGATCTCAAAAAGGTCATGGGGAGAAGCTAGATCCAAGCGGCATAAGATGGTATGGAGATCCCCTGAAGAGATCTATACGCAGCAATGGACGTCTGTCGGTAGAAGAAGTATGCGTTTGTGTTTTGCTATTAAACAATATTAATGATATACCTATAGCTAAGCTATAAAAAAGACTATTAACTAAACCTGCATTCAGGGTAGAACAGTACACTTTTTTTAAAGATTGTAACAAATATCTCTTTCTACTCCACAACAAAATTGCAAATCTTTGTGGAGTCCAACTCCTGATCATGCTTCGGTTGCGGGGCGAAACTATTGTTGAGTTTGTGACAGTGAACGTGTGTAGTGCTTGTGGTGGTGGTGGAGGTATGTGCATGTGTTTTTACGAATCCTGCATGTATCAGGTATGAAAACGTATAGTACACTCTACATTTAGCATTATATATATTTTCTATTTACTTTATCGCAGATTATAGCAAAATTTATTTATTCATAATAAACAATTACTTTTGTATTATGGATCACCGCAAACTAACACCTAATTCTATAAATTATTTAAACATATGTGGTCATTCTTCATAAGTCGGTCGACAAATTTAGCATATGATATATTTTCATGTTTATCATTGGCGAATTTTATACTTCATAGACACCGCATACTAAACAATTAGTAAGTAATTAAATGCCTGAAAACATAAGTGAAAGAACATACAGTTCAGGAATCTGGGTGGCTGAGTGAACGCATCAATAAAACTACGATACCGGTTTCTATTAGCAACTCACAGTGTATGCGTCATGCATTATTCAATAACCTTGTTGGGTATAACATGCGTTTGTAATTGCAAAACTACATTCATAGCAAGTTTATTTTTCAAGCATAATAAACCTAATTAGAGAGCAGATCCTAGTCTCTTGTGCAGGGTGAATCAGTTACCTGCTAGAGAAATCGCAACTAAGAGCAAACGTTAAATGACAGGTTATTCAGTGATATATTTTATTCAGTTTGTTTACATAAAATTTTACATTTTTTAATCTTTATAAACTTTTCTCAAGAATTGCACTACCTTTTAGCAAAAACTGTAGAAGAATCCGTTCAGTAGATTTTGAGAAAATTGATCACATACAGAGAGCTTTTGGGGACTTTTCTAGAATTCGGATTTTAAACATAAAAGTAGTTGTTGTGAGTTAACTATAAGAGGTAGAGACATGCTTTTACAGACTTTTTTGTAGTATTTTAATAGATCTATAATTCTCTACTACATTACTTTAGCGTATCTCTGCTGGTTTACGCAAGCAAGTTTTTTACCAACTGCGCGATCTCTTTAACACAATTTACATGATACCGATATGTACTTTTTACCTAAACCATCCGGTACATATTGCACAAGCTTTTGGAGAAAACTGTACAATAATCCGTTCAGTAGATTTTGAGAAAATCGATTACATGCAGGCAAACAGCTTTTTGGGACTTTGTTTTATAATAAGTATAGATAAGTATAGATTTATAGACCAGACAAAATTGCGGGCGGAAGATAATCTATTATTCATTGCCAAATGTAAGACTTACAAACAATGAAGACAGTTTTTTGTGATGGCTTAGGTGAGCTCAGCAATCTTGCCTCGTTATCGTATATACCAGCATAATTGGCTTTGTCAAATTTTTTGTATTCATTTTAGTACCGAAACGTATAAAACCTGCAACAGAATAATTATGTTACTATATTAACATTATGTTAGAATCATAAGTATTAGTAAACACTTAAATTATGTATATATACGCGTGGCTTAAAAAAGCTATGCAAACTTAGATTGCATAAGTCCTCCACTACGCGTCGCCCTTAGGACCACGTTCCCGATGCTAGTAGAGCTTCGGCGCTCTACTTTCCGCGTTTCACAACCTCAACGATGCTGCATGCATTTCGCGCCCGTCCCGCCCGTTGACTCTGTAAAAGTGCGAGTACTGACAGCATACAGTCTGTTCAAAAAAAATTAAAAATAAATCTTTTTCGTTATTTTTCACTTTTTAGTTGAAATTTTTTCAATTTTTATTTAATGTTTCAAACTAAATTTATTTTCCACTTTAAAAATTTTATTTATTTATTTAAAAGTGTGGTAAAAGTATTTATATACTTATGTACATACATAAGTATATAAATACAAACAGCATTTACGTATATCAATGATAAGCATTAATAGCCGATCATCATGATTTCAAACCCGTTACATCAACGACTTAAGCGTGTTGGGTCTAAGATCCAAGTCTTTTCTCCAAATAGGAAAGAGATGACCTATATACAACAGTGGAATAGTAACAGGCCTTTTAATACATACAGTGCGTGTAAAAAGAGGAAAATCTAGTAAGTTATAATTGTCAATGATCTCTTTTCTTGCTAAGGAAATTGAATATGACCAATGGCACACAGCCCTTTGGCGATGTTATTCTATTTGCGGAACTAACGCGCCCAATGACTCACGTATCAATGACAACCATTTTATAGTGCACCATGCGTCTATTTAAACAGTTCTGCGTAGTGCTCGCAAATTTGAACAGATGTTTGGACCAACGGTAAGCTGAATAGATATTTAGTGTCAATTCGGAACACTGAACACAAAATATCCCGTGCAATTATTTTGTGCATCCTAACTTCGAGTATTTTGTCTTTCAAACATTTTAGGGAATTGAACTTTTTTTATATTTTCAATCTAAGTATTCATACTAATGTTTAAAAAAAGTCGGTTTGTCTCTCTTGTAATAATATATAACATTAAAAAATCCGATTTTTCTTTCGGAAACAGAGGAATAAATCATCTTGTATTATTTGAGCATAATCACTTAAATAGCCGCGAAAGAAGAGTTATTTTAAAAATATAATAAGATGTATGTATTGTTTATTTTATGTACCATAAAATAAAGTATAAGAAATATACTTACCTTCCTTACTTTTATTATGTTTGTCTGTCTGCCTGTTACCCTTTCATGGCTATAATTGCTTGAGCAATCTTGATGAAATCACACGATTATACAAGCTTACAGTATTAAAGTGACCTAATTCAAAAAAGTTGTTATGTGGCAAATTGCAATAAAGCCTCGTGTAGCGTGTAAAAAGCCAGGGATGAAATTTGCTTTTTTCTTTTGAGGACAAGAACAAAAACATTACATAATTCAGTGTATTTGAACATTCAAGTTACCGCCGACGACGTAGCGTGTGTGTATTGCTTGTACACATTGTTGCTGGTGGAGTCATCTGGGGATACGTCTGGTGACTTGCCCTGCATGTGTAAGGTAAGTGAATTTTGCCGGCTTCATACACATACCATTACATAAATTCTCTTAATAAACGCGGTTTATAGCAAAGTAGTTTTGTTATAGCTTCTGTAATATGGAATTCCGCAATGGAATTCTGCTTCTATAAATTAGGTAAAATTTTATATCTCCTATATAAACTATTATACTACTCCTCCTCCTCGTGTCGATATCCTCATTACTGAGGGTCGTGATCCCCCATTTGAGGAAGTGCTTTCTCTTTGACGATGATTCGCCATTTGGATCTGTCTTTGGCGTCGTGGAGAGCATTGTGTAAGTTAGTATTCAAGGAAGAGCGGATCTGGTCTGACCATCTGATGGGACTACGGCCTCTGGAGCGTTTGCCGTCAACCTTTCCTGTGACAAGAAGTTGCTCTAGGTTGCTACCTTCCTTCCGGGCGATATGGCCGAAAAACTCTAGCACTCTTTTATATCTACTACTAGGCCAGTTCAATTACTGTGCTCATTCTACGTTTAAAAAAATAGTCGTGGCTATATTTGAAACAAAACAATTTCACAAACAATTGCTTAATCAAACAAACAATCATTCTTTGAAATCAAAAATCAATTGTATTTCGATTTCGCACAGTACGCCAGAATTTTGAACAGTTGTTTCACCTTTCCATTGAATGAACGTCCCGATATATGCCCCCTAACTGTCACGTGTGTACCGAAACGTGTTATAATTGCGCGTTAGTTTGCGAATCGAGCCGCGTACCCATATCGTAAGCATTTCAACGGCACATACAGTCAATATTTTGTTTTATTATATGGAACAATTAGACAGACGGTCGTTCGTTTCTAAAGTATATAGTTTAATAGATTATAAATGACAGACAACTGGCAATATATACTCGTAGATATACATAAGTTACACCGATATCTGACTGTATATCGACGTAACCTGAATAAGTTACGGTATGTTCCTATCCCACAGCTGGGCATAGGCCTCCTCACTACGTTCTATGAGAGAAAGGTTGTAGTTAACACCCACGGTTCAACGTGGATTTGTATATACATTACATCATCATCATCCTCCTGCCCTTATCCCACTCTAAGTGGGGTCGGCACAACATGTTACAAACATGTTGTCATATGATTTGGCTATGTATTTTACGACCGGCCGCCTGCCTGACGTCAACTTACCTTAGTCGCCTTTTACGACACCTCGGTAAGAAATAAGGGTGGTCTATTCTATGCAGCCGGATACCACACGGCATTTACCTTAGTCGCCTCTTACGACACCTCGGTAAGAAAGGAGGGTGGTCTATTCTATTCTGCCGGATACCACACGGCTCTTGTATATATATATATAGATTACATATACCCTCAGAATTCTTTAGAGATATATTGGTTTCCTCACGATGTTTTCTTTCGCCGAAAAGCCTGTGATAAATCGTGATTATCAATTAGACACGTAAGTTATAACAGAAAAACTCATTAGTGCAGAAGTGTCAAAACAATTATTTTGCTTTAACCCTCATTTTTTAAGAGAATCTGTGTGATGCTAAGTGTTTGAAGCAGGCAACGTTCTCATGGAGGATAACATGCAGGATAACTCACTACACGTATCACAAAACGGCGCCACCAGCAACACTCCACACAAGCACGACACACATTCACAACGACAATACCTGCTTCATACACTTAGCATTGCATTCGCTTAACCCACGAGGATTATAGCAAAGTAGTTCTGTTCTAGTTTCAGCTTTGTAATATTAAGTTTTCATCTAAGATTAAATCACGAATTGCAATTAGTTTGGTCAGGACTCGAGCGTTAACTTGTTAGCAATAAATAAAGTGTTCCTGAGCCACGTGCACGTATTTAAACAATTATTTTCCGTCCCGTCCGACAAACTATTCGGTATCTCTGAACTGTCACTTGTATACAGCATTGTAACTGCAGGTTAAATTGCGAACGAGTGACTTACAGTGTTAACGTGTTCCGGTATATGTTTTAGAAAAAATATAATTCTGTTCCGAATACTTTCTGTCTTATTCTGTTCTGTTATATAGTTTACGATGGACGGAAATTTTTTTTTCTGTAGGTATCCTTTGAAAAATTTCACCCATAATTGAATGAAAAAATATTTTTCATTCAAATATGTGTAATCTTAATTGTAGTAATAGAATTATTGTTTATTATTCAAAATGGAGGAAGGAGTATCACTTATTGTTTGTAATTCAAAAATTTCAAATAATAAAAGTTGTAAGTGACGGCCTGTTACTAACCCACTGCTGGGCATAAACCTCTTCTCTCAGATGATTTATAGAAGCAGGCGTTACTTTGCAGAAATCCATATTACAGGCACTATTACAAAACTACCTAGA
Source organism: Morpho deidamia (assembly GCA_947086505.1). NCBI lineage: Eukaryota > Metazoa > Arthropoda > Insecta > Lepidoptera > Nymphalidae > Morpho > Morpho deidamia. Next base: position 5,410,956 of record CAMTZC010000003.1, read on the forward strand.
ATATTAATATTCTTCACACTTGAGATAAGGGACTCCGACTCAATATGTTAGAGCAACTTGAGATGATAAAAAGTAACCAAGACCACTTAATTAACGAGCAAATAAATGTCTCCAATTCCGTTTCAGAGGGGAGGCGGTGGGGGATGAACTATTTAAGACTACTTGTATGAGTGGCGCGGCGCATTGCGATTTTGTCCTGACGCCTATGCTCCTGATGATGCTTCGGTTTGGGAGCGAAACGATCGTCGAGATTTTGGTGGTGGTTGTGTGCGCTGCTTGTGTGCATTGTTGCTGGTGGAGGCGCCTTTGGGTGAGCGTGGTGGCTTTTCCTGCATGTGTAAGGTGCGTTAATTTTGACTGCTTCATACACATTAAGCTTTGCATGCATCCACTTAACCCGTGCGGATTATAGAAAGGTAGTTCTATTACAGTGCTACTTCTCTCCAATTATGAAGCTAAGGCCCACCACGCTGCTCCAACGTGGATTGGTAGATTACACATATCTCCAGATTTCTCGTGATATATGCAGGTTTCGTCACGATGTTTTCCTTCACGGAAAAGCACTTAATACATTGCAATTATTAATTTGACACATAAGTTCTTCACTAGAAAACTCATTGGTGCCTGTCAGGGGTTCTAACTCATAACCCCCTTGAAAAAATTTCAATTAAAGTTGTATTAGCTGAAATACAAAAAAACAATTACCATGATCGTCAGAAAGCAATTTCAGAACAATACGTTTTGCAAAAACACATTAGTCAACTTTCTTTACTTAGGGCTGTGCAAAAAAGTTTGACCAAATGCCGTCGAAAAAGATTAAAAGGGCCCGCGCGTCACCACACGCCCTTTTTTCAGGCGCAGGGATAAACGAAATAAAAAGAAAACCCTTGTTACAACTAACTGCTGAGTGTAAATGAAAACAAAATCTGCTTTGCATATTGTTATATCTAGACTAGCCAGGGCATAGACAAATCATAAACAAATATATTTAATCGACTGTGAAAAATAACCGAACACATCGAATCGTATTAACCCCACTGGATCCAGATAACTATTTTTTTTAAATAATAAACTTAAAATATCAAAGTAAATAAGCTAGTTTTCTTGCTACTATGAGTTTCAACACTTGTACAGTATACTAGCTTACCCGGGAAACGTTGTTTTGCCATATAAATTATGTCTAGGGAATTTCTAGTTTATATTGTTCAAATACTTATAAAGGTTTCCAATAATATATCAAAACCTTTTTTCTTTAAACACTTTCTTTCTTAAAACACTTTATTACGCGTTTTTACTTTTATATTATTTATTTTTCGTCACACCAGAATGCCGCCAAAACGAATTATCCTATCCTTTTTTAAAATCCCCTCAAGTTGAGGGTAATGCCAATATTTAAACTTCCTAATACACTAAACTCAATACAATAATTTCTATCAATACAAAATTATTATTATTATTATTATAAAAATTTTAAAATTGCTAACAATATTATAAAAAAAATAGTCGAAAAAAAAGTGGATACCCTTATCACTTAAGGCTTTGAAAAATAGATATATAGCAGATCCTTAAATCTATACTGAATATTCATATAAAATTATATAATATAAAAATCGATCAAGACGTTTTGGAGGGGTATGGCAACTAACATTGTAACTCGACAATTTTATATACCTACAAGATAAACTAACCGGGCAAACATCGTTTTGACGTATAAATTATTTCTAGTGCACATTATAAAAAAAATTAAAAGATTGAATTTTAATGTTATAAAAATCACTCAAACCATTTCGTAGGAGTATGGTTATTAACATTGTGATACGATAATTTTATATATAAGACAAGCTGTTCGGGCAAACATTGTTTTGCCATATAAATTATTTTTTGGGAATTTCTAGTGTATCTTCTTCTTCTTCTTCTTCCTGCGGCGCTACAACCCTTTATGGGTCTTGGCCTCCTCAACGAGCCTTTTCCACTTCACTCTGTCCCTGGCCTCCCGCCTCCAAGATGTGACTTTGCCCATGCATCTCAGGTCCTCCTCGACACAGTCTCTCCATCGCTTCCTGGGTCTGCCTCTGGGTCTCTTTTGCTGCGGGGTCCACTCATTTCTAGTGTATATTTAAAAAAAATAAAAAGATGTTGTCCAAAAAATTTGAAAAAAGTTGAGGGGTGGTCCAACCATTATCACTTAAGGGTATGAAAAGATAGTAGCCGATTCTCAAACCTACTGAATATGCATATAAAATTAAAAATCGGTCAAGCCGTTTCAAAGGAGTATGGTTACTAATATTGTGACACGAGAATTTTATATATAAGATTGTAAGGCAATGACCTCGTCTTCAAAATCAAATACTTCATAGTCAAGTGCAGAAAAAACTATAAATACAGTCTATAAGTTTTTCTGAGCTTACGTGATTCTTTTGGAACTCGAATGCCAAGGTACATGAAAAAAACAACTTTACTAACAGGTTGCTTCATATATTGTAATCAATTTATTTATCGTAAAATGTTTATATTTCAGACATCAATCGTATCGAATCATTATTATAGTGAGAGTTTATTAGTTAGAGTCCATGAGCGCCATATCTCAAGTCTAGATTCTGACCGGGTGCGCCCAGAAATACAGAATTAATTCGTATTATATTGGTGATCCCAACACTGATCTTAATTTTTATTCATAGCATATTTAATCAATATAATCTCAGAAACAATGGTTATATTGCCGTTAATAAGTCGTCAAAACCTACATTCAGGGTACGTTGCGAGCAGGTGATGTTAGCACTGCTAATATTTGGCGGATCTCGGCCTGGCATAAATCCAAAAAATAAAAAATCATTTAAATAAAGTATATTTTTGTTCAATTTACTCGTTGTGTGGTATCCGAATGAGTAGAATAGACCACCCTCATTTCTTACCGAGGTATCGTAAAAGGCGACTAAGGTAAGTTTACCCATCGTGTGGTATCCGGTTTAGTATAATAGACCACACCCTTTCTTACTGAGGGGTCGTAAAATACGACTAAGGTAAGTTGATGTCAGGCAGGTGGCCGGTCGTAAAATACATAGTCAAATCATGTGACAACATGTTTCTAAAATGTTGTGCCGACCCCACTTAGAGTGGGATAAGGTCAGGAGGATGATGATGATTTTTGTTCAATTTATTAACTTTATAATGAAACGTTAACGTTATAATCTAATACCAAAAATAATTCCACAAAATGATTAGAATTAATTTTAAATAATTTATTTGTATGAAGCTTTTTAAAGTTTCACATACAATGAAACTATGATATTCCAGACCAAAAACAATAAAAAAGCCGACAAACGATGGTAGTTTGTGTTTTAAAACTATGCTGAGATCTTTCATTCTAAAAGTGCACGCCCCTCCAATGTCTTTACTCACACAGAGAAAACTTATGTGCAGACGAAATACACGCAAACTTGTTATTCTAATTGGCTACTCAGTTGCCGGAGCGCGCATCGATTATTGCCAAAAGTACAGTTAGCATGTCCAAAAAGAGAGGATAAATAATTTTTATTTTTTATTTAAAATAATAATTAGATAATTTTTTTCTTTAATAGAAAAATATGGAGAATTTTATAAAACTATGTGGCGAAAAAAAACGGGCAAAACTTAACATCTATCATTATTTCATCATTAAAGCCATTGCTTTTATTAAGGAACGAATTGACATGATTGATAGAAATATGTGGGAAAATACGTGTCGAAATGTAAATGAGATTGAGATAGAATATATGAAAAATTTAGAATTTATAATTAATGTTGAGTCTGAATCTGAAGATAGCGTCGTGAGTGAATAGCGTTAAAATAGTAAATATTTATTGCGGTTTATTATTTATCTTTTTTACTCATAAAATAAATGAACAGACTTCTGTACATTACGTTTTATTAATCATTCTAATAGTTGCATAATGAATATATGATATGATCTTTATTAAATTAAGTTGGCAAGCTAGCTTTTGATTGCAAATTCACCTGATGGATGCCGATTTAGTTTAAGTTTCTTGAAAGGGTTTGGAGATTAAATGTGTAACCATTCAGGGTTTTTACACGACATCGTACCTGAATGCTAAACCGCTTGGTGGTACGTCTTTGTTAGAAGGGTACGTCGGAAGTATCTATCTAGTCAAGACCAGGGATAAATTTTAGAAATATACTAATATGTTTTTTCTAGGATTCGAATGCGGAACTTCACGTTTACAATCCACAGCGCCTACTATTACTCCAGGGAAACGTTAAAAACTTACTTTTTATTCTAAAGAATTTTCAACATAAATTTGATTATAAATATTATATAATATTAATGTTATTTTTATGCAAACGTTACTTGTAACCCGTGTAACCGGATTGGTTGGTCAGCCAGTGCACAAATGATAGGAACGCGTGACGGAATAGACGTGTCATACAAAGCGTGCATTCTCCGCCATACAAATGTTTGACTTATACCAGTCGAGCAATTAGTTGACCTTTAAGTGCGCGAATGAGTCGAGTCAACTTTGAAATTGCTGCGCGCACACATATATAATAGTACAGTCAATATCACCTCCAGGAAGTGGGGCCTGATCTCAGTCGCCTCCAGTGCGGATTCCGCCGGGGCAAGTCCACTCTCGATTGTATTGAGGGTGTGAGAGTCCTGGTGGAGGAGGCGACAGCCAAGCGCGAGGTGGTGTTGGCGGTTTCATTAGACATCGCCAATGCGTTCAATACCTTGCCTTGGAGCGTGATCAGGGAGGCCCTACGCTTCCACCGTATCCCCTTGTATCTGCAACGCGTTATCGGCAACTATTTGGCCGACCGCGCTGTCAGATACCCGACGGCTGGGGGTAGGTGGAAGGAGCGGAGGATGTCGTGCGGTGTCCACAGGGGTCGGTCTTAGGTCCCCTCCTGTGGAACATTGGCTACGACTGGGTGCTGCGCGGTCAGATGCTCCCGGGAGTGCGTCTGTTCTGTTATGCAGACGACACTCTCGTGACTGCCCGCGCGAGCACCCACCGGAAGGCCCGCATACTGGCGACCGCGGCTGTAGCTCACGTCGTGGCCCGGATTCGTCGGTTAGGTCTGGGGGTAGCCTTGGAGAAATCCGAGGCTATTTGTTTCCACAGGCCTCGGATGGCGCCCCCAGCGGTCTCCCGGTTGGTGGTGGACGGGACGTCCATCGGAATCTCAGGTACTTTGCAGTACCTGGGATTGATTCTCGACAGCCGATGGACGTTCGAGGCCCACTTCCGGCGGCTCGCCCCAAGATTGAAGGCGACCGCCGGAGCCCTGAGCAGGCTCCTCCCGAATGTGGGGGGGCCTAATGCAGGCTGCCGGCGCCTTTACGCTGGAGTGGTCCGGTCAATGGCCTTGTACGGCGCTCCCATCTGGGCGGAGCGGCTGACCGCCAAATCCCTGCCCCTTTTGCGCGGGGCGCAGAGGATTATGGCGATCAGGCTAGTGCGAGGCTACCGGACTATCTCTGGTGAGGCGGCCTGCGTCTTGGCCGGTTCCCCTCCGTGGGATCTAGAGGCCAAGGTGCTTGCTCAGGCCTACCGCTGTAAAGTTGAAGCCCGTCTTTCGGGGGGAAACTCTACGGCGGTGGAGGTGGATTGGCGGAGGACAGCTCAGATGGAGCTTCTCCGCCAATGGAGGCGGCGGCTGGAATCGCCCAGCGCAGGATTCAGGACGATTTCAGCCATCCAGCCCATTCTCCAGGGCTGGGTCGCCAGGAGGCACGGGGTCCTCACCTTCCGCCTTACGCAGGTACTTTCTGGACATGGTTGTTTCGGGAGGTATCTGTGGAGGGTGGCCCAGCGCGAAGCGTCTGGTGAGTGCCACGAGTGCGGCGCCGAGTTCGATACGGCGCTGCACACGCTCGCGGACTGCCCTGCTTGGGCAGTTCAGCGGCCGAAGCTCGTGGCAGAGGTGGGGCGCGATCTCTCCCTGCCCACCGTGGCTCGTGCCATGGTGGACAGGGAGGCATCGTGGGCAGCGATGGCCTCCTTCTGCGAGGATGTTATCTTGCGGAAGGAGGCGGCGGGACGGATCCGGGAAGTCGAGTCTTTGGATCCGATCCGCCGCAGGCGAGCGGGGCGCAGGCGACTCGCCGAAGTCCGTCGCATGCCGCCCTAACGGGGACCTGCGAGCGTTCCGAACGGGGTTCATCGGACGCTCGCTAAAATTAGGTCCCCAAGGTGGTCGATGCATCTGGTGCTCCCGATGCATCGATTAGCGGTGGGAGGGGCCACTGCTTAGAGAGGCCCCGACCCGGAGGTGGCGCTCTCCGGGGTACAGAGCCGCTGCTGGCGGGGATGGGGGCAATGTGTACAACGTTACCCTGTCCCCGCCACCAGCAGCGTGGTGGAGCACTGTCAGGTTTTTAGTCGGTGAGAGTCCGACATACCCACCGCTCGTCCCCGTCGGGCGGTGACGACCCATAATGGGTTTTCCTGACAAGAAAAAAAAAAAAAAAAAAAAAAAACAGTCAATATTTTCTCACACATTAAAATAATGTAATTTGGTGGAGGGGCGTGCACTTTTAGAATGAAAGATCTCTACTACAAACTAACTAACATTAAACTAGCGTATTTGAACACACTTATTTTTACACCATTTTTTCCTCAACTAGTACTCGCTAGGGTACATAATTAAAGACCGGAAAATACATTTCGAATAAAGGCTTTTCTTGTTGCCAAGGTAGAATTTCTCGGCGCAAAGATTTAAGTGCCCTCAAAAGCAAGAGTCGGTAGCTCAAAAGCGTACAACACAATCTTTACAACACTATCCGTAATTTGCGTAAGTATCGCGAATTATAGCAAAATAATTTTAGTATTACTTTTGTATTATGGATCTCCCCAAAATAACGCCTTATTCTATAAATTATCCGTAATTTGGTTGTAATGTGCTACACAACCTAAATTCTAAGCTCTTCAGTTTATTTAATATCAACTTATTATTTTAAACTAGTTTTACTTCAGATACCCTACCGTAAATAGCAAATTCACAAGGATCGCTTAGAACGCATACAGCGACGGTTCAAACATTTTTACTCTATTGGATCGAAGATTACCTTACAATAGCCGACAACATTCAACCTAGTCTCACTCTCAGATAGGCGCAAATTACACGATATGCTTTTTCTACACTTATGAACGGAGCTATCGAAAACTCCACATTATTGGGTCTAATATCTCTTATTATTCCTTTTCGTATGCCACGATATCCCATTGCATTGTTCACTCAAAGAGGGTACAAAACTAATCTCAAACACCACCATTTCATACCAAGGTTGAGCAGAACATACAAAGCATTGCTATCTAAGGATACGTCTCTCGATGTGTTCTACGATTCATTATTATATTTGTATTGTCCTTTTCTTTTAAGATCCATTTTTCAAATAGTTTTTAATTAGTTTTTATTCATATAATTCGTACTTAATTAGCTTAAATTTTCAAAAATATATTGTCATCGTACATGTCTAAGTAAGCTGTGATAGCCTAGCGAAGAGGCCGTGCGACTCTCCAGAGACGACATAAGTTCAAACCCCAGGCAGGCACCGATGAGTTTTTCTATTACAAACTTATGTGTCTAATTGATAATTGCAATTTATCACACGCTTTTCGGTGAAGGAAAACATCGTGAGGAAACCTGCATATCTCTAGAGAAATTAGGGATATGTGTAACCTACCAATCTACATTAGAGCAGCGTGGTAGGTCTTAGCTCCAATCCTTCTCTCCAAAAACGGAGAGAGGAAGCCTTAGCCCAGCAGTGTGCATAGTAACAGGCCGTTACTTACATGTCTAAGTTGCATGCTGCGTCTGCTTATAAATGGCATTAGGTGTAAAATTATAAACCTTAAGCTTTTTCTTCTTTATATTTAAATTGCACATAATTCTGTTGGAAGACCTAATTAAATATATAAATAAATAATACATATCGTATCAACTCGTCTCCTTTGCAAACCCCATCATTGAACGTTTCATCTGCAAAAGTTCTGCTTTCTGATTTTAGCCACTAGTCATCACCATTGACAGGAAACTGATGGCATCATAATTCTATCAATAAATATGCTAACCGATAACAACTTTGGCGAATATATGCAAATTCGCCAAAGTTGTCTGACTGTTATCGGTGTGGATTAACGGATTTACATGAAATTTAGCAGAAGATTAATTATAATCTATGTTAAAAATCTGAATTCCCTTGAACTGAAGTCCCTTAAATATAGCCATGGCTTAATTCTATAATTTCATTATCAACATCTTAAACTATAAGGTGTAATTTAGCGTTTGTACTTAAGAAGCCAGTAAGGATGTCGGTAAACACACGAGAAGACGTAAAACGCACAATAAAACTTACTTGAACGTTTTGGACATACGAGTATCAAATAGACGGATATATTTGTAACCGAGACGCAGATAAAAGCATGTAAACGAATGTTATTTATATTCATTCTCCGTCCGGCCATTACTGAAGGTAAACCCTAGTCTTAAGATTCATGACCCAACAAATAACTCGTGAAAATTTCGCAGGGTTGTCATTCTTAAAGAAAACATAATTCAATTGTAAATTGTAAAATATTCTTATAACTAACAATATATAAATTTATAATTATATTTTTTCTTCAAAGATCGAAAAGGAAACGTAAACTAACTGTACAAAAAGAGGCAAATTAAGAACTGTAATTTGGTTTATTTTGATTTTTAATATTGTTAATGTAGATACAGTAAAAGTGTTCTGATTATATTAAATGCTCTGCATCATAGAGATCGTCAGAAATATCATCAGGTTTAATATTTTCTTATTCATCTACCTAGGCAACCCTTATAAGTTCGCGAACTTGGAAGACACACAGGCAATCCCTTTCGTATGAAAAATTACCAAGTTCCCTTTAAAACAAAATTTCAGACTCCCATTATAAAGGGTCGTTTCTAAATCAAAGGTCTAAAAAAGGTAATTGAAGTCGTAGACTGAATTATAAGTTAAAATTATTTGTTAAAGATCATTCAACTCCGACATGGTATAATTTGAAAAACTTCATATCTGTCATCAAAAAAACATACGAAATTTCTTCACAAAATATATTTCAGATAAAACTAGTCTTTACATAAATAAACTAGGTGTGCCAACGGCTTCGCCCGCGTGGAAATCAGTGTGTCAAATTTTTTTTAGAATTCAAATTTTAAACATAATAATAGTTATTGTGAGTTAACCATAAGAGATAGAGACCTGCTATCGCGGACTGTTTGTAGTATTTTATAGATCTACAATACTTTAGTACATTATTTTAGTGTATCTGGCTGGTTTACGCAGCGCACGCGACGCAAAGCCCCCAGCAAGCAAGTTTTTTAAAAACTGCGCGATCTCTTCAACACAATTAACATAATACCGATATATACTATTTACCTAAACCATCCGGAAGTATTTCACTATCTTTTGATGAAAACCATACAAAAATCCGTTCAGTAGATTTCGAGAAAATCGATTACATACAGACAGACAGCTTTTCGTGACTTTGCTTTATAATTAGTATAAATTTGAATGTAGTAAACTTAAAAAATTGTATACATACATCTATGTAATGTAATTTAAAGCACCTTATGCGGCTCTAAGGTCACAAGTTATATAAGAAAATCATAATATATATGTATGTATCATATTAGGTATGATGTAAGAAAGCTGAGATAGTCCAGAGGTGAAACCGTGTGACTCCCTAGAGACGATCGTGGGTTGAAACTTCGGGCAAGTTTACCATTAAAAACTTATGTGTCTAATTGATAACTGCTATTATCACACGCTTTTCGGTGAAGGAAACATTGTGACGAAATCTGCATATCTCTGGAGAATTCTAGGGATATGTGTAACATACGAATCCGCATTGGGGCAGCGTGGTATGTCCTAAGACTTAGTTAGAGCTAACTTCAACCATTCTCTCCAAAAAACGAAGAGAAGAGGCCTTATCCCGGGAGTGGGATAGGTTGTTAATTTTATGATGTAAGAGGTAGTTTCCATCTCACAATTATTCACAAAAATCAGCCATGAGTGATTGTGTAACATTTATAAAGATTAGAAAGAACTCAATATTTAAATCCATTTTAATCCAAGCCGCAAGGTCACGGATTATACTGATCACTTCGTTTCAAATTACTTATCCGTCATGCTACCGAAATAAATGTTTAAAAAAATCTTAATACCTGTTTACGCTAAATTTCGGTAAATTGGTAGTCAGCTACTAAGAAAAAACTTTAGATACACTTTGTTTTTGTAAACTATGTAAATAGTATACATTATTTTCTTAGTCTGGAACATGAGGGAAACGGTATATAATATATATAAACAATCATATATAGAAACAATTGCAAACTTCACCTGTCATTAGTACAGCGTCACCAGTTCTTTATGGACCTTGATGGTGACCTAGTGAGGGTCAAACAGCTATCTAATAAGCATTGTACCGGCTAGCACAATACTACCGTACGATTGCAAGCAGCAATGGTATCAGCAAAAACCTGTATATGATCGAAAAACTTGTCGATGTTCGTAGAGATAGTCTTAGTGAGTGTGTGTAGTGGTGGCGTTTTGTTATATGTGGTGACTGGTCGTGCATGTATAAGGTATGTGTTTCCTGCTTCATACACTGAGCACTACATAGCAAGTAGATTCTCTTCTTAACAAACGCGGGTTATAGCCAGCCATAACTTTTATAATATGGAATGCTGCAAAGTAACGCCTTCTTCTATAAAATATTACCTAATTTATATTGTCAATTCAGCACACGCTTTTTTTGTGAAGGAAAACATCTTGAAGAAACCTGCATTTTTCTGGAACATCTCTCGGATATATGTAACTTAGCAATCCGCGTTGGATCACCGTAATGGTTTACTTTACGTTCGTCTCACACTGAAACATTAATAATATTTTTCATTTCTCAAAGTCAGTTATTCCGGCTTAAGTTTTCAAATCTTTTTCCTGGATACAGGAAGTAGTAAGCAGAGCACGTTAAGAACACACCTCTACTCGATCTGTACTAATTACGTTATCATAAATAACTTGATTGAAACAGAGTACAAATTATGACTACACGAAATGGTTTTTATTTCGTAAACAAATAACTGTTATGAAAGTTAATTTACGAAATGTTACTCTCCAATTGTTGGGCAAAGGCACCAACTCGCATTTATTGAAGGATTTTAGATAGGAATTACCACGTTCCATTGCGGATTGGCAGATTAACACATCTTTAACATTTTCTTTACAAAATACATGATGGAATGAAAATATCTCTTGAGCGCATTTGTTTTGGTGATTTAAATAGATTACAGAAATGTTTTACGTTTGTATGTTTTATGTTTACGTTTTACTCTTAACAGAGTACTGTATATTATAAAAGTAATACTACAAGATTAACTTTGGTGACATTTTCACCTACGCTATTCTTTTATTATCCATTTTTACACTTTTGTCCAATTTCGTGTATAATTTTTGACAGTACTACTGCGGATCATTTAAAATGTACGTTGTATAAGCGAGAATTCAAGAAATCTTAAGCAAAATTTAATTTTAATTTAACTTAACCAGTAAGTTATTGTAAAGGTCAAACGGTATGCACGCCTCAAGGCAAATATCCTATTGGCCCGGTTAATAACGTCGGTTATCCCTTAAGGCTACCATATATTTTGAAAAGGGTTCAGGGAAGGACTAAAAATTTCTCTTTTTAAAACTTTTTAAGAGTATAAGGAACTGAATAACTTTGAGTCATGAAAGAAACAACAAGATTTACATTAATACTGAATTAATGAATTGGTCTCTTAGCTATCTCGGGCAGACTATCATCGGAGAGTTACGGTGTTACGGTTTACAAAATAAATTATTTTTATTCTTCATCGCAGACATGGAACTATAATTTGTTTATTGTCTTGAAAGTTGACTGAGATAATATACTTACTTACTTGTGGATACCTTAGACACTTTTGTCTCAAATGTGCTATACTCGGCACGGAAATAAGAAGATTTATTTTATTGTTTATAGATTAGCGCATGACTTGGTAAGAAAAGATTCAGTCTAAGGTGGTACGCGCATGGCTAGAAGATGCCTATTCAATCTAGTTTTTAAAATACCTATAGTTAGAAATTATCACCTTTAGGTAGAAGCGGAACTACCTAAGCAATATTAAAACGACACAGTAATGATACTAGTTGCGTAGTAACAACACATGAACATGCTGGTTGAGATCAACCAAGACAAGTTGAAACACGATCTAAAAGCGGGAGCGTTTAATAATCGTACAAGCCTAGCTTTACAGCAAGACTCCAAGGGATGAACGGTCTAGCCGCGTAAGCGTAAGCTAATAACTGTACGAGTCGAGTATTACTACAAGACTGACTTCCATGTTTTTTTTTTCTTTTTTTTTCGAATGTGTCTAATGCTGTTAGCCCTGATGGCTTTTACAGCGTCACCGGTGGGATGGGCGAGCGCAGAAGCTTCGCCGGGTAAAATTGATAAGTAAACGAGTGTTTACTCGTAACTTATTGGGAGCGTCGCCTTAAGGGTGTCTCCTGCGAGACCGAACCTCGGCTTAAAGCGGCGCGTTTTGGAGGACTGTATCTAACACATTGACTTTGAAGAAGTCGGCATCACGGCGGCCGCGGCAGAGGGCTACGGCCGCTTGACACAAGCATGCGGGGACCTCGTCTTCGCCGGCGAAGACGCTGTTTGTGTGTGAATTGTGTGTGTATCTTGTTGGATGCTGTAATAGAATCGTCGGGGTCATTCAGGACGCCTGTGAAACTTGTTGGGTAAGTTGAATACCTTATAGCTGGACGCGGCCGCTATAAGGGGATTCGGGTGAATAGACGCTTTCTCAAAGTAAGTCTTCGAGAATCGTTTAAAAAGATCGGCTATCGTAGGAAGATCGAGATCTCTATGGAGATTCACGTTGCGCACGAACCACGGACAGCCGGTGGCTGTACGCATGAATCGATTTTGAAGTGTCTGCAACGGACACAGTCGTGACTTAGGAACGTGTGCGAACGCGACGCTCGCATAGGTCATTATGGGTCTAATGCAAGTCTTGTAAAACGTCACTATGTTCCGAAGTGACAGTTTACTAGACTTGCACAATATCGGATAGAGGCGTCCCATGGCGTATGCCGCCCGGTTGCGGACAACGCGGATGTGTCGGATGAAGGATAGGGTGGGTTGAAAGATAACACCTAAGTATTTGACTTCCTTTGACTTCCATGTGGCGAACTCCACCTTTTATAAACAATTCTCAATCGATCACGTGATCAGTGATGCCACTATACAAAACTATAGAAATGAGACTTGAGTATTGCCATGGATGAGACTTTAATGGCCGTTATGCGAAACCTCTAACTCTATATTATAATCATAGCTGAAGATATTTCATTGGAAAAACAATAAACTAAACATAGAAATAGTTCTGTAACTTACATGATACAAATGTCTTTTGTGGCAATGAGCATACACAGTTCTATGTCAAAATCTCAGATTTCGTCATTGTATAGGTTTAAATAATGATTTATATTATAGACCGTATAAGAATGCAAAAAACTTTAACGATGGAAAGATTTTAATGAAAAAGATTTTAATGGGGTCTATTTCTACGCTATTGCTTAAACTCTGAATTAGTAATACAGTTGTGTACTAAATTAACAACAATAAATAAGTTAAGCATATTATTGTCTATAAATATATATTTAAATATTTATCAAATGTACATTTTTATGATAAGACTATCTGTGCCAGCGGCTTCGCCCGCGTGGACACCTGCGTGTCACAATTTTTTTCTAGAATTCAAATTTTGAATTTAAAAGTAATTATTGTGAGTTAACGATAAGAGATAGAGACATGCTATAGCTGACTTTTTTGTAGTAGTTTTATAGATCTACAATTCTCTAGCACATTACTTTAGCGTATCTCTACTGGTTTACGCAGCGCATGCAACTAAAGCTCCCAGCAAGCAAGTTTTTTAACAACTGCGCGATCTCTTCAGCACAATTTACATAATACCGATATGTACTATTTAGCTAAACCATCCGGAAGTATTGCATAATCGTTTGGTGAAAACCATACAAATATCCGTTCAGTAGATTTTGAGAAAATTGATTACATACAGACAGACAGCTTTTTGTGACTTTGTTTTATAATAAGTATAGATAATCAATCATTAATCATCAAAGACCGTTAGTGTTTGAACTTTAATTGGGGAACAAATTCGTTGCTATTGTTACTATTTCATGATATCTCTCTCCCACAGAGTTTTTGCAATTAGATATTAATCTCCAGACAAAACATGAGACTTGCATTACATGTTTTAATTATCCTAGCGTAGTCTAAGTATATATACACTTATAGTCAGAGTGCACTCAACCCCGCAACGTTAGTGTTCACTGAATCGCAATGGATTCTTTCATCTTTTATTTTCGCTGAATTGTTTATTTTAAATACAGTAGTGAAATAACGGAAATACAAGCAGTTGCTTGTCATTTTACTACTGGACAAAGTTGCCCTCTTCATAATACATAAATTCAAAATATTATTTATTTAAGTAAACTTGTAAACAAGTGCTTTTGGATCGTCAACTCTACTGCTGGTTCGGAAAGCTGTTCCTACCAAGAAGAGCAGCAAGAAACTCTGCGGTTGCTCTTTTTAAAGTATAATTCGTATTACTAGTTACATTTAGTCTTTACTGTCTTGTACAGGGTCGACGAGTAGTCATGTCCACGCATTCGTATCGTCTAAGTAACCCTCAAAAGTATAGTAGGCTTTCTGTATTAGCCTTTTTTGATATTTTTATTGAACTGCTGCAATGGCAAAGCTAAAATCGCTTATAGAGTCTTATACCCAAACCTACAAATGACTTAATAATAATAATAAATTTTTATTTAGGTAAAACCCATAATTTGACAATTCCAAATACATATTACATACATACATACATACTACATATTCTTAGTTAAAGAAAAAAACATTAAAACTTACATACTTCTGTAAACGCAAAGCAGGAACCGCAAGCTTATGTCGGTTCCTACTTTTTCTATTATATACATCGCTCATCTTTTTATAATTATGTATATTCTTATCCATTGCTAAAAATACACTTTGTAGCAAATGTATAAATACTTATATTCTTAAACTATTCCCGCAGCGAAGTTAAATTGTAAATACCACGTATGGCTCTTGTTTTTAATACACTCAAAACACCTCTTTAATATCAGATTTTTTCGCTTGTTTTATATCGTAAAAAACCTGATGTTTCTAAAAGTAGGAAGGACCAAACGCTCCGAGTAAAACAAGACACTGGTATAAGACAAAGAAATAGTACATACAACTTGTACAAATAACACATACTTGTACAAAAATATTTTTTATTCCAAAAAAATTACATAAATACCAAAAAAGAGATGAAAAACAGATCTAAGTTAATTACCCTTGCGTTAAAGGTAAAACCTGGGAGTACAACTAGATATTGTATAATTGTTAATATCATTGCAAATTATTATTTTAGGAGCACCGAACTAGCGGGGCCATGCAACCGGTAATTCCAGTTTTTGCGTATACGCATCGGCAATCCACAACCAGATATTGTTAACATTACTCAGAATTGTTACTTTATAATACTATTGTTGTGACTTTTAACAATTTCAACAATTTTTTAACAAAAAAGATACATTTAAATCTTCCCATTCTATCCCATCCCGGACAGGCGCAAATGTTTTATGTTAAAACTTATGTGCATAATTGATATTTGCAATTTATTACATGCTTTTCTGTGAAGGAAAACATTGAAGAAATCAGCAAATGTCTAAAGAATTCTGTTGATATGTGTATCTTACCTTACCGCATTTGAACAGCGTGGTGGTCTTATAAATCGTATTATATGGTTATAAATACAAGGTGGGTTTAGATTCGACATTAATGTTGCGAGTTTTATACCTGTGTCCTGGTATTTCTAAGGCTGGTGGAATAATTTAAAAATAAAATCTTTGATAATACAATAGATTTAATAGGATTTACTTTAAACATGTGTTTGTTGAAGTTGCTACATAACATTTCTGAGAGAATAAGCTTAACTTTAAGACAAAAGTAGTAATAAAATTATGGAGTGGAGTCTATGTCCTAATGATGCTTCGGTTGCGGGGCGAAACGATTGTTGAGATTGTGATGGTGAACGTGTGTAGTGCTTGTGTATTGTGATGGAAGTGGTGGAGGTTTGTGCATGTGTTTTTACGAATCCTGCACGTATCGGGTATGAAAATACTGATAGTCCACTATACATTTTACACTATACTATATATTTTCTATTTACTGTATCGCAGATTATAGCAAAATAATTTTATTATTACTTTTGTATTATGGATCTCCGCAAAGTAACGCCTAATTCTATAAATTACTTAACTTTAAGTTTACTTATTAATACTGATTATTATGTAAGTAAAGCATTTGTAGTATAAAGTAAGAAGAGTAAGTAAGAAGTATTATTCATTGTCCAACCATTGTTTGCATTGATATTTGGATCAGCCTATACGAACTATTACACGACCACTAGCCAGAAGTCAGGCTACCGTTGGTAGCGAAAACGGTTCTTAACGGGCTTGTAAAACTGGTGAATGGGGATACTGACTGGGTATAACTGTTACATTACAACCCAATTATAAAGTAACATAATATTTTATATCTTAAAAAAGCAATTTCAGAGTTCCTTCCCGGTTTCTTCCGCAATACAACATTATACCTAGGTTATCCTCAGGCCGCCGTGTGGTATCCGGCTGAGTAGAATATACCACCCTCATTTCTTACCGAGGTCTGAAAATAACTACCCAAATCATGTAACAACATGTTTAAAACATGTCGTGCCGACCCCACTTGGAGTGGGATAAGGGTACGAGAATGATGGTGACCTAGGTTATCCTCAGGGTTATCATCAAATCACGTATAAAAAAGGTCGTCTTTGCCTTAATTGGTTAAGGCAATATTAGGTTCTTACTTCAAAATAAAACAAGATTCAAAATGTTATTTTGTCTTAAGTTTGTTGTAAATAATATAATCAAGATTGCAAAACGCTTTAACAAAAACTCTCAGATATAACTGTTTAATTTTATTTATTTTATACCGACATTTTAAATATTATTTTTGCTATTTTCTCGTGAAATCTATCTGCTGATGATGCTTCGGTTGCGGGGCGAAACGATTGTTGAGTTTGTGATAATGAACGTGTGTAGTTCTTGTGTATTGTGGTGACGGTGGTGGAGGTTTGTGCATGTGTTTTAACGAATGCTGCTTGTTTCAGGTATGAAAACGAATAGTCCACCTACATTTATCATTTTATATATTACCCGTTTACCTTATCGCGGATTATAGCAAAAAAATATTATTACTTTTGTATTATGGATAATCACAAAGCAACACCTAATTCTATAAATTATTTAAACATATCAAATAATTTTACTATTACTTTTGTTAAATATTAGCATTGCGCTAGCAAAAATATCGAGACATGATGTCGCCCCACGTACGATCTCACGTAATTAAACTCTCCCTACACGTCACATCCTGTTTTACTACGTGTTTTAATTATCCTGGTATAGCGTAAGTGCACACTTAAAGAGTTGAGTACGCTCTCGACCTCAGTACGCGGTTTTGTGTGAAATTTTGTTACCTATCTTTGCGTCTCATTTTAAAGGCCTTATTTAAAATCAGTTTTTTCCTAATAATATCGAATATGCATATCTCACTAATGAATATGGATGGACACGTGATTAAAGGGAGCATAAAATGCATAAAAAAGAAGTAGGACCAGAGTCGACGACTGATAGTAGAGTATGTAAGAGAAAAACGCGTTGTACCGATCAACGAAAGTGGAATAAGGGCAGGAGAATGATGATAACGATCAATATTCAAATTAGTGACTTATTCTAGTCTTAGTCATTTGTCAACTTCTCACCTCTGCAGGCCAACCTTGAACTCTTATTCCGACTCAATTGGAGACGTAAACTAAATTGTTTTGCTTTATCAAATCATGACGTCTTAAGTCGTTGCCGAAAGAGCGTTCAGAATGCTCCCTAAATACATTTGAGTAAAAGAGACAGAGTTATATATAGTTTATATAACGGTGTCCTTTTCAAACACACTTCATGGTACAAAAAAAAGCGGTTGGGTTTAGGTACTGACTTTGAATTGAATCTAAAAGTTCATGGTAGGCCTACTGATCTATTCTACAATTAAATCGCTACTTGTAAGGGTGTAAATTAATTCTATCTCGACGCGTTTCTTTAAATGTTATCATAGGATGCTCATTGTGGTATAATTCATTAGCTTTCCCTTTTTACGAAAACTTTTAAATAAAAATTACGAATATATGCATATTTGTACAAAAGTGTTTCGTTCTATAAATATATAAATTGTTCAGGTTTCGAGGTTGGCGGATGCTTCGCTACACACGGAAGAAATTTTTTTATATATTTATATCTTAAAATATGCGGGAAAAAAATAATGTTAAGGAACTTAACGGTCTGTTTAAATTACGGTATAAATTAGCAGCTCATTAATATGATAATTTGTGTAATCTATCTTCTATAATATTTAAGAATTGTAAGTTTCAGATATTTGAAGTGAACTTGATCAAGCCTTAACCATATTTAGTTTCTGACAAGTTAAAAAACCTTTTAATAAAATTTAATGTCCCTACTGTTAACCGGTTATGAGTTCCCTCGTATGAAGCCAATCCTGGCAAAAGCATCAGATCATGCTCATCATAAACATGCATTGTCATCGGGGATGGAGCAGCACGTTTCACCTCACTCGGCCACCGCGAAGTGGGTCAAATTTAACTTGTAAGATTCTACCTTCACATACATACATGACAAGTTAAATAAACGTTTTTAAAATTATTCTTTTATAATGTGTGATTTTAGTAAATAAATAATGCACATCGAGAACTTAGAACGAAACAACCGGCCAATTCGGTTTCGTAGAGCGCTGTCACTGTCACACACGGGTTCGTCGGTCTGTGCGACAGAGAAAATGCTCTATGAAGCAGAATCTAGCCGATTTCTCTCTCTGAGCCTCGATGTGCAATATTTATTGCCGCGTACTATACGTAGACGGTACAAAAAAAACTGACTTGTTCGTATTTTTTAACAAAATGGATATATAATTTGGGTTGATTTGCCCTAATTAACATACATGTATTGCAACGTAAAAAGAATGTAATGTAAAAAGAAATCTTTTATTTCGGTCATATATTCGTTGTTTAATTCAATGTCGACATGCAATTATAGCATTATATTAACGTTAACAACTTGTTTGGAGAGCAACCGTTGTTTTATTTTGCCGTATATTTTTAATAAAAATATTTTTTATAACATTTACAAACCTTCGTTTTTTTTCCTTGCGGTATACGGCTGAGTAGAATAGACCACCCTAATTTCTTACCGAGGCATAAAAGGCGACTAACACCCGTATTCAAGAGGCATACTCAGCTAAGTAAGCACAAATTACTATGCGAAGGAGGCTAGTTCACTGTGCGTTCCTCGTGTCAAGCCTTCCATTTCATAAACAATACTTAGGCCACACTCAACTAAAAGAACGCTATGCGTCCAACTGCGCGCTCTGATTGGTCCATTTGATGTGGCGTAGTTCAGTCTAGTTTTGACAAATGTCAATGTTATTAACAATTTGTTGTGTTGTTAATAACAAACAAACATAACCTTACTTTGGTATTCCCGTAATTTGCAGTTGATCGTGTTAATAATTTTTTTATGATATTTTGTGTATTGTGCGGTGTAAATAAAATATAGTTTAGTATAATGACTTCGCCTTTGGATTTAAATGCAAGCACTGCAACTCCTAAGAGGTAGAACTATTTTTCTTTAATTTATTATGTATGATAATTTTGTTGTATAGTTTTACTTATATTATTTACTAGACAAAGTTAAATGATTATAAGAATAAAATATAATAAATAGATAACTAATAAATAATTTTGCCTTTAACCAAAGCGGCGCGAACACTATGCGTTCGCTAAAGTAGCTCCCTATCTATTTTAGCTGTGCGTCGATTTTGACAAACGCATAGTAGAACATTTCACTCAAGTAATGTCTATGAATTGGTTTGAATGACCCTATGCGTCCCTGAGCACTGTGCATTCTCATAGTAATGTTTATGAATACGGGTGTTAGGTAAGTTGACTCGCCGTGTGGTATCTGGCTGAGTAAAATAGACCACCCCCATCTCTTATCGAGGTGTCATAAAAGGCGACTAAGGTTTTTTTTACAAAAACGAAAAGGAGGTTACGAAAATAAAAAGTTAGTGAAGACTTAAAAAATCGCCGAACAGATTCTTGAATCTGAATTTAAATCGATGGCGCCAAAATGCTTTGATTAAGTTTTCAAAACGCTGAAATTGAATAAATTTAAATTTTGTAAATGAACGGTTCATAGCACCAAAAATCCAGTGTAAACATTTCAAATGATAATAATAAATAATAAGTTCTTAGTCCCAGAGTATCATTTACATATTAAAATACAATGAATGATTTGTGATGCAAATGACAATGAAATGTTGTTGCTTTAATCTAAACAACGGAAAAATAGGAAATTGAGACATCTTTATTTTCCAATAAATCGGTCGTTGAACGAAAATTCAATTTCGTGTAATGTTTCAATTCTATTTGATAAGACTTGCTTTCACAATTACTTTTTTTTATTTAAATTTATTTCGTAATTGTATATGCATAAGCCAACTAAAATAAAGCCGGAAGTGTATTACATTATGGTTAAAAATTGCTTAAGTTTACTTACGATTAACAAAGAGAAAATTTTAGACTTAAGAATTTAGAATTAAAAAGGTTTTAGTTAGTGTTTTTGAGTAAGGTTGTAATTGTAACTGTGTATGTGCTGCATGCTCACACATACACACATACAATATCTATATAGGTTTAAATAACACTCGTAAAAATTTTTAACAATATTTATTTTTTTCATTTACGGTTATATGGATATTACGTTCAATGATATCGTTACCA
Organism: Morpho deidamia; assembly: GCA_947086505.1. Lineage (NCBI taxonomy): Eukaryota > Metazoa > Arthropoda > Insecta > Lepidoptera > Nymphalidae > Morpho > Morpho deidamia. Next base: position 5,432,001 of record CAMTZC010000003.1, read on the forward strand.
TATTTGGTTAGGATCTCGGCGGGACGATCCAAAACTCTATCTTGTTCTAAAAGAAAAAACAAAATATCTTTGTATTTTAGGATTAAATTAGTCCACTGCCTGATCTAAATTTAATCCCTCTATATCAATAGGTATCTCTACCAACTTCTGCATTCCCTTCAATCCTTCAACTGCTTGACTTCCATACTTCTTTATCCTATTGACCTCTACTGTCATATGGGTTGATAAAGTTAACTTCTAGAGATTTCCAGACCACACCTTCTTGTGCCGCTTGGATCCAGTGTCACGGATGCTTCGACTTTTTTCAGGTTACTAAGTCCAACTAAATACTGCGGTATCGAGTGCGCTTTAATATTTAAACGCCAATTTTCATCGTATCTTTGTCTTCCTCAGTAGTTCACTCTTGACAAAGTAGTTGTAGTTGGCGATATGTTTCATCAGTTATTGTAGCCTTTACAATGCGCCTCCATTTGTTGCGGTTTTACCAGCTTTTCTAGAACATTGGAGTATTGTTTTTCTAGTTACTAATCTGATCAAGTCTGTCCAACGCGTGGGTGATCGGCCGCGTGACCCCTTACATTCACCTTGTCCCTGGACAACGAGTCTTTTGATGGAATTTTCATTGCGAATGATGTGTCTGCACCGTCGAAGATAATTTAGAAGTGTTAGTGCTTAACGTCCAGAGTTTTAGTTACAGTCACCACCAGCAGTAGCGTATATTTGTACTAAGCTTATTACATTACATTGTCTTCACCGGAAATTTCAGTCTTTGTTTGCCAGAGAACTCAACAGCGATGACAATCCCGATACATCAGGACTATTGAACAGCCACAACATTAATAATGTTTTAGTTTTACGACAAACGTATACAGCGAGACCTTGACATCGCATTGAATGCAATGAACGGAAACTGGTTATAAAAGTCGCGATAGCAACAACGCTCGTTTTGTTTTAAATAATCAAAGCAAATGTTTAACACGGAATGCAATCTATTGGGAGCGACATTTACATTGTAATAGAAAACCTCACGGGAGTATTTCAATGTAAAAACACGGTTCTGTCGATGAAAAAGTTGCGGCTTTCCAGTTATTTGGATTAAACAATTATTTTTTATCAGTTTCTTCCAAAAAGCACGCATATCCAATAGCCATTTGATGCAACAATACAAAAATATGCTAAATGTATATACACTAATTAATAATAAATAATTTATATATTTATCAAAAGATCATTTTAGGGGTTTCTTAAAATCTAGTACTTAATTTTGTAAATTGTAATTTATAGATTTAGACGTCACATTGCGTAGGTTCATTATACAAAAGTAATGAAAATATCATTTGCTACTTTATTTTGTTACCAAAAAATAATCAAGCAAAATAATATTTTGATTACTTTTGTAAATTGTTGTGTAAATTGGTGTCTTTTACGTTTCTTAGGTCTTTGAAATTGACAGTAAAAAAGCTATACATTTTACTTTCTCAATGGGCATACTGGGAAAAGGTTTCTGTGCTATTTATAGACACATCCCACATTATTCGAAGTATAAATTTCAGAGGAACCTAAAGAAACGAGCGATAGTGGATAGATCGACGTCCCAATGAAGGTCAACGTTCCCCGTGAGCCACCGGCTAGCAGTGGCTTTCCCTATAAATCTAGTTCATTATAGTCTTGTGTAGAGTCTAATAGACTCCACTGAATTGTCGTTAACTATTCTACTGATTAATAAAAAAAAATTATTCTACTAATTTAATGTTTATCTCGTTTTACTCGATAATTAGTGTATATGTAAGTAAGGTATAATTGATTTATGTCGCCCATTAAATTTTATAGTTCGGTCAGGTTTATCATTCTATAATGTCACTACGGTCTAAACATTTGTAGCAAGCCAAGTTGAAAAAACCTTTTAAAACAGCTTTTAAAAAAAATTAATGTTGTTACTGTTAACCGTTGAGGAGTCCCCTCGTCTGGAGTCGTGGAAGAAGCATCAGGTAATGCTTATCATAATCATATATTTTCATCGAGACTGGACCAATTGTGTGGACGTTAGTGGACTGTAAAACTGGTGTAATGGTACAATAAAAGACCGGAACACTTCGTAACGCCTGTATTCGTTGCGCCATCCAAGAGAGAAGAGAGTGTGGATACATACAATTCACAGATTCTTACTACTAACATGTTGGTGTTGCCAACACCAATATGTAAAATTTCAGCTCAATCGGACACTGGGAAGTGGGTCAAATTTAACTTGAAAGATTCCGCCTTCACATACATACACGACGAGGTAAATAAAAGCTTTTAAAAGTTTAGTTGTCCTTTTATGGGGAGATGTCTAGTTTGTCCTTAGCACAGATTAGTTTACTTGCTAAAATACTCACTACGATCTTACATTTATATAATTGTGACTCATAAAAGTATATGTGTTCGTATCATCATCCTCCTGCCCTTATCCCACTCTGAGTGAGGTCGGTACAACATGTTATAAACATGTTGTCACATGGTTCGGCTACGTATTTTACGACCGGCCGCCTGCCTGACGTCAACTTACCTCAGTCGTATTTTACGACCACTCGGTAAGAAATGAGGCTGGTCTATTCTACTCACCCGAGTACCACCCGGCGGGTCGACTTACCTTAGTCGCCTTTTACGACACCTCGGTAAGAAATGATGGATGTCTAATTCACCCGGATACCACATGGCATGTCTGGAGTACGTATATGTTCTATAACTCTTTTTTATCAAATTTATATGAATATGAAAAACTTAATTAATGACATTCATTGACGATAAATATTTACAGTAGAAACTAAGAATAAAAAAGAATAATCCGCAGTTTATTGCAAATTTAATGTAATGTAAAAACATGCATTCCTTAATTTTGCTAGTTGGTAATATATTGAATAGAAATATTATTGTAAAATATGCCTTATGCCTAAAATATAATGGTGTCGTTTTAATTACAATTTTTTCTTTACACGTGTTGATATTAATGCATGAATGACAATCGGTAGTACCTATAATAATTTTTATGTACTTTTATATTTATGAAAAGGAGACTGCCAAAATTCTTTTTTTTCTGAATAAATATCACTATAAATATTATAAACTGTCAATGGGAACTTGCTAGAAAACTTATTAAATAATGATATTTATAATGGAATTTAAGTAGTTGATGCTTCAACGTATCAATTGTCAACTTGTTACTTTTTTTAACTACCTATACAGCGCTGGATTCCATGATGTATGAAATTCTGACAGTCTCCTTTAAATTTATATACATTATTTTTTATTATTCTTAGGACTAAGGTTATTTTTAATAATAATCACAATTTAGTGCAACCTTTATATCCAGCCTTTTTCTTTTTTTGTTCATTTTATACAAAAAGTCAACGGATTCTATTCATTGAAAAGGATATAAATGTAATGTTTGTATAACCCAAAAAGATTCATCTCGTTTTAAGGGAAACCTAAAAAAATACTTCATTACATATTTCTATTTCCTTTACTACGAACATTTTAGATTATATATAAATATTAAAATATTATTTCAAGTACAAAAAAATGATTGTGAGACGTTCTTTTAAATATGTATTATATCCATATAATACTGACAAGAATATGATGTAAATACAACCAAGTTTCAGTAACAATATCATGCTATAGCTATTGTAGAGTTAAGTTAAAACAATTATAAAATAATAAAGTAACTATTGATTTACGGAATCATATATTATTTGTCCGTGGCATCCAATAAAACAACAATGAAAATCATATTTAAATAACGTAATGCATTATTTTTACCAATTCGTTTATGACTGTGCAAATTATTTCAATGTATAGCATATTTCATGCTTAACAACAAAAGTAATATTTAGCGAACATAAAACTTACATTTTGGTGGCGGAGTTACATTCAAACCAGGATCCAAAAATAAGACACAAGCACTCACAATTCACACATATTAATCGCACTCATCGTAATAATTGCACTCGCGTACACAATTGAGCAGCACGAACCACACGTCCAACCAAGTCGGCGGATGCCGGGATACTGATGCTGGATTGTATATAGCTATTATCTAAGGGGTAAAAGCGACCGGTTTCACCCTTTCCAGTTTCCCAAAGTTAGCAGTACTTAAAGTGCAACTTTTAAATGAGTAATAATAAAATTATTTTGCTATAATCCGCGATACATCCGCGATGTATCACGGATTATAGCAAAATAATTTTATTATTACTTTTGTATTATGGATCTCCGCAAAGTAACGCCTAATTCTATAAATTATTTTAAATGAGTGTTAGCGCTTATTCTTTGCAAAAATTGAATTAATTTCTTTACGTAGAACCGCTAAGACTAACTGGTATAAGACGCACGTGTGGCGTTGAAATTTCTATGAGTACTACGCAATACGCATAGACGTAAAGTCTAGAAAAATATATTGAAGCTAAAATAGTACCTACTAACTTTATTAGTATGAATTTCTAAAAATATCCTGAATCCGCTAGTGGGATTTGGATCCAAATTATATACAATTTAAGTTTGTTTATATTAATGAAGCACGTATGCTATTACTTTTTCAGATATTAATGAAAAGAAAATGTATGTCAATATGAAAAGAAGAAATAAATAAAAAAATCGAATAGAATAGAAAGAAATATAGATGAAGACATCACATTTGTTCCCAGCTATCACACGGGAAATACGACCCCCTAGCTCCACCTAACCTTTTATATATGAGGCTCTTTATCACAAATGCCAAACGTACCTTCATAATTTTCGCACAATTATAAAAGCCCTTAGAAATAATAAAACGGGTTTCATGAGGCCTGTCAGTTTTCATCTTAATCCTTATTTTAAAGCTTTCATTTAATTTGCTTCGTTCGTATGACGTATGCCAGTATGGTTCAGTAATCTGTTGGGAGAATATGCTGCTAATATCTGTTTGAGCTAAATATTTTTATTAGCGTGAATACTTGTTACATACAAGCTGATACTACAAACTTGGTACCGCCTTGGAATGTTCCGATCTTATTTTCAGTAACCGTCAGCAAAATATGTGCAAAATAAAAGTTTTGTGCAAAAAAAATGTTATTCCATTTTCCTTGCAATTTTCCACGTTACTCTCTCCATAGCTGTAATAGCCCACCACAGCTATGGAGACCATGCGACTCTTTCTAGAGGGTCGTGGGTTAAAACGCTAGGCAGGCACCAATGAGTTTTTCTGATAAAAACTTATGTTTTGATTATTGATATTTACCACAAGCTTTTTGTCGAAAACATGACGAAAGAACCTGCATATCTCTAGAGAATTCTGATCATATGTATAACCTACCAATCCGCATTGGAGCAGCGTGGTAAGTCTTGGCTTTAACCCTTCTCTCCAAAAACGGAGAAAAGAGACCTACGCCCAGCAGAGAGAAAGTAACATAATGCGGTGGATAATCGGAATATACCGTTTCAGTATTTACACTGTAGTCTTTGTATACTGGCTATAACAATATACTAAAGGGAAATTTAAACAAATATCGCTGTCAAAAGCAAGGATGAGGCCCGATGGTTCAAGATTTCCGGTGGGAAAATACCAGATTGTACTTTCTCATCATATATTTATTTCTCAAGGGAAGCGAAATGTACTCTATCCTTATAGCGAGAATTATGTGAAAAGCTATTAAGTTAAATTTGAGCCTTATTCCTATAATCAACAACAACAGATACAATACGATAATGTAGTATAGTAGAGTCAACTAATGTAAAATTATCTTAAAAGCCAAATTCCAAAAATCTGCCTAGATTTTTGCACTTATTTCTTTACAAATTACTATTTTTTTTAATAGAACTTAAATAACTTAAAAATATTTTATGAAGTTACTCAAAAATTCAATGAGTAACGAATTAAAAGACAAAATTCCCCGTAAACTAATTTTATAACGCCGCGTAATCCTTCAGATTTTATCCAGGATGTTTACACGATAAATCATCTCGTAAATTTATTTTACAAATAATAAAACGCTTGTCAATTTTTATCGTAATCTTATATCCATTAATCTGCTTCGGGTAATTGATGCTTAGTCTACGATTACTCAAAGTCAGTTATTCCTTTATCGCGCTTTCGGGAAAGATTGAACGCATAAAATCTTTATTGATATTGTGCAAATAAAGAGAATATTTTCTTTTACAATTAAACCGAGTAATTCGCATCTCATTAAATAATAACTATTGATAGAATGTTTATAAACAAATAGGAATTTGCCAACGTTAAACGGTGTAAAACTTAACCCTAATAGCTCTATCTAGAGGATAGCTCAATCTACTCGTATTATAATGGATTTTTTTAGTATGGCAACAATAATATATTTTATGAAAAGCGGTCTTACACATTAAAAGGTCTTTATAGTTTCTTATGTATTAATAATTTTCATACTTATGCGCATAGTTTATTTATAAAAAAAGCAGGAGAACGAAAATGAAAATGCTGTGCTTATAAAAAGGTTTTACATAATTCAATATAATTTGTTTCTATTTTCATTGCTTCTTTAACTAATTTTTAAAATTTAGATCTATGTTTAATTAAAACGCGTTCAACCTTTTCACTTTATGTCTGTAAGTTGTATAGTAAGGCAGTGATTCACAGCTTCTTTTATAGTTTATCTTAATTCAAATCCAAGAGCTTATAAGCTCTAAGCTATGCACCCTTCTTTCGAGAAGGTCTCGCGTTCCAACCCCGGGCAGGCACCAATAAGTTTTCTGTTATAACTTAATGGTCTGATTTGTAATTACAATTCATCACGCGCTTTTAGGTGAAGGAAAACATCGTGAGGAAAACTGCATATCTCTAGAGAATTCTAGGGATATGTGTAACCTACCAATCCGCATTGGAGCAGCGTGGTAGGTTTTAGCTCCAACCCTTCTCCCCAAAAACGGAAAGAGGAGGCCTATGCCCAGCAGTGGGAACCTGCATATCTCTAGAATTCTACTAATCCACGTGGTAGGTCGTAGCTCCAATCCTTCTCTCCAAAAATATTCTATGCCCAGCTATGGGATAGTAACGGTCGTTATTTTACAACTTTTTTGAAATCCAAGAGATAGACAAATTATTATATTTTTTATATTTGGTAATATATATGAAGTAAATCAAATCTTTACTTATTAACAAACTCGACTTAGAGTTCTTGCAAAATGCCACAAACGTATTTTATAGTATGTATAACAATATTTTGCACGGGGAAAAAAGTTTATATTTTGCACCGAGAACAATATTAAAATAAAAATGTCGCTTCATTGCGGTTGGTAAATAAATTAATATTGATGCTTCTTAAGTATTCATGAAATCCTGTGTTTCGAATCATCAGGAGTTAAGCTTCGCTTATAAATAAAAAATAGCAATTACTATTGTGTTTAACGTTTCACTAACTATTGTAATGATGCTCCTTTAAACTTTAAACGATTTATTTTATTCGTCTCCACCGACCAAATATAGTTTTATTTTTATTTATTTAAAAATAAACAAGATTTACATTATTAATACTATAAAATACTCAACAAACTATTATATTAAATGTTGTCTTAATTATAGATTATCACGGTATGCAATAGAGTCGCGTTATCATTATTCATCACCATTGTCCTGCACTTATCACCCTCTAAGTGAGGTCGGCACAATATGTTTTAAACATGTTATTATATAATTTTGCTAGGTATTTTACGAGCGACCGCCTGACGTCAACTTACCTTAGTCACCTTTTACGACACCTTGGTAAGAAATGAGGGTGGTTTATTCTACTCAGCGGGATAGCTAATGGCTGGTCAACTTACCTTAGTCATCTTTTACGACACCTCGGTAAGTAATTAGGGTGGTCTATTCTACTCAGCGGGATACCACACAACAAATGGTGTTTGAAATAAAACAACTTCAATTGTAAATAAATCAGTACACCCTACGCTTTACTCTAACTACTAAAATTTTGCAAAGTAATGATGTATAATATATTTCTTTTATTAACGACGAAGCTGCGGTGTCTAGCTAGATCGTCTTTTTGACTATCATTTTTTGAAGCGGACAATATACCGAATGCCGTTAATACACGGTACATTGTCCGATTTATTTTAAACGTAACAAAAAATCAATTTGTTTGCTATTTTTAGAGGTATTTCTTTCAAAAATGTCCATGAATGCTCAATCTTATTGTTAGTGAAATTGTTCAATATGAACAATTTGACAAGGAACTACTTTTTGCGTTAAGCTCATAATGCCTTTGCCGCCAACTCAAGTCGTCGAGATCTGTAACTATGTTATGGGAGCAATTTAGACTTTTAAGAATTATTACCAAGCTGTAAATTGAGATGATGAGCTGAAATTCATCCATAGACCTTTCTTAGCTCCTTATTTTCCTCTTTGATTTGATGGATGGATGATTTTTGATGGATTTTAGCTAAGACTCATCTCACTCCAGCGCGGATTTTTCTTGAGATTACAAGATTTTTCGTAATTTTTGTTTGCTATGAAAATAGTGATAAACTGCAAAATATTGATAATCCCATAAGTTGTTAGAAAACTATTGGTTTTGTCCGCTATCCCCCAAAAAGTGAATGCGATAATGTGAAAATTTATACTTCTCGCATGTCCAACCGGAGTTTTTTTTAATAAGTCAGTATGGAGATATAAGCTACTTTTGAACTCCACCGTACAGTCAATATTAAATCAACAAACCTAACACTACTGTTGTGTAAATGCCTAAAATGATGGCTAGTTGGCATGGTAAATCTATCTATCGGCTATTTTACGTGGGTACAAAATATTTCATTTTTCACAATGGCGTTTAAGTAAAATTTTGGATAGCTTTGTATGACATTTATACTACAACGTGATGTTGTATATTGTTGACTACTGCGTTCAAATTTCCAATTCAGTGAAATAAAACTTATCCAGACTTTCCGGAAACAACGTGTTGAACATTTTTACATTCTTCGTAAACATTAGCGATAAACAACTCAAGCAGGTTTATTTGTTACATAAAACACCGGAAATCTTCCAACTTTAGTAAACAGGTCGCATAAACGATAGTCGATATATTGTACTGTAAAAAGTACTTTGAATTCATTACCAATATTTTCATTGATTCAAATAGATATTTAAAATATTGCAAGTGCGTGTCTACGTTTGATCATACTCGTATATCTTATATCTATCTACAGTAATAGATTAAGTAGGTTTGCGTGTTTTGTGCTTGGTTATGTAAATTTTTTAATATACCCTTAACCTTAAACCCTTCCCTCCATTTTTGAGGCTTAGACCTACTACGCTGCTCCAATGCGGATTGCTGGGTTTCACATATCTTAAGACATGCTGGTTTGCATGCAGGACGTTTTTCTTTATCGAAAGCGTGTAAATCGCAAATATCAATCCAGCAAATAAGTTAATAGAAAACTCATTGGTGCCTTCCCAGGGCTTAAGCCCTTGATCCCGTAGAAAGAGCCGCATGGTCTCACCGCTAGGCCTCTGCTTCCTCATATAGGTATTTACTTTTTTACATATCTGCCGGAAATAAACAATGTCCTACTGTATTTATGGGTTCGGTTTATTCAGAAGTTCAAGATGACAGGAAGCAAGTTATTTATATTTTTTGGGTATATTTTCTTGTTACTATATATAGACTGATTTATAGGCGTTACTTTGCGGAATTCCATATTACAGGCACTATAACAAAACTACTTCGCTATAATCCGCGCGGGTTAAGCGAATGCATGCAAAGCTAATGTGTATAAAGCAGGCAAAATCAACGAACCTTATACATGCAGGACAAGCCACCACACGCACCCCAAGGCCCCTCCACCAGCAACAAATCACACAAGCAGCACACACACCCACCACCACAACAATCTCGACGATCGTTTCGCTCCGAAACCGAAGCATCATCAGGAGGATAGGCTCTACGACAAAATCGTAATGCAATACGATAGGATAGGATAGGATAGGCTCCACGACAAACTCATACACATTAGCTTTGCATGCATTCGCTTAACCCGTGCGGATTATAACGAAGTAGTTTTGTTATAGTGCCTATATATAGACTATCTACGGTACAAATAAACGTAGTTTGGTATTAATAAGGGCTCGACGAAATTGTGTATTGTGCTATGATGAACGAACGCAAAAAGTCGAAAAATTATCGGATTTTCCGTCACGTTTCACCGAGGATCGAGATGTAACTACCGTTACCTTTTAATATTTCAGAAGATTGCTCACATCTTTTCCGGCTTTGTTTCATTATCTTCTATTACATTACTCTTGCTTTTTGCTGTTCTACTGATAGTGAAGTCAGAAAGAGGCAAACATTTGGACCTGTTCCAGAGACACACCTATGGATACTTTTGAAAACAACACTAAAATTTCTAAAGTGTGGTATCTTTCTGAGTAGAATAAACCACCCTCGTTACTTACCGAGGTTTCGTAAAAGACGACTTAGGTAAAAATGACCCGCCGTGTGCTATCCGGTTGAGTAAAATAGACCACCCTCTTTCTTACCGAGGTGTCGTGAAATACGGCAAAGGTAAGTTGACGTCTGGCAGGCGGCCGGTTGATACATAGCCAACTCATTTGACAACATGTTTTATAACATGTTGTGCCGACCCCACTTAGAGTGGGATAAGGGCAGGAGGATGGTGACTAAAATTTCTACAGTCTTTATAAAAAAAGTTAAAAAATATTGAATTACCTTACTATAAACCGCGATTAGAGAAATTATATCTGATATTAAAAGTAGAGTATATTATTATTAATCACGCCTTATGCATACAGGATTCTTAAAATGCATGCACTACAAAATTATCTTTGTCTCCTTACATTAAGCATGCCAATAATTATAGTAATTAATAAAATAAACCCTATATATTAAAGGCGATTTCAAGCTACATATAAGAGAAAAAAAAGTGTCCAAATCGGATCAACGGTTTCTGAGATTAACGGGAACAAACGCACAGACACAATAACATCAAACAGATAAATAGACAAAAAATTTAAAAACTCTTGTATCATGCGTAGAAGCCTATTTTAAGACGACAAACCTATTTGTTTTTTGAACATATTAAATGTATTGTTTTGAAATCTCAACGATTTTACTATATCTAGGTATAGATATAATTATACTGTATTTTTGACTTGCCTGCTACCCTAAATCCTCACGAAATACAAAACATCAAAAGAGATCTAATTTGAACAAATGTCCTTCAATCATAACGACATAAATACATCCGTTAACCCCCTTAAGTATAAAGCATCTTTTTGATTTAAGACGCTCAATAAGTGAAGCAAATGTAGCAGCTATTTGTACCCAAATCAATGTGATTATCAAATCACCCACTAATCAGTTTATGCTACACACGTCCGCCATTTCTATTAACGCATATATGAACAAGTAACTTGTGTTGCTATCTGTAGTACTCCATATGACAAATTATCATGTTTCTAGTCACGGTTATTCGGATAAGAGATTAAATTTGGTGTTAGCTAACCACAAACAAATTGAATACTGACTTCCATTAGTGAATTGCTTCGTTATCAGTCCAACGGATTGCACCGGTTGTAAATAAAAGTAGATATGGTTTTGCATTCAATGATAATTCAATGATTCATGATCTAGATGGACCAGATTTGATGTACAATAAACTATCAATATCAATAACTATTATAAAACGAAGTCCTTAAAATCTGTCTGTCTGTATGTAATCGATTTTCTCAAAATCTACAGATCTGATTTTTGTACGGTTTTTACTAAAAGATAATGCATTTGTTTCAAAAGATAAGCAGAGATACACTAAAATAATGTACAAGAGAATTGTAGACCAAGATACTACAAAAAGTTCACGATTACATTTCTCTATCTTTTATAACTAACTCAAAATACTGACTACATTTAAGTTCCAAATTTCAGTTCTGGAAAATTTTTGTGGACAATTTCTGTGAAATATTCAGACTAAGCCGCTGGCACACCTAGTTAAACTATAAACTTTTTCCACCTTCACCTTTTGATTTTGTCGTGAAGCGACAGACGGACAAAAATGCGCGGTGACGAACTTTGTCATTTTATGTAAATGGAAAATGTATTTATTTGCCTACTTAGCACACAGGGATTTAAGACAGAATTTGCCCTCGGATGACTCGGTGTACTCTGCAAACGAATCGACAAAGCCCTGGCGATCAACACTAGTAGAGAGGTCATTAATTCAAGCTACAATCGGACCCCGAAAGTGAAGTTATCAAAACTCCACTTTCAGATCCCGTGAAATGGACTTTAAAATACAGATAATCCACAAGACTTTTGCGTAAGTACCTACGAAAAGTACAAATTGGAAAATTATCAGATTTCCCGTCACGTTCGGTCGGGGTCTTAGAAGATAATGTGATGTAATTACTGGCTCGCAATAAATATTCCTCAAGTCTATAGACACACGCCCATTAGTCCTACCCACTTGAAGCTATTATCTAACAATTAAAAACTGTTATGACACCTTTACATCAAGGAGACTAAAGGAACGAAAGTAAGACTTGACATTGATATAAACGTTGGTTGTCTTAGATCATAACTATTTCAAATTTTCTATAGGACTTCACGTTTTTTTTAGAAACAAGCTTTATATTTCGTCTTTTAGAAGCATAAAAGAACTATTTTGATAACCGGATTAATATATTTTAAAAGCATCCATTGACGTTGCCGTGATAGGCAATATTTGTAAACGCCTCCTGGACAGGCACCTATCAGATTTCTTTATATAACATATAAAGGAACTGACAAGCATGCGGCTCCTACTTTGCGCCTTGCAAAAGTACGTAAATCGTTTTGGGTGTGGGTATAAGATTCTATAATAAAATTCCGCAATCAATTTTAGCTCTACCATTCAATCTATTCATCACTACATACTGGTAATTCTTCTAAAAATTACATACTTTATAACATTGTAAACATTGATTTAATTTACGAAATTATAAATCAACCGAAAATATTCAAATAGTAAAACCATTGTAAAGTCTTTAGTTAAAATTTTTATTCTTATCAACGTTTTAGAATTTCACCTAAAAACTTTTAAGCGTTAAGGGTTTATACGTTAAACATTGAGAATTGAATAGGTTTATAAAGAAAGCATGCCATTGTTTCCACGTAATTATTTAAGACCGCAAACCCCTTCCTAAAGTCTACTCTAGCTATTAATCCATAAACTAAATATTGTATAAAAATTACTCAAACAGGAATAACAAATAACCCAGCAGTTTTCTTTGCACCTGATCGAGATCGATATAAAATAAAATGGCTGAATGAACCAAATATTCCACACAGTCAACACAAAAGAGCGTAAACACGCTCTTTTGTGTGTGACTTTAAAGAAAGTCTTTAAATTTACAACCATAATTCTTGTGCAAGTTAATAGTGAAATGTTTTCTTCTGGTTTTCTAGGATAATCCAATTACTGCGGATAGAGAACGTTGCTACAAAAAAGCTTAGAAATTCTTTGTTTAAATCAGCGCAAATAAGGTTATAAACTCGAACTGGTGAATACCTGGCCCGGAAATTGTTTGTTTTCAATTAATTATTATTATCATTCCTTTCCCACCGATCAGAATATAAAACAACTGCCAAATATTGTAAAATTAGAGAAAAAAATTATATATTTAGTACAATTTTTAAATGATACATTTTATACATATTTAGAAAAATATGGCGAATCTCAGCCATTTGTACTTTAGGCTAGCCAATAAAAAGAACAATACCCAAGGATGTTTATATAGAAAACGAGTTTAAGACCTGTATATAAGGGCTTATATTAAAGTGTGGGCGAAATAATAAGATTATACCTAGAACTGTAGGCGTACCAAGGGAGTCAACAACTTTAGACTCAGAAACTCTCTAAGAAAGCTATTCAAATTACAACAAATTATATATGTATACACAGAATTTAACTATCTCACGTTGTTGTTCTTTCTTATAAAAAATTTACTCGAGTGTGTGAAATCATTAACAGTATGGATTTTTCAAATATTTTCTAAAAAAGATATCGAGCAAAACTCGGTCACTCACTCACTTGTTTTAAAATGGGTCATTATAAGAATGCATTACAGTGCGATCTAGTGGATTATGACGGTAACGTTGCAGTGACATTTTTGACGGAAAGTAAAACAGTTTCCTCTCGACGAAAATCAAGGAGTTTCTCCTCTATAATTCTGCGATGATTCATCTCTCCGGTGACGCTGTCAAAGTCATTGGAGCTTCGACAAAAATACACAACAGCACGTCCACTGTATTATGCCTGTATGTTTAAATTTTATATGCCATTTATACATTAAATATTGTTACCCCAGGTAGACTCACCGATGTTAACACGTTACAGCATTCCTCTAGCTACCTTCTCAGTAATTTTGAAGTAAAAAATTTTTTTCAAGACTTCCAACATTATGGTGACCATGCCTTTTGACGGCCAAAAAATGTCCTAGTTAAAGACTTCTATGAAGCAGTTACTATTACTACATTATAGATTTGATTAATTGAATATATATTGGAAGATAAATTGAAATAGGTTTCGCTCGTTGGAGGATGATTTAGTTAGTTACCGTCGAATTTACAAAAACCCTATGTTAAAAATATATTACAAATCCTAAAAACCAATATCAACGCCATCTAAATAAGTAGAATATGCTTTACAGATGCACGAAACAAAGAAACGACGAAAGATAAGACATTGTAAGTATTAACTATTCATCCTTATCGTCGAAATGAAATATTACGAGAAACACTATCCATTCTAACCCCCTATCGAACCCCCCCCCCCTATTGAACAAAACGTGCCGCGTCAAGACAAATTATATGTAACCGATCAACCTGCAAATACAAGGCTGTCTAGTCGTTCAACCTTACAACAATTATGTTAGTACAATTATGTAATCTAATTTTAGTGTAAACCTAATAGAGGTTTACACTAAAATTAGATTAACTGTTGGAAACCATATATAAAAATTTATTAGTTAATATTAGGTCCTTACATATGAAATTGGCGTTTTCTATGGGAGGAACATAAAGTCGTTTTTTTTTTAATGAAATATATTTAATTAATCAAAGTATGTACCATTGCTATGTATGCACTTTTGCCATCTCATAGGTAGTTCATTGATCCCCTTACTAAAAAAACCATTCGGGCGGGAATCAATAAAATCTTTGAAGGCGGTTTGGACTGCCCCATCGGAGTTGAATTTTTTTTCCTTGCAAGTAGTTATCCAAATTGCGAAAAAAATGGTAATCTGTTGGAGCAAGGTCCGGAAAGTATGGTGGACCAAGACATTATAATTGAAGCTCCTCTGATTTGGTAGCCGTCTGTTGTGAAGTGTGTGGTCTAGCGATGTCCTGAAGCAGCAGTGGCCTAGAGCGATTGACAAGCCTCGGTTGTTTAGCAGCTAGCTTTTCCATCATGGTTTGCAGTTGCTGACAATAGATATCTGCCGTAATCGTCTGGCCAGATTTAAGAAAGCTGTAGTGTACGACACCGGCACTAGTCCACCAAACACTTACAAGCAACTTTTTTTTAGTCAATTTTCGCTTAGGGCAGGATTTGGCTGGTTCACCAGGGTCCAGCCATTGCGATGAGCGCTTCCGATTATCGTAGAGGATCCACTTTTCATCACAGATAATGACTCGATTTAAAATTCCTTCATTATTGTGCCGGTTGAGTAACGTAACGCAGCAGTCGACGCGCGTTTGTCGATTTGCTTCACTCAATTCATGAGGTACCCACCTTTCAAGCTTTTTCGCCTTCCCAATTTGCTTCAAGTGGATTAGAATAGTTTTATCACTAACACCGGAGCCTGCAGCTAACTCGGACGTGGTTTGCGATGGATCCGCTTCCACAATAGCCTTCAATTCTTCATTATCAACTTTGGTCTCCGGCCGTCCACGAGGCTTGTTCTGCAGGTCGAAATTTCCAGAACGAAAATGTTGGAACCAAAAACGCACTGTGTTTTCTTTTGCGACACCGTCACCATACACATGATTAATCCTTCGAGCCGTTTCTGCAGCACTGGTGCCACGATGGAATTCATACTCGTAAATAACGCGATATTTCATGTTTTCCATTTTGTAAACAGAGTGACACAAAGAAAAAAACAAAAGAAGAAAAAACAAATGAATTAAGGGGTTTGAAACACAAATGCATGAGTAAATAGCTGTATGAATTTGAATTTAGAATTCCTAACCATAAAGGTAAATTTGAGATCAAAGTGGCCAGTACGACAAAACGCCAATTTCATATGTAAGGACCTAATATTTAGGATACTTTCTCATCTTCGTTTTTTTAATATAAGGTTTTTAAAATAAAGTAATAACGGGTGGATACAGTATTAAATAAATCTACTACATTAAAATGAATACTTAATTTATTTCAAAATTAAAAATAGCGTGCGCGAAAATATTAAGAAAAGGGAATAATTTAAACATATTTCTCTTATATCAAAACTCCTATTTTCGTATAAGAATTTATGGTTATCGTTATGTATATGTAACACAGAGTATAGCACATAATCTGTCTCTCTCTATGACTTGTCTAATGTTTGCTTAATTCATTTAATAGCAATCTTATGATGTTATTTTTTAAACGACAGTCTAACATTAATCAAATTAAAGACTGAAAAAAATTTGTAGTAAGTGATAAGATCATAGAGTTGATATACTAGAATAGAATAAACATAGACAGGACTTTAAGTGAGAGTGTCACAAGAAATAATGAGGGGAATCCATACGAATAACGAATATGAATCTATTCGATTCGTATAATTATCTTTGTCACATGCGCAGAGAAATTGTTACAACATGTTTCCTTTATATAGATAGGTCAATAATTCAAAAAAAAAACATTGTTGCCGTCATTGAATCGTTGAAAAATATTAAAAGCTTTTAAAAGCCATTAAACCTTGCTTTTTATTTATTGAATAAGTGTAAAGAAAAATATATTTGTTTATAAAATATTAACGGCGCGTTCTTGCTTTTTTTTTAATAATTAGAACATTTTTAGTAACTTTAAAATAACGTTTGCTCATACGCACGCTAATAAAAGTGATTTATGATAAATATTATTTGCAATCTCTTTATTGCAATATGGCAACATTTCCCCACTTTAGTATAGCACCTCTATGGATTAATTATCGCCATGTAAGTCAAAAGCAAACTATAGAACTATAGAAAAAAGCACCTGTGAAACTGAGATTGGAAAATATAAAATAGCGTCACATATAGGAAAAGGAACTTAAATCACTTCGCTATTTTGACAATGGATAGATACTCAACAACAGCTTAAAGTAACGGCCTGTTACTATCCCACTGCTGGGCATAGGCCTCATCTCTCCGTTTTTGGAGAGAAGGGTTGGAGCTAAAACCTACCACGCTGCTCCAATGCGGATTGGTAGGTTACACATATACCTAGAATTCTCTAGAGATATGCAGGTTTCCTCACCATGTTTTCCGTCACCGAAAAGCGTGTGATAAATTGCAATAATCAATTAGACACATAAGTTTGTAATAGAAAAACTCATTGGTGCCTGGCCGGGATTAGAACCCATGATCGTCTCTAGAGAGTCGCACGGTCTCACCGCTGGGCTATCACAGCTTATATTAAATTATTTTTCACACTTTGTGCTCAACGAGTAATGATTTACAGAATCTGACACGTCATTCCGCTTTTCTTTGGCACAATAAATTTAACAACTCATGATCTAACAATCTTCGGTAAGCAAAAAAGTGCAATTATTGGGCACCCTTCCACCTACTCTGATGCTATCTATGCATAATTTTGTTTAAAATAGATACTGATTGTGCTTAAAAGTATGATTAATCTTTACTTTGTCGAAAGCATCTCAAGTGAAAAGTAATTACGATGTTATTGTTGAAGATTTCAATAATAAAAGCGGTATCGGAGTTTTTGCACTATCATACACGCTTTGCGTTTTTGCACTGCCGATTTACTTTTTTGTTTATTGTAGATGGCCATAGCGTTGTAAAAGTAATAGTTAACTGAAGCCCGAAGCTAAATTAATGAATAATTTATCACAAAAGACTTGTTTTTAGTATTATTTGTATACTAACTTAATTTTCTAGAGGCAAATAGTAGGAAAGATGTATGCAAAAGACGCCTGTCGATTCCACACGTACATATCTTTAGTCTCTTTTTATTGTTAAATTATATTCCTTATTCCTTTCAACTGTATTTCACCATTAAAAGACTGTATATCGTACTACAATTTTTTTAAATAGCCGGCATCTTAAGTAATTTATAGAATTAGGCGTTACTTTGTGAAGATCTATAATACAAAAGTATTAATATTTTGCTATATTCCCCGATAAAGTAAAAAGAAAATATGTATAAGGCTAAATGTAGAGTGGACTATACGTTTTCATACCCAATACATCCTTGATTCGTAAAAACACATGCACAAACCTCCACCACCGCCACCACAATACACAAGCACTACACACGCTCACTATCACAAACTCAACAATAGTTTCGCCCCGCAACCAAAGGATCATCAGGAGATAGACTCCACGATAAAATCGCAAAGCTTTGCGGATTTTATTATCACTTTTGGAAGCGGCATCTCTCATTTAAAAAAATATTTATCCGAAGCAAAATTTGAATATTGCTATTAAATGGAAAAAGGCACGGTGACTGTTGATTTTATAGAAGTGAAGTTTAAAGATTCTCTACAAAGAGATATCAATGTCAATTGATTGGCAAAACGAGCGTTTGTCGTCAATCAAGAGCCGCTTTTGCCGCTGTCTATAAAGGAACTGAAGTTGCTGAAACGTGCACTAGAAACATCTAGGGCTACTCTCAAATGTTGTAATATTAATATATAGGATAATAACACACACGGTTGTTAGTCCTCAAAGTAAGTAACATAATACTTGTGTTATGGGTGATAAACTGGGTAACTATAATGTTCCAACTAAATAACTGATACAACTAAACGCATATAAATCTGTGATGCACTGTAATTTAAGCTTAAATCGGTAGTTCTGGCACTAATTTTAAAAGCTACAAAGGATAGTAGTCTCGGACTGGTCGTAGTTGTATAAAATTAGATGTTATATCACTTACAAATGGGGTGGACGTGGTCAATTAAAGCCAATTTGTCGTTTCAACTAGCAATATTTACTACAAATTACAAAACGGTATAATGAATCTGAAAGGATATGTGTAAATTAAAATTTAAAATTTTGTTTTTAGATCGAATGTATGTTAATTTAGAATACTCAAATTGCAACACGCTAATCATAACTTCTATTTATTTATTTTATTTATTTATTTATGGTACATAAAAATATGAAAAAAATAAACTTCAAGTATTCTTCCGTGTAAAAATTTATAATTTCTTAACGAATTTCCGAAGTAAACACGATTAAACTAATTATGTTTTGTTTTTTTAAGTAAAACCACAAAAATCCGAAAATCTACTGCGCGTATACAAAGGCGTATGAAGTTTCGGTGCATTTCCTCCTTTGGCGACCGTGTTCCATTTACCTTCAAAACACGGTACCCTACATTTCGTAAGACGTTTGCCTTAAAGGTAGACACACACTTCGTCATTGCCATCAATGGTCGCACTCGACCCAGTAAACCTCGAACATCATTCCACGTTTGTACCGGCTGCAATCTCAAAAGCATGAGCGATAAAAATTTTATGAAGCGGCATCCATGCAGTCTGGATCCATCTTTTTAAATCACCGCAGCTCTGACACTCGCCCCGTCAGTTCCAGCACGCCACATATATAAAAGGATATCATTCAAAATTCAACTTTAAAATATACTCTATAAGATACAAAATGTGAAAATTGTAACCCTTAAAAGTCATAAAGATTTGTGTGGCTGGAAGCGGTTTCGCCGGAATGAGAGCGCGAACGCGGACACGGTGCTCTTTTAAAGAAAATCAAGATGCAATCATTTCCACCGTCATAATTGCGGATGAGAAGGATCTCCAGAATCCGCGGAATGTGAAAAGATTTAACATTCAAATATAATTATAACAGCATTTCATTTACTGAATCACATTCTGCGAACATTCACTTGCAAATTTTTAAGGCACCCTACAGATTTTTCAAGCTTTAATTCATAAGCGTCGTTTTACGAAACAAGTGATGTCACAAAAATTTAGGTAAACTATTTGAGTGTAGTCTGTATCGGTTTCTCTTTTCAACATAGGGGGATCACTATGTACATCGCAGTTTAATGTTGTAACTACGCATTTATGTTATCTTCTTACCATCCAATTAACCTCATACTGCTTCAACCCAATGGATATTTTAGGGCAGTCATATTAATCCCGTTATATTTTATACGCCAAGAGCACCTTTTAACCCAACTGACAACCACAACCGCTCTGCTAAGAGTGTAGTGATCAAGAAGAAGTAGTTATTTGGAAATATCCATAGACTGTGATGGAAGGATTGTAACACCCTTTATGTCATTAAAAGATTGGAGCAACGACCGTTATATATACAACTTTGTCCTCGAAAAGTAAAAGAGGGGTTAGAGCTCTCGTACTGGACACCCGGAAACCCCTATAAAGAATAGAAGCAATTAGTATTTTATGAACACCTACATTCCACTCCATAAACGCAGATATGATTGAAAGATTCAGGCTTTCAATTCCCATCATGACATCATTACGCGGGAGAACACATTCTTCCGAAATCCCATATCAGATATACCGTGACGCAAATGAAATGCGAACATTAATAAACCTAAGATATTACTTTTTTTTGCCTTGCCTGCGATATTACATATTACAGACGAATTCCGTCGCCAATTGATTAAGTCATTTGTCATTCACACGCGTCACAATGAAGTAATGTTAAACGGTGTCACGGCCAGTGTTTTATTGGTTTCAAGATATTGATCATGGCAGTTAAGGGCTTCAACTTTACTACTTTTTCATTGACATTATATTCATAAGGCGACCCTAACATCGCATTATTTTACAGTACATCTCGAAAATATAAAAAAGTCATTATGATCCTCAACGATTCTTCTTCCATATTTACAACAACAATACTTTTTAACCATATAAATATCGTTACTTCTTTGACATTTTCAAAGTAAGTGTTTATTTTAATATATTTTTCGCCGACTATATTTAATATTTTACAAGAAATTTATACCTTGCAAAGACTTTTGTTCTTCCAAGATATGCTTTTAACAACTACATGAGATCACTGTTTTCTCTGATACTAATCTTTAACAAATATACATCTTCTCAATGGACATCCAAATGGGGTTTGAAAGAAATTTTCGGGGCATGTTTAGTGATTGGTTATGGTTACCCGCTTTCTCCCTCCTTCCCTTTTTTTTATGAAATAGGAAGGCAGACGAGCATGCAGTTCAACGTTATCTTCGCCACCCACGGCGTCTCGCAGAGCGAGTGTGCTGCTATCTTTTAAAAAGATGGAAAATACTCTTTTTGAAGGTATTTATGTCGTGCCGATCCGTAAACGCTGCTAGAGGGAGATTATTCCATAAAATGGTAGTGCGTGGAATAAAATTATTTGAAAACGGCACTGTAGTGGATGCCACGCATCCAGATGGTAAGGATGATATTATAGCCTGTGACATACAGTGCGGTTATGCAGTTTAGCGGCAGAAATCAGGTCGTGTAGCTCACTGGAACACTCCCCATGAAAGATGCGGTAGAAAACGCACAGTGAAGATAAGTTTCTACGCATCGCCAAAGAGTACAGCTCCCTCTTCCCACATCGCTTTCAACTCGTGAAACTTAACGCGGAACAAAAAGCAGGCTTTTTTTCCCGAAAATCCACATGCAGGTGTTCCATGAGCCCAGAATCCAATCCTGTAACGATATGTAAGTAAAACTTGTCCACTCACACAATATAGTGTCTAATGGCACTTGCTCAGCCATCAACCTCTATCACCGCTTTAGCATCTTGAATTGTTAAGCTCTGAAGTATCAAGTATGTGTCATCAACCACTAGGATGAGCTATTTTTATTTTTATTTATTTAAGGAAAACAAACAGTGTAATAAATCTAAAAATATAAGTGTACAAATAATACAAAAACCAGCAAAGTTTCCACAAATTACTTAACACAAGTAAGAGTAGACAAGTTAGCTTAACAAGCATATTGCAAAATTCAAAGAATGACAATAAAAAAAAATATATATACAAATATTACATAATGTATCACTTGAGATATCCCTATTTACATATATGGGCAAACGTTGACAACAGGTCGTTTAAAAAAAATACTTTTATATAATTGGCTCTATATAATAGCCTGCTTCCATTGAATCAACTTTGCCAGTTATCTCAAAGTTGTGAAGAGTTTTATGTAAAAAAAAATCAAGAACTGGGCTATAAGTATTGCTATTCACTATAAAGTTTCCAGTAATAGTATTTATGATATTTAAAACGTGATGTGATGATGTGGTGATAACGAATGATAATGATGATGAATGATAATGGTGGCTATTCAAAATTTTAAATCATCATCATCCTCCTGCTCCTATCCCACTCTAATTAGGGTCGGCACAATATGATAAAAACATGTCACATGATTTGGCTAAGTAATTTACGACCGGCTGCCTGCCTGACGTCAACTTACCTTAGTCATATTTTACGACCCCTTGGTAAGAAAAAGGGTGGTCTATTATACTTAGCCGGATACCACACGGTGAGTAGACTTACCTTAGTCGCCTTTTAAGACACCTCGGTAAGAAATGAGGGTGCTCTATTCTACTAAGTCCGAAACCACACGGCATATTCGAAATTTTTAATATTAACATATAATAAGAAATTGTCACAAAAATTGTCAATACTGTCACTAGAGTAGGTAGGTTACTACCTAGAGTCTTAGTTATACATAGACACATCGTGATGGGTACGCGTTTTATAATAAGCATTGAAAACAAAGTAGATTCATAGTGGTAAAAGTTTGAAATCAATAGAACAACGTGATTAATATATGTGATATTTTTAAAGAAGATACATTTTCTTACGTATCAGGGATACGCTATACGCATATTTCTTGTTACTGTGAATTATCCTTTATAATGTATCTCTCATCCTTTAGAGATATAGAAATAATTGTAAAGAAAATGAGATTACCAGCCTGGTGTTTTTAATATAATAAAGAGACATTACTAAATTAACTACTTAAATTAATTGTGATAGCTTAGAGCTGAGACCGTGCGACTCTTTTGAGGGGATCACGGGTTCAAAACTTGGACAGCCACCAATAAGTTTTTCTATTAAAAACTTATATGTCTAATTGATAATTGCAATTTATCACACGCTTTTCGGTAAAGGAAAACATCGTGAGGAAACCTACATATCTCTAACTGATTCTGGGGATATGTGTTACCTACCAATCCGCTTTGAAGCAGCGTCGTGGGTCTTGGCTCAAACCCTTCTCTCCAGAAACGGAGAGAGGAGGCCTTCGCCCAGCAATGGGATAGTAACAGGCCGTTACTATACTTTACTAAATTAACGCTCCTAGAAGACAATACAAGTGTATATGAGATGTAAAAAAAAAGAAATCCTGATCATCTCTTGAATATATTTAAGAACATAACGTAAAGCAATTCATTTATCGAAATCGTAATACGCAATAAATCTTTACTTTTATGCTTTCCTCCTTGGAATGTGGGTAAATTCAATTTTCTCGCGGCAATAAGGAAATTGCGGGTACAGAGAAGACTACTTGGAGATTTTCTTAATGATATAATAAGTTTTACTTAAGAGTAATTTTTGTTCGACACAACAAGGAAAATGTGTTAAGATTTTAGCATAATCTATTGGTAAAACAAAAACAATAAAGATGCTGGTGGTTTAAATGATAATGAAAAATGACGTGAAGAAGCTATGGGAGCTATTGTTTTGTATTTAGTTGGTCAAATGTTGCCATGTTTAATGGCACTATAGATTGAAAATGCACCATAGAGAAAAATGAGATGTCCAATTTTTATAAATTCAACGTTACCTGTATGAACTTTATAAAGGTATCAAATGAAACGTATTGAAAAAAATTAAGAACTTATTTTTTATAATAATTTGTAAAAAAAAGGAAACGATCTTATCTAATAACTCAATTTACGAGGAGAAAACGCATTTTAACGCTTTTTGCAATTATGCAACTATGCATTTTAAATCTACTTAAAGTATCTGTTATAACTTTTTCATGTATTTGCACTATATTTATTAAAAAGTTATTGTTTATGTTAAATTCAAATTGTGTTCATTCTTTTCTAGCTATGTTACTTTTTTGTCAAATATATTAATCTGTGATCATTTATTAAAAAGTTATGTAAATTTATTGTAGATAATAAGTTAAAGGTGTAACTATTTTAGTTATCCTCAGTTTTATTTAATTTCATAATTATATGTATTTTTTACTATTTTAGGTAGTTAGTTCATTTGGTGCATTCTCTTCGAGTCAAATTCTCAATTCCCTAACTGGTGTGTTTGCCATTTTTAGTATTATTTTTGTATTGTTTTAATTAGTTGTGTCCGTTTTATAGGCGAAAAAATTCAAAAGTTTTAAACACTTGTATTTATTTTACGGGACACAAGTGGAATCTTTAACCCAAGTTTGCGCTAAACATAAAGCAACGAGCATACGGACAGATATAACGTCAACATTCAACACTAATTCAACTCACTCTCATGAAGTTTCATTATATGAAAAAAAATTCTTTACGAAAGAATTCAAAAAGATCTTACGATACTCATTTGACTGAAACGCGAATTTCTTTTATATAAGTAACCTAAAAGGTATAAGACGTACATAAATAAAAAGTAGATCTTGGTTCTGACGTTAAAAGCCCGTTAATTTACTTTTTATACCACTTTTTCGCAACTTAGTGTCGAGTTAAAGCAGATTAAATGCAAGGGAGAAACACTGGCCAAATCCAACTTAAATAGTCGGAGTGAGCTAATTAATTAGCTTTTTGTAAGCCGCGATAAGGCGAAGTGCTAACTCCACAAAACTGCACCGAGCCTAGAACTGTTCGGACTCGGCAATTAGGCCAATTCGCATGCGGACAACTGATTACTGAATCCTATGGAAGTACATTCATTCTAAATTTAATCTTATAATCAAGGTTGTACAGTTTAATATCAATATGTATGCTTATTAAACGTAGAAACAGAGTGCTTAAATCCTTAAGATTGCTGTTATGAGTCAGTTTGTACTTGCAGATGGTTTTCACGTTATAAGCTATTTGTAAAAATTCTCCCCAAGAAATAAGTAGCGACTTAAATTAAAGTCACCTCATACAATATCGAAGTAAATATCGCTATTTTTCAAAACCGAACAACGTCATACTGTGATGAGTTAACGAATGAAATATCGCTAAGCTTAAAAAAATGATTAAGTTTTTAAGAACAATAAAATCTACACACATATTCATTTAAGCACGCATTCATTAATTCATTCAAGCGAAAAATTCTCAAGTGATTTAAGCAAACCGGACGCCAATTTTTTAATTCATTTACTAAAAGTAAGGCAAGTTTATTGACATAGTTTTAATACAATTTAACCTTACACCTCTACTTGTGTTATGAATGGTTGCCTTGGCTATAGTGGACCTTGATTTTTATTAACAATAGCAATATATTAGTTAAGCAAATTAAGTCGGTAACTAGATAGAAAATTGCAATCAAAATGAATTCCTTTAAATACCTTCAACCTTCAAGTCAACGACTGGATAAGTGACCGCAACTTTACGAGTTTAATTTAGCAACTATTACTTTATAAAGTAACTGGACTGGTGATCGCCATGATAATTGTGATTGAGCAAGTTTTAATTGTTACGTACGTTAATTCTGTTGCAGACATATGTTTCATTATTGTGACCTATAATTAATTTAGTAGGGAATGATCTTCGTTTTTAATAAATCAATACGATCTAATTAAAAACGAGGAGAACTCTCTCTTGCGAGATTCGATTTCTATTTGATTTCTTGAGTCCTAGCTTAAGAGAGTTCATACATCGCCTGAGGAAGAAAAAATTAAAAGCCGGTTTTATAAAAGAGACATTTTTTAGTTTGTAATATATTATATATGATGCGCACAATGTTTTGAATGACGGCTAGTTCAAATTATAATCTATACAGTATAAATTCCGATATTTCAAATGTCTAGGTTTTCGTCATATGTATAAAGCCGCTTAAAGTGACTACATCATTCAATAAGAATCTTGTTACAATAATAATTATTGTTTGAACAACATAGAAACTCAAACATCATCAATAAAGCAAGCGCCCTTAGTAAATAGTCTAAGATCTCGCTATAAAATCACCTTCACCGAGCTGGCTGGCAACAACTGGCTTGGCTAATGAACAAATTCTATTCTAATCGAAAATATGAAACCCTATAGAATGTACAAACGTAAGGTTGACTATTTATTTGCCATCACAACTCTACAGTAGGCAAGTATAAACTTAAATTAAATTTACGGTAAATTGATAATAGTAACTTGCACAGGTCAGATTAACGAATTAAACTAACATAAAAATAAAGTAATGCATAGAATAATGTTCATGAATCAATCCAGTGTAATTAAAAAAATAATAATTGTTAATTAATCATAGTCTGAACTGAATTATTTAGACAACCCATTCGCAATATATTTATTGACATATTTTATTTGATAAAAATTATCTTTCAGCCATTAACCAGCTCGGTGAAGGTCGTTCTATAGCGGGATCTTAGACTAAAACGAGAAACTATGAACACAAACCTCTTTACGTCACTAATGTATTCAATGTTAGGTATCTATTAGTTGGGACATGTTGGTCAATAATACAAGTTTGTCTACTCAAATTCTGTTTATATATCATGCTTACATATCGTTTACCTTGTATTAAAATATTTTTTTGGTCAAATTGCAGTTTATTTAGTGGCTAAACTAGTGTCTTATGTTTTATTTGTTGACGAGGTTTTAGGAGTTGCCTGGTCTAGTTTGGACAGCAAATATTATTTGATTTCGTTGTTTGGATATCGTCATCATTCCAAATGACTAAAAGAAAACAAGCTATATATTGTTAGCTACGGCCGGAATTCGACTCATAATTCTAACGTTCTCTCATTACAAAATGTTCCCAAATAATACGTCAACAAGAGATAACCGTACAACTATAAATTATGGAACACGCTAAACAAGTATTGACTGATTAAGTTCATAATAATTTGGAATCATTAAGCCAGGACGATTCTACCACCAGTTCGGAACGCTGTCATCCACTGAGAAGAACTGGCAAGAAACTCAATGGTTGCTCTTATCACGAATATTAACTATTTGACGTTGGATTCTATCAACACGAAATACTCAATATCGGTAACCAAATCAACATTAAGACGTCACTGCACTTTAAAACGTTTGGACACCTTGAGAAGTGATATTGGACTGACCAAACTGTTGAATGTCGCTCGCGAACAAGACTCGGGTCACAATATTTTACCCTCATTCATTCGGTTTTATTCCTCTACCCACCAAATGACAAATAACATAATATTGTAGACAAAATACTTCCTCATTATTATTCTATGCATATTAATGTATTTATTTATAATATATAATTTATATCTGATTATTATAATTATGTCTAACAATTATACACGTTATACCGAGTCACCGTATGATATCTGACAATATCTAACAATATATCACGTGCATAATAATTGTTTACTTTTATTTATTTTATTATAATCTGTACCTGCGACTTCTTACGTGTCTATATAACATGTTTAAAATCTCTTAATTATGTTCTGTGTTTTTTCTGATAGTCGAAGTAAGAACGGGATTTTTACCAATAATTAAATTATAGTTTTTTGGT
Organism: Morpho deidamia; assembly: GCA_947086505.1. Lineage (NCBI taxonomy): Eukaryota > Metazoa > Arthropoda > Insecta > Lepidoptera > Nymphalidae > Morpho > Morpho deidamia. The sequence goes on from CAMTZC010000003.1 coordinate 5,459,871, forward strand.
TTCAGTAAAACGGATTACCAGTTTCTGTACTGGTGGTAGTAGAAGGAAATGTCGTAGAAGTTGTTGTTAAAGTAGTCGTCGATACGGTTTTATTCAATAAATTCGTGACTGCACTGAAAATCGGTTTTGCTTCATCAATTGCTGATTCGGTAGTACGAGATGTCGAGTTTGATTTAACAGTAGTAATTTCTGTTGAATTAGTTATAGATTTTGTAGTAGCAGTTGCAATTTCCGTTGAACTCGTAACCGATTTCATAGTTGCAGATGTAATTGCCGCTGAACTCGTAGTAGTTTTCTTTGTAGCAGGTGTACGTTGTGTTGAAGTTGTAGTCGATTTTAATGTACCATCGGTAATTTCCGTCGAACTCATACGCGATTTGGCTGTAATAGTGGTAATTTTCGTCAAACTTGCAGTCGATTTCGCTGTAGCTGGTGTAAATTCCGTTGAACCCGTAGACCATTTCGATGTAGCAACTATAATTTCCGGTGTTGTTATAGTTGATTTTTTTGTACTAATTGTACTTTGCAAAGAACTCTTTTTCGATTTTTTTGTAGTGGATGTAGTATTTGTAGTGGATCCGGTCGATATTGATTTCGATTCTAGCGTTTTGGATGTTTCATTTGATGACAATAAAGATGATAAGGTAATAGGCACTTCATTCACGAATAAGGAATCGTATAAAGTTACAGTCGAGTCATTAACTTTGTTTATAGATAATAATTTTTTAACTAAAGTAATTTCTGGAGAGGTATTTGGTGTACTACTATCATCGGTTTTTGTCAGTGTGCATGTTTTAGGAATGACGTCATTTTCATCCATCGAGGAAAATGCAATGTTTTTCACGAAAGCTATTTTTGGAACAAAATCTTCTTTATTGTGTGCAGCAGATATTTTAGCAATTGCTTTATATAGTTTCGTTGTAATTGGTTTTATTAGATGTAGTGGCTGTCTTGATGCTACGTAGTTAGGTATTATATTAAAGTTATTGAAATCTTTTAATACTGTAGTCCGTGCTCGAGTCTCCATAATACGCTTCATTAAATCTATCGGCAACCAATGGCCAGGAAAACCTGATTCTACTGGATTATCTATATATGCTAAGCCTTTAACGGGGTCAGGCCATTTTGTAGCGATATCACACTTACTGACTGTCATTGCACAAGCTATAAGTATTACTGTACACACTGCAAATAAAAACAATATCATATGAATTATTGCAAATTATTATGCCTAAAAGTTTCACGTAAAGTACTCACTCTCGATACGTCAAAACTGAAGTCATATTTATTTTTATCTTTACAAATATTACATATATTGCGAAATAAATATTTTCCTCAGTATTGGATCAGAAAAATGATATATTCCTACATTATTATTTTAGTCTTTATAAATCAAAAATATTACTGCTATTACGTAGATTCTTACAGGTACTAGTTCAAGCGTAAAATTGTTTTTACCGTTGAATGACTTTATGACTGTACTAGGTAGTCTGAAGATTAACGTTCAATATATTATAAATTTATCATTCAACTAAAGTTAACAAATAATAAATGTAGAAAGTTTATTAACTTTTAATACCAGTAATAAGCTTAGCGTATACATTAGCTTGCGTCCAAAATTCCGTGCAAATATTCGCCTCTACGAGTTGTTCAAAATCGTCATTATCTGTTTAATTACTATTTGTATTGAATTTATGACCTCGATCTGTTTGATTTCTAATTTGAAACTGAACAGCACGCTATTTTTTTTAATGTCATTAGGTATTAGCGCAAATGGCTTTTACATCATCGTCAAGAAGTTTGGCGAATGCAAAAGCGTCGCCAGGAAAACACAATTGAGAGTTTCGAGCAAGACTCACAACATCCTGGAAGCGTTGCCTGAACTACGGATTGTTAAGGAGAAAATTAGAGTTGCGGGCAGAAGTCTTAATTTGATAATGGATGCAGCTTAGAAAGTGCGGGGATCTCGACTTCGCCAGCAAAGACGCTGGGAGTGTGCGTGCGTGTGTGTATAATGTGTTAGTATGCTAGAGTTCGCCATCGTTATTCTGTAACTTTCTTTATCGTAACAGGGATAATCGATCCCAGCCTTAATCGATTTGAAAGAACTATCGTCATCTCGAAGTAGTTCTTCAAGCAACCACACGCAAAAACGCTCGGTTTTTACAAAAAATATGGATGATTTTCGCGTAGCACTCGAGGTTAAATCAAAGTCAACGCGTGTATTAGTCGGTTTAATTCATAACGCGAATATTCCAAATACTGCCTCGTAGCAAATTATTTTCTTTTACTACGAGTTACAGTAAGTTTATATTACTTTGTATAATAGAATCTCGCAAAGTACACTACTTTGTAATAATATTAGTTTTCACTATATATTCTCATTAAAGTTATAGACTAAGTTTTCTAGCAATTATTACAAGAACAAAAATACGAAAGTACTATTGTTGTTACGGTTATCGTAACAGTCTAAGAAATTATTCCTTAAAGTTATAACTTATGAATAATATACTTTTCAAACTAAAATTGTTTTGATAATCATTTTTTTATCAGGGTAAAGTTATGGGCGCCGACGCGACGCTCGCAGGGACAAACGGCGAATATGTCGGACTCGCAATGACCAAAACAACCTGACTGCTCCGCCATCACCACGCTGCTGGCGGTGGAGACGGGGGTATCTCTTTACTATTAAGTGTATAATCTATGAGTGTATCGTTGTACATATTGCCCCCATCCCCATCAGCAGCAACTCAGCAACAGCAATGTCGGTGACTCCTTAAATGTGGCTCAACCCTGTGATAATCGATGCATTGTGTCGATGCATTTGGTCTACCAAATGCATCGACCGCCTCAGGGACCATTTCGGGGCGTCTGATAAACGATGAATAAATAAGGATAAATTATATTATGTTTTAATTTTAAATATTAGTTTTATTTTTCTTATTTGTAGTTATAATTCAGGTATGTTTTTTTTGTTCTTTAGTATCTTTTTTATTTAAGAATGTTGTGTTCTTCTGTAATCGAGGATATGCTTATGCTAATTTGTTAAAATAGTTTTTTAGTTAGTCGAAATTTTTGAATGTACATTTGGTGGAGTCCCTTTAATAAATAAACCCTGTTCGGAACGTCCTCGTTCGAACGTAAACAAAGGCAAATTAACGCGGTAATTTCACAAAGTTACGCCTAATTCTATAAATGGTTCCTTGAAAATATGTAATCCATATGCACGTTGCCTGACGAAAGATTTTCCTTCATCGATAACACACAATGATTTTTTAAATATATTGTTAAGACGTGTTTTAAATACAACCTCCTTCATATAGTTGGACAGTAATAAAAAGAAAAGCATTGTGGCTGTCATTATGTGTTGAGTTGTTGAAAGAGATTAAATGGGTTGACTTTTGGAAAATTGCTTCTTATTTATTGAATAAGTCTAAAGAAAAAATATTGTCGGCGTTATAATTTTTTTTTTAATATCTGGGACATTTACACACACGGTCGTCAGTCCCCAAAGTAACTTAATACTTGTGTTATGGGTGAAGTAAAACTGGTAGATATACTACATTGAATAGTTTTAAATACAGACTTAAATACAAATATACACCCAGGCTCGAAGAACCAACAAATTGTTTATAGAAGATGTTGGCCCTAGGCGGGAATCGAAATCGCGACCCGCGCAGCTGAAGGTAGGGCCATTATACACAGCGCCAACGGGTCAGTCAAGATAAATAAATAAATTGTAATTATTAAGTGAGCACAAGTTTTAATAGAAGTCTAAAAGTTTTGAATCCACGGCTCCGTATCGGGCACGCGGACTCACCATACGGTGGTTTAAAAGAAACAATCATATAGGACTAATATTTTTAATACACTAAAAATAACAAATTAAACTACATGTGTAATTATTTTCCCCATTTTTTAGAAACATCTATGTACTCTCCATCTGGGGATTCGTAGTTCTTGATTGGCGGCGTGGCGTAAGGTCCGGTGAATGAAGAGGGAACTAAATGCACGTCAGGCTGCAAACAAAAAATATTTAAGCGTATATTGTAAAAAGTGTTAACTTTATTCGACTCTGAATGATGAATTACTAGGGTTACCCGTGACTTCATTCAAATTATTGTACATACAAATATAAAGTATTATAAAACAATAGGTGATGTACGCTTAAGCTGTACGGTCTCACCGCCGTGTGACTCTCTAGAGACGATCCCAAATGGAGTCGCGAATTAAATACATAATAAACATTAAGATAACTTAATATATCTAAAAGAATACATCACTTAAAAATAGCTATATAAAAAATCATGAACTTTGTATAGTCATATAACCATCTAAGCAATAGATAATCCTATGATATTCTTAGAATGTTTTCAATAGCAAATCAGTGAATTCTAAATAATAAATATCAAAGATTTGTTTTAGCAGTCTGTATTTTCATGGAAATAATTGTCCAGAAAAACTAATCAGGTGGTCACAATGGACTTGAGATTCTAAGTTCTTTAAAATCTGCCATCAATTTGTTTAAGATATTTAATAAAAAGCAAATCAATAATTTATAGAAATATGTGGTTCCTTTGTGGAGATCTAATAAAGCGAAGCATTACCACAAACTCAAAATTGTTACGCCCTATAACCCAAGCATCATCAGGAAATAGAATCCATGATGAAATCATAAAGCCCAAGCTCAAGAGTCACATATTTACGCTTTTGTCATTATGACTTTGTCGTGGAGCCTATTATCCTGCTGATGATGACTCGGACGTGGGACGAAATGATCGCAAAAATTGTCTTGATTGATTAGTGGCGGCGTTCTGTGATACGTGTGTTGACTGGTCCCGTATGTATATGGTATGCAAACATTGCCTGCTTCATACATTTAGCATTATATCGACTTTCTTAACTTTCTTAACCATGGATTACAGAAAAATAATTCTATCATAACTTAAGTCACATATTGTCTATTTGATTTTATCATGAATAATAATATTTTTAATAATATTATTCAATAATAAATAATATTTTTTTTATTTTAGCAAAGCAAAAAGAACATGGAGTAAATTTAACTATAAATATGTTTCCTTTTGTCTCTAACATGGCATGGAGATTTATAGAAACTATTGATAATTTGTATCCTATCAGCTTCCCTTGCAATTAGGATATCGCAAATTCTACATAAAATATTAAAACAATTACCATAATCGCTTCATTATAGAGTTCCTCTGATTCCTCATATAACATATCCAGTGCTCTTTTCTGTGCACTCATGATCCTATCAATCTGAACAATGTTAGCCATATATTCCTGTCTTTTGTATCGAGTCCATTCTTTTAAAAGAAGATTTCGACTCTCCATTTCTTCTTCTGTTAGCATAACTATAGGCCTTTTGCGTTTTCTGTAAAACAATATTCAAATAATTAATATAGATATACATAGGTAGGAAGACTGAAGACAACCTGGAGAAGCTGATGATCACTGGTTCAGTGGAAGGAAAAAGAGTTCAACTTGATGATCCCAACAGATCACTAAGTTGTTCTCCAGCCAAGTTCACGATGCCTTGCAAGCCGCAAGAGATCGCAAAACATAGAAATCAGTTATCCACAAAAAAGTGATCCATGGAAAAGGACCTTAAGTATTTGAAAACAACAAATAAATGTAAAACAGTAAATAGCGTAAAAGTAAAGCTAAAAAAAATATAGTGTTTCACTATATTGTATACTGATGTATGTAAATACATAGCTACATATAAAAAAGGATGACATTCTTATATGTTTAGTTTACAGGTATTTTAATCTTGTATCCAAAAATCAACTGGGGATAATTTTTATAAAAGTAGTGGCTTTTACCTATCCAGAAACCGGACAGAGACCAATTTGGAGGGATGGATCGGCCCTTAGATCCAATATGCTATACTGGTTCATTACGAAGAGTTAGAGATATACCAGAAATTCTCTAGATATATAAGTTTCTGAATGAATAGTAAAAATCAATTTAGCACTTAAGGGTTCACACTATGCAACTTAGGTCTTTTCGATATATGTATATAATATTGTGCTATATATAATATTTAATAATACAAAAGCAATCAATTATCTGCTTATGGTAAGCTAAAATAATACAAAGACTCACCCTTTTTCATCCAAAAGATGAAGTGGAGGTTCAACCTCTTCAATTGGTTTTAACTGTCTAGCATTCTTCTCAAGTCTCCTAATCTGTTTTTCTAATTTTTTTCTTCTTCTTTCCTCCCTGGCTTTAATAATAGCTGGGTCCATCTTTTTTTTCTTTTTCAAAGGCTCTGCCCTGTAATGTAGTAGATATATTGGAAATATAATAGAATAATATTTAATGCCCATCAGTAATAATAATAGATTTCCATTCTACAGATTTTACTGTCTGTATATGGTATGTATTATTAATATCTATATCTGGATAGAGTGTTGGTGATCACAGGTCTAACTCTTACACTTTACATACCCAATAATAAGTCAGCAATATTTATAACAACACTTTTCTATCATCAGTTATGTCTCTTATTAATATAGGCATAGATATAATAGTAGGCAGGTGAGATAAAAATTACATATTGTTATATACTTCCTTTTGCAGTAATGCTTAAAAATATTATGCTGGAAGAAAAAAATATTAGCTGGCCATGGCCAAACACTGAGAGTGGTATGAGCTTCTATTTATATTCCAAAGGAGAGGAGGTTTACTGCAAGCTGTGGCATTGTAACATGCACCTTCTCAACGTAAAAAATTTTAACTTTAATTTTTTAAAATTTTTATTTTCAATAAAACAGTCACAATACTTATACTTTACAAAAGTCTTAGCGAAAGTCACAGATAATCATAAGTATGAAATTTGATTCTTACCATAACTGATCTGTTATTTTGAACTGCACAATTGCAGAACAACTAATATTTCTTGTAATTGAAGGAATCTTTAATGGAGAATTTATCGTCAATCTGGAACACATTAAAAAAGCTATCATTTTATGATTACACATTTTAAAAAATAACCCTTCACTGAATATAATTACCTCGATAATTGTTTCAGAATTTCTTTACCAAACATTTCAATTCTTTAAATAAAAACTTCATAGAAATCTATTGGATGTTGATAAGTAAATTATGAAGTATTTAAATGCAAAAATAATATATTTAGTAACATACAGATAAATAGTATAATTTTTACAATGCTTTGACATTGACAGTAACGTTCCAATGAACCATTTAAAAAATATATAAAGCCGATATTAAAACTAAAATGGAAAGTTAATTATTAATGGTATATCTAAATTATTTAAGATATACATAACTTGTACATTTTTGTTGTAAATAAATAGTACTAAATTACAAATTTATTAATCATATGTTCTCAAAATTGAATTTTAAATCCTATCAAATGAAAATTAATTAAACTATTAATATTGATTAGGATTGAAATTGATTTTTATTAAAAGGAACGTAATAATTTTGTAACTAAATTTTTTACTATCACCATACAATATACCCTATTATAGTGCTAATGCTTAATAATATATCAGCTTATTACCTGGAAACAGTGCATTAAATAGTATTAATACTTTTAAATAGTAGTATTTCACACGCTTTATATTGGTTTCATTTGTTTTTATTTATGTATGTTTGTATGTATGTATTGCATGTAACCGACTTCTTTGAATTAGTTTTGAACGGACATATTGAATTGAAACTTTGTATACTTATCAAGAAGATGTAAAAATACAATAATTTGATAAATTCGTGTATTTTTTTTACAATTAATCGTATTAACAGCAGTGGCGAATACCTGTGCCAACGATTTAATATGGTGAGAGTATAGGTGCTCCGTAAGCGTCCTATATGATTATGTTATTGAAATCACTATCGCCTAAACAGACAAGGGTCAATTACAGTACACAAAAATAATATTTTCATAATAATATTTTACATGAACGCTTTCTGACCTCGGTACGTGGCTTCTCACCACACATTCTTCGGGTTAATAATTTTGATTTTGTATTGATTTAAGACCTTGCGACTCTTTCGAGAGGATTACGAGTTCAAACCTCAGGCAGGCACCAATGACTTGTTCTATTAAAAATTATGTATCTAATTTTTAATTGTGATTTATTACACACTTTTCGGTGACGGAAAACATCGTAACCCTTCTCTCTAGAAAGGAAAAGAAGAGGCCTACACCCAGCATTAGGATAGTAACAAGCCGTTACTTTTACAGTTATAACACCACTACCCGTCCTCATAATCAGTACTCCTTGGTCCTAGACTGACGTAGCCGATCATAATGGAGCTTCCGCACTGCGGCGATGCTTTGTGTTCTTCCGTATTGCCTGGTTTTGCTTAAATAACCTCTAGGTTAAACATATTTGACAATTTATTTACATATATATGCTGCTATTCAACATATTAAAGCTCGGCAGGAAAGGAAAGTTTTGCGTACTACTGAAAAAACGCCAAGACAACTTTAGAAATACGTACTAATAGCTATTTAGAAATGTACACCAAAAATGTATTTAGTACTCGTAACTGCTAGTATCATTCGGTTTCTTACAGTTCAAGGTATCTACTCAAATTATGAAGTCATGGCCTTCACCAAAATACAAATAATATCATTAGTGAAGATACTCAAAAAATCCCATCATTATTTTATATACCTAGGCAAATTAGCATACGTATTTGTATTCACAACGTGCCATCTAACGAATCATCAGGTTCGTCGAGTTCGGAGTGGCAAGCTAAATTATCTTGCGGGGAATTTGTAAATATTCCGGAGCATAATAGTGATTCCAGCTAATATAAATGGAGCCTCAACATTTCCTCAAGTCTAAATATGCTCATAGCTCAATGTTCTATTCAAGACGCTATTCTATTCAAATGACGCCACAATAAACCGACCATTGTTCTATTCACGAAATCTGATATACCCGTTAGGTATATATATCTTTCGGTCTGGTATGAAGCGTTGCTTCATACCAGACCGAAAGAATCTCTAACGAAAGATTGCGAACGTCTTTCTCAAGAATCTATTTCTGTTATATATACACCACTCACTATTACGTAACCCATTGACTTTTTAATATAACAAAATAACAGGCTTTCTTAGATTTTTGTCACAGAAACTATGCACTTGGCTTGGGTATTCTCTAGAAAGTTCAATGTTCATTAGAATCTATAAATTCATAAATATACATTTTGTATATTTTTTTAACATCCGCACATTAACCCTATAACGGTGTTCCGCAAGATATAATATTTGGAATGAACCAAAATAAATAGGTAATGTCTGAATTTACGGACGATGTAAGTAACTTTTGACTTTCCTTTTGGTTTCTTTTGGTTCTTGGTAAGTGCACCTTTTCAAACATAAGATTCAAAAGGATATTTAAATAATAATTTGAATGTAATTCGAGAAATTTAATGAAATTTATTATATTTCGTATAGTCGTATTGATCTGCATTAATAAGATTAAAAATGTTGAAATTTTTAAAACGTCATAAAAATTTGGCACTCTAAAGAACTTAAAGACTGACCCTTTCGTAGGACGTAATATTAATATATTTAACTCCCACGATGGTTTTCATAGGACTGCCCAAAGAACTACAAAATGCAAATATTCTCATTATAATAAACAAAACTTGGCTTTACTTTATCCTCGTGTTGAGCAATATGTGTTCATCTCACTCTTTACTAAGAAACGGCGACATTGAAATGTGCCTAAGAAATCTGTATTTTACCAAATATCACTATAAAATTACAGTGCGTCGTCCAAGATATTGCATAGTCCTAGTGATTTTTATAACTTAAAAAATAAAATGACATCATCATACTTTGCGAGTAACATCAGTGACAATAGTGGGATGAATCAAAGCGTAGTGACTGGTGATATTTTGGATTTTAAAAACAACGAGAGTAGGCAATTTATGGTGTACGCAGTTGTAGCGTATGTTTTTGGAACAATCATATTTCTTAGCAATTTAACAGTTGTCATATCGAGTGGTCTTATTTTAAAGAAAGGTGCGTACGTTTCTCGACTTTTTGATTTTTTCCGGTTTTTATATATATTTTTCAATATTGTGTGTACAATATTACTCCATCAGAACATCTTTCTGGTTTTTAACACTTTAGAATTTTCGTATTTTAACTCTTCGGTGATAATTTTTATAGAAAGGTCGTTCATAATATTAATAACCAGCAATAAACTATATGATTTCTCTCTCATCTCAACCAGGGTTTGTTTAAGAGAACTTATAATGTACAAGACCAATTTTTAAACTGACTGTTTGCAAACCTAACGCTCATTCATTCACTAAATCATTTACAGTCCTGATTTATTTTCTTAAATATTATCCATAGCTCATTAATATAATTAAAAAAACCGACCATAACCACAATCAAAACTATTAGTAAATATATTAAATATATTATAGATAACTATTATAAACCCATTAAATAAACAATACAGGTCACCATTATTTTAGCAACCATATGTGGAAGTATATAATTATTATTAAGAATAAAATGATTTGATTGAAAATAAAAATGAACTATCGAGTGAATTTGATAATTCATGTGATTGTTTAGGAGATAATAGGTACACATATAGAAGATAAATATATAAATATATAAATAAAAACAATAGTTACAGAGAGTAACTAAAGTAACTTAAGGTTCGGAAACACTACCATTACCAAAAATATTTGGTTATAATGGTAGTATTATTCGAGATATAAGACGTAAAAATGTATCTATATATTACTAGTCGTAAATGCATGTCGGATTGTGCTTCTGACAGTAGTGTCAGAAGATAGATGACATACATTTACTAAGTCAGATTACAGCAAAACAATACTATTATTATTCTTTATAATGGAATTCCGCAAAGTAACGACTATTCCTATAAATTATGATAATCAGTCCTAAATAGATACGTAAACCTTAGGTATTATAGTCCGCTGTTTAACTAAAGATTATGGCTTTTCCCAAGTCTTGGTGATTTGGAAACGTGCTAATAACATTAACAAATAGATGACATCCTCCGTTACTCAGGATATTTTGTTTAGAAACATTTTGCAATGAAGATACGGGGAGGGAGATTTACAATGAAGAAGATCGATAATTTAAAAATACTTTAGCGTAGAATAAGTTCTTTATTGAGAAAATAATACAACACACTTTAATATCACTCTCAACTATGACAGCACGGAATCTCTCTTTTCTCTCTATCTATTAAGAAACACACATCAAACACGCGCGCACGCACGCACGCACGCATGCACGCGCGTGCCCTAAAACTATAAGTTCTATATTGGAATATATTTAAAAATAAAATCATCATCATCCTGCCCTCATCCCGCTTTAAGTGGGGTCGGCACATGTTACAAACACATTATTTGGCTACGTATTTTACGATCGGTCGCCTGCTGATGTCAACTTATCTTAGTCGTATTTTACGACCCCTCGGTGAGAAATGAGGGTGGTCTATTCTACTCAGCCGGATACCACAATTTAATTTTATTTCATTAAATTTAATTTTAATCTTAATTTTCCAGTAATAGTAATATTTAGTTGTGCCTTTAAGCTTATGAATAGATTTACTTGTCTAGGTGGATGAGCGGGCCACCCAATAATAACGGTTAACACCTAGTGTAGAAGCCCTTGCTATTAGTGTATAATGAAATTTATATGTATAAATAATTCTCATTTTTTCATTTTCATATATTGAATCAGTAAATTGTGATAAAAATAAAAACGTAATAAAATACGTAAAAAATTGGATTTTTTAGGAACAAAAGATAAACCTGTCACGCTGCCCGTTAAAGATCCAAACCATACTATAAAGTCAGTTTTCAAAACAATTTTCGAATTCTTTTTCCGATTATGTTATTTTTACCGCTCAGAAACTTAATTTTTATATGGATAAACTTCACTATGTTTAAATTATGTGTTTATCAACAATAAATAAGACGTCAATTACATTTAATAAATTCCATCAGTACAAACAAACTCTACCTATCTCTCTCTTAAACCGCGAAATTTTCTTTCACGACATATCCTTTTTATGTAATTTTCGCGCTATGCGATATTGTGTCGCCCGAATTCCTTATTCCTGCGATTTTTAACAATTTGAAACCCCAAGATCACAATTGAGTGATGTATTTTAATATATTCTAACAAATGGTAGGGATTCAACTCTTAAATCATTTCTTTACATTTGCAGGTCAACAGCAAAAGAGTACCTATTTATTGCTAGGTAACGTCTCTCTGGCCGATACGATCATCGGAATATCAATTATATTTGGCGTGAGCATAAAAGACCTCATGTCCAACAGCCCGATATGCATCTTTCAAATTGGTAAAATCTATTAAAATTTTTAAAATTACGTGTGTCAAGTGCAAAAAACTAATATCAGTGATTTTTACAGGTATGCTTGTGTGTCCAGCGATGGTGTCAATATTTAGCGTGGGTTTCATTGCAGTCGATCGCTACTGCTACATTCTTCATGGCCTATACTATCAGAGGTGGTTCACCACTACCAAAGTTAGAATAGGGATTATGTGCATCTGGTTAATCGGTAAGCAAATAACAGTTATTCAATTTCGTTGCTGAATTCTCATTCTAATCATACAGCAACATACTAGCTGCGCTCCGCGGTACTACCATTAGAGAATTGGTAATTAATAGGCATTAAGAGTAAAATGGATAAATAGATAATATGTGAAAATAATTTTTTATAAAATTGTTGTTCCGATAAAATTCCAATTTTTTTCTTTCTTAAAAAGGAACTTCTGACAATAGTTAACAAAACAAAATTAGCAAAATTGCGTCATCTGTTCAAGCGTGATGCGATGCCAAAGGGAAATAAAAATTCATTTTTATATACATAGAATTCATCAAATAAAACTCCATATTTAATGCTATGAACATTGCACTTCATATTTGCATGATAATAAATATAAAATTAATCCGATTATTGCCGATAATGTTAACGTTGATAATACTCGTATCAAAATATCAATTATGCTTACATAGAATATGATAATTTTTTTATTAATCTTTCGCGTTCAACGCGCAGTTAAGTCTTCGTAATAGGTCAATTCGTGTCAACGATCCATATAATATTATGTAAAAAAATTCTTTATCGTAACCTCTAAATACATACATAATATACATTACTACATCATAATATATCATTAGTATACATTAATAGCCTAAATCAATATATCTTTCTTTTAAGTTTTTAATTTTAGCTTTGCCATTGCAGTAGTTTAAGAAAAATACACATAATAATAGAAGGCTTATACAGAAACCCTACTGCTATATTATTGAAGATTACATAAATTATAAGAATGCGTGGATATAGCCACTATTCGACTCTGTACAGGTTAAAAATGACTAAATGTAACTAGTTATGAGAATTCTATTTTGAAAAGGGCAAGCGCTCAGTTTCTTGTTTGCTCTACTCAGTAGAAACAGCTTTCCGAACGAATTGACGATTCAAAAGCACTTTTTACAAGTTTACTTGAATAAAGAATGATTTGATTTGATATCAAAAGCAGCTAATATTTATGATATTATTCTTACAGGTATCACGTTGGGATTCTTGCCCGCTACTGGATGGGTTAATAAAGAATTAGAACATTCACGATGCTACTACGTCTCCCTATTTCCTGGATCGTTAATTCTGCTTAATTCTCTCCTCAGTATAATCCCTATTATACTCGTTGCTGTGTTGTACTTTATTATCTTATTCCGAGCATTGAAAAACGTAAAACAAATTAAAGCTACTGTAAAGACTAGTAAAATTAATGCAAATACAAAACCCGATTTAAGGATTTATAGGGGTACTGCTTATCTGGAGAAAACTACACAATCTGTTAAATTTTACAAAACAAATTATAATAATCATATCCAACGTAGTATGTCGTTTAGTGGTAATTCGAGGAGCAACGAAGAGAATTCAAACGACAATAGATTTCATGTTAAATCTAAAAGTACAGATGAGCTTAATGATAACAAAAAATGTACATCCAATCTTAAATATATCACATCGCGTAAAAGTAGACAGGGGAGTTCCGAATCTAATTTTAGTGTCTGTACCATAATTTCTTGCTTACCAGAGGACAATAGTTACATATACAAAGAAGAGAGTCAGAAAAAACAAAATACAAGAGATATCGGTAATGAAAAACAAAAAAATAAATCAAAGGTTAAAGAACCGAACAAATGGCGAGCGATAACTGTTGTGATGTTAACTTCGGGAAGTTTTATTTTCACTTGGATGCCATTCTTTATTATTGTAATATTTTTTGTGTTCTGTGAAGAGAAACGAACAAATCCTCAGTGCATGCATCTTCGAATTATGCTAAGTGGACCAATAGCGACTTTGGCTTTTTTAAACAGTATTCTAAATCCACTGATATATGCGTGGTGGCATAAAGGATTTCAAAAATCTGTAAGAACATACTTTCGAAAATACTTATTAAGATTTTTGCTTAAAAACCCATCGAGATAAATTTCATACACAACATATATATTTAACTAATGTTGTCAGATTTTGATTAATATGTAATTCTTGTTTAAGTTTCGATACCACCGCAAGCTGAAAATGTTATTGTCTATCACTTGTTTATAGAAAACAAATAAAATGGTGGATTAATTGAAAAGTTTTTTTTATTGACTACCCAACTGTAGTTCTTGTTACTTCCAAAAATTTTTATTCGCTTCGTCGTTGCACATGCACTTGTTACTGGTTTTGAAATGGAATTTTACTTAAAACTATCTCGTGATACATAATTATATATCATTTTGTATCAAAGGAAACAATTGAAAGACATCAAAAGGTGTTTACAATGAGATTATCGACGCGATAAAGCAGAATGATTTGCCGCTAACATTTCCCGTGATATTAAGGATTGTAAAAAACCGTTATGTGTATTTCGTTTATATTAGACTCTGTACATTAAAGGCATAATCACGTTCTGCCATATTTATTTGTAATTATTATTTTTTACTACTAGAAACTAACCTTATTATCATCAAACTTTATATTAACTATCAAACTGACTCTATTCTCACTTCTAGGTGAATTTTATTGTGGCTCAAATAAATACAGATACAAATAAAAGTAAGGTATCTGTCTATAATTCTAAAATAGGTTACTTTTTTAAGTACATATATGGCACAGTTTTACAGAATTTTATTTATGGTCTATCTCTTAAATGTCTTAATCTATTATAACAGGATTTCACTGAAAGATAATAAAGTTTGTACGACTACATGTATAGTTAAAGTTTTTCCAAGGAAAGTAGACTACAATGCAGTAAAGCATCAAACTAGCTAACAACGAAATAGCCCGGAGTGTCTTTAGAAAAATAAGTAATCGTAATATGAAGTCTGTTTACACAAACATATAAGCAACGATCCATGGCTATGAGTAATATGACTGCAAACCTAATTTTTTAATCGTTCTTACAAATGGTATATGCCTGATAGAGCTTGGTAATTATCAGTAACACCTAATATATAATTTATTTAGAGCCTTTTGGCATCATCATCCTCCTGCCCTTATACCCACTCTAAGTGGGGTCGGATCAACATGTTACTAACATGTTGTCACGTGATTTGGCTACTACGTATTTTACGACCGGCCGCCTGCTTGACGTCAACTTACCTTAGCCGTATTTTACGACCCCTCGGTAAGAAAGAGGGTGGTCTCTTCTACTCAACCGGATACCACACGGTGTTATATCGTTTTGGCATATATGTATCATTTTGTCTTATGTTCACTACTAATGCACAGGTTTTCACCTTTAGAAATACAAAACTTACGGTAAATACTAAAAATATACAAGATCGTAGATGAAGAATCCTTAGCTATATAGCAAACTTACAACACATAGCAACCAATAAAAAGAACAAACGAGAATAAATAAATAAAGTTCGTATTATCATTATAAATCTATCAGCTATTTAGATTAATGTTATGCTCCATAAAAGTATCAATAGATTAGCAAGATAATAAATAATTCGGTATTGTTCCTGCGGTGTTACGCGGGACCATAAATGGGTCAGTTTTGTAAAGAAAATGGTCCGGGTGGTTGTGTCACTTTTCCTACTCGTTGTTGCCGTTCAAGCGCGTCATGAGAAATATGAAGGGTAAGTAGTTACTTGATACTAACAATATCTAGTTTTAACCAAGTAAATTTGAACAAATCCGCTGCCGCAGGTCACTCCAGCCGCCTATGCATCGTACCAGTTGCATGATCAAAAAGCCTATCTCAATACTTGAAATCCTTTATTTTATAATATTACAAAAATATTCTGTTTTTATACATAAACCTTTATATTGTTTAAAGCCATCACTTGTACCGCGTTTGGGGTGAATCAGAGCAAATTGCAAAATTAGAAGCGTACTTGGATCTTTTGTCAGTGTCACCGGCGCAGAGATCAGAATCGAGAAAACTTGAGGCTTTAGTCAGATTATCGCCACAGGAAAGGGTACAATGGCTACCATACTTCGTTAAAAATGGTATGGGATCCAAGATAGTCTCTGAGAATCTGGCAGAGTAAGTTTTAAATGTACACAATATCACTATTAATCTTGATTATCTATAATAATGTACCAATACCTAACTGATTAATTGTTACTAGGATACTTCGCGCTGAGGAATTTCAAAACTTGAGAGCGAAGAATTCAGCTGATCCTAACAGCACAATTACTTGGGATGCATATTATGATACAGTAGCGGTATAGTATCTTGCTTGTCTTAAAATTAGTACAACCAAAATGACAATCGTATATGACATATTATTTGAAGAAACGAGGAATTCGGGATCACAAGACGTTGGAGTGGCGAGTCTAACTATAATGAGTTGATGGTAAACTCTTAATAGATGGATACAAGACCTCGAAAAGAACGCAGGGAATCGCAGGGAACGACAAAAGGTCATGTTGCGTAAAACTCTCTGGAAGAGACCCATGCACAGCAGTGGATGTTTATCAGTCGGTGAAAAATAAGAGAGAGATTACACGGCGTCCACATATTTAATTTTTATTTTCATTTATTTATTTATGGCGTAATTATCGGGCAAAATTTCTTTTAGATTAACAAATACATCGATGAAATTGGCGATAAATATCCTAACCTCGTAACTGTTATTAACGCTGGCTTGAGTTACGAAGGTCGCCAAATCAAGTACGTAAGGATTTCCACGACACGGTTTGAAGACCTTCGCAAACCTGTAATTGTTATTGATTCAGCTGTGCATGCTAGAGAATGGGTAACGACCCCAGTAGCCCTGTATATGATCCAACAGCTGGCTGAACGTGTGGAACAGGACTTGACTAACCTCATTGACTGGATCATCATTCCTATGGCAAATCCTGATGGCTATGAGTACTCTATTCATGAGGTATTTAATATTACAAAATATTTTTCAAATAATGAAACCAAAAATACCTATTGCAGAGTAATGTAAAAGTCGTATTGTCTTTTTGAAGTATTATATTTTCTAACTAGAACTTTAAATAACGGGAATTGTTTCCGTTTCACCGATCCGTGCTGCTAAACATTTTTCATCAAATCCTAATATAATTCGATGTAAAAATTTAGCTGCGAGAAAAAACGTACTTTCTTATGAAGCGATTCTAATTCGAAATTAAACCTGAATTTTGTTAGGAGATTGGTTAGAGTAAATTCATTCCGAAAAACGTATCATTACATTGGCTTCTTAAATAAGTAAATTATTCACATATTTTTTGGAAGGCCAAGGATTAATTAAGTTGCCTTTAAATATAGTTTAAGAGCTAGTTTTCAGTCCGATAGTACATTGGAATGTTGAATAAGGAGATATATTAATTATTACGATAATCATTGAATAATTTAAAGAAATATTTATTTATATCATTGATTTTAAATACAATATAAAAATAAGACCTATCATACTGTTATTATAAAACGATATTTGATGTAATCTAAACGCAAGTCGTTCTATGAATTGTCTCCTCCGAGCACAATTTATTGAACCGGCAAATACCACTCGCGAATGATGGTATATATAATTATATCATGTTTACAAATAGTAGATACTTTTTTTATAATGCTGCTGTCACTAAATAAGTGAATGTTTAACAGGACCGACTTTGGCGCAAAACTCGGTCCAGGTCACACGAAGGAGCTGACAAGTGTCCTGGAGTCGACGGAAATCGTAACTTCGACCATCATTGGGGTACTACACTCACCGCCGCCGATCCCTGCGCGATTATCTATGAAGGACCTTCTGTATTCTCAGAACCAGAAATCCGTGTCATTAGGGATGCCGTCTTATCAAATTTAGGCCGTACTGAACTTTCCATATCTCTTCACAGTTACGGTAACATGTTCCTGTATGCATGGGGCAATAATGGTTTGTAAATTTTTTACACATTTTTATACTTATATATTGTATCTAGATATATGAAAGGTCAAAATAGGCTTCTAATCTCTTTGTCGCGACTCGTAGAGTTAGCAAATAATTCCTTACCTGGTTATTCACTTCTAAATTAAAATTCATAAAAAAATATTAGACTTGCTGTAGGCAGAAAGAAAGATAGAGAAACGATTAAGTGTAAGGAATACGCCTATACGTTAATAACATTAAACATTGTTAATCCCTTTGCTATGTCCTGTTTAAATACAACAATTACCATTAATAATCCATGCTCATAATATAAATAAGAAAGTCTGTCTGTCTGTTGCCGAAATTCGCTGGAGCAACATTGTAGAAATTCGCTACAATTAAAATAATTGCCTGTATACCGAGCTTCCATATATAATAAAAATAAATGATGATTTTCTTTGGGGAAAAGGAAACGTAACGTAACGTAGTATTACCAGATACTCATATTAAATAATTTTATAAACATGGAGTCGATTCTCATGTTCAATTAAGTTTCTATTAAACACCGCAATGAAAGTGATGTAAATGAAATGAAGTGAAAATCGACCACATAAAAGATGAAAAAAAGTAGTTGGTCAGGAGATCATGACATGATCTGATAACATTGCAATCTAATATTACACAAACGTCAATTAAATTAAATTTTTGACAACTCAAATTTATTGGTGATTTAACAGAATTCTCTTCTTTAGATTAGAACTGCATCTGTTTTGTGAACATCAACAACATATAATTGAGCGAGTCTCAAACGATATTCATTTTATAGGCACACTTCCGCCCAACGCTCTATATCTTCACTACGTTGGTATCCAGATGGCTATAGCGATTGACGAGCTTAAACTAGACAAAGCTCCCAACTACATCGTCGGGAATGCTGCCCAAGTATTGTACTACACTACGGGCACCTCTCGCGACTGGACTCGAGCTGTTGGAATTCCTCTCACCTACACCATGGAGCTTCCCGGTTACGAGTACAATTTCTTAGTCCCGCCCACTTACATCCGACAGATTATCACCGAATCTTGGGCTGGATTCGTTGCTGGCGCACGCCTTGTCCTATCTGGTAGAGGCTAAGGAGAGCTTAGTTTTGCTTCAAGAATTTCCTTTATGCGATCAATAAAATTTCCGTTATTTATTTTGCTGTTTTTATGAGCTAAAATTATTTTAAAATATTAAAAACAAAGACTTTTCGGCACAATCAAATTATTTCAACTAATATTGTGAAGGCAAAAGTTTTTATGTATTTGTGCTTTCCACTTTAATGCTCCTGTTTTGCTTCTCTGTCAGGTAAGTAATCTGGAAACACAAGCTACTTTTTAGTCCCGGAAAATTCATGTTACCAGTTTTAAAAAAGGCGGTTTTCGTCTATAATCAGGTGCTTATAAGTACTATCTTACTTTTTACATAAACTTGGCAATACATGTTTTCTTAAACTACAGTGTTTGCTTACATCTCTTAACCATATCAACACTTCAAGCAATGTCAACAAAACTTGATACTAGGTCACTGACTCTGCGCCCAATATAAGCATTAGGAACATTCTATATACAACGTTTATCGTCCAGATTTAATCAGTTCTTCCGAGATAAATTGCTCGTAATTGGCTTAGCACCAAATTTGCCGTATGGTATCCGGCTGAGTAGAATCCACCGCCTTCATTTATTACCAAGGTGTTGTAAAAGGCGACTAAATTAATTTGACGTCAGGCAGGCGGACGATCATAAAATATCAAGCATCATCACATAACAAGTTGTTTAAAACATGTGTACCGACCCCACTTACAGTGCGATAACGATAAGAGAATATATATGGCTTAGCACCAAATGCTAGGTGATACATGACTTAACTGTCACTTAACTTGAAATTTAAACAAATAATGCCGCAAACAAATGTTTAAACTTATTGATACTTTCCAACTAACAACTAACCTACCTACCTATCATGTTATATTATGTGATATGTAGACAATCTATACCGATTACAGAACACATTCTTTCTTCATTACTTTCGTATATTAGTAAATATAGCATATGTATGAAATTGTTCAATTTATAAAGAATTTTTATTTTTCCACAGTTAAAAAAATTCAATCGTTACTTGCTATTTCTGTTTTGCACTCATATATTAGGGAAGGGAAGTGCAAAGTTTAGACTAGAAACAAAGTAATACGCTTGCAAAAATCAGATTTCTGTGATTATAATTTGATAGCAGTTAGAATAAGAAAGAATATTTATTATTTATTTATTTATTATACAAGACCCTTATATACTATCCCCTTATATAACCCTCACATTATTAGATTACATTAACAACAATGGTCATGTTTGTAACAACTTTACGCTAGTTCCTAGCAAATGAAGTATTACTAAACAAGTCGACGCCTGCGATTTGGTTTCTAAAGTACGCAATAATTTTTACAAACTTTATCAGTCATCCTTCCTAAAGACAAAGCTATGTAATGCGGTAACAAACACATTAATATATCAATATTATTTGTTCACGTTTAAACTATTATCTTGAATACCCATTCATTCATGACGCAGGCAAACCCTTGCCTGCGTCATCAAATGGTTTAAAAAAATAAAGTTTTTGATAGATTATCCAATTGATGTAGTAGATGAATAATAGAGTCTAGCCATTGGTCTACGGCAATCCTTTAAGTCATCTTTCTCCTGCCCATAATCCCACTCTAAGTGGAGTCGACACAACATGATTTAAACATATTAGATGACGTCAACTTACCTTAGTCGCCTTTTAGGATACCTCTGAGGAAAAGAGGGTGGTCTGTTCTTCTCGGCCGGACACCACACGGCGGGTCAACTTACCTAAAAGGAGACTTCCTTTTACGACACCTCGGTAAGAAATGAGGGTGCTCAATTCTACTCAGCCGGATACCACACGGCGGTATGGTCACCTTTTAGTGTTAACACAAATAAGTTGCATTGCCTTATGCAAAAACTTAAGATCGATTGGATCTTAAATTTTTGTTCAACCCAAACTAACCCAAACCAGGTGAAATCCGTTCAATTTTAGTATCTCCCGAAATTATCAGCATACTAACGTTACTAATAATTGTTCTACGATTTCTTGATTCTTTGTAAAAGAGTGACGGATGAACAAACAGTGTACAGAATATCACTTGTATGGAAAATGCGTAATATTACATACGAAGCAATATATACGAAGCAATGTCTATTGACTATCGACACTAGCTTTTAGTTTTAGTTTGTACCTTCGACTTACCAACGGCAAAATGTTAGCTTTACGTATCAGTATCAGTAATTTTATGCTATTGTACATTATAATACAAATTACGAATGCAGCAAGATTTGAGCGATATATTGAAGCCATAGGCATTCCATATTATAAAGTCGCTTTT
This sequence comes from Morpho deidamia, assembly GCA_947086505.1. Classification (NCBI taxonomy): domain Eukaryota; kingdom Metazoa; phylum Arthropoda; class Insecta; order Lepidoptera; family Nymphalidae; genus Morpho; species Morpho deidamia. Next base: position 5,481,711 of record CAMTZC010000003.1, read on the forward strand.
ATATTAGGAACTTGCCAAGGTGGGTACGTAGAACTTAAACCTAATTATATATCTTATTCTAACATTGTGTTGAGATCACTCTTCGATTCTTTTATTATCAAAAGTAATAATCAAATTATTTTGCTATACCTAATCAGCGATAAAAAGTGGACTATCCGTTTTCATACACGATACATGCAGGATTCGTAAGAACACATGCCTGTGCAAGTGTTTTTACGTATACGTTTATGTATGTAAGTAAAATAATATTATTATTATTTTGTATTATGGATCTCCGCAAATTAATGCCTAATTCTATAAATTACTCTTATTATTTTACTTTTCCATAAAATCAAAATCAAATCAAAATATTCTTTATTCAAGTAAACTTGTAAACAAGTGCTTTTGAATCATCAACTTTACTGCTGGTTCGGAAAGCTGTTCCTGCCGAGAAGAGCCAACAAGAAACTCGGCGGTTGCTCTTTTTAAAATATAAATCTTAGAACTAGTTACATTTATTTATTACTGTCTTGTACAGGGTAAAAGTGCACCTATATCCACACATCCTTATCATCTAAGTAATCTTCAACAGTATAGTAGGCTTTCTGTATCAGCCTCTTTTTAACAGTGTTTTTAAACTGCTGTAATGGCATGACCAAAATTGATTTCGGAATTTTATTATAGAATCTTATACCCAAACCCACAAACGATTTACGTACTTATGCTAGGCGCAAAGCAGGAGTCGCAAGCTTATGTCGGTTCCTACTTTGTCTATTATATACATCACCTATCGTTTTATAATTCTTTATATTTTTATATACAAAAATTACGTTATTTAAAATATACTGTGAAGCAAATGTTAGAATACCTGTTTCCTTAAACTTCTCTCGCAGGGAATCACGCGGACTTAAATTGTAGATGCCACGTATGGCTCTTTTTTGCAATACGAAAATTTTATCACTATCCGCGCATTTACCCCACAGCAATATTCCATAAGACATAATGCTATAGCAAAAAAAGGACAACCCCAATTTTAAAATTGAAATTTTGCTATTGATATGAAAATGATAGTAAAACGACATTGGGATCGTTAAATTAAGAAACTCTTCATTTAAGCTTAGTTAATTTGTTGAAAGCGTAATAGATGAAATATGTCGAGAAATATTATTTCCATAGATAACATTCTTTTTACCGAATACAAAGCGTGGCCTGTGGCATCAATGAACAGAATCTTGGATATTTATTACAAAAGTGAAATAAGTGAGTGTTCTTATTGTTTTACAATGCGTATTTTAATTGCGATTGTCTTGATTTAGGTAAAATTTGTTTTTTAGCTCTTAACTATGTTTATAATTAATTGCTTTTAGACAAAAATAACTTTACTATTTTGATGGACTACCTTTATAATTTACATAGTCAATTAAAATTAACAACTAGCAAATCTAAAATAAAATACCTTCTACCCTACACACTACTCATTACATTATTACAAAAATTACAAAAACTTTATATTTTTAGGTGAAATTACTGTATCCAGTGTGGAAATTAAATTAGTTATAAATAATACAGATTGCGTGGCAATCTCGAAATCTGGAGTTGGCTTCCCGGAATTTTCGGCAACTATTTATTTTTCTACCTATATGGCCGTTATTTTTTACAGTTTAAAAATATTCACATGTAGCCGTCATTTTATTAAAGCGCTTTCTAATAAAGTAGAAGAATCGCCTAATTTACCATTTTACACAGGCACACATCGTAAGAAAGGATCAAGATTTATAAAAAAAAATAATCTTAGTAATTGACATATATTATTGTACATTACAGTTTTTTCTGAGTATAAAATATGTACCTATATAAATATAAAGAAAATACACTAGTACGTTTCATATTATATTCTATATAACATATTTGGGCCCGAGATTAACAAGGAACGTTATGTTAATCTGTTAGTACGAATTAGTAAATACAGATTTACTATATAACTAAATGAATTTTAAATTATAAATACATGTTCGTTACTTACAGAATGCACCAAATTTACATTTAAGCACAGTATCGAATATCTTACCCTACACTATTATAATACGTTCAATATAAAATTAACTTGACATTTGTTTGCCCGAGAGTATAAAGGAACGTTATGTTTATTTACGTGCTTAAGTCAATCACACTTAAATCACAATAGTCATTACGCACAAAAGTACAAAAATTAAAAGTGTAATGATATCAAAATTTTGAAGATGTTGTGGTATTTGCCATGGTCTGAAAGTATCAAAAAGAGAGCCTGCAGATATTTACTCCAACGATATCTTGGAAATTTTCTTGAAGAAAAACTTACTTTAGCCCAGCTGAGTGTTGATCTTTACAATGGGACTGGAACGGTTTCAGATGTTAGCCTTGACTGCGAGGTAATCAATTTTTGTATATAAAACATCAACAATAACTTATCAGTTTTATAAAATATATTTTTATATACAATATGATATATCGATGCCAATAAAAAATGCGTTTGAATTTAATGCGGAATAGCACGTGGTGACTGTTCTTATAACAAAGGAATATTTTGAATAAATTTCAAATACTTTTTTTAGTTTAAGATCAATGACATTCTTCCTTTTGTATTAGATTCTAGTAAACAACACTTTGTCTACTAAAGTATAGTAAAAAGGAACACTTTTACAGAAAAAAGAAACAAATATTGCTTATAATAAATATATAAGACTTATATTAGAAAATCCAACATATAAAAAGTTTAATATTATTGATTATTTCATTTATATTCATTTGCTTGGTCAATGCTAGCTTAGTTAAATATTTCTCACATCTCTATTATCATTACACCAATATCCTGGCTGCACCAACAATCTTAGTCAGTAAAATATCTTTCATCTTCTTTTATAGTCAATACCACAAGGTCCACATCAAGTACATAAGTTGGTATTAATTAAAGGGGAAATATTGTGTTTTCTTAAGCACTATTTTTACGTAAATTGTGAACTTTGCCAATGAGCACAGATTCTAGTTATCAGGAGACCTTTGCACCAATTGTCCTGAATGTGCAGTAAGCATCATCATCAGTTGGTGATATCAGATTAGCACTGATATCACCAACTGCCTAACCAAGAATAGTTAACATAATTATTGACCTATCTATCTATTCTCAGGAAAGCCTGTCTGCACATACACACAGACTATTCTTAACTTGATAATATCCCTGATTATTTATAGTCCTCAATTTATTAACCTTATTATTGTCCATACAGTAAACAAATACCCATTGAAGCCACTTTATTGAACATTTAAGAGTAACATTCATTGTAACGAATAACAATATTGTTGTGGATATCAAATGCTTGATTTTTACTAAGTATAATACTCTTAAAATCAGCTAGTGTTGGTAGCTACACACATATATACAGTAAATATAACTCCTCACATATGACACAGTTTATAACATTATTCATATTAATTCAAATAAATCATTCATTATTTGATTATATGTATGTATTAAAAAGTTATTGTTATTTAATAAAGGCCCTTAATGAACTTGGAGACAATCAAAATTGGCCACTTGAAATAGTGGATGGACACATGCAAGAGATAACTGTGACAGTTCCTTGGTCTACAATACTTAAAGATGATTCCATTGTGGAAATCAATGGCCTTTCACTCACAGTGCAGCCTAAAGTGAGAGCTGAACCAGGTAATATAACACATTGCAGTATATTAATCCCTTTAAATAGCAGAAGTTGCTTATTCAAAATTGAAATTTACTATTAGAGTTTTAAATCTTTGTCTAACTTGTGGTTACAACAACAAAACTATCTTGTTAAGCTCATACTGACCTTTCATAGTAAGGTGTCACATGTTATATATACACATGTCATATATTCAAAATATTCTTTATTCAAGTAAATTTGTAAACAAGTCCTTTTGGATCATCAGCTCTACTGCTGCAAGAAACTCGGTGGTTGCTCTTTTGGAATATAAATCTTATAACTAGTTACATTTATTCATTACTACCTTCTATAGGGTTGAACATTAGCTATATCCACACATTCTTCGTCTATGTCTATTTCTTAGTTTACCGTCTATATAATTGTCATTAGTACAGTAGGCTTTCTGTATCAGACTTTTAATAGTTGTTTTAAACTTCTGTAACAAGCAAAGCTAAAATTGATTGCAGAGTTATTATTAGTATTTATATATAGTTAGTTATTATTGCAGAGTTAGATTATAACAGAATCGTATACCCTAACTCATAAACGAGTTATGTACTCCTGAAAGGTGCAAAGCAGGAGCCACAAGCTTATGTTGGTTCCTACTTTTTCGATTATATCCAATTTTTTTTATATTTTAATGCACAAAAATTTAATAGCTAAAAATAAAAAGCCTTGTTTAAATAACAATTATTTAAAAATCAGAATTATAATAAGTAATTCATGAAACAACCAAATAGTATAACTTTTAATTATAATATGTGTAGGATTATTGATTATTTTAAGTATCTGACTAAAGCTTTAATATTGATTTGTGATTTTTGTTTAAAATATTATACCATACAGAACTGCGGAAACAAGTTTCAAATTATTTTCAGTGTCATCCATGCTGGAGTCTATGTGGTCTTCAATGTCATCGTCTATGCAGCTGGCAGCAGAATGTCTCCAAGAAGAAGCTGGGCCACAAGAATCTAATCCTGTTGAAGGCATTGAAATGTTTGCACATGCCATAGACTCAAGTGAGTCTTATTATTTTTGTTTAAATTATTCATATTGAAATGAAATGGGCTATATTTCTATGACCATCATCATCCTCCTGCCCATATCTCTAAGTGGCGTTGGCACAACATGTTGCAAACACGTTGTAACATGATTTGGCTTCGTATTTTACGACCCCCCGCCTATCTGCAACTTACCTTAGTCGTGTTTTTCGACATCTCGGTAAGAAAGAGGATGGTAAATTCTACGATGGGTCAACTTACCTTAGTCGCACACCTTCGTAAGAAATGACACCCTCATTTCTACTCAGCCGGATACCACACGGCGGTTATATTTTTGCGACCATATATAATAATAATGCTTTTAAGTTTTTCTAGTAATAAAAAAATATTTTGCTGTAATCCGCGATATAAGATTTTATCGTGAATAATACTAATTTTATTATCATAAAAAATTATTTTATTATTACTTTTGTATTATGGATCTCCGAACGCCTAATTCTATAAATTATTTAATTTTTTCTTTTTAGTTCTGAGCAGAGTTAAGGTGAAATTTGTTAATACAAAAATAAGAATAGAACATGTTCCTAAAAACGGAGACAGGGGTATTGCATTGGAGGTTCACATCAAAAAGTATGTATAACTTATAATGTTAATATATGATTGATATATGAATTTTATCGTCCCCTAACATGCTCTATGGATTTCAGTATTGATTACTTTGATGAAGCTGGATCCGAACCACTTCCAGAGACAACGGATCCTGAAAAAACAAAAACATACATAGTAGCGACCTACACAACAAAAAAAATTAAATTCAATGGCGTCATGTTTTACATAGATGAATTCCCATCAAAATTACGCACAATGGCACCAAGTTTGATAATGGAGAAATCGGCTTCGTCTCAAGCTGAAAAATCTGAAGGTGCATCTGTAGAAACACCTGATTCTAACTATCAAAGTTCAATATCAGATGTTTTTTATGAAACGAGGAGTGTTATATCTACAATAGATTCCGATCCTGTTAAAGGAATTATTGAAGAGAAATTACAAAGCAACAGTACAAGAGAAGCAACACCAGATGATAAATCTACACAGCCAGATCCAATATTATTTGCTAAATTAACTGGACAACAAGAATTGGCGCTAAAACTTAAACATTCAGAAGAAGTGGAGGGACCTAAAGTAGAAGTGAGCGTACTATTAGGCTCATTTCTTTTATTCATTACCCCAAGACAGTTGCATACATTGCTTGAAATAGTTGACGCGTTAAATCAACCGCATTTAGAAGATACAAGGTGTGTATAAGGAAGTTAAAAATAAAAGAGTTTAATTAGATTTTTTGCCAACGCTCGAGTGGAAAACAGTGTGTCACAAAATTTTCCCAAATTGACATTCTGAACATAAAAGTAGTTATTGTGAGTTAACCATAAGAGATAGAGACATGCTGTCGCGGACTTTTTGTAGTATTTTTGTAGAACTACTAAATATAGTATTCTCTTCTCTAGTATATTTTATTTATTTAAGCCTTTATTCAGACATTTGTTAGAAACTTTTTTTAGTTAGACGATTTAAAGTAAGAATGTTATTTTCCATCAATTATGTCTGTTTGTCTACAGACAAAGGCCTCCTCCAACTGTGACCAGATACTTTTATTTGCAGCAAGCCTAGTCCATTTTGGCCCTGCCACAGTCAATATGTCATCCACCCTTCTTCGGGGTGGTCTGCCTCTCTTTCTTTTCCGGTGTTTTGTATACCAGAACATTAATTTTTTCGGCCACCTTTCATCTCGTCTTATTGTATGGCCAGCCCATTTCCATTTCAACTTCCTGATGGTGCTAAAATGATTTAACATAAAAATATTTTTCAGCAACATACCCTTAAGGCCGAGTGGGATTAACATGCAATGCAAGCCAATGAAACAAGCAGACTTTCAACTAATAGAGGCACAACTACTTGGGAATTTTGAAAAACAACATTCCAAGCCATCTAATAAATTCGGCTGGTCTGGTCCTAGCTTTGGTAAGCATAAACGTACTGACTAAATATTTAATTTCTAAGATGTTAATTAAAATATATGTTAGTCATAATATACTGCACATATCACGATATAAAATAAACTAAAAAGACATATTATATTTTCACTTAAATAATAATAATAAATATATGGGACACTCACACTGTCGTCCACCCCCAAAGTAAGTAACACAATACTTGTGTTATGGGTGACGGACAACTGGTAAATATATACATTTATAACTTTTAAATATATAATATTATAGTTAAATACAAATATACACTCAGGCTCGAAGAACCAACAAATTGTTTATAAAAATTATTGACCCTCTTCGGGTATCGAACCCGCGACCCGTGGAGCTGAAGGTACGGTCACTACCCACTGCAACAACGGGACAGTCAATTTAAAAGACATTGTATTTATTATATTATTATATATATCATATATACTATAACTAGCTGTGCCAGCGGCTAAGCCCGCGTGGAAATCAGCGTGTCACAATTACTATTATTTAAGTAAAAGTAGTTATTGTGAGTTAACCATAAGAGATAGAGACATGCTGTCGCGGACTTTTTTGTACTATTTTTATAGATCTACAATTATCTAGTATATTACTTTAGCGTATCTCTGCTGGTTTACGAAGCGCACGCGACTAAAGCTCGCAGCAAGCAAGTTTTTTAACAACTGCTCTATCTCTTCAACACAATTTACATAATATCGATATGTACTATTTACCTAAACTATCCGGAGGTATTACTCTAGCTTTTGGCGAAAACCGTACAAAAGTCTGTTCAGTAGATTTTGAGAAAATCGATTACATACAGACAGGCAGCTTTTTTGGGACCTTGTTTTATAATAAAGATAGATATTATTTTATTATTTCATATTACTTACCGGCTACCTTATTGCTATTAAATACGTCTAATTTATGTATTTAAATTATTTTACTTAATATTTACTTTTATTTTATATTTAATACTGGTTCCCACCATTGCACAGTGTTGTTTTTTTTAATCATTTTTATATTATTTTCAATTTGTGCAATAAAGAGGTTACACACAAACAGACATACCAGAAACATAATAATTTTAATATTAATTAAATTATGATTCTTTACAGATGAGAGTGATTTAGAAAATGAAAAATTTCTGCCAATGACGTCACAAAGCAATCAAATGGCAGACAGTTTCACCTCATCCGTGAGCTCCATGAACACCAGTATCACATCCAGTATTAATATACCTTCAGCTCAGCCAAGAATCAAGAGGAACAAGAAAGGTGAATAACAAAATAGAAACAATCATACCTTTCTATACATCTATACAAGAACAGACATATTCCTTATATCATTTACATATAATAAAAGACTTTATGGCACACAAACAAACTACAGTACATAAAAACTTATAATTAAACAAAAACATGTGCAAGGCGTCCTTATCACTGATAGTGATCTCTTACAGACTACCTACCTATAGTTAAAGTTAATAAAAGAAAACTTAAATTAAGGTGCACAAAGTATTTAATAATATACATTAACGTTCTAATAACTAATAAAACTTTTCTGTTCTAATAATATTTCAAACTCAAACTTTAGATAAATATGTATAAGTTTCAACTTATTTGCTAACTACCCTTCTATTATTATATTAGTCTCATTTCAAATAAGCGTTTGAGCGATTCTAAAAAAAAAAAAAGTAAAGTAGCAGCCTGTTACAATCCCACTGCTGGGAATAGGCCTCCTCTCTCCGTTTCTGGAGGGAAGGGTTGGAGCTAAGACCTACCACGCTGCTCCAATGCGGATTGGTAGGTTACACATATCTCCAGAATTCTCTAGAGATATGCAGGTTTCCTCACGATGTTTTCCTTCACCGAAAAGCGTGTGATAAATTGCAATTATCAATTAGACACATGAGTTTTAATAGAAAAACTCATTGGTGCCTGCCCGGGTTTGAACTCGTGTTCCCCTCGTAAGAGTCTCACGGTCTCACCGCTGGGCTATCACAGCTCAATGAGCGATTCTAGCACGCAATAATTAAGGGAGTGTTCGTGAGGCGCTGGAAAACATCATCATTCTCCTGCCCTTATCCCACTATAGGTGGGGTCGGCACAACAATTTACAAACATGTTGTCACATGATTCGGCTACGTATTTTACGACCGGCCGCCTGCCTGACGTCAACTTACCTGAGCCGCCTTTTACGACACCTCGGTAAGAAATGAGGGTGGTCTATTCTATGCAGCCGGATACCACACGGCATATACCTTAGTCGCCTCTTACGACACCTCGGTAAGAAATGAGGGTGGTCTATTCTATGCAGCCGGATACCACACGGCATATACCTTAGTCGCCCCTTACGACACCTCGGTAAGAAAGGAGGGTGGTCTATTCTATGCAGCCGGATACCACACGGCATATACCTTAGTCGCCTCTTACGACACCTCGGTAAGAAATGAGGGTGGTCTATTCTATGCAGCCGGATACCACACGGCATATACCTTAGTCGCCTCTTACGACACCTCGGTAAGAAAGGAGGGTGGTCTATTCTATGCAGCCGGATACCACACGGCATTTACCTTAGTCGCCTCTTACGACACATCGGTAAGAAAGGAGGGTGGTCTATTCTATGCAGCCGGATACCACACGGCATATACCTTAGTCGCCTCTTACGACACCTCGGTAAGAAAGGAGGGTGGTCTATTCTATGCAGCCGGATACCACACGGCATTACCCTTCTATTATTATATTAGTCTCATTTAAAATAAGCGTTTGAGCGATTCCAGCACGCAATAATTAAGGAAGTGTTCGTGAGGCGCTGGAAAACAATAAACAATAAATATAGTTCTATTATAAAATATAACCCGTAAATTAGCATTACTTAAAATCAACTTATAAACAATATTTAGAACTAAGCAGTTCTTTAATACAGAATAGTTTATGTAAATCATAAGCCACAGTAAAAACCAAAATCGTACTAAAATATGTGTTTATCCATATTTCTATACTTATTATAAAACAAAGTCCCAAAAAGCTGTCCGTCTGTATGTAATCGATTTTCTTAACGGATTTTTGTACGGTGTTCACCAAAAGGTGCAATACTTCCGGATGGTTTAAGTAAATAGGACATATCGGTATTATGTAAATTGTGTTAAAGAGATTACGCAGCTGTTAAAAAATTTGCATGCTGAGATCGTTAGTCGCGTGCGCTGCGTAAACCAGCAGAGATACACTAAAGTAATGTACTAGAGAATTGTAGATCTATAAAAATACTACAAAAAAGTCCGCGAAAGCATGTCTCTATCTCTCACGGTTAAACCACAATAAATACTTTTATGATCAAAATTTCGAAAATTCGGGAAAGTTTCGTAAATCACTGAATTCCACGCGGGCGAAGCCGTTGTTGGCACAGCTAGTAATATTATAAATGCGATTCTGTCTGGAACGAAATGAATTTTAAGAAACTAGTCTAAATAATATATTATGTGAATGTGTGCGTGGGTGTGAAAGTTTGGGAATGTAGTGAATATATAGAGCTAATTAAATAATTTATAGAAGCAGGCGTTACTTTGCGGAATTCCATATTACAAGCAATATAACAGAACTAACTACTTTGCTATAATCCGCACGGGTTAAGTGAATGCATGCAAAGCCAATGTGTATGAAACAGGAAAATCTACGCACCTTATACATGCAGGACAAGCCACCACATGCACCCCAAGGCGCAATTCACCAGCAACAACGCACACAAAAGCAGCACACACACCCACCACCACAATCCGACGATCGTTTCGCCCCGAAACCGAAGCATCATCAGGAGGATAAGCTCCACGACAAAAATCGTAATGACGATTACGATTACGATATGATTACGATAGGAGGATAAGCTCCACGACAAAAATCGTAATGACGATTACGATTACGATTTTTGTCGTGGAGCCTATCCTCCTGATGATGCTTCGGTTTCGGGAAGAAACGATCGTCGGGATTGTGGTGGTGGGTGTGTGTGCTGCTTTTGTGTGCGTTGTTGCTGGTGAATTGCGCCTTGGGGTGCATGTGGTGGCTTGTCCTGCATGTATAAGGTGCGTAGATTTTGCCTGCTTCATACACATTGGCTTTGCATGCATTCACTTACCCCGTGCGGATTATAGCAAAGTAGTTAGTTCTGTTATATTGCTTGTAATATGGAATTCCGCAAAATAACGCCTGCTTCTATAAATCATTATGTGAATGTGTGCGTGGGTGTGAAAGTTTGGGAATGGAGTATAGAGGAGATGGAATATAAAGCTAATTACGTACCACACAAAAAAAAACTGTAAAAATATTGCTATTTTTATTTCGCAGTACCACAAATTGATGGAGACCCTACTGCAGAAGTGTGGCACTTGAGTTTGCGTGTTGCTTCTTTCTCGTGTGTTCTACTACATAAGGTGAGATTTAGCCTTCATAGATAACATGAAAGATACCTACAGTAAGTTGTATGTCGATATGTTCACTAGGTTGATTTAACTTTGCCATTACAGCAATTTAAAAATACTGTTAAAAAGAGGCTGATACAGAAAGCCTATTATACCGTGGAGGCTTACATTGCTGATAAGAATGCGTGGATATAGCTGCTCTTTGACCTTGTGCAGGATAGCTATGACAAAATGTAATTAGTATTAAGAATCTTCTTTTTTAAAAGAGCTCCACCGAGTTTCTTGCTGGCTCTTCTCGGTAGGACGGCTTTCCGAACCAGCAATAGAGTCGACGATTCAAAAGCACTTGTTTACAAGTTTATTTGAATAAAGAATATTTTGAATTTGAATTTGATTAGGAAACATCCAAGAAATAATTACGACGAAGTCATGTCATGTCCTAATTCTTTCGTAAGGAGACAGATAAACATCAGTTTTTTGGAATTTTTCTCAGTTTTATTGCGCTTATAACCAGTTTAAATAATCATATAGTCTAAGGTTTTATAAAATAGGCAAACTTAATTAGTACTTGTTTAGTGAAATTTGAATGACGGCCTCAAAAAAGTCGATAAGTCGATTAAAACTTCTATATAAATAAAATCGATTGTTATTATAAATCGAGACAGAAATGCAATTCGCCATCTATACTAAATAAATGATTGGAAAGTAGGCATGGAAGTAGGAAAGTACCAATCACCATGTGATCATGATATGAAACACTTATCATATAGCACCATCTGCTAATGGCTTTTATAATAACAGTTACCTGTCGGTAACTGTTATTATAAAAGCTAGGATATAGACTCAGGAGATAGACTCCACGGCAAAAATGATGATTGCTAGTACTAACAAATGTTATCCTTACATCCTATGCGCATGGATACGATATAAAGCTTTAAAAAAAAGTAAATTAATTTAATTAATTATTTTTTTTGCGATTTTGTCGTGGAGTCTATCTCTTGATGATGCTTCGGTTGCGGGGGGAAACGATTGTTGAGTTTGTGATAGTGAACGTGTGTAGTGCTTGTGTATTGTGGTGGCAGTGGTGGAGGTTTGTGCATTTGTTTTTACGAATCCTGCATGTAACGGGTATGAAAAAGCGGATAGTCCACTATAGATTTAGCACTATATATATTTTCTATTTACGGTATAGCGGATAATACCAAAATAATTTTATTATTACTTTTGTAATAAATCTGAAATTTTGATTTTAGTTAAACAAGCTTACAACCTTTTTTATAGGATGTTTTGATTTCGACCCCGTTGACAACTGACTGTGTGTTGCCATCGTCTGCCAATAAGTTGCAACAGATGTCCACGGAATTCTTTAACCATATAGAAATATTTAGCAAACTTGACGATAAAAAGAACTTGGAAGGTACTAATGATGTTTTAGATAAAGCCACAGACCTTAATCACTTAAGGTAAGTTGTTGTTGTAAGAAAATCATAAAATTATTACTCTATTTTTATAATATATTCAATTAAATGAAGTTAACTATTATTGCTTACAAGTTTATATGAAAAAATGGTATGGATTAAGTAGTTTTTTTTTTAAATAATTTATTAGGCTTTACTTTACGGAGATCCATAATATAAAAGTAATAATAAAATTATTTCAAATAATTTTATTATTACTTTTGTAGATTTTTTTTAATTGAAATTGATGTAAAACATTTGTATAAACTTTTTGTCCCAAAATACCCATAAAGATAAAAGATCCCAAGTGTTTTTAAACAAAAACAACCAATATATCCGCAAAGCTATCTATGAAATTAACTCAAAATCTATGTTAAAGTTCTTAAAATTGTATTTAGAAGTACTAGTACTTGAATTAGTAGTAATAATAGTCTATTTTGAAGTACTAGAAGTAGTAGCCAATTAAGTTAAATGTTTTAATGCAATTCGTAAATATTTATATGAATCCTATGGCATTATGTAAATTGCTTTGTCTTTAAAAAAGAAAGATTTATTAGGAAAGAAACCTAATTTTAGATTAGTAACATCAGAAATAAGTCTAGATGGTAGCGAAAAAATGACCTCGCGCGGTAGTCAAACTATGTGTGAAGCTGCTGTGACGTCACTTCTCGTCCGCGAAACTTTGTATCATCAGGGAGATCCAGATGATCCTAAGCCACAGTGCTTTGACCTAATACGGTTTGAGAACAAAGGTAAGTTAACTAAATAGTGTAAGAGTTCTTTAAATTTTAACGAAACACAAATAGACTGCTCACTTGGTTCACGCGACATCTGATGCCACAAAATAGTCGGTATCTTTACTTTTACAAACTTTTATTTTAGTCAAATCAACGTCACGTTTAACTTCCGCTCGATTCAAAACAACTACAGTTTTTAAAATATATCTCAAATACTAATACTTAAATGATAACCCAAACTTTAATTGCTTACAATAGTACGTAAAATCATATATTACTGTGTTGAAATAGTTAGTAATACAAACAGTACAATATAAGTAAAATATTGTAATTTTTTTTTTACGCCGTGTGGTATCCGGCAGAATAGAATAGACCACCCTCCTTTCTTACCGAGGTGTCGTAAGAGGCGACTAAGGTAAATTGCCGTCAGGCAGGCGGCCGGTCGTAAAATACGTAGCCAAATCATGTGACAACATGTTTGTAACATGTTGTGCCGACCCCACTTAGAGTGGGATAAGGGCAGGAGAATGATGAGAATGATGATTGTAATAATTTTTTTTATAACAATCGCCGGTAAATGAATTTCTTTTACTAAATATAACCTGTTGATATTGTTGATTACCTTATCATGATTTTTACCTGTTTGAAAAGAAGAACTAATTTATATAATTAAAATTAGAAATTGTAATTACTTTGTATTGTTATTTTTATTTACGCATAATCAGCTATTAGAGAAAATTTATGTAGGCGTAAAATCCGTATCCTTACCTAACAACCTTTTTTCATGTAACTGCAGCGTCACCAAGAAATAAACTCTACGACAAAATCGCAAAGCAAATTTTACTAAGCGAGCTTTGTATTGCATGTATTAATGTAACACTACAACACTACCAAATTAATGTATTAATCCAAGTATTTTAACGAATCCCCCTACTATAAGGTCTAAAAGCGGATAGTACACTACATAGATTTTCGCTTATCGCGATTATAGCAAAATTATATGAATATTTGTGTAAAAAGGTCATGCCTTCAAAGCATGCACCTATGTGGCTATGGTGAGAATCAAGAGAATCAAAACCATTGCGGCTCAGACATCACAAAGGAATTTTTATTAAAAACAGTAGCAGTCTATTAATATCCATCCCTGGAAATATGTCTCCTCTTTCCGTTTCTGAAGAGAAGAGTTGGAGCTAAGACCTACCACGCTACTCCAATGCGAATTGGTAGGTTACACATAGTATCTACAGAATTCTCTAGAAATATGCAGGTTTCCACACAACGTTTTCCTTCACCGAAAAGCGTGTGTTCAATTGCAAATATCAATTAGACACATGAGTTTTAATAGAAAATCTCATTGGTGCCTGCCCGGGTTTGAACTCGTGTTCCCCTCGAAAGAGTCGCACGAGCTTTTATTGATTTTTGATTGATTGCTTGATTTTTTATTATGTACGATCAATTCCTGCAGAAGATGAAGAAAACGCCAGTGTACCCCCAAAGTCGAATATACGACTTAATTTTAAACAGACATCACGGTATATACGTATCTCTGGTGAAAAAAAATTAGTCTACCCTACAACTGATATTGTGTAAGTATTTCAAGGATTTTATATGCATGCTGCAATTATCATGGAGTTGTTGTACTAGAGTAGTCAAAGAGCACTTAATATGTCCATTGACAATAAGGAGAAAGCAAATGAGATTTATTATCTGTCTCTCTTTTTTATGTGTGATTAGAAAAAGATAAGTATATGAGTTTCAACTCTCATTATTTGGGACTACCATAAGAATTGTATGGCAATTATACTCGTTAGCCATGGAATTAACAGTGGTCTCACATATTATATTAGTCAATATTAAGATCCTTCAAACATTTCTTTTTAAGTGTACAAATGAAAAAAGGTATTTGCAATTTTATTTCAAGGATATCTTCTAAAGTTCCACCTCTCTGCTTGGAGATACTTTTATAAGGGTTCGGATGATAGACATACTACTGTGCTCCATAACGAATTGGTACATACCACATTAAAATTATTACGATGTTTTCCTTTACTTTAAAGCAAAAGAATTATTTTTTTATAGAAAACTCACAAGTGCCTAGGCAACATTTTAAATACGTCTTCATACATTAAACATATCATTGAATTTTTTCCTATTAAAAACTTATGTGCCAAATTGATATTTTCAATTTATCACACGCTTTTCGATAATATCGTCAGGAAACCTGCATATTTCTAGAAAATTCTAGGAATGTGTGTAACCTACCAATCCGCATTGGAGCAGCGTAGTTGGTCCGAGTTCCAATTCCTTAAAAAGCTGCAGAGAGGAAGACTGAGCCCAACAGTGGGAAATTACCACTATCATCACGTGCACTGACCCTTTGACTATCGTTACGGCTAAATAGTTTATCTATACTTATTATAAAACAAAGTCCCAAAAAGCTGTCTGTATGTCATTGATTTGCTCAAAATCTACTGAACGAATTTTTGCAAGGCTTTCACCAAAAGTTAGTGCAATACTTCCGGATGGTTTAGGTAAATAGTACGTATCGGTATTATTTGAACTGTGTTGAGGAGATCGCGCAGTTGTTAAAAAACTTGCTTGCTGGTAGCTTTAGTCGCATGTGCTGCGTAAAACAGCAGAGATACGCTAAAGCAATGTACTACAGGATGGTAGATCTATAAAAATACTACAAAAAAGTCCGGGATAGCATATCTCTATCTCTTATGGTTAACTCACTTTTTTGTTTAAAATTTGAATGCTATAAAAAAATCGTCACACGCTAATATCCACGACGGCGAAGCTGCTGGCAGAGCTAGTAGTTAATATAAATGTAATGTCTTGTACAGGGTAAAATGTACACCGTTCTATATAGATGTGGACCTCACATTGATAGAACGAATGTCTGCAACGTTCTTCAGGGGATCTAGCAATTCCAACACATCATCACAACCAACTCCACAAAACCAAATGAACCTATCTCTACAATGCCCCAACCTTAACGTCATACTCAGGTAAACTTTAGGCTAACGAAAAACTTGCTGATTTAGTAAGATGTTGTTTAATATTAGTCTATAAACGCAAAAGGTGTTATGGGTCAATGGTGTATTGATATCTGTTTAGTAAATAAAAAGGGAAGTAATATGTTAACCTGGTGTTTTTAATATTTTATTTCAAAACTATATTAATTATGTGAAAATGGAACGTTAAGTGAATGCATGAAACGGAATGCAGGTGAGTGTGTGAGCAAGACGGTATGGGAGGAGGAAGGGAGAAGAAAAAGGAAGGTCGAAGGATGGATAACAAAATGTGTTTTGAGACTAAAATAAAGATGACTAAAGATACGAGTTTCAATTTGCCTTTGTAGCCAGATACTACAATTATTTCCTTTTTTTGTATAAATTAACTTACTAAAATAACTTCATCTTCGATTTGTTACATCGTTATTTTATAAGAGTGTTAATAAAAATTCCTCATGGTCCTAATGTTTTGATTTTGTAATTAATTAACTATGGGATTAAATAAATCAATACGGAACCTCTGAGTGAAACAGGAATATTATACGATCGAAATTAAATTTAAAATTCGACATTACAATTCGTTTTAAGACACTATTATCACTAGACTGTTTTAATATAAATTGTCTCACTTCGTAGGTTAGCTGGAAAGGGATAAATTGCACGCTGTTTTTTTTTAATTGATAATGTTTTTCTTACGGTTTTTTTTATTGATAATGTTTTTCTTACGTTTTTTTATGGTTATATACCATTAATAATAATTAATAAAAGATAATTTTTAAATTACATTTTTAAACATTCCCTACACAGATTTCCTATCGCAGATCTCCGTCCGGGTGTCAACCGGGAAGTTCGCCGAGTAAGACCCGATTACCTGGTATTTAAATTCCTTAACGCAACAGTAGGCATGCAACAGGCACACAGCGTGCGACCCTTACCTACCAACGTCACTGTCAAAGCCACGACATTGGACTTATACTACCATGTAAGTGCTACCATACTCATTTTCCTATCTTTATCCCACCAAGTGAAGTCGGCGCAATATTTCTTCCCATTCTTTTCTATCATTCTTCAATTCTAGCGCTACTCCTTTTATATGCCACTATCCGTACCATTACGTCGCACTTTGCTAGGGGCTAACTCTACTAATACGCGTGTAAGTCGCCTATTCAAAATTAAAAATTAAAAATATTCTTTATTCAAGTAAACTTGTAAACAAGTGCTTTTGAATCGTCAACTCTACCGCTAGTTTGGAAAGCCGTTACTACCGAGAAGAGCCGGCAAGAAACTCGGCGGTTGCTCTTTTTATAATATAAATCTTAAACTAGTTACATTTAGTTATTACTATCTTTTAGAATAGGTTAGAACTGCACCAAAATCCACCCATTCTTATCATCTAAGTAATTTTTTTATTTTTTATTTATTTATGTACCAAAATTAAAATATATAAGAAAATACAGGTAAAGAAAACAAGTACAAAGGATTACTTATCTCTATAAGAGATATCTGCCAGCGACCCTTGGTGGTTTGAAAGTAAGTGAAAACGTAGTATAGGTACATTAATAGTAAAAGATAAATTATTAAAAACACTATAAAACAATTATAAATTAAATTTGGATAAACTTACTTTCTTATGATCATAAAATAGAATACATATATATAATACAAGATAATACACTTGTTTTGTATAAATTGGCGCGCCTAGCCAGAGAGCTTATCGGTAGACTCGCGTCGAGGCTCACTTGACGGACATTCGAGTGCGGAGTCACGTAGGCTCGCCGCTCGCGTTTATTACATAGTGTTTTAGTAACGTTTTGCATTACGATAAGACAGGACGTGCGCGCGCATGTACGATATGCGCCCTGTATACGATCTTATTGTAAACGCACACGCGTAATTATGCGTTTGGGTTGAGGTTTTAGATAGTATTTTAGATAGTACCACGACTGTATTGACTTTTGATATTGATATAAGTATTTAGTGACGCGGTCAATTAGTGAAGCGTTTCGATTACTATAAAGATAAGACGCGGTTTGAGTACGCGTTGGGATTAATGTTCGCCGATATGGGACGATTCAATAACGTGTGACCTTACGAAGGTTGTGTGCACACCGGGTGTTATTTGTGTTATTTAACCGCGTTAGTGAAGTGTATACGCCGGGAGAAATAGACAGTACGTGTCCAAGGAAGATTGCTGAGGCCAGCCAACGAGTTCGGGAATCGGCCAAGTACATACAAGCGCGCACACACACGTACACATATACACGCAGTTATTCATGAGGCCGGACCGCATACAGCTGACGGCCGCATAAGGTAGGTTGAGACGCCGAAATGGCGGGCCCAGGTTTCGGAGGGTGTTTCATCCGCCCGCACGTTTGTGCGGAACAACACTAATACTAATAAGAAATATAATAAACCTACATAGATATAAGTTATGACAGCGAGGAAAGGTAATGTTGCTTTAGCCTTAGTTTGAAAATGTGCAAAGAAGGAGAGTCTTTAAAGATGCTATTTTTTTTTTTTTTTTTATTTGGTTCATTAAACTGGCTATAATCAGTAACAGCATACAAATGATAAAATACCAAGAACTACACAAGATTACAACCTACTAGAAATGAACACAACATGCAATTAGTATAATACATTGGTTTGGTTCACCTAAGTTAAGTTCGTTAAGCTAAGTTACTCTCTAAGTTATTCTGAGCTACGTAGGCATTTACGCAAATTATTTTTAAATGAGGCTAAAGAACCACAGAAAACATCTGCTAACACACAATCTGAAAACACATGCTATCTGCTAAATGGTAAAGAGTTCCAAAGATGGGATTTAAGGACTGTAAAAGACTTAGAGAAAAACATAGTTTTATAAGAAGGCACTGCCAATGATTTAACTGCCACGCAAGAGCGTGCAGGTCTTACACGAGGGGGAGCCATGTGAAAGCGCTCACGAAGATAAAGAGGTGAAGAACTATTAAGAGTTTTGAAAAGCGTGGTGAGGATATGAATATTCCGGCGAAGGCGAATAGGGAGCCACTTTAGTTTGCATCGAAATTGAGATATATGATCAAATTTGTGAAGTCCAAATATGAAACGTATGCACAAATTTTGAAGACGTTCGAGTTTGTTGAGTATCTCCTCAGTTGCATCCAAGTAGCACACGTCAGCATAATCGAGGAGAGGAAGCAAAAGAGAATGTGCTAACTAAGATTATATTATTTGCTATGTAAGATTATATTAACTGCTGGTAAACCTAACAAATACAAACAAAATATAATATGTGCATAACATCTTACAGATAATTAATCTTACTTATTAGCCATAGGAGCGTTTATGCACGCCTTATTGTATTTTTAGTTGTTTCTTTTATTATGTAAGTTTTTTCTGTTTGTGTAATAAATAATTTCTATATAAGTTAATATCGTATAAATTCAGGAAAATGAGCACTTGGCCGGTACACACATAGCACAAACAACTATGGACGACTCATCATTTGAGGGTAACATTCTCAGAGGAAATGCTACCACACCTTTACCCATGTAAGTTTCATTGTTTTATTATTCTATATATAAAATTATCTGCAGGCCTACCAAGAACTCTTATTGCGACTCAATTGAAGACATAAACTAAATTGTTTTGATTTTTCATACCATGACCTCTTGAAGACGCACACTTAAGTCGCTGCCGAATGAGCGTTCGATTGATGCGTCCTAAAAATATTCGAGTAAAAGAGACAGAGTTATCTATAGTTCATATAACGTTGTCCTTTTCAAATACACTTGATGGTACGAAAAAAGGGGTTGCGTTTAGGTACTTTGAATTGAATCGTTTTCTAAAAGGTCATGGTAGGCCTACTGGTCATAAACTTAGTTACCGAAAGGGGTTGACCGATTTTCATGAAAACTCATTGGTGCCTAATGATTTTTTCTATTAAAACTTATGTGTCTAATTGATAATTGCAATCACACGCTTTTCGGTGAAGGAAAACATCGTGAGGAAACCTGCATATCTCTATAGAGCTATAAGGATATGTGTAACCTACCAATCCGCATTGGAGCAGCATAGTAGGTCTTAGCTCCAACCCTCCAAAAAAACGAAGAGAGAAGCTCTATGCCCAGCAGTGAGATAGTAACAAGCCGTTACGTACTTACGTAAGTGATAAGGGTTGTCCACCTCTAACATATTTTTTTTATAATATACCCTAGAAATAATTTATATGACAAAACAACGTTGGCCATTTCAGCGAGTAATAATATA
Organism: Morpho deidamia; assembly: GCA_947086505.1. Taxonomy (NCBI): domain Eukaryota; kingdom Metazoa; phylum Arthropoda; class Insecta; order Lepidoptera; family Nymphalidae; genus Morpho; species Morpho deidamia. The sequence continues at coordinate 5,502,301 of CAMTZC010000003.1, forward strand.
ATTAGGGTATTTTAGTTTTAAAAACTCAAGTAGTGTAATGAAAAAGTGTACGGCTATAATTATGACATTGTAACGCTATTTACAAGGTTTCAGCTGAAAATCGGCGCAGCTCGTTGATCCTAACTCGCATCTCACGCGAAATTTTACGCCTTCTTAGCAGTAAATTTGATAATAATTGCATTTCGTTAATCATTTTTTAATTAATTTAGTGTATTAATTCAATCACTTGAACAAAAGTTTCTTGTGAAAAAAATGTTCAGAATATAAGATTAAATGATAAGATAAATTTCGCCTTCTTTTTACCACAGGATATCGATAACATTCCAACCAAAAGACCCTAATAAAGGACCGTTTGATTCACTGCACGACGACCTACATTTTGAACCCAAAGTTCTAAATCCCATGACAACATCTATGTACATCATGAACAATCTACGTAGCAACCTTCCCAGCCCGTTTAGCGGGAAGAAAATGGCTCATCAGAGTATAAGCAAACATGAAAACAATCAACAAGGTATGATTAATGACATTTGTAATACAACCTTTGTGGCACGGAGTAGTCCACAGTATGTCGGAATCATCCCATCAGTATATGAAACTTCGACTAGCCCGTTGGCGCATTTGGTAGTGACCCTGCCTTCAGTTCCGCGGGTTGTAGGTTCCATTCCCGCCGAGTGCCAACAATTTCTATAAATAATTAGTTGGTCCTTCGAGCCCGGGTGTATTAAAGTATGTATTTAAAATTATATATTTACCAGTTCTCTGTCATCTATAAAGAATGAGGTTGCTATTTTGGGTCGACCGTGTGTGTAAATGTCTAAAATTTTTTTTTTCAAATATATCTCACGCGTGACCCAATTCAAAATAAGGCTTAATTGAGTTAGATATGAAATCACTATACGACTTATTATAAAAACTAGTTCTCTTGCTTTTTCAAGTTATTGCTCTCATTAACATTCACGAGTTTTGTAAGCGCTACCTTACCTTATAGTATTTTGCCACAAAAACAACTTTTTTGATTTACTTCACGTGTATACGTTCGCGTGCAATATAATATTATTATTGACTGGATGTTTAAGAAATCATCATTCTCCTGCCTGCACGTTGTAAAATGATTTGGCTAGGTATTTTACGACCGGCCGCTTGCCTGACGTCAACTTACCTTAGTCGCCTTTTACGACACCTCGGCAAGAATTGAGGGTGGTCTATTCTACTCTGCCGGATACCACACAGCGGTGGATGTTTAAGAAATAGCAAATATTATTACCAAATTCAACTATATTATATTGAGAATTGTTTAATTATTTATTTTAGTCCAAGAAGAAGACATAATAATACCCGGAACTGATGAAGAGATGAGTGAATTCACCAATAGTTCCGTAGAACTCTCGTCAATACATCTTGATTTTAATTTGCCAATTTTGAGCCTGCAACTTGAGTAAGTCTGCCATTCTGACTATCCTTATACATTTTTAACTTTCACAATTCATATATATTATTATATTTAAAAAAATGATCAGAACAATCAGATCTTGAACACAATGGATGCAACTCTGACGGAATGTCGAACTTAAAGGTAACTCGATTTCATCTAAAGGTGACACGTATGTTTATATAATAATATTAGGGATTCGTAGATGTGAATAAAAATACCTTGTGACTCCTACAAGAACTTTATTACAACGTTTTAAGACAACACTTCAGTACTTACAAACTCAAAGCAGTCCGTAACACAGTAATGTAAACGAGATCTCTATTATTTGACTTTTACTTTTGCCTCCAAATTCTTATTTGATCGCTTTTGAACTGAACCCCTTATGATACGACCGCTTATATAGTTAATTAACTCAACGAGAAAGTTTTACTTCTTGACTACTCGCGAGTCGTTAGTACATTAGCGAGGATACAAGAACACGATTCGTAAACAACGTGAATGTTTGATAATTAGCGTTAAGCAATTTGAACTTTATAAATTAAATATTACGAACTATTTTTGTGTGTTCGTAACAAGTATATCCGTACATTTTTGGAGTAAATAACAATCGAATAATTTACAGCGTATGTATTCATTTCATTGAGTGTAAGACGTTACCGAAATGTATAATTTTATTTATTCAGATCAAAACAGTTATACGAGATCATCTACAACCGTATAAATTCTGACCTTCTTCTATGGGAACCACAAATTATAGAGCCATTTGACATCAGCCCGCATATGTGCGCGCCAATCTACCCTGCCTTTGGTCTTTGTAAAGGCATGGGATATGGTAATGTTTCAATTATCTTTTTTCCTTTTTAACACTTCCTTTTACACCCAATTGCTTATATATATTTACTCTATTAACATCCGAACACAAAAAACTACTTTAATAAAAACACCGTAAAAAATAGACGGGGTATTAAAAGTACGGATTGCCATAATGACTTAACTTTAACCCATAACTTTGCAAGAAGATGGTACTCTAAGAAGCTAATATGCTTGCGTCATCAACATCTTCTTACATTTTTATAGTTTGTAAATAATTACAAAAAATCTGCCAGACTTTTTTAATTTAATTATGCAAAATCTATTTCCTTCGTAAGAAGGTATCCGAAAGTTAATTTTACCGGTTTTGTTATGGCTTAATAATCATGTAAATCGACTAGGAATTCGTGGTCTTCGGATACTGCAGTCTTTGAAACTATAGCTTTCCTGTCTTACTTTTATATCGTTGCCATATCAAATTTGTAAATTGCCTAGACTTTTCACAATTATCTTAGCGTCATAAATCTATAGTTCGTAACTCGTTCTCTTATAGATTCGGATACAGAAAGCTCATCTTCTGAAGAAGAGAATCTTTACTACTCAACCTACGACAACAAACTAAAAAAAAGCATCGGAAATACAAAACCGCTTCCAGATAACAGAGAAAGTGAGACACACAACTTCTGTCTCACTCTGAAAGTCGGTAAAGGGCTTTTGACTATTTATGCTCCTGTAAGGGTAAGTTTAGAAACTTGATTTAAATATATTTTAATTTGGCTTAATTAGAAAATAGCTTTTTAAATGACCATGGTATGCAATGTGGGGCTCTTCTTGACATATACTCGTAGTTAAATCGACATGTAATATATACTCAATGATTATGAGCGAGCAGTTAGAACATAATGATTCTCCCAAATGCCCCAAATTTACCGCAGAAAAGAAAATAATCCTATCTTTAGAATTAGGCGTTACTTTGCAGAGATCCATAATAAAAAGTAATAGTAAAAATATTTTGCTATAATCCGCCATAAAGTAAATAGGTAATTAATATAATGCTAAATATAGAGTGGGCTATTCGTTTTCATATCGGACATTCGTTAAAACATGCACAAACCTCCACCATTGCCACTACAATAGATAAGAACTACACACGATCACTATCACAAACTAAACAATCGTTTCACCCCGCAACCAAAGCATCATCAGGAGATGCACTACACGACAAAATCGCAAAGCGAAGTATTATCCAACCAAGCATAGCCTTATACTAATCAGTTCAACCCCCACCTTTTATTTTATTTTGCCTCTGAACACGTGTAACCAGTTTGAGATAGAAACATTTATCTGATCGTTAATGTGAGTGTAAGTGTATTGTGGTGGCGCTGGTGGAGGTTGTACATGTAAGGTTGTGCATGTATTTTAACGAATGCTGCATGTTTCAGGTATGAAAACGAATTGTCCACTCTACATTTAGCATTATATATATTTCCTATTTACTTTATCGCGGATATATATCGCGAATAATTTTACTATTACTGTTGTGGAAGTCTATCATTCATACAAGCGTTAGAGAACACACAATAAACAATACACTACAATGAATTTATGATCTCTGTTTATTCAAGAAACATACTATACATGTATCGTGAAATTACTAAACTTAGTTATCTGAGTGAGGGATTAACTCTGATTTTAAAACTTAAGCATGAAATATTCTGGTAATGTGACGTATATGAAACTGATAGAATTGTATTAAAAATCTAAACTTCCTCCTATAAAAATTGTTATATGTCAAGATTATGACGAACTGTTACACTTCACTATTTTAGACACACTAAACGCTAACAGCAGACTGCCTTGAATATACTCAACTGGCTTTTTTATAACCTCTGCTGTTTGCATTTCTGTTTCCCTTTTATGAAACAACTAATAAATGACATTTGACTGCTTCCGTCTCCAACAACTTATTAAATTAATCCCATTTATTATATTTCCTATTTTTCTTCTTCTTCTTGCCTCGTTTTCTCAGTGATGAGAATCGTGGCTCTTTAAGATAGAACACTCAATGGTGTTTCGCCAGCAACACCATTGACAGTTAAATTCCTATATATAAGTATTTCCTATTACACAATCACATTATCGTTATATGAATTTACGAGTATTAATAATAGATAAATAAATAAATAAATATATGGGACATTTACACACACGTTCGTCCGTCCCCAAAGTAAGTTACTTAATACTTGTGGTATGGGTGACAACTGGTAGATATACTACATATATAAGTTTAAATGCATACTTAAATACAAATACACATCCAGGCTCGAAGAACCAACAATTTGTTTATAGAAAATGTTGGCCCTCGGCGGGAATCCAACACGCGACCCGCGGAGCTGAAGGCAGGGTCAATACCCACAGTGCCAACGGGCCAGTCAAGCATATTTAACAAAATATCTAACATTATAATTTTAATCTTTATATAAAGATGTTTTTCAGGATAGCAACAAACGTGTAGTACCCGGTCAAATGGGAGAACTAGTTCTAGAAGCTTATAAACTGTCAATGTGCCAAGTGAGCGGGTTAAATGGTCGAGCGAAAACGGCTCAGATGTGTTTGAGAGCAGGAAAAACTACGCTTTATCACGAACGTTAGTATTTATAGCATAAAGAATAATTCTACTTGTTTAAATATGTTCATTTTTCTTTAGACATTTTTAAATGCTGATTTGGAAATGAATATAAATAAGGTAACTACTAAGCCTACTAAGGTAAGGCTACTGAAGATATTTGCAATGCGTCCGTGAAATAGAGGCGAAATATAGCGAAAAATCATTATTTTATGATGATGATCATCATCATCATCCTCCTGTCCTTATCCCACTCTAAGCGGGGTCGGCACATCATATTAAAACATGTTGTCAAATGATTTGGCTACGTATTTTACGACCGGCCGCCTGCCTGTCGTCAACTTGCCTTAGTCGCCTTTTACGACACCTCGGTAAGAAATGAGGGTGGTCTATTCTACTCAGCCAGGTAAGTTGACGTCAGGCAGGCGGCGGGTCGTAAAACCGTAGTTGAATCATGTGACGTGCTTATAACTTGTTGTGCCGACCCCACTTAGAGTGGGATAAGGGCAGGAGGAGTTTAATATAAAATTTGACTGGCCCGTTGGCGCAGTGGGTAGTGACCCTACCTTCAGCTCCGCGGGTCGCGGTTTCGATTCCCGCCGAGGGCCAACATTTTCTACAAATAATTTGTTGGTTCTTCGAGCCTGGCTGTGTATTCGTATTTAAGTATGTATTTAAAACTATATATGTAGTATATTTACCAGTTGTCCGGCACCCATAACACAAGTATTAGGTTACTTACATTGGGGACGGGTGACAGTGTGTGTAAGTGTCCCATATATTTATTTATTTATATTTATTTAATATTATCTTCAAAGCTGTGATAGCCTAGCGGTGAGACCGTGCGACTCTCTAGAGACGACATAGGTTCAAACCCCGGGCAGGCACCAATGAGTTTTCTATTAAAAACTTATGTGTCTAATTGATAATTGCAATTTATCACACGCTTTTCGGTAAAGGAAAATATCGTGAGGAAACCTGCATATCTCTAGAGAATTCTAGGGATATGTGTAACCTACCAATCCGCATTGGAGCACCGTGGTAGGTCTTAGCTCCAATCCTTCTCTCCAAAAACGGAGAGAGGAGGCCTTAGCCCAGCAGTGGGCATAGTAACAGGCTGTTACTTTACTTCTTTTAATATTATCTTTGAACTTCCAGCCCTTTTAACCATACCATCGGAGAAACCCTCGCTAAGACTTTACGGAACAACATTGCCATGCCACCTCAAGAATACAATATACCCGTCCAATAAAGGCGTCGCTATAAAGGAAAGATTGCAAAATAAAGATATGTTTACAATGGCTCTCAAAACTGATCCCGATACTGAAACGCCTAATTTGAAGGTGAGTAATAAATTTAAATTGTTCTACACATACTACTAATATTTTAGATAGGACTTCCTGATCCTTGCTCCCATGAACATTAAATCCATACCTAATTTGAGCACGACCAATCTCTCTGTTCCGCACAAACATGCGGGCGGATGAGACAACCTCCGAAACCTGGGCCCGCCGTCTCGGCGTCTCAACCTACCTTATGCGGCCGTCAGCTGTATGCGGTCCGGCCTCATGAATAACTGCGTGTATATGTGTACGTGTGTGTGTGCGCTTGTATGTACTTGGCCAATTCCCGAACCCGTTGGCTCGCCTCAGCAGTCTTCCACGGACACGTACTGTCTATTTCTCCCGGCGTATACACTTCACTAACGCCGTTAACTAACACGAATAACACGCGGTGTGCACACAACCTTCGTAAGGTCACACGTTATTGAATCGTCCCATATCGGCGAACATTAATCCCAACGCTTACTAAAACCGCGTCGCGGTCGCGTCTTATCTTTATAGTATTCGAAACGCTTCACTAATTGAACGCGTCACTAAATACTTATATCAATATCAAAAGTCAATACAGTCGTGGTACTATCTAAAATCACACCCAAACGCATAATTACGCGTATGCGTCTACAATAGGATCATATACAGGTGCGCGCGCGCGTCCTGTCTTATCGTAACACAAAACGTTACTAAAAACACTACACAATAAACGCGAGCGGCGAGCGTACACCACACAGCACTCGAATTCAGTCAAGTCAGCCTCGACGCGAGTTTACCGATAAGCTCCGTTGGCCAGGCGCGCGTGAATTTATACAAAACACTCTCTCTAGGTCTTCTCGATACCCTTATGAGGGTGCCGGGGTATGTGCCTCGATGCTAACCTCTTTGCCCGGGCTGGTCCTCGTAGGCCTGTGGGCCTGGTCTATGTTCGGGCCGGTTGGCCCAGGCCACCTAGGTGACGTGAGGGATGCCGTTTCCGGTAGGGTCTGGGAATAGTAACTCCCAGACCGCTGCGTCTATTTCGGGTGGTGTCATGTCCGGTCGGTATGGCACGACCAATAACCAACTATGAGATAATTTATAGAATTAGGCGTTACTTTGGGGAGATCCATAATACAAAAGTAATAGTAAAATTATTTTGTTATAATCCGCGATCAAATAAAAAGGAAATATATATATTGCTAAATGTATAGTGGACTATTAGTTGTTTTATACCCGATCCATGCAAGATTCGTAAAAACACATGCACAAACCTCCACCACCGCCACCATAATACACAAGCACTACACACGTTCACTATAACAAACTCAACAATCGTTTCGCCCCGTAACCGAAGCATCGAGATAGACTCCACGACAAAATCGCAAAGCTTTGTCTTTCGTCTTTGTCTATCTCCTATACATTTAGCATTATATATATTTTCTATTTATCGCGGATTATAGCAAAATATTTTTCCGCCGTGTGGTAATCGGCTTAGTAGAATAGACCACCCTCTTTCTTACCGAGGTGTCGTAAAAGGCGACTAAGGTAAGTTGACGTCAGGCAGGCGGCCGGTCGTAAAATACGTAGCCAAATCATTTTAAAACATGTTTGTAACGTGTTGTGCCGACTCCGCTTAGAGTGGGATAAGAGCAGGAGGATGATGATAAATCAAAATAATTTTATTATTACTTTTTCAACTATGAGATATAAAACATATACAACTTTCAACTGTATATAAATCACTGCAAGAACATTTTAATAAATATCTATGTATACTTAAAATAAAACAAAGTCCCCAAACCTGACTGTCTGTATGTGAGCAATTTTCCCAAAATCTACTTAACCGATATTTGTACGGTTACTAAATGGTAAAAGGTGCTATATTTTGCAAGGATTAGAATAAAAGTTACGTTACGGTTTCATTTAATTTGTGTTGAAGAGGCCGCACAGTTTAAAAAAAAACTCCCTTGCTTAGAAGCTTTAGTCGCGTAAACTAACAGAGATAAACTTAAGTAATGTAAAAGAATTACAAAAACTAGAGAATAGTAGATCTATAAAAAGTCCGCGATAGAATATCTCTATCTCTTATGGTTAACACACAATAACTTTTATGTTAAAAATTTCAATTTAAATTATGTTATTTTCGAGACTGATAAATTGATAAAATTAAAAAAAGACTAGAAAAAAAGGGAACCCACGCTTTATTGATGTTCGCAATCGATCGCAGTCGAATGCATTGGTGCCTGCCCGGGTTTGAACTCGTGTTCCCCTTGAAAGAGTCGCACGGTCTCACCGCTGGGCTATCACAGCTTGTATTACCCATATCTATATACAAATTTCGCAAGCTATGGTCATATTCAAAGATTTGTTACAGACTATATGCATAGCCCTCGGTATCGAACAGGCCACTCTACGGCATAGAGGGGACAAGGGTATCGCGTGGCTCAGTCAATTGATGGATGTTCTAGATGTTCTGGATTATCCAGTCCCGGGATACTCTCCATCTACAGTTCTCTCCGAACTGCACGTGCATGTATGGGATTGCGCCGTAGATTACAGGTAACAGAGTAAAATGATCCAAATGTATTCAAAATTCAAATTCAAAATATTCTTTATTCAAGTAAACTTGTAAACAAGTGCTTTTGAATCGTCAACTTTACTGCTGGTTCGGAAAGCTGTTCCTACCGAGAAGAGCCAGCAAGAAACTCGGCAGTTGCTCTTTTTAAAATATAAATCTTAGAACTAATTACATTTATTTATTACTGTCTTGTACAGGGTAGAGGCGCACCTATATCCACACATCCTTATCATCTAAGTAATCTTCAACAGTATAGTAGGCTTTCTGTATCAGCCTCTTTTTAACAGTGGTTTTAAACTGCTGTAATGGCATGGCCAAAATGTAAAATAAGGAGTTTAAGTATTATGATTGTTTTATTATTTCTTTATGGTATGCCATGTGGTATCCGGCTGAGTAGAATATACCACCCTCATTTGTTACCGAGGTGTCTTAAAACGCGACTAAGGCAGGCGATCATAAAATACGTAGCCGAATCACGTGACAACATGTTTATAACATATTGTGCGGCCCCATTTAGAGTGGTATAAACACAGGAGGATGATAATTTATTTCTATATTGTAAATACATATTGTTAGAAAATAGAAAGAAAGATAAATGGCACATGTACAAAGGCGGACTTATCCCGTAAAGGGATCTTTTTCAGTCAACTTATGAGTAACAGAAGGAAAAAGACGAGAAGTTAAATACGAGTAATTTAGAAAGAAAGAAAAAAAAACAACGAAAATCTGAGTACCTTATTTGTACTCGAGATAAAAAAAGATGCAATATAGATAAAAGTAAATTTAAACATTTGATTTATATATTATTTTTTGTTAAATAAGTAGAGGAATAAGATGCTACTAATAAGTAATTACTTGAGACAAATATTTTCTAGTCTGCGAATTAAATGCCGATAAGATAATATATTAATTGCGGATTGTATTGTTCACGCTGTTATAATATATTAGAGCTCAAAATACGAGTCAAAATAAGCTTGAGCTTCCTGTGTTGCGACTCAATAGAGTTAGATTTACTAACATAACATTCGTTCTACAATAATCCAGATTAGAGTTAGCTACAAAAAGGTTTTAATTAAGTGAAAGGAATACGCTTATATCTTTTTTTATATAAGATTGCACTTAAATTAAGTAAATTGAAAATATTTAAAAGATTGATCGTTGAGTTTCTTGCTGTTGTCTTGAGTTAGTAACATTCCTAACCAAAAAATAGCTTTATTAAACATTGATCCTTAACGACTCAAAAGTTTTTGCAAAAGCTTACTTGAATAATGATTATTTTATTTTGTGTTGATGTATTGCAATATCAAATTGTCAGTCGACCCACCGTCTGGTATCCGGCTGAGTATGTGTATTCTACACCACCGTCATTTCTTACCGAGGTGTCGTAAAAGGCGACTAAGGTAAGTTGACGTAAGGCAGGCACGACCAAATCATGTGACAACATGTTACATGTTTGTAACATGTTGTGTCGACCATAATGAGAGTGGGATAAGGGCAGGAGGATGATGATATTGTATTGAATTGGATGATGATATTGATTGTATTGTATAAACTATTGGAATCAAATCTAAGATATCGTTTCTTTATCAGGCCTTTATACCTACCGATACGTACGGTACTTACACTGGGCAACTTCAGTGTCTCCAGTAATTTGATACCGGAAACAAACACCTCGTATCTTCGGTTCTTGGCTCAAGAATGCACGCTCTTCCTCTCGTACATGACTGGAGCGAAAGCAAATACTTCAGTCCCACAAGACGATGATAAGGCTCCCGATATAAATAAAGATTACGTTTGTGTCGTTGATATTGGATTGTTCGAGTTGTCTTTGCGAATGGAAGATAAAAGCGGCGTAAGTACATACTTTTTTTAAAGAAAATTTATTTCATAGAATTAGGTAGACATAGTTAGAAGAAACGAAGAACTTTAATGTCCACAATGTTAAGTGGCAATCACAAATTGGAACCCAAAGCTTAAAAGGTAAGACAAAGCAAGGCAAGGCAAAGCGTCGGAAATGTTTTAGTAATGTAGATAAATTATTGCCTAACAATATTCGGCAGATTTCAACTGAAAGCAACAGCCAATTTCGCTGAATTTCTTTCTGGCTCTTCTTGGTAGGGAAAGCTCTCGACGTCTCGAAAGTCTTCAAAATTTGTGCATACGTTTCATATTTGGACTTCATAAACTTGATCATATATCTCAATTCCGATGCAAACTAAAGTGGCTCCCTATTCGCCTTCGCCGGAATATTCATATCCTCACCACGCTTTTCAAAACTCTTAACAGTTCTTCACCTCTTTATCTTCGTGAGCGCTTTCACATGGCTCCCCCTCGTGTAAGACCTGCACGCTCTTGCGTGGCAGTTAAATCATTGGCAGTGCCTTCTTATAAAACTATGTTTTTCTCTAAGTCTTTTACAGTCCTTGCATCCCGTCTTTGTAACTCTTTACCAGATAGCATCTTTAAAGACTCTCCTTCTTTGCACATTTTCAAACTAAGGCTAAAGCAACATTACCTTTCCTCGCTGTCATAACTTATATCTATGTAGGTGTATTATATTTTGTATTAGTATTAGTGTATTATCTTGTATTATATATATGTATTCTATTTTATGATTATAAGAAAGTAAGTTTATCCAAATTTAATTTATAATTGTTTTATAGTGTTTTTAATAATTTATCTTTTACTATTAATGTACCTATACTACGTTTTCACTTACTTTCAAATCACCAGCTGGCAGAGATCTCTTATAGAGATAAGTAATCCTTTGTACTTGTTTTCTTTACCTGTTTTTTCTTATATATTTTAGTTTTGGTACATAAATAAATAAATTTAAAAAAAGTTTTCCGAATCAGCATTAGAATTGACGATACAAAAGCACTTGTTAACAAGTTTACTTCAAATTATTAATTTATATCGCTATAATGTACAGGATGAGACTATTCGCATCGATTTTTATTCCAAAAATTTCATGATTTTTTCATGATGATTGGCGACTCTATGGAGTCTCATATTAACAGATAAAGCGAAATCGATGCTGCTGGCACATAGGAAAGGTTTTACAATTATATTTATGGTTTTGTTAGAATTTTTTTAGTGCAAATGATATATCTTTCTTTGCTGATTGATTAAATCTCGGGTTGATCTGATTTTTGTGATAGATATATTTGCAGAGTTAGATGTGACAGAAGCTACTGTTTATTGCAGGACTACGGTCCACGCTGACGAAGCCGCGGGTAAAAGCTAGTTTCTCTATAGACTTTACTAGAAGACTTTAAAAAAATCGTTACTGTTGAAATAAAAATGTTTCAAATGTTATGTAATATTACGTTATCTTTTTGGTATAGTAAAAGAAATCTGATCTATCAATATTGAACTTGGCATTTTTTTTGCAAATTTACACGGTGGTCCATCCTCAAAGTAAGTAACTAATATTTGTGTTATGGGCGACGGACAACTGGTAGATATACTAAATATATAATTTTTAATATTTAAATACAAAAATACACCCAGGCTCGAAGAACCAACAAATTGTTTATAGAACATGTTGGCCCTCGGCGGGAATCGAACCCGCGACCCGTGGAGCTGAAGGCAGCGTCACTACCCACTGCGCCAACGGGCCGGTCATCTTTAGGTCTTAACCTTTCCCCCAATGCTTTTAAACTTAAATTAAAGAAGCATTATATTTCTTTACTCCCATAATGTATTTGTTGATATTTATGTATATATTATTGTTATTTTATTTATCATATATATAATATATTTATTATTTATATTTTCAATATATTATTTATGTAAATAATAAATATATATATTTATTAGTATATAAGTTAGGATATTAGTACCATAGTTGTTACACTATAAATTGTCTCACTTCGTAGGTTAGCTGGTATCTCTGTCAAAGGGACAAGTTGACCGTTGTACTCTGTTTTTTATTGATAAATTTTTCCTTACGTATTTTTTTTCTTTATGGTACACAAATAAATAAGTCACTTCGCCGACTATATTTACTTAGTGATATTAATTTGTCCGTCAGTCAAACGATCAACCACAAGTGGACCTAACAGCGTCGAACAACATGGTGAACATGTATACATGTTGGGATTCCGCCTCGGCTTTCTGTCGACTGGTCACTTACGTGGCTTCTGATGGGGACTCCCAGCCACCATTTGACAGGTCAAGACATACCAGTATCTGCTCCGATCAGCCTTTGGAACCAATAGTTAGTGAGTAAACTTAAATAATCTTACCAACAAAAACAGATACATATTTTGAATCATGCTTGTTCCGCACAAACGTGCGGGCGGATGAAACAACCTCCGAGACCTGGGCCCGCCGTCTCGGCGTCTCAACCTACCTTATGCGGCCGTCAGCTGTATGTGGTCCGGCCTCATGAATAACTGCGTGTATATGTGTACGTGTGTGTGTGCGCTTGTATGTACTCGGCCGATTCCCGAAACCGTTGGCTCGCCTCTGCAGTCTTCCACGGACACGTACTGTCTATTTCTCCCGGAGTATACACTTCACTATATCGGTTAAATAACACAAATAACACGCGGTGTGCACACAACCTTCGTAAGGTCACACGTTATTGAATCGTCCCATATCGGGAAACATTAATCCCAACGCGTACTAAAACCGCAGACGGTCGTGTCTTCTCACACGTTTCACTGGTTAAAACGCGTCACTAAATACTTATATCAATATCAAAAGTCAATACGGTCGTGGCACTATCTAGAAACCACACCCAAAACGCATAATTACGAGTGTGCGTTCTACAATAAGGTCGTATACAGGTGCGCGCGCGTCCTGTCTTATCGTAATCCAAAACGTTACTAAGTGGTTTATACAAAACAATGCTGTAAGTGCGAGTGGCCAAACCGGTTCTTGCAGCGATATGGACTTCTCGGCTGCGGCCGTTCGTACATCAAAGTTTGTGTTATCTAAAAATATTATAGACAATATTGTACGAGCGTAAACTTAATTTTATGCGCTAAGACAAACCGCAAAGCGGTTTAATGGCGTTTAATATTAGATTCTATACGTTGTTTGAAAATTATAAATAAATAAATTAAAATTAAAAAATTAAAGTAGAAGAAGTAGAAGATAATAACTTTACTGCACATAAAAATACAAAGAGAAAGGAACATTAATACATAAGTAATAGTTATAGTTAAATGTGTAAAGGGCGGTCTTATCACATTGTTGCGATCTCATCCAGACAAGCCTTCGAAAGAGAGGATCTGTTGTAAATTAACCACATACTTAATTATACACGTTAATATTATATATATTACTCCACGTCACTCCACTTCCGCCTTTCAGGGGAAGTTTTAAATATGCCGCCTCACAATGTTGGAATAACATTCCTCCGCCTATTCGAGATTCACGTTCCAAAATCGCATTTAAGAATAAATTAAAAACATTTATGCTTAATAAACCAATTGAATGTCAAAACTTTTCGGTGGAGACATCAATTTTATAAAGCGGCATATTATTACATTCTCTTATTCATAATTATTATTATTCACGTGTTATTTTATATATATTACATCTTCGTAAAGCTTTTATATCATATAAATTGTACACTCTTATTTATTTAATATTTTATATAATATACACACATATATATATATATATATATATATATATATATATATATATATATATATATATATACACAACGGTATATATATATATATATATATACCATTACACTGATGCCATACATTGCCATTTCGGGTTACTGCTGAAAATCAGCGCCTAGGCAGGACATATGCTGAACTGTGACCTATTCGGTCTGGTGTTACAGACAGGTATGTCATTAGTTTAAGTATCTGTTTGTAACACCATATCCGAATAAATGATGATAATAATTATTATTATTATTATTAAGTACTAACAAACTTATAAAACGACTGGCCGGTTGGATAAATGAGTACAAGTAAAATTATAGTAACTATCTTATTTGAAAGTGTAGAGACTAAACAACTACATTTGACTATTTCATATTCTGGTTGTCGCTACATAAGTGTTTAATAAACATCATTTAGATATCTAGGTTTTATATTTTTTAATTTAATTTTTCCGAAGGATTTTCAATAAATAACTATTATCGTTTATTTAAATCTAATATATATATAATTATTACGACTTCTAGGTTTAGAAGAGAGACCAGTAGAAGAAATTAGAGAATTGTCGCCTAGCGAAATTCAACAAGTTAACGATTTGATGGCTGAGGCAATGAAGGAAAGTCCTAATAACACAAGTGAGTGTATTCGTGGTTAATGTATGTTACTTTTGAATTTATTATTCAACTCATATTCAATTTTATATTGAAGTTAAGAAGAGTTGTCAAAAAATAAGATTTGTTTTATATCTGACCCATACAAAACAATACAAAAGTTAACAAAAAACGATGTTTTTTCTCTTTCGCACATTTAATCACGTTTGACAATAATAAACCAACTTTATTTTCTTACAAAATACAATCAAATAGAGCAACGTAAATCTTTTTTATTTTCTTTGCCTATTACATATTCAAAGATAATCAAAATAAACTTAGGAGTACTTCCAGTCATGTACATAGATTAATAAAATTCCCATAAAATGATAGATAATTTTCTATATATACGACAGAAATGATATTGAAATCATCTTAATCATATATTTAAGGCATATGTTGATTTCGGTAATAGCCGCAAGTTCTAGATAGGAACAACTTTCCAAATCAAAGCTTGGTTTGGAAAATACCAACATATGGTATGAGGCTTAATCCTATTTTTTTTATAAATATTGCACTAAGACATCGTTTTATAGCGGAAGAAGATGAATTGAATAGTTCCACAGAGAAGGAAGGAGTTGAAATATTTTTCTTCCCTGACGAATCTAATATGAAACAGAAGCAACTTTCATCGGAAGCCATTGACCTTGAGGTCGAATCCAAATCAATAGATAATGAAGAACAGCTAAAGGTAGAAGACACACAAGAACTAAAACTAACAAACTTACAAGTCGCTAGAGATCTTGGAGATCCTACTGCGTCCCCCAAATCTACTCCACGGAAATCTAAACGGAAAAAAGTAAGTATCAATTAAATCCAAAGAACCGCACAATTTTATTATAAAACAATTTATTGAAACAAATCATTCGTTTGCGTGAAAAAATGACTAATAGCGAGTGGTATCCACGAATTCATTACTACTTCAGTTTTAAATTACCCTAGTCTACTAACTAACGAAACTAGTCGGGCTCATCCGATAAAATAAGACGTGAGTATAGCCGGTCTCTTAACATTAATAATTAAATTACCCGTCAATTATGAATTATATTGTTTTCCATTCCCGAAGGAATATCGGGATGGTTTTAACCTATTTGTTAGTACAAACAGACACTTCTTTTTATTAAAATAATATATTTAGAATAAAATATTTTAATGTAGAGTGTCCTAAACTGAAAAGATAAGGGTTCGATGCCGTCATAAAACTTTGTGTGTAATATTTTTTACATTTTTTTTAAATATTTGCTCACTATAGTTGTTGATATCGGTTTTGCCGAATATCTGTAATTTCTAATGACTTGTTATACAATGCCGTGTATTGACCGTAAAAACCATACCTTTCCCATATTAATAAGTCTTTTATCGTCATCAATTACCATAGGGTGAGATTTGATGAAGTAAGAACTAATGATCAAAAAAATATACATTGCAAAAGTAATAATAAAATTATTTTGCTATAATCCGCGATTAAGTAAATATCTATCACAAACTCAACAATCGTTTCGCTTCGCAACCGAAGCATTATCAGAATAAAATCGCAGTCTCCGCGATAAAATCTCAAAGCAATTATACATTTAAAAAAAGTAACGGTAATCCCACTGCTGGGCTCAGGCCTCCTCTCTCCGTTTCTGGAGAGAAGGGTTGGAGCTAAGACCTACCACGCTGCTCCAATGCGGATTGGTAGGTTACACATATCCCTAGAATTCTCTAGAGATATGCAGGTTTCCTCACGATGTTTTCCTTCACCGAAAAGCGTGTAATAATTTGCAATTATTAAATAGACACATAAGTTTTAATAGAAAACCTCATTGGGGCCCGGGGTTTGAACTCATGATCGTCTCTAGAGATTCGTACAGTCTCACCGCTGGGCTATAACTAATTAATAATGAATAAACAAGAAATTATACACTACATTACATTCTCTTATTCATAATTATTATTATTCACGTGTTATTTTATATATATTACATCTTCGTAAAGCTTTTATATCATATAAATTGTACACTGTTATTTATTTAATATTTTATATAATATACACACATATATATATACACCGCTACACGTATATATATACGTATAGCGTACACTGTTGCCATACATTGCCATTTCGGGTTACTGCTGAAAATCAGCGCCTAGGCAGGACATACGCTGAGCTGTGACCTATTCGGTATGGTGTTACAGACAGGTATGTCATTAGTTTAAGTATCTGTTTGTAACACCATATCCGAATAAATGATTATTATTATTATTAATTCCTAAAATTATTACAACAGATAAAGTCATCTGGAGAAAGTAGTAACACGGACGACGAATATTGCATAGTCGAGGAACAGTCATATGGACAAGATAACGAAATGGATGAGCCTATAGTTACGTGGCTCGGTAACGGGCCAACGTTTATGGTGGATAACCATTTCACAGTACCCGCTGCCCGCACTGACGTACTGAAGGCACCTAAGAGCTTCCCTTTGCCAGTGCTCAGGTATTCATTAAACAATATTGACTGGCCCGTTGGCACAGTAGGAAGTGACTGCCTTCAGCTCCGCAGATCGCGGGTTCGCTTCCCGCCTGGTTTTTCTATAAACAATCTGCTGGTTCTTCGAGCCTGGGTGTATATTTGTATTTATTATAGGTTATGTTTATTATCTTACCCACTCCCATAAAAGATAAAAGTTAGCTAATCACCAATGTTCGGGCGAAAGCCTGACCATATTCAAATTCAAATTCAAAATATTCTTTCAAATTCAAAATATTCTTTATTCAAATAAACTTGTAAACAAGTGCTTTTGAATCGTCAACTCTATTGCTGGTTCGGAAAGCCGTCCTACCGAGAAGAGCCAGCAAGAAACTCGGTGGAGCTCTTTTAAAAAAGAAGATACTTAATACTAATTACATTTTGTCATAGCTATCCTGCACAAGGTAAAGAGCAGCTATATCCACGCATTCTTATCAGCAATGTAAGCCTCCACGGTATAATAGGCTTTCTGTATCAGCCTCTTTTTAACAGTATTTTTAAATTGCTGTAATGGCAAAGTTAAAGCACAGGGAATCCTAGTTTGGGGGTCAGGAATTCGCAACAATCTGTTTGCTGTATATTTTGTGATGTTTAGAGTAAGTCAACTTAAGTATCTACAAATTTACTATTGTTCCCACACAGATTAAATTTTTATTAAAAGTTTTTGAGGACCACTTGGCCCCAATATCTGTTTATTATGATACTTGGCTTAAGTTAAAGACTGTAAAAATGAAGATAAATAAATAAATAAATTTAAGTATGCATTTAAAATTATATAAGTAGTATATTTACCAGTTGTCCATCACCCATAACACAAGTATTAGGTTACTTACTTTGGGCATGGACGACTGTGTAAGTGTCCCATATATTTATTTATTATTTATTTATTTATTTATTATTTAATATATCTATTACTATCTTCATTCTAAAGAAATTATCTTATAAAAAAGAATAATAATGGATAATCGACAAAACTGTTGTTGATCTATTAGATATTTATTCCAGTTGAGTCGATTAGAGAGATTGTCGTTAACCTTACCAATATTCCTAACAGCTAAAAAATATTACCTTGTCCATTTAATCCGTCACTATTGCAAGCATTTATGTATACTTATATATAATGGACGCCCGTTGTTGTTTAGCCATATAAATTATTTTTAGATAATTTCTAATGTACATTATAAAAAATTAATTTTTTTCGTCCAAAAAACAATTTTTTTTAATGTTAGGGTTGGACAAACCTCAGAGGTATGAAAAATAAATAGTAGTCAATTCTCAGACTTACTGAATGGGCATAAAAAATTTCATAAAAATTGGTCAAGCCTTTTCAGAGGAGGATGGTAACTAACTTTGCGACACCAGAATTTTATAAGATATAAACTAATTGGTCTGGTGAACTTTTGACCGCCTTTAATGAGAATACTACGGCCTTTTACTATTCTACACGCTAAACTAGATAGTTTAGCGTGTAGAATAGTAAAAGGAAGGATCCTTGTAAAAGTATAAATAGTAAAAGCAAGGAAGATCCTTGCTTAATATTTAATTCCGAACACAACCTGTTTGGCAGATTCGTACCTCGGACAGTTTTGTATGAAAATAAAATGGTTGCTATTACTATTTTAATTACAAATTCTTTATTGGCCTTAAAATCTTCCTTGGACTTTTACAAATATTTAGAAATAAAATTTGAAAATCGATTAAATCTGATATAAGTAAAACACATGATTTATAGAATTAGGCGTTACTTTGCGGAGATCCATAATACAAAAGTAATAATAAAATTATTTTGCTATAATCCGCGATACAGTAAATAGAAAATATATATAATGCTAAATGTATGTTTTTTTTTCATACCCGTTACATGCAAACGTATAGTCCACTATACGTTTAGCACTATATATATATTTTCTATTTACTGTATCGCGGATTTTATTACTTTTGTAAAACACATGATGTTCGATACATACATTCGAACATGTTATTGTTCCATATATTTATTATTTTTCTTTATTACTGTATAATCATAAAAGTAAAGTAACAGCCTGTTACTGTGCCCACTGTTGGGCTAAGGCCTCCTCTCTCCGTTTTTGGAGAGAAGGATTGGAGCTAAGACCTACCACGCTGCTCCAATGCGGATTGGTAGGTTACACATATCCCTAGAATGCTATAGAGATATGCAGGTTTCCTCACGATGATTTCCTTCACGGAAAAGCGTGTGATAAATTGCAATTATCAATTAGACACATGAGTTTTAATAGGAAAACTCATTGGTGCCTGCCCGGGTTCGAACTCGTGTTTCCCTCGAAAGAGTCGCACGGTCTCACTGCTGGGCTATCACAGTATAATCATATTTTAATTGTCTAGTGATTTGTAGGTATACACTATGCGAGATGAGTTTAACCTGGAATATGTTTGGAGGTAGTGATTTTAGATCGTTGAATGAGTCAACGCCCAGTAAAAAAACTGTGACTATTGACGACTCTCGAAAACAGGGATCGCCCACATCCAATAGGTGAGTTTGAGTAATTTTAGATCTTATTGCTATTGAGTTTAAGTTTTATAGAGTAATCTATTTAGAAATAATCAACCACATTACTTATAATTCAAATTCAAAATATTCTTTATTCAAATAAACTTGTAAACAAGTGCTTTTGAATCGTCGACTCTATTGCTGGTTCGGAAAGCCGTCCTACCGAGAAGAGCCAGCAAGAAACTCGGCGGAGCTCTTTTAAAAAAGAAGATTCTTAATACTAATTACATTTTGTCATAGCTATCCTGCACAAGGTCAAAGAGCAGCTATATCCACGCATTCTTATCATCAATGTAAGCCTCCACGGTATAATAGGCTTTCTGTATCAGCCTCTTTTTAACAGTATTTTTAAATTGCTGTAATGGCAAAGTTAAAATTGATTGATATAATATATAATAGTACTAAGATAGTTTATCTCTTTATTCACGTATAACAGACCAGTGTAACCTTCTTACATAGCAGAAATTAACTTGAGAATTAATCCCGAGGTACATTCCTTTTTCTAAACCACCGCTTGGACCTAGTAGCGCCCTTTTAAGTTCTACCTAAGTAGAGTCTACCAACACTGTATTTCGGTGTATGGTCTAATGCTTAGAAAACCCAGCGTTACAAATTATTCAATTGCACATTACTTTTTTTCGCGATTCGTTGAGCTATATGGGCGATCGGTTCTTGTACAAAATCCTCATGTCTTGTATTTCTTGCTCACACTTTTGTTTTATATTATGAAACTTTATATTAGACGCAAAGAAAAATAGTTATAATATATCAATATCATATATACAGTGTGGTACCGAGGAAATGACATCAAATGAATCCACTGATCGTTTGTACGTAATAGATTAGGCATAATTCAATCTTCTTATATATCGTTTTAAAAAAATATATATTCCAAGAAAATAAATTTAATTTAATTGAGATCTTTAGGCTTTTCTCATGGTCTACTGAAATAGCGCAGCGCGCTTGTTCGATAAACAGGAGGAAAATATAACATTGTTGTTTTCTCTCCCTCGCACCAGTATTATTTAGATCAAGGTTATTTTTCGTTCCGTAATAGGGTACGGTCATTGATCTCTATAAATCATGTTTATATTTTTTTAAAGTAAATAATTCCTGTGGCTAAAATACTTCCCTGAATTATGTAGGGTGTCTAGGTAACTAAAATTAAAATTAACGTCGTATGATCGGCACCAAAAATATACAGGATATTTTAATAAATTCTAATTTTAATTTTCTAGACGTAGTAAAGATTACGAGCCGTATGAGGCAAGCAGGGCTATAACAGAAGCGTACAGACGAGGTGGTGTCAGTTGGTCTACTGGTTCAGAACGTGTGAGACCTCAACAGAAAACTCAAAAATGGGAACTGCGGTTGCGGGGAGGAAAGTATCGCGATCATCACACTTGCGTCAAGTTGTGCCTCTCCAAGGTATGATAATCTCTGAAATTCTAATGTACGTATAGACGTCCTGAAGTGTCTATATTTTCTTTTTCTGATTATGGTAATCCAGTAATGTATCATATAATTGAGTAAACCGTAGTATAACTACCTTTTTTTCAACCTATAATAGTTTCTTGCTAGAAATAGGTATTATAAACGGAAATTTGTGCCAATTTGTTTCGCAGACAGATTGCGGATCTATCCAGTCTGCCCAACTAATGCTACCAATGCACTATTTTCCAATGCCGATTACTCTTTCTAATTATTTAGGACCGCAATGCTAAGTGGTTCTTTGTGCTATGCGGAGCACCATTAACGCTAATTACTGAGTTATATCGGTACTTTTGAATCTTGCCTCGTTACTGATTTAATCATAAACAGTTTCCAATGACGCCATAATACGTTTCATCGCTCGCTGACAGACTAATTTCTCTTATGAGACCATTAACTACTAACAGAAAAGCAAGAGTAAAAAGGCTTCTTCTTAGGACATCGTGCTTTACCGCAGACTGTATCATGGTAGCAGTCAAACTTTCTTCTATTACATACTGCTATCGTGCGTATTACGAGTGCAGCCGATGAATAACGAACACAACCGATGTCGTTGTCGACGCAACGCCTAACAACTAAGCTTGGGTATGATTGCGATTTGAAAATCATATTCACACCATGATATGGTCAAAAGTGACCACGGTGATCGTGCTGCTATTGCGATTGCTATTGTGTACACAAACAAATGTAGGACTTATATGAGTATGCAATGTATAGGATATAAGGACTAGATTTGTTTGTATACATTTAGCAAACATTTAACCCAGTAATCGCTGAATCGCTAAAAGCGTAAATAGCAAATAGCAAAAAATGCTATCGGCTATTACATTATTCAGCTATCACTGAACAAAGTTATTATTATTACACACAAACGTAATACTTAAATCATATTCAATACGGTCTTTATTTCTAGGTAATACAGTAAAAGTGACACATAACCTCGATACATATGATATAATGATAACATTTCTTTGCAATATTACTTTACTTTTTTATGGAATATCTATAATTTTGTATAGCAATAGCAGTTATCTAAAATTCAATAGCAGATGATGCTATATGATGAGTGAATCATATCATGATCACGAAGTGATTGGTGATTCTGTCGATCCCTACTAACTAAATAGTGGTTGCCATGGAGACGGAATAACGAGGAGCCATCTTGTGTGATGTGACGCGTGTTTTGTATTATTGTATTAATTGTGTATAAGGAAGTACAAGTTGAATTATAAATTGGGGATTTATTAATACTCAGTTTTGAACGTTCTTTAACAATAGTAAAAAAACTATATGCAATACAAGATTAAAATGCTTGTACAGATAAAGTTCCAACATGAGCAGTACCCGCCAGGAGGCATGCAGGCGTCTAGACAAACACTAGCTATCACCAAGGTGGAAGTTCTGGACAAACTTGTCTGCAGCGATATTAATAAGTTACTCAGCCAATACAAACTTAAGGATGAACCGGAGAGGAAAAACGCACATATGGTAAAAAAATAAAATTATGAAAAAGCTCTTGAATATGTCGCACGCTTAGTATTGAAGTGACCTAATTTGACTGGCCCGTTGGCGCAGTGGGTAGTGACCCTGCCCTCAGCTTAACGGGTCGCGGATTCGAGTCACGCCGAGGGCCAACATTTTCTATAAACAATTTGTTGGTTCTTCGAGCCTGGCCTTTTTGAGTATATATTTAAAATTATATATGTAGTATATTTTCCAGTTATCTGTCACCCATAACACAAGTATTAAGTTACTTACTTTGGGGACGGACAACCGTGTGTGTAAGTGTCCCATATATTTATATTTATTTTATTTAATTCAAAAAAGTTTTGTGGCAAATTGCAATAAAGCGTAGCCTACAAAACTCGTGAGTTTTAAAAGGTCCCATAACTTGGAAGAGCAAGAAAATACTAGCTTTTGTAATAGTTGGTAACGTGATATAAATGGCATTGAATTAAGTATTACAATGTATCTAACTTAATGAAACTTAGTTTTGAATTTGGTCACTTTAATACTAGGCTTACAAAATAATTGTTGTATATTAATATAAGTAAACTAGTTTTATTAGTTAATCCGAAGACTAAAGTTGCAAAACAAAAACAAGAATTCTTGAATAAAGTTTTTATTTTTATTTGTCAAACTTTGAACAAAACTATGCCTACAATAAAAAAAATAAACACTTAAAAATGTCCTGATCTACAAAAGATTTGAATTCTTTCCATTCAATTTTTTACCTTCCATAAATAAGGTAAACTACGGATTTCGACACGTAACATACTTACTTGCTTGAAATATTAACTTCATCATCCTCCTGCCCTTATCCCACTCTAAGTGGGGTCGGCACATGTTACAAACATGTTGTCACATTACTTAGCTACGTATTTTACGACCGGCCGCACGCCTGACGTCAACTTACCTTAGTCGTATTTTACAACCCCGCGGTAAGGAAGAGGGTGGTCTATTCTACTCAACCGGATACCACACGGTGGGTCAGCTTATCTTAGTTGCCTTTTACGACACCTCGGTAAGAAATAAGGGTGGTCTATTCTACTCAACCGAATACCACACAGTGGGTCAACTTATCTTAGTCGCCTCTTACGACACCTCGGTAAGAAATTAGGGCGTTCTATTCTACTCAGCAGGATACCAGGCACTGCTTATATTAAAAAATTAATTATGAAAACAAGTCAATATTGCATTAACTTGTTTTCATAAATAATTCGTTGATATACTTAGAAGCACTAAAACGTGATCAAAATACTTATAGCCTCGCCTGAAGGAGTAACATGGTACAAAAGTAATAATAAAATTATTTTGCTATAATCCGCGATACAGTAAATAGAAAATATATATAGTGTTTAATGTATAGTGGACTATCAGTATTTTCATACCCGATACGTGCAGGATTCGTAAAAACACATGCACAAACCTCCACCACTTCTACCACAATACACAAGAACTACACAAGTTCACTATCACAAACTCAAAAATCGTTTCGCCCCGCAACCGAAGCATCATCAGGAGATAGACTCCACGACAAAATCGCAAAAATGGTAATGAAATAGGCGTTGTTCTAAATGTTGCGTAACCTAGAAATTTAATTTTTTAAGCTAATCATAAAAGCTGTACACCTACGAGCTGATGCGGCCGTACCAGCCCAAGAGTGCTGCTTAAAGGTGTCCCTTCTCCCGCTGAGATTCAACCTGGATCAAGATACTCTAGCATTCCTTGTTGGCTTCTTCTCAAAACTCGGAACCGACGAGACCAGTGGTAAGCAGATTTACTTATTTCTCGAAAATCAGAAGTGGGACTTGGCAATAATTGCAAAAATATTGGGATAAATGAAAATATTTTTTATTGTGTGTATGCGTGTATATATATTTGTGTTTTTCTTTCTTTTGCCATATGTAATGTTTATTTAGTATTCAATATCTCTCCTTGTACTGTTAGCTTTTATATGTATTTACAAACTAGTGGAAACTTCATTGGTTAAGTGATTTATATATTTTTTTCCTAGCTATTAAGTTTTTTCATGTACTGTTTGTTTCCCTTAAAAATAAATAAATAAAGCTCAGATATAAGATTGCAAAAAGTAAACTTACAAAAAGGTTGAACTCTAGACTAAAGATTTTATTTTGATTTGTATAACTTTAAAGAATAAATGAAATAAATAATTTGATAATTTTCCTTTGGATCAGCACAACTAAAACAAATTTTATTGGATTTAGTCTATATACCAAATTTTATGTCATCCAGGTTTTGGACTATAACCAAACCAACAGAAAACCAAAACCATTGTGGATTTGGAACATTTAATCTAATATACCATTTTACTATAGACGATGACACCAAAAGTGTGGGCGGCCTGTCTACTGAATCAAGTGGTTCTCGACAAACGACTCCAACACATAGACCACCAGTAATGAGCATTGGCAGCCATCTTAGGGACCCACCACCAACGCCCACCTCTCTTGGTGATGGTGACTGTCTGTCCCTCAACGAAACAGGTAATAAAAGAAAGTATTTAGTCAAAATACATGCGCGAGATCTTTTCGTTTAAAATTCCTCAGTGCCTAAAGACTAAAGTCTTCGAATAGTGCTTGTTGCCAGTGATGACACAAGGCTTTGTAACTTGTTCGCTAACTGGGTTTCATAAGAGGTAGGCCTTGTAGTTACTCAGCGGGTGATGTAAAAGGTAGCTCGGAGTATCTGTGTCATCATTCTCCTGCCTTATCCCACTCCAAGTGGGGTCGGCACAACATGTTCAAACATGTTGTCACATGATTCGGCTACGTATTTTACGACCGGCCTGCCTGACGTCAACTTAGCCTTAGTCGCCTCTTACGACACCTCGGTAGGAAATGAGGGTGGTCTATTCTATGCAGCCGGATACCACACGGCAGCTCGGAGTATCTGTGAAAGTGACGGACATAGCTCAACAGGTCGCTAAGATGAAGTGGCAATGGGCGGGGCATATAGTTCGAAACCGATGGATGTTGGGCTCTCAAGGTGCTAGAGTGGCACTCCCGCGCCGGAAAACGTGTCTCGGCAGACCCGACACCTCTCCCCCCCACTAAGTGCACAGACATCGTCAAAAAAGGTCGCGGAGAGCCGCTGGATCCAGGCATCATAAGGTCTTGTAGCTTGGAGGTCCTTGGAAGAGACCTATGTAGTCAGTGTCAGAGTTAGTCATATATGTCAACAGTAGACGTCTATTGGTTGGCGACACAGAAAAAGAAAGATATATAATATAGCTGAATAAATGCTTTTCTTATTAATGTTGAGAGACCGGCTATAACCGGCGGGAACCCGCCGCGATAACACCGCGTAAAGAGCTCATGAATAAGAGCCCCGTATGGGCTTGAAACTAGTCGGGCTCATCCGATAAAATAAGACGTGAGTATAGCCGGTCTCTCAACATTAATAATGAATACCATTCACGATAGTTTAAATTCAAAAAATGCTTTTCTACTATGAAATAATGACGCGCAGAATAACGCGTACAATTCTAGAAATGATTTTGAACAGTCAATATTAACACGCATTTGCATATGATTTATTGATATGAATCTCTAGGTTTATAAATAGCAGTTAAGACTGTCAAGCTCAGATTTATGACTGACTTTATAAAACGCCTTTACTTAAATCCATTGCCGATTCGTGTTATGTTTTGTATTACAGATTAAGACAAAGATAAATATTTGGAGATGTTATTTTCTTAGTAAAATATATGAATACAAATATAACTCCTTAGACTAGCTGTTCTGTGTGTTAAGCTGTGATAGCCCAGCGGTGAGACCGTGCGACTCTCTAGAGACGACATAGGTTCAAACGCCGGGCACCAATGAGTTTTTCTATTAAAACTTATGTGTCTAATTGATAATTGCTTTATCACACGCTTTTCGGTGAAGGAAAACATCGTGAGGAAACCTGCATCTCTAGAGAATTCTAGGGATATGTAACCTACCAATCCGCATTGGAGCAGCGTGGTAGATCTTAGCCCCAACCCTTCTCTCCAGAAACGGAGAGAGGAGACCTATTCCCAGCATTGGGTTTGTAACAGGCCGCTACTTTATTTTTTACTTACAAAAGCATTTATTCAGCCATATTATATTATCTTTCTTTCTCTGTGTCGCCAGCAGCGTGGTAGGTCTTAGCTCCAATCCTTCTCTCCAAAAACGGAGAGAGGAGGCCTTAGCCCAGCAGTGGGCATAGTAACAGACTGTTACTTTACTTTTTTTTACTAGCTGTTCAACTGTATTTTGTCACCCCGCTGAAATTAGTCTTTTGCATGCTAAGACAGTTGTTGTAGACAGAACTTAAATTTATTTTTTGTTTTTAAAATACAAAATTATTTGTTTGCTTGCTACTGACTACTACATGCAAAATCATTCGTGAGGTTGTGACTACTCTCAATTAAACAGTAATTTGGAGATCGCGCCATGCTATATTCGTCTCTACAATGCTAAGATAATGCAATGATAAGATTGAATGCGAATTTTAACAAGTAGATTTTTAAGCGTATAATGTTCCCATGTGACGTATGTGTCCGTCATATACATTTTGCGTACACGGTCAGGATTTTGTTCATATCATCCGTATTGCCATACATTATTATAGGCCGCAATTTAATTTAATTTTGACATAATATTCTAATTAGATAATTTTATTGTTAAACTAATAGATATAATAATTATTGTTGTATCGACAGTCCACTTTTTTTCTACATTTTGGATTTATAATTGTAAATTTTTATAAGAATGTTCGAATAAAATTGTAACTTAAATTTGCATACTGTATAACAGTAGAATATGTTTGTGCCTCATATAATGTCAACATCTCTGTTTATTACTTATATTCTGGCAAATAAACGATTATTATTATTATTTTATTATAACATCAAACAATGAGACCTTACCTGCATAGATGTCATCATACTTTCCACGCCATTGCTCCAAAAATATATGACAGAATAAAGTTACTTAGTGATTTTTCCGTTATCACTTTATTAGTTATCCGTGATGATGAACCATTGATGGAGACTTATGAAGCAGAGCGTTTGGTATCAGAAAATTTAATACAATTAGAGCAAACACTTGAAGAAGATTTCCAACGTCTAGGAATTAATCAAGAAAAGCCAACTACTAAAGTTCCAGACTCCGAACCTGTTGATGATTCTCCTATATATTTTAGGTAAGTTTGGTATAGGTTATTTATTTTATATTTTAACATTTTCATGTCCATAAGAACTTAATTGCAGAATCTTCCCTTTTTATGAATTGTTTATATATTGATAATATCTCCCTAATTACAATTCCTCCTCATTAAAAAAAGTTGAACACTCACTCTATGTTCATGAGTCATATACTTATTTCTTTATTTATGATAACTTTATTGGATACAGGGATATACAAACTATAATGTAAAAAAACTAAATTATAGACAAAGGGCGGCCTTATCACTAAGGTGATCTCTTCCAGGCAACCATTACACTAAGGATCTAAAACAAAACGAAACGGATAAGTGCAGCTAAGATTCAATAAATATATAAATGTACATACTAATACATACACTAAAATAGTAATAAATAAATATGAAATAGATAAATACTTCAATAAACATTTATATTTATACATATATACAATATAAGCGATAATACATACATAATAACTTAAGTTACATAAGTTGAATACTCAGGAAAAATAAATCTAATTTATTATTAAAGTAAATGACTGACCATAAATTTTGCTACCAGCGATAATTTATAAAAGCCATAAGACAAAAATAAATTCTGAATATCAAATTGCTCTCTGAGAACAGAGGGAGAAAAAATCCTGATTATTAAAAAATAAAATCTTTAGTTATTGTTGTCCAAAATTCAAAAATCAATAAAAAAATTACCCTCTTTGATTCAGTAGTAGAAAAGCGCAAAGATCGAATAATCGCTATCATAGCTAAGTCATACAACCCTCGTTATAGGGCAATTATTTTTCAGCTTTAGCCCTCTCGTCTCGAGAAAATTTATCTATACTAATATTATAAAGAGGAAAGATTTGTATGTTTGTTTATTTGTATGTATGTTTGTTATGTTTTCACGCAAAAACACCTGGACCGATTTCAAAAATTCTTTCACCATTGGAAAGCTGCTTTTTCACTGAGCAACATAGGCTATATGTCATTTAAAAAAAAAATAGGGATCCCTAATAAAATTGTAATAGCTTGGTAAAAATTTAGTCGTAAACATCTAGCATCGCGTGCGCTGCGGAAACTATTGATGATAGAAAAAAAAAATGTTCTACAGTATTATAGAACGTATCAATATCCACAAAAAAGTCCGCGATACCATATGTCTAACTATTATAGTTATGCCAATATAACTACTTTTTTACATTGTAAAAGTTGGTAAAAGTGCCGACAATAATCAAACCATTTTATTCATATCTCTGTATTAATCCTTATCCCATTAAATGATATTTTATGAATAACTGTTTCAATACCTGTAAAATACTATTTAAATTATTAAAATCCGACATCCCAATCAAAAGATATTACGAATTTAAGAATGTAAATCGAAATTAAATAATGCCATAACAAACCTAACCTACCGTTATAGCAGGGCCTGCACTTGGTGAGTTAAGTCTTATTCCAAGAATACTAATGATACCCATTTTTTATAATTAAATAATCTACAAAATAAATCTATAGTCCGATTTCGTAGACTTTGCACTACCACGAGATCTGTATGGACGCGGGTGAAACCGCGGGGCTTTGCTAGTATATTAATATATTTGATTTTTACAATTTTATATTAAATAGAGAGCACGTTTCTTCCAGGCGCATAGTATTTTCACCTGAAGTACCTATTCGACTGGATTATGTAGGAAAACGCGTGGATCTATCTGCAGGCCCTGTTGCCGGCTTACTGATGGGCCTTGGCCAGCTGAACTGTTCAGAGTTGACATTGAAAAGGCTAGACTACAAGTAAGTGCATCGAAATTTTGATTCTTTAATGTTCTATGACCTCACTCCTACCCCCTTAGCTCCTACCTACCAACGAAAGTAATAATAAAATTATTTTGCTATAATCCGCGATACAGTAAATAGAAAATATATATAGTGTATAGTGGACTATCCATTTTTTCATACTCGATACATGCAGGATTCGTAAAAACACATGCACAAACCTTCCCCACTTCCACCACAATACACAAGCACTACAGACGTTCACTATCACAAACTCAACAATTGTTTCGCCCCGCAACTGAAGCATCATCAAGAGATAGACTCCACGACAAAATCGCAAAGCCTCCTTGAAATATTTACATAGATGCTACTAGTGGTAGCCGCGACTTTGTCTGCCTCAACTTAAGAGTTTAAGCACCCTCAATAATGCAACATGCGTTTTTCCCCGTTTTCCGAAAGATAAAGGTTTTTTATCTTATAAGTTGCGCTGGCGTAAAAGTAATTATACCAAATTTTATCAATATTGATGAAAGCGTAACAGACAGACTGACAGGTTTTCGCATTTATAATATTACTTGACGCTGCATCAAATGTTTATGTCAACTTTTGGTAGATGGTGTTTCAAAATGTATGGTCTTATGCTGACTGTTTTCTCTATGTTATCTGTAAAATATTGCTACGTTTTTCATAAAATTTTCTACTATATTTTATTGCAATATCTATCTATACTTATTATAAGAAAAGTCCCAAAAAGCTGTTTGTCTGTATGTAATCGATTTTCTCAAAATCTACAGAACAGATTTTTGTACGGTTTTCACCATAAGATAGTGAAATACTTCCGGATGGTTTAGGTAAATAGTACGTATCGGTATTATGTAAATTGTATTGAAGAGATCGAGCAGTTGTTAAGAAACTTGCTTGCTGAGAGGTTTAGTCGCGTGCTCTGCGTAAACCAGCACAGTTACGCTAAAGTAATGTACTAGAGAATTGTAGATCTATAAAATACTACAAAAAAGTCCGCGATAGCATGTTTCTATCTCTTACGGTTAGCTCATAAAAACAACTTTTATGATCAAAATTTTAATTTGGATTTTTTTTTTGCGACCACTGATTTCGACGCGGGCTAGTTTTCGAGCTAGTTTTAAATATAACGTAAACCATAACGTATTCGTTTCATATTTACAATAACAATAAGTATTTTCATATTCAAGACTAGGACTGCTGGGTCTGGAAAAGTTAGTGCAATGGGCCCTACACGAATGGCTTTCGGATATCAAGAGACATCAGTTGCCTGGTCTGCTCAGCGGAATTGGTCCCATGCACTCTTTATTACAGATAAGTGAGTTGTTATATATTTATTTGTTTCGTTATCTGTCAAAATTACTTGTTTCCATTATGTATATAAAATCCTAACTAGACTTAACCTATATCACAATTTTGAACTTTAAAATAAATCAATTCAATTACCGTGTTGTACCAATTGAAGCCAATATTTCTCTGAACACCAAAATTACAATTAATAATTAAAATTAAAGTAACAATTAAAATATCAGGTCACTTTTAATAGTTAAATTAAACAACATCATCCTTGCTTCTTAGTACAAAATTAATGTATTCTGTGTATTTTATGAAAACAATAAAGTACAAGAAAATATTATTTTCACATGATTTAAAGTTTTTCTTTGTTGTTTTGAAAAGTTCAGTGGAAAGTATTATATTTTTTTCGGTCAAATAAAATTTATCGATTGATGCTGAATCGATGTCGAGTCGCCATTCGCCAGTGCGAATCTTATATGTTTTTAATGTAATAAAAAAGGAAAAATGAATTATACCTTATTATTATTTTAACTTATTAGGTTTACCAACAGCTTTTGAGCTTTAGCGCTTTCAAATGCGTATTCTATTGTAATATCACACTAAGACTAAATGTTAAACTAATTAAAGGCAGACACCATATGCAAATGTCACTCAACACTACTTATAACTAAAACTACAATATTAATTAAACTAATTGTAACTTACAATTTAATGCAGTAACAATTAAACATAAGACTAAGTTGAGTAAGTAAGGTGATATTTGTGGATTTTTTTTAAATGATATCCATCTTACATGATATTCTGATGCTTTTATTACCGAGGCGATCACGAGTTAAAACCCCAGGCAGGCACCTATGAATTTTTTATTTTGTTAATTGTAATTTATCACACGCTTTTCGGTGAAGGAAAACATCGTGACGAAACCTGCATATCTCTAATTCAAGAATTTAAGGGACATGTGTAACCTACCAAACCGCATTGGAGCAGCGTGGTAGGTCTCAGCTCCAACCCTTTTCTCCATAAACGGAGAGAGGAGGCCTATTCCCAGCTGTTGGATTGTAACCCGCTCCAAGCTCCAACCCTTTAATCCGAAAACATCGTGAGGAAACCTAATATAACTTGTTTTGAATAAAATGACTCGGCGGCCGGAGACGCGACCGGCGGAATTAAGGACGTTTATGCATTCGATTGCCGACGCGATCGGCCGACCGGTAGTAACTTTTCAAACACGATAAGGACAGGCCTGTATACGGCATTCTTTTATAACGCACACGTGTAATGTTGCGTTTCGGGTGTTATTCTCAGATTTAATGACGCGTTTAACCAGTGAAGTGTTTGATAAGACGCGACCGTCCACGGTTTTGGTGCGAGTTGGATACTATTCCCCGATATAGGGACGATTTAATAACGTGTGACTTTACGAGGATTGTGTGCACACCGGGTGTTATTTAGCCGATATAGTGAAGTGTATACTCAGGGAGAAACAGACATTACGTGTCCGTGGAAGAGTGCAGAGGGGAGCCAACGGTTTCGGGAATCGGCCAAGTACATACAAGCACACACACACGTACACATACATATACACGCAGTGACTCATGAGGCCGGACCACATACAGCCGACGGCCGCATAAGGTAGGTTGAAACGCCGGGACGACGGGCTCAGGTCCCGGAGGTTGTTTCATCCGTCCGCACGTTTGCGCGGAACATAACTAGTGTTTATTCGTTTTATTTGCAGTAACCGGTATTCGAGACCTAGTGTGGTTGCCCGTAGAGCAGTGGCGCCGTGACGGTCGGCTAGTACACGGCCTGCGTCGCGGTGCTGCCTCGTTTACTGCGCGTACTGCGGTCGCCGCGCTCGATATCACTGCACGGCTCTTACACCTTATACAGGTAATGCAACCATAAAGTATATATAATGCTGGGCATAGGCCTCCGCACCACCATACGTGCACAAGCACTACACACATTCGCTATCACAAACTCAACAATCGTTTCGCTTCGCAACCGAAGCATTGTCAGAATAAAATCGCAGTCTCCGCGATAAAATCTCAAAGCAATTATTCATTTAAAAAAAGTAACGGCCTGTTACTATCCCACTGCTGGGATCAGGCATCCTCTCTCCGTTTTTTGGAGAGAAGGACGACAACTGTTACGACAACAGTAGCCAGTCTCATTATGTAGGATCGTAATATCCTTTAAGACGTGTTTTTGGTGCAATGGTTTTATGTTTTAATGATTTATAAAATGACAATAAGCATGGGCGTAGCGAGGTATAGTAAAGTAGCGGCCTGTTAGAATCCCACTGCTGGGAATAGGCCTCCTCTCTCCGTTTCTGGAGAGAAGGGTTGGAGCTAAGACTTACCACGCTGCTCCAATGCGGATTAGTTGGTTACACATATCCTTAGAATTATCTAGAGATATGCAGGTTTTCCTCGCGATGTTTTCCTTCACCGAAAAGCGTCTGATAAATTGTAAATTGTAATTGTCTCACCACTGGGCTATCACAGCTTAGGTGACAATAAATAAATTCATATTCATTAAAAAATATAGAAACTATAAATGACTAGCTCTGCCAGCAGCTTCGCCCGCGTGGAAATCAGCGTGTCAGAATTTTTTCTAGAATTCAAATTTTATGCATATAAGTAGTTATTGTGAGTCTACCATAAGAGATAGAGACATGCTGTCGCGAACTTTTTTGTAGTAGTATTATAAATCTACAATTCGCTACTACATTAGTTTAGCGTATCTCTGCTGGTTTACGCAGCGCACGCGATTAGAGCTCCCAGCAAGCAAGTTTTTTAACAACTGCGCGATCTCTTCAACACAATTTACCGATATGTACTATTTAACTAAACCATCCGGAAGTATTGCACAATCTTTTGTTGAAAACCGTACAAAGATCCGTCCTGTAAAGAGAATCGATTACATACAGACAGACAGCTTTTTGGCACTTTGTTATAATAAGTATAGATAAATAGATCATTAATAACGATTTACACAGCTCCAATAGTATATGATTTTTTTTTGGTTTACAATGAAATAAATTGTTGTTATTCTCGACATCATCGTAAAAAGTTATAATATTGAAGTTAATATTATTGAATTAAATCTCTAAATCTAAATATTGTTCCTTTTTCAGGCTACTGCGGAAACAGCATTTGACATGTTGACCCCAAGCCCTTCGCTGCCTCTGACCAAAGCTCACGAGAGGAGATCTCGCCGACGGCGACGCGACCCCGCGCGACAACCAGCCGATATACGGGAAGGGGTGGCTAGCGCTTATAACACTGTTAAAGAGGTTTGTACTTTATATAAATTAGTACAGCTCGTATAAAAACCTGATCGTACAAGTTCTTTTTTATTGTAACTTGTTTCTACGATATTTATAGCCGTGTGGTATCCGGTAGAATAGAATAGACCACCCTCATTTCTTACCGAAGTGTCGTAAAAGGCGACTAAGGTAAGTTGACGTCAGGCAGGCGGGCGGTCGTATAATACCTAGCCAAATCATATGACAACATGTTTGTAACATGTTGTGCGACCCCACTTAGAGTGGGATGTTTCTACGATATTTACTCAAATATTAAACCAAGCCATCATTCTCCTGCACTTAACCCACTCTAAGTAGGTTTGATACAATTTTTTATTATTACCTATTATTCGTCAACGCTACTCCTTTTATATGTCATAAGTCATACACATCTCTTTTTAGGGCTCTATCTAGTCACATCCATCCACATTCGTATTTAACACTCGTTTCTATAATAATCTAAGATAAGATATAATACTAATTTCTAGTATCTTGCACTTCTCGTCTTTTCCAGTCTTCCCCTTATATATTAACTCATTCATATTTTATCGAGTCTTATAACACCACGCTTTTTTTTCATAATCATTTGCATTTTCATGTCATTTCCATGCACACTTCTTTCATTCGTCTTTTTCATTAATCATCAATCTGAACCTTCAATACGACAGGTCTTATCACCAAGGGCGTAGCCAGAATTTTATAGAGGGGGGGGGGAGCAAAATTGTCTCGGAAGATCTTGGCTATTGTTTTCGTAATCATGGTATTTAAAATATGAGGAGCACTCATTTGTAATGAAGGTACATTATAGGTCTTACACAAGCCTTTTATGGTGTCAATATGTTGTGTCAGTTTCCTAGTATTACAGTTTTCAGTGTATAGGGGTCTGTCTCCCCTTGCCCGTATAGTAGTCGGCATTAAATAATGCACATCGATGTTTACAACGAAACAGCCGGCCAGTTCGGTTTCGTAGAGCGCTGTCACTCTCACACACGGGCTCGTCAGTCTGTGCGACAGAGACGATGCTCTATGAAGCAGAATCTAGCAGATATCTCTGTATAAGTCTCGATGTGCATTATTTATTGCCGGGCCTATTTATACCTCGAGCTATGATAGCACAGCGGTGAGACCATGCGACTCTTTCGAGGGGAAGACGAGTTCGAACCCGGGCAGGCACCAATGAGTTTTTCTATTAAAACTCATGTGTCTAATTGATAATTGCAATTTATCACACGCTTTTCGGTGAAGGAAAACATCGTGAGGAAACCTGCATATCTCTAGAGAATTCTGGAGATATGTGTAACCTACCAATCCGCATTGGAGCAGCGTGGTAGGTCTTAGCTCCAACCCTTCTCTCCAGAAACGGAGAGAGGAGGCCTATTCCCAGCAGTGGGATTCTAACAGGCCGCTACTTTACTATACCTCGCTACGCCCATGCTTATTGTCATTTTATAAATCATTAAAACATAAAACCATTGCACCAAAAACACGTCTTAAAGGATATTACGATCCTACATAATGAGACTGGCTACTGTTGTCGTAACAGGGGTTCGCGGATACGGCCGCAACAATGGCGGTGGCGGCCCGACGCGGGCACGGGGCCGGCGTGCTCCGCCACTTGCCCGGCGTGGCGGTGACGCCGCTTGCTCTAGCCGCCGCGGGCGCAGCGGACGTGCTCGGCGGGGTACGTGCTCATCTCGCGCCGCACTTACGGCAAGACCACGCCGACAAGTGGCGACGAGCCGCAGGTAACGCATCAGCAATATAAGTGTGTTTTTATTAATATATTTATTATTAATTATGTTATTCATTAATTGATTATTAATAATGTTTTTATAAATTTTAGTATTTATTTATTACGTCAACAACTTACACACTATTTTTTCCAATGAGCATTATAAAATAAGGTTCGTATATAAAGTCCGTTACAGGCATAAATATAGATAAAAACAATCGTATCGCGTACGCTTAATTTTAAAGTTACGATCACGTCGGACTTATTTAGAAACTATGTAAGTTAATTTTTGAATAGTAAAACATGGATTATTATATAATTTTTTCTAAAACTATTAAATTTTTTTTTTCCTTTTGTTTATAGTATTATCCATTCTAAAGCTGTGATAGCCCAGCGGTGTGGCCGTGTGACTCTCTAGAGATGATCATGGATTCCAACCCCGGGCAGGTGTCAATGAGTTTTTCTATTAAAACTTATGTGTCTACTTGATAATTGCAATTTATCACACGCTTTTCGGTGAAGGAAAACATCGTGAGAAAACCTGCATATCTCTACAGAATTCTAGGGATATGTGTAACCTACCAATCCGCATTGGAGCAGCGTGGTAGGTCTTAGCTCCAATCCTTCTCTCCAAAAACGGAGAGAGGAAGCCTTAGCCCAGCAGTGGGCATAGCAACAGGCCGTTACTTTACAATTTTTTTTATTATCTATTCCATCTGGTTATACCATTGTTCGTATTTTGAGTTATAACTAATTACTTACTAATTAATTTATTAATTATTAATTTTAATTTCTACAAAATTTCAGATTCGAATGATTGAATCGACGGCGCAGATTGATCTCCATACAACAATTTATTCAATATATTACCCATTTTTTTAAATCCCAGAAAAACTGAAAAGACAAAACATAATTTAAGTTCTTATTTAAAGTATGACAAAGAAGATTTTGTGTTTTTGTAAACGTCATATATTTTTATACAATATAAATATCTTATAATAGCATATCACTATCAAAAACTGGTAGCATTGCTTCAAATCCGCGTGTACATGAAAAAATGGTGCTTAATGTTCCAATAATCAAACTAGCATTTTGAAGCATTTAGTTGCTATGATATTTAAGTTTTATAAGTGTCTTGGGTCTTATTAAACTCAGACATTAATGCGGGTTGCAGACCGAAAGCTAAGCTACTCCGAAGCTAAACTAAGCCAGCTTAGCTAAGCTAAACTAAGCCAGCTTAGCTAAGCTGAACTAAGCCAGCTTAGCTAAGCTGAACTAAGCCAGCTTAGCTAAGCTAAACTAAGCCAGCTTAGCTAAGCTAAGCTAAGATAAACTATAGATATGTGCTGTGTACCCCAAAAGCTAAGTGGAAGCTTAATCATTGTTGCGACGTTCAATTCGACGGACGAAGTAAGTGCGGGGTAAGTGGGAGGGACTCAGCTTAGCTCGTGTAGCTGCGCATCGTCATACACTTAGCTTCCCATATTTTAGTTAGCTCACATAGCTTAGTTTGTGTAGTTTGCATTCTGCATACACGTATGAAAAACTGCGTTAGCTATTTGACCTAAACTAAACTAACTTAGATTAGCTCTTGGTCTGCAAGCCGCATAAGCGGTGTATGTAAAAATACCATCAAGTTATTTATTATACTAGAGTAGGGAAGCCAGTCTAAAATGTGTCCATCGACAATTAAGACATTAAATGATGGATATCTTTCTGTCTCTCTTTTTTAAGTGTGATTAGACAAAGATAAGTATATCGCACGCTTTAAATTACACGTATTGAATTCAAAATTTGACTTAATTGAGTTAGATACATTGTTATACTTATTTCAATGCCATCTATGACATCACTCTACGAACTAATAAAAAAGCTCTTGTTTTCTTATTTCGTCAAGTTATGGGTCTCTTTAACGCTCACAAGTTTTGAAGACGCTAGGTTACGCTTTATTACTATGTGCAACAAACAACTTTTTGAAATCCGGTATGCTATCCGGCTCGGTAGAATAGACCACCCTCTTTCTTGCCAAGGTGTCGTAAAATACGACTAAGGTAAGTCGACCCACCGTGTGCTATCCGGCTGAGTAGATTAGACCACCCTCTTTCTTACCGAGGTGTCATAAAATACGACTAAGGTAAGTTCACCCACCGTGTGGTATCCGGCTGAGTAGATTAGACCACCCTGTTTCTTACCGAGGTGTCATAAAATACGACTAAGGTAAGTTGACCCATCGTGTGGTATCCGGCTGAGTAGAATAAACCACCGTCTCTCTCACCGAGGTGTCGTAAAATACGACTAAGGTAAGTGTGGTGTAAGTAAGGTGACGTCAGGCAGGCGGCCGGTCGTAAAATACGTAGCCACATCGTGTGACAACATGTTTGTGCCATGTTGTGCCGACCTCACTTAGAGTGGAATAAGGGCAGGAGTGATGATGATGAACTTTTTGAATTCGGTCACTTTAATATTAAGCATGCGATATGAGTTGCATCTTCTTGATTATTATGTGTTGCGACACTCTCAGTTACAGGCCTGCCTATGGCACCCCTACTCTATAATAAACTCTATGAAAAAAAACTTATTGTAAAAAAAAAACAAATTATAGACAAACGTACTATCACATACAAATTACTTATGTGCCCGTATTATTAGTGTAAAACTTAGTTACTTAACAAAATAGCTTTTTATCTATTGGCATCATTTAAAAATTACATTTAAAAGTAAATATGTCAATTTTGTCATTTGGATACTGTTGTATAATTTTCTAAAATTGGTTATTGCATATTTTTTGATAAATCCTTTTTGTTTATATATAGTGGTGACTTGCTATTCCTAAAGAAGTTTCCATATAGTAGATTTTTAACTTTCGCGATTCATACTGATTATTATATAAACATCACGACCACGGTTCAAATTCAAACTATTCTTTATTCAAGTAAACTTTTAAATAAGTGCTTTTGAATCGTCAACTCTTCTGCTGGTTCAGATAGCTGTTCCTACTGAGAAGAGCCAGCAAGAAACTCGGCGGTTGCTCTATTCAAAACATAATTCTTATTAATAATTACATTTAGTCATTGCTGTATTGGGTTGAAAAGTAGCTATAACCACTCATTCTTATCATTAACTAATCTTCAACAGTATAGTAGGCTTTCTGTATTAGTCTCTTTTTAACAGTGTTTGACAAAGTTTAATTGATTGTGGAATTTAATTATATAATCTTATACCCAAACCCACAAACGACTCACGTACTTTTGCAAGGCGCAAAGCTGAACCCGCAATTTATTGCAAACTTATGTCGGTTACGACTTTGTCTATTGATTTTGAATTGAGATTGAGGTTAATGCAACTCTGCCGAAACATTGAACCTTATACAAAAGTTACTCGATTTAATCGCGATGTCACCCGTATGTTTATATAATAATCAAGTTTCCATGTACTACGATATTCATGGATGGAGTCTCTATTTTGACTTGAGTGGCTGTTCATAGGATTTACTGCCGCTTGCAACATTACTAGTTACTTATATCCTAATTAGTTTTATTAGTAGATGTAAATATATATTTTTAATAATTTTAATTCATCGGGTCCATCGGATTCAATGTTAAAGAAAAAAAATTTTTTTTAATACATATAATGTATTTTAATTAACTATTTTTGGCATATTGGAATGTATAACTTTAATTATTCCTTTATTTATATCAAGCTAGCGAGTGATTTTTAACGAGTGATATTTCATAGGCTAGTGAAGTAATATAAAATTATAATAGTATTAAATGATTATCCATAATTACTACGTCTCTTTTTGTAGTACAACTGTAGATGCGAATAAATCAATATTATCTCAATTTGCATTTTATTTCCTCTTGTCAAGACTCCTTTTATTTGGTTTGGTATGAATTACCAATGCTTTAAACACCCTGATGGGCTTTTGGATCTGACAAAGTCTTAATTAAGTTTTAGTGTAATAATTTTTTCATAATAAAGCAAAAATAAAAAATAGCAGTACATAAGTTGCGGTAAACGGTTAGTGTCAAGACCACCCTACCATAAAACCATAAATAAATATCTATGCACCATCAGATTTATGTAAAAACCTACAAACCCATTTAGAAGTAGGTGTAGCTACGAAACTGTTCTTGACCTTTAAATACTCTCTCTCTCTCTCTCTCTCATCAGCCTATAGATATCCACTGTTGGACATAGGTCTCTAACAAACGGAGGGCATATAAAGATCTAGAATTGTTAAATTCAAAGAAGAAACAAAAATCATGATTCAGTGCCTTACGACTGCACAAGAAAAGGAAAGGAACTGAAAAATTTGCGCCAACTTACTGGAATTAAGCAGTCAAATAGTGACATCTCAAAATCTGAGTTTCCTCGAAGCTCAAAACGAGGTACTGATAAAAAAGTGCAATTAGAGAACCATGACAAAAATTTGATAACAGATTGTGCTTCCTACACTTAGCATACATTTATAAATAGAGGCAGATTATTGAAAAGTAATTCAAT
This sequence comes from Morpho deidamia, assembly GCA_947086505.1. Taxonomy (NCBI): domain Eukaryota; kingdom Metazoa; phylum Arthropoda; class Insecta; order Lepidoptera; family Nymphalidae; genus Morpho; species Morpho deidamia. The sequence continues at coordinate 5,543,210 of CAMTZC010000003.1, forward strand.
CGTTACTTTTGTCACGATACTATCTAATTATATGCTACTATTAGCACATCATATGTACTACTGATACTGTTCTCTCTTTATTCAAGTTAAAAAAATACGTGTGGCACTCGGAGACTGTCGCGGTAAAGCGATTGCATAGCATTTTTTATCAACTTATGCAATTACAATTATATATTTATTTTATCACTCATTTATTTACATACAAATTTAATTACATTTTTAAATATTTTCTAAAAAAAAAATAACATTTAAAAATATAAAAAAATTGCCATCCATGGAGAGCGGAGAGAGGACCCAAGCTCCCGCTGGTTAGGGCTACAGAGTGAGGAACCTCCCCACTATGCGTGCCGTCTCAAGCAACACTGCCTTCTGTATCCTGCGCTTGATCCAGCAACTGAGCGTGAGCCTCTTGAGATGTTGGTCGAGGCTCTTCGCGATAAGACCATTAACCGATACAACAATCGGAACAGTTATTGTTGAATCAATATCCCACATGGCGGTTATCTCATGAGCTAAATCTAAATATTTGGTTAATTTTTCCTTTTCAGCTCGTATGAGATTATCGTCATGCGGGACAGTGATATCAAAAATAATTGCCCGACGCGCTGACCGATCCACTAAAACTATATCAGGTTTATTGGCAACAATATACCTGTCAGTAATAATGGATCGGTCCCAGTAGAGCAAAGCACGATCATTTTCAAGAACTGGCGCTGGACTGTATTTTTAATAAGGTACTTCCGAATTTACTAAGCTATATTGAAGAGCAAGTTGCTGATGCACAATTCTGGCTACTTGATTGTGTCTGTGCAAATACTCACCATTAGCAAGAGAAGAACAACCGGAAACAATATGTCTAAGCGACTCACCAGGGCGGTGGCACGCTCTACAAATATCAAGCGCGCCATCTCTCATAATATGCTTCCGGTAGTTATTCGTCTTGATAACTTCGTCCATAATTGCACAGACAAAACCTTCAGTTTCCCCGAAAAGATCACCGAATTGCAGCCAGGATGTTGAGGATATTGAATCTACATCTGGACCTGTTAGGGCCTTGTAGAATCTGCCATGCAACTCCTTACTATTCCATATAGCCATTCGATCCGAAGCAGAACATAATACAGGCCTTCGCCAGTTCTTTTTGCCTAAGGAAAGAGGCGTCAGACCCTTGTCTGCTGCCACAATATCCCTATGCATTTCACCGTTTGCCTTGAGAAAATACTCTCTGAGATTGCACACTTCACGGTTGTGGAGGTCCTTGGCATTTAAAAACCCACGACCACCACACTTGCGTGGAATGTATAATCTCATTACAGACGAACGTGGATGATGCATGCGATATTCTGTCAACAGTTTTCGGACCTTTCGATCCAGGGTATCTAATTCAGTCTGAGTTCACCTTAGTATTCCAAAAGTGTAAATAAGCAAAGGCATGACCCAACCATTGAAGGCTCGCACCTTATTGCCACCTGATAAAAGACTGCTGAGGACTTTTTTTAGGCGGCCAAAGAAATTTTATTATTATTTTATTCACTGTTGTACGTAGCTGATAAAAAATACCTATACACCTATATACTTTCTCACAAACAGCTGATTACGGTAGTTTTCCAATACAACCAATGCCACCTAAAGGCGGGTTGCTGAACTAAAGAGACAAGCGTGATATTACCCGTCAACTGGCGTGTGCCCCGGGCGCACAGATCGCTACTAAAAAGTTACGTGCGTTAAAGTTAAGTGCGTTACGGAATTTCTGGATTCGGTCTCCACGCTCAAGGCCCGCGATAGAAGCTATGCAATAGCTTAAAAAAACAAGTCGTTAAAAAAACCTTACAAAATTTCATGTCCCTACTGTTTAACCGTTGAGGATTTCCCTCGTCTGTAACCAATCCTGGCTGCAACATCAGGTTATGGTCCCTACTGTTTAACCGTTGAGGATTTCCCTCGTCTGTAACCAATCCTGGCTGCAACATCAGGTTATGGTCCCTACTGTTTAACCGTTGAGGATTTCCCTCGTCTGTAACCAATCCTGGCTGCAACATCAGGTTATGGTCCCTACTGTTTAACCGTTGAGGATTTCCCTCGTCTGTAACCAATCCTGGCTGCAACATCAGGTTATGCTTATCACAAACATGCATTATCATCGACAGGACCAGCATGTAAATTTTTCAGCTCATTCGGACATCGGTAAGCGGGTCAAATGTGACTTGCAATATTCTTCCTTCACATACACGACAAGTTTAATAAAAGGTTTTAAAAACAAAAAGTTAATATTTTTTTTATTTATTATACAAGTTAACTATATTATCTAAACTATTTACTTAATATAAATTATTCTTCTTTCTCCTCCTTGGGCTCAGGATACTTGTCGTTCAAAAAGCTTTTAACTTCACCGTACTCAGCTTTCAAATTCAATCGAATTTTCTCATGGTTTCTGTACTTTTCGTATTTCTTTAGATAAATCTCATAATGCGGCATTGTTTCGTAGAAACGTGGGAACTTCTTCCTCCTGAGGATCACTCTGTCGTTCATCACGTACTGAATAAAGTCTAACGTTTCATCTTTAGGTATTTCTTCTTTGGTTCTGACGTATTCGGGGCTGGCGACTACTGTAGGGTAGTATTCGTTCTCTGCTTTGTACTCTACCAAGTGAAGTTTCTTCTCTTCTGCGAGCTGTTTATGTGACCTCTGAAATAAGGATTAATTTTAATTATAATTTATTTCTTTTTTACTCTATATTACATCAGTAGTACCCGCGAATTCGTTCAAATTCAAATAAATCTTTATTCAAGTAGGGGTTCTACAAGCTTTTTGGTGGCTGACAATGAAAAAATGTAAATGGCTAGTAATATTATAAATGAACAGTCTATCTGTGAGTCAAGCTTTCAAAGCTAATCTGCTGTAGCAATATTGATGAAACTTGCTACTATTGAAGATTATATACCAGGCGAACGCGTTGACGCTTTAAAAATGACTGTTAAAGTGGTCAAATTCAAAAAAGTTGGTTTGTGATAAATTACAATAAACGTTTTGTAACTACGCCTTCGAATGTTTTGCCTTAAGTATGAAGGCCACAAGATAGAGGAAGTTGTATAGTGCATTTTTTTAAATAGGATATGAACCACAGTAAAAAAACGAGTAAATATTAAATTTAAATAGATTACTGTTTGTTTTACGTAACTGAGACCTACAACTTGAAACAGCAAGAAACAACTAAACTATTTTTATTCTTCATAGCGTGACATCATAGGTGGCTTGGAATGGGTTCGCTCACTTTATTAACTAAGTGGGCGTTAATCAATCCCATTTTTCATTTGGAACAAAGAAATAACAGTATAGAATAATATTATGGGTATTTTCACAGTAGTATTAAGTTGAGGATATCACTATAATTACTGATCACTGATAATTTATAATATTAATATGAATATATTACCTGTTGTAACAGACCAATGAAGAATGCTTTGACGATGTGCTGCAGATTATTAGAGCCCTCCAGTTTCGCCCTGATATCTTTGATGCCTATCGCCTTACAGATCTCCTTGATAGCTCGGTGACAGCTCAGACCGTAACCCTTGTTTTTCTTCTGAACGTATAGTTTGGTTTTTCCAAATGCGGTGAAGAAGTCATGGAAAACTGAAACATATGTTAATACTAGTGATAATATTTCTCATTGACTTTGGATTCCTAATACTTAATACTTGTGATAGGGGTGATAGACAATTGGAAAATATATAGAAGTTAAATAGAATTATTTTGCTAAAATTTGAATTTGCAAAATATCTGTTCTAAAGCGGTCACAAAAAACCCAATGCCCATTCCTTTAAAATTGCGATAAAATTGCATCTTTGCATAATATTTTAGATCAACCAAAGATAATAAGATATAACAATGGGCACCTTATTAACGAAGAAGTAAACGTTACAAACTCTAGTTTACTACACGTGTTTGGAGGCAAAATTAATAGTGGGGGTTGAACTATTTGTATATAGACTGTTTGCTTGGATGATGCGTCGCCTAGCCATTTAGTCGTGGAGCTTTTCTCTTGACGATCTTTGAGATTGTCATAGTGTAGTGCTTGTGTATTGTGGTGGCGGATGTGGAGTTTTGTGCATATGTTTTTACAAATCCTGCACATATCAAAACGGGTAGTTCACTCTACAGTTATCACAATATTTTCTTCATAGTTATCTCTATGGTAAATTATGGAATTAAAGTATATCAAGTATCAAAATGTCATTTGAGTGTATATTTGATATCATAAATATGCTCCTACTTGTGTGTCCGTCATATATTTCAAAATGCATCAATTTCTTTCCAGCTCTGTTTTTTGCTTTTCTCAATGCAGCAGGTGCTTCTTTCGACTTTCCAATACCAAAACCAGCTAAACCTTGGCCGTTGCCAGTGACAACCTAAAAAATATTAGACTTTATAGTAAAATAAAATATGTCACTGATTTTGTTTTTAATCCATTATTATTGACACAGGCTAGCTATGATTAGATTGCTTAGATTCCTTTAGATCTTGAAGAGGCTATGATCACATAATTTTTTTTATAAACATAATATGCAAGGTTTCCACATGTATACTATAAAAGCTTAAATAAAAATCACAGATGCATATCCTGTTAGAGTAATAATAAAATTATAGTGCTATAATCCACGGTAAAATAAAAAATAATTTTATTATTACTTTTCTATTATGGATCTGCACAAAGTAATGCCTAATTCTATAAATTATTCCAATTAAACCTTTTGACATCTAAACATTGTGGTTGCAGTCTTTGTAAATTTTTTAATATATTTATTTATTACTTATTCTCCTGCCCTTATTCCACTCTAAATGGAGCCAGCACAGCATGTTTTTCACTACCATTCTTTCCTCTCATTCACCAACTTCAGCTCTATTCTTTTTATATACATATATGTCATACTTCAAACAATCCAGCAATAAATTTTTCCCACTCCCTCTCTTCTGTCACACATCCATCCATATTCATATTGAACACAGGTTCGGTCACAAGATTAACAACTCTCATTATATGTTCATACCATCTAAATCATGTACTTCATGTAATTCATCTATTCTATATATTTTTCATGTGATATAAAAAGTATGTAAACAAATATTGAATATCATCATCATCATTCTCATGCCCTTATCCCACTCCAAGTGGGGTCGGCACAACATGTTACAAACATGTTGTCACATGATATGGCTACGTATTTTACGACCGGCCGCCTGCCTGACGTCAACTTACCTTAGTCGTCTTTTACGACACCTCGGTAAGGAAATGAGGGTGGTCCATTCCATGCAGCCGGATACCACACGGCACATATCTTAGTCGCCTCTTACAACACCTCGGTAAGAACGGAGGGTGGTCTATTCTATTCTGCCCGATACCACACAGTGTGTAAACAATTATTGAATAATGATAATAATTAAAAAGAAGATGATACTTTTTATATTAATCATGTAATTCCTTGTCAGGCTACAAGCAGGTATAATTTGGGAAAAAATGACAATTATAGCAATGTTCATATCAGACATATCCTTTCAATGTCATATTTGGCTATCTATTTAGGATTTATCATTGTTTTAGAATAACATTGGACTCTAACATATTCAAATGGGAAAATGAATATTAAAAATATGAAAAATAAAATAATAAAACATACCATTGCTTGGAAATTTCTTGTCCGTCCAAGAGTTCCTTTCATGATCAATAGAGATCTGAGTTGGAGGACTTTAGTGTCAAATCCAGTGAATTCCTCTGTATAACGATATAAACAAAACTCTAAGTTCATTTTTGGAACCATTATAGGTGACCATGATTTATATTGTAATGGCATGTAAGTAATTTAGGGTAGATATAAGTCATTTTTTCAAAAAAAGGTATCACAATATTCTCTGATATTATCATAAAAAGGTAAATAAAACAAAAGAGAAAGAGTAACAAATAAGTAATAAGTACTATTTACAGAAACAGCCTAATTGAAATAAAAATTATTCTTAGAGATAAAAACAAAAATGATGTACCATCGCCAACAGGGTCTGGTGGTCCAATACTACGTCCTGGCATTTGTGCACCAGACCAACCTCTTTCAATTGGACTAAGTTTGAATCGTCGAAACTTTGTCATTGAGTCTCTCAGCTTTATCAGCTTTTCCATTCTGTAGAGAATAATTATTACATGATAAATAACAGACAATTATAAAAATTTTAAATTAGGGTTTTTAATTATTATTATTATTATTATAGCTTCTTCCCCAAATTAATGGTCCCCATGGGTAAAAGTCTCCTCCATCTTTTTCCAACTTTCTTTGTCCAGGGCAATATTTATCCAGTTAATTCCTGCTGTTTAAATTATGTCATCTACACATCTTTTTCTTTGTCTTCCGACACTTCTCTTTCCTACTGGGCCTCACCATTTTGTTGTTAGGAGTGTCCACCTTTTATCTGAATATCTTGCTAAATGACCTGCCCATCTCCACTTCTGTTTCAGACTATACAGAAGAGCATTTGTTAACTTAGTTCTTTTGCGAATATCAGTGTTTCTTGTTTTTTGTATTTTTCTCAAACTTAGTATACTTCTATCCATGGCATGTTGACATGATAGAACTTTATTCTTTATTTTTTAGTGTTTTTTAGGGTTTTTGATTACGATTACATTTCTACGAAATATAAAAAAATATATATTAAATATGAATAAAATACTTGACAATAGGATTTATTTGTTCGCATTATGATATACGTAAAGAATTTGAGATCCGAAATATACCTTTCTGGATCATCCGGTAAACGTTGTTGTTTAAGCAATTCTCTTCCTCTAATCACTGGTGCAGATAGTCCAGGCCACAACATGTTGATCTTTCCAACACCAATCATCTGTCCTCGATTTAAATCTCTGGTACGAATGCGCCCCGCGCCTTTTCCACGACCTTTCTTAGCTCCTGCATTACTCACAGATGTAACTGACTTCCATAGTTTTTCAGCAGGCACTATAATAAAACTTCAAATAATTATTCTTATAAAACTAGATATTCGTTATTCAGAACAGTAGCTTATTGAAAATAATGTCATAGAAAAAAAATAATTAAAAAAAAGTTACGTTTATTAAAAAAATTTAAACATGCTACGGAGCTAGTGCTTAAGTTTTTAAGGTTAAAAATAATATTTTGATTTTGTGTTCTTTGATTTAAAATTAAATTGAACTGTTTATTGATGGCAGTTCTAAGTGCTAAAAATTTGGTAGTCATTGTGAATTTTTCCAGAAAATTATTCCAGAAAAGGCAAAAATAAATATTAAATCATCTTTAAAGTTCAGTCTACGGATGTCAAATTATTTGACACTTTACATTAATTGTCATTTCCCACTTCACGTCTTTATGTCAGGTACGGGCGTCAAGGAACCGTGCTGAAAATACATAAAAATAATAATAAAACATATTTAATAAATAAAATAATTCCCCTCACCGAGGAGGAAGTAACAATTAGATTTGTATAATGGTTGAAGATAAAGCAATTTTCATGATATTCGTATCAATTCCATTAATTCCAGTTTTTTTAATACCGAAAATATGTACGTATCTTTAAAAACTTAGATTCTGGACTACGTACCTATAACTTAGATTACTAATACCTACAAGTATTGATTATAGATTACTAAATAAAATAATATTGACAATGAATAGTGTGACAACCAAATTGACATTTAATTTACGTGGCTGACAGATGGCAACAAAGTCTGAAACAGCAATATTAAATCTTAACACCTATGTAATTTAAAGTAAATAAAACTTAAATTATATAAACTAATGTAGTTTTTTAGCAAGACGTAATAATGGGTCTTTGTAAATGTCCAAAAAGAAGGGTGACGAATCAATTTTGTTTTGAACACAGAGTAAATGTTTGTGAATATTGTATGGTGACGAACCATCCAAAGGTAATTATAACTTAATAATATTGTACAAAAATTTATATTGTTTGCCTTGAAATTACGTTACTGATTCCAGTGCATCATACAATCATATCTTCAGTGGCTACAAGACAGTGATTATAATCCTATTTGCGAAATATGTACGAAAACTCTGTCCGAAGGGGAATGCATACGGCTTACATGTTACCGTAAGTGCTTAAAATTACACGCTTTTATAAACTCATTCAATTCTTCATGTAATTATTATATTTAATTTTTAATTATTTAATTAGTCATAAATAATAAAGCAGTAAAACTATTTAAAGTTCTGCTGATTTATTTGCTATTTTTATTCCTAGATGTATTCCATTGGGAGTGTGCGGAGTCAGGTTACCGTGCATTACCTCACACAACAGCTCCTGCAGGGTACCAATGCCCCTCTTGTGCCACACCAGTTTTCCCACCACCTAATCTTGTATCTCCTGTAGCTGATGTGCTTAGAGAAAAACTTGCAGGAGTCAACTGGGCTCGAGCTGGTCTTGGCTTACCTTTGGTTAGTACTTGTTTTATCTGCTTGCATTTAGAAGTGTTTTAGTTCTAAGTTAATAAAGTAAGAAAGTATCTGTTGATTAAGTTAACCATATACTATATACTAATTTCACAATCAAAAAGAATATATAGCTGTTTTTAGAATATTTTATACATTCAATTTTCTATATTTTAAAGATTTAATTCTAGCTTTCAGAAGACCAAGACTTGAAAGGAGCAGCTGGCAGACGAAGTCAATCACCTAACCAGGCACAGTTTTTTACTAATTCTATGGATCATCAGAGAGGCACACCTGTAGGGGCCAGTGATGATGAGTCCAGTAACCGGTCTTCAGCTAGCACACCACATTCCATTGTTTTAATTCCAGATGAGCCAGTGAATATATATGATGGCACATCTGTCAAAAGAACTGATGCTTTGCAAGGTATAATCAATTAACAGATATCATTCCTTTAGTTATAGTTTAATTAATAAAATATTTATAGATCTACTGCTTAGATTACTAGTTGCAATAGCAATATAAAAATAGATAGACAAATAAGAAAATCTTTGTGATGTGTACCTATTAATTTTGGTTTTGTTTTTATAATCTTATAAATTAAATTCTCCCTTATATGCACTTCATTATTATAAACAATAATATCATAATAATAAATTTTTTATCACATACTACTAGCTGTTTGAAATATAATACTTTTTAGGTGGACAAGTACCAAGAAAAGGATTCAAAGCTTTAGATCAAAAACCATTATTAAATTTTGACCATGATGAAAATAAATACAAACAAAAATCAACCTTTGCTTGGATTAGCAGATGGTGGAAGTAAGTAAAACACATATGATTCAGGATATATACATTATTACTTAAAAACTTTATTTCATTATTCCATTACTGTTTGTTTAAACCATTAGCAAAGCCAATTTATATAAAAACTTGGTTATTATATTTCAGGAATTCCTTGCCCTCATCACGTGCTAGAAGAACAGTAGGTGTTCAAAGGAGATATTGGATTATGCTATTCATGCTCATTATTATCATCATAATGTTGCTGTTTTTTGGTCACAGAGATATAGATGACTATAATAACCCCTTTGGTTCTATACAAGATGATGACAAAAGGATATTACAGAAAAATTAATTCATATTTATAATTTATGTAACAATATTTTTATCAAATCAAGCAATGTATAGTGATATAATAATATTTGTTTTCTGTTCAATCATAATAAAGTAATTAACAATATTGAATTGTTCATAATTTCATACAACACTTTCATTAGTCAAGCAGAATACTAATGTAATATTAACTTGAAATATTATTCTTAAATTACAATATCTTGGTACATGTCTTTACATCTTTATCCAAAAACATTACTGAAAATATGTCATTATAGAAATCTGAATAATATTCACAGGCTCTACGACAATCAGGCATCCAGTTTACTTCTAGTAATTTTGGTTGTATAGTATTATCTTGATTGAATTTCTGCCAACTCAACATTATATCTGCAGCATACAGTGCTCTTGATTGTGGACTTTTTGCAATTCCACATGGTGCTGTTTTAATTGTAGCTGCAATGAATAATTCAGAAATCATATTAAATATAGACTTCTCCACCTTAACCCAATCATAGTTTGGATATTGATTTGCCCAAGCATCTTTGAAGTCTTTACACAATAATCTAAATAAAGAAACTCCATGGGTATAATTCATAACTGTAAAATGTTTCTCATAATCTTCTAAGTTTTCCATAGAAAAAGGTTTATTAGAAAATCTAAGGAAAAAATTATTATAGATGTAAACTTCAGTAGGGTTGACTGATTTCAATAAAATTACATAACGAATATCAAACTTTACATTCCCAATACCAGGTCTATTGAAGAGTACAGGATTCTCAATATATTTTTGAGCTATTTTAGGTCCAGATAAAGGTAAACGGCACAAAAACTCTAAATTATCTGTAATGTATGTATCTAAACCTCTTGCAAGATTATAAGGTTTACAAATCCAGTGATTGTCTAGACTTTGCTTTTCCCTCTGCATGTAGTATGCCACTAGTTGAGAAAGCTCTGTTTTCATATTAAAAGTTGTTGGTAACCAAGCTGGCAAAGTCTCAAGTTCATTGCAATCATTGATTTTCTGTACCCGTCTAGCAACAATTGCTAATAGATCCTTAATAGTAATAACATATTCAAAGGGGAATTGATTTATAAACTTATGTGGTGAGTTCACACTTAATTCTTTAAAATTTTTAAAGTGATTTAGGTACCACAAAATATCAGCATCATTTTCATTATCAACAATTTGAAATTCTGATAAAGTCAAATATTGGTTGATGTATCCATATTCTGAGTAGACTTTAAGTGGTAGTGTTGGATATTGTATCTTCTTCAACAGACTTAATTCTGGAAGAGATTCAACAATATGGCCTGTTACAAAATAATCTACTTCTGGCTCCTCTTGATTGAAGTCTTCATCAAAATGATCATAGTATCTCCATGGAATGAGCATTGCATCTCTCTGTAGTGGATCCGAATAATGTCCTTCTACAAAGTTCCTTGTTACAATTTCTCCTTCTTCTACATTTTCTATGGGAAAAAGTAAAGTATAAGTGAGTTGTTCAGGTATGTATATAAAAGGTACTGTACGAAAATTCGGATTATCGGAGTGAATTATTCCAGAGCCTAATTCATCCATTACATACCAAAATGGCACTCTATCTTCGATTGATAAGTCTTCACTTTCAACAGCATAAGTGTTAGCATACTTCCAAACGTATTTTGATACTTCATCTATTTGTTCTTCAATAGTCTCTGAAGTTATTTGCATAAGGTTACACATTCTTTCCAATAAAATCGGCACGTTTCTAAGGTTATTTCGAATACTATACTGCGTCCATCATATTATCAGTCTTTTGACAGCTCACGCTCATTAAGTTTTGTGTTGCTTACGTACAAATATCATACAAATAATATTTGTACTTTATGGATGGGTACCGCCCACTTAGTGATGTCACACATAATGGTTACTACGATTATGCCACAGATTAAAAATAATCGGTAGAAATCGATGTTACGAGTATTAAAAGACATTTAATAACATTATATAAAGTTTTACTTTCTTCTTAGTTAATACATGAATACAAATAAAACAATCAGGATATTTTAATTTATTTTATTAGCACGAGTCGTCGGAATGATAATCAACACTAGACTCCTCCGATGAGGAGTCTTCAGTAGCAGTTATTATTAGCTCTTGTGTAGATAATATATTATCAAACGCAATATCACGTTCCCAATCAGAGAATATTACTCTTTTAGTTCTTTCCACCACACTTGCCCAGTTCTCGGCCGTTACGTGGGTGCAAGCATTTTTTAGCAATTGCAACATTTTATTCGCTGTGAATGGGGGGCTTGTATTGCATCTCGCAGCATGCCCTTTTACTTGTGCCCATATAAGTTCTATTGCGTTGTACTGGCAGTGGTATGGAGGAATCCGAAGAACAGTATGGCCATATTCTGCTGCCATTTCATTGATTACATAGCGTTTTGCTCTCTTTTTGGTTTTTAATATTTTTATTAATTCAACTTTTAACATTGAGTCGTCCACATTTTCTCCATTGTCCCGAAGCCAATTAATTATTTCATGCTTTTTATTAGCCTGTGTTGGCATTTTGTCAATTTGACGGGAGTGGTAGGGCGTATTATCAATAAAAATTATTGATGGTTCTTCCAATGAAATGAGCATTTTTTTGAACCACTCTTCATACACATTTGCATTCATCTCTTCGTGGTAGTCATTTGATTTCTTCGATTTAAATGCCAACAGTGCGTCTTGTACAAATCCTTTTGCTGTACCTGCATGGCAAATGATTAGGCGCTCACCTTTTCCCATTGGTACTGAGGAAGTGGAATCAGCAGTATCATCAGTCCAGAAACGAGATAGTGTGTGGTTAGCGTTGAGCCATGTTTCATCCGTGAAAACAATATTTGCCCAATCTTGTATTTTCTTTGCCTCTCTTAAAAAATCACAACGTGCTATAGCTATATCTGTGCGTTCCATTAATAATTTTCTTATATTTAACTTTTTATATGAAAAGCCAATTGTGTTCAAAACTTTGACCAAAGAAGATTTTTCACCATGAAATAGACCACTTCTTTTCAAAGAAACAATAAGTTTTCTCAAAGTTGGAATTTCTTTTCTCAAGTAGTAATCATATACATGACGACGAATAGCGTCAGCGTCAAAGTCATCAACAGCTGTCACCTTATGAGCCCGGCGCTTTCTTTTTGGTGTAGATGGTTTGTTTTGCTCCAAGCCGCTCCTGCCGTAGGCATCAGTAGTGATTTTAGTCACAGTTGATAGACTGATCCCCAACGCGGCTGCAACACGGTTTCGGACTTGCGTGATAGGTATAAGAGGTCCGCCATTTTGATTTTCTTGCTCAAAATACTCATGAAGTTTTAACACTAACTGTCTCGATTGTGCTTTCAACACACGTCCTTTCGGCATTTTCACGATCAATTAATATAAGTTTCACAAAAGTTTTTCCGAGGAATAAAGCTACTTAACTCAAGGTGTAACAGATGCGAGAGAACACTCAGCGAACGTAAATGCGTGTGACTATCACGGGCGTTTCGTTGAGAGTGACAGATCACGTCAAAATGGCGGCCGAGCGGAAGGTCTGTTGATGTATAATATATTTTTTATGATTATAATAAATACACACGGATTAACATTTATTTTCAAAAAACTAAGGCAATATTAAATCAAAATGTTGATTTCTATATCTGTTATTAGTTTACGTAGGTTATCATTAATCGAATTACTTAGGTACGTAATTCGATTAATGATAGTAGGTACTATAATCGGAATGGTATCGCATACGAGAATCTTTAGGACATCACTAAATATGTAAATCGTCAATCTGTCAAAAGATGGTTAATATAATGGACAGTGTATATTCGCTTTGAACGTCCATGCATGATCTACAAGATATATATTGTGAGGGTCTGTTCTATCTATATCTTTAATTGCAATAACACTCCATAAAGGGTCATAGGGCTGTTTTTCGACATCTTCGTAGTCAATTTTCACTAATTGAAATGATGTACCAGAATCAAATATCTGATCTTTAAGTTTTTTACATAGAGTTGCCCAGTACTGCTCTGGGACACCAGATAACACTAATTGCGGCTTATGTGCCGCTAAAAATGTGGTATAACTAGATATTCCATCCATCTCGAACACACTTTTGTAGCTAAATTTTTGTAATTTAAATCATAGCTATATTGCAAAAAAAGGGCAGTTGCGGGCCCACAGACTAATAATAAACCAAAGTAAATTGAAAAAGTTACAGACAAATATACACAAAAATAGAACAGCTGCCATAGATAATAAAATAAAAAATGGCTAACTAGAAATTACTATATAGCCATAATCTATGATAGCCATAAGAATGTCATCTATAAAACTAATTTGTAAACATACCATTACTAGATTATTACTTATAATAGCTAAGCCCGACAAGAGTTGATAATTAAAGTCATAGGCTCTATTGCACCGACAAATTTTCGACGTTATCGATCCGTTTTAACTTTTAGTCAAACCAATCGGTACAACCACAAATGTATAGTTAATGAGAACAATAAGACCATAATGATACCGCCCACCATATTATAGCATTCATTTCCGTTGTTGAATTGAAACAACCATGGAGACCTCACTTACGATATACGATACGTTGGCAATAGACAGGCTTTACTAAGACCTTCCATGAGTGAACCTTCCATCACCCAAGCCGTGAACCGGCCTCACAGTCCACCTTACCCACAGGACACTTTTAGGACTACTTTCCCCGATGCAAGTACTTTCTGCGCTCTACGCTCCGAGTTTTACCTCGTAAACCTTTCTGCGGTCCCATCAGGATAAAACTGTAAAGGCCATTTGGGCTAACTGCATATATTCAGTTCGAAAAACTATTTAAGAAATCGTTATATCATATTATATACTTTTTATCGCAATTACTATAGTGATGTAGGAAAGAGGGATTAAAATAAAAAATATTTTAATGTTTATCAGCATATATATGCCATTAACCACTTAAGGGAACATTCATGTGTCTTAAAACCTATTTAACTTATTTAATAATAAATCACATATTTTTAAATAAAATATACATAGCAACTCATAGACTTCCGTAGTGTCACAATATATAAAAAATATCAAAAGTTAGTTTGACAGTAAATTTATATGCAACAGGCATTGAGTAGGAAATTGTGATAAAATTAATAAGGCTATAAACGTTATATATTGAAATAGTTGAAAGTGAGTTTTCCTCAATATAATCGTATCAATAGCTGCGGTCGTTTTTAGTCGCCACGTAAAGCAGAATAACTATTATTTTTTATCAATATAATACTTACAGGGCTATAAGACGATTTATGAGATATATTCCTATATTTATCTTATGCGATTTTGTCGTGGCGTTTACTTTTGCAGATCTTAGCTCACAGTAGGTCAAATTTACAGACCTTGTTAATTAATCTACTGTATAATTTACTTTCAGTACACCTATCACATTAAATTGTTTATTAAGTCAGTCAACTTTTAATTATGACTTAATGGAGACCTCAATACACATATACATTATCAAAATCGTACAATATTATATGCAATAAGAGAACATTAATAGTTGAGATGACTGTGAGGAAAGTCAAAATGAAGGCAAAAGACACACGTAGACACAATCACAATTATATATCATTTTAAGGTCATGTAGACGGTTAGAGTAACATTCATATAGAATAAATTATCTATGGCTGATTCAGTTGGAGTCGGAGTCCATGTGATTTCTATAATTCCGCCGAGCCTTTTTCACGCGCTGTCGAAATTTCATTGCCTGGTATTCAGGATCGTCGGAGACATCGTCCGCGGGATGTTGATTTCTTGTGCTACTCCCAGCGACCGTGCCCACTCCACTGTCAGGGGTTCCGACCTGGTTCGGTGGTGGCCACAAGCTGCTCTCAGTACTACAACTGCTCTCCAGTTCACTTTCATTCGTTTCGTTCATAAGTCTTGCCACAGTTCTGTTGTAGCCAACTTTAGGAGATAATCTGTCCATCACTGTATTGACTCTATTAGTGACATCCTTTGGCGGTGGCGATTCGCTTGAATCATCAGAACGGTGTAGACTAAGCCTACCGTTTCTCCTCACCCTTCTCAATGTCATTCGCAAACGACTCTCGGGCGCCGGCGATGAGTTATTACTTGAATCGGGTGGTCCGACTGTCAGAGTCTCGCCTAAGGAATCCCGTGAACCGTTTATAGGCGTCGGTACAATGCTAATTAGATTAGTAGGAATGCTTTGACTATTTTGGTTTCTAGGCGATATCGGCCGACTGCTCGCAGATTGATCGTCGTCGGAATCCACTTCAGCTATCCGAAATAACGCAGAATTGCTTTGGCCCCTATAACCTGCACGAGAAATAATAAGTGAACACATATATGATAATAAGGAACACGAAATATTTAGCATTTGAATTATATTGAGTTTGGCACTTTACCTGTACTTGTGCTAGGTAAAGCTAAATTATCTTCGAAATTATCGAAGTTGGAAAAATTATTATTATCACTACTGTCTTGAGCCATCAAGTTACCTGCAACAATGGAAATCAGTTTTATTTTAAACATAAAGAACAACTTGTTGCACAATCTTATCGGCGTTAAATTTTGGAATCCTTAGGTAAAATATGAAATAACGACCCTGCACTTGAATTTTGGTGAGTAAATAAAGAACTTCTACTAGTGAAAAGAAGAAGCTGGTATGATCGTATTTCGATCGAATCGATTTCACCCCTGGCTACACAAACTTGCTGCCTTTCATAGTAATATACACAGACTTTTATCAGTCCCTCTTTCGGAAAAGAATTTTAACAATGAGCTGCAAATAATCAAGCAGATGGCGCATTCCAATGGCTACGATGAGCAATTAGTACAAAATATTTAAAAAAACAAACAGAAGTTGCAATTGGCAAAACACTTCTATGCGGTGCCACATAACAAAGATAATAAGTACAAAGCCAGTTTGACCTATTTTGGAACATTGTCAGAACGAATTTTAGCTATATTTAAAACAAAGTCAAGTATAAAATTAGGTTTTAAAAGTAATAACTCTTTAAAAAAGATATTATGCAATAATAAAGATAAATTAGAAAGCCCGAAAAAGAGTGGCGTTTACAAAATAAAATGTCCTGAATGCAATGATACATATGTGGGTCAGACTGGTCGTAATTTCGAAACCCGTTTTAAAGAACATATGGCCGCTTTCAGGAATAATAAGCCACTAAATTCACATTTCGCGAAACATTTGTTAGAAAGCGGTCATAAAGTTCCTAATGACCATTGTTTCGAAATACTGCACACCTGTGAAAAAAGCTTAAAATTGAATATTTTGGAACAATTAGAAATCATTAAGCATAACAATGGCACCCTCATTAACGAGCAGATAAATGTTTCAAGTTCAAGTTTGTTGCACGTGTTCAGAGGTAAAGGTGGGGATGAACCGATTACTATATAACAATGCTTGCTTGCATAACGCTTCGCTTTGCGATTTTGTCGTGGAGTCTATCTGATGATGCTTCGGTTGCGGGGCGAAACGATTGTTGAGTTTGTGATAGTGAACCTGTGTAGTGCTTGTGTATTGTGGTGGAAGTGGTGGAGGTTTGTGCATATGTTTTTTACGAATCCTGCATGTAACGGGTATGAAAAAACGTATAGTCCACTATACATTTAGCACTATATATATTTTCTATTTACTGTATCGCGGATTATAGCAAAATAATTTTATTATTACTTTTGTATTATGGATCTCCGCAAAGTAACGCCTAATTCTATAAATTATTTAAAGAACTTCTACAGAAATTTCAAACTAAACTTTACCGGACTTTGTCATTATTCTATACATATACTAACCGTGCCCTTGGCTTCGCCCGGGTGGAAATCAGTTTCACAACAGTTTTTCCTGCGTAAACCGCGGTATCGCGGGTATTCACAGAAAAAGGAGCCTTTATGTTGCTCTACAGCCTCCTCTATCTTCCAGCCAAATTTCCCATCAAAATCGGTTTAGCTGTTCCGATAATCTACTATTAACCTAAACCTTCTTCAAGTCACAGGTTAACTTGCTCATTAGGAGTCCATAATTGAGCAAGATAGTCCTCTCGGCTCCAGTGCAATGGTCGAGAAAAAAACCATACAAAAATCCGTGCAGTAGATTTCGAGAGAGAAGATCACATACAGACACAGAGATAGACAGCTTTTGGGGACGTGTTTTATAATAAGTATAGATTGTCAGAACAATTGAGCAACTTTTTAGGGTGAGGAGCTCTATTGATAAGTTGGACGTTATTAGCAAGTTAATGTAAAGCAATACCATACCATTACTTCTTAAATTCATAGATTTTCTATAACTAGTGACTTTACTTTTCCTCTTGGTGCTCCTTGTTATATTCATTCTTCTCCGCAATGGACGCCGCATTATCTGGGAGCAGAAAATTTCACATTCATTTTGTGGATCATATTATATAAACAATTTGTTGGTTGTATATTTGTATGTGTATATTTGTATTTAAGTATGTATTTAAAATTATATATGTAGTATATCTACTAGTAGTCCGTCACCCATAACACAAGTATTGAGTTACTTTGGACAACTATGTTGGTAAGTGTCCCATATATTTATGAATGAATGAATGATAATGCTTTTATTGCACACCACAAAAAATACATAAGCACTAAAATTAAATCAAAATAAGGTTGCACAACCTGGCGGTCTTATCGCTACATAGCGATCACTTCCAGACAACCAGCTAAGTAAGAGGACATACCTATGGATACAAGGTAGGTGTGGTGTAAGCCATTCAGAAACAATATATACTTACACATACACATATAAACTGTAAATATGGACATGTTTGCGCTTGCGTTAAGCCTTTATAGGAGGCTTCGTTTTGATAATAAAAGGCCTTGTGAATACTGTTGAACTACTATATTGGTTGCAATTTACAAAGGAGTACATAGATTGCGTTACAAATTTTGAATGAGTTTTGACAAATTAGTTTTAGTACAACGATCGTATCGGTGACGCATGTGACGTTTCGCGTAGATGCCCTGAGATTGGTGCATGTCATCAATATGGCCACAGACGATTATAGGCCGCAACAGACTGTACTGATTTATAAAAGTAAGTTTGCGGAGGTTTACAATATTCTACATTAGTTGCGCAATATGAAGGACTTGACTTACCCTTCCAGTATTTCTAAACAAGCATTGTGTTGGCTCATCCGAGTCCGTTCGTTCACTGGACGGTGCCGAGAGCCTTGAGCGGGTGTTTGGCAAAGAGATTGTACGGGACGATGGTCTGCGAGGTCCTCTAGTGCGTCTCAGTGGTGCCCGCTTGCCTTTCGCACTTGTGCTCGGTGAACATTTACTAGCTGACTTGCTTATACTTGACCTCGATTGAGTGTTTCGTCTATAAATAATTTATAGAATTAGGTTTTACTTTGCGGGTCCATAATACAAAAGTAATAATAAAATTATACATATAGTAGTATTCATAGTTAATGTGTAGACACCGGCTATCTAATCTAATCTAATCTAGGGTCGGGGACGCCTGTCGGTACAGGGCGGGTAGGTAGGCAGGGGTTCTGGACTATTCCACCCATTTCCCCTCATGTTGGGACAAGGGTCTCACTGTTATCCCGACAGTGTCACCTGCTCTAACCTACCAGTTGCTCTTACAAACCATAAGGTTTGTAAGAGCAACTGGTAGGTAGTAAATATCCCCTTCAGGGATATTTTATAATATCCCCTTCAGGGATATTATAAAATATCCCTGAAGGGGATATTTGTTAGGTCTTCTTCCTCAATTTCATCCTTACCTAGTATCACCCCATCTTACCAGCGAGTACATAGGGCACTCAGCCATAAGGTGGAGACTCGTTTCTTCTTCTCCACACTCTGGGCACGCTGCGTCTTCTTTTATTCTCTTATTCCGACACACCGGCTATACTCACGTCTAATTTTATCCAGTTAGTCCGACTAGTTTCAAGCCCATCCGGTGCACTTATTGATGGGCCCTTTACACGACGTTATCGCGTTATAACGTCGAACGTGCGAAACTAGTCGGGCTAACCCGGTAAAATTAGACGTGATTATAGGCGGTGACACATTAACTGTGAATACTACTCACGGTAGTTTAAATTTAAAAATAGCTTAATAACTATTACCTTTGTTTCGTTTATAATAAAAAAGAAAATTTTGAGAAATATTTCGAAAACTGCAAAATACATATCGAATGATTAGTCTTAAAGTGAATGAATTGAAAAAAGTTGTATTGTGACAAATTGCGAAAAGGCGTAGCTTAGAGCTAACAAAAATCGTGAGAACACTAGCTATTTTTATAAGTTCGTAGTGTGATGTCAATTTGACGATTACAATGTTTCTAACTCAATTTCGTCGTGTGGTATCCATGGTGATATGGTCATTAAAAAATAATTGAACATATTACGAGTATATTCCGTATATTTTCTTCGTCATAATTACGCAAAATATGTGCCGTGTACTGGCTGAGTAGAATAGACCACCGTCGTTTCTCGCTGAGGTTTCGTAAAAGGCGACTAAGGTAAGTTGACTCACCGACCGATTAAGAATGGGATAAGTGAAGAGAGAATGATGAATTTATCTAACTCAATTACGCCGAATTTTTCATTAGGCCACTTTAATACTAAGCGATATGTTTCGTCAGTTACAATATTAACTTTTTTCTAAATTTCTACTTACGTTGAAGTACCCCGGTTCTGAGTGCGGGCACCCTTCCTATACCGAGGCGCAACCAATCTCGCCAGTCTGTTAGAACACCGCTGGTTTCGATTTCCGTTCTGTGGACCTATAATATTATAATTCCTTAGCCATTTTATATTTAAAAATGCTTCAGTGTTCACATAATCCAGTCTTCTAACGGCGAGTATTGCATATGATGATTTATGGAACTTTGATGACTACTTTTTGAAACACATAACGTAAATGATTTATAGAAGCAGGCGTTACTTTGCGGAATTCCATATTACAAGCAATATAACAGAACTAACTACTTTGCTATAATCCGCACGGGTTAAGTGAATGCATGCAAAGCCAATGTGTATGAAGCAGGCAAAATCTACGCACCTTATACATCCAGGACAAGCCACCACATGCACCCCAAGGCGCAATTCACCAGCAACAACGCACACAAAAGCAGCACACACACCCACCACCACAATCTCGACGATCGTTTCGCCCCGAAACCGAAGCATCATCAGGAGGATAGACTCCACGACAAAAATCGTAATGCATTACGATGAGTTTTCTAATAAGGCCGCTACTTTAATGCATGTTTATAATAAGAATGCCAGAATTAGCTCCAGATGAGGAAACACCTCAACGCATAACATGATTTTTTTGAATGTGTGACATGAAATTTTCTTAAAAGCTTAACTTCAGTTGTTAATTCAATTTTTTGTTACACCGAAACGTGTGTGATAAATTGTAAATGTTAATAAGAAACGAGTTTTTACAAAAAAAAAACTCATTGGTGCCTGCTCGGTGTTATCATTGAAATTGGGCTATCACAGCTAACCAATAAGGGAAAATTTAAGTCAAATTAAGCCAACTGACCTCTTTTCTGGGTTAAGTTTAGAAAGTCAAGGACAATGTGGTCACTGTCGGTTGAATCGGAGCCATTGCCGTGAGCTGAAGCCGAACTGGATCCGTCCAGGGAGTCAGTCTCCTCGGCTAAACATTCTAGTTCTCTTTGCACAAGGGAGTCGAAGAATGCCATCATTCGCGGGTCCTCACTCGTCGACTGTTCAGAGTAGTTGTGGGTCAGGTACTGAAAATATAATAAATTTTATATATTAACTCATCATTCTCTTGCCCTTATCCCACTCTAAGTGGGGTCGGCACAACATGTTACAAACATGTTGTCACATGATTTGGCTACGTATTTTACGACCGGCCACCTGTCTGACGTCAACTTACCTTAGTCGCCTTTTACGACACCTCGGTAAGAAATAAGGGTAGTCTATTTTATGCAGCCGTATATCACACGGCACATACCTTAGTCGCCTCTTACGACAACTCGGTAAGAAAGGAGGGTGGTCTATTCTAATCTACCAGATACCACACGGCAAGTTTTATATATTAACTATTAATAATAAATTATAATTTTCAATTCACATTATTCGTAATAATATATATGTCATAAGGTTCAAATTAGCTTGACGCTAATTTTCTGGAACATTCAGGTATTTACGATAGATCTGTTTCCGATCGCCCTAAGGTCTCGCGAACTTTCGAGAACATTCTCGTCATCGGTTCGTTCGATATATAAGCAGACATGTAGTGCGCCTCGACGTTCAATTTGGGAGTAGCGACCAAGAGCGAATAACGAAGCGAAAATAAAAGTGAAATAATAGTGACATGACAACTTTCATAGTGGACAATTGACTACATAGAGACTGTAAGTACTAAGTTTGTAGTGAAAAGTTGAATAAAATGTTTTTAACTAGTCACCAGGTATTCTGATCCAAATCCACACGAACTCCTGTACGTAACTTTATAATAATAATACAAACCTGCCCACTGTGATGAAACAGTGACACGAACTCCTGATGGCTGTATATCTCGCGAGGATTGTCAGAGCCTTGTGCCTCTTCCAACAACGTCCCTCTCATTTGTGGGAATTCGACTGCAGACCACACCTTCGAAAATGTAATAATCTTATATATAAAATTCTCTTATCACAAAGTTATCACATATCAATCAATCAATCAATCAATCAATCAATCAAAATAATCTTTATTCAAATAAACCATTTCAGGCACTTTTGAATCGTCAAGCATCAATATGATTAATGAAGCTACAACTGGTTCGGAATGTTGCTCTTACCGAGAAGAACCAGCAAGAAACTCAGCGGTCAATCTTTTAAATATTTTCAATTATACATTACTAAACCGCTGTCTTGTATGAAGCTGAAAGGATTTTCAAATCCAGGCTTCCTTATCAACCAAATAATCTTCAATTTTGTAATATGCTTTACGTATAAGCATATTTTTTACACTTGATTGGAATCTTTCTGTACACTGGTCTAGAAAGGTCAGAGGTCTCATATTTACTTAGAATACTATAACCTATACACAATTATAATAGATACGAAAAATACTATAAATAAATATAATAGATACGAAAATTGGCAATTTTAGTGATTAAAGTTTTAAACCGAGAAAAAGTTCAATTTTTTTCGATCTGCTGAATACGATCGACAATTTGTGTGAAATGAAAGGAAATTCATGAAAAAATTATATTAAATTGTACCAAATTTCATCAATATTGACACAGCGGATTAACCCTGAAAGTTTAACATTCAGACATATTTGAGATTTACAATATTAGTATGGATTACATACATATATTTTTCATTCAAATTTCAAAAAAAAAATCTTGGTAACTGAGTGGCTTAAATAACTTTCATACGATGAATTGGAAATTTTTTGTAAAATTATAAATTTGTAAATGCACTACAATCACTTTCACCAACTTCTTCTTTTTCCCACACACACACGCTCACACACACGACACACACACGGACACACACACACACACCAACACTCACGCAACAACACGCTTACGTATAAAAAATATATAACTTAGTGCCTAATTAATGTATTATACTGGAGGCTGGCGTTATTGGCTGCGACACAGTTTTAAACTAATGCAGCCAATATCGTTTCACTTTAATTTTTGTGTAATAACATTTATTGTAAAACTGTACTAATAAAATAAATAAATAAATAAAAAAAATTCACACATTGAAATATAATTCCAAGACCTTTTTTTTTAGGAAACAATCAAAATCCCACTATTCTATAAAAAGTAATCATATCAAACCACCCAGGAGAGTCAGATATAGATCAATATTTAGAATTATTTAATTTTAAGTAGTACCTTTATAATTTTTTCTACACCAGACGAGGCTATCAAGCAGTAATGTGGATTATATCGCACTTGATTCACGATAGATCTGTGACCATATAACACAATGTGCGGCGGTTCTACGATCATATCTGAAATAAAAAACGCAGTGTTAATTTTCTCACAACCATGCTTAGTTCACTGGACCTTCTTAAGCGTCTCAAAATAAGCAACCTAACATAAGAAAGTAGAATGTGGACTACAAAAGTAATAATAAAATTATTTTGCTATAATCCGCGATACAGTAAATAGAAAATATATATAGTGTTTAATGTATAGTGGACTATCAGTATTTTCATATCCGATACGTGCAGGATTCGTAAAAACACATGCACAAACTTACACCACTTCCACCACAATACACAAGCACTACACAGGTTCACTATCACAAACTCAACAATCGTTTCGCCCCGCAACCGAAGCATCATCAGGAGAGAGTGGAGTTTGTGATAGTGAACCTGTGTAGTGCTTGTGTATTGTGGTGGAAGTGGTGGAGGTTTGTGTATGTGTTTTTACGAATCCTGCACGTATCGGGTATGAAAATACTGATAGTCCACTATACATTAAACACTATATATATTTTCTATTTACTGTATCGCGGATTATAGCAAAATAATTTTATTATTACTTTTGTATTATGGATCTCCGCAAAGTAACGCCTAATTCTATAAATTATTTAAAATGTGGACTATTAGCAATTAACCCTTAATTGACCATTCAATATAAAAAAACCTTACACTTAAAAAAATTTAAAACGAAAATACTTTAGACCTCGTAGGGGGTCTAACGACCACTAACCAATTTAACTTATGAGTTCCGTCATAAGTTAAATTGGCTTCCTATACGATCCAGAAGAAATTTACATATTCTATCACTTCTTTATAAAGTACTCTTTAATCCTTTAATTCCAATATATCTTAAAGAACGTTTCAACTTCATGTCGGATGTTGGATGTGGCCGGCTAAGATCTTTAAATACATTAGATCTTGCCTTCCCTAAATGCTCCTCACTGACTTACTCGAGATCATTTAGCTTTCAAGGTGTAAAGCTGTGGAATGATTTACCTGTATCAATCCGCAAATCTCCTTCCCTATCAGCATTTAAGTCACAGACTAAAAAATATTTGTCTCAAGTCATTCAAATTCAATTTAGCTTATTATCAATATTAAATTACATTTTAATCAATTCAAATAATCACTATTATCTATTATTTTATTCATTTATTTTTCAACTTTAATCTATGTATAGTGTTTCGTTATTTTTATTTTTCTTCCTTCCTTTTTTTTCAATCATCAATTTTTTTTTCTTTTCATTTTCTTTCTGTTACTCATAGGTTGGTAGAGATCCCTTTTAGGGATAAGTCCGCCTTTTGTTTATACAATAAAGATTAAAAAAAAAAAAAAAACACCAAGATGAGGTGAAGTGAAGATCGTGTTGAGTGGAGATCCCGTAAGGAGACCTTTGTCCAGCAATGGACATCCATCGGTTGAAAGAGAGAGGGGGAGAGAGAGAGAACTTTAGACACGGCTGAAGTAAAACCTCTTTAATTCCGTCTATATATAATATGTTTACATATATATTTTATAAACTTATAAACATGTGCTTTCGAATCGTCAACTCTACTGCTGGTTCGGAAAGCTGTTCCTACTGAGAAGAGCCGGCAAGAAACTCGGCGGTTAATCTTTTGAAATTATAATACTTATTACTGGTTACATTCTTGTCTTGAAGGGTCGAAGGCCACGCATTCTTATCATCTAAATAACCCTCAACAGTATAACAGACTTTCTTTATCAGCGTCTTTTTACGAGTTTTAACTACTGTAATGGCAAAACTAAATTTGATTGCGGAATTTACTATAGAATCCCCAACCCACACACGAACTGGACTGTGTCTTAGATTTAGGAAACGTAACTGGCTATAAGGGAAAGATAAAAAATGCTTACTTGCACCTTTCTCAATTTGCTAATACAGTAATATACGAAACACGAATCTCTCTCTTGTTATCTTCTAAGTGAATATTAGAGAGAGAGAGAGAGAGCGAGAGATAGAGAGAGAGATAGAGAGAGAGATAGAGAGAGCGAGAGAGAGATAGAGAGAGAGAGCGAGAGAGAGATATAGAGAGAGAGAGATAGGGAGATATCTCTCTTTTAGCTACCGTCTGACACATTTACATGCTTACTTTTCCCGTGTAAAGAAATTGTACTTCAAAAACCTAACTCTTAAAAATCTTACCGAATTCCCCAGCAGTGTCAGGTATCTTCCACATGTAAAGGTTGAAATCATCCGATCCGGACAGCACGAATTGATCGCTTCTACCGGCGAAGCAACAACTTTTCATCGTGCAAGAGTTATAGTAGTCCTGGTGGTAGAACTCCGCCACTGGATCCGGGGACTGCACCGTGTACAGTACGGGGGCCAGGCGACGCCGCAGCGCCAATATGTGAGTGCCAGCCTGGTTGAACCTCACGCTCATGCTGTTCTGACTAGAACCATTGTTGCCCACGTAACGAAGTATTGGACTGTGGGAGATATAATGATATAACACTATTTGGACAGTAAAATATTTTGTTTTTATTTAGCTTAGGGGCGGTATTAATAATAAAATACTTCTCAATATAATAATAAATATATGGGACATTTACACACACGGTCGTCCGTCCCCAAAGTAAGTAACTTAATACTTGTGTTATGGGTGACAGACAACTGGTAGATATACTACATATATAAGTTTAAATACATACTTAAATACAAATACACACCCAGGCTCGAAGAACCAACAATTTGTTTATAGAAGATGTTGGCCCTCGGCGGGAATCGAACCCGCGACCCGCGACCCGCGGAGCTGAATTCAGGGTCACTACCCACTGCTCCAACGGGCCAGTCAAATATGTCCAGTCAGTCAATATGAACGCGTATATCTTATGAACGATCCTCCAAAAGCTCGGCCCGAGTTACGTGAACGGTTCATTCACGAATCAATGGCCTGTGAGTGGATATTGCATTTACCTTTCGTCATATTTTATGTACATACTATGTAAAAGGTCAGTAAAATGATAAAATATTAAAATTTTCATTCATTCATAGCTGTATTGTTTTGGTGAATATGCTGAATTAATTCTGGAATCGGATCTTCAATGCATAGTTTGCTGAATTTTGTTTTTTCGAAACAGAATTAAGGTTAGTAATTTGCTAGGAAATTTTCTAAATGGGAAATGTTTTGACCACAGATTTTGGACTGGCTTTGTTTGTAGCGTAATTTTGGCAACATGGAATCATTTTATCTTATTTGGGTTGAAATTGATTAAGTTAAGCAGCAATAGATAATAAGATTATTCCTCTTTTTAGGTAGTGGGTTTTCCTTATCGTTTATTATAATTACAAATAATGATGAAGTATTGGACTGTGGGAGATATAATGATGAAGTATTGGACTGTGGAAGATATAATGATGGAGTATTGGACTGTGGGAGGTATAATGATGAAGTATTGGACTCTGTAAGATATAATGATAAAATATTGGACTGTGCAAGATATAATGATGAAGTATTGGACTCTGTGAGATATAATGATGAAGTTTTGGACTGTGGGAGATATAATGATCAAGTATTGGATTGTGGGAGATATAATGATCAAGTATTGGACTGTGGGAGATATCATGATGAAGTATAAGACTGTGGAAGATATGATGATGAAATATTGGACTATGGGAGGTATAATGATGAAGTATTGGACTGTGCAAGATATAATGATGAAGAATTGGACTGTGGAAGATATAATGATGAAGAATCGGACTGTGGAAGATATAATGATGAAGTATTGGACTGTGGGAGATATAATGACGAAGTATTGGACTGTGGGAGATATAATGATGAAGTATTGGACTGTGGGAGATATAATGATGAGATGTGATATATATGTGATATTGATGTGGAATATAAATGAGTTTTAAGCCGTAAAAATACATATATCCGCGTAGACACTACTTCGTGACTGGCTCGTTGGTCGTGTGTTCGATTCCCGCCGAGAGCCAAAATTTTCTATAAACAATTTGTTGGCTCTTCGAGCCTGGGTGTATATTTGTATTTAAGTCTGTTTTAAAATAATACAATGTAGTATATCTACCAGTTTTACTTCACCCATAACACAAGTATTAAGTAACTGCCTTTGACGACTTTGACGGACGACCGTGTATGTAAGTGTCGCATATATTTATTATTATTTTTTTCTCCATTCAAATCAATTTTCAATTAACGGATTTCAGGAGTGGCATGTTGGCACAGATTGCTTAGCCAGATCACTTAAGACGGAGACTGCTACTTAAATCAATATATCAAATTAATAAGAATTATACATATGAAATTTAAAAAAAAACGAAAGATATTTATTTGTGTTTGCTTTAGTTCTTTAATTGAGAAAATGTTGAAACTGTGTTTTTGAAACAATGTATTATTTATAATTTTGTCTTTTTAATAGAATTTAAAATGTTAAGAAGACTGTTTCTTTTACTCACTGCTTAGGAGACCGTAGATCCCAAAGTGCGACACCATCTCGTGCATTCGCAGATACCACCATACCACTTTGTTGTGGGTGGAACATCACACCATGAAATGCTTTCCTGCTGCGCGATATGACTAGGGACTCTGTAATGAAATAACTATAAATTCATACGCATTCGGGAAACAATGGATAGAAAGCTCTAAATATGTCATTACTAAGATTCTACAATATTCGATAATAGAAAACTACTCGATTGCTAACTACTAATATAGGCTAACCACTTAACTCAGACTTCGCCTGCGGGGTACAAGGACGCGGAATTACAATGAGAACGGGGAATGGGCAGGTTTGAGCGGCGAGCGCCTCTAGCGTGATATACATACAGATGACAGCCCGCACTTACCTTTTAATAGAAGCTGCATCAGTATAAATTTAGTGCAGGTATATCAGATACAGCAAACTTCTGAATCTTTGGTAGCTTTTTTTAATAACATTTGACAATTCAAAAGTACTTGAAAATCTTGTCCAATAAAGAATATGTGATTGTATGGCTTCAAATTAACAACTAACCATGCACAGATTGACGGGTATCGAAGAGCAATAACCGTCCGTCATTTCCGGCAGTAGTTACCACCCGATCATTGAATGGGTCGATGCTGAGGCTGCATACCGCCCGCTGATGTTGGAGCACCTCCAGAGGCCGCTTGCTCTCGACATCATGCACTATTACCTACATAAAGCATTATTCAGAATTAAATTTTCAGATAATTTTTAGATTGGCCCCGCGGATAATAATTTAGGATTTGGTGGCGATCGGAGTATTTTTTTAAACTGTTAATGACAGTTTTATTTCGAGGGAACTTCGAAAGCAGACCCAAGCAGACCTGGGTCTGCTTTCGAACTTCCCTCCATGGCGACGCGTAGTTGGACCGGTAGTGTCACAATAAATCTATAAACCATAATCATAAAATAAGTTTATAAGACTTATATCTTATGTTTTCTATGATATATCTGTCAAAATAGTTTTAAAATATAGCACTATACATGTACATTTTTTTAAAGTTTTAGGTATATATAATAAGCAATACTTAAAAGATATATGTGCCACTGTGGATTTTTTTAAAGGCCTATAAAATATGATTGTTTTATTGATTATTAGTGTTTTTTTATTAACAATGTAGAATACATTGATCTGTTACATCTCAATGGGCATAGCTATACAATATAAATAATATATAACAAGTACCATTTTTGTAATGAATGCTCTACCCTGAATGTATAAAAAGAACTTTCTCTTGAACTATTTAGTGTTGGAAAATTTTGTGATTATAAGATTTTAGCTTGGCAATATTTTTTTTGCACAAGCAGAGTCAAGCCATTAAAAAGAAATTCATTTTACAATTTGTTTCATTTTGCATTAAATAAATTATTTATATATTTAATAAATAATTTTCAATAATATTCATAAGATGTACTTTAAAAAATTAAAAAAAACTTGACTCCCTACCTTCCTACTATGCTTATTGCTATATTCAAATGCTTGTATTAAAATTCATTAAATATTAGGTCCTTACATATGAAATTGGCGTTTTCTATGGGAGGAACATAAAGTCGTTTTTTTTTAATGAAATATATTTAATTAATCAAAGTATGTATGTTATGTATGCACTTTTGCCATCTCATAGGTAGTTCATTGATCCCCTTACTAAAAAAACCATTCGGGCGGGAATCAATAAAATCTTTGAAGGCGGTTTGGACTGCCCCATCGGAGTTGAATTTTTTTCCTTGCAAGTAGTTATCCAAATTGTAAAAAAAATGGTAATCTGTTGGAGCAAGGTCCGGAGAGTACGGTGGATGTCTAAGACATTCTAATTGAAGCTCCTCTGATTTGGTAGCCGTCTGTTGTGCAGTGTGTCGTCTAGCGTTGTCCTGAAGCAGCTGTGGCCTAGAGCGATTGACCAGCCTCGGTTGTTTAGCAGCTAGCTTTTCCATCATGGTTTGCAGTTGCTGACAATAGATATCTGCCGTAATCGTCTGGCCAGATTTAAGAAAGCTGTAGTGAACGACACCGGCACTAGTCCACCAAACACTTACAAGCAACTTTTTTTTAGTCAATTTTCGCTTAGGGCAGGATTTGGCTGGTTCGCCAGGGGTCAGCCATTGCGATGAGCGCTTCCGATTATCGTAGAGGATCCACTTTTCATCACAGGTAATGATTCGATTTAAAATTCCTTCATTATTGTGCCGGTTGAGTAACGTAACGCAGCAGTCGACGCGCGTTTGTCGGTTTGCTTCACTCAATTCATGAGGTACCCACCTTTCGAGCTTTTTCACCTTCCCAATTTGCTTCAAGTGGATTAGAATAGTTTTATCACTAACACCGGAGTCTGCAGCTAACTCGGACGTGGTTTGCGATGGATCGCTTCCACAATAGCCTTCAATTCTTCATTATCAACTTTGGTCTCCGGCCGTCCACGAGGCTTGTTCTGCAGGTCGAAATTTCCAGAACGAAAACGTTGGAACCAAAAACGCACTGTGTTTTCTTTTGCGACACCGTCACCATACACATCATTAATCCTTCGAGCCGTTTCTGCAGCACTGGTGCCATGGTGGAACTCATACTCGTAAATAACGCGATATTTCATGTTTTCCATTTTGTAAACAGAGTGATACAAAGAAAAAAACAAAAGAAGAAAAAACAAATGAATTAGGGGGTTTGAAACACAAATGCATGAGTAAATAGCTGTATGAATTTGAATTTGGAATTCCTAACCATAAAGGTTTATTTGAGATCAAAGTGGCCAGTACGACAAAACACCAATTTCATATGTAAGGACCTAATATATGAGTAGGAAAAACTTGGACAAATTATTTTATTTCTGGAGAGGAACATGAGATCCCTTCATGAAAACTATGAGCTCGAAGACCCCTGATCTTGCACAATAGAAACAAATTTACCATATCATCATTTCCACCAGAGTAGATCTTCTGGCAATCAGTGGTGATACCCAAACAGAAAATGTTTGACTGATGCACTGCCTTCATTGGTTCGGGCACACCATGATCGAGCATGGCTTGTCCAAACTGCCATATCATCACCCTCCTGTCATCCCCACCTAAAATATGATAAAAATTTATTCTCTTAATTATGACATTACAAACAATTGTAGTTTATTTTAGATTTGATTAAATGACTACAATAAAGATAACTATAGATTTAAAAAGAAGAACACTTATATCTTTATTATTGTCTGTAGGAAGAAGAATTTTTACTTGTTAGAAGTTGTATGATATGATGTATGAAACTTTTAATACAAAGGAACCCATTATATGTACAACAAACATTGAAGAAGTATATTGAAATACTCTACAAAAACAACAACCCTCTCTATGAAAATATTTTATGTTCCCTCCTACCATTACTATGTGTTCATGATATTTATCTTATATCTAAAATTGTCAATACAGAAATTTTATTCTCTACATGAATGTCATAACTCTAAGGCAACCATCAACCTCAGGGGCTCTGAGCAGGAAAGAAAGATGCCACTGATAATTGTTACAAGTATAACTCACAATATGTAAACATGTATATAGAATATCTACATTTAACTAAAATAACATGCACTAAAGGTGTCAAGATTTTTTCCAAATTTCTGTTTTTGAGTTGCTACTAAGGATCAATAAGAAAAGAAAGATCATGTCATGCCAACAAAAATCGTAGTGTTAAGCGATATGTATAAACGTTAAATAAGATCGATCAATAAGCCTGAAGGCTCGTTAGCTTAATGACAGTATCCTCAGTTTTTAATGTACATATATATTTTTATTTTTTTTAAGTCGGTTTGGTATGTACCAATTACCCGGTTTAGTGTGTATTTAATAAATCCCTTTCATTATTTCATTTGATCTCAGAGCGCTACGCTATAAAGCGTTAACAGGAATAATATATCTTATATACATGGTAAATTAAATTTTAAGATAAACAACTTAACATTCGCTAAAATTATAATGAATTTAAACTTTATGACACATACATATATAGCATGAATTATTATGCTCTTTCTATGAATGCCTCGTTAATGTCAGTGTTTTCCTTCGCACACCCAACGTTATCAATAATGATAAAAAGAACACATATCCACACATAATAATTATTGCAAAAACTCGTAATATTTTAAACAACGCTCAATAGAAGGTTATCATTTCATGTTTATGATAGTGTAAATAATTTATAAATTCTAATACCTGATACAAGTAATTCGCCATTGCTCGAAAACTCGATAGCATTTACGCATCCGTAATGGCACATTAAATCCCGGCGATATAAGTTTTTAGCCGCATTTAAACGTTTATTGAACACCTCTGACTTTAGATCACTTATTAGACCGTATTCTCTTTTGGCTATAAATGGTAACGGATTTGTTATATTCGCCATATTTAAAGCAAAACCACCATTTTCTACCAACGATAGAACACTTCAGTCGACAATCAGCTGTACCTATAATATTTTTAAAAACATCTTACGTTCCGTTCTTTAGATACGTATACGAGAAAACGTTGTAATTATTATATAAACATATGTATATTCAGTTTACAGCAATAATTTTAACATAGTTACTTTTTAGTGATTGTAGATTAATTTTTACTAACAATCAACATAAATATAGTATTTGTTAAATTAAATAAAAAAAATAAATTCAAAAATCAAGGGGTAAAATTAATCTTATACGTCGAAATAACATTGACGTTTGTCAAAACAAGCTGCACATGTTGCTTAAGGTTGTAAATTACGCGAATTATTGTAAATATTTAAATTTACAATTAGAATAACAAAGGCTTTTGTAGTTCCGTATTATGGTGATAGTAACAGAAATGAGCAAAGTTATTGGTACAATTTAAATTTTATTAATTAGTTTAATTCGTTATGAAAAAAAATACAAATTGTTTTTTTTTTTTAAGTATCAAAGTCGGAGTCATCCAGTGATGAACCTGATGAATCAGATTATGAAGCCGAGGTGTCCGATGAAAGCGATGAACATAAAAAAAGTGACGAAAGTGATTGTGATGATGATAAAAGTGCAAGAGGTGAAGGCGTCATAAAGAATGAAGGCTGGGTAGATTCTATATCTAAAATCTTATGTTCTAGTAAACCGAAAAATAAGAAAACATTGGTATTATCTCGTGCTAAGAAACTTGCAGACACTATTAAAAGTGAAAAAGTAGAGAAACCCTCATTTGAAGTTGTTGGAAACACTGATGTAGAAGTCAAAACAGAAGTGAAGCAGGAACCATCAGTTGATCTAGAGCCAGTTGCGAAAAAAAAGGTATTTTTTAAATTAGGCCATTCACTATTAACAATTCAATAATACTAACAAACCCCATTTCTAATATATTAAATTCTTATGATATTTAAATTAACTCCATATAAAAACTTTAGCTATTTAATTAGTAGTATTTAGTAGTAGGATCTCTTATTAAATCTTACATGTGAAATGCTGGCAAATTGGCAAGCATTATTATTAATTGTATATGAAATATACTAATCATTTTCAGAAAATTGAGAGATCAACACTACGAATAAAACCTAACATTCTAGAGAAGGATAGAGAAAGACTACTTACAAAAATTGCAACTAAAGGTGTGGTACAATTATTTAATGCTGTAAGAAATCAACAAAAGACAATTGAAAATGAGATTAAAAATGTACCTGAGGGCAAGAAGGAAAAGATTCTAAAAAAATTTGATAAGAGAGCTTTTCTTGACACATTAATGGGACAATCCAAATCAGTTTTAGTAGATGAACAAACAAAACCATTGAAAGATGAAGTAAAAGAAGAAAGTGAGAAACCAAAATGGAATGTATTGAGGTATGGTGTCTTCAGTTTTTATATAATTATGTTCATAAAATGAAATAATTTTAGCTTAGAGTACTTTACATCTGCACATGCTAGTGTCTTCATAAAAACATATATTTACATTTTATTTTTATAAACCTTTATTAACCTATAGCAACACTATCAATTATTGTTTAGAGCAAAAGCCTCTGGTACAATAATTGAATACAAATACTCACTTCTTTAACAAAGAATCATTATATCTGCCTTTCTCTTCAACCTATTGAAGTTCACAATATTGCTTCAAGGAAAAAGATTTTTTACACTAAGTAGGGGGTTTATCAACACTGTTTATAGAAGAAAAACTGTATTAAGGACAATATTTATAAATGGTACTTTAATTATCATAATTACATAGTAGTTTATAGAAACAGCTTTTTTTAACAGCAATCTGATTATTACATATTTATGCAAATGTTTTATTAAATCAGTGCTTTATTGAACTTATAAAGTGATAATTTTGTATTTACAGAGATGACTTCATGATGGGAGCAAAAATGAAAGACTGGGATAAAGAATCTGTAGATGAATAAATTCTATTTTAAGATACATTTTTCTTATTATTATGTAACCATAACCATATTGTCAATTAATGAAATTTTGCTAATAGAGTGTCATTTATTCTCCAAAAATCTTTCTGTCTCATTCTAGGTATTGTTATAATATAATCAAAAAATTTATGTAACTAAATCTATTTGGGATAGGCATTTAAAAAAAAAATAAGATGATGTGTAACAACACATCATCTTATTTTATATATATAATTAATATGATGGTTAGTCATCATTTTTACACTTGCAATAGCATTTTTTAATTATTTTATGTATAAAGTATATGCATCATTGCCCACTGATTGTTGGCTAATCTGTTTGGGTAATGTAGAATATATCTTAACAGGTAAATTCCACACCATGGTTTCAATTGGAACATTAAGGGGCGCATTCCAGTCCTTGTCATCAGGATTTGGTAGTAACCTCTCATTACTTGTCACAAACTCGAAGTGTAGGCGCCAACTTAATGACACTAAAAATATTAATAAGTTTGAGAAAATGATCAAAGGAAATGCTTGCCTCAATTATATATTCTATACGTCTTAACAGATATTAGGGATACATATAGAAAAAACATTAAATTATTGCATAATTCAAGTAATACATCTATATGATAGATATTTAACAAAGCAAATTTTTCTACAGCAAAGTTTTTACAGAAGTCACAATCCTGCCTAGCGTATTTTCCAGCCTAGGAGGTAAATTGGTTGTACTGGCATTTCTTGGTGCCCAATTAATAACTAATTTTATAAGAAGCATTACATCCAGGAGACATCATTTAAAAAAAACCTAACAAGTTATTGAAAAAAACGAAAATTTTTCATTGTAATTATTCTTATTATATAACAAAGTATTGAATATAAGTATAATTTTAATGTATATAGTGACAAAACTAAAAGAACACCTTCATCTCCTTCGAATGCAGGTGTAATATGCAATGGAATTGGCAAAATTAGTTGCGAGTGTGTGATTCCCAGTGTGACTTCATGATATCTAGCCATTGTCATTGATCTGCTGCTGTTCTCCTTGTTTACATTCTTCATTGGAGTTTTGACTTTAGTGACCTCCTCAGGTTGTAAAGACACTGAAACCTAAAGCTTTTTTCTCTAATCTATGGATGAGTACAAGGAGCCTATGAAAGATACATACTGTCTATTCTGTAAAACTAAAGTGATAGTGACTTCCTTAGACAATTTACAACATTCTTCATTTATTCGACTTTTATCACTAGCTCAAAATTTTCAATATATTATTTAGTACTTTGCAAGTTAATTGTGTAGCTAATCAATTTTTAAGAATAACATCATTTTTGTAGAAAAGTAATAATAAAATTATTTTGCTATAATCCGCGATACAGTAAATAGAAAATATATATAGTGTTTAATGTATAGTGGACTATCAGTATTTTCATACCCGATACGTGCAGGATTCGTAAAAACACATGCACAAACCTCCACCCCTTCCTCCACAATACACAAGCACTACACACTTTCACTATCACAAACTCAACAATCGTTTCGCCCCGCAACCGAAGCATCATCAGGAGATAGACTCCACGACAAAATCGCAAAGCGAAGCGTTAACCAAACAAGCGTTGTTAAATAGTACTTGGTTCAACCCCACCCTTTATTTTACCTCGGAACACGTGCAACAAGCTTGAACTAGAGACATTTATCTGCTCGTTAATGAGGGTGCCATTGTTATGCTTAATGATTTCTTATTGTTCCAAAATATTTAATTTCAAGCTTTTTTCGCAGGTGTGCAGTATTTCGAAACAATGGTCATTAGGAACTTTATGACCGCTTTCTAACAAATTTACAAATTTCTAATAAAGTTCCTAATGACCATTGTTTCGAAATACTGCACACCTGCGAAAAAAGCTTGAAATTAAATATTTTGGAACAATTAGAAATCATTAAGCATAACAATGGCACCCTCAT
This sequence comes from Morpho deidamia, assembly GCA_947086505.1. Taxonomy (NCBI): domain Eukaryota; kingdom Metazoa; phylum Arthropoda; class Insecta; order Lepidoptera; family Nymphalidae; genus Morpho; species Morpho deidamia. Next base: position 5,579,625 of record CAMTZC010000003.1, read on the forward strand.
TAACGAGCAGATAAATGTCTCTAGTTCAAGCTTGTCGCACGTGTTCCGAGGTAAAATAAAGGGTGGGGATGAACCAAGTACTATTTAACAACGCTTGTTTAGATAAAGCTTCGCTTTGCGATTTTGTCGTGGAGTCTATCTCCTGATGATGCTTCGGTTGCGGGGCGAAACGATTGTTGAGTTTGTGATAGTGAACCTCGGTAGTGCTTGTGTATTGTGGTGGAAGTGGTGGAGGTTTGTGCATGTGTTTTTACGAATCCTGCACGTATCGGGTATGAAAATACTGATAGTCCACTATACATTAAACACTATATATATTTTCTATTTATTGTATCGCGGATTATAGCAAAATAATTTTATTATTACTTTTGTATTATGGATCTCCGCAAAGTAACACCTAATTCTATAAAGTATCATTTTTGTACTTTGTTTATTTCAATCAATTAACATATTATTATTTTTGGGATTCATTCTAGTCACCTGGATTCTAGTGTGCCCCACTTTATACATTTTTGATGAGACAATGGTTTCTGGGAAAACTTAAATGATAATGATATTAAAGTTTAGTTCTATACAGAATACATTATATTGAATCAAGTTTAACTCATCCTCCAAACTTACCTGCACACAAGTCACAGTACCAACAGAAAAATCAAAGGTACCTACAATATCTTCACCCAATTTGTAAGCTGATTTAAATAAACAGAATCTGCCAACTTTTCCCCTTGCATGAGTTATCATATATGAGTTCGGACTTCTCCTGGCTGTGAGATTCTAAAAAAATATAAAACTAATCATATGGTTATAATCTTACACATAATTCTTTATCATCATTTAATATGAAGCATTAATGGTATACTACTAAAATAAAATAATAGATTATTGGTTTTTAGACGTAAGGTGTGTATAAAAAAGGAAGTATATAAAATTACCTGTAACACCTGTAAGGCCATTGTTAAAGGAGTTTCAACCTTCCTCTCCTCTGAAAATGGATTTGTTGGTTGCAGCTCTTCTGTAGTTTCATTTCCACAAAGTGCAGCTAAATCTTGCATATTCATTATTGGACTAATTGGCAGTACTCTGAATGGTATTCGCACCATCTTTATATGGGAACCTACTTTCTGTGTAGCTATTGTTATTTTGTATGAGTACTTTACAGCTGTGCCTCTATATGATGGTGGAGCTTCAATCGGTAAGGATTCTCTATACCAGACTGAAATTTAGTAGATTTTTGTCAATATTTTGTTAGCTGTAGCCCCTTTTACTAAATGTTAATAATAATAAATTTATATACTAGAAAATTGACACATGAAAACATTATAAAATATTGTATAACACTAAAAAATATTGGTGTCTCAAGAGATTCATTCTCTTGAGACACCAATTTTTATTTATACCCTGATGTTTTTTTTTTATAAAGCAAAGCATAATTTCACAAAACTGCATAACAATTGGTCATATTACAATTCGCTAGCAAAGTACATCCTTCTTTAGTATATATACATTTTGCACAATACATAACATAACACATACAATAGAGAACATTTTCTTAAATAAACTTACATGTTTTGGTTTCCCCAAGCGGTATGGTTAAATCGCAAAAGAGAATTTTGGGTTTTGTGTGAAATACAACATCACCAATATCACATGAGGTTACTTCTAAAGCTGTGGTCTTTTCAAATATTAGAGGCTTTTCCCCTGTACTTTTCGAGGTTGAGAAGAAACAATGTATTTGTGCTGAGGCCCATGCCAGATTTTCTAAAATATCACTAAAAATATACAATAGAAGATTCAAATTCTTTTTAAATTGTAAATAAAATACAGAAAGTACAAAATTATTTATTTTATACCTATGACTTTGAGAATTTCTGTGCTCTGGCTGAGGTGTGTGATAGAAAGAAATACAACACTCCAAAGCCTCTCCAGCTAAATAAACTGAGCCTGTTGTAAGTTTTGCAGAAAGCTCAATCATTTTTACTAGTGCTTCAAATCAAGATTACGGACATCAATTCTTTAATGAGCATAACCATGTAATTATAAATAGTATTTTATATTAAAATAATCCAATTTGGAATAGATTTTGTGTTTTTAAATCAAAGGATATTGTTGTTTTTCTGTCTATTATGGATGTCAAAAAATACTCGATTCTTATATTGCTGTGTGTATTACTGTTATAATGTTCAACATATAAATCGATTATATTAATTATCATATTTTTATTCTTGCATCTCAGTGCATCTGTTATTTTTTATTCGTAGTTGTAAACTTTAATAATTCTTTATGCTAATTAGTTAATAAAACAAAAAGTTAATTTAAAGGTAGTCAGAAATAACTGATGGATTAATCGATTTTTTCGTCTCGATTTAATCTATTTTTATACAGGAAAATTTCACTAGTACATCCCTACTGTTTATGTGGTTCTCATAGACTAGTTGTTCTCATAAACTATTAATAACTAGTTGTTCCATGGACGTAGTATATACTGGACGGCGCCAAAAGACGTTGCCGATCTTGCGTCTGTGTGTAAGCGATTTATCGTTTGTCTCTGTTCTTATCGCGAACTATACATAAGAGTGAAAGAGATTGTGATGAAGTTTGGCAACGTCGCTAAAAATGTGTCCAGTTGGTGACACCAAGTGAGGCCATAACATTGAGTTTGTTGAAGATTATTTCTTGAAGTCTAAAGCAAATACGAGTGTTACTGATATATTTTTTCAAAAAAGGTCGAATATGTCGTGTGCTGCCTTATCATGTCCATCAAGAACAACGAAAGGAGGAGTTAAAAACACGGAATTATCATTTCATAGGTAAATCTTTGACTCTCATTTGCATGCTAAATTAAAGCGTTTTATTCAGTTAAAGCGTTTCAGATTATAATGTATCAGTACAGTTTGATATTCTCTAGCCGGCACGAGTGTGGGATACTGATAAAACATAGAAATTAATCATTAAATTAGACTTGTGTAGTTCGCGAACGAATCAGTTCGAAAGAATCACTCCCACAGACGAACGACGGGAATCGAGTCCCATATTTCCCGCTTCATCGTTCGTTAGTTCGTGATTCATGAGCCGTGATTTGGTACAGAATCAAGAAAAGTGACGTCAATCGAACTCATGTTGTCTCGCTCACAATCGCAAGGAACTCGTATCTGCCGCTCGCTCATCGAATTGTATGCCGTGACTACTTACTGTTAGGGATGTCAAAATATAATAGATTATTTAAACATTAAAAATCGATTTTTTTAATGGATTTTGCTAATTACGCTCATTTTATTCTTTGAATGACCCCCTTGTTCTTGTTTTTTAAGATTGGAAATGCGGTGTTGGTTGAAACCAAAGTAGCCAAAACACATATTAATCGAATTTCGCAAACAGCGCATCTATTAATTTTTATTAGTCAGAAAAAAGTCAGAAAAAAAGGACTATTAATTAATAAATTATTTCCTTTCAAGTTAATAGATTTACAATTCGATTTATTTTGAAAGAAGAATTTCGATTATTTGTTAGTCGATCTAGCTAGGTTTTATCTTGTTATTTATCTTGGCTCTGAAAAACTGCTACAATATAATTAGAATATATAGGTCCTTAAATTCGTATCTTATATATTCTTCTAAAAACAATTTGGATTATTTTATTTTACGTATGATATATACATAGAATTGATATTATGTTAAATATATAAATAAATATATAAAGATAAGGTTACTTGATTATTTTCCAAATTAAATAAAAAATATAAAAGGGTCCTTTTAATCACTACCTAAAAACATATTTTCTGAAAATTCATAGCTTTATGCTATTTTTAGTGCTATAATTTTAATTAAATTTACAGCCTTCAAGAATCTTGTCATAGCAAGAGCAGTATAACACAAGCGATTTCAATATTAAGCAGATCGTTCGCTAATTATAAAACGGCTCCTGCGGTAAAGAGTCGAGAATTTGTAACGACACACGAATCGCGAACGAACGAACGAAAGGAATCACCTAGTTCGTTTAGGCGCGAAGAATCAAAGGAATCATTCCCAGCTGCGAACGATTACGCCCAAGGCTACATTAAATATTCGATTGTTTTGTGTTACCTACGTAGTGATGTACACACTAACGAATTATTATGTATCGATAAATATCAGTCATTCGCATTTACTAGCCAAGTAAATGCGAATTCTCTAATTTTCGATTATTTTCTTAGGTTTCCTAAATGCCCACATATAAGAGAACAGTGGATAAAAGCTGTTAGACGAGGAAATTGGGAGCCTACTAAAAATTCCAGGCTTTGCTCTAAACATTTTGAAAAATCTTGTTATATTGAAGGATTGTCAAGAAGACAACTTAAAACTAATGCAGTTCCTACCATATTTGAAGGATATACAAAATCCTATCAACTGGTAAGTATTCTTGTTTATAACTTCTCACTAAATATTCCATGTTATCCTTTGCATCTAATGCATCATGGTATGTTTTAGGTTGTGAGGAAGAGAAAAGAGCCTACAAATCGTAAGGAAACCGAATTTATTTCTCCCAGGAAATGAAATGAAAGGAAATGAACTATAGCTTCGTTAATGATCACAAATATTTAATAATAAAGTCAATTTGCGAAAAATATTTACAGCTTAGGACACATTATGTTATGAAAAATGCCGTGGTGGAAAACAGTGTAAGAAATATGTATAATAAATTGATTTTGTTTAAGGGGCATTAAGATATATGCGGGAGGTGACCAATTAAAAATATATATTTTTATCTTGCTATGTATCATGTAGCTGTTGGATTAGAGGATAGGGAGCCTACAAAAAGATCCCGGCTCAAAATGTGTTAATAATAAATATAAGCTGTTATATTACAACCTTGTTTTATTTCACGATAAATAACAAACATATTCTGAACAGTAAACCAACTAGATTGGTTACAACTGTATATTAACTTTACAGTACCTGAGCTAGGCTTCGATAATTATCGATGCCTAGTTTAGCTTATCGATAAGCTAAGTACTTCCCTAATCACGCACACTAATGCCGTTCTAAAAGTTCACACAAGCATAAAACGGACACACAAAAATAGCTAAGGCGGCATCCAGTGTATTATTTATCCAAGAGTTGTTCTGACTACATACAGACAAATAACTATCCAAAAACATAACTCATTTTATGAAATTGAAAAATAATGTTAAAACATAAAAAAAACCCCCAACATAAATATTTAATACAAGCCCATATTTCCTTTTTTTTATACTTTTTATGTAAATAACGACTCTTCAATTTTTATATTCATGGTATATCATAGTTTAACTGATGTGAACTGATAAAGAAAAGCTAAAATAATTACATGTCGTAAACATATAAACTAGAAGTAAAGCAGTACTTATTTTTGACTACGTTCACATCTCAAAAGGCAAAATTGTAGGATATTTTGTTAATTTTTTCTCATTTCAATTTCAAATAACAGTCTACGGGTCTGGTTATGAAATAAGTCGCTAAATGTTTGAATATATATATATTTTTTTATCATTTTTATAATTTTGTTAAATATTGATATAAAAAATTGTGTGTAATTTTGACATTGACAAATGATAAATGTAAAACGGAACGTAAATGTAACGAAATTATGTGATTTGAAAAAGCGGAAATCGATTTTAAATAGTTTATATTTAATCAAAATATAAATATGTTGATATCGGATGGCATTAATCATGGCAAATTGCAATCAATAATAGTGGGAGAATTAAAAAAGGCGGGCTTAAAACATCGCTTCAAAAAGATTATTTTGAAAAATGTCAAAGTAAGTTTATAGTTACGAATATAAGTTTAAGAAATATAGTAATAAAAATTTGCTAGTCTAAGATAATTTTTAATTTTCTTTTATTTTTCAACAAGGACCACAAAACAGTATTCGGAGCACCTCTTATTAAAGTCCCATCTTGCAGTGTAATTTGTTGCGGAAGTACACTTAGTATTCCAATAGTTGTGACTGAGATGTCTTCAGTTTTGAGAGCTAATGCTCATATAGAAGGTCTCTTTCGTAAAGCTGGATCGCAAACACGTCAGAAAGATATTAAGGTGAGCCTGCGTTTTTCTTTTTATAGTAAACAATTTCAAAGGTTTTAGCCTTATTTTACTGTCAAATCCAAGTTTAGAACAAAAAGAGTTAAAGATTGCTTTTAATAGTCAATTTTATCAATACAGTTTAGGTGTTTTATCTGTAACAACTATATACTCATTAAATTATTACTTAATAATTATTATTTATTTAAATATGAAAACTTCAAGTGGAGGGTATTATGTTTTAGCGCTTACTTGATGCTGGAGGATGTGTCTCAGAAGGCCACCATCCCATAGACATTGCAAGTGTTTTAAAGTTATACCTCCGCTCTTTGCCAGAACCATTAATAAGTGCAGAAGTACAAGATGTCCTATTGAGATGCAGAGTTACAAGTGGTGATGATGGGCTGAAATCTATTTTGAGTACACTGTTATTGTTACCAGTATTACATGTACATCTCATGCATTATATTATGGAGGTAATATAATTATGTAAATTTACAAGCTTTGATTAAGTTCGTGTAGTCTTGTTGCCACAGTGCTCAATTATTACACAATAAAGTATTATATAAATGTTGTTTCATAAAATTTAATTTGAAAATTGCTTTATAATGCTAACACTTTAATGAATGCAACGTTTATTAAATGACTCATGGATTATTTTAAAAAATTGTCAAAAGATATTTTTATACTGATACTTGTATGTATATACTTATGTCATATTTTAATCATTCAATAGATATCTGTGTTATTATATCATGTTGTTACATCTGTGACTATCCAAATTAAGTTTTCTTTTACTGTATACTTTTCTCTTGTTATTCAAAGATTTATTGGAATGATAAGTTGTTCATTTTTTTTTTTTTTTTTTATTTATCTTTATTGTATAAACAAAAGGCGGACTTATCCCTAAAAGGGATCTCTACCAGCCAACCTATGAGTAACAGAAAGAAAATGAAAAGAAAAAAAAATTGATGATGGAAAAAAAAGGAAGGAAGAAAAATAAAAATAACGAAACACTATACATAGATTAAAGTTGAAAAATAAATGAATAAAATAATAGATAATAGTGATTATTTGAATTGATTAAAAAAAATTAAATTCATTAACCTAAGAAATAGAAAATTATCAGTTAACACGCTGATAGTTACATGGACCAAAATCCAAATGAAAATAGAGAATCGGTGAAATCAAATTATCATGAGTTTAATAAAGAAACACCAAAACAATACTTGGCTATAATTTTTTTTTGTGCTTTCTAGTTGCTTCATTTTATTGCATCAAGACACAAAGATAATTTAATGGATTCATCTAATTTAGCCATAGTTTTGGCTCCCAGTATTATGCCACTTCCTGCTGCATCATCAGCACAAAGATTGGAACATCATGTAGCTTTAGTTAAGGTGAATAAAACATCATATACAATATAAAAAAATTATAATATAAAGTATTGTTACCTGCTTCATAGACTTTCAAAGTGAATGAATTGAATGTAGGTACTGTCATTTATTAAAACTAAATTTTTGTATATCATTATCATTAGTTTTGCTAGTAGGCTCTATTGTAATTACATATCCCTTGCCGTTTTATACAATTTTGTAACTGAATGCTGAATTTCTATTTAAAAATAGCTTTAAATACTTTTTAACATAAATTCTTGTTGTAGATATTTATTGATAATGCAAAGTATATTGGGCTTTTAACGGATGATCTCATGAATAAACTAGATGATGATTCTGATGTCAGCCGATCGAGACGGAAGAAAAGAAGAAGTGGCTCTCTTAACAGTAATTTCTATGTTGCTATATATAAAAAAAATCTTTTAACCTGTAGTCTGAACATATTCAATATTTTAATACTTGTTAGTTTAGTTTCTAGATGCATCTTCTTAAATCTAAATACCGGTATTAAAAGTCCTTTAAAATATCTCTTATATAATGTGAAAATTATATTAAAAATCAAATAATTTCAGTTGCTTGGTCCAGACATGAAAAAAGCATAAATAAACTAAAAAACTTTGTTTGATATTATTATGGATAAGCTAAAGTCAAAGTCAGTAAGAGCAAAAATGTTCACAAAATGATTTGCTTTCAATAGTCCAAAATTTACAAAATTTCTTTTTTTCAGGAATGTTAAACGGTTTGCGAAAAATGGTCTCCGGCAATGTTTCAACACCTGCTCCAGTAATGGAGCACAGCAAAACGCCTGTGCTTAGCAAATCGGCTGCCAAGAGGAAGTTCGAGGCATATGAAGGGCTTTCTGCTAAAACAAAGTGAGTCATATTTCTTCTTGTTTTTCAAACGATGCACGTCTGGACTATAGGATCTTCATGTTACACAATCTTATTTCGATTCAATCCAGCTGCTGATCATCTGATCACCTAGTCTGAGATCTACCAACATCCTTGAGTGCGGGGTTGCCATTCCAACAGATTAGGACTGCAAAATAGACACAAACGGTTTTTTTTCTTGAAAGAGAAAACATTCATTGAATTCTTTTGCATATTTTGACAAAAGAATTTCTGGGATGTATGCAATCTATTTTGGTCCATGTCAATTTCTCAAGTGGGGTGGTTTTGCCAAGCTGTAGGATATTAGTCACCTGTTATGATAACATTTTTTATAAATTATACAGGAAAGAAATTACCAAAGGTCTGCCTCAGAAAGAGCTCTCTTTCACGCCAATGAAAATGTAAGTATTTTTTATAGCTACTGTTTTTTATTAAACAGTTTTTGTATATCTGATGAGTGATGGTGCATTCAGCTAAGAGAGATATAGCAGTTTGTATTTAGTGAACATCCGACAGAAGTTGGCAATCGGAATGTAATAAAGTCAATAGTATTACGTCACTCAAAACTTACTAGTGTTAAAACATACATAAATGAATATTATTAATATTAATATAATATATATATAAAGCTGAAGAGTTTGTTTGTTTGATTGATTGTTTGAACGCGCAAACTTCAGGAATCACCGGACCGATTTGAAAAATTCTTTGAGTGTAAGATAGTCCATTTATCAAGGAGGGCTATAGACTTTTTAACATTACGCTTAAATAAGTAGGAGAGAAGCAGCATTAAAAAATGTTGCGAAAATGGCAAAATTTAAAGCTTTCCTTGCATGCGCTAAGTGAAAGTTATTAAAAAATCATGTAGTACAAATTAATCCCCTCTAAAAGTTCTAAAAGTCCGCGACAGCATGTCTAGTTTTTAAGGTTAAGCCACTTTAACCATAATTAATATAATTATTGCGATTTACTCGAATAATAAGACTTCAATCCACGCGAACGAAGTTGCGTTTAAAAGCTAGTATTAAATATTATGTATGGAATTTGATATCGCAAATATAATATAGCTGGAGACAAATATGTAACTTTAGTTCAATGTGAGATAAATAAAGGTAGTTTGTATTCGATACTAATACAAGTTTCCATATCCTATTCAAAAAGACTGAAGGTAATTAATAAACTGTTTCGCAGGGGAGTCACTGAGCGGAAACGTTTACGACTCAGTTTCGTGGATTCTAGAAGTACGCCAGTCATTAATTCAGATTTCAGTTCTCATAAAAACTCAGAAACCAGTATTAGCAGTGAAGACATCTTAACCTCCTCAGAGAATTTGTTCAGTGCACACGACACCATCGATTTATCATCGGACATGAAGGAAATCGACAAAGACTATGTTCGTATATCCAAACAGGAATACGAGGAAATCAAAAGCAGGGTGTCCGCTATAGAGAACAGACTGTCTAGGGAGTTCACCGACGTCATACCGAGGGTTCAACCATTGCAGCAGGTTCAAAACGTTTACGAGCAGACCCTGGAAGAGGTGGCAATGTTAAACTGCCACAATTCGGAGCATCTAGCTCGCCGTCTCAGCAAAGAACTGAAAATTAGACCAAAAGAAGAAGCTAAAATAATACGATCACCGAGTGCTCGAAAAATCGGCTCAATAAGACGCCGTTCGAAAGAAAACTTAACGAAAATAGTACGACACAAATCTTGGAACGCATCATCCCAGCCCCAAACTAATAATATAATGGATAGATTCTACCCCTACATCGGACTCAGCCGTAGAGAGAGAACAAATACTGCCAAACCAGATCGAGAAACTCGAGATGAAAGCGCAACAGATTGGAACGGTTTTATCTCGGAAAGCTCCATCAATATATCTGACAGTAGTCAAAAATATCGTCAAAGGAAACGAATCAGTCTTGCCACGGATTTCGGCCTTAACAAAACTATAGGTAAAGTTCAGCCTCGTCGTTCCCTGAACATAAATATGACGAATAGTTGGGATGGCACTGGATCCGATAACTCAGCTACAAATACGCCTTACTATAAGGAACAACTAAAAAAAACTCAACCGAAGTGCTACCAAAATATAAGAAACCCAAATACTAATAAGGTTGGGAATGAGAGCTCTGTAAATTCTCCTCAGAAATGGCGTAATGCTGCAGCATTTTTCATGAACAAAACAGGGGAATCTGAAACAAGCGGTCAAAGCGGTAGACCGTCAGTAAACAAGCTGCGTCGACAAAACGCAGGAGCTGTTCTCGCTAAAGCGAAGCTCTTCGAATCCAGTTCTGACAAGTCATCCGAAGCTCACGAGAAAGTGCACACAGGTTTCGCAAGAAAACCGAGAGTACATCTACCTCAAATTAAATCTCAAAAAATATCAGTCCATCCTAAATCTAGGCTGCAAGCCTATATAAACGATGATGTGGAAACGGTTTCAAAACTTAATACAATATCAAATCCTACGAGATACAAGACATCAGTATCCTATAAAAAAGAGGAGAATATTCGTACACGGAAAGTAGCCCCAGTTAAAAAAGCCGTTTCCCCACAGCCTAACTCATTAAAATCCCCTCAACCACCGGCTCTAAAGAAACCTCTGTGCACTCCTCGAAGTTTAAAGACGCCTTCTGGTAATGAATTGAGACGGACAAACACGCCGATGAGAGCTGTTCACATTTCCCCGAGAAGGTCACCACGACAAAAGACACAACGTCCATATAACTGAGTGTTTACAATACCTATATAAAAGCTCTGTACTTAAATCAGTGTATGATAGATTATGAAGGTATTAAATAAATTTTGTAAATACATATTTTTAATTAAAAATTGGGTTTTTTTTAAATACGTTACAAAATGCTTAAATTGCTTAGCTTAAACCGCTTGCACGATCGCTGGTCTCTTGAAGGGATTTCTATGCCATACGATCTTTAGCAGCTTGTATACGGCTCTCTGCGACCTTTTCCTTCTTTCTACCTTTGATCAATCAATGCTGCAGAGGTTGCCACTTCTGTCGCATAAAACTCCACTTTACATCACTTCTAAATTACGTATCCCATTGCCACTTGGGTATAAAATGAGCAGTGTTGATATAAATATAAATAATATATAAATATATGAGACATTTACACACACACGGCCGTCCATCCCCAAAGTAAGAAACTTAATACTTGTGTTATGGGTGAGACAACTGGTAAATATATACATATATAGTTTTAGATACATATATACACCCAGACTCGAAGAACCAACATGACCCATGGAGCCGAAGACAGGGTCACTGCCAACTGCGCCAACGTGCCAGTCAAATTTAGATTAGTTGATAATTTAGTTTAATCTACAGATCTGGTTTAACTTTGTCCTGGTACTCATAAGTCATTGTACGCTACACATAACTTTTATTTTTTTTAATCTAAACCCAAGTCCAACCCAAGAGTTGGGTTTAAACGAATAAGTTTTTTTATATCCTTGAAATGATACCCAGGGAATATCAGATTGTAATCAGTTTATCAGGTTTGATGTAATGTTGGTTAATAGCCAACCTACATAGTTAATTTTAAAAAATCAGTTGTCCCAATATGGAATTGCACTATGAATAATCATTAAGTGACGGCAACTAATGGACTTAAAAGAACAAAGTTACTTAATAAACTTTTAATAACTGTTATTTAGATTATATAGAAGAATAGATCATTTTTTCAATTTGGCAATAAGTATATTTAGATTCCAAATTTTTAGCAGTTCAATCAGTTGTAAGATTGTTAAAACGTTGTTAAAATAAATGAAACAAAACGGGAATAAATAAAAATTCGAATTTATAATATTATATGATGTATATCACGGCTTTTACAGTGGTATTCTCAGGTAAAAACAAAAAATAATATTATCCAGATTTAAATTCAATAAATTAAACATACTGACAATTTAATAAATAACAATTTCACATTCAATTTAATTATATAAAGCGTCGGCGATAATTTCGCTGTTACAATAGTAAAGTCCCGTTATTGTATGTACGCGGTGAACTAAATTATTTCCCTTACATATGTAATTAGCGATGATCACAGATTGAGGATTATAAAAAAAAGCAGATACAGAACATACCGTGCTATGGAGACGATATAACAATTCGAAAATTGCAGTAGTGATTACTGAGTAATTTAGATTTTTCATTATAGCTTATCGCCTAACTTATCACTATCAGCATTCCGGCTCCGATCCCTAACATTGCTTGTCGAACGATATCAATACCACATTTAAATTAACAATACAATAAAATATCAATTGTACCTAAGATCTTTTCCAATTAAATACACATTTTAAATTTGCATTTTTTTATACAAAAAGGGTATAGTTGGCGCAGGAGCGGCCCGCGGTAATCCCCCCTTCAGTGAACGTACGTAATTCATAATAATTAAACATACATTGTTGTGATCAATAATAAAAATATAATGATACAAATACATTAATAACTACATTGTTTTCGATTATTGTGAGAGATAAATATTTACAAAGCGCATTAGGAGCGCCAGAAGTAGTTAGGCGAGGAGGTCTCCTAATGTACGACTCCCAACGTACCTCCTGACGGCGAAAACTAACTGGTACAAATATCTTTATTAACTAAAACGCGAATAGTCGATCCCATCAGGAGAGCTTAATATAAAAATGTAATAGTCAAATAGTTAAAAAATACTTACGGTTATATATAATACAATTAGCTAACCTGACTGTGACAGCCGCTGGCTCGAATCGATTACGTAACTAAATTATTGACTTCATTCCGTTCAATTTAAACGATAAATAAACGATATCTCCCTCCATGATTACATAACTATAGTAGACGTTACGATATAGTCGCTATCGGTATATCTTATAAAACAAATATTACTCTCTAGATACATAAATGTGACACCGAAAGTGGGATGATTACAATTTGGGAATGCATGATTCTACACGACGAAATACATTATTAAGTACCGATGATAAAAACGCCTCTACATATACAAATAGCGTATTTGTCTCGTCATCTATATAAAATACATCGATAAAAATACATAATTGAACCGATTAAATGTTACATATACCACGAACATATATCAGCGACACAGTAAATATACACAATGCGAAGTTTTAGGTAATAAAAATAGTTGACAGGGCGGAGGCTGTTGGGTGTCCCTCGAGCGGGGAACCAGCGCAGTGTAACTAATGCAACTTAAATGACAAATGGGTTGGTGGGTTTTTTTCATTACGAGGTATGTGGTGCCCTCACAATGCTTTCATTCATCGTAAAGCTTATGTTTAAATTTATGACTGCTGTATCTTTTTTGAATTTAAACTATCGTGAGTGGTATTCATTATTAATGTTGAGAGACCGGCTATACTCACGTCTTATTTTATCGGATGAGCCCGACTAGTTTCAAGCCCATACGGGGCTCTTATTCATGAGCTCTTTACGCGGTGTTATCGCGGCGGCGTAAAGAGCTCATGAATAAGAGCCCCGTATGGGCTTGAAACTAGTCGGGCTCATCCGATAAAATAAGACGTGAGTATAGCCGGTCTCTCAACATTAATAACTGCTGTATCTATGAATTGACTTTTAGGCACAAATGTTAATGAAATTAGGCAACTCTGTTCCCACATAGATCTAAATAAGAGATATACTGTAATGATTTTTGATTGCTCTATTTTGTAGCCAAATACATAGTCACTGCTGCACTGAGTAGTTACCATTTTCATTTATAGAGTGTTGAAAGCCCTGCCTAAAAACTTAGAAAATGCATAAAATTAGCTACTTTGGATAGCTGTGTTGTCTGAAATTACTTCCTCCACTCTAGGGTTACTCTCCATTAGGGTTGCATTATGGATATATGCATGGTGTAGATCCATTTATCTTATCAAATTAAGTAGGTTGAATTAGTTCTAAAAAGTGCATCCAATGAGCAAGCTCTGTCACATAATAAAAAAGAATTCATGAGTTAAGAACAACCTGATTCTTGTTATTTTAAATCTCATGTGATAACCTACTAGATTCACAAAGTGGACATTTACAAATAGATATATAGTGAAGTTCCATTTATCCATCCAAAGCTTTCACTTAAAACTTTAAAGCGCTTTTAGAGAGTGCTCCTGAAGTTTTTTGCTTTGAAACCAGAAGGCTGCAATAAAGCCTTCAGATGGCTCTCAATATTAGGAAGGCTGAATAAGGTCTAAAAGGTGCATCCATTGATCAATAAAGGTCACATAATAAAATAGAATTCATGAATTAAGAACAACTTCAATTTCATTCTTCCTGATATTTATCTGGAATCTTGTTATTTTAAGCCCCATATGACAAACTATTAAATTTTCACAAAGTGGTTTGTTCATGGACCCTACAACACTAATGATGCACGAGTAAATAAAACCATATATCAGTATATATGAAAGTGTCTAAATTGATATGAAACAAACCCCTACTACATTTCTAAGACTCAAATGTTTAGGCTCAGATCAACGTGTTTATTATATATTATTGCAGGGATGATAAAACGTCTTGTCTTAAACGTCTTTCATTGGTTATTCTAGAAGAATTATAGACTTTAAGTCGACACTTTATATGTTCCACATCAATAACGTGAAAACATTCTGCGAAAAGTTGCTAGTGTACTTCAATAGTAAGTTATGTCCACGAATTTTGCTAGTTAACAGCAATCTAGACCTACGACGAAGTCGGGTAGGGCAGAAAATGAAACTTTGGTAAACAGAAATCAATGAATAAAATGTTTAACGTATATCGATTAAATTTTTGAATTAATGACTGTCATGAGTGTCACTAATTACTTCTTCAAACGTCACATAGAATGGAAGAATAATATTAATAAGACTTGATCAGTTTAAATTTGATTTAGCAGGTTAATTTTGCAGAAGTGGCAGTAAAATTGATATCTCGAAAGTTTTACGACTTTTCAATAGTATACTGGAGTCAAGTTTCAATAAAATATTTAAGGAATACTCCAAATTTCATTTGTCGACCTTACCTGAGATATGTAAATATAATAAATTGACAATGTCATTATACTTTTGTAATTATTATATGATAATTATATTATATCTTATGAGTAAATGTAATTTCTTCAGTTAAGTTTATGATTATAAATTTCTTTTTCTTATTATCCTGGTGCTGTCACAATTTTTTTTTACATTAAGTTAGTTTTGAAATTATTTGTTATTTATATTTATGCCTGTAATGGACTTACATACGAACTCTATTCCAAAATGCTTAATGGACAAAATTGTTGTAAGTTGTTTATGTAATAAATAAATAAAAAGACTCTGATACAGATACAGATACAGAAAGCCCTTAAAAGAATGTCAATTTATTTAATTTTTGTTGTTGTTATCTGTGGCTGGTTAGATTACTTTAATTGAACGCAATTAGTAATAATCTATTTTTTCATCCCTGCAATAACAATTCGTCAATTCATTTATTCCTTAGCTATAACCCATATTTGGCTGATCTAACGTTTTTATCTACTCACTTAGTGCACTATCACAACTAAGTCTTACCCCTTAATAAAAGGACATAAGCAATACTTGTGGCTATAAAAAAGCATCATATTTTGCCTTACGATTTCAATATAGAATTTAGGTAGCATTAGTTACACTGTGCTTTTAGGGTAGTGCGTTTAGGTGGTTCATTCAGTTGACCATGAGCGTATGTGACTCCATGGGCGCTGCTGAATCGTATAATGTGTCGGTGTCTTGTGTGGGTTCGCCCTGTAGCTGACACTGATTTGACAGCGTGCCCGCACCGCAGTCGCAGAAAAATCTAAAACCATATTAACCAATAATTATATTTTTTTATTTTAGAAAAATAAAATTTGCAAAAAATAGAACAAGATCTGTGCACATAAAACTTAAGCGTATCCTGGCCGACATTGAATTAAATATATGGGACATTTACACACACGGTCGTCCGTCCCCAAAGTAAGTAACTTAATACTTGTGTTATGGGTGACGGACAACTGGTAGATATACTACATATATAAGTTTAAATACATACTTAAATACAAATACACACCCAGGCTCGAAGAACCAACAATTTGTTATAGATAATGTTGGCCCTCGGCGGGAATCGAACCCGCGACCCGCAGAGCTGAAGCCAGGGTCACTACCCACTGCTTTAACGGGCCAGTCAAAGTGCTATATATATATTTTTTTTTTTTAATATAATGGATTTAGAAACGAAATAGGTTTTCAAATTTTCACACTCAATAGAAACGAAATTACATAAATATGATAAAAAACTTTTGTATTTTGTATTATGGATCTCCGCAAAGTAACGCCTAATTATATAAATTAAATAAATATGAAACATGTCATGTTATTTCAACTCTAAAATAAATGGATAATATTATTAAAATGAACAATTTATTATATGATTTGGATGGTTCTATAATTCATTATTTATGTATAGAAACCGGCTATACTTATTTCCTATTCATCGGGTTAGCCAGTCTAGTTTCGAGCCCATCTGGGGTTCTTATTAATGAGTTCCTTACACGGCGTTATCGGGCTAACCCGATAAAATAGGGCGTGAGTATAATAGGTTTCTATACATATACTATGAATAATACTCACGATAGTTTAAATTTAAAAATTACTTTACCTATAATTCATTAAAAATAATAGACTTTATAAAAACTAATTGTTTTTAATTTCTACAAACATAAAACCAAATATCAGCTCGCAAAGAGTGGATTTTAATAAAGTGTAAATCAAATGTCAATATTACTGAAATGCCCAATGGTCATTTGTTGCAATGTATTATCATTTGGATATTTCTATAATTCATTGAGTATAATTAACTTTAAAAAATTGCACTTTTATTTGTGTAGACAAAGAATGTTTATATTAGCTCTTGAAATTTAGATTTTAATATTAAAATAAATTTTCACCTGTCATGGCGAATAAACTCCACATCATGGCCTGAGTGGCAGGTTTTGATGCAGTTGACACAAATGGCATTACGATCTGTTGTGTTACATGTCTGACACCTGCAACATAGATATAACATTGATTTCATACATCTTGTTTTTGATTACTGATAACCTAAATAGTTATACTTTGTATATGTAATTTTTGTACGTAAGCATACATAAATATAAAAAGATTGGCGATGTATATAATAGACAAAGTAGGAACCGACATAAGATTGCGGTAACTGCTCTGCGCCTTGCAAAAATACCTAAGTTATTTGTGAGTTTGGGTATAAGATTCTATAATTAAATTCTACAATCTACTTTAACTTTACCATTACAGCAGTTTAAAAATACTATTTAAAAAAGTCTAACACAGAAAGCCTACTGTACTTTGAGGATTACTTAGATGATAAGAATGCATACTCTTTACCCATATTACTCTTTGACCCTGTACGAGACATTAAAAAATATGTACACAGTAATAAGAATTATTCTTTGAACAGAGCAAACATCGAGTTTCTTCTCTGTAGGTACAGCTTGCAGAACCAGTACTAGATGTTGACCATTCAAACGCACTTTTTAACAAGTTTACTTGAATAAAGAATATTTTGAATTTGAATATAGGGTAACTCGGAATATATAAGACATAGATACAGTAATTTAAGTTATAACTTCATTAATCATATTGATCCTTGACGAATGAACAAGCTTATTTGAATAAAGATTATTTTGATTTGACAGTCACATTTGCTTTTTCTTTGTTGTCATAGGGCATATTTTAGGCTGGTTTGCTCACTCTAGTATAATTACTTTATTTTAAAGGGCCATCCATGCTGACTGAAATTGTCATAGATAACAAAATATGAAAAAAAAATTGTAATTTAGAATTCAAAAAATAAGTTGCTGTTTGTTATAAAACTTAAAAATAACTTAACAATCAAATTCAAACTGATATAACTAAGTAACACGAAATTGGTGTACAAGCACACAAGTATTTAAATTTGTAAAATATTGACAGAACGAGATGACAAAAACGGAGGACATAGAAATTGTAAAAGAAAACTCAACTTTTTTATTACTGTCACATACGGTTAAAAATATTATTTTAAAATTTACCTATAAAAATCATGCATTGGAAAAGATGTGTAGGAGGAAATCTTGTAGAGGCACTGCCCACCACCTACAGCCTTTTCCACTGCATCTTGATTACTGAAAATCTTGTTGCCCCTCACAAGAGGCGAGACGCCCGACGCTAAGCACAATCCTGAAAATAATAACAATACTGTCAGAAAGTGTTATAGCAAAACAAACTGTGTTATATACAAATGAAAGAATCTGGTTTAGAATTCTGGTATTTCATGATTATTTTATATTGTAGAAACACAAACTCAAATAATTTAATCGAGAGATAGGCACGACAAAATTTAATAATACTTTCTGCAAAGCTTTGGTTCTGGGGCAAAACAATCACTATGATGAACTTAGTGAATGTGAGCAGTGCTAATTGTGACGGAGGTTTATAGAATAAGGCGTTACTTTGCGAAGATCCATAATACAAAAGTAATAATAAAATTATTTTGGTATAATTCGCGATAAATAAATAGAAAATATATATAATGTAAAATGTATGACTACATGGCGGCTAAAAAAAAGATGCTTGGATTGAGTGAAGAATGATATACCATTTGCAATGAAGAATGATATCAAGTATGATAGAGATGATTGGAAGATGATGACATAATGACGACCCCATTTAGAGTGAGATAAGGTTAAATAAAATAAAATAAATATATGGGACACTTACACACACGGTCGTCCGTCCCCAAAGTAAGTAACTTAATACTTGTGTTATGAGTGACGAACGACTGGTAGATATGCTACATATATAATTTTAAATACATACTTAAATACAAATACACACCCAGGCTCGAAGACCTAACAATTTTTTTTATAGAAAATGTTGGCCCTCTTCGGGAATCGAACCCGCGACCCGCGGAGCTGAAGGCAGGGTCACTACCCACTTCGCCAACGGGCCAGTCAAGGCCAGTCAACAAGGTTAAGAGAATGACTTTATGTGATTCCCCAAAACAACCCTAACAAGTTTCATAACTTACGTGAAGAAAAGTGCATTTGGGTGATGATATCCCGTTCTTACCTCCAAATCTATTGTTGAATATTTGATTGTGCTCGAGCGTAGCGGTGGCGTTGTTAGTGATCTCGACACCGGCAGCGAGTCCGTCGAAGATTCTGTTGCGACGTAAGACAGGGTGACTCTGCGTCGAGATCAGTACGCCTGCTTGAGCGTTGCGAAATATGTCGTTCTCTTCCAGTACACCCTGTAAAATACATTTCGGAAAAAGAGCTTTAGCCAAAGTAAAGTGTGCGATGCTGTGAGGACTATCAGAGGGATGCTTGTAGTTAATGGTAGTTTTTTCAGTAAAACGCCGTGTTAGCTTTAGTAATGCATCTTTCGACTCCTTGTAATAAATTATATCTTTGGTGTGCTGTTTTATTTTTCCTATGATTCCCGGTAATGTGGTAAGGTTTTAAGGTATCAGGTAATGGTAGCTGCGTCAGGCAGCTACATTACTCCTCCCCTAGTTCTTTGTCGGGTAGCCCAGATGGTTATCAGTTGTGCGATGCTGTGAGGACTATCGGAGGGATGCTTGTAGTTAATGGTAGTTTTTTCAGTAAAACGCCGTGTTGGCTTTAGTAATGCATCTTTCGACTCCTTGTAATAAATTATATCTTTGGTGTGTTGTTTTATTCCCTTATATATTAGTGCGTCACAGTAACCATCTTTCGACTCCTTGTAATAAATTATATCTTTGGTGTGCTGTTTTATTTTTCCTATGATTCCCGGTAATGTGGTAAGGTTTTAAGGTATCAGGTAATGGTAGCTGCGTCAGGCAGCTACATAAAGCCAAAATAAAGTATCATGAAAATAACCTAAAATGATATTTTCAATATATTTAAATATCAGGGATAAATACATAATGCAACCAAACAAGTGCTAACTATGAATGCAGATGGTTGTCACTTAGAGGGAGGCCTAACAACAGATGGTTAGATTGTGTGTGTGTGTATGACATGTATATAAAAGGAGTAATGATAGAGGTTGACAAATTATAGGTGGGAATAAAAGAGAAAAACATGTTTTGCCTACACAACTTATAGTGGAATATGGGCAGGAGAATGATGATGATCAGTAATATTATAAATTGAGTATATTCAAAAGAAAGATAAATATGTGAATAGCATAATATGGTTATTATGCATCTATATTTTATATTAAAACCACAAAACTCTATAGTTTAATCAGTACTCCCTATATTAAAAATCTCTAACTCTATATTAAAATTAGTATACTTTAATACATAACACATCAGTAGTCATCATTAAATGATACGAAAAATACAAACAAAAAATCGTATCTAAAAATACTTTGTTGTTCCTAATATGGATAACTTTGAAGAATAAGTTTTAGGACAATTAATATTCAAATTTTTTTTTTAATAGTAAACCTAATAAACTTTTTTTCACAATGATTGAACTGATCCAGCGGGTCTTCTACAGGATCTAATGAAACTTACTCTAACCTCAATCTCTGAAATGTGTTTACGCAATTAAACAATTACATTTAATTGAAAAGTATGTTAAATAATAATATTGCTTTTTAACACCTAGGAGAAAAAGAAAAAAAATCATTAGCTAATAAAAATAACTTACCTTGCCACCATTAAAAATACAGATGCCACCATCTCTGCCATCAAAAATCTTGTTCCTCTTGAGCGTGGGGTTTGAATCAGTCTTTATCCATACACCGGCCATGGCGTTATCGAAGATTTCATTCTGCTCCAATAGCCCTAGGCCCCCATTGTAGACCAGAACGCCGCCATTTTGGCCGCCCCAGATCTTGTTACCACGTATCACTGGGTTGCTTCCGGTTCGTATTTGTACTCCTGAGTATAGGTGGTTGAAAATATCATTATCTTCTAATTTCCCGTGGCCGTTGTCGTAAAAGTATACGCCAACCTGAACGTGTTGAAATTACTGCATTTAATACACAAATTGATAATAATAATAGATGTTTTACATGAGTAAGTTAGTGTGCAACTTGTAGGATGAAAGTTATTTTTCACCCAAAGAGAGTAGACTATTCTTAGGAGTGAAAAACAGGTCTCTAATACTTTCAAAGTTCTTTCAAACCACACGATCTTGTACCACTTCCCGAGACTGTCACAAGGTTGTCCATCAAATTGGGGTCTGCCTATACTGCGTTTTACGGTGTGGGATCGCGATTCATCAGTTTTACAAACTATGTGCCCCACCCAGCGCAATTCCAGCTTTGTGATCAATTGTACAATGTTCACTATTTCGATTCTTCTATTCAATTGAATTGGGCTTTACTTTGCGGAGATCCATAATACAAATATAATGAAAATTTTATTCTGTTATAATTGGTGATAAATGGTAAATTATCACAAAATAATATTTTCATTACTTTTATTTGATTCGTCTAACGATCAGGTGATCGTTAGACGAATTTCTGAAAATGCAAAACAGAAATAAGGTTATTTCTGTTTTGCATTTTCAGAAATTCTCTAAGCATTACTCTTTCTATAACGCACTGAGTTACTCTGACCTTTGTTATGAGTAGTAACAGTATCAATTTGGATGAATATCAACAGTTCTTTATTGATGGTGTTTTGTTTGTTCTGTCCTTATCATACCATAGATATATAATATTTTTTCTAGATAAAATATTATATATCTATGATACAGACTACCTGGCCAGTGTTTTGTATGTTTAACTTACCTGTTTCCCAGAGTGAATCCTATTGCGTCGAAGCACGGGCGTCGAACCCGTCGTGATCCAGACTCCGGCGAGTGTATTCGCGTACACCTCATTCTCTTCGATCAGACCCTGCCCCTTTTCATGTACGTAGATGCCTCCATGCTGCCCGTGATGTATTTTATTGTGCCTTACTATAGGGTCACTATTTGTGCGAATCTGAAAATGATTTTCCGAGTTAGATACCAGAAGGATAAACCATAGGTGATAAAAAGCTGCCAATGCAAAGCTGTATCTCAGAGTGTGGCTGTGGCATGAGTGATGGTAAATCCATAATAACATCCATACTAATATTATAAGTACGAGAATTTGACACAAAATCATATCTGAGGTAGTAAAGTCAGTACCTACACACGTGTAATAAGCCAGCATCTTTCCATAAGTGAATGCTGTGATAGCCTAGCGGTGAGACCGTGCGACTCTCTAGAGACGACATAGGTTCAAACCCGGGCAGGCACCAATGGGTTTGCCTATTAAAACCTATGTGTCTTATTGATAATTGCAATTTATCACACGCTTTTCGTTGAAGGAAAACATCGTGAGGAAACCTGCATATCTCTAGAGAATTCTAGGGATATGTGTAACCTACCAATCCGCATTGGAGCAGCGTGGTAGGTCTTAGCTCCAATCCTTCTCTCCAAAAACGGAGAGAGGAGGCCTTAGCCCAGCAGTGGGCATAGTAACAGGCTGTCACTTTACTTTTTTTTCCGTAAGTGAGGAAGGAATAAATTCGATTTGATTTAATAACTACACTAACTTGTATGCCCGCTAAAGCGTTCCCATAAATATTGTTGTGCTCAATCAATCCACGGCCCTCGCCGAATATGTACACGCCTCCCTGGTGGCCGTTGTAGATTTCATTGCGCCTTATTGTGGGGTTGCTGTTGGACGTGATCCAGACGCCCGCGAAGTTGTTCGAATGTATCTTATTGTCTATGAACTGGCCAAGACCCGACTCGTGGACGTAAATGCCTCCAGTCTGTCCATGGTGGATCTCGCAATGTACTACGGTGGGATTTGCGCCGGCCTTCACTTCGAAACCGGCGATTCTGTTGTTGTGAATGTCGTTGGCTTCAAAATAGCCCTGAAAAAAAAAGTAACTTAAATTTACGGTTTATGTTTAAATAATTTATAGAATTAGGCGTTACTTTGCGGAGATCCATAATACCAAAGTAATAATAAAATTATTTTGCTATAATTCGCGTTACAGTAAATAGAGAATATACAAATATACAAATTTTTGCTTTGCGATTTTGTCGTGGAGTCTATCTCCTGATGATGCTTCGGTTGCGGGGCGAAACGTTTGTTGAGTTTGTGATAGTGAACGTGTGTAGTACTTGTGTATTGTGGTGGAAGTGGTGGAGGTTTGTGCATGTGTTTTTACGAATCCTGCACGTATCGGGTATGAAAATACGGATAGTCTACTATACTTTAAACACTATATATATTCTCTATTTACTTTAACGCGGATAATAGCAAAATAATTTTATTATTACTTTTGTTTATGTTTAGTTACTTATAGAAGACTAAGATTTTGACTGTCATGAAATGGGCATCCAGAGTTGTTACCAATGTTGCAGCAAATAACATCCACGTTAGATATAACAGATTTGTTAGTAATGCTGACGCTTGTCTTAAGCCAGTTGAGTTTAAGGCTCTGAAGATCTGTTGGTTTTGATAGTTGCTCTGTAGATGCCGAACTGACAGGTAAATTGGGCAGTTCAGTACAAAAATTAAAGTTTATTAATTGATCTTGAAATTCGAATTCGGTAATGAATTAATTAATTGACATACCAAAAATAATTAACATCTAGAGTGAATTGTTTTGGTTAACAACCTCTTCAATGTAAGCATATCTATCATTAAATTATGTGTCCATAAGAAATTTACTATATTTTTATGGATTCCTGAAAATAGTGGTAGTTATGTCAGGACTATTATACAAATTATTACTTCGTTTACAAAAGTGCGAATAAACCTTTAAATGCATCCTCTATACTGGTCACACTGGGAAGATCTTAGCTATAAGGATATATATATATAAAATTCTCTACTGTATACATATATATATATATATATATATTTAATATGTTGAACAATAAACAAAATGAGCACATATATAATCTCAATATACATTTGTATAATTTGACATGCCGTCATAGTGACGCTATATTTTACTTTGACATTAATAAATTTATTTTCTCGTTTAAGTTAACTAGAGATACTATGTATCTGTCTAAAAAATGTTACAGGAATCTAGCTTCACTGCTAGCCTATAATTTAAGTGATACAGTTACATCTGTTGTAGCTAAGTCTATTGACTCCTATACAGATTGTACAATAAGTACAAATTTTTCATATATTGACACATGTACTAGTAGTAGTACTAATAGTATATCAAGTAATATTTTATGTACGGAAAATATTACTTTAAACTAGGTATTAAGACAACAGATAGACCTTGTAAATTGAATATTGTTCACCAGAACCTGCAAGGTCTATCTGGCAAGGAATTTGAAGTTGAACTGTTTATGAATAAATTTAATGTAGATATTTTATGTATAACCGAGCATTGGTTAAACAGTTCCAACTTCCTGTTAAATATAAAAGGTTATAATGTGTCCAGTGCGTTCTTGAGGAAGACCGTCATTCGTGGGGGATCTTTAATACTAGCTCACTGTAAATTAAATTGTAAAGAACGGAATGATATTGTCGGTCTTTCTGTGGAACGTACCATTGAGCTGTCTTGTGTAGAGTTGGAGCGCTATATTATAGTTTCTGTGTACCGCCCACCCTCCAGTGATTATATGCTATTTGAGAGTGTTATGGAGGAAGTTTTAAAGAAGACATGTAAATCTTCAAAAAAAGTTTTAATCTGTGGAGACTTTAATGTTGACATACTAGTGGATACCAGTACTCGTTGTAGGTTGCTTAATTTATTTCAATGTTTTGATATGATTAATGTATTTAACGAACCTACTAGGATAACTGCAGACTCGGCTACCGGTATTGATAATATTTTTACTAATTACAGCTGTAATATCTTAGAAAAATCTATAATAAGTCGCTTAAGGTCTGATCATAGTGGACAAATTATATCTGTTCCCAACATTATAAATAACAGAAAGCAATTTATTAAATTCAGGCCTATCACGTCTCATAAAATAAAGCGATTTCAAGTAAAAATATTATCAAAATTACCACATATTGACAAAAGTTGCGGTAGTTCAGATGATCTTTTTAATGCTCTCTTTGGAATTATTGGTAGTGAATTCGATAAGACATTCAATATTATAGAAAAAGAAGTCTCCAAACATCTCAGGTTTAGCGATTGGGCTACTAATGGCATTTATAAGAGTAGAAACAAGTTATTTGATCTGTATGCAGAAAAGCAATATAATCAGTCCCCCACATTCTTAGAATATGTAAAAAAATATTCGAAAATGTTTAGAAATGTCTGCGCACAGGCCAAATCACTTCACATTAAATGTAAAATAATGAACTCTGAAAATAAAATAAAAACAACATGGGATGTTATAGGAGATGAAGTAGGCAGACATAAAATGCGTAATTCTGCCATAGAGCTGAAAATTGGGAATGAGTTTACTAATTCCGACGCAGAAGTGGCGAGTGTATTTGAACATTTTTTTCAGAATATACCCATTTCTACCACTAGCTCAATAAACTCATCCCCAATTGAAGCTCTTAATGTTTTAAAGTCCAGCGTCATGAAGTGCAATGTAAATTTTAAATTTAGACACATTTCTCCGCACGATATTGTTAAAACTTTTAAAAGTTTAAATATTAAAAAAACAACTGATTTATGGGGAATGTCTGTAAAGTTAATAAATAATGTTATTGAAATTATTGCACCTATTATGGCCAAGATCTTTAACAAGTCTGTAGACACAGGGACATTTCCAAATTTAATGAAGTACAGTAAATTGATCCCTGTTTTCAAATCTGGTGATAAGAGCGACCCTAACAACTATAGACCCATCTCGATCTTGCCAACTCTTAGCAAGGTCTTTGAGAAAGTTATTCTAAATCAACTGCTCAAGCATTTTAATTTTAATAATTTACTTCACCCTGAGCAGTATAGGTTTACCAAGGGTCGGTCTACATCGGATGCGGGCGTAAGATTGTTGAAGCATATCTTTGATGCGTGGGAGAACTCACAAAATGCCATAGGGGTATTTTGTGATTTGTCGAAGGCATTTGATTGCGTTCAACACGAAACTTTATTACTAAAGCTTGGTCATTATGGTATTAAGGATCATGCACTTCGTCTCGTTGCATCTTATCTCGATAGCCGAATTCAAAGAGTGTGCATTAATGGTGTGCAGTCATCCGGATCGGCCTTAGTTATGGGTGTGCCTCAAGGATCAATCCTTGGTCCCTTTCTGTTTTTAGTATATATAAATGATCTACCATATTTCATTCATAATATTTGCGACATTGTACTGTTTGCTGATGACACATCTTTAATATTTAAAGTAAATAGGAATAGCGCTAATAATATTGACGAAGTAAACAGTGGATTGTCGCAGGTAGCTCAATGGTTCAGGCTAAATAATTTGGTACTAAACTCAAATAAAACGAAATGTTTAGAATTTGCATTACCTAATACAGCTAAAAAAGCAAATGAGCTCTTAATAGACAATGTACCACTAAAAACAGAAAATACAACTGTATTTTTGGGAATGACGTTGGATACAAAACTCCAATGGAGCACACACATAACAGCTCTCGCAGGGAAACTCAGTTCAGCAGCCTATGCTATTCGAAAGATAAGACAGTTTACAGACGTCGAAACAGCAAAACTAGTTTATTTTGCTTACTTCCATAGCATTATGTCTTATGGAATAATGTTATGGGGTAAATGTGCTGATATTGAGAAAATTTTTGTATTGCAAAAAAGAGCCATACGTGGCATTTATAATTTGAATTCGCGTGAGTCCCTGCGAGAGAAGTTTAAGGAAACAGGTATTCTTACGTTAGCTTCACAGTATATTTTTAGCAATTTGATTTTTGTGCATAAAAATATACATAATTATAAAAAGATTGGCGATGTATATAATAGACAAAGTAGGAACCGACATAAGCTTGCGGCTCCTGCTTTGCGCCTTGAGTACGTAAGTCGTTTGTGGGTTTGGGTATAAGATTCTATAACAAAATTCCACAATCAATTTTAACTTTGCCATTACAGCAATTTAAAAATACTGTTAAAAAGAGGCTGATACAGAAAGCCTATTATACCGTGGAGGCTTACATTGATGATAAGAATGCATGGATATAGCTGCTCTTCGACCTTGTGCAGGATAGCTATGACAAAATGTAATTAGTATTAAGAATCTTCTTTTTTAAAAGAGCTCCACCGAGTTTCTTGCTGGCTCTTCTCGGTAGGACGGCTTTCCGAACCAGCAGTAAAGTTGACGATTCAAAAGCACTTGTTTACAAGTTTACTTGAATAAAGAATATTTTGAATTGAATTGAATTGAATTGAATATATATTATCTACTTTTTTACTATATAAAATTAAATATATTACAATAGCAGGCGAAATAAATTATAGTATAATATTAAATAGCGATTTCTATAAATATATTGTAGTACATATATTAGCTAGATAATTATTTGATACTCGGACTTCCCTCGCCAGGGATCCGGCAGAATATCAGCGCTGTTGGTATTCTTTTACCTCCAGCATTAAGCTGAGCCAGAACCTTTTCATTGGCACGACACATTCTAAATTTACTTTCTACATAATGTCTGTTGTTATTGCTCTCTGTATGTAACCTGTTTATTTTGTGTTGTGTGAATGAATAACGCTATTCTATTCTAAAGCTATTCTAAATTTGGAGCAACAAATTCATCTTTACTTTAAAAGCAAGGCTGTAGAATTAGGTGAAGGTGAGGTTCTAATACACCGCCAGGTACTGTAATAATTTCTAATAAGCAATTGATACTTTTTAATATATCTGTGATGTTACAGAGGAAATACACACCAATCCATTCTCGAATGTGAAAATTCCGACATCTCTGCCATGGTGTATGTGATTGCGACGCATTATTGGGTTAGCGAAGTTCTTCACCCAGATGCCGGCGAGTGCGTTACGCGATATCTCGTTGTCCTGATAAGCGCCCTGCGCGTAATCAGTTACATACAGTCCCACGTTTTCGCAATCGCTGATATCACAGTGTTTGATCACTGGATTCGCTGCGGCGCCGCTCACACACACAGCTGCACCTACTGTTTGAACGGAACAAGAGATGAAGAGATTATCTGACTCAAATATAATCAGTATAAAGATGTGCAAAGTACGGCCCGCGAAAATATTTAAACCGCCCCGCCGAGGATCCATCGACAGGGATATTATAAGACCCACTATAATTACGTTTTAATAATAATAATAATAATAACCTACTGGCTACAGTTTGGTGACCTTGGAAACTGAAGGTTTTGTCTGTGCAATTAATGACGAAGTTATCAAGACAAATAACTACCGGAAACACATTATGAAGGATGGCACGCTTGACGTTTGTAGAGCGTGTCACCGTCCTGGGGAATCACTCAGGCATATTGTTTTCGGTTGTTCTTTTCTTGCTAATGGTGAGTATTTGCACAGGCATAACCAAGTAGCCAGAATTATCCATCAGCAACTTGCTCTTAAATACAACCTTGTGAATATCGAAGTGCCTTATTACAGATACAGTCCAACTCCGGTTCTAGAAAATGATCATGCTCTGCTCTACTGGGACCGATCTATCTTAACTGACAGGTATATTGCCGCCAATAAACCTGATATAGTTTTGGTGGATCGATCAGCGCGTCGGGCAATTATTGTGGATATCACTGTTCCACATGACGATAATCTCATAAAGGCTGAAAAAGAAATATTAACCAAATACCTGGATCTAGCTCATGAGATTACCGCAATGTGGAATATTGACTCAACAATAATTGTTCCTATTGTTGTATCGGTCAACGGTTTACTAGCGAAGAGTCTCGACCAACACCTCAAGAGGCTCTCGCTTAGTTGTTGGATTAAGGGCAAGATACAAAAGGCAGTGTTGCAGTTTTACTGTGTGTTTTAGAAAATATTTAAAAATGTAATTTAATTTGTAAATAAATAAATGAATGTATATAATAATAATATTATTTATTTACCCAATTTTAGTGTGTATGATTTTAAAACTCCAAACTGCGTGGCTAAACTCAGCCCAGGTTGGGGTGGCGACTTCGCCTATACGTATAAAATACGTCCACCACCAACCTGCCTGTTGGGAGGTAACTAACACTACAGAGTAATTCTCATTTCCTTAATATTTCTGCCTTAATACTAATTAAATAAATAATTTATTATTTAACTAATTGTCAAAAAATTTCATTAGGTATAAAAATGGTGGTACCTATTGTAACAGACACTAAAAATGTTGGAATAGGAAATAGTCAAATGACAGTCTGTGTTGTGGTTAATACCGAAGTGAGGTTCTTGAGTGATTTAAAGCGAGTGTAGGGACTTTTTATGTATGTGGGGATTGTGGGGATTTTTAGTCCCCTATTAATCCTTTATTTTCCAGTATAAGATTTCCATGGATAGAAGAAAAAAAAACAAATGGTTTAAACCATTTGTTTTTTTTGTTGTTATAACCATGTACTTAATTAATTAAGTACATGGTTATATCTATGAAATAGTTTTTTTATTTACTACTAGCTGTGCCAGCGGCTTCGCCCGCGTGGAAATCACCGTGTCACAATTTTTTTCTAGAATTCAAATTTTAAACATAAAAGTAGTTATTATGAGTTAACTATAAGAGAGAGACATGCTATCGCGGACTTTTTTTGTAGGTTTATATATCTACAATTCTCTATTACATTACTCTAGCGTATCTCTGCTGGTTTACGCAGCGCCCGCAACTAAAGCTAACAAGCAAGTTTTATAACAACTGCTCGATCTCTTCAACACAATTTACATAATACCGACATATAATATTTACCTAAACCATCTGAAAGTATTGCACTATCTATTAGTGAAAACTGTACAAAAATCCGTTTAGTAGATTTTGGAAAAATCGATTACATACAGACAGACAGCTTTTTGGGACTTTGTTTTATAATAAGTATAGATAAACTATTTAGCCGTAACAATAGTCAAAAGGTCAGTGCATGTGATGATAGTGGTGATTTCCCACTGTTGGGCTCAGTCTTCCTCTCTGCAGCTTTTTAAGGAATTGGAACTCGGACCAACGACGCTGCTTCAATGCGGATTGGTAGGCTACACACATTCCTAGAATTTTCTAGAAATATGCAGGTTCCCTGACGATGTTTTATAATAAGTATATAGAAGTAAAAAGAGGTAACTTTTGAAAACACTAACACTTGCTTAAAGTTAATATTAATTGTCGTACCGACGCTGGCGCTCCGTATAATACAATGATCGACGGTGGGAGAGCAGTTATCGGAGACTTCCAGGCAGTAGTGCTTGTGGTGCTGCATGGTGCTGGTGGCGTCCGGGGAGAACTTGAGGGTCATGTGGCCCGCGTACGCGCGACTCGCACCCTCCGCGAACGTAAGAGTGGACTCCGCTTCACGCTCCAGGACAACGGACTCTGCCACGTTGCCCGGGGCACATCCTGGAAAATTAACTCTGTGAGCTATTTGCGTAGCTGAGTAACTGAAAGGAAGATAACGAAAATAAAATAGTTTATGGTCTAGTACGTAATTTCTTTAATTTAAATTAAATTTGAGCTGTGATAGCCCAGCGGTGAGACCGTGAGACTCTTACGAGGGGAACACGAGTTCAAACCCGGGCAGGCCCCAATGAGTTTTTCTATTAAAACTCATGTGTCTAATTGATAATTGCAATTTATCACACGCTTTTCGGTGAAGGAAAACATCGTGAGGAAACCTGCATATCTCAAGGGAATTCTGGGGATATGTGTAACCTACCAATCCGCATTGGAGCAGCGTGGTAGGTCTTAGCTCCAACCCTTCCCTCCAGAAACGGAAAGAGGAGGCCTATTCCCAGCAGTGGGATTGTAACAGGCTGCTACTTTACTACTTACTACGTAATTTCAACCAATATCGTTCAATATCGGCACATCCAGCTTAGGTTTTCTATTCGATAAATTTGCACGTGTAAGGTCACACAGTAACTTTATTGAGTGCCTCAATGTCCACACAATCAATGTCAATTTGTTCAGCAGTGGTCGACTTAAGAAGACGTTAATTTTATTTGTCTATACGGCTAAGTAGAATAGACCACCCTCATTTCTCACTGAGGTGTCGTAAAAAGTGACCAAGATAGGTTTACCCACCGTGTGGTATCCGATTAAGAATTGAGCACCCTCTTTCTTACCGAGAGGTCGTAAAATACGACTAAGGTAAGTTGACGACAGGAAGGCGGCCGGTCGTAAAATACGTAGCCAAATCATGTGACCACATCTTTGAAACATGCTGTGCCAACCTCACTTAGAGAGGGAAAAGGGCAGGAGGATGATGATGTTAATTTTATTTGTCTATAGCCTTACTTATCCCAAATCGTCAAATTATGTTGATGAATCATTAATGAGGATTAATGATCGAATTTCGACCACTGGACAATCATTACTTAATCTAAAACTAATATACATTGAAAATCCAAATACAGCTGTCATTAGATTTCTAATCAAATCTATAATATTGTAAACAAGTGCTTTTGAATCGTCAACTCTAGTGCTGGTTCGGAAAATTGCTCCTACAGAGAAAACTCAACAAGAAACTCGGCGGTTGCTCTTTTCAAAATAATAATAATTTAAAAAGTAACAATAAAACTATTTTGCTATAATCCGCGATAAAGTTAATAGATAATATAGATAATGCTAAACGTAGCGTGGACTATCCGTTTTCATAGCCGAGACATGCAGGATTCGTTAAAACAAATACACAACCCTTCACCACCGCCACCACAAAACACAAACACTACACACGTTCACTATAAATACGTTCACTATAACAAACAAGGAAATAGACTCCACGACAAAATCGCAAAGCCTTTGCGATTTTGCTTCTGCATGTATCGGGTATGAAAATGGATAGTCTACTCTACATTTAGCATAATATATATTTTCTATTTAGTTTATCGCGGATAATAGCAAAATAATTTTATTATTACTTTTGTACACATCGTTATCACCGCAGGTCGGTATCCGGCTGAATATAATATAATAAATAATAAGTGTTATGGGTGACGGACAACTGGTAAATATACTACATAAAGTAACAGCCTGTTACTATGCCCACTGCTGGGCTAAGGCCTCCTCTCTCCGTTATTGGAGAGAAGGATTGGAGCTAAGACCTACCACGCTGCTCCAATGCGGATTGATAGGTTACACATATCAACAGAATACTCTAGAGATATGCAGGTTTCCTCACGATGTTTTCCTTCACCGTATATACTTTGAATATACTACATATATAATTTTAAATACGAAAATAAACCTAGACTCGAAGAACCAACAAATTGTTTATAGAAAATGCTGGCCCTCGGCGGGAACCGAACCCGCGACCCATGTTTGTAACATGTTGTATTGACCCACTTAAGAGTGGGATAAGAGCAGAAGGATGATGTACACATTGTTATCTATTAAAAGACTCTCCTTCTTTGTACATTTTCAAACTTAGGCTAAAGCAACACTACCTTTCCTCGCTGTCATAACTTATATCTATGTAGGTTTATTATATTTTGTATTAGTATTAGTGTATTATCTTGTATTATATATATGTATTCTATTTTATGATTATAAGAAAGTAAGTTTATCCAAATTTAATTTATAATCGTTTTATAGTGTTTTAATAATTTATCTTTTACTATTAATGTACTTATACTAAGTTTTCACTTACTTTCAAACCACTAAGGGTCGCTGGCAGAGATCTCT
Organism: Morpho deidamia; assembly: GCA_947086505.1. Taxonomy (NCBI): domain Eukaryota; kingdom Metazoa; phylum Arthropoda; class Insecta; order Lepidoptera; family Nymphalidae; genus Morpho; species Morpho deidamia. The sequence continues at coordinate 5,612,691 of CAMTZC010000003.1, forward strand.
TATAGAGATAAGTAATCCTTTGTACTTGTTTTCTTTACCTGTATTTTCTTAAATATTTTAATTTTGGTACATAAATAAATAAATAAATAAAAATTTGATGTAAGCAATATAACAGAACTAACTACTTTGCTATAATCCGCACGGGTTAGGTGAATGCATGCAAAGCCAATGTGTATGAAGCAGGCAAAATCTACGCACCTTATACATGCAGGACAAGCCACCACATGCACCCCAAGGCGCAATTCACCAGCAACAACGCACACAAAAGCAGCACACACACCCACCACCACAATCTCGACGATCGTTTCGCCCCGAAACCGAAGCATCATCAGGAGGATAGGCTCCACGACAAAAATCGTACTGAAATCGGTGTTGTGGAGCCTATCCTCCTGATGATGCTTCGGTTTCGGGGCGAAACGATCGTCGAGATTGTGGTGGTGGGTGTGTGTGCTGCTTTTGTGTGCGTTGTTGCTGGTGAATTGCGCCTTGGGGTACATGTGGTGGCTTGTCCTGCATGTATAAGGTGCGTAGATTTTGCCTGCTTCATACACATTGGCTTTGCATGCATTCACTTAACCCGTGCGGATTATAGCAAAGTAATTAGTTCTGTTATATTGCTTGTAATATGGAATTCCGCAAAGTAACGCCTGCTTCTATAAATCATTTAAAAATTGGATGTGTCTCACCAATGAGCTGCACGTCGGAGTCTATAGCGAGGCACTCTTCTTGGTAGAGACCAGCGTGTACGAACACGAGTGCCGGCGCGGGCGCTGCTGCGGGCGTGCGCCGACACGAGCACGCACCGGCGCCGCACGAGCACGTGCACGCGGTCGCCGTGCCACTAGTTGCAGTGCTGCTGCTGCTGTTGCTGCTACTACCGCCTCCGCGCTCCTCCACGTACTCCAGAGACGCCTGCTCATGATATATATATATTTTTTTAATAGTGACATTACTTACCACAGACTTTATGTCCGTGCTCTTTTTTAGTTAGTTCATTTGTATTCTTTTATTTTTTTTATGTTATTGTACTTAAAACGAACTTACTCTAATGCATCATTAATTAATTTTTTTTTTATTTTATTATTATTAATTTTTTTTTTGTTATTTTGTTTATATTATTTTAATATTTTTAATAGTTTTTCGGCCACCTCCATATTTTTGTCTTTTATTGCCATTTTGATGTTTTGGTCCCTTATCTCTGTAGATGGTGCTAAATCACTTATGCTCATTATATTATATCTATTACTAGCGGCTACGCCCGCTTGGAAATCAGCGTGTCACAAATGTTGAATACCACTAACGCGCGTTATGTGTCGTAGTCTACCTACTTCCGGTGGCGCACATGGATCTTTATAAAATGATTGTTATATAATAATAATATATATAGTAACAGCCTGTTTCTATGCCCACTGCTGGGCTAAGGCCTCCTCTCTCCGTTTCTGGAGAGAAGGATTGGAGCTAAGACCTACCACGCTGCTCCAAAGCGGATTGGTAGGTTACACATATCTCCAGAATTTTCTAGAGATATACAGGTTTCCTCACGATGTTTTCCTTCACCGAAAAGCGTATGATAAATTGCAATTATCAATTAGACACATAAGTTTTAATAGAAAAACTCATTGGTGCCTGCCCCGGTTTGAACCTATGTCGTCTCTAGAGAGTCGCACGGTCTCACCGCTGGGCTATCACAGCTTAATATATATAGGCCGATGATAAAATACAAATATTATAATAAATTACAGATAACATAATGCATAAAATAAATAAGGTTGTATAGTAGTGTAATAACGACTAAGTTTTGGCGGGCTATTCTCAATATAAGCAAAGGGGCGGGTAGATGTAAGGAGTTAGTCTGTCAGTGCTTGTCTTAGCAGTAACGCTGCAGGACTTGGGTTTGATTAGAGTAAATAATACTTTTGCTTGCGGACATCCCGAAATACTTTTGTAACACAAATTTTGTCTAGAAATAAAATTTTAAATATAAAAATAGTTTATATAGCATTTACTCATAGCCCCCTAACTAGGTCAACCTGTAACCTGTATTTTGGGCGGCTAGAGTTTGTCTTCAAGATTATAACTACAATTAACATTAGTTAAAACGTTACATATTCTCTATAATCAACATTGAAACGAGCAAAGTTTAATTTAGAAGTTGTTCAATATCAAGATATTAATTCATTCATTCAAGAATTCAGTGATATACGATACTATTTCCGAATTTTTGAAATTTGGAACATAAAAGTTGTGGTGAGTTAACACTGTGTTAACCGTGAGAGATAGTGACATGTTGTCGCGGACTTTTTTTGTAGTATTTATATAGATCTACAATTCTCCACTAAATTACTTTAGCGTATCTCTACTGGTTTACGCAGCGCACGCGACTAACGATCTCAGCATGCAAATTTTTTAACAGCTGCGTGATCTCTTTAACACAATTTACATAATACCGATATGTACTATTTACCTAAACCATCCGGAAGTATTGCACTATCTTTTGGTGAAAATCGTACAAAAATCCGTAGGTTTTGAGAAAATCGATTACATACAGACAGACAGCTTTTTGGAACTTTGTTTTATAATAAGTATAGAGATATTATATTATAATATTATTTTTTAGATTTATAGTTCTTAATTTAAATTTGTTCATAAGCGTGTTTAGCACAATAATTTTTGGTATGTGTATTTACTGCTTTATTATAATTTGTCTTATTTTCTAGGTCAACTGGCAGCGACATCCGGCATCTTTGATTCGGGGATGTTTTATACTGTTTTTTTTATAGTGTATTTCTTAACTTTATATCAAGGTATATACTTAATAATTTTATTTAGTCAAGTTTATTTACATTCTCGTGTTTTTTACACTCATTCTCATCATAAATGTACATTTATGATGTTCATTTTTATACATATATTATGTATAAAAATGAATAAAGCAACACGTAGTGGATAACAGTGAAACCTTTATGTAAATACACACATCCAGTAGATCGAGGGTGACCACAAAATTGCAAATTGAAATGTACAAATTATTAAGTTAAATGTAAAATTGAAAATATAAGGAATCGAAAGTATAGGTATCTGTAACAATGTTAGTAAAGTTTTATTTAGAATTATGTACTTATAATAAAAGCTGAGCTCGATTATTTTACAAATTTTCTTTTCGTTCTCCAGAAAATTTATAGAATTAGGCGTTACTTTGTGGAGATCCATAATACAAAAGTAATAATAAAATTATTTTGCTATAATCCGCGATACAGTAAATAGAAAATATATATAGTGCTAAATGTATAGTGGACTATACGTTTTTTCATACCCGTTACATGCAGGATTCGTAAAAACCTTAGCACAAACCTCCACCACTTCCACCACAATACACAAGCTAGACTCCACGACAAAATCGCAAAGCCAAAGCTTTGCGATTTTGTCGTGGAGTCTATCTCCTGATGATGCTTCGGTTGCGGGGCGAAACGATTGTTGAGTTTGTGATAGTGAACCTGTGTAGTGCTTGTGTATTGTGGTGAAAGTGGTGGAGGTTTGTGCATATGTTTTTACGAATCCTGCATGTAACGGGTATGAAAAAACGTATAGTCCACTATACATTTAGCACTATATATATTTTCTATTTACTGTATCGCGGATTATAGCAAAATAATTTATATTATTACTTTTCTCCAGAAAACTCGTCAAAACACACATTAGCGATCATCAGTCTCATGTCGAGATTTATGTAATTGCTTCGTTTAAAATATTACCCTAATGGTGTTGAAATGCTTGATCCGCGAGTCCTTCTTCGGGCGGTAGTTGGGGCGCACGTGGATGCCGTAGTAGAGCTGCCGGAAGCTCTCCTTCCACGGGTTATCGGCCTCACATTCGTCCGCCGCTACGAATTCAAACTGACACGGCGCCGGGTGCATTAGCGGCGTGTCGTACTCGAACACCGATTGGTAGAGACTTTTCCTGTGAAAATTTATAACAATTCAACTTATCCATGTGGTATCCGGTTTATAGACTACATTAACACTAAAGTTGACACGAACCAAGCAGTATGAACCATTAGTACAACAGTACAACAGTAGTAACATAAGTAATATTAGGTCCTTACATATGAAATTGGCGTTTTGTCGTACTGGCCACTTTGATCTCAAATATTACCTTTATGGTTAGGAATACCAAATTCAAATTCATACAGCTATTTACTCATGCATTTGTGTTTCAAACCCCCTAATTCATTTGTTTTTTCTTCTTTTGTTTTTTTCTTTGTGTCACTCTGTTTACAAAATGGAAAACATGAAATATCGCGTTATTTACGAGTATGAGTTCCACCGTGGCACCAGTGCTGCAGAAACGGCTCGAAGGATTAATGATGTGTATGGTGACGGTGTCGCAAAAGAAAACACAGTGCGTTTTTGGTTCGAACGTTTTCGTTCTGGAAATTTCGACCTGCAGAACAAGCCTCGTGGACGGCCGGAGACCAAAGTTGATAATGAAGAATTGAAGGCTATTGTGGAAGCGGATCCATCGCAAACCACGTCCGAGTTAGCTGCAGGCTCCGGAGTTAGTGATAAAACTATTCTAATCCACTTGAAGCAAATTGAAAGTTTGAAGAAAAGTGAAAAAGCTTGAAAGGTGGGTACCTCATGAATTGAGTGAAGCAAACCGACAAACGCGCGTCGACTGCTGCGTTACGTTACTCAACCGGCACAATAATGAAGGAATTTTAAATCGAATCATTACCTGTGATGAAAAGTGGATCCTCTACGATAATCGGAAGCGCTCATCGCAATGGCTGAACCCTGGCGAACCAGCCAAATCCTGCCCTAAGCGAAAATTGACTAAAAAAAAGTTGCTTGTAAGTGTTTGGTGGACTAGTGCCGGTGTCGTTCACTACAGCTTTCTTAAATCTGGCCAGACGATTACGGCAGATATCTATTGTCAGCAACTGCAAACCATGATGGAAAAGCTAGCTGCTAAACAACCGAGGCTGCCGATATTTCGACCCAGTTGCATGGATCGTGGTCACGACGGAACTGCAGGTAGGCGGTACGTCAAGCTGAGATCAAAAACAAATTACCGTGGTATGTACCCGAAAGTAATAATTTATAATTATGTCTTCAAACCACGAATATTCAAGTATAAAATCATTAACCGAGGCTGGTCAATCGCTCTAGGCCACTGCTGCTTCAGGACAACGCTAGACCACACACTGCACAACAGACGTCTACCAAATCAGAGGAGCTTCGATTAGAATGTCTTAGACATCCACCGTACTCTCCGGACCTTGCTCCAACAGATTACCATTTTTTTCGCAATTTGGATAACTACTTGCAAGGAAAAAAATTCAACTCCGATGGGGCAGTCCAAACCGCCTTCAAAGATTTTATTGATTCCCACCCGAATGGTTTTTTTAGTAAGGGGATCAATGAACTACCTATGAGATGGCAAAAGAGTATACATAGCAATGGTACATACTTTGATTAATTAAATATATTTCATTAAAAAAAAAACGACTTTATATTCCTCCCATAGAAAACGCCAATTTCATATGTAAGGACCTAATATTCTATTTGTACGGAAAAATATAAGTACATATAAAACAAAATTTGATGTATATCATAGACATACGAGAGGTCACAAACAGCTTACGATACCTGCGTCGCGACTCAGCAGAGTAAGCAACTCATTTGTTGGTCTCGCTATTCGCTTCTATAATAAAATTCCTCAATCCATTCTAGACCAGTGTACAGAAAGATTTCAATCAAGTGTAAAAAATATGCTTATACGTAAAGCATATTACAAAATTGAAGATTATTTGGATGATAAGAAAGCCTGGATTTGAAAATCCTTTCAGCTTCATACAAGACAGTGGTTTAATAATGTATAATTGAAAATATTTAAAAGATTGACTGCAGAGTTTCTTGCTGGTTCTTCTCGGTAAGAGCAACATTCCGAACCAGCTGTAGCTTCATTAATCATATTGATGCTTGACGATTCAAAAGTGCCTGAAGTTTATTTGAATAAAGATTATTTTGATTTGATTTGATTTGAGTGTAAAATGCAACTCAGAAGTTCTGATAGTCACAAGTGCACCTAATGAGCGATCGGTTCTCGGTTTCAACGATTTTACGTACATGATTGGAGTATGACTCTGATTAGACAAATTAACTTACCATAGCTCAGTATCGTTGGCGATGGTGTTGAATCGCTTGCACACCTGCGCGACGCGGCAAAGGTCACGCTCAGTCAGATGTGACAGGATGCACAGAAGCACTTCGTCTGGCAGCTCGTACTGGAGGTACTGAGACACATTGCACACGTCCACGCCCTGGGACAGTGATCTAGAACAATATAAAACAATCCATACTAATCAGAATGAACGTAGCGTAGTACGGGCAAGGGGGGCAGCTGCTCTCCCTTACACTAGTAAACTGTCAACTCGCAACATATTGACACTATAAAAGGCTTGCATGAGACCTGTTATGTACCTTCATACTAATGTGAGCTCCCTATATTTTAAATACCATGATTACGAAAAAAAAATAGCTTAGATTTTCTGAGACAATTTTGCCCCTCCTGTATAGAATTTTGGATACGCCCTTGCTTATCCATAATATACGGATATTTGACTGAAATTTGGAAAGCTATTTATATAGCTTTCCAAACAAGGTAAGTTGAAGTCAGGCCGGCGGCCGATCATAAAGTACGTAGCCAAATCATGTGACAAGATGTTTATAATATGTTGTGCCGACCCCACTTAGATTGGGATTAGGGCAGGATGATGATGATTTGGAACTTAATTAATTACCATTAGCATTTCATGCTTAACATTATTGTCATTTATTTAAAATACACGCCTAAATATTAGAAGAGAAGTCGCAAAACATTCAGCCACAGCAAAGTGCGGTCGAATGTTCGAATCTAACAACAAATTTGTTTGTAATACACTGCATGTCCACATGACCAGCTCTAATCTATCAATCGTCAGAAAACATACCAGTTTTTCTGACGGCTGATACTTGAGCGCGGCACACGTACTAGTACGTTTTCTGACGATTGATAGATTAGAGCTGGTACGTACCAGCACGGGTTAGGGTAACAACATAGTTTATAACTAAATTTACGCGCAAAGCGCCCGCTCCGCTGCAAAATATACCCGCACAAAATGTTCAAATTCAAATAAGTCTTTATTCAAATTGGCCTATTACAAGCACTTTTGAATCGTCAAATTAAAATTAAATTGAAGCTACAACTGGTTTAATTAGTACGGTATACCGGCTGAACATATCGGATATAAAATTCCTGCTTTTTGCGTGAACGGGAAAAACAAATAATATACAATCGAGGGTATTTAAATATTTAAGCTGACACCAACAAAGTCGCGTGTACAGCTTATTTAATAATAAGTATGTGTGTGTTGTAACAACAGGCAAACTCTTGTGGAATGTACAAGATAAAGACCTTTGATTAGACAATTGCTTCACATCAACCCTCCGCACCAAGTCGCCCTGAACTTATATCCGACTTTACAGCATGCTCTCCCTTCCCTGATACTAGAATACTCTAAAATTATCTTCACATTTAGAATCCACGGTGAATCATCCCGGCATCACGCAATGATGAATCTTTATAATGTATGGGGTGGACAGTATATGAAAAAAAAAACCATATCTATTCATTATGCCAGAAGGACATCGTATTCAACGAGAAGAAATAAGGAAACTTTATAATATAAATATAAGTATGTGGATGTACATATTATGATTACGTAATGGTTTATCATATTGTACTAAAACTTTCTCTTTCAGTAGGCGTTACTTTGCTGAGTAGAGCTTATTTTTTTAATATTATGATTAAATTATTATACTATAATATAATTTTTAATGCAACGCCATTTAATAAACTATAGAAATAGGTGTTGTTGATATGACAAATTAGGTATCTTAGTATCATGTTTATTCAACATACGTCTTTTGTTGTAATATTTTGTTTACAAAAACCTGTCAACATTATTCTACTTATGCTATTCGTAGTATACCTTTACAATTATTCGGTATAATTATTAATTGTTATTTATTATTTGAGATAACTTTATTGTACTTAAATATTGTTAATTATTCTGTGATCATTTATAATATAATTTTATGAATTCTTTCATTATCTTTATTTCTCATCTCTGTCGCTATCTTAGTGAATCCAAAGTTGCCGATCAGCAGGCCTACCGTGAACTCTTATTGCGACTCAATTGAAGACGTAAACGACGATCGCGAACCGCTTTCTTTTCGTATCATGAAGTGTGAATTGCGTTGGGGTCGTAATGTTTTAAAAGGATAACGTTATATGAACTACAGATAAGTCTTTTTCTTTTACTCATGTGAGTAAAAGAAAAAGACTGTTCTTAGGACGAATTCCGAACGCTCATTCGGCAACGACTTAAAGTATGCGTCTTTAAGACGTCATGGTATGAAAAAGCAAAACAATTTCGTTTACGTCTTCAATTAAGTCGCAATAAGAGTTCATGGTAGGCCTGCAGGCAAGCTATATGTCAGCATATTTATTTAACTGTATGGTTATAATTCTACGTAGCGGTAGAAAAGTATTTTTGAATAAATGTGCTCCAACCAAATTTTTCCATGTCTAGTCTGCAGTCAATTGACCTGCATTTTTGTCATCGATTTTAAGTTCATATCAATATGCATATTGGTTATTTCTGTTGCCTAAACGTTATTTTCATTGCATTATTATTCTCTGCAGTTTTTGTAACATCCGTATTGGTTTTGGTATAGTAATTAGCTTACATACTGAATTTTGTTAACTATTCTATTTATGAGTTAAGCTTTCAAAGAGCAAGATCACAAGAACAAGCAAGATCTTGAAACTACGGCGGTAATCCATACTTACAATGGAAATTAAAAGTGTTATATTGTTATGTTATAATTATAGTATTACTAGCTGTGCCATGGAATTCAGTGATTTACGAAAATCTTCCCGAATTATCAAAATTTTGATAAAGTAGTTATTGTGAGTTAACCGGTAGAGACAGATACATGCTATCGCGGACGTTTTTGTAGTATTTTTATAGATCTACAATTCTTTGATACATTACTTTAGCGTATCCCTGTTGGTTTACGCAGCGCACGCGACTCAAGATCCCAGTAAGCAATTTTTTTTTAAACTGCGCGATCTCTTCGACCCAATTTACATAATACCGATTCGTACTATATACCTAAACCATCCGGAAGTATTGCAGTATTTTTTCGGGAAAACCGCTCATAAAACCGTTCAGTAAATTTTGAGAAAAACGATTTCATACAGACAGAGAGCTTTTTGGGACTTTGTTTCATAATAAGTATAGATAGCGTTATGTTAGTTCTGCTTTTACATTCTAATAAGGCAACGGATTGATGGTAAAACAGTTTAGAGAACAGAAGAAAAAAAAACAAAATGTAATTTATTCAAGTAAACTTGTAGACAAGTGCTTTTGAATCCTTAACTCCACTACTGGTTCGGAAAACTGCTCCTACCGAGAAGAGCAAACAGGAAACTCGGCGACTGCTCTTTCCAATTTATAATTCTTATAACTAGTTACACTTAGTCAATACTATCTTGTGCAGGTTCGAAGAGAAGCTGTATCCACGTATTCTTATCATCCATGTTATCCTCAACAGTATAGTAGGCTTTCTGTATAAGCCTCCTTTAAAAAAAAATTTAAATTGCTATAATAGCAAATCTAAAAGTATTTCGAAATTTTATCATAGAATCTTATACCCAAATATAAGGTCTCTATAAAATCGCGATTGCGCAATTGGTGCTTAACAATTGGTACTTAGCAATAATTTCTTCGGTGAAGAAAAATAGTTTGAGGATTGCTCCATTGCTGTGAAAAATTCTTAAAAAATTTGTAAACTACCAATCAACATTGAAATTACGTAAGGGTCTAGCGCTCCAATCCCAAGACAGTAAGTGACAGAAGCTACTGTTTATTCCAAGACCGCATGATAAAGGAAGACAGATAATAAGTTTCATCCGCTTTTTCTTTACTGTCGATGGTACCATTTCAAGCTGGTCCCCTCGAGTATAATTACTCTATGGTCGTGACGCGTATGTTTAAATAATCTATACTAATATATAAAGCTGAAGAGTATGTTTGTTCGTTTGATTGATTGTTTGTTTGAACGCGCTAATCTCAGGAACTACTGGACCGATTTGAAAAATTATTTGAGTGTAGAATAGGCCATTTATCGAGGAAGGCTATAGGCTATATGCCATCACGCTATGATGAATAGGAGAGGAGCAGCAATTATAAATATTGCGAAAACGGCAAAATTTAAAGCTTTCCTTGCGTTCGCTAAGTAAACGGTGAAAGTTATTAAAAATCATGTATTACAAAATTGTTCCCTTCTAAAAGTTCTAAAAGTCCGCGACAGCATATGTCTAGCTTTTAAGATTAATCCACTTTAACTATAATTAATAAGTGTTATGGTTCATTCAAATAATAGGACTGCAGTTCACGCGAACGAAGTTGCGCTTAAAAGCTAGTCATACTAATCATATCATACTATCATACTTGATACTAATATTATAATCATACTTACTTACTTACTTACTAATATTATAAATGCGAATGTTTGTGAGTATGGATGGATGTTTGTTACTCTTTCACGGCTAATCCGCTGAATCAATAAGGATGTAATTTGGCACAATTATTCCTTTTATACCGGAATAACACATAGGCTATAGAATTCCTGTTAATTCTACAGGAATACATTTCTACAGGATTTCTACAGGTTGACATTTTAAAACGCCATCTATTATCAACCTTACAAAGTACTGAGTAAGTTACTATGCGCGGCGGACGAAGATTGTTTGGAATTCGTCAGTTTTGAGGGTCTAAAATTTTGTATGTACGAGAAATTAAATATATGTTTTTCAATATTAAGTAATTTTTTTTTTTAAATCTAAAGTGATCTGTAACGAAACTTAATGTGGCAGACCAAATTCCACGCGAGCGAAGCCGTGGGCAAAAGCTAGTAATAAATAAAACTAAATTTTATATTCATTTGTGTTACTCACGTCCTGGGCCTCTTTCTGGCTGGCAAAGAACAGGTCCCCGAAGGACCTGGCTCGTGGTAGGCGGGCGGCGATTTCCGGCGCAGGTCGTACGGGCTGTGGTGGCCGGCGGTGGTGGCGGCGGCCGCGGCCGGCACTGGCGGTGAACCACCACCGCCGCTGCCGCTCGGGCCGGCGGCGCACGCCGTGGCCGCCATTGCACTCCCTGTCACGTTATTAGGACACGGCACTGATTCACATGGCTCACCTATAAATGAAAATGCTTCGTTTATGTCGCTGTAAGTCGAGATGTGATGCTGGAGAAGGATTCTTAGTTTCATGGACTGAATTTAGAACTAACGAGTCCGACTTCTAAAACTCGGCATCAAGCATCGTTCTTTCTTTGTAGAACGCCTTGTAGTTCAGGGGATTATCGAAGGCCCAAGATCGCACGGCATATCAACGACGCGATGGACGGACCAAGTGAAGGCTGCCTTTGAAGGCCCTTTTCATAAATGTACCAGGAAGGCAGCCGTCCTTTAAGAATGGCGTCAAATTGTGAAGCGTGCCACCAACTCTCAACTGACGACTACGACCACTCTGCCAAGAGTGTAGCGCCCAAGAAGAAGTCAGAATGCCCAATAATACTATAAATGCGAGTCTTTTAAGATGTTACATTGGCGAGTTCGCCATCGGAAAATGCAGTGTAGGCAGACCCCGTCTAGGCGGACAGACGACCTCAATAAGGTCGAGCCGCTGGATCCAAGTAGCGCACGATCGTGTAGTGGTGGAAGTCCTTTCAAGAGACGTATGTCCATCAGTGGAAGACTTCCACTGACAAGAGAAAAACAGAGTGTCTAGTTGTTTACTGTGCTTTTAAGATTCGATATTTCTCAAATTTGGCACAATTTGATACAGATTTGACCTGACATTGGACAGGATTTAGGTAAATTTTATAGTCTCTCTGAAAAGGGCATCCATAGTTACGAAATTTTGATAACTCATAGTAGCTTTAGAAACGAAGTGAAGATTTAACGCCTAGAAATATATTTAAGCGCAAGGGAGTTTTATGTAATAAAATTTACGATGTTAATTTCCATATTAATATTATCAACACGTCAAGTTAAAAAGCTTTTTAATTTTTTTTAACAAATTTTTATGTCCCTACTGTTAACCATTGAGGAGTTTCCTCGTCTGGAACCAATCCTGGCATCAAGTCATGCTTATCATAAACATGCATTTTCATTGGGACTGAACCAGTATGTTAAATTTTAGCGGGAAGTGGGTCAAATTTAAGTTGCAAGATTCCACCATTATATACGTACTCAGCAAGTTAAATATAAGCTATTAATAAGACAGTCTGTCTATCTATCTCTCCGTTATGCTTTCACGGCCAAACCTCTGGATCCTTATTTATAAAATTTGATTGATTAATTTGATTGACATGATTGAGGTTTATACAACAAGGTAATATATACCATAAAAAATCTTGTTATTCACTTGGAAACAGAGAAAAAAACATTGCTTTGTTGAAGGTAGTTAAACAGTTCGTTGGTGTAACACCAATAATTTCAGATGCCTTTTAAGTCAATTCAATTTTTTTTTATGTGTAAGTAATCTATCTAAAGTTGACTGAGTTTATTGTTGCAAGATCTTGTTGACTTCATCTTATATTGAACCCATATTTGCAATTTCATATGTAACCACTCACATTCAATTTCTGATAAGCAAATTATTACTAAATACAATATCTCAGTTTGGTTACATATCTACACACCTAGCTCCCCTGTTAGATATTAGCTCACATCTCACAGCTATATCTCATGCAAAAAAGCCTACTGACTTTAAACTATCCAAATTTTTTTTAGTATTCAAATAAATGAATTGATTTGGGTCACATTTGATCAATTATCTTCTTCTGGTTTAATAGATCTAAAGCTGATGGCTTTAAAACCTAGTTGTCTATGGTCCCCATGAGGCAGGTCAATCACTAAGCAGAAAGTAAAGAGTTACCTCTATTCTTTAAGTGTTCATCAATTAAATATAATATAATAAAAATATTAAATCAAAGAAATTATATTGTCTATTGGTCACTATATTATTTGCTGTTGTACATCATATATCTTATAGGTAGAAGACAAATATATTTTCAGACATTATGAATTAGTAGTTTGGATGAGTTGGATGATATGAATATAAATTTAAACCAATCATCAACATTATTAATAAGATAAGTTAGTTTCAATCATTAATGTGCTATAATATGCAAAAAATAATGCAATTCTATATGGTTCATCATCCATTCTACAATGACATCATAAAGTAGTATATGAATTAATCATCATAGATTATTTGCCACATTTTATTATATTTTGACTTGTGGATTCCATAGTAAATACAAAAAATGTTGTTTCAAACTTATTAGAAAAAAAAAGAACACAATACATAAATAAGAAATCGAATATTACATTCATAACTATAGTCTTTATAAATACTAACCCACAAAAGCAACCCATTAACCTGATTTATTTTTCTCAGTTTATCGACATGTGTGTTGATTGATCACCTATATAATTTTAGATAAAAATCATATTGTACTGATATCAAAATCCATAACCTTTTTTATATAAATATTTGTTTCTTATGTATAAATAGGGCTTGACTTAAAATAGGGTCACCTGTAGCCGAACTATTTAAAACTGTGTTTTAGCATACAGCAACAGACATTTGTATGATCATAAATATCTGCTGTACTTATATAAAAATGATGTAAATGGGAAAAGTAACTTAACAGTTACATGAAACAAACAAGATATAATATACATATACCTAGATAACACAAATAACTTATATGTGATATACAATGTACAGATATAACTGGGAACCAGTAATATTTTTTTAAGAAATACATAATGTCTGTTTTCATTTCACATGGGAGTAGCACATAGCAATGTAAAAATAGGATTTAACCATTTTTATAAAGGTAGAAAGCTTAAAAAAAATACAGTTAACATATTAAAAACACTCACATATTGCTTTGTTGTTTAAGTTCTGAAATCAGGACTAATGATTGGAGTGGAACATGCTTGGTTATTATTTATATATATTCCTATTTCTTAAAATATAAGAGTAATGGAATATTTTAAGAGTAAGTTGCACTGATGCTTGTGTGAGAAATGTCTAAAAATTCATTTTTAGACATTTCAATTACACTTATTTTTGATTCCAAGAGAGAATATTAGAAAATCTAAGAAACAAATTAATGTGTATAAAATTTCAATATTGAACATCAATTCAAACTACTCTTTATTCAAGTAAACTTGTTAAAAAGCTTTTAATCGTCTACATCTACTGCTGGTTTGGAGAAAAAAAATATTGCCTGTTTACTATCTAACTCTATAATTAATAGATAATTTATAGAATTAGGTCTTTACGGACAACCAAAATACAAAAGTAATACTATAATTATTTTGCTATAACCCACAATAACTCTATCCTAAATATTTTTGGCTAACTAATCGGAAATATACTCTAAGCTTTGTTTGGCACCCTACCACATAGATAATGTTTCTTTTAGTTATCCAACAGCAGTATTTGGAACAGCTAATATAAATAGTTTTTGTAACAGCACAAAGTACCACTGGTATGTTAAATTGAGAATTGGGAAGACAGACTTGCTAATTTTATCATGCATTGCTTTATAAATGAACATGAGTTTGGATCTGGTATTTCACAATACTCTTAATAGTAATAAATATGACCAATAAGAATTGCCTACTTCTTTGATTTCCATTAAATATACCAACATTAAATTTTATTGCAACCTGTTTGTTAAATTACATAATATCAAAGACAATGCTTGAATACCATCGTAGGAAGGTATCATCATCACAGGAGTTTTAATTATTATTAGAAAAAATGTGGAACCTATTAAAATAACAATGTTATATAATTAACTATATTTATTATTGCAAATATAATTTCACAATCTTACAATACTACTTGTCTAATATAATCGTATATGACTAGATTATAGATTTACCATAATGCAACATTGGGAACTAGCAGCTGTGTATATATATATCTATATTTCAACTATATTGATTAAATTTAAAAGTAAATCTTTTTTATACTCTTATTATAAATGTATTGATTGCTCAGTAAATAAAATAGTATCCTATTATTATCATGTTACAAAGTCTGAGAATATAAACTAAATATTTTTGAAATACATGTTGAATGTGATATTTAACTGAATATATTTTTAATACTGAAATATCTGCTAAAAGAAACTCTTGTTAGTCCACTAAAACAATATTATTTTCATGAATGTATGAAAAACAACTTTGTTTACAATATTTAACCTTTTAACCTTTGAATGAAGTTTTAATAAATAAATAATAGAAAATACGATGTTTCAAAACCGAAACCGAATGCATTTAAATACAGTTCATCGTTTCCGAACAGCTGTTTCGTCATGCTGTTTGTCTTCATCTACCAAATCAATACTCATATTGCGCAAAATGTCACTGAAATGCGCTATACAATAATATCGAAAACTGGTATTTGAAAATTTTACTAACAATGAGCACTGCGATCATTCTAATATACTTGTGATGATTAACGAAATTTGAATTTAATATCAAAACGTCGGCAAACGCACCTAAATAAATCTCCCAATCAAAAATGTTCAAAAAGCATTACGGTTTCTCAATAAATTTCAGGAAATGGCAAACGTAATTGCATATTTATATTAATTTGCACATTTAAGAAAGGTAATAATGGGCCATTTGTAATACTCGGAGCGACAGCAGACGACCCGGATAACTTACTTGATTGGGTTCTGGAAGGCAATGGTATCCTATGTCCACCTTTTCTTCGCGATCTACGGACGTAAGAACGCGAAGAGGAAAACGAGGCACTAGGCATTATTTCTTTTGTTTCTTATTTTCACTAGAATTCAGTCTAAACAAAGGAGACACCCGCACCAAAACCGTCGGCCATTTTCTGTTTAGAATAGATTGGGGAACCGAAACAGGAAATCAAAACTGTACCACATCAGTCACTGTTCGGCAACAATTTTATTATTTCACATATATTGCACTAACCACTTATGATAATTATAATGATTGTTAACTTATAAAAACATTATTTAACAAATTATGATAAAAATTCACACTACCCTAATACCAAAGGGCGACTCTCTGTAAGAAAAATATGGCGGATCTCTAATTAACATGGCGGGGGCAACTAGTGCCAACTGCCCTCTATAAAATATAACACTTTTTAGTCTGTGCCATCAATTGAAGCAAATTTTAAAAACGATGTCAAAATATTCAAGACTGGTTTGAATTTTTAATAATATATTATCTAAGAAGTTCTAAGTGGAGTCTATCTCCTGATGATGCTTCGGTTGCGGGGCGAAACGATTGTTGAGTTTTGATAGTGAACGTGTGTAGTGCTTGTGGTGGAAGTGGTGGAGGTTTGTGCATGTGTTTAACGAATCCTGCACGTATCGGGTATGAAAATACGGATAGTCCTCTATAAATTTAACACTATATATTTTTTCTATTTACTGTATCGCGGATTATAGCAAAATAATTTTATTATTATTTTTGTAGTATTTTTTGCCCACTGGCTTCTACAATTTAATTTTTAATAGCGCTATTACACTGCTGAGAATAGCACTCCCAGCTGTGCTATTACACTATTTTATATTAATATCACATATTTATTCGGATGACAGAAATATTCACTTCAACAAACATAACTTTTTATGAGTTGATACAATTGAATGAAATTTTGTTATTACATTTCCATATAGTGAATTATAGTTTGAAACTATATTTCGATTATATCTATTTCTCAAGGAATTCGAAAATATCTCTGTGTAGCAGTTATTTTAGTTAGTAATCTATGGTAACAGTCACTGTCAATTTTTGTCGAAATTCTATAATGTTTTCTATTTCTACTCAATAAAATTTGTTTCTGCACAAAATCTTTTGAATAATAAAAGAAATCATTTAATCATGATTACAATGTGTTTTTTTAAAATCAGTGATCAATACATCTGCCTGCTTTCGGGTCTAGCGTGTGTTTTTTTGACGGTTTCGTACGTTGGTAGTTTGTATATTTGGAGATCGAATTTAAACAGGTATTTCTAAACCAGATGCATAGTTGAATACGATTGGTTAACACTATTGTTCGATTAGGTACAATGAATTGTATATAACAATAATGCTAGAACTAAAAATTTAATCAATCAACTGTTACATATTACTAACATATTAATATGTTAATATTACTAAATAAACATATTAATTAATAATTAATAAACATATTAATATTACTAACATATTAATATGTTAGTAATATGTCATTGGGTGTAAATGTAATTATTCAAGTTCAAAATTGCAACTTCATGTATTATATACCTTGAGGATGCAATAGATTTAGAAAAAGAAAAATATAGTGAGACAGTCAAAGGGAATTAATCAGCATCATCACACAAATGTGTTTTAGTTTTAGTAGTTATAATATTTATAGTTGTGTGTATAATGGAATTCTACAAAATAATTGTTACTTATGTAAACCAATGCCAATTATATTTCAGGGATCATCCAACTACCATTAAGAGGAGATTCTTTAGTGTGTTTTGTATGATGCTAGTGGCTCCTATTTTTACATACACACTACTGAAAGAGGAAACATTAGAAAAAGGAAGCCTGTATGAATATATGGGTTTCAAAATGTCAGGGATGATAGCTGCATTAATAATTCCACTGCTTTTAACTGCTACTTTATTTATGGGTCCATTGACAATGCTGGTTTTATCTGGAACTTGGAGAATATATAAGGGTTAGTTAATTTAGAGAATTATTTGTTACTTTGCAGTGATCCATAATACAAAAGTAGTAATAAAGTTGTAATCTTATAATCCGCTTTGCAAATTTGTCGTGGAGTCTATCTCCTGAACATGATGTGCCTGTAGGCTCACACCACCGGTTTTAAGGCCCTTTTTATTCCTCCTTGTGATGGATGCACTTACTGCTGATATTCAAAAGGAGGCTCTTTGGTGTATGCTATTTGCTGATGATGTCGTAATTGTTGGTGAAAATGCAACTGAGGTCCAGAGCAGCTTCGTAAAATGGCAAGAGAAATTGGAGAGGAATAGTTTAAAAATCAATCTGACCAAAACTGAACACATGCACTGTGATTTCTGTTTTACCTCCAATATTTCCCAAATTACCTTAAATGGTGTTGTTTTGCCAGTCTGGTTCGCCTTTCCAGAAGAACTGTGAAATATATTGCAATGTGAGAAATAGCATGAATGCAGGCTGTATGAAGTGTTGACAGGTCTCAGGACCAATTTGTGATCCCTAAATACCCTTTTAACTTAAGGGGAATATTTCTAAAACAGTCATTAGACCTGACATAATGTATAAATCAGAATGTTGGGCAATTAAAATGATGGATTAAAGAAGAGTGCATGCAAATGTGATGTAAAGATGGATGTGTAGTGTGACAAGATTGGATAAAAAAGTATTAATAAGTATAATTAGTATATAAGAAGTCTGAAAGTTGCGCCCATTATAGACAAGATGAGAGGTGCAAGATAGCGACAGTATGGACATGTAATTAGGAGGGATGAAAATCAAGTGACCAGATAAGTGTTGAGTATGAATGTGGATGGATATGTGACTAGAGGGAGGCCCAAAAAGGGATTGAAGAAAAAGGTTTGATTGTGTGAAGCATTGATAGGTGAGAATGGAAGAACAGACATGTGGTGCTGACCACACTTAGAGTGGTAGGAATAAGAAAGAGTGTAATTTATTAGATAAACTTAAGTTTTAGTGTTATTTGTTTGATTTATGATTAATATGATATGTCACAATCCATACTTATATTATAATATAAATTAGGATTATTTTATTTTTATTTTTATTGTTTTTTTTAGCTTGTTTCATTTTCTTTGTTTTGTGTTTTAGTTGAATAATAGATGCAATAGTCTGTCTGTTATTAACTTGCTTTAACATCTAGTCTGCTGGAGTGATTTTTGATTAAATTTGGTGCTATTAAAGCTTATATACCTGGCAACCATATATGAAAAATTCCACCCTATTGATTAGGGGACTTGACAAGACATGTAGCACATAACTGAAGATTTTTTATAACAAAATTATCATTGAAGTCACAGGAACAACTACTATACAGCTGAATTGTATATTGCAGATCCTGCATACTGGATAACAAGTTTACAAGATCTGGTGTGGTTACGTAATCATATAATGGCACCGATCAGTGAAGAGTGGGTGTTCCGAGCATGCATGATGCCCTTATTGGTTCAGTGTCTTGATCCAATGACTGCTGTGTTCACAGGTCCATTACTGTTTGGAATTGGTAAGTATTTAAGTATGTTTTTCCTTTTCATAATGTTCTTTTACTGAAGAGGGTTTTTTTTCTTTTATAATCAGTTTATAAATATTTTTTAGACTTCATTTTAATATGTAATTTAAGTCAACAGAATATGCTCTACATATTTGTTGTTTAATACAGTATAATATATTTTTTAATATTATTTTCAGCTCATTTCCATCATTTGCACGAACTGCTGTGGGCAGGGCACTCCATTAAATCTGCTTTGCTTATATCATGTAAGTAAAAAAAGATTTTATGTTAAAATAAAAGCTTTAATACACTTAACACCATTCTTAAGTGTTTTTTATCTTTTTAATAATTTAGTTGTAAAAATAAAATTTATAAAAAACCTGAACTGTTTACCCTCTTAAAATACTCTTAAAACACAACTCTTTACATGTGATAATAATTTTTCAGTGTTTCAGTTCTCGTTTACGACAGCATTTGGGACTTATTCGGCGTATTTATTCTTACGTACTGGTAAGTCTAAATATTCATTTTCCATTTAGTTCATATGCAAAATACCATGAGTAATTTATTTGGATAATTCTTCACATTATCTTTAATCTTTAAACGCCGTGTGGTATCCGGCAGAATAGAATAGACCATCCTCCTTTCTTAACGAGATGTCGTAAGAGGCGACTTAGGTATGTGCCGTGTGTTATCCGGCTGCATAGAATAGACTACCCTCATTTCTTACCGAGATGTCGTAAAAGGCGACTTTAGGTAAGTTGACGCCAGGCAGGCGGCTGATCGTAAAATACGTAGAAAAATCATATGACAACATGTTGTAACATGTTGTCACATGATTTACCCCACTTAGAGTGGGATAAGGGCAGGAGAATGTATGTATTTTTAATCTTTAAATTAGTTAATCTTGATATATAGAACACAATATACAAGATATATAGAATCTGAATTTCGAAAACGGCTCCAATGATTTTTATGAAACTTACGATACTTAAAAACTTAGTAGCTCAGTGGGGAACGAGCCGACTAAATAAGTGTAAATACCCCAAATCGAGTCCTACCCCGAGATATCTTCTGCCCTTTCTCTTTTTAAAAAAAAACTATTACCGAGCATATGCTTGGTCACCCAGGAACTAAAATAATTAAAGAAAAAGTATTTTATGTAAATTAATATCTGATGGAACATGAGTCTTATTAGCAAAAGTAATGCAAAACAGAACAATTTGATCTTTTAAATTTTACAAGAAATATTTTATGTAATGTCAGCTTTAAGCATTTGATCCGAAATCAATCCTAAATATTAGGTCCTTACATATGAAATTGGCGTTTTCTATGGGAGGAACATAAAGTCGTTTTTTTTTAATGAAATATATTTAATTAATCAAAGTATGTACTATTGCTATGTATGCACTTTTGCCATCTCATAGGTAGTTCATCGATCCCCTTACTAAAAAAACCATTCGGGCGGGAATCAATAAAATCTTTGAAGGCGGTTTGGACTGCCCCATCGGAGTTGAACTTTTTTCCTTGCAAGTAGTTATCCAAATTGCGAAAAAAATGGTAATCTGTTGGAGCAAGGTCCGGAGAGTATGGTGGATGTCTAAGACATTCTAATTGAAGCTCCTCTGATTTGGTAGCCGTCTGTTGTGCAGTGTGTGGTCTAGCGTTGTCCTGAAGCAGCAGTGGCCTAGAGCGATTGACCAGCCTCGGTTGTTTAGCAGCTAGCTTTGCCATCATCGTCAGGCCAGATTTAAGAAAGCTGTAGTGAACGACACCGGCACTAGTCCACCAAACACTTACAAGCAACTTTTTTTTAGTCAATTTTCGCTTAGGGCAGGATTTGGCTGGTTCGCCAGGGTTCAGCCATTGCGATGAGCGCTTCCGATTATCGTAGAGGATCCACTTTTCATCACAGGTAATGATTCGATTTAAAATTCCTTCATTATTGTGCCGGTTGAGTAACGTAACGCAGCAGTCGACGCGCGTTTGTCGGTTTGCTTCACTCAATTCATGAGGTACCCACCTTTCAAGCTTTTTCACTTTTCTTCAAACTTTCAATTTGCTTCAAGTGGATTAGAATAGTTTTATCACTAACTCCGGAGCCTGCAGCTAACTCGGACGTGGTTTGCGATGGATCCGCTTCCACAATAGCCTTCAATTCTTCATTATCAACTTTGGTCTCCGGCCGTCCACGAGGCTTGTTCTGCAGGTCAAAATTTCCAGAACGAAACCGTTGGAACCAAAAGCGCACTGTGTTTTCTTTTGCGACACCGTCACCATACACATCATTAATCCTTCGAGCCGTTTCTGCAGCACTGGTGCCACGGTGGAACTCAGACTCGTAAATAACGCGATATTTCATGTTTTCCATTTTATAAACAGAGCGACACAAAGAAAAAAACAAAGGAAGAAAAAACAAATGAATGAAGTAAATAGCTGTATGAATTTGAATTTTGAATTCCTAACCATAAAGGTAATATTTGAGATCAAAGTGGCCAGTACGACAAAACGCCAATTTCATATGTAAGGACCTAATATAATTGAACACGTTAGTATTCTAATATTGCTATCACATCCGCTACTATATATGAGTAACTTATAAATTTAACCCATAACTTTTTTCCCATATCATAGATAATATATTGAAAAAATCGAGCAGAGTTAAACCTTACCTTTTTTTATTTGGTTAATATTTAAGTAGATTCATCTAATCTAAAAAAAAACATTGTACATAATAAAATAAATATTTTCATTGTTTTTCAGGTCATTTTTTCGCGCCGCTCGTTGCCCATGTGTTCTGCAATCACCTTGGATTTCCTAATTTTAGCGATGTGCCCAAATTTCCGATATTAGAGCGTACTGTCATTATTATAAATTTCTTAGTTGGACTCTGGGTCTGGGGCTGGTCCTTAGGTCCGCTCACGACCCCAAGGATTTATGACAATCAGCTGGCATTGTTGAATTAAGTAGAGACCAATTGTTTCTAATACGATTTCAAAAGTTTGTACCCAATACCATACAAAAAAAATTGGATGGTTATCATTAATCTTTCTACTAAATAAGGATGCATCTTACAGGTTTATTCGCCATTTAGTACACAATAATTTTATTTAATACAAATAATCAATAATATTTTTGGCAGCTATACTAAATAACAGTAACATGCAAGGCTAATTGGTTAGATTTCATGGGATATACATGTATACTAGTTGTATAACACTTAATGTTATTTACTTTTTATGACAATTCTTTTGTAAATTATTAAATCAGAGCGAATGAAAAAAAGTGATGATAAAATTATTTTGCTACAATTCGCGATAAAGTAAATAGGAAATATATATAATGTAGAGTGGGCTATTCGTTTTCATATCTGACACATGCAGCATTCGTTAAAACACACGCACAAACCTCCACCACCGCTACCACAATACACAAGCACTACACACGTTCACTATCACAAACTCCACAATCATTTCGCTCTACAACCGAAGTACATCAGGACATAGACTCCACGACAACATCGCAAAGCTAAGCATTACCCACACTGGCATAGTTATATACTAATCGGTTTCACCCCCATCATTTTTTTTGCCTCCGAACTAGGCATGGGTAGAATCACCAATCACCTAATGATCATAATATGAAACACTCATCATATAGCACCATTTGCTATTGGCTCGCGAGCCCCTGCGATCACGATCACCACATCGTACCACCGATTATGACCGATTATAAAAATTCGTAATAGTATATTTAAATAGCGATATCTGTTCCGCAAATATTAAAACATTTGGTGTCTAGGTTCAAACTGATGTCAACAGGCGTCGATGGTTTACTACATAGTTCAGAAATTTTGTTGAGAAAGTATAACTTATAAATATCGACCGTATTGTGTACGTCTTAAGAGTTACATTTGTTTGTAATAATCGCAGCAATAGCGATTCGCAAATGCGCTATCTGCTTTTGAATTATTAAGTGTTAGTGGACAAATGGTTGCTAGTACAAACAAATGTAACCTTTATATTCTATAGACATGTATACGATATAAGGCCTACATTTCTTTGTATACACAATAACAATAGCGCTAGCACGCGATCGTCGTGATCACAATTGATCATATCACCGAATGTATATGATTCATAAATAGCGGTCATTCCCATGCTTACTCCGAACAGGTGTAACAAGCTGGAGCTAGAAACATTTATCTGATCGTTAATGAGGGGGCTATTGTTATGTTTAAGTTTAAGTTATCTTAAGTTGTTATAATATGTTGAGTCGGAGACTTTTGTCACAGGTGTGCAGAATTTCGAAACAATGGTCATTACGAACTTCACCGCTTTAACCGCTTTCTAACAAATGTTGAGCGAAACAAGAATTTTGTGGTTTATTTTTGTTCTAAGCGGCTATATGTTATAACAGGTTACAAAATTACTCTGACCCACATATGTATAATTGCATTCAGGACATTTTATTTTATAAACACCACACTTTCGTGCTATGTCATTTATCTTTATTGTTGCATAACATCTTTTTTAAAGACATTACTTTTAAAACCTAATTTTTTATTTGAATTTGATTTAAATATATCGGAAATTCCTTATGCCAATGTTCCAAAATAGGTCAGACTGGCTTTGCACTTATTATATTTGTAATGTGTAACTATAACTTTACCATTGACAATTCTATAAATCATATTCTTGAATCGTGATCCCGGATTATCAAGTGGGTGCTCATTAATTCACATGAATAAAAACAATTTATTTCGGTTTTTTCACCTTGAATACTTGTTCTAAGCCACGTCACAGTCATTTAATAATTTCTACCTCAGGATCCAAGTAGCGATAACAAGAACACAAAACAATAAAATATTTCTAGGTTAATAACACAAGGATGTGATGTGTTTTATCATAGAGTTCCTTAGCCATCAGTCGTGCTAAATCATAGTTATTAAGTTAATAAATCTATGACTTCAAACAACTGATGAAATACTGACTGGTAAAATAGTATAATAAGTATTATACTGAGGTAGGGAAGGCACCCAAATGTGCCAAAATACAAATAAAGAAAAAAAAAAAAAAGAAAGCTAATAAAGGTGTAAATGTCTCTCTTTTTTTATGTATGATTAGACCGAAGTATTCGAAGACGAATTTCATGTTTCCTTTCATTTTTTATTGAGAGACTCA
This sequence comes from Morpho deidamia, assembly GCA_947086505.1. Lineage (NCBI taxonomy): Eukaryota > Metazoa > Arthropoda > Insecta > Lepidoptera > Nymphalidae > Morpho > Morpho deidamia. The sequence continues at coordinate 5,637,305 of CAMTZC010000003.1, forward strand.
GTCTCGTGTGGAGTACGTCGAATTTGGAACAAGAAGAACACGAAACAAACGATTTTAAATCGTTGTGTTGGCTCCAGTACGCGGCAATAAATAATGCACATCGAGGCTTAGAGAGAGAAATCGGCTAGATTCTGCTTCATAGAGCATTGTCTCTGTCGCACAGACTGACGAACCTGTGTGAAACGTCACATACTGACTGAGTGACAGTGACAGCGCTCTACGAAACTGAACTGGCTGGCTATATCGTTCTAAACACCGACGTGCATTATTTAATTAAATTAGGCACTATTCTCAGCTACCCCAGAACCTTAGGCTCGTTACCTTAAATCAGTTCCGGAAATCAGATTTGAAAAGTAGTATCTGATTGTGTGTATTTGTTAAATATTTATTCGACACTAATATTATATAATATTTCTATATTGGTATTTTATGTCTCGACTTATTTTATACATTTATATAAATGTATATTATAAATTGTAATGTTAATTCAGTGCTCAAGATATCTAGTTTTTATATGAATAAGTATTATTTTGCAGGTATTTTATTCCTATATGAATATGTTGTGCCATATATTAGTAATATAATATTAAAAGTCCTGTTAACCAAATTGTTAGACCTCGTGAAAGTAACGGTTCGCAGTTTCGAATCTAAGATAGATAATGTAATAAAACTCCATATTACATTTTACATTCAAAGTTTACGGTGACACATCAAGATATAACGGGTATATTACAAGAGACTTCTTAATAACCAGTAAATCGCACTAAAGGCACTGCTAGGTAAAGGTCTATACTCCAAATGTTATTTCTAAAAAGAGGCTTGAACGCATCAGGATAATACAAGCCGTAGTTCGATGCAATGTGGATTTATACATCATTCTCCTACCCTTCTCCCGCTGTAAGTGGGGTCGGCACAACATGTTTTCCAATTCCATTCTCTTCTATTATTCATAAACTTGTCAAGCTTCACACAATTCAACCATCTCGTTTTCGGCCTCCCTGCTTATATTATATAAGCATAACTGCATATAGTACGCGGCAATAAATAATGCACATCGAGGTTCAGAGAGAGAAATCGGCTAGATTCTGCTTCATAGAGCATTGGCTCTATCGCACAGACTGACGAACCCGTGTGTGATAGTGACAGCGCTCTACGGAACCGAATCGGCCTACTGTTTCGTTCTAAGTTCTCGATGTGCATTATATATTGCCGTGTACTATACGTCGATTATTTGAATCTTCTTTCGTATAGACCTAGCGTTATTTGTTAGTCGATAAAGAGTCGTCGGTTCGCTGGCGCTCTGCGGGCTGATGTGGTTGACGTTTAGAACGGCAGATACCAATTTTTATTTTAAATATCTTAATTCATGGAACTTTAATAAGAATTTATCTTTATATATGGAATACTAAGAGCGACCAGCTTAATTAATATATCTCATTGAGTCTTCTCATACTTTGGTTATTAGTTAAACAACATATTTTAAATAAATACAACATATTTTAAAAGGACTTACAGTGAAAGAAAATTTGTTAAACTTGAACATTCCTAAATAATTCTTGGGTTATACACTGTTACATACTCCAATCTAACGAGGTCTTTACTTAGTTATGGGATAGTAACAAGGCGACATTGTTGCATACTAAAATCTACACTGATAGCAACGATAAAAATCCAAATAAATAGTGGGTATATATGAATATTTATAACAAGATATATTTTTTTAATTAACACAACCAAAGTAGAACTGGGTCTTAAATCCAGTCTTCTTTACTAATTTGTATTCTTTTAATTACGACTTAAACGATTTTATTTTTGTGTAAATTAATTATTTTTTTTATATTGTATATTAACATTTTATGTGATTGTTTGATATTAATAAAACGGGACACTGAGCGGTTGAGAATTATTATATTAGTAGTAAGCTTCTTATTAAGAATATACCAAAACTCTTTAAATAACTTGTAATATTAATTATTGTTGTATTATCTACAAGGTTAAGTTGATCGACGCACAACCAACACGAATTTGTTGACTTTCTTTCTACTGCTATTATGGGCGAACAATTTTTTTCATTTTTTTTTTACCGATAAATATTATGTAACATTACTTAATTAAATGATTTTGACTTATTTTAAGGCGCGCATGTGTTTTTTCATTGTTTGTATGTAGCACTAATTATATGATAATTACGTATAACTATTAAGCAGCTAGTCAATTTGATATTAATTTTGTATTACTAATGATGTCTAAAGTAATATATTGTATAAGCTTTGTAATACAGCTAGTTCTCAGATTGCGAAAAGAGACAGATTTGACAGAGACGGAATTGCACTACTATAATATTGATCATCATCTCAACCTGCACATATCCACTGTTACCTGTACATACCTAGGTCTCTACCTTAGCACGCCGCTGCACGGTCTTGAGCTCTTCGTTCACAGCAGATGACAGCCACTTTGCGGATGACGTTACTCCATATAACAATCTCGTCTCATTATAAAATTAGGTTTACGTAGTTACCTAAATAGAACTGTCTTAAATTAATTAACAAATTAAAAAAAAACCTTTTGTGTATTTTTAATTATCGATTCTTATAATTTTAGCAAAACTATATCGTATATATATGTGACGTTAACACCGTACCGACGTCCCAATACCTCTCATACATTAATGACGGATGGATATGAAATCAGTACAGTCTGTATAAAGAAAAAGCGAGAGATATCCTCCGTAGAATGACGAAATTAATTAAAAATAGGGTGATCCCGCTAATCGCATTGTCTACTATCAGTTGAAATAGTAAGCAGTTGCTGGTAAAATAAAGGGAATATCCTCAGTGGAATTTGTAATTTATGTTGAATTTATATTATACTAGCTGTGCCGGCGGCTTCGCCCGCGTGGAAATCAGCGTGCAACAATTTCTATCTAGAATTCATTTTTAAACATGAAAGTAGTTATTGTGACTTAACCATAAGAGATAGAGACATGCTATTGCTGACTTTTTTTGTAGTAGTTCTATAGATCTACAATTCTCTAGTACATTACTTTAGCATATCTCTGCTGGTTATCGCAGCGGATGCGACTAAAGCTCCTAGCAAGCAAGTTTTTTAACAACTGCGTGATCTCTTCAATACAATTTACATTATACCGATATGTACTATTTACTTGAACCATCCGGAAGTATTTTGGCTATTTTTTGGTGAAAACCGTACAAAAATCCATTCAGTAGATTTTGAGAAAATTGATTACATAGAGACAGGCAGCTTTTTAGGGACTTTGTTTTACAATAAGTATAGATATCTCTATATATTTTATTTCACTAATAATTTTACCAATTAGAAGGCAAGTGTACACTCGTGTTTATATGAAAACAAGTAAAGTTAAAAAAAGCTTATAACAAATTTTATATCCCTACTATTGACCGTTGAGTTCCGTCGTTAGGTCATGCTTATCACAAACATGCATCGTCATCGGGACTGGATCAGTATGTAAAATTTCAGCACAATCGGACACCGGGAAGTGGTTTAAATGTACCTTGACAGAGAAACATACCTACATAACAGTCAAGTGAAATAAAAGCTTTTAAAAAGGGTATATCACTAATCCAAGCTTTTTTACGCAAGAAACAAATGAAGTAATATGTTGTATTTGCTTTTGGGTTATGGTTTGAGCGCTCTATATGTCTATTTATCTAATCTGTATTTTTAACCTAAATACACCCTAAAGGGTATTACGTAGTCTCGATATTAAGCGATAAATGTGTGTCTATTTTAAAATGTACGGATATTACGATTATGAATATACCTATGTAATAAGTATATACTTACAGTCATTAAAATAATTTTTAAAACTTCATTGTCTTTTTAATATCGCAATACGAAGTTATTCTGGTGGATTTGGTGTAAGTGCAGTCTGACTTTCATGAAACCGTCAAAGCGTCTGTATAAAAAGTCGAAATCTGATTTTTACAAAACCGTTCACGCAATCGCCCCAGCTCAGGATAGTTGTATAATCCTTTTTATAAAAATAAGTACTATCCGCGATTTTTTTCCCGAATAAGAAATATAATCTATTTATTCTATATGTTATAAAAACATCAATTGTGGCAAATTTCTTTAGCCCATCGGATAAGCCTATCCGACACAATTATAATATTACTCCGGATATCAATAATTTAAGTACAAAAGTAATATCTAGTTAATATATAAATTAGCATCGAGTACTGTCATTTGTAAACAGGACTCATCATATTTAGCAAATATCTTGAGAAACAACGAGTGTAAGTAAGTAAAGTACTCTAATGTAAGTAAGTAGGATGTAATCGTGGATATATATTTGCAAAATAATTTCATTATTACTTTTGTTTTCTAGTCATAAAAAGCAAATCTGTAGTAAACTAATGTATATAAACTTTGCCGTACATCCGAATAGTTTATTTAACTCGTTTCTAACGATATTTTTTTTTATATGTGACGAGTCCTCTTTACAAATGACATCATACGATGCTAATTTATATATAACTAGATATTACTTTTGTATCATGTATCTCCGCAATGTAACGCCTAATTCTATAAATTATTATAACTAGATTAGGATACTAGAAGAGTACCAGTTTATATTCTTTGGCACGCAAAATTCCCTGGGCCCTGTTAAAAAATTGATAATTTTTGCTTAGTAGCAAAAACAAAATAAAAAATTCTAACAATACAAGCGAATAAGCTCTGTGTACAAGGCCCACGTGGTTTTATGATCAAACTGAATATCTATATGATGATAATAGCAAAGCCTGTGTTACAACATGTTTCAAATACAACCAACCTCCTTCATATAGTTGGTCAATAATATAAAAAAAACTTTGTCGCCGCAATGTCACTGTGGCTGAAAAAGATTGAATAAACTGACTTTTGAGAAAATTTTCTTTTTTATTGAATAAGTGTAAAGGAAAAATTTCGTTCTTTTGCCTGTTGTTCCCATATAAAGTTCAATTTCGTAACAATTGTAGAAAGTGGGCTAAGGGAATAGATTAAAAAAAGTTATATTTAATTCGGAAATATATATTTTTATTTTGATAAAATTCATCTCATTATTGTATAATTAATTTAATATATAACTTACATGGCTAAGCCTACAGTAATAGATTCAAGGGAAGTGGAAAGTGTACCATAATTTTTAAATAAAATCCAGGGAATTTTTCAAAAAACCTTGAATGTAGCAATCCAGAAAACATGTTTCATGAACTTGCGTTGGCAGTACCGATTATAATTTGATAAAAACATGATTAATTGATTTTAAGATGAAATTTGCGTTGGCAATACTGATTAGAATTTGTGTATGATAGACTACAGTGTTTCCAAGCATTTTTTTAACTTTTGACGCCTATGAAGTTCCATAATTATTACATTTAAAACCACAGTAAACAAATGCAATGCATTTTAGGCACTTTGTTTTTTTTTATATAGTAAACGACTTTTAAGGCTCTCTCCTATTTTGATACTGCAGTGCTCGTCGAAATTTTGTTCTTTTGTCCCTACACTAAGATAAGTATTTACTTTAATAATTTAAATGCATTTTTTAACCAACCACCAAGTACCAAAATTATATCAGGAATTTTTTGTCAACCAATATATTTACTTCTTAAAACATAAGATAAGAGTTTGAAAGCTTCAACTAATGTGGCGAGACGCACAAGGTACCTCATTTCCAAAGTTTCACTAAGGTGGTCTGTGAACCTTATTTTGGTAGCCTCTGATGTAGAAAATAATTAAAGGGTAAACTTAAAATGTTATGCATTACTGTCATCTGTTACAATTAAAAGTTTTTGAAACGAACGTGGGATTATAGTGCCGAGAGACATACGCAAAGTTCATGAAACATTTTACCTCCCTCTACGTAAAATTATAATTTTTACACAGCAACAATAAAATATTCTACATTTTTTTTAATTATAAATTGTAAATGTACTTTTCTTTTAAGCTCTGATTAAACTCAACGATTACAAAGCCAGAAATAGAGCATTCTCCTCGATCTTGTGTAAACGAAATACCGTTATTGGCATTTACAACATTTCAACGAACATGAATGAGAATCTAGAACTAAAATTTTACCGAAACCGTCCCGGGAATTGGGCGTGGCCGAACACGCAAGAACGCTCAATCTTTTCGCGGGCTCTAGTTTCGTTTAAATCAACCGAGCGAGCATTTTTAGAATGTTCTATAGAATCTTTACAAACGCAGAAAAAACACCAAAATAATGTTTTATCTGTTTACAATAATCGAATTTTATAAATTTTGGTTAGAAGGAGCGAATCGTCTGATGTAAATAAGCCTTTAGATAAAGATTTTAAGAAAACTAAATGCGCTTAAGAACATTTCAACACGTTTATAGAATGTTTTCTTATCAAAGACAAGCAAATGATAATTTCACTACAACTCTGTAAATGAAGATATTACTGGATTTCTGGACTACAAAATAATTCAAGAAGGAATTATAAGGCAACGATTTACTACATTCTAGACTAAACACTTGAGCTCAAGTCCTATCGCATCATCAATTTACAGATCATATCAACGTTTAAAAAAGTTAAGACAATCTACGATATTTCATAACTGTAACTACAATATATCCAAATTTATACCTATGCAACATCCAAATAGCAAAAATAACTCTCTATTTTAATCAAATATATGTAAATTTAAATGATCTCAGTCATAACTACGAAGATAAACTACGTCATTATTTTATGATAACATAGAAATAGTCCCACAGTTGGGACAAAAATCTCTTATTTGACAAGAAAAACATTAATAAATGAAAACATTTAATAAGACTATAATGTAATATTGAGCCGATTTTCACATTAAAGGGACATATAATAGGGATAATAATTACAAAATTAGTATATCAAATCCATGCGAAAAATATTAATTCCATTATTTGATTCCACATCCTTCGACACGATATTTAGAAGAGCATAGCAGAATCACTACATCTGGCTATCCTTTTTTTTATACACTTTCTGTTTTTTGACTCGTCAAAAGTAGTCCATTTCTTGATATTGTAGCTTTTTTACATCAGTAGTATTAACTTATTTTTTCAAGCTAATTATAGCATATCAATCTATTAGTGTCTGAGAATACGCTTTTAAACAATTCATGTTGGCAGAAATGACCTGTCTTCGAAACCTAGTCACTTAATAGGACATGGGTAGTCTTGACTTGCCTACACACAAATAAATCAGACTTAAAGCATTTTAATTGGTCATAAATACTATGTAGGGCAATTTTTCTGGTTATTGGATTAATTTAAATATATTACAGGTAAATATATTAAATATTCTTGACAAGAAATGACTGGACTGTAAAGCGCGCTCTGCCATCAAAAACATAGATTTGGAAAAAGTTTGACACTTTATTGCTTCAATAAAACGACCGAAGGAAATATCGAAGTTTGATAAATATATATCTCCATATCTTAAACAGTTATCACTAATATATACGACGAAAAAGTTACAATACGAATGCGTCGACTCCAAAATAGTACATTTAATCAATAATTCTTATTAAATATTAGTCAAATATAAAAAAACTTGGTCGATTCGAAAAATTAGAAATGTTAAGCTCTACTGGCCAATCGACGCCATAAACAGATTTAGATAACTACATATTTTGTACCATGTTCAAATAGCAGCACAGAAAAATGACCAAGAAAAACGTTTAAGAAATATTTTTAGACCAGTTTAGAAGATACATCACATAATGATAAACCCAATTACTCAGCGGGTCAAATGTGACTGGTGGAATCCACATTAACGCGGTCTATCGAGTTGCAGAATTGGATTGTACTAAAGGTATAATACGCCTTAAACGAAATTCTATGTATTGTTGAATGTACAAGTTGTTAAAGACATAAAAAACTTGGCAACACTGTAATAAAACTTCTTCCTTTCTACGCCACACACCGAGCGCACGTCTTTTCGAGTATTTCCTCATCTCGTCTCATCTTTACCTCATCTCGAGTATTTCTTCATTTTCAACCCTTTTTAGGCTGTATTATTCACAAGTCAATCGGCAAAATCCGTCCCCTACTTTTGTATATTCGGTTTTTTTTATTGGTAATGTTTTAGCCTCGAATTGGGATTTGACTCTGTATCATGGGTAAAAAGGGAACTGTTTTGTGAAGCAACTGTGTGTTTATATATACAAAAGTAAAGTAAAGTAAAGTAACAGCCTGTTACTATGCCCACAGCTGGGCTTAGGCCTCCTCTCTCCGTTTTTGGAGAGAAGGATTGGAGCTAAGACCTACCACGCTGCTCCAATGCGGATTGGTAGGTTACACATATCCCTAGAGAATTCTCTAGAGATATGCAGGTTTCCTCACGATGTTTTCCTTCACCGAAAAGCGTGTGATAAATTGCAATTATCAATTAGACACATAAGTTTTAATAGAAAAACTCATTGGTGCCTGCCCGGGGTTTGAACCTTTGTCGTCTCTAAAGAGTCGCACGGTCTCACCACTAGGCTATCACAGCTTATATATGCGATCGCTATCTAATCATTAAGGTTATATAAGATCAAAGAGTATTGGAAAATGATATGGCTAGTATGATAGTTTCGCGAGTCGAAACGTGCGTTTAACGCTCGTGTAGAGATGAACACGTTGAATGTCGCATTAGAATTAACGATCATCTTCCTGCCTTTATCCCAACACATAACTTGGCTACGTATTTTAAGACCGGCCGTCTGCTTGACGTCAACTTACCTTAGTCGCCTTCAACGACCCCTATGTAAGTAATGTGGGTGGTATATTCTACCCACACGGATCGTATTAGAATTAATATAAAAATAAATTCGTTTAATCTACAACTAATGAGTACAATCGTAGAATTATGCCGCAGAAAGCTGAGCTTCATGGTTGTATTGGACGATTCGGCGATTGCGGCACCGTAGCGGGCGCGGGCGTTGCGTCCAAGTCGCACGCGGACAGCAATCGGACCAGTTCGTCGGGTGTCGGACCGCCGTCCGGTACGGGAGATTCTTCACCTTCACCTGGTGATGGATTCAATATAAAAAAAAGTTAACAGCCTGTTACTATGCCCACTGCTGGGCTAAGGCCTCCTCTCTCCGTTTTTGGAGAGAAGGATTGGAGCTAAGACCTACGCTGCTCCAATGCGGATTGGTGATGAAGCCCGTTGATATGCCCACTGCTGGGCTAAGGCCTCCTCTCTCCGTTTTTGGAGAGAAGGATTGGAGCTAAGACCTACCACGCTGCTCCAATGCGGATTGGTAGGTTACACATATCCCTAGAATTCTCTAGAGATATGTAGGTTTCCTCACGATGTTTTCCTTCACCGAAAAGCGTGTGATAAATTGCAATTATCAATTAGACACATGAGTTTTAATAGAAAAACTCATTGGTGCCTGCCCGGGTTTGAACTCGTGTTCCCCTCGAAAGAGTCGCACGGTTTCACCGCTGGGCTATCACAGCTCCGGATGGTAGGCATGCGGATTGGTAGGTTACACATATCCCTAGAATTCTCTAGAGATATGCAGGTTTCCTCACGATGTTTTCCTTCACTGAAAAGCGTGTGATAAATTGCAATTATCAATTAGATATATAAGTTTTTAATAGAAAAACTCATTGGTGCCTGCCCGAGGCTTGAACCTGTGTCGTCTCTAGAGAGTCGCACGGTGTCACCGCTAGGCTATCACAGCTTGGATTCGATATAATCTATTTTTATTAATTACTAGCTGTGCTTGCGGCTACGTGTGTAAATCAATTGCATACACTGGTATTCAATTGCAATTTAGAAACATAAAAGTAGTTAACCATAAGAGATACAGACATGTTGTTGCGGACTTTTTTGTAGTATATAGATCTACAATTCTTAGTTCATCACTTTAGCTGCTGGTTTACGTAGCGCCCGCGACTAAAGCTCCCAGCAAGCTAGTTTTTTTAACAACTGCTCGATCTCTTCTACGGTATATATTATTTACCAAAACCATCCGGTAGTATTGCACTATCTTTTGGTGAAAACCGTACAAAAATCCGTATAGTAGGTTTTGAAAAAATCGATGACATACAAACAGCTTTTTGGGACGTTGTTTTATAATAAGTATAAATGCGCCACGATATAAAGTTAGTCACTGTCTACACACCAAAAATAACATCGAATCGTATAATTGAAATTCAATTCAAATTCAAAATATTCTTTATTCAAATAAACTTGTAAACAAGGGCTTTTGAATCGTCGACTCTATTGCTGGTTCGGAAGCCGTCCTACCGAGAAGAGCCAGCAAGAAACTCGGTGGAGCTCTTTTAAAAAAGAAGATTCTTAATACTAATTACATTTTGTCATAGCTATCCTGCACAAGGTCAAAGAGCAGCTATATCCACGCATTCTTATCATCAATGTAAGCCTCCACGGTATAATAGGCTTTCTGTATCAGCCTCTTTTTAACAGTATTTTTAAATTGCTGTAATGGCAAAGTTAAAATTGATTGTGGAATTTTGTTATAGAATCTTATACCCAAACCCACAAACGACTTACGTACTCAAGGCGCAAAGCAGGAGCCGCAAGCTTATGTCGGTTCCTACTTTGTCTATTATATACATCGCCAATCTTTTTATAATTATGTATATTTTTATGCACAAAAATCAAATTGCTAAAAATATACTGTGAAGCTAACGTAAGAATACCTGTTTCCTTAAACTTCTCTCGCAGGGACTCACGCAGGGACTCACGCTAATATATATATACATACTTACGATCTATATAAATTCTTCTTTTATATGCGTAAATGAACAAAATATATTACCCCTATGCCAGCGTTAGTTATTAGTGGGTTGTATGGAATATATACGTACCACCGCCGTTGCTACTGCTAGTTGCGCCAGCGACGGCCTGTAGGGGCTTAGCTGCCTTGTCGATAGGACCAGTGAGGTCCCACATCTGTGTTGCTCCAGATCTGTGGCCGCACAACAGCAATCTTCGAGGTCGGAGAGCACCTTCACACTCCGCCACCACGAAACACGAGACCGCTGAACCGTCCACGGATCGTATTGTACACACTCTGCAAAGTGAAATTTGAGGAAATAAAATAATTTCATTTATTCATTATAAAAAACTAAGATAGACTCAGTATATGTATCATCATCCTCCTGCCCTTATCCCATTATAAGTGGGACATGTCATATGATTCGGCTACGTATTTTACGACCGGCCGCCTGCCTGAGGTTAACTTTCCTTAGTCGAGCAATATAACAGAACTAACTACTTTGCTGTAATCCGCACGGGTTAAGTGAATGCATGCAAAGCCAATGTGTATGAAGCAGGCAAAATCTGCGCATCTTATACACGCAGGACAAGCCACCACATGCACCCCAAGGCGCAATTCGCCAGCAACAACGCACACAAAAGCAGCACACACACCCACCACCACAATCTTAACCCGTGCGGATTATAGCAAAGTAGTTAGTTCTGTTATATTGCTTGTAATATGGAATTCCGCAAAGTAACGCCTGCCTCTATAAATCATTTCCTTAGTCGCCTTTTACGACATCTCGGTAAGAAACGATGGTGGTCTATTCTACACAGCCAGATACCACACGGCGGATAGACTCAGTATTTGTATATGGTTACTAATACAAAAAAAACTCAAAATTATGTTAGTACCTAACCTACACATATCTATTCTATAAATTAGTTATTCGAGTCATTGCGCCGTTATTTCACGAAATAGGGCAGCGATGTCTCACGTTTATGCAGTCAAGTCTGAGCAAGCAATCAATCAATTTGCTGTTGGAGTTGCTCCCTAGTCTACGCACCAGAGATCCACATTTTTTGCGCATCGTAGCATAAAATCAAAAATCAAAATCAAAATATTCTTTATTCAAATAAACTTGTAAACAAGTGCTTTTGAATCGTCAACTTTACTGCTGGTTCGGAAAGCTGTTCCTGCCGAGAAGAGCCAGCAAAAAACTCGGCGGTTGCTCTTTTTAAAATGTAAATCTTAAAACTAGTTACATTTAGTTATTACTGTCTTGTACAGGGTAGAAGTGCACCTATATCCACACATCCTTATCATCTAAGTAATCTTCAACAGTATAGTAGGCTTTCTGTATCAGCCTCTTTTTAACAGTGTTTTTAAACTGCTGTAATGGCACGACCAATAAAAGCAATTAACTCGCGCCGCCGCGAACATCCCTGATGTGCTTGGGACAACCCCCATCCGCACCCTGAACGCGTTGTTATATAGTACACGGAGAGCGTTGTAGGCTTTTTTGGTGTACTTAGCCCACAGTTTGTAAAAGGTAGTGCAATAGGCTCTAAATGTTACCAATAATGCAAAATAATGCTTGTGGATATTTCCTTATCCATTCACACCCTTCCTTAATCATAAATGAGTAAATCGCAGCATAGTTTCCTATTGTAAAAATATTCATGAATAGAGATTAGAAAAATAATATGTTGATTGTAATACTCAACAACGAAGAGAACGGACTGTTCCAGTTAGTTTGTGAGAATAGCACAATCCACAACGTAGAACCACCTAATAAATTACTTGGTTATATTGCGACATATATGCGAAAGTTTAAAATCAAACTTCTGATTCCGTCTTAACAGATAATAAACGTACACAATTGCATTATGTGAAACAAAGGACGGTGCCAGAATTGGGCCTAAATGTTACAGAAACCCTGCATACATCAAAAAAAATTTTTTTTTTTCTGTTTAAAAATCACTACAAATATTATAAATTTTCAATAGGAATATGTTAGAAAACTATTTAATAATGATATTTATAATGGTATTAAAGTAGTTAATGCCTTAAACGGAACGTATTATTGTCAACTTGTTACTTTTTAATTGCCTAAACAACGCGGATTCCAGCTTTTTTAGTATAAATAGACCAAAAAAATATAAAGATTCCTTAATAACGTTTTTGTAAACATAATAATTTAAAATATTGGGAATCTTTTAGTACATGTTGGCATAGACTAATAACTAAAATATACGTTGCGCTTATGAACGTGGTTTCTCGAAATCTTTCGTTTCTCTAACGACAAAAATATGAATGATCAACTTTTACTTCAATGATGATAGCTTATTGATATATTTTTATAATAAATCCCATTGTTTTTATTATGTTCTTATGGTATTTAGCATGTACTTGTAGTTGTCCATGACCTCAGACTATACCTCTTATTTTATAGTTCCCCGATAGAAATTAAATAAAATAATTATTGATTCTAAGATAACAAATATTTTTCTATCTTGCAACATAAAAATTAATATTGTAACGTCTGGGCCCAAAGGTGTATGACATTCTGGCACTCTCCTTTACCATGGAAATCTAGTTAAATCTATGAATAAATAGTTTAAGTCTTTATCTCTATATTAAAATGCAATCACTTCCTAGCCAGAGGCAAAATAAAGTTATGAGATAGCAATGAAGCGCCAACGAGTTGTTCCTATGATTTTAATCAGCGATACTTATCATATGAGGTGCATAATATTTTTTAATTTACTAACCTTTTACCATTTGAAGCTAGACGAACATACAACGTGTCTGTATCAGGTATGACTTTTTGAATAAATATCTGTTCTTCGTCCTGCTCTCCATATGGACCTGAAAAGACATAAAATTCATTTTTTATTTTATCACCGCGATGCAAAGCTACTAGCACCACTATAATAAAAGATTGGGAAAAAAGTTTCTTTGAATTCTACATGAAGTATTGAAAGCTTTTTTTTTAATATTGTTTATTTTTTGTTAAATGACTTGAGGCCTTTCTTTCGGAAGTGAAATCAACACTTTTTTGAGGAATTATTAGATCTTCAGATAAGACAAAAAAATAACGGTTTCTTTACGTAACTCTTTATTAAACTACGTTGTGGGTTCGATAAAGTCTAAAGAAAAGACATGCAACGCAAACAATGCAAGATAATTTTGGGAAGTATATATCGTATTGACTGTAGGTATATATTTTATTTTAGACGAGGATAATAATATCTCACCACAGTCGTTATGAGGGTGTGCTGTAGGCGCTTCTAAGGCTAGAACTTTAAAAGCGGCCTTAGGGGTTGTCCCCGGTTGAGTTGAAATCATCCCCCTGAAGCGGGTCACGCGCCACGATCTCACGTGATTGTATTCGCTGCACACCGATATTAGGTAGTTTTCTGATAGAGAAACCTATGACACAATTTGTACAATTAAAAGGAAATAATGATAATGAAAGATATGGCGGGCTTCAAAATATACGGATATGTATGCGGATGACGACGACGACGAAGAGGATGACGCGACGGGCGAAAGGGCGAATACACCGGACATGACAAACCTACCTGATCAAGACACCACCGGACGAGACATCACCGAAATTGACCCCGAGGTCTGGGAGCTACCATTCCCAGACCTCCCCACCGAACAAGACATCCATTAGGTCACCTAGGTGACCTGGGCTTAAGGCCCAAATACCGACACCTTTGGGTCACCTAGGTGACCTCGGCCTACGGCCGGAACACATACCGGGCTTAAGTGCTCGCGAGGAGATGCCCGGGTAGAGAGGATTTCCTCGAGGCCCGCACCCCGTTTACCCCCACCTGGGGAGTAAACGAGAAGACCCTGCTGCTGTCAAAATATACGGACGTATCAACGAAGATATGTATTTTTCTACCTGATATTCGATCTACCATTGGTAGAATCGGCCTACGGACCGTTACCCGTTTACGTGTTATTCGATTCTACCGATAGTAGATCGAGTATCAGTTAAAAACAAAATCGTATTTTTATTGTTTGAAAGCCGCGATATTTATTAGTTTAAATTGATGGTGACACCTTAACTAAGTAAATTACTAGAGGCAACAGCATTTTATGGCAGGTACAAAAATGTATAACTTTAATATTGAATAGCTTAATATGTAATACGGGGAAGAATGAATGGAACTTCCGTTACTTTTGTAATCTCCTTATACGATAATAATAGATTATACGATAATAGTGACATATGTAAGTACTTTATTTTTAAATTTGACTGGCCCGTTGGCGCAGTGGTTAATGACCCTACCTTCAGATCCCCGGGTCGTGGATTCGATTCCTGCCGAGGGCCAACATATTCTATTTCGAAAGAACCAACAATTTGTTGGTTCTTCGAGCCTTATGTGTATTTAAGTATGTATTTAAAATTATATATGTAGTATATTTACCAGTTGTATGTCACCCATAACACAAGTATTAAGTTACTTACTTTGGGGTCGGATGATCGTGTGTGTAAGTGTCCCATAATTATTATTTATAGATTTATTTTTGTATGCAGATAATTTATTCAAAGTTATATATATAACCTGAACATATATGTATATATTTTTATATACATAAAAAAGCTTTGGTAGTCCTGCGGTGAGAGCGAGACACCAATGCGATTTCTGTTAAAATATTACGTGTGATTGATGATTGCAATTTATCATACGCTTTTTGATGCAGCAAAATATCGCGAGGAAACCTACATATTTATATATTATAATTTTATTTTTATATTTATTATGTTTATATAATTTAATATAAAGGACGTATTGTGCGCCTCGGAGATTCATGTTTCAAATATCGATCAGTAAAGAACTAGGAAGCGAAACAAATTAAATAATAGTGATTTTGGCTACTTCAATGGACTACGGATCTTATCTGTGAGTGTATTTGTATTCAAAAGCTAAAATAAAGATTCTGATCGAGTCAGTTGTTTTGAGAACCCTGAACGCAACATTATTTATTAAAGCCTTTATTGTTTCCTTAAATACATACAACATTACATAAAATATTTTTACAATAATTATTACATTGACAGAATTTAAATTAATTTTGAATTTAAAGTTGCAATTACCAATAATTATTTAACTCAATTTATTGTAAAGTAGTAAGTAAAGTAAACAGCCTGTTACTATGCCCACTGCTGGGCTAAGGCCTCCTCTCTCTATTTTTGGAGAGAAGGATTGGAGCTAAGACCTACCACGCTGCTCCAATGCGGATTGGTAGGTTACACATATCCCTAGAAATTCTCTAGAGATATGCAGGTTTCCTCACGATGTTTTCCTTCACCGAAAAGCGTGTGATAAATTGCAATTATCAATTAGACACATAAGTTTTTAATAGAAAAACTCATTGGTGCCTGCCCGGGTTTGAACCTTTGTCGTCTCTAGAGAGTCGCACGGTCCCACCGCTAGGCTATCACAGCTTTTTACTCCACTCAATTTATATCATGTTTTAATGTCATAATTTCTAATTATAATCATATTAAGGACTTCTCTCGAGTAAAGACCTCCTCTAAATGTCTTAACGTATGTCTGTCAGAAGCTGTTTATATCCACTGGTTTCCTGCCCTCTCCACTCCTTATTTCCCGGTAATTCCTTACCTTCGTGACTGGACTCTGATGGACCGTAAAAGTCTGGAATAATTGTGGCCCATGACCAACGGTTTCTGGATGCTGCACGATCACGCGGACCGATCCATATCTCGTGCCGTACGCTATTTCTATCCAATTACCGCATAAATCTAGAAAAGACACGAGTTTAATCTCAGGCCTTATTAATACTTTGTTTAACTTATAGAATTAGGCGTTAGATACTTTGGACTTTGACTTATAGGTACATTTCCTTCAGAATAAATAGAGTTATGGAGATGTTAAAGCTCAATATGAATTGGCATGAACTCAAGTGATATCATTTAACAGATTTATGTCATTTTGTCAACTGAAATTTATACATGTAACGGAAATAAGTCACTCACTTGTTTTTGGAGTGAGGTATACAGATATAGCTGTAATTGGTTCTTGATTTGGGTCCTTATACAGTTGTGTTACTAGTAGATCGTTGTCTTTCATCCTTAATGGAAACTTTTGCATATCTGAAATAATGTTCAAAGGCACAACATTATGGATGTAAGGTTGCTTAGGGTTAGTTATTCTTAAATTTTTTGAAGGGATTTTCACACAACTCGATTTTATCTCGCTTGAAACCTTTTCGAAACTGAACAACACACAACAACATGTCTAAATACCACTTAAAGTCAATACTCCAATACCTTCAGACCGCCCAAAAGTTATACGTAATATTGAATTATGACTATTATAATACTATTAACAGGCAGACGTAGAGGTCCGGTCATCTCCAAAGTCATCAATGCCATATTTGCTTTATACAACCAATACAAAATACTAAATAATTTGATTGATTATTCAATTAATTTAAACACTTTTCACCAGAAACAATTAATTACCTACACCAGGATATCAATTCAATTCAATTCTGTATTTATTTCAGTTTATACAATTTCATCAAGTCACCATCATTTTGCGAAGGTGGTATTACAATAGTATAAATTATGCTCCATTTTCCATCCCCAGCTTACTAGGACAGTTAAAAAAAAACAAAAACTTTAAATAATGCTAAAAATGACATACAGAGGTATTAGAAAAGACTATACGTGTGTGTGTAAGAGAGAGAAGTGGTGTGTTTGTGCTTCATTTAACTCAAAACTCACCAATATAATTAATTGCGCCTGTAGCAGTTCCAAGTAATAGGAACGAGCCTGCTGTGTCGTAAGTAGTAAGATGCGCTACATCTTGCGTCTGCCAATGCTGGGTACTCGTGTGCCATACCCCAGCTTTACTTCGACTGCCCGCCCCACTTAACGCTACTAACTGAGGTCCTACAAAGAGTAGATGTTCAACGCGCACACCTAAATTGAAAGTACCTGAAACACAAAGAGAATTCACACATATTGCTTACGATCATGCGAAAACAGTTCGTAATGCATATGTCAAAGAATTCAAATTGGACGGGGGCAGTTTACGAACATGCAAACAGAGGTCGTAAATAAAGTTCCTAAGAACATATTATAGTGTTCAAATGCGCTTGACCCTAATTCTCTTGAACATTCAAGTGTTTATAAAAGTTTGTTTGCGATCTCCCTGAGGACTCGCAAACTTTCGAGAACATTGCCGGCATCGGTTCGTTCGATATATAAGCAGACGTATCGTGCGCCTCGACATTCAGTTTACGAATAGCGATCAAGACCGAAATACGAAGCGAAAATAAAAGTGAAATAATAGTGACCTCAGCTTTCTTATTGGACAAAGGAATGCATATAGACTGTAAGTACTAAGTGCGTAGTGAAAAATTAAATGAAGTATTTTAACGAGTCACCAGGTATTTTCATTCAAATCCACGAACCCCTAGACGTAACAATATATTATCATCATTATCCTACCCTTATCCCTAAGTGGGTATCGGCAAAATTCAATGCAACGAAAAATGAAAACAATCAATCGTTGACGTCTATATCTTTTGCTACGTTCTGTGTTATACACATTGACAAATTAAACTACTACACAGATTCACAAACACATACCGAACTAAAGTGATAGGGATTAACTGCCAAAAGAACGAACGATACAAATACCGTTCGTTCTTTTCGATCAATGATGAACCCAAAGGACGAAATCCACAAGTGAATTTTATGTATAAATAATGTTAAACAAAAGTACGCTAAAGCCGACAAGCAGAGGTTGCACCATCATGTGAACATCGAGGCTATCAACTTCTCGATAATACGGAATTAGTGAGAAAATTGAAATGGACTTTTTAGTTACGTGTAATGTAGTGATAAAATAGTGTAGTAATAATGCTGCTTAAAAGGACACAAGAACGAACTGTCTCATATAGTAAGAAAGACTAGTATAAGTCACTGGACCTTTTCTTAGATCTAAAATTAATTTATAAATTTAGGTTAATACAAAGTTGTTTATTATTAGCCTTGTGGCTAGATCGTAACTAAATAAAGTATTTTGTCATTTTGAATGTACTTTATAATAGTAAAAAAAAAAATCTCAATTCAACATACATGTAGCACATACATATAAGAACATGTGACACATATATGTTTTTATAACTATAGTGAGTAGTATTCATAGTTAATGTGTAGACACCGGCTACACTGCGGGAACTGTAGCACGAGAAGTTCTGCAGCATGACGTTAACGTCGTGTAAAGAGGTCATGGGCTCGAAACTAGTCGGAACTAGTCGTAAACGTTCAATACTCATGTCGGGTCCACGTTCAGAATAAAAACAACTCAAAAGCATCTTCTTCTTAACTGATCATAAACAACTGCTTAACCACTAAATATCGGATATAAAATACATATCTATTTTGTTTTATGCTATTCGATCATATCAGATAAAATCTAACACGTGTTTAGCAGTAGTTTTAAGATAAGATATAAATAAAAGTCTTACCTATTAAAGTTCGTCGAACTGGTTCCGTGTGCGTGGAAAATGCCCATAGCCTAACTAGGGGTCCACTAGCTATTCCCAACATCACGTCAGTGCCATTTGAGTTATTCCCACCGGAAGTCGCCCCACCGCTGGTCTTAGCATTGAGAGCTATCCTCTCTATAACCGAGTCCTGCACTGGTGATTGGAAAACTACGTACCAGCCACATGAATCTGTCAATCTGAAAGTGATTGGCTAAAGTCTTTCACTTGCACGTGTTATCGAAAACATTTCTTACTTATTTTTTATTTATTTATTTAATTTTTAAATCCGAAACAATATCCATACTTAATTAGTTGTTAGTAACAATTTTTCTTAAAAACTATGGTAGTAATAAACAATACATGAATTTTAACTAACATAAACTAAACTAAGAACTTACACTATTTACAAAGCTGTGATAGCCTAGCGGTGAGACCGTGCGACGCTCTAGAGACGACATAGGTTCAAACCCCGGGCAGGCACCAATGAGTTTTTCTATTAAAACTTATGTGTCTAATTGAAAATTGCAATTTATCACACGCTTTTCGGTGAAGGAAAACATCGTGAGGAAACCTGCATATCTCTAGAGTATTCTGTTGATACGTGTAACCTAGCAATCCGCATTGGAGCAGCGTGGTAGGTCTTAGCTCCAATCCTTCTCTCCAATAACGGAGAGAGGAGGCCTTAGCCCAGCAGTGGGCATAGTAACAGGCTGTTACTTTACTTTACTTTTATTTACAAATACCGTATATCGCTGCATGTGCGCCATTTCAGTGGTTCAGAAAGGGACTGTCGAGTTTACACGACAATGTTTTGAGAAGAGAGTTCCCAAATCTTTACATAAGCGACAAGCTTGTGCAAGATCGCGTGAAAGTCATCCATGCGAACTTTCGCAAACATAGCCGATGCACTATAGTATCGGGTTCTCCTTAGCACCGCTCTCATAACATTGTTATACTCAACATGCAACTATTAGATCAAATCAAATCAAAATATTCTTTATTCAAGTAAACTTGTAAACAAGTGCTTTTGAATCGTCAACTTTACTGCTGGTTCGGAAAGCTGTTCCTGCCGAGAAGAGCCAGCAAGAAACTCGGCGGTTGCTCTTTTAAAAATATAAATCTTAGAACTAGTGTGTGCACCTATATCCACACATCCTTATCATCTCAGTAACCTTCAACAGTATAGTAAGTAGGCTTTCTGTATCAGCCTCTTTTTAACAGTGTTTTTAAACTGCTGTAATGGCATGACCAAAATTACTTTAACAAGTAGAATGTAAGATTTATGAAGGTCTTTTTAGATATTCGCTCTCCGTGAGTCGTTATCTTTAATGATGAGGGTCGTGATCTTTACATACCAATCCTTTTTTACTATGTTCCGAAATTTGGTTCTATCTCTTGCGGTATAGATATAAAATAATTTGTTGGATCTTCGAGTCTAAGTGTATACTTAGATAGATAGATAGATAGATATAAACTTTATTGCACAAAACATAAAACATACAAAAACATACAATCACTTAAAGTAAACCTTATGTCTATGTACAAAGGGCGGCCTTATCACTGAATAGTGATCTCTTCCAGGCAACCCTTACTTGTATTTAAGTATGTATTTAAAATTACATACGTTGTATATTTACCAGTCCGTTACCCATAACACAAGTATTAAGTTACTTATTTTGGGGATAGACGGCCGTGTGTGTAAGTTACCCATATATTTATTTATTTATAGATAGCATTGCGATACTGGAGTCTTATGTTGATTTTGGTCGGTGCGCATGAGACACCCCCCTGGGCCTTTTCTTCTATGACAAGTAACTTTTTAAAGTTATTGTCACTCTTTTATTTTATTTTTAAATCCTGTATTCGTTTATGTGCCTTCTAAGCCGCTTAATTTAATAAGCAACTCTGTAGACATTTTGGTATAATTTTCTTCTCGTTCTTTAACTGATGGTCAACAACTCCTTGATATAGAGTGGACTTTCACACGATGCAATCTTGTAACACTTTGATTCAACGGGTCCCTGCCAACTTTTTTCGTCCTCTGTTATTTATTATTGCTGTGCAAATTTATGCACTGCAATAACAAATAACAGAAATAACTGCCTTCAAATCCAACTTGCGGTTAGTGATACTAAATTTACATACTACATGAAATCAGGGTATAGAAGGAGGCTTATATCGTAATATTGAGTTTGAGAGCTGGAAGAAATGTTTGCTTTACTTTTTAAGATTTTTTAAATTATTTTACCTGTAACCAGTCACAAAGTTTGTGTACGCAACTGCTATCCAGTTGTGGTGTGCTTTTATTATCTGTACTTTCATGTTTTCCTGCCATGTATTCCCTGCAACATACAAATTCAATTTATTCCTTCTTAATCTATTTGACTTTTTCAAACTTTTTTTTCAGACTTTTTTTTTATAATGAATAAATATTGAAAGTGGAAATATTCTGATTGAAGTAAGATAAACCTTAATAAAATGTGACTTTATTTTCATTTATTAATGCTAATTTTTATTCAAAGTGTTTCAATAAGATAATTACGAAAAAAATAACTTTTTTAACTATTCAGCAACTAAGTAATTATTGTTTGGTTATCTATATATTTGATATAAAAAATATGTAAGTGTTGTTTGAAATGTAATACTAATATTATCATTGCAAAAATTCTATCTTCCTTTCACTTGCAATCAAAGCTTAAATACCGGCCTCTTATGCAGGATACAAAAATTGCAGTTTTTCCTTCAAGATCTGACAAATACACATATACATCAGTGGGGGTATTTAAACATCAAAATTGAACGCAACTATTAATATAAATGTTGCATGTTCCACATTTCTGTTTCCTAAGCGATTACAATAAAGTTGCTATTGATAAGACATACAAATCAAATATAAAAACATATGTTATTTCAACACAAAAGATAAACTTACTCGAAACAATGTCTATATAATAACTTTAACTGGGACGTGTTCTCGCAGGTGGTGCTTTCAGCCAAGGTCGCAGGTTCGATTCCCAGTTGGTTTGTTCTTCGAGTCTGTTCTCTGTCTGAATATATAATTTAAGAATTTATTTGAAATTATATATGCATTTATTTAACAGTTGTTTGTCACCCATAATATAAGTATTAAGATATTTCCTTTCGGGAGAAATGTGAGACGACCATGTGTCCCGTATATTGATTTATTTGACTAACCTTCAGCCGCGCGCAATCCTTTGTGACTGTCAGTGTTGCCTAATGAAGCTGCCCTTGAGTGACCTCTACCACATCGACTGTAGGAAAATGATACTTATAATATAAAAATTAAATTAATTAACCTTGACATATCTTCAAGGTTACACCCACTAATAGTTTAGTTTTATTGTTTAAACATGTGTAAACATGGCACATTTAAATAATTAGTAAAATTCAGTTTTGCATATGGAAAGCACTAACAGTGTTCGTATTTAGCACACCAGCAGTAATTTGTCACTTATATTGTTGTTGAACAGTTAGTTTCATCATCTTGACTATAAAATTCTGATTAAATGCTTTTGACAAAATCTTCAAATACAACTTGGAATTTATTCTATGACTGATATTTTTTATTAAATTCATTTTAATTTAAAGTAAGCATCTCTTTTCATTACAATGAGTTTATACATATATGTCATATTATTTTAGTATCGAGTTGTAACTTAACAGACATTCTGATCTGATTGAGTGACCGGCAGTGTCATGAATTTATATTCTATGAGTTGTGAAATTTTAACATGTATGGTCGCTGGCAGCAGGGTGCAAGTCGGCCCAATTGTACCCCTATACAGAAACAAAGTATATAGAAAAATATCATAATTGTTACCTGACAGAGCCAAGCAGTAAAAAAAAAATTATATGTATAGAATAAATATTATTAATATTATTAAATATCTAAATATATTATATATATCTAATTTGAATAAAATTGATATTGTCCTTGTCTTACAAATAAGTAATCCTACCTCAACTGGTCTTGTGAAGGTATCCTGCCAACAGTGCGAAGGTCCAGGGATGAATTCCTAGAATGTGTTCTGTTAGCTGCTACATCTGTGTTTGAGGCTGTTGAATTTTTTCTTGAAATATTGCTGCCACTTCTCCCATTGCTGCCATTAGGAAGAGGGGTATTCACTACAATAATTATATAAATATAATCAACATCCATACTTAATATAATACATTAAAAAGTCTGTCTGTCTATCTGTCTTAAAAGATAAATAATTATGACAAACATAGGTTTGAGATATTGCATAGCTGTTAAAATGTATTTGAGTTACATATAGATATGTGGCAATTATAACAGGCATAACTACTGGGCACTGACTGTTAAACAGACACTTGTCAATAATGAGAATAAAAGAAGATTCAGCGTGCCCAGAGTGTGGAGAAGAAGAAACGAGTCTCCACCTTATGGCTGAGTGCCCCATGTACTCGCTGGTAAGATGGGAGATATTAGGTAAGGATGAAATTGAAGCTGATGACCTAACAAATATCTCCTTTAGGAATATTATAAGGTTTGTAAAAGCAACAGGTAGACTAGAGCAGGTGACACTGTCGGGACAACAGTGAAACCCTTGTCCCAACAAGGGGAAATGGGTGGAATAGTCCATTATTGGAGCTGACCACCAGTCCTGTACCGGCAGGCGTCCACAAAATTAGATAAGATAAGATACATATAGATAATAATCTATGAAAAATACAACGGTTCAACTTTTTTTGTGACTTTAGATTTATACTTTAATATTATCTGATAGATTAAATTCTTATTATCAGAAAATTAATGAACTATAATAATAAAAAAATAATTTTTATTTCATGACTTAAGGATCAGGATGAACAGAATCCCTTATGTTAATCCAGGCTATGAACTACTTTTGTTTCCTAATAATTTTTATCAAATTTAAATGTCATTAAATATTTTACTTTTACAGTTTCTAAATATTACTTACAGGGTGGTGGGAGATATCCATAAAACAAAACATCTCCGCAGGAAGAATGGTTCATTTCATCACATAGTGCGAGTCTCCTACTCAAAGGTGTAATACCAAAGTAGTCACACTCATGTCTTAGTGCCCTTATATTCACATTAGTAAGGTCTATATCTCTGGTTCTTAAGAAATTTAATATCAGACCAAATAAATTGGGATCCCGGTCTATAAATATGGCTCCTGTCTCATCCCGCACCGTGGGAATACGACCGCTCAAGAGGGCCGTGAAAAATGTATCGGGTACCCATGTTAAAGTGTGCCACGATGTTGAAAATCTATAAGACGATGCAAAAATATCCATGTTATTTTCAAACTAGAAAAAGAAAGTTCTTAATGCTATTAAAAGGCAATAAAACAGGAATATAATTTACCTTGTACCACCGATGTTTAAATTAACTATTTCTTGGTAGTTAGACATTTAAAGTATATTAGTAGATATTTTACTGATGTAGTACGTAGTTGAAACGATAAACAAAGATTTACTTAGACTTTCGAAAATAATTCATAGCGAAATTGACAACTCTCGTAATCAAATAACCGTCAAAGTCAAGTTATCAATGTCATTTTCTTACTAATCTACTGTTTGGTGTAGGTTTCGGCCATAGATTAGTTTCGGCCGTTTGGTGACAGTGAGGCGTGAGTGGAACTGACATTGTTTAAACACACCACACCATAATTATTATTAGATTATTAACTTAAAATATTATTTTACCTACCTACTAGTACTAAGCCCTCTTTATATATATAAATTATACAGGTACCATATATATATATACATCCTGTAACACATTTGGCGTCATGCACGTTGTGCATCATTATGGCGTCTCCTAGTTGCAGTAACTTATTTTATAATGTTTTTGCATATATTGCTTAGTTTTTTAATGCTATCCTTCGTAAGATATTTTCTTATCTTATAATTTTATTTATCTCAATATTCTTCTTGTAATCCTGCCCAAGAAAATCTGAACCCCATTTCAAAGTAGTGAACTTTTAGCTTCCTGAATATACTTCTCACAATTATCTACTACGCCGATATTTGCGCGTCCTGTGAGTCTGTGTGTGTAAATGCGACGTTGCCGGCCTAATATTTAGTTTCTATCTCTTTTTTTCCTGACAATCGAAGTAAAATAAAATGAAGTAGTTCTGATGTTGCAATCAGTACTGAACTTTATTAGGTTAATATCATAAAAAAACTCATATAGCAATATTACACGAAAAAAAGAAACCCAATATCAATATATGGATGACTGATATCAAAAATTCTCTTGTTAAACTGAAATATTAAAAGTGGGTTGGTGATCGCAAGGCTAAATCTTTCATATTTTTTATGTTGCTAGGATCTATTCAACCTTATGTAACTTCATCAGCCTTATGTAACTTCATGCCCATAGTTATACCACTATAACTAAAAGTCAGTGCCTTGTTAGTAAAAATAATTTACAGTTATTCACCGTCGACACAATTCTTATTCTTCTTTATCAACCGCTTGACGTCCACTGCTGGAAATAGGTCATGCGTTTTTCACATTACGCGATCCTGTGCCGCTTGCATCGTGGGTTTTCCGTTACATAGTTCCTTTTCTAGCACCTTCTTCGTACTATGGGCCTCGCTCACTGCCAATTCAGCTTTGCGACGAGCAAAGTTATACCGGTAATTTTGGATATCCTCGATTATGTTAATATCCTCCAGAGAATCTTGCAGAGCTATATTGTCATCAAATCTTAGGCCATATCCGTTTCAATCCAGAAGCTTAAAGATTTCTACTATATAAACAGCTTCTTGAAGATGAAATCACCCAAGCGCACGTCTCGACACAGTTTGATTAGTTTTTCAATTCTGTCTTGGACATGGACGGGCAGCATTTTTATACAAACACTTCAATTGAATTTGATTCAAATACAAATTGGACGTATCTAGAATCGAATTAGGATCTCTGGAGTGACTTAAATACAATCAAGGTCTCGAGCAATTCAATGGCCTCCTCATAACCTACAAGTGCCCATGCGAGTATATGTGATCCGTGGTGCTGTATGATGCGATGATGCCTTTCCGCAATATGGGCTTGTTCGAGAGGCTGATAGTCGTAGAACTTACGATAACCTCAGTATTTTGTGAGTTGATCGCGAACAAAGAGTCATACGTCACAGACGAGACAGAGAGTCATAGACGTGGCGAGGGACAAATGTTCAGAGACTCAGCCTACTTTCGATTTTACTATATATTCACTGATAACAATAAAGGTGGACATGTTACATGAACAATAGATTTAGATAACTATATCATAAATATATAAATTCTAGTAGCACTCTCAACGTCGTACGCGCCAATCTAAGCGTTCATTAACTCTCGATCATATAATATAATATGTGTTTTTTCCTGTTCCCGTAAGAAATAGGGTTTTTTATGTAATTTTTTTTCATAACATTTTTATTTTATCAGTAGTGTATAAGCCACTATTTTGCCAAATGTAATGTGCTATTTTACTCTATTTTGCCATATAATGTAAAAAAGCATCAATTAAAGTACTTAAACTTATTTTATTTACCTACTGCCATATGCATGTTTCAGATTTTTTTACGCTGAAGTGTGTGTATATTCTTGTATTTTACATATAATTTTCGTCTTCTAATTCAAAATTACTTTAAATAATAAGAAAAAACCAACCGGGCGAGCTGGCATCGCCGCGATTCGCAGACGCGAAATAAGCGATTTCTTAGTCAAAACATGACAGTGGTATACATCAACAAATATACACGCTACAACAGCGCCGCACCTCTGCTACGAATTCACCCGGAATTATTAATTATACAATTTCAACCACTAAGCCAACTTTTTGGCTTCTACCGATATTTGTTCTATAGCTTAGTAGAACTTATAGGATGCTAGTGCACACGTTGAAAAAAGTGGCGTCCGATATTCGGACGTCAAAAGTGCGGGGACGCCAGATTAAATGCAATTACGTTTTAATAAGACGCCAAGTTGCTTGCAGGATAAATATAGATAAAGACACACACAATATACACATAATATACAATATTAAACACATAAACATTAAGTTAGACATCACAGAAATTCTTCGGTGAAACGAAATTATCCTTACGTTGTTTTTTTTTACTGAAAATTGTATTATTAATAGTAAATATCAATTAAGAAAATATGTTTTTTATACTCACATATAGTTGTTTGAATTTAAACTTCCTATCTCTTGATTGGCATAAGTGATACCGTATAACGTATCTATGTATATTAACATTTCATCCGTCGCCCTTTCTATATATATACATGTATTCTTTGGCCATATCAGTGATAATATTGTGAAGCTTAAAATTTTCTTTACATGTTTTTTAAAAATTTGAGTTGATTGATTCGAATCTTGATCACATTTTAATACTTATTTACAACTGGCAATCTACAAAGAAACGAAACAGAGACGTGTCAGTCAGCCAGAAGTCAATCAATTTCAATGGAATTGTATTGTGAAAATTGATGTATGAGAATTTATTCGTAGAATATTTAAAGTAGCCGATAATACTATCTCTCACAAAGATGGAGACATCGGCAGAGCCGCATCTAGGCCATGGTCGCCCAAACAAAAAAGGGATATTTAATAATATGACCGGCTTTAGTACATTGATCACGGTTACAGTTTTGTCCCTAGCTTGGTTGGCCGGCTTTGCATCCCGGCTTTTCGCTGTTATTCGTTTTGAAAGTATTATTCATGAATTCGATCCTTGGTAAGTACTTTTAGTTATATAATAAATAAAATATATGAAGATATCACGTGAAACATTCACATTACGTGCTATTTATAAAAAGTGAAGGTTAATTTCTATTAATGATTTTTTAATTGTAGGTTTAACTACAGATCAACAGCATACATGGTGCAGCATGGGTTCTATAATTTCTTAAATTGGTTTGATGAACGAGCGTGGTACCCCCTTGGACGCATTGTGGGGGGTACAGTTTACCCTGGACTAATGATCACATCAGGGTCTATACATTGGGTGTTACATGCCCTGAATATACCTATTCATATAAGAGATATATGTGTGTTTCTTGCCCCAGTTTTCAGGTAATATATTCTATGTTGTTGTTACATAGTGATTATAATTTTTAGAGATCTTATTGAAATAGTAAACTCATATAACTGGTGTTAAGCAATAAAATACTTGCCTTATAAACTGAAGTGTTTTTAAGAGAAATGCTAAAGAATGTTGTTTTAAGAAATCATCTGTGTTTTAGTGGCTTAACAGCAATAGCTACATACTTGTTAACCTCAGAACTGTGGTCTCGTGGTGCTGGTCTGTTTGCTGCTTGTTTTATAGCCATAGTACCAGGATACAGCAGTCGATCAGTAGCAGGAAGTTATGATAATGAGGGAATTGCTATTTTTGCTTTACAATTCACATATTTCTTGTGGTTGAAGAGTTTAAAAACTGGATCAGTCTTCTGGTCTATTTGTACAGCACTGTCTTATTTTTATATGGTAAGTGTACAAGAATTATTATACATTTTTATACTCTAAGAATGCTGTATATCTGTGTATTGAGATTACAAATATCACAAGCATATAATAGAAGAACATAATTAATATCTGAATTCAAATCAGAGTTTCATGTTCACAATATGCAGTTTTTTTCCTGATAAATCCTATCACAACTATCCCATCAAGATAATATACATATGAATATATTTTGTTTAACTTAAAACTATTAAATGGGATGAGACACCCAAAATTGTGGTAGCATTTCCTCTTTGTCTCTTTCAAATACCAAAGAAATACTGAAATATGTTGACCTTGCTACAAGGTTTTAGCCCTAACCACCTTATAGAACTTTAAGAAGATTAATCAATGTTTATCTTGTATGATATCATGAGATCTAAGGATAAACCATGTTATGAAAGGTTTTCAAGATGGTAGCATAAAAACTAAATAGCCAAGAATTACAAAATGGAAATGATGTTGCCCTCAAAATGTTAATAATTTTATTTTCTTTTCAGATAAAAATATTTTTATGTTACTAAATTTTACTTATAAATGATTAATGTGTAGAAACCGGCTATACTAATGTCTTATTTTATCAGGTTAGCCTGACTAGATTTGATCCCATCCAGGGCACTTACTTATGTCCCGGGAGTATAGTCGGTTTCCACACATTAACTATAAATACTACTCATGATAGTTTAAATTAAAAAAAAAATACTTAAATTTATAAGGTAACTTTTTTAGGTATCAGCATGGGGTGGTTATGTGTTTATAATCAATTTGATACCTCTACATGTGTTTGTCCTGTTGATAATGGGCAGATTCTCCCAAAGGCTCTTTGTGAGCTACAGTGTATTTTATATTGTGGGACTTCTATTGTCAATGCAAATTCCATTTGTTGGATTCCAACCAATTCGTACTAGTGAACATATGGCTGCCTCAGGTAATTTTGATTGTTTTTAATAGTTGGATGTAGTTAGTAGTCATGATAAAATTTGTATATCAGGATGAATTTAAGTGATATTTTTTTTTTATAAAACTAATGGAAGGGCCACAAATTATAAGAGATGGAAGACGAAACTCATATACTTATATTTATCACATAAAAAAAGAGATAAAGCCTCATTTGCTTTCCCTTTTTTTATAAGTTAAACACTTTTAACCAAGTAGTTTTTGTAAGATTTGTTGACAGACATCAGATCATTGACATTGTACCCAAAATGTAAAAAAAAAATTGTGTTCTGTTATTGTAAAGTACTTTTTACATAACAGGATAGACATATAACTTATCAGCTTATAATAACTGAAAATTCAGCCTAAGAATAATTATAAAATTTATTGAACGTTAAAGCTTTAATTGGCTAATGATTTCTAATGCATATATATGTATAGAGTGGCCGCAATAAATAATGTATATAATTTTGATTACTCTCTTATCTTCACAGAGAAATGTAAGGTTTTAAATATTACTCAATAGTCATAATGAAGGTTGGATGATTTTTCACATTACCTTTGAAAACATTGAGTATGTTAGACAACTTTAGCTAGATGTAAATATTATTTACTAGACAATTTAGAGATTCCAATAAGAATTTATTACTTTGAAATTGCTAATTTTTCAAACATTTCATTTATAAGCTCAGTCTATACTATGCCAGTTCTATATTTTTAGCTCAATGAATAAATATTTATTGGTATATTTAAATAGTACTTACGAACAAGTTATCATACTGCTCTAATTATTCCAATTGTAAGAGTTGCTGTGTTACAGCAAGAACAAGATAATAATGGAAATAATTGTTTTTTGGCTTAATCACTCTGTTTGTTTATTCTCCATTATAAATATTATTATTTGTCTCTTCTATACAAAGAAGACACACAATATTGATGATTTTTGCAATCTTTTGCTCATCTATTTCTGTACCAAAAATTGTCTATCCGTTATTCCTTCCGAATGGAACGGAAAACAAAAACGTACTCATTTATAATATTTGTATGGATATAGTATAATATAGATATCATTTATAATACATATTAGTATCTTAAATACACACTTGTCACACTATCAGTTTTATTGACTGAATATACTTGACAGTGATAATGGACCAGTCCCAATAGAGCTTGGCATGTTTATCTAAGAACCGGCATTGGACTGTTCTAATGAGACGACTCCATGTTCACAAATTTATAATTCAGTTGTGACAGATTATCATGGATTTATACTTCAAAACTAAATTTTTATGATGCTCAATATAAACTTTGAACAAATATAATGAATGAATATATTTTTGTTGGTTCAAATCTATAGCAGGCACCAATGAATTTTTCTATTAAAGCCATATGTGTCTAATTGATAGTTGCAATTTATCACACGCTTTTCGGTGAAGGGAAACCTGCACTCGTGAGGAAACCTGCATATCTCTAGGGAATTATGGGGTTATGTGTAACCTACCAATCTACAATAGAGCTGCCTGGTGGATCTAAGCTCAAACTTTTCTCGAAAAAAAAATATAGAGGGATAATAAATGACGGTCTCCTTACTTTATATTCTTGTGTGAATTTTATCATCTCGAGAAATCAACAAGTATTTTATTGATAGTGTTCCCCATTAATCGTGTGGTTAAAACTCACTGATCCTATGCAACATTTTTTTCTGTCCGTTAATTTATATGAATATATGAAAGTATATAAAACGTTATATGAATTAATCGATTGTCTTGATTTTTCCAAGGTTAATCATAAGTGATTGATAAAATAAGAAAATAAAAATTCCTGTTTGTTAGCTGATATCATTTAAATTATTCAATATGCTTGGATTCTCGATATGTATTTTATTATTATATAACTAAAATCTCAATAGTTGACAGATTTTTCCGTATGTTTTTATACATTTTGTAAATAAAGACGAAATAGTGCAGACGGGATTCGGGCTATAGAAGGGTGAAAAAAATAAAACCGTGTTGATTGAATGACCTGGGCGAGTGACCCTTGCAAAAGTTTCGCTTGTTCAATAGCCAAAAACAGAAATATATAAGTGTTTTGAAATGATTTTAAAATTTTCTTTTATACATTTGCCATAATATCTTGTATGAGAATAGAATCAAATTTCATACTTTCTTTTAGGTGTGTTTGCCCTGTTAATGGCAGTGGGTATATTGAAGTATTTACACAGTCTTAATCCAAAGGGCCAATGGAAGCAGTTGCTCATAGTCGGTGGTCTAATTGCTGCGGTGCTCGTATTCCTTGTGGTGGTGTTGCTTACGTATATGGGAGTTATTGCTCCATGGAGCGGCAGGTGACACAAACATTTTCGTTGTAGCATATTTATTAAAATTATAGTACTATTTGTCAAGACAGCAATGACTAAATGTAACTAGTAACAAGAATTATGTTTTGTAAAGAGCAACCGCCGAGTTTCTTGCTGGCTCCACTCGTTAGGAACAGCTTTCCGAACCAGTCGTAGAGTTGACGATTCAAAAGCACTTGTTAACAAGTTTACTTGAATAAAGAATATATTGAATTTGAATTGCTCGTTTATTTGATGTTGAATATAAGAATAGTGTAGATAAATACATAAATTGATAAATATCACTCACTATGTCTATTAATAATATTAATCTCTATAATTCCCATAATTTGTTACAACTACAAAAAAAAGTAATTATATTTTATAGTTTTAAAAAAACGATGAAATTTTGAACCTAAAAAGGATGTATGTGAATGTGATGTGTGTGATGTATATGAATTACAAGATTTTATGTAGATAACAATTTTGCATGCATACAACGTAGTAAATTCTTTACTTGAAACCACCGAAAATGAACTCACAATATTCTGTTCAGATCATTTCGGATATTAACCTTAAGTAGAAACGTTGTATGCCACTTCTATATACTAAGATATTAATTTCGGTTTAAAGTATCGGTACTATCTGAGACTAAAATTTGATAGAGCAATCAAATAGAGTGTGAAAACTAGAATAAACCAACATCGAACAATAGTGCTTCGTAATTCACTTCTGCTGGTACCAGAAATTATTAAAAATAATTATCTGTATCCAATAGACCTGTGTTTGTATATTTAAAAAAAACATTTTGTCTTACCTGTAAACAAGCAAAGGTCACGTTCTCAATTGCCTTTATTGACATTCCGAGCTGTGAGTCAAGATCGTTAAAGTCCTCTAAACCAGGGCTTCTTAAACTTTTGTAAATCACGACCCCATTTATCATTGCGAGTTTCTTGACGACCCCATACAAATATAAAAGAAAAATAAATTAATATTTTTTGATGATTTATTTATTAGGTAACAATATATATTTACATATACTTATACATATGAAAATATATAGTTTTAGAATTCGTTTTGAAACATACAAAAATCCATCTGTCGGTGGAGATAGCTCAAAACCTTCAATAAATGCGCGCGTCTAGACGCTGCAAGTCCACTGTATTCCGCCAAGTCTAGTGATGTTATAAAATGGTCTATATAAATATTTGACATAAAATCTCTCGACCCCAGAAATTTGCTACGCGACCCCAAATGGGGTCGCAACCCATAGTTTAAGAAGCCCTGCTCGAAATAGTTCAATAATTATTATTTCATTATTAAAATATGTAAATGTATTTTCAATGTATATCTTGCAAATGTATGATAAGTAAGTTATTATATAGACACCTTGAGTTTCGAAAAATTATACTTGTAAACTAACTCACCTGTGTAAATACATACTACTTATTGTTTTTTTTTACAAGGGCTTAACAACCATTTAAAATACTAACGAATTTGAAATTTTTCTAATTAATTGTAAACAGGAGTATGAGTTATTTAATTTTATTAATTGAAACATTTTTTTTCCTGAAGCACTGAAGTTTTAACCTTGACTATTTTATTATTTTTGAATGGTTTTAGCATTTATATGTAGGTGGTAGGTATTTGAATATTTTTAATGGATTTTCTTCTTTCTTTTAACATTTACTCCTGCCCATACGTCTATTAAAGGAAAATTAATGTGATACGATCTTGCGCCGCTTCGATTCTGCTACAACAATCTACAATCTTCTTCGAAGTTTTCAGTCCATGTAGTTTTTAGACATCAATATTCCGTTTTCCAGTCCCGTACCAGTATTCCAAACCTTGGAAACCTTTAATAATCAAATAATTATAAATTGCATTGAATCATACACTTAAATTTCAAATCTTATTATAATTTGCCTGTTGACGGTTATGTCGAAGAATTATATTTAAACATTTTGAAATAATTTTCGCTTTACGTATTTTATTGAATTAATTTATGACTGAGTTTTCTTATAAACATTATTTTTATCCATTTTCTCTCTTTTTTATTTTTTATCACACACACATGAATGTGGTGTATGGGTTCACTTGTATTGTTTGAGTATAAACTTGTGTTATATATAGCACAGGTCCAAACTAGCACTAACTATATGTTAACTCACGTCAACTCACGACTACGGGTTCTGGTGTTACTGACGTGATGCGCTTTGAGATAGTGTGAGGTTTCCTTTGTACACTGGTATTAGTATGTTTATGTATTAGTAAGAATTACATATCTCAACCCACGTACGCTACAATGAAAATGTTAGAAAAAAAGTAACACATGTACAAAGGCGGCCTTTGAGTAACAGTAAGAAAAAGTCCGGAAGTGAAATAGAAAGAAAGAAAAATAACGAACTATGTACCTAAATATAAGGAATAAATTTAATGAACATTAATAGTTTTTTATGTTTATAACTTATTTATTTTAAATTTGTTTAACTATCTTATGAAATTATTTTCTTTTAGATTTTATTCTCTATGGGACACTGCTTATGCAAAGATACATATCCCTATAATAGCGTCAGTGTCCGAACATCAGCCAACAACATGGTCATCGTTTTTCTTCGATCTCCATGTACTTGTCTGTACTTTTCCTGTGGGTCTATGGTACTGTGTGAAGAATGTTAATGACGAGAGAGTTTTCGGTAAGTATATATGGGTTCATAAAATTAATTATCTTAATTTATTGTAATACTAGCTGTTGCTGCGGCTTCGCCCGCGTGGAGTTTTAAAATATTTATTGTAAATTAACCATAACCTGTTAGATAGACTGACAGATATATCTGTCAGTCTATCTAACAGGTCTCAGATATAGACATGCTGTCGCGGACTTTTTTGTAGTATTTGTATTGATGGTTTACGCAGCGCATGCGATTAAATCTCCCAGCAAGCAAGTTTTTAAAAGCTGCGTGATCTCTTCAACACACTTTACATAATGCCGATATATACTATTTACCTAAACCATCTGGAAGTATTGCACTATCTTTTGGTGAAAACCGTATAAAAATCCGTTCAGTAGATTTTGGGAAAATCGATTACATACAGACAGACAGCTTTTTGGGACTTTATTTTTTAATAAGTATTGTAGATCTATAAAAATACTACAAAAAATTCCGCGATAGCATGTCTCTATCTCTCACGGTTAACTTACAATAACTACTTTTATGTTCAAAATTTTGAAATTCGGGAAAAGTTTTGTACATTACTGAATTCCACGCGGGCGAAGCCGTTGTTGGCACAGCTAGTTATTGTAAAAAAACAAGCGTAGGTTGCTAATTTTATTATTATTATGGTATTATGGAACCGCGAAAAACGCCATTTCTATAAATTATTTAAACATGTTTTGTTTCCAGTGACTTTATACGCGCTGAGTGCGGTGTACTTTGCCGGTGTGATGGTGCGGCTCATGTTAACCTTGACGCCGGTTGTTTGCGTGCTTTCCGGGATCGCGTTCTCGATACTTCTTGATCTAGTTCTGCGAGAGGACGACCTTCCTATCACGCCTGTGGAACCGAACGACAAAACGCTGTATGACAAGGTACTGTATCAATTTTAACTTAAAAAACACATTAATTATATGGTAAAATTAAACAATTAACAAAATTCTGGTATATTGTGACAACGATTCTGCAACGAAAAACAATACTATGTGGATAATTTTTTGTATTGCTTTACACTTTAATACTAAACAACACTCACAAAATGGTACCCTGTACAAGAATTTAATAACTATATGTAACTAGTAATAAATATTATTCTTTGAAAAGAGCAACCGCCGAGTTTCTTGCCGGCTCTTCTCGGTAGAAACAGCTTTCCGAACCAGCAGTAGATGTTGATGATTCAAAAGCACTTGTTTATAAGTTTACTTGAATAAAGAATATTTTGAATTTCGAAAGTTATTTGACTTTTTTCCGTTTTGAAATATACATAGTACCGATATCACTATATTAAATGACCCCACTGTTTAATTGAAAGTAATAGATAACTCTGCTATAATTATATGTATTAAAAAATATATCAATAGCCTAAAATTGGA
The DNA here is from genome assembly GCA_947086505.1 of Morpho deidamia. Classification (NCBI taxonomy): domain Eukaryota; kingdom Metazoa; phylum Arthropoda; class Insecta; order Lepidoptera; family Nymphalidae; genus Morpho; species Morpho deidamia. The sequence goes on from CAMTZC010000003.1 coordinate 5,673,475, forward strand.
AAATTCACCCTAACACTCTTTGTTTAATAATAGTTCATTAACCTGGTGGAATGTGCGACGATGACGCTTAAATTCCTTGTTTTATCTCACTTTTTATTTATTTATTTAAATAATAGAGATAAAATTATTACAAAAATACAAAACCAAAAATCAAAGAAATTTGTTGGTGTGTAGACGCTTAGTTAGTGGGACTTATACTTATTAGAATTGAGTACTTATAGGCCCATAACACCATAAGCTAAATGACTCCGTTTATCGCATATTAATAAAAATAGATATGAATTATGAACAAATATCCTTCGAATCCTTGGATCTGTGGTTGGTCCGAATGTCAAAGTATAATACTTCGTATTACCTAATTTAACAAGTAAATCGCATTATGAAACTTAAAGTTAAAAAATAAGGTTTATTTTTGAATGGCGTGCTGCTATCAGCTACACACTGGCCCATTTGGGCAAGAACTATTGCATTATACATCATGACGCTAATTTTCAAAACGAAAAATATTGTCCTGTAGCTTAAGTACTTCATCAAATTAACTGAATTCTTGTTTAATTCTTCTTTAATCCTCAGGCTGGAAAAGTAAAGAAGCGAGAACAAACATCTCAAGCAGATGCAGGTTTAGGAATGAACGTCCGTTCAGGAGTCTTAATATCCTTCATGATATTGCTGATGCTGTTCTCAGTGCACTGCACCTGGGCGACTTCGAACGCTTACTCTAGTCCTAGCATCGTGCTGGCCAGTTATGGAAACGATGGGTAAGTTAATAATCAAAGGAAAATGGAAGAAAATTCGCGTGGTCATTGAATCGTTAATTGAACATGGCATTTTTAAAAAATATTGGCTCCACCAGAATATTAACATCTTAAACTATAATCTACACATTTTTTCGAGGTAAAAGTTTTCATATATCTTTGGAACTTAACAGATCTGATACAAAAGAGTAACACAATTCTAAAAAAATGACTCCTTCATTATTTTAGACAGAAATCTTCCAACGTCGTATATTTTTTAAATGTATTCTATCAAAGTATACAATTTTTAAATAGTGTTTTTATCTTTATTCCAGATCACGTAAGATCCTTGATGACTTTAGAGAAGCGTACGGTTGGCTGTCGCAGAACACAGCTGAGGATGCCAGAATTATGTCTTGGTGGGATTATGGTTACCAGGTAATATCAGTTTATTATATTTTCATATATAGAAAGTATCAAATTTTTTTGATAATCTCATCTAACGCCTGCTTAAATTGCATTGTCACAGGGTAACTATTTTTTTTGACATTTATATGTCAATATATTTTGAATGAAAAAAATCCTCTTAGAAATTGTGGAATACATAAAAAGCTAACTAAAGCTTTTTTTAACAATATTTTTGTCAAAAAGAATCTTAGATTATATTTTCAGATTTTGTCATCATACTAGTTGACACGGCAAACGTTGTTTTGCCACATAAATTATTTCTGGGGAATTTGTAGTATATTATAAAAAATAAACAAATTGTCGTAAATTTTTTTTTATTATTGGACATCCCTTAAACTTAGGGGTTTTAAAAATAGATAGTGGCCGATTCTAAAACCTACTGAATATGTATATAAAATTTCATAAAAAACGGTCAAGCCGTTTCGGAGGAATATGGTAACTAACATAGTGACAAGACAATTTTATATATGAGACTAGCAAAGCCCCGCGGTTTCACCCGCGTCCATACAGATCTCGAGTTTTATTTTGTAGATTAATTTATTATAAAAAATGGGTATCATTACTATTCTTGGCATAAGAGCTAACTCACCAAATGCAGGCCCTGCTATAACGGTCGCTGCAAGCAATGAATTTGTTATGGCATTATTTGCTTTCGATTTACATTCTTAAATTCGTAATATCTTTTAATTGGGATATCGGATTTTAATAATTTAAAAAGTATTTTACAGGTATTGAAACAGTTATTAATAAAATATCATTTAATAGGATAAGGATTAATACAGAGATATGAATAAAATGGTTTGATAATTGTCGGCACTTTTACTAACTTTTACAATTTAAAAAAGTAGTTATATTGGCATAACTATAATAGTTAGACATATGGTATCGCGGACTTTTTTATGGATATTGATACGTTCTATAATACTGTAGAACATTTTTTTGTTCTATCATCAATAGTTTCCGCAGCGCACGCGATGAAAGATGTTTACGACTAAATTTTTCCCAACTTATTACAGTTTTATTAGGGATCCCTATTATTTTGGAAAATGACATATAGCCTATGTTGCTCAGTGAAGAAGCAGCTTTCCAATGGTGAAAGAATTTTTGAAATCGGTCCAGTAGTTTTTGCGTGAAAACGTAACAAACATACATACAAACAAACAAACATACAAATCTTTCCTCTTTATAATATTAGTATAGATTAACAGTTATTAAGTTTTAAGTATATTTGCACTCGGGAATACTTTTTTAATTTTTTTTTATTATAATTGTCCCAGATTGCCGGTATGGGGAACAGAACGACTCTAGTGGACAATAACACTTGGAACAATTCGCACATAGCTCTAGTGGGCAAAGCAATGGCAAGTAACGAGAGTGCTGCGTACGATATAATGACCATGTTGGACGTGGATTACGTTCTGGTTATATTTGGTGGTGCTATTGGCTATTCCGGGGACGATATCAACAAGTTTATATGGATGGTGCGAATAGCTGAGGGTGAACACCCTAAAGATATTCATGTGAGTTATCTGTTCAATTTTAATATACTAATATAATATAATATAATAGACCACCCTCCTTTCTTACCGAGGTGTCGTAAGAGGCGACTAAGGTATGTGCCGTGTGGTATCCGGCTGCATAGAATAGACCACCCTCATTTCTTACCAAGGTGTCGTAAGAGGCGACTAAGGTATGTGCCGTGTGGTATCCGGCTGCATATAATAGACCATCCTCATTTCTTACCGAGGTGTCGTAAGAGGCGACTAAGGTATGTGCCGTGTGGTATCCGGCTGCATAGAATAGACCACCCTCATTTCTTACCGAGGTGTCGTAAGAGGCGACTAATGTATGTGCCGTGTGGTATCCGGCTGCATATAATAGACCACCCTCATTTCTTACCGAGGTGTCGTAAGAGGCGACTAAGGTATGTGCCGTGTGGTATCCGGCTGCATGGAATAGACCACCCTCATTTCTTACCGAGATGTCGTAAGAGCCGACTAAGGTATGTGCCGTGTGGTATCCGGCGGCATAGAATAGACCACCCTCATTTTTTACCGAGGTGTCGTAAGAGGCGGCTAAGGTATGTGCCGTGTGGTATCCGGCGGCATAGAATAGACCACCCTCATTTCTTACCGAGGTGTCGTAAGAGGCGACTAAGGTATGTGCCGTGTGGTATCCGGCGGCATAGAATAGACCACCCTCATTTCTTACCGAGATGTCGTAAGAGCCGACTAAGGTATGTGCCGTGTGGTATCCGGCTGCATAGAATAGACCACCCTCATTTCTTACCGAGGTGTCGTAAAAGGCGACTAAGGTAAGTTGACGTTAGGCAGGCGGGCGGTCGTAAAATACGTAGCCAAATCATGTGACAACATGTCTATGGCATGTTGTGCCGCCCTACTTAGAGTGGGATAAGGGCAGGAGAATGATTATCTGTTCAATTTTAAGTTTTTTTGACATAAACTACAGAAACTATAACATAACTACTTTGCTGTAAATATGGTTAAGCGAATGCATGTATTTTGTTGACATTTTTTTAACATTATTTTTAGAATTGGGTTGTTACTTTGTAGAGGTTCATAATATAAAGGAATAATATTATTTTTCCGTAATCAGCGATCAGTAATCGGATTAAAGCAAAACTTCAAATTTATATCGATGAAAAGTGACTAAGAATTACTTTGAGGTTATTGAGTTATTACTTTATACTTTTTTATTTTATTAATTAACTTATAGAAGTAGGTGTTACTTTGGACATTCATAGTATAAAAGGAATGATAGAATTACGTGCTATTATCCGCGTTTATTATTTTATTTTATATTATTGCTTTTTATGAAAAATACGAATTATAGCAAAATAATTCTATGATTACTTTTCTAAAAATATTAAAAATATATTTTTCACATAGGAAGCAGATTATTTCACAGAAAAAGGAGAATACAGAGTAGATTCCGAAGCGTCGAAAACAATGTTAAACTGTCTAATGTACAAATTATCATACTATAGGTGAGTGTCATTGTAAGATGCTAAAATATTGTTTTTTTTAATATTAAAAATGTGACCTAATTATACTGGCAAAATATTTTATCAATGTTTAATTTCCTCAATAATTTTGTATGTGTGTATTCAGGATGAATGAAAATCACTTTTTTACCCTCCATGTTACCCCATTGTATAAACATGTATAAGCTTGATTTGTCCTGATTTTCATTAATATAGAACTTTTGCATTTGTAAGCGAGTTTACTCTATATGAGTAAACTCCAGAAGTGTTATATTAGGATGATATTCGGATAATCCTATTATTTGATATATTACCTTTCTCATATTAAGGTTATCATACCTATTACCGGGCAATAGGCAAATATTAGTCAGTGATAAACAAATTATGGATTATCTTTTCCTTTCCATCGCTTAACCTACTGCAAACTACAAATGCGTCGTTAACATGAAACCCGACGTGGATGTGTAACAAAATATAATTTCTGACGTGCATATTAGTCTAGTACAATAGATTATCGTAGTGAAGCTGGGGCGGCTCTGGCTCGTGTAGCCCCCATTTTAAATAAAACCCTGGCGCCCCCTAGGCCTGACCCCTCCCCCCCGGACTAAAACTATTAACTTTGCCGTCGTAACAAAACAAAATTATTTACAAAAAAGTTTTTTCATATCCCAACAAGCTATTTTATAAGTAGGTATAGCTTACAGTATGGTATTAGTTATTGCCTTTTAAATTGGCCTATTACAAGCACTTTTGAATCGTCAAATTAAAATTAAATTGAAGCTACAACTGGTTCGGAAAGATGCTCTAACCGAGAAGAACCAGCAAGAAACTCGGCGGTCACTCTTTTAAAAAATAAATATTACAGTTTTGTATTAACTATTGTTAACAAACTTAGATTATAATATCGTCGTACATAGCTGGTCGCAACTCCTCCCCCCGCTTAGGGCGTGGCTCGTGACCATTGCACACCCTGCACTATAGGTTAAACCGCCCATGTAGTGAATACTCGTCCATTGCTTCTTTAACCGTCCCATGGCAAATTCATACAAAGCCTTTTGTATTTAGCAAATCAAATCATCACGATTTCTCGCTCTTTTTTCTTCAAACTGACTGTATGCTGTTAGCCCTAACGGCTTTTACAGCGTCACCGGGCGGGACGGGCGAGCGCAGAAGCATCGTCAAGGTTGCGAAATGCAGAGAGTAGAACGCAGAAGCTCTACTAGTGTCGGGGATCGTCGTCCTAAGGGTGCCTCCTGTGAGGCCGGACCACGGCTTAGGGCGACGCGTAGTGGAGGGCTGATGTAAGACTTTGATTAGTCATTGCGACTTCGGAAGGGTGGGGAGAAGCCACGATCGACCGACGTCAGAAAACAGGAACCTCGTCTTCGCCGGCGAAGACGCTGTGTCTGTGTATTACGTGTTTTTGTGTTCATTATTTGATCTTCAGGGTCATATAGGACGCTTTTTGGACGCCTATATTTTCGGTGGTCAGACCAATTTCTTGCTCACGGTTGGCGACTCGCTCCTACGAAATCCTAATACGGGTGTTATTTGTCTAATATCTGGTAACAGGTTAATTTTCAATCGCGTATTATAATACGGTACTACGCGGGCTGTATTATAATCCATATACACTTTGAGCAATCTAATGTTTGTGTTGGTGAATTTTATTTGAAAAAAACAACCGCCGAGTTTCTTGCTGGCTCTTCTCGATAGGAACAGCTTTCCGAACTAGCAGTAGATTTAGACGATTCAAAAGCACTTGTTTACAAGTTTACTTGAATAAAGAATATTTTGAATTTGAAATTATACCTATTACGAATATATTCATAAAATCTCTAGCATATTTGTTCTTTTTTTATGTTTATATTCCTCATTAATATATATCAACAAAATAAGAGATAATGAGTATATTATTATTTATAGAAGCAGGCGTTACTTTGCGGAATTCCATATTACAAGCAATATAACAGAACTAACTACTTTGGGGTGTCAAGAATCTCCGGAAGAGATTCCGCTGCCAACCCCGACGACTTGACCTGGCAACATATAACGCACGCACTTTGAGGGAAGACGAAAAGATACTCGAGCTGGAAGAAACAGTAAGCAAGTTGCGATGGGATGTCATAGGATTATCTGAAGTCCGAAGAGAGGGGGAGGACACGATGATTCTAAAATCCGGCAACCTGTTTTACTACCGGGAGGGCGACCAACAGTCCCAAGGTGGTATCGGGTTTCTCGTTCACAGGTCCCTTGTCAACAACATTGTTCAAGTCGAGAGTGTGTCGAGCAGGGTCGCGTTCCTTATACTCAGAATTACCAAACGGTATTCGCTGAAGGTCATACAGGTTTACGCACCGACATCGGCATATCGAGACGAAGAGGTGGAGGCCATGTATGAGGATATATCTAGAGCCATGCATGCCTCTAAAACCTTCTACACTGTTGTGATGGGGGATTTCAACGCAAAGCTGGGCACGCGAAGCGGCACAGAGGTTAGAGTAGGGCATTTTGGATACGGGCAACGGAACCATAGGGGCCAGATGCTGGCCGATTTCTTGGAGAGGGAGGACCTCTATATGATGAATTCTTTCTTCAAGAAACAGCCGCATCGAAAATGGACTTGGATTAGTCCTGACGGTTCCACGAGAAACGAGATTGACTTCATTATGTCAACCAGGCGTCATATATTCAATGATGTCTCTGTGATCAACACCGTAAAGACGGGGAGCGATCACCGCATGGTCAGAGGCTCATTGAATATATGCGTACAGCTGGAAAGATCCAGACTAGTGAAGTCTACGCTCCGACCAACTCGAGGCCATATTCAAAACCCTGAGAATTTCCAACTCGAGCTGATGAACCGTTTTGATTGCCTAGCTGACTGCGCTTCTGTGGACGATGTAAACAACAGGTTGGTGGAAACTGTCCATTCGGTGGGGTCAACATTCTATAAGACACACCGTAAGAGAACTAATAAATTCTCGACCCAGACTCTCAAGCTCATGGCTGAGAGGAACGAAATGAGGCTACAATCTTCAGTGGACGCGACGCGCTACCGTCTGATCAATAAACAAATCTCTAAGGCTCAGAAATGTGACCTGCGACACTTCAACACTGAATACATTCGTGGTACCATTGAGCGTAACAGGGGCTCAAAAGTGTTCGCAAGAGATTTGTCTATTGGGCAGAGGCAGCTGACGCGATTGAAGACCGATACTGGTAGTATCATTTCGTCTCGACCTGAGATTTTGAGAGAGGTTGAGATGTTCTATGGGCAGTTATACACCTCAACACAACAGCCTGTTGTCAATTTGGCAAAAGATCCTCGAGCCAAGTTGACCCGACACTACACCGAAGATATCCCGGACGTCAGCCTTTACGAGATTAGTATGGCTCTCAAACAACTCAAGAACAACAAGGCTCCAGGTGACGACGGAATCACAACCGAACTCCTGAAGGCGGGTGGTAAACCGGTACTTAAAGTCCTTCAGCGACTGTTCAATTCCGTCATTCACGAAGGAACTCTGCCGGAAGCATGGTACAGGAGCGTGGTGGTTCTTTTCTTCAAGAAAGGTGATAACACCCTATTGAAGAATTATAGACCCATCGCGCTGCTGAATCATGTTTATAAGTTGTTTTCGAGAGTCATAACGAACCGTCTCGCTCGTAGGTTCGACGACTTCCAGCCTCCCGAACAAGCCGGTTTCCGAAAAGGCTATAGTACCATAGACCACGTATTCACGCTGCGGCAGGTTATACAGAAGACCGAGGAGTATAACCAGCCACTTTGCTTGGCGTTCGTGGACTATGAGAAGGCCTTCGATTCGGTGGAAACATGGGCTGTGTTAAGATCGCTCCAGAGATGCCGAATCGACTATCGGTACGTCCAAGTGTTGAAGTGTTTGTATGAAAACGCCACAATGTCTGTCCGTATCCAAGACAAAACTACGAGACCAATCCAAATGCGGCGAGGTGTGCGACAGGGAGATGTCATCTCTCCGAAGCTGTTTACCGCTGCATTGGAGGATGTCTTTAAGCTTTTGGATTGGAACGGATACGGCATCAACATCAACGGCGAGTACATCACTCACCTTAGATTTGCCGACGACATAGTCGTTATGGCAGAGTCTCTGGAGGACCTTAACACAATGCTCGACGACCTCAGCAGAGTATCTCAACAGGTGGGCCTCAAAATGAACATGAGTAAGACGAAAATTATGTCTAACTCGCATGTTCCGCTCCACCCAGTCATCGTTGAGAACTCTGCACTCGAAATTGTAGACGAATATATATACCTGGGACATACAGTCCAGCTAGGTAGGTCCAATTTCGAGAAAGAGGTTAGTCGCCGAATCCAACTCGGATGGGCAGCGTTCGGGAAGCTACGCGAGATCTTTTCGTCCAAGATACCTCAGTGCCTGAAGACCAAGGTTTTCGAACAGTGCGTGTTGCCAGTGCTAACCTATGGATCCGAAACATGGTCGCTGACTATGGGCCTCATAAGAAAGCTCAGAGTCACTCAACGGGCGATGGAGCGAGCTATGCTCGGGGTTTCTCTACGTGATCAAATCAGAAATGAGGAGATCCGTAGAAGAACTAGAGTCACCGACATAGCTCAGCGTGTCGCGGAGCTGAAGTGGCGATGGGCGGGGCACATAGTGCGGAGAACCGATGGACGTTGGGGTCTCAAGGTGTTAGAATGGCGACCCCACACCGGAAAGCGCAGCGTCGGCAGGCCCCCAACGAGGTGGACAGACGACCTCAAAAAGGTCGCGGGGAGCCGCTGGATCCAAGCGGCGCAAGATCGTGTGGTGTGGAGATCCCGTGAAGAGACCTATGTCCAGCAGTGGACGTCCATCGGTTGACGAAGAAGAAGAAGAAGAAGAACTACTTTGCTATAATCCGCACGGGTTAAGTGAATGCATGCAAAGCCAATGTGTATGAAGCAGGCAAAATCTACGTACCTTATACATGCAGGACAAGCCACCACATGCACCCCAAGGCGCAATTCACCAGCAACAACGCACACAAAAGCAGCACACACACCCACCACCACAATCTCGACGATCGTTTCGCTCCGAAACCGAAGCATCACCAGGAGGATAGGCTCCACGACATTACGATTTTTGGCTTTGCATGCATTCACTTAACCCGTGCGGATTATAGCAAAGTAGTTAGTTCTGTTATATTGATTGAGTATATTATTATTAAATATATATGCTTTTTTAGATACGATAGCGGCGGAAGTCCGCCAGGGTATGACCGCACCCGAGGCGCCTTGCCCGGCCACCGCGGTTTCAAACTCACTTATCTGGAAGAAGCCTACACCACAGAGCATTGGCTCGTTAGGATTTATAGGTAACGTTCATAGATATCAGTGACTTCATTTACGACACAGCTAAAATTTGAAAGAAAGAAAGAAAAACAAACTAAAAGACAAAACACGAATGAGTTTGTCCCTTAAAACTTATGTGTCTAATTGATAATTACGATTTATCTCACGCTTTTTGGTGAAGGAAAACATATCCCTAAATAATTCTAGGGTAATTTGTAACCTACCAATTGGAGCATTCCGCACTTTTTAATAGCTATTTGAAGTTTCTAAAGCATTTATGTGTAAAATTCCATATGAAGTAAATTTATCTAAAATCAATTTCAGAGTTAAAAAGCCGGATGAATTTAACCGGCCGCGTCTACCTTTGGCGAAAAGGACAATACCTACAACCAATTTTATGTCGAAAAAGGTACAATTAAGTTCTTTTACAATAATACAAATCATCATTCTTCTGCCCTTATCCCACTCTAAGTGGGGTCGGCACAATACGTTTTTCTCATCAATTCTCTCCTATCATTTGTCAACTAGCGTTACTCCTTTTATATGCATGTCGTACTTCACACAATCCAAAATCTTTTTAGATCTCCTCTAGTTCATCCACATTCATATTTAACACTAGTATTGTTACATGATTTTCATCCCTCCTTATTATATGTCCATACTATCTTACTTCACTTCATTGCACTTCTCGTCTTTTCTATTATGCGCGTATCTTTCAGACATAATAAAATAATAATAAATTTAACGTATAATTACACACACGGTATAATAACGTATAATCACACAAATTCAAAATATTCTTTACTCAAGTAAATTTGTTAATACAAGTGATTGTGACTCGTCAAAATCTACTGCTAGATCGGAAAGCTGTTCCTACCGATAAGAGCCAGCAAGAAACTCGGTGTTCATTCATTCATCGGTGTTCATTTCATTGTATATTAAGATTATGGTATATAGTAAAGTATATTTCTATTCTATTTTACTTTTGAGATGCAAATATATTTTACACTAAGATGTTTTGGCACATCTGATATAATGAAAATGTTGACTTTAAAATAAAAGTTCGTTTTAATTGCAGCTCGCTTTTGGTCTAGGATCGATGGTATAGTAAAAAGTATATATTAGTTTTGTTTACTATTGATGTTGTGATTAAATACTATTAATTATATTAGATTTTAATTTTATTAATTTATTAGTATATTATCTTAATTAATTTTCAAAATGTATATTATTTATATATAAATATATTATACCTTAAAATCGCTGAAACCGAGACAATGCATGTACTCAATAATAAACGTGCATAAATATGTACTTATGGGATTCGTGAAAAAACTCAGCGATCCATACAAAAGCATGGTTTTATATTTATTTTATATTATTTATTTATATCTATAATTAATTCCACGCGATGAAACATACTAAAAATCTGAGATTTTTTGCATGTCTATATGTAATATTATTTCATTATTTAACCTTAACCAAAATAGTACTTTTATTTTCATGTATTGAATAAAATCACAATAAAAATTTACCAAAATAATTTATGAGAGGTATAGCCTACTTTGCTATAATATAATTTAATAATTTAATATAATGTGTGAACCTGAATTTTTATGTGTCATGAATTTTACATTTTACGATATACCCAGTGATATTTTCAAATATAATTAACGAAATCGTAGAATTTACTGATTATAATATAATTAGTATAATTATATTATAATCCGGTATTTAGAATTGAAGACCTGAAGCATTCACAAGCTTGCCGGGTCTGTAATCCTAGCTAGCTTTCCACATTATATTTCAATGAAATCATACCAGTAAGAATATGTATATTGATTAATATTTGTTGTTTGTATCCGAAAGTATGATCGTTGTTGTATAGTTTCGTTTTAATAAGGGCTTGAACACAAACCTGCGATACGACGCGATGCGAATTCGCAACGCAGAAAGTTGCGACACGAATTGCTGCGATGCGATTTCGTGCGGCAAGGCGTCTCCCAGGGTGACCATTCTTTCACCGACCGTCAACCGTGCTAAACGTATTTTAAATTGAAAACTAGATAGTGACATGGATCGTAAATAGAAGTGTGCACTTTTGTTATTTCTTAGGAGATACAGGAAAAAAAAACAAAAAAGAATTTGGGTTCATGCATTTATTACTGTTATGAATCCAATATAAAATATGAAGCTTTGGAAACCTACCGTTTTGATTATTTTAGAATGAGCATATTTCAACGGCTTTTAAGTTTATTATCACCATATATTCAGAAACGATCGTACAAGGGGTGAATTCCTGTTTGCCTCTGGAAATGATTGGCCTCACTATCCGGGAAGTGAAGTAAAACATTAATTGTTTACATAAGTTTCGCAGTCTCAGACCGAACTAAACATAATATGGTTAACAAGAGTGACGTAACATCGCAGAAATACGCGATGCTAATCAGTTCGTATGTTCTTGCGATTCGTCGTGCGAGGTCGAAGGCTTTTGCGATGCGACGTCGCACCGCAGTTTTGTGTACAAGCCCTTAAAAGATGATTTAACATATTGAATATATTTTTTTTATAACAGACATCAAAAAGGAGAAAAGGTGTCCTGAAAAACAAGCCGACGTTAGTGAAGGGCAAGAAAATAACAAAGTTGTAGTGGTGCAATTATGGAGGCGGCCTAGTGATGTCATATCAGTAGTATTTATGCAGTGTTCAATACCGGACTTAGCAATGATACATAGTCTTGGTACTTTAGCGTATATGGGCTGTATGCGTTCGTTAACTGTTGGCATATTTGGTTTGGTCCCTGATAATATGAATTTACTATCTAATTGAAATGTTATTTGCTTATTGCTAATCACTGCATTAAAAATTTCCAATATTTTACTACAAACACCTCAGGTTTAATTTACTTGGACAATATAAAGAACTTTGATTAAAGGGAACAATGTTAATTGTTAATGCCTGAATTGACTTCTCAATATTCTGTGATCAGTGTGCTAAGTGTCTTTATACCCTACTCGATTGCGTTAGTGTAATGCCAATTTATATGGCGCTAAAACATTGGCAATCTCGCACTCACCTTGTTTCTTTTAAGCCAGTCCTTTTTTGTTATAGAGACTTAATCCTTTGTCCCTAAGGAATGTGTGAAGCTGGTAGGGACCAAAGATCTAAGTATTTCCTCATTTTTGGTATAATGAGGTGCCTTATTGTACTTACGTCATATACATAGTCTTTTGTATTGTAACATTTTTATACACTCTACAATAATGTGATATAATCTCTGTCGGTTTGAGTATTGGTATTGGTAAAAAAAAGTAGCGAAGATTTTATTTAGACTCCATTGACTATTGACTAGATCAGGTATAGGTACCCGGTACCATAGGTACCTAACCTACCTAGGTACTTAGGTACCTAACATAGGTACCTAGGTAACTGGCCGACTGCTTCGTTCTAAACATCGATGTGCATTATTTGTTGCCGGGTACTATATACCATGTTTGAGCCATTTTATAAATCGTATTAAGTATAACCGAAAAAAAACCTCAATAAAATTAGGAGTAAAGTGCCATCATTGGAAATCACAAACATGAAATAAACATTCTATGATAGTAAAATGGATTTTATACATGATTATAGTTTGGAATATTTAAATTGCAAATCCAAATCAAAACAGAGATGTAGAGATGTTTTGATTGTACGTGATTGTTTATTAAACAGGTTAGAGGTATTGAGTTGCTCTTTGTGAAAGCCTTAATTTGGTGTTATAAAATGTAAATGACAACAAGTACAATCTGTTACTGTTAAAAAGGGTTCAATGGACACTAATACCGTTTTGAGATTGATGTGGAAATATTACTCTTTAACTTGACATAAACTAAGAATTAAGTAGTGGTAAATCTGGAGCAATAAGATTTTATCTAAGATCTGTTAAATCGAATATTGTAAAGTATATATTTATTTATAGAATTTCCTGGTGATTGGTTACTCTATATAATTATGAAATTTGCGTATGGACATCAGTGACAAACGACGATGCAAGCGTTAACTAGAACATTTTAACTCATATTAGTAATATTAGCAAATTTCTTACCGATTTTAGCACGACTTTGTGTTCGGTTACCGGTGGGTAACTACCCACGGTTTAAGTTTCGGAACATAAAGTGATTTCGGTCAATATTTCACTAAAGATCTTATAACCAATCTGTAAATCAAACTACATTTGTGATCGTATTGTATGATATATTTATACGTTTTAACTTTAATGGTATTTGAACTAAGTGTTAAAATATACAGTTATACCAACATTATAGATTGTATAAAAATACCACGAGTTTATTGGAACACTGCATAATTGCTACTGATACGTGTACTTGATCTATGACTGACACCCAATACTTTAAATATTTAGTCTGTTAGAAGTGTTTCTTAAATTTTTAAATGATTTTATTTAAATTATTTTCACGCACCAATTACATGGACATTGATATATTAACAATAAATAATTGCACAATGCGTTAGATTATTGCTGACGGTGGTATGGCTCAAAAATAAAAAATTGATTTGAAACATCGACTTTTAGAGAATCCAGGGCTATTAACTGAATTTAAATATTAATAAAGCTTACCTTTGAGTGTTGAGCTTAATCTTGTTATCTAATGAACTACAAGAAGATTAAGATATATCTCCGTAACAATATGATATTCTATAAAACTTCCATAAGGCTTGCATAGGACATAAAGTCCTATGCAAGCGTCACGTTCGAGAATTAAAAAGTGCCTGACGCACAGACTGACAGAAACTGCGAAATCTATTAGTGCTGTCTATTACTTTTAATCCTGGTTCAAGGGTAACGAAGATCTCTATAGAGAGTTCAAACACCCCACCATAATTCGTCTCTGGAAGTGCTTTTCGGTGTCGTATTTCGAAACTTAAGGTGTTTAAAAGCCGATAGAGCTATTGACATATTATAAATTCGAATATTTTTTTATAATTTGATGTACCATTCTTACATTTTATAAGTATTTAGTTTAATAATTATTGATGTTTTTAGCTATCGGTTATATAATTCTTTATAGTATTATAACAATAATTTGGCCATACCACGGAAGCTAAGTTATTTGTAAGATAATTATTTTTAATAAATATCTATGTCCATGTAAAGGTTTTTAAAACTATTGTTCGAAGAGGGTATCGTGTTTGTAATTGCTACGTCCATTTGTATATTTGAATAATATAGAAATATTATATTTTGTCCTTTTAACGCCGTGTTTGTTCTTAATTAAAACCTTTCGTAAATAGTGTTGCCAGAGGAAATTTTCATTTTTTAAGACCTTATACCAAATATTACTGTTTGTGCAGCGATAATTTTGTTAAATTAAAAAAAATGTTATTTCGAAGACTTGAGAACCTGTGTACTTTTGTTAAGTTATTGAGTGTACTAAAAACTCTATTTTTTATTAGTTTTATAATGGAGGACACTTACAAGAATAAATATGTACCAATTTTGCTACGGCAAACGAAACAGCTGACTATATTTGCTTCTATGTATGTATTAGTTGAACGATTTACATGACGCTGTGTAAATCATTATTTAGGTGTTTTTTAATGGAATTCTGGCAACATTGATACAACTCACCTTACTTTATAGTACTTATCAAAATATATTTTAATTTAACAGAACAGTGTTTTGTACGAGTATTTAAGAAACCAATCACATCACATAATGCAATAATATTTTAGGGACTACATTGTTGAAATAGTGTTAAAAGTGAACACCAAAGTTTAATTACGTGCTGGTCAACCCAATAATAATTTGTAAGATTTTTGACATATTTTCATATTAATAAAGTTTGAAATTCAAATGATGGAAATCCGAGTCAAGACCAGTTTTAGCCATTATCACAGTCTAGATTAAACAACGTACACTGTTGGAAGTAAATGCTTAATAGAAATATAATTTCTATATTTTTATGCATATAATACACACGATGCAATCCAAATAGAGTTATTTCCTTTGTTTCCAACAGTAAATTTATTGATGAACTTGTATATCAGTAGTATTGCCCAATATTCTTATATCCAGTATACACTCGGTGAGTGGTTTTTTGATTAAATTATGGAGATTACTCATGTGGATTGTATTATTAAGGAAATTATTAGAAAATACCGTGATTACTGCTATAAAAATGCATAAAATTACAAGACAAGATTGGCAAAACGGACTCAAGTTTTATAGCTCGCAAATTTTATATTTGATTACTCCATAACATTACATCAATATTGTGTTGTCAGGTGTACAGTACAGCATAAAATATTCATTTACTAATTATAAGTTATAATTGCTTGTGTCGATGGGATTTCCAGAATATTTTGTCATATCCCGGATACATTGATGTAAAATTTATTTCCGTATCATACATAGTGTTAACCAGCTTGTTGTCTAGATCATATTGTTGACGTCTTCGTTAGACAGTGATGTTTTCTTTAATAATCTCTGTGTCGCGGATGATGTTACGTCTTTTAATTTTATTGTTGAACAGCACTATTTTTGTTTTACATATTTTCTAACAGAGTTTTATTCATATGTAAGATTTCATTGTAGTAGTTATACAATGTTCTTAATAAACGGCTAAAAATATTATTTTTTTATTTACTACTGGTCCGGCCACTGTCATTGGCAGTTAAAAATAACTGCTCCGATCGCCACCCAACTGGATTATCAGCTGGGTCAGTCTAAATATTATCTGGAAATTTTATTAAAGTCGGTCCAGCCGTTTCGGTGTCTATAAAGAATATACGTACATACTTTCTAGGTGGACGTTGAGCGCCACCAAAAGTAAACGTAAAGTCAAGTTCAATTTTTTTTTCTGATTATATGTGATACTAACTATCACGCCGAGTGGTATCCGGCAGAATAGAATAGACCACCCTCATTTCTTACTGAGGTGTCGTAAGAGGCGACTAAGGTATGTGCCGTGTGGTATTCGACTGCATAGAATAGACCACTCTCATTTCTTACCGAGGTGTAAAAGGCGACTAAGGTAAGTTGATATCAGGCAGGCGGTCGGTCGTTAAATACGTAGCCAAATCTGTGACAACATGGTTGTAACATGTTGACCCCACGACCCCACTTAGAGTGGGATAAGGGCAGGAGAATAATGATGTAACACTAACTACCATGTGCTATGTTTCATTTATCAACAAAAGCGTCCACTAACGGCAGAATAATGAATTAGCATATAAATCCTAGGAATTTGAATTTATAGCAGAAAAGAAAAATTTAACTTGATATGATGAATAAAGGATTCTCGAAAATTCGTCAAATCAGTATATGGTTCAGCAGCGGTATGATTTTGATTCTTCCATCGATTTTTAGACATCTAGGTTACTATTTTTAGTATGATTTAAAAGATAAGTGTAGAAATAAGGGAATTGATAAATTTGACTTTTACAGCTTTCAATAAATTTCAAAATAGATTTCTTGATTTATTTTTGTTATATCACGTTTTCGTACCCTGACAACTAAGCTAAATAAGAGATTTTTTCAGACGGTATGAATGGATTATAGGAATAAAGAAAAAACAAATTGACAAAACCTTCACCATATATTTATTATTAATAAAGACAATCTAAAAGATCACTTAATAGTCATTGTCTTAAAAAATTAGTTACCCTAATAAATTTATCAATATATATATAGTTTATTTCATTACTTATTGTTTCAAAGATATGCGAAGTTGTGAAGAGTCGGGGGGACAGGACTCGAGAATAATCGTTGTTCTTATGAATCATCACATTCAATATAAATAACAATGAATCTAAAATTTATAAGTAACACATATACACTTTCCAATGATTATCTAATCCAGTGTTTAAGCTAAATTCTTACAACCATTAATGAACTAACGTGACTACGAAGAATTGTGCTAATCTAAAGAGGTGTCTACAGTTTTTATAGTATTTAAAGACTTTGTAATTTACAGAATATTTAAAATCACAACACAGAGTGTAATATCAAATTATCGTGCATTCGGCACGCTTCAGTTTATTTCTACGGTTACATTACAAGTAAAGTACGTATAAATTCCCGTGCTGTACTACCACAACACAACATGTAATTTTAAAAGATTTTTTTTTCAACTTGCCGTGTATGTGTGAGAAGGTGATATCTTTCAGGTTTTTTGACCTAATTTGACCTACTTTCGACCTTTTGACCTACTTTGCCGAATCCAACTCGGATGGGCAGCGTTCGGGAAGCTACGCGAGATCTTTTCGTCCGAAATACCTCAGTGTCTGAAGACCAGGGTCTTCGACCAGTGCGTGTTGCCAGTGATGACCTACGGATCTGAAACGTGGTCGCTCACTATGGGCCTTATAAGAAAGCTCAGAGTCGCTCAGCGGGCGATGGAGCGAGCTATGCTCGGGGTGTCTCGATCGAGATCAAATCAGGAATGAGGAGATCCGTGAAGAACTAGAGTCACCGACATAGCTCAGCGTGTCGCGAAGCTGAAGTGGCGATGGGCGGGGCACATAGTGCGGAGAAGCGATGGACGCTGGGTAGACCCCCTACGAGGTGGACAGACGACCTCAAAAAGGTCGCAGGGAGCCACTGGATCCAGGCAGCGCAAGATCGTGTGGTGTGGCGATCCCATGAAGAGGCCTATGTCCAGCAGTGGACGTTGATCGGCTGACGAAGAAGAAGAAGAAGAAGAAGACCTACTTCTCGGGGTTCGATTGGGCTAAAATTTTACATACTGGTCCAGTTCCGATGACAATGCATGTTTGTGATAAGCAAGACTTGACGCTGTTGCCAGGATTGGAACCAGGCGAGGGAACTCCTCGGTTAATAGTAGCGACATGAAATTTTCTTAAAAGCTTTTTTAACTTGTTTATAAATTACACTGAAAAATGACAATTCAATTTTAATTTACCAGCAGGGTCATCTCGTTTGCGCGGAGGCAAGCGGGGTACGGGTCTCGAGGCGTACCTTTGCCCGGGTTGGTCTTTGCAAGCTTTAGTGTGTGGGTTGTGTTCAGGCTGTAAGTTTAGGTTTACCCTAAATAGGTTAGGTCCGCTGGGTCTCGGGTTTTAATTATTTAATTATTATATTTTTTTATTATTAATAATTATAATAATTATAATTTATATTTACATATAATTTTACTGGCCCGTTGGCGCTGTGGGTAGTGACCCTGCCTTCAGCTCCGCGGGTCGCGGGTTCGATTCCCGCCGAGGGCCAACATTTTCTATAAACAATTTGATGGTTCTTTGAGCCTGGGTGTATATTTGTATTTAAGTATTATTTAAAATTATATATGTTGTATATTTTCTGGTTGTCCGTCAACCATAACACAAGTATTAAGTTACTTTGGGGACGGACGACCGTGTGTGTAAGTGTATATTTATTTATTATTTTTATTTATTATTTATCTCGAAATCAAGGCCGTTAGTAACTATATATCTTAAGATATTTCCGTAAGATTAAGTGTATACGTATACGTATTGGAAATGAAATTGTATATATCAATCACATATCCTGTAAATTAAATCGAAAACATCTTACCGAACTTAACATACTTAAAAACAAAGTCATATCAATATTGTAATAAATAATTTGAATATTTATTTTTATAATTTGTTTTTTTTATTACTGTTTTGTATATACATATATCATGTTATATTATTTGAATAAATTAATACTGCATCTTTATTGACTAGATTGTTTTGTTTAAAATAAGTTTCAACGGTGATCTTCTTTATAATTTAAATAAGATATTATTAAATTACTAAGAAATATTATTAATTAATAAAAGTGTTAATAACTTTGTGGTAGTACAGCATGTCACAGTGAAGAATGGATTGACACATCTTACACATTTATTCGATACAAAATTAGAAGAATATATTATTCACTTAGTGTTATATAATATTATTAATACCACATATAACATTGTGTTGACACAAATACATAATAATATATACAATTTTAATATATCTAGTGTAAAAATATATAAGTAAATAATAGTAAGAAGAAAACATTTATAGGAGACATCACGATAGGAATAGACTAAGAGGGTAGGATTACACTAAAGAAAATTAAACACTCATTTAAGTATGGCTTATTATAGCTGTTACTATCTCATGTTTACACGACAAATGATACGGTATACATTTTATTACCCAGTAATAGATTTTTACTCTTTGTTAAATTGACTTCTATTTATTGTATCGTCATACAAGATTTCCAAATATAAGAAACGACAATTTACGGTATGCAGTCAATCTGAACTATGAGCAACTATCGCGTAGATAGTATCGTAGTTTAGAATCTCATAACATTTAATAATTTTGTCACGTTATAAATACTGAAAGAACAATCTTAATAGTCAAAGAATTATTAGTATTATGGTGATTATTATTTGTCTGAGATAATTGGCCCATAACTGTTAGTTTAGTCTATAAATGTCAGTCTAACAATTATGATGAATAGATTCATTAAGGTTGCTTATTATCTCAATAATACAGTATCTAGGGCAATTAGACATAATGTATATTTAAAAATAAACTAACTATTACTCATATGTGAGGCACGTAGAATAAATAGATAAAATACATTTAATTTTACCCGCCTTGTAGTCTACTTAAATAAACAAACTTGAATAAATTAAACATTGTTCTTTCATCGTCATTTTCTTTGATCGTTTATTTTACCTCATGAAGCGATAATTTGTTTATTTTTTGTTAATAAAGAAGCCTATACTGTTTCTATATTAAAAGATTAATTAACACGTAAAATAATTTTCTAGCAACGATTGAACTAATACCAATCCACTGTATGGCAACTCTGTTCGCGCAGAGTTGACGTAGTGAATCGTAAATAAATGCAATTTCCAGTGCTTCCGCGAATTGATTTTAATAAAACAACGAAAACAACAACAATATAAAAATAAAATTGTAAGGCACTTCTATATTTCAATAATGACTTTATTTTTATTCGAGCGTTTACTAAAAAGTATGCGCCATATTATGAAACTAAGATGTAGGAAGCACAGCGCAAATGTTTTAAATTATACGCTAAATATTTAATACCCAACTTTAGACTTATATTCTTATATTTCCAGGCGCCTACATTATTAGATAAAATGTGTATTTACACATTCATTTACAAGTGAAAATGAAAATAAGGTTTTTTTTCAAAGCAGCGCGTTTTAGTATAGCAATTTACTTAAATGAAAAATATAACTTATTTTTAGCAAATAATGAAAGTTTATTTCAAATTTAACGAAATATCGTTATTGAAATAACATCATATTATAATAACATTATTAAATCTGGCGTTGCGCTTCCTCTTTAAACAGGAAAGACAGTGTTTAGTTTAGTGTTTATATTATTATTTAAATATATATTTTGCTTTGCCACTTGCAATTAGAGAACAACTGCGATATCCCTATTATAGAAAGAAAAATAATATTTCGAATACACAACGTTTAGAAGAAATTTATGCAATTTTCAGTCTTAGCAGCTAAAGTAGTGTTAAAAATATTATTGGAGGGACTTGTCTTTAATATTTCGTAAATTTATGTCATAGACGGTCTATCATCGGTTATTTATGTCCGGTACGGTATTGGAAAATATATTATTTGGGTAACGCGACTTATACATGCGAATTTATACATATAACTATGATCTGTGCGTTGATAAATTATTTATTAAACTGACCATGGTAAATATAATATATGTAATACTGTAGGTTAATAAACGAATAACTGTACTTAATTATCAAATTAGTTTAGCTTAGTGGCAGTATGGGCAGTACCTACAATATATCAGTTTTTTACCTGCCGTCTAAACTTATACTATTTGATATCAAAGACAAGTCTACTACGAATACAATCTATATAAAATAAGACACTTTATCGGTTGAATATATTAATTTTAAATAGGATTATATTTGAGAAACTTTTAAATAAACGATAATAGTATTATATATTGTATAATAGATTTATAGTTGCTACAATTTAACCCAATATCTATTCACCATGGTCACTTTTAATATTTCTATATTTAGAACTTTAAATTTTTCGTAGCGAATTTAAAGCACTATTTCAATATCGTAATCATTTTGGCAAATGCATATGTATATGTTTTAGTTAACTTTGTCCTTATCTTATAAACCATAATTGTCTTTAATTACGTAATTTTCTGAAAATTCGGTAATAATTGGGATATAACAATTGAAAAATTATTAATAATTAACATTTTACCATAAAAGACTCGTCTTCTTATTTAAAATAGAACACAACCAAATAATCACACGAAATAGTGATTCATAAATATTTTGATTTTCACCTTAAAAATATCTATTCATCTAACACCTAGAATTCTAAAAGTTTTGGTAATCATTGTTACATGACACCGTTGGCACGACATTTGATACTTGCAGAATGAGGTAAGTTGTTCCACAATAGGTAAAGAGTCACTGTTATATGCTCATTTCAGATTTAGTAAAATACTTATTAAATAATTAATATTTTAATATGAATAAAGTCTTAGAATCATAAATATTTATTTTATCTGCCTTATATGTATGTTTGGAAGGCGTAAGTTGAAGGAAGGTGGAATATTGCAAGTTAAATTTGAACCACATCCCAGTGTCGGATTGAGCTAAAATTTTACATACTGGTTCAGTCCCAATGCATGTTTATAATAAGCATGACCTGATGCTGATGCCAGGGTTGGCTCCAGTTTTTTACTTGTTTTATTAATTTCATATGGTTCTTTGGCTTATTTATTTTCTAATTGATCATATTTTGTCATTATAATTTGTTTTTTAATGAAAACATACACAGAAATACAAATATTTTATATAAACTTGTAAAACATCGAGTGTTAGATTTATATTGGCTATTATATAATTAATACAAAATTTTACAAATTGCTCCAGTAATGTGGTAGGTATAGTTTTTTTTGAGCTCCTTACCTCATTCTCAACTACTTATATATAAACAATAAGAGTATTTTGATTTTAGTGTTATGTTTTGGCATATTTCTATTCAAGTACAGATGGAGCGAAGAAAAAATTGCTTTACATCC
Source organism: Morpho deidamia (assembly GCA_947086505.1). Taxonomy (NCBI): domain Eukaryota; kingdom Metazoa; phylum Arthropoda; class Insecta; order Lepidoptera; family Nymphalidae; genus Morpho; species Morpho deidamia. The sequence continues at coordinate 5,696,108 of CAMTZC010000003.1, forward strand.
GTACATTTAAAGTACGTTAAATATCCATCGTACAATTATATATTAGTTTTTTTTTAAATAAAGCCTTCATTTCCGTACAAGCCAATCGTGTTTATTAATCCACGCAACATAGCCTAAAACGGTTAACTTAAAACAGTAAAGGATTTTAGGTATTTTATAATACAAATATGTCTTTTTGTAGGAATACTGTCCAAATAAATCTAGTTGTTAGAAATAGTAATGACGTCTATGGAAAGACAAAAGTTCAATTCGACAGTTATGTACAAATGTGATTAACGCCAATTGATTGGAAACATTTATTATTAATAAATTAAAATAGTAATTTTGACGTATTGAGAAATAAGAGTTTTCCATTCAAAATAAATATGATAAGTTCTAATTTAATAATTTGATTGTGATTCATGGTAATAGTTTTGGCAGTCTGTTTTGTATTCGATGTTCGAAAAGGCAGTAGAATTCTTCTTAATAAAATGTAGGCCCTGAAGAACTAGATTCTAGGCCTTTAATAAATTAAAAGAATAATCAAATTTAAATAAGGTATTATGATTAGTGAAAAGTTATATGTAACACTTAAATTAGAACTAAAATGCAGCATGTTACTTTTTGTTACAAATTTTTGGTATTATGGATTATATTTTTATTTTGAATTCGCAGGCACGTTTCTAATTTTAATAGTTTTTGGCATCTAATGCGTTCTTAATACATAACTACCAATTAAGAATTCTCACAACCGCAGAATACTATTATAACGGGGTTTAGATTTTGGCAGCTGAAATATTCGATAACACGCAGATCTACAATATTGTTATATAATTGAGCAACAGTTTATTGCCCGATTTGTACATTTAATTTAAATAATACACAGATTATTTAAAACAATAAACATTACATATTATCACAACACGTAAGGTACACGTACATACAATTAGTTAAGTACAATTTACATTCGATGAAAATAATTTATCTACTTTAGAAAGTTAACTAAGTATATAACAAGATATCAAATTATACGAGATACCGTAGAACAATCAATAACAAGGAACTACTTAATAAAATTACCAACATAAAATATAGTATCTTGAGCATTTCGATAATATTTGTGTAAAAAAATATTGTTTTATCCCTTTCCTTTATTATTTCGGCTTCTGCGAATGTGGATCAAAGATAAATGAAAGCACAATAACCTTTTGTGACGGTAAGAATAAAAATATGTATTTTTCATAACCTTTAAATTCTTTTAGGTATTCTGGACTTTTACTTTGTTTTATTCCTTATATATGAAGCGCTCTCACTCGATGTAAATAAACATAGTACTTTATTACTAAAAATATATCTTATTTAGTTTATGAGCGAAACAAACTTTGATCGGACATTCGCAGAACGGCACTCAATATATCTGTCAATATTTTTCTAAAACTGCATCGATATGTGACTAATTTACGGTACGGATAACGAATTGAATTCCGTTGTCTTAAATTAAATTTATCTAAAACATTCACGCATCCAAAATACGCCCCACATAATTATCTAGTATGACTAGAGAAACAAAACTTAAAAAGTAAAAGATAAAACAACAACAAGAGAGTGAGCAAACAAGCTAATGTAATTCAATAGTGAGCTGGGCTCGCAATAAAATCAAACAATTCAATAGAGGTAGTGTACAAAAGTAATAATAAAATTATTTTGCTATAATCCACGATAAAGTAAATAGAAAAAATATATAGTGCTAAATTAAGTACATTTGAGTCGCGCCCAGCGAGCTGCTGCACGCAGTTCCCGCCGCGATAACGTCGTGTAAAGAGCTCATGAATAACTGCCCCTGATGGATTCGAAACTAGTCGGCCTAATCCGATAAAATTAAACGTGAGTATAGCCGGTATCTATATATTAACTATGAATACTCACGATAGTTTAAATTTTAAAAATAATTTTATTATTACTTTTGTATTATGGATCTCCGCAAAGTAACGCCTAATTCTATAAAAGAGGTAGTGTAGTTACTACACGAGTTACGTTAAAGTATCACACGTAGCTGTAATATAAATATTAATAGATTTATATTAATTCACTAAAGCTCACCGATCGAGCCATAGCGTGAAAGGACTATTGAAATATTGATTGATTTATTTACAACATCACACTTGCAAAGTCACATTGAAGTCTGTCATATAAAAACTTTACGAAGACCTTATCTACAATTATCAATCGTTATACAAAATATTTTTACGCGATTTCATATAGCTTAGCGTTATGTATCTCGAAATACTTATTAATCGGTTTAATTACGTTTATTTACCCCAAGATCTAATCTTTCTAGTTGCTTATCACTAAATTAGTTCATCTAAGTCACTTTAATTTACTGTTTAAAATTATCTGCAGTTGTATTGATTAACAATAGTGAGTACATTTGAATTGTATGGTTGGTTACAAAACACTTGGGCGTCACTCGAGTATTAACGGGCGGTTGTGATGTGCATACTCGACCACTGAAGTACTCATATTTGCATGATTGTGTGATATAACATAATATTAATAAGTAATTTGGGAAAACATAACTTATTATTAACGATGATTAGTCGCAAGGAGAACGCCGCGAGCGGTATGAGTGAGAGAGTAATTACTGTGCGTGCGGTTTGCTTTGGAATTCGGCAGTCGCTTGCGATCTGTCGTCAGATCTCTCGACCTTTTCATAAGGTTTTTCGAGTTTAGGCCTTCTCGGCTCGGCGTCAAGTGGCCGGTGCGACTTCATGTGTGCACTACGACTTTTTACTTTGTTAAATACTCTGAAACATAATAGGGCACATATTAAGAAATAGCAACAGAAGATGAAAGAAATATAAAGCAAAACAAAATAGTAAATTGTGAAACGTAGCACAAAGCTAAGCAAAGCGTGTATAAGTGAGTCGTTTGTAAAAATTGTGAATCTACATTATTTTATGTACATAAAACATCAATACACAAATTTATTTCGATTACTCTCCAAGTGCATAAATAAAATTTATATAGAACACCAATTCCAATGGACTTAAAACTCCCTAATGTATTTTTTTATATTTACAACAATATTTGACATAGTGTGGTCCCTGGGACAGGAAAGATATAATATCTTTGCTCAAATCTTTATGAACGCACAATCGCAAACCAATTTAGCTCGTTTTAAATTTTCATACATTTTGAAATACTTAAAAATTCCTTATTTCAAATGAGTTACGTTTGCGCATTCAATAACATAAGATTACAATGTGCATAAATTGTCACAGGAAACGTTCTATGTCGCAATAAATTTACATTTTATTTCAATGATAGATTGTTCCTGAGAAGTCTAATACATTGATTTTTATGATATTACACTATTGATATTATATGAATTAACTTTTGTCATCGATCTTTCATTCTTTTGTTCTTTAGTTACTATGACAATAAAGTAAATAGCACAATCATTAACAATGAAATCAGTGCAATGGAAACTTAGTAAACACGCTAGATTAAAAGTTTTTCGTTAATTTTACGAAGGTGAATTAACGCTGTCCTAACTTTTAAATAAATAAAGACATACGCAATTTAAGATACAGTCATTTCTTTAATACGTAGTTACACCTATAAAATGAGGTACAAAATTATGTTAATATCAAACTATTTAAGTTAAATTGCGTTTGCGAATATTTGCTGTGTAGGCCGTATAAGGGCAGCGCTATGCGGTGTATTCCGAGTCTTGGCACTTACTTTCCGCAGATTTTGCACGGAAACTCTTCTCCGTCATAAGCGGTCGGGGGCGACACACACGATGTTGAGACAGCTGTTGAATTCTGCCCTACCGAGCCCTGGATGTAAACAATTCGACCGCGTTAACATCCTACTTATCATTACTATTCTGTGAACCTGAACACAAAATGTAGGCCAGTGTTCGTAGCAGTGCTTACTTGGGTGGCTTGAGCGTCGTTCCAACTTCGTAAGTAGAGCGTTTTGTAATCTTTAGTTACCTTCTTCCAGAAGTAGTAGAACTGCACACATTGTTTGGAATCCTTTGTTCTTATCTGTAATAAGAAATCGTTGTTAAGATTCTTTTCATTATCAAATACTATCTTGTTCTAAGGTTTTGATTTTATCAGTCTTACCAGCTGTGATATTCTTAAGAAGTCCTTATCGTATTGGCTTAATCCTAATAAAAAGGCTTCTACTTCATCCGGTGTCCATCGAGACTCATGTTGTGAAGGTGCAGCAGGTCGAGACATAAGTCGTAAAGTGGCAGCGCGAATGTCACCACCGCATTCGCCTAAAGTCTGTAAGGCGTATTCTCTTGTGTGTCCCCCAACAGGCATAGCAGCACACATAGCTAGCTCCATAAACATCCGAACTATAAACAAAATATTTATTAATACCAGATAAGGAAATAGATTTGGATGGTATCAATGTAGCTTATAGTGAGTACTTGCATAAATTTAAGTGGCCACATAACACCAAAAGTAAGTCTATAGTATAGACTCGTAGATGTTAAAAGTACTTGATTTAAGTATAATACTTAAACTATACCTTCAAAAGTTCCCACAATAATTTCAGAAGATGGCCGCTAATAATAAGGTTAATTACCAAATGGCTATTGAACACAATAAAACATTAGCATAGCACACAATCATTTTTGAATGAGTGTTGCTCAAATTATTATTTTTTTAAAATTGTAAAGTAAGATAGGAATAGAAAAGGTTATAAAATGTTTAAATACGTAGCCTGTCTAAACAGTAATTATAAATATGGTTATTACAGACAACGGTTTTGTTGGGAAAATCTTGACAAACATATATACACGGGTTATTATTATAACGTATGGATATTTTAATCAAGGGGTATAATATAATTTTGGAGGTCTACCAATAATAAACTTCCGTGGAAAACAGTTTTTACGTTTTAATTTTAAATGTGTAATAAAATAGAAAAATTGCGTAATAAGATGTTGTTGATATTGATTTTTACTTTGTTAAAATTGTTATTGCAATAATGTTTTAACCAATCTATCTAACAGTTTAAAAATAATGAATGAAAACATACAGTTATGTTTCTAAAGTTAATTTCTCATATGGCTATTTAGACTACTTTAAGAGTATTAAGAGTACTTTTTTATGCTTTAGACTAATTTAGTTCATAAAAATTATTTTGTTAATAATATATGTATTGTAATGTGTTACCTTCACTGTCATCAAGGGCATCATTAATACCAGGATCCCAAAGAAGCTGCTCAGGTATTCGATGAAGATCTATACGATCATTACATAAAGCTGGTAAATCTGCTTGGTAATCTGATCCAATGTTTATTTGAGGTAAGCGAGGTTCATCTAATTGTGATAATACATCAGCATCAACTCGTAGACCTAAAAAGCATATATATTCTTTAGTTGTATTTAGAAATTTTTTATTAAACTTAGGATTGGTGGTTGGTAGGCACATACCATTTGACAGTTCTGTGAATAAACCGGGACCTTCTCTTTCTGGCGGCAGAATTGGTTGCGGTGTATAGTGATTAGTTATTCGACGCATGCGCGAACGGTATGGCCCTGCTGGAGATGCGCGTCTCTTACGCCTTTGTGGCGAGGCTGGTACACTGCTCGGACTTAAAAATACTGCTGGCAAAGGGTCGCGGCCTTCTACACATACCTGGAAAAACAAAAATATAAAAAAGATCGAAGAAATAAAAGAAGAAAAGAATATAAAGAAGAAGAGAAGATGATCAGTAAAGTTTAAAGATTAATTATGTCATATTAGTTTTTACTAAAATATTCACTTGAAGGCTATTATCAGTCCATTGTTGTAAAGGTGTTGTTATTTGAGCCATTGGGCGATGTTGACGACGAATGGATCGTTGGTGTGGGAAATCTCGTGGACTGCTAGACAAAAGTGGGTCTTCAGAGTTGAGCATGATTCTTCTTGCAGTAGGAGGTGGCTCTAAATATGCGTCGAGTGATCGACATTCCTCTGGTAATACCTCTTCTAATGCCTCTTCGACCTGAAATAATATAATTCCATATTATTTATAATTTAAAAATTATTAACTTAAATATATATTATTTTATACCTCTTCTTGACTTGACATTGTAGCTGTAAAGAAAGCTGCTGACAATGGTGACGATGCTCGTGGTACTGTGTGAGCTGGTGAATGGGCATCATGCGATGCTGGGGGTGTTGGATAAGCTAAACCAGGAGATGGTTCCGGTTGTGCCGAATAACTTCCACTTGGGGAAGAGGCTGCATATGTTAAGCCAGGTGAATCACCGGTATAAGAAAGGCCAGGCGAACTTTCTGTATATCCAATTCCGGGTGACGCTACAGGAGAGCCACCATGACACGCTCCGAAATCAGCTAGAGATTCTGGGAGAGGGGAATTTAATACGGCAGCTAGTCTTCGACTGGACGGGAAGGTAACTGGTGATCGTTCTCGAATTGATGCAGCAACATTTGCATAATCTTCTAATGAGGCAAGTTCATCTAGTTGGTCTGATGAGGTCGTAAATTGGAACGTATCTTCATTGAGAGCGGGAGAAAAATATCCATCATCGGAATTAAATGACACTCCAAATAATTCAGGTCTAAACGTAAATTCTTGTTTAGGTGAAACTTGACCTGGATCTGACGCCGAGCGCTTCACAACCTGAATACAAAACCCTTTCATTAGCTTAAAATATAATTTAAAATATTCAATAGTGCCTTATATTAAATAATTTATCAATGCGAACCTTTGAACTGCCCTTTTTTAATAACTCGATTAGTGTGGAATCTCTGGCAATATTTGGAGGTATCGTAACTATTGACGGCGTTCGTGGTGGCATAAATTGAGTAGACGGAGAAATTGTTGACGCTACTGCGTTTGTTGCTTTAATTGTAGATAATGGTGGTGGAGCTGGAGCAATAAACCCCGAACGTGACGTGACAGCATCTGTAGATGTACCTGAAAATAAATTCATATTTACTGTTTAATATGTTAAGTGAAAATAAAAATCTGGGGTTTACTATATACCTATGGACGGCGATGTCGTTATTGTAGCACCACGACGACTTATAATCTTTTCTTCAATCAATGCTCTTACGGAAACAGAAGCTGTTTGTAACGGTGGTCCAGTAGACTCTTTTTTATCAAGCTTTTTGCTGTCTGAATCCTGAATAATTAAATAAATACAAATGAATTCAATTAATATCTTTGAAGGTTCCATTCACTTTAAAATAAGATATACAAAAATACCTTTTTGAAATAACCACCATGTAAACGCATATGCCCGTTGAGCGCTGGAATATTTTTGAACTTGCGATGGCACAGGTTACATTCAACTTGTTTTATATCAGTTCCACGGGGTGGTCCGGACCCACTATTGCTGTTTGACCCACTTCCACTGCTACTGGATCCACATTTTGGGATGCTTTGTTGTGTCTGTAAAATTAATGATTTTAAACAACATTAAGAACTTATAAGCCTTATGTAATTTGTAATTTCAAGGTGAAAACTTTCAATCCTGAATAGCTCGTTAATATTTCAAGTTAATTAATGTATTTTAATAGACTAACCGCAATCTTCGTAGGTTTAAAAGGGATTTTAATTATAGGTTGATTCTGTGCAGAAAATTAAGGCAATTTTAAGAAAAGCTCCTCTCAACAACTTGGAATTTGTTTCATACTAATTTTGCAGAAAAAATTTGCACTATTTACTACAATAATTTATCACAAAGCAGCAACGCATTGCAATAATTCATGTAGAATTTTAATTAGTGGCGGACATCCGGAAAACCTCTGCGTAGCCGCCAGACGAATATTTCCTTTAATGTTACACTAGAATTAATAAAATATCGATTATAAAAGTCCGGTTTGACTGATCCATTCATACAAGAAGCAAGAAATTGAACTTTATACAATTTATTTAAAAAGCACTGGATAAATTATAACTAAAAATACATCATCATTCCGATGTCAGTGCTCAGTAGTTCATTGCTAAGCTGCTGCTGGCGGAATTGTTAAATGTAAATATATATTACCCTCGATATTTTGTAATCAAGCAGTTTGGTGAAAGCACATAAAACAGAAAATGAAAATTCATTAAATTTAATTTTATATTAAGTTATCTAGACCAGTCTATAAAATTATTTTGTATATGATAACGATGAAAATTTGATGTATAAAAATAACATGTACGTAAAGAAAAATATTTACGTTCATGCTATTTTTGTATTTTTAGGGCTACAAGGTAATATGTTCTTTGGGCACCTTAGATAAGCGTGAGTAATATGTTCGGGAATAATAAATGTGACAAGCAATTTATCTCAGTTTTTTCTGCGTGGAAACATTGGCAAACGTCATTAGGACGACTCGTTAAGTTAATCTTGCCAATCAGGATATTGTGCGTAATTTTATAATTTGAATGTTTCTTTTACGTTCATTAAATTAATTATTTAATATGTCATACTTATGAAGTACAATTAAAAAAGGGTAAAGAATTTCTGACAATTAGTCGATATTTTAATATCAAATAAACACATGCTAATAGTAGGGTAGCCTTTGCCTAGTAACCATTATCAAGTTGCTTGTTTAGGATCATTAAGGCAATTGATTTTAACATTTTATAAAAGGTTTCATAATTTATTTTTTCCATGTCATTTGTTTTACGAATTCTGCATGTATAGGGTATGAATAAAGATAGTACAATCGAAATTTAGCATTACATATATTTATCTTTATCGCGGATTATAGCAAAATATTGTCATTAATTTTTGGATTTCTGAGACTAGCATCTACAGACCTTATTAATTTGCTGTCAACCATTTTAATATGAGTTCAAATTTCTCCACATAACTGATAGATACACACTCGGTAAAACTTCGGAAAATCTCAGTATAACATTTTTTGTTTACAACTAAAGAAAAATTTAATTAAGATTTAACTTTTAAGTACCTGAGTACTGAGAAAGCTCAGTAAAGGTTTTTTTAGAGTCTGGAATGAACTCTGTTTCACTATGGTAACTTTCCTTGTAGCTCAAGTTTTAGTCGGATAAAACATTTCGCAAAACCAATTAAATGTAAGTTTTAATAGAACAACAGTAACAAAAAAAAAATCTTGCTAAGTATTTGGTAAATTAAAAACAGCTAGCAACTCTGCTTAGCTTTTGAGTACCAAATGCAAACGATAAAAATGATAAATAACTGATTAATGCTACATAATTATGCTTTATAATATATACATGACAGAAATGATGACGGATATGTGATTATCTTATGGAAAGAGAACTCTAGATTTTCTAACTGGCTAATGGTCAGTTAGCTTTCACGGTGGAATGATTTACCGGTATCAATCCGCAAATCTCCTTCCCTATCAGCATTTAAGTCACAGACTAGAAAATATTTGTCTCAAGTAATTTAAATTAAATTTAGTAGCATCTACTTCATCTACATATTTTACCAAAAATAATTTATAAATTAAATAGTTAACTTTTTAATAAATTCAAATAATCACTATTATCTATATGGCATCATTTTTCAACATTAATCTATGTATACAGTGATTCGTTATTTTTTTCTTTTCACTACTTGTCCTTTTCTTTCTGTTACTCTAAGTTTGACTGGAAGAGATCCCTTTAAGGGATAAGTCCGTCTTTGTACATGTGCTATTTTTTTCTTTCTTTTTTATATTATTATGTATGTATGATAAAGAGATAAATAAATAAATGGATAGTCGCTATGCTCTATCTAAATTTTTGTGTGTGTTTCTGCCAATAAACAGTTATAACATAATACAACAAAGAAAATAAGCGTACATATATACTTAAAATAGGGATATGCATGATCAACAGTGATACATGGTAGAAATGGCATCGAGCAACGAACATCTGCTCGCGCCGCATTTACCTAACGAGCTGTCCTAATGGCGCTGTTAGGGTTGGTGGGAAAAACCTTTATAAATTACCACACTAAGCCCAGGGGCGTTAATCATTTAATAATAATTTTAAGAATCGCAAGGAACTTAGTGTAAATTTAATAAGCAGTGATAGCCGAACGGCGAGATCGTGTGCCTCTCTAGAGTAAGATCATGAGTTTAAAGCCAAGAAAAGCACCAATGAGTTTTTCTAATTAAAGTTATGTGCTTAATTCATATTTGCGATTTATCACACGCTTTTCGGTGAAAGAAAACCTTCAGGAAAATTGCATATCTCTGGAAATTTCTTGGGATACATATGTAACCTACCAATTCGCATTGGAGCAGCATGTTTTGTCTGAGCTCCAACCCTTCTCTCCAAATAAGAAGACAAGTTTGCCTTCACCGAAAATCGTGCGAAAAATGGAATCATGTATTAGATACTAATCTTTAACAGAAAACTCATAACTGAATTACATAATAGTTGCTAGGTGTAAATATTATTATAATAGCGTGTCAAAAATGAATATTTTAGGCAATAAAAATATTTTTATTTCTTGTTGATGGCTGAGTACATAAGGGAACTAGTAAAATACTGCAAATGTCAGTAGACGAACAAAATTACAATAAATATAAGTATGTAACGAAATATTTTATAACGGCAACATATCTTAAATTCTTACTCTAGGCTTCGGAAAAGTTGGCGCTTGAAACAATTGCGTAATCCAGTTATCCATTGCAAAACACTTAATTCCCACAAAAAAATAATCGATGGTACGGTAAAATTTACCGCGAACACGAAGAGCTATTTTTTAATGTGTTTATCTCACGGTCTACGAAATAGGAATGATTGCACAATATATGGGAAAGATATCGAAGAGATGACCCCTCGTTTGCGAAGTTTGAACTTGCGAATCGTAAGATAAAATGACCAGTCGGGCAACAATGGGCAGTCAGCTTGGATAAATTAAAGAAAAAAAAGTCATTTGCATAAGCTTTACAATATTTACAGATAGGGAATATTAATTTAACTTATTGTACAATACTTATGGTGATCGCAGATTTGAGTCTTGAAAAATAATATAACGGTATGGTGAACTCTTACTAGGGGTCACAGTTTCGAGCTTGAAAAATAATATCTCTGAAAAATAATAATCTAAATAAACTTTATATTAGTATTCAGCGGATTGGAAAACATAAAAAGGATGATTGGTTTAGTTCCAAAAATCCTTGTAATTCACAAAACTTGACGAGTTATCGTCGATTTCTTTAAATTTCTCGCTATTTAAAGGCTGTATAGGTCAAACTGACCGAATTCGGATTCAGCGGGTTAAAAAACATACCCATAGGTCGGTGTGGTCAAATAGACCTTCCAATTTTTTTTGTATGCCGGTGCAATTATGATATGCTACATTCAGTAGGACTATAGACAAATAATATTAATCTCTTTTCATTTTGCCCATAGATGTGTGTGAAATTCATGACGTATTCTATATGCATTAATTGAAAACAATATTAGCATCCTGCATTCATGTATATAAACTATAACAGTGTGTACGAAGAGCAAAATACAATTCGAACATTGTACATCATGGACGACTCGTCGACGACAGCTTTATTAAAACCACTCACTTTGATCGCGCTGATTCTACGTCACCTGCAGGAAGCAATAAAGGCCGACTCAAACACTGTTTCATAATTACGACGCAGTTTTGTTCACAACATATTGACAGCGGAATGCCTTTGAACGGAATAAATCCACTTTGACTCACTTCATTACGAGCCGTGATTGCTGAATTTGGGTACATAATTACTAAATAATTAAATTTACTCGTCAGAGATGTTTTGACGGTATTGTCGGGCTAAAACGTTCAATATTTGAAACGTGATTATAATAATGTAGACCTAATATTTTAATTAAGGATATATTAAACGTAATCCTAGTATCTAATAAAAAAAGTTTCATTGAAATTAATTAATTGCACAAGATGACATGGTAGCAAATGAAAAGTCTATGAGTATATTATTGTCCTATGTTTTAGACCAGCGGTCTTCAACCTGTGTTCCCTGAACCGTTTACACGGGTTCCGCAGCTGATATGAGTCAAAACGCATATACGTATAAACAATGTATAAAATAACTTTCCCTTGAACAACTCCATGATTTAATAAATAATTTACAATATGATAATATTCATAAATTGTCTTTTAAAAATAAAATAAAACCAGATTCGTTGCCTTACTCCTATATCTATTGGCGTATTGAAATATGTGTATTAAAATATTTGAGTTGAAAAACTTTGACAAACTAATTTCTTCATGAGGTTCAGGAGGAGAAAAATAAGGTTCTTTCACGAAAACCATAGGCTCGAAAGGTTTCTAGAACAATAAAAGGTTGAGGACCTCTGTTTTAGACATTTAAAGGGTTCTTGTAACTTATTCTAAACATGAATTTTTATTATGATTCTTTACTAATGCTTTCTGGGAGAATGTTCTAAATAAAGTACCTGTTTACTACACAACCACAACTATAACTTCTTCTGTCCTTTCAAGATTAGAATTTGCTACTCCAATACTGATTAGTAGGTCACATTTTCCCCAGAATTTCTTCAGATTTATACTGTCTTCCTTACAAACACTATTTAGTATTATTTATAAATATCAATTGAGCACATACGATTTCATAGAAAAGTTACAGGAGTTGAATCGTTCACCTCCTGGCGAAAGTTAGGCGGTTACCGTTCGATAGTCAAGGCACTTTCCATACGTTTGTAATATACAGCATTAATAACCAAGTTCGTTTACGATTTTTCATTCGTATTATGACGTCTTTTTAGCCAATGGAAATCCAGTCTCTCTTCAGGAGATTTCCATTTTACATGATCGAGTAGCGCTTATATTCAGCCACCTCGTAAGGGGTCTAACAACGCTGCTATTATGTCTGTGGCTAATATAGGCTTAGAATAACTTAAAATTGAAAATGGAAGTTAGAGTTTTTATGTGACCATATCGATTGAGTTGTGTAGAATTTACATAACTAATTTCTCAATTTATCGAAAACAAACACAATACATCGGAGTCAGTCTAATAATTCAATCATAATCACTTCGAAACACAATACCCGAGCTTACTCACTAATGTATTGCGGGTCTCATCAGGTTTCCGTTAATTAAGAACGTTGTATTAAGCACTACTCAATTTGAATTACAAATATGATTAACAAGCCCTTCCGGCTCTTATTACTTCTTTTTATAATGACACTTTTAATTTCTTTTACTAACACTACTATATTATTTTCGTTATATAACCCATTTTCAACGTATATTTAGATAAAAAAATTTACATCAATGGATGAAATCTTTATCAGATTTTCTAACTTTAATTATGAATTTCTTTACTTTTAAAAAATTACTTCAGTTTGGACGTAAAAAGTAATTTCATTTTTTCAATTGTAGCGTACTGTTACAAATAATTCATTAGAAAAACATAGCTCACATGTTGTCTAGTTTTAAATAAGTAGTTATGCACGAGTTATGGATAAATAAATATGTTAGATTTTAAACTTTCGCGATTAATACTTATTAATAAATAAAAATACGGGTCACATCACGTTAAAATCGAGTTACTTTGTAAACGCTTCGACGTTTCGGCGGAGTTGCATCCAAAGTAAAAATTTTATGCGAAATAAGCATATAAGAAATGGAATGTACGTGATAGTATATTTCCTGTACTTTGTTTCCACTGTAAAAAATCCATAGTATATAAGCTAAGTTTATATTGTCCTTTACTCGTTTCATTCCTTATTATTATTTTTGTTCCATGTCCTTAGTATAATTTTTGTTCTTTTGTCCTTTGTTCAAAACCCGTTAAACTGACATTACTATTACCTAGCATGTAGTTATTAAAATATACCTGTGTTTTGTATTCATCAAGTTGTATCATTCGAACACCTTCAGTTCCATCGCGTATCCATAAACGCAATACAACTCAAAAAATTACGTCATAGATGTAATTTTTTTTTGAGTTGGAGTTAAACTTGGAGTTTTTATCATTTATTAGTTATTCTATCTTTTATTAGACAGACATATCAAATTTCCGCGCCACAACGTTTTCTTTCTACATAAGGCGTAAAATAGATCGTAAATATAAATGCAGAAAGACATATGCAGGGTCTATCGCAATGCTTTATTGTATCGCATGATGAACTTATATAATATATTTCGAAGGAATAAAAGTTAACAATCCTTGATAAAATTCTGACGCTATCAAGGTTCGTGAGTCCCAGCTTTATCATATATGATGTTAGTGCCATCTTAATCCTCACTAAATATTACCCAGCATTATGTTAGTAAAATGCACAATATCCATAGCAATTAAATTATGGATAATACTAACAGTGTCCTCTAAGTTCCAAAAACCTAATCTGAAGTAGTTTAAAATGTTCTTTATCCCCGAAACAGATAAGGGTTGTGTGCACGACCATTGTACAAAAAGCAGTCAGTTTTACTGCCGTTATCAAGATGCCAGCCGTAAAATTGCCCGTGCAAACCTATTCCGCGTCTAAATTCGATTCTCTACGACTGTCAGCACCGCTTGAATATTTCATCGAGGCTATCTACTTCTCGCCCGTGTACACAAAATATGTTAAATCTTATCAGAATGTATAGAAAATTTATAAAAACAGAAAGTCTCGGATTTCAAATCAGAGATGCATGTGTTTTTTATTTAACTTCCAAGCATAATTAAACACAATTTGGTGAACATTTTTGAACAGATATTTTGTACTTGCTTGCAACAGTTACGATTAAAGTACACTAAGTTATACAAATTAATATTTTAGTTAATAGTTATAATGGAATTAAGTTTATCAAACAGTTTATCTCTTGATATTAAAACATAAAATAGTTTTTATTATAAAACAAGTTCATAAACTAAAACGTAAATAAATAAAAAAATATGTGATAGCTTTTGACTAGAAATAGTTTAATATTTATTAAGTTATTTTTTTATTTTAAAAAATTGTTTAAGTATTTCTTAATTGGTTATTGTGATTTGTACTCATTAATTTAAAAACTACGTACAGATTTCTTTTAAATATAAATAATTCTTGGTAAACTTAACAAATTTGTTTTTGTTACTGTAAAAAAAACAAATAAATATAAAATTTAGGCCCAATATCAAATGACAGGATTATGAATGTATTATTTATCGCGTGTATGTACACGTCATAGTTGGTAATAATCGTAATAGCGATAATAGCGTAGTAGAGAGGTCGTAATATCTTTGTAGATATGTGCCAAACGCACCGATTCCATTTCACGAAACAAAATAAAACGTATATCGCCATTTATAGAACTTATTCCATAAAGTCTATTATAATGCCGTCACAGTTGATCCCGTCATCAATAATATAGGGTGACAAGGCCGCAGGTGTGTCCCGTAGTAAACGCCCCAATGCATAATTGAAGACACGTTGCGCGACTTCGTCTTCAACTGGGACCACGTGGCGCTAAGTGTGATAGATGATTAGGGTCGAGCTATTAGTTATTCTGAAACTTTTTGTTCACACTGAGAATATCTTGATATATCCCTTGAGGCTACTATACTATACTATACTATACTGTCTAGGTATGTGGAATTTAATACAAAAGCAATAATAAAATTATTTAGCAAAATAATTTTATTATTACTTTTGTATTATGGATCTCCGCAAAGTAGCGCCTAATTCTATAAATTATTTTGGAATTTAATACATTGAAACTAAATAATTTATAGAATTAGGCGTTACTTTGCGGAGATCCATAATACAAAAGTAATAATAAAATTATTTTGCTATAATCCGCGATACAGTAAATAGAAAATATATATAGTGTTTAATGTATAGTGGACTATCAGTATTTTCATACCCGATACGTGCAGGATTCGTAAAAGCACATGCACAAACCTCCACCACTTCCACCACAATACACAAGCACTACACAGTTTCACTATCACAAACTCAACAATCGTTTCGCCCCGCAACCGAAGCATCATCAGGAGATAGACTCCACGACAAAATCGCAAAGTTCACTTTCAAAGTTCACAAAGTTCACATCGCAATCACTTGAGTTTGTGATAGTGAAACTGTGTAGTGCTTGTGTATTGTGGTGGAAGTAATGGAGGTTTGTGCATGTGCTTTTACGAATCCTGCACGTATCGGGTATGAAAATACTGATAGTCCACTATACATTAAACACTATATATATTTTCTATTTACTGTATCGCGGATTATAGCAAAATAATTTTATTATTACTTTTGTTTTACATTGAAACTATTTTCTAAGATATCTTTTATTTATAATTTAAAACTGTTTTGTAAAATGTAAAAGCGGTAACATTTGAAATCGTTAATTAGTAGATGAGAAGACTCACATTCATATATACAGAAGTATAATCAGAGGCTAAATGACGTAGGTATATCGCGTATAAAAGTGGTTGAAGAAAGTCGTTTATACAGTGCTTGTTTACCTTACCTTATTTAATAAAACCGGGAGTATAGTACCCGGCAATAAAGAATGCACATCGAGGCTTAGAGAGAGAAATCGGCTAGATTCTGCTTCATAGAGCGTAGTCTCTGTCGCGCAGACTGACGAACCCGTTCGAAACGTCACATACTAACTGAGTGACAGTGACAGTGCTCTAAGAAACCCAAGTGGCCGGCTGTTTCGTTCTAAAGATTGCGATGTGCACTATTTATTGCCGCGTACTATAACTCTGGTTAAACTTACACATCTTTCAAAACTTATAACCCACTTAAGTGAAGCATTCTCTAGACCTGTAAACTAAATACGCTTTCTTACTGTCAAAGTTGAGTTGCTAATATTTTTGACGATATTTTCAATGATTTAATTATTTTCAATAAATTATGATAGATTGTCATGGTGCAACATAATTAGGAGATCGGCTCTCCTAAAGTCCCTACCTAAAGTGGCAATGAGCAAAGGGAAAGAAGAGAGAAGAATTATTTTCAATTATTTTCACATTATATTTGTAGGTTTTTAATAAATTTCAAGATCAGATTGTCAGGGTTATTGTTATTAAATGTATTTATGAATTATTATTTATCACAATGTTTTAAATATTTATGTTAAGTTAATTTATTAAATATATAATAATTGCGTTGTTTAGTCCTATGTTATTTGTATTAAATATTCCTAATTAATTTATTTATGTTTTATGTTTCATTCAAAATAAATACTTTCTCAAGTATACTTGTTTAAAACAATATTTACATTTTCTCATTCATTTTATGTCAGTTAATTCTAGAA
The DNA here is from genome assembly GCA_947086505.1 of Morpho deidamia. Lineage (NCBI taxonomy): Eukaryota > Metazoa > Arthropoda > Insecta > Lepidoptera > Nymphalidae > Morpho > Morpho deidamia. Next base: position 5,713,293 of record CAMTZC010000003.1, read on the forward strand.
CTGCAATTAAAATGTATTATAAATATCAAAGCATTCACGAATTATATATGAGTTACTAGTAAAAAAAGTTTACTTATTCCTATGACAGAGACTCTGCCGATAACCTACGAAGTGACACAATTTATAGCAAAGCAGTTTTAGTACGCAAATATAAACAATTTAGATGTTTAATTTATTTATATTTTTAGGTGAATTTGATCCTTTTTTATGACAAAGACCAAACACTTTGTTCGCATCTGATAATATTTTATTTATCGGCCACTTGTAGAGATCAGTAGCTAGTTAAGAAAAATAAGGTGGTAATTTATACGAGGACGCGTATACTTGACACTTCTTGCTTGACCTTTTTTTGCGGTTGACCTGTGACCTCTGACTGCCGGCAACGAGGGTTGATCCTTTAAAGCTCAGTGCAAACGTCGCAAGTGACAAATGACAATGAAACTGGTATGAGAACATTTTTAAGCACCTAAAAAATATGTTTCAAAGAATTTATAGAGAGGATAATTCTTCCCACTAAATTCATGCAATGGTATTATATTTAATACTAGATGACCCGGCGAAATTTATATTGCCTAACACTCGACGCTTTGATTTTTTAATGCTTATTCTGCTGATCAGCTAGTAAGATAAAAAAAGAAAAAAGAAAGTTGGTAAGTCAACAATTAAAATGTAAAAAAATAAAAATTATAAAACACTTAAAATTATAAGCAATATAACAGAACTAACTACTTTGCTATAATCCGCACGGGTCAAGTGAATGCATGCAAAGCCAATGTGCATGAAGCAGGCAAAATCCACGCACCTTATACATGCAGGACCAGTACTGCAGTACGATTTTTGTCGTGGAGCCTATCCTCCTGATGATGCTTCGGTTTCGGGGCGAAACGATCGTCGAGATTGTGGTGGTGGGTGTGTGTGCTGCTTTTGTGTGCGTTGTTGCTGGTGAATTGCGCCTTGGGGTGCATGTGGTGACTGGTCCTGCATGTATAAGGTGCGTGGATTTTGCCTGCTTCATGCACATTGGCTTTGCATGCATTCACTTACCCCGTGCGGATTATAGCAAAGTAGTTAGTTCTGTTGTATTGCTTGTAATATGGAATTCCGCAAAGTAACGCCTGCTTTTATAAATCACTTAAAATTATTTTTGATAGTCACTAATCATAATGAAAATTACAATTCAACATTTAATATTTATAAGATACTAACTTTACTCAATTGTTTTGCCTTCCCAGAAACCTCCACTAACGCTAAAACTTTATAGTATGGTCTTAAAGTTCAAATTGACATTTAAGTATTATTACGAATCTTTTGTATGGGAATATAGAAGTGTCGTTTGTAAACTTGTTCAGTCAATTTTTTCTCTCCGTAAGAATCATATTTGTCCTTTTAGGAATATTATAAAAAAAGAATTAGCGAAATAGGTTTAGCTGGTCTCGAGATTTACGATTAGCAACACAACACAACAGTTTAATACATATTTATGTATATGTACTTTATTTTTATGTCGAAAATTGTTACTAATTGTAATTATTTATAGTTCTAACACTGTGACTTAGAATGATTTGATTTCCTAAAATTGGTTGTGTAGCACCAGTTATGCAACAATTAAAAAAATTATAGGATATTTATTAGCGCCGTGTGTGTGGTATCCGGCTGAGTAGAAAAGACAAAAATTACTTATTAAGCGTTACTTTGCGGAGATCCATAATACAAAAATAATAGTAAAATTATTTTACTATAATCCGCAATCTTTAATGCGGATTATAGTAAAATAATTACTTATGTAGAATAGATAACCCTCATTTGTTACCGTGATGTCGTGGCGACTAGGGTAAGTTGACGGCAGTCAGGCAGCCAGTCGTAAAATAAGTAGCCAAATCATCAAACAAAATGTTTAAAATATGTTGTGCTGACCCCATTTAGAGTGAGATAAGGGCAGTAGAATAATGATGATAGGATATTTGTTGGATTATTTAATATGTAATGCTGTTACTGCATTGGAGATCCGAATAAAAAAATACTTACTTAGTTGCTAAAGGTAGAAGCTTTCCCTAGAATATCTCAGGTTAGAGCGCTTACTTTACTTAGGGTTCATGCGTTTTGACCTCGAATACAACTATGAATTTTATTTAAAAATATATGTCCTTCGTGAATATTCATAATTCATTGTGTTTATGACTGATAAAGCACAATGTGTTTCAATTTGTAAAGTCAAAGGTAAGTCCAAACATAAACGTTTCTCAAATTTATATTAATTATATATGCCCTTTCTTTGATTCACTTTCCGCATCTGTCCGTCCGAGCTTTACCTTTGGGGCAACAAAGAGATTAACTGGCACATAATAAACGAATTTATGAAGATGCCCCGGGATGTGGAAGTTGCGGTCAAGGTATGAAATTTTATCATTATCATTATTTCATTCTACAATTACTTATCAATCTCATGTTAAGGCCGCGATGGCCTAATCGTGATAGTCTAAGGGTTTGAGCGTGTTGCACTTAACAAGGATTCCCAGGTTCGGATCTCGAATTGCCTATAATTGTCATGTGCTTAATTGATATTTTCAATTCATTATGCCTCTCAAGAAGAGTGAAATCTGTAAATAAATTAAGAAATATATGAGACAATAATGCCTGGGTTGTGTACAGACTAGTGGTTGTTGAATGTTGAAGACTATGTCAATGATAAGAAAGCTTGGAACTAAATTGCGACCAGCTATGTACTAGACGATATTATAATCTAAGTTTGTTTACAATAGTTAATACAAAACTGTAATATTTATTTTTTAAAAGAGTGACCGCCGAGTTTCTTGCTGGTTCTTCTCGGTTAGAGCACCTTTCCGAACCAGTTGTAGCTTCAATTTAATTTTAATTTGACGATTCAAAAGTGCTTGTAACAGGCCAATTTGAATAAAGACTTATTTGAATTTGAATTTGAATTTGGTATATATATACATAATAATTTTAAATACATAAATATACCCAGAATCGCATTTAGAAAATGTTGGTCCTCGGCGGGTTCTTATGTTATCTCAAGTGCAAATATTCATATAGGTACCTATGTATAGGTTTTTGTTATATTACACGTATTTAACTTCTTGTCTTTTCCTTTTGTTACTAAAAGGTGGAAGAGACCCTGACATCCCTACATGTACTTTTTTCCTTATCTATTCTAACTATATGTATGCACAATAAATAAATAATAAATAAATGTCTAAGTCTATCAAATCTGCATTCAAAATTTCTCACGCAAAATAGGTCAGCGCGATTATAACCCTAAGCATAAATCTCGCTGAAGAGCCCATTTTTTAATATATCTAGTTTAATCTAACGAAGAAACACCACTCGATTTCTTTGATACGGGCGTTAAATATTCCTATTAACGAAAAAAATATTGTTTAATTAAAAATAAAATTTCAATAAATATTGTAGGTAAACTTAATGGAATTTTATTATATTATAACGATATGGGATATTATGGGGGTTTGAAAACGAAATTTGAAATTGATTAAAAAAGAGTAATTTATCTTTTTGTCTAGATGTTACTATTATTTATGTTATTTCTAATACACAAATATTGTTTGATTATGAATTATGGAAGATATCAAATATCGTTATTATCTAGAAATCCTATTTTAATATGAATAATTTAGTATTTAAATTTAATAAACATTTGAAACACGACGTGAATATAAAATAATAAATTTTTAACGAAGCAAATATTTACACTCATAAATTTCAATTAAGACAAATTTTGTGTTAATTATGATACAAATTATTATTAATAATAGTCCAATTTAGATTACAATATGGAATGGCTGTTTTAACAGGTATAGCGAAATTATATCAACTTAATAGCCTAAGTGTACTCGTATATATGTATGTCTCTTATTGAATTCAAATTCTACCTTTGATCTCGCTTGATTAAAGGCACACAAATCATGCAACAATATTGGAGATACCAATTAATATTTAATACAGTACATAGCTATGCTATAATGACATAGATGAATCATATTCATACATACCAGAGATCATATATACCAGGCATTCTTCTAAAACTCACTTTAGTTTTAAGTGACAATTTGAAAAACATAGATTTTAAATAACCCTTAATTTTTTTCAATGTTATAGTATTTATATTTGATTTCCGATTTCAAAGTAATGAATTTAAAAAATTTATATTCCTATGACAATATTAACATATATTTTATCACAGATAATATTCTAGTATTGTTACATTAGCTGTGATAGCCCAGCGGTGAGACCGTGCGACTCTTTCGAGGAGAACACGAGTTCAAACCCGGGCAGGCACCAATGAGTTTTTCTATTAAAACTCACGTGTCTAATTGATAATTGCAACTTATCACACGCTTTTCGGGGAAGGAAAACATCGTGAGGAAACCTGCATATTTCTAGAGAATTCTGGAGATATGTGAAACCTACCAATCCGCATTGGAGCAGCGTGGTAGGTCTTAGCTCCAACCCTTCTCTCCAGAAACGGAGAGAGGAGGCCTATGCCCAGCAGTGGGATTGTAACAGGCTGCTACTTTACTTTTACTACTTTTATTCGTGGAACAAAATTTTTGAACTCATTTGCAATTGAACCAGTTGAGTTGAACTTTGACTAAATGTAAAAAAAAACAAAAGTAATAATAAAATTATTTTGCTATAATCCGCGATACAGTAAATAGAAAATATATATAGTGCTAAATGTATAGTGGACTATGCGTTTTTTCATACCCGTTACATGCAGGATTCGTAAAAAACATATGCACAAACCTCCACCACTTCCACCACAATACACAAGCACTACACACGTTCACTATCACTAACTCAACAATCGTTTCGCCCCGCAACCGAAGCATCATCAGGAGATAGACTCCACGACAAAATCGCAAAGCGATTGCTTTGCGGTTACGAATCCTGCATGTAACGGGTATGAAAAAACGTATAGTCTACTATACATTTAGCACTATATATATTTTCTATTTACTGTATAGCGGATTATAGCAAAATAATTTTATTATTACTTTTGTATTATGGATCTCCGCAAAGTAACGCCTAATTCTATAAATTATTTGACTAAATGTATTAAAACACAAGAAAAACTATCAATTTTCACTCATAAAAACAACAAAAATATCAGAAATACACCGAAATCTCACCAACACGTACGCTAGCAAAGCACTGTTTTTCATTATGTACACTGTAATCTTTGGTCCTGTTATAATGGTCGCTACAATAAATTTGTTGTGGCGTTATTTTCTTTAGATTGACATTTCAAAATTCACAAAACTCAAAACATCTTTTGATTAGAATATCCGATTTTAATTTAAAAAGTATTTTACAGGTATTGAAAAAGTAAAATATTTATAAGGTATTATTTAAAAAGTATTTGACAGTTTTGAATAAAATATCATTTAATGGGATAAGAAATAATACGGAGATATGAATAAAATGGTTTTATTATTTTCTCGACTTTTATCAACTTTTACAATGTAAAAAAAGTAAAAATAAACGTATGGTATTTAGTACTTTTTTGTAGATATTGATACGTTCTATAGTACTGTAGAACATTTTTTTGTTTTATCATCAGTAGTTTCTTCAGCGTACGAGATAAAAGATTTTTATGACTAAATTTTTTACATCTTATTACAATTTTATTAGGGATCCCTATTTTTTTAAATGTTTTATAGCCCATATTGTTCAATAAAGAAGCTTTCAAATGGTGAAGGAATTTTTAAATCGGTCCAGTAGTTTTTGCTTGAAAACATTACAAACATACATACATACACACATACACACAAACATACAAATCTTTCCTCTTTATAATATTAGTATAGAAGTATAGATAATATTTTATGATTACTTCCAAAATAATTTGTATGTGTTTAGCATTTTTTGAGTGTTTATTGAGTGATATTAAGGATATTGATGTATATTGCGGCCCACCTCTAGCTTAAGTCAGTAGTAAACGAACTGTCGTCCACAGTACCAGTGTGTTTCATTATCGCCGTCCTCTCATCTATTTGCATACTCATCAGATATACATATTTTATCCTATAACACTGATATAACTTTCCATTTACGTGTGAAGGTAATACAAGAGGTAAAATAAGTATACTAGTAATTTGGTGCGTTACTAATCATTAAGATCTCGATAGGAGTAAAAAATATATACGTAGATGAAGCGATTGCAGTTTTAAAACTTTAATTAATATACGAACATTTTCGCATGCATTTATACGCAACCCATAAAGCCAAATCATTAATTATTTGTTCATTACGAGTTCAAAATGAAACAGTGATTTAAACTGAAAATCATTTAGTAATTAACTAATGTTAATCGAAAATGGACCTGGATCAGTCCCGACGGTTCCACGAGAAACGAGATCGACTTCATCATGTCGACCAGGCGTCATATATTCAATGATGTCTCTGTGATCAACACCGTTAAAACCGGGAGTGATCACCGCATGGTTAGAGGCACATTGAATATATGCGTACAGCTGGAAAGATCCAGACTGGTGAAGTCTACGCTCCGACCAACTCGAGCTCATATCCAAAACCCCGAGAAGTTCCAACTCGATCTAATGAACCGTTTTGATTGCCTAGCTGACTGCGCTTCTGTGGACGATGTAAACAACAGGCTGGTGGAAACTGTCCATACGGTGGGGTCTAAATTTTATAAGACACACCGTAAAAGACCCAATAAATTCTCGACCCAGACTCTCAAGCTCATGGATGAGAGGAACGAAATGAGGCTACAGTCTTCAGTAGATGCGACGCGCTACCGTCTGATCAATAGACAGATTTCTAAGGCGCAGAAATGCGACCTGCGACACTTCAACACTGAGTTCATTCGAGAGACTATTGAGCGTAACAGGGGCTCAAAAGTGTTCGCAAGAGATCTATCTATTGGGCAGCGGCAGCTGACGCGATTGAAAACCGATAACAGTAGTATCATTTCATCTCGTCCTGAGATTTTGAGAGAGGTTGAGAGGTTCTATGGGCAGTTATACACGTCAACACAACAGCCTGTTGTCAATTTGGCAAAAGACCCAAGAGCCAAGTTGACCCGACACTACACCGAAGATATCCCGGACGTCAGCCTATACGAGATTAGTATGGCTCTCAAACAACTTAAGAACAACAAGGCTCCAGGTGATGACGGAATCACTACCGAACTCCTGAAGGCGGGTGGTAAACCGGTACTTAAAGTCCTTCAGCGATTGTTCAATTCCGTCATTCACGAAGGCACTATGCCGGAAGCATGGTACAGGGGCGTGGTGGTTCTCTTCTTCAAGAAAGGTGATAACACCTTATTGAAGAATTATAGACCCATCACGCTGCTGAATCATGTTTATAAGCTGTTCTCGAGAGTCATAACGAATCGTCTCGCTCGTAGGTTTGACGACTTCCAGCCTCCCGAACAAGCCGGTTTCCGAAAAGGGTATAGTACCATAGACCACATATTCACGCTGCGGCAGGTTATACAGAAAACCGAGGAGTATAACCAGCCACTTTGCTTGGCGTTTGTGGACTATGAGAAGGCCTTTGATTCGGTGGAAACATGGGCTGTGTTAAGATCGCTCCAGAGATGCCGAATCGACTATCGGTACGTCCAAGTGTTGAAGTGTTTGTATGAAAACGCCACAATGTCTGTCCGTATCCAAGACAAAACTACGAGACCAATCCACATGCGGCGAGGTGTGCGACAGGGAGATGTCATCTCCCCGAAGCTGTTTACCGCTGCATTGGAAGATGTCTTTAAGCTTTTGGATTGGAACGGATACGGCATCAACATCAACGGCGAGTACATCACTCACCTTAGATTTGCCGACGACATAGTCGTTATGGCAGGTTGTCTGGAGGACCTTAACACAATGCTCGACGACCTCAGCAGAGTGTCTCAGCAGGTGGGCCTTAAAATGAACATGAGTAAGACAAAAATCATGTCAAACTCACATGTTCCGCTCCACCCGGTCATCGTTGAGAACTCTGCACTCGAAATTGTAGACGAGTACATATACCTGGGACATACAGTCCAGCTGGGTAGGTCCAATTTCGAGAAAGAGGTTAGCCGCCGAATCCAACTCGGATGGGCAGCGTTCGGGAAGCTACGCGAGATCTTTTCGTCCGAAATACCTCAGTGTCTGAAGACTAAGGTCTTCGAACAGTGCGTGTTGCCAGTGATAACCTACGGATCCGAAACGTGGTCGCTCACTATGGGCCTTATAAGAAAGCTCAGAGTCGCTCAGCGGGCGATGGAGCGAGCTATGCTCGGAGTGTCTCTACGAGATCAAATCAGGAATGAGGAGATCCGTAGAAGAACTAAAGTCACCGACATAGCTCAGCGTGTCGCGAAGCTGAAGTGGCGATGGGCGGGGCACATAGTGCGGAGAACCGATGGGCGCTGGGGTCTTAAGGTGCTAGAATGGCGACCCCGCACCGGAAAGCGCAGCGTCGGTAGACCCCCTACGAGGTGGACAGACGACCTCAAAAAGGTCGCAGGGAGCCACTGGATCCAGGTGGCGCAAGATCGTGTGGTGTGGCGATCCCATGAAGAGGCCTATGTCCAGCAGTGGACGTCCATCGGCTGACGAAGAAGAAGAAGAATGTTAATTGAATTTCGAACATGCTTTTATTAAAACCTGCCGTAGATATATAATTCCTTTTGTCCGAATGATTGCAATAAATAGAAATATTATCACAGTTACATCTAAATATAACCATTAAAATTTCATGTAATTAATTATAATTTTTACCTAACAGTAAGAAATAGTTTCCTTGAGAAAACCCGCATATCCCTAAGCAATTCTTGGGATATGTGTAACCAGCCAATCTGTATGGGATGGGGAATCTCCAATCGTACCAAGAAAAACCTTTGTCCAGCCGTGGTATAGTCAGGGCCTCTCCTAGTTGCTTGATCAAGCGGCTCTACAGTAATTAACTAATCTTTTAAACTAAAGTTTTCGAAAAAAAAAGTTTGATACCAACTTTTGTATCTTCATTTAAATTATTAATGTAATTTAAGCAGCATTATATTATAACTTAAAATCATGAGCAAAAGAAGATACGTGTTTTGTTAACATAAAATCATTGTTTGTTAGTGTTCATTCTTAAAGGAAGTCCTTTTCGAATCGTTTAACTTAACAGTCGGTAAGCAAACACCGGCACACAGCATTGCACTTATACGAGTACTATGCTATTTTTGAGATGATTTTTAATTTTTTGTATTATTATTCGTAAGTGACCTCAAGCGTCCGAATTTGCCTGCACAAAATAAAATATCGCCCATGTATCGTATATAGTAACCCGTATTCCTATAGAAATAGAGATTAAATTTCTATGTTAATACAGTGTTAATCCTGTCATTTATAATGTAGGGCGACAAGGCCACAGGTGTTTTGAGCCTCCCTGCGAACGCCCCGAATCCTGATACATAATTAAAGATGCGTTACTTATTTGTCTTCATTTCCAGCACTTCATCTTTAGCTTCATCCAATCTCCACCACGTGGAGATTAGATGAAGCTAAATAATAATTTTGTATAGTGAATGTTCAACAGTTTACCCATCCCCAAGGTCGATAACTTAATACTTGTATTATGGGTGATAGACAAGCGGTAAATATATACATAGTCAACGTGTGAAATAACTTAAATACATAAATGCATCCAGACTCTAAGAACTAACTATTTTTATTCCTATTTTTTTCAGAAAATGTTGGCTCTCAGCGGGAAATAAACTCGCGACCCGCAGAACTGAAGAAAGAGTTACTGCTATCTGCGCCAACGGGTCAGACTGATAATTAGCAAATAAGGTATGCAAAAGCTGGAGCTTACTAATGCACAGGTAAAAAAGTAATGTCTTATGTGTCTAATTTATAAATTGCAATTTATCGCACGCTTTTCAGTGAAGGAAAACATCGTGGGGAAACCTGCATATCTCTAGAGATTTCTGGAGATATGTGTAACCTACCAATCCGCATTGGAGCAGCGTGGTAGGTCTTAGCTACAACTCCTCTCTCCAGAAACCGAGAGAGGAGGCCTATTCCCAGCATTGGGATTGTAATAGGCCGCTACTTTACTTTTTTTTACACAAAAGTAAAATATATTTTAAGATAAAAGAGTTCCTAAAGTCCGAGTCATCCTAGCATACGGGTAACGTGGAGTTTCAGTATTGGTTTTCGATTTGGCAATCGTAAGACCGTTGTTGAATCGTTAAATGGCTATGCAAAAATCTGATCAATAAACGTGATAATTTTAAAATTGGGAGAAGAAAAGGATATAAAAAAGAAATTGTAATAATCAATTGTGATAACAAAATCTTTAATATTAAAAACAATGATTCGGAGGATAGGCTCCACGACAAAATCGTAATGCGCCGCACCAGCACGATTTTTTGATGATGATGATTTTTTTCTTTGGTTACGGGGCGAAACAATTGTAGAGATTGTCGTAGTGAGTGTGTGTAGTGCTTGTGTACTGTTTGTAGCGGTGTTTTGTAATACGTATGGTGACTGGCCCTGCATGTATAAACGTTGTCTGCTATACTTAGCATTACATAGATTCTCTTAAAAAACGTAGATTATAGTAAAATAATTCTATCATAATTTCTGAACTGTGGAATTCCGCATAGTAACGCCTTTTCCTATAAATTATGCCACTTATTAAAAAAGATGCTTTCAACAAAAAGAACAACCAAGAAACTTTTAAATTAAAAAAACGCCTTCTCCCCAAAGGATACATATAATATTCGCGTGATAGATAACGGGTGGGCAACTTTAAAGTTCTCATGCGAAATAGATCTGCACCAAGACCCTATGCGTATATCATTAAAGTCTTTTCGATATTACCAGTGTAATTAAAATGCCCCTCAATGGCAATATGGGGTTGCGAACTATCAGCGGTTTGTGAACAGGTGACGGCTCCCATATTAAGCAATCCGATTTCGCGTGTAGATACGAGGGTCAGCCGTGTTCCTGTGGTAAATTTTTATATTTTCAATTTCTTTTATAACTAACTTAACTAACCTTATATTTTGTTTTACGTTCATCACGCATTTGTAATGAGATAAAGTCGTTTCCATTTCTGTAAAAAAGCTTTCTTATATTCATTATATTCACAGAATAATTGTTCGCTATTTATAACGAAATTGGTTGATTACATACAACATAAACTATCATAGTTAACTTTTGTCAGATTTTAATGCAGAAAAATAAACTAAATTAATTTAGTGATAACATTGTTAACATAACGCAGAAAATTTATCGTCAGTAAAAAAAATAACAAAATCAATGGTGATAACCTTGTAATATACCAGTGCTTGGTAAAAGCGATCTCTCCCATTGGACGGAGGGATAAATAGCTTAAATCCTATCACGCTTAATGAGAACGGGGTTTACAAAACCCTAAATTTCTCTTTGGTTTACTTATAATGTCTTTAATAGTTTACATGAGAATTTGTCAATCAATGAAGCAAATAATATTCTAAAGAAAAATCATCAAAGTTCAACTCGCAATTTTTTCGCAAGAAATCGCTGATACCAAATATATCGTACAAAATTCAAATAAAGCTCTCACAAAATTCGTTCAAGGGTCATCGAAAAGAGGAATTTAAACACGAATTTTGCAAATGGTCCCATATAAGAGAAACAAGAACAACCACCGTATGATTTTTACGCGCTGCCGTTCGCAATGAGAGGGAATTGTTAATCCCGCCAGACGAACGACCGGTCTAATTCACTGGACATTCGCACTCCCGAATCCCGATCCGCGATGTATCGGAATTTGCATAAGAATCTCTTTCCCACGAAACAGATTTGTTTTGTGTTACATTAAGATATTAATTCAATTGGTACAGTGCCTAGCTTCTGTGGGAATGTGAATTAATTATGTTTGCTTTTGTTAATTTGCCAAATAATAGGGTATGCAATAATAATAGTCATATTAACCGCTGTTTTAGAAATAGGGTTTGGGAGTTACTATGAAACAAATAATAATCATATTAATGTATTAATGTTTTAGACTAGCTATATTATTAATGGAGAATTAGTTGAAGATAAACGGAGACAAGTTTAGCATGGAATTAGCATTTTTGGTTTTACTTTTCATTTAAATTAATAGTTATGGCGTATAAATAAATTAATATAAAAAATATTTAAATCTTATCAACTTAAAATAAAAAGTTACCTAAATGTCAGCTAGCAAATTTTAGTAATCTTAAAATACTAGTATGCGTGTAAAACCTATTCAAAGTAGGAGTTTGTATGATATAATATATAGCTTCCTGCGTTTTCATTAGAGATAATTAATTTATCCTATACTAAACTACGGCGACCCCGCACCGGAAAGCGCAGCGTCGGTAGACCCCCTACGAGGTGGACAGACGACCTCAAAAAGGTCGCAGGGAGCCACTGGATCCAGGCGGCGCAAGATCGTGTGGTGTGGCGATCCCATGAAGAGGCCTATGTCCAGCAGTGGACGTCCATCGGCTGACGAAGAAGAAGAAGAAGAAGATACTAAACTATACGAAATAATACTACTATACGGAAATAACAATCGAGAGATAATAATTCACTCGAATATGACAGCTAGAATATATAATACTTTTATTAATATTTAAAGGCAAAAATTGTACTTAAAATATAATCATTTATATTTAAAATTAGTTTTGAGTTCATTTTATATTTTATTGTATTCTTTAATTGTATTATGTTTAATTTTCAATTTTTTAAATGGATTAACCTAACTAATATATTTCATCTTTTCCGTGGAACAGAAAAAAATAACAAAAAATGGACTATTTTTTTCTTTTTAAAGGACGTAAGGTATAAATATGGTATAATAATGGGATAAATCTATAGGTATGCTTTGTATTGCTCTATTACTATATAAATAAATGTAACGTGGTAATAAGGGACAGTTCATATCCAGCACTCAAGTGTTTCAATACATCCTGGCAACACAATTACTTGAGAAAGTCTTCATGCAAATACAATAAAGAAGAATTCACAGCTTCGCATATATTTATTGTATTAACCACTCCACCTGTTCTTTATTAAGGTTTGATGTAAAAGACACAAATATTTATTTTACTATAATAATGGTCACCAGCCCGTCAATAATTGTTGTACAAAAACAGCAATATCTATACAGTACAGAATTAGTTCAAAAGACGTTTGCAATATTCGAAATAACTGGCTAATAAGCTATCAAACTGAGTTCGATTAACAAAGCATACCAGTATTAATTTGGTTATCCTGTCGGAACAATGAAGCGTACAATGGCGGACTTAGCGATTGAAAATGGCTGCCTTATATAAGAAATAATAAAATTTTATCGTCTCGCTTTAGTCTAAAGCACGTAGGACTAGTATTGGAACGGGACCAACACTACTTTGAAATTTCACAAAGTCAACTTTGAAAATGCAATATGTGTCTCTCAGATTAGGTTCCTTTATTTTCAGTATAAAGCATTTCGTAATACAGTTTTATGTGCTATACTTATTTAAGTCTAATTTCACTATCATCCTCTTGCCCTTATCCCACTCTGAGTGGGGTCGGCACAACATATTACAAACACGTTGTCGCATGATTTGGCTACGTATTTTACGATCGGCCTGACGTCAACGTCGTATTTTACGATCTCTCGGTAAGAAAGAGGATGGTCTATTCTACTCAACCGGATACCAAACGGTAGGTCAACTTACCTTAGTCGCCTTTTACGACACCTCGGTAAGTAATGACGATGATCTATTCTACTCAGCCGGACACCACACGGCGGGTCGACTTACCTTAGTCGGCTTTTACGACACCTCGGTAAGAAAATGAGGGTGGTCTAATCTACTCAGCCGAATACCATACGGCATTCTAAATTTGGTTAGTATTATTAAAATATAACCACTCTGTAAGAAAATGATGATGATTTCTATGATGAGATGCTTTCTTTCAACGTAACGCGCATGACTAAGTGCATAAATTTTTATGCTAAAACTCAAAGCTTGTCATTGTTGTTTGTACTACCGAACAACCACGCGTTCTCATCTCAATTTGTCAAAAATTACTATTAATGTAAACGTGAATATTTTTTCTTTTATACGCCGTGTGGTATTCGGCAGAATAGAATAGACCGCCCTCCTTTCTTACCGAGGTGTCGTAAAAGGCGACAAAGGTAAGTTGACGTCAGGCAGGCGGCCGGTCGTAAAATACGTAGCTAAATCATGTGACAACATGTTGTAACATGTTGTGCCGACCCCACGTAGAGTGGGATAAGGGTAGGAGAATGATGATGTGAATTTTTAAAATATATTTTACGTATACGGTGACTTCCCAGCGCTTAAAGGTATTTGCACCTTTAGGTCTGCCTCATAAAATTTTTGTATATAAAAAAATTTAGTAAACGGAGCCCGATTTAAAAATGTTGTATCGTATTATATGCCTATGGATAAAAGGATCGATGTCCACACATTTCAGCAAATTCCTTTGTGATTTTATCATTATCTGTGACATTAACAAAGTAAATAAGCGCCTAAGCTCGACTGAAAGTTACTAAATAAAAAGTGTATATATAGACATCGGCAATTGGAGGACAAAAAAACATCGTGGGCGATCGCCTTCCAGTTGGTGTAACCAAATAACCACCATTAATGGACTGTCTATAACAACCGCTCTGAGGGACGCTGAATGCCAGCTTAAATGATAGATTAATTGAAAAAGTTGCAACAGACTTACGTAACTTCAGTAATGAGGATAACGAGTGAGGAGAAGTAAAAAACAATAAAGAAGAATTATAAATGATGAAGAAGAATTGTGATAAGTATGCCTGCTCCTGCTTTACGGCTTGGAAAAGTACGTAAGTCGTTTGTGGGTTTGGGTATAAGATTCTATAATAAAATTCCACAATCCTTGCCATTACAGCAGTTTAAAAACACTGTTAAAAAAGACATAGAAAGCCACTATATTGTTGAGGATTACTTAGATAAGAATGCGTGGTTTTAGCTCCTTACCGATCCTGTACAAGCAATGACTAAATTTAACTAGCAATAAGAATTATGATTTGAAATGAGCAACCGCCGAGTTTCGTACTGGCTCTTCTTGGTAGGAACGGTTTTAAGAACCAGCAGTAGAGTTGACGATTCAAAAGCACTTGTTTACAAATTTACTTGAATAGTATAGTAGGCTTTCTGTATCAGCCTCTTTTTAACAGTGTTTTAAACTGCTGTAATGGCATGGCCAAAATTAATGATTTGTCAATGGTTGATGATTGATGTCATAGAACTCGTATATACTTACATTAGAGTTGGTCTTAGGTTTGGTAGTACTTGATTTTGCTTTGGGTCGGACGGGTGGTGGGGGCGGTACAGGCGGCGTGCGTGGCGGGCTATTGTGTCCGGAGTGTGAGCCGCTTTTGTCTGAACCGTTGCTTGACTGTAGAAAAAAATTAAATGTATTTTAGCGTATTTTCAAGGTCAATATTATTGTTGAAATACAAACAGTAACGTTCTGGCATTAACACTGTGTTTTCTTTTACTCAGAATATACTACAAGCAACATTCTTTGACGATAAAAAATTATTAGTGTTTTAGAGTATTCAAAAACGTGGTCACGAAATGCATATGCATTGGTAACCTGCATTGGTTAAATTAATCGTTTTTGTTTGATTTGACAATTTAATTTTCTTCATTTTTTAAGTGATTTTATTTTTGTTAATATTTTTTTTAAAGATGCGTACTACTGTTAAATTTAAATTAATAATGTTTTTTCAGAAAAACTAAATAAAGGTTGGGCTAATCATTTCTTAAGGGGCATGTTGTCTATTCAAAGCCCCTATTCAAAATATGAACATTTGACAAATTCGCATTAGTTATACAAGGTTTCGAATATATTTTCTTTATAATATTATAATATCGTATCTTTTCAATCTTTATTCTTAATATCTCTGCATCAATATGTAGGTGAGATATGACACCTAAATTTACCATTCAACGGTATCAACAAAAATTATATCGAAACGTAAACATTCCATGTAAATCAGATATTTAACTTTATTCATTCAAGTGAGCGAACTTATGCTTGTACTTTTAATGTATCAAATAATGTTAAACAAGAAAAAAGACTTACAGATAAACAAGATTCAGATGCAAGGTATTTTAGGAGGTAGGTATTCTTATTTGGAGACACAATACCCATTCAAATTGATTTAAGAATATGAATCGCATCAATAAACATCTTGAATTACGAAGGTAAAGAAATGAACAAAGGGATATCGTTAAATGGGTTCTCTAAAAGTAAAATAACAAAGCTATGGCAACCGAGACCATGGAGAGCTGTTCGAATCACCAAAGGTAGTCCTCAGAATAAAAGCGTTTTCATTCAAACCAATATAAAATTTAAGTCGCTTTTCCTTATTAAGGCCCGGCGAAAACATCCCCCGTCGATTTGCTTGAGCGATATACTTTGTTCGCTCCAGTAAAATGAATTGTTGGGCAACACGACCGTCATTATTTGTAAATTTTTTTGCCGCCCGAAGCCTTAATGGTTGTGTGAAATTAAAAGAGAATAACGCGGATTTTGGCTAATTGTTTAATTAATAGGGACGTCCGGAGCTGAAATTTACAGGCGGTCGGTTGGAGCATTGCCAGTATAAAAATTTAAGAATGAACCTAATTATCTGTGAAATTATATATTTTATGCGGAAAATATTTAATAGCTTCTGCCTCGAAATTTATTTGTTTATGTACTAGATTACACTATATTAGATATAATATAGTGTGGTATCCGGCTGAGACCACCCTCATTCCTTACCGAGGTGTCGTAAAAGGCGACTGAGGTAAGTCGACTCGCCGTGTGGTATCCGGCTGTATAGAATAGACCACCCTCTTTCTTAACGAGGGGTCGTAAAGTACGACTAAGGTAAGTCGACGTCAGACAGGCGGCCGGTCGTAAAATTCGTAGCCAAATCATGTGACAACATGTTTGTAACCTGTTGTGCCGACCCCACTTTGAGTGGGATAAGGGCAGGAGGATGATGTGTTAGATATAATATAAAAATAATTCAATAAAATATATATATAGATGAATTTCTTCGTATAAGAGAACTCTACTAGTAATCCGTGTGTGTCGGATACTTTAGTGATTATAATATTTCTGAGTTATTATAAATTATTTATGGAACAATTTGCCTTTATAGTAATAATTATTTAAGTGATGGTGTAGTTTAGTGATGGTGGAAATCGTTTGTAAACATGAGTTTAAAGAATGCACGCACTAGTTTTAAAACGGCACATTTTTCTAATTGGTATCATTATGGCAAAATGATTAATTTCTTTTGTATATTTATAATATTTTTGTTCAGTGTTGTGTACCGCAAAGGGTAGTGTACATTTTTAAATATTGCTCATTGAATAAAATAAGTACTTACATCAGAATTACAGGAACTTGTTCGAGAAGGAGATGTTGGTGAAGACAGACGTGTCGTGCTCGGGTCCCGATCAGCTGACTCGATCACAGCTTCTAAAATATGTTCTTCAAATTGTTATATGAAACATTCGACGTGTTTCATATATCGTGATAAAATAAAAGTGGTTATTTTTATTTTTATTAAAATGGACTTTTACAAACACTTTCGTATTCTAAATATCATAAATTAATACATAAAATATTGTATCCTTTCTTGTTTTTTTAAGAGTTATATTGAATTTGTGTCAATAATTGCCCCAAAATTCAATGCAGGTTTATTTATATAAGCCTTTACATTATTACGTAAAAATTCAAAAGTTACAAAATTTACTTTATTAATTACTTTTACTGTCGAACTTTCTGCACGTTTAGTGGTTTTTGTCGTTGTCATGTGTAGGTTGAACAAATATAGCTAACTAACTATTTAATATAACACTTTGAGCGGCGCATATGGGTTTTCAAATGCTTGTTGTACGTCGCTATATTTTCTCATACAAAATAAATAACTTTTTATACAAGTATTGTATAACAAGTTTTGTATAACAAGTATACAAAAACTAACGCGTAGCGGCGTAATCATTCAAAAAAGCTTGAAGGAGAACAAGCTTCAGCCGTCTATGCAAATTAAAGAATGACGACGTAATAAACGTTGTGTTAATCAGCGTTTATAATGTTACATATATATACATTGACGCGTAATAACGCTGACCCGCCCAAAGTGTTAACATTGTTCTATAAAATCTTTCTAATATAAAGATGTTTATTTCATCGCATAGCTAAACTAAGTTATGTAGAATGCAGGAAAAGTAATTGACACAACTTGAACAATATCCGGCTCAATAGTACAATTATATTTGATTATATTAGTTTGGAATACAATAATGAATGTTAAAGTTTCACCAACAAACTGAAAGCACTAGAATCGATTACCATTTCAGTATTAGTTTTGTATTCATAACAAGAAAATCCAATAAAAAGTTTGTTTCACTATTGTTTGCCAATATTCTCTTATTTCTATTGAAATTCGATTTATGAGATTGGCGTACTTTATTTCATTTATGCGCAAAAAAAAGTTTGTAGACAAGTTTTGCATAGTGCCTGTGCTTGAAAAAGGTCAATAGACTCTTTTTTTGTAGTCCCCAAAGAAACGAGCTTATATTTAATCCTTAGATATAGTATTGGCAGATTGAATTCAATATATCGACTAAGAACCGGCAAAATGTCCTATCTCAATTTTAAGTCAAATCACTTTTTAACGGCATTGGCTACTACTGCCCATTTACAGTATCAAGATGTATTTATTATAAAACTTGTAAATAAATAAACATATTTGAAGTCAACTGATTTTTATTACATAAAAATTATTGCGAATGCATTAATATTTACGTTTTTTCGTACAAAAATAAGATAGGACAATTTGCCAGTTCACCGTCGATATGGCCACTCAGCGTATTCCGATTATCGGTGATTATAGTTGATCGTGTGATCTTCTATAATCGACTCGATCATCGGGCAAGTGACTACACAATGTCTGTATTGAGTCGTCGTCTTTGGGTGATACGTATGATTGCATGTTAAATAGGAACTTTACATGCGATAGTACGCATCACTTAGCGAACGATTCCCTTTGAGTATCCGTAAAACCTACAATTTTCGGTTTGTAGGCGATCATAGAAGGTGATTGGTGATTACGAATGATTATGCCCCTACGCGATTGTGCTCGAACTTAATCGCGTATAATCAATACAAAGTCACATGAAGTCTAATTATAAGTAATGTTAGTAAATCAAGTTATGACGTATTTCAAAAAGATATACTTGTGTCAGGAGGAGGCTGATGATGATTTTCAGTGTGCCGCCGTAAAGACCTCGCATCGCAGTACGATTTTCCACATCCATCGGCCTTACATTCATACGGTTTCTTGTTGCGGTGCGTCAGCATGTGTCCGTTGCTGGAAAAAATTAACAGTGGAAAAATCATAAATTAAAAAAAGACGAAATATACAAGCCCGTTATAAAGTGAAGTAAGAATCGCAGAAATTATCTTTCTAGGTGGAATTAAAAGTTTGAGGTCGATGTGTAGCTTAAGATATTAATTAGGCTACGGCTGTTAATATCTCAGTCTTCCTTAAATTTAGTGGACACGAAAAATAATATTATTATTCACAAGATTACAACTTGTTTTTAAATTGAATTGATACTGTTGATTTTTCATTACTAAAACTTGTGGAACGCTGTTTGTTTATCAATATAGAAACTTCTTCATATAAGTTAAACCAACTACTATATATGTAACTATGCTTACTTGTATGATGCATAGTTTTGCCATATGTTAAAAGTACTCCAATTTGATATATATAGATAAATTTCTGATTGACAGCTTTTAGTACTATCGATAAGTAGTGAAGAGGTCGAATATCTCTTTAAAACTATGCTGATCTAACACTACCAATATTGTGTTCTACATCGTTGAATATTATTGACATAGTCGTAAGTCACTAGCAATTTAAAAAAGTGACAGATAGAGCTGTTTGCGAACTCTATCTACCACAAAATTACATAATTTAATTTTGGAAAATTATTTCAAAATCCAGCATAGAATGACCGCGATACTTACTAAAAGAACATCACAAACACATTCTCCATTTGGTAGAAAGTAAAAAAAGAACGAAAACGTATTCAGGCTCATACATTCAACTTATTAATGGCTGTTTCGAATTTTACACTCGTAACTTTCGCCTCTGGGGAAAGCCTCGGACTTTTTCGTAGTGGACTATGTGAAATAACAGAATAAGCTCAGCGAGACTTTAGTGCGCGCAGCATGCTATATAATATATTGGTTGGTAACTCTGTGAGAAAAGTTTAAAATTTAAGACTACAAATTTTGGAAATACCTGTAGTTTTCTCGCTTATACATTGCATATTTAAAATACTCATTATTATAAATTATTGGACGCCGTGTGATATCCGGTAGAATAGAATAGACCACACTCCTTTCTTACCGAGGTGTCGTAAGAGGCGACTAAGATTTGTGCCGTGTGGTATCCGGTTGCATAGAATAGACCACCCTCATTTCTTACCGAGGTGTCGTAAAAGGCGACTAAGGTAAGTTGATGTGAGGCAGGTGGCCGGTCGTAAAATACGTGACGCCAAATCATGTGACATGGTTAAACATGTTGTGCCGACCCCACTTAGAGTGGGATAAGGGCAGGAGACTGATATTATAAATTATTGGAAACATTAAGGGTATATGCATTCGTTTTAGTTTCATCTATGTTATAAGCATAATTATTCTATTTATTTACAAACATAAAAAAAAACTAATAAGTTAAATGGAATAAATGTTTACATTATAGTAATTAAGATACAAATGTAGTTTCACAGCTGTTCTGCATCTGGTATTAATGAGGCAAATTTTATAATTTGTATTAGTTTATCTATGAGAGAATATAATATGTATTTTTTGACTATGAAGGCCAAGGCTCAAGGGGCCATGTTGTGACAGACTATTCAATAATATCAACTTGTTGTTTAACGTCCAATGTTTGATTAATGATAGTGTAGCTTCTTAGACAAGATAAAGCGTAAACGGCGTAATAAAGTCACTGTACTACAATTACCAACAGATTTATATGTAATAATTTTCACGTGTATTAAAAATTAATAAAAACAGTTATAAATAGTAATAGGGTTAATAGCGCCCCATTATCGATGCGGATCGAGAGGTTACACTACATACAATTCCGAAATGATGTATATTTCCGATTTTTTCCTTAAACAAACTGAAGAACAAAGCGTAAATTACGCGTGCCTGCAAAGCTTTCGATCCATTTGATCGATAAATTTCGAATGTCTTAAAGCGATTATAAGTTCTTAATAACAAACTAAGCTACAACTATACGTGGTCAGGTTTAGCCAGTTAATAAAACAAATATCTGACTATATAAATAAATAACTGTATATTATTATAACAAATACAAATATACTTTTAAAAGTTGAAATGTGGTTATAGTTGCTGCCGTTTAAAATGGTTTACACAAAAAATTAACAATCATTAATTAATTAATTTAATTTATCGATGCGTTTCATTTCAGTGACCACATCCTGATAATAGGGCAGAAATATAAACAAACAACATATATCGCAAAAGTAAATAATAATTCGTGGTCACATTTTCAGTTTTAATTAACGAAAAATATGCTGGTTGTTTCAGACTCCAGATAGTATAAATAATAGTAATACTGGCTGGCAGTTTTAAATATAAAATATAGAATTCATATTTAGGATAGTTATAACCAAAGACTACAGTCTACATAGTTATAAAATAGGTTCGCAAACATCTTTCATATTGATCTGCGTTATAGAAATTTATTCAGCTTGAATAAAATAAGGGTTACATAACATTAACAAGTAAAACAATAAAATATTTGGTTTGTTTGTGGTATTCAGTGAAACTTTTATAATACTCATCATTCTCTTGCTGAGTGATGTCGGGACAACATTTTATTCTCTTCCATTCTCTTCTATCATTCGTAAACTCTAGCGCTACTCTTTTATATGCATGTCATACTTCACACAATGCAACCATCTCTCTTTCGGCTTCCTAGCCACATAGTAAAAAAAAAGAAGCGGCCTGTTACAATCCCACTGCTGGGAATAGGCCTCCTCTCTCCGTTTCTGGAGAGAAGGGTTGGAGCTTAGACCTACCACGCTGCTCCAATGCGGATTGGTAGGTTACACATATCTCCAGAAATCTCTAGAGATATGCAGGTTTCCTCACGATGTTTTCCTTCATCGAAAAACGTGTGATAAATTCCAATTATCAATTAGACACATGAGTTTTAATAGAAAAAGTCATTGGTGCCTGCCCGGGTTTGAACTCGTGTTCCTCTCGAAAGAGTCGCACGGTCTCACCGCTAGGCTATCACAGCTTACCTAGTCACATATCATCACACTATTCATATTTTACACTCGTTTGGTCACATGATTTTCTTCCCTCCTTATTAACCATACCATTATCTTAATCTCGTCTTCAAACCTCCCCGTACTTATTTTATATTTTACAACACGTCTTGTCACACCATACATCCATTTAAACATTCTCATCTCATTTGGATGCACCCTTCTTTCATTCGTCTTCCAAACTGCCCAACATTCTGATCCATACAGTACGATAGTTCTTATGACCGTTTTATTACATACCGCGTTAATTTAATATTAAAATAATTTATAGAATTAGGCGTTACTTTGCGGAGATCCATAATACAAAAGTAATTATAAAACTATTTTGCTATAATCCGCGATACAGTAAAAAGAATATATATATAGTGCTAAATGTATAGTGGACTATCCGTTTTTTCATACCCGTTACATGCAGGATTCGTAAAAACACATGCACAAACCTCCACCACTGCCACCATAATACACAAGCACGACACACGTTCACTATCACAAACTCAACAATCGTTTCGCCCCGCAACCGAAACATCATCAGGAGATAGACTTCACGATAAAATCGCAAAGCAAAGCTTTATCCAAAAAAGCATGGTTATGTAGTAATTGGTTCAGACACCTAACATTAGGTTTTAAACTTGTTAAAGTTATAATGATAACTCGCAAAATCGCAAAGCATTTGCGATTTTGTCGTCTATTTACTGTATCGCGAATTATAGCAAAATAATTTTATTATTACTTTTGTTTTAATATTAAAGCTTAGATGGGTCTCTTTCTGCGAGTTCACACACGCGTTATGAACGATGTAGGTATTAATATTCATGGGGCGTTTTAACTGCCGTGGTTAAAGGTACAACTTATGCTTAACTTTTGGAGGGACGTGAGCTGCGTGGAATAAGTGTTAAGAGATAAGTTGATCCCTAACATAACAACAGACTTATTGTCTCCAAAATAGGTTTGGTAGAAAAACGTCCCATTGAAAATACTAACTTGTATGCAGAGGTTCTACAACATTATGCTCACATTGCTCTTAGTAATAAGAATTCAGAGCAATGTTAAGAGGAAAAGAGAAAAAAAGACCCAAAGGTCAAAAAACCTCAAAATCGAACGATGGTCAGACCAAATATAAACCGGTATCCAGTTTACCGGTTTATATTTTCTGTCAACGACGCACTATATCGATTATTACCCCTTATTTCTTATTGAGGTGTCGCAAAAGGCGACTTAGGTAAGTTGACATCATGCAGGCGGCTGGTCCTAAAATACCTAGCTAAATCACATCACAACATGTTTAAAACATGTTGTACCGACCTCACTTTGAGTGGGATAAAGGCAGGACAACGATGATATCCTTTTAAACTTTGTTATCAAATATGTCAGAAAAAAATTGCCAATTATTTTTCTCATACCGAAAAGACTGAATATCATTTTACATTTATATTCACAAAGAGCATTTTTAACTGAAAATACATTAAATAATACGTAAAAGGGGATATTATGTTAGCAGTATTTCTCATTTTGTGAATATGGCTTTGTGTTCAACGGCAGTAGTTGGAGGATTAACGTGGCCTGTATTCGATGTTAACATGTTCTATATTCATAAAACTTCAAACGATTCAAAATCGTAATATAAACAAATTTGTAATGAAAACAAATGATATCTAAACTTATTTATTTATTATGTACTTATGCCGTGTGGTATCCGGCTGCATAGAATAGACCATCTTGATCTTACCGAGGCGTAGTAAAAGGCGACTAAGGTAAGTTGACGTCAGGCAGGCGGCCGGTCGTAAAATACTTAGCCAAATTATGTGACAACATGTTTGTAACATGTTGTGCCGACCCTACTTAGAATGGGATAAGGACAGGAGAATGATGATGATGATTTATTTATCATGTACTTGTGTACAAATCGGTAACTCAACTAGTTAAAGATCAAGTGTAATTAAATAGCTGTAAAAGAATTAAAACTTCATAATATATATCGTTCGAGTAACTTTAAATGTTATGTGGATTTTCCTGAGGGTATAACGTAAATTTTTTATGATATCAATCATGGGATGCAATGTGACATAGCTCAAAAAACACGTGTTTTTAGACTAGAAGTACGTGAAAATGTTGAAATACGCATTCGTTTCAGCAGCAATAACGGTAGATCTCATAATATATTAAGTCTTTGTTTAGGCAAACTACAGCATTTCTCAAGTTTATTCATTAGCAATGAAAACCCCTTTATCTTAAAACATGATTTTTTGAGTTATCTGGTATATAAGTTTCATTCGTGTCAAATTTCATAAATATTGCTTATGTTAGATAGTACTCTTAATAGAAAGTATAGATAGCTATTTTGACATCATAAAAGTATCGGCTTTTCCTGATTAGTTTTGAATACAACCGCCTATCATATCAACCGCTTATCAACAAACTATCATAGTGGGAAAAACATGCTTAGTGCCCAAGCAGAATCTATGACAGCTCTAATGCTTTAACTTAAGTTATTTTGCAAGTTAAGGACGTAAATTTTCACGTCAGTTATTCAGGAAATACTCAATGTATGCAACAGAGGTGCTTATGCGATAAAAATGTAATTCCACTAATATTATTAAGGTGAAAGTATGTTATGTCTGTAAGTTTTGTCGCATTAAGGGCTTAACGGATTTGTACGAACTTTTGGATGCAAGTCAGAAAGGTTTTCCAATCAAATCAAAGTAATCTTTATTAAAGGAAGAATTTTACAGGCACCTTTGATGATTCTACAACTAGAACGGATCGTTGCTCTTACCGAGAAGGATCAGTAAAAAACTCGCCATTCATCTTTTTAAATTTACATGCAGTCCTGTCTAAAGCTAAAAGGATTTTAAATTCCAAGCGTTTTTATCATTCAAATAATCTTCAGTTGTTTAATATGCTTTATGCATAGGAATATTTCTCACACTTAATTAAACCTTTCTGTACATAAGTCTAATATGGATTGCGGAATTTTATGTCCCATATATTTATTTATTTATTTATTGTAGAAGCGAGTACCGAGACCAACGAATGAGTTGCTAGCTCGCGACGCAGACGCAGCAATCACAAGCTTATTGCAAGATTATTTTATATAACCTTTCCATGGCTATTGTAATATAATATACTCACAGATGGTCCTGCCTTTTGAAAGCCTTTGCACATGTGATGCACACATATTTGCGTTCATCACTGTGCGTCAGTTTGTGTTTGGCGAGAGCAGACGCATTCCCAAACACCTTGTTGCATACCTGTTAACAAAGAGGACGTGTTTGTAAACTTTTTATAGTGAAATTCCTATTTAAAAGATAGTTATGAAGTTGTTATCGTCTCAATAATGGAATTATTATCAAATTTTTAATAATACGAAAAGGTTTAACAAAAATACAGCTTCACACGATACCAATCTCATTGCATGTAACAAGTTCATACTTGTATTATAAATGTGAAAATGTATATTATGTTCCTTCCATCCTTTCAAGTTTGAATGGAGTAACTGATTGATGTAGTTTTTGTATTTATGAAGATCGATGAAAGACTTGATAGTGACATAGGTTTCTTTTATTTCGGTACTGAAGCCTTTGCAGATTAAGTCGCGAGGAGAGGCCAGTTTTTATATAAACTGGCTATCTGGACACGCGTTGCCTGGTTTTAAACTCTCCTGGAAACAAAATCTTTATTGAAAGTTCAAAAAAAAATCCGATACCTATCAAACTTTACAGATTGTCTACTATGTTAATCTAAAGATTGTCCGGATATGTCATTAGAATCGGTCTATCCGTTTCAGTGTATATATGAAACGGATATAAATACTCACTCTCACTCCTTTTTCTTGGTAGGATGTAAAGGCTCGACATATGATAGTATTTCACAATATTAAATTTTTTTTTTCGAATTGACTGTATGCTCTTAGCCCTAACGGCTTTTACAGCGTCACCGGGCGGGACGGCCGAGCGCAGAAGCATCGTCGAGGTTGCGAAATGCAGAGAGTAGAGCGCAGAAGCTCTACTAGCGTCGTGGAACGTCGTCCTAAGGAAGCCTCCTGTGAGGCCGGACCACGGCTTAGGGCGACGCGTAGTGGAGGGATGGTGTATGACTTTAATTAGTCATTGCGACGTCGGAAGGTCATCAATGTTAAAGGCCAAAGTTATAAACTATAACCAATAATTTTATTGGGTAGTTATCCTTAGAATGGATTTTCAATGAATCCCATAGCTCGTAATAGCGATATAAAAGACTATAATGGCTTCCCATGGCGGTAGAGTAGCCACGCTATTGTATTTCCAACAATAACCATGATCTTTTAAACAGGCTTTCTGGTACTCGGGGCACAGTTTAACCTCTTTTTGTAAGAAAGAGGCCTCGCAAATATTGAAAAATAAGATATTATCTTTGTTTTTACGCTTCTTATTTCAAACAAAATCAAGTTATTTTACCTACCACAGATTTTTAATGTTACATGTCTAGACGGGTTGTAATAACTTTCCGTGTATGTAAATGAAGGAGGAATCTTGCAAGTTAAAGTTGACCCACTTCCCAGTCTTCTATTGAGCTAAAATTTTACGTACTGCTCCAGTCTCGATGACAATGGAAGTATATGATAAGCGAGACATAGGGACATGGAATTGTGTTACAAGGATTAAAGCTTTGTCAACTTGACTTGTTTATGCTATTAGAATAAAAAATAATAGAACAGTAATATTTGTGATATTTTCGCCGTGTGGTATCCGGTAGAATAGAATAGTCCACGCTCCTTTCTTACCCGAGGTGTCGTAATAGGCGACTTAGGTATGTGCCATGTGGTATCCGACTGTATAGACTGGACCACTCTCACTTCTAACCGAGGTGTCGTAATAGGCGACTAAGGTAAGTTGACGTCAGGGAGGCGGCCGGTCGTAAAATACCTAGCCAAATCATGTGACAACATGTTTGTAACATGTTGTGCCGACCCCCCTTAGAGTGGGATAAGGGCAGGCGAATGATGAGTAATATTTGTGATATTTGTAGAAACATAATGTTAATAAGACTACGTAAGCATACTGGCGAATTATATTATGGGGGGCGATTGTTGGGTACACAAACTCACTTTTTTTAGTTCAATTAAATTTATTTATTTATAGTTAATTAATTGTAATTTTTCTTATACTATGTACTATGCTAAAATCTTAAATCTTAGATGTTAAGTAGGGAAAGGCGAGGTTGAGCGAAGTGTCTTTTCCAGGCATGGAACACCTCAGGTGTCGAGTTGAGTCTGGGAAAACGGCAAACGCTGAGTAGACGTAACAGGCGGCTGCGCCAGCTAAGTAGGTGTTATAAGTTAGTCGCAATTAAACGCAGTTAAAAGCAAAACGCATTGTTATTCTGATACTAACAAAAGGCCGGACTTAAAGAAATAAATTAGAATTATCTAATCACATTCCAAACTTTAACCCAAAATATTGTTTATTATATTTGGCTCACATTGATGGTAGCAGGCAGTCGGATTTAAAATATTTATTCACAAAGAAAGATTGTGGAAATATTACTTAGATATTTCCACAACATATTAGTCAGAAATATTGGTTAGATCGCTCTTGACCCCGATGTGTTCAAAGCTCTTGTCTCCATGTCTCCATGATTAATACTAATATTTTTTTCTTTAGTTAAATCATTCGTCGCACAGTTTTATGACTTTGTCTATCTCCCGATAATGCTTCAGTTTCGGGACGAGACGATTGTTGAGATTGTCGTAGCGAATATGTGTAGTGCTTGTGTTGTGTTTTGGAAGTGGTAGTGTTCGTCATACGTGCTGTGAGTACATATACATGTTTTAGGTATGAGAATGGTTTTTGCTTCATACATTTAGTATTACATAACTTAACAAACGCGAATTATAGCATTATTGTTTCTAATTACTTTTGATCTATAGAATTATTATGTAATAAGAAAATATGCATTAATAACTAAAAATACATACAGATTACTCGATGCGATGCATTCTGGCCGAATTATTTTGAAAGGACGGTTAGGATTAATCTAATATATTAAAAGAGATGTCAACTCTACAAGGACCCTTAACTTATCTCATGGTTGAATCTACGTTTATAACATGGAATGTTTTTATTGGAAAATAAAGTAAGTGGAACGTGAACTTGTTATTGTGGATGGCGGTTTTGATATGATTATGATTGATTTTTTGATTTATGATGTATTTTTTGATTTACAATAGTTTTTTGTTACATAACTAAGATTGTTTATTTTTATATTTATTTCATCAAAGATTGTTAATAATTTCTTTTTTTCGAATTACAAACATAAGTTTTTCTACGTGATTGAAAATTATTTTGTTTAAGGTTTTTTTACATCTGGAATGCTTTCTTTTATCCGACGGAGTATGTTAATTACATTAGAATTTATACAAATATAAACTGCGTGACTTAAAAAGCACTTTATTCGATGTAAGATGTTTAAAGTCAGTGGTAGATATAGTTTTATAGTGAGGTTCAGAGAAAAATGTGTACATGTTTTGTAGATGTTTTTTCAAATTGTACTTGCTGAGATAAAATAACTTTTGCCTGCTCTTTAGGTTCATAGATAGAAATCGATCTAGATAGTATTAACGTAATTAAACGGGTTCTGCTTCAAATTTATTTCAATACGACGCCATGGGGAAGAAGATGAATAGCAAATTGACAATAT
Organism: Morpho deidamia; assembly: GCA_947086505.1. Classification (NCBI taxonomy): domain Eukaryota; kingdom Metazoa; phylum Arthropoda; class Insecta; order Lepidoptera; family Nymphalidae; genus Morpho; species Morpho deidamia. The sequence continues at coordinate 5,742,394 of CAMTZC010000003.1, forward strand.
ATGAAATCGTATTGTTTATAGTTATTATATTATATAGTTGTAGAAAAAAAAATATTTTCGTAATAATATCCATATTATAATTTAAAATACGTTATAATTTTCGTTATATAATTATAAAATTTTGTAATTTCTTAATGTAATCTTCATCTATACTTCTTATAAAATTGATTTCCCGGGCGAAGCTGCGGGTACAACTTGTATATAATAATTATCGGTTTCGATAAATTGAGTTATAATTCTCAGATGAAACCTTCATTTTGCACAAAAATACTTTCGATAAATATTATATAACCGAGGTATTAAAATTTACAATAAATTACGAGTATATCATAACACCATTTTTTTCATTTCATATATCCATATATTGCTAGTATCAACCAGTGGGATGTCAATTAAACTTCTATTGAAAGAAAAAGGTTTTGACAGATTTGTCATCTCGACAGAGTTAATCTGCAAGCTCATTTACATGGGGAACACGTGACGTCGCTTCGCTACGATTCAGACGTGCTCTGAGTCCGTAACAAGTATACAAGTAAACGCCATATTGTAACGTTGTTGTCATAGCTAAAAATAAGCGGGATTAAGTTATAGAGATTTAATGTCCACTCTCTGTCTTCAAGAGATTTTTACGTCAGATGATTTTGCGCCACTTGAATTTATCAGTTCTCTTTGATTTTTTTCAAATCGTTGATTGTACTACAGCGGAGTCTATTTAGGAAACTAATATCTTTTGTCGCATTATTTGCAAAAACCAGCTGAAATAAAGCAGTTTATAGTTTTAGAAACTCTAGCATTCGAACCCGATAAGAAAATGATAGTCATAATTCGTATTAATTTTACTCAACACTCATTTACATCTTGTAATGTATGTTATCGGTCACTTGTCTATGGTTCTTCCCTTCTTCCGTGTAACGCAAATGTAACGGCTGTGTGCTCCTGTGTGCAAATAAACTTAATAAGTAAAGTGGCTACTGAATATTATTCCAAAGAAGAAAAACCCATACGCAACACATCTGTTCATTACAAAAGTAATAATAAAATTATTTTGCTATAATCCGCGATACAGTAAATAGAAAATATATATAGTGCTAAATGTATAGTGGACTATACGTTTTTTCATACCCGTTACATGCAGGATTCGTAAAAAACATATGCACAAACCTCCACCACTTCCACCACAATACACAAGCACTACACAGGTTCACTATCACAAACTCAACAATCGTTTCGCAAAGCTTTGCGATTTTGTCGTGGAGTCTATCTCCTGATGATGCTTCGGTTGCGGGGCGAAACGATTGTATTGAGTTTGTGATAGTCAACCTGTGTAGTGCTTGTGTTTTGTGGTGGAAGTGGTGGAGGTTTGTGCATATGTTTTTTACGAATCCTGCACGTAACGGGTATGAAAAAACGTATAGTCCACTATACATTTAGCACTATATATATTTTCTATTTACTGTATCGCGGATTATAGCAAAATAATTTTATTATTACTTTTGTATTATGGATCTCCGCAAAGTAACGCCTAATTCTATAAATCTGTTCATTATTTATGATCTGTCCGAATTAGATGGTGCTTCTGCTCTATCCTCCCACCTAACTCTCTTTTCCTCAGAATTTCACTCCCATCTTCGTCTCAAATGCAGTTATCCCCTTACTTGCTGCATCATCGCTTATTTTCCCATTTTTAGTCCTATATTTTAAAACACCTATGTCAATATTTTTTATAACATAAAATATTTTATCTACTCTGATACTATAATACAAAGATTATAAAACTGAAAACAAAATTCTTATGACAAACATTACGTATAGAACAAAAATAAAAAATTAAAAACTTTCATTACGATACAGGTCTTGTATGGACACCTGTATCATAATGTAACTTTTTAATCATAACGATACACCTATACAATTTCCAGCCGGACCAAGGAGGTTGAACCTCTACCATAAAAAAAAGGTTTCAACGAATGGGTCCGCGGCGACGCAACACGCATGCGCAATCGATGTTTGTGCCTTGGCGCCAATATATGACATTTAAAAGATCTTTTCAATATTTAAACGAAATTTAGTTTTGTTTGTAAAAAAATAAGTTTTTGTGTAAAAACATGTCTGAGAGCGGGGATAGTAGTAATTGTACACCACCAGATATTCTGAAAGCTGCGTCAAACATGACCGTGAACCTGTTGCCGACGAAATCTAGAGGCAACTATATTAAATGTTACCACGAGTTCATGGAATGGAAACGTACGTTTTACGTATTATAGTATGAGAGTAGATAAAGTAGTGTATGATACTGTACATAACTTGGTCTTATAACACTCGTGTGACACTATAAAAAAACGAGCCGCAGGCGAGTTTTTTTAAACCACACTCGTGTTATAAGAACCCTTATTATGCAACAGTATCATAAACTACTATAATATACGCCGTGTGGTGTCCGGCAGAATAGAATAGACCACCCTCCTTTCTTACCGAGGTGTCGTAAGAGGCGACTAAGGTATGTGCCGTGTGGTATCCGGCTGCATGGAATAGACCACAATGAAGGTTCATTTCGTACCGAGGTGTCGTAAAAGGCGACTAAGGTAAGTTGACGTCAGGCAGGCGTCCGGTCGTAAAATACGTAGACAAATCATGCGACAACATGTTTGTAACATGTTGTACCGACCCCACTTAGAGTGGGATAAGGGCAGGAGAATGATGATGATAATATTTAATATAACATTATGTTCTTCTATCTTTTATTATATATTATATTATATTCTATTTTTATCTTCTAGTGAATAATGTTTGCTGCTTTGTAATTTAATCCTTGAAATACCATTGCCAGTAAGTGAGGGTCTATCAATTGTTACCAATTGGATATAAATACACATGTTTCATTAAAAAAAATCGTGCTCGGGGTTTGAATTTCTGAACTCTTGGCGAGATTCACGCGTTACCAACCTTAGTCATAAAGATTACTATGGGGATAAAAATAAAATTAGTTAATTTTTTTCAATCGATTAAAAATTTATTTTGTCATGTTGTTTTCGAGGGTAATTATTTAATACGGAAGATTATAATGGAGCTATCTAGAAACCAGCAATTACAGTGAAAAGAACCTTTAAAAAAATTCAATCCACGTGTGTAATTCAATTTCCCGTCTTAACGTAATATCCTTATGATCCGTCACCTAACATCTTACAACGGAAATTGTGTCAAGGTGAAAGCTTTTACGGAGAAATCCAGAGCCTTTATTTGTTATGTCACGGATATAACTCAAGGTTTCACACCTGCTTTGAGAGTGTCGTTACGGTGTACGTGTGATTTCCACACATAGTTACAATCGTGTATAGGTATATCTTTTTATTAAAAATCCGCTGTTGTACCAAAAAAAAAGTTTATTTAAATAGGTATTTTTTGCGTTACTAATTTTTTATTAACATATTTTTTTAATTAAATATATTCTGATGAAATATAATTTACAAATACTATTGAATGGTCGAACAATTTTGAATAATTGAATCAAGCATCTTTCGTAGTAACTACCGAGAAGAACCAGTAACTTGGTGGTTACTCAATCCGACTATTAATTCGTAGATTAGTGCATAATTCATTAAAATTAAATTTAATTGTTTATTAGCTGTCCGGCCACGCATTGCTGTGGCTCAGTCTGGTTTACAAATTGCCTTTAAACCGATCTCAATAGTTAAAAAAAGCTCTTATCGCCACCAAACTGTACAACTTCCGCTGGGTCATTTTAAAAATTATGTGTAAATATTATTGAAATCGTATCGTATCCTTTTGGAGTCTATAAAGGACATGCATACATTTATTTTTATATATTAAGATTTAATAATAAACTTAACAACCATTTATTTATTTATTAAAATTTAAATTTTCCGTTTGATCCTAAGGTTGACTTAATTTAGTGTCAAGGCCGTCTTTTGTAATTTTATATTTCAAATAATCCAGTATCAATCCGCAAATCTCCTTCCCTTTCGGCATTTAAGTCACAGACTTGAAAATGTTTGTTCCAAACAATTATATATTAGTAGCATCTTTATCCATTTATTTAATTAACAAAAATTAATTTATAATATAATTGTTAAATTTACTATATCTATATCGTATCTTTCTTTTTGTCTTTTGTGTTATCTCAAGCGCAAATATTCATCTAAGTACATAGTTTTTCTTTATTTTCTTTTGTTCATGTAATTTTATTTCACTTCTCATTTTTATCCTTTAGTTACTCAAAAGTTGAATTAAAGAGATCCCTTCTAGGGATAAGTCCGCCTTTGTATATGTGCTATTTTTTCATTTTCTTACAATATGTAAGTAAAGTATTAGATAAAATTTGGTGAAACTGTTAGAGATATTGAATTATACACCTAGTATTGATAAAACAGCAAGAAATTCTATAATATTTTATTAAACGTAACTGGTAATTCTAACAATTTAAATTTTTTTATATAAAGGATTCTATGACATAACAAAAAATATACTTTTTAAAACTAAAAAGGTCTTACATTTATATTAATTAAAATTCATCATTCAATACTCCCACTAATTTTACATTAACTTATAAAATAAGACAAACGATTAAACTAACAGATTACTTGATTCCTATTTAGACAAAACTTTTCTGGAGGTAAAGATTTCGTTAAAAAATCAGCTAGTTGATTTGAACTTGCCACATAATGGACATTTATAAAACCTCGTTCCACCTTCTCGCGTAAAAATTTATATTTAATATCTATATGTTTTGATCTCTGATGAAGAACAGGATTATTAATTAATCTAATTGCGGCCTGATTATCTATAAATAATTTAACACATTCTTGTGGTTCACCTAAATCAATGAGAAATTGTTTTAACCATAAAACCTCTTTTATAGCATCACTAGCTGCCATAAATTCGGCTTCCATTGTAGATAATGCAATAGTTTGCTGCTTTCGGCTTGCCCATGTAATTGGGCCATTATTCATAAAGAAAATATAGCCACTGGTGGATTTTCTGGATTCTTCATCACTAGCGTAATCTGAATCAGAATAACCCACTAATTCTAAATTTCCTTTATACTCTATTCCCATATGTTTTGTAGCAATTAAATATCTTATAATTCGTTTTACAGCTTTTACATGAATAGTACTCGGACAGTTTACATAACGGCATACTAAGTTAACAGCAAATGCTATATCTGGACGTGTAGCCGACGCCAAAAATAATAAAGAACCAACTGCTTCCCTGTAGGGAAAATGTACTGTTTCTGTATCATGAAAATTGATCAATGTCGTATTGCAATCTACAGGTGTCGAACATGGTTTAGCATCTAACATATTAAATCTCTTAATTACTTGTTCTATGTATTTTTCCTGAGTTATACGTACATATGTCTCAGTTTTATTGATTTCTAAGCCTACAAAACAATTTAGATCTAAAACTTTAATATCAAAACCTTCTTTCAGTGCAGCAATAACTAAGTTCAAAGTCTTTGTGCTTGAAGCAAACACCAACCCATCATCTACATACAATATTAATAGCACTCTTTCATTATTAAAGTGACTATTAAAAACACAGTGATCAGATTCTAATTGTGTAAAACCATATGACTTTAAAAAGTTGGTAAATTTCATATTCCAGCAACGAGGCGCCTGCTTAAGTCCATACAAAGACTTATTTAGTTTGCATACTTTACCGCTTTCAGCGACTACTCCCTTGGGAATTTCCATAGTAATTTCTTCTTCGAGTTCTCCATATAGGAATGCTGTTTTTATGTCAAATTGCAAAATTTCATAGTTATATTTAACAGATAAACTTAATAAGATTCTAATAGACTCATACCTTGTTGTTGGTGCAAATGTTTCAGTATAATCGATACCTTTCACTTGAGTGAAGCCTCTGGCACACAGTCGAGCTTTATATCTCTCTATACCACCAGCATTATTTTTCTTTATTTTAAACACCCATTTTGAAGTTATAGGCTTTTTGTTTGTCTTGTCGATAATAGTCCAAGTATTATTGTCCTCATGAGCCTTTAACTCTTCTGCTATTGCAGTTATCCACTTACTAGATTCATTACTTGAAATAGCTTCTTCGTAAGTGGATGGCACATAATACTCTGTCAGGTTTATATCATTTACTGTATTAATTCTAGACCTTAAATTCATATTGAAATTTTCTGGTAAATCATTAATTTCTGATGAAGGCTCATACGTTATATCGCTATCTTCATTACAACTTCTTAAACTGTCGTCACTAACTGTTTCTTCTGTTGGTATACGAGTAGACATTGGCGTAGATGTTTCTCCCGTTGACTCTCTTAAACTGGTGGTGGTTTCTTCCAAAATCACTGCATTTGTTGTTTTTGTATCAGTATTAGTAATCTCATCAAATACTACATCGCGTGATACTTTTATTCTGTTCGTAACACAATCATACATTCTATAATTTTGATTTTCATATCCTACCAAAATCAATTTTTCACTTTTCTTCTCTAGTTTAGTTCTACAAGCATCAGGGATATGAACATAACCATAAGAGCCAAATATTTTAAGGTGCTGAAGATTTGGTTTCTCTCCCGACCACAATTCATATGGTGTCTTCTCAGGCGTTTGACTAGAGGTTGTCCTATTAAGTATATAAACTGCACATGCAACAGCTTCTTTCCATAGATTCAATGGGAGATCACGACTATAAATCATTGACCGCGCGCTTTCCATGACAGTGCGTAATTCTCTTTCAGCACGTCCATTTTGTTGGGGGGTATAAGGAGCAGTACATTCATGTTTTATTCCATTTTTATTTAAGAAATCTTTGAAAACAGCGTTAAGATACTCTTTACCATTATCAGTATGGAGAATTCGTACATTATGATTAAAATTATTTCGTACAAAGGCGTTAAATAGTTTAAAGTTATCAAAAACTTCACTCTTTTGCCTCATAAAAGTCACGTGCAAAAAACTGGTAGCGGCGTCTTTAAATAGAACAAAATACCTCATACCTTCAATAGAGGGCACGTTCATAGGGCCGCATACATCGCTATAAATCAGATCTCCAGGACTAATCTGGCTCCGACATGAACTATGAAATGGAAAACGACTTTGTTTTCCGTACAAGCATCCTTCACACACAAAGTTATCATCATTTAGGTCTTTACATGGTATTAGGCCTTTTTTAATCATATTCTTTACTTCTCTAATATTGAGATGTCCAAGTCTCTCATGCCAAACCTTAAGACTGTTCTGGTTTATTTCTACAATATTACAACTTCCATTTATAATCGTCTTAAAATTCATTTCATACAAGTTGTTTGACTTTTGTGTTGCACTTAATACTATCTTATTGTCATTATAAATAAGAGCTGAGATATTTCTCTTTATAATCACATACCCTAAACGCATAATCGCTCCTTCTGAAAACAAGTTTCTTTGCAGTTCAGGCACATAAATGACTTCTCTTATTATATTTTGCTCCCACTGTCCATTTATGTAGTTCCTTATCAGAATCGAACCAACGCCATGGACTTTCAAATTTTGTTGATTTCCTAATCTCACAAGCCTTTTACTACTATCACTAAATAATTCTAATTCTAGAAAAAATTCTTTTCGAAAAGTCATGTGCGCAGATGCACCACTATCTAAAAGCCAAACGTCATCACTAGTGATTGCGCTTTCATCTACGTGAAATGCTAACATATTATTATCATGTTTATTTTGTCCGTATCTCTTTGCACGGCATTGCTTAGCAAAGTGTCCACGTTTATTACAATTGTAACAAACAAAACGATGATGTATATTTTCTGTAACGTTGTTTTCAGAACTAGTCTTTCTTTGTTTTCCTCTTTCTTGTGTAGCTAAACAAACTTCATTTTCCTCTTCTGCCATCAAACTAGCTTCTTCATCCATTAGTCGAGCTGTAAGATTTTGAATCGTCTGTTGAGCCGAATCTAGCGACATCCAGGCTTGTCGCAACGAACGATATTTTGATGGCAAAGTGCTGATTATTTTTGTTATAATGGCAGTTTCACTTATTGCTTCGCCACAATCCTTTAATTGCTGAGCTAAATTTTCTATTTTGGAAATGTGTTGTGCCATATTATCAGAAGGAATCATTTTATATTGATAAAATCTTTCGTGAAACAACATCTTGTTAAATTCCGATTTTTGTTCATAAATCGACTCAAGTTTTTCTATGATCTTCGCAGCACTATCACAGTTTTCTATTAAGGCAATTTGCCTATAATCCATTGCTGATGTAATAATGAACATAGCCATGCCGTCTTTTTGAAGCCATTCGGCATCATCATACTCTGGTTTTAAAACAGATATATCAATACCTTTCGCTCTCAAAGCACATTTAATTTGAAATTTCCATTGTCGAAAATTATTTCCATCAAAGCGGTCTATGTTCATTTTTATATTAGTTACATCCATCTCAAAGAAATGCTTTATTATTCCTATCGGTATACCGAGTTACACTAACTGCTCTTTACGATTATATCAATAGCCTGGGCCCATAACCTGTTAGAGATATTGAATTATACACCTAGTATTGATAAAACAGCAAGAAATTCTATAATATTTTATTAAACGTAACTGGTAATTCTAACAATTTAAATTTTTTTATATAAAGGATTCTATGACATAACAAAAAATATACTTTTTAAAACTAAAAAGGTCTTACATTTATATTAATTAAAATTCATCATTCAATAGAAACAAATCTATTTTGAACTTATAGACACGTATTTCGGATTTTATTCCTAAGAACACTTCAAGATAATATAGGGATATCTGAAAAGACGCTGCGTGAGTGTTATTCAATTCGACGCTTTAGTCTGGGTATCCCGATGATCCCTCACCGTGTCTTGTCGTGGCGGAAATTGTGTCATGTCAAAGTGGATCTTAGGGACGGAATTCTGGCACTTTATTTCTTATGACGCATATAGCTTAGGCCTTTGCACCTGCTACGGAGATTCTTTTTCAATCTACGTTGTTGTGTTAACCAAAAACCCTTGTATCGTAGTAGTTACAGTACTTATTTTGAATTTGGCATATTTAATCGGTAAATTTGCTTTGAAAAGCTATGTACTGAAAAACGGTACAATTTAAAATAGTAAGACATGACGACAGCTCCGTATATTTTAGTTCCAAGACGGTATAAGCCTATATTACTCACCAGCCCTTTTGCTTCTTCTATACCAAATTTTTTTATTCATTATTTGATTTATACGTGACAGAACTAAAAAGAAACAAAACCATATAATATAGCACTGTGAAATAAAAGAATAAATGTAAAGCATTTGTATTGCATAGGAGAAATAAATGAGTCATATAAAGATAAATGATAAATTGGGAAGAACCTCCAGTTACATGTTAAGATACAGATTAAAATATATATATGCTTCTCCTTCATGTAAAGAGAAAGCTCACATGCAAAACAATGTCAAGTAAAAGTTGAAGAAGCTAGGGGAGAAAGATTTTTATTTGCATTTTGTATGTGTTTCGCGGCTCAAGAATTAGGTCAAGCTCATGAAACAAAATGGCTGAGCGTTAACAGCTAGAAACAATTTAATAAAAGCAGACTTCGCTAAATGGTGCGTAAATTTAGTGCGGCTTTGCTAAAATTCATGAAAAGTTACAAAATTATAACTTTTCGGCATTTTATTTAATGTGGTAAGGCTATAATCTCCTAGATCAAGAAAGGAGGTTTTTAACAAGATGAGCGTTTATATTCGATTAATATTCTTTTCAATAATTCATTTACCTTAACTGTAAAAAGCAACTTAAATAAATTAATTTATTATATTGACGTATTGTCGTTATAAAATTAGCTCATTTAACATTCCAAATTTTTTATTTATAATATTTGTAAAGATTTGAAAGTTCTATTTTTATGAAAATATTGATAGATATATTGGTATTCTAATGCATAAATTATTAACAACTTAACTTTACTACGAGGATAAAATTCTACTATAGGTGCGGTTTAAACTTAGCCCGGCTAAAACGATGATTTGACTAAAAAACGTATAAGTAGTTAGAGTGTCAATTTATCGTACTAAAAATTTATGAAAACTTGTATTAATGACGCTAATAGAATGTAAAAAGATAATACAGTAAAATAGTTAATGCAAAAAATACCGACATTTATTTAATGGTAATGTTAATTATTTCCATTCTAACTTTTTTACATGCACTTAATTTGAAAGAAATGAAAACAAGTTTAATTTGGCACTGATATGTTTTAGGTGCCAAAACTGTAATAATTAAAAAATAAAAAGATTAAGTCTAATACTGAATCATTGAAATTGCGCCATTTAGAAAATCATGGAAATGTCGAAACACGACTGTCTTCAACAAAGTATTTTTTATCTAAGTACGAATCTTTCAATATTCTCCGTTTAGATTTTTCTTGGGCCGCATTAGTTATTGTGTTGTGAATTGAATAGAAAATTCGATAAGTTCTTTTTGTTTGAATACTATTTTGGCAAGTTGAATGCTCTTCTACCTCAGCAATTCGTTTTTTTTGCATGGGCTGTTTAGACGCAACGCTTTTGTTTGAAAATAATACTAAAGAGATCTTACAAGCCCACTTCTGGGCTAAGTCATTTCTCCGTAGAAAGAAGCATTGAAGCTTGGCCTTATAACGGTAATCGAATATGCGTTGACAGTTTACAAATATACCAATATATTGTTGAGGATATAAAGATTTTATCGAGATATTAGAGATATTAGACGGTTTTCAAGCATATAATTATTAATTACACAATTTTTTATGTAAAAATCAGAGTACCGTCATTCTTGCATACGAATTCTTTGTAAGTAAAATTTTATTTTATTTATTTATTTTATTAGACATACAAAACAGTTCACAACACGATTATAAACCAGAATGTACATATTTTTCAAATTTATAATGAAGTTGCTCACCAAAACTTGTATGTTCATATACTAAAGAGAGAAATAAAAACATGTTGCAATTAAAACTAATTCTAAATTAATGCTAAGTGATATAATATAGTAATATAATTAAATAAAACTGTTATTTGATATTAATAATTAAGTAACACAGTTACAATTATAAACTATTAAACTATTAAACAGCTATTAAATAGCACTACGTGAAGCAACACAACATTTGACAATCCTTTTAAATAAACTCACGAGAGTCGAAAATGTCTAGGTCCAAAAATTGAGACTAAAGATCATTATAGACTGTACACATATATTACATTCTCTATTCTCAGTTATAATGCATAATTAATTAAAGTGGTGATATACGTATAAATAACGTATCTAAAGAATAATGGTTTCTTAAGATAAAATAATATTGACGTAGAACCCAGTATTTCGTCCTTAACGAAGGCCCTTTACGTTTTCCCTTTTCGTTTTTCCGATCGCGGCGGCTCGACTCTGCTCCCGTGAATTGAATTGAAAATAGGATGAAGTATCCTTTGTTTATGGATTCTGTTTTGACGGGCAGAAATATTTTATTACTGCTATAGTCAAATCTGACTAATCAAAAATCGTTATATGGCTGTTCTAAAATGTTTAAAATTCCAATGACCATTGGTTCGCATCTACATGAACTCTATATAATAAATAATGGAATTATGTACAGAACCAACTAACACAAATATAAACGTTGCTGTTAAAACTCTACAATCTAGAGGTGAGAGAGAGAGAGGTGATAGAGATAGAGAGGAGAGATCTAAACAAGCATCCTCTTAAACTAAAATAAGTTGTATCGTGTGATAGACCTGTTGAGTAATCGAAAAGCAGTGCTGATTTTTCATAATGGATTAAGAGAAAGATAAAAAATAAACTAGCATCACAAGTTTAATGTTCCGGTACAATTTAGTTGATGCTTATTAAGTTGATAAGGGACTTCGACTCAATACGTTAGAGCATCTTGAGATAATAAAAAATAACAATGGTCACTTAATTAACGAGCAAGTAAATGTATCTAATTCCGTTTTGCTGCATGTGTTCGGAGGGGAGGGTATTGGTGGGAGTTGAACTATTTAAGACTGCTTGTATGGGTAGCGCGGCGCAGTACGATTTTTGTCGTGAAGCCTATCCTCCTGATGATGCTTCGGTTTCGGGGCGAAACGATCGTCGAGATTGTGGTGGTGGATGTGTGTGCTGCTTTTGTGTTCGTTGTTGCTGGTGAATTGCGCCTTGGGGTGCATGTGGTGGCTGGTTCTGCATGTATAAGGTGCGTAGATTTTGCCTGCTTCATACACATTGGCTTTGCATGCATTCACTTAACCCGTGCGGATTATAGCAAAGTAGTTGGTTCTGTTATATTGCTTGTAATATGGAATTCCGCAAAGTAACGCCTGCTTCTATAAATCAGATGCTTATTAAGTTAAAATCTGTTACAAAGTAGCGCAGTTCAGCGGTATCGTCGTAGATTATGCTGCTACGCATAAAAACTTACTACTTGCTACGATAGCTACGTAGCTGTTTCGTAGATTCGCGTAGCAACGTTGCAGTTTCGGTTTTCTCTTTCTACCCTCAAAGCATACAATGTTTTAATACTAAATGTTTTAATGTTTGAAAACTATAGCTTTTATCTATAAATATATAATTTATAGATAAAATTTGAACTAAACATAGCTAACTTAATTGACGTAACAGTAGTTTGAAAATAATTTATAGATAAAATTTGAACGAAACATAACTAACTTAATTAACGTAACAGTAGTTTAGAAAACATCTTAATTAATTTTGCTTTGTTGTGTAAATTTAGTAATTTATTTATTTAGTTATAATATTAGATATAGTATATCGTTAGATAAATTCATATGTTGAGTAAGCTTACTCACCGCTTTAACATTTAATAAAACGGTTGAAATATTTTTCAAGAATAAATATAAAATAAAATTAAATTTTAAAATCTCTGAATGTGATAAGTTTAAGTGCAACATATAAATGTTATTGTAAATATATATAATAGGTTGTGAGAATATTTAAGGAATCATTTTATTAAATGTAGCATGTTTCTTAAACGTAATAAGCAGTTTCCGATTCAATAACGAAAATATTTAAGGGTGAAAAAAAAAAGAACTCAGAAGTCAGCACAAAAACTACGAAATAGCTAATATAAAAGAAAATAGAAAATAATATTCAGAAAAAATATTGCTCGTAGGAGAAAAACAAAACAAACGCTTCGTTAGAGATGTGGAAATGGTGAAATAAGAGATCATTACACGGTTGTATTAGCAAGTTTTTTCTGAATGTTGCTAACTCGCAAATTAATAATATAATATATAATTATTAATAAGAATGAAATAATTACAAAACCAGTTATATTATTAGTTGATTATACATTTTAAAGTTTAATTTAAATTTTATTAGACCTGTATGTGTGTGTGGTGTGTATGTGTGTGTGGTGTGTGTGTGTGTGTGTGTGTGTATTACTTGTGTGCATTGTTGCTGGTGGAGGCATCTTGGGATACGTGTGGTGGCTTTTCCTGCATGTGTAAGGTATGTGAATCTTTTCTGCTTCATACACTTACATACATGCTCTTAACAAACGCAAATTATAGCAAAGTAGTTCTGTAATATGGAATTCCGCAAAGTAACATTTCTATAAATCATATACAACCAAGAATTATATAACGTAACACCTACAAGTGTATATATTTTAGTTACGTATTATCCGACCCTGCTCCTTTTTCTGAGATTTCACCTCTGTATTTGTTCACCCTAAATGCTCGCCATTTGTCAACTCTGTCACAGCCTTTGTTTCTTTACTGCCTAGATTTTATCTTCTGAAGTAAATGTAAATTATCTTAATTGCTTATACAGAAATTGAAATATTAAAGTGGACTAATTATTTTTAAATTTTTCGGATACATACGAGTAGATTTTAAAATGATATAAAAAAATCTAAATGAAATTAATATTATACAATACACTAATAAAATTATCAGAAAATAGAAGAGAGAGAAGAAGACATTAATTATGAGAGAAATTATTAGCAATATAACAGAACTAACTACTTTGCTATAATCCGCACGGATTAATTTGCATTAATCGTACTGCAGTACGATTTTTGTCGTGGAGCCTATCCTCCTGATGATGCTTCGGTTTCGGGGCGAAACGATCGTCGAGATTGTGGTGGTGGGTGTGTGTGCTGCTTTTGTGTGCGTTGTTGCTGGTGAATTGCGCCTTGGGGTGCATGTGGTGGCTGGTCCTGCATGTATAAGGTGCGTAGATTTTGCTTCATACACATTGGCTTTGCATGCATTCACTTAACCCGTGCGGATTATAGCAAAGTAGTTAGTTCTGTTATATTGCTTGTAATATGGAATTCCGCAAAGTAACGCCTGCTTCTATAAATCAGAGAAATTATTATTATAGAATAGTTTTTTTTTATTTATAACAAAAATGTACAAGTTATATCTTCCTTAAATTACTTACACGCTACTACTATACAAATCATGTCCACGTGGAATGGTCCCAAGAATGCTGGCAGCGTTTCCGCGTTGAATCGCTAAGCTGATTCTTTGTGCGAAAAAGGAGCCAGCCCTCTTGTCACCCGAAGAGGCGATAAACCGAGGAATAGAATTTAATTATTCTGAATATACTCATACTTTATAACCTACTTATAAGCATTATAATTTTTCTAGCGGATTTATTTAAAATGGGAAATGTACTGTTAAAAAGTAATTAAATATCACAATTTAAATATAAAATCTAGGCAATGAATACAATGTCCGTTTGACAAATGGCTGCCGCTCAAAGCCTCCGACAAAGACAAGGGGAGAATATTATTCTATGAAAAATATTTTTTATTTTATTAGATTCTGTCATGCTGCTTTTCATAAGATCACACCCGAAGATTTATTTGATATTAAAATAAGGGGAATTATCTGACATATAAAAAAACCACTAAGTATGTTTTCTTTTAAAATTGTTTTTGTACGTCTATAGACATATCAATATTCTGAGTTACTATTTATTAACGTTAATAAATAACGTTACTAATAATAATAACGTTAATAATAGTAAACGTTAACGTTGGTTAGAGTTTAAACGTTATTTTTTTTTGTGGATCAAGAGAAAAGAACGTCCTAGAGAAGTTTTGCTACAGAAAGTTTCAGAATATTTTTTATACGTAGAGTAAGTTTACCGTCATTCTTCTATAATGGTAAGTTTCAGAGAAAGTTAGTTTAACGATTAAATAATATTCATTTGTATTTATTACTTCAAAAGAGACATGGTAGAACAACCAAATTTGTCTAAGCGTCATTTTCATAATTTATAGAATTAGGCGTAACATTGCGGAGGTCTATAATATAAAAGTAATGAAAATATCAATGTAGCTATAATCCTCTGTAAAAAAATGTAGAGTGTACTATCCATTCTCATTCCTGATACATCTCGAATTCGTAAAAACTCCTACACTACCCACCACTAGTAACACAACAATACAAAGGTACTGCACACATTCACTCCCACAATCTCAAAAAACGTTTCGCTCCGTTACTAAAGCATCGTCAGAGGACTCCATTACAAAATCGCAAAGCTTTTATCACGGATTATAGCAAAATAATATTTCATTACTTCATTACGTCATTTTCATTTAAAGTTTAAGATTTGCTGGACGAAATCATAAACTGTCTCAATTTTTTGGCAACAATTTTCTTATAATTGAACACTTTGAATGGAATAAAAGGCACGTCTTAATATAAAAGAAATATAAATCATCTTACACATGAGTTTTACGGTAATTTAATTTTTATTTGTCCATTTTATTATCCCAAAGCAATATGTCCGTCAAATTCACTTACAAGAAGTGCCATTGAATGTATCATTATTTTTCTAACAAACGTTCATTCTTGTTGTTTAACTAACCGTAACACATTTCCCCCTGTCATAAAAACTGACCTTTTTCTTTTACGGTCGCGTGGACAATTGAGAGGATATAACGCGATTTTGTCAAGATAATCCAACGCCTCGAAGATTGTAGTAACTTTAGTTTTAAGAATACGAGGAGGGTAGAGCTGAGATTATTGGGGGCTTAAGGCCAAACCGCGCCACGTGCGTGCGTTCTAGTTGCGAGGATAAACTCCATTTGTGTAAAGCTTAACAATAAACACTCTTGGAAGAGAAAGGTCCTTTTTACCTTCACTATCGGAATTGATTATAGTATACCTTCATCAATCACGCGTTAACCGAAACTGGCAGGTGACGTGTTAACAGGTGATTTCATCTCTTTTATACCGCAACGAATGGAGTGTGATGGGGCATATTTCGTGCATTTTTAATACCTGATTCTGAGCTTTGAACGTGAATTGATTTTTGTTCAAAACTTGTTATAATATTTATACTTATTGAAACTAGAGTGTTGTATGTTTCTCATACTTTGATTATAACACACCAATACCTTTTTTTGCGAGAAATTAAGTCACATTAATATGAAATATTACATTATTTTCTGGATACGTTTGACCAGAAATATTAGGCCTTAAATAAAATGCAATATACTTTATTGCACCACATAAAAATATAATACAAAAAAAATTAAATAAAAAAAAACAGTTTAAACTAAGAGCTACATACAATAAGGCGGCCTTTTCGCTAATTAGCGATTTCTTCCAGGCAACCTTTGGGCTAGTAAAGTAAAGTAGCAGCCTGTTACAATCCCACTGCTGGGAATGGGCCTCCTCTCTCCGTTTCTGGAGAGAAGGGTTGGAGCTAAGACCTACCACGCTGTTCCAATGCGGATTGGTAGGTAACACATATCTCCAGAATTCTCTAGAGGTATGCAGATACCCTCACGATGTTTTCCTTCACCGAAAAGCATGTGATAAATTGCAATTATCAATTAGGCACATGAGTTTTAATAGAAAAACTCATTGGTGTCTGTCCCGGTTTGAACTCGTGTTCCCCCTTGAAAGAGTCGCACGGCCTCACTGCTGGGCTATCACAGCTCAAAGCAGTTTGGGGTAGAGAATCTATTAATACTAGGAAAAACAGGTAGGTGGTGCTTTATAAAAGAGTATTCACAAAATAATACATAAATAATAAATAGTAGTATATAATATGCATATATAGTAATAAATACCATAAAGATAAAATGGTACTTATCACTCATTTCGCAAGAATACATTTTTCGAACCTGTAGGAAATATTTTAATAACATTTGAAGTTTTAGAGGCTAAAATCAAGTTTTTGCTTCACAATGTGGACACTTTTTGTCAAATATAATAACAACACTTTTCCTTAGTTTTAAACGAATCTTGCAATGTTCTGTAGCTATAAAAACGGAAGGAAATGTATGTCAGTATATATGAAAGCGTTCTAATAAATGGCACCGGCAGCTAGCCAAAACCACTTCAGGTAATTCCAGTTGAGGGGATGTGGCCGTATTAAGAAACTTTATCGTTCTCCGTTGGCTAAGCTTTGTTATAGAACAGTTAATTATTTTTATTTTAAACCTCAATTTTTATAAGAGTTAGAATAAACCAATGTTAGGCAAAGGCGTTATGATTAGTTGCCTGATCAAGGTTGATAATAGGAGTAAGCAATATGTTACATGTATAACAAAATATTTATAGAAACTACTTTTTTCGTTTAGTAGACGGACATAGACATTATAAATGTTATTCTATTATCTTCTTTTTGCAAAAAATATGCTTAGCTTATAATTTGAGTTTGAGTTTGAGTTACAGCGTTGTTAAGTTTACACCCATTACACGAGTAGTGTAATTTTTGCGGAATTTATTTTATAATAAAATTCCGCAATCTACTTTAATTTTACCATTACAGTAGTTTAAAATCACTATTAATAAAAGACTAACACAGAAAGCCTACTATACTATTGAGGATTACTTAGACTTTTGCTGTACAAGACCTTAATAACTATATGTAACTAGTAATAAGTTATTCTTTGAAAAGAGCAACCGCCGAGTTTCTTGTTGGTTCTTCTCGGTAGGAACAACTTTCTGAACCAGCAGATGTTGACGATTCAAAAGCACTTGTTTACAAGTTTATTTGAATAAAAAATAACTTTCATTTGAATTTGAGTTTTCCTAACGCTGTTATTTTAAGCATTACACACAAATCGCTGGTGCCTGTGTTTGTTTCGTTATTAACCACTTACTTTCGGCTACAAATGTTAATATAAAAGACAAGTTAAATTTTAAAATACTTCTGAAGTTGATTTATATACATTTTTCATTTGTTTTCTTTCTCTAGTTATTAGTATATATGTTTTAAAAAATAATATTCGTGTAGTTTCTTTTTTTTCTAAATTTACATTTATAGCATTGTCTTTCGTTTTTATCTCATGTTGAGTTAGCCTATAAGTGAGATGTGCGGGGTCGTAATCTTAAGATGATTATACTTTATATTATTTCGTACTCGTTGCATTTCGTTGGCTTGCTATTTAAATTAATAAATAAATAGTGAAAGCCGTGTGCCTAAAAGTTTTTTTTACAGTTTGTCATTTTTAATTGATGTTTATACAAATATTATAAATGTGAAAGTCTGTCAGCCCATCAGTCTATCAGTCTGTATGTTACGGTTTCACAGCCTAGAGCAGTATTGATGAAATTTAGTACTATTGAAGCTTTAATACCGAGTTACCAAAAGGTAAGGTTAAAAAAGGTTCAAAAGGATTAAAAAAAGGTTTTCTTTCGGTCATACAAAAAAAAATGTTCATAATTATATGTATATATTTTCATATTTTAACCCTAAAGCAGACGCTAACAAAATCGCAGGTATCATCACTTGTTTACTATGAGTCCGGTAGTAGTGTAGCAGTAGTATACTACAATACTCACATATGAGAGAAACCTTACTACTACAACTAATGATTTGTTACCTTACCTTTTTTTACCTTAAATTGTTTATTGTTTAAATTATGTGCCGAATTTTAACTTCCACGAGTTTTAGGAGTCCATTTTCGTTCGATCGAAATTACCTGGAGTAGTTTGGCGGCATGCCGAAGTACTTTGGTCTGGTTCAATACCACGGTACATTTGTCACGATTATGTTGACCGATATATGAAATAGGTTAACGCATTTCAATGATTTCATTCAATTAAGCAAGCTGAAGCAAAGAGAAAGCTATATATATATAAATGGAACATTAATAGTCTGTTAATATCTCACTGCTGAGACGAGGCTTGTTTCCTTAAAACAAAAGATTAAAGTAATTTATAGAATTAGGCGTTACTTTATGGTGATCCATAATACAAAAGTAATAATAAAATTATTTTTCTCTAATCCGCGATACAGTAAGTAGAAAATATATATAGTGTTAAATGTATAGTGGACTATCCGTATTTGCATACCCGATACGTGCAGGATTCGTAAAAACACACGCACAAACCTCCACCACTGCCACCACAATACACAAGCACTACAAACGTTCACTATCACAAACTCAACAATCGTTTCGCCCCGCAACCGAAGCATCATCAGGACATAGACTCCACGACAAAATCGCAAAGCCTTAAGCAAAAAGATTAAAGCTTAGACTGTAATAGCTCAGCGGTGAGACCGTGCGACTCTCTCGAAAGGGTCATGGGTACGAGTCCCGGGCAGGCACCGAGCTTTTCTTTTGAAAGATATATATATCTAATTGATAATTACAATTTATCACACGCTTTTCGGTGAAGGAAAACATTGTGAGGAAACCTACATATTACCCACTAAGCCCTAATGTAATACTCTAGTATTAAATATAGCATTGTAATCGATCGATTATCTGATTTATAGAAGCAGGCGTTACTTTGCGGAATTCCATATTACAAGCAATACAACAGAACTAACTACTTTGCTATAATCCGCACGGGTTAAGTGAATGCATGCAAAGCCAATGTGTATGAAGCAGGCAAAATCTACGCACCTTGTACATGCAGGACCAGTCACCACATGCACCCCAAGGCGCAATTCACCAGCAACAACGCAAACAAAAGCAGCACACACACCCACCACCACAATCTCGACGATCGTTTCGCCCCGAAACCGAAGCATCATCAGGAGGATAGGCTCCACGACAAAAATCGTACAAACGCGCAGTACTTCATACACATTGGCTTTGCATGCATTCACTTAACCCGTGCGGATTATAGCAAAGTAGTTAGTTCTGTTGTATTGCTCGATCGATTATCGATGTTCTCGTCGAAAATTATGCTAGATATTTTATAACCATGCAATCGGGATGTTGGATTAACCTTGATACAATCGAGTAGCTCGGTTTATATTGTTTGCTTAAGCAAGCTACGTCCTTCTTAGTAATAAAGGTGATAAGAATCTTATAGAATTGGGACCATAACAGACCGTTGTAATTTTCTGAAGTATAAAATTGTAAGGTATACTTACCTTACAGTTTTATACTTCAGACATGGTAGTTTTATACTTCAAACTTGGTACGTCTTTAATAAATTAAAGTTAAACAGACATGTCTGGCTTACAATGGAAGTGAATTATCTATGGTTGGCGTACTCCCAAGTCTTGGATAAGTCTCAGTTAAGCGTCAGACCACAGTCCAAGTCCGGATAAGAAATTTATCTTTAAAATTTACAGCCTCTTTAAATATGTTGGCACAAGCATGATGGGAATTAGTAAATTTAAAAATAATTTTGGGTGTTTTCGATCTGATATGGCGTGTAATCTCTACCACTTTTAAAAACAAAATTCATTATTTCCTGACATAGTTAAAATTTAATCTAAATTATTTGAAATTATATAACTATTTTTGACAGTATTCATTACACATTATTTTTATTTCTTTGTCATGTAATTGATGTAAAATTGTAATTTGGGTTTATTTAATTGTATATTTTGGTTATTTTAAGCAATATTAATATACAGATATTTTAAGCAATATTATACATTAATATACTCATGCTCATTAATAGCTCATGAATAAGTGCCCGGACGGGTTCAAAACTAGTCGGGCTAACTGATAAAATTAGACGTGACTACAGCCGGTATATTAACTATGAATACTACTCACGATAGTTTAAATTTAAAAAATGACAGAAACAGTTTTATCGCAACAGCTTGTTAAAAATTAAAAAAATCACCCCTTACATTGTTCAACAAATGGTAAAAAAATATGTATATAATGTAAACAATTGATGCAAATATATGTATATAACGTAAAATATACAGCCCTATTTTTTAAAATGTTTTCTAATCCAAACATTCTATGGCTACTGTATATGTAACTGATCATGTATTTAACTGCCTGGAGCTGTGGCTGGTCGTAAAGCCAGGCCTGAGCGCAGGCTTGGTTGTTCGCCAACAGATAAGACTTGTTACATTAGATTAACTACGTCTTAGGAACTTTGAGAATTGTGTCAAGAACGCTTAGTGTCAATCACGATGGATTAGTTAAGGGGTCAAAATTTACATATAATGCATGGAATTTAGTACTAGAAACTTATACTCATCATCCTCCTGCCCTTATCCCCACTCTAAGTGGGGTTGGCACAACAAACCAGATCAAATCAGATCAAAATAATCTTTATTCAAGTAGGCTTTTTACAAGCACTTTTGAATCGTCAAGGATCAATATTTGTATATAAATTAGATTTAATAAGCTACACTGGTTCGGAATGTTGCTCTTACCGAGCAGAACCAGCAAGAAACTCGGCGGTCAATCTTTTAAACATTTAAATTTACATTATTTATTTGCAGTCTTGTTTGGAGCTGAAAGGATTTTCAAATCCAAGCATTTTTATCATTCAAATAATCTTCAATTGTGTAATATGTCTTACGTATAAGCATAGTTTTTACACTTAATTTAAACTTTTCTGTAGATAATTCTAATACAAATTGTTACAAACATGTTGTCATGTTACAAACATGTTGTCACATGATTTGGCTACATATTTTACGACCGGCTGCCTGCCTGTACGTCAACTTACCTTAGTGTTTACCATTTTACGACACCTCGGTAAGAAAGAGGTTTCTTCTTTCTAGACCGCCGGATACCACACGGCGAGTCGACTTACCTTAGCCGCCTTTTACGACACCTCGGTAGGAAATGAGGGTGGTCTATTCTACTTAACCGGATACCAGACGGTGGGTCAACTTACTTTAGTCGCCTTTTACGACACCTCGGTAAGAAATGTGGATGGTCTATTCTACTCAGCTGGATACCACACGGTATAAAATCCTTAAAAATTAATAATATTTTTTTCTAAATGACTGAAGGATAAGGAAATTTGATAAATCAGATGTTCTATAATCCTTTTTATGACAGAAAATTTCTTTTAAAAAAAAATGGACACCAGATTTGAATTACTAAAAGATTCGTCACAAAAGTAATAATGAAATTATTTAACTTTATTCCGCGAATATTTTAATAACGTTATATATTATTCGCGAACAAAATAATTTCATTTTTACTTTTGTATTATGGATCTCCGCAAAGCAACGCCTAATTCTATAACTGGTTTAAAAGATTAGTTGTGTTGACAAGCAATTTCCTTCATATACAAACGTGCATTCCTTGATATCGTATTTCAATTGGATTGATTGAACAAAGTAAAATTAATATCAGAAAAAGAAATAAACTATTAGCCCCATCCGAAGAATAAAGTTAAATGTTCTATATCTTATACATAGAACATGTTACTTTATTCTACGGAGGGGGTGAAATGTTCAATTAAGGATATAGCTTCTTTTACTGACAAACGTGAATGAATGAATGAATGAATGAATGAATGGATGAATGAATGAATGGTAATGATTTTATTACACACCACAAAAAATACATAAGCACTATAATTAAATAAAAATAAGGTTGTACAATCTGGCGGTCTTATCGCTGCATAGCGATCTCTTCCAGACAACCAGCTGGGTAAGAGGACATACCTATGAATACGAGGTAGGTGTGGTGTATGCTATCAAGAAACAATATAATACTTACACATACACATGTAAAATATAACATATACATACATAAATACATATGTAAAATAAACATACTTATATAACACTTATAATCGTCATAATAGCAATAGAAGTCATTGTCACGGTGACAAAGCGATAGATAGGAAATGATCTTTGACACGATTTTTGAATACTCCCAACGATGGCGATTTCCTAATATACAAAGGTAATGAATTCCAAACCTTGATTGCCATTGTAAACGGTTTATTATAGAATATGTGCTATGTCTGTGCAGTTTTGTGTTAATATAAATTATACGTACATTAGAAAAACAACTTAATTGCTAACGAACTTTAGAGTCATTATTATTCTAGACAGTTACGTACAGCACGGCTGTGTGCAGAAGACTTTTATATTAAGGTTAGATGACACTATAAAACATTTGCTTTGTAGATTTGTTATAGATTTTAATAATACTACTGATAAGTATTCACTTGAGTTTATAATGTTAATTACTTGAATATTTTTATATAAATATATGAGACCCATACAAACACGGTCGTCCGTCCTCAAAATATGTAAATTAATACTGGTGTTATGAGTGACAGATAGCTGGTAAATATAAAAATAGATATATATTTATAATAAAACGATCGGTAAAAAAATACAATAATACACCGAGTGAGTCTCGGCAGAAACAACACATTGATTTCAGATTTCCCTCGTTTTAAATAATGTGAAAATGTTTGTGAATATTGATTTATAAAATTTGTGAAAGAAACATACGTATTAGCAATGAGTTCTCAGGCTATTTGGAAACTGATAAAAAAATGAAATGTAATTTTAATTATTATTCAAACTCGGGTATTGGGCAGACAATGTTAGCAAAAATTAACAAATACTCTTGTTTATCACAAAATCGCGGAATAAATACTTTTGTAATTTGATCTGATTTTGTAAGAGAATAAAAACGGCAGACTTAATATTTTTCCACTGCAGAACGACTAGATTCGGTTGCATTGTTAAAACATTATTGGAGTTTGACTCGTTGCTTTTCATTACATACTTATCTTTACACTATTTTCAACAATATTGTACTTAAAGTATAGTATATATATTAATAGTAATGCTTAAATAATAAGTATAAAATTGTGTATACTTTTTTCTTTGTTTGTAATTTATTTATTGCACAAAATGAAATAATATAAAAATGATAAAAAAACAACATAATGTGCAATGGCGGGCTTATCTCTGAATCGTAATCTCTTTCAGCCAAGCAGTCTTAAATTTAAACAAAAAGTAAATATTAAGTAAAATTAACTAAAATACGAAATGAAACGTATTATTTGGGTTAAAATCATTTGGGATTGTGTTACTTCTTTAATATGATTATTTATCAAGTGTGTGTATTTGTAAATGTAACCTAGGTTTTATAAGTTAAATACTATTGGAAATTCGACCCACGTTCGACGCTTTCAGCGTCCAACTCGCGGACAGTTAAATGAAATAAGAATCCGTCATAATTTTGCTCCGATAAAAGAAAGTTATCATTAAATTTATTTTATTATACTTATTGGCTTACAGAATGGTTGATGTGAAATTTATATTGTATATGTTTTTCGCATAATTCAAAGTTTTTTAAACAATTAATGTTTAGATAAATTATCCACAATTCAAATAAATTTATCAATTTTTCTTAAAAGACATGTCTAAAGGGTGCGGAGTGCGAGCAAGGAATAATAATCAGTAAAATAATTAATACAATCAGTGATAATAAAATTATGTGGAAGTTAAATATTGGCTTATGTGTACTGTATATAACATCATTCATTTACAACAAATATCGTTGCTTAATTTTTAGCTTCCAAAAAATATACTGCATAATTTAATTGATTGTTTTTTGTTTGAACTCTTGAAGGAATTGTGACGCCAAGCGAGCTTGCACAACTAGCTATCAGCAGTTCTCTTCCACCTTAAATATTAGGTCCTTACATATGAAATTGGCGTTTTCTATGGGAGGAACATAAAGTCGTTTTTTTTTTAAATAAAATATATTTAATTAATCAAAGTATGTACCATTGCTATGTATGCACTTTTGCCATCTCATAGGTAGTTCATTGATCCCTTTACTAAAAAAACCATTCGGGCGAGAATCAATAAAATCTTTGAAGGCGGTTTGGACTGCCCCATCGGAGTTGAATATTTTTCCTTGCAAGGAGTTATCCAAATTGCGAAAAAAATGGTAATCTGTTGGAGCAAGGTCCGGAGAGTACGGTGGATGTCTAAGACATTCTAATTGAAGCTCCTCTGATTTGGTAGCCGTCTGTTGTGCAGTGTGTGGTCTAGCGTTGTCCTCGGTTGTTTAGCAGCTAGCTTTTCCAACATGGTTTGCAGTTGCTGACAATAGATATCTGCCGTAATCGTCTGGCCAGATTTAAGAAAGCTGTAGTGAACGACACCGGCACTAGTCCACCAAACACTTACAAGCAACTTTTTTTTAGTCAATTTTCGCTTAGGGCAGGATTTGGCTGGTTCGCCAGGGTTCAGCCATTGCGATGAGCGCTTCCGATTATCTTAGAGGATCCACTTTTCATCACAGGTAATGATTCGATTTAAAATTCCTTAATTATTGTGCCGGTTGAGTAACGTAACGCAGCAATCGACGCGCGTTTGTCGGTTAGCTAACTCGGACGTGGTTTGCGATGGATCCGCTTCCACAATAGCCTTCAATTCTTCATTATCAACTTTGGTCTCCGGCCATCCACGAGGCTTGTTCTGCAGGTCGAAATTTCCAGAACGAAAACGTTGGAACCAAAAACGCACTGTGTTTTCTTTTGCGACACCGTCACCATACACATCATTAATCCTTCGAGCCGTTTCTGCAGCACTGGTGCCACGGTGGAACTCATACTCGTAAATAACGCGATATTTCATGTTTTCCATTTTGTAAACAGAGTGACACAAAGAAAAAAACAAAAGAAGAAAAAACAAATGAATTAGGGGGTTTGAAACACAAATGCATGAGTAAATAGCTGTATGAATTTGAATTTGGAATTCCTAACCATAAAGGTAATATTTGAGATCAAAGTGGCCAGTACGACAAAACGCCAATTTCATATGTAAGGACCTAATATTAATGCTTTCATAGAAGTATATTAAAATAACGATTCACATTTGGGATTTGGTTACAAAGAGATACTCGAAACTGGGTTTTAGTTACCTCTACTTTCGCATGTCAATTACCTTAATTGTCGCAGTTATAGACCAACTTTGTGACGAAGATATAAGTTTTCACTGGAAACATGTATTGTTTAAAACTTTAGTATTTAGACACCTAAGGACTTCATTATCAATTTTGATCATTTAAAATCACAGTGTACAGATTTAATTCTAATCAGGGAACCGCTTTAACGTTAGAGTTAATTGCTAATGATTGCGAAGTTATAAATAAACTGATTTTCAAAATATGTCCAATCAATGGATAATTGCCTGTTCAATTATTAGGAAAACGAGATAGGGTTAATACGAGACGAGGGTCGGAGATCCGCGGCGACATCAATAAGCTTTAATTGCCAACGACCATCGAGGCCATTAGCCTGCCAATTAGCAGTATCAGTTCGCATCTCTTTGGCGACAATAAAAATTAGTGATGAGTCGACACAGTCGCACGACCGAGTACTCCTAAAAAGCAATTCGATTCGACTACGATATCGGAATTTTCGATTATCGCTAAGGTTTACGTTTATAATTAATTGTCTTTTAATAATATTTCAAATAATTATCTTACCAATAATTTATTATCAAATTAAATACATTAAATTATATATTGCAAGCAATAAAATTATTTATATTCAGCTAAGACCTACCACGCTGCTCCAATGCGGATTGGTAGGTTACACATATCTCCAGAATTCTCTAGAGATATGCAGGTTTCCTCACGATGTTTTCCTTCACCGAAAAGCGTGTGATAAATTGCAATTATCAATTAGACACATGAGTTTTAATAGAAAAACTCATTGGTGCCTGCCCGGGTTTGAACTCGTGTTCCCCTCGAAAGAGTCGCACGGTCTCACCGCTGGGCTATCACAGCTTATTAAATACCAAATATGAACTAAATAAATCACCAAATAAATCGTTAAATCAAAAAATAGTGTATTTGTTTTTAAGAAGTCATATTTTTTTTTAAAAATATTTTCAATTAAAGAGAAGATAAAAAAATCTATTATTTTCTATATAATGCCGTAGTCGCATCACTAGTTATGTCAAGTTAAATAGCTGATGATATTATGGCTTTTCGCAAGTTTGGTTCGGCTTGAAGTTATGAAATGAAAATTGACGTCAGGGTTACAAAAGGGATATTGAACGCTTGTTAATGATTTAGGGAGTTTTGGTAGTACTTTGTACTTAACTTTATAGGTTTATTTTGTTTTAAAAAAGGTTGTTTCATATTTCTTTGTCATTTGTTTCATATATATTACATCTGGAATATTTGTTCTGAAAGTTTTGCGTTTCATGTCTTGTGTCTTTGTTCTATTTTTCATATTCGACTGATATATGTTCACTGCTGGACGTCAATTAAAGCATCTCCACACTACACGATTTGTTCAATTTGGATACAAGAAACTCCTCACTTTTGGAGATTGTCAATTCATTTTGAAAAGGATACTGTGATTTCCGTTATAGTGTTTCTATTCTAGCACCTAAGGACCTCAACGCCCGTTGATTCATTTCATTGGATATGGTCAATTGAATTACTTTTCTACAACGAGAAGGAAGAGAAGAAGTTTTTCGGTACATTGTTTCGTTATCGATACTATATATTTTATCCATACTTCTTGTATTGAAAAAACATTTATCTATAGGAAAGTACTTGTTCAAGATTATCACAATTCTATTTCCTCATCTTCATTCTCCTGCCCTTATCCCACTCTAAGTGGGGTCGGCCCAACATGTTACAAACATGTTGTCACATGATTTGGCTGCTTATTATACAACCGGCCGCCTGCCTGACGCCGACTTACCTTAGTCGCCTTTTACGACACCTCGGTAAGAAAGGAGGGTGGTCTATTCTATTCTACCGGATACCACACGGCGTATCACAATTCTATTTCCAATTGAATTGAATGGTAACGAACTATTATGTAAGAAAAAAAGCGAAGACAAATTTGTAACCCTAAACTGTAGCATGTAAAAGGAATTGTATGAATTTAATGAAATCGAAATGACAAAAGTACGGTTCTTAACATCCACTTGAAATAATGTTTGAAAATACTTTAATAACAATAAATTAAAAGTTAATTATTAACAAAACAATTTATTTTATTTTTCAAAATCGTAGCATGCTTTTATTGCAGTAAATATATATTTTTAAATATTAAAGAAATGTTTGCCACATTCAACGTCAAGCATGATTCATTACAGTAACATTTCGTAAAACAATCTCTTCACATTAAAGTAAAGCAGGCAACGCAGCAAAAACATCCCGGGCTCAGAAATAAGTTGAAGCCACCCTCGGTAACCCTTAACAACATTTTGATCGCGTTCGGGGTGACCTATAAACACAGTTTTTCAAATCATCCCTCATCCATCTATTTGCACGTGTGGCGATGTAAGTATACTAGAGGATTACGTAGCTTAAAATTTGCTCTTTATTTTACGGGTACAAATAATTATCATATCATCATCATCCTCCTACCCTTGTCCCACTCTGAGTGAGGTTGGCACAACATCTTACAAACATGTTGTCACATGATTAGGCTACGTATTTTACGGCCGCCTGCCTGACGTCAACTTACCTTAGTCGTATTTTACGATCCCTCGGTAAGAAAGAGGGTGGTCTTTTCCACTCGACTCGACACGGTGGGTCAACTTATCTTAGTCGCCTTTTACAACACCTTGGTATGAAATGAGGGTTGTCTATTCTACTCAGCCGGGATACCACACGGCATACAAATAATTATCGAGACTAATCCTATACTTTACTAGCTGACACGGTAAACGTTTGCTATATAAATTATTTTGAGGAATTTTCACGTGTACATTATAAAAAATAATGTTAGGGGGACAATCCTTATCACTCAGGGGTATGAAAGAAGATAGAAGCCGATTCTCAGGTCTACTGAATATTCAAATAAAATTTCATAAAAATCAAGCCGTTTCGCAGGAGTATCGTAACTAACTGCCATGGAGGCGGAATAATATATATATATATGTATATAATAGCTTATATAACTACATGTTATATAAGTTTGTTGTTTTGGATAAATCCAAAGGGAACGACGGATCAAATTATTAAAGGGCCGTAGATTTATATAGGCAACTATCTCAGTACTAAAATCCTCAAACAGACTATATTTATAATATAATTATATATTTATAAAATAAATATATATTTTTTAATACTACATATAATTACGTAATATAGTGAAGAATTTTCGTAAACATTTAATTGAAGTAAAAATAGTACGGAGGAGGAAACAGATATGAGTATACTATATCGCGTCTTAAATTGTCATTCTAACATTTTTTCCTGGACCTCGGTGTCCCATTTACCGCCACTTGAGCACCAAGACCCGTTGAGATTTCCGATTCTTGAACAGATCTCTTAATTTCCGATTTAAAACACTGTGCACACACCTTTTAAATAGCCCGTTGAAAGGTTTCAATACTACTTATAAGGCCCAAAGTCGGATACCAGTTTTTTTCAATTATAGACCTCTATCTGTCAAACCGTACTTTTTGAAGATTTTACAAAACGCTACGACAAAGCCTCTGAAATAGACTTATTTCTTAAAAACATAGCTGGACTTAAATATTTCATATTGGTAATACCCGAGAGTTCTTTCGCGCCAACATTAGCATTAATGTAACATATATTTTGTTCCTGTTCTAGACATAAGAACGGTTTCTTGGTCATATTTGTAACACGGTGTCTAAGTTTTAGTTTTGCCAATATTGCCAATATCTATATTTATTATAAAATAAAGTCTCCAAACCTGTCTGTCTGTATGTAATCGATTTTCTCAAAATCTACTGAACGGATCTTAGTACGGTTTTTACTAAAAAGTAGTGCAATTCCTCCGAAAGGTTTAGGTTAATAGCACGTAACGGTTTCATGTAAATTGAGTTTAAGAGGTCGTTTTACAACAATTTTTAGTGGGAGTAGTAACAAACCGGTGTTGATTGTAGTTTAGAGGGGGGAATAGGTTTAAAAAGCGGTGTAGGGTATCAGAGAGTGAGGTCTCATGCGGAGACTCAAGCGACTAAAATATGCTAAACACTGAATATCACGCGGGCGAAGCCGCACGTATTTTAGATTACTAATTTAATAATCTTGATATATTACTAATGTAATACGCTTTGCGATTTTGTCGTGGAGTCTATGTGCTGATGATGCTTCGGTTGCGGGGCGAAACGTTTGTTGAGTTTGTGATAGTTAACGTGTGTAGTGCTTTTGTCTTGTGGTGGCGGCGGTGGAAGTTTGTGCACGTATTTTTACGAATCCTGCATGTATATTAAATATATGGATATGAAAAATTTTTAGCATTATATTTTCTATTTACTTTATCGCGGATTATAACAAAATAAGTTTATTATTACTATTGATAAAAAAAATTCTACTTCTCATGTCGTAATTACCTACTGTGAATTAAAAACTTTCATAATAAAATAAAACCTGATTTATTTAGTAGCTGTTAATTAATACGAATCCCAATAGGGTAATATCTATAAAAGCACTTCTCGTCGTACCTCAGCGTAATAACCGTTGTACCGGCGGCGGAATGGATTATGGTAATGTTCGTCCGAACGGCTTTAACCTAAATAATCACTCGCTTTATATATTTCATCGGCCAACTTTAAAGAGCTAAGTTTGAAGAGCAATATTGACTTGCTGTCAAGTGAATTTAGGCTATAGGATTGTAAAGGGTGAGGCCCATTACTCGCTAACCCAACTATAGCCGATAAATGTAATTTAAAGTCATTAAGCGGGGTCATGTAGATAGCCTTTCTTGAAGTATTTCAGCATACAATGAAATTAACGATGAGTTAATAGTATTTGGATTAAGATCAACAATTAGATTGACTGCGCTCGCGTAACTAAGAAACTTTTTAAGTTTAAGTTATATGTGTTTAGACAAACCTATCTGTTAGTAATTTATAGAATTAGGTGATACTTTGCACAGATATAATACAAAAGTAATAATAAAATTATTTTGCTCTAATCCGCGATAAAGTAAATAGAAGATATATATAATGCAAAATATTGATATCCATTTTTTCACTCCCGATACACGCAGGATTCGTAAAATATAATAATCTACGATTAAGTAAATAAATTTCTGTATATATATTGCTAAATGTAAAAGTAAAGTAGCGGCCTCTTACAATCCCACTGCTGGGAATATGCCTCCTCTCTCCGTTTCTGAAGAGAAGGGTTGGAGCTAATACCTACCACGCTGCTCCAATGCGGATTGGTAGGTTACACATATCTCCAGAATTCTCTAGAGATATGCAGGTTTCCTCACGATGTTTTCCTTCACCGAAAAGCGTGTGATTAATTGCAATTATCAATTAGACACATGAGTTTTAATAGAAAAACTCATTGGTGCCTGCCCGGGTTTGAACTCGTATTCCACTCGTAAGAGTCGCACGGTCTCACCGCTGGGCTATCACAGCATTATATACATGCTAAATGTATATAATGCTAAATATAATATAATGCTCTTCTATATATGTAACGCTAAATGTAAAGCTTATTATCCGCTTTCATTCTTGATTGACTGACTGATTGCGATTTTGTCATAAATTCTACCTCCCGATGATGCTTCGATTGCGGGGCAAAATGAATAGAATCTATTATACTCTATGAAATCGATTACTTATTAATTCATATATAGTTACATGCGATTACCAAAAATATAATAATTTAAGAAAGATCTTTTGTCAGTTAGTGAATATATATTAACTCTTTTTTGTTTTTTTAACCATGTCCATTATAAATTGTTATTTTACGACGTCTATATTCATTACAAAACAAAGTCCTCGAAAGCTGTGTCTGTATGCGATCGATTTTTTCAAAATCTTCTGTACCGATTTTTGTATGGTTCTTACTAAAAGATAGTGCAATTCTTTCGGAAGGTTTAAAATTAGTGCATTACGGTTTTATGTAAATTGTTTTGAAGTCGCACAGTTGTAAAAAACTCGCCTGGTGGGAACTTTAGTCGCGTGCGCCGCGTAAACCAGCAGAGATACATTAAATTTATGTAGTAGAGAAATATAGATCTATAAAAATACTACAAAAAAGTCATCGACAGCATGTCTCTTATGATCAAACCACAAAACTACTTTTATGTTTAAAATTTCTATTAAGTAAATACGCTGATCTCCATGCGGCCGTAGCCGCAAGCACAGCCAACATAGTATATAGCTGCACTTTTTATGCTTATCGATTTTCAACGTATTTTTTATATACAAATTAAGAATACAGAAGCATATTGTATACATTGTTCTCTAGTACCTTTTTCATATGGGTCAAGCCTTTATCAGCATAGGGCGGTTTACTCAGGGGTAGTGCGCTATTGATAAGTGCCCGGGGCTGAGGGAAACGACGTGACTGATGGTAGTGTGATCTCGTATATGTATATTTATGGTCGCGTGTCGGTATGTTATATCCACTATCCGATTTTATAAACCTCAGTAGCCATGTAAAAAGTAATCAAATTTTATATAAGTAGATTAAAAAAAATAGATTATATTATTTACCCTATTTTTTACTCTCTTTTTTTTGTTATTGAAGATAGTAAACAAATGTAGCCAAACATACACATTTTAATCAAATTTTGTAAACAGCGCGTCTATGTTTTTTTATAATCGGATTTAATTAGTCTTTATTCTAATTAATTATAAAAAATAATAATTTTCAAATGGTAATCGATTTTTACAAATCGATTTATTTTGAAGGTAGAAAATCGACTATTTAGTAATAGATTTTGTCCACTTCAAGTCACATTCGTACAGTGGCGCAGTAATTTGTGCGTTGCCAGTTTGGTCTCGGGCCTAATCCTTGGTATGATATGCAATTGACACGTTCTAAATTGTTTACCATCCTACAGGCAAAGTCGTGCCACTAGGTGATAGCGGCCTAGAACTCAGAGCCACTACGCTGATTCAATCCGGATCAGTAAGTTAAATTTCATATATTCCGAGATATGCAGGATGCAAAACACATACAAAATTGTTAAAAAGTAACAGCCTGTTACTATGCCCACTGCTGGGCTAAGGCCTCCTCTCTCCGTTTTTGGAGAGAAGGATTGGAGCTAAGACCTACCACACTGCTTCAATGCGGATTGGTAGGTCACACATATCCCTAGAATTCTCTAGAGATATGCAAGTTTCCAAACGATGTTTTCCTTCACCGAAAAGCGTGTGATAAATTGCAAATATCAATTAGACACATAAGTTTTAATAGAAAAACTCATTGATGCCTACCCGGGGTTTGAACCTATGTCGTGTCTAGAGAGTCGCACGGTCTCACCGCTAGGCTATCACAGCTTGAAGTTATTAATAGCAGTATTTTAATAGCAGACGCATAGGTTCTCGGGATTTGAACCCATGATCCAGACATTACATCCATTACGTTAGTAAAGGAATTAGAGACTGTTTGTATTAGAGATCACATTAGAATTAAATTATTGCAAATGCGTCCATTTGTCGCGCACTGGTACTGAATATAATGAACACAGATAAATATATAAGTACCTATATAGAACAAAACACACCGCTGGTAAATATGGTACAAATGGTAAATATATATGTATGCTTTTAGAAAGATACGTAAATACACTCAGAGGAATCAAGAATGTTTTTATGGAAAATTGTGGCCTTCGGTGAAAATCGAACCCAGAATAGCATATTCTGACTGAATATGCTGCATTCTGAATGAAGCATTCATTTATCCATCACAGCTTTTTCTCGTATATGGGATCGGACAATAAACACATCTTGGTTACAGGGGACCGTAACTCAGATGTGTGTCGAAGATATCTGCCTGTGAACATACACAAGTGTATACATTTGTTGAGGAAGGTTTTCTCGCGTGTGTGCGTGCAGATCAAAACGTAACAAGATAAATAGAAGCAATCGCCATGGTCCATCTGTTGTAACGTGACGGAAACTAACCGGAACACCTATATAATCTTATCTTTCTTTTCTATAAAGTTAATCTTTGCTGTCACAGAATTTTAGATGTTATGGTGTTAAGTATAAAGATATAAATTAGTTCTCAAAGGGTAAACCATATAAAGTTTTCTTACAAAGGCTATGATTTCCTTCGTTAGCTTCAACCTTTTTCTTTGTTTTATTGAATGCGATTGGATTTTAGGCGAAACATCGACGTAATGAATACAAAAATGTGAAGATCCGGAACCGATGAACATTGGGGTCTGTAATTGTTGAGACATCTTGTACGTCAGAACCCATCGCTGATAGATCCCTGACTAGATGAATAAACGCCTTCAAAAAGGTTTTCAGTGGAAACCCCTTGAAAGGTTTAAATATCATACACCTATTGGTTAAAAAAAAACAAAAATATTTTGCGCCTTTCAGAATTTTAGATTTTTATTTTACGCATAATTTACTTTATTAGATTTTACTTTAAGCATAATTCACGCGTATACGACTATAATACGCATTTAATTTCAAGAATATCAAGAAAAGTATTTATAACAGTGTAATTTACTTTTATATTTTAGATAACACGTAAAACACATGTATAAACCTCCACCACTGCCCTACCACAATACACAAGCACTACACAGGTTCACTATCACAAACTCAACAATCGTTTCGCCCCGCAACCAAAGCATCATCAGGAGATAGACTCCACGACAAAATCGCAAAGCTTTGTAACGGGTATAAAAAAACGGATAGTCTACTATACATTTAGCACTATATATATTTTCTATTTACTGTATCGCGGATTATAGCAAAATAATTTTATTATTACTTTTGTAATATGGATCTCCGCAAAGTAACGCCTAATTCTATGAAGTACTTTCATTAGTTCGAAACACAAGGTCATTGAAAATTATTTGGAAATGATTTATTAAATAGTAAAATTGATAGTGGTAAAATTTACAATAAAATTGAAAATAAATAGAAACGATTATCCATACTAATATTATAAGTGCGAAAGTCAGTCTTACACTTTTTCACACACCCCAATATTAATTAAATTTAGCAAATTTCAAGTTAATCTGTCTTATTATATAAGAAAAAAAGGTTAACCTACTTGACACTGCTGAGGTCCTTGGCGGTTAGGTGATGCTGGTTTAGGGCGCACCTTCTTAGCCGAGGGTCGGTCAATCCCCGTCACAGCCAGTGATAGCCGTGTGACACCGCTAAGACTGGAAGATGATGATCTCGTACAATCTGATAACAAAATAATTTTCTACTATATCTGTAAATATTTTTAATTAGCTTTACCTGAAGCTTCACTCGCTTGCACATAAGCTTTAAAATAACTATAATATTATAGAATAAGGCGTTACTTTACGTAGGTTTTACAATTTTTACAATTGTTAGCAATTTTAATATTTGTGTAATAATTATAATAATAATATTGTATTGATATTAATTATGGTATATTAAGTTAAGTGTATTTGGGAGTTTAAGTATTGGCATTAGCCTCAACTTGAGGGGATGTTAAAAAAAGGATAGGGTAATTCATTTTGGCGGCATTCTGGTGTGACGAAAAATAATTATTATAAAAGTAATTACGCGTAATAAAGTGTTTTAAGAATGGTTTTGATATATTATTACAAACCTTTATAAGTATTTTAACACAATATAAAATAATTATTATAATTATATTCTTCATTGCATACCGTTTTGTACGCCATTCGGCAAAACAGATAGACCACCCTCCTTTCTTACCGAGGTGTTGTAAGAGGCGACTAAGGTATGTATGTATGTGCCGTGTGGTATCCGGCTGCTTAGAATAGACCACCGTCATTTCTTACCGAGGTGTCGTAAAAGGCGACTAAGGTAAGTTGACGTCAAGCAGATGGCCAGTTGTAAAATACGTAGCCAAATCATGTGACAACATGTTTATAACATGTAAAGCCGACCCCACTTGTGATAAGGGCAGCAGGATGCTAGAATTATTTTCTTTATTGAATACCTCCGCAGTTAGTTCCAAAATGGCGTTTCAAAACATAATAAATATAATCATCATCCTCCTGTCATTATTCCACTCTGAGTGGGGTCGGCACAACATGTTAAAAACATGTTGTAACCATGATTCGGCTACGTATTTTACGACCGGTCGTCTGTCTGCGGAAACATAATAAGTATAATATAAAATTTATTATAACTTAAAAGGCCCTAGCTTATCCACTAATTCTATTCAAAATTTCATGTCAATAAACATTAACGATTTGTTTGAGCGGCCAATTTAGAGCGACCATGTGTTGGTGAGAAAATACTTGTATTGACTACATTAAGGTTACGTTACCTTTACAAATTGTTTACCCATAGGTACAAAGACGAGACTTGTAAATGAGTAAACTAAGTCTTCAAAGGTGAAAGGTTTGTTTGCTTGACGAATAACTACGCACCCCATATTTGAATGTTTAATATATCTCACATGCAAAAATGATATGATAAGTTGTCATTTTTTAAACAATTTAATTTATAGAATTAGGCGTTACTTTGCGGAGATCCATAATACAAAAGTAATAATACATATTATTTTGCGATAATCCGCGATACAGTAAATAGAAAATATATAGTTGTATATATATATTATGCAGGAGATATCTCCTGATGATGCTTTGGTTGCGGGGCGAAACGATTGTCGAGTTTGTGATAGTGAACGTGTGTAGTGCTTGTGTATTGTAGTGGCAGTGGTGGAGGTTTTTATGCATGTGTTTTTACGAATACTGCATGTACCGGGTATGAAACACGGATAGTTCACTATACATTTAGCACTATATATAGTTTCTATTTACTGTATCGCGGATTATGGCAAAATATTATTTATTATTACTTTTGTATTTTTTTAGCATTTTAAACGGAAAGATTTAAACACTATTTTTATAAAAAGCGGTTTTTTCAACGTACAATGTGTGTATGTGAAGGTGGAATCTTACAAGTTAAATTTGACCCACTCACCGGGGGTCCGATTGAGCTGAAATTTTATATACTAGTCCAGTTTCGATGACAATGCATGTTTATGATAAGCATGACCTGATGCTGCTGCTAGGATTGGCTCTAGACGAGGAAACTGCTCAACGGTTAACAGTAGGGACAAAATTTCGTTATAAGCTTTTTTAAAAGCCTTTTTAACTTGACTTGTTTTATTTTATTAAATACTAGTTGGTAATGCGAGACGTTATCCTGCTAAGAGCCTACGTCATTCGTAAATTAATATTTTTTAGGGTATATAAGTAAGTAAGTAAGTAGCGGCCTCCTCTCTCCGTTTCTTGAGAGAAGGGTTGGAGCTAAGACCTATCACGATTCTCCAATGCGGATTGGTAGGTTACAGATATCTCCAGAATTCTCTAGAGATATGCAGGTAAGAGGCACGATGTTTTCCTTCACTGAAACGCGTGTGATAAATTGCAATTATCAATTAGACATATGAGTTTTTAATAGAAAAACTCATTCGTGCCTGCCCGGGTTTGAACTCGCGTTCCCCTCGTAAGAGTCGCACGGTCTCACCGCTTGGCTAACACAGCTTAGGCTATATAGTGTATTCTTTTTCACTTGTTCTTTTGGGTCAAACAATTCGTATTTGACCATCGTAGGATTAAAATATAGATTGATATCATCATCCTCCTGCCCTAATTCCACACATTACAAATATGTTATCACATGATTTTGCTACGTATTTTTCGACCGGCGGCCTGCCCGACGTCGTATTTTACGACCCTTCGGTAAGAAATGAGGGTGGTCTATTCTACTCAAACAGATACCATACAGCGGGACGACTTATCTTAGTTGCCCCTTACGGCACTTCGGTAAGAAATGAAGGTGGTCTATTTTGCTCAGCCGGATACCAAACGGCATAATATAAAGATTGATAAAAAGAAAAAAATGCCCACTTGATTGGTGGATGAAACAAATCTCAGTCTTCACAGTGATTTCTTACACACATAGCTTGAAAAAAAGCTGTGATTATAATAAAACAACGTTTCTATGCGAGAACAAGAATGAATTAATTTTACTAAAGACAAGTAAGAAAGAAAGTATACAAAATAAAAGTTACAAAAAGTAACTACAAATATGAATACCAAATATTTTTTATAAACAAATATTTCGTATATTCGAGTGTTCACAAAATTTTATTGAACATCGCTATCGAAAATGTTAGTAGGCTATAAAATTTGTTATGTGCAACGTTGTCCAAATAAACAAATCAGACTATTGCTACTTAATTAATATTTTAAATTAAACTGAAAGTAATTATAACTTTATTTATGTTTACCATACGTTATTTGTTTGGTAAATATGGAATTCACCAAACGGAATGTACTTCATAAATTTCATCATAATAAAACAGAATATTTAAACAAAACTGCGGAAATTTCTTTATTAACTTCATTCTGGAATTCGGCGTTCTGGTGAAAAATTGTGGTAGATAGATAAAATATTTTTTTTGTTAATATGGCTGTCGTTATTACTTTTAAAAAATTAAATACGATTTTTTATTTCGTAACGTAAGCAAATTTTAGGTATAAACTTTTTGTAGTGCGTAATTTTTTTTGCTATTTTTTGTAAATAACTTAATCATAATTTTATATTGAAAGAGGTCACAAGTAAATAAAAAAAAACCGTTTTTATTACGCTGTCGCTCAAAAGGATGATACTGTAATAACGTCTTCATTATATTAGCATTGCTACAGGATTCTTACACCTGTTTTTTTAAGAAATTCAATGCTACTCCTATACGATTATTAACATTTCTTTTTGCCAAAATAGCAAATTGGTAAGTTAACTTTCATAGCTACGTAGTCTAATATGGTTGTTGCAGCTGCTGGTATGTAGACATATTGGTAAATCATATAAGATCAAAAATATTTACGACATTAAAAAAATATACATACAACAAATTCCAGAACTTTATATACTAAAAGTTGTTTGTATGAAAGAAATGTAGCCCTATAATATACAAATCAAATCAAACTAATCTTTATTCAAATAAAACATTTCAGGCACTTTTGAATCGTCAAGCATTAAATGATTAAAGAAGCTAAGTTAAGTTAAAATCTGGTCTTTACCCACAAGCTCCCGGACCCTATCCCTGGTAATCGGTAGGAAATCTTGTATAAAATTTATGTAAGTAGTCTCACCGAAATTGGACTTCTCTTTTCCTACGGGTAACCTGGATAAAGCATCCGCCGCATTCCGTTTACTAGACACATATTCTACTTCATAATCATATCCGGCTAGTAGTACCGCCCACCGTGGCATTCTACTAGCTGCCATCACTGGAATACCGGACTTACTACCAAAAATGGTCACTAACGGCTTGTGATCGGTTCTTAAGATAAATTTCCGACCATACAAATATTGATGGAATTTCCTCAGCTACAACTGGTTCGGAATGTTGTTCTTACTGAACCAGCAAGAAACTTGGCGGTCAATCTTTTAAATATTTTTAATTGTTCATTATTAAACTGCTGTCTTGTATCAAGCTGGATCTTCAAATCCAGGCATTCTTATCATCCAAATAATCTTCAATTTTGTAATATGCTTTACATATAAGTATATTTTTTACACTTAGTTTGAATCTTTCTGTAGACTGATCTAGAATGGATTGAGGAAAGAGCTCGAGCTTTAATATCTGTATGTGTTAAATAATACGCTTTTCAATAAATGTTTCTTATTTACCACAACCAAACAAATTATTCCCACTAACAGTTTCCAATTTCCGTAAAAGTTTGCCTTCAGGAATATCAAAAGCGCTGCCTTTCTTTACGAGTACCAACGACCCAAAGCGGTCACATCTATCACGGTGCTAGTGAAAGCGAGCACTCTGTAACGCTTGCCTGGTTCTTACCAAAGCGATAGTACATCATTTTTCGTCCATTCCATTAGTGGTCATTGGAGTCGGACGGAAGGGGCTGATGTGCGGAAAGCAAATAGACCAATGATTTTATTACGAAAATATACATTATGTATTCATTACAATTTACTAAGTTTTTTTTACATACGATACAAAAGGTCTCATTTATTTTTGGGTACGTGTTTTAATTATCATCAACTTCAGGTCCAATAGGTTAGAACAAAATCTAATCGGCGCGTAGGAAGAGATAATGATAACTGTATAAAGAAAGAAAAAGGCTCATTTTATAAATCACTAGCTGTACCAACGGCTTCGCCCGCGTGGAAATCAGCGTGTCACAATTAAAGTAGTTATTGTAGTATTTTTATAGATCTACAATTCTCTAGGACATTACTTTAGCGTATCTCTGCGGGTTTACACAGCGCACGCGACTAAAGCTTCAAGCAAGCAAGTCTTTTAACAACTGCGCGATCCCTTCTACACAATTTACGTAATACCGATATGTACTATTTACCTAAACTATCTGGAAGGATTGCACTATCTTTTGGTAAAAACCGTACAAAAATCTGTTCAATAGATTTTGAGAAAATCGATTACATACATACAGTTTTTGCGACTTTGTTTTATAATAAGTATAGATATACAAAACTATTGAAAACAGTGGACCACCCGCCATGTGGGATCCGGCTGATTAGAATAGACCATCCTCATTTCTTACCGAGGTGTCGTAAAAGGCGACTAAGGTAAGTTGACGTCAGGTAGGCGGCCGGTGGTAAAATACTTAGCCAAATCATGTTACAACATGTTGTGCCGACCCCACTTAGAGTGGGATAAGGACAGGAGAATGATGATGGAAAAACAGTGGTCCACAAAGTGTAATTGTTATTTTTTGTATTGCATTTTTGTCTTAGATTATTGATTGAGTCATTAAGTTGCAAAAAATAATTCACCAGAGACAGTTATTCTTTTTAATCTATCATTTCCATAGTATTTGTTTTATTACAAAAAAATCAAGATTTTTCCCGATTAACAAATTTAGGATTGAAATAAATTAAATATATATTACATTTTTTCTTTTCTTCATTTAATTCATAATAGAAGATTGAGAAATATCATGTTTACTTTTTTTACGTGAAGCGATTATATGAACGATCATTTCTTTTCAGACCTCAGCCGTTCATAATTCATTGCAAATTGGGTAAATACAACCTCATTATTAGCTTAAGCATTAATATAATCCTTGTCGCAATTCGAATATTAAGTATTGGAACAAGATCAAGTATTGGAACAAGAGATATTAGTAGTAGTTTATCAACATCAATATATGTCTAGTCCATTTTGGCATATCTTGGACATCCAAGCAATCAATGCCTTTGAGTTTCCCGTCTATACGTTCAAGCGTATCGCTTTCAGTGTCAGATGAATCACTATCAGATTTGCATGCAAACACGCTACAACTATTCTTGATTAATAGCCAAATATGCATGTGATATTCGTTTTTGTGTACATGAATGTCTGGTTATGAGATTTCTCGTTTACTGTCTTTTCTATTTTAGCTCGTAATACCTTCACATATTCTTGTATATAAAATTTTTCGAGAGGCTTCTGAGGAAATATTTAAGAGCGACTGGAAATAATTAAACATAACAATGGCACCTTAATTTATAATCAGTGGTAGTGTGCACCAAAATAAATCTAGCACTTTTTTATAAGTTAAAAGAAAAATAAAGCTGTGGTCGCCCGTCGGTGAGACCGTGCGAATCTTTCAAGAGCGCAAGGGGGTTCAAAGGGGGACACCAATGACTTATTCTATTTAAACTTATATGTCTAATTGATAGAAAAGATTGTTGATGGAAATCATCGTGATGAAACCTGCATATTTCTGCAGAATTCTGGGCATATGTGTAACCTACCAATCCGCATTGGAGCAGCGTGATAGGTTTTAACTCCAACCCTTGTCTCCAAAAACGGAGAGAGGAGGCCTTTGCACAGCAGTGGCTTAGTAACAGGTCATTACTTTACTTAAAAGATAAAATATAACGAGACAAGACAAGGCTATGCCACAAAAACATAGTGAGACTTTATCTAGTTCTAGAATTTACATTGACATGACGTTATTTTAGTTCATTACCTTTGATACGCTATTAATAATTTAAGCTCTTCTGTTAGTTTCAAATTGGTTAATGAGAGTATAATTAGTAACAGTCATCAAATCGAAAATCGTGTGAATAGAGAGATTATCATAATAACATTCATTATTTCATTCTATATAGACGTACAGTCATTAGTAAATATTCGAACTTGTATAAAATTTATTTATGCTATCAATGTATATGTAATTAGGCGACTAAAAATATACCTATTAGTTAAAGTTAGGTATTATATACTAATAGTTATGCTTATGACTCTAACAACGTTGAAACCAAATATTAGGTGTCTGAACATATTACTATATAACCATGCTTGTTTGCATAAAGCTTGGCTTTGCGATTTTATCGTGAAGTCTATCTCCTGATGATGCTTCGGTTGCGGGGCGAAACGATTGTTGAGTTTGTGATAGTGAACGTTTGTAGTGCTTGTGTATTGTGGTGGCAGTGGTGGAGGTTTATGCATGTGTTTTTACGAATTCTGCATGTATCGGGCAAGAAAAAAACGGATAGTCCACTATACATTCAGCATTATACATATTGTCTACTTATTTATCGCAGATTCTATCAAAATATTGTTATTATTACTTTTGTATTATAGATCTCCGCGAAGTAACGCCTTATTCTATAAATTATTGAGAGTTTGATTTAGCTTTTTTATTTTAAACTAATGTATATAATAAACGTTAAGGAGTGCGTACTTATCTATCGCATCTACTGTGGGTACTTTCCCGAATGTCGGATAACCTAATTTATTTAATGCCCAATTTTGTTTTATCGTTATCGATTCACTGTCTCTTACTTTCTTTGTTTCTACAAAAAGTATCAACTGCATATTATATTGATACTTTGAGGATCGAAACAAAAAGTTGCAAACGGTTATTTGAAATATTTATCGGAAGGTTAATATTTAAAAATCTTAACTATTAAACTTATATTACTGTAGCACATCTGGGGTGTTATTTAAAAGCGTTTAGCTTTAACTTTACAGCATCTAAAAGTGAATCGCAAAAATAATTTACCCATTATGACATTGTGAGATGTTTTTATATTAAACTAGCAATACGTGCGGCTTCGACCACGTGAGTTTCAGTGTTTAGCATGTAATAGTCGCTCGAGTCTCGGCAGGAGACCGACGCCAGTCCGTCGGCTGATACCCTACACCGCTTTTTATACCTATTCTCCCTCTCTAAACTACAATCGAGTCCGGTTTGTTACTACCCCCACTAAAAATTGTTGTAAAACGACCTCTTCAACTCAATTTACATTAAACCTTTATGTACTATTAACCTAAACCTTTCGGAGTAACCTTTTAGTAAAAACCGTACAAAAATCCGTTCAGTAGATTTTGAGAAAATCGGTTACATACAGATAGACAGCTTTGGGAACTTTATTTTATAATAAGTATAGAAGATTATCATAGAAATAATAAAGTTTTTAATCTTCTTCTTCTTCAACCGATCGACGTCCACTGCTGGACATAAGTCTCTTCATGGGCTTTCCAAAACACACGATCGTGTGCCGCTAGTATCCAGCGGCTCCCCGCGACCTTTTTGAGGTCGTCCGTCCATCGCGTAGGGGGTCTGCCAACACTGCGTTTACCGGTGCGGGGTCGCCATTCCAACACCTTGAGACCCCAACGCCCATCGGTTCTCCAGACTATGTACCCGCCCATCGCCACTTCAGCTTCGCGACGCGCTGAGCTATATCGGTGACTCTGGTTCTTCTACGGATCTCCTCATTTCTGATTTGATCACGTAGAGACACTCCGAGCATAGCCCGCTCCATCGCTCTCTGAGTGACTCTGAGCCTTCTTCTTAATATTCCTCTAAATTAAGTTTATAATAACCACAAAAATTTGTCATGCGACCTAATTTATCATCCGTTTACTTAGGTGCACACCGTATACATCTGGTTGGAGATTGTTGATGTTACGGCTCGCCATTGTGGAAGGACAAACAATGTTGCTGCTGAGTTGTTAGTTGCCTGAAGCATGCATTTGCCTAATGTAGTTTGGAGATATTGGCTTAAATTCAAACTAGCACTTAGCGTTCCAACAAAGTAAATCCAAACTGAACTGTATAAAATTACAAAGACAACTTTATATTTAAATTTTGAATTCCGGGCTTGAAATAAACCAATAAAAATTGCATTACATGAAAATACTACAATTTTCTTCATAGAAAGAGATGTTTGCTTTTGAAATAGATAGTTATTACTAGACTAGTGTCATTTAAAAAAAATCAATTAGAACAGGTAATCTCTGTATTTATTTATGTATAATATTTTCAATTCAACTGTATTTTTGTAATAAGGTTTTTTCATATGTAGAAACGTTTTGAAGGTAGAAAAGATAAATAGAGAAACATTTATCCATTTTCTTTTGACTATAGCGGTCAAGTTGTTGTAATATCTAGTAATATATAGCAGCGACCTCTTGTAATTACCCCTTACACTAGTTATTTAGACGTCAAAATATATGTAAATAGTCCGAATACTCAACTTATATACGTCGTTGACTAAATCGATTACAATAGTATATTTGCGATATTAAAAGCAAATTTGATAATCCCACATGTTCATAATTATTTTGCTATGAATTTTCCAACAATGGATATTATTTAAAGCCGGTCGAATACGAAAGAGGTGAACATACTCGTAAACATTTTATCGTGAAAATTGCATTCAATTACGAATTTTAATAGGTCCATTTTAATTAATTACGTAAACAGCTTATTTAACGGATCTTTTATAACGCAAAGTAATAAATATGATCCGATCGTTT
Source organism: Morpho deidamia (assembly GCA_947086505.1). NCBI lineage: Eukaryota > Metazoa > Arthropoda > Insecta > Lepidoptera > Nymphalidae > Morpho > Morpho deidamia. Next base: position 5,787,247 of record CAMTZC010000003.1, read on the forward strand.
AACTACAATCTGTAAATTATAGGTATAATAATTAGTTTGACTGGCCCGTTGACGCAGTGGGTAGTGACCCTGCCTTCAGCTCCGCGGGTCGCGGGTTCGACGACGGTATGTATTTAAAATTATATATGTAGTATATCTACCAGTTGTTCGTAACCAATAACACAAGTATTAAGTTACTTACTTTGGGGACGGACGATCGTGTGTGTAAGTTTACCATATATATATTTTCTATTTACTGTATCGTGGATTATAGCTAAATAATTTTATCATTACTTTTGTATTATGGATCTCCGCAAAGTAACGCCTAATTCTATAAATTATTTACCATTTATTAATTTATAACTACATATAAGTATAGTTATTGATAATAATCGAGCAATCAATACTGATTTGATATAGTGTATAATGCCCATATTTTTTGTTCTGTAATATAAACGACAAATAGCTCATAATTGAGGTTATAGTAACACTTAACTGACGCGAATGTAGCAGCTTGTTTTAAATTCATTTAAAAGTCCGCTTCCTAAATACCCTAAACATATATAAACGAAAATAAAAAAGAAACTTTGCTTATCTGTGGAACAGAATCGAATTAAGATAAATATAATGGGTAAATGTTAACTTGGAAGCGGGAAAAATAATAAAAGCCTTGTGTTAATTATGAGAAATAGCTTGGTCGAATAATGATGTAGCAATGAAGCCTTTGGCAAACGAGAACGGTCCTTAGGGAGTCCAGAGAGCGCGTATTAGGAATGGTCGATGATTAAGTTGGCAGCCGGTGCTGATCAAAGAATGCTATGAAAAAGAATATATCGATATTTCTTTATGGTGAGATAAGTCTTATTTAATTGTAAAATTTATGTATTAGATCGATCTCGTTTGTAGGTTTGGTTATACGATATACAATCCACAATCTAGTCTACTCTATCTACTCTACAATCCACAAATTTACGATCATTTTTAGTTTTTCTATTACTATTGTATACTCATATATTAGTGATTATAAACTATTTGAGAGCGTCATGGAGGAAGTTCTTGAGAAGACCTCTAAATCTTAAAAAAAGTTTTAATATGTGGAGACTAATGTTGACATTTTGGTGGATACTTGTAATCGTTGTAGGTTAATTAATTTACTTCAATGTTTTAATATGATTAATGTATTTAACGAACCTACTAGGATATCTGCAACCTCGGCTAACGGTGTTGATAATATTTTTACGGGTTACAGTTGTAATATTTTAGAAAAATCTGCAATAAGTCGCTTAAGGTCTGATCATAGTGGGCAAAATTATATCTGTACCTAACTGTACCTAGCTATATATACAACAATACGTCTACAGAAAGCTTATTTGATAGATACTAGAGTACATAACTGATAAAAATTAGGAAAAATTACGACGATTTTACGGCGATACAAGAGATAGCAATCACATATAAGTAGTTAATAAAAGGATCATAAAGTTAAAAAAAATAAAGTAACGGCCTGTTACTATCCCACTGCTGGGTGTATGCCTCTTTTCTCCGTTTTTGTAGAGAAGGATTTTGGACCTTATACCTGCCGTAAAATGCTCCAATGCGGATTAGTAGGTAACATATATATCCCTAGAGTTACCCAGAGGTATGCACGTGTCCTTACGATGTTTTCCTACGCCGAAAAGCGTGTGATCAATTGCATTATCAATTAGACACATAAGTGTTAACAAAAGAAACTCCGGCCGGGCAGGCACCAATGAGTTTTTTTGGTATATCACCACGGGTTTCAACGCTATACATACCCTACCCTATAGTATATAGCTATTTAACTAGCCCTATATAGGCTATCACAACAAAAGAGTAAAATATTTTGAAAACGGCCATTCATCTCGGCAGAGAGGAACAGCACTAGTGTCGAAGATTCAAAAGAACTTGTAAAAGTCACGTTGATCACGAAATTTTGTATGAATGGCTTTCTAAAAAGGTTTTAGATGATTTGAAATACGCCCTTACCAACTTACAATTTTTTTCCCTCCAAAACGATTAAAAAAACTAAAGGGACAATGATATTTTATATATTACTGCCGTTTGCTTCATTGGGTATTTTTTATATATTTTTTGTTTATTTGGTTAAAGCTATAATAATGAAACAAACTCTGAATAAAAAATTAAATCAAAAATGGAATCTATGTAATTTTATCTAGAATATTTCGCTTCGAAAATATTTTATTGGAACGCCAAGTCGCTTAGGGGCTTTACGGGCACAGTGATTATTATCTAAAGCCGAGCCTAAATATACCGAATCAAAGGTTCTCCCTTGACATTTTCCTCATAATCATTAGGAAGGCCACTGAGCTATGTAGAAACTAAATACTCGTAGGTGCTAGAAATTGGCCAGTTTTGATCGAATTTTGAATCTGAGAGAATATATATGAAAAAATATTAGCGGCAATTAGAAAGAAATTTGGGAATAATTTGCGGTGAATTATTGTCCTTGTAAAATGCGTTCAAACTAATAAAAACTAGAAAACTGGTTTAATAGATCACTACGGAAATTATTTAGAAACTATCGAAATGAAATTAGTCCCGGTAATTTTCATAATTTTTTTATAAGTAAGGATATGTATACGTAAACGACGATATATTATTTAGATTTAATTAAATTTAAATTTTAATGTTTTTAGTAGTTGATTCATGTAAATAAATGTGCTAAATAGGACCGAACCATCAAAGTATGGTCTCAAGAGGTCTTTTAATATTTTACATAAACTATTTGCGCTATAAATTAGCTTTTAAAAGGAGGTCGAAACTGACATTTAGTTAACGAAATTAATTCGAATGCTGAAATTACTATTTGAAATAAAAAATTGAGGAAATACATGTAGAAAAAAAGAAAATAAATTAACAATACCAAGCCTAAGCCTTCGTAAAAAGTACGTAAATCGTTTGTGGGCTTCGGTATGCCTTCTATACTTATTATAAAACAAAGTCCCAAAGAGGCTGTCTGTTTACATACATGTTATCGATTTTCTCAAAATCTACTGAACGTATTTTTGTACAGTTTTCACCAAAAGATAGTGCTACACTTCCGGATGGTTTAGGTAAATAGAAAATATCGGTATTAATTAAATTGTGTTAAAGAGATCGCGCAGTTGTTAATAAACTTGCTTGCTGGAAGCTTCAGTCGCGTGCTCTGCGTAAACCAGCAGAGATATGGTAAAGTAATATACTAAAGAATTGTAGATTTATAAAAAATACTTAAAAAAGTCCGCGATAGCATGTCTCTATCTCTTATGGTTAACTCACAACAACTACTTTTATGTTTAAAATTTGAATTCTATAAAAAAAGTGACACGCTGATTTCCACGCGGGCGAAGCCGCTGGCACAGCTAGTTTTATAATAAAATTCCTAAATCTATTTTGGACTTACCTTTACGCAAGTAAAAAAAAAACAATTAAAGAGACTCTCATTAATAAAGCCTATTAAGTGTTGAAGACTATGTTAATGATAAGAAAGCTTGGAATAAAATTGCGACCAGCTACGCACTAGATGATATTGTAATCAATGTTTGTTAACAATTACAAATACAATATTGTAATTTTTATTTTTGAAAAGAGTGACCGCTGAGTTTCTTGCTGGTTCTTCTCGGTTAGAGCACCTTTTCGAACCAGTCGTAGCTTCATTGTAATTTTAATTTGACGATTCAGTGCTTGTAAAGGCCAATTAGTTTTGATAGCCCAGCGGTGAGACCGTGCGACTCTTTCGAGGGGAACACGAGTTCAAACCCAGGCAGACACAGATGAGTTTTTCTATTAAAACTTATGTGTCTAATTGATAATTGCAATTTATTACACGCTTTTCGGTGAAGGAAAACATCGTGAGGAAACCTGCATATCCCTAGAGAATTCTAGGAATATGTGCAACCTACCAATCTGCATTGGAGCAGCGTGGTAGGTCTTAGCTCCAACCCTTCTCTCCAGAAACGGAGAGAGGAGGCCTATTCCCAGCTGTGGGATTGTAACAGGCCGATACTTTACTAAAGGCCAATTTGAATAAAGACATTTGAATTCGAAACACTTATATTCTTAAATTGTCAGTATATTTGTATGTTCATAACTCTGTTGTCAAAATGAGAAACTTATTTATGATACTGGTATAAAGACTGTTTAAAGCCTTGCGGAGTCAGTAAACAGGCAAAGCAGCGGCTATAAGCTAGTAACAAATAAATAATACTAACTCAATCGGATACAGTAATACATACCGATATCAAATAGATCCGTAAACACAATGGGAATAGATCTGCAGTATCCAGTGGAAAATTACCATATAAACGCAATTTCACACGTCACAAGTTCAGATCTAAATTCGCTATAGGTTGAAGGCGAAAGGCTGCATAAAAATAGGCCTTTATTGTGGCCATAAAGTTGTCTCTGAACAAAAAGCAGAGAAAACAATTGCGAGTTAGGCTATGTACACATTTGCGATACCCTACTGTTTCATCAACAAACTATTTGGTCTTATTCGGCGAGATTATGAATGCAAAAAAATACGTATAAACCGTATTGGGATAAATAAATAAAAATCTAACTTACGTCTATAGTACTTAGGTTTAGTTTAGTGTAATAATGGTAAAAGTAAGTAAAGTAGCGGCCTGTTACAATTCCACTGCTGGGAATAGGCCTCCTCTCTCTGTTTCTGGATAGAAGGGTTGGAGCTAAGACCTACCACGCTGCCCCAATGCAGATTGGTAGGTTACACATATCCCTAGAATTCTCTAGAGATATGCAAATGATGGTGATGATCGACAAGCGTGTGATAAATTGCAATTATCAATTAGACACATGAGTTTTAACAGAAAACTCATTGGTGCCTACCCGGGTTTGAACTCGTGTTCCCTTTGAAAGAGTCGCACGGTCTTACCGCTGGACTATCACAGCTCAGCGCAATAATAATATTATTTATATACAATTTATAAATAAAGTATTTGAATTTAATTTAGATTAAATAAATAAATAAATAATATTTTTCATGATATCGCATAGATTATACTATATTAATGTAATTAAAAAATATATAGGCTTTGCATTCATTTACTCACTATTGCAAGATTCACAATACGACGTTGTTATCGAGTAACTGAAGATAATATTGTAGGCTTGCCGCTTAATGATGGTTACTTCCTAAATAATTTGTATGCGTTTATACATTTTTTGAGTGCTTATTGAGTGATATTACTAATATATATTTTATCCTATAACAGTCATATTAGTTTCCATAAGTTTCAGGCCCTATAAGAACTAAAATAAGTATACTAGTAATTTGGCGCGTTACTAACCATTAAGATCTCGATAGGAGTAAAAAATATATACTTAGATGAAGCGATTGCAGTTTTAAAACTTTAATTAATATATCTGCGAATATATTCGCATGTATTTATACGCAACCCATAAAGCCAAATCATTAATTATTTGTTCATTACGAGTTTAAAATGAAACAGTGATTTAAACTCAAAATCATTTAGTAATTAACTAATGTTAATTGAATTTCGAACATGCTTTTATTAAAACCTGCCGTAGATATATAATTACTTTTGTCCGAATGATTGCAATAAATAGAAATATTATCACGGTTGCTATAAATCTACATCTACATAAAACAACTAACTGCGTTGGTGTTATAAAAATGGACTTATACATATCTCAAAAGTTCTTAGATTCTTTGGGCATATGTTTTTTGTCAGTACTATTTATAAAAGTAAAATTAGATACGAATAATTTTAAGTAAATATTTCAAAATTTCAATATATGCAAAATTAATATTAGCAAATGTATATTTGTCACAATTTAAAAAATATTATTTTTATCGAACGACTATTTAAGTTTAAGAACGTGAAAATCAAAAAACGCCCTCTTATTAACCAACTGTCAGACATAGGCCTCATCTCTCCTCAGTCAGAAAAGGGTTGGAGCTAAGACCTGCCATGCTGCTACAATATTGTTGGGTAGGTAACGATATTTTCAGAATTCTCTTGGGATATAAAACGTGTGATAAATTGCAAATATCTAATAGGGATATAAGTTTTAAGATATAAGTTCAAACTCATTGTTGCCTGCCTAGGGTTGGACCCGTAACACTCTAGAGAGAGTCGTACAGTTTAACCGCTGGGCTTTGACGTACACACACATCACAATAGCAACGTGAACGACAAGTAAAAAAAATGGGGATGTCCTTATAGTAAAACTTTTTTAAATTAATATTGGATATCGATTAAAAGGCAAATAGGTTAATATTTGATATTCGAAATATTTAATATTGAGGACCCCGCAGTGTGCTATTCAGCTGAATAGAAAATACCAACCTCATTTCTTGCCAAATTAAGGTAAGTTGAAGTCAGGCAAACGGCCGGACCTATCTAGCCAAATCATGTTAAAACATGACGTGAGACTTGACATGAGAATGATGATTTATTATCGAATCCCAAAAAGAATTTCAACATCGATAATGTATACGCAGCCTAACAGTTGGGTCGCGTATTATTCATATTCGGGGCCCGTCATGTGGGCTGCGTCCCGCCCTAAGGCACTCGGAAACTTATATCTATTTTGTAACCAATGGTCGGATATTTCTGCAAGTGTTTAGAATTACAATGCTATATTGTCACATTACATTATACTGGGTGAGTTTGGGCTGTTCATTTGCATTTGGACCCTGTAATTGATATGCAGAGCGAATAACGTAAATGTACTTTTTGGCTCAAATATCAGGCCGGCTATTATGTCTCTAGTATCATGAAAAGGTCGAATCGTGTTCAATATTCTTTCTCTACAGATGCTAAGTTATAAGTAGAGTATGTAGAGTATAGAACAGTTATATGGAACCCTAACTACCAAATCCACAAAGATCGCTTAGAAAGCATACAGCGACGGTTCACACAATTTTACTCTATTGGACCGAATAAAAGATTACCTTACAATAGCCGACTCAAAACATTTAACCTAATCTCACTCTCAGACAGGCGCAAATTACACGACATGCTTTTTCTACACAAACTTATGAACGGAGCCATCGACAACTCCACATTATTGGGTCTAATATCTATTAATATTCCTTCTCGCATGCCACGGTATCCAATTGCGCTGTTCACTCAAAAAGGGTACAAAACTAATCTTGGACACCACTCTTTGATACCAAGGTTGAGCAGAACATATAAATCATTACTATCTAAGGATACGTCTCTCGATGTGTTCTACGACAACCTCAACGTGTTTAGAAAAAAATTATCGAAGATACTGTAAGCATCATATTTATATTGTCCTTTTCTTTTTTAAGATTCCTTTTTCAAATAGTTTTTATTTTATTTAATGCCTAAAATATATATATATATATATGCTATTATATAAGCTGTCATCGTACATGTCTAAGTTGCATGCTGTGTCTGCCTATAAATGGCAATTGGTGTAAATTTATAACCTTAAGCTTTTTTTTTCTTTATATTTAAATTGCACACAATTCTGTTGGCGGACCTAATATAATAAATAAATAAATAAGATCAGCTGCTTTGTGTGAATTGTGAACAACACAGTAATTTTTCGAATCTACCTTTGTTACATTGTTGTTGTGGGAACGTTTCATAGACAACTATTTATAAATAGAGGGTGGCATTAAGAAAACTCGCCTTATAAGTGAAGCTTTATAAGTTCTTTTCAAACTTGCAGTTGCGTCAGCTCTCATTTTCTCTGCTTTTTAATGTTGAAGATGGATCTGTTTTAGGTTGAAGACTTAGGCGTAAACTTAGTGAGTACTATTATTGAATGTTGATAGCCCTGATGGAATTTACAGCGGCTGTATAGGTATCGTTGAGCATGTAAAAATTGTGAAGATAGAGCGCAGAAGGTTTATTAGAATAGGGTTACATCATTCTAAGGTTGCTTTAGAAGTCTTTTGTTTGGGTTCTGTAGGAATCACGGCTTAGTGTGACGTAAAGTGAAGGGATATTAAATTGACTTTTATAATTCGTATGCTGTCAGGTCGATGGTGACGTAGACTGGGAGCTATTCATGGCGCCCTCACCCTATACCAGACTAAGGTTGAAAATTAAAAAAATATATATATTGTATCGGAAATCACACTCAGTACCTCGAGTAATTTAGGTAACACACAAAACCACTGCGCAATGGAGATCTGAATATATTTTGATTCTCAAAAGATTTAACAGTTTGTTTACAGTATATATGTACTGTTAAGTCAAATAAATAATAAAGAAGAATATTAATTAAAATACCAAAAGGTACTCTGTAAACAACCATCAATCTCAGCCAACGAGTTTTCAATTCACCAATATGGCCCACAAAATATTTAAGTGTAATTTTGTATCCAATTCCAAAACAATACAGTAAATTTAGCTGATTTATTATTAAAAGCAAAATTTGGTGAGCAGCATTAAACTACTGGCAAGCTCTCTTATTTTTCACGTTTTAAGAAGATTTAATAATCACAATAGTTTAATAATTGTTTTGTTAAGTCTCGACCTCAAGCGTCCTCTAATTGATTGATTACATTGTTCAAATATAAATTGGCACACTATTTTATTTTCAAATATTTCGGTTGCTAATTTTGAAATTAGAAAATTCTTCGGTTGATATATGATTGTATACAAATAGAAAAAAAGTGTAAAAAATTCTCCTAGCATTATATTTTGTGTAAAATTATATTTTTAGAAGCAGAATTAGATTCAATGCAAAACCGCAAATTTTAGTAAAATTTGTAAGGCGTAAAAAATGCAGATACTTAATTTGACTCGTTATTTATTAAGTCTATTTCTCATTTAAACATAAATCTCTTTTTAATATATCATTTTTTTCAATTACTTTATGGAAATGTCTTTTCTTTGAAGTTTGCAATATTTTAAAAATGGATATATTTTTATAGATAACTTTTTAAAAGCAACATTTAATTGATAGAATAGAGTATTGTTTAGCTCAGAATTTTACAGAAATTTGATGCTGAATCCGCATAGTAAAACAAAGCCATTATTAGTCAGACGAAACGGTCGCAAGAATCCTTGCACGTATTGTATGTAAACACTACAAGGATATTCGTTTCAAATAGAAGTTTGAACAATAAAAATTATCAAACTAAATAATTTTTTTGATTGTTTCGGCCGTTTACCAGATGGTTAGATAAAATAAATATAGTGTAAACTTACCTGTCATACATAAAAAAATAATCCTGACAGAGTATCATACAAAATGTCACTCATTTAATCTGGCGGGCTTTCTAGGTACTTTATAATCTACATTTCACGTCGTGTAACAGTCAAGCCCCAATGCGAGCGAGTTTCTACTAAAACGCGATAAATTTAGCAGCACACGTGACACGACTGATAAATAACCCTAGCCAACCGTTCTGTACAAGTGACACGAACATTGAAGATAGTTTTGATACGGTTAATTAAATGCAATCAATATGTTTCCGGAATTATGTAAAATTAAGATATTGAAAAAGGGAATAAGCGCCTATTAATTCAGTTCATTCGTTGCAATATGTAGGTTGTAAAAGTAACAGCCTGTTACTATGCCCACTGCTGGGCTAAGGCCTCCTCTCTCCATTTTTGGAGAGAAGGATTGGAGCTAAGACCTACCACGCTGCTCCAATGCGGATTGGTAGGTTACACATATCCCTAGAATTCTCTAGAGATATGCAGGTTACCTCACGATGTTTTCCTTCACCGAAAAGCGTGTGATAAATTGCAATTATCAATTAGACACATAAGTTTTTATAGAAAAACTCATTGCCTGCCCGGGTTTGAACCTATGTCGTCTTTAGAGAGTCGCACGGTCTCACCGCTAGGCTATCATATATATTTTTATGTATATACATTTTAATGATTTTGTTCACTTAATTAATCGTTGGAATCAAAAGAGCAAACATTGAGTTTCTTAAATGACTAAGAAAGAAATATGGTAGATGGTCGATTTCAAATTAACCTTGATTGTTTAATTTTTTTTTTGACAATTCAATTCACAGAATTCACAGTATTTAATAATAACCTTGTGGTATTGCTTGCATTCTTTAAATTGGACATATCTACATACGCAAAGTTATATTTAATGATCCTAATTTCCTAGAAGATAAGAATGCGTGGATATAGCTTCTCTTCAACCCTGTACAAGACATTTATAACTATATGTAACTAGTGATAAGAATTATTGTTGGAAAAGAGCAACCGCTGTGTTTCTTGCTGGTTCTTCTCGGTAGGAACAGCTTTCCGAACCAGCAGTTGATGTTGACGATTCAAAAGCACTTGTTTACAAGTTTACTTGAATAAAGAATATTTTGAATTTGAATTTGAATTTAATTTATGAGTTTAATAAAGATTATCATTATCATTATAGTTTATTGAAAAAAAGTTTATAAATATGTACTGTTAACACACACATATGAACATTAATAAATTATGAATTATAACCGACAAAAATGATTAATCTAAGTATGCATAAAATTACCCATTATTCAGCTATTACGTACTAAAACTTATTTTACTGATTGAACTAATTACATTTTTACCATAATGTGACATCAAAGTTATTATGAGAATGTACAAAAAACAAAAGATAGTCATTAAATTCTGACACAATAATCGATGGAATGACGACTTCCACCGATTATATCAGCTGTCATTATACCGGATCACAGATACCATTGGCTACATCCGTTACATAAATCATACCCGTCATCTGACAAGGTGAATTGACTTTACAGAAATTATTTATCCGGTTGTTAAATAAATATTTATTCTTTGTGGAACAGGCATTTTTATGTTCACATTCACACACTGTTCACTCTTGCTTTGAAAATACCCTTATGATAAGCACTGGAAAAGATATTAAATTATAGAAAAGATAAAAATTAAATTAACACAAAAAGTTCTGTAAACGTTAGGAATTTATTTGTAGGGGTTGTCTGTAAGAGATCACTTTTGGTGATAAGACCGCCCTTGCACTTCTGCTTTCTTCTTATTTCTCTTGTGTTTGTTTTCTGTTTACTTGGTGTGCAATAAAGAATTATTATTATTATTATTATTATTTGTACAAAAAAGTTAGTTAACTTGAAAAATGTTCTCCTAACCGGAACACAGCGCCGGTGGAATGAATAATGAAGCGAGTTGTAAAGTTCTTGCCCTTAACGTGGCACGCGGTCAGCTAACAATGGATATTGCGATTTATCAACACTGTCTACATTTGTAAGTGTTAAATACTTAAGGTGTTAAACGCTAAATAACATTTTTATATACGTTAATTTATCTACTGAATCATAGACGGCGCTGCACAGCGTTTTAATAAAACGAAATCCCGGCGATGGTTCTGCGCTCGTCCGCCCTCCCGGTGACGCTGTCAAAGCCTTCAAGGCTAACATCATTAATTAGTGTTCAAAAAAAAAGTTAATAAAGACGAGATTTTTATTATATTAAGCATAGTTTCATTTCTCTTATCGGCTCAAGTTTGGGTGTGTTCATAAGGTTATGTGAAGTATAACATTAAATATAAGATAAACCTCATCAATGAAGCAAATGTGCCGAGCATTTAATTTGCATCGTCGGTTTATTTCGTGCCATATTTTTTTTAGTTTTATCGCTACTACTGTTTTTTGGTTACGGTACTTTAATTTGCGAAAGCAAACTTTGCTATTCTAGACAATTTTATCACAGACATCGTTTACAACTTAAAGGGGTTTTTTTCGATAGTGAAGGCTAATTTACTCCGTAGCAGCCGTTTTTTTTAAATAGAAGTTGTAATAGAATATATAAAATAATGACCAAAATATCATTGAAAAACTACAATAGCTCAGCCAGTAATCAGAAAATCGTGTCTGATTAAACATTGATTAATCGTAGCAAATCGCTGTGTCATCTACAATCTATGGTGTTAGATGTCTGGACAAAAACAAAAAGTATTTATTTATATATAATGTTAGTTTAGTATCTAATATAGAATAGTTTAGTATCTATTTCAAATTGAAAGTGTTTTTAAACAGTTCGAGACTGACGAATGAAACTCTGTTGAAACATCGTATCTAATTTATAGGAAACTCGGCTTCATCACGATATAAACCGTATGATTTTATCATACTTAGTATAAATTGAAAATTTAAAATCTTTAAATTTAAATAATCGTTAAACTTAAAGCCATCTCAGACAGCAAACAGTTGATGTGAAATAATAAATATTTTTTGTCATTTAACTTTGTAACTTTGTAAGACGTTAGGGCCTTTCCTTCCCGGAGCTAGTCGCCTTAAGGAGCTTTATAAAAACTGAGTTTTCAGTTAAAAGACATCATTCAAAATTTTTTGGTGGTAAAAAGGGTGCCTGTTTTCAGAAATCTCCGTGAAATTATACCGTTTATTGAATATTCTACCATTAATGGTCAGTTACTTATGGACATCAGTTGGTCTTTTATGCAAGATTAAAAATTGAACAAGTTACACTCTTTTGACCCAATTAGTTTCCATATTGAACTCCATCAAATTTCCTTCATGACACGATTTAAGTCTAGATATAGTCATCTAATAATAGTTCGAGTTCTGGAAGACTCCTAGTTTTATAACACTTCACTAAGTTAAACTATAAAGGCGCCATTTTAGTATAGCAATATAATTCTACCATGCTCTGTAAAAGAAATAAATCACTTCAGGGTTGAGTAGTATAAATTATGATGCAGGTCGGAACTCTAAAGACGTGCGGTAACCGTGGTTTGCAAACAAAGGAAGCTACGATCTATCAGAGCTGCCAACGCGGGAAGCTATCCACATAATTATCATTAATGGCTAAATAATGATTGCCTCTCCGTTGTTTCCTTAGAAAAATGGACACATAACACGTATACAGATTAAACCAACTTAAATTCAAATAGTACAGATCTCTAACACGTGTTTAAAGGGTAAAGACACATCTCGTCACCTTGTTAGCGTCACCGAATGGGAAGAATGCAAAAGCTTCGCTGATGCTACTTCGAAGTTAGTAAAAGTACGCTGGTAGAAAAGCGCTGGAGCTTTGCTAGCATAGACAAAGTTCATCATAAAGGTCCTGTGCGCTGCACGACTTTCACCAATATGTAGTGTACGACAACTGGAATGATTGAGCTTCAAAACAGCGACAAGTTTTAAGCTCTAAAGAAATAAAGCGCATAACTCATGATAATAATAAGAAAACACGTCAGTGTTCTTTTATAGAAAGCTCATTGGGGCATACTGGAATATTTTTTTCAAGGGTCGCCGTCGTTTCAATTTTTTTCTTCAACTAATTTTTTACTTATGTATTTTCTTTTAATTTCTTAAAAGGGCTTGTCTGTGATCTCGCCTAGCCAAAAGTGATTGATGTGGCTCAATATAAACTGTGATTGACTAAATAATGCCTTATCACTTTTTCTTTTAAAGTACCCAGATTATATGTGTCAGGAAAGATTATATACGATACTTCGGATATGGGGTAATTATAAGCCAATTACGATATCTACTAATTAAAAAGAATATAGATCTAATATACATTTGTTGCTCTTTAGAAATGAGAAACTTAGGTGGTCATCAGAAAGATGACCTAAATTGTATTTACATACATTGTTTTTTGAAAAAGAACATAAGAACGAAGTGTCTCCTATAGTAAGAAAGATTAGATATGTCATTGGACCTGTTCCTAGATATAAGTTAATTTACAAGTTTAGGTTAAAATTAAGTTGCTTATTAGCCCTAAGGCTAGATTGTGACTCTAATAAAGTACTTCCATTGTGAGGTACTTTATAATAGGGGAAAAAAATAAAAATACATTGTTTTTAAAAGTTGCCGTTACATGCTATTGTCCTATCCCATCCTAATTGTCTAGTTATTATAAATAAATAAGAATAAATAAATATATGAGAAAAACACACAGCCGTCTGTCCCTAAAGTTATTAGCTTAATACTCGTGTTATGGGTGACAGGCAACAGGTAAATATATATATATGTAATTTTAAACACATACTTAATAATGATCGTCACATTTTTTCGTTCACATTGATGCAATATTTGTGCAAATATTATTAATATTATTAATATTAGTAAAAGATGGTAAGAAAGTCTTTCTGTCCCGTTTAAGCCCATCTGGGGGTTTTACACACGTCGATATATTTAACATACTCATGTATCGCAAAAATGTAACAACGTAAACATGTACATACGTTTTCAATAGCGCAATATAACAATTGGAAGGTAACTAGCCATTTTATAAAATAAGGAGCCTTAAGGAGATCCATGAAGCAATATTAACGACCATATTATTTGGAAATAATTATATTAATTCTTTTATCGCGCATTATAATAAAATAAAAAAAGTAATGTAACAATTACTTTGCTATTATCTGCCATTTAAAATCATTTTATATTATTTTAGCAAATTAATTTTAGCATCACTTTTGTATTATTGAATTTCTTTATTGACAAAAATTATTCAAAATATTGTATATCAAAAATCGTGTTTTATTGGATTAAGATCTTTGCGTATAGACGTAATCTTTCTTAAGAAAAACATCAGTCTACGTATGGACCGATACAAAAAGTAAATCAGTTTCAGAAAAATATTTTAAGACAAAGTGTAATTCATGTTAATGACTAGAATTATTTCATAAAATTCAACAATTGTCTGTCATTCTAAAATTAGAAGGACATTCAAAGGGAAATTTCACAAACCTATAGTCGAGGCAGTAGTGAAATAATTAAAGAACAGAATTTTTAGCAGAATTTCCTTGAAATATCAAGGAGCAAAATTTTCATATAAAAGACAAGAATTTTCATTCCGAAGCAAAATGTTTTCTTAAAAATGATGAAGCGAAATTTTTACGCTTGCAAATATCTTCACATAGTTTCCTCTGAGATTTTCTCGTGGATATCTAATTATGACGACGTAACTTACAACTGGGCCTTATAATATCAGTTATGAATGTACCCGTCCAACAAATAACTGTATATATAGTATGCAGGTTCATTTTTCATCAAGTCGTTGGAAAAATTTGCATTAGAATTTTATATTAGAATGCCCCAAGCTCTGTAGAAGCAACGTTACGCAATGAAATGTTTATTCAGCGTTACTAATAAAGATTTCTATTTAAATGATCCAATTATACAGCAAAAGCGATTTTGAAGTTAGAGCTGCTGAATACGGAATAAAGTTGTTAACACAAATTTGTTGGTATTAGTGAATTTAAGCTTTACTTTACGTTTCTTGTTATTTAGATCTATTATTTTAGTAATAAGCGATCCGTGTTTAAGATTTGTTTTCGACACTTGTTATTTTCGATAAGTTCGATATAATTTCCATTTCAGTTACAAGTCTATCTCAAGTTGCGCAATTATTTTTTATATTTACTTTTATTTCAAACTGTAAGTACCATTAGTAACGTATTGTTACAACCCTATTCAACATGGGCATATATTGCTGACTTATTGTTTCCCAATTGAGGTCGCTATAAAGTGTCGATCAGCAATATAGGCCTATAAAACTCATACATTTTTCCAAATTCACTCAGTTCTTGTGATCTAGTCGACTTGCTGCCCAGCTACGGACCCGGTTCCTGCCTGCCGGCTGGCTTCAGCAATAGACTAGTGATCATATACTCCGGCTCCAACCCGCTACAAGGGTATCGCGCAAAAGTAGTCCAAGTACCAGTTGTGTTTAGATTACATTAAAGTTAATAAGTTCAGTTTGTGTTTTTCTTTATACATAAACCAAACTGGACGGTCTAACAGTACGCATTCTTACCAATAATGCAAAGCCTCAAATCGCGGGCGTCTATAAGTTTTCTATAAAATTAAGGTGCCCAATTGTCATTCAAAAATTCATCATGACATAAGCTGAAAAAAATATCTTCATAAAACCCTGATATATGATATGAATAAAGTGCAAATACGAAAATATAACAATTTCATCTTAAATATAAAAATGAATTTTTGTATGTTCCTTATAGACTCGGAAACGGTCGGCCCTTATTTCCGCCTTTTTCGTTGTATTTCATTTATTAACTGTACACTGAGCTCTTTCTCATAACGCATCTAACAAATCTCACTCAACATAGTTTATGTAATAACAAAAAAAACTCAAGTGTTACATTCACATTTATCATGAAAACTTCAATTTTCATCCAAGAGAAATCGCACCTTCGTCCAATATTTTCGTATCAATTTACTAAATTAGAAACACGATCATTTAAAATTAGTAATCTCAGGACAAGCTTTTATAATCGCATTATCAAAATAATGAGATTGCTGTTATTTGTTCGCTGAATTTACTTTTGTTAATATTGCTCTACTCGTTTTACACTGTACCCGCGAGTGCGAGTCCACTTGAATTTAAAAATACCCTCAGTTATCTAATGTTTTTTCCTGTCCCCGAAGGAAAAGTGAGATTTTTTTATCCTGATATTGCCCAGTAACCTTTAATTTTAAGAAACTGTATTAATATTTCGCTAAGGAATTAACCGTAAAATGGTATCAGACGGACAGACAAAACGTTTATTTTTTTCGAAATGTAAGAGAGTAGAGCGTAGAAACTCTACTAGTGTCGGGGAACGTCGTCCTAGGGGTGCCTCCTGTGAGGTCAGACCATGACCAACTGTGACGCATAGTAGAGGGCTGACTTTGATTAGTCAATACGACATCAACGAATTTAAGCATAATTAATTATAATATTAGTATACAGTAAATTAGCATAATTGAATGAAGGACAACGGTCATATTTAAAAGCAGTAAATAAAATTTAATCTCTTTAATTACGATACGAGTATATACACTGAAAAAGAAATTCTAACAAAATCGTATGCCTTCAGTTAGTTTATTAGTTCTTGTAGTTTATAATTTATAGCAGCAATAAAAGTCTAATGAATTAGCGAATAAACGCTTAGTTAAATACGCCTTAAGCAAGTTTAATCGTCCTCGAAAAGCGGTCCAAGAAGCTCCAGGATTAAAGCCATGAATTGGTATTTGAATGCAATGGAAACGCTTAGTGAATTCTTCATTCAAATTCCTAATTGCTTGAAGAAAAGTTCTTTGTTATGTTGAATGGAGCTTAAGTGATAGCGTACACCGAGTGGAAAACAGATTGACTGAATTTGTATTGTTGTAATAACCAAGTCTATTAGTTTTACTACGAAATAATAACTTTACTTATTCTGTTCTATTTGTGTAAACTTGCGTCTTATAATTTATTGGACCAATACTATGAACAGACTTTTATTATTATTTTTTATGAAAACTTGTTTCTTAGCTGTGATGCATAGAAGAGAGCCAATGAGAGTGTATGTATAAGGTGTACTTTAATTATCGCGGGTTCGATTCCCGCCGAGAGCCAACATTTTCTAACAAAAATTTGTTGGTTTTCGAGTCTGGGTGTATATATATGTATTTAAACTTATATATGTATATATTTACTAGTTGTCTGTCACCCATAACACAAGTATTAAGTTACTTACTTTGGGGACGGACGACCGTGTGTGTAACTGCCCCATATATTCATTTAATTCTATTTATTTATTTATCTGTTACCTGCTTAATTGATTATCTAATTGATAATTGCAATTTATCACACGCTTTTCGGTGGAAGAAAATATCGGTAGCAAATCTAAAGAATTCTGGGGATATGTGTAACCTACCAATCCGCATTGGAGCAGCGTTATGAGTCGACCCGAGGAGGTCTGAGCCCAGCTATTGGGTAGTAACGGTCTTTACCTTCATTTCAGTTTTTTGAATTGTTAAAAAATATTCTTTAACACATGGTTCGGTCAATATTTGTAAAACTCTACTGGTGCACTAGTAAAGTGAAGCTAGACCATGCTGTTTGGACTAACTAGATGTCAAAATAATTGTTTGTATCTCCCGAATTTAACGACCCACCTACAAACTACTGAACAAAGTTCGGATTGCACAGACTCTACGGGAATTCGTCCTATTTCTGTAAACTTATCTTGCTTGCATCATATAAATTGTGCGACTCGAAGCGAGTTACACTTTTTACTTTGATAATGCAGGCACTGTCTCGTGTTCTTCTCCATTTTATGCAGTTCCTGGTTGAGGAATATTATGCCATGCATAATAAACAGTTCGTTGTTTTATACTTCTTGCCAAGCCTTTTGTTTTGCCTTTTTAGTTTTCCGTTTCTTTTCCGTTAAATTTTTATGAAAAATTATTTCCGTCAAATATCATCAGGTATATATAGAAGTATAAGATAGTAAAGAAATAGAAATAGTAATGAAATTTTGAGTGTTTGCATGTAATGGTAATATTATTTAAATATAATTCACGATTAGAGGAAATTTTAAAATGCTGAATGTAGCGTAACTTTCGTTCTCTTCCTTTGCAATGCAGGATTCATAAGACTCTTGTACTACATAAAACCATAATTAAATTCTTCTAGCAGTGCACACATTTACTATAAAAATCCCAACAATCGTTTCACCCCGTATCCGAATCATCATCTTTGTCGTTGAGTCCATCTTCGGAATGTTTATATGATCCTGAAATTAAAATCTAATTTTTTATTTCATCTTAGACTCTTTGGACAAATCGATTTGGTATAGAAAACTGCTGTGTGAGCTTTCTTATATACCACGGTGGTACATTGGTAATGTTAGGCAACTAATAGTATTTGCTCATCGTCAGGTCGAGAGACATTCCAAGAACAAATTCAAGTTTTTGATGGGAAAAACAGCTTCCCTCAAGTGCGATTTATGTGATCTAATCGATGATATACATTGCTTCATGGATATGTGACTAGAGGGAGGCCTAAAAAGAGATAGTTGGATTGTGTGAAGTATGACATGTATATACAAGGATTAGCGCCAGAGTTGAAGAATGATAGGAGAGAATGGAAGAGAAAAATATGTAGTACTGACCCCACTTAGGGTGGGATAAGGGTAGGAGAAGGAAGAAGGATACATTGGCTCATGGAATGTTCCCGATTTGACTCGGTCAGGAGTTATGTTGAACTCAGTCTGAACAAATTTCAAGTTGATGCTTCCCATGGTGCATTTTGAAGACCTGATTTGGAGGTAGCTTGCAAGTCGTTCAAACTTTTTTGATGACCTTTTAGGGTATAATACGACTGTAGTGCACATGTTGTGTAAAAGTCCTTTAACAACTTTACTTTTATAAATGGCTAATTTTTTACTAAACTATCTCTAGGTAGCTTATTCATGCAAAGGTACGTATTCATAAAGTCGGACCTCGTTGCTAATAGAAGAGACAGCGTCCTTTCATTTGCTTTAACTTTGTACGCCGTTTACTTGTTTGTAACTGTATCCTCTCAATGGAAAACCGGAACTAATTAATATTAATTAGTCTTGTTTCGCTTTGATACCATCTCAATAATATATAATAATTTCGCATTACATTCAGTCTATGTAAATAATACTGTGATATTAAATTCTTATTAGTATTTATTATCTTTCTTCTGGCCCATTTTTGGGCCACCTTCATTCATTAGATTCTTTACCATAAAACAGGAGAATTGGAGACCCATCGTGGTAAAGTAGCAGCCTGTTACAATCTCACTGCTGGGAATAGGCCTCCTCTCTCCGTTTCTGGAGAGAAGGGTTTGAGCTAAGACCTACCACGCTGTTCCAATGCGGATTGGTAGGTTACACATATCTCCAGAATTCACTAGAGATATGCAGGTTTCCTCATGATGTTTTCCTTCACCGAAAAGCGTGTGATAAATTACAATTATTAGACACATGAGTTTTAATAGAAAAACTTATTGGTGCCTCCCCGGGTTTGAAGTCGTGTTCCCCTCGAGGGAGTCGCACGGTCTCACCGCTGGGCTATCACAGCTTTTCGCATCGTCGTATTTTATATGAATTGGTTGGTTATCACCTGAATTCTATAAGTATTTGCAAATTCTATTGCAATGATTTACCGTAAAGTGCACGATGAATAATAACAATATAAAAATTCACGGTTGCCGTACAATGCATTATGATGAATAATAATTGTAAAGCAAATAAGCATTTACATATGCGCGTTAGCTTTGGGATCATTACGAAAGGTTATATGTCATCGTTTGTTTTTTTAAATACAATCTTTATTATGATTGCTTCTATGAAGTTGTAAAATACACATCTAATTTAGTTTAATGCCATGGGACGTACACATCAGTGTATATATCAATATAGGTTTAAATACTATATTACTGATAAATATTTATTCATTTATTTATTTATTAATCTCTAACAATATTGTCGTGTAACCTACTTTTGAACAATGATACTAACAGAAAAGTAATAATTTGGCTGTTGAAGTGGGAGAACATCTGACTCCTAACTAAGAATCTTGTGTTAAGGAATATCAGTAATATGATATTAATATATATAATTTATAGAATTACCCGCCGTGTGGTATCCGGCTGAGTAGAATAGACCACTCTCATTACTTACCGAGGTGTCGTAAAAGGCGACTAAGGTAAGTTGACCCAACGTGTGGTATCCGGTTGAGTAGAATAGACCACCCTCTTTCTTACCGAGGGGTCATAAAATACGACTAAGGTAAGTTGACGGCAGGCAGGTGGCCGGTCGTAAAATACGTAGCCTAATCATAATACGGCACAATATGTTAAAAACATGTTGTGTCGACCCCACTTAGAGTGGGATAAGGGCAGGAGGATGATGAGGATGATGATAATTTATAGAACTAGGCGTTACTTTGCGGAGATCCATAATACTAAAGTAATAGTAAAATTAATTTGATATAATCCGCGATAAAGTTATTAGAAAAAATATACGATGCTAAATGTATAGTGGACTGTCCGTTTTTTCATATCTTTACATACATACATAAGCTTTGCTTTAGGATTATGTCGTGGAGTCTATCTCCTGATGATGCTTCGGTTGTGGGGCGAAACGATTGTTGAGTTTGTGATAATAAACGTGTGTACTATTTGTGTACTGTGGTGGCGGTGGTGGAGGTTTGTGCATGTGTTTTTACGAATCCTGCATGTATCGGGTATGAAAAAACTGATAGTCCACTATACATTAAGCATTATATATATTATCTATTTACTTCCTCGCGTATTGTAGCAAAATAATTTTATTATTACTTTTATATTAATATAGGTCAGGATTTCTTTGCTACATCGACCTTTTGGGTCCGTTCCCAGCAGCGTGGAAAGTGTCTTTGGAATCTTTTGTAAAGATGTCTAACAGCGGAGTCTATCGGTTGAAAAATATATTTTTAAACTTTTGCAAAAAATCAGGGTTAACATATTGTGGTTGTTTTACTGATAAAATAATTGGGAGAGTATGTAAATTTTAATCTATTCTGTTGATATTCGCAAGCAACGAGAGCGTGCAGAAGTTTCTAAGTTGCCTTATTTGCTAATGTAGTTCTCCGCCGTGTGTGTTTAGCTTTAACTTTGCTTTTCTGTGTGTTTATAACTGAATCCTTCCCACAAAATATGTCAAGTAATTCATATTGATTAGATTCTGTAATATTCCTCATTGAAGTTTCATGAATGTTTGTGTTAGACTAATAGTATTTCGCTACACATAAGTTTCAAGAAGTTTGGGGATATGTCATATAACTTAGACAGTAAGTTTTTGATTGCTGAAACAAGACTACATATATATTATAGTGATATGGATAAGATTCTTATCGCAATTGAGTCAAGGCTGTTTGAATCTGGACTTTAAATTTGACAGAATGGAGGTTGGAGGTATAAGGGTTCTCTTTAGTATTAATTTGAGGAGATAGACTTTCAAAATCTGCCGCCGTCTAGAGATTTTTCCTGGTGACAGCTGTGAGAATTAACGGATGAAAATTCGTACAAGATTTTCATAACTATATTGAATGAACGAGGAGCTTTTTGTAGCTAAAGAGTGACTGATACCGTTGCACTATTTGTTAATATCATAACTTTTTTTATTGGAATCTCAAATTAAAAAAAATCTTTTCTGTGGTCTCTAATCCCACGCAACATTGATAAAGTATTCAGTACTAAAGATACAAATAATTTTATGGCAAACGGTTTCCGCAGTGTAAGCTGTTTCAAAATTAAACTTCTGTAACAGTAGACCTGATTGAAATTTGGAATTTAGCGAGAGTGCTGTGCGAATGTGAAACTTGCTTTAATTTGGCGTCAACATAGTCACCTGAGATGTTTTTATAATATACTAGCATACCCAGCTCAAGTCGCTGAGCTTAATTTAAAGATATCAACAAAAATTCTATCATCGACGTTAAAAAAATGCTCCGATTGCCACCAAACGTGACAGGATCATCAGCTGGGTCATTGTAAAGATATTTGAAAATTTCATTAAAATCAGTGCAGCCGCTTTGAAGTCTTTAAAGGACATCTAGACAAACATTCAATTTTACATATTAGATTTATAACAGTTATTACAAAATATATCACATGGAAGGACCTTAATGTATTAAAATTCGATATATTCATACTGATTGTGGAACGCGCCCCACACGTGACAAATAGTATGGTATATTTGTCAAATAGGGGATATTTTAAACTTTTATATTCCAAATTTTCGACGCAAGCTTTTTTACCCACAAATATATTTAGTCTGTCTAATTATATGTGTGCTAAGAGTGAAAACTATTCAAATTGAAGAGCATTTTGAATTAAAGCAATACATAGATAGTCTCCAAATTCGTACTATATTGCTAGTGAAAATTGTGGCCAATTCTAGTCGCAATTTAGCACTACTACCTGATGACATGTTATATTGGATTAACACCATAAAGAGTGGAGCGAGCAAAGGAAACAGCTGTGTTCGGAATTTAAAAATATAGAGAAACGTAGAAGAACCAAGCAAACTCTTGAACAAATTGACTGATGATGAGCGAATCCAAAATGATGATGGGCGGGCCACATGCTCGAAGAAGGCATGATTGAGCGTTGAAGTCATAAGAACAACTTGCTCTCCAAAATGCATCTTTAGTAGATTCGCTATAAGTTTGAAAAAATCTTAAAGGAGCCGCTGGCAGGCGGCAGAAGATTATCGTCATTCTCCTGTCCTTATCCCACTCTAAGTGGGGTCAGCACAACATGTTACAAACACGTTGGCACATGATTCGGCTAAGTATTTTACGATCGGCCGCCTCCCTGACGTCAACTTACCTTAGTCGCCTTTTACGACACCTCGGTTAGAAGTGAGAGTGGTCCAGTCTATACAGTCGGATACCACATGGCACATACCTTAGTCGCCTCTTACGACACCGCGGTAAGAAATGAGGTTGGTTTATTCTACGTAGCCGAACTTTACTTACTTATGGAATTTCTTAGAAGACATACATCCGGGAGAAAACTTCCATCATCAACATTCTCCTGCCCTTATCCCACCCTAAGTGGGATCGGCACAACATGTTACAAACATGTTGTCATATGATTGGGCTACGTATTTTACGACCGGCCCCCTGCCTGACGTCAACTTACCTTAGTCGCCTTTTACAACACCTCGGTAAGAAATGAAGGTGGTCTATTCTATGCAGCCGGATACCACACGGCATCCAGCAGCAACCGTCATTACAGAAAAAAGGTTCATTATATGGTTGATATAATTACTCTAATTTATCGCAAAAACCTAATTTGAAAAATTAAATTAACGTAATACAAAGTAGATAATCTATTACACGTAAAGCAAAACATCGGTAAATGCAAGGTACGTCACAGAAACGGGGAAAATAGGTACTGAGAAATAATATTAAGTACGACGGAGAAACGTACGCTTATAAGGGATGGGGGGGGGGGTGTTGTTTATTTGTTTACGTTAGATATTAATATGTGAAAGGAATTCTTCTAAAGTATTTTGTTTGTGCACGGGAAACGTTTGCTTTTCTTTGTTTACTAAGAACATGTTACGTACGGAATTAAATTATTTCCTTGCATGTTGAATTTTTTGTGAAATGTGTGAGCTAATGTGCTCGCAAAGTAAAAGGCATGATTGCTTTATTACATAGTTTTATTTACTGAGCATAGAAAGAGTGTTTGTATACAGACTGTTAGTAATATTATATGTATAGCGGCGGAGTGCTACTATTTAAATAAATAAAAATGTTTGTACACACACGGTCGTCCGTCCCCAAAGTACTTAACTACCTTAATACCTGTGTTATGGGTGACAGACGGTTGGTAAATATAGACATAACTCGTCATCATTCTCCTGCCCTTATCCCACTCTAAGTGGGGTCGGCACAACATGTTACAAACATGTTATCACATGATTTGGCTACGTATTTTACGACCGGCCGCCTGCCTGACGTCAATTTACCTTAGTCGCCTTTTACAACACCTCGGTAAGAAATGAGGGTGGTCTATTCTATGCAGCCGGGTACCACACGACGCATACCTTAGTCGCCTCTTACGACACCTCGGTAAGAACGGAGGGTGGTCTATTCTATTAGCCGGATACCACACGGCGTATAGACATATACTTGTATAAGTTTAATTAATTAAACCCAGTCATAAAGCTACATACCTACACTCAGATTCGAAGAACCAATAAATTGTTTTTATAAAATACTGTGTCTGCTTCGCCCGCGTGGAAATTAATATATTTAGTTGAAATTTGGATCATAAAAGTAGTTATTGTGATTTATTAACCATATACGATAAAAGCACGCCGTAGCGACTTGTTTGTAGTATTTTTTATAGATTTACAATTCTCTAGTAAATTACTTTAGTGTATTTCTGTTGGTTTACGCTGCGCACGCGACAGCTCTTTAAAGCTCTCAGCAGGTGGTTTTTTTACAACTGCGCGGACTCTCCAAAACAATTTACATAAAACTGTTATCTATTATCAACCTAAACCTTCCGAGAAAAATCGTACTATCTATTGGTAAAAGCTGTACAAAAATCTGTTGAGTAGATTTTGAGAAAATCGATCACTGATTGTGATCGACAGACAGCTTTTGGAGACTTTGTTTTATAATACGTATAGGCCTTGTCGGAAATCAAATTTGCGACCCTGCTGAGCTGAAAGCAGGATCACTGCCACTAATGTACTATTGATCTAAAATTTTCTCAAAGATTGTAGTATCTTTAGGTAAAAATTGTAAAAAAATCCGTTTAGTACATTTTGAGAAAATCACATACAAACAGATACTCGTAGCTTTTGAGGACTAGGTTTTATAATATGTATATGTGGGCGCCGTTAAATAGTGCCATCTAGCAACGCTTATAAATATCAAACTGTAACATTTGGTTTAATACTGGCTTTATGTTTTAAAACAATACTTTACATTTCCTTGGTTTCTATAATAAATAACTGAACGTTATTATGACGCATTTCCGTCCGCTTGCTAAGTCTTGTATTGAATGAAATATTTAAATATTATGAGATAAATTGTGTAATAAAAGAAACAGTGTTTAAATTGAAAAAGTGGCTGTATTTATAATTTATATTTGTTAATACTATTTATATTGAGAAAGTTGTAATTAAATCGATTGTAAATAGCATGAATTAAGAGAGGAATCGCTGGTTGCTAAGTAACGATTATTATTAAGAAAATTAGGACTGTGTATAAAATTAAACTAATTTACATTGAGTTTCTTGTGGTTTTGGTTGAATCGTGTGAAGAAGTTATGGACGCCGATAAGTCGCTCAGCTACGCGCCGAGAGCAGCGGTGGGATTACCAGGATTACCAACCGGTGATCCGGTATCACAGCCTCCAGATCCTACGTTCATCATGGAACAGGTTATGAACCTTGTTAAAACATAATTAAGCAAGCAGCTGTCAGTGCTGTAACTATCCCCCTTTCTGCTGTAAATTTACCGTCTCGATATCATCATGATTTTTATTAGCGCCCGTTTGATCCAGATGAATGATCCGTTATTATAAGATGTTGTTGTTCTTATGTAGATGAAATGATTTCTAAATTTAATATTCCATTTCATTAAGCTCGTATAAGCACAACTTAGTAATTTAGAGAAAAAGCATAAAAGTGGGCAGACGCGTGATCTTTTAATTCCACCATGTAGGAGAAAATTAAAGCCGCACTAATTCAAATTTTTGCCAGGGAAGTCCGGTGTGCTGATGATGTAGAAAAACGGAGGGCATATACTTCAAAGCAAGCGGCTACTTAATAGCGAGTATGCCACTACAGCGTGGACTCTGTTGAAAGGGGTCATTCCAGAGGCTTCAGATGTGGTAACAACAGATGCTTTAATAACAGGGTATCTAAAAGTACAGGCAAAGGTCCTAATGGAAATTTTATTTGAAACATAACTTTACAACCGACTAATAAGTTATAAAAAGTAATAGCGATGAATTAATTGATGATCTTCTAGTCTTTGTTCTGATTATATAAAAAGGATGGACGAGTGGTCTGTTCATAATAAATATAGATTTAATAAGGGAAAACACAAATAATTATTGTGAAATTTGGTGATTTCGAGATACCCTCGCGCCGTCCTGTAGATTATTTTGATAATAATTTGAGTGATGAATCGACCGTGTGGGCATTGTTATAACTCAGACCTGCCTTCTTCTGGGTTGCCTGTTTTAAACGCTTCTAATTATTAATAAAATATGAATTTGTTTTTTATTTTTAACTGTCCTTATCCAACTATCCTTCCTTATAACGCCGTCTGGCAACGCGCGTTTCCTTTTCCCGGTCTTGGAGGCTAGATCCCTGTATGGGTGCGCCTTGTGTGGAGGCTAGATCCCTGTATGGGTGCGCCTTGTGTGCTGGCTAGATCCCTATATGGGTGCGCCATGTGATGGTTAGATCCCAGTGTGGGTGCGCCATGTGAGGGCTAGATCCCAGTAAGGGTGCGCCTTGTGTATCGGCTAGATCCTATATAGGTGATGCCGTATGGTTTGGCTAGATCCCGTATGGGTGATGCCTTGTGGTTTGGCTAGATCCCGTAGGGGTGATGCCTTGTGCGCTCATCCCAGGGTGATGCCCATTGTATTTGTGGGGTTATGAAATTGACTTGACTTATTTCACTACTTATTGACATACTTTGACTTTGACTTTTTAAATAATTTTGGCGTTGTTATATTATTATGATATTGTTAAATGAGTTTGATGTAAATTGATTTTGATGTTGTTAAATGTTTTTGAAGTAAAACGTTTTGCTGTAAGACGTTTCTGCTGTTGTTGATAAAAGACATAATAAGACCTTTTTTTAAGCGATTTTGTATCAACAGATGTAAAAGATGTAATCTGTTTGGTAATAAGATTGGATAATAGTTATATCGGATGATTGTTTTTTTTATATTGTGTATTGTTTAAATTTTAGTTTTTGATGTTGATAGGCATGTAATGTCTAATATAATTATCTGTATAAATTTTACTGTTGATACGTTAATAATAGCTAAGTCAAGCGCAGAGAGCGCGCTTGTGTCAGTATGGCCGTGTGGGCGCCGTTAAATAGTGCCATCTAGCAACGCTTATAAATATCAAACTGTAACATTTGGTTTAATACTGGCTTTATGTTTTAAAACAATACTTTACATTTCCTTGGTTTCTATAATAAATAACTGAACGTTATTATGACGCATTTCCGTCCGCTTGCTAAGTCTTATATTGAATGAAATATTTAAATATTATGAGATAAATTGTGTAATAAAAGAAACAGTGTTTAAATTGAAAAAGTGGCTGTATTTATAATTTATATTTGTTAATACTATTTATATTGAGAAAGTTGTAATTAAATCGATTGTAAATAGCATGAATTAAGAGAGGAATCGCTGGTTGCTAAGTAACGATTATTATTAAGAAAATTAGGACTGTGTATAAAATTAAACTAATTTACATTGAGTTTCTAGTGGTTTTGGTTGAATCGTGTGAAGAAGTTATGGACGCCGATAAGTCGCTCAGCTACGCGCCGAGATATACATATATACAAATTATAAAATTTAATATTTTGGTACAAACTAACTGTAATTAAATCTCCAATGTTTAAAACTAATCCCCCTTCATACGAATTCCACTTGATCTTTAACGATTACAGCTACTAAAAAACAAAAGTACCTACAAATACACATGTCTTTACTGTAGTGGATTGTTTATAGCCATAGTTGTTGTGACAAATGAAACAATTTGTCGGGTTTTCTGTGCAGGGTTTTAGTCTCTCGCCGAATCCTTACATAAGTTTTAGATTGATGAGTTTCACGCAATGTCGCCCGTATTCAACGCTTTCGGCACTTCGAAACTTTCGAGTTTGTAACTGATATTACCTGAAATGTATTCCAAGATGTATATCTTTGATACATTTCACTTTCAAAGCTGGTATAATTAAAGTTATTCTATTTCCGATATATCGGTAGCCGTAGTTAGCACGTGATCTTTATCGAAGGTCTGCAGATTTGGAGAAATGTAGAAATTTTCTTGTAAGATTTTTTTCCCTGCTCTCTTGTCAGTCAATGGATGTTCATTGGACAAAGACCTTTTGAATAAATTTCCATGTTATGGGATATTGTGCCAAATAAAGCCAATCTTATTATGATTTTGTCTGTCCACCCAATAGGCCTTTCACCAACACTGCGTTTTTCGGTGTGGTGGTGTGACGCCTTGACGCCCCAAACTCCACCAGTAAACAATAAGAGCAGAAGTATAAAGAGGTAGGAGAAGACAAAAAAAAGGATAACTTACATAAAAAAAAGAAAACATATACTCATTTCTCACGCCTCTTAAATCTCATCATAGCTTAGATCAACCTTACTGCCCCAATGTTGAGTTGCAGGTAACATACATCGCAGAAATTTTCTTAAGATGTACAGGATTGGTCATTATGTTTGTTTTTAACAAGTAGCACAACATACATTAAAAGAAAATGAGCAAATAAAATTTTCAAAATACTCATAGGGTATAGGATTTGCATAGATCCCATAAAGATACCTTTTCATTTGGTATTGTCGGATTACCTACTTAGTAAATATCATTTCACTTTTAAAGATGTATAAACCGCGACTTCGTTCGCGCCAACTTTAGCTTTAAAGTATCCTTCCCCTCCCTCTTCCCTGTTCCCTTTTTACCGATTTTTATCTTTCGTGTAAACATTAATGCTGCCACATTTCATCAATATCGGCCCAGCGTATTAGGCGTAAAACATAATAGACAAATAGCATTAATAATATTAGTAAGACTAAAGAAATTTCCAAAGTGTGAGTAAATCGTATCTCATTTTTCTTGTGACACCTGAAACGTCTACAGCGGACTCCGAGTGGCACTGTATATTTGTCATAGCATACAGTTACAAAGCTAGACATTCTAACCATCTGAGAGTTGGTGAATTAGACATACGTAGAGTTTATGTTTCAAATCAAAACTTATAGATGTTGAATGTATGAATGGTATGAGGTAATACGTTAAGAGACTTCAGAATCTTATGTAAAAAACAACCCAACTTTTTTTAACAAAATTTGATATCCCGACTGATAACCGTCGAGGAGTTACCGCGTCTGGAGGCAATCCTGGCGGCAGCATCAGGTCATGCTTATCATAAATATGCATTGTCATCGGGACTAGATCAGTATGTAAAATTTCAGCTTAATCGGCCACCGGGGAGTGCGTCAAATTTAACTTGCAATATTCCACCTTCACATACATACACGGAAAGTTAATTCTTTAAGTTAAAGGAAGCTTGTAATTAAAAGATGAGTATCGTAACCGGCATTAAATAATGCACATCGATGTTCACAACGAAATAGCCGGCCAGTTCGCTTTCGTAGAGCACTGTCACTGTCACACACGGGTTCGTCAGTCTTTGCGACAGAGACGATGCTCTATGAAGCAGAATCTAGCCGATTTCTCTCTCTAAGCCTCGATGTTCATTTTTATTGCCGGGTACTATATGTTTATACATTGTTGTCATAGTTGTCAATTACATAGTTGTCAATACAAATTAACGAGTTATCCGTAATACATTAAGTTGTGGGGATTTTATAGTCTGTGGTTAGCGCGTCATATAGCATAAGATTTACTCTGTGGTTAGGTACATGTTTTGTGAAGGGTACATTAGATAGACAAGATTATATTATCATTATACAAATATAAAGTTTATTATTTGGCTTCATCCATCCCTTCTCAACAAGAAGAACTCGAGAGTGAGACCAACCTTCGCCGACCCCAGGCCGCTGCGTGTTGGACCCACAACTGGTGACCCCGACTCTGGACACAAAAAGGCAAATCGATACAAATTTTTTGCCGTCCTTCTGCAGAGATCTTTATTCGTAACCCGGAAAACAGCACATTCTACAAACGTGGACTTGAATCCCATGAAGGTGAAATGGTTTGCTCCGAATACAACACATCCTAGTTAAAAGTGATTGTGAAGTGAATAGTGATATGACATTTCATACAATCAATGTTTTCTCAGTTTCCTTCTCTAACCGTGTAACTGTATTAGGGACTGCAAGATACCTTGAAACTAAATAACTATAATATTTGTTTTCCTCTGAAATACATCTAACATGTACTATAATATACTGTACTAAACTCATCAATCTGCACATAAGTAATCTAATTGATATTTATAGTTACATCTGTATTGCACAGTATTATAAGACTAATAATAGTGGTGAGTATATAAGTTAAGTAGTGTTGCACAATAATAGGAACCTATATAATATATACCTGTATAACATAAATAAGAATAAAACTCATCCGTTGTTATTGTGAATAATATTAATTAACAATTAGCTCATTTTTAATCATTACTATACATTTATATCATTAATATTAAGCTTTTTCTCACATGTTTATACTAAACCGTTGTTCCAGCTTGTATTTGTAATAATTACTTGTATATACAACCAGCACCAAGGTAATCAAAGGTACTTTCTTAATCATTAAGGTATTTCTTCCTAGCACACTAATCCTATATAATTAACACATAACCTAATCAGTTTTAATCAGAATATTTCTGTAATTAAAACACTGATCACACAATAACACTACATTACCATGGCTGAAACTAAACCACATGTAGACACTGACCAATTGAAGGTTGTACAACAGCAACTCGAAGCATTACAGACACAGCTACAGCAAATCAATGAAGAAAATACTAGACTTCGCAACCAACAACCTACCATAAAAATTAATCCAGCAGGAGACAGTGTATGCAGAGTAGCGGTAAAAGTTCCTCCATTCTGGCTGTCAAAACCAGCCATGTGGTTTGCTCATATTGAAACCCAATTTAGAGTTGCTAACATCACAACAGACCAAACGAAATATGATCATGTAGTCTCAAATTTAGATATGAAAATTATGTCAGAAGTTGAAGACATAATAACTCATCCACCAGAAGTAGGAAAATATGATCTCCTAAAAGCTGAACTCATTCGTCGACTTTCCATATCAGAAGAACAGCGTGTTCGACAGCTGTTGACAGAAGAAGAACTAGGAGATAGAAAGCCATCGCAATTTCTGCGTCACCTGCGCTCCTTGGCAGGTAATACACTAACTGATGAAGGTATTCTTCGACAACTGTTTATGCGTCGACTACCCCTCCATCTGCAGACAATATTAGCTGCCAGCGCGGACCCCCTTGATGATGTGGCAGGCCGGGCAGACAAAATATTAGAAGTTGCTCCTAACATTACAACATCATCTACTCATGCAGTGGTCCACGCGGCTGCTGCGCCTGGCCCTTCTAACGATCCCATGGGCCTTTTCGCTTTCACCACCCAATTAAAAGAGCTATCCGTGTCCATTGCAGCTCTTTCAAAGCAATCTCAATTCAAACGAAGCAGAAGTCGTAGTTCACAAAATGGACGTTCCCGTTCGCCTTCTAGTAATGACGGATTTTGTTGGTATCATCGAAAATTTCAACAGAAGGCTACCAGATGTACCACCCCTTGCTCGTGGAATCAGGAAAATGGGAACGACAGTCAGTAATGACGGCTACTGATTGTCCGTCATCTAGCCGTCGGCTTTTTGTAACAGACAAAATTAGTAAAATCCGCTATTTACTCGACACAGGGTCAGACATCTGCTGCTATCCCAGGAAGTTTCTTGGCGGGAAAGTTTCTCCGTGTGATTATCAACTGAGCGCAGCAAATGGCAGTGTAATTGATACTTATGGCACCCTTAGCCTGAACGTCAACTTTGGGTTGCGCCGTGACATGCGGTGGAAATTTGTAGTTGCGGACGTCAGCATTCCTATCATTGGATCTGATTTCTTGGCTTATTACCATCTACTTCCCGATTGCCGCAACAAACGATTGGTAGACGGTGTAACCGGCCTTTCAGTACCGACATCAATAGCGTCTGTCATTCAAGATTGCGTTAAAGTAATCACTAACACGGAAGCTAATTCTCCCTTTAACGGATTACTGGCCGAATTCCCCTCCATTACTCGGCCACCGGGTATTCATAGAGAGATAAAGCACAATACCAAGCATTATATTAAAACAACTGACGGACCGCCCGTATCTTGTCGTCCCCGTCGCCTTGGACCACAGAAACTCAAAGCAGCTAAGAAAGAGTTTGAAGACATGATAAAATGTGGAACAGCCAGGCCTTCCAAGAGTCCTTGGTCTTCACCGTTGCACTTGGCTTTAAAAAAAGATAATTCGTGGCGTCCCTGCGGTGATTACAGAGCCCTAAACGCACGCACAGTGCCGGATCGCTATCCTGTCCGACATATAGGTGACTTAAATCACAATATCGCAGGATCCACTATCTTCAGCACCCTCGATCTGGTAAAAGCTTACCAACAAATACCTATTCACGAGGGAGATATTTGTAAAACCGCCATTACTACACCGTTCGGGCTTTTTGAGTTTCCATACATGACATTTGGACTTCGTAATGCGGGCCAAACGTTTCAACGGTTTATGGACGAAGTCATTGGTGATTTAGATTTTTGTTTTTCCTACATTGATGACATCCTCGTTTTTTCACGTGACGCCGCAGAGCATTCACGCCATCTCCGCATTATTTTTCAGCGATTGGCCGAATACGGAGTTGTCATAAATCCGATTAAATGTGTTCTAGGAGTAAGTGAGGTCACTTTCTTAGGACATCATATTTCAAAACATGGAACCAGCCCACCACCAGAGCGTATTTCTGCTTTGCAGAACTACAGCCTTCCTCTCACCGTACAAGGCCTTCGTAGATTTCTAGGTATGATTAATTACTATCGCCGTTTTCTCCCTCGAGCAGCTGAGATGCAGGCTCCCTTGGTGAACGTACTCACGGAAACAAAACTCAAAGGCGACAAACCTGTGCCCTGGACTGATGAACTGAAGCATGCTTTCGTGGTTTGTAAGGAGAGTCTCGCCCAAGCAACTCGCCTTGCACATCCACTTTCAAACGCCCCTTTGGGCTTATTCACGGATGCGTCAAGCTCCCAAATAGGAGCCATACTACAGCAACGCGTACAAAAAGATTGGCAACCTTTAGCATTTTTTAGCAAAAAGCTGCCCGCACGAGAATCTTCTTGGCCAGCTTATTATAGGGAACTGCTTGCCGTATACGAGGCCGTGCAACATTTTCGACACATTTTAGAAGGGCAGCACTGTACCATCTTCACCGATCACAAACCCCTACTGTATGCATTTACTCAGCGTAGAGAGAAATTACCACCAATCCAGCTCAATCAACTATCATTTATTTCTCAATTCACAACCGACATCCAATACATAAAGGGGGAAGACAACATGGCGGCAGACGCGATGTCCCGAATTGAGGCAATTTCACTAGAAGAAGATTTTGCCGAACTCGCACAGTCCCAAAACAACGACGAAGAACTTCGCGATCTTCAAAACAACGGTACCTCATTGAAGTTACAAAAAATAACTGCACCTGGTTCCGACATCAGTATCCTCTGTGATACGTCCACAGGGAAACCGCGGCCATATTTAACTTTGCCTTTTAGACGGAAATATTTCGATAGATTACATAACCTTAGTCACCCTGGCATACGCGCCACATCTCGTTTGGTTTCAGATAGATACATATGGCCGTCCATCCAAAAGGACACACGCAACTGGGCTCGCAACTGTCTGGCATGTCAACGAAACAAAGTCACCCGTCACACAATTACACCACTAGGGAACTTCAGTACTCCGTCCGGGCGCTTCAACCACATTCACGTAGATATTGTTGGCCCTCTGCCAGTCTCTGATGGATTTCGATACCTACTTACCGCAATAGATAGATTCTCCCGTTGGCCAGAGGCTTGGCCCATGCGGAGTATAACGGCAGAAGAAACCGCAGACACATTGCTAAAGAACTGGGTGTCTCGTTTTGGAGTACCCATCGTTATCACTACGGACCAGGGGCGACAATTTGAATCTGACTTATTTCGCAGGCTAATGACAATACTAGGGACCAAAAAGCTCCGGACAACGAGCTATCATCCCTGCGCGAATGGTATGGTGGAGCGATTGCATAGGCAGTTAAAGGCTGCCTTGATGTGTCATGAGGAGTCATGGTTCGAAGCGTTGCCCCTCGTTCTTTTAGGGATACGCTCCGCAGTTAAAGAAGACATTACCACTTCACCCGCAGAGCTGGTGTATGGAGAGCCCTTGCGCTTACCAGGAGACATGATCGCGCCCTCAACACCTCCTAACATAGCAATCGATCCGACTGACTTCGTCGTGAGGCTGAGAGGAATAATGTCACACTCAAGACCGGTTCCTGCTTCTCGACACACATTGAAAAACTCATTCATTTTTAAGGATTTACCCACAGCCTCTCACGTTTTCCTGCGGGCTGACCACGTGAAGCCTCCTCTAGAACCGCCATATTCAGGGCCTCATCCAGTTATTCGTCGAGGTGACAAAACCTTAACGTTAATAATTGGAAACAAAGAGACAGTGGTTAGCATGGACCGAGTAAAGCCAGCTTACCTAGACACATACACCGAAAATACACAGACACATAAAAACACCTGCCCTGAAACAAATTCTCCTACTAACATTCCGCACCAAAAATCCCCTCCTGTTCATTCCAATCCCACTATAGTTATACCTAAAAAAGACTCCAACGACACAAACTACACTACTCGATCGGGTCGAAGAGTTCGTTTTGCCCGTCCTTTTGACCTTTGATCTACCTTTTTATCTCCGTGGGGGGGTGATGTGGGGATTTTATAGTCTGTGGTTAGCGCGTCATATAGCATAAGATTTACTCTGTGGTTAGGTACATGTTTTGTGAAGGGTACATTAGATAGACAAGATTATATTATCATTATACAAATATAAAGTTTATTATTTGGCTTCATCCATCCCTTCTCAACAAGAAGAACTCGAGAGTGAGACCAACCTTCGCCGACCCCAGGCCGCTGCGTGTTGGACCCACAAAGTAATACACTTAACATGGATTTAAGCGTTTGATTAGCATGTATGTTGAGTGTATTAAGTAAAATGCATTTTATGATAAAAGATGGCTGATCCCAATTTATTAATTGGTTTTATTTTAAATCGAATTTCTTCCGTCCATTTTAAATATGTAGTTTATGGTGCTAAATTAACTCCAGTAACCTGGGATTTAACGTGGGATATTGATATTAATAGTCAGGGATAAGTCCGCCGTTGTACATATGGTATTGTTTTTTTTTCTTCTTTCTTGTTTTATATTATTCTGTATGTGCAAAAAAGAAATAAATAAAAAAAATAATTTAAATTTAAATTTGAAATCTGAAAATAGAATGTCTGACTCTATGAAGTAAGATTGTATTAATAATAACGTACTAAATATATAATTTAATTTAAACAACTTACGTTAATTGTTTAATGATCTCCTACTTTCTTGAGATTTTTTTAGACCCTGAACTTTAATTTGGACAATTATGGACATCATTACACTCCAATGAGAAGTTTTATTTAATAAGAATTTAATATATTACTTAAATCTGTCAAATGTCCTATTGACGTGTTCAAGTTCATTTATTTAAAAAATTCAAACTGTTGTCCGTAAAAGAAATAAACGTTAGACACCGCCGTTTGATTTTTTTATTGAAAACGAATGTCTTGTAAGAGATTATTATTGTCCATGCTATCATCTCTGATGTATTTGCTTAAACAGATACAGAATAGAAACAGATAGATAGATAATTACCATTGTCGTAATCTGGCAGTGGCAGGCTGTCTGATGCGTCGGACGCTAGTGCGAGATCTGGCGAAGGTGCCCCCAATAGTGCTGTTAGACCACCGTGCTCACCACCTGTAAGAAGTATTCATCATCATTCTCCTGCCTTTATCCCACCCCCCTCTAAGTGGGTCGGCACAACATGTTACTAACATGTTGTCACTTGATTTGGCTACGTATTTTGCGACCGGCCGCCTGCCTGACGTCAACCACCTTAGTCACCTAAGTAAGACTTAGTCACCTAAGTAACACCTCGGTAAGAAACGAGGGTAGTTTATTCTATGCAGCTGGATACCACACGGCACTTACCTTAGTCGCCTCTTACGACACCTCGGTTAAAAGGAGGGTGGTCTACTCTATTCTGCCGGATACCACACGGCAAACCTGTAAGCAGTATTAATGTTCAAAAAACATAATTTGCGATTACTCTATAATTATAGAAAAATTATTCAATATTTTTTGTACTATCGAACTCCGCAGTCTCCGTAAATTCTATAAATTATATAATTTTTGATCATTTTATTTCAGAAATATAAGACAATTACATACACGGTCCAAAGAAAGTAATTTAATACTTGTATGACAACTGGTAAATACATACATTTACACTATATTTTGGTAAGGTTACCGATTTTCCATTGTATACTGCACAAAGCTTGAATTTTAAATTATTAAGACCTTATTATAATATATATGTATATTATATTCTTATATTATAGATTCTCCATTCAGAACGACACATTAAGAAACAAAATAAAGACGTGGGAATAATCTCTTAATAGTATAATATTATAAATTTTATAAAAGGAAAGATTATGTAAAATGCACGTAACAGTTGTTGTAGATGCATGGAACCATAAGCAGATTACATTGCAGGGTTACTGGTTAAAAGAAAAGTTCTTATTCCATTTTTTCTATTCTTTAAAAAGCTTAACTTCATTAAAGGTAATTGTAAATTGTTCATTAAGGTAGTAGTAATTGTTTCTTTAAATTCTACTCAATTTTTTGTATCAGCGTTTTAGTTTTATCGTTTGCAAAAGTTCCTTTTTCCGCACAATTTTATACGGAACAAGGGAAAAAAATCAAATTTACTTAAAATATTCACTTAATATACGTTATTTTGCTATCATCATCCTACTGCCCTTATCCCACTCTAAGTAGGGTCGGCACAACATGTTACAAACATGTTGTCACATGATTTGGCTACGTATTTTACGACCGGCCGCCTACCTGACGTCAACTTACCTTAGTCACCTTTTACGACACCTCGGTAAGAAGTGAGGGTGGTCTATTCTACACAGCCGGATATCACACGGCGGATACGTTATTTTGCAATGTCAGCATTTATTACAATAATCTACATACTTGTAATCTATACGTAAACCTGTTAATTTATAATGATAAATGTACAAATCATAATGTTTCTTTTTCTCATGTAGGAATTATGCATCGTTTTTTCTTTTTGATATAATAGTTCTAGAACCCAATTATTAAATTATTGTTTATAAATTAAATATACAAACTAAATTTAATAATAAATTTATAAAAATATATGTTTTCTCTTTTATGTTTATTATAATATAACAAAATAATAATTATTACATTTTTATCATGGCCATGGCTATGGCCATGCCATTACAGCAGTTTAAAAACACTGTTAAAAAGGGGCTGATACAGAAAGCCTACTATACTGTTGAAGATTACTTAGATGATAAGGATGTGTGAATATAGGTGCACTTCTACGTTGTACAAGACAGTAATAACTAAATGTAACTAGTTTTAATATTTATATTTTAAAAAATGCAACCGCTGAGTTTTTGCTCACGCGGTTTGGAACAGCTTTCCGAACCAGCAGTAAAGTTAACTATTTATAATTTAAAAGCACTTGTTTACAAGTTTACTTGAATAAAGAATATTTTAAATTTGAATCTGAATTGAATTTGAATATCATTAATTTACCAAAAGTAACGCTTTTTTTTGATTGATAACTTTTATTGTACGTAATATACTCGTAACTGTGCATTTTGAAAATTTGCTTTTTTGTATTAGGACGATTACTTAAAAAATTACTGTATGTATGTGTTACATAAAGATAAGTTTCACTATTGCACTTGTATCAGCCCTAGCATTTGGCAAACTTTATCGAATAAATGCTTGCGGAAAATAAGCGGATAAGCGTGCAAATCTGCTGATACGATCTAATTCGAGTGCATCTCAAATGTAGAGCCGTACGTAAGTTGCATGAATAAACGTTGGATAACGTTTTTGAATTTTCGTATATTTTGTAAAAGGTGTATTGATCAAAATTGAAAATTGTTACTTTG
This sequence comes from Morpho deidamia, assembly GCA_947086505.1. Lineage (NCBI taxonomy): Eukaryota > Metazoa > Arthropoda > Insecta > Lepidoptera > Nymphalidae > Morpho > Morpho deidamia. The sequence goes on from CAMTZC010000003.1 coordinate 5,825,616, forward strand.
ATTTATTTTCACCGACATAAATTGAGACGTTTTGGGGCAGATGCGACTCGTTTGAAGATGTTAGAGGAGATAGATAAATATAAATATAAAAGTAAAAAAAAAGTTACGTTCCATTACAATCCCACTGCTGGGTATAGGGCCTCCTCTCTCCGTTCCTGGAGAGAAGGGTTGGATCTAAGACCTACCACGCTGCTCCAATGCGGATTGGTAGATTACATATATCCTCAAGGATTCTCTAGAGATATGCAGGTTACCTCACGATGTTTTCCTATACCGAAAGCGTTTGATAAATTACATTTATAAGATACTTAAGTTTTAATAGAATAACTCATTGGTGGCTTCGTGGCGGTTGAACTCGTGACCACCTTGACGTAGTCGCACGGTCTCACCACTGGGCTATTACAGCTCAATATATAAGTTAATAAATATATATTGAACAATTACACATACGGTCATTTGTTCCCAAAATGGTAAGTACTACTTTTATAATTTTAAATAATTGAATACATAAATACACCCAGACTGGGAGAACAATAAATAGAAAAAAAATTGTTTATCGAACCCGAGATACGCGGTGCTGAAAGCGGGGTCACTGTCAACAGCGCTATTGGGCCGTACATTATATTTTATACAGTCACACAGTTAACAATGAAATTTAAAACGGTATTTTGCCAGGTGTACTCAGAACGCGGCGTTATCGATAACGCCGCGTAAAGAGCTCATGAAAAAGAGCCCCGCATGGGCTTGAAACTAGTCGGGCTCCTCTTATAAAATAAGACGTGAGTATAGCCAGTCTCTTAACATAATGAATACCACTCACGATAGTTTAAATTCTAAAAGTACTCAGAACATGTTCACAATGAACTTTATAAAATATCAGTGTAAAGGCTGCTACCAACGATACGACTTTAAATGAATCCACTGATCATTTATACGTAATAGATAACGTTGATATAATTTAATCTTTCAAAAATCGTTTAAGAAAATGTATTTTCGAACAAAATAAATATAGTTTAATTCAGATTTGGCTTTATTACTAATGGTTGATTGTCCTGGCGCGGCGTGCTTATTTAAAAAAGAGAACACAATAATATTGTTGTTTTATCTCCCTCGCACCAGTACTATTAAATTTTGGGTCAAGGTTATTATTCGTTTCGTGTGTTGTAATAGGGTATGGTCGTTAATTTCTATAAAATGTGTTTTAAAAATAATTTCTGTGACTGAATTCTTCGCTTAATTAACTGTTTTTTTATTTAGGGTGCTGACGCGTTTAGGTAACTAAAATTATAATTAATGTCGTATGATCGGTGCTGTATATTCCCGCCTAAGACGAGAATATAAGTCTAGTCAAAATTATAAGCTTCTTTAAATTTATATAATACTAGCTATGCCCGCGATTTCGCCCGCACGCCAAGCAATTTGTCACAAAGAAATTTTTTTGGTTGCGTTTAATTTTAAACTTGCAATATCTTCTAAAGTATATGATCGAATCAAATCAAATGATTGAAATATAGCGTAAAGCACAATTTTGATCTATATTAAATGGCAAAGTTATGGAAAGAATTTATTTTGATAAGGACGTATACTGAACAGAAGAAAACGCTCTCGAAAATAAAGTAATATTTTTAATTGAAATTTTGAACATAAAAGTCATTGTGGGTTAGCCGTAAGAGATATGAACATTCTATCGCGGACAATATATTGTATTTTTATAGATCTATAATTCTTTATTACATTACTTTAGCGTAAATCTGCTGGTTTAAGAAGCGCAAGCGACTAAAGCTCTCAGCAAGCAAGATTTTTAACAACTGCTCGATCTCTTCAACTCAATTTACATAATACCGATATGTTTTATTAACCTAAACTATCTGGAAGTATTGCACTTTTTAAGTGCAATCCGTTCAGTAGATTTTGAGAAAATCGATTACATACAGACAGTTAGCTTTTTGGGACTTTGTTTTATAATAAGTATAGATTTGCACTCGACTTCACTCAAATAGAAACTTCAAACGGGATCTTACTTCATCACTGGAAATTAGTGGCCTTAATTTACTTAGTGTCATTCAATTAAGCTGAATAAACGGGTAAAGTGGAGCCGGCACTAAGTTGTAAAGTCCGCTTTAGTTTGTTGACCATATTCTATTTTGTCATACAGGGTGGTCATCTTAATTTATTTGTAATAGCGATTACACGCCCTCGTGGTGTAAATTATACAGCTTTATATTAAAAAACTAGTTGTCTGGCCACGTGTTGTTGTGGCTCAGTCTGGTTTCAAAATCCCCTTGAAACAGAATACAATGGTTAAAAAAATGCTCCGATCGCCACGAAACTGTACAGGATCATCTGCTGGGTCATTATAAATTGTTTGAAATTGATTTTCTGAAAATTTCATTACAATCGGTCCAGCCGTTTTGGAGTCTAGGAATGACATACAGACAAACATTCATTTTTATATATAAGATGTTGCTTTTCTCTATGGAATTTTATAAAAAACTTTAATGAAAGAAATTTTTGCTACCTATTTGAACTTATAGAACAGAAGTTTGTTATCAATTTAAAATTATCTTGGTAAAACAAACTCTATTATCTTAATACCTTAATCCTGACAAAAGTAATATTAAAACTTTTTGGTATAATCCGCGATAAAGCAAATAGAAAAAATACATAATGCTAAATGTAGAGTTGGGGATAGTGAATGTGTATTGTGGTGGTAGTGGTGTTGGTGGAGGTTAATACATGCGTCAAGTATGAAAACGCATAGTCCACTCATTTATCAGTATACATTTTGTCTATTTGCTTTATTGCGTATTATCGCAAAATAGTTTTTTTTAAATTACTTATCTCCGCAGAGTAACTTCTAATTGTATATATTCCTTAATCCTAAATTATTTTTAAAATTCTGAATATGTGAGGAATATGTATAAAATATGAGGGGAAAATACCTAGAGGTCGCAGTCCTTACCGATTGCCAGTGATGGATGGTGGATGTCAGTTACACATTTTCCAATGTGTAATAAAGTCACTATCCTCAGCAGTGGACATACGATGAAGAAAATGTATAAAACAATTTCTGACGTAGCCGTGTTAAAATCTTCCTATATAATAATGTACTTTGAAACGGCTATGGAATAATTTGTCACGAATTGCTTTAATTATCAGTATAAAAGTATCGGCAACGACCTGATAAGTGTGGTTCTTTAAGACGTCATGGTATGAAAAAGCAAAACAATTTCGTTTACGTCTTCAATTGAGTCGCAATAAGAGTTTATGGTAGGCCTTATATAAAATTTTTCAAGTTTTGCTTAACTCTAATACAGATTAAATAAATGTTAAGCTCCACTCAACTTACTTTTACTGAAACCTACACGCTGAAAACACGAGCGTTATTTACTTAACGTTACTTAATTAACGGCATCGGATCGGAGTCTACTTCGGTATTAATTAAATTTACTTTCACTCAAACAGATCGAGCATCTTAACTGAATTACGCTTTCAAAATATTGTTATCGGAGTTTATTTTCTTTTGGAATCGCTTTTTATAAGCGAACCCCGATAAAAAATTTAGATGTGAAAAAACCGATGGTGATATTTTCGATCTCCGTCACACAAAAAAAGGAGTGAAGAAGTGATATATAAATAGCCACGTTTAGCTATGACTGTTTTCGATGAAACGAATTTAATTTACAACATAAATGAAGCAAGTAGCAATGTAAAGATCATTTACCCTCTGTACAATTCAAAAGCTTGCATAATTCAAGTAATTCCTGAGAGCATAAATTTAATTTTGTTAAACCTATTATGTATTTCATTACAGACTAAGGTTACCATACCATTGCTTGACATAGGCCTCTTCTCTCCATTTTTGGAGAGAACGTTTGGAGCGACAACCCATCACATTTCTTCAACTATACAGATATCCTTAGAATTCTCTAGAGATATGAAGGTTCACTCACGATGTTTTCCGTTACTAAAAAGCGTGAGATATATATAATTATAAATATCAGTTAGACACACAAGTTTTAATAGAAAAACTCATTGGTGCCTGCTCGGTGTTTGAACCCGGGACCCGTCCAAAACGTCGCACGGTCTTACTGCTGGGCTATCACAGCTCGAAGCCATCTGTTCGAAAATATTTCAATGAACTCTACTTACAAATGAGTTAAAAGTTACGTTTCTATTCTACAATTGCAAATAATACATTCCATTAGACTTTGCTTAAGTTGTAAAGCGGTCGTATAACTAATTATACTTTGAAATCGTGGTCACTCTTTACATAAGTTAATGTCATTTGATTAAACTGAATAAACTAGCATAGCGAAATGGCGGAACTGTTCCGCTAAGTTCACTTTACAGCTACTCGCAAAAAGTGGTTAGTTTAAATAAGAATATTTCTGTTGTTAAGCCAAGAACTAATCGAAGTAGTTCATATCTTGGAGTGTAATTTCTGTGTCTGTGTTAGTATAAAATATTGACATATCGAAAAATTTGAACTAAAATATTCGATCGAACTTTTTTTTTGACTAGCCCGTTGGCGCAGTGGGTAGTGACCTCACCTTCAGCTCCGCGGGTCGCGGGTTCGATTCCCGCCCGGGGCCAACATTAAAAAAAAACAATTTGTTGGTTCTTCGAGCCTGGGTGTGTATTTTATATTTAAGTATGTATTTAAAGTATGTAATTTTTCTATAAAAACGTATGTGTCTAATTGATAATTGCAATTTAGCACACGCTTTTCGGTGAAGGAAAACATCGTGAGGAAACCTGCATATCTCTATAGAATTCTAGGGATATGTGTAACCTACCAATCCGCATTGGAGCAGCGTGGTAGGTCTTAGCTCCAATCCTTCTCTTCAAAAACGGAGGAGGCCTTAGCCCAGCACTGGGCATAGTAACTGGCCACTACTTTTCTTTTTTTTGTGTATTTAAAATTGTATATTTACCAGTTGTCCGTCACCCATAACACAAGCGTTAAGTTACTTACTTTGAGGATGGACGACCGTGTGTGTAAGTGTCCCATATATTTATATTTTATTATAGATTTATTAATTCCTCCACTTACCCTTTTAAACTTCCGCTATTTAATAATTTGTGTACCATAAAATTTAATTTGACTTATATGTTTCTACAATATACAATAATATTAACAAACCTTATCACCTATATAAAATAAACAATATTTTTTTGTCTATGCCAAATCATATCATATGATTTTTTTTTTGTCTTACAATGGTTGAGTGTCAAAAAACTGCGTAAAATTTTATTTTAGAAAATGTTCAGACGTTAAATCTACTAACGCTAATACCATATGGACAACTTAAAAAAGAAATTTGAGATTGGGCAATAGACTGGGATGAGTGACGCCCTAATATCCAAATACTCATAATGCACATTACATTCCAGACCAAATTTGCTTAATGTCATATAATTAAGTAGGACAATGCGACAAAGGGAATCGGTTGGACTGAACTGTTCACATTGCAATTAATGTAAACTTGAATTCGCTTAGTAATTATTAAACAATTTATCCGGAGTGTTTAAGTAGAGCAAATTTAAATTGATGTCATATTAAGTATTAAAAATTTACCAACAAGTGCATATAGTACTGTTGGACTTTTATTTATCAATGATTCTAAAAGAATTAACCTGCAACTTTTTATTTTAATATAACGAAATCTATGTGCAACTCTCAACTTTAATAAGGACACTATATGTCGATTAGAAATATTTAAACAACATTGAACAATCTCTACTTTTTAAATCTTCTTTTTCTTCCAAAGCTTGTCCCGTAATGCAAAATTTCCTTGTCCCGTTACGCAAAATTTCTGACGTAAAGAAGTAATTTAATATTAAAGCGAGTTAGTTAAACAATGCCCTATTGCATTTTTATGCTTAAAACCTGCTCTGCTGACGTTTTTTCTTTGAGGAATTTATTTAGTAGCGTCACAAAGAGAGCTACTAAAACTAACTAGCGACTAAAATCCTAATGTCTACGACGTAGTTGTTGACGGTTTCCTTTTATAAAAATATGCATAGTTATCACGACGATAAAAATTCATAAAATAAAATAGTTTAATAATATTAATAATTACTGTGAAGTTATGACATTCTTCTTTTAATATTATTAAAGCAGACAAGTTGGAACGCTTATTGAAGGCGCATTAAAGGCAGGAAAATAAACAGTTAAAAAAAGAAAAAATCAGAAAGCCTTTTTATTTAGACGCGTCAACATTTTGTTTCACAGGGTAAAAAGACAACACTTTTTATTTCACTTTCGCTCCTTTTCTCTCAGAAAAATTTGTTGCGAGCAGATTTATTATTATCGTAGAGCGAAGCTTTCACTAAGAAAAAAAAATATGGAAAATTTTCACGATGCAGTCATATTTGCGCATTCTATGTAATGAGCTTAGATGATGTAATAAACGTCGTAAAATTTGTAGTTTTCGGTAGCATTTATTTGCGGTTTTGAGACCATCAGCTGTCTTTAGAAAGAAAGTTAAACCTTGAGATGAATGTTTGACTGTTTTAAAGAGTTTCAACATAATTAAACCATTTATTACAAATTTGAAACGAAATCTGAACTATTTACTTTCATGTCATTTCGTAACAAAATTAATGCCGCCGAGGGCCAACATTTTCTATAAAAAAATTGATGATTTTTTGAACCTGGGTGTGTATTTGTATTTAAGTATGTATTTAAAATTATATATGTAGTCTACCAGTTTGTCACCCATAACACAAGTATTAGGTTACTTACTTTGGGGACGGACGAGCGTGTGTGTAAGTGTCCCATATACTTATTTATTTATTTAATAATTAACTTACTTTGTAACCACTTACATTCTCAAGCTAAAGTAGGCCATGTTTATTGTTCAGTTTCACTCTTATGCCGATCATTTTATACTTTTTTACGTAAATGGAAGTGTGAAATAATCATCAACGAAACAGGATAATCTCTGTGGGAAGGTTGGACTTGTATCTTCTTCGAACCTGTTCTTATACTATTTGTAATGTTAGCTCAATAGATATTATTTTATTTTGTTTTACTGTAAAGTAAAGCAAGGGATATGTTTTTTTATATTGGAGACTCAATGTGACATGCCTTTATCAATTAACACAAAAGTACCTATCGTCTCAGATAAAAAAAAGGGCACTTCACATAGGCAATTCATTAAGCTAAAGTTTTACAGCATTAATATCATCTTTAACCCAAAATTGGGAGTTTCTGGCATCTGGTTGCAATATATCGCAACCGTAATAACAAAGTTATATGAGGGTCCGTGTTTGTCGTAAAATTTAATAGAAGCGAATATGGGTATATATGTGGGTCCAATTACGCCGTACGCTAATCTTATTGGCTATTTGATGTAACTGGAGATGTAAAACTGTGTTTTCTATCTACACTAGATCACGAGTGAGGCAGTGACCTTGAAAACTTGTAAGTTGGAATACCGTATATACAAATGTGTAGTACATTTACTTTCTGTTCCATATTACAGATGCGCATGATGTCAAAAGTTTGTCGGTAAAAGAGAAGGTTTAGCGAAACACATATTCGTTATTTCTTATAGATCTATTTCTTCATAGGAAACTTCTCAGTTCATGTAAATATTTTATTTATAAACCCCCCGTTTAACTTATTTTACCAGGTACAAAATTATTTATATAAACTGCATAAACGGTGAAGAGAAATTGCTTGTGCCTAGATAACAGTGGGATAGTATCATATTATTACTTTACCATCTATAACTTCTGAAAACGTCAAAGATGGCTTAACTTAGTATTTTTTTTGGAAAAAAAGTCCTTTTTTTTCACAATCTCTGTTCCATTCCTTTCGTCACAGGTATTTGCAGGTAGTACACGCAAACAAATTGATTACCCATCATTATCTCGGAAGATGTAAAATACACCAATATGTAAAAGAAAAGTTTGCTTAAGCGGTATTCAGTTCAGTAGTAGACCCATATTAAAGTATGTTTCAAATTAGCAGATATATATATGTAAAGAAAATTGGACCATTTTTTTCTCTTGTTTTATAGAGGTTTAAGGTTAGGTTAAAAAATGTTACAAATTTTATTTAAATATACCTAATTTTAAGAAAAAAATAAAAATAACGAATCACCCTTAATGTCACAGTCAAAATTTGCAATAAACCAAGATCGTGTCTTAACATTAATTCCGCATCTATCTTGACCGGTGTGTAAAAGATCAATATAAATAGGTCAAGAACGAAAGTAACGTTAATTTTCTTATTCTTTTTCTTCCACAAGGGCTACGAGTATAAAGCGTTTTGTGTGACTTTAACAAATTTTAAATTCACAAAGTTCATTCGATTGAAATCCTAAGTATTTTTATATTTGTCATGAGACCGGCGCTATTTTTATAACTACAAGCCGCATTAAAATAACCATTTTCGTCAACAACATTGACGTAAGTCTGAAACATATCAATTTGGAATTCACGTAAGATATGCTCTTGTCTAATTATACGTAATCTCGCAAATTTGCATTCAATAATGCTCAAGACGTCGCGACGTAATCTGATTTCCGCGGTAATTGAATGGAGACCTGCATTCTTGTTCGCATATGGATTTTCGTAGAGTGCCATTAGTAAAGTGCACTTAGTTCAACGAGAACTTACTATTAATGAACAATAAACTCTAATTTTATCAGCAGTAAGTACTCGTCCTACTCGCGTCGCATTCCTCATTACTGAGGGCCGTGATTCCTACGATTGGGATGCAGACTTCCATCTAGGACTTCCTTCCATCTTTGCATTATTTTGAGAAAGGTGGGAAATCCATACATGTTACTATTTATTTAAAGTTCAATCGACATTCAGACATTTGAAACTGGTGTAAAGCTAAAACAATTTAGATAGGTATTTTTTGAAAGCGGACAGCAGTGGAATAGGTATGCCGATTTGTGCATTGAGTAAATAGAATAAATTTTAGATAAATTGATATCAACTTTTTACTGTATTTATATATTTGAGGCCTAATTCAACAACAGCCTAATGACTCTTTTGCTTAAGGCTTTTTAGCCTTTTATTACCAGATTTAAAAAAGGTTAAATTTCTATATTTCGTGGCGTATTTCTACTGATGACAGCTAAACAATTGTTAGAGATTATGGACAGTTTTGAAGCTGTTACTCCTGAAATAATGAACCTTTCAATTTCCTTAATAATAACACGATTTTTAAAAAATATATTAACATGATAGTACTAGTTAGACCATCTTAATTTTTCTGAAGGCAATCTGCTACTGAGCAAACTTTTTAAATAAGCTTCTTCTGTAAAAATGGCGTTATAAAAAGAAAGATATTTTTTAAAGATATTTTGCTCCCGCTTCCATTATTTTTGCGATTCTAGCTGGTCTCTGAAACAATTCACTGAGTGACAATTCATATTTGCGTTGGTTTTTCACCGCTTTTTATATAAAGCTTTGAAGTAGGTACTTATACTTTGTTTTGTTTTTTATTTATAGCGATCTGCTATTTTTTTATTCGATTCCCGCCGAGGGCCAACATTTTCTATAAACAATTTGTTGCTTCTTCGACCCTGGGTGTATATTTGTATTTAAGTATGCATTTAATATATAATTATATAATATGTAGTATATCTACCAGTTTTCCGTCACCATTAACACAAGTATTAAGTTACTTACTTTGGGGATGGCCGATCATGGTTGTACTCGAAAGTGTCCCATATATAATTATTTATCTATTTATTTTATTTGTAATTAAATAGTTTAGTAGTATAAAAGTATAAGAAGTATATAGTAGTAGTGGTAGTAGCCTTTTGATTACATATCTTATATATTTATATCATGCAAATAATAAAGTATAAAAATATCAATTAAAATTTATAAATAACTAAAAATGTCAACATCACTTCCAGTGATCTATTTTGTATCTGTATTATTGTTTAAAATAAATTTAACCTAATGTGGGTTTTACATAATTTATATTTATAGTTAATAAAGATACCGGCTATACTCACGTCTAATTTTATCGGATTAGCCCTACTAGTTTCGAACCCGTCCGGGGCACTTATTCATGAGCTCTTTACACGACGTTATCGCGGCGGAAACTTCAATAATAATTTCAATTATATTTCCAATTATATTAATTCAATTATATTTCCGAATCATTCGTTTTAACATGAACATAGCATAACAGCTTAATAAAAATTGCATATAACGATTTTATCAGAAACTAAATAAATAGTTTCTAAATTAAACTAAACTTTCTCCTACAAATTTTATTCTATATTTAATTTCGTATCGGAATTGTTGCACGTATTCAGGGGTAAAAGGGGTGGGGATGAACCAAGTACTACATATATAATAATGCTTGTTTGGTTAATGCTTCGCTTTGCAATTTGTCGTGGAGTCTATCTCCTGATGATGCTTCAGTTGCGGGGCGAAACGATTATTGAGTTTGTGATAGTGAACGTGTGTAGTGCTTGTGTATTGTGGTGGAAGTGGCGGAGGTTTGTGAATGTGTTTTTACGAATCCTGCACGTATCGGGTATGAAAATACGGATAGTCTACTATACATTTAACACTATATATATATTTTCTATTTACTGTATCGCGGATTAAAGCAAAATAATTTTATTATTACTTTTGTATTATGGATCTCCGCAAAGTAACGCCTAATTCTATAAATTATTCTTATCGGAATATTAACCGTAGTAAGCAAATACTGGTATTCCATTAAGGTAGTCCATGAGGAGTTAATTAACATGTGCCAAACAAATTCATAGTCCCTCGGCGATTATGTGAATTGTGCAGGGCGAAGTGAAGTTACTCTTAACTTAGTTCTAACGGACCGTACATTTACTATATCTGTTTGTTATGTTACCGGTTTTAGATAGAAAATTCTTTTCGTGCTTTAATATTGTTACGTACAAGGGGTCGTGGATTTGGATGAAAATACCTGGTGACTCGTTAAAAAACATTTTATGTTCGTAACAATATCATATTTATAATGCCCGTTGACGCATATGGAAGTGCCCCTGCCTTCAGCTCCGGGGGTCGTAGCTTCAATTTCCGCCGACGGCCAACATTTTCTAGAAGTTATTTGTTTATCTTCGAGTCTGGGTGTATTTAACTTATTTAAACATTATATTTGTGTAAACATTCAGTGTATCTGTTACCAATTACACAAGTATTAAGTCACCTACTTTGAAGATGGAGGACCGTGTGTGTAATTGTTCCATATATGTAGATATATATTATTTTTAGCAAAAATGAGTATTGCTATACGTCGATCGCTTCCATTAATTCCATATAAAATACGATTTTGTAGAAGATGAAGATACTTCGTTTGTGGGGCGAAACGATTGTTGAGCTTGTGATAGTGAACGTGTGTATTGGGGTAGCGGTGGAGAGGTTAGTGCATGTGTTTTACGGATCCTGCATATATGAGATATGAAAATGTATAGTCTACTATACATTTAGTATTATATATATATTTTCTCTTAAATTTATCGCGGATCATAGCAAAATAATTTTATTATTACTTTTGTAATATGGATCTCCGTATAGTCACGCCTAATTCTATAAATTAGATTTCAGTGTACGTTCCTTTAAAGCAGTGTATAGGTGGCAGCTAGTTGAAACTGGACTTTGACATCCTTGTCATAATCAATAAAGTCAAAAGAAGAATTATCCAAATCCTCTGCAACGAAAAAGTTCCCGTGTTTCTTAAGTGACTAATTTAAAATTTAAACTTTCTTTGAAAAGATGTCTCGAAAAAGTCGAGAATACCAGGCACTACCGCTTCTCATTTTAAAATCAAATAACAAGTTAGTGATTGAAATGCACAACAGTTGGATCTTTTCAATTTGTGTCCAATAAGGGAGGGGAATATTTCATCGTTGGCTTGAGAAAATCTAATACAATTAGAGGCCTTCAGAGGTCGTTTGCATGAGTTAGCATTTTTAAGCGTAACGGGAGTTAGCGGTGTTTTTGACAAGTTAGTGGCACCGCCTCTGGGGCTTTGGTAGCCACTAATGAAGGAATTGAGGCGGTCTTTTTAAAGAGTAAGGTCATAAGAATAAACCACGGTACATAATACATACAAGGTACATAGTACGAACTATATACCATTTGTGTGTATATCTGTTGCGCGATACACTGACCTTTAATATCAAAATAATTACACATATTCATCATCATCACCCTCCTGCCCTTATTCCGTCACAAACGGCACAACATGTTACTAACATGTTGTGACATGATTTGACTCCGTTGTTTACGACCGGCCGCCTGCCTGACGTAAACTTACCTTAGTCGTATTTTACGACCCTTCGGTAAGAAAGAGGGTGGTCTATTCTACTCAATCGGATACGACACGGTGGGTCAGTTTACCTTAGACGCCTTTTACGACATCTTGGTACGAAATCAGGGTGATCTATTCTACCCAGCCGGATTAGTAATATTTTTTAAAACACTTTGTATGCGAGTTGAGATGTATATGTATTTATATATAAGACACATATTTGTAATACATACATAAATATACTCACACTAACTCACGCTAATACTAATGTATAAACGGAACATTAAAGTGTCTCAAATGCACACACGTCAGTAACACGAGAGCCATTGGTGAGAGTGGACGTGAAGTGATATGTTATTGTGCTTTATTCAAACAACATTAGTATATATTAATATAATACAAGTTGTTTCCTTCCAATACTACACGTTGTTTCCTTTATTTATGGTGACCTTTTTTGAAAATAAATTAAAATATAATTACGATACTATGTAGAAATGGAAAGCAACCATAAACAATTATTCTGGCTGCTAAGTAAGATCCATTTGTTATTTTTAAATTTCCTATTTCCATATTAATATTGCATTCATAATATAAGAAGAACATTTACAGGCTTAATTATCAATAATACCAATAATTTAATTGACATTTGATTGATATTCACAACATTTATATTACGGATATATTTATCCGTTATAGGAAATGTGATAGAACGTTGTCAACAAAAGTTGATTAATTTATAGTTTTGTTAGAAGTATTCAGTGAGTATTTCAATGCAATTAGCATGTCCTAGTTTGTATTGAAAGCGCCACTAACGAGCGTATAAGTTACGATATCGCTATAGTCGAACATGATGTACCAGAATAATTAACGACGGCGGCGGCGAATGATAATACAAGCCCGAAACAATCAAGTTACAACTGTACAAACTCAAAATACATATTATTTTACATTTTAATTACGATACTAGTTAATAAATTCCGTTTTACTTATTAATAATCAAATAAATAAGACATGTTGTTACATGATTTGGCTAGTTATTTTAGGACCGGCCGCCTGCCTGACATCAACTAACCCTAGTCGCTTTTTACATCTCAGTAAGAAATGAGAGTGGTCTATTCTTCTCGGCTGGATATAAAACGGCGGGAGATATATTAAATTTATTGGACAAATTTAATTTAAGTTTTAAGAATCATTTACTAAGTATTTAAAATGTCCAATCTTTATATTTATTTTGTATAAGTAACATTAATTATTACTATATTTTCTTGTTTGAAAATAATAACAATTTATTTAACTGTTACTATTTAAGTATAACTTTACACTTTATTGTACACAACAAAGAAATAATATAATATAATCACAAAAATTTAGGCCTCATTTTCTGTAATTATTGTTTTTTATATATTACATTAATATTATCTCCGAAAAAGTTATTATTACTTGTTTTTCTCTTCTTATAAAGTTCATTTTTATGACCCCATAGCAAAGGTATCTCGAATTTATATAATTAGGCGTTACTTTGCGGAGATCCATAATACAAAAGTAATAATAAAATTATTTTGCCATAATCCGCGATACAGAACATTGCAGATTATAGCAAAATAATTTTATTATTACAAAGGTTTCTCTATTGAGTCACAACGGTTTTTTTTAACTTGGCCAAAGCAATGTATATTTTAATAGTAAAAAATATGACAAAATATGTGTGTAACTTTTCCGAAATTTATATTCGCATCGAAACCATTCAAAACAATGTGTTAAATTCTATTTGAAATATGAATACAAGTTTTCCCCTTTGTATTATTTTAACAAGTGTGGCGTATACAAGAATTGTTGCATTAAAACGTCTAAAACAGAACACGTCACAAGGGAAAAGCGCTGTCAACGAAATTGGCATCTAGCTGAAGCCAACTTGTTTTATTTGACTACTACAGAAAGAACGAGCAGTATTCTTCCGGTATGCCGGTGTTTTGAAATTCAAATATGAAATTTTGCATTCGCAACTGCCGACGAGTACCGCGCGCGTTCGTCGGATAGCATTACCATTTACTGCGACCATTTGGGACGAACGATCATTTTTATTAACTGGTTTTCGTCGTAAATGTTACTAGTTTACCGCAGCGCATATGCAACTAGTTTTGCTTTCATTGGAATCGGGCCAATTTTGTTCCCTGATTCTTGTTCAATTTCCAACAATTGCGGTAAATTATACTTGTCAAATATGGAACGTAAAATACGTCAGAGGCCTGAGAAGTGTCTACCGTAAAAGTTACTAATTATTTTCGCGTAATATAATATATATTGTATTGTATTGCCAAAGTCAAAAGGAATGAATGTATTCATTCCTTTTCTTTTTCCTTATTACACAAAACATGAAAGTTTTTAGGTGAGGTTCGATCGATTAATGATTTTTTATCCATTTGACAAGAGAAATAGCAAATTTCTAATAGCTCTTAGAGATAACGATACTGTCTGGGTTATTAAGTAATAACAAATGGTTATTTTTTACAAACTAGTTCATATCATCAGCATAGTCTTTAATTTTTCTTAATGATCACAGTTATTCATTAAGATTTTAAGCTATAGCAATATCACACAGTACGAAGAACATGGGCGTTGGAATCCTAAGGTGCTGGAAAGGCGACCTCGCACCAGAAAACGCAGCATTGATAGACCAAGATGAATTGACAGCGGGGAGCCGCTGAATCCAAGCGTCACAAGATCGTGTGACGTAGAGATTTCTTAAATTCAAATTCAAATTATTCTTCATTTAAGTTTACTTGTAAACAAGTGCTTTTGAATCGTTAACTCTACTGCTTATTCGGAAGCCTGTTCCTACCGAAAGGAGCTAGCAAGAAACTCAAAACTAGTTACATTTGGTCATTATTATTTTATCCACGCATTTTTATCATCTATATAATCCTCAAAAGTATAGTAGGCTTTTTGTAGCAGCCTCTCTCGTTTTTAATCTGCTGTAGTGGCAAAGATAAAATCGATTGGGGGATTTTATTATAGAATCTTATAGCCCACAAATGACTTATTTTTGCAAGGCGCAAAGCTTAAAGAGACCTATGTCCAGCAATGGATGTCTGTGGGTTGTAGGAAGAGAATAGTAATTAAGAAGGGTACACGGTTTACCTATATCAGCAGCGGCGTGCAGTAAGTCGGCGAGCAGCTCGGGCTCGTGGCAAGCGATGGCGAGCCGCTCGTCGATCTCGGCCGGAGTTGCTTCCCGGAGTTGAAGCGCCACGCCCTCGCCGCCTACCGCCGCGCTGTACATCACCACGGCGCGCGACGAGAACGCCGGCATTGGGAGCCGCGTCGCCGTCAGCTACAACAATGCCATAAAACCGCCCATAACTAAACGTTTACAAGAAATATCACGTTAAATTAAATCCACCCATTTTGGTCAATTCATAGGTTTTTACAAGTACTTTCGAATGAGCAATAATTATGAAATTCAGAAAGGAGCTTGTTACGAGATATAGCAACAAACTCTGTGAATACTAAATGTGTACGTGTTTAATCAATTTGTGGACAAAAGATTAATTTAATCATTTAATATTGCCATAAACTAACGAAATTTAAATGCATCTAACTTAACTTCATGCATCAATAATAAGTCATTCATTTCCAAAATAATAAAAATTTCTTATAATTACAGTGAAAATATACTTCGCGATAGTGTCATTACACTTACTTCAATATCGTGTACTATTCATATTTAAGTTTGTTTGAAGTCTATTACGTAAAATATCATCATCATTCTCCTGCCCTTATCCCACTCTAAGAGGGGTCGGTACAATATGTTTCATATTTGTAACAACAAACATGTTGTTATTTGATTTGGCTACGTATGTTACGATCGGCCGCCTGCCTGACGTTAACTTACCTTTGTCGTCTTTTATGGCACCTGGGTAAGAAATGAAGGTGGTCTATTTTATTCTGCCGGATACCACACGGCATTACGTAAAACATATACTCGTATAAAGTATAAATTCACGATTTCAAATAATATAATTCTTTGCATAATCTCGATGTTTACGCAAAAATATATTAGTATTATTTTATACCAACAAATTAAATTTTTAAAAACGTCACTAATTTAGCTCTTATAATTGTAATCAAACTTAGTTCAGAATTTTTTTTATTAATGTGAGTTTTGAAATTTGTGAAACGGAAGAAAATCATAGATCAAAAGATATAGTTTAGAGGTATGATAATATTTTTCATTGTGTATATAACTTAACCTTCGGTAAACTTTTCACTTACGTATCGAAAAAAAGAAGGAATGAAAAGATGAATTTAGAATCAAGGACACGTATTGGAGTCTAATTAATCTGAAGAACCAGACCTAAAAAAATGAGAGAATGATTTTCAATTCATTCCTCTTTAAGGCAAAATAAGCAAACGGAAACAAGTCATTTGAAGAAAATTAGAAGACGCCCTTAATATTTCCCTTGCCAAATATGCGAATTTTTTTTTGATTACTTAGGGAATTTAGACGCCCAATTTTAATAGTATTGACCACTTCGATAAAATTTGTTAGTGTAAAGTTTAAATTTTTTATATGGCAATAAAACCTTACTTACAAATAAACGACAGCTCCGCGGGTCGCGAGTTCAATTTCCACCGAGGGCATACATGTTCTATAAACAATTTGTTTGGTTCTTCGAGCCTGGATGTATATTGTATTTAAAATTATATATGTCGTATATCTACCAGTTGTTCATCACCAACAAGTATTAAGTGACTTATTTTGGGGATCGACGACCGTGTGTGTAAATTGTGTAAATATATTCATTTATTTATTTAATACAAGACAATTTCAGACAATTTTCTGAAAACCATCAAAAATTTAAATTAAGCATATATATCAAATAGTTTGTTGGTTCCTCGAGCCTGGATTTACATTTGTACTTAAGTATATATTTAAAATTATATATATAGTATATCTACTAGTTGTGCGTTACCCATAACACAAATATTAAGTTACATACTTTTGGGCTGGATGACCGAGTGTGTAAAAAAAGTTTAAAATTCCGGCATCTAAGCAATTTCATTATTAAATTTAGTTTATTCAATGTCTGATATAAAACACGAGCTACATTAAAATATATTGATTTTCCTGTTTTGTGTTTGTGGCATATTCTTTTATAAGCCGATCCAATCAATATGGCGTAGTATACGCTTGACGGGTTGCAATTTTTGGTATAACACCACTATAATTGGAAACTATTGTTGGCGGCGTTGGAATAACGGATAAGTTGTTTCACCCTAAAGTCGACTGTATTCCTAGTATATAAAGTATGTATTACGA
Source organism: Morpho deidamia (assembly GCA_947086505.1). Taxonomy (NCBI): domain Eukaryota; kingdom Metazoa; phylum Arthropoda; class Insecta; order Lepidoptera; family Nymphalidae; genus Morpho; species Morpho deidamia. The sequence goes on from CAMTZC010000003.1 coordinate 5,843,219, forward strand.
CCATGTGAATTAAGTACTCACATAGTTTTATCCCTCCGAGCAATTATAGATCGGCAATAGAGCAACAATCAGGGCGCCTGGTAATGAAATGCTGTTTAGATTTTGCCAACATAACTCTTTAGCTATGCTCGCATAGACAAGAGTTTGTTTTTTTAGATATACTTGTAGTTGTATTTTTGCATAATTATACTTTAAAAATAAACCTTAATGTATCCCCTTCCCTCCGGACCTCTGATCAACTCAGACGTGTTTTAAGTAAATTTCAAAATTATTTATTTATTTATTATTTTTTTAATAAATTAAAATCAGTAAATTAATAGTAACTTAAATTAGGATAGCATACGTGTACAGGAGGTCATCGGTATTGCATCTGGATGCAAGAGTTTTTGTGCCATTTCGTCTCTTTATTGATGGAAATGTATGTATTAAGATTGATGTAATTGTTATAAAAACGGAACGATTTGCTTCGGTGTGCAACTGTAATAAACGCAACAACGATACGATCCAGGAACTTGAGAGAAAGAGACGACTCTGTTATTAGTATTTCGCCTACCAGAGGTCAACAATAATTTGACGAAAGCCTCTTTTGTATGAAACCTTCGCTGATGCGACCATTATATTGACCTCTCCGCATTTTGCGATTGTTGCCTGTTGCAGTGAACTCCTTCGCAATACTTCATTCCTGGTACTATTTGTGTATAAACGCATTTTGAATATGCCGCTAAATCGAACCCCCCCGCAAACACTGCCTGGTATGTCCGCCGCGGTGGTGTCTTCAGCCCCACACACGTTGTCACATAGCTCCTCAGAACCAAACCTAAGCATTAATCAACCGATGAATATCGACAACAATACGCCAAAACGGATGTTCCGTAATATCAAAAGGAAACGCTCAGAAACTGATCAAGATGATAAATTTAATTTCTTCATGGTTGAAATAAGACATATGTTTGAGGAATTAAAAAGTCACCAGGAAAATAAAATTGATCAACTTTGTACTTCATTTGAAGAGATACGATCTTCGGTTGATTTCTTAGCGCAAAAATATGATGTTCTCATGAACAAGTTTGAAAAATTGGAATCAGACCGCCAACATGACCAAAAATATATTAAGTCACTTGAAGACAGACTGGAAAATCTAGAACGTGGCGCTAGGTCGTCTTGTCTGGAAATTAGGAATGTTCCCCACTCAAAAGCTGAAACTAAGGAGTCTCTTATGAAAATTATTACTAATACGGGGAATGTACTTAATACAGATATAACTTCGCATGATATTAAGGATGTATTTCGTATAAAAACTAGAGATCCGGCAGTCAAGACGATCATCGTTGAATTCACCACTAATATTTTAAAAGAAAAAATTATTAGCAAATATCGTAAATTTAATAAAGGTCCTAGTAAATTTTCCACTGAACATCTGAAAATTTCCGGTCCTTCTAGACAAATTTTTATATCAGAAAATCTTACCTCGAAAATGAAACGAATTTACTTCTTGTCTAGGGACTTTGCCAAAATGAACAACTATAATTTCTGTTGGATTTCTCATGGAAAAATCTTTCTCAGAAAAAAGGAGGGGGCTAGCCTTATAAGAATAGATGGCGAATCTGACCTACAAAAATTAAAGGTGCAGATTTGACTACCTGTGGTGTGTAAAATGTTATTATTTTTTATATTTCTCTATTTTAGTTTTAAATTTTCTTTGAGATTGTTATATTTTGATTTTTTTGTAATTTTACTACCTATATATACACAACTTGAATATTACTCCACATACACGACACTTAAAATTTTATATACACACATAAATTGCAGATTTGATGCGTTAATTTACCTAAGTATTAAAAATGCCTTTATTTATTATAATAATCGTCACATTTATTTTTCGTATACACTTGTTCTGAAGCGTTCGCATAGTGGTTGTTTACCACATTTTTTATCCCTTTACGTTTTTGTAAACATGTTCTTTCCTTATTTCGTTTATGGATAAGTTGTTATCGATTAACTATGAAATTGACCAATTATCAGTCTCGGATTCTTACTGTTGTCTACCAGAAGAGACGGAAACTTATGTTAAAAATGCTAAGGAACATTTCAAAATTCTACATATTAACATTCGTAGCATAAATCGCAATTTTCACAGTTTAATAGTTTTGCTTCAGAGATTTAAGTTTAAAATAGATGTTATCGTTCTATCGGAGTGCTGGTTAAGTAAATCACCGTTTATCCCTTCATTAGAAGGATTCAATTCATATTCGTCTACATATACAAATCAGAACGACGGTGTAGTTGTCTATATTCGCTCCAATCTAAAATATACAGTTGATTCCTTTAATGTAACTGACGCTAATGACCTTATCCTTAAGTTTTCAAATGATGTTGCCATCATTGCCTTATATAGATCTCCATCATATAATAATATTAGTAATTTTCTTGACAGTCTTGAATCGGCTCTTATTCACTTAAAAGCATATAAAACTACTATTATTGTGGGTGATATTAATATAAATATTTTACCTGGTGGCAATGACTCCAATTCTGATATGTACCTAAATATCCTTGCTTCTCACGGATTACTTCCAGCTCATCTGCTTCCAACGAGACTAAATAGTTGTTTAGACCACGTTATGTTTCGATCGCGAAATCGTGCCACCGCGCTAGTGTTTGATGTTGACATTACTGATCACAGCCCTGTCTTAGTTTCCTTTGACTCTAAGATTAAAATACAGCCGGTTACCCGAAAAGTTTTCAAGACAAATATACAAGCAATAGTTGCCCATTTGGAAAAGATGGATTATTCAACAATTTTGAGTTCTGATAATCCGGAGTTTGCTACTAATACACTTGTTAGATTAATATCTAACACTATCGATCTTTACAAGCACACACATATAGTCCCCAACCGGAAACGTATTTTGAAGCCGTGGATAACACCTGGCTTGTTGAGATGCATTCGGCATAGAGACAACTTATACCGAAAATCAAAAAATCATTCGTATAATTTAATACTTAGAGCCACCTACATTCGATATAGAAACTTTTGTAATAATTTATTAAAAAATGTGAAACGACAATACGAAAGGAATGAATTTCAAAAAGCTAAAGGGAATACTGCTAAAACCTGGAAGCTAGTCCAAAATATCGCAAACCTAAAATCCAAAGAATTGAGAGCGACTGAATTGCTTAATATGTGTGATGTTCCTACCACTTCTGTTGATATAGTGAATAATTTTTTTGCAACCGTAGGAAAAAGTCTGGCTGAAAAGGTAAACCGCCCATCTAAAAATGAAATAGATATAATAACTCCACCTCTGTTATCGCCACTCAATACTATGTCAATGTTTCTTACAGATGACAAAGAAATAGAACTTATTATTCTAAATCTTAAAGACAACTGTGCCATTGGATGGGACGGCATCTCATCCTCAATAGTTAAGGCTGCTGCACATATACTTATTCCCGTACTCACACATATTTTTAATATCTGCCTGTCTTCAGGAGTATTCCCAAGTGCATTTAAAAAAGCAATTGTGCACCCCATTTTTAAAAACGGGAACAGAGATTGTGTCTCAAATTATAGGCCTATATCAGTACTTACCACTTTATCCAAAATATTCGAAAAGATTATAAACTTTAGACTCGTCAAGTATATTTCGGACAATAAAATCCTTTCAGACAACCAATTTGGATTCAGAAGTGGTAAATCCACTGAGGATGCTGTTTTGGAACTTGTAGATACAGTTGTCCAAAATTTAGACGGTAAGCTCAAAACTGTTGGCATATTTTTGGACCTATCCAAGGCCTTCGACACTGTCTCTATTCCCATTTTGGTTCATAAACTAGAGCACATTGGTATTCGAGGAATTGCACTTGAAATTCTAAAAAGTTATCTAACCGGACGCTCGCAAAGTGTAATTATTGATACTTTTGTCAGTAAGGAAGAATCAATAAACTACGGAGTTCCACAAGGCAGTGTCCTCGGGCCGACACTTTTCCTAGTTTATATAAATGATCTGTGCTCTATGCAGCTTCCACGTTGTAAGATAATTACATATGCCGATGATACAGTCCTTATCATCAATGGTAATGACTGGAAAGAAGTACGGGAATATTCTGAATCCTGCTTAAAAAGTATTGTGAAGTGGCTTCATTGGAATTTTCTTACGCTCAATGTAGGGAAAACTAAATTTCTTACTTTCGCTCTCAATTCTTCTACACAAGCGCCCCTTTCTTTCTCCATTCGTGCCCATTCTTGTAGTAATACAAACTCATGCGATTGTTTGTCCCTAGAAGGTTCAACTTCTATTAAATATCTTGGTGTCATAATAGATAATTCTTTATCTTGGAAACATCAGATCGAATCGCTGGCTTCGAGGATAAGGAAATTGATATTTGTATTCAAGACTATTCGGAATGTAGCTGACGTACAATGCTTGAAGATGGTCTATTTTGCTCTTGCTCAATCAATATTGTCCTATTGTATTACATCATGGGGTGGTTCTCTAAAAACTAGTATTTTGCAACTTGAAAGGGCACAAAGGGCAGTTCTTAAAGTTATGTGCAAAAGACCCAAACGATTTTCAACCACGGAACTCTATTCAACTTGTCAAATCTTAACGGTCCGACAGTTGTTTGTCTTACATACAGTTCTGCGCAAACATTCACAGCTGACCTTTAAGCCAATTGTTAATATTAGGCGAAGGGCGTATATAGTATGCATACCAGGTCGTCGTAGAACCGCTGCCGCATGTCGAAATTTTTCATACATAAGCTGTTTGCTGTACAACAGAATAAATAAACTCCTTAATATTTATCCATTAACTTACAATAAATGTAAAAGCGTTTTAATAGCATGGCTCATAACTCTTTCATATGAGGAAACCGAGGGACTCCTAAAAACTGCCATATAAAATACTTACATGCATCTTAAATATAAACAGACACACATACATATACACGCGACCAAATTTACACTTACCCACCCGCGCACTCATTTAAACACCCACACAACACACTCTACACACGCATACAGAAACACCCGCACACATTCACGATTACACACAGACACACGCGCATGCATGCGCGCACACACACACATATTAATACAATCTTAGTTAAAGTACATATTTATTTTTTTATTTTTTTTCAACTTTTCAATATTTTCATTATCCTTTTATTTCATACTATAATTATAATTAACTATAAGGAACATTCTATTTTTGTAAAGGAGGAGGGCGTTGATCACTGCAACACAGTTTATACTTCTGCAGGATCATCGTTTTTCATTGTTATGTATTGTTTTTCTGTATTGTTCCTAATAAAGTTATTATTATTATTATTATTATTATTTTTATCATAAATATTTTCTCCCTCTTGTCAAGGGGTACGAATGTTGTTATGCGGGCTTATACCAAGCATAACACATTAAATTGTAGTAGATGATGAAACGGATGACGATGTTAGAAACTTGCGAGTGATGCGACAGGTGTTCAATATAGTAGCTTTTTGTAATAAATAATACGAGTGTTTGGGCATATTTAAAAGTTCGAGGTTTTGAGACAAAGTTTTGGGTATTATACCAGTCGATGATAAAACGATTGGAACTATATGTACTGTGTGAACTCTCCATTGAGTTTTAACTTCAATGGCCAGATCTTGGTATTTAGAAAGATTTTCAGATATTGTTGACTGTATATTATGACTATTAGGAATGGCTATGTCTATGATGTAGGCGAGGTTTTTAATTTTATCATATAAAGTAATATCGGGTCTGTTATAATGGATGGTTTTATCAGTTATTATGGTCCTATCCCAGTAAATTTTGGACCTTTGGTTTTCTAAAACTGTGGCTGGCTTATATTTGTAGTATGTTATTATTATTATTATTATATGATTCCAAAGGCGTTAAAAATCTTAAATATTTAGCGGGGATTGTAAATTCTCGCCCTCAACCAAGTGTATTGCTCTAAACTGTTACGACGTGAATTGCCACAGGCTTAAGTGCATAAGTTCATCTTAACATCTGTGGCAAATTCGTGTAGAAGCAAATATAAGTAGGGGTTTTCGTTTGTTTTTAAATTTACGATTTTAAATAAAAGTTAATTATTTTTTATATTAGAATTATATTCTTACATAATTTTGCACGCCGAAATGGCAGAAAATGTTGTAACTACAGTCATATTTAAAACCTTACTGTACCATTTTCTAGCAATAAAAATAAAATAAAAACCACCACCAGGGTCGGCACCACCCTGTATATTGTTTAATTTCGTAAAAAGTAAGTAAAGTAGTTGGTAGTTGTTCTATCAATCTAATATGTCAATACTTATATAATAAATACAATGTCGGACTGCGTGTCAGTCACACTATCATTAATCCACTGAGCAATATTGATGTGATTTGGTAATAATTATGTTGACGTGAATTGAAAAGTAAAAAAATAAGGCAGAATCTAAATCGAGAAGAATTTGAGCTCCGGCACGTGTAGTAAGTAACCAATAAAGGGTATGTGTGCAAATAATTGTCGAACCTCTTCCACATTAGCACCTTTGGCCTTAGGGGAACATATATTTTACTAACCTCGTGTGATAAATAAATGGATAAAATCTCGTTTGGATTTTTACGGGTTTCTGTTGTAACAAAAAACGTTTATGAAATTCCAGGTTACTTTAATATTAAAAATTATAACTTTACTAACTTTAAACAAAATAATTACTAAAATTTACGTCGGTGATTAATAATTAACAAAAATCTTTAAAACATCAATTAATTAACGCAGACATCAACTTCCGGCACCATACCATCACTAATCATTATCGATTTTTTTTTAATCTATTGAACGGATTTTTGCACGAATTTCAATAAATTCTAGAGGAAGGTTTATGTTAAAGGTGCATTGTTCGGAACTGTTGAATCGATTTTGGTAAGACTTTTACTGGAATATGGAGTAGGTGGAGCAACATACAGGCTACTTTTTAACCTCAATGTTCCGCGGTGTCGGGTTTTATGCGGGAAAACTTTGTGACACTAATTTCCAAACGAATGATGCGGCGGCCACAGCTAGTTGCTATATAATATTTTTGGCACCAAAAAAATAAGACGCGTTCCATATACGTGGATTGTAGTATAGTAACATTATCATTCCTTTTTAATAAATTATAATCACTCAACGGGGAATATAATTTGAGTGATTTAATTATATACATTACAGAGAGCTCGTTAGTAAGCGGCGTCGTGCCATTAGTGCGAATACTAATGGTGTATAATATTAATACTGTACTGCATTAATAGCATTATGATACGACATTTGTACGCTATTAATTAATTACACTCCAACGGAATTAAATTGTGACTGAGATTTTAAACCCATCATGTCGTTCCAATGCGAACTCGTTACACATTATCTAATGCGAACGCCGTGTGGTATCTGGCAGAATAGAATAGACCACCCTCCGTTCTTACCGAGGTGTTGTAAGAGGCGACTAAGGTATGTGCCGTGTGGTATCCGGCTGCATAGAATAGACAACCGACTAAGGTAAGTTGACGTTAGGCAGGCGGCCGGTCGTAAAATACGTAGCCAAATCATGTGACAACATGTTAGCAACATGTTGTGCCGACCCCACTTAGAGTGGGATAAGGGCAGGAGAATGATGATGATGATGTTGTTCCAATGCGAATTCGTTACACATTATCTAAAATACTCAAGGGCTTATTAAAAGTAAGGTAACGGCCTGTTACTGTACTATTGCTGGGCAAAGGCCTTATCTCTTATTTTGTGTTGGAGATAAGAATTAGAGCTAAAATCCACTACAGGGCTCCAATGCGGATTGGTAAGTTACACATATCCCCAGAATTCTCTTGAGTTATGCAGGTTTACCGAAAAGCGTATGATAAATTACAAATATCTAGGGAAACCCATGGCCACATAGAAAGAGCTATACGGTCACACCATTTGACTGTTACAGCTTTTATAAGCACAAGGTTTATTTATTTATTTACTACTAACTTTAAACCACGACTTCGTCCTCGCACATACTATTTATTTTAGTAAATAACCCGTATTACTCACATTATTTATACATTGTCATAGTTAAGTTAAATTAAATAAATTTAATTATGAATAATCAGAAACCGAAATATATAAAAACATTTGTCAAATAACACTTTCGAAGTAAACCAATCAACGTAATGTAGAACCTACTTCATAAAATTAAAAATTTGACATTACTTTGACACATCGTAAATTAAAAACCTTGAAATATTAACAATAGATGGCGTTTCTCAATGACATGTTATTTCTGTTGAATTAACAGGATTGCTATAGCTTATTTGTTACCCCGTTCTATAAATATAATTGGGCCAAATTTCATCGATAATAGTTCAGCGGTATCACTCTGAAAACATAACAGACGGACAGACCAAGTTTCGCATTTATAATAGAAAAATTATATTATTATTCTGGATTATTCTGTTTTTATAACAATGTTTTCCTTGGTCTAAGGCATATATTGAAGATATCATATTAGCATATATTTTCATACAAAACAATAGCAAAATTTATTTATTATTTATTTATTTAAACGCATTTTGTAATACCCACGAAATTGCTTTGTACGCCACAAACAAGTTAGACTAATAGGCGGAAAGCTTAAATAGGTTTCATATTTCCAAGTCAGATGAGTCAGATAAACGATGCATTGGATACGCAATATGCAGATTGGTAATAACGCTTATCCAGGTTGAACAAGATATTTGTTAGTAGGGTAATATGTGATGATCCTTTAATGTATGAGTTTTTAAATGGGCAAATGTTTTATTTATAAATATAAACCAACAGCAAGCTCACAAGATTAAGGCAATGAATGTAAGGCAATTTAAGGTACTGTACCTTGTATAATTGTACCAATTAAAAATTTTGAATTTGCAAAGTGTTTTTAGTATTGCTAGTATGGCTTAACCGTAACCCCTACCAAAGATTTATGGGATAAAGATACAGATACTAATAAGTTTTAATGTTATATAAAAAAAAAGAATGTCGATATATAATATTGTCTATGAATGATAGCACATCATCATCCTCCTGCCCTTATCCTACTCTAAGTGGGATCGGCACAACATGTTACAAATATGTTGTCGCACGCTTTCGCTAAGTATTTCACTACCAGCCGCCTGCATGACGTCGACTTACCTTAGTCGTCTCTTACGACTCCTCGGTAAGAAATGAGGGTGCTCTATTCTACTCAGACGGATACCACACCGCGGGTCGACTTACCTTAGTCGCATTTTACAAATCCTCGGTATGAAATGAGGGTGCTCTATTCTACCCATTCGGATACCACATGGCATTAAAAAAATAATGTGTTTGTGTTGTACGACAAAGGGAAAGTTCTTGATTAAATCAGACGTTAAGTTTTTTTCTGTCTCGTCTGAAACTATTTTGCAATCCTTATTCCCCAAATGCTAGATTTTTCGGAATTTATATATCACTAAAAATATTATCTGTTAAAAGATAAATTAAATATTACCGTGGCAATATTTATAATATACGACACTTTGTAGGGTGCTATCTTACTTTTATTCTACAATATATTTTGGTATAAGATGTAGCATAATACGAAAAACACTGACCTTCCTAAAATATACTCGACTAATGAAAATTAACACAGGATTCACCTGTGTTTCGTGTAGATTAAATCAAACGACTCTCCGTGGATCGTTTGTGGTCAATAACGTAATCAACGGGGACAAAAGCATTGCACAAAACTGATAAATCGAGAACGTCAGAGTATAATCCAAAATCAAATTAATTCATTGCATTGGTGTGTCTTATACAGTTCTCTTGTTTCGATCTATATGTATTATAAAACAAAGTCTCAAAATGCTGTCTGTATATAATCGATTTTTTCAAAATCTACTGGACGGATTTCACCAAAAGGTAGTGCAATACTTACAGATAGTTTAAGTAAATAGTACATATCGGTATTATGTTGAAGTTGTGTTGAAGAGATCGCGCAGTTGTTAAAAACCTTGCTTGCTGAGAGCTTTAGTCGCGTGCGCTGCGTAAACCAGTAGAGATACGCTAAAGTAATGTAGTAGAGAATTGTAGATCTATAAAAATACTACAAAAAAATCCTGGATAGCATGTCTCTATCTCTCACTGTTAACTCACAATAACTACTTTTATGTTCAAAATTTTGAAAATTCGAGAAAAGTTTCGAAGTCAGTGAATTCATGCGGGCGAAACCGTTGTTAGGTAAGTTGATCCACCGTGCGTTATCCGGTTGAGTAGAATAGACCAGCCTTTCTTACCAAGGGGTCGTAAAATACGACTAAGGTAAGATGACGTCAGGCAGGCGGCCAGTCGTAAAATACGTAGCCAAATCATGTGAAGACATATTTGTTACATGTTGTGCCGACGTCTCTTAGAGCGGGATAAGGGCAGGAGAATGATGAAATAACTAATCAGTAAGATGTTACTCTAAATTAGTTGGAAAGTTAGTCATGAAACTCCGTTCGACTATGTTTATTATTATATTATATGTTATCATACCTTTATTCCATACTGGTACAACCTAAAACATGATATTAAGTATCGCGTGCGTGATTAAGCCCACCTATTGTTCGCAAATGGCTCCCCGCTGTATTCGCAGCAACTATAATATAAAATGTATACATATGTACAAAGCACAGAGTTATGGTTCTTATTTTGTCTAACATATAGATCATATATCCTTGCGTGTTTTTTGAATTTTAATATATTGATGTTGATCAGTATACAGGTTATAAGGTGAATGTAGGTCAAAATTATCTGATTCTTTTTTGATATTTTCCCGCTCATCCCACACGTTCGACCTCGATTCTAACTGTGCTATTATTGATATGCGTATAGTGTAGTTAATTACTCGCTATTATGCATTAGTTTAGGCAACTCGTACTTATCTGGATCCTCGTCATTTAAACAATGGCCTTTGATTATGTAGGTATTGAAAGGTTTCCTGCTTTGATGAGAAATTAGGTCTATTATGTTGACGCGTGCAAGAATTTTCCCCAGCCTGTTTAAGTATATTTCGATTCAATTCCATTTTAGTTCACAAGATGTTATATGGCTTTTCATCGCTGAATAATTGATAACTCCGAAACCGTTCTAAGCTGATTATAATTTTTCATTTGTACAGCCAATATATGGAATTCGTTTTTTTTATATTTTAACAGATATCGTCTGTGAACTGGCAAATTGTCCTATCTTATTTTTGACAACTTTTCAGGACGAAGAAAAAACGTGATTATTAATACATTCACAATAATTTTTATGTTATAAAAACAGTTTACTTTTAATATGTTTATTTATTTACAAATTTTCTTGTAGATAATACATGATACGGTAAATAATGAGCAGTAGTACCCAATGCCGTCAAAAAGTGATTTGGCTTAAATTAGTGATAGCACATATTTCCGGTTCACAGTTAATATGGTCTATTGTATGTTTTTTAAAAAGAGATACTTAATATTATTTAGACGAACACATCATCAGTTTAGACTTTTGTTACTACTTTTAATAACAAATATTACCCAAAAGGAAAAATAAATTACGAAAATAAAAATTGACAACGTTGATTCGAACTTTTGCGATCCCACTCTAAGTGGGGTCGGCATCACATGATCCAAACATTTTACGACCAGCTGCCTGCCTGACGTCAACTTACCTTAGTCGTATTTTACAACCCCTCGGTAAGAAAGAGGTTGGTCTATTCTACTCAACCGGGTACCACAGGATAGGTCAACCTACTTTAGGCACCTCTTACGACACCTCAGTAAGAAATGAGGTTGGTCTATTCTACACAGCTGGTACACACGGCAAATGGTTTACCAAAGTTCATAACTCTATAAAGTTATTTGTAAGTTAATTATATAACCGTAATCTATTTCGAATCTGTTATTTATCTCTGCCCGGGCAAATAACCTTTCCACGAATTGCTTACAGTGTACATCCCTAATTGGCCTTATTTTATGCTTACGCAATTTATCATTCATCTCAGTACTTCACCCCACAGTGATATAAGCGAAATATAAATTAGCTTCATTGACATTATATTAAGGTAAATCAATAACCTTTAAGAGGTAGAAGTAAGATCATGAATATAATTGGTGGAAGTACATTTGCAATACTTTAAATATCATCATAAAATCATTTCAAAAGTAGCGATAAGTATAAATTTCAAAAGTAAATTTGAAATATATCGAGGCTACGGGCTTCAATAATATGGGTTAACCTCCGTTCTAGATATCATAGTATACAATAAAAGTCCAATACTTATATTTATAAATGCAAATGTATGTTTATCCTTATTTTACGGCCTAACACAGGGGCAGGACGTCGTAAATTTTAGAGATAGTTGAACATAGTCTACTTTTTGTCTCGACATGTGGACTAAAATTCACGTGGACTAAGTTGCCGGTAGAGGTGCGTTAATACCATAGATGATACCATACCATAGACTATAATATGAGGTTAATACAAATGAACTAGCTGTTCCCCACGTTTTCATCCACAGACAAAAGTTATACATAAAATATTAGTTTAAAGAATTTATCTATAAATGAAAATCAAGTTTATTTTTGCGTTAATCCTGTCTAACACATGCCGGAACCCTAAATTTTTTGCATAAATTCGTTCAGCCATAGAGTTGCGTCAAAACGATATAAACACACGCACTTTTTTTTCTTTATGGTCGAATGTATCTTTATTCTCTATGCTTTCCCGAACCATTCATTAGATTGTGCCTAAAGTTTTATATGTTGACCTATGTATGCTTGCTTGATAATTTTCTATTCAAATATTCTTTTATACTTGTCATCTACAGTAAGGTCCGTATCCTTTTCTTCGAGAACGCAGGTGTTAGTTCTCTGAGCAGCAGTGGAAAGGCTTGACAGAAGACTGCATGCTAAATTTTATAGTTTTTTTATACTTGTGCTTATAACACTGCATAAGTAGTATATAGATTTACATGAAATTCCTTATGACGTTGCATTTGTGGCCTAAGCAATACATGGTTATCCCACTCTAAGCGAGGTCAGCACAACATGTTATAAACATGTTATAAACATGTTATAAACATGTTGTCACATGATTTGGCTTCGTATTTTATGACCGGCCACCTGCCTGACGTCAACTTACCTTAGTCGCCTTTTACGACACCACGGTAAGAAAAAAGGGTGGTGTATCCTATGCAGCCGGATACCACACGGCACTTACCTTAGTCGCCTCTTACGACACCTCGGTAAGAAAGGAGGGTGGTCTATTCTATTCTGCCGGATACCACACGGCTAATGGTTGAGCTTACCTTGTTCAAAAATAATATTACCTATGTATACAGATATTTTGATATAAAATTTACCGGGCAATATAATAATACGAGATTATTTAAGGAATCATCGTTGCCGAAACGTCCAGTCCGTTTATCGGACAAAACCAAATCACTGAGGCGTGAAAAATAAAATCACCAAAATTTCCGTGACGCCGTAAAATGTAGACATATATTTTTATAGGCAGTAAAATGTGAATGTGAAATTGTTTGCATTATATTGGACGTAGGGTCACCATGTAAAAAATATTTGTTTTTAGGAAGTTTAATATCATCACTCTCTTACCCCACTATATAAGTGATATCGGTACAACACAATTTAAACATGTTGTTACATGTTTTGGCTAGTTGTTTTACGATCAGCCTGACATCAACGTACCTTAGTCGCCTTTTACGACACCTCGGTAAGAAATGAGGGTCGTCTATTATATTCAGCCGGATATCATATGGCGGTTAGGAAGATTATAATATAAATGATAATGATAATTTTGGTGATACAATAGTATTTAAATTACGGATTTTACGTAAATAAATGATTAACAGAGAATTTAGGTAGAAGTTATAAAGAAGTAGTTTCAATTTATAGAATTAGGCGTTACTTTGCGGAGATCCATAATACAAAAGTAATAATAAAATTATATTGCTATAATCCGGGATAACGTAAATAGATAATATATATAGTGCTAAATGTATAGTGGACTATCCGTTTTCGCTTTGCGATTTTGTCGTGGAGTCTATCTCCTGATGATGCTTCGGTTGCGGGGTGAAACGATTGTTGAGTTTGTGATAGTGAACGTGTGTAGTGCTTGTGTATTGTGGTGGCAGTGGTGGAGGTTTGTGCATGTGTTTTTACGAATCCTGCATGTAACGGGTATGAAAAACCGGATAGTCCACTATACATTTAGCACTATATATATTTTTTATTTACTGTATCGCGGATTATAGCAAAATAATTTTATTATTACTTTTGTAGTTTCAATTTAAAAATAAATATCGAATATATTCTTTATACCGATATCGTATTAAATTTTGTTAACATTACAAAATTTGTTCGCAAAAATATATTATTATTAAGTGGACTATTATCATCATCGGGTGCCGCCTTTGAAATGAAGTTTGAAAGTTAACAGGAGAACAGTTTTCAGATTGTGTGCCAAGTCTTTTATTTCTCAATATCTAACTCCAGTCCACTCCGTAATATTATTGAGCCATTAATACGTTGCCTTCCATGTGGTGTTTTACCTTTCCTTCTAGTATAATACTGCGATAATTCTACTAGATTATCTCTGTATTCCTAGGTTGATTCTAGGAAATTGATATGGTTCTACTCTCTAGAGGCTATCCGGATAAATAAATAAATGTGGCAGCCCTCTAAAGTCAGATATTCATCTCAATTCAATGGATAACATCTACCTATTAATTATTCACGACTCACTTATTATTTGATTGCCTGCGAAGTGTTTTTAAAGTGCCAATAACATCGGATATTTGTAATTATGATATACAACATATTTCTACAGTTTTTTTAACTAAAACAAAATAAAACAAGAATCGAGTACGGTTTGTATTCAAGTGGAGAATAATAGAGGCGTATGTTCTCCAACCACCGATATTTTGCTGGAGCTTTTAGCAACTGTGGGAGAATTAATTTCTGGGTCATAAAAAAAAACAAGTAGGTCTTTAATTTAATAAGCCAATTTAAATGGTTTCAAAGGGGTAAAATTTTTTAATTCTATTTTTTATTTCTATTTTTCTTTATTGGAACATCAACAAGATTGTACTTACAGTAAACTTTAATATAAACAACATTGTATCCTGCTAGAAGTACATCCTTACTTACAGGTGTACACAGCATGCATACTTATGGTGCTATAGGTGCCTTACAATTTCATCAAAATTATTTTTTTTACACCATTTTTTTATAAAAAATAAAAATATTGATGTATAAAAATTTTACACTCTACACTTTACAAAAATTTTTCACGCTGACCCTTTTGTGCAGATATTATTTCTAATAAGCAATATTGCAGGTCTTTTAATTATATTAAATATAGTTATTAATGTTGAATTTATTAATATTTCAGCTATACTACACAATACAGATTGTGACACAGGTACTTGTAAAAAATTTTCCGGGGTTTTTTTCGTAGAGAAAATGCCAACCGCGTACATTTGAAATTGTTTTACAGATATGCTTTTTTATATTCGGATGTATAATTAATTACTTAAGTTTAGTCATAAAAAAGTTTTCTGATAATAAGTAAAAAAGAAAAGAGCCATTCGGAACAAAATTTTGTTACACACGAGAAGAAATTAGTCTCTCGTCGACGATTACACTTTTTTTTATTGACAATGTTCTAGAAGCGTTGGTAGATATTATGGTCATTATAAAATAATATAGAACACTGCCTTGATACTTTAAAGCGTAGACATACTTAATACAAAATAATTATGTTATTTTATCTAATATACGTATATGGTAAAAAAATAAAATTCTAAAATATTTTTCTACCAAAAAGTTTCATTTACAATCTCGATATAAAGGTAATAACTAAAAGTTAGGGACGAGGACTAAGAAAAGGGAAATAACGCTTAGTAAATAATTGAGAGTTTTTAACAGTAATGTTGAATGTAGTAGCGGATGAATAAAGATTATCAATATTGATATATCCTGGAGATAGAGGTATAACAATTCGGAGAGATTATAATTGACTCGTTATATAGATATATAGTTCGCTAATTAATGTTAGCGCAATTCCAACTGGCTGATCAGCTTGGAATAACAACTATCGACTGGATAAATTACAGCTAATTCCAACTTATTTCTCGGATTACTTATGTTCCGCGCTGTTGTAAAAATAAATATTTAATCTATACTTATTATAAAACAAAGTCCCAAAAACTATCTGTATGTGATCGATTTTCTCCAAATCTACAGAACCGATTTTTATACTTTACTAAAAGGTAGTACAATTTTTCCGGAAGGTTTAAAAGAATAGATCATAATGGTTTTATTTAAATTGTGTTGGAAGAGGATATACGATTTATAAAAAACTTACCTACTGGGAGCTTTAGTTGCGTGCGCCGCGTAAACGGACAGAGATACACTAAAGTAATGTACTAGAGAATTTTAGGTCTACAAAAGTACTACAAAAAGTCAGCGACGGCATGTCTCTATCTCTTATGGTTAACTCACAATAACTACTTTTATGTTCAAAATTCTAATTAAACACTCTGATTTCCCTGCGAATGAAGCCGCAAGTGCAGTTAGTGATTTATTTTGCACTCGCAAGATTCGATATTGTTTTTTTTGTGAACGTTATAATCCTGACACGGATGACTGAATGGAATCGAGAAAGTACGTACTCACAAAAGATCGATGGCATCACTGATTAAAAACATTGCCGGATTTTTAGTTTTATTTAATATATAAGGGAATACAGGCCTAATAATGGCATATAATATTTTCTTGTAGTTAGGTTCTTTAGGAAATTTTATTTATCGAAAATCTCGTGAGATATTGTAAATATCAAATAGGAACAAACTTTTATAGAAAACGGTTTTGCTTCCTACACTAGCATTACATAGATTTTCTTAAAAACACATATCAAAGAAAAATAGTTCCATCATATCCTTTGTGGTGATATCTTTTGCCAAAAATAATATAATCTAGCATCAAAATTTTATTAATCTGTGTCATAAAATAAATAAAAAATGTGAACAAGGGCGTAAATTTTAATCGCGTGGACAAAAATGAGGAAGCATAAACAAACAAAGAACATTCATTTTATGAACCCTGAGAGAGCCGTGAACATGTGAATCCCCTAGAATGGGTAATTTCAGACTATATGCCAGCTCAGGCACAAGGAGAGAAATTATGTAACCATTGCCAATCCGGCTTTGGGTGCCGATTAATTGGTGCTTACTGTATCGATTTTGTATAATGGAAAGCCAACAAGTACTAACGAAGTTAAAGCGGAGTTTAATAGTTGAAGTCTATTTATGTACTACGATCCTCAAACGTAGTAATTTTTCTTTAATAAAGAAACGGCATGAGCATAGTCCTCAGCTTAGCCCAGTGTTTCCCAAACTTTTTTCTGCCATGCCCCACCTTGGGTTTTCTAAAAATCTAATGTTACCCCACCTAACATGCAATAATATATCCGGAGTATGTACTTTTAACCTTAATCTTCTTTTATCCTTAGTCTTAGGTTTAGGTAAGTAAAACATTACAGTTTTAAGCTATTGCATAGCTTCTATCGCGGGCCTTGAGCGTGGAGACCGAATCCAGAAATTCCGTAACGAAAAACCTAATGACTTTTTGAAATATCACGCTTGTCTCTTTAGTTCAGCAAACCGCCTTTAGGTGGCATTGGTTGTATTGGAAAACTACCGTTACAATCGACATGTATTGAAAGATAATAAAAATATTTTGAACAATATTAACATCTCATTTATTTCATAAAAGAAAAAAAAATGTTTTTTTATCGGTCACCACGCTCAAAGTGTAACTTGAATTAATATCAGAGAAAAAAAAAACAATGAAAAAAGAAAAAAAAATACTGCATAAATAAAATAAATATATAATTATAATTGCATAAGTTAATAAAAAATGCTATGCAATAGCTTTACCGCGGCAGTCTCCGAGTGCCACACGTATTTTTTTATGTAAATTAATTAAAGAGGTTGCGCGGTTCTAAAAAACTCGCCTGCCGGAAACTTTACTCGCGTGCACCGCGTAAGCCAGAAGAGATACACTGAAGTATTGTACTGGAGGATTGTAGATCTTTAAAAACACTACAAAAAAGTCCGTGAGAGCATGTCTCTATCTTTTATGATTAACTTACAGTAACTACTTTTGTTGATGTTAAAAATTTCAACGAGAAAAACTTTGTAACGCAATGATGTTTATGCGAATCCTCTGTCACCTTTAGTATTCCGTATGACAACTATCCCATTCAGTCATTTTAGTTAATTTTCCATATCAACTACTGATATTAATTGTCATATGGAATTAGTAGCGACAAAAAAATAATTGCCCAACGTACTGATCGATCTACTATTACAATATCAGGCTTACTGGCTATGCCTATCAGTGTTAACAGATTGGTCTCAGTAGAGAACGATATTTTTTATTATCCGGTGCTAAAGTATATCTTTCGTTGTTATATTTTGCATGCTTAAATTTTGCTGTTGCGTGATGTATTTGTATGAGGTAAATAAATATGAAATTGTCTTTTTTTAAGCAAAGCAATGAAGTGTTCTACTTTATTTCATGTTAATATCTTCATTTTATTCTAATTTGTTATTCTAATTAGACTTTATGTGCTAATTTATTTATTAACAACCTAAGATAGAATTAAAGGACTATATTAAGATATGTCTTTTACTTAGTTTGTAACAGTTTCTGCTTAGGTAATGCAAAATGTGAAATGTAAAATTTATAGTTTTTTTTAGGAAGCATTACAAGAACACAAGCATTGACTTTCAGTCTTTCAAGTCCTTTTTTATTTCCCTGTTATTAATTAAAGCTAGACTCAAGACGTTGAAAAGTTTCTGCAATCTAGTCAACAAAAAGCAAAATTCAAACTTTATAAATAAAATATTACATAGGTATAAAATATACAATATAAATGGATTGGTTAGTACAGACCGGCTTACCATCTATGCATAGTTTATGTGGTTGTTGAATTTTCCTCCAACGATAATCCTTTTTTCCATCAAACATACGGCTTATGTTGCTGAAATATTCCCGGTATCGAACTTTCATTATTTACTATTCAATATTTACTTTTAGCTCACATAAATACCTGATACGAGGAATGTAAATAATATCTCGTCAGTTCTCGAGTTAGTCAAAAAATATTTTCTGTATACGAAGTTTTGCCTTCAGTTTGTTCATTTTATATTTCATACATTTTTACTTTCCATTTTTGCTACCTTTGATACAAGTACTGAGTTTATGATGAAATTTCTCTGATCTTTATTTGGTTTGGATTCGCGTTAGATAACGATTACACCGATTTTAAAATATATTAAATTAGCTTTGCTATGCTTCGCCTGCGTGGAAATCAATGTGTCACAAGATTTTTAACATAAAAGTAATGTGATTGTTAATTATTGTGATTTAACCATAAGAGAGACCGGCTATCACAGACTTTTTTGTAGTATTTTTCTAGATCTACAATTCTCTAGTACATTACTTTAGTGTATCTCAGCTGGTTTACGCGGAGCACGCAAGTTTTTCTTACAATCGCGACCTCTTCAACACATTTTACATAAAAAGGTAACTTACCTTTCCGAAAGGAATTCAATATCTTTTAGTAAAAACCGTATAAAAGTCCTTTCAGTAGATTTTGAGAAAATCTATCACATATAGTTAGTACCTTTATGTAATTTTTAATGTATACTATAGTAGGTGTTCGCGCCGTTTTTACTATTGTATGATCTACATACTGTAGTACTATAGATGGTCTGTGACAATTGACAGTCAGTTCGGTTTTCAAAAGTTGTAACAGTTTTTTTCTTTGTGTAAAAAGTTCTTTAATAAAACAAAAGCAAGTAATACAGGGTTATTAATAGTTTATTCGGTAGGTTTTATTTATAGCTTATGCATAGAAACTGGCTACACTCATTCATTGAGTTCATGAATAAGGGTATCAGATAGGTTTAAACTAGGGGGGGCTATCGCGACATAAGTTAACTATCTATCTATCTTTTGATAATGTGTTTATGCGTTTGTCTGCATTAAGACTTATTTTTAAAAAATTTATTATTATTTTTTAAATTTAATAAAAATTCTATCACACTGATCTTATCTAACACTATTAAGCACTTGATTTCTCTGCAATCAAAAAATCTTTAAGTAAACCGGCAGATGTAAATTCACCCAATTTCATGTACACAGTATTTTTAATACGTTTGCTTTATGGTCGCCATTCGTTACGAATGCTTGTTGCATATTTACCATCCGCTTCGCAAGCAATGTTTTCTTTTCGTGCTTTTTCCAATAAATAATATTCGTATTTGCTACATACTCTTTTAATATTAGATGAATTAGACGACCTTTATTAATTACTTTCATTTATTCTTCCTTGTAAATTTGCTTTATGTTTTTTATTATTTCATGAAATATACATGGAAATTTACAGAACAGGTCAACTTTATCTATTCTTATTATAAAACAAAGTCCCACAAAGCTGTCTGTCTGTATGTAATCGAATTTCTCAAAATCTACTGAACGGACTTTTGTAAGGTTTCTACCAAATGATAGTGCAATACTTCCGGATGGTTTAGATATAATAGTACATATCGGTATTAGGTAAATTGTGTTGAAGAGATCGCGCAGTTGTCAAAGAACTTGCTTGCTGGGAGCTTTAGTCGCGAGCGCTGCGTAAACACGCAGAGATGCGCTAAAGTAATGTACTAGAGAATTTTAGATCTATAAAAATACTGCAAAAAAGTCCGTGATAGCATGTCTCTAACTCTTACGGTTAACTCACAGTAACTACTTTTATGTTAAAAATTTGAATTCTATAAAAAAATTGTGACACGCTTATTTCCACACGGGCGAAGCCGCTGGCACAGCTACTATATAATATAATTTTAGGCAGTGCTGGTAGAAAGCGTTTTCAAGAAATGGAATGTATTATGGCCTCACACTACGTATAGCCGTGATGGCTGATCGGTGAGGCCGACTGATCCTTGCTTATGATTTCTTATCCTATCTAAACATGAGTTGAGATAGGATAAGGATAATGATTCTTTAAAAACTTTGGTGACTTATTCATATATTCATCATGGGCTGTACGGTGAAGAAAAATATCGTCAAGCAATATAACAGAACTAACTACTTTGCTATAATCCGCACGGGTTAGGTGAATGCATGCAAAGCCAATGTGTATGAAGCAGGCAAAATCTACGTACCTTATACATGCAGGACAAGCCACCACATGCACCCCAAGGCACAATTCACCAGCAACAACGCACACAAATGTTTTGCAAAATTAGAATTTTGTGGTTTATTATTCCTAAACGCAGCCATATGTTCCCGGAATCGAACCGCAAAACTTCGGCCAGTCTGACCTACATATGTACCGTTGCACTCAGGACAATCTATTTTATAAACCCCAGATTTTTTACCCTTATCAAATATATCTTTATTTTTACACAACAAACTACGAAGCGATTGGTTAGTTTTAAAAGAGAGTTTAGTACCCGATTTTGATTTAAATATATTTGCCACTCGATCTGTTAATTTTCCAAAGTAAGTCAGACTGGCTTTATAATTAGTTTTAATAAAAGATGGTACCGCATACAAAAGTTTAGCGACTTGAGACTTGTGTTTATTATTATTAAATTAAAAAAAATATCGTCATTAAAACTATAATACATATATCCCCGGACAAATTTTTAATTTTCTCTGCCAGTTCATCTTGAGCGAGGTGGATCTTTATTTAAAAAAAGGAGACTCAACAACGGGATACCAGCAGTAACGCCTGTTACTATCCCACAACTGGGCAAAGGCCTCTCTTCTTTTTGGAGAGTAAGGTTGGAGCTTAAATGAAAAGAAAAATTCAAAATATTATTTAGTCAAGTAAACTTGTAAACAAGTGCATTTGTACTGTCAACTCTACTGCTTGTTTGGGAAGCTTTTCCTACCGAAAAGAGCTAGCAAGAAACTCGGCGATTGCTATTTCAAAATAATACTTATAACTACTTACATTTAGTCATTACTATCACCTACACCTACCTACCTACAACCGTGCTCCAATGTAGATTGGTAGTTTACACATATCCCCAGAAGTGTCTGTAGAGATGCAGGTTTGTTTTTCTTCATCAAAAAGTGTTTGATAAATTTCAAATATCAATAAGACACAAAGTTTTGAACACTAAAAATTCATTGGTGCCTGTCTAATTGGGGTATGTCGTACGGCGGATCGGCGGCGCTGCTACGGCACGCCGTGCTAAGGTTGGCCGGCCCTGTAGACTTCCTGACCGATTCCCGCTGGAGGTTGTACAGCTGCCTCGACCTCAGCCTGGACGTGCCCATCGTTACGCTAGAGGTATATGATCTCGTGATTCGAGCTTCCCACGTGCCAAAGAACTAGCGAATTGTTCATCTCATCATGCAGATACGACCCATGACGCCCTGGAAAAAGTTACGCGTTGTAACCGTTCGGTTAATACAGCTTATTGCATAGTAGCAAACTACTACTTTACTATTTCAACGTGGTTCATGTATAAAAGTAAACGAGCGGTTAATGCATACTATGCAACAGATTTTTTACGACTTTTAGAGAATAGCTGCCTATATCCCTACACTGCTGTAATAAACTTAGCACAGTTGTACGTGAGTGGGTTAATGACTCGTTACGCGGACAAACCGGCGTCCAACCGTTTTGTAATGGGCCAATTATACAAAATTAATTTCATTGCTGTCTTCGCCAAAAAAAATTGTAACGAGTTTTCAAAACGACACGGCCGCTCTAAAACGGTTTACGGCGCCGGTTGGACATGGGTAATGGGCGAAATTTATTGGTTAAATGGCCCGTGCGAACGGCTATGGCAGCTCGGGGTTGTATTGTCCGGTTGTCTAAATTCTGTAGATTTCATACTTTATTCAGTAACCTATTTATTTTTTCTACTTATATTATAAATGGCAAAGTATTTATCGCGCGAACTTAAGTCACAAGTGTAACATTAAATGAATAAACATAATTCATAATTCACTCAAGAAGGCAGGACCATTTCTCTAGCAACCCTAAATATAATAGTAACTGATAGCTACTAAAAACATTATTTTGTACTTTCTTATATAATAAAAATGAATGTTTGTCTGTATGTCCTTCATACATACGTATATTAATCCAATTATAATAAAATTTTCAGACAATTTCAGAATGACCCAGCGGATGTTCCTGTAAAGTTTGGTGGCGATCGGAGCATTTTTTAAATTGTTGAAATCTGTTTCGAAAGGAATTCGAAATACGACTGAGCCACAGCAACGCGTGACCGGACAGTTTAATTTATAATTCTGAAATATAAATGTTTCTATAATTCATTAATTAATATTTTCATTCAATATCACCATAAATCCTAAGTATTATTAAATTATGCAGATACCGATTATATACCACTTAAATTCAAATACCAAATTAAAAGTATTGAATATATCTTATATCTATTGTGATGAATAAATAATTAAGGGTTTGATCAACTTAGTTTCGTTTCGTAATCCCCTCAAAATATTAGGTCCTTACATATGAAATTGGCGTTTTGTCGTACTGGCCACTTTGATCTCAAATATTACCTTTATGGTTAGGAATTCCAAATTCAAATTCATACAGCTATTTACTCATGCATTTGTGTTTCAAACCCCCTAATTCATTTGTTTTTTCTTTTTTTGTTTTTTCTTTGTGTCACTCTGTTTACAAAATGGAAAACATGAAATATCGCGTTATTTACGAGTATGAGTTCCACCGTGGCACCAGTGCTGCAGAAACGGCTCGAAGGATTAATGATGTGTATGGTGAAAACACAGTGCGTTTTTGGTTCCAACGTTTTCGTTCTGGAAATTTCGACCTGCAGAACAAGCCTCGTGGACGGCCGGAGACCAAAGTTGATAATGAAGAATTGAAGGCTATTGTGGAAGCGGATCCATCGCAAACCACGTCCGAGTTAGCTGGAGGCTCCGGTGTTAGTGATAAAACTATTCTAATCCACTTGAAACAAATTGGGAAGGTGAAAAAGCTTGAAAGGTGGGTACCTCATGAATTGAGTGAAGCAAACGGACAAACGCCCGTCCACTGCTGCGTTACGTTACTCAACCGGCACAATAATGAAGAAATTTTAAATCGAATCATTACCTGTGATGTAAAGTGGATCCTCTACGATAATCGGAAGCGCTCATCGCAATGGCTGAACCCTGGCGAACCAGCCAAATCCTGCCCTAAGCGAAAATTGACTTAAAAAAAGTTGCTTGTAAGTGTTTGGTGGACTAGTGCCGGTGTCGTTCACTACAGCTTTTTTAAATCTGGCCAGACGATTACGGCAGATATCTATTGTCAGCAAGTGCAAACCATGATGGAAAAGCTAGCTGCTAAACAACCGAGGCTGGTCAATCGCTCTAGGCCACAGCTTCTTCAGGACAACGCTAGACCACACACTGCACAACAGACGGCTACCAAAAAAGAGGAGCTTCAATTAGAATGTCTTAGACATCCACCGTACTCTCCGGACCTTGCTCCAACAGATTACCATTTTTTTCGCAATTTGGATAACTACTTGCAAGGAAAAAATTCAACTCCGATGGGGCAGTCCAAACCGCCTTCAAAGATTTTATTGATTCCCGCCCGAATGGTTTTTTTAGTAAGGGGATCAATGAACTACCTATGAGATGGCAAAGTACATACATAGCAATGGTACATACTTTGATTAATTAAATATATTTTATAAAAAAAAAGACTTTATGTTCCTCCCATAGAAAACGCCAATTTCATATGTAAGGACCTAATAGAACTCAACATTAAAAAAAATGCTCTAATCGCCACCAAATTGCTGAGTCATTCTAAAGATTATCTGATAATTTTATTAAAATCAGTTCAGCCATTTCGGAGTCTATAAAGGACATACAAAAAAAATATTCATATTTATTTTTATGTATAAGAAGAAGACATGTATACACCAAGGGAAATAATCTTCAATGTATCTTGGCAATGTCATTAACTTACTATGCCTTTAACAATATTTACCATGTGCCCTCACCCTAAGATGAAAATGTTCGCGAATAACAGGAAAACATCATATGGACGACGCGACGGTGTGAATCACCCGTACGATGTTTACGACTGATATGGCGGTATTACTCTAAGTTATTGTGTTCCACACGCACTCTGATTTAATATATTGGCTTCGCTATTTTCTATACATTCCTGTTTTATATTTGTCTGTTTGACTTTACTATTTACAGTAATAAATTAAATTTTAAATTTTAATTTAGCCGTGATAGCCTAGCGGTGAGACCGTGCTATTCTTTCAAGGGGAACACGAGTTCAAATCCGGGCAGGCACCAATGAGTTTTTCTATTAAAACTCATGTGTCTAATTGATAATTGCATTTTATCACACGCTTTTCGGTGAAGGAAAACATCTTGAGGAAACCTGCATATCTCTAGAGTATTCTAGGGATATGTGTAACCTACCAATCCGCGTTGGAGCAGCGTGGTAGGTCTTAGCTCCAATCCTTCTCTCCAAAAACGGAGAGTGGAGGCCTTAGCCCAGCGGTGGGCATAGTAACAGGCTGTTACTTTAAATTAAATTTTATCAACATTACAGAAACTATAATAAAATTACTTTGCTATAATCGGCGCGGGTTAAGCGAATGCATGCGAAGCTAATATCTATGAAGCAGGCAAAATTCACGTACCTTAAACATACAGGACAAGTCACCACATGCATCCCAAGACACCTCCACCAGCAACAATGCACACAAGCAATACACACAACCACCACCAAAATCTCTAAGATCGTTTCGCGCCGAAACCGAAGAATCTTCAGGAGGATAGACTCCACGACAAAATCGTAATATATTAGGATACAAAGCCGTACTTTTTTCAAGTAAATACTATTCATAGTAAAAAGTTTAAACGAACCAACAGCTCACTTAAACCGATAGCTTCACTAATAATGAACTACGAATGCCACTGGGATGTATTGAATCAACTCATTACATAGAAAATGATCAGATCAGAATGTTGGGCAATGAAAAAGATGGATGAAAGAAGAGTGCATGCAAATGAGATGGGATGTTAAGGTGGATGTGTGGTGTGACAAGACTTGATAAAATAAGATATCAGTATATAAGGGGAAGTCTGAAAGTTGCGCCCATTATAGAAAAGATGAGAGGTGCAAGATTGGGATGGTATGGAAATGTAATGAGGAGGGATGAAAATCATGTGATCGAACGAGTGTTGAGTATGAATGTGGATGGATATGTGACTAGAGGAAGGCCTAAAAAGAGATGGTTGGATTGTGTGAAGTATGACATGCATATAAAAGGAGTAGCGCCAGAGTTGACGAATGATAGAAGAGAATGGAAGAGAAAAACATGTTCTACCGACCCCACTTAGAGTGGGATAAGGGTAGGAGAAAGAAGAAGAAGTTAAAAATAGAAAAGATATGAAATCCTAGTAATTTCCTAATTCTTTCTTGGCAGCGTTGCTTTATCATCTAAGCGCCTGGCATAATCACAGTTGCATTTCTAGCGAAATCTTGCGAATATGAGTAAATAAAGCAATTAGCATTATACCAACCTATTAAAGATGCATTATTTACCGTAACGCCGTATTTTATCACCAGGACACATCAATGCACGTGCCCGTTTTGTTTTTGTGGAATCAGACAGTGGAAAACGTTTTTGCTTTGTCAACGACAATGGTTTGGATCGGTTCCAAATCGGCGAATTGTCCTTTAAGACGAAATTGAACATTCGGAATATTACGAAACATTACCTTAAATATATAACTGCAGACGATGAAAGTATTTCAAACGGAGATGTGATGTAACGTGAAAAGATTTTTGTACCACACACCTCGTAAAAAGATAATGAAATTTTATGATTCTTATTTTTTTAAATATTTTTATGATTCTTTTCAGTTTAAGAATCATCATTCTCCTGCCCTTATCCCATTCTAAGTGGGGTCGGCACAACATGTTAGAAACATGTTTTCACATGATTTGGCTACGTATTTTACGACCGGCCACCTGCCTGACGTCAACTTACCTTAGTCGCCTTTTACGACGCCGGTAAGAAATGAGGGTGGTCTATTATATGTAGCCGGATACCACACGGCATTCTTTTCAGTTTAAGAATAATAATAAGATAAATATTAAATATTAAATTTAATGAATTTTGTTTTTGTTGTTTGAATTTATAACTAGCTGCGCCCCGCGGCGAATAAGTAGTTAATATGTATTAAGAGTTAAATGGATGTGTAGATTTGAGACAATTTTTTAAAAATAATCCGTAAATTTTTTTTTCATATAAGCCTTCCCCTGAATATAACGAATACATTAAAGATTTATCCAATTCGATGCAGTCGTTTAGAAGTTATAAATTAGAGTACACACATTTCGGTGATACATTTTTATTTGTATAAAATAAGGGTCTTAATGTTTTACGTTCAAATTAGTGCATAAATTTAATAAAAATTTAATAAACTCACATAATAATTTCAAATACATTAATCAGAAAAAAAAAAAGGTCTTATGTGATCATAGCAAAGCGTACTGTTCTTAAACTTGGGGAAATGCGGCGGTATAAGGTGTTTATAGTATTCGACGTGTTACGTCTACTCAGCGTTTTTTCCGCTTTCCCAGACTCTACTCGACACCTAAGGTTTCATGTTCCATGCCTGGGACACTTTGCTCAACCTCGCCTTTTCCCTACCTAACATCGGTGAGATCGGACGCCATTAGTGTTTAATATTTTAGTATAGTACGTAGCATAAAAAAATTATAATTAATAATAATATAATATATTAAAGAAATTGAACTAGACAAAGTGAGTTTGTGTACCCGACAGTCCCCATAATATAATTGACGTAGTGCTAAGTTAGTGTAGTGAAATAGGGTTCTTTGGAGCCGACACAATGAGCAAAAGATTTTCTTTTGCTCAAAAATAGCGACAATATTGAGCTAACAGAGCGCTACTTGCTTATATTGTTGAGTATATTTCTAAACTTGGATAAAAAAGCCGACAGAGCATTGGAACAATTTCTTTATTCTGCTCTCTACTGTAAAGGAAGCTATAATAGCTTGTTATATTTGTGTATTGTAGTGATTTTTGTGCAATGCGTGTTAGTGTATCGAATCTTGAAGTATAATACACGATTTTAATGTTAATTAGGATATAAGTTGTGATAGCCCAGCGGTGAGACCGTTCGACTCTTTCGAGGGGAACACGAGTTCAAACCCGGGCAGGCACCAATGAGTTTTTCTATTAAAAACTCGTGTGTCTAATTGATAATTGCAATTTATCACACGCTTTTCGGTGAAGGAAAACATCGTGAGGAAACCTGCATCTCTCTAGAGAATTCTGGAGATATGTGTAACCTACCAATCCGCATTGGAGCAACGTGGTAGGTCTTAGCTCCAACCCTTCTCTCCAGAAACGGAGAAAGGAGGCCTATTCCCAGCAGTGGGATTGTAGCAGGCCGCTACTTTTAGGACATAACAATATGAGGTAATATTTACGAGATATATAACATTTAGATAAACATTTCAAAGAATAAGTAATAGTGACATACTTAAACATGTGGAACCGCCGAGTGGTGTCCGGCTGAGTACAACAAACCACCCCCATTTCTTACTGAGGTGTCGTAAAAGGCAACTAAGGTAAGTTGACGTCAGGCACCTGTCGTAAAATTACAGTCCAAATCATCTACCAACATGTTTAAAACAAGTTGTCGATGCCGACCCCACTTAGAGTGGAATAAGGACAAAATGAGGACTTAAGCAAGTGGAAAACTTTTATTTACTTAGTTTTAAATGGACTTTCAACAGGTCGCAATAAATTCAAACTGGAATTGAATCAAATGGTCTTCTTGACATTGTCCGCGATACTAGGAGATTTATTCCCCATATTATCTTTTATTCGGGCCTACGTTACTACTACCTTTTTATCTTTAACCTTGCTTTAACAAAAATTTAGTTAATTTATATGATCGGTTAGGAAAATATCCCTAATAAACTGAACTAAAAACATATCACAGTGATAAAAGATTCTTAAAAAAGTGATTTCTCTTAAAAAGAATAAGTATAACTACTTTGGTATAATCCGCGCGGGTTAAGCGATTGCATGCAATGCTAATGTGTATGAAGCAGGCAAAATTCGTGCACCTTACACATGCAGGAAAAGTCACACGTATCTCAACACGCCTCCAACAGGAACAACGCACACAAGCAATACACACAACCACCACGTTTCGTTTCGCCTCGAAACCTGTTATACTTTCTGTAATATAGAATTCCGCAAAGTAATGCCTGCTTCTATAAATCATTTAAAATATATACATTTATTTAGTGTACACAGTTTCCGTAACGATTTTTTTCGCTGTACAAGGAAAGAGAGTGAAGGTACGTTCTGTTACTGAAAGGACTTTTAATGTTTTTCGGGCCCTCCCAAGCAGGGCTCCGTCTTAATTAGTGTTTCCGCGTCCGTAAATAAAAATGTCACGCTTTGATTTACAAGCAACTCGACAAATACATTTTGTCCACTAATTAGTATATTTACTTGCCTAAAGCCTGTTCCTGTAGCAAATTTATATTAATAAAAGAAACATAAAGAATATATTTAAATTATTTGGACATTAAAAGTGTTTTAAACGAATCAATTATATAACGAATAGGCTTATTGCTTGTGAACCTGTTAATTCCTTAATTCGTAAAGTGGGTATACAGGTGTATACAAAATGAGTGGCCTAAATATGTGGAAATACCTCAGATTGAGTCCCAGATATCACCTGTCCTTTCTGTTTTTTTATATCTTAAAAAATACAGAGCGAAGCGGTCATCCAGGTAATAAAGTTAAATAGTTACAATAGTTAAATAGTTTAAATAGTTTTTAGTAAATAATTCATTATTATATAATAATACATACTAAGGAACACATCGATTTACCATATAAGGAAGAAGAGGTGTCCAGTCTGGTTACGAAATTTACTTACTAGCAGGAGGATGTTATTATTTATTTTATTCAATACAGTAAAATAAATAATAACATCCTCCATAAATACCGCGTGGTATCCGGCTGAATAGAATAGACCACCCTCATTTTATTATCGAGTAGTCGTAAAAGGCGACAAAGGTAAGTCGACGCGCCGTATGGTATCCGGATGAGTAGAATAGACTACCCTCATTTCTTACTGAGGTGTCGTAAAAGACAACTAAGGTGATTGACCCACCGTGTGGTATCCGGTCGAGTAGGATAGATCACCCTCTTTCTTATCGAGGGGTCGTAAAATACGACTAAGGTAAGTTGACGTCAGGCAGGCGGCCGGTCGTAAAATTCGTAGCCAAATCGTGTGACAACATGTTTGTAACATGTTATACCGACCGCATTTAGAGTGGGATGAGGGCAGGAGGATGATGAATAACATCCTCGGTAAGTTTAATATTAAAACATAAAACATACAGTCGAATTTGTAACACTAAAATACACGGTTTTAGTATAACGGCAGAGTGTTGTAAAGTTGGAAAGTATATTTAGCTATATTGCGTCCCAATGAAATGATACTTTTCTATGTTGCTGTTTAAGTGTGTCAAATTCATCGAAACAACCAGCGTTGAAAACAACGATCGTATCAATGTAAACAATGACAACGCACAAATAAAGGAAAATCATATCTTTCATACCCTTTACATCACGAAGTTCGCCAAAATAAAGCCTACTTCTATAAAAAATATCACTATGTTTAAGTCAAGTGAATATAAATGCGACTATCAGCGTCGACGGAATAAATTTTGGAAATCCTATTGGGAAAAGAATAGTGTGCAAAATTTACGAGCCAAGGGAGGGCAGTAAAGCCTCGTTATGGTGAGCTACGACCCAATCGAGGGAATATTACTACAAAATGCTATTCCACAATGTGTGATAAAAAGGTGTCAGCATCCGATGGAAATAGCATCCTAGATTGCTTTACAGGTTAGCGTTTATTGCTAACGTGGATATACTAGAAACTATCTATTTCACAGCTGCGTGTTCATGTTACCTATGTAAGCGAAAGGATTCTTCTATATTGGTATAAAAACGGAATATTTGTAACACAATAAAACGATACTATCGGTTAATATTAACCCCAGCCGTTGGCGCTAGATGTCAGCATGTAACGTCTTTGCGAATGTGATTTAAAAAGCGTATATTTTTGATGGTTCCATTGAACTGGATGGCAGGTGAAAATTACTGATAAAAGTGATAAAGGTTCGAGTGTAGCAAACTTGACTTTGTTCCTCTGAATCGTAAGTCTTTGAGACGTGAGCAATTAGACTTTTAAATAATTAAACATGTTCAAATTTATTCTAATGGATACTCTAAGATAGCCTTCGTTGTCACGTGATACAAAATAGCAATATGTTTTCTTAAATTCTTCCTGTGATATCAATTTCTTTCGACGAAAATTTACAAAAACATAATTTTATTAACATATACCCAATAAATAACATTGTCACTCAATTATCAAATTCTATCGAATATCGAAAGCGATAATTTATATAATAATTTATTTGTTTCTAAGCACACAATATTGATAAGCTCCTATTTTTCCTAAAAAAAAAACTCAAGGAGTGATGAACATGAATAAGAAGACTGTATTTGCAGATATTGACGTCACTAATGATAAACCCAGTAAAGGTATATACAATTAAAACATAAAATTGCTGCGTTCCAGTATTTACTAGGCTACAATGGTATGAGATGTTTTAAACATTTTGTCTGAAATAATTTCTTTAATGACTGGCGACAACTATATGACAGAAAGTGTTGCAATGAAAGTTCAATATCTTTACTGAACTGCTACTATGACATACTTTACTAGTACAACTATTTTTAGTACTATATTATAAGTTACTAGTAATATTTTATATCAATACTTAATACATTTATACCAAGGTAACATTTTATATAAATGTATTTGCGTGGATTTTGCCTGCTTCATACACATGCATTCTCTTGGTCCGTGCGGATTATAGCAAAGTAGTTAGTTCTGTTGTATTGCTTGTAATATGGAATTCCGCAAAGTAACGCCTGCTTCTATAAATCATAAATGTATTTATTGATCATCTGTCTCCAATGGAATATGGGTTTTCAAGGTTTTGCAAAGACAGCACCGCAACAAAAAAAGTTAAGTAATTGAATTTTAAAATTAGGCGTTAGTTTGCTTCGGTTGTCGGGCGAAATGTTTGTTGAGTTTGTGATAGTGAACGTGTGTAGTGCTTGTGTATTGTGGTGGTGGTGGTGGAGGTTTGTGTATGTGTTTTTAAGAATCTTGCATGTATCTGGTATGAAAAGACGGATCCACTATATATTTAGCATTATATATATTTTCTATTTTCTTTATCGCGTATTACAGCAAAATATTTTTATTATTACTTTTGTAAAAAACTTAGTGTTAATCTACCCTTACCCGACAAAAAGTTTGTTATTTTATTACATAAGCTTTTAATAAGTTTAAATACTTCACGGGGCTAATGCCAAGAAAATGGCGCAAAGTAAAAGTTGGCATTACTAAAACTGCGGTGCAGCGGTTTTCTCGCATTCATTATACCGAAGTAGAGCAGTTAATATATGGCACGAAGACTTGTTAGAGAAAGTTATAGTAAATTATGCATATAAAAACTTTTTTGACATTGCTCTTAACCACCTAAAAGCATTTTTAATGTAAGAATAAATATGTCTTCAAAATTTTTATTCTGTTCAAAGCTTGCATTGCAATCTGCTATAATATTTTTATCATCTTTATTGAGTGATTCAGAGTTTTTAATAGAGTATTTATAATAGATTTATATTAATGATGCGCGCAATCTATGGCGATTACATAAACGTATTGAATTCTTGCGAACATTTTTTTTTAACTTTAAAATTCTTGTTCTCGCTAACTCATTTGCCCCTAGAGTCGATTTTTGTGTTCTAGGTATTATATATTTTTTTATTAATAAAGTAACGTTATTTACGTTACTTAATTAATAGTGCTAGCTTATTTTATATCAAAGCTGTAGTAGCTATTCAGATGAGTATAAAAGTAATAATAAAATGGATCTCTGCAAAGTAACGACTTATTCTATAAATTATTCAGTTAAGTATGTTATTGTTTATAGACAAAAAAATATGTAGTTTAAGGGTTTCTTAAAAAAATTATGTTCTTAATTGATATTCATAATCCGGTGAATACTTTGTAAAATTTGCAAATTCCCGGAAATTTTCTGGGACACATGTATGTTGCCGATGGACTTTTAAAAGGCATTTAGGAGGCCTTATTTGTGCATTAAAATAGTGAGCATTAAAATAAAGATGGGCTGTTCCTTTAATTTTATCCTTTTGCTAAGTATTTTGTTTAATTACGAACTTTGCGGCATCGCCCAAACAAATATCAATGTTTCACAAAACATTTGCCTTAAAAATATTTTATTCTAATAATGTCAAAAATAACCCAAAAACTTTAATTTTAAAATTAAAGTAGTTATTGTGAGTTAACTATAAAAGATAGAGACATGCATTCTGGGACTTTTTTGTAGTATTTTTGTAGATTTACAATTATCTAGTACATCAATAGTGATGTACTCGAGAATTGTACACAATAGAGTGATACACTATAGAGTGTATCTCTGTTGGTTTACGCGGCTCACGCGACTACAGCTCTATTAGTCGACTACAGCGAGTTTTTTACAACCGCGCGAACTCTCCAACACAATATACATAAAATCGTTGTGTTCTATTAACCCAAACCCTTTGGGAAAAATTGCACTACCTTTTAGTGAGAACCCTACAGAAATCTGTTCAGCAGATTTTGAGAAAATCGATCGCATGCGTCTGCGCAATCCCCAAAAGCAGTCTGCCTAGACTGCTTTTGGGAATTACGTTTTATAATAAGTATAGATTGGATTAAAGACTTTTATAACATTTGTGCTAAACAGATTTGATACCAATTTAACATTTGTGAAGCACGCCTAAAAAAGAATATTGCATCTATATCTTCTTTTGAAAGCAGTTATAAACTTTTCAAAAACACAAAGGCGGGCATGGAATTTAATATTTTGTCTGTACGTATGAAAAATGTTGAGTCAAAGCGCTTTGTACGGATTGGTCAATTGTAAAGCGATAGAGTTTATCACGGAGCGTAGTGATACGAACCTAAAATGGCAAAACGGGAACAAGGTTTATAAATTTCGCAGTACACTAATAAAATAATGCTTAGATCATATCTTGATATTCTTGATATTCCGGTAATAAGTGTTCACTCTGGCAAAGTAGTAACTTTAATTAGTTCTATGAAAAGAATATCTACATTTAGGTACTATTTTTTTTATTTTAACCAACTGTCTTCTATTACTGGTGATACAATAAAAAAAAACTTTATGAGCAATTTACACAGGCTGTATAGTGGCTATACCAAACTTGAACCCAAACCCCATATAAAGTAAAGTAGTAAAATAACGGCCCGTTACAATCCCATTACTGGACATAGGGCCTCTTCTCTCCCTTTCTGGAAGAACGAGAGAAGGGTTGTAGCTAAGACCTACCACGCTGCTCCAATGGGGATTGGTAGGTTACACATATCCCCAGAATTCTCTAGTGATATGCAGATTGTTCACGATGTTTTCCTTCACCGATAAGCGTATGATAAATTGCAATTATCAATTGGACATTTATGTAAGCTTTAATAGAAAAACTCATTGGTTTTGGCCGGGGTTTGCAATCAAATCTCAGTGAAAGTCTTAAGATATGATAACATAAATAATTCCAAATCATCTATGTTATTCATAATGGGAATAGGGCATAGCTTTATTACATTTTTATAGCGCAGCTACAGCGTTCCATCATAATGGATTATAGTAACTGATGTAGCAGGCGCCTTTAGAAGATCTATTTCTAAGAGAAAATAGTTTTGCTGTTTTCTTTCTATGATTATAAAAGAAAAGACAGGATAGAATTGAGAATTTTCAATATTACAAATTTATTATAATACTAGTATTACCTGCGACTTTGCTGGCATTAATTTTATAGTTAAATAAGCCTAAATTCTGAATATAATGTGTGTTTCTTATTCTCCTTTAATCTAGTTTCGTTTTTTTTTTGCCGTTACTTTGCGGAGATCTATAATATAAAAGTAATGAAAATATTATTTTGCTATAATCCGCAGTAAAAGAAAATTTATATAATGCTAAATGTAGAGTGGACTCTCCCATTCTCATACCTGATACATGCAGAATTCGTTAAAACTCATGCACTACCCACCACCAACAACACAAGAATACGCAAGCACTGCACACATTCACTACCACAATCTCAATATTAATTTCGACCCGTTTGAGTTTGAGTTTTTATTCTGTCCTACTATTGCTTGGTACAAATACCAAGTAATTCCGCTGTTTTTTTTTGTATCACGGGACTCCGCTAATCAACAACTGTTATTCTCATAAAAAAATTAATAACGTTAAAATAAAAATAAAAAATCTTTTATATAGTATAAAATGTAGGCGTAAAGATGGCTGGCTCTCGTCGACCGCATTCATTATGCTAAATTGCCCTATTAAGCCATAAGCTGCATCGTTGAGCTCAGATACGAGATCGAGGTCAGGAAATTAGCAAAATGGTGGTAAAAATTATGTTCTTAGTTAGTTATTATAAATTCTATATTCGAAAATATAAAAAAATGATAACGACACTGCGTATTGAAGTAATTGTTTATGGAAAGTGATATCTTCGTTTTTTAAGTCGAATATTAGAAGTACTCAGGCATCAAAGGACCGGATTCCAGGCTGTAAATAAAAAAATCGATAAATTTAAAGAAATTATCTTTTCATGCGTAAGGACTATTATTGCTTTAAGGCGCTGAACAGAGCTGGCGTAAATTCAGATTTCGGCATATAAGTCACGCCCACAATGTCTGCGACGGCGTAGCGACAAACTTAATTTTTTAACACCCATTGTAGGTGTACACTATTTTATCCAAACTTTTTTTGTACAATTTATTTAAAAAACTTATGTCTAATTAATCTTATAAAACTAAGTATGCTGATACTATAACTAAACACCTAAAAAAAGACATATTATCAACAAGGAATAGTCTCAAAAGGCGGCAGCTAGCGACACACGTCCGTATAGCAGCGCGCCTCAGCGATCATTGTCTACATTCGTAGATGTAAAAGAGAAGCGAGACGATGACTCGTTTCAGTTTTGCTATTTTCTAAAAAATATTTAATTTGAATGTAATATCTTAATTAATTCAAAATTTAAATCTTACATTCTCTTTATATTATAATGATTTATTAGTCTTTTTAATTTTACCAATTTTTGTTGATAAATATTAGAGATATTTACGATCAAAGTAAAAATCAGAGGTTTATTTACCAATTTTTTTTATCGAAAAAAAGTATCGTAATCATGTTTTGAAATCTTACATTCTCTCTGAGATATGATGTATATTAACATATATTTTTCTTTTAATCGTCATCCCTATAGCTTTTGTTAAAAACGTGTTTAAAGTCAGCCTATTTGGCTCTGTTCAGCGCCTTAATAAGAACGTATAAATCTTAAAATATACTTAATTACAACGTAAATAATTTAAATATTACCGTATTAATTTATTTTATTTTTTTTTACATAGAATTATTGTTAGAAAATTTCATAATTGTATTCATAAGTTTAGTGAACATTAGTTTTGTCATACAGAAATAGTTTCGAATTAACAAAATTTTATCCTCCTTCAAGTACGAATAACCCTCTCTTTGATCTTTCCGAATCAAAATAGCCCCCAGCTATGATTTTATTATTTTCTTAGTTTCAAACAAATTCTAGAGATCAAATCCGAAAGGCGCCTCGTTAGTGATAATTGCTACGATTAATAGACGTTTGAAGAACTGGTTTTTCGTTGCAAAGGTCGATTTCTGAAAAGGTTGGTCAGAAAAGAAAAATTCGATATCACGGCTGACTGGCACATAGCTTAAGACCACATTTGTTTGGGGGAGTGATCACCCGAAACGATAGATGAAACAAGACCCAGAAAACCTGGAACCACACAAGTGGAGGTAGGGTAACATTTTATATTAACCATTATAGGTTGAAGATCTCCTTACCTTATAATTGTCTTTGTTCTTAAAGAGGAAAGGCTCCTTCCTCGATGTTCAAAATCCGCCATATTGGTCTAGAAACTGTTATGTACCTGATGTATTAGTAACTGTAATAAAAAATACTCTGTATAAACTTATCTAGGATATGTTAATTATATTTACTATTGTTAATAACTAATTAATTGAATAAAATTGTATGAAATATGAAGCGAAATTGTCATGATAATTTTTATTTTAACTATAATTTGTTGGGTTGATTCCAAGAAACTTAAACATAAAATGTACTCTCACATAAAACTTGGCAGTGTCCCGGCAGTGAAATGGTAAACTGCGGGATAACAAAGGATTCAGGCCGATACGCCAGTTCCGACATGAAAAACGTTAAAGTTTGTCCACGGGGAATGCTTGAAGGTTATTGCTTGGCTACATTGTATAATGGACAGGATTTACACGAACGCAGTTTCCATTCTGCGGACTTGTTTCTCACACGTCTGTATAAATTATATAACACAGGTCTACCGTTGTGCGCATCACGGAAAACGAGATGTCAATGAATTTATTCTTTAGGCACGTTGGTAACATTTTAACAAAAAGATTGAAGAAGCGGTTTTCTCCGAATATAATGCAGAACATTAATATATAATGCATACATTAGACAAACGAACTATGCATTTTGTTCTGAGTATTTTATAAATTCAAAATGTAAAAATTGTAATGAATAAATAAATTTTGAAGAAAAGCGAAATAATATTTTACCAAAAATTTCTAAATAGAATAGTACTTAAACTTTCCTCTTTTCCTGAATATTATTGGCATTTTAATAACTTAAGATCTCTCTACTTTTGTTTTGAAGGAGCTTGTTACGTCTACTCAGCGTTTGCCGCTTTCCCAGACTCCACTCGACACCGGAGGTGTAGAGTTCCACGCCTGGGAAAGACACTTCGTGCAACCTCGCCTTTCCCTACCTAACTTCGGTGGGATCGGACGCCATAAGTATTTAAGATAGCATAGTACATAGTATAAGAATAATTATAAGTAATTAACTGTATATAAATAGATTTATTTGGATAGTGAGTTTTGTGTACCCAACAGTCGCCTCCCATAATATAATTAGCTTAATGTTGCTGCCCAATTATGAAACTAACTTACTTAATATAAAATAATCGGTATACTTATATATTAATAGACACCTAAATTTGAAGATCCATGAATGGAAATTTAGAGCTGGGCGTTACTTTGCAGAAGGTCCATGATACAAAAGTAATTATAATATTATTTTGCTATAATCCGCGAGTTCTTAAATGAAAAATGGAAATTTATGGCAATAATAATAATAATAGCCGTTAAATAAAGATGTCAGTCTGATGATCTTCATTCCAATGGAAGCTTGTATAATTGTTTCGTAGTTTTCTAAAGAATATTACTGTAGGTAAAAGATTTGTTGAATGTAATATATATTATATTTAATATACTATCTATTATATATTATATACTTTTATCTATTTTATTAATATTTAATATACTTTTATCTGTGCCGTGTGGTATCCGGCTGCATAGAATAGACCACCCTCATTTCTTACCGAGGTGTCGTTAAAGGCGATTAAGGTAAGTTGACGTCAGGCAGGCGGCCGGTTGTAAAATACGTAGCCAAATCATGTGACAACATGTTTGTAACATGTTGTGCCGACCCCACTTAGAGTGGGATAAGGGAGTGGGAGAATGATGATTAACATACTTTTATCTTTCCTACAACATAGATACAAGTACAACATACTATAACTTATAAAATATTAAAGAATAACTTTAAGTTTTACATAATGTTGAATAAACAGTATTCTATGAACAGTAAAATAATAATTACATTTTATATAATTTCGTATTATACGTATCATAGTTTTGTACTTTTTAAGGTTTAATAAATACCTAATAAACTGAAATAGGTCCCCATTTAGCTAGAAAAGTACCATTTTCGAACGTTCATGTACCATTTATGCAAATATAGTTTGCCGTCATAAAAGCCGTTTTGTTAGTATGGAAATAGACATATAGTACGGGCAAGGTTCTATTACAATGCCGGATGCCTGGGGTTATCTCCGAAATTGTTTTTGTTTGCCCGTTTTAATTAACTTTAAGATCAAAGTTGGTTAATTTCCGATCGGGAAATTTTGTTTTTGAATGACAGTAGTGGACTTAACTACCTGATAAAAATTTGCATGAAACACTCTACAGTACATGATTGTAGAAATAAGTTGAAACTTGATGGTATCTAGTAAGTTTGGGATCGTCTGTTAAATCCATAGAACATTTTTGGATTGAAATGTATAAACTTTACAAAGGTATGTATTTATGTTTATACAAACGAAGATACAGAGGTAAAAATCTCTCTTTTGTTATTTGTCATACAATACACAGTCATACAAGGCCGCGATACACCGATTCGATAAGCTCACTTCGCGGCCATGTTGTGCCAAATCCTGTACAACACAAAGCCTTTTTATTTGTGCGATGTTTTTTATTCGCGGCAATGTTTTTCTTTGAAACCTTTTTCATAATGATTTCGGGATGTTGTTCAAACAATTATTTTTCGTTTGTTTGAATTGTAGCTCAAAATAGATATTAACGTTGCTTTGCCAAAAAAATGCTCTTGGATCGAAGCGTCGATATATTTTCACCGTTTTGTGAAATGCTTGAACTATATGAGTACATATTATATAAACACTGATAAATCAATTCAAATATAATAAGACAAATTAAACTTGAAAACGCTTTGCTTTGGCTTAGCCTGGCAATATCAATTCCTACGGGAACTTTGGAATAAAAAGTATTATAGTTTATATTATAAATATAAAAAAAAAACTAGGTTTTGATCGAGACGTTACCGAGATTCAAGTACTGAGATTAAAGTAGAAGCCTATACAGTCGTGTGGCCTTGGAAGAATTAAAAGCGGCGTTGCCACGTGGCCCCCAAGCCCAAGGGGTACATGTTCTTGGAACGTCAAATTGGAAACATGACGAATACTGAGCAAACGATTTTAAATAGGTTAGTGGAATGCCTTAGTTAATTTTTTGCCCCAAGGCCTACGACACTAGACCTAGCTGCACCAAAAAACATCGATCTGGGTCTAAGAACTTACAAACATACTCTTGCATTTATATAATTCAGCATAGGATAAAATTTTTAATACTTTCCCCTAAGATGGTGGCATACGTCATCATTAAATCACTTCTTTTAGAATGGTTTTATCATAAACTTTGTTTTTATATAGTTGGTTAGCTTAATGTAGATATTTAACAAAAGTAATAATTAAATTAATCGTTATAATTCGCGATTAATTAAACAGAAAATATATATATAATGCTAAATGTAAAGCTCCGATGCATGTAGGATTCATAAAAACATATGCACAAACCCATCATCATCAGGAGACAGACTCCACGACAAAATCGCAAAGCGACACATCACCCAAGCAAGCATTATTGCAAAATAATTTCATTATAGTTTTGTATTATGGATCTCCGCAAAGTAACGCAAAGTAATGCAAAAATGCAAAGTAATTTCTATAAATTATGTAGATATTTAATTTTCAAATTGTTAACTGTAATGACATCTTAGACTAGTTTTCTACGCGTAGTGTTTACACTTTAAATATTAGCATTTGAAAATTTTATTCAAATTATTCGCACATTTTACCTTGAAGCTTTGTCGACGACAGGGTATTTATCTTGACGTCCAAGTACGAATAGCTATCCATCAATTCGTCGGGGGAACGTTCAGAAATACAACTTAAGCGAGGTGAGATAAAAGTGGAATATTTTTATAAAAAAACTGCTTCGATTTTGCCTGTAATTTGTCACTCAAGGCCATGACAGGGCTAAACTTCTCAAGAGGATTACAGAAACCTTATGAATAATTAAGTCATGGCCACGGTTTTTGTATAGTCGCCGTCCACTATCAATTTAATGTCTTTAAGCTGATGAAATTTAGATTAAATAATGTATTAGTTTTTTATGCGACTTCAATATAAGTTCTACCTCAATTTTTTTGCTGGCTCTTCTCGGTAGGAATAGCTTTCCGAACCAGCAGTAAAGTTGACAATTCAAAAGCACTTGTTTACAATTTTACTTGAATAAAGAATATTTTTAATTTGAATTTGAATTTTCGATAATTGCTCTATGTTCCAGACTCGTACTCCAGGAGCGATATTGGATTTCCGAGCTCTCTTTTATAGATAGCAAAAACAAAAACACCATATTTTTTAAAATTTGTGGTGTTAAGTTGTACCTGCGATTTCATCAACTCAAGTTAGATGTACAAATACCCGCAATTTTTTACTAAAATTTATTTTTTTTCCTATTCCTGGTATTCTGGTACAGGCTGCCTTTTTGATAATGATTTAATAGTCGATTATAATTATGATATCTATATTAAAAATATGGCGTAAATGTTGATGTTGCAAATGTATGTGTTAGCCCGTACAGGTATATAAGACTCAAGATAGTGTGGTGGGGAAGACCTTAGGTGAGACATACAACAGTAGACGTCTATTGGTTAAAGAGAGAGAGACAGTGTTACTCCGAAATATCGTAGCGAAATGTTACTAGCGCCAAACAGTAAAAATGATATTTATAGATTTTAATTCTTATATTTTGTTTCGGCTTTTATTTAATATTTTCTATTTAGAATTTGTTTATAAAGAAAAATATTTTTTAGAATTGTCTCATAGAGGCTTAGACAATCATATCAACTTGGAGAAAGTTTGTTCGAAAAATATTTTTATCATGATTAAATTCTTATGTTAAATGGATACTCTTTAGTTTTGGTGATGAAAAAGAGAAAAAATATATTTGACTGTTTTATGCCTTTGTATAAAAATAGCTTATTACAATTCTTTGTTTCTTAAAATTCATTTTTATGGTAAAGAATGTTGAAAATTTGCACCGAACGTAGAAATTTATGATTAGTATCCATATAATACGTAAAAATGCCTAATAAGGATTCCAATATGTTGAGGAAATTACGTCTTTAGTTTAATACTTTATATACTGTCTATATGTCATTTCCTAATCTTACTAGTAGTTTGAGTTCGAACTGCAATATGCCTGGAGCTGTTTCGAAAGTCCACTGTAGATACGTACCTATACATTCAAGAAAACCAATAACCTTTGGAAAAAAATGTCCAATTGAGAATTCTGTAGATAGTTTTTAAACACTTTTTTATACAGGAAAAAACCCCTCATGGGTACCGCCGCCCGACGGGGATAGGGGGCGGTTATGTCGGACTCGCACCGACTAAAACGAACTGTGTGCTCTACCACGCTGCCGATGGCAAGGACAGGGTATCGTTATACACATTGCCCTCATCCCCGCCGATAGCTCTGGTCCCAGAGAACACCTCCTCTGGATAGGGACCCCTCGAAAGAGTCCCGAAGTCCCCTTCCGCTAACCGGTGCATCGGGAGCACCAGATGTACCGACCGCCTCGGGGACCTGTAAGCCAGGCGTCCGATTTATCCCATTCGGAACACCCGAAGGTCCCCGTCAGGTCGGCAAACGATAGGCTTGGACAAGTCGCTACCACCTGGACTCGCCAGCAGCAGATTGGATCCCGAACAAAAGTTCCCGGAAAACAACACTAAACAACACTAGTATAGTAGTAGAGTATTTAGTCATTAGTTTTAGAATTTGATAAAGTTTAGTCGATGTCGCTTGTGGTTCGTTTTCTCTGAATTGCGGAACGCTATTTTTTTAATGTTTGATTGATTTTTATGGGTGCATACTAATATTCTTCAAGACAGAAAAGTCTGTGATTTAAGTTCTAATATCAAAATTAATGAACTATTTTGCTATAATATGGTTTAATATATAATATTTATCGCGTTTTATAGCAAAATAATATTTTCATTACTTCTGTAGTATTGACCACCACAAAGCTCGTAGTTGATCACAAGAAATAAAAATGTTTGGTTCAGAATTGCACACTATTTAATAGTAAAATAAGCAAATATAAAGAAATAAATTAATAAATAAAATAAAGCTTTCGTTTTGAAAAGTTTTTAACAAATTGTTTCATAGATCTAAACAAAGGTAAATTCTCGATTTAAAGATGTTTTTATAAGTTAAAAATACTCATAAAGTTATTAAATAAAGTTACATTATGACGTCATGTAATCGTACTTTAATTTGTATTGCATCAATATTTGACAGGTGCAGAGTCGCAAGTAGCGTTAAAAACATAATTGGTTAACGCATTACTTCATTAAATTGTGATAATTGAAAAACGTTACCAGTATACTCTTTGTATGCTAACTACAGCACGCAGCACATATTTACAATGAGGAAATGAATTTAAACGAAATTTGAAGGGTTAATTATTAATCGGTAATTTTGCGGCTTTGGCGGGTTTCTATAATTAATACCGAAATACTTAATTAGCAAATGCAAACGTGGTTCGAAATATACGTAGGAGAAAAAAAAAATCTTACATGCTAATATGTAAAAAAGGCATTCTTTATTTCGTCTCATAATTGTTATCATTAATATTTATAAGAATAGGATATTCAAGTGAGATATGTAGGAACTTAATAGCTGATATGGGCCTATCAACTGAGTAATATATATAGGAAGAGCCCAAAAATAGCGAATTTGTGTTATGAAATTAGTTTTATTCTGAACGCAGACTCATTTTGTTTTCTTAATACAAAACATTAAAAATCGGTGATATATAACATAGATGGGAAGTATAGTTTTCAAGGTTTGCGTTACAACCATATCTATTTTAAATGGACCTTTAAACATAGACCTTTTATCATACGCGTGATAGTAACAATAAAGATAGTATCAGAGTTAGATTGTATAAACAATGTATAGTGACGAAATCAATATATTTAACAACTAGCCTTTGAGCTTGATGATCATTTTTTAATCTAATTCGAGTAATGTTGAAGCATGAATATAAATAAAAACATTTTCTGTCATTTACTTCGTTTGTTAAGCTACTGTACTAAATTCTTATAAATAATAATATGGGACACTTACACACACGGTCGTCCGACCCGAAAGTAAGTAACTTAATACTTGTGTTATGGGTGATGGACAACTGGTAGATATAGTACATATATAATTTTAAATACATACTTAAATACAAATATACACCCAAGCTCGATGAACGAACAATTTTTTATAGAAAATGTTTTCCATAGGCGGGAATCGAACCCACGACCCGCGGAGCTGAATGCTGGGTATTACCACACTACCCAGCATTCACCCATTGCGCCAACGGGCTAATCAAAAGATCATATAAAAGGTATATAATATATATAATAATATATATATATAT
This sequence comes from Morpho deidamia, assembly GCA_947086505.1. Lineage (NCBI taxonomy): Eukaryota > Metazoa > Arthropoda > Insecta > Lepidoptera > Nymphalidae > Morpho > Morpho deidamia. The sequence continues at coordinate 5,887,756 of CAMTZC010000003.1, forward strand.
AATATACATAAGAGAGATTAATTTTTGAAAGCTCGTTTCTGTGTGTGTATATATATATATATATATATATATATATATATATATATATATATATATATATATATATATATATATATATATATATATATATATATATATACTTAAGCTGATTATCACAACAAAGACTATATTTATATATACAGGGCAGGTCTCAGAGCTAAGTATTGATATTTCAGACGAGCGTCAAAGTGAGATTCGAGTTGAATTAGCAATTTTATTGAGAAAAAATAATAAAAAAAGACAAAAAAGAAAAGAAATTCTCCCTTTTATCGCTCTCCTTTATAATGATAGAAGTGGAGAGACTTATTGACTTAATGAGTATAAATCATGTGCACCTATACTTGAACTAAGTAGTGACAACTTTGTTTAATAGTGATTGGCCCTGATCCGAATTTGCTGGCGGGCACTAGAGGTTAAATCGTCGACCACATATTTTTCAAAGTATATTTAAATTAAGTTTTAATTTTCGTTGCTCTTGTCGAACAATAATATCTCAAAAATACTAAGAAGTCCTGGACCTTTTTATTTGATATTAGAATTATCTTTACTTTTCATTCTTATGTAAGATTATCTTCATAAAGTTTCTAGATTTTGTCTTTTCTTTTTCTAACGATTAAAATTTATTTTTCAAACATTTTAATTCTGTTAAACACGAAATAATTACAGGCACTATAACAAAACTACCTCGCTATAATCCGCACGGATTAATGTGTATGAAGCAGGCAAAATCTACAAACCTTATACATGCAGGACAAGCCACCACACGCACCCCAAGGCTCCTCCACCAGCAACAAAGCACACAAGCAGCACACACACCCACCACCACAACAATCTCGACGATCGTTTCGCTCCGAAACCGAAGCATCATCAGGAGGATAGGCTCCACAACAAAATCGTAATGCGCCGTACTGTAATATGGAATTCCGCAAAGTAACGCCTGCTTCTATAAATCACGAAATAATTACCTTGCTAATTAAATTTATTCAATCAGGAAAAAAGATCAAAGGAAATCATTGACTCACCATCATCAACTGACAATCATCACTCTTTCTAAGTAAATATCCGTTTTCGATGGATGATTAAAGAAAGAGTTTTTAACGATGTTGTCTCATAAAGTAATTGAACTTTTAAATAAGTTAGCTTCTTCCGTGCTTGACTATCTAATATTCTTATTTTGATCAATTTCCTTACGACTCGAGATGTATGCGGTTACCGGATGTCTTTATAAAGACAATTTCCTCCGAAAGCGACTTGAACACGGCCCACAAGGCGGCGAGCTCGGCGAGTCGTTTATATAATTTATTTTTGTGTAAAAAAAGTAAAATAAATAAATGAATTCATAAATTTTCGTTCCATTACTAACTCAGTGTAATAATCAATGTATGCAAATAAGAGAACACAATTATCATTATTTATTCAGTTTAGACAACTTATCATTATGCTGTTGCAATATTTCAAAGGAGAAAACTAATAATAGATAAGTATCCTGTATTATTTATATTTAATTTTAAAATACAACATTTTGGAGTTTCTGATTTTTTGTATGGTTATAATATAGGTATCTCAGTATTTCATCATCATCAATTATATATATTCAAATAACTTAGCAACTAATTCGATAAATGCGTAAATTACATACAAGTGATTTTTGTACATTAAACTTTGTCGTTATTTTACTCCCTTAGTGCAGAAGGACATGTAACACTAATCGCATCACATCATCATTCTCCTACCCTTATCCCACTTTAAGTGGGGTCGGCACAACATGTTACAAACATGTTGTCACATGATTTGGCTACGTATTTTATGTCCGGCCGCCTGCCTGACGTCAACTTATCTTAGTCGCCTCTTACGACTCCTTGGTAAGAAATGAGGGTGGTCTATTCTATTCTGCCGGATACCACACGGCGTGTAACACTAATCGCATCACATTTAACAATAAGTTGTGAATAAAAGGAACAGTACAGTATAGTATCACTGACAACGTCATTTTCTGAGTCACGGAAGTAGGATCATACTTCCTTAAAACAAAACTTGTAGCCTATCCTATATAGGTAATAAACAAAATCTAAAAAAATTCAGCTTGCCGAAGAACAATCTCTATTTAAAAACTGCTATCAATTTTTTTTTATTTGTACATTAAGGTCGGTAATGACTCAATATTTTAGTGTGCCATGTGAAAGTAGTTTTAGTACTATCTTTGCTCGACGGCTCTTTATGGAAGCTCTTTACTCATTCAAAGCTACCATTTTGCGTAGGTATCCGCAAATTGCCAACATGTAAAGGCTTACAAATTGCTCACATATTCCAGATGCATTTAAGACATTTCATACATAAATTACTAGCTTCTGCGAAGTACTCAGCAAAAGGTGAATTTGCTTGTCAAGGTTATTAAGCAGTAAAGGAACATTTTTACTTTGTACATACCGATTGCTCACTTTAAATCTCAATGTAATTTAAATTTGAAGTGTGACATGTACTACAAATAGCACTTTTTAAGTTTTTAAATTCTATGTGGAAATTTTTTTACCTCGCCTATATTTTTTCTTCGCAGAGGTCAATAATACAAAAGTAATGAAAATATTATTTTTCTATAATCCGAGATAAAAGAAAATATATTTGATGTTAAATGTATAGTGCACTATCCGTTCTCATACCTGATCCATGCAAGATACGTAAAAAGTTATGCACATCAACCACCAAAAACTCAACAATACACTAGCGCTGCATACATTCATTACCACAATCTTAAAAATAGTTTCGCCTCGTAACCGAAGCATCATCAGGAGATAGACTCCATAAAATACAAACATAATGTTTGTATGTGTTGTTTTAAGTGCATGCGGCTTATAAATTATGCCTGTATCAGGTATGAACATGAGTGGTACACTCTACTTTTAGCATTACATAGATATTTTATAATCGCGAACTACAGCAAAATAATATTAGCATTACTTAAAAATAAAGTATATAAATAAATAATGACCCTATAATCTTTTTAGTACCATATTGGTCTCATAGCGTGTTACCCATCTATTTCATTATGTATACTGTAATCTTTGATTGCTCATATCAATTTTATTAACCTACATTTGTGACGTATGTTGTAAAAAATCTCTACTCTTTTTAAACTAAAGCTTGACTACGGAAAAATAAACTTTTAAGGTTTTTGTGTTTTGTTTACAAATAATTCAAAAAAAGTCTAGCGAGAAACTCAATGGGCTTTAGTAATTTCGTTGGAGTATCTAAGTAAAGGCAAGAAAAAAGCGTTTTTAATTTTATTTAATTCTTAAACGCTTTTTTGTAGTCTATAGTTTCGCCTGAGGCTTCACCCGCGTGGAAATCAGTGTATTTAATTGAAATTTTTAACATAAAAGTAGTTATTGGAAGTTAACCATAAAAGTTAACGACATGCTGTTGCGGGCGTCCTTAGTGTAAATTTATATGCATTTTGATGTTCTGATGAATGAGAACTGCGACTATTTAGAGTAGATAAAAAGGTGACCGAGAGTTTTTTTCATCTGTATGTCAGTTGCATATTTGTAAACATCAACATCGTGTTTAACATGCATAAGTAATTTCTGCTCTGAGCATTACACAGATTTGCTCTAATCATAGATTGGAAAAAAGTAATTCCTTTTTTGGATGATGAAACTCCTCAAAGTAGCGTGCGTCTATTTCTATAAATTAAAACAAAAACAATTTATACTATCGTGAGTGGAATTCATAATGAATGTTTAGAGACTGGGTAGTTTCAAGCCCATACGGGGCTCTTATTCATGAGCTCTTTATGCGGCGTTATCGAGGCGAGCAACTAGACGGGCTCATCCGATAAAATAAGACGTGAGTATAGCCGGTCTCTAAACATTAATTATAATTAAAAAATTCTTATATTTTTAATAGGTTTCATAAAAATTTTCTTGGTTTTAATTAAAAATCATCTTATATGACTTATACGTTTGTGCTAATTTAGTTGCAGCAATATGCAGACAAAGTTTAGACGTGCTGAATACGATTTATAAGTAAGAGTTTGGAAACTGGTGCGAGCACTCCGAGTCCGGTTTAAATTGTACCGTGAAAACTGCAGGCTGATAATTGGTGTAATCACACGTTTGGTCTGCGCCTGACAGATTCGGAATTTGAGTGCGGTACGGGTATTGTTAATGATAGAGCGAATTTAAAGGGATAATGGTGCCAGGGTAGTTGAATTAGGGTGGTGTTGCTTAGTTGCGTTGCGCTAAATAGTATAAATGCCGAGGTCTGTCCGTATATCAGACTTTCAAGGATAACCCACTGGAGTAATATTGTCGAATTTTGGTCTTTGTTGACGAATTCTGTGATATTATGATATGAATTATGCTGTAATAACCTAACGTAGAGGGCTGCTGACTATTGCTTTGGATTAATATTTCTTGTTACTATGCCCACTGCTGGGCTAAGGCCTCCTCTCTCCCTTTCTGGAGAGAAGGATTGGAGCTAAGACCTACCACGCTGCTCCAATGCGGATTGGTAGGTTACACATATCCCTAGAATACTCTAGAGATATGCAGGTTTCCTCACGATGTTTTCCTTCACCGAAAAGCGTGTGATAAATTGCAATTATCAATTAGACACATGAGTTTTAATAGAAAAACTCATTGGTGCCTGCCCGGATTCGAACTCGTGTTCCCCTTGAAAGAGTCGCACGGTCTCACCGCTAGGCTATCACAGCTTCAATATTTCTTGTTCCACGATAATATCTAGATTTTCTATTAAAAAAATATGTACATTCATTGCTTGATAGATAAACCGATTCCTCAAACTTAACGGTGTATGAAAGCATCGTGAGTAAACCTGTATATATTTGAAGAGTTTATGGCATATATGTGTACAATGCACATAAACGTATTTTTTTATCTGTAAAAAATTATTACCTAGTTAAGCTACGTAATCGTTAATGTCAAAACGCGGCTATGTCAGCCCTCTTTTTTGTTCCCACTGGGTGAACAAACACGTCATTGACGAATAAAAGTTTCAATAAAGAAAGATAATAACAATAATGAAAGCTTCAATAAAACTAATTATAACAAAATTTACACAAGATGTAGCATCTCATTTCTATAAAATAAATCCGTCCGCTATAATATGTAACGTGACAATCCGCATTGGAGCAGATGTTATCCTTATTCGAACTTTAAGGACATCACGGCATATAAAGAAATTGAATTAATCACCGTGCGACTCATTCATTCGAACCTCGGGCATTAATGAGTTTTTCTGTTAAAACTTATTTGCCTAATTGAAAATTGTAATTTATTACACGCTTTTCGGTGAAGGAAAATATATATAGATAGATTTCCATAAAAATGATAAAAAAGATTGGTATGTTACACATATATGTAACATACCAATCTTTTTTATACAGGAAAAAACGCCTTATAGGTACCGCCGTCCGACATGGACAGACGGCGGTTATATCGGACTCGCACCGACTAAAACGACCTGTGTGCTCCACCACGCTGCCGATGGCAAGAACAGGGTATCGTTGTACACATTGCCCCCATCCCCGCTGACAGTAGCTCTGATCCCAGAGAACACCTCCTCTGGGTAGGGACCTCTCAAAACAGAAATCCCCTCCACTAACCAGTGCATCGGGAGCAATAGATGATGCATCGACCGTCTCGGGGACCTGTAAGCCAGGCGTCCGATATACCTCGTTCGGAACACCCGAAGGTCCCTTGACAGGGCGGCAAACGATGGGCTTGGGCAAGTCGCTAACACCTGGAGTCGCCAGCAGCAGATTGGCTCCAGAACAAAAGTTCCCGAAAATGCTCCGCCGCCTCCCTCCGCAGAAGGAGGCCATCGTGCCCGCGATCGCTCCCTGCTCACCAATGTTTCAAACATACCAATCTGCATTGAAACAGCGTGGTGTGTCTTAACTTTCCAACCCTTCTCTTTAAAAACGGAGTGAGAAGATCCTGCTGTGGGATAACAGGCCGATACTTACTTTGCTATTTAAAAATATATGAAACCTAGTTTCAAAGAGTTAAAGCATAATATATTCGTATATATAGACTTAGCAAGTTAAGGCATCCTTACTGCGGTCTAATGATAAGTGGGAGTTTGAAACTGGGGCTTTAAGTTGGTCAGGTCGACATTAAATTATATCGGGAAAGCTGTACAGGGTGTAGATAATTGCAGAAATCGAACTAAGGGAGTGTGTCAGACAGTTGTTGAAAATTGAGTGCGGTTATATTAAATACAGCTTTTACGACTATATCGCCAGCAAATTTAAGGTGAATGATGTACTCGTCGTTGATTTTGATGATGTTCCCGATCCAAAATCTTAAATACGTCCTCCAGTAACGGCCTACAACTATCCCACTGCTGGGCTTAGGCCTCATCTATCCTTTTTTGGAGAGAAGTGTTGGAGCTAAGATCCACTATGCTGCTCCAACGCAGATTGGTGGGTTACGCATATCCCCAGAATTCTTTAGAGATATGCAGGTTTTCTCACGATGTTCCTTCCTCTCCTTTCCTTCACTGAACAGCGTGTTATAGACTGTTATTATAAACTAGACACATACGTTTGATTTTAATAAAAAAAAGTCATTGGTGCCTGCCCGAGGTTTGAACTCGTGACCTCCATTGATTCGGTCCCACCGCTGGTCTATCACAGTTCTCAGTTCTCAATTACAACGTTAAAAGTTTTAGGAGAGGGCATCTTCTAATCTGACTCCACGCTGCAACTCTTCGTTCATATGGTAATTTTTTTCTAGAAATAGATAGAAATCTATGAAAGCCATTGTAAAATATTGTTTATTTTATTGAATTATATGTTGTTTCCTTTATTGTATTCCACATCCTATTTGAATTAGATTAAAAAATTAGTTCATAAATAATATAACAGTAATTAAAATTTCCATGGTCCGAATAAAATCTTGTTAATAATGTTAATTACTTGTTTAATCGGATTTCCTTCCCGCTTTAATGTTTCCGAGTCCAGTACAAATTATTAACTCCGAGCGAGTAAATTTACATTTGCGAAATGCGAATTATTTGTTGCAAAATCATAGCGAACGTGTGCATGTATGAGTGATTTTAATGTTTCCACGCATATTTCGCAAAGGAAACGTCAATAAAATACAGATGTAAAATGTACAGAAACCGTATGGACATATAATAATTAAATATTATGTTTTAATTTAATTTAAGTTCTTTTGACAACGGTTTTCTGACCTAGTAGTAGACATTTCTGTTTTTGCCATGCAAGGGCAATGATAATAAAATATTATTTTTCAATAATCGAAAATTAAAAAAAAATATATATCTATATAAATATAATACAAATAATAGTAATTTATAGAAGCAGGCGTTACTTTGCGGAATTCCATATTACAAGCAATATAACAGAACCAACTACTTTGCTATAATCCGCACGGGTTAAGTGAATGCATGCAAAGCCAATGTGTATGAAGCAGGCAAAATCTACGCACCCTATACATGCAGGACCAGCCACCACATGCACCCCAAGGCGCAATTCACCAGCAACAACGAACACAAAAGCAGCACACACACCCACCACCACAATCTCGACGATCGTTTCGCCCCGAAACCGAAGCATCATCAGGAGGATAGGCTTCACGACAAATAATAGTAACATCGCTTTTACGTTATGAATCTCCGCGAAGTATTACCTAATTCTATATAACATAAATTATGGTTTAATTATAACTGTAATGAGATTATACCATGGTAGGTCATAGCTCCAATCATTCTCTACAAAAACGGAGATAGGAGGCCTATGCTCACAAGTGGAATAGTAACAGGCCGCTAATTTACTTTTTCTTTTTTTGTATCCAAAATGTCCGCCACAAAATTACAATGACATATTTTTTACACCATATCATCTTGTTATAGATGATATGGTGTTTTGGTACATTATCTCCTTATTTAATACATTTATAACATTTTTGATATCATAAGGCCGAATTATATCAATCTTATTTTTTAACTTTAATTTATTGAGTAATATGTAGTAAACTCTATTTTGAATATATGCAATGACAACTATATGTCTACAGTTGTTCTACAGTTATATTAAAGTAGAGTAGAGTTATTACTAATGAGTTATTACTAACTAACCTAAAATGTTTAAAGCGATAACAAAGAGAAAGCAATGAAGACTTTTTATCTGGCTTTCTTTTTTATGTGTGATTAGATATAAGTTTCATTTTTACACACATTTCACACTCTCACTTACTGGCCCCTACTTTAGTGTATATAAAATAATACTTACCTAATATACTAACCTATCTGTGTTGCCATCTTGCACTTTAAATCCATCGTAAATTCATAAGAAGCACCACTCTGTTCAATCTGTGTCAAGATGGCGGTACAATTTTACCACCGGTGAATATCTGAACAGCTACGCTGGCGCCATTTATTTTAATCATGGTAGCTGTGTAGTTTTATGCACTCGTTCATTCTGTCCGAGATGCAATACTTTCTAATAGTAGTCCCCTCTATAACACGATACTCTTATAACGCGTTTTGATATTACGCGATTTCTGTCTCTCCTATAATGCGTGTTTTACCCCATATAATGAGCGGATTTCGCACGTTCCAACTGATATAGTATTAAATGAAATAATCTTTTTCAATTTGTGTGCCTGGTTTTTTAGTCGTAACAACATTGTCTGTACATATAAGGGTATAACGCCAATACTAAAAGGTCATAATCCTCCTGCCGCTATCCCACTCTAAGTGGGGTCGGCACAACATGTTGTCACATAATTTGGCTGCGTATTTTACGACCGGCCGCCTTCCTTACGTCAACTTACCTTAGTCGTATTTTAAAACCATTCGGTAAGAAAGAGGGTGGTCTATTCTACTCAAGCGCATACCACACGGTGGGCCACATTACCTTAGTCGCCTTTTAGGGCACTTTGCTAAGAAATAAGGGTGGTCTATTCTTCTCAGCCGAATACCACACGTCGGAACGCCTTTTCTAAAAGGTGTAGATTTTTTTTTGGAATTTTTATTTTACATAAAATATTTGTTCTACAGCCTATTTTTCGTTCAAAACACATTTATCTTAATATTCCATTTAAACAAGTGGCAAAAGAGCGCAAGAAGAAATACTCCTTCAACGCGTGTTCCTATAACGTGGTATATTGGTACCGCGTTATACTAATGCTAGCAGTATATGTTGATAAGCAGTTTAATGTAATAACCAACATCTTATTAGAGCAGCTAACCTGGAAAAACATAATCGACTAAATTAAAGTAAGTTAAGCAACATATTGTTTTATCCCATTGCTGGACGAATACCTTCTTTCTCATTGTAAAGAATTGGTGTTTAGATCTACTACATACATACATACATACAAGTTTAAGAACGGTTACAAATATTTTTTTTTTTAATAATCTTTATTTTTATTTTCAAACGGAAAGTACCACCCCCATAGTAACTGCAACTAACCTTAAATTTTACGACTTATGCCTACTTTAACCAAATTGTAAAGAAATATCTCTTCTCCAGATACAGGAGAAGCGAAAATGCTATCACAAGTGGCAAATACAAAACATAATCCAAATTTTAACCTAAAATGACTCCTAAGGTCCTCGTTCCGCACACATTCCATCAAAATATGATATACATCTTCGATGAGACCGCATTCTACACAATTCGGAGATGGCACTTTCTTCATCAAATAACAAATATCAAATATTAATTAATCATATGTTTTTTCTTCACGCGCAAACCCATAGAAATAGTCACGTGCTTTCATTATTCAGCCATTATGGTTCGTATAAATTTTTAAACTGAAATAACTTTCGAACTTAAAACTGTGCTTCCTGTACTTAAATTACTCGTAAAAAATTTATAACGTACTCAATGCTTCAAGCTCACAAAAAAGTTTTCACCCGAGAGAGCTTAAAACTTGAACAGTTTATTGTTTCGGTGTTTGGTATTCTTTAAAAAATATTAACTCGTTATTTAACTGATAAAACTGCTGACGAGTATCATTTATATGTTATGGTATAGTAAAAGTAACTAAACTAACTAAAATTTGTAAGTAAAAGTAAGTCTTGTAAGTAAAATTTGACCCACTTCCCGGTAATCGATTTCACAACAGTTTGGTTAGGTTAAGTTAACAGGACATGAAACTTTGTTATTAAAAGCTAATAAATTTCAACTATACTTGGATCTAAAACTTGGTATTATTCTTTATCTACACACACACCCATATATATATTATATATATATAATATATATATGGAATATTATATAATATATATTATATAAATATATATATATATATATATATATATATATAGTCCTTTTCTGCTACTTGTTTGATCACGCAAATTTCCTAAGTACTTGTTTGATCCACTTAAATTAGCTGTTTTAATGGCTCCTGAGTTGTATTCACAATTACAAAAAGGATATATTTGATTGGCATATCGTGTCACTCACTCATATTTTATGATGCACTAGTAGACTCTATATTTTTCGTTTCATATTTTTGGTCATTTTGTGGCTCCTGCTAACGGTTTTTTCTAAAGTCTTCGTTAAGCATTAGTTGATCTTAAAATCCAATACATTCTAGACACTTTTTGATCCATGTTAATATATAATGAGTGAGATGCCCCACACGTCAACGTCGGCCCCAGAGGTCATTGCTACTATATACTTCTGTGTCAATAGGCATAAGTTGATCTAAAATACATTTTTATTTTAACATCGTCCGGGGCATTCTGACATATATTTGAAATTCAAAACTACTTATTAGTAAGAACTATTTCTGGACTGCTTTTTTTTGCATGAAATGAAACGAAATATGTTTCCAAACGGTGTTAAATTTTAAAATAATACTGTATTACATACTTAGTTTGAATAATGAGAGGCAACAGTTTTTTTTTATTAATAATACTTAATCATTGTCGCACTCTAAGTGGGGTCAACACAACATGTTTTAAGCATGTTGTAAGATGATTTGGCTAGGTATTTTAAGACCTGCCTGACGTCAACTTACCTAAGTCGCCTTTTACGACACCTCGGTAAGAAATGACGGTCTATTCTACTCAGCCGGATACCACACTGTGTAATTAATAATACTAAATAATTCATAATAATATAGACTGTCAAAATAAGTTACAATCATCATCAACATCTTCTGAGCCATTTTAAGGCCGTCGAGCATTATGTTAAGGTCCTTCGGAAACTCTGCCATAACGACTATATCGTAGGTAAATCTAAGGTGAGTGATATACTCGCCGTTGATGTTCATGCCATATCCGTTCCGATCCAAAGCTTAAAGACATCATCCAATGCAACGGTAAACAGTTTCGGGGAGATTATATCTCTTTGTCGCATACCTCACCGTCTTGGATAAGGATAGACATTGTGGCGTTTTCATACAAACACTTCAGCACTTGGTCGCACCGATAGTCGATTCGGCATCTCTAGAGCCATCTTAATACAGCCCATGTTTCCACCAAATCAAAGGCCTTCTCATAGTCCACAAACGCCAAGCAAAGTGGCTGGTTATACTACTCGGTCCCCTGTATAACCTGCCACAGCGTGAATATGTGGTACTATGGCACTTTAGCCTTTTCGGAATCCAGCTTGTTCGGAACTTGTTGTTGTTTTGACTCTCGAGAACAACTTATAAACATGATTCAGCTGCAAGATGAGTCTGTAATTCTTCAATAAGACGTCACTTTTCTTGAAGAAGAGAACCACCACGTTCCTGTATCATGCTTTTGGCATAATACCTTCATAAATAACGGAATTAAACAATCGCTGAAGGACTTGAGGTTTCAGTTTTTCACCCACCTTCAGTAGTTCGGTTGTCATTTCGACATTATCTGGAGCCATGTTGTTCTAAGTTGTTTGAGAGTAATACTAATCTTGTAAGGCTGACGTCCGGCAAATCTTCGGTATAGTGTCGAGTCAAATTGGGTCTTGGATCGTTTGCCAAATTGACAACAGTATGAGATGAATAACTGCCCATAGAACCTCTCAACCTCTCTTAAAATCTCAGATCGAGACGAAATGATAGCAATATCGGTCTTTAATCACGTCAACTGCCTCTGCCTAATAGAGAGATGTCTTGCGAAAACTTACTTCTAACTTACGCTCTTAGTACCTCGAATGTATTCGGTGTTGAACTGACGCTAGTCGCACTTTTGCGCCTTAGAAATCTGTCTATTGATCAAACGGTAGCTCAGCACGTCTACTGAACACTGTAATCTCATTTCATCCATTCCTCTCATCCATGAGCTTGAAATTCTGTGTCAAGAATTTATAGGTTCTCTTACGGCTTCTCTTATAAAGTTTGGACCGTATGGACGGTTTCCACCAGTCTGCTGTTTAAATCGTCCACAGAAACGCAGTCAGTTTGGCAATCAAAACGGTTCATCAGCTCGAGTTGGAACTTCATGGGGTTTTGGATGTGAGCTCGAATGGGTCGGAGCGTAGACTTCACCAGACTGGATCTTTCCAGTTGTACGCATATATTCAATGTGCCTCTAACCATACGGTGATCGCTCCCCGTCTGTACGGTATCGATCGCAGATACATCATTACATACATAATGACATGATGGTCGATACTTATCCAGGTCCATTTTCAATGCAGCTGTTTCTTGAAACAAGAATTCATCACGTAGAGCTCCTCTCACTTCAAGAAATCGGCCAACATCTGGCCCATGTGGTTCCGTAGCTCGTATCCAAATTGCCCTACTCTCACCTCTGTGCCGCTTCACTTGCCAAGCTTTGTGTTTAATTCCCCCATAGGAACAGTGTAGAAGGTTTTGGAGGCATGCATAGTATGCATAATCGTCTGGATGCGCTGATGTCGGCGCGTAATCCTGTATGACATTCAGATAATACCGTTTGGTATTTCTGAGTATAAGGAACGCGACTTCAGATAATCCTTTCACCACCGTAACTTGTTTACTGTTTTTTTTCCAGCTCAAGTATCTTTTCCATCTTCTATTATCTCAAAATACGTGCGTCTGTTGCTAGGTCTGGTTTTCGGGATTGGCAGCGGATTTTTTTCCGGAAATTCTTGACACCCGCTGCTACGCCGTTATTTTAACCGCTGCCAGAGCTTGGAACTAGGGGCTGTGGTTTATACTGTAATAACATCATGTGAAGGGTTTGCGAGTAATCAGCATGCGGGTTGGCGATTGTAGTGCTGACAATGTCGCACCGACAGTGTTGCTCTCCACTGTCGGTCTGGTATTTGGGTCAGGTGGACAGAAATGGTGATATGACCATAAATCCACCACGAGCGTGTGTGGTTGACACTTGAAGAGACTGAATGGGACGACACTTTCCCCTTACACTCCCATCTGGAGCCCCTTAAAACAAGTACTAATGTAATAATAAACTTAAAAATTAAAAACTAGAAGTAGGCGCTACTTTGCGGAATTCCATAATACAAAAATAATAATATAAATTATTTTGGTATTATAGCAAATTAATTTCTATAATTTTTTTTTACATGTACTTGTTATAAGATTTTCTTTTAGGCAGAAAGGAGGGATTTTAAGGGATATTTTTTAATAATAATTCATCTTTTAATTCAAGGTCACTTATTCCCAAATGTTGTAATTTCAATCCATCAGATCCTTCAACTACATTTCTTTGAAATCTGCATGCTTAAGAATTTACTGCAAACCCAACTTTGAAAGAGCCTTGAATAACGGGGTCAAAGTACGGAGTACGTTCGATGACGATCTGCTCTGCGATTGGCTCGTTTGAATCGGATCAAATAACTACGGAGTGGATTTGTATAATTATTGAGTACTTACGGAGAAACAGTATTCATCATTTGTTGAGCCAACAAATGTGATGTTAAATTGTATTGGATCTACAAATCGGGCCTGGATCAACAAATCCGAACGGATCAACTTAGAACTCATTATACGTACCGCTTGATCAAACAACTCCTAGAAGGGATAACTATATATATATATATATATATATATATATTATATATATAAAAAAAATATTTTCTTATATTTAGAACATACTAATATAAAGTTGTTGATATAGTTTAATATATGCTTTTTGAAAAGTTTTGTTTTATTATATATTCATTGTATAGTTGAAATTTCATCAATAATTATATTATATTAACATCATTATCATAGTTATATATTTTAAAGTAATGAGATTTATTTTAGACTAGTTCAACCTTTCGATCGTTGGGTCTGGGTAAATATTGGCGGATAATAAACTGGAAATTGAGTTTTCGAAACCGGGCCAAATTAATTTGCAACTTCCAAACAGCGTCGCGCCAACATCCATTTTTTATTAAAACCAAATCCCGTGGCCTGCGAAAGACTGGAACACTTTCATTGGATAATGCCTCGTACGCACGGGCGTAAAAAATATGTCGCCTTAAAATTCCGCAATAGGTTTAATAAGAAGTTTCGTATGGTATATTCAACTTAACCCCCTACGCCCTAACGCCTAAAATGGAACACTACGCGACAAAAATACGTCGCGTTTTAAATGCGCTGTAGTTTGAACCTGGATACCCATTTTTCATTTCATTTCGACGTATTTTTAACGCACGGTAAAAAACCTGTAGTTCCTTCGAGGGGTAAACAATATTGAATTCGAAAGTAATAATAAAATTATTTTGCTATAATCATCATTTATACCCGTTACATGCAGGATTCTTAAAAAACATATGCACAAACCTCCACCACTTCCACCACAATACACAAGCACTACACACGTTCACTATCACAAACTCAACAATCGTTTCGCCCCGCAACCGAAGCATCATCAGGAGATAGACTCCACGACAAATCGATTGCGATTTTGTCGTGGAGTCTATCTCCTGGGGTATGAAAAAACGTATAGTCCACTATACATTTAGCACTATATATATTTTCTATTTACTGTATCGCGGATTATAGCAAAATAATTTTATTATTACTTTTGTATTATGGATCTCCGCAAAGTAACGCCTAATTCTATAAATTAATATTGAATTCGACTCATTTTACTGGAAATATGTAACTTTCATATTTTAAGCATACGATTTTATCATAAGTCACGTGCTAGATTATTCACTTCTTTAATAGATACTATTATATTTTAGAGCGAGTCTCTGCATCTGTATTTGACTGTCAACTTGTCGACAAACCAACAAGGTTTTAGTGGTAAGTTAAGAAAAAGAGTGGTATTTACAAAATAAAATGTCCTGAATTCAATGATACATATGTGGGTCAGACTGGTCTTAATTTTGAAACCCGTTTTAAAGAACTATATAATAATAAACCACAAAATTCACATTTCGCTAAATATTTGTTAGAAAGCGGTCATAAAGTTCCTAATGACCATTGTTTCGAAATCCTGCACACCTGTGAAAAAAGCTTGAAAATAAATATTTTAGAACAATTAGAAATCATTAAGCACAACAATGGCACCCTCATTAACGAGCAGATAAATGTTTCTAGTTCAAGCTTGTTGCACGTGTTCAGAGGTAAAATAAAGGGTGGGGATGAACTAAGTATTATATAACAATGCTTGTTTGGATATTGCTTCGCTTTGCGATTTTGACGTGGAGTCTATCTCCTGATGATGCTTCGGTTGCGGGGCGAAACGATTGTTGAGTTTGTGATAGTGAACGTGTGTAGTGCTTGTGTATTGTGGTGGAAGTGGTGGAGGTTTGTGCATGTGTTTTTACGAATCCTGCACGTATCGGGTATGAAAATACGGATAGTCCACTATACATATAACGCTATATATATTTTCTATTTACTGTATTGCGGATTATAGCAAAATAATTTTATTATTACTTTTGTCAACAAGGTTTTGGCTACGACCAACATAATTGTTACCAGCTTATCGAAATGCTAATGGACCCCAGTGTTATTTGAAGACAGGTTCATCATTATAAAAATATTCAGTTCGTTCTTAAATTAACATTAAATGTGACTAAACGTAAAAAAAAACTAAAAGTGTGTTGTGTGACAGTTGCAGAATGAAAGTCAACTCATATGCTAAACGAATACGAAAACGAGCCTTCTTGTTATGAATGCAATATTCGAACCCTATTTTTTCGTTCGTTAACTTCTTAACTTTAACTTTAACTTCGTTCGCGTGGATTACAGTCTTATTATTTGAGTAAACCTTAATACTTATATTAATTATCGTTAAAGCGGGTTAACCGTAAAAGCTAGATATATGCTGTCGCGGTCTTTTATTTGGAATATTTATAGGGGAAATTTTGTTAAACATGATTTTTGAATAACTTTTACCGTTTACTTAGCGCACGCAAGGATAGCTTTAAATTTTGCCGTTAACGCATTATTTTTTACTGCTGCTCCTCTCCTATTCATCTAAGTGTGATATTATATATTCCTTTTTCGATAAATGGACTATCTTACAATCAAATAATTGTTCAAATCGGTCCACTAGTTCCTGAGATCAGCGCATTCAACGATCAGACAAACTCTTCAGTTTTATATATGAGTATACTCTTAGATACAGATAGATATATACGTAGATATAGATTAAAGTTTATTTTGTTCTTATCTGAAAAAGTATTAAATAAAACTACTTTATGTGTATATTTAAGTATTCTCTTCATCCAAGTATTTCTTTTGCTGGTTTGAGCTTCAACTTTATGACAACCATGAGGAAATAGTTTTATTTAAAGGAAACATGTCTCGTCTGATAAAAGTATGATGTAGTATATCGTATACGGTACCATGTTAGGTGATTGCAATGTTGTAAATTATAGTTTAACAACCGTTTTGTATTGTTTAAGTTCCGAAAGCATCAATAATAGCAGCTATTGTGTTGTTTCTGTACTCAAGCGTTATCGACTAGACGTTGCCAAATTCACACACATGTACAATAAGTATTGTCACATACACATGCCCTCTTGTTGTTGGTAAATATGGGTGCTATAATTTAGTAGCCAAGATACGTCTTGGGTATCGGTAACAAAAGCCTAGATGTACGAGCAGAGTGAATTGATTCGAAAACAATCAAACAACAATGGATAGCTCGCAATGGAACCTCATAAACTTGGGTACGTATTTCAGATACTAAATTATTATATAACAAACTATTATTTTAGTCTGGTGTTGTTTTTCTTTTTGTAAAATGATTTGCACTACTAAATAAAAACTAATATTTTCACGTTAAGCAACAGATATTTATTAAGGTTACTTAAACAGTATTTCCTTAAAAATACTTAGATTTTAATCTCAACTTCAATTTCTTCAATAGCATATTGTAATACTTTAAAAGGTCATTCATTAAAAAAAGTAAACGTACAACGAATTTACAAAAAGATTTCCTTTGAAGAGAAGCACCTTAACTTTACTAGGCTGCTCTGATTGCATTTTATTTGTGCGGAATTCGTCCGAAATATGCAGGTTTCGTCAGGATTTTCATTTATATTAATGAGTGATATATTGTAAATAACTATATTGTAATTACGTACCTAATTTTTGTATAAGAAACTCATAGTTGGCACTTAGATCCGCTAGTAAACATTTTATTAACCGATAAATCCTGAATAGGAGGATGTTTGTTATTTACAATTTACCTTATTTTGCTATAATCCGCGATACAGTAAATAGAAAATATATATAGTGCTAAATGTATAGTGGACTATCACGTTTCTTCATACCCGTTACATGCAGGATTCGTAAAAACACATGCACTCCAGAGTCTATCTCCTGATGATGCTTCGGTTGCGGGGCGAAACGATTGTTGAGTTTGTGATAGTGAACGTGTGTAGTGCTTGTGTATGATGGTGGCAGTGGTGGAGGTTTGTGCATGTGTTTTACGAATCCTGCATGTAGCGGGTATGAAGAAACGTGATAGTCCACTATACATTTAGCACTATATATATTTTCTATTTACTGTATCGTGGATTATAGCAAAATAATTTTATTATTACTTTTGTATTATGGATCTCCGCAAAGTAACGCCTAATTCTATAAATTATACAATATACCTATTTAATAAGTTGAAAGTTACCTGTTAAAGTAAGCGACGGCAGTAATCGTGACGTAGTCACTAAATTCACAAGTTGTTGATCGATTCCTTTTAATGCCAACGCGATTATTTAAAAATATTATCTATGCAAAACCAATATATTTTTGCGCTAAACTTTAGAATCGTTTGAGAATTTGTAAAGTGATTATCTAATTTAATCTAAGTTCATTGAAGTTTGTGACGGCAAAGACCTATTTAATTAACTAAACTTACCTATTAAATAATATTTAAAAAAACCCGTTATTTTAAATGTTTTAGCCATTTTTGATCGTATATAATTCTTTAGTTATTGCCGACGAGTACATTATATAGCTTATACTATATAATGTACTACATAATGTACAGCTAATCGTTTTAAGTTAGGAGGACCTTGGTAAACAAATATAGATTAAATGTTGTATAAACTTTCACTTATTATTTTCAAGTATATTTATAGAAAAATATGTTTTATTCATATTTTTTATTATATTTATTTATTGTATTTACATTACCATAGGTTGACGAATATTAGTAAATATATATAGTTTTATACCGGTTTTTGCCTTTTTATTTTACTTTCATACTAAATGTAAACATAAATCTATTACTAGTGCAAGAAAATAAACATAGACTTTCCTAGACTTATATGAATTAAAGCAAGCGTAAATTCTTAAGCTCTCAATAGTTATACAAACAAGACCTTTCAAAGAGTATAAACTTTAATGGACTTAACGCTATATAAGAAAGTTACAACTGCTCTTGCCAAGCAATGTAACTTATCTCTGGAACAATCGCTTACGAACGTTGCGATAGGATCTCGTCCAAGATCCAAGTTCCACTCGTATCTTAAGCTCAAAATCTATATAAGTGTGATACTCTTGATGTATGTAACGACTTGAAATTGAGTCAATGTTCCGTGCATACTCCATCCATATATTGTCTATTTCAAACTCTTAACTAAGTTTATTCTACCTTTTATATACTTATATGTAATTAATGTAGTTATTTAGCGGAAGACCTATAAAGGAATAAGTGTTACAATTCTCTCTTTGTTACATTTCACTATTGTAGACACATTGAACGCTGATACTAGACTGACTAGAATAGGCCCTACTGGCTTATTTATAACCTTTGTTGTTTGCATTCCCGTTTCCGTTTTATGAAACAAATGACATTTGACTACTTGCGTCTCCCACAAATTATTAAATTATTCCTATTAATAATGTTCCTTATTACATAATCACATAATGGTAAATGTATTTAAGAGTAATTATAAGTACACTAAACACAATATATAACATAAGGCAAATTTTATAACGTGTATTTGAAAGCCATCTTTCCACGGACGTTTTAACAAATCAAAATAAGCGTTTTGTGTAAAGCGTAGAGTATGCATTCGGATTTTAATTACTTTAAATGTAAATCTGAAATTTTCATTTCTTGAACGGTACGTGAAATGTATATTTTGGCAACAATTATTTGAAAAAAGGATAATAGAGTTTTAAAAGATTGTAAAAAGGGGTATGAAACTCTTATATACAGCGATTCTTTGAACGGGTTAGCACCACGATCACGACGTTAGTTGCAATACGCATGTGTACTTATCATCTATACAGATACTATATACCCTATAGCGTGGATACCTAATGAGGTCTTTTAGCGATGCATAATAGAGTTGTAAAACATTGATAAAAATCGGCGGGATTTATCGAGCTAGACAAACAGAGATGCATTTATCTCAATTATCCTGACAAGCTATCTGTCAATCCACGTCCTGAGGGAGTGATTCGTTACTGATTTGTTTGTGGGAAAAATAAAATCTTCTGGATTGAAATCTGCTACAGAAATTTAAAATTTTACAATTTTTTTCCGCAAAGTAAAATTTGCTTTATCATAAACATAACATAGTCCACAAAATAATTATAACGAATGTATTATCAAACTCACACTTAAAAACACTTCTTAAAAGTGATCCATTTTGTCTAAATCTACTGAACAGAGTTTAATACGGTTCTTATTAAAATATATTCTTATAGAATGCAATTATTAAGAAAAGTGTAAGTTAATAGTACATTATCCGGAACAGTTTAACTAATTTTGTTAAAAATTTCATTGACGATAAAGGAAGTTTTGGGGGCAACATATAGGTTATTTTTGATCCTAGAAGTTCCGCAGGGTCCAGATTTACGCGGCAAAACTGATTCCACGCGAGTGAACCCTCGCGCATAGCTCTCTATCTAAACTCTAAAACTATACCAAAATAAATATGTCTCAAAAAAAATAAAAACAAAATAATAAAATCTTATAAAGCACTTTAAGTATACAATCAGTACATCTATAAAACAGCACTATCTGAAACAACACAATAAAAAAATCCTTTAAATGACCTTACGTAAATCGAAGATATCTTGGTCTATAATTGAGATGAGATATCATTATAGACCTTTTCTTACTAAAGGGTAATAGAAATATGTTGTTTAAAATTTTACAATCCTCTACATCGATATATTTTTTATATATGCGACACGACATGGTCCAAGTGAAGATAAGACACGCCATAAAAATACATAAAACATATATTTTGACTAAAACGCCATTGGGTTATTTATATAGCAAATATTCGCGATTTATGTGGGACTAATAAATAATGTAAGACGGGACGAGGGACCGCAAAAAGCTTTGAACTCCAGTGACCATAACTCAGAAAATTTAATCATGACGCAAGTTAGAAACTTGCGTCGAACTTACTTGATAGTCTCGAACGATGTTTCAAGTTTATGGACATAAGCGTTGTTTTTGTAAAGCTATATTAACACTTATAGCTTTTTATTTCACAAGTCTGCTCATCATCATCATTCTCCTGTCCTTATCCCTCTATAAGTGGGGTCGGCACAACATGTTACAAACATGATTTGGCTGCGTATTTTACGATCGGCCGCCTGCCTGACGTCAACTTACCTTGGTCGCCTTTTACGACACCTCGGTAAGAAATGAGAGTGGTCTATTCTATGCAGCCGGATACCACACGGCACATACCTTAGTCGCCTCAACGACACCTCGGTAAGAAATGAGGGTGGCCTCTTCTATTAGCCAGATACCACACGGCATTTAACAAGTCTGCTCATTACGTGGAATATTAATTGAATAACCTATGTAGATTTTTAATGGATTAAACCATTTTTTAAATGTAAACTATCTTGAGTACTATTCATTGTTTATTTATAGAAACTGGTATACTCAGGGCTTATTCTATAATGTCGGCCGTTCGACTAGTTTTGAGCCTATCCGGTGCCTTATATATGACGTTATCGCGCCAAGAACTGCTGAATAATCTAAGCTTTACTAATAAGATGAATATTTTATATTACACAACGAATGTGCATCTTAATTTACATAAATTATGTATTATTGAATTATGTTTGTTATATTATTAAAATAAATGTTAAGATATATATGATGTAAATACTCATGAATGATTGTGCAATAAGAGAATGTTTTAAATTTTTTTCCGAAATATAATATGTGGTGAATATCTGATTGGAATTGCGATTGGTATAGAAGAAAGTTCAAGAAAGTAGCTGGGACTGGCTTTATCAAACAGGCGCAAAATTGTTTGGCATAGAAATGTAGACCTAGTCGTAGGTCGAGCACTGGACTTGCTGGTTAAAAGCTGCAAAAGTTAAAAGGCCGAGCACTTATTAAAAAACAAGGATTCCTTAAAAGCCGACTACGTGTGTCAATGATGTTAGCCAATCATCAAAAGTATTTAGTTAATGGCATTTGGCATTTATAAAAAAAAGTATAAGATTGCGCGTATTTGGCATGTTAGTTAATAATAGTTGCTTGAACGGTATATAAGTAAGTAAGTATTTGGAATGGAATAAATAACATAAATATTATATTAGGAAATAAGTACAAAAAATACATAGCACAAAACAAGTCAATAATTAAATATGTACACAATAATCGTTGTATATTTTTCCGAATAATAGTTAGCCCCGTTTTGGACGTGACTAGATAAGACTATTATATTATATTGTCGTCTAGATGAGGTCTAAGTTATATCGATAATCAAAACAATAACCTTAGTATAAATATCATGTATCCTTTCAATAAATCGATAACCTTGATGATAAAAAAATATCAATCTAGTTCTTAACATTAAAACGATATTTACCATCAATCCACTCCTATTTACGGTACAATAACTCTCTACTCAATATTTATTACTTACCCATTCATATGCCTTTTCATTTGGCGATACTACGAAATATAGAAAGCTGAACTTTGAACTGGCTAAGCAATCAGTTCTGATGTATTTGACATTTTTTTCAAAGCTCCCGTTCGAAGGTTTTGATGTACGCTCGTTTTATATTTATTACATGCCTACGCAACTTTTATTTTATATTTCGACGGTCGTTCACTGTCGAATATGTACTTTGTATTACGTTTATAATAAAAAGCATGCATTTAAATGTGGAATAAATATTAGCAAATAATAAACGTTCTTATAATTTTTGTTACCAGAATATTTTTTCACAATATGTTTTTTTCAATATGTGGAGTAAATTTGATAAATAGAATATTTATATATTAGAATGACCTCTATATAAGTTGAGAACATTCAATCAATTATCCTTAAGAACAGTGAATTCGTTTTAGAATACATCTTTATTTATTTCATTTGAAATTAATAGGCGTCTAAAAATCCTTGTTTACCTATTTTGAATAATAAAAAATCCTTTTAAAAATCGTGCTTGCTTTGCTTTGTTTTGCTTTGCTTTGCATAGTTGCTTGCTTCTGCTACCGGAACGATAACATTTGTTTGTACGCGCACATCTTTAATGAGGAGTTTAATATTATATAATTTAAAAATAAGTGAAATAATAATAATAAAGATTATAAAATATTTCTAAATTAACATGTTCGCGCACATATGTGCTTCACTGTGCGCTTACACAAGTTACACACAACATTGCCGGTGGAGACATTCTGTCTCCTAAACGCTAAACGCGATATCAGCTTAGTACGTGCAGTGCGAGAACCTTTCAAGAACTACACAATCTTCGTAAACAAATGTGCTGCACATATTTTGGCGGAATCCTACTTTTACAATAACAAACTGAAACTAATTAAAATGGAAATTCTGGCATATAAAGATTAATCAAATAAATAAGCATAGGAAAAGATACAACAAAAAATAAAAAAAAGTTCAAATATAATGTTATATCCAACAATCCAAGTGGGCGAGGAAGGCCAAGGAATGTTAGTTAAACATTCATTAAGACCTTCTGCGGCGCTAAAGTGTGTTTATTTTGCGTAATTCTGGGGTTTATTTCGTGTTAGGTCTGTGTTATAAATAGAAATCGCCTTTTTAAATTTCTTCTTAGATCCAATTTTCTAGTATAGGACTGAGTATCGTCTTACCAATGCTGATTCGAAATAATTATTCTTATATAACACCAGCACATAAAAAAGTGGAAAGTTCATTTGACCGGATCGACTTATGGGTACG
Organism: Morpho deidamia; assembly: GCA_947086505.1. NCBI lineage: Eukaryota > Metazoa > Arthropoda > Insecta > Lepidoptera > Nymphalidae > Morpho > Morpho deidamia. The sequence continues at coordinate 5,911,319 of CAMTZC010000003.1, forward strand.
TATTTTGAACCACTGAAGTCGAAACCAAGGTCAGTTTGAATTCACTAGAATTCACATTTTGAAACAAAATATTTTATACGACTAAAACTGCCTAAGTATCTGTTTTTTTTTATTTTCTTGAAATTTCCAGGGTGAACAGGTAAAACTGGGAATTCGCATTCGCAGTCGAAATACATACCCGTAGATCGGTCCGGTCAAATGCATAATCCACTTATTTCATTGGTGTGCTAGTGTAATTAGTGCAGAAATATAAAAAAGTAAAAAAGTAAAGTAAGTATAAGTAAAAAATATCAAGTAATTACTTCCTTCTACCAAAAGCTCAAAAACCACAAGCACTATCATATGACATAAACCACACTGTCTGCAAACACTATGTGCATTTTTATGGTAAAGATATTAAATGCAGTTACAGAACAAATACACTGTAAGCATGTTTTTTATACAATAGTTAAATTCAGGTTAAATCGCTATTCAAATCACAAAAATATTTCTCTTACTACGCAAAACTTTTATAAACTTCGTCACTTCAGGTGAAGTTATAAATAAAATTCACATTTACAACTATGTTACAGTGTTGAAAATAGAAAGACTTTACGTGCAGCCATATCTTCGAAAGGATGAACAATAAAACAAACTTTTTCGCAACATAACTCATACCTTAGTGTATACAATGTATTGCTATGTATTTTTTCGTTACCATCGTTCCTTTGTGATGACAAATTTCAGATAGATGTAACATTTATAATTCCTATCACAGCCAAATTTAAATTCATACTGATTTCGGTAATCTAATAGCATCATATGTTTTTGAATTGAATCGTGAGTGATATGCATAGTTTATGTATAGAAACCGGCTTACTCACATCTTATTCTATTGGGTGAGCCCTACTTGTTTCAAGCCCATCCAAATCCCTTATTCATGAACTCTTTATTTGGGGTTGCCGAACTAATAATTATCAAATAGATTTTATGATGATTATACAAAACCTAAATGTGAGATCAATTTAAATGATTCTTATAGGTATAAAATTTTACTTAATAGAAATTAATTTTACCGTTAATATCGTAGCCGAACTTTACGAGAACTAGTTCCTATATCATATTGTATAGGTAATTGAATCTTTAACATATCGTTTACTGAGTTAGAGATCCACTGAAACAAAAATAGGATAGTCGTATGTTTGTTATACCGAGGCGTATGTCAAGGAGTGACCAATCTCTGGCGTACCGAAAACTACCTCCATTTATTCTATATCTTGCTCCGAACGCCATCTCATCTTCGATCCTCGTCATTAAGCTCTCGAAATATAGAGACATATTTTTCATTCAGTCTACTATTTTAATAAGGTATCGAGATAAACAATCTCTGAAACATTTACTTTACTTACTTAAGTTTTACTCAAGCATTGTAAAAGCTTTGCTTCGCGATTGTCATATCGATTTCATCTTAGACGTTTAAGTATGGATATTCATAATTTATGACAGCTGTGTGAGGATACTTAAAACTTTTTTATGTGAATACGTAAGCGTGTTTCAAGTTCTTTAATGGAGTCTACTTGTTCGAAAGAGTAAGATAACAATGTGTTAGGGCTGTTATGCAATGATAGACTTGATTCTAGTACACTGAAACTATAAAATTGACATTTTTACATTTCAGTTTCTCGGTAGATGATGCATAATACTATTATTTATTTCTAACTAAGAAAAGTAATGTGTCAAAATAGGAATAGGCAAAGTTAATACTATCTACTATTTAGGTTTATTAAATAAATTATTAATTTTTATTTAAAATACCATAAAGTAATAATTTTTTTTTGCTATAATCACGATAAAGTACATAGAAAATATATATAATGCTAAATATATATAATCGTGGAGTTTATCTCCTGATGATGCTTCGGTTGTGGGGCGAAACGATTGTTGAGTTTGTGATAGTGAACGTGTGTAGTGCTTGTGTTATTACGAATCTTGCATGTATCGGGAAGGAAAAAAACGGATAGTCCACTATACATTTATTATTACTTTTGTATTTATTATTATGGGTCCCCGCAAAGTAACGCCTAATTCTTTAAATTGTCGATCGTTTCGCTTTAATGATCGGTTAAACTATTTAAGACTGCTTGTATGAGTGGCGCGACGCAATGCGATTTTGGCGTGGAGCCTATCCTCCTGATGATGCATCGGTTTCGGAGCGAAACGATTGTCGAGATTTTGGTGGTGGTTGTATGTGCTGTGCATTGTGTGCATTGATTGGAGGCGCCTTGGGATGCATGTGGTGACTTGTCCTGCATGTGTAAGGTGCGTAAATTTTGCCCGCTTCATACACATTAGCTTTGCATACATTCACTTAACCCGTGCGGATTATAGCAAAGTAGTTTTGTTATAGTGCCTGTCGTATACTTATCTTTGTCTAATCACATATAAAGAAGAGAGACAGTTTTTACTTTTTTTTTAAAGTAACAGCCTGTTACTCTGCCCACTGCTGGGCTAAGGCCTCCTCTCTCCGTTATTTGGAGAGAAGGATTGGAGCTAAGACCTACCACACTGCTCCAATGCGGATTGGTAGGTTACACATATCCCTAGAATTCTCTAGAAATATGTAGGTTTCCTCACGATGTTTTCCTTCACCGAAAAGCGTGTGATAAATAGCAATTATCAATTAGACACATAAGTTTTAATAGAAAAACTCATTGGTGCCTGCCCGGGGTTTGAACCTATGTCGTCTCTAGAGAGTCGCACTGTCATACCGCTAGGCTATCACAGCTTAGTTTATTTCCTATACTTAGACATCAAGTTATTAAAATATACTTATACTTTATCAGTGTTTAAACTGGTAAATGTTCAAGAATTACTTTCACGTTTCCTCATAGTTACGACTGGGATGGAAGCACGCTCTCTCCTAATGGCTCGAGTTGAAGCAACATACGGTACTTTGTTAACTTTAGGTACATTAGTGCTCCACTCCAGATCTTATTTTGATAACATTGCATTTTTAAAGATAAGAGTTATAATTTGTGCATTCTCTAACTGGCCCATTGGCGTTGTAGGTAGTGACCCTGCCTTCAACTCCGCGGGTCGCGGGTTCGATTCCCGCCTAGGGCAAACATTTTCTATAAACAATTTGTTGATTCTTCGAGCCTAGGTGTATATATATGTATTTAAGTATGTCTTTAAAATTATATATGTACTATGTTTACCAGTTGGCCGGTAGCCATAACACAAGTATGAAGTTACTAACTTTGAGGATGGACATTTATTATTCTTCTAATACTTTACAAAGTTTTGCTTATTTCATGCCAAGGTTCACATGCTTCTCATACAAAATCTCCAACATGTTTACGCTTCCAAAAACGTCATGGACCTCGTAGACACACTTTCCTAGTCTTAATGACAATGCATGTATATGATAAGCTTGATTTGATGCTGCCGCCAGGATTGGTTCGAGAGGAGGAACCTGAAGATCCTCCTCTGGAACCGTTGGGTTAACAGTAGAAACATTAAATTTTATCAAAAGTTTTTTTTTAATCGGCAGCAATTATTTATTATGCCTTTTCCATTTTCGACACTGCAAAACATATGCATCTGTGTAAAATTTATGTAATGGATATACTCGTTGGCATATTTTTTTCTATGGTCCATTTCTTTTTCTATATTGAACATGTAAATGATGAAGGCCTAAACGTTTCACTTATCTATGGCTACAAGTTAAAGGGTGTTACCATGAATAGCAGAGTCTTGGCTTTTAATAACGCTTATTATTTACCTCTATACTATTTGATGTGTGATAACAGAATTTGGTTACCTGCAACAGAAAGGATGTAATTAATTTTGTACATCAGAAATAACGAAAATGCAAAGTACTTTTTTTTCGATGGTACAAAAAGGAAAGTCTTCGTAGACCTTCTTTTTTGCACCATTGACTAACGACTTTGTATCAACGCTTTAATTTTTTTATTTTGTATTTTGTTTAAATTTTTTGCAGTTAATCGAAATACCAATTTTTTATCCCACAATTTTGACCACTTAACAATCTTTCTCTCAATTGCTATTTATGCAAAAAAAATTGGCCCTATTTATCCTGTATTACTGTCATACGCATCGTTTTCAGTGGGAATGAAAAATTTAAGAGTGTAGTTTTTCTGAAAAGCTATGATGTATAAGTTGAGTAATAGTACAATAACTTTGTTGGTAGTTTTTTCTTTAGATTTGTCTATACTTGTAGTTATTTCTGCGTGAAGTAAAAGACATAGGTGATAGACATAGATAGGTAAAAGAGGTAATAGAGATAGATAAGTAATAGACAAGTAAATGACAAAGGGTTCAAAAAGAAAATTAGAAAGTTTATTTATTTTATTAGACACAAAACAGTTCACAACACGAAACTAAAATGTACCCCTTTTTTTCAAATTTACAATAAAGTTAAATGCTTACCAAAATTTGCATGTTCATATACAAAAGAGAGAAATAAAAAAAATGTTGCAATGAAAAACTAATTCTAAATTATTGCTAAATGATATATTATAGTAGTCTAATTGTTTAAGACTCACTATTGCTAGCAATGATGAAACGGCTGGTAATTATCAGGTGTAAAATATAAAGAATTCATATTAGGATCCTATGGTGATATAATGTATTATATTTTTTCAATGTCAATAAAGAAAATCTGGGTTCAAAAGTATCTTTTTTATTTAATTGTATTGGAAGTTATTCATGCTTATGGAATTTATTCATGGTCCTTCGAGCCGGATATTTGGTTAGATTTATTTAAGAATATAGGAACTGCATATAGATAGATAGATACTAAAGACTAAGAATATATAATAGAAGACATATTAATAATAAATTAACACAATTACAATTATAAACTATTAAACAGCACTACGAGAAGTAACACAACATTTTACAATCCTTTTAAATGAACTCACGAGAGTCGAAAATGTCGTCCAAAAATTGAGACGAAAGATATTATAACTTTATTAAACTTTACTTAAAGGAATGTCTTATGAAAAATCTTCGGGCCAATGCGAGAAGACAACGACATATTTCGTAGAAGAATGAATCACGAACTGGATTAGCTAATTCATAAAGAAACGATTGTCAGGTTTTGCAAGTCGCAAAGACTCGGATGGGCAGGGCACCTGGAACGCATGGACGATGTTAGAGCTGTCAAAACCATCTCTAAGTGGACCCCGCAGCAAAAGAGACCCAGAGGCAGACCCAGGAAGCGATGGAGAGACTGTGTCGAGGAGGACCTGAGATGCATGGGCAAAGTCACATCTTGGAGGCGGGAGGCCAGGGATAGAGTGAAATGGAATAGGCTCGTTGAGGAGGCTAAGACCCATAAAGGGTTGTAGCGCCGCAGGAAGAAGAAGAAGAAGAAGATATTATAACTTTACGATAACATTTGTGTCACGCGTCCTTAGAACTTAACCATTTATAGTTTGCGGTGAAATTTATATTACAACAAAGAAATAAATAGATAATGCCGCATCCTGACCTAGTTCACCTTTGCTGACGATTAATATCACTGCAGTGCTAAAGCGTCTTCTATCCACCTTAATGGCATTGTTCTAATACATATAATCTAAGGTAATTGTTATCGACATCTTCGCTTTAATTAAATATGATACAGTAGCCGTTATTATTGGTGCTTAGTTTATATATATATATATATATATATATATATATATATATATATATATATATATAGACCTACCACGCTGCTCCAATGCGGATTGGTAGCTTACACATAACCCTAGAATTCTCTAGAGATATGCAGGTTTCCTCACGATGTTTTCCTTCACCGAAAAGCGTGTGATAAATTGCAATTATCAATTAGACACATAAGTTTTAATTGAAAAACTCATTGGTGCCTGCCCGGGGTTTGAACCTATGTCGTCTCTAGAGAGTCGCATGGTCTCACCGCAGGGTATCGCAGCTTTATATATATATATAGATACAAGCATATATATATATATATATATATATATATATATATATATGTACATATATATATGTGTACATATATACATAAATATATATATGTACATACAAAAAAATAAACCTAATATTTTATCAACTGTAATTACTATTTTACATAGAGTTATTTTATACTAGAATAGAGGAAACATAGGCGTGCGTGTAAGTGACAGTGTCATAATAAATAATGGGAGGGAAGATGAAACTCGTATATTTATCTTTGTCCAAACACACATAAAAAAGAGAGACAGATATACTCTCATTTGCTTTTTCTTTAATGTAATAGGGCACATTTTAGGCTAGCTTCCCTACTTTAGTATTATAACTCTATGCTATTTTTAGTCATTTTAATTTAATTTTTTTTTTCTTAACGTCTCCAAAGTCTAGTGAGCACAGTGAGCAAAAATTCAATTTTAAAAAATCAAAATGTTTTCGTCACCAACAATAAATGTAAGTTATTATTATGAAATGATTTATTCGTATTCAATGAGGAATTTTATAAGTGATATACAAATATGGTTTAATTTTATTATTATTATTATTATTACAAAAAAATGTACAAGTTATATCTATCTTAAATTACTTACACGCTAGTAATATACAAATCATGCCCACGTGGAATGTCCCAAGAATGCTGCAGCGTTTTCGCGTTGAATCGCTAAGCTGATTCTTTGTGCGAAAAAGGAGCCAGCCCTCTTGTCACCCGAAGAGGTCATCAATATAGTAGATAACATAATCTAAAAATGAAAGTAAAAAATTCGAACACCCCCCGCTTCTTGTCGGTCAAAGGGTTAATGAAAGTTACGCTACAAGCTCCTCATATTTATAACCTAAAAACTTTATAGATTTATAGACTTATTCATTGGATGATATTCTAAATAAAAAAGAAAGTCGTTTTGATTTAAAATAATCACTGAAAATTTTTAAACACTAGTTAATGTCGATGTTTATAGCTCCTGGGATTTAATTACACATGGCGACGATCTAACGACTGCGTGGGATTAACCACTGTAATTTATGATATCAACGCTAGACGAAATGTTATCAAAACGATATAAAAATTATAATGTGATCTTAAACTGAATATGAATTTCTGGGACAGTCACCTGCCAATTTCATTGGACTAGTGTAAGGTTTAATAGAAAGAGAAGAAAATTATATGTCAAGCATTGACATGGGTTTTCAAGTTGCGGAGAAAATTATGGGAGATAAGGCGAAATGTGGGTATATTTGGAAATTGGGACGGGGAAATGAGATCGGAAAGAAAGAGATGACACAGCAGGAAGTAGCATTTACTTTGGGCAGATTAAGTTGATGTAAAAGAGAATATTGAAGTGAAAATTCTTTGAGAGTTAACTAATGCCACCGTATGGTATCCGGCTGAGTAGAATAGACGGGTGGTCTATTCTACTCAACCAGATACCACACGTTGGGTCAACTTGCCTTAGTCTCATTTTACGACACCTCGGTAAGAAATGCTCTAATCATTTCAACATTCACCCTTATTCCACGCTAAGTGGAATCGGCAAAACATAATTTACACATCTTGTTACATGATTTGGCTTCGTATTTTACAATCGGCCGCCTGTCTGACGTCAACTTGCCATAGTTGCCTTTTACGAAACCTCGGTAAGAAATGAGGGTGGTCTTTTCTATGCCGCCGGATTCCACACGGCACATACCTTAGTCGCCTTTTACGACATCTCGGTAAGAAATGAGGGTGGTCTATTCTATTCTGCCGGATACCACACGGCGTAATTATTAATCTGCAAATATACAAAATTTGTATATGTAAATGCGCAAAGTGTGAAATTATTTTAATAATTGTAGCGATGTCGTATTCTTGTCAAGCTGCCATGGCATTCTTCCTGCCGTAATTAATTTAAATACTTAAGTTCAGAATAACGATTTTTTTGACCTACTCTATATACCATTAACCTAGTTAAGATAATTAATTTAGATACTTAACTGGCCCGTCAAGTCTAAGCTCTGGAGTAGAGTTTAAAATATAGTTACGTCGTCTGGTATCGGAAATTCTAACAAGAGTTGTCTGACAATGACTTTGATTAATTTAAGCATTGAAACTAATTCCATTGGATTGAAACTCGAAAGAACAGTACAGAGAAATGTTTTACGATACCTTATAGACTGGCTAAAATTTGTATGCCTATGAGCTTAATTGTCCAAAATTTTTAATTTAATTTTGATACAGTATCATTAAAGTCGGTAAATACATTTGGTCTTTACTAGGGCCTAGGAGGTTCGAATACATTCCTAGCGCATACTAGAGTTCTATAAAAAAAACAATGGGTTTGAATGCCTTTAGGAGTGAAAAACTTGTTATTCAAATTCAAATTCAAAATATTCTTTATTCAAGTAAACTTGTAAACAAGTGCTTTTGAATCGTCAACTTTACTGCTGGTTCGGAAAGCCGTCCTACCGAGAAGAGCCAGCAAGAAACTCGGTGGAGCTCTTTTAAAAAAGAAGATTCTTAATACTAATTACATTTTGTCATAGCTATCCTGCACAAGGTCAAAGAGCAGCTATATCCACGCATTCATATCATCAATGTAAGCCTCCACGGTATAATAGGCTTTCTGTATCAGTTAATTCTATTTATATTGGGAAAGTGGTATTTAAATCGATCGTAAGCAGCATGAATTAGAAAAAGAAATCACTGGTTGCTAGGTAAAGATTATTATTAAGAAAAATTGGACTGTTAATAAAATAAAAGTAATTTATAGCAAGTTTCTTGATTTTAATTTAATTTACCGCAAATGTAAAAATATTTTGAATGCGCTGGCTATCAACTTTATCATATGAGGATACAGAGGAATTTTTAAAATCTGCTATATAATCAATTTAAATGCACACACACGCACACGATCACACACACAAAATAAATCACACACCCACACACGCACACACACACACACACACACACACACACACACACACAATTTCACACCCGCGCGCATACATAACGATCTCAACACACATTTTTTTTAACTTTAGCATATTATGTAGTTAAATTTAAGGAAATCCAAATAAACGTTTATTTATTTATTTATTATTATTAATTGATGACGTTATTATGGACGCAGCTACGCACCAATATACATGCGCATGCATACATTTTTGCCGCGCGGTAATAAGAGATGGGAATACTTCCTCTCTTACACCGCGACGGCGGTCTACTCTCCTTCCGTCTTACGAATTTTTGATTAGGAAATTAACATTGTTTAGCCATTTAAAGATGTTTTCGAGTTTCGTGAAGAAAATGCCTTTTTACTTATTTGTCACCAATGTCGCATTTTAAAATCCATCAGAAGAAGGAGCCTTCAAGCCTTGAAGGCCTTCCTCTATAGGCTGCTTGTATTTCTCTTTTGAAATCCAGCTACCTTAGTGTATAATGTAATATCGTTCCATATCGAAGAGTGTCTCAAAACTTAAACAATATCATATTAGAACGATACGCTGTGGTTTCCAATATACCTTGAGAAGTTAATTAATGTGGTAGAGAGTAAAAGCTATGAGTGTCAAGGCTTATTAAAGTTCAATTAATTGTTTAGTAAGAAAATATAATCTCCCTTCTGATATTATGATAACACACACAGCAAGGAAAAAACACTAGCAGAGTAAAATAAAAAGTGTTGGAAATAAATATGACTATTTATAACAATAGGATTACAAGAACGATTATGTGATTTCAGAATTCTGGTTCTCTGTGAACAACTAGAAAAAGGCAATTGCTCTTATCAGGCATAGCAATTACCTATCGGTAGATTATCAGAACTACATCGATTTAGTCACAACTTGGACAACAGAGCATCTGATAGTCGTATCAAGGCCATGTTCGAAACAAAAGTATTGTAATACTTCCCTTATTTAAATCGACTACCTTAATTCAGTATTAACCCCACTCTCTCATTCTGCTATTATACTTGTATAACTATACTTTGTAGGTACAAATACCATTTAACTATTAGCAGTATATGATTAAATTAAATAAATGTATGGGGAACTTTTTTTAATGTTGGTCCTCGGCGGGAATCGCTCCCGTGATCTCCAGAGCTGAAGGCATGGTCACTGCCACCAATGGTCTGGTCAGACATGCAGGTATACATAAAACAGTAGTAGAACTTAGATAAAATGTGTGATGTTAAAATGTAAGATTTATAATTAATTCCACCCAGATTCGAAGAACCAACAAATTTTTTATAGAAAATGTTGGTCCTGGGCGGGAATCGAACCCGCCACCCCCGGAGCTGATGGCGGGGTTACTTCCACAGCAAATAATGTAAATATCAAATATAAAATTGTTCCAAAATTAATTTGAAAACACAAAAGTAGTGACAGCTAAGTTAATTGAAAGTTCTACAATGTCCTCGTCGCACATAACTTAACCTTACTTATCGTGTCAATAAACAGGTCGGACAAATTAAGGTAAGCGCTCAAGTACCTTACTCGTTTCTAATGTAATTAAAGTTGAGACCTGTTCTTAAACATTACACCTATAATAAAGTATAGTTCTTATATCAATGATACTAATAAGTTAAACAATTTCTAGAATTAGGCGTTATTTTGTTGAGATCCATAGTATAAAAGAAATGATTATATTATTGTGCTATAATCCGCGACAAAAAAAAATATAATGCTAAATGTAAGTAATCGTGATAAATGCACTCGTAATAAATGCAATTGCAATATGGTAAGTGTTGTAAGTATAGTCATATCTAAATATATAATATTTACAATGTATGTTACATACATACATGGTAAACAATATATATTTTTACTGTATATACTATTTATTATTATATATTATTTATTGTATTTATATATGTGCGTATGTTTATGCCGTGTGGTATCCGGCTGAGTAGAATAGAGTACCCTCATCTCTTACCGAGGTGTCGCAAAAGGTGACTAAGGTAAATTAACCCACCGTGTGGTATCCGGTTGAGTAAAATAGACCACTCTTTCTTAGCGAAGGGTTGTAAAATACGACTAAGGTAAGTTAACGTCAGGGAGGCGGCCGGTCGTAAAATACGTAGCCAAATCATGTGACCACATGTTTGCACCGAATCCACTTAGACTGGGATAAGGGCCGGAGGATGATTATGAGGATAATGCACATTTATGTATTATTTGTGTATACTAATTTTATGAATCACAACCTATTTTTATCCCTGTGATAATAGATCCTCTAGCCGAAAGGTTACTTGGAAGAAATCGTTTATGAGTGATAAGGCCGCCTTATCGTAGCACTAGTTTAAACTTTTCTTTTATTTATTTTCTATATTGTTAAATTTTATGTTGTACAATAAAGAATATTGTATTGAATGGTGGTAATGGTAAAAGTTTGTAATGCAGCGTTTTTACGAATCCTGCATGGTATGAAAACGGATAGTAAACGCCATGTATATATTCTTTACTTGCGGATTATAGCCAAAAATTAGAGTCATTTGTTTTATAAAAAAATGAATTTATGAATGGACCGAACTCCGAAGGAAAAAGGTAGAGTTCAGTAATTCTTAAGAACCCTGTCATATTCGGTAAAAGAGCAATTTTCAAAAGTTCTGGCATAACTTAAACTTGACATGAATTTTATATTTTATTTAGCAATTCTGGGAAACTTTATAATTTCTTTATTGTATTGAATTTATTTATTCATTACAATTTTGGAATTTTTTACCGTTGGTTTTAACAACATTTTCTCAAGTTGATTAATTTTTATCAAGTCATAAGGCGTATATCATACATCTTCTTATTTAGAAAATTAAATGTTTGTGTGCATAGACTTCGACACAGCTAAAATGAATTTAATAAAATTTGCAGACAATCTTTAGAACGATTCAGCGCAGGATCTTGTAATATTTTGTAGCAATTTTTATAACTGTTGATGTCTATTTTGTGGGAAATTCGTAACCAGATTTCGCCACAACATAAGGCGGCCGGAAAGCTAGTATTTCTATTAAATTGTAATAATGTGTAATAAACTTTACAGCTCTATTTTAAAGTATTCATTGATAGCTAGGGAAGAGTGAAAAAGTGATTTCAAATAAACAGTGACAAAATATACGGCTTTAAGTATTTACCGCTTAAAGTTCTAAATTCCCTCGTAAATTTTACAGGGAGCCGCCTTATCTTCCGACTGAAGCTATTTATTGCTCTAAATCGACGGACACATAACAAGTTTTAGCAGTGAAAATGCTATAACCTATTTCATTAAATTCTCTCTAAAAAGAATAAAAAATACCTGAAAAACGCATTAAACTGAATGTAGTTTCATGCGTAAAATTTGATAATATAATAGTTAAGTTAAGTAACTTACTTAAAATAAGAAAAAATTGAGTAAATCTATTGATTCAAAATTAATAAGTAAGTAAGTAGTAAATCTATGGAAGTAAAATTTTACTGTCTGACAAGACAAGACAATTCAATTGCAACTTCATTCATTCAAATCATTGACGTGTTATCTAGTAGATATTGCGTACGTTCTCATTTTACAAAATTTAATGTAATTTTTAAGCTATTATGCTTTATGTATTTCTACCAGTGAAATTAGATATCAAAGCCCCTTTCTATAAACTCTCGTATAATTTATTATACTCCCTCTTTTTACTACTATTCGTTTCATATTTCATATGATTAAATTACGCTAAACAATTTTAAAATTTTACGATATTTTATTAAGCTAGTGAAGGTTGGAGGAAAGTGGCTGAATTTATTGAAACGTCTTAAACGTGAGGCGTGCAACTCGATGAAATTTCAAAAGTTATATCGCAAAGAGGAATAGTAAATTTTACTTCAGAAACCGCTTTAAAAAGACGATTGCGATTCGAAATAATTTTTCCTCTCTTCTTCATTTCTTCAAGTGGACGTCAGCTATCGTCTGCAAAAAAATCACCTGGACATTTCTGTGTATAGTAATTACTCTAAAGGTGCGTGCAGACATCTCGAGGCGTGTGTTGCGAATGGTTCGTCTAGCAGGCCTCAACCTGAGGCATACGACTGTCCATTTATACATGCGTTCCGTATGACACATGCTCAAGCTGAGCTCACAAACAACCACGCAAGGTATTCTTCAGTAGAAAAATTACTACAGCAAGGCGAAACGTGCATATTTCAGCTGCGGCCTATAAATTAAGTCATAAGTATTTAAAAAAGAGAAAAGAAGAAAAGACGCCGGTGGACAAAACTATTTTTTATGAATAAACACTATGAGAATAGATTTTATGACGACATGACCTTTAAAGACGATAAAAACTTTTTACGAATTTTAAAAGAAGATTTGGTATCGTTATACATGACTCATGAGCGTGCAGGGCAAACAAAATCTCCGTTAACACGGACCGCATGGCTCGCACTGAGGCAGCGAATAGCGAGCGCAACGATCGTATGAAGCGAATGCTCATTGTGAACACACTCGTTCCACACGGCTCGAGGCATACGAGACGAACCCATAGATGACCACTATAATATGAGATCATTTAATAGAGCAAATAAAACACAAGAGTCCAAACTAGATATAGGAAAAACGTTCGTCACTTATTCAAACTATTTGCCTACTCCCCAATCTATTATATAATAAAATTCCTTTTCACACATGCATCCTTTTTTGTACAGTCAAATTTCCAAATACCAAATACAAACTTACGTATTTACAATGTTAATATCAACCATATCTGATGGAAGTCAGTTGTGTGCCTGACAAAACATTTGTTCGCGCTTGATTAGGTAGTATTCAGGACGAAGGGTGAATCAGATTCAATCATTCAATCAAGCCCGTTCCAATACGTCTATTATTGGTATTCGTATGTAACATTGTTTTGTAATGCGTATATTGGGTTCGAGTAAACATCAAGATTGATATTGTATTATTGTGTACATAGGAAGTTACTACTACGTCGAACAAAATTATGGCAAAATTATTTTGACTTATACTATAAAAAATACGTTGTGCTTAATGTGAAACATACAAAGAACTGTGAATTATCTTGTCCAGTATATAATATGCATTCTAATTGACAGAATAATATACAAAATCAATAAAAAAATATTTTGCTTTAAGCCACGATGAATTAAATTGAAAATATATATAATGCTAAATGTAGAGAGGAATATCCGTTTTCATACCTTATACATACAGGAATAGTAAAAACACATGTACAAACCACCACCACCACAGTAAACAAACACTACACACGTTCACTATCACAAACTCAACCTTCATTTCGCCCCGCAATGGAAGCATCATCAGGAGATACGACTTCACGAAAAAGTGGCATATCACCCAAACAAGCATAGTTATGTACTAATTTTGCAACCTCCACCTTTTATTTTGCCTCCGAACACGAGTGACATGCTTGAACTAGAAACGTTTATCCGATCGTTAATGAAGATGCCACTGTTATGTTTGACGATCTCAAATTGCCCTAAAATATTTAAGACACTTTAAGTAAAGTTTAGAGTTCATAATATCTCCGCAAAATAGCGCCTAATTCTTTAAATAATAATTTGAATTTAAATACGTTTAAGTTGCGAATGAAGTACCCGGTACGGTTTGTATTGAATAAAACTAAATCAATCTGAAACACAGATTAATCTGCCATTATTCTACTCAACACAGGTTTCTATAGCTACCGTGCGGTATAAATAAGCCCTTAGTTATCAAACACTCGTAAGGCTGCCTTTCTCCAATTAGGGGGCATTAGCGTTGAGGCAGGAATCGTTTCAACAATGTTTATATAAATACCTATTAAGCAGGCAAGTATTAAAGTCGCTGTATTATTCTTCTGTAGCAAAATTATTGTTATCCCGACGTGAAAACGAACTTTTGACAATGAATCCATTTCTGAATTTCGGTCGAATACTTTAGGGATCGATACTTACGCTTGATTGTTAACCAATTTATCAATCTATGTTCAATATGTAAGGTATGATATAAATAGAATAAGTCAAGCTTTGATGTTTTTAAAATATAGTAAAAGGAATAGCAAAGCAAAGAATGAATGCGAAAATAAGGGGTAATTTGAATTTGACACGACGAAGATAATGTAATCCTTGGTTCGAGTTTTGTGGATGGATAGAGTAGGAGTAGCATCTACTTCGAACAGATTTTGAATGACCATGACATGCTGCTGCCCACTGTCGGTCTTGTAGTATTTAGATCAGCTATTTTATGGTTATACCGCCAATAATTGGTCGCCAGAGCCTCTTTTGTTAAACTGCAGAGGGCACCACAAGCAAGTGAGGTTGATATTTGGAGAAGCTGTTTGGGACGAGCCTCCTCTTTACACGTATGTAAGTACATACACACACAATGTAATGTATGAGTTTCATTTTCTCATCGTATGTTTGACCGTTTGTGTAATTGACGCATATTTATTTGTATCCGGCTGAGTAGAATAGATCATCCTCATTTCTTACCAAGGTGTCGTAAAAGGCGACTAAGATAAGTTGACCCGCCGAGTGATATCCGGCTGAGTAGAATAGACCACCCTCTTTCTTGCCGAGGTGTCGGAAAAAATTCTAAATCTAAATAAGTTGATGTCATAAAATACGTAGCCAAATCATGTTTATTAATGACAACATGTTTATATCGCATATTGTGCCGACCCCACTTAGAGTGGGATAAGGGCAGGAGGAGGAGGATTTATACTCCTAAATGTCAATTAACACAGCCTAGAATTGAAATATTGACTTTTACACCTAGCAGCGAATGGCACAATTGTTTTCGGAGAGTGACGCAAAACGAACTTAGTTTGAGACGAAGCATTCCCCGGTCGTGGGACAAACTTTATAATAACGTTTGTTATTGTTTTGCCATCGGCCCGACTCGGGGTGACCCAGATCAAATAAGGATTATGCGAAACTCATTTCACATGCCATTATCTAGGAATAAACGTATTTTCTTTCCATTAAATATTGAAAACATTCCCCCGAGGTAATACTGAAATGGAAGGCGGGGGTTGACTTCGGTCAAATACATTTTTTATTCTAATAAGCCATCATTGACCTGAAACTTCTCGTTCGCGGGAGGGAAAATAGATTGTATATTAAGGTAAAAGTTTCGTGGAAATTCATTCAATGAAATCTATATTTTCATGGAAACAGAAAACTCATGATTTGATTGTGATAAGACTGTGTATTTTTTTTTTCAGGAAAAAACCGCTATTGGTAGGGGTATGTTAGATTCGCACCCGTTAAAACAACCTAATTGCTCCATCACGCTGCTGATGGCGAGCACAAGGTACCGTTACCGGCCTCTAAAAGTTACCCCTCCCTCCGCTAGACGCTGCATCGAGAGCACCAGATGCAAAAGTAATAATAAAATTATTTTGCTATAATCCGCGATACAGTAAATAGCAAATATATATAGTGTTAAATGTATAGTGATTATAGCAAAATTTTATTTTTATTTTTATTTATTTATAGAAACTACATACCATTACCTTAACAGCTAGCCATAAGATAATGGAGTACAACTTATTTTATCTTAAAATCTATAACCAATTGATTAAATGGATTAAATTTAGCTATAGCAGATAGTCCAAGTTGCAATTTTTTTGAATTCACTCAGAGAGTAATAAAAGATATCGATCTCCTCGGCGGGTGCGGAGGGCGCGCGTAAGCGGCGCCTTCTCGAGTAGGTTGGTTCGCCCGCGAGGTACCGCTAGCAGTGGCGGTCGGCGTCTCCGTTCTACATACCTGTCCGGGGCACAAAAACCAACCTGGGCCAGTATAGCCGCGTTGCTTACATTTCCTCTTATCACCTTAAACATATACGTAATGAGGGTAGGTTCCCTCCTAACGTTCAGTTCGTGGTATCCAACCATCCCTAAGACAAATAATGTAGGATACATCAACGGATAATATGGATAAACCTTATACAACCTAAAATACAAGTATCGAACAAACTTGTTCTGCACACGTTCCAACATGAGACTACACTTAGTTTCATGTGGAGCCCAAATAACTGCGTTGCTTTCTAATTGGCTCCGTACTAATGCGTTGTACAATGTGACGATAGCTCTTATATTAGTAAAGCCGCGAACAGTACGAAGCAAAAAGCCCAGATTCTTATAAGCTTTCCTACAAGTTTCAGTTATGTGACTACGAAACGTTAGCTCACTGTTCATAGTAACCCCCAAATCCCGAACTTCTGTGACTCTGTACATTGGAACCCCGTCTATGTTGTATTCGTAAAGAACAGGGGTTTTTGAGCGAGAGAAAGAAATGACTGAACACTTTGACGTGTTAAACTGCAAGTTGTTATCCTTGCTCCATTTTACAACTCTGTCTATGTCGCTCTGAAGTCTTAAACAATCAACCTCATTGCGTACTTCTAGGTAAATCTTAAGGTCATCAGCAAACAACAAACATTTTGAATTTTTTATTACTTTTGGCAGATCATCTATCATTAACGTAAACTGCAAAGGACCCAGATTGCTACCCTGAATAACCCCAGACCTTGAAAAGTACGGTTCAGACTTGTACCCTCTGTATTCCACATATTGCTGCCTGTCCTCCATGTAACTAGCAAAAAAAAAATATAATATATAAATAATTTTTATTATTACTTTTGTATTATGGGTCTCCGCAAAGTAACGCCTTATTCTATAAATTATTTTGTGCGGGTAGTAAAAAGCATTCATTTGGCAGCTCTTTTACGTGTGTGTAACAATATTTTCATAATGTCCTAGTAATAAATTTCTAGTAGTAAATTTCGGGTATGCATAGATTTCGAATATCGTACCACAACAGTTTGTTTTATATTCGATATTCAAGCTCAGCTCATTATTAATTAGGTATCATATAAACAAATATGTAAATTAAATATCGTTAATGAAATACAGTTTTTAAGAAATGTTTGTCTTTAAAATATATTTATTTCAACGTTTCTTTGCAAATCGCCGTGTGGTATCCGGCTGCATAGACCACCCTCCTTTCATACCGAGGTGTAATAAGAGGCGACTAAGGTATGTCCTGTGTGGTATCCGGCTGAGTGGAATAGACCACCCTCATTTTTCATTAAGCTGAAGTGTCGTAAAAGGCGACTAAGGTAAGTTGACGTCACGCAGGCGTCCGGTCGTAAAATACGTAGCCAAATCATATGACAACATATTTGTAACATGTTGTGCCGACCCCACTTAGAGTGGGATAAGGGCAGGAGAATGATGAACGTTTCTTTGCAAACTTGATCTATCATCATCATTATCCTCATCACCAGCAACCCGTCTCTGTCCACTGTTGGACATAGGTCTTTCCTACGGCCTATGATCCTATGATCTATATGAAACCAATAACAAATATTTTCGATTCTTTTTTCATTGTTTAGAACAAGGAAAGCGGTGCTTTGTTTAATCAAATCGATGCGCACGTCAAAGCGATTTCTTGTTTACAGCAAACCGAAAGCGATATGTTTTCGCTTTGAACTTGTGGTTTATATCAAACTGGGAACTCTCGAAACTGGAACAATTTGAAACTCTACTCTGTATTCATAAGAAATAAATAACATTTTTAAATTAAATTACAATATTAATAAGAATTGAAAAAAGTGTAATAAAATCGGTTTGGAATGAGTTTCTGTATATACTCTGTCTGTTTTTCTGTTTTTTCACTTTCACAGACCGCTTCACTAGACCGATATTGATTAAATTTGGCACAATAAAAGTTTATACATGGGTTAACATATATTATGATAAAAAAAAATCCCTTTTTTTTCCCGTTTTTAAATGTCTGAGTTAAGTACTTATGTTACGTACACAGTAACAGCATCCTATCATTTTAAAAATACTATTCCTTATATATGCTTTAATAAAAACTATTTAGAAGCTAGTTGTGAACTCCTCATAACATCAAAGCATATTGATATTAACATTAATTAAAGTATAGTATTTGAGATAGTACTTTATTAGGTTTCGTTGAGAAATTATTATCCCACGTCAGTATGTAATTTATTATACACTGTCCATTATATTAACCATCTTTTGACAGATTGACGATTTACATATTTAGTGATGTCCTAAAGATTCTCGTATGCGATACCATTCCGATTATAGTACCGAATCGAAATCGAAGAAATCAAATGACTACCACGAAGAGATGAATGCAAATGTGTATGAAGAGTGGTTCAAAAAAATGCTCATTTCATTGGAAGAACCATCAATAATTTTTATTGATAATGCGCCCTACCACTCCCGTCAAATTGACAAAATGCCAACACAGGCTAATAAAAAGCATGAAATAATTAATTGGCTTCGGGACAATGGAGAAAATGTGGACGACTCAATGTTAAAAGTTGAATTAATAAAAATATTAAAAACCAAAAAGAGAGCAAAACGCTATGTAATCAATGAAATGGCAGCAGAATATGGCCATACTGTTCTTCGGATTCCTCCATACCACTGCCAGTACAACGCAATAGAACTTATATGGGCACAAGTAAAAGGGCATGCTGCGAGATGCAATACAAGCCCCCCATTCACAGCGAATAAAATGTTGCAATTGCTAAAAAATGCTTGCACCCACGTAACGGCCGAGAACTGGGCAAGTGTGGTGGAAAGAACTAAAAGAGTAATATTCTCTGATTGAGAACGTGATATTGCGTTTGATAATATATTATCTACACAAGAGCTAATAATAACTGCTACTGAAGACTCCTCATCGGAGGAGTCTAGTGTTGATTATCATTCCGACGACTCGTGCTAATAAAATAAATTAAAATATCCTGATTGTTTTATTTGTATTCATGTATTAACTAAGAAGAAAGTAAAACTTTATATAATGTTATTAAATGTCTTTTAATACTCGTAACATCGATTTCTACCGATTATTTTTAATCTGTGGCATAATCGTAGTAACCATTATGTGTGACATCACTAAGTGGGCGGTACCCATCCATAAAGTACAAATATTATTTGTATGATATTTGTACGTAAGCAATACAAAACTTAATGAGCGTGAGCTGTCAAAAGACTGATAATATGATGGACGCAGTATAATGTAAGGATTCTTATATTGAGCGGGGCGAAATATGAGGTTTTTGTTCAGAGTGCGTTCGCCTTTCAAGTGCTCACGCACGAGCTAGGGTACAGTCAAAAGCAAAACTATAAGCAGTACGATTTTTGTCGTGGAGCCTATCCTCCTGATGATGCTTCGGTTTCGGGGCGAAACGATCGTCGAGATTGTGGTGGTGGATGTGTGTGCTGCTTTTGTGTGCGTTGTTGCTGGTGAATTGCGCCTTGGGGTGCATGTGGTGGCTGGTCCTGCATGTATAAGGTGCGTAGATTTTGCCTGCTTCATACACATTGGCTTTGCATGCATTCACTTAACCCGTGCGGATTATAGCAAAGTAGTTGGTTCTGTTATATTGCTTGTAATATGGAATTCCGCAAAGTAACGCCTGCTTCTATAAATCTATAAAACTATAAGAAGTAACGAGCAATATTGGCATATAAGTTACGTCGAATAAAGAACTATAATTAGTAGATGTAACATTCTCAAGTATTTTGGCGGTATTGAAAACGATTTTTCGGGGTGATTGTACGTAAATATAAATCGTTAAGTTTATTAGTGGGATTTGTTGTTTTTATTTCATTTTATTGAGCTTATTAGTATTATTTTGAAAATGTTACAAATTTTAATAAAATATCAGCAAAAAACATAAATGCACTCTTTTAAATTATAAGTATTTTTAATAAGCAAGGAAAATAATGCTTTAGAAATGAGTGATGTCTTCTTATTTATATTTACTAGGTACGTATGTATTATTTTTATGTGGTCTCTTTTAAAAAACTTATATGCGTCTGATTGTACAGTCACGCGATGATAAACTTAAGCTGTGGTCTTACTTAAATTGTAGATTAGAGATCTTTCATTCTAAAAGTGCACGCCCCTCCAATGTCTTTACTCACACACAAAAAACTTATGTACAGACGAAATACACGCAAACTTGTTATTCTAATTGGTTACTCAGTTGCCGGACAGACACGAAAGTAGGAGCGCGCATCGATTTTTGCCAAAAGTAAAGTTAGCATGTCATAAAAGAAGAGAATAAATATTTTTTATTTTTTATTTTAAATAATAAGTAGATAATTTTTTTCCTTAATAGGAAAATATGGAGAGTTTTATAAAACAATGTGGCGAAAAAAAACGGGCAAAACTTAACATCTACCATTATTTCATTATCAAAGCCATTGCTTTAATTAAGGAATGAATTGACATGATTGATAGAAATATGTGGGAAAATACGTGTCGAAATGTGAATTATATTGAGATAGAATATATCAAAAA
This sequence comes from Morpho deidamia, assembly GCA_947086505.1. NCBI lineage: Eukaryota > Metazoa > Arthropoda > Insecta > Lepidoptera > Nymphalidae > Morpho > Morpho deidamia. The sequence goes on from CAMTZC010000003.1 coordinate 5,932,598, forward strand.
TTTTGAATTTATAATTAATGTTGAGTCTGAATCTGAAGATAGCGACGTGAGTGAATAGCGTTAAAATAGTAAATATTTATTGCGGTTTAATTTTTTACTTTTTTTACTAAGAATATAAATGAACAGACTTCTGTACATTACGTTTTATTTATCATTCTAATAGTTGCATAATGAATATATGATATGATCTTTATTAAATTAAGTTGGCAAGCTAGCTCTTGGTTGCGAATTCACCTGATGGATCCCGATGTAGTTTAAGTTTCTTGAAAGGGTTTGGAGATTAAACGTCTAACCATTCAGGGTTTTTACACGACATCGTACCTGAATGCTAAACCGCTTGGTGGTACGTCTTTGTTAGAAGGGTACGTCGGAAGTATCTATCTAGTCAAGACTAAAGCCGTAAGCAAACCGTATGATTCGGTACTGAGTAACGGGTGCGCCATCTAGTACCGAGTACCGAATCGTTACTCACGAATGGTATTCGTTACTCGTTACTCGCATCTTTCGTATCGGTATTATCTTTAATATCTATTTTATTCTCACAGTTAAAATAATAAATCCATTGCAAAATCCAGTAGATTCCGCCTACAATTTACTTGTGCTTTTAACTATCCTACAATTCAAATTTTTTTTAGTAAATCAAGCTTTCGAAAAAAGTACATGATAAAATTCGCCTTACGCAGCTATGCAAGTAAGTAATATGTCGCGCCGATATCATACCGAACGGGAATACGACTTGAGACGTTACTAGTTTAATGCTATGGTAGCAGGTATGAAAAGTAACGAATAAAGTACCGATACGATAGTAACGAGTACTACTTGTTGTAGTAACGAACACATACGGGTACGCTTTTTGTCGTTACTCTTACACCTCTTATCAAGACCAGTGATAAATTTACGAAATACACTAATATGTTTTTTCTAGGATTCGAATGCGGAACTTCCCGTTTACAATCCACAGCGCTTACTATTACTCCAGGGAAACGTTAAAAACTTAGTTTTTATTCTAAAGAATTTCCAACATAAATTTGATTATATATATTATATATAATATTAATTTTATTTTTATGCAAACGTTACTTATAATCCGTGTAACCGGATTGGTTGGTCAACCAGTGTACAAATGATAAGAACGCGAGACAGAATAGACGTGTTGTCTCATACAAAGCGTGCATTCTCCGCCATATAAATGCTTGACTTATACCAGTCGAGCAAATAGTTGACCTTTAAGTGCGCGAATGAGTCGAGTCAACTTTGAAATTACTGCGCGCACACATATAAAATAGTACAGTCAATATTTTCTCTCACACATTAAAATAATGTAATTTGGTGGAGGGGCGTGCACTTTTAGAATGAAAGATCTCTACCACGTTTACATTGAAAAGTATATATGTAGCAATCCATGGCAAAGTCAAGCACCGTAGTTTATAGACTTATTTTGTTTCTCCCAGTACACTTTCCTGTCCGTCCGCCGCCTACGTCCTTCCTTTTTCCTCACTCCCTCTCTTCTGGGACACCATCTCACTCAAACACTCCCTTGTATTCCATTCCACGCACTCACCTAAAGTTACTCACTTAATTCCATCAATTTCAAATATCTTGTAGAATATTAGTTATTCAATTCACAAGTTTACGGTAGTTCAAGTAAAAAAAAAATTCGTATTTCTCGAATGCGATAGTGATTTTCAAGGGCTAAAAAAAACTTATATATGTACAATTTTATTTCGCATTTTTATTTAAAATTTATATAAAAATCACTATTCAATTTTCTCCCCTTTAATTAGTTTCAAATAAATAAATAGATACTAAAATGGTATTGATGTTTTTACGTTTATATGAAAATTGCATTTCAATTGACGTCAAATATTAAGTATTTTTTATCTGAATAATTTTGGCAACCGAAAAGAAACTTGTAGTTGAATTAATCTTATATAATTGAACGATAACGTTGCAATAGCATGTATAAAGTGATTGCGACATAATGCGATGGGCGTATTAAAATTACATATTTTTATCTTTTAGTAAGCGAAATAACCCATAAGATATTATTGAAGAGGTGTAAAATATTTCAGGCAATTGAAAATAGGAAAGAAAAATTGCAGTTATAAATTTCTTTCTCGTATTCGAATGGAACAGTTGAGATAGCATATACTGAATGATTACATTACTCAAGAAACGTTGGTCCGACTATGTACCTGCACAGCTGATAGAGATTTGGAACTGAATTTAAATTTAACAGGTCTTCATTATTTGTAAAGAGAACGTTAACCGCGCGATCTAGTTCATAATCCTTAACATCTAACTTATTGTACGTTGGTCCAATCTAGTTAGGCTTTGATTTGTGGTAAGTACAATTAAAAAGCTGTGATAGCCTAGCAGTGAGACCGTGCGACTCTCTAGAGACGACATAGGTTCAAACCCCGGGCAGGCACTAATGAGTTTTTCTATTAAAACTTGTGTCTAATTGTTACTTGCAATTTATCACACGCTTTTCGGTGAAGAAAAACATCGTCAGGAAACCTGCTTACCTCTAAAGAATTCTAGGGATACGTGTAACTTACCAATCCGCATTGGAGCAGCGTGGTAGGTCTTAGCTCCAATCCTACTCTCCAATAACGGAGAGAGGAGGCCTTAGCCCAGCAGTGGGCATAGTAACAGGCTGTTACTTACAGTTAAAAAGTAGAGTAACAGCCTGTTGCTATCCTACTGTTAAACCTATGCTTCTTGTCGCCGCTTCAAAGCAGATTGGTAGGTTACACACATGCCCAGACCGCTCTAGAGATATGCAGGTTTCCTCACGATGTTTTCACCGAAAAGCGTGTGGTAAATTGCAAATATAAATTAGAAACAAAAGTTGTAATAAAAACTCCTGTCTGTGGTTTCAATCCTCGAAAGAGACGCACTGCTGTGATAAGTATGAAATGTTTATACAGTCGATGACGCAATGATATCACAGTCATACCCACAAGTCTATGAGTTGCCTTGAGCCATGTTATGAGGACAGGAGGCGTCACCGGAAACTACTAAGCGTCTACCCTCTAATAATGTCTTCCGTTCCATCCGTATATCTACGCTCGACCGTCCCGCCCACCAAAATCCTTCTTGATACACAAAACAGAATATCAATAAAATAAAAAGAAAAAAGTGTATATGTGTAGTATGCACAATATAATGGATCTTATAAGAAGGGCAATATCAAAGTATAGTAAGGACGAATTTTCTTGTGACAAAACCAACTTAGCGGACTATTGTACGAATTGCAAGCAAAAGTTAGTTAAAGTTTGTCAAAATAAATGAAAACGCATGAGAAACCGGCAATATGTCCTATTTCAATTTTAAGCCAAATCGCTTTCTGACGGCATTGGTTACTTCCGACTCATCATTTACCGTATCAACATATATGATCTACTACAAAATTGGTAAATAAATAAAAATATTTATAGAAAAATGTTTTTTTTATTTCATAAAAATTATTGCGAATGTATTAATAATAACGTACGTATTTTCGTCGTCTTGAAAAGTTGTCAAAAGTAAGATCAGATAATTTGCCAGTTCACAGTCGATATGTTAGCATAGTATAGTTATTATATAATAATAAGCATACATTTTACTACCATAAGCAATAGTAAACAACAATAAATGCATATTAATTATAAATAGTTAGTCTTAAGTTGGTGTTAAAATTAAGATAGATATGTAATAAAGATAAAAAAGGAAGATGTAATAAGTTTTTATTATCCTTAATAAAACTAATAAAATTTCAGAAGATAGCTAGAAACAGTTAGTTGAGAATCAAACCTAATAAAGCGTGAAAGATGATGCATGTTGGAAAAAAAATCCACAAGTATAGACTAAGCTTTTTACGTAAAACACAGAGAATTATCAATTCGGTTACAAAGGTTGTTTCGCTTAAGCCATTACGATATGAGTCTAGAACGGAGCTTTATATGCCAAAGACAAAGTTTACCTTACTAAGGGAGCTGATCAAACATTGGTGCGAATTGGATATTTGCATGTTTACATACTAGCGTCTGTGGGACTGTGTGCGATGGAACAGCGTGAACAAACGTGATACCACTCTCAACACCCGGAGAAATATTTTATATTATTTACCTGTTTTCATTCTTGCAGAACCGACAATACTTTGTTCATTTTTAAACTAAGCTTTGGTAAAATACTCTCAATGTTTTTATTAATTGTAACCTGATGTGTGGTGTCCGGCAGAGTAGAATAAACCACCCTCATTTCTTACCGAGGTGCCGTAAAAGGCAACTAAGGTAAGTTGACCCACCATGTGATATCCGGCTGAGTAGAATAGACAACCCTTATTTCTTACTGAGGTGTCGTAGAAGGCAACTAAGGTAAGTTGACCCACCGTGTGGTATCCGGTTGAGTAGAATAGACCACCCTCTTTAAAATACGACTAAGGTAAGTTGACGTCAGGCAGGCGGCCGGTCGTAAAATACGTAGCCAAATCATGTGACAACATGTTTGTAACATGTTGTACCGACCTCACTTAGAGCGGGATAAGGGCAGGAGAATGATGGTGACTCTCCTCACCAAACTTTCTCGTCAGAAAGGAGGACGAGGCGTATATCCTGCGATGGAATAGTAACAGACCAGACACTTTACTCTTTTATTTATAAATATATTGCACGCTAAGTATTACACTCAACGGATTCTAAATTATTTTTAATTGAGTTAGATACATTGTCCTCAATCAATCCTTATTTTAGTGCTACCTATGACATCATTCTACAGACAATAAAAAAACTGTTTTCTTGCTCTTCCAAGTTATGGGTAACTCTTTAACACATACGAGATTTGAAAGAGCTATGTTACACTTTATTGCAATTTGCCACAAAACAACTTTTTTGAATTAGTTTTAATACTAGGCATGCGATTTATACATAATTTATAGAATTAGGCGTTACTTTGCGGAGATCCATAATACAAAAGTAATAATAAAATTATTTTGCTATAATCCGCGATACAGTATATAGTGTATACAGTACATATATAGTGTTAAATGTATAGTGAACTATCCGTATATTATAAAACAGAGACCCCAAAAGCTTTTCTGTAGGTGATCAAATTTCTCTACGTCTTCTGAACGGATTTTTGTACAATTTTTTGAAAAAGAAAGCAATTTTTTTAGGAAGGTTAGGTTAATAGTGCATTCGTCGGAACATCTTTACCAATTTTGATGAGACTTTCACTGGAAGATAGAGGAGGTTGTTGGTCAACATATAGGCTTCTTTGAATTATGCTCATTTAAAATATTTGTAAGAATTTGTTTGAGTCACGATCAGAAAATGATCATAGGTATATGCTGGATAAAAATGTCTCGTGATTGTGTGGTGTTAAAGTCCGTTCGAGACAACAAGAAAAACAATGGATATTATTGTCTTCTTTGTAAAAGAAGGAAAGATATCTATACCCGCTGTCACTAACTCATCTATAAAGAGTTAAATACGTACGTTAGGTAATAAGTTATGCCCATAAAATCCCGGTAATATGCTAAGTTGAAGCGAAGGCATTAACTCTTCTGAAATATATATATTGAGTTCAGTGTAGATGGTACTTGTATACGAGAGAGCCATGTTCCACTACATTGAACACATGAAACGGCGTCCTTCATTCTGTATGCTCTTAAGGGACCAACGGCACGTAGAAAATTCGTTGAGCAAAAAACCCTACAACGAAGTATTATATGATTCTTTCTTTATTCATAGTAATATTGTAAATAATAATAATTGTAAATATAGTATAGTGTTCCATATATTTATATATAATATGTTGTGGCAAAAACGGAACGCCAGCTGACAGCAAATGGACTGGAGCGGCTGGATTCAAGCGGCATGGGATCTTGTGGTATGGAGATCCCATGATAAGACCTATTTCCAGCAGTAAGCGTCCATTGGTTGATGAAGAGAAAGAAGAACATCATTCTACTGCCCTTATCCCACTCTAAGTGGGGTCGGCACAAAATGTTAAAACATGATGTCATATGATTTGGCTACGTATTTTACGACCGGACGCCTGACGTCAACTTACCTTAGTCGCCTTTTACGACACCTCGGTAAGAAATGAGGGTGGTCTATTCTATGCAGTCGGATACCACACGACACATACCTTTGTCGCCTCTTACGACACCTCGGTAAGACAGGAGGGTGGTCTATTCTATTCTGGCGGATACCACACGGCACATACCTTAGTCGCCTCTTACGCCACCTCGGTAAGAAAGGAGGGTGGTCTATTCTATGCAGTCGGATACCACACGACACATACCTTTGTCGCCTCTTACGACACCTCGGTAAGACAGGAGGGTGGTCTATTCTATTCTGCCGGATACCACACGACACATACCTTAGTCGCCTTTTACGACATCTCGGTAAGAATGAAGAGAAAGAAGAATGGCAACTCAAATATCTTATAACTTTTCATACTTGCAAACAGTACGTAGGTTACCATTCAATTTAATTATTTATTTCACTATATAGAATATTATTAATTTATGAATCAAATAGTTAAATTTTAATAAATTTAAATAATTACTTTTATCTATTGTTAAATATTGTTTTACGCTTATAAATACTCATAAATTCATATAACGATTATGTGTTTGTGTAATAGGAAATATAATAAATAAGATTAATTTAATAATTTTATGGAGACGGAAGTAGTCAAATATCATTCAGTTTAGTTGTTTCATAAAACGGAAACGGAAATGCAAATAACAGAGGTTATAAATTAGCCAGGTGAGCCTATTCTAGTCAGTCTGCTGTTATCGTTTAGTGCGTCTACAATAGTGAAGTGTAATACTATATTTATAATCTTTTTATAATCTTTTGTGTATATGGTGCAAAGAGTAGTTTATGTAAGTAAGAGTAAGAGTAGTTTAAGTAAGTAATTTTGTTACTTTTCTTGTTCTTCCTTTCTATTTTCATTATCCGTATTTCACTTTTTGTCTTAGAGATAAGTTTTAGAGATAAGTCCGCCTTTGTACATTTTTTTCTTTCTCTTTTTTAACATTATGTATCTACAATAAAGAACATAAGAGATATCGTAAATGCATGTGTCTGTTAATGTGTTACGTTTTCACGGCTTAGCCTCTGGATCACTATTGGCAAAATTTGATTAAAACTTATACACCGGTGTAACATTAAGGTAAGTATTAAATACCATTAATATTTAATTATTGAGGGTACTTTAACGCTTAGATTGGCACGAAGTCGCGGGTACGAACACAATTGCAACAAGATTTTTAGAAAAAACAACTTTGAATAAAAAATTGATTCATGGCTAAAGAACCTCGGATTATAGCAAATAATATTTTAACATTCTCTGTTGACGTTGGTAAGATAATTATATAGAATTCATATATTTATTCCCGCATTTTAAAGGTGTAAAGTTGCGATGATAAAATGTTCTAAAGTAAGCCACAAGTTTTAAAAGGGTTTTAAGTTAAGGCTGACCCAACAAAGAACGCCACATCAAAGGGAAATGTATTTCTTTAGGAGAACCGGTAAAATATCGAGAATCATGTACTATATGTACTTATACATAAATTGAAACCCTATTTAAGAAATGAATATAATTTGAAATCCTATTAGCCATACTTCAAACGCGCTTTCAACTTCGAGTGGACTGAAAACCGAAAGCTCAAAGATTTATATCACAGTAAAAATTCAATTTTAATTGAACTGGCAACCAGTTAATTAAAATGCACTTCATGAATCAATGTATGAAATTTTATTTTTCATTGGATCACAAAGTTCTATTAAAAATTTTAATAGAACTTTGTTGTTTGCTTTACCTTAAAAGAAATATCAGTTAATTAGGTTCTTAATTCCACAAATAAGTTTACCCTTGATAGGTTTTTAATCTCTCAGCAGGAAATTTGCGTTCTTGTACAACGCTTAATTTGCACTTGACCCGTGATATCCCCGCAGTGAGACCGTGTGATTCTTTCGAGGAGGTCACGGATTCAAACCCGGGCAGGCACCAATGAGTTTTTCGTATTAAAACTTATGCGTCTATTTGAAATTTGCAATTTATCACCTGCACCAAAAACTTGCATAACTCTAGAAAATTCTAGGAGTAATTTTAAAGTACCAATCTAAATAATAGAAGCGTGGTGGGTGGCTGCAAAAACTTTCGCTTCAAAGACGGATGAGGAGGGCTATGCCCAGCAATGGCATAATAAGAGGTTACTTTACTTAACTACATGTGAAATCTTCTGCTAAAGGCTTTTTACATTAATAAGAAATTACTAATTTTACTGACTTGCTGGTATAAAAATTGCTAGAAAGAAATTGCCAAAGCAAAAAATAAATTCGACGCTGAACTCGAAAACAGTTTCGGAAAAAGTACAAAGAATCAGAAAAAGAAGAGGAAAATTTTTGTAAAGAAGACAGTTTGAAAGTCTCCGACCGGATCCACTACAAAAGGACAAATTTCCTAACCATTCACACGGAAGGTTGGCCATCGTATCGAACGCTTCTCCATCGTAAAATATTTCTCTAGAACGAATTTCTGTTCGAGACATAAGTAGGTCGCGGATTTCATGGCTACGTTTCTGAATGGATTTTGAGATGTTACTTTCTTCCTTAAATGATTTGTTAGTCATTTAAGATTGAGAAACTGATTTATTTTACAATGTTCATTTCCCTTCTTATCCTCTGTCTTTCTTATCCTCCTGTTATATTTCTATATATTTATAAAATGCATAACGTATCAAAATGTCACATACACTAAATAAAACATTATAAATAAGAAAGGATACAAAGTTAATACGTTAAAAAAACAATAATATTTACGGTAAATGAAATAAAATAATGAACAGAAATTAAAACAGGACATCGAAAATAGACTGACTCATAGTAACGCGTAACCAGGCCTGCTGGTATAATTAATATAAGAATATAAAGATTAGAACCGTAATTGTATATTAGAATTGCAGATTAATTTTGAAAATTTCTATTTTATTATTGGACTTAACAAAGTACGGCAAAAGTTATGTTGACGGAATGTTCACGTCTTCAACGCGAACTTGTTTGGTGGCCGTGCTTCTGACATTTGTTCTATTTTATTTGCTGGGTTATTTTCTTTAAACAAGCTTTTGTTTAGCGTCGAAGTTTCTCACCGAGAATAACAACCTGGTTTTCATCGTGAAATTTCTAAATTAATTTAGCTTTATTTATTTTGTGACATTTCTGCTGGCAATTGTGTTACTTTCTTGCACTATTTTTCTTCTTTATCTTCGGAGTTTCTGTTATACATTTAATTTTATAAAAATAATTATTGTTTCTCATGAGAAACTTAACTTATACTTACTAATATAAGTTTGAATGTTTGAGTTTATTTGTCAAATTTTGTCAAAAAACAATAAATGAAAATACTGAATGTATAAAGGTAACAAAATTATAAAACCACATCGTAATAAATTAAAAAAAATTACAACAAGCGTCCTTGTCGGTAAGACGGCGATTTCTTTCAGGTTATTTTATTACCGGGGACCAAAATAAAGTAGGCAGTAGGTATATACGAAGAGATGACGCCCCACAAGATAACGGATTGATGTGATTTTTCGTAGTTTAAGTACACGGAGAGTGGCCTACTTTTACTGAAGTGCTCACAAACATCAATACCAACTTTAATTTAGGTATTCAATGTCCATTTCATTTGTTAAGCCCGTATGAACATATGTTTGTTATCAATAATAAGGGCTTCTTTTGGTCCGTAGTAGTTCGATCCAATTAAGATCAAGTCAAAGGTCTCTTTTATTGCCTTAAGAAAATTAAATTTAGAAAGAATAAAAGTTAGAATAATACAAAAACTGCTCAGTATTTTATATATAAAATGATAAAGAATTTTCCACTGAAAATATTCCTACTAAAATTATTTTGACTGAAAGGCAAAAGTATAAAAAGCGATTATTAAAATTTGAACATTGTTATGAGTCTAGTGTTATTACTAAACTTAAATTATTTTCAATATTGCGTCCATTAATTACCGCACTGTACACCCTCAATAAATTATTACCTTTTATAATCTTTCACTTACACGTGGTGCCAATTAACGAAGGACCTTGGCTAAAACGGTTGGTCCCTTCTGTAATTCGCTATATTTATATCTCACTAACGACCCGCCCTTGGCTTTGCACAGGTAGTTGAGCTTATTGTACTTAAACTAAATAATATTTCTTCTTCTCTTCTTCTTCAATCGATGGACGTCCACTCCTCGACATATGTCTCTTCACGGGATATACACACCACATGATGTTGTACCGCTTGCATACGAAGGTTCCCTACAACCTTATTTCTTTGTATCGTAGGGGGTCTATCGACACCGTAATTTGAGTGCGACGTTGCCATTCCAATTCCTTAAAACACCAACGCTGATCGGCTCTATCCACTATGTTAGAGTTTAAAATATATAAATGGAAAATAAAAAGCTTCCATTTTTTCTCAATAAAATACATCCACAATAAAAGTTCTTTATTGAAGTTACAATATAGTCATAAGTCTAATAAGCAAATGAATATAATACTAACTTAAACATCTAAATTAAGTTATATCTAAGAACAGACCCAGTGACTTAGTCTTTTTTTACTTAATGAGACATATGGGTTTTTGTATTCTTTTTAACACTACACTAACTCGAAAAGTTTCGTGATGAACTAAATTATTTTTGTAGCAATGTTTTGTCGGTTCTTCTCGTTTATAGCAACATTACGGACCAGTATCTGATACACAATTCAAAATTTATACACATAAATTTTGAATATAATATGAATTGAAAATATTATTTGCTCATTATACACATAATAAGCAAATAATATTTTGTTTTGATTTTGTACTTCAAACAATAATATACGAGTAGTAGCTGTGGAAATCACAAAATTTTTCGGGAATTGAAATTTTTGAGATTAAAATAGTTATGGTTAAAATACCATAGAAGGATAGAGACATTCTATCGCAAACGTTTTCGTAGTATTTTTGTAGATCTACAATACTCTAATATATTTAGTGTATCTCTGCTAGTTTACGCGGCGCACGCGAATAAACGCGCTCCCAGCTAGTAATTTTTTATACAATTTACATAAAAATATTACCTTTTTATGTAAATTGTGTTGAAAAGTTGATTAACCTAACATCTCCAGGAGCGTTTCACTACCGTTTAGTAAAAACCGCACAAAAATCGTTCAGTAGATTATGAGAAAATCGACCACATAACACATAGCCTTTATGGTTTCATTTTAAAATAAGTGTAAATATAGATTGTTATGATATTAGTTCCATATCTTGATATACCTTGATAACAATATTTCAGTCTCGGTACTATAATCCTTAAGTCAATTTTCCTGCAAATGTGTGCATACGAACTTACAAAGACGATTACATTATATGTAACTCTTATGCTGCTAAGCATAAAGACTATCAAAACGAAATTATACTTCACCGGGTTTTACTCAGTAAGCCTAGTTGGCACGTGGATTTTTACGAGGGATAAAATTTCACTTTACGCTACGCGAGAACGGCCATGCGTAATATGAAGGTTCTTAATGCTATGGAAAAAAGACTATTATGGAATGAAATTTCCTCGTTTAGTGTAACCCCAATTTGGTTTGTTGATTCTTCTCATTGTGTATGCCGCAAATGTCATACTGGGTGCGTGAATCGGGATGCCCCGAGGCAAGCTTTTGTTTGGGTTTCCTTTTACAATTCTTTTCTATAACTTGTAAATCATTCTGAGCGCATATATTTTCAGACATTTCAGACACTCTTCTTTCAGATTCTTACACTAAGACGTCAACGTCAACTTAAATTAGGCTCATGAACTATCAGTGTGCTGCACTATCAATAAGCAGCGCGTTACGCTCCCCGTAATGTTTTTTGCAGAAAATGACGATATTTTGTTAGCAGAAGTGGCTTTTACAGCGACACCGGGAGACATGGGGCAAGCGCAGAAGCATCGTCGGGGGTGAGGTGGGACGAGCCTCAGGAGAGACTTGTAACATCGTTAGAAACGTCGCCTTAAGGGTGCCTCCTATGAGGCCGAACCTTGGCTTAAAACAACATGTCATGGAGACTATGATCGGACTAGCAGAAAGGCCTTGTCATAACGGTCGGGGAATAGACGCGCCGGCCACTAGACGTTTGAAAGCGGGGACGACGCTGTGTGTGTGTGTATGTTTGTTTAGTATACTGCCGATGGCGATCATGGAATGATCGTCAGGGCCCGTAATGATTGTGTTTTGGTTATTATAGAAGGAAAAAACTTGCCTAACAAGATGGGCAATCAGTTAATATTCAAATGTTATCGTATCGAATAGTAGCCAGGTTATATTTAATTCCTCTGTACGACCTATAGAGTTATCATACTTAGTAATTACTTTCTAAAGTAAGTTGATGTCAGACAGGCGGTCGGTAGTAAAATGCGTAGCCAAATCATGCGACAACATGTTTATAACATGTTGTGCCGACTCCACGTATAGTGGGATAAGGGCAGGAGAATGATGAAATTTAACACAATGAGTCAATAAATCGACGTGCAGTCCTCCAAACTTTTTCTATAAAGGCGGGTGTATGTTGTGACTTCAGATATTTCTTCGATAACAAGCAAACTTCTTCTGCCTTGTCCCCATAAAGATTATTGAGTGTTTGCGCGGTTTTTGGGCCCATGCCAAATTTCTTTCTGTACTTATTATTAACGTCAAGATAATCTTTTGTTTTTATTTATCCATATTATTATCATCTGTCTGTTACATTTGTTATATATTGTGTTAAATATGCTTATAAATACTCTCAAATACATTTACCACTATGTGATTATGTGGGTTTTTACTGGTTCTTCTCGGTAAGAGTCGTAGCTTATTTTTAATTTGACGTGAATTGTCAAGTGAGCTGTTTTTGGGGGGCCAATTTGAATAAAGAATCATTTGAATTGAGTAGAAAGATAAAACGGTGTCCAGTATGCTAAAATATTCTAATAATAGAAGTAATCATGGCATAAAATAATATCTAATTAAGTAGAAATTTTATAAATCTCTATATTCAATTTGCGTGGTATCAAATTTTGACAAGATGGGCGAACTGTTATATATTGTGTTAAATATGCTTATAAATACTCTCAAATACATTTACCATTATGTGATTATGTAATAAGAAACATAATTAATAGGAATAATTTAATAATTTGTGGGAGACGGAAGTAGTCAAATGTCATTTGTTTCATAAAACGGAAACGGGAATGCAAACAACAAAGGTTATAAATAAGCCAGTTGGGCCTATTCTAGGCAGTCTAGTGTCAGCGTTCAATGTGTCCACAATAGTGAAGTGAACAAAGAGAGAAGTTTAACACATTATGATCTAATCAGCTTCGGTAATAGTATTGATTGTAACGGACAGACAGATTTTCACATTAATAATAGTAGTAATGTTACCCGAAACTTTATTTGCGGCAACTTAAGCCTTTGAGTAGCTGCAAAAATACCATATTTTTATTATTATTCTTGTTTTTAATATATCATCTTCTCTTGAAGTTCGTTGCTCAATAAGGAAATTTGGACATTCTATACCGTACCAGTAACGAGTTATTTTGCCGAACAAATGACGTAGATTTTTTAGCCAGGATATCCTTCACTCATGACTTCGTTTTCCTTGGATTGGCTTGAATGATTACTTTTGTATCATGTATCTGATCTGATGATCTCCGCAAAGCAACGTTTAATTTTATAAATTATCTGCAATGTGTTTTCATGTTCCGAAAAGAAAAATGGGATTTTTTATCCCATATTTGGCCTTGATGTTTAAGCTATGAGTGTCCTGAAATTCATCAACATTAATCCAGCGAATTTGTTATGAAGCATAGCAAAAAAACAGGCTGACAGAGTCTTGCATCCACAACATTAGTTTGTATGTATCGATTGATATGAATTGAGCTCATTACTTTATACATTACAAAAAATAAACGGTTACTATCTACTCTTAAAACCATACTCGCATCACGTCTTTTACTGAGAAATATTTCCGTATTAATTTAGTTCGGGACACCGAAAATAAGTAATATTATTTATTTATTTTAAATTCCAACCCTTGAGCATCTTTTATTGAACATAACTTATTATAAGAAGTAAGCACAAAGTAAACAAGGCTCCACCTGACAAGCATCAGATTAATTTTGAATAAGCTCTCCGGCTTCAATTAAATTGCGAAGTTCCTTAATAAGTAGGTATCTCGTTTCATACTATTTTGTTTGAAAAGCGTTAATGAAATTCTTTATAAAGCTAATAATGAGGCGGAGCGATCATATTCAATTAATTAGGCACGTCACTTCAAATATCTTTAAGGTATAAGACATATCATTTTTAAGTCTTCGTACATTTCTCCACAAGAAAAAATATTTTTAATTACTAGTGACATCCAAGTCACATTCCTAGTCTAGGAATGTCACTTAGAGTGTAAAAAATCGAAAAAAATCGATTACTAATAATCGATTTTTTTCTGAGTATTTGAAAAGTTTTTTTTTATAAAGTAAAGAAAGTAAGCTAGTAGTAGTAGTAGTAAAGTAAGTATAGACCACCCTCAGTTCTTACCGAGGTGTCGTAAAAGGCGACTAAGGTAAGTTGACGTCAGGCAGGCGGCCGGTCGTAAAATACGTAGCCAAATCATGTGACAACATGTTGTAACATATTGTGCCGACCCCTCTTAGAGTGGGCAGGAAGGGCAGAAGAATGTGAATGTGTGGATTAGTTTGTGTTTTAATACAATTAAGAAATTTATAAAAGTAAATTCTTCATTCATTTTTCTTTCCTGATAGAAAAGAAAAAAAAAGTGAAAGCATTTCTTATATAAGCCTTCAGTCGCAGCCATTTCATTTTATCTGAGAATTGCCGTGTGCTAAATTTACTGCTATGGCCCATTTGGTGATATCTAAAGTATTGTGCTCAAATGGACACCGTTTTCAATATCGGTGAGATTGCGAAACATCAATCAAACAAGCTTATATATCGATTTTATTTTATCCTAGAGTTTTCTTTATTTCGTTTCTTTTTACAAAAGTAATAATAAAAAATATTTTGCTATAATCCGCGATACAGTAAATAGAAAATAGAAAATATATATAGTGCTAAATGTATAGTGGACTATCCGTTTTTTCATACCCGTTACATGCAGGATTCGTAAAAACACATGCACAAACCTCCACCACTGCCACCACAATACACAAGCACTACACACGTTCATATCACAAACTCAACAATCGTTTCGCCCCGCAACCGAAGCATCATTAGGAGATAGACTCCACGACAAAATCGCAAATCACTTTGCGATTCCGTCTTTACTGTGCAATACTTTTGTATTATGAATTTCCGCAATGTTTTTTTTTGTTTTTTATTTCTTATTTTAATCATATTAGAAATGCTAGAGTCTGTTTGCTTGTCTGTACGTTTTCACGGGTAAACCGCTTTAGCAATATTGATAAAATTTGCTAAAGTTAATACCTAACGTATTGGATAAATAAAATTTTCATATTTCCTTTGAGAACAGAACTAACACAGTTCATATTTGAGGGTACAGTAACACTAAAGGGCATACGAAATTCACGAATACGACTACAAAAAAAATACTTATAAAAGTCATACCTCAAATCGTGAAGTCTAACCCGCAAAAGCGCATGATCGTTAGAAAGCATCTTTAAGACGTCATGGTATGAAAAAGCAAAACAATTCCGTTTACGTCTTCAATTGAGTCGCAATAAGAGTTCGTGGTAGGCCTGCTGGTCAGGCAATCGTGAGTTTTAAAAAATGTTTTTGAAATTATCATGATATTAATGACTAAAGAAAACGTTGTGTAAAAACCTGTATCTATTAAGGCTTCTTCTTCTTCTTTCTTGGCAATATATCCTAACACGATGATGTTATAAAATTTTTGGAACCAATATAAAGTTAATTCTAAAAAAACGTGAACGTAAAACTTAAACTCTACTCCTTATCGCAAAATAGCCCGAATACAACAGTGAAATAGTAAATGTGACATGTCGCAACTTAACTGATTTTTATTTTATACCTGTACCTTACTAAATACAGAAGAAATAACATTTAAGTATAAAACTATAAATATAATTATTTTTATGTTTTGATTAAAAAAATCGTATCCCGAACTAGGTATATAAAGGCTTCGTTATAAAAGAAAGCAGCTACATCCTTCTATTCGCTATACTACGAGCAACTTTCCTAAACAGTCAACAGTGATAGTTTCGCTGACGACTTAAGAGGGAAGTCAGACCCATGTCACCGTATGACGCAATTTGTGCCTAAAACGTTTGTTGACGTACCCTGTGATCCCAAAGGTTTTGAGTTTATATTTTGAATTACTAAAACCAGGTAAAAATATTATTTAACTTTCTTCAATGCCTGAATCGATTTATAAGTAAAAGCTTGATATCTCGCTCCGCTCTAACGATAGTCTCTGTTAATCTAATTTTTAAAATTTCGCCTCATACTTTTTACTTTTATGCTTAATCGTTCTCAGTACTATCGGTTCATTAGTGGAAGAGGTTTTATAAGACTTGCTATACTTCGAATAAGTGCTGGCTATATTTCGAATAAGTTTAGAGAACACTACATTTCATATCTATATATTTAATTTTTCATTCATTATTTTGTATAGCTCATACATTAATAAAGTACTTTTATATTTGCAACAAAAATGTACGAGTTATGTCTATCTCAAATTACTTACACGCTAGTACAAATCATGCCCACATGGAATGGTCCCAAGAATGCTGGTAGCATTTCCGCCTTAAAACGATAAGCTGATTCTTTGAACGTCTCTAGTAAGGTATAAGTATATTTATAGAGTAAACATTTATTTTTGAAAACTGGATGCTCATGTGTAAACATTTGCATACATTAATTTACTCTAATCACATTATTGAAGGTGATAATGTGGCCTCAAATTTACTTCACCTACCTAGAAATAGTATCATCATCATTCATCATTCTCCTGCCCTTATCCCACTCTAAGTGGGGTCGGCACAACATGTTACAAACATGTTGTCACATGATTTGGCTACGTATTTTACGACCGGCCGCCTACCTGACGTCAACTTACCTTAGTCGCCTTTTACGATACCTCTGTAAGAAATGAGGGTGGTCTATTCTATGCAGCCGGATACCACACATCACGTACCTTAGTCGCCTCTTAAGACACCTCGGTAAGAAAAGAGGGTGGTCTATTCCATTCTGCCGGATAGTATCTATATCATATATAAAAATGAATATTTGACTGTATGTCCCTAAGACTCCGAAAGGGCTGAATCAATTTTAATGTCATTTTCAGATAATCTTTATATTGACACAGCGAATGTTCCTGTAAAATTTGGTAACGATCGGGGTATTTTTTTCTAACTCTTGAGTTGTTTCGAGGGTAATTCGAAACCAGATTGAGCCACAACAACGAGTGGCCGGATAGCTAGTATATAACAAACTTTTGTTGTAAAGATATTCAAATTCAAATTCAAATTCAAAATATTCTTTATTCAAGTAAAGAAGTGCTTTTGAATCGTCAACTTTACTGCTGGTTCGGAAAGCTGTTCCTACCGAGAAGAGCCAGCAAGAAACTCGGCGGTTGCTCTTTTTAAAATATAAATCTTAGAACTAGTTACATTTATTTATTACTGTCTTGTACAGGGTAGAAGTGCACCTATATCACATCCTTATCATCTAAGTAATCTTCAACAGTATAGTAGGCTTTCTGTATCAGCCTCTTTTTACAGTGGTTTTAAACTGCTGTAATGGCATGGCCAAAATTGATTTCGGAATTTTATTATAGAATCTTATACCCATACCCACAAACGATTTACGTACTTTTGCTAGGCGCAAAGCAGGAGTCGCAAGCTTATGTCGGTTCCTACTTTGTCTATTATATACATCACCTATCGTTTTATAAATCTTTATATTTTTTATATTAACGATAACATTTCATATTTGAACGATGCCTACGAAAAGCAATAAATTAAAAAAAAAATTTACGTAATATCTACTAGGCAATTACACTCGTAGCTGAATTAGAACGATAAGTACATAAAGTAATTTTCTCGAGAAAATAACTTAATTCTAAATGAGAATTGGTATTTTCGTCGGTAATAATCAGACCGCATAAGTCATTTACAGGTAATTTAACTAATTTGATTTTCCCCAATTTAACTAAATGTAGGTCAAATTATATAGTTTGTTTATCAAATCATATAAAATGTTTGTTTTCGCATATCATTAATGAGTGCATATTTATAATATATATATATATATAGTAACATATTTTCGACTTACAGCATTTACGTAAGTAAAGGGACAATGTCTGAAATATCTATAATATCCAATACCTGTTAGAGATCACTTACAGTAACAAGGCCGCCCTTACACATTTTATTTTTAATTATTTCTTTCTTTTGTATGTAATGTTGTATTTTTGGCGTAGGTAGTCGTTGTTTGGTTGAAGTTGATGTTACTTCTTTTATTGAGGAGCGAAATTAAAGTAAGGCAGGTGAAGATAAATTTATTATGGATACGTCTTACAAGTTTGCGTATTAATAAGCGACTGATTATAAATTGCATCTTTTATTATTTCAATACGGATATTTGAGATCCGCTGACTACGCGGTACAGTACGAGTATGTAATAAAAAATATATAAAATATGAAATTCGGAAACTGCTACAAAATTATTAGAATACAAAGAAAAGTCAGTTGGGCGGAAGTGAAGATACCTCGGACGGAATCCAGATAATGATTAATTTTTTTTCAAGTTGCTTTTTTTATGTCATCTAAAAAAATACCAAGCAAAGCTCGGTCACCAAACCGATTACGATTTTGTCGGGGAGCCTATCCTCTTGATCACGCTTCGGTTTGGGCGAAACGATCTTAAAGATTTTGGTGGTGGTTGTGTGTATTTCTTGTGTGCTGGTGGAGGCGTCTTGGGATGCATGAGGTGAATTGTCCGGCATTTGTAAGGTACTCGGTTACCAAGGTTCTTTAAGGCGTATAAAACTTTTCCTCTGTTTAGTTATTGTATTATAAAAATAAATCTAGTGTATACACAGCCGATAAAAATTTGTTAAATCGTTACTAAAAATCTGACTGTTTTGAATATATTTCGATAGCACTTCGCCCATAAAATCTGTGTAACTGAAATCATACATTTCAACGATCATAAACGCGCTCGACATTGAAAGCTTTTAAGTAAATACGATATATTTTTGATGAAAAACAAAATTAAGCTATCAGTTTCAAGTGCTTTATATTTATACAAATAAATATTTCCATTTGAATATCAAGTGAATAGTGAAAAATGAGATGTTAATTTTTTTTTAATCCATATATTGACACGGCGATGGTGTGAATACTGTAAGGATTAACAGCATATTGATAATTAAAAAAATAGGTAGGCAGAAGATAAAAGTGTTCAAGTTGATAAGTTTTAAAATAAAATTTTTACTTGACTAAATATAATGTATATATAGTAAGTACAATTTTAATTCGGACGCCTGGTTGATATAGGATCCCGGCGCAAGCGATACACCAGGTGCTTTTGATGCATCGATTAGCAGAGGAAGGGGTCACTGCTTACAGGGCCCCTTGTGATATGAGGAGGTATTGAAACACTTGAGTGCTAGATATGAACTGTGTTTTATTACCACGTTACATTTATATTTAAAGTAATAGAGTAGTACAAGTGTGTGTTAGTTATAGGTTTATACCATTACACCCGGAGATGCCGCTCTTTCGGATACAGAGCTGTTTTTAGCGGGGATAGTGGCAATAGGCAAAATGATACCCGTATAGTGTAGACACTATCTGTAGCGTGTAAAGCACTGTCAGATTTTTACCACCCTTGGCCGGTAACTATAACATGTTTTCCTGATATAAATAAGAGTATAGTACATCTTGTCTGAATTATATATTGCTGATATATATATAATTTTTCCCAGTTACCTTGTCTGCCTGAACTAACATAATCATAATAAGTAACCAATACCACTCGCTAGCATTTCACTATATTCGTACCGAATCTCATTGATATGTTGCTTCCGCGAAAACAAAATACCTACTAAAGAAACTTTAATCGAAGGGTGAAAGAGTGGCTATTAAAAAACGTGATGTGACATATAATATTTATATTACTTATTATATATTTTATTATATTTCATGTATTGATTCTTATTCGTTTTAACATTTTTAATGTTATCATAGTACTTGTTCCATATCATATTACTTATTGTAAACACACATGCACACTCACTTATATACACATTTTTGTATATATTATATGTATTATTTTCTTAGTTTTATTATTACTATTCAATTACTTTATTAAAGCACGCCTACATACGTTTTTATTCACTCCTGAAGGTTGGCTGGTAGATAATGATTAAAGCATTAAGCCGGCCTTTTGTGAAATTTCTTTGTATTTGCTTATATTGTAGTTGTTCAATAAAGTTTATAAATAAATAAAATAAAATAATACACTATCGCGCATTGACAAAAATTTCTCTTTAAAATAAATACTAAATTCCAATCAATATTCATTATATTTATTTCTACACCAAGTCATATCTCATCGTATAATTTTCACTATTATATTTTTTAGTTTAGTTTCATGAAACTCAAATTTAAAATACATTCAAATTGCAGCAAAGTTTAAAATATCGAATAGAGAACAAAGGAAGAATTCCAGCATCTATAATTTTTACAACTCTATTCATATAGATTTTATGAATGAAAGTATAACAAAGTATTTATTACAGACCCGTGAGATTTTGCATCTGCTCTGTTCTCTTTCGCTTAATAATTATAAAAACGATTTTTTTATGATCACTCGAGGGTATTTTTATCATAAAAAATATACATAGCCTTAATTATAAATATGAAATCCGTAGAAATCAAAGTACGGTAAATATTATTCAGATTTTTAAACAAACCACGCGAGTGATAATTGCCACGGATCTAAATTATTAGCGCCAGATGCATTATATCATGCGTCTAGATGTAAGCCTGGCCGCTTCGTTCTGTCTTAATTAGTAGTCTGTAATGTAGCCAAAAGCCAACCGTGTGCCTCTCTTCAGAGGATCATGGGTTCAAAACCCCGGCCACGAATGAGTTCTCCGTTGAAACTTATGCACCTAATTGGTATTTAAAATTTATCACACGCTTTTCGGTGAAAGAAAACATCGACACGAATCCTGTATTTCAATTTACATTTATTTATTTGCAGCAGATACTAATCTGTTGTGAAAACGTAAAAGACAAAAATACATAATAACCTTTATTTAACAAAAATGCATACAAAATATAATTAATAAAAATATACATGAACTTATATCTAAAGTTTTTACTGAACAGATGTACAAGTTTTCAAAGTGTTACATTTTTTGTGATGCATTTTCCCAATTTTGAATTACAGTGGAGCCCACACAAGGAGACCTGTGTCGTGGGTTCCGTGTGACTGAGTTGAACAGTTTGCTTTCATTAGACATTTAAAATGATTACATAGATCGACTGTTGCATTTATAATATTTGTAAGTATGGATTTTAAGAAAACGCATTTATTTTGTTTAATTTCAGACGACCGTTACAACTTTGTTCACATTTTATCATTTCTGTAATACGAATGGCTATTATTCGCAAAGGGTATACTTTTTTTATACAGCTCCATACAATTTGAAAAATGATAAATGTGTATAAAGACTAATTGAGCGCAAAATTTTAACATTCTGATGACATTTCACAATTGCTCGGCAAAATCTTCGTGGCAGCGATATTTCTCGCGGTTTTACGCTTCGAAAACTTTTGAAGAGACTTGTAATTGCCGTTCGTTCCTCATTGCTGATGTTTTTTATATTCTAAGTTTATTGCAAGGCAAGAATGTTTCTACAAAACTTTATGTTCATTAAGTTTGGTGGATCTTGGTTGGCTTGTTGTTGCTTGTATGTTAGCACTTGCTAAATTCGCATTTGAATTAATGTTTAATTATATATAGATGCAACTAATTGGTTTAATACTCCTTAGTTTAAAAGCTAACTTCACAAAAAGGATTTTTTAATTTAGTTTTTTAAGCTTTAAGCCGATGAAGTTAAGTAACATTATACTTTATTAATTTGTTTTGACGTGAACATTTTGTGTATTTCGTAGGTCAATTTTTAATTAAGAATTATGAAATTTTCGATATTAAATTTTTTTTTATTTTTTATTTGGAAATTCCTTTCATTCCAATATTTTAAAGTGGTCAAAACTGGGTGTACAAAAGAAGTATGTAGCTACTTTTCCAAAAGCAGAAAGAGATGTATATTAATTGTATAATTATTATACAAAACAGTTTTATACCGGTTACGTTTTGTGTCAACGCTCGCATAGGTTTAATCTTAACTCGGTGGGGAAGTTCAATTGGAATGCGTGGAAAGTCGAGAACAGTCTCTGTAAAACTACGCAAAACCACATTCACCCAACATGTCGTTACAGCAACACACCCTTTGATGAAGTTCATCAAAGCCTTACACTCTGTGACAAACGGTAAAACCGCAAATTTCCGTATCCCAAATTATTCTACTACGACAAAATTAATACATAATTGTCAACAAAGTATTCAATTAACAAATCGCACGTTAAATATTAAAGTAACCTAACTCAAAATTAGTTTTATTGAGTCAGATACATTATTCGTATAATCATTATTTCAATACCATTTATGACATCACGCAAAGAACTATTAAAAAAACTAGTTTTTTACGCTACGCTACGCTTTATTGCAATTTGGCACATAACAACTTTTATTAAATTATATCACTTCACGCGTGGGAAATGAGTGTTGCCAGTCCTGACGAAATTGGTATTAAAAAGGGTAATAGAGTATCCATCTTAGTATTATAAAAACGACAGTGTTTACTTTACATATGTAATTAATTACTTCTTATAAAATAAAGTCCCCAAAGCTGTCTGTCTGTATGTAATCGATTTTCTCAAAATCTACTGAACGGATTTTAGTATGGTTTTTACTAAAAGGTAGTGCAATTCCTACGAAAGGTTTAAGTTAATAGCACATAACCGTTTCATGTAAATTGAGCTGAAGAGGTCGTTTTACAACAATTTTTAGTGGGGGTAGTAACAAACCGGTGTCGATTTTAGTTTACAGGGGGGGAATAGGTATAAAAAGCGGTGTAGGGTATCAGACAGCCAGTCTTATGCCGCGACTCGAGCGACTATAACATGCTAAACATTAAATTTCACGCGGGCGAAGCCGCACGTATTTCTAGTTTTACATAAAATTAGAACTACGGAGTTTAAGGTGTTATTGAAACTGCGATTTCGCACCAAAAAACGTAGCACAGTACAGTTCAACTCTTAACGAGGTGGACAGACAACCTCAAAAAGGTTTCGTGGATCCAATCGATCAAAATAGCACAGGATCTATGAACAGAGAAATCGTATAAAGACATAGTCTAGTATAGTAGACTTTCATTGCACAAGGAAGTATGTATGTAAGTTAATATAATACTAACTTACTAGTGTTACAAATATCATGCTCAAAGCATCTGTCATTTAGGATATGTGAATGGCTGGAGAATCATATAGACTTAATTATCTAAGTAGTGAACTCAAAACAAATCAAGACCATTAGAATTCTTTCAATATCATGGAAATGAACTTTTGTTTGATGTGTTTTATTGTATTCGACATGGTATAAATAAACTGCATCGCAATAGTATCTAATCTACTGATAAACAAAGTGCATCTCAAATGAAAACATTCAACCGGCAGCCTTATCAAAAATACTATCATATTATTACGTATAGGTAAGCAATGAAACTTAATAAAAAAAGGTAAACAGTTTCTACCCACATTTTAAATAAGAGTTTCCATAATGAATCGCGCTCAAAAGACTGTTTCCTATTTCACTTAATTGAAATGCTTGCAATTTCATCTTTATGCTTATTTGAGCAGCCAATGTAACTGTTTTCCGTGAAATTTACTCTTTCACGTAAATGTCTTATTATGGCAAATAGTATAAAAAATATGGAAGTTAATTAGATGTAAATAGATAAATTTAATACCGTTGAAGCTCTCGTAGTCAATCAGATAAAGTAAATTTTCCCAAGAATTTGCGGGCTTGAAGTCCGGAAAGCTATAACTATTTTATAACAACTTATGTAAAGAATTTATATTGAAAATTCATCGTGCCTGCAGTGGATGAAAACTTTTTGAACATATATATAACATACATATGTCACAGTATAAATTTATTAGGTATTATTCGACAAGGCATAGCCTTTTTCTCCTTGTCTCACCATGTTCAATATTTGGTAGTAAGAGTTAATCAGTGAGTAAAACGGCACAGGCGAGGTGACTATTCGAAACAACGCGATACTGATAGAAAAACAAAATACCAATTACTATACCATATTCAAATCTTACAGCCTTAAAGAAGCTAGTTTTAAACCATTTATTACCCGCCATTACAAACAGTACTAGCTCATAGACAAAATTCAAATCCCTACAACATAACCCATTTGACTGGCCCGTTAGCGCAGTGGGTAGTGACCCGACCTTGAGCTCCGCGGGTCACGTGTTTGATTCCCGCTGAGGGCCAACATTTTCTATAAAGAATTTGTTGGTTCTTCGAGCCTGCGTGTATATTTGTATATAAGTATGTATTTAAAATTATATATGTAGTATATCTACAAGTTGTCCGCCACTCATAACACAAGTATTAAGTTACTTACTTTGGGGATGGACGACCGTGTGTGTAAGTGTCCCATATATTTATTTATTTATTCTATTTATATGACCATACGACATCAATTTTAATTATAGGTACATACACACCTCAGCACTGTACATATAAAAATCAGTTAATTCAGTGAAGTATTTTAGCCAAAGTTATTTTACGTTTTTAAAAATAGACACACGCTTTAAAGAGATCATACTCTAACAAGCATTCCAAATACGACACCTTGACCTAAAAACTAAATGGTTCAGGTGCGAGTAAGACAAAACAAGAATTATATTGTATACCCCCCGTTTCGCGCCGCTCAAGTTCATTGAGAAATTATAAACAAAGTCAGCTCTTAATTAAAATGATATTTATTTTGTTTGAAAATACATTTTATTAAAACTATTTCTAGGAAGATTGAAGTACGGCAAAATTATTTTATACGTTTAAGTGATCAGTGGATTCACTTAATGTCAAATCGTAGATACCATGTATATAATCATATCTAATAAGAATTCCTTTCTATCAATCTATCAATCCGTCACGGCTTTTACTTTTTGCTATCAAAACTGCTGGCACCTGTTTATGCATACTTATATTAAATTGCTAATGAAACATTGTAGCATTAAATTACATTGGTTGAACGACGTGTGTTGCATTCCACTGCAGCATGCGTTCATCGTAGTGCGTTTAAATTCATGAGATATTTACTTTTTAGTTTTATAATTTACTTCTATATTAAGGTTTAAAAACAATGAAGCGAAAATTATCTTTTCGGAACTCAAAGCGTTTGCGACTGCATTCACGAAACGATTAGTACACATTGTTTTAATAATTTAGGGCCGCTCATTCCTTGTCGTGGCAATTCGCCATCTGCAATGTATTAAACAAATTAATGACTGTTTCAATAATGATCAGTCAAGCTTATACAGTCGTACTAATTTATACATTATATCACTATAACTAGCTATGCTCGTTGTACGTTGCAAAGTTTTGCCACGTAAATTCCAACCTTGAGGTAATGCTACGATAAAAAGTAGCTTTTATGTTGCCCCACAACTTTATCTATTTTTCAATGAAAATCCCGTCAAAATCGGCTCAGCAGTTCCAGAGAATATTCTAATAACCTAAACCTTATTGAAGAATGACGTTACTTTTTAAAATAAAACCGTACAAAATTCTTGAGAATCTTTTGAAATTTTGAGATTTGGGGAAAATCGATAGCATACAGACAGACAGGTTTCGAAAGACTTTGTTTTATAATATGAATAGATCATAGAAGTTATATATACTACAAGAGATTAATTACAATCACGGATGTCTCGTACCTTTTTCAGATAATATTGCCACGCGTTCAGCCATTGGCGTGCATCCAACCCAATTCTCCTAACCCCCCTTTAGATCACGTCGCTCTGTCACAGGGGACAATGCTACATCTCGATGTCGTCTCTGAATCCAATTACTTACCTATAAAGCGGCTAGAATCACGCCAAGTCTGGCCAGCCATAATGTCCCATGTAACACCGCCCTATCCATTTGGAAATGACTTCGATATATCCTGGGTTATATAATTGGTTGTCGGTCATTGATGAATCAAACATCTTGAGTATATTTAACCAATATACGGCATATATACGTACATGACATAATACGTATATATTTTTACCTTTTAACTGTGTTTACAACAAATGAATTATGCCTAACTAACTAGTAAGGAATTTAAGGAACAGAGCAAAATCACCACTTTTGAGGAAATTTTATCAAATCGGACATGGTAAAAAATATGTAGACACCGACTATACTCACGTCTAATTTTATCGAGTTAGCCCGACTACTTTTGAACCCATCCGGGGCACTTATTTATGAGATCTTTACACGACGTTATCGAGGAAAAGGCATGCAGTAGCTCGCTGGGCGCGACTCTTAGTGACACAGTAAACGTCGCATGCACAAATTTCTTTGATGCATCTGACGACAAAGGCCATAATGTACGTAATAAGAACATAAGAACGTAATGGAACACTTCGAAGACGTGTGACCACCGCCACCACCATCCCGGCAATAAATTCGTAGATTTTAGCAAAATAATTTTACTATTATACTTTTGTATTACTTTCGAAATAAGACAACTTGTAACAAAAACCAACCAATAAAGAAAATACTATTGCAATTCCATGATTTTTATTTTCGAGATAAAAAACACTATCAGATAACCGGTAATACAAGTCAAACTTAAACTAATTCAGGATTCACGAATGACGGACGGACGAACGCAACCGAGACGTAAACTCATCTATTTTATTCTGCTTACACTCTAAAAGGGTGAAAGGATCCCTTCCGAAAAGGATTAAACTGTCCGAGCAATACTTTATATTACAGTTTTAGGATTTATCAAGTATAAAATAGAGATGTGTGTATTAAAATCAGATATTTTTAAGTATAGAATTACGGAAGCTTGGTCCAATTATATACGTTAACTAGCTGTGCCAGCGGCTTCGCCCGCGTTGAAATCAGCGTGTCAGATTTTTTTTCTAGAATTCAAATTTTAAACAAAAAAGTAGTTAGTGTGAGCTAATCATAAGAGATAGCGAAATGCTCGGAGTTTTTGTAGTAGTTTTATAGTTCTTAAATTCTCTAGTACATTACTTTAGCGTGTCTCTGCTGATTTACGCAGCGCACGCGACTAAAGCAGGCGAGTTTTTTAACAACTGCTCGATCTCTTCAACATAATACCGATATGCACTATTTCCCTGAACCATCCGGAAGTTTTGCACTATCTTTTGATGAAAACCGTACAACAATTCGTTCAGTAGATTTTGAGAAAATCAATTACATACAGACAGACAGCTTTTTGGGACTTTGTTTTATAATAAGTATAGTTTAATATTCATTCGATAGATCTAGTAATTCACAGCTTTTTTACCGCTGGTAGATTAAGTAAATGTATTGGATTCAGCTATTATGAATTTTAGCTTTACTTCTGTGAGCTATTCTAAGATTAAGTCAATCTTAAACTATACGAATGATTACTTGTATTTCTTTTTTAGTTTAGAATTATTCAGCGTGCGATTGAGCGAGCTATGATTGGAGTATCTCTACGTGATTAATTTAAATGATATAAGATTTGTAGAAGAACTGAAGTAACTTATGAGGTTGGTGGATGGGTCATGTAGTGCAAAGAATTGACTAAAGGGTCCTAAAGTGCTAGAATGGCAACCCTGAATCGGAAAACACAGTAGTCTCCCTACAAGGTGAGCTAATGATCTCAAAAACGTCGCGAAGAGCCGCTGGATCTAAGTAGCACAAGATCATGTTGTGTGGAGATCCCGTAAATAGTCCTATGTTCAGTTGTGGACTTCCATCAGTTGAATAAAAAGACGATCATACAATATTCGTTGTGCGTGGTTGTCGAATTTATCTACGAGAAGTCGAGACGAAACCTAAATCCATTTTCCTATTTTACGCAGTGGCCATTGTTGAATAAAAATATATGCTGGCGTATATTTTTTTTATCTCGCTTACGCTTCCAATTCCCAGTAACCTACAGTGTATCGCTACAATATCGTGCGTTTGCTCCAATGGCGCGATTTCTCAATATTTTACGCTTGGGATCGAACATCTCGGTCATTATCAACAATGGTCGGCGTAGAGGGTATATAAGCTTCCGAAGGGTACAAGGATACCGCGATAAAGCTTAATATTTTATCTAGAGCTCAGCTTTGGGTTTTCCCGGAAATTTAAACGGCTTGCTTTATTACTCATAAAAATATATTAATAGGGATGACGTTTGTTATTAATTAAATTATACAAAGATAATGTTAAGATTATCCGCGATACCCAAAGACATCGGTGTATATTTGAAAATCACAAAATTTTATCAGAAATAGACAATCATCATCCTCCTGCTCTTATCCCACTCTAAGTGGGGTCGGCACAACATATTGCAAACATGCTGTCATATGATTTCGCTACGTATTTTACGACCGGCCGCCTGCCTGATGTCAACTTACCTTAGTCGCCTTTTACGACACCTCGTTAAGAAAAAGGGTGGTCTATTCTATGCAGCCGGATACCACGCGGCATATCAGAAATAGACAATCGTTGCGTAATTAATTATACGTTAATATAACACAAAGTAATGGATTGTACTCTACTTAGTAAACATATTTAATAATTAGAATACAAACAGGATGAATTCAAACTTATATTAGACATATGTTAATAGGTAGAAAGGGTCATCAACTTAAGTCGAAACCCAATTATTTGTGAGCACTTTTTTTGCCAGGCGAGCATTCTGCCACTGAACCACTGATGCGCAAGCTGTGATAGACTAGCGGTGAGATAGTGCGACTCTCTAGAGACGACATAGGCTCAAACCCCGGGCAGGCACCAATGAGTTTTTCTATTTAAAAAATAAACTTACGTGTCTAATTGATAATTGCAATTTATCATACGCTTTTCGGTGAAGGAAAACATCGTGAGGAAACCTGCATATCTCTAGAGAATTCTAGGGATATGTGTAACCTACCAATCCGCATTGGGGCAGCGTGGTATTTCTTAGCGCCAATCTTTCTCTCCAGTAGTGGGCATAGTAACAGGCTGTTACTACTTTTTTGGTCTTTAAACAGCAAACGTAAACGGTGGTTATTAGTTTTTAGTAAGTGACGCGATAACTTCCAAAATTCCAGAGCGAAAGGCTGCGGCATTGAAAACAGTCTCTTAGAAATTCTCTAGTTGTCTCAATGTTTGTTCTACTTCGAGAAATTTGGACTTATTAATAAAATCCATCGATAATAGAGTAATTATTAAATTTCCTATCAGTTGTTCTCAATGGATGCGATATTTTGTACTGGTCGAATCGTTTTGGCATCCATATTAATTACAACTGCTCCTCGGTAACTAATCCTCGGTTTCTTTTGTTTTAATACTCTTTCTGATTCCGACATCAGAAGTTTCATGATCGTATTTTTATCGGATAGACACTTTTTGATCACTAATTATAAAGTGAATTATAATATACTAATTATTTTTAACTTAAATTTGAGTTAGATTTGGCTAGAGTTAGATTTAAGCTGGAGTTAGGTTTAAGTAATTTAACTCTTTAAAGGTTTCACATTATTAAAATGTTAACTTTTAATTCAGTCCCTTCATTGCAATACATATGTTCTTTGAGATTCATTAAAGAATAATTTCAGCAGTCGCCTGTTAAATCATATTTACCATCATTAAAAAAATACACAAAGAACACATAGACTTTACTGTTCCTTTTATGCGTCAATTGAATGCAAGAGAAATTGCTCTCCGTCGAAACTCACAAAGCTAACAAGCAATTCAGTATAAATGTACGTCACCGATAAAGTAATGAATTAAATCGTTACCAACATTCCCACTTAACTTTATATATAAACTTAATAATAAGTTTATATTTGTATTTATACCGTTCACAAGCTGTGATAGCCCAGCGGTGAGACCGTGCGACTCTTTCGAGGAGAACACGAGTTCAAACCCGGGCAGGCATCAATGACTTTTTCATGTGTCTAATTGATAATTGCAATTTGTCACACGCTTTTCGTTGAAGGAAAACATCGTGAGGAAACCTGCATATCTGTAGAGAATTCTGGAGATATGTGTTACCTACCAATCCGCAGTGGGGCAGCGTGGTAGGTCTTAGTTTCAACCCTTCTCTTCAAAAACGGTGAGAGGAGGCCTATTCCCAGCAGTGGGATTGTAACGGGCCGCTACTTTATACCGTTTTATAAGATAATTGTCCGAAATTATAAAATTAATCTGTTATCAACGTCCTTTATTAGGAGAAAATGTAATCTGCGAGTCTCTATTAAATTAGCCTTTAGGCTAATCGAATAGGGACTGAGTCAACTCACTAGACTAGGCCTTAATTAATGTCTGGTATAGATTGTATTAAGACACGCCTGGTTAAATAGATTGGAAATAACACCAATCTACCACTGGAAACTATTGTGACCGGAGGAACAAATATCAGTTACAGTCATAATCATTGGCATTGACAAGTAGACTGGCTGTTAAGTTTCACTGCTAATCTACTGGAGCGATATGAAGTTTTATAAAACCATAGGATAAAAAAATCAAATTTTCCTTCACACAACAGGAAAAACTGTGGGTATATTAAAACTTAAGTTTCATCATCCTTCTGTATTTATCCCGCTCTAAGTGGAGTCGGCACTACCTGTTGTCCCATGATTTGGCTACGTATTTTACGACCGGCCACCTGCCTGACGTCAACTTACCTTTGTCGTATTTTACGACATCTCGGTAAGAAAGAGGGTGGTCTATTCTACTCAGCGGGATACCACACGGCGGGTCGATTTACATTAGTCGCCTTTTACGACAACTCGGTAAGAAATGAAGGTGGTCTATTCTACTCAGCCGGATGCCACACGGTATTTTAAAACTTAAGTTTGTGTGTCCGAATTCACGGGTACAGTAAAATCAATCCAGTTTTATTATTTGAACCAACAATAATTTTTTTAATACTGTAATTGAAAACCCTTTGCACCTCATGTATATTCAAATTCAAAATATTCTTTATTCAAGTAAACTTGTAAACAAGTGCTTTTGAATCATCAACATCTACTGCTGGTTCGGAAAGCTGTTCCTACCGAGAAGAACCAGCAAGAAACTCGGCGGTTGCTCTTTTCCAACAATAATTCTTATCACTAGTTACATATAGTTATAAATGTCTTGTACAGGGTTGAAGAGAAGCTATATCCACACATTCTTATCTTCCATATATGCCAACCTTATTATGCCCTAAAACTAACTAAAAATCTAACTAATCTAAAGACCTCATTAAAAAGAGATTGTACAAATGGCAAACTTACCTGATTTTGCTATTAATTTAGCTTAATCAGATTTTGAAAGTACACCATATAAAGCACCAACTTGCAATTTGTTCAAATTGACTGAATTTAAAATAATAATCATAGCCGAGTAAAATCGGTAACATTCCATCAACCAATAATTCATCGATTAGATCAAATACTCAAGCTTCGATTCGAGATAAGGAAATCATAGAAATAAGCTTCTAGTTCCAGAATATTTCAGTTTAATTAATATGTTTTAATTAAACTGAAATATTCGTTCATCAGCTTATACGAGCATTTATCCTAGGACAAAATACACTTTACAAAGGGCTCTTAGTCAGATTAAATTTCCGGCGAGTCCACTCCGCTCCTAGAATGCCCTTTATTACCCCGTTACAAAAGGCTCTGCTCTTCAGAATTAGTATCCCGTACCCTCTCACGGTATACTTTTGTCCACTTTCAGGTACTTGTGCCGACGGTCTTCCTCTTTTTAATTGTTTCTTCGCTCTCCACTTGGAGTTTCAACGAATTTATTGTTGCTCTTAACTTTACGAGCGTCTTAACAAATGGTAATACGTAGTGCTGTGGAAATTTTTATTTTCCTTTACAACAAGTACCTATTCAGTGCATCGGCGAATTTATTATTTTTTTCTGAGAATTTATATATATATTTTTTTAATTCCAGATAATACATCCATGTTGTTAGTATAAATAACTTACAGACTATGTTAGTATAAATTTATTTATTTATTATTATAATTATACAACCAAAATTATTTTATATCTTCCATTCATGAAATACTGGGACTGCATATGCAAGCGAATCCAGTGCTTCTTTTTATTTATATGTAAGTATATAAATAATAAGAACATACTGTTGAGACTAATGGGATATAAGACATTAGTCTCAAAAGTATGCATTCTTCATAGGCATCGGATGTCTTATGTCTTATACATCCATACTAATATTATAAATACGTAAGTCGATCTGTGTGTCTATCTATGATACTACCCTGATAAGTATACAAAAGAGAAATTTAAAATTGAAGCTTATATCGCGGGCTAATAATATAATAATAATCGTTTATTAGATATCTTAATTTAGCATTGAATTAAAGGTTTAAATTACTCTAGGTATTAGGCAAACCCTGTTTTACAGAAGGCATTTCCTTCCATTATTACTATAAATTTCTGTTAGTATGTTTGTATGCAAGACAATGTGTAATGCATTATGTATGCAGCTGTTTGTCTACTCGCAAAACGTGTTTATGTATGTGTTAGTGTGTGTGTAATGTGAAAATTGAATATTCTTTTGAAACCTAACTCTTCTCTCCAAAAACGGCTATTCCCAGCGGCGGGATAGTAACAACCAGTTACCTTATTTTAAATATGGCGGCTACTGGTTTAGAACACTTGTGTTTGAAGTAAGCACAAAAAAAACGATAAGCTACGTACTCCCTTTAAACAGTTGAAGCGTTTTATATCACCGGTTATATTACGCGAGGGCGGCCCTGCATAGAGGTGTAAAGTAATTTCAGAATTTTATTTATAAATTATTACGTAAGTAAAAGTAATCTGGCTCTTTTAAAACCCATAATATTTCGTTAGGTTAGGTTAGGTTAGATATATTATACAGAACATTAAAATAAAACAATATTTTTTCGGTTTCCATTATTCAAATGATGTTCAGTAAACATAGAAAACACATGAATCAAAACAAATGAAATATATTTATGCCGTTATCTACGTGATAAAACATTTAGAAAATTTTATTTGTTTAAACTTCGTGTCCCAGTAGTGATCAATCCTGTTTCGAACTTGACTCAATCTGACTATTAGATTATCATTTTTCTCTGTTGCAACTGCTGTGGTATTCAAAAACATCTACGTGTTAATAGAATTATTAATTAGAACTTACGTACAGGAAATTGCAATTTAGGTACGAGGTATTGAGTTTATCACTAATTGTTTTAAATGAATAACATCATTCCAAACCGGTGGGAGAATTATGTTATTTCAAATGAATTTTAACGCTTTAAAATTGCTGCTATAATCGTATTGTTCTCCTGTGGGGTACCACTACGTGTAAGACATTTCGTAGTGCGTGTTATTTCGGATAAATAAAGATATAATGATATAAAGATAGAATGTGTTGTTATTACAGTGAATTAGATGTAAATGATTCTTCTTTGGATGTATTTGATAACAATTATAATAAATTTAAAGCACGCTTAAAAATGGTTTCTACATATATTTTACCCCTAAATTCATACTAAACATGATGTGTACACATATTTTTTGGATTACTGTCTAGTCTTAAGTTTATACATACATATGTTTTATCTTGTACTTCTCCGACTGTACCAGAGTACAGTCACAGAGTACAAAACAGATTTTGTGTACCTCTTAAAATAAATATATAAAACTACAAGCTCAAAAGCCAATCAGAACCTTAATTCACAGTTCTAGATAATTTAAATGCTTATGTTATAACCGAACCCAATAAAGGCCCAACATTAAGTACACACTCACTGTTATATAACTACGAGTTGATATAAGCGTTTTTATTACATTGGGGCGGGCCCCGAATAGAGGCGCAACGGTGAGGTCATTGTGAGTGTTTTGGGACCGACTAGCCATACAAAGTGACACTTAACACTTTATTAGGTTGTAATAAAACAAATATTGTTGTACTCTCTTGTGTCGGGGACGCGCATTCCGTTTTGGTCATAGAGTAATGATACTAGAATAGGGGAGTAACTAAAAGTAGTAAGAGCAGGTAGTAGTAAGTAACGACCTGTTAGTTATTTGTTGCGACTTACAGGCCTGCCTATGACTCTTCTACTCTAGTAGAATAACTCTGTGTATAGAATATGTTTGAATATCCATAGACGATTCCTATGCAATATATCAAACTCACAAACTTTAATTTTTTATTCTTCATGCAGATCTTATTTTTTATTATCATATTGTACTTCTATACTTATGACAAAACAATTTACCCAAAAGCTGTCTTTCTGTATGTTTCAAATTTTCGATTATCTCAAAATTTACGCAACAGTTGTATGGGAAGGTTTAAATTGATAGCACATTACGGTTTTATGTAATATAATTATTAAAGAGGTCGCGCATTTGTAGAAAAAAACCTCACCTGGGAGCTTTACTCATGTGCGCCGCGTAGACCTACATAAATATGTTTAAGTAATAACGAATTATAGATCTATAAAAATACTACAAAGAAGTCCGCGACAGCGAGTCTCTATCCCTTGTAGTCAAATTCAAATTCAAATTTAAATTTATTTATTTTTGCATAATACACGTACAAACTTAGCAAAAGGTGTTACAATTGTTCGTTTTAGTGTAATACCAAGAAATGGCATGAGAAACTTAACAGTTTAAGTAAAGTAAAGTAACGGCCTGTTACTATGCCCACAGCTGGGCTAAGACCTCCTTTCTCCGTTTTTTAGAGAGAAAGGTTGGAGCTAAGACCTACCACGCTGCTCCAATGCGGATTGGTAGGTACACAGAATTCTATAGAGATATGCAGGTTTCCTCAGGATGTTTTCCTTCACCGAAAAGCGTGTGATAAATTGCAATTATCAATTAGACACATGAGTTTTAATAGAAAAAATCATTGGTGCCTGCCCGGGTTTGAACTCGTGTTCCCCTCGAAAGAGTTGCACGGTCTTACCACTGGGCTATCACAGCTCAACGCTTGATTATCTTATCTAATATCGATGTCTTAGTATACCGAAATAACGAACAAATGCCGTTGAAATATGATCCAGTGCCCCATTTTTAACATCGATTTAATGGAAAATGCGATCTGTTACAGCATCGCAACGACGCGGCGTCTGACTGACGTTAATCGTCATTGCTTCCCGAATGAAAACAAAGGCAGTCCTATAAAAACGTTGATTTATGAAGTAAATGGGGGTCAGAGTCGTGGGTTGTTTCGGTCGGTATCGTGTTAATCAATAAATTATGCGAGATAACTGATATTCTGTCTGGCGTTTAGTGGATTGGCCGATGAAGTCATTTATCTCTCTGCATAAAATATTTACTCTATAATATTTACTCTGCATAAAGTATTATAGAAACTCATCTTACGGGTAAATGTTAAATAATATTTATACAAACAATTAGTATTTTGATGTATTAGGAAAAGAGATACCACCTTGGGGGCGATAAGTTTGGGACGGCTGGGAATGCTAGGAGCGAATGGGGGGTGATTGGTAAGTTTTAACTATAAAAGTTCAGACACCCTTGTTTAACTTACATCCAGAGGTTACTCACCATTATATTTTTATCACCAAAAGCGCATTATTTATCTTTTTTACATTTTATAACACAAGTTAGTCATTTGGAAGTCAACTTTTCAATAACGTTTTAGCCATCATCAGCGACTAAAATATATTATATCATTTTAATTATAATCACATAATATCAGAGTCATGTATTAACATATTTAATTTTGTGAATTATAATTAATGTATTTTTAATATTAACCCGCCGTGTGGTATCCGGCAGAATAGAATAGACCACCCTCCTTTCTTACCGAGGTGTCGTAAGAGGCGACTAAGGTATGTACCGTGTGGTATCCGGCTGCTTAGAATATACCACCCTCACTTCTTACAGAGGTGTCGTAAAAGGCGACTAAGGTAAGTTGACGTCAGGCAGGCGACCGGTCGTAAAATATGTAGCCTAATCCTGCGACAACATGTTTGTAACATGTTGTGCCGACCCCACTTAGAGTGCAATAAGGGCAGGAGGATGATGATGATGTATTTTTATATTAACTCGGCATTCAAAATTAATCAAAGTATGTCGATTAAAGCAATAACTTTTTTTACAAGATGTTATTCGGTTGGCGTCATTTATATCCCAATGCCATTTAACACCTTTTAACAATTAACGCATTAAAATTTCAGTGAGATTATTGAGGGCCGGACTTAGCTTCGGAGGGATTTTGTTCGTTTGGATGAGAGTCACAGAAGATTACGTAGGGTTGTCGTGCTAAAAGCCAGTTATTATTAAAATATCCTTTCCACATTTTTAATGTCGTTCATAGAACTTGAAGATAAAAACAACTGTTATTTTTAATAAGTCAACCGTACTGTTTAGATTTGACTATTGTTTTTCTAATTTCCCTTACAGTTTTTTCTATTAAAACCTTTTTTTTAGTTTTAAAGAAGAATTAAAAAGAGCCGATTGATCCCAACCGCGCGTTGTCAAGTTTTGCAATTAGCGATTCATTATCTATATAGATTAATGAAAGTATTTATGTAGAATGTAATGCCAATCTTGATTTAAGCTAAAGTTTAAATAAGTTTTATCAAAATTAGGTAAATCTTAAGATCAAGTCTAAAATGGCAATAAATAACAATAAACAACGTAAAGAATAAATTTTCATGTCTATTTTATTGTTTTAGGCTTGATTACCCGATTTTCTGCCAATTATTTTATATTGGCTTGTTTTCAGAGAATATAATCAATCTCCTAATAGTAGACACGTACCAATTTGAGGGTTCCTAAAGGTCACTTCCCAGCTGTTTAGTGATATATAGTAATTAATCATGAATTATTAATGTCTTTTAAATAGGTCACTACTCACACTTCGTGTATGTAAAATTGTTTATTTCTATAAAATATGACGTGAATATGTTTGTAGCTCATTTATTAAAGATAAACTTTCGCTTTTACTATGAGTAGATTTTAATATTCGAAAATAAAGCGAATGTTTTTAAGTCAAATATGTTAGGCAGGTATATAAGCCTCAGTAGTGCCAAATTGTAAATAATATTGATGCAGCGGACTAGCCCTGAAGCATAACAGGCAAACGGATATACTTTCGTATTTATAACTTAAGTGTGGATTTCGTAGCAAACCTACTATTTTATAAATTTGATTATGAAAAAGAAACTTAGAAACTTAGTTTTGGGGCGAAATTCTTGTGTTTTTTTTTCAACAGAATGGGCAGTAAGTCCGTGCTTGTGATATCTAATTTTCAATTTCACTATAGAGTAATGCTTGTTTGCATCATTACGTTCAAAAAATACCGTTAAATATATTAAATAATATAAAATTGTATTAATATAAAATTTGCTTGTTAAATAATCTGTCAATAAAGTAAGATTCCAACAAATTTTTTATACGTTTTTTAAAAAAATAGATAAAAGTATTACCGGATTTACTGCAGTCATCACACCATAGACGTATTCCGGCTACCAGCTCATCCTGAAACAATGAAAGGCAATAGTTACAACCGATTTTTTAATTATAACACGTTTTGTTCGGGCAGCTACTACCCTGTACAATCTACGGTTGATGGAATTATATTGAATTGATTGATAAACTGCGACGCTTAATTGATAGATTTATTTAATTGATAATTTATTGATAATAATATGATAATTTTTTTGATAGCGTGAGGACGCGCGGCCGCTAACGTCGTACTAACTTTAATTTTATGCAAAACAAATTATGTGACGTAAAATGATTTTTCATTTATCAAATGTACGGGCAAGCCCGAACACGTTTGCACTCGTAGGAAGTTCCGATGATCGAATATTAAGGTATTATTTATATCGCATTATATACAAACTTTTAACAATGCTTGCCAATCATTTCGTGTTATCGAAAAGATTGGAGTGTGTTACTGGAAAACCCAAATTTGGGCTGGTCATGGCGGGTTGGTCTATTACCTTTATCGTTTTAAGCGTCCTGGATGTTATTGTTCAGCTGATGTCGAACAAACAGTCGAGCACATTTTAAACGAATGCCCACGCTTTGGCGCTAAAAGGCTGCAGCTCGAATTTCATTCGGGTTAAAAAATCACCACCGCCAACTGAAGTTCACTGTTAAGTGATACACATACAGGACCGGAATTTGCCAACTTCTGCATATGGACCATGCGAGCGGTAGCCCATACCAATAAATAATCATAATTTGTCAACACTTATGACTTTATTTTTTTGTTTGCAAATGAACTTCTCTTATTTCGATTATATAGTATACAGTAAATATTTATTATTGTTTTCAAGGACCCTTAATCATGAATATCAGAGGGTTTTCTTATTATAATAAAAAAAAACTACAATGCTTTAAAGAGGATCATACAAAGACTCATGTCGATCGCAAATTGAATTAAATCAAAAGCAACATTGTAAAAAGCGGGTCGATCATCTCGACATCCCAGATGTTAGTCGAGGCGATGTTGTCTCCTTTACGATACCATTGAAGTTAGGAATTTGTCTCAATGCCGGCGAGTAAGCTATAAATATACTCGTTGCTCATTATTTATAGTTTTAAAAGTCAAAGAAAAAAACGACGCAAGCTTGCGGTTCTTGTTTTACGAAAATATACAAGTCATTGGTGGGTTTCGCCTTACAGTTCAATAATAAGAATTAGATATTATTGCTTTATTACTGCACCAATTTAATATCATTATTAATTCAAATTATAAATATTCTTTATTCAAGTAAACTTGTGAACACGTGCTTTTGAATCGTCAACTCTACTGCTGGTTCGGAAAGCTGTTCCTACCGAGAAGAGCCACCAGGAAACTCGGTGGTTGGTTTTTTAAAATATAAATCTTATAACTAGTTACATTTTGTCATTACTGTCATGCACAGAGTAAAAGCGTAATCCACATATCATTATCATCATAATAAGAAGAAACCTTTATTTAGATCACTAGAACGTAATACGCAAAATTTAATATTAATATATTTACTTTTCATAAGATAGCAATGCCAAAATAAACTGTTAAAAGTTATACAATTATGTTTTTTAAAAGTATTGCTGAATTTCTCCATGACCGTCAGTCATTATCAGTAGAAGTATTTTCCGGAACAAGCATTAAAGGCGTATGTAATTATATGTATGTATTTAGGTAATTAGGCGTATGTATTTAAATGTTATAAGAACTTTAAAACTTATTTAATTTTAAATGTAATAACGTTTAAGGTGTTTAGAAGGTTTTGTGCACAAGTATTCATTCCATGCTTTTAGTTGATAGCTTACTCGCTGGTAATCAGACGAACACTTTAGAGAACACTATAGAAATTGAACAACATTATAAACAAATATGGCACTTGACTCCATAGTAATAAGAATCAAAATATTATTCCGTTAGTTCATAATAAGATACGTTGAGACAAATAGAATAGCGTTCACAGTCAGTAGGGCAAACGTCCAAGTCCATTAATAAAATTGAATCAGACGAACATTCCGAGCACAATATGTGCACGTGTGGGGGTATATAAAGACTTCGGAATGCCAGAGTGCTGTGCATAGCTGACGTCACTATATGTCTGTCAAATTCTTACGCGATACGGACCGATTCGTAATTTACGACGAAAACACGATTAGTTTTACGCAGTTTTAAACATAGGAGTCTAGGTTAATTCTTCTAATAAGATTAACTTCGAGGACATTGGTTGCGTCGACGAATTTCCGCACAAAACACCCTTCAGCTACTTAAATCCAATATTACTTCAGTTAAGTGTAGTATCTAATCAATTCTCTGACTGGGTCTACGGTGGTGACTTCAGTTCTTTTGTGAAAAAAGGTTAACATATAATATTTAGGCTATTATGTTGAGTGATGTAAGCCGGTCGGTTTTCATCTAGGGGAGGAGAAACCGCGTCTCTCATTGCTCAAGAGAGCCATTAAAAACAATAGCTCCCAGTTACCATCCTGGCAAAGGCACAAAGGAGTTCCCTCTACTACACCGAGATGTACCGAGTTCATAAAATGACCATACACAGTCAAATTGGTTAAATAGGCCAAATAAAATATTTATTAGAATTTTTCGAGCCAAATATATTGAAAATGTGATTCTACGAGGTTTCAGAAATAAAACTTCGTAAATAATTACCTAAACCACATCCATACTCTTCATCTATAAATGTGTCCGGACTCTGCTTGATTGAGATGTCGTAATCCTCTTGCCCTTACCCCACTCTGAGGTTGGCACAACATGTTACAAACATGTTGTCACATGAATTTGCTACGTATTTTACGACCGGCCGCCTGACTGGCGTCAACTTACCTTAGTCGTATTTTACGACCCCTCGATAAAAAAGAGGGTGGTCTATTCTACTCAGTCGCATACCACACGATGGCTTATTTGAGATGTATATTCAGATGCAATAATATAACAGTGTAACACTGGTTTATTCATTCATCATTTTCTACGCGAGTATCAGATTTTTTTAGACCTTGCCGAATCAAAATTGCTTATACTCAAAAAGCGATTAAAACTTTTATAACACCCGCCGTGAAATGCGTATATATCTATATATGTTTTGTTTACTAAATTATATACTTCATTAGGTTCAGAGTCCATACTGAAAAAATGAGTCTTTCCGAACAATGGAGTGAAGCATTTTATATGTCCCTGTGACTGTGACGAATATTATGTTTGTTAGGGTTATAATGATAAAACGACGTTATTATTTGCTAAATAAGATCGAAAAATACGTCCGAATGAGCGAGTGATGCACATTGTATTTTTCGCTTATAATGGCGGTTGGATTAGTTTTTATTGTATCCATAACTTGTTGAATATGTATCAAATAAAACATTCATTCGCGGTTTAGAGTATAATATTTACACATGTACATCATATAAAATTCTATATTTTATAACAATCCGAAGACTATGAAATCATTATTCTCCTTCTCTTATCCTACTCAAAGTGGGGTCGAACTATGTATTTCATCCTCCATTCTCTTCTATCGTTTCTAAACCCTGATAAAAACATTGAAACACTTCTTGAAATAGCTTATAATCGTAGATTTTTCACACCTCATGAACAATACGGAATAAATTTATTTAAGCTTCCGTTTCAAAAGCCATAAAGGCGTTTTATGCTGTAACCACAGGGAACTGTGAATGCGCTTCAATCTCACTACTCTAGCTTAATAACATTTTCATATTCCAACAGGAAACTGTATATACGAGTGTATATGACTCGAAAATTACGTACAATCGCCTACACGAGACATCTGTCAAAATTATTTACGCTTGTGTCAACACCTATATTACGCGGTCTCAAATAGAATTTGTGCGACTAACGAGCAGATGGAAATTTTGTACTAATAATAAAATGTGAAGTTTATCCATGTTGATGGTAGTAAAGTTCTAAATCAAAATTAATTGGCGCCAAGACACTGTTATTGATATGTTTACATTTTATATTATAGAATTAGGTGTTACTTTGCGGTGATCCAAAAAACAAAAGTAATACTAACTTTTGTACTATACAAAATCGCAATAATGCGATCTCGTTGGGAAGTCTAGTTCCTGATGATACGTCGGTTACGGGGCGAAACGATTCTTGAAGTTGTGATAGTGAATATGTGTCATTATTGTGTATTGTGGTGGCGGTGGTGGAGGATTGTGCATGTTTTTTCAAATACTATATGTAGCAGATATTAAAACGGATAGTCCACTTATACTTTATGTTTACTTTATCGTCGATTATACCAAAATAATTTTATTTTTACTTTTGTATTATGATCTCCGCAAAGTAACACCTAATTCTATAAATTATTTACTACAAATTTATTATTTATAAATTACATTTATGGGGTATTTATTTCTACCTGAAATGTTTATAATGGTTTTAACAAACCTTATAGCTTAGAAGGTGGTTTGTAATATGCTCTGGCAATTGTAAAAATACAAACAGGTTTGTAAGAGACTTATTTTTTTTTATTTGGTTTTATATTTAACATATACCAATGTTTAATATTAAATACACAACAATGTTTATATAAAAATTTCGCATAATCATGAAACTCGAAACCGCCATCATATTATTAAATACTTTATAAACTTACGCAACGACAATATATACCTCGAAAAATTTATTCATAAAAATTTCACAAAACACTATATATCTTAATTTTAGTGAAAATATAATGTAAAA
The DNA here is from genome assembly GCA_947086505.1 of Morpho deidamia. Classification (NCBI taxonomy): domain Eukaryota; kingdom Metazoa; phylum Arthropoda; class Insecta; order Lepidoptera; family Nymphalidae; genus Morpho; species Morpho deidamia. The sequence goes on from CAMTZC010000003.1 coordinate 5,975,148, forward strand.
TGATGAGTAGCGCCCATTCATTCTAGTTTTAACGTGAATTTTCCATTTCACAAACATATGGGGCTTTGAAACTTAAAAAATCATTTGTTACGGGCTTTAAGCTGCTGTAGAACACTTGACAGCGGATGATTTATCGTCTTACTAACGCTACAGACACCTAAACTTTAACAATTATAAGTAGTATATTTCACATATATGTAAAAGCAGCACGTAAAGGAAGTGCTAATATCGTTAAAGTAATTTAATGAAACCAAAAAAAAAATTGTTAACATAATAATTTAAAGCACTATTCCAAATATGCAAACTATAACAAATTTACACACGCCAGCAGTCATGTTGATTGACTGACTGGCCCGTTGGCGCAATGGGGACCCTGCCTTCAGCTCCACGGGTCGCGGGTTCGATTACCGCCGAGAGACAACATTTTCTATAAACAATTTGTTGGTTCTTCGAGCCCAGGCTATATTTAAATGTAGATTATACTGGGTGTGTAATTAAACTTATATACGTAGTATATTTACCAGTTGTCCGTCGCCCATAATACAAGTATTAAGTTACTTATTTTGGGAATGGACGACCGTGTGTGTAAGTGTCCCATATATTTATTTCTTTACTTATCTATATTTATTGTTGTTTTGCTTGAATTGAATTAAATTGAGAGTAATTTCAAGTATCACAATTTTCTATACAGAAGGCCTTACGTGTCATCTCGGATACCAAGTATTATGTGTAGCTTAGGATGGCCTAGCGAGTATTTGACAGTGGAAGCTTCTGAAAATGAAAGTTCACTCCTTTGTTCACAAAAATGGACCGAAGTTCTAAATCACTGACTTTTCAAAGTCAATAACTGACATGTCGTAATACCCTTTCACTTAAAAGTTGTCTTTCATCTTCTCATAGTGCTTTACATTAAATCATTGATATCGATTAGTACTTGTGCATTTGGTATCGAATAATCAATATTGTCTAAATTTTTTGTATATTTATTAACTTATACTATATGCACCGATGTATTGCAACCGCCGAGTTTCTTGCTGGTTCTTCTCGGTAGGACCAGCTTTCCGAACTAGCAGTAGATATTGACGATTCAAAAGCACTTATTTACAAGTTTACTTGAATAAAGAATATTTTGAATTTGAATAAAGATATCTAGTTAGTGTAAAGATGTTTTTTTTTTAAATAAATGAATGGAAACTTTATTGAACAACTAACTGTCATAAATAAAAACTAAAAATAATAATAATAAAAAATTGTACAAAAGTAGTAATACAATCTCTTGCAGTACTCTTCCAGAAAACCAAGCTGATTAAAGGATAGTGCTACAGATATATAGTTTGTTGTTTATATGGGTGGTGTTTATATGGGAAAGAATATTAATTAAGATATACAGATGATAAAGAAAGTATAACAGAAAAGTATACTTCTATTTTTATTTATTTTTTATATTGACCAAAAAAATTTGGTTATGGTTGTGTGTATTGCTTGTGTGCATTGTTGCAGCTGGAGGCGTCTTGAAATACGTGTGGTGACTTGTCCTGCATGTGTAAGGAATGTGAATTTTGCTTGCTTCATACACTTAGCATTACATACATTCTCTTAACACACGCGGTTTATAAAAATATTAGGTCTGTTACAGTTTCTGTAAAATGGAATTTCGCAAAGTGACGCCTGCTTCTATAAATCATACAAACGCCTGAACATATTAGTATTGTAGTAAATATATATATATTTTTGGACTGGTATGTGGTTTTCTGTTATTACTATTTTTTATATAATTATTTGTAGCCTCTACAAAATCGGTCAATAGTTATAACTTTTTCTTTTTCTCACTTTTGTGCTATAGGTAAAATCAAAAATATATAATTTATATTCGTTTATTAAAGTTAAAAAATGATGACGTAAAGTAAGATAATAATATGAGAAATAGAGACAAAGCGTCGGGGCTTATGAAGGGCGGCCATCGTTTTTATCACTTTGCTTGAAAAACTTTAATAAAACGGAGACACGACGCGCAGGTGAGATATTACATTTTTATGTACAGGTTGCTTTTTAATATTTTGCCATCCTATATAACGAAGTGGTTATCGTGTACCGAAAAAAGAAGCAATTTCAAGTAAACGAGTCCCAGCGTAGTACATTTACAAGTGTAAAAAATCCTCCGAGGAGACAGCTCTAATTTTAATTTTTCTACAGAATATATACAGTAAACCGTATGATTAAAACGCTATCTACTTATATCATTATTGTAAGTACAGTACTTATATGTCGGCGCAGTTCCATTACACAGTCTTTATTATCCATATTTACTTATTAGATGAATATAGAATGAAACTTTTTTCAAAAAAAAAAGATTCACTTTTATTAATATCACATCACTTTTTAAACCTTATTCTGGCTGAGTAACAACGACTCAATGTTAAATTGATGCAGATCTAACAGCAAGCAGTCTTAAATAATAAGCAACTCTCCTACGTCTAGCGTTTTCTCAAGACGAGTTGCGCAATTCAAAAAAACATTTATTTACTATTAAATTAATATTACATTAAACATACAGATAATATCATTTTATGTTTTTGTAATTAATTTTATACAATAATAATATTTATCATATAATAGTTACAATTTTTAACATTAATATTTAAAAAATTAAACATAAAATTGACTATAAGTTTATTTTATCACGCGAAAGGCTAGCCGCCCATATATACATTATCAATCGAATCAAAGTTAATTCTAAAATAGTCTTACACCTACACCACAATGCTCAGCATTCCACGTTATAGAGCCTTACTTGATTCAAAAAAATAACGTCAAACCATAAATAAAAATAATAAAAAATTACGACTTAAAAATATGCTCGAGACAGTGCAAGAGCGATAAGTCTAATTTTAAACGACTTAATTTGACTAGTAGATCTTTGAACACGTCGTACCCAAAACTTTTCAGCAACTCTAATAAGATAGTCTGCAACAATTAAAAAACTCATCAAAATTATGTTCGTGGGTAAAATAGAGGGCTTAGGTCAAATTCCATCTTACTAAAATCTTTGAAATGGACATGATCTTCCACAATGAAGTTATTGACTAAGAAGTATACCTATTCAACCTCTTTGCTTCGTTAATCTGTGAAGGTAACGGTTCAATATAAAAATGGTAAGCTTTCATATACGGCTAAAATAATAAGTAGACCCTGGATTCATCGGCAGTAAAGTAGTTCAATTTTATTTAAAAATAGTTTCCGTCCGTCGCAACTGAACCTAATTTAAAATAACAATAAAATGGCCGATAGAAAAAATCCGACGGACGGATTGCCGTGAGGCAAATAGCCAAGCCATTAATAAAATTGAATTAGTGACCCCGTATTGGCCGACAATAGCTGGTCACAAAGCATTTTATAAATCTTCCAAACCGAATCGAATCAAAAACATTGGCTGCTACAATAGAACAAAGGGCAATTTGCTAACGAGTCTTTTGACAGTTTTTGACGCGGAAAGATGGATTATTGTATACTTTTTCGAACCGTATACACTTTATAAATCGTTTGTGTTTATAAAATATTTTAGAATTTATTTGAGTGCTTTTAAATACAATGTTCTGAGTGATTTAAAAAAAATGTTCAAATTCGAATTTAAAATATTCTCTATTCAAGTAAACTTGTAAAAGTTCTTTTGGATCGTCAACTCTACTGCTGGATTGTAAAGCTGTTCCTACCGAGAGGCAGAAAAAATTCAGCAGTGGCTCTTTTTAAAATATGATTCTTATAAATATACTATATGTAGTCATTAATAACTTGTACAGGGTCGAAACGGGGCTATGCATTCTTATCATCTATGTAATCCTCAATATTAAATCAAATTTTGATAAAAACAGCGTCACGGCCATCACAACAACATAACCAACTTTAAAACAACATGCAATGTCGATTTCTCGTAGAATAAGGAAAAAAAAATCCCTTAATAAAGGTAATACGATAATTCCGTACGTATAGTAATGATATATATCCTGATATCAAAAAAATATAATATTATTTATATTTATCCTATTACTTACTCAAGTTTTATTACTAATATGCCATTATATGATATCAAATTATCAGTATAACATCGACTGATCAGTCAACAGTGAATCTTTAAGGGTCTTTTGTAGAAAATATATTTTTGAGAATTTTTCGGAGCAATAAACAGTGTACCATTTTTGATATATTCCTTTTTTTATATTCATCGTCTCTTTAATGCTTAGGTCTTCATTCAGAAGCAACTCATTTTAAAATTGTCGATTCACTTTAATACTCTATACAAATTTTTGTTCCTGCGCCTTTGTTAAATTTAATATCGAGTTAACAAATAACCCTATCTCACTCCCTATTTTTTCAACTAACTATATCCATTCAAAATTAACATCGACTGGTTGATTCACTCGGACATGAAAGTATGAGAAAGTATACACATAACACTCTACCAAACGCCAATTCCCGTATAAATTAGTTGCATTTAGATCCGTGTCAATGAAATTGTATTGGTGCCATTTTCGTCACAAAAAACTATTGTTTTACAGTGAACATAACCATTCCATTTTTACGACCCGTGAAGAATATTTCCACATCAATAAAAGTTTCGTTCATAGTCCATTAATTACAAATGGGTAACAAAGTAATTGGGTGTGCCTATAACTGCTAAATAAAAAGATAAAGTTCATGTTACTGCAGAAAATATCACCGCCTGCTTGTGAAAATTTACACACCTCTATTTTTATGACTGTTTAGCTAAGGTTTAATTTTATGCTGAAATATTTTCCAATGATAAAAAACAATAGGATAAAAATCTTAGATTATTATTATCAATTATCAATATGGAAGAAAATGGTTCACGTCTTATTTTATCGGGTTAGCCCGAATAGTTTCGAGCTCATCCGGGGCACTTATTCATGAGCTCTTTACATGGTGTTATCACGGCGGGAACGGGACTTCATGAATAAGTACCCTGGATGGACTCGTAACTAGTCGGGCTAGCCCGATAAAATAAGCAGTGAGTAGAGACGATTTTTATACATAAGCTTTATCGGTCTTAGTTACTTAAAATAAATTATTTGTACGGTTGCAGTACAAATTGGCAATTCCAACATGGTGAGACTCAAAGCATTTATCCAAGTATGTCTTCGATTCATCACCACTTCACTATAAAAGAATATGATTAAGTGCAAAAACTAATAATGCCTGCAAGACAATGATACTACTTGTTCAAGACCATATATATGAACATACAATCCCACCGAAGAAACACCTTTAGTATTAATGATGTTGATTTCTGATTGGCAACAGACGTCGGTCTGTCCAACTCACGTCATAAATCAAGACGTTCCCGCAACAGAAACAGTTTTGTTTCACTTATTCAGTTTATTACTAGTGCGTTTACTTTGTAGATTAAATGCTTCCCACTTGTATATTGTTTGCAAGACAAAAATAATTCAAGGTCGAAAAAAGACAAACTAATTTTTATTAAACGTCTTGAGTGAAAAGCATCCATCCTAAAGTGGTGGAATGGCGACTCCGCACCGGAAAACGAACTATTAATTGACTTACCATGAAATTGATATATGGCCTAAAACGGATCCTGGCTGGAAGCTGCTGAATCCTGCCGATACAGCATTGTGTAAATTGGAAATCTCTTGGAAGTACGTACCACCATCACCGGACGCCCATCAGTTTAAAGAGAAGAGGGTGAAATCATATCTTATCTTGGAACGATCTCTTGCGTTTTCCCTAAATTTGGGGACTCAATTTATTTACCATTGTTATATCTTACTTTATTGATCACCATAAATTATGATTACGTCATCATTCTCCTACTAGCATTCCAGTCTAAATGGAATCGGCACATATTTTTTATCTACCGTCTTCTATCATTTGTCAACTCTTTCGCATCGTTTTATACCTATGCATTTCTATACTTCGCACAATCCAATCATCTCTTTCTTCAAAGGGCTTCCTCTAGTCACATATCCATGCACCTTCATACTTAACACTCGTTTGGTCGCATGATTTTCATCCCTCCTCATTATTTGTCCATACCATCTTAATCTTGCACTACACACACAGCGTCTTCGCCGGCGAAGATGAGGTCCCAGTTATCTGACGTCGCAATGACTAATCAAAGTCTTACATAAGCCCTCCACTACGGGTCGCCCTAAGCCGTGGTCCGGCCTCACAGGAGGCACCCTTAGGACGACGTTCCCCGACGTTAGTAGAGCTTCTGCGCTCTACTCTCTGCATTTCGCAACCTCGACGATGCTTCTGCGCTCGTCTGTCCCGCTCGGTGACGCTGTAATAGCCATTAGGGCTAAGAGCATACAGTCAGTTCGAAAAAAAAAATCTTGCACTTATCGTCTTTATATAATGGGGGCAACTTAGTGACTTCCCCTAATATAATCATTTCGTATGTTATCCAGTAATATTAAATTAATAGAAGGTGTTCACTCATCGTTAATTCGTATTTCGCGCGCTTGGTCTGGCCGATGACAACGCTCTGTTGAGCATACCGCAGTAACGCATCGCCATTGGTCCCCGACCGAGTAAGTTGGCGCTGGGAGCTGCTACGCGAAGGAACTCGACGTGTGCTCGAAGCTTATACTCGTGGTGTGAACATCAAAATACGTTTTTAAAGCGCTTATATATTCCTTTCTCTTTAACAAACTACAAACTTTATTATTATCGTTATTTAAGAACATTGTAGCTATACATAGTGTTAGTGAGTGCAGTGTATAGACTTTTCAACCAGCCAGCAGGCGGTACCGCCACGTGCCACCTCTTCATCGGAAAATCACCATCTTCCTCCACTAGAGGCTACCAGGCGCTCGGTCTGGATAGCCACGTTACTGCGGTAAGTGTAATTGTAGTTGTCCAGGCCAAAGCGATAGGGAACACAACGTTCATCGGCGGAACAATCTTCTACCATCGGTGTTCCGACCCAGTGTGTCGTTACTGGGCCCCCCACGGCAGGGCCTTTTCGCCACATTTTTTGGTGCCGAAACCCGGGAAAGCCTAGTAATCTCACTGTGGAGTGGTATTTTCAAAATTCGTATTAATATTGCTGGTATTTTTCGTTGAGTAAAATAGTACTATTTCCCATTAAAATCATATTATTTACGTATTTAGTGCATATAATCACCTAATCCTAATTAAAACTAATCTAAAAATCATAATTTCCTACCAATTCGAATCATATATCGTTTGTAATCATACATTTTTTCTTAAATACGTAAAAATAAAGCGGCCATTTTGTGCATAATTATTTTGTGCAATAACTCGTAACTTATTATCTATGCATTCGTCCATTATGCTATTAAAGACTTAAGAGTTTAGTTCTTTACGTTGCATTTTGTTGTTTGTTACTTATCTGTGCACTAGTAGCTACATTCGTTCTATAAACCTATTCATAATACGCGAAGAGCGGCGAACGTTTGACAGATTGTGTTTACGTTCATCGAAATCTATAAGCAGCTTTAATTTCGAGCCAATTCGTATCCGTGGAATAGTTAAATTGTTGCAGATCACATATAAACAATCTTATTTTTCTAATTATCGGTGTTTATGTGTATTTATCGGCTGTGACAGTTTTATGTTCTATACATCGAATTCGGATTACTTACTACACATACGAACAGGTACGTAAACAATCATAAATTTTATATTCCTATTCGGTGTTAATGTACCTATTTAGTGACTGTAGTGATTTTCATACGTTCATTATTACAGATCTTATATGAAACAAACTATTTTTGTTTCGCGGTGTTTCATATTACATTAATAATCGGCTGTAATAATAAATTAACCGGTCTTATACAAATATAAGAATCGAAACAACTATTTCATATCGAGATAGTTTGTTAGTCAAGTTCACACGCACATCTTTCTGATTAAACTTTATTTAGTTTATACGGAGTTCAGTTTCTTACATATCGCAGTTAAATATAATAAATATTACGTTTTCAAGCGGTCGGCAGCCACTCGCTTGCGCCGGCTAGTCTAATTATTCGTAAATACGAAATAACATATTTAATTTTTGCGATTTTTTAATCGAAATATCAAAATGGCATTTAATCCAAAGCGTACTCTCCGTAAACTTAGTTCTTCGAGTAAATCTAAAGTAAAATATGCGGCAACAGATAGTTATACAATTCAAGATTTACCTTCGTTACGCAGAAAACGTACTATTGCGTTGAACCGTATGTCTAAAGCATTAGAGGTCGGATTACAAGCAAAAATCGATGTTAGTCAATGCGATTTGTTTTTGTCATACTGCGATCAAGTAAAAAAATTTACATCTGAGTTTGAGCAGGCGCACTTTTCAATTCTTGAACTTGTGGGTTCATGCGAGGAGGTCGACGATGATGATGATGATATTCGTACTCGTTTTGATGACATTCATTTTCAAGTTATGTCAATACGGCGTAGTTTAACGAGCAACGTTTTAAATACATCCAACTTGTCAAATATACAATCTGATAACAAATCATTATCAAACATTAGACTACCGAAAATTCAGTTACCTACTTTTTCTGGTGATTTGAAAAAGTGGCCCGAGTTTTTTGACACTTACAACGCGCTCATTCACGACTGCTCTTCTCTTACCGATGTGGAGAAATTCCACTACTTAAAATCTTCTTTAAGCGACGATCCGTTAGCATTTATTCGCGCATTCCCTGTGACGAGTGATTATTACTATGATGCGTACGCGGCTTTGGTTGCGCGATATCAAGATAAGCGTGAGTTAGCGTTCACTTGCTGGAGGGATATTTTAAACGTTAATTTCAACCTTCAAAACACAAATGCGTTTCGTCGATCGTTGGATTGCATTGATGAAAATTTGAACATTTTAAGAAAATTAAAACTCCCAGTCGAGCAGTGGGATTTCGTTATCGTCTATCACGTTCTATCAAAATTAGATGCAAGATTGCGCCGTGATTTTGAGGAGAAGTGCTGTAAGTCTGAATTTCCTAACTATTCACAGTTAAAGGAATTTTTACATTCAAAGTGTGAAGCACTTGTGCGGGATAGTCATTTCTGCGACACTTCTAAGACAAAAAATACGTCGAAGGAATCGCCTAAACCTTCACTCAATTATAATAATCGTTTAAAAGTGAATCATACGTTAGTCGCAGATAATTCTAATAAATCAAATCAAATCGTAAAAGACGATAGTAATAACAAACCGGTCGCGAAATGTTCCTTTTGTAACGACTTCCATCCGATCTCCCAATGTAAATCTTTTCATTCTAAATCCGTTGACGAGCGGATGTCTATCGCGAATGATAAACGGTGGTGCTTTAACTGTCTTAAACAGTCGCATCAATTAAAAGATTGTAAATCGATTTTCCGATGTTTGCGGTGTAAACACAAACATCACACGTTGCTTCATAAGGATCGTATTAACAATTCGACGGATACTGATTCAAACGCGATAGCCTCTCGGTCTGTGTCTCTAGTTGCTAAGGGCGCAGGTTCTAGATTTAGTAACAAGGTTTCGAATACAACGGTCCTTCTTGCTACGGCTATAGTTCAAATACAAGATGCGAGCGGTCAGTATCATTCTTTTCGCGCGCTGTTTGATACCGGAAGTCAAAATAATTTTATAACGTGCCAGGCAGTTCAATGCTTGAATCTGAACCCGGTCTCAAGCGCAGTGAACATCAACGGTATAGGAGGGATGGCTGCAGATATATCTGGTGTAGTTCGTTCTACAATTGCATCAAACAACACGTCTTTATTCGAAATTGATCTGCACGTCATCTCAACTATTTGTGGTGATCAACCCGTAGCTAAACTTAATACAAAAGGTTGGTCACACTTACAATCCTTACCATTAGCGGATCCAGGTTTCGATATTCCTGGACCGATTGATATTCTTTTCGGAGCAGACGTTTTCGCCGAATCGCTTCTCAGCGATTGTATTAAAGGTGATGGTTATCAACCACTTGCGATAAATTCGGTATTCGGTTGGCTTTTATTGGGTAGAACGCCTCTCGTATCTTCATATTCGTTACAAGTTTCATCAAAATCGGACGAGCTGGCTTCAATCGTTCAACGTTTTTGGGAGATTGACAACGTACCCCAGGCGTCATCTCTGACACCCGAGGAGCTTGCATGTGAACAAGCCTTTATCGCTGAACATTATCGTGATTGCTCTGGTAGATATGGAGTTCGACTTCCATTCAAGGACAACGTAGAACCGTTATTTGACTGTTCTCGCGATATAGCATTGAGGAGGTTTCACGCCATCGAACGGCGTCTCTTACGCGATCCTCTCTTACATAAAGAATATTCGGACTTTATGGAAGATTATCGTCAATCCGGACACATGTCATTGGTCGAGGCCAAGGACCAGAACAATAGAAAATACTATATACCGCATCATTGTGTTCTTAAACCCGAAAGCGCGACAACTAAGTTACGCGTTGTTTTCGATGCCTCGGCTAAGGATGCTAAAGGAGTTTCCTTAAATGATACGCTTTTAACAGGACCTAAACTTCAATCCAACATCGTTGAGGTTCTTCTTCGTTTTCGTTTACACGCGGTTGTGTTTATGGCTGATATACGTCAAATGTATAGGCAAATTTTGATCGCTGATGATCATAAGGATTATCAAAGGATTTTGTGGAGACCAGGTCCCGATCAGGTCTTACAAGAATTTCGATTAAATACCGTTACCTATGGTGTTTCATCTGCACCCTATCTGGCATGCAGAACTCTTAAGCAATTGGCAGAAGACGAAGGCTCTCGATTTCCTCTTGCTGAGCAAATTCTATCTACTGATATATACGTAGACGGTGTTGTTACCGGTTGTGCTGATCTAGACGCTGCTATGAAAGCTAAATCGCAACTTATAGAACTTTTCTCGTTGGGTCATTTCCAGTTAAGGAAATGGGCTAGTAACGAATCTAAATTCCTTTCTGATCTTCCGCAGGAAGAATGTTTGCGTGATTCTAAACTATTTTCGGATGGCCAACCTTTAACACTAAAGGTGCTTGGTCTTAAATGGGATCCATCTACTGACGCGTTTTTATTCGATGTCAAATCGTCAAATCGTTCTTGTACCAAGCGCAATATTCTTAGTGAGATTGCGAAGATTTTTGATCCGCTGGGATTCCTCTCACCTCTGACCATTAAAGCGAAGTGCTTAATGCAGAGACTTTGGATTCTTGGAATTGGGTGGGATCAAGAACCACCCAAGGAAATAACACACGCGTGGAAAACCCTGTGTGATCAGCTATCGATACTCAAAGACCTGCAACTCTCTCGTCGTCTTACTGTTGATGGTGCAACTCGGTATGAAATTCACGGATTCTGCGATAGTTCTGAATTAGCTTACGGGGCAGTGCTATACCTGCGTGCTTTATGTGATGATGGATCTATTAAAATTTGGCTATTATGCGCAAAAGCTCGTGTGGCACCCATTAAGAAAATTTCCTTACCTCGGTTAGAGCTGTGCGCAGCGGTTCTGCTTACAGATCTTACAAAATTTGTTCTGGATACGTATCTTGATAAATTAGTCATACATGCGTTATACTTGTGGTCAGATTCGACCGTCGTTCTGTCTTGGCTCCGTTCTCATTCGTCTCGCTGGACCACATTCGTGGCTAATAGGGTAAGTCATATCCAAGATTTATTCCCTTCAGAGACGTGGTACCATATCGCCTCGCCTGACAATCCTGCGGATGTGTCTTCCCGTGGACAATATCCTCTCGAACTTTTTCACAACTCTTTATGGTGGTCAGGACCATCGTGGTTATCAGAGCCTCATGATCGTTGGCCCAAGTCATCCAAATTTCCAATCCCTTCTAGCGATGAAGAGGATTTTGTGCGTACCGAAGAGCGTCGATCGGTAGCGTTGATCGCCAATAATACTGATGATTCAAATTCACCCATCGATTATTTACTAGAACGATTTTCTTCACTCGAGAAAATAATACGTATCGTTTCATATATCAGACGGTTTATGTTTAACATAAAAATCTCAGCCAAGCGTGAATATGGTTCACTTTTGACTGAAACTGAAAACAATAATTCACTTTTATTTATCGTAAGATTCGTTCAGAATTCCACATTTGCGAATGAAATTCAACAGTTAAAATCGAATAAACTCTTAGCGAAACCCTTGCGAAAACTCAATCCTTTCTTGGATGAGGAGGGGATTCTCAGGGTGGGCGGTCGAATTTCTCGTGCTGGCTTAGCATTCGAACAAAGACATCCCGCTCTCATACCTAGCGATCATCCATTCACGATTAAGCTCATTGAATATATTCATCGTAAACATTGTCATACAGGACAAAACACTACTCATTATCTTATTTTGCAACGCTTTTGGGTACTGTCCGCGAAACGAGCTATTCGACGATGTCTTTCAAAATGTATTCGATGTTTTAGGACTCGGCCTAAAACATTACAACCATATATGAGCGATCTTCCATCGTTTCGTGTCAACCAAGTCAAACCCTTTTCTGTAGTCGGGGTTGACTTCGGTGGACCTTTTCGAATCAAAATCGGGACACACCGTGGCGCTAAAATAGACAAGGCTTATCTTTGTTTATTTGTCTGCTTAGCTGTCAAGGCAGTCCATCTTGAAGTTGTGTCTTCTCTTTCTACCGACGGTTTTTTAGCCGCATTGCGCCGTTTTGTGGCACGTCGTGGACGTTGTAGTGTGATTCATGCGGATTGTGGAACAAACTTTATCGGTGCTAGCAATTATTTATCGTTATTACAGAAGGCTTCGCAGACTGAACATATCAAATTCGATTTCAATCCTCCATCGGGAGCGCATTTCGGTGGGGTTTGGGAAATTCAAATCAAAGCTGCAAAGTCACATCTTTATCGAATTGTTGGCAATCAAGTGTTAACTTTCGAGGAACTTACCACTTTGTTTGTCCAGATGGAAGCGGTTTTAAATTCGAGACCTCTTTATCCGTTAAGTTCTGACCCAAATGATCTAAACGTCTTAACTCCGGGTCACTTTTTAACACTAGAGCCGCTTACATCCGTTCCCGACGAAAATGTAGCTAATAGTAAACTTTACCGATTGAACCGTTGGCAACTAATTCAATCTTTCCTGCAGAACTTTTGGGTTCGTTGGAAGAATGAATATCTAAATTCTATAACACAACGTGCAAAGTGGACGAATGAATCTGAAACGTTAAAATTAAATTCAATAGTAATCATCAAAGACGAAAATCGTACGCCGTTGCAATGGTCATTAGGAAGAGTGACAAAACTACATCCGGGCCCTGACGGAGTCGTCCGTGTGGCAACTATTCAGACTAAAAATAGTCTTATCATACGACCTCTAGTTAAACTTTGCCCTCTTCCTATTGAATCGTAATAAGCTATACTAGTTAACCTTTTAATAATAAGTGTAGTCTTAGTTCCCATAGTTTTTTAATCAATATCTCTTTTATCTAACTTATCCGGAAAATACCAGCTGTATTTTGGTGGGCGGTATGTTCACTCATCGTTAATTCGTATTTCGCGCGCTTGGTCTGGCCGATGACAACGCTCTGTTGAGCATACCGCAGTAACGCATCGCCATTGGTCCCCGACCGAGTAAGTTGGCGCTGGGAGCTGCTACGCGAAGGAACTCGACGTGTGCTCGAAGCTTATACTCGTGGTGTGAACATCAAAATACGTTTTTAAAGCGCTTATATATTCCTTTCTCTTTAACAAACTACAAACTTTATTATTATCGTTATTTAAGAACATTGTAGCTATACATAGTGTTAGTGAGTGCAGTGTATAGACTTTTCAACCAGCCAGCAGGCGGTACCGCCACGTGCCACCTCTTCATCGGAAAATCACCATCTTCCTCCACTAGAGGCTACCAGGCGCTCGGTCTGGATAGCCACGTTACTGCGGTAAGTGTAATTGTAGTTGTCCAGGCCAAAGCGATAGGGAACACAACGTTCATCGGCGGAACAATCTTCTACCATCGGTGTTCCGACCCAGTGTGTCGTTACTGGGCCCCCCACGGCAGGGCCTTTTCGCCACAGAAGGTAATCTGGAAGAGCGGACTACTAACTAGTATACGAACAATGTTTATTATAGTAAGCGTCCGGGCGAAGATATGGCCCATAATATTGATGATCGACCCATAATTTTATGCATATACCTGGTGCATTATATCAAGACGTTAATGCGATATAACAATGTTGTTTTCTTCCTTATCACTTGTATGCTATAATCGTAAATTACTTGGCACTCGTTTATTGTTTGTGAGACAAAAATATATGAAAATAGAAAAATGCATTTTTGATACAGATTTTTTAATCTATCGCTTCTTCAATTAATAAAGAAAAATGTTTGTAAAGTTTACTAGAAATGCTAATCTTCGAGGCCAGTGTGTTTCGATCAGAGATCAAATCATTACTTACATATAAAAGTGTTGGAACACTAATTTGTAATTTTAATACTTTTGATTTGATAAAAGCCACAAAACTGTGAACGATAAAATACATGCATAAGGGTTTTGTAAGAAAAAGAAGTATTTATTTTTTGTGAATTGAATACAGATAAATTATAACCAAAATTATTATTACTTATATTTTAATTAGCTGCTATAAATACAGGCACATGAAAGCGCATAGGTAATTGACAAATTAGACGAGAATGCTTCTTAAAGTATCGATATGTAATGTTATTTTTTTATCTTTCTAATACAAAATACTAAAAGATTCTTTGATAAGTAATGATAGAATGATTTTGCAATATAAATATAATTACTTATCATTTTATTTATGGAATTCCACAAAATAAGGATTACTTCTGTAAATTATTTAAAGTTATCTTTCATAAATTCAAATGATATTACTAACTTTTCAATCTAACAATACACCATATATAAACGTGTCAGTATTAACTTAATTCAATACAGAACTGACTATGTATTAATTAGAAATTAACAACCAAAGTATTTCCTTATCCGCTTAAATTTTCAAGAACAATACGCGTGCTACATGTTCTCGAACGTTGTGTTTGGGTGTACTGTACCATAAATGTTCTGTAATGTAGTAATGTCTTTAGTTGGGCTGAACACGCGAGGCAACAAATTGCTCGGAATGGAGTTGTACTTTTACATAAAGCAATTCGCTCCTCACCGTTAAATAGACCCTACTTCCGTGAAATTATTACCTCTGATATAATGGGAATTGCTATTTAAGCTATCAGTAAATAAATGTTGTTTAGGCTTTTGGTTGTATTACTGAATAACTTAAAATGTATTTTATAAAAATAAAATAATAGTAGTATAAAAATAATGATGCAAGATAAAGTATATGGATTTCCATAAAATTTTATAATCTTGAGGTCTTATGCGATCTTTCTTAGCCATAAGCATAGGCACTTACTGCAACGACCTTAAGCCTATGACATTTACGTACGATTGAACGCATTATCATTTAAAGAAATATTATAGAACTAGGTACAGGTTTAAATAGAAACTATGTCCACATATTAATAAATTTAATATTTATTGATTAAATTAACAAAATATTAGCTGTAGTCTTTTACTACTAGATAAATAGACAGATTTCTGGTAACAAGAGACTACACAGTGTACATCCACTATGTGGACAGACAACGTCAATGAAGTAACTGGGAGCCGCTGGATTCAGGCGGCACATGATTGTGTGGTATGGAAGGGCTTTGAAGATATTTATGTGCAACACTAGACGTCTATTAGTTAGAAAGAGAGATAGATACATATAAACCTTGCTAAAAAAGTAAATTAACATTCTGTTACTATTCCACTGCTAGGCGTAGACCTCATCTCTCCATATCTGCAGAGAAGGGTTGGAGCTAGCACCTACTACGCTACTTCTGCTGGATTGGTAGCTTACATATATTCCCAGAATTCTCTAGAGATATGTCGATTCCCTCACAATGTTACCCTTCAGCGTGTGATAAATTGCAATTATCAATTAGACACAAGTTTTAATAGAAAGACTCATTGCCTGTCTGGGGCCTGAACCCGTGTCGTTCTCGAAAGAGTCGCAAGTTCTTAACGCTCGGCTATCACAGCTTGCAAACTTGCTAAAACTGCTTGCGTTTTAAATATTGCTTTTGAATATGGAAACGGAAATACTACCTATCAGACTAGTGCGTCGTATGTGAAATCACGTAACGTGTCTACCAAAATCGAAAAGAGCTTATCGATACTTTACCTCACATATCACTGCTGTATAAATCAAAACCAAATGAAATCAAATCAAAACCTTTTATTAATAAAGTAGATAACAGTAAAAGTAATAAGAAAAACATACAGAAATGTGATGTTACGAATTGGAACACTATACAGCTTAAGTTGAGGAGTACCTCAACGCTGGTTTTCAATGGCGACTATTGGACTAAGTCTAAAGTCAATAAAAACAACAAATCAAATAGAAAAAAGCGAGAATATCAGGAGCTTATAAGCATACGAGTTAACGGTGATCTTCTGACTTCGACCAAAACAACGGGGAATTTGGCGACCACATTTCGCATTATCTTAGCACACAGTTTAAAAACTCAGTAGCGACTGCCAGCGTCGACTACATACGTAGATTTTTTTTATAGATGTATGTCGATCGATGCAGACTTCCTGCTTTTGATAGATACACGCCCTTACTTCCTAAAAACGGAGTGAGCGGACGTCGATTCCGGAAGGAGTGAGGAAAATAAAAGCATGCACTATAATACACACGTATACACGAACATCGTCATCTATAATGTGTATGTATTATTATTATAACCTCAGTGTATCAAAAGGATAAATAAGTAACGCTCTTTGACACGATTTGTATGACACGAATTTATTGTCTTAATAGAAAACTAAACAAGTTTCAAACCAAATTTAGTAACATTAACTGGGCCATGTAATATGTAAACCATATCGAAAACTAGTCAAATATAATCAAAATAGACGTCTGTCGCTAAAAGATGATCTGTATACTTATAAATAGTACAAAATCTCACAATGTGTAAAAAAAAATTCAAAAGATCTACATCAGTATTCTTAAATTGAGGAAATTCAATGTCGTGTACTCGCAACACTGTTACAATGGACAGAACATTAGCATTTGATTAGCATACCGTCAGCAGCCGGCATAGTGGACTGTCATAATCGTGGATTAATTATTTTTTTGTTTATATTTCAATTCAGTGACAGAAAATGTTCGGATTGTCAGGTTAACCTTTTTCAAGGCACTATAAAATTAAATATATCCTTATCTGATGTGAAGTAAAAAAAAATTATATGAATTTGTATGTTATAAGCAGCATAACTCTGTCCTGAAAGCTTTAGAAATCAAAGTGAAGAACTACTAAATGCAAAACTGAATTTCCTAGGTTTTACAATATTTAGATTCCCCACAAAGTCTCAAATTACTAACAGACTAATAAGAGTTGACTTAGCCTCGCATCATGATACTATAATAACATTACTTGAATGTTAACTGTAAGAATGTGATAGTAAACGTGCAAGAGATGTGACACTTCTCAAACTATTTTATTTAAATTTTGAACATCTTTTTATAAAAATTAATGTATAATAAAACATATTGAAAACCATAATTTTAAGATCTTACAAAAAAATCCTAGTCAGCTTTCTTGTATTTTGACTACATAAAAATGACTTAAGTGGTCTAGATAAAATAACTATTTTTCAAATATGCTTTCAACCTTTTAATTCCTTATTTCCAACTAATAATTGGTATGATGTATACAATGGACTATAACCATTTTTAACGACTTATTTTACTAATTTATGCCTATTTTTACAATTTTATTATATTGTAAATATCATTGTAAAATTTTGGTCTTTTGGTGAAAATTACACGTGACTAATTACACGCTTAAATTTCTATGACATATATACCCTATGTTTCTTAAATATGTAAGAAGATTATAGCTTTACGTATAAATATTTTAATGGGCTTACTCTTTATGATTTGTAATGATCTTACAAAAAAGCAACTGAGAAATTAAAAAACGCAACACAAAATTTGTGTTACCATTACGTACAAGCGCTTTATGATGTCATTTGAAATGTTTTAGAAATCCCACCCTCGCAAAAAGTGCCTCTTCACCGACAGAGAACACGTTCAGGGGGAGGGTGGTCTTAGGAAACCTTTTAACATTGTTAATTATCCGAAGACACCCTAAGAGAATTCGAGATTTGTTTTCGTTCAGTAAATATACTATTTTTGATATTAATTAATTTCTGGAATACGTAAAAGCGCTTTGTATTAAAACTGCAAAATGAAAAAAGTTACAACGTAGACTTACCAAATTACGTAACTGTATTATTTAAGCGTTTAAACCCTTTATAGAAACGTAAGAAAAGTAAGAAATGAAACAAATATTAAAAATTCTTGAAATTGCATTTTTTTTATTTTTTTTTTAACTTAACTAAATTTTGATAGCTACAACGGCTATTGCGGTGTAACCAAGCGGTACTGACGAGTGCAGAAGCATCGTCAAAACTTTAATCAAGTTTAAATATTATTCTAATGTAATTAGGTGTCACTTATCTCTTTGTCCCTTTGTTTTCCATATATAGAGTAAAAGCCAGAATATCTAAATATTACGATTTAATAAACATACTCTCTTCCTCTTTATTGGGAAGATATCTTGCCTTTATGTAAAAATACTGTCAAGTCTTTACTTTGATTTTTACATTTTTACAAGAAAAAAAGTATCGATAAATATTATAGATACTTTTTTTCTTTACTATAATGCCTCTTGATTTTCGATATTATGATAGAAATATTTTTCAATAATCCGCATTAATTAAGACAAACTATGTAATGCTAAGTGTAGGAAACAGCAACGATCACATACCTTATATATGCAGAACGAGTCATCACACGTATCACAAAACGCCGTCTCCACCAACACATCACAAGCACTACACACACACACACAATCTCTACGATCGCTTTGCCCCATAACCGAAGCATCATCTGGAGGATAGGCTTCACGACAAAACCATAATGCCTCTTGACCTTTAACAAGATTTTGTGCTGCTTGGATCCAATGGGAGGGAGAGTGCGATCAAATCGAATCAAAATAATCTTTTTGAGTACTTTTGAATCGTCAAGGATCAATATGATTAACGAAGCTACAACTGTTTTGGAATGTTGCTCATACCGAGAAGAACCAGGAAGAAACTAGCCGGTCAATCTTTTAAACATTTTCAATTTAATATTATTAAACCGCAGTTTTGTATGAAGCTGAAAGGATTTTCAAATCCAGGCATTTTTATCATCCAAATAGTCTTCAATTTTGTAATATGCTTTACGTACAAGCATTTCTCTTACACTTAATTTAAACCTTCTGTAGACTGGTCTAGATAGTATTGACTAGTATCTAAATTGTGGAATTTTCGTAAGGGAAGTTATAAAAATTGTGTTCTACAATGCAAAGTCACGACTTTAACACCTTGAGACCCCAATATACATTGATTCTTCGAATTATTTAACAACTGTAATACAATACTCTCAAATCAAAGATTTATTCCAACCCTTTACTAATTGATAAGTTCTAAAATATGATGTTCGTCCGTTGTATTTTTTGCAGTACGAAGAGAAATTTAATACATCTCCTAAGGTATCTCCGGATAATTAACAATGTTGAAAGATTTTTTTAAGTCCTCTTCCGCTTGAGCGTGATTTGCAGGTCAAGGGGCACTTTTTGCGAGGCAAGGAATCTCACGAACGTTCCGAGCTTGAAAAAATGTTACTTCTTGTTGTTAAATTAATATTTATGTCCTTTATCTTAAAGCTTAGAGCTTTTCAGACGTGAACGTTTTATCGAACATTTAAAGCATTAGTTTACAGTCTGGTAGTTTAGTGTAAAAAAGCGTAGGATTCTGTATGATTCTGACAAATTATGTAATTTATAATATAGAAAAATAATTTACTAAAATTACGTTAAAGTTTTGTTGTATTTCAATTTGTAAATTTTTAATAGCCTGCTATAACATGATAGATGAAAACCTTTAATAACAGACTATATAGCAAAGAATCTTATATTATATAATTTTAATTATGTTAGAAATACTAATAGCTATACGCGATTATTTGAAAATCTGTTTAAGTCATTAAAAGTCTGATTTTTCTTACATATGGTAAGAAAACATCGATTACATATCGGTATCATTATAATAATCTTTCTCAAGATATATTTTTACTGCCTTTACGCCGCTTGTTCACCCTACAAATGATAAAGGGAGGATAATAAACTGTCGTGTCTGTGCCGTGATAGCCTAGCGGTGACCCCGGGCAGGCACCAATGAGTTTTTCTATTAAAACTTATGTGTCTAATTGATAATTGCAATTTATCACACGCTTTTCGGTGAAGGAAAACATCGTGAGGAAACCTGCCAATCCGCATTGGAGCAGCGTGGTAAGTCTTAGCTCCAATCCTTCTCTCCAAAAACGAGAGAGGAGGCCTTAGCCCAGCAGTGGGCATAGTAACAGGCCGTTACTTTTTACTTTTAATAAACTGTCGTGTCAAAATACCAAGAATATTCTAGATTAATCGTAGGACAAAACCCCCTGATGTGACGTGAACTGATATGTAAAAATGTCGTGATAAAACCTGAATAGACTAGCTGAAAATAGAGTTCAAATTGTATTCCCTTTCAATTTTAGCCTTATAATTATTATTCAAAATCAATCATCAACTTCGTAAGTTTACAAAAGCAAAAAAAATTGTATGTGCAACCAACTCGTTAGGGAACAGTATGGACGAACTCCTTATTCCGATGTCATAAGTTTTACTCAATATTATAATTATAAGCATATCTATTTGATAATAATAGTTGTAAGTATACTCGCTGCTAACTCCCAAAAATGATAGAAATTTCATTACTTAAAATTTCAGCTTTACTAATGAAGTTGTGAGCTTGAGTAACTATAAAAATTCTCGACAAGAAAAAGAAAAATGAAATAGCTGTCGGCAACAATTGGTGTGATAATTATTTTTGCAAGTCGACGTCACATCGCTGACGCGTTCTAAATACCGTTCCGGCTTAATTTGGCAACGTGTTTCTATTTAAAATCTGCCTATTCCAACATTGCGTCGTCACCAGAGAAGAAAAATTTTGTAGGCCCCTATATTATAGGGGGCTTAAAGAGAATTATTTGCCTGTTGAATATTAATTTATAACAGCTAATTTGTAACGTAATTAGCTCCTTCGGGGTCTTTGTGTCGCTTATAATTATTACAATATTTGTACTGTAATAATTTCATAGAGTCAGAGCCAGCCTAAAATGTCTCCATAGACAATAAAAGGCAAATGTCTGACTGACTGATTAAATATCTCTCTTTTTAATGTGTGATTAGACAAAAATGATATGTGTTTCGTTTTCCCTCACATTATTTGTTCCGACACTCACTCACAGGCCTGCCTTACTCTAGTATAATAATTCTAATAAAACTAATATGAATAATTTACGCTACTACATTATTTTGATAAATTATACTCTCACTATTTTAAGTGCCATTTACGTATAAAATTATGGATAAATAAAACACAATTGTGGTGTTATGGGTTTTATAAGACTCTAATTCGACAAAATCGCAGTCTTTTCGCAAAGACTGCGATTTTGTCGTGGAGTCCATCTCCTGATGATGCTTCCGTTGCGGGGCGAAACGATTGTTTAGTTTGTGATAGTAAACGTGTGTAGTGCTTGTGTATTGTGGTGGCGGTGGTGGAGGTTTATGCATGTGTTTTTAAGAATCCTGCATAAATCGGGTATGAAAAAACGAATAGTCCACTATACACTTAGCATTATATATATTTTCTATATACTTTATCGCAGATTATAGGAAAATAATTTTAGTATTACTTTTACAAAAGTAAAGTTTGATACTTTTCCACTTTACTTTACCAGCTGAATCGATATTGATATATCCTGATATAGAGATAGATTAATCTTATAAAAGGATAAACTAAGGAACAAATTAATAAAGAAAACTGAAAAACAAATGAAGGTCTTGTACCTGTAGCCTAAAATTGCAAATCCTTGACAATTATCGCATGCTGTAACAACCAAGTATATATATTATGAGATAAAATAATTGTTCACTTGTCTCGCATTAATCATACAGATTTGACTATATTTTATAATTTCTTTAATATTAAAGACACTAAGTGAAAAGAAAACCATTTGAAAAGAGATAAATAGCGACTGGTATTACGTGGCACATGAAAAAAAAACTTTTCCGAAGCCTATGAAGAACATCCGAAAATATACTTACACATTGTATATTGTGATACATCACTTACGAACCCATTAAATGGATTACATTCTTGGCTCGCCTCAGCACTACGACACTACGAAAACAACGTTACTACGAGAATAATAGCGTTAACTAATACGGATGCCAAAATGGTATAACTCAATGGGAGTAGCTTTTTTAGGTCTGTTATGCCATGCCGGTTTCGTGGCAGTGACATAATGCTTGCAGACGGGCCCAGCAAGCATTATGTCACTAAGCAGCTAGGATCACCTTCCTTACAAAAATTTTGTCTATAAAAATTACTCATTAAAAAAATATGCCCAGTATGTAATACTAATAAATATATGGGGCAATTACACTGACGGTCATCCGTTCACAAAGTATTTTCTTGAGTGACAGGTATTTGGTAAATATATACATATATAATTTTATATATTTCATAAATACACCCAGAATTAAAGAACCAACAAATTGTATTTTAGGAAATGTACCTTGGCAGGAATCGACACCAGCGCCAACGGGCGATTATTATAATTACTACTGAAGTAGCAAAAAAGTATTCCTATTGGTAATGCCCTGGTGTTGAGTAGAGAAGCTTAAGTCTTCCACTCTGTTATACTGTGGATTGGTTGGATACAAACAGCCTTGTCTTTATACAGATATCCTCATGACTTTGGCTTCGCCGTAATGTGCATGATAAATTATAAATATTAATTAAAAACACAAGCAACATAGAAAGCTGATGAATGCGTGTTCGAGTTTTCAATCCGCGAACCCTTAGTAAGGATGACGCGTACTTAGTGTAATGTAAGTTTGTACTACAACGATGACTTCCTTCTGCGAACACGTTATTTCGTGGAAAGATGCGGTAAAGAGGATTCACTTAATTACATTTTCCAACTCAATCCATCGCAGGCAAGTTGATGAAGACGGCTCGCTTAAAGCTGTAAACTGCTTCTCCAAAGAGACCTCCGGGTTTGTTGTTCTAACTACAGAAAGGTCCCTCAAGGCAGTCGATGCATTAAGCACGCCTAAAGCACCGCCTGATACCCTAATCGCAGTTATGAAGGAAGGGATCTTGTACTTTACAAAGGAAAAACTACGTTTAGCGGCTACTGATGAAGAGAGAAAGTGCTGATTACACAAATAAGACGAAATGGCGCGAGATTTTTAGCCGCTAATAGTTTGGCATAACTGACATATAATCTAAATTATTCGTAGTTGAATAAATTAAAAAATATTGCGTCTATCCATTTAAAAATACAAGTATTATGTATGAAAGCAAATTTTAAAGGACCCCTAATGGGAAAATATTAAATTCGTTGAGTTAATTAACCGTTGAAGCGATAAAATTGCCTATCTGGTATGAAATTAACGATCTCTACACTTTATTGGAGTGTTTGTAGAATCGAATCCAATGTAGCGAACTCTTATATAAATAACTGTTTGTACTGTAAATGTAACTTGACATTTCTTAATTTATTAAGCACAAACGACAAAATCCTACGTAAGCATTTTCATAATTTTGTTTAAATTAGTTTAAGCCGCTAAATCTGTAATAATCTGTAATATATATATAATTATTTAACATTATAATACGATCATCCATTAGTCAGATAGAGTAGTAGGGGCATTCGTCGCGACATAATTACCAAAATATTTCGTATATCATATACCGTAATTATACTGTTTTCTATACGGCTGAGTAGAATAGACCACCCTCATTTCTTACGGAGGTATCGTAAAAGGCGACTAAGGTAAGTTGACCCGCCGTATGGTATCCGGTTAAGTAAAATAGACCACCCTCTTTCTTACCGAGGAATCGTGAAAAACGACTACGGTAAGTTGAGGTCAGGCAAGCAGCCGGTCGTAAAATACGTAGCCAAATCATGTGGCGACATGTTTGTAGCATGTTGTGCCAACTAGAGTGGGATAAGGGCAGGAGGATGATGATGATTTCGTATTTCATATTCAGAGAAGAAAGTAAACAATGAATATTTTATATTATCTACTTCATTTTAGGTTTCATTGATATATCAAATCTCACACTCCTCACTGTGTAAAAGGGGGTTCACAATTATACATAGATTACACTAAAGATACCAAGCAGAGTTTGCTATAATAACATGTTTAACATAAACCAAATGTAAGCTGTGATAGCCTAGCGGTGAGACCGTGCGACTCTTTAGAGACGACATAGGTTCAAACCCAGGGTCAGCACCATTGGTGCCGGGCAGGCACCAATGAGTTTTTCTATTAAAACTTATGTGTCTAATTGATAATTGCAATTTATCACACGCTTTTCGGTGAAGGAAAACATCGTGAGGAAACCTGCATCTCTCTAGAGAATTCTAGGGATATGTGTAACCTACCAATCCGCATTGGAGCAGCGTGGTAGGTCTTAGCTCCAATCCTTCTCTCCAAAAAAGAGAGAGGAGGCCTTAGCCCAGCAGTGGGCATAGTAACAGGCTGTTACTTTAATTTTTTTTTTTAAATGTAAGTAAAGACATTTTATTATATTTTATATATTAAATTTACTTATCAAAATCAGATGGCAAATTACTTTGAATGGTACAGTCGTACATATTAATAGTATTTATTTTTGTTTGATTGTAAAATGATAAACATTTGAACTCAATTAACCTACCTATCTATTCCTGTCTGCCAACGTGACCCTCATGCAATAGTTACGTCACACAGTTTGATCATTACGGCTGACTAATAAAACAAGTTCTGAATTTCCATATAAGGTCCAAATCCGATTTTTAATCTACAAGTCATCATTTCATTTATATATTTATTTATTTACTTTTACAAAATCCACAGCGCTTAATATATTAATTTACAAAATATTACTTAATTTTTACTTACAGCCAATTACGGATTTTAATTTTGTTGACAATATTCTTGTTATAATAAGGAAGTGTGTGGCGAAGTGTATGTGTATGATATGCGTGAAAATGCTTCAATTTGTGTATTTATTTTACTACTGTTCTACATATTTTGAATTATATTCAGAAATTTTTTCTAAAAGCATTCCTTTGAGATAGTTTCTTAGCAGTTGACATACTATCCCTTAGTGTTCCCTGCATACATAAGTAGATTTAGTGAAAGGGACAAAAAAAGAGGTCTTTTACGAGCTATGTCTTTAGGAATGCGCTAGCGCACTGTGTTGTTATCATTGCTTCGTTGCATATCCGGTGTAGGAAAAGCATGTCTAATAGGGATATTGTATTTTCAAGAGACATGAGTTTATAAGTTGTACATAACTGTTTATAACTATCATTCCTGTTATTATTTAAGTGTGTTCGGTAACTAAGGTGTTACAAAAATTTAGATCGCACTGTTTCAATGTCATGTTTTTGATAATAGGCTACAGGGTTTTTTACAGTCATTATAATTGTTAATTTCCGTGTGTACAAATGAAAACTACATTTGTCATAATAACGTGTGCCCTGATGGGATGGGACTAGAAAATATAACAAGCATTTAAAACGGGAAACAAAGGGATGGACACACAGAGGCAAAAGGTCTCGAAAGCAATTACAGTTTGAATAGAAGTTTCAAATGGAAGCTAGTATTTGGGTTTGTTCGCATAAAACATTGTGTCCGAAGTCCGAACTCCAAAGCCCTTGTTGGCCTTTTGAATAGATTAGTAGAAAATTGAGATAAGAATGTAAGGCAATGCTATTTGATATAACTAACAAACCAAAACTATGACGAACTTCTTCTTGGTTAAATAGCTTACTACATTTTAACGGAATTCCTTAGAAACAAATCCAATTAAGGTTATTTTTTAAACTAAAGTAGAAATGTTTGATCTGATAGTATGAGAAAGACCAATGTATGTCTTGTACAGGGTCGAAGAGTAGCTATATCCACGCATTCTTATCGTTTAAGTAATCCTCAATAGTATAGTAGGCTTTCTGTATTAGCCTTTTTTTAACAGTGTTTTTAAAATGCTGTAATGGTAAAGTTAAAGCAGATAGCGGAATTTTATTATAGAATCTTATACACAAACCCACAAACGACTTATGTACTTTTGCTAGGCGCAAAGCAGGAACCGCAAGGTTATGTCGGTTCCTACTTTGTCTATTATATACATCACCAATCGTTTTATAATTATGTATATACTTCTGTACAAAAATTAAATTACTAAAAATATACTGTGAAGCCAATGTAAGAATGTATTGACGTATTGATTAATATTCGAAAGAAATATAAATTTTCGAAAATAATAAAAAGTTCTACGATGTTTTTCAGATTGTTTTCTAATTAAAGATAGTGTAATAGTTAAGGAAAAAAATAATTTCACTATTATTACCTTTTATCATTCCGACCTTCTAGCAATATTTTTTGGATTAAATTGATTGTTATGTACATTTGAACTACATACATTCTCCTACCCTTATCCCACTCTAAGTGGGGTCGGCACAAAATGTTACAAACATGTTGTCAGATGATTTGACTACGTATTTTACGACCGGCCGCCTGCCTGACGTCAACTTACCTTAGTCGCCTTTTACGACACCTCGGTAAGAAATGAGGAAGTCCTATTCAATGTATGCAGCCGGATACCACACGGCACATACCTTAGTCGCCTCTTACGACACCTCGGTAAGAAAGGAGGGTGGTCTATTCTATTCTGCCGGATACCACACGGCGTTTATGAACATTTGAACTAATATACATATAATTTTGACTTTGATATCTTCTGTAAGATTTGAATGTAAACGAAAAATAACCATTCTCCAAAAACTGATATTCTGATAGATTGTTTTACATCCCATATTTCTACATAAACCAAAAAATACCATCATACGTTTGCAGGCTGATTTCCAAAGCAATTACTGTTGCAAAGTTTCTAACTAATGCTTCCATTTGGGTCGTTCATATAAAACATAACGCCCAGAGCGCTGGCCATATTCGAATATCAGTTGTTTGCGGTCGACAACTACGCGACATGATTAGTTTGTATTTTCTGATACATTTGTACTACAAATTTTATATTACCGTTTTTTGCAATATTGCACTGATTCATTTTGGATATCTACTATTTAGGTTCGTTTTCTAAAGACAATATAACACCACCTTTAATTAAACGTTCATCCAACTGATGACAATTTGTACTTCATTATAGAATTAACTACGTTTTTTTAGATATTATATATATATATATATAGTTAATAATAATAGTGCAATAAACTATATATATATAGTTTATTGCACTATTATTATTACCGTGTGGCTAAATTAAGCGTTCTCTACCAGTCAACCTTAGCGTCAAACGGAAAATTTAAATTGGTGCGGTGAGCAAACAGAAAAAGAAAAGTAATAATAGGCATAACTATTTAAAGAAATGAAAATCCATGAAGTATAGCGACGTGCATAGGCAGATGATAAATAAGTAAACGTATATAAAAATATAAAATAATACATGAGTATAAAAATAAAATAAAATAAAAATAAAAATAAATTAAATATATATTTTTTTTATTTTTACAGACTATAAACGAAGTTTTTTAATATTTGATTTAAAAGTAAAACGACTAGACTGTTTTTAATACAATCACGAAATTCTTCATGTGTCATACCGTATTCACACATGTACATGTTCATATGTACGTATTGATACTGAATTTTCCAGTATTGAGTGTTAAATCACTTTTACCAAGGGCTAAAGCGTGAATTATAGTGTCAATGAAAACTTAATAGCTATTTGAAAGAGCAATCAGTTCATTAAAATACGCTCCACAATTAGCTGGTGAGATGGAAATAAAAAAATAGATTATATTTTACAGTTGTCAAGCAATTTCCCAATATCCAACAAAATAATGTGGGAAAATAGCAATAAATACACTGTTAATTATTCCAATAAAAAGTCAAATTTTGAAAAAGCTGTGAATTCGTGAAAAACTTTACGACATTATCTTACTTCCTCCTTTTCTACCATAAAACGTTTGCTTTTTACGACCATTCTGGAAAATTCACCAAAAGCTAAATAAGTACATATGATATGGGCTAATAACGTGAGATGTTATACTACGTACCAGCAAAAACTCGACTGTAGCATAGGGCTGTCACTTCACCAAAATAATAAATACATGAGTAAAAAGATCAACATATTTATTACTCTTAGAATTAATCCCCTTCATTGAAATTATAGAAAATCTGGGATAGATTTTTCATGATACTTGATCATTAATGACTTACTGAAATGATAGAGCGTTTCTGTCACTATATATAAAGACATAAATTCTATTTTATTTTGTACTTAACACCGTAAATAAATGCGTGAATTTCGTGTATTGTCAAATGGCTTTTTGAATTTTTTATTTGCAATAAGTGTTTTATTTGTTGTTATTTTTCTGTTTCATAGTTATAAATAAAATACGATAGTCTATATTTTTAGTATATCTGGATATTTTAAAAATGAAATTGTTCATTACAAACTTTGACAACCCTATACCCTAGCTCGGTCGTAAAACGAGCCGGGATCGCTAAGTCTTGCTAAGTTTGAGCAAGCTGACTGTGCGAATTCTGCTTCAAGAGGCTACAACACTGAGTCACAAAGACGATTAAATTTCAAGCCTGCGCAAGCGTTAAGGTTTGTAAAGTACATACCTTAAACTACAACATCGATTATATAATGTATATAATGATATGTAAATAATGTATACATATATCGAGGTATATAATGTATGAACAATGTTTGACTTGTGAAACTAACTTGTGAATTTTTTTGCGAGTTATATATGATACCTCGTAAGGACCTTAATATATGAAGATTCTTTAGATTTATTGCAAAGCTGGTTGACTGACTGGCCCGTTGGAAGGTAGTGATCCTACCTTCAGCTCCGCGGGACGTGGGTTCGATTCCCACCTAGGGCCAACATTTTCGATAAACAATTTGTTGGTTCTTCGAGCCTGGATGTGTATTTGTATTTAAATATGCATTTAAAGTTATATATGTATATATCTACCTGTCTGTCACCCATAACATAAGTATTAAGTTACTTTGGGGGTAGACGACCGAGTGCGTAAGTGTCCCATATATTTATTTATTTCTTAAAGATACATGTTTAGAAATGTAATAAGAATATTTATAATCGGAGTAATTGCTTTTCATATATATTTTATAAATACTTGTCGTAATAAAAATTGTCATTCAAAATAGTTTTTAGATTCTCGAGTGCATAATCGCCGTATGCTTATGTTTTTTAATGTAGATATAGTCGTGAATAGATTTACTATCTGGTGTCACAAGGTTATCGACTACCATCATGGAACATCCTGTATAAATAGTCCAAATCTGAGTGTACATTTTATTGCAGAATTTCAGATTTCCTGTTGACCATTTGTGAACTAAATTAGTTATTATACTGATTTCGGCGATTCATTAGTTTATATCAGTTAACATTCATGACATTGCAGCGAACTTTCGAACCTTGCGTATAAAATCTTAATGAAATCTTTTGGCTAACTTTTTTCCCTTAACTTTCAGAGCCGTAGCCAACTTTTCTCTAATTTGTGGAATAGTTAAGTAGCTGTATTTCTTTTCTATCATTTAAGATTTTTCATTTACCTGACATGAGAATGGAGGAACTGAATGGATTAGTAATGAGATAAAGTTGTAACGAATTTGGTGTGACACATAATGTCACACCAAATTCGTTAAAGAAAGAAAATCAGTCAATAATGTGGATATTGAGGATATTGAGAGTTTTCACTGTTAGATTATTTTTCATGAGATAACCACCCCCTTTAGAATGATACCTGAAACCAGTTCCAAAATGAGATTACTGTAGCAAAGCACATATATACGATTGTACCCAAAAACAATGGATTATGAAGATGTTGGTTCGGAGACGACCTCACACCGAAAAACGCATTAAACTGTTTGCAAAAGGTATGTAAATTTAAGGTATGCAGCAAACGATTGCGTGGCGTTAAAATTTGCGAGGAAATGCATGCACGGTTATAGAGAAAATAGGAATTTCTCTCGTAAAGTGCTGTATACCTTAATGGTTTTTTAAAGCGTAAAAAATTTGTAATAACCAAAATATCATTAACTTTCCAAGTAGATTACTTGCCAACTACTTAGCTCAGGTAATTCCGGTCAGATGGCAGTTGTTCTAGAGTTTCAATAAAACTTTTCAGCAGCATGAGCTTACTATTACGAGAAACTACTATTGGAATCCTAATTAAATATAATAGCAAACTTAAATATTTAACTAGATTTAGGAATTATAATATGTGATGAAAGATATCCATAGAAATGAAAAAATAACTATCCAAAAATATTCAAATTCAAAAACAAAATATTCTTTACTCAAGTAAACTTGTAAAAGGTGCTTTTCAACTTATTCTTTTTTTATTCTATATCGCCTCAACCCTTTTTATTATTTTCTTATTATCTTTTAACAACATTTATTCTGAATTAGTGTTTATTTTACTTACGATTTCTCGAGATACTGTCGATTTTAACCATTATTGCCATGTTGTTGTCCGGGGTAAGATTATTAGTATGTATTTGTAAGAAAACGTTCTTCTATATGCATAATTAGTAGCAAATGGCCACTTAGAACTAATGAGTAAGTTAGGTATATTAGTTTTTATACTTAAGTAGAGGATTTAGTTTAAAATGTTTCTATCAAAAAAAGAAAAAACAAATGAGGCTATGTGTCTTTTATTTAAGTTTGATCAGACAAAGATAAGGATGGTACTCTCATATTCTCTCTATTTTTATTTGTTGGACACTCGCACTCACAGGCCTGCCTATGCGTGCCCCTCTCTAAATATATATATCTACATATAATATATATGTAGATATATATATTTAGAGAGGGGCACGTATGTATTCGACTGGCCCGTTGGCGCAGTTGGCAGTGACCCTGTCTTCGGCTCCGTGGGTCGCGGGTTCGATTCCCGCCGAGAACAAACATTTTCTATTTAGGATTTGTTGGTTCTTCGAGTCTGGGTGTATATATGTATTTAAGTATGTATTTAAAACTATATATGTAGTATATTTACCAGTTGTCCGTCACCCATAACACAAGTATTAAGTTACTTACTTTGGGGATGGACGACCGTGTGTGTAAATGTCCCATATATTTATTATTTATTATTATTATATAAAACAAAGACGGGTTTGTTACAACACTTATAACTCGAGATCTGCTGGAACAATTTTCATGATTTTTGATTCGTTGGATTTGTCTCCGCCCCGAATAGCAGATAACATCTTAAAAACAATCGACGAATACATAATTATGAAAATAATTATTATATATATTAAATGTTCATTCGTTTCGTATCTGTCAAACATTTGTTGTCATCCTGTCTACACTTGTGTAGTTCGCGAACGAATCAGTTCGAAAGAATCACTCCCACAGACGAACGACGGGAATCGAGTCCCATATTTCCCGCTTCATCGTTCGTTAGTTCGTGATTAATGAGTCATTATTTGGTACAGAATCAGTAAAGGTGGCATCAACAGAACTCATGTTGTCTCGCTTACAATCGCAAGGAACTCGTATCTGCCGCTCGCTCTTCGAATTGTATGCCGTGACTACTTACTGTTAGGGATGTCAAAATATAATAGATTATTTAATCAAAATAATTGTTCTTTAATAAGAAATTATTTAAACATTAAAAATATATTTTTTTAATGGATTTTGCTAATTACGCTCATTTTATTCTTTGAATGACCCCCTTTTTCTTGTTTTTTTTAAGATTGGAAATGCGGTGTTGGATGAAACCAAAGTAGCCAAAAAACACATATTAATCGAATTTCGCAAACAGCGCATCAATAAATTTTTATTCGTAGTTGTCCACTTTAATTAGTCTTTACTCTAATTATTCTTTAAAAAAGCAAATTTTCAATAAGTCAGAAAAAAAGGACTATTAAATAAGAAATTATTTCCTTTCGAGTTAATAGATTTACAAATCGATTTATTTTGAAAGAAGAAATTCGATTATTTGTTAATCGATCTAGCTAGGTTTTATTATTAGAAAACATTTTATTCTTGGCTCTGAAAAACTGCTACAATATAATTAGAATATAAAGGTCCTTAAATTCGTATCTTATATATTCTTCTTAAAACAATTTGGATTATTTTATTTTACGTATGATATATATATAGAATTTATATTATGTTAAATATATAAATAAATATATAAAGATAAGGTTACTTGATTATTTTCCAAATTAAATAAAAAATATAAAAGGGTCCTTTTAATCACTAACTAGAAAAAATATTTTATGAAAATTCATAGCTTTATGCTATTTTTAGTGCTATAATTTTAATTAAATTTACAGCCTTCAAGAATCTTGTCATAGCAAGAGCAGTATAAAACAAGCGATTTCAATATTAGGCAGATCGTTCGCTAATTATAAAACGGCTCCTGCGGTGAAGAGTCGAGAATTTGTAACGACACACGAATCGCGAACGAACGAACGAAAGGAATCACCTAGTTTGTTTAGGCGCGAAGAATCAAAGGAATCATTCTCAGCTGCGAACGATTACGCCCAAGGCTAATCCTGTCACATAGTGTAAGTAGTAATTGACATTTATGCATGCGTTCAGAAATGTATTTTGTGTAAACTTTTTAAAAAGGGTAAATAAACTATTGTCTATATTTTATTTTATCAATTAAAAATGTTGAAAAGTGGATTAAGCAGATACATAGAAGTTCCTCAAATATTTATGCGTGCGTACAGAAATAATGACAAATGATTAACATTTACGCGAGCGTTCAGAAATTTATTTTGTTTCATTGTATTACGTTCATCAAAGCCTAAATTAGTTCAGCAAAGAGGTAAAACATGATTTATTGACTATTAGGCGGTACAAATTTCGACGGGTCACCTAGTGTTTAATAATAACTCTATAATGAGTGACCCCTGTAATTTAAATAATTAATTTAGAATATCGTTAAAAGAAACTCACGAAAATAATGTTAGATTTCTGTAATTTAAATCCATTATTGTCCTGTCCATATCCCACTTCAAGTGCGGTCGGCACAACATGTTTTACACATTTTTAAACATGAATTGGCCAGATATTTTACGACCTGCCTGGCGTTATTTAAATTTACTGCATTTATTTATGACTAACAAAAATCAGATACCAATACGTTCATTCATTTGTAAAACAAACTGGCTTTTAGAACTCCTGTATATGAACGTAACGAAAACAAAACTTTTCTATAGATATTTGTTGTTGACTAGTTGGGGTCAGGCAATCCCTATTCAGGGTACAGTTGTTCCGCTGTTCCAGACCAACTTTTCATCCCCTGTACCTTTTCGAAAACTAATTAGTTTCGATAGAACGCGGCCTAGGTAATAAATATAACGGAAATAAGTAAATGAGGACATTATATTTAATTTGACGCGTACAAAATCGAATGTACAAAAAGTATATATATAACCAGGGATGTCTTTATTGGGAGGCTTAAACTGGAAACTTTACGCATTAAATTACAAAACAATAAAAACAAAGGAAAATGAGTTAATTTTTTTATGTTCACCACGTCACTATTTCACGCGTGGCAAGAAGTGAAATAATTGCATAACTCTCAAAGCTACTCGTTTTATGATGTCAATGAACCAAATGTCGAGTCTCGATAAATTATAGTGACAGCTTCTAAGTACCTCTAAATCTTAGCTCTTTGCGTTAAATCATATTCCAATTTCAAGTGTGTTTACTTTTAACACAAACATTTATCATCGTTTCAACTGATGTTGACTACTGGATCAAAGGATTTTCATAACTCCAAGTTATGTACTAGAATCCAGTGACTATGTAAGCTGTCTACAGAGTAGAAGGAATGGCTCCTTCTCAAAGCGATCCATGTGATTGGGTTTTCAAGGTTTATCTCCTGTTCAATAAGAATCCAGCATCACAAGTCATATAGCTATGTGGATGTGTTTGATTTTTCTAATCGCTTTTGATTTCACTCCGACCTGAACTTTACTCATCACATTCGAATACGGATTTCGGAATCATCATTCGGAAGCATTTTTATAATTTTTTAATTTTGCGATCAAGTTATCAAGACGTTATAAAAAACAAAAACATTGCAAAGCACTGACAGCTAGTTCAGTTAAGATGTCATCCTTCTCTATTCAAAGGCCCTTGGTTGGCTAGCAATATCCTTTGGGCAATCATAATTTCCTTTAGTATTATGTATAAATTGCGTAGTTAGTTATTTTAAAGCACATTATTCAGTCAATTACAATATATTATTTTTTTAAATACAATAACGTAATGATGGGACAGGTTAATAACATTTAAAATTTTACTTTGTAATCTTATAGATGCATGCACATTTTTTTTGGCAGCAGATATAGATTAAATAATTTACATAAATAAATTGATCTACTAAATGATTTCCTTCTCCTCCTCGCATCGTTATCCTCATTGCTGAGGGTCGTGATCCCTAGTGCCGAGTGATCATCTTTTGGACGGTTGCTCTCATTTGTCCCTTGCTTTCGCCGAATGAAGAGCAACGTGTAGATTTGAACTGATTTACTAAGACTGACAAAATACCATCGAGATGCATGTAGAAGATTGCTATGAAATATATTTTTTAATTATTATAATTACTATTAAAAAGAATATTAATGATTATCATTCTATATTATGTACATCTAATAAGATTGCGAATTTGAACGTTGATCAAAGAACTCTAAGTACATTTTCATTCGATTATTTTGCTCTGTTTGTATATGTTACGTAATTTAAATCTTATAGACAGTTACTCCGAATACTTACAAAAGATAATATACATTATTGTGTAAGACAAATAATTAACAATTTTTCAAATACCATTATAAAACCTACGCCCTCACACAACACATACTGTAGTGACATTTTGAACTCGTAGAAACAAAAATAATATGAAGAAACTTCTCTCTTATTTTGTTTCTTCCGACAAACATTCGGCCGCGTGCCAACGAGTGTAAATTAAAAATTTTATATCATACAGAAGTATTCTCATGTTATAAGAGCTTTTGGTGATATTAATAGAACTGTAAATATTATACGTTTATTACGTTTAATATTATTAAAAGGTTGGCTACATCCTACTTTCTCATCTGATGGTTAGAGTAGATGCAATATTTGATGCAATGCACTAACTTTCATAGTAGCAATACGTCAATGTACAAACTTTATATGACCCTTCTAAATAGAGAAAACCCTTACTACCTTCATTTTTATTTGATAGGAAGAAAATGCAAAGATTTTTTATTATTTTATTTTAGTTTTGAAAGAAGTGCTTTTATAAAAATTGAAAACGTTTAGTTATCAATCTTATAATACAATGCGACAATAAGGTATCTTGGAAGAACTGTGACCTTCTTCAATACACCGGTGTATGAAAGAAAACCCATAGTAACTTATGGCAATAAAAGTTTTTGGTTGAAAAATGTACTTTACTGTACGAGATATATATGTGTGTATGTACCTTTAACGGAGCATCTTTACTGATATTATAAATGCAATAAAAGTATCAATTTTAAGAAAGCTTTTGTATATTTTGGTTTTTGTTTATTGGATAAATTTAACTGAACTTTAATATATATTTCATGAAAGTCATACGAGTTATTTACTAAAATAATTAAACTATACTATAGAGAAAACTATAAATCTCTCTCAGTCTTCCCGGATCGATCTGACTTTCGTGATAGAGATATTTGCAGGGTTGGAGAGTGACAGAAGCTACTGTTTATTCCAAGATTACAGTCCACGTGAACGAAGTTGCAGATAAAAGCTAGGCGTTTAATATAGCGGTTCGTTAATTTTACCGTAATTGACCAGACAAATATCAGATCATTTTGAAAAAGTTTCGCTTAGATTCAGAACAGGGGTCTATCCCAGTGCCATTTATAAACTTTGAATATTATTGTAGTTAAATTGATTTCTCTTTATTTATTATTTATGGGACTATAAAGATATACACAATAGGATAAAGGTGAAGCATTCCATGAATGGCTGCAATTCGGCGTTGGAGACATTTCGCGCATGTTTTTTCTAGCTAGTTAGCCTGAATGCATTTCAGGTTTTCCATTTGAGTATTTTTTACGAAACTCGTTTAAAATATGTACATTGGTGCGGCGCTTATCCATGTGAAATCTGAAAATTTTACGCGCTTCCTGTCTGAATTTTTCTCACATACATTTTAGTTTTACATTTTTTATTTTATGTTCCACTGTGAGTAGTACTCCTTGTAAGTCCCATGCAAATGGAACAGAAAAATCTATAAACACAATAAAATCCTGACAAAATATCGATTCTCTACAACAACATTTTTAGTTATATCTGATCTTGAACAGATCACAAGAAGCCCCTGTATCCAAGAAGTAAATGATGACGTCGCTGGAAAATATCTTGATGAGACATAAGAGTATCTAATATTGGCTGTCCATTGATTGGTCCTTATTGTCTAACTTATATTATAATAAATAATTTAAATATATAGATCTACATCTACACATTAAAAGAGAAATTGCACTGACACCCACACACACAAATCCACGAACACCTACAGCACACACACACACACGCTGTAATCAAAAATCTATTTAGGATATGATTTATGATCCTTTACACTATAAATATACTCGTAATACTAACGTTTTTTTATGGAGGAGCGATACCTTCTGTCAAGTATTTTAATGCTTACCAGAAACTCTCAATCTGTATTTCTTTTAATGATTTATTGACATGAAATAAATAATGTTTTACTCGTAGTGGTTGAAAGATAGTGAGAGACAGACAGAGAAACCAAAATAAAAGCAAAATGCGGCCTAAGAACTATGAAGTCATCAAATTTAAAATCTTTCAATAATATGCATAGTTACAAAATCCGGGTCAATAATCTCAGCGTGAAAATATACATATATATAGATTTGGAATGTCACATCTGTTGCATACTATATCACGTTGTACCAAAATAAAGGTCTATCATATGAGTAATATGATATTTATTAACATGCGTAAATTACTTGAAATAGAATAGCTATAGTTAGAGTCAATATGGCAATATAAACATGGCAATAGTCAAGTCTCATTTCTTTAGTTTTGTATAGTGGCATCACTGTGATCACGTGATCGATACCAGAGCGGGGGCTTGGGTTTGGAGCGACAATTGTTTATAAAAGGTGGAGCTCACCACATGGAAGTGGCGAAGCTTCTGCGCTCGCCCATCCCACCGGTGACGCTGTAAAAGCCATTAGGGCTAACAGCATTAGACACATTCGAAAAAAAAAACACATGGAAGACAGTCTTGTTGTAATACTGGACTCGTACGGTTATTAGCATACGCTTACGCGGCTAGACCGTTCATCCCTTGGAGTCTTGCTGTAAAGCTTGGCTTGTGCGATTATTAGACGCTCCCGCGTTTAGATCGTGTTTCAACTTGTCTTGGCTGGTCTCAACCAGCATTTTCATGCGTTGTTACTACGCAACTAGTATCATTACTGTGTCGTTTTAATATTGCTTAGGTAGTTCCACGTCTAGCTAAAGGTTGTAACTTCTAACTCTATCTAAATCAAAAAAAAATGTTTTATGGCAATATGCAATAAAGGGTAGCGCAGCCCCTACAAAACTCGTGAGTGCTAAAGAGACCCATAATTTGCACAATTTGCAGAGCAAGAAAACACTAGCTTTTATAATAGTTAGTAGCGTAATGTCATAGAGAGTATTGAAAGATTACAATGTACCTAACGCAATTAAGACTAATTTCGATTCGATTAATTCGGTCAGTTTATTACTAGGAGTGCTATATATAAATTAAATCAAATTAGTATACATGAAAGCACACTTTAGCGTCGATAACATTATGTGGATTGGTATTGGATATGTGAATCTGCAGCAATGTGTTCAAAAGTTACAGTATGTTTCAAATACCAATGAATCGAGTACCGGTTATCAGCTATTGCAAATATAATTATTTTATTACGGCAACGTTTGACTTACTTTTCTCTGTAGTCCCGAGTGTGATTTATTTACAGGCGAATGGTTTACGGTGTAAGTAAAATTTGTAATGGACAATCCATTACAATCTTTTATTACGTTCTTTGATGTTGAAACAATGCTCTTAGTATCTATCAACAGAAGGCAAGGACCACATTATGTTATTCTAACTTTTAATACGTTTTCTTTCGCTTCTGACGACATGATCGATTTAGTATTGCTTATTTTGTGTGTGCTCCTAAGCAAGGTTTAAATGTTCCCCTGTTCTTATCCCACTTTAAGTGGGCTCCGTACAGCATGTTGTAAACATGTTGTTAGATGATTTGGTTAGTTATTTTACGACCGGCCGCCTGCCGGACGTAAACTTACCTTAGGCGCCTATTAGGACACCTTTGTAAGAAATCCACAGCATTATGTCATATGGTATAATGTTGGGGAGCAAAGCGGCCGATATAGAAAAGATTTTTTTTGCCCAAAAAAGAGCCATACGGGCTATCTATAATATAAAGTAACGTGAGTCCCTTCGCGAAAAGTTCAAAGAAATAGGCATACTTACTGTAGCATCACAATATATTAATATTAGTAATATTCTATTTGTACGGAAAAATATAGGTATGTATAAAACAAAGTTTAAATATCATATACATACGAGAGATCACAAAAAGCTAGTGATAACTGCGTCGCGATTCAGCAGAGTAAGCAACTCATTTGTTGGTCTCGCTATTCGCTTCTATAATACCATTCTACAGAAAGATTCAAACTAAGTGTAAAAATACGCTTTATCCGTAAAGCATATTACAAAATTGAAGATTATTTGGATGATAAGAATGCCTGGATTTGACAATCCTTTCAGCTTCATACAAGGCAGCGGTTTAATAATGTATAATTGAAAATATTTGAAAGATTGACCGCCGAGTTTCTTGCTGGTTATTCTCGGTAAGAGCAACATTTCGAACCAGTTGTAGCTTCATTAATCATATTGATGCTTGAGGACCCAAAAGTGCCTGAAATGGTTTATTTGAATAAAGATTATTTTAATTTGATTTGATTTGAAATGGGAGTGGTCTATTCTATTCCGCCAGATACCACCTATGTGTCAACTTACCTTAGTCGCCTTTTACGAGACCTCGGTAAGAAATAAGAGGAGTCTATACTCAGCCGGATAACACACGACGGCTAAGTATGGCTTTAAGTGAGCTTAGCTTAAAGTGTACGGGATAGTAAAAAGCCGCTGCCATATTTTATCCCTAAACTTGATATCCCAAACGCGTGTAGACACTGAAGTGTTTTAGAAATTAACGTACTTTTATGATTGACGAGCACTATGCAAGACAAATGACAAATTACATGCTCAAAGATCTAAAGAAGCCTTGGAGCTACTTGGAAAAGTACACAGTCATCAGCCTGCATCAATCATGTTGGTTGTCGGTGTCCTATCCAGGAATAACCAAGCAAAAGTTTTCTGGAAAAGTTATTTTTCACCAAAGCTCGGCTAAGACCTTGGTTCTGTAAGGGTGGTTTGTACTTACATATAGCATATAAAATTATATATCTGCATAATCTCTAATGGCGGGTTATAGCAAAATAATATTATCATTATGATAGAAACATACGCCTGACTGACTCACTGAATGCAACGCTGCTAAAACGTCAAAGGTAACTCGATTTTATCGCGATATGACCTGTATTTTTATATAATAATAACTATGAATCACGAAACTTGAAAATCTAGCAATATTATCACTGTTTTTATCTGATCGTTTCTAGTCAACAGAGGAAAATTGGTTAAAAATTTAAATAAAAAAAAAATTATGCTGATTTCAAAATAGTATTCTAGGCTCTTGTCAAGTTACATGTTTTCAAAGAAACTAGAATAACATTTTTATCGGATGAGACAGAGAAGCGATAAAATAAGACGTGAGTATAGCCGGTCTCTCAACATTAATAATGAATACCACTCACGATAGTTTAAATTCAAAAAATTTTGATTACCTATAGACCATAGGCTGAACTACCCTAGCCAAATTGTCAAAATTTCTATAATAAAAAACAGATATGTAAAGATAGAAATGAGTAAAACGGACTGATATTATTTTTTAAGTGTTTCCTCGTTCGATCCTGTAGTTGGCTTTCAGCTAAGCAGTTTCTTCGCAAACTAATGTAATATTATAATATATTTATACATATTATTTTTTATTTTATAAAACCATATAAAACAAAAGAAAAACTGTGTAAACAAATTCAAGGTTATGTTAAACAGTATTAGATCGCCGTTTGCACTCAATTTTTTTTTATGCGGGTCTGAAAAACTTTAACCAACTAATTAAAACCTTTGAAAGAAACCTTTGATTGACATGAAACATATCCTTAAAAAGAGAATTCTTAGTGTGTCCTATTACTATACATATGATAATTCTATTGTTTAAATCTAATTGGGTATTCGATAGTAGTTTCGATTCCAGACTGAGCAATAGAGAAGCGTGGCTAAATTCACAAAATTGCAACATTATTTGACAACGAGAGTCAAATACACATACTATTTATACAATTTTTTACGCATTATTATATCATACATTAAAATGATAGCGAATATAAGTGAAAAATGTTATAACCTCTTTAATTAAAGCAATTTCGTATATCACGGGCGTCACCAACCTTACACGTGTCACACCTAATTAAAAAACGAATACAAGACGTTTTACGATTAGAGTGATAATGAATAGACCTGATTTCCAACGTTTATTTTTAAATGTCGTAACATTCTATATAACCGGCAGAGAAAATAGATGAAAACTTATGCAAACGGCATGAAAAAACTAATATATTTACATAAATGTGGTAGCAGATATAGGTCGTTAATCCGTCTGATTTCTTTTGTAACTATACGTTTTAAAAGCATAGAGCTATTATACTAGAGTAGGGAGCTATAGGCAGATTTCTAAACAATAAATAATAAGGGCTAAGTTGAGACTTCTATACTTAATTTTTCTAGCACACAATTGCTGAGATATATTGATTGCAAATATACTTGAAAAAATTTAGCACACCTTCAACATATTTAAAGCGTTTTTGCACACGATGCACGACATTTTTTATTTGCTCAAATTAATAAACTTTATATTAAACATTATATAATGTACTAGCTGTGTTTCCGGCTTCACCCGCGTGAAAATCAGTGCATTTAATTGAAATTTAGAATGTAACAGAAGTTATTGTGAGTTAGTAATAAGAGATAAATGCTATTGAGGACTTTTTGTAGATCTACAACTGTCTAGTGGATGCAAATTTGCACGTTGCACTTCATTCGGTGAAGGCGAGGGACAAATGGAGAGTAATCGTGCAAAAGATGATCACTCGGTTCTAGGGATCATGGCTCTTAACAATGAGGATAAAGATGCGAGGAGGAGGAGGACAACTGTCTAGTTTATAACTTTAGTGTATCTCTGTTGGTCAACATGTCGACTAAAGCTCCCAGCAGCGGGTTTTTTACAACTGCGACCTCTTCAACCCAATTAAAAAAAAAACCGTAAAGTACTATAATCCAAAAGAATTGCACTAACTTATAATGAAAACCGTACAAACATCAGTTCATTATATTTTGAGAAAATAGATTAGATAAATTGTTTTATAACAAGTATAGATTATTTTTACTAGCGTGTAAGTAATTTAAGCTAGAACTATACATTTTTCTTGTTCATAAAAATAAATTTGATCTTTAACAATGATATGATATGATATGATATGTCATTTGCTCGCTACGCACGTACGAACAAAAGACAGATAATAAGCTTAATTGCTTTCTCTTCATTTTCGATGAACACATTTTAGACTGGCTGGATTATGAAACTTGAGTAGGGGACTTAAGTTTAATAACTATGTTTAAAAGTGATCATCATCATTCTCCTGCCCTTATCCCACTCTAAGCGGGGTCGGCACAACATGTTACAAACATGTTGTCACATGATTTGGCTACGTATTTTACGACTGGCCGCCTGCCTGACGTCAACTTACCTTAGTCGCCTTATACGACACCTCGGTAAGAAATGAGGGTGGTCTATTCTATCCAGCCGGATACCACACGGCAGATACCATAGTCGCCTCTTACGACACCTTGGTAAGAAAAGAGGGTGGTCTATTCTGTTCTGCCGGATACCACACGGCGTTATGTTTAAAAGTGATGATATTATTTTTGATATAATTCGGCATTAAGAACAAATACGTTATCGTCTCATCTATTAGATGTCTATTACTGGACGCATGAGCATCGTTTTTTACGATCTTATCTTATATATAGAATTCTCGTGTCACAATGTTAGTTACCGTACCTCGCCGAAACGGCTTGACCGAATTTTATGTGCATATTCAGTAAATCTGAGAAACGGCCAATTTGTACTTTTCATGCCATTTCAGTCCACCTCTACCAAATTTTTTTTATTTTCAGATATTTTTATTTTATTTTTTTATAATGTATAATAGAAACGCCGTGTGGTATCCGGCGGCATAGAATAGACCACCCTCATTTCTTACCGAGATGTCGTAAAAGGCGACTAAGGTAAGATGAAGTCAGGCAGGCGGCAGGCCGTAAAATACGAAGCCAAATCATGTGACAACATGTTTGTAACATGTTCTGCCGATCCCGCTTAGAGTGGGATAAGGGCAGGAGAATGATGAGAAACTAACTCCCTAGAAATAATTTATTTGGCAAAACAATGTTTGCCGGCTCAGCTAGTAATATTTATAAATTTTAAGTAAAATTCATTGCTATATTACCGAAAGAAGAAATATTTTTTCCATTTTCAATATTCTAGATATCATATTTTTACAATTTTTTAAAGGAAAACATCGGCATTCTTAGCACTGCAGCTCGACTGAAATCGTACTGATTGAAAAGAGAGCATAATTTCGCACTGTGCGCTTATTTGTTAGGACACTTTTGAGTGCCTAACTTGTAACTAGTATCTTGAGTATTAAATATCAATAAATCATAATAGTCATGTTGAAATTTAATAAGATTATTTCTATAACCGTAACGATAGCAAATCACGATCAATCTAACCATTTGAAAGTAACAGCCTTTGCGTATCCGTAGCGCAGCGCTTAAAGTCAAATAATATTTGTACGTGCTTAGCATTACAGATATATGAGATAGCATACCTTGAATGAGGTCGTTATTCCAGAACAAAATTAGGAAAAGATAGATATTTCGTTTCAACACTCCAATCAGTATTATTATTTTTTTTTAAATGTGCTTTTACTGCAGAAGTTATAATAGAATTATTTTGCTATAATTGCGATTGTTAAAAAAATCTAAGTAATGCTAAGTGTAGGAAGCAGACAACGTTCAAGTACCTTATATATGCAGGACCAGTCACCACACATACACAAAACGCCGCCACCAACAACAAGCCATACAAGCATTCCACACACTCAATACGACAAACTTATCACCGTTTCGCCCAGTAACCGAAGCATCATCAGGAGGATAGGCTCGACAAAATAATATAAGTTATTTGTCCATATACTGTTAAGGATTATAGAAAATAAAGTACTTTAAATACTCATTAGTACCCTAACTTTTTCCGCCAATTTTAGAAAATATTCTCACATTTTTTTTGAACATATCAATAGATCCTAGCGATTTTTGGCGTCACTAAGTAAATGCGGTGTATATTTTCGGGACAATTATTTTATCACTTTGGCATTTTTAATGTTGCTACCATTTAATTATAAAGTA
Organism: Morpho deidamia; assembly: GCA_947086505.1. Lineage (NCBI taxonomy): Eukaryota > Metazoa > Arthropoda > Insecta > Lepidoptera > Nymphalidae > Morpho > Morpho deidamia. Next base: position 6,019,128 of record CAMTZC010000003.1, read on the forward strand.
ACTAGACAAGCCTCCATCCGCGTGGAATTCATTAAAATTTTCAACGTAAAGTAGTTATTGTGAGTTAATCATTAGAGATAGAGACATGCTATTCCGGATTTTTTGTAGTATCTTTGTAGATCTACAATTATATAGCATTTTAGATTACTTTAGTGTATCTCTACTGATTTACGTGACGCACGCGATTAAAGCTCCCAACACGCGAATTTTTTACAAGTCCGCGACCTCTTCAACACAGTTTACATAAAACCATAAACTTTTTGAAAGAATTGCACTACCTTTGAGTAAAAACCGTACATAATATACGTTTAGTAGATATTGTGAAAATTGGTCGCATACACACAGCTTTTGGGGACTGTGTTTTATAATAAGTATAGATTTTGCTCAAAATGTTATGGTGTTTGAGTTGACTAGGAATCCAATGCTCTGACCGTATTACATGGCTGTCATTTATGCGACATACATAATCTAATGCTCACAAAAGTCGACCCTCGCTCTGTATTCTTTATTAAACTAGACAACACACAAAGCATAATTTAAATACGTACAAATAAAAAAATATTCGAAGCTTGTTACGCCTCAGGGCTGAGCGTTATCACAACGTACTTTTCTTTTCAACGTACAATTTTTGCTAGAAATTACTTTTACATTTTTATTTCGAGTTATCCTCGAACGCTTGTTTTCTTTTAATTAATAATAGTCGTGTTCCAGTTTCATATTATGAACACGACACTCGATTATATACAGATATAATCTATAGAATCTATAAATTAATAACTAGATAATAACCAAGTTTCTGTTGTTTGGAATTGCCTATATAGGTCTACCGGAGAGTTCTGTCCGTTAGAATGTTGTATGAACTATATTGAATGATGTAATTTGCTAACATTATTGATGACTTCTTACCAGCGTGATCGCTCTTTCTCATACAATAAACTTTTTCATTTTTCTATACTAATATTATAAAGAGGATAGATTTGTATATTTGTGTGTATGTTTGTATGTTTGTAATGTTTTCATGTAAAAACTACTGGACCGACTTCAAAAATTCTTTCACCATATGAAAGCTGCTTCTTCACTGTACAATATAGGCTGTATTGTATTTTCAAAAAAATAGGGATCCCTAATAAAATTGTAATAAGGTGTGAAAAATTTAGTCGTAAGAATCTTTCATCGCGTGCGCTGCGGAAACTATTGATGATAAAATAAAATAATGCTCTACAATACTATAGAACATATCAATATCCACAAAAAGCATATAAAAGCTAATAATATAAAGCATATGTTATGACATAACTACTTTTTTACATTGTAAAAGTTTATAAGAGTGCCGACAATAATCAAACCATTCATATCACCGTATTAATCCTTATCCATTTAAAGGATATTGAATTAAAAGCTGTTTCAATACCTGTAAAATACTTTTTAAATTATTAAAATCGGACATTCCAAAAGATGTAACGAATTTAAAGAAAATAATGCCATAAAAAATTCATTGCAGCAACCATTATAACAGGGCCTGCAACTGGTGAGTTAACTCTTATTCCAAGGATAGCAATGATATTATACACGATATTATATCATTGTAATCCTATTAATTTAGGATATTTTATTATATATCTTTTAAAAGAATTTCCAGTTAAAACTTCCTTTGCCTTAATTATTAATAAGTTCCAGGGCCAAACAATAAATAAATATTTAGTCCGACTTAGTAGACTTTCCACTACCACGAGATCGGTATGTACGCGGGTGAAACCGCTAGTTTTATATAAAGAACGATCTAATGGACCCTTATATCTCTTGAAGAGACGAAACTTATAAAAGAAGACATAATGGAAATTCTAGTAAGTACAATAAACTTGTGCTATTATCGAAATTACATGGTTACATTACGATCATTCATAAAAATATGTACATTTTTATTAAAAACATAAAAAAGATAAGGTTTTTTTTTATAAGTTTGCGAGCACATAAATGACATAGTAGGATCCTTAGAAATCTAAAGGGTAGAAGCAAGCTTATTTAAAGAATAATCTTTCTTTTTATACATACATGACCACTGTGCTTTTAAAAGTTTCGCCAAGTCATTAAAATTTAGTCTAAAGATTTAAATCATCATTGAAAACGGAATCCTCAATTGCGCCAACCGTAAGTTATTCGTCGTGATGTTTAGCAGATGAAAATTGTACTAATGTACATTATGTCCTTAATCTCATTCAGATTGCAATGTCTTTCTGCAACTCAATTTTAAGTCATCTTTTCATTGATGTACATCAAACATGCTCTGTCTTCGATACAGGATCACCATCTTAACATGATTGTTTATAAAATTTTCAAGCAATGTTATTTGCTCATCGCTTATTTTGCTTTAGGACTCGAGCTATTTTTCTTCTACATTTCTCATTGTTTTTAGTTTAATAACAGAATACTTATATATCAAGTTCCCTCTACTACCTACTAAATATTTCTGAAGTCTGCTTAATTGGAAGATTTAAGTGCGATAAAAAAATGTATAGTATAATCTGTCATAATCTGCTTACAAAATCCGTCTGCCCTTCAAAAGTAATAGCTGCGCTTTTTTAAAGTGTTAAGTCACGTAGGTCTCTAATGCTTGTTGATAAATCACTTTTTAATTGTAAGCACACGTTATTAGAAATTTTTACTATTTATTACTATAATATACGAAAATTTAATTTTTTGAACACGACACGATGGTCGACCCGATATTTTTTTGACGAGTGAAATCAAATTAATCTTTATTCAAGTAAGCTTTTGCAAGCATTATTGAATCATCAAGAATTAATTAGGTTTAATGAAGCTAGGTTTGATATGTTGCTCTTACCGAGAAGAACCAGCAAGAAACTCGGCGGTTAATCTTTTAAAAAACTTCAATGGACATAATTTAGAAACCAAAGAGATCATTGATAAACAGTGATATCTTTATTCTAAAGAGTTAGAAGGAAATTTATATGCTGGTTCATATATCGTAGCTAAATTATAATCCTATTCAATAGAGTCCAATCGTCCAACAATGCGATGCCGAGCACGTATCATTCGGATCGGAGCGTTGCGCAAATAAACCGCAGGACCATTCAAACGGATTGGTTGACCTTATTGGAGTCGATAGTCCTTATCTTTGCCAGTCTATCTAAGTGGACGCAACTGTAAGTAAATAAAATACCCATCTCCATTCATAGAGTTCTGACACTATATCCGTAGAAACTCCCGATTTAAGAATAACTATTTCTAATATTGCATTTTTGCCGCAATATCAAAAATGCAATACCACTTTTTATTACAAATTCTTCAGGTATATCTGCGAGACATTTTCAGAACTTTTACATTCTGTCTGGGTATATGTTCATTTGCAGCCATTCATTCATGAAATCTGATTCATACACTGATAGATTTGATTGCACGCTTTCGTGGACTATTGCATAATATCATCAATTAGTATCCAATAATGTTAATAATACGGCCCAGTTACAAGAGCGTATGATGGCTGATTACTGCGTCAAATTATGAGTGATTTGTATCAAATGATTATAAATGAAACCAGCCATATATGAAAGAAGATTTGGATATTATAATCGATTGGTTCTCCCTTGGAACCTTCTAACCACGCAACACAAAGTATCTAAAGGCTCGTATAATATCATATTGACTAGTAGCACAACTTGCTAAAAATTTATTATTTCATCAGAGTAGTGGTTAGTGATAAACGGTCAGTTGTGATCGGTGGCACTCGTTTCGTGTAGAATCTGATAACATATCCTATATAAGTGAAAATAATCAAACGAGGAAAACCGTTATAATAAAATGAGCATTCAAACCTAATGTTTGATCATGTGGGCTGAAGATCCTGTGAAGAGACCTATGTCTCAGTAGTTGATATCCTTCGGTTTAAGAAGAGAGAGTGATAGAGAATGAGTTCGATAATACTGTTTATTATCTTTAACACTAAGACGAACGCACACAATCAAAAGCAAGTGTGAACTCAATAAATTTTTCTTTTTTTTATCTGATATGGCAATAAATTATTTATATCTTCTTCTTATATATAAAAATGAATGTTTGTCTGCATGTCCTTTACATACTCCGAAACGGCTGGACCGATTTAAATGAAATTCTCAGACATTCTTAAGAATGACTTAACGGATGATTCTGTCAATCAAAAACTGTCAATGATAGTTTGTTTCGAGGGGAAATCGAAGCTAGACTGAGCCACAGCAACGTGTGACCCGACCGCTTGTCATGTATATAAAATACAAAAGATCCTAAACCTCATATAATTTTTTATTGTATCACATATAATTTGACTTTACGCTTGATGAAAATTCTTGTCCTAATTTGTGTCCAGTAACAAATTACCCTCTTTTTTCTGAAAGTAACTTTAAACAAAGTGCCTCTAGCAAGATTGATGTCCATTAGAAGGTAATTTCCTAAACAATTTCAGAGAGACAGCCAACGTAATCAAATAGCCCGAGATGTTTCTCGGTTCCGGGAAAAGTTTATGTCAAAGTGATCTTCCTACTCAATACTACAAAGGAGTTCATTAATTTCGTAAATGTCGCATTATCAAGTAAGTTTAAAGAAAAATGTTAATATTTTGACATGTAACATACAAGAATTTTTTTTAGCTGTAATAGTGTCTAAGAAATAAATACTAAAGAAACTCTGGGCAAGTTTTCAGAAACCAACTTTACCTTACAAATATACATATATTTTACGGGCTCCAATTCTTTTTTTAGGGACATCTCATAACGGAAAGAGTGTCTTGATTGACGGATTTTAATCTGAAATTTTGAAATCCGTGCCAATATTAATTTAATAAAATATATTGACCTTAAACTATTTAGAACTTCATTGTAAATTGGGGGTTTTCCTATAAATGCTAATTCTGTATTTTTTTTGTGAGATCTAAATCATATCATTTCATAAGATTTAACTATATGACAGATACGTATAGTATATAAAGTAAATGTATAAAGGCACTATAACAAAACTACCTTGCTATAATCCGCACGGGTTAAGCAAATGCATGCAAAGCTAATGTGTATTTGTGTATGTGTATTTGCATGCATTCGCTTAACCCGTGCGGATTATAGCGAGGTAGTTTTGTTATAGTGCCTGTAATATGGAATTCCGCAAAGTAACGCCTGCTTCTATAAATCATTTAATTGTATAAATATAGTAAATGTAGATACATAATATAATATACATTTATCTCCAAAATATTTTATATTTCATCTCCATAAAGCAACTGCAGACTTTTTTATAGCCCCTAAAACAAACAAAGTTACATAATGTTATGTAATGTTATGTTACATAGCGTATGTTACACTATACATTGTTTTGTTACATTTTAAACTGATTGAGCAACATTTTTTATAAAAGCTAGTTCAACTAATATACAACAAACCTTAATAATGCATTTAAACTTACTTTGTCTGTCTGTCTACTGCTGAAAATCATAATTTTTGAGTTTATCGCGAACAGACAGACTCGTTAGAGGACTTTGTTTTGAGTCATAAAAAGAAATTGAGTAGGTAAAGTTATTTAAAATCCAATAGCAGCATATTGACAATTCGTAAAAACTTGTGCTATCTCTAGCAGCTTTGACAGAGTCACCAGTAGTAATATGTTACAAATTTCGCTATCAGTCAGTAGTTGGATTTTTTTTCGTATTGACTCTATGCTGTTAGCCCTAACGGCTTTTACAGCGTCACCGGGCGAAACGGGCGAGCGCAGAAGCATCGTCGAGGTTGCGAGATGCAGAGAGTAGAGCGCAGAAGCTCTACTAGCGTCGGGGAACGTCGTCATAAGGGTGCCTCTTGTGAGGCCCGACCACGGCTTAGGGCGATGCGTAGTGGAGGGCTGGTGTATGACGTTAATTAGTCATTGCGACGTCGGAAGGGTGGGGAGAAGCCACGACCGACCGACGTCAGAAAACTGGGACCTCGTCTTCGCCGGCGAAGGCGCTCTGTGTGTGTATTACGCGTTTTTGTGTTTGCGATCGTTATTTGATCGTCAGGGTCATATAGGAAGCTTTTTGGACGCCTATATTTTCGGTGGTCAGACCTAACTGGGATGTAGGTTGAAGCAACTGAAATAAGAGGGTTCGGGTGTAACTCAGATTTCCCGAAGTAAGATTTCGAAAAACGTTTAAAGAGGTGAGTAATGGTAGGGAGTAGCTGGATGGTTGACCTATAATTCGAGGTTCATTTACCCACTTACCATTTCGCTATGCCTCAGAGAGCTCGTTAAGCCGGCCGTCCCGGTTGTCATTAGTAACATCTGATAATAATCGTAAGACGAATTCTATTCCCTTGCGAATATTTCGCCTCTATTGTATTTTGGAGATGTAAAAACGGTTGGATTTGCAATACGAGTTGGAATAGTAAATATAAAAGTAAAGTAGCAACCTATTTACTACACCACTGCAAAGACCTCCATTATCTATTAATGCGAAGATTAAAGCAATAGGCAGTGTGTAGAACTCTTGAGATTCAAGATCTCAAGAGTTCTACACGGATATAATGATTTCCTTACGATATTTTCCTTCACCGTAAAGCGCATATTGAATTGTAAATATCAATTATTAATTTATTCATCTTTCTTTTTTTATTGTTAATCAAACAGCGTTGCATAATTTTTAGTGATGAAAAGTCAACATTGCTAATTAACATTAAGGCTAATAAAATATTAAAAATCAAAAAAAATCAAAATATTCTTTATTCAAGTAAACTTGTAAACAAGTGCTTTTGAATCGTCAACTTTACTGCTGGTTCGGAAAGCTGTTCCTGCCCAGAAAAGAGCCAGCAAGAAACTCGGCGGTTGCTCTTTTTAAAATATAAATCTTAGAACTAGTTACATTTATTTATTACTGTCTTGTACAGGGTAGAAGTGCACCTATATCCACACATCCTTATCATCTAAGTAAACTTCAACAGTATAGTAGGCTTTCTGTATCAGCCTCTTTTTAACAGTGTTTTTAAACTGCTGTAATGGCATGACCAAAATTGATTACGGAATTTTATTATAGAATCTTATACCCATACCCACAAACGATTTACGTACTTTTGCTAGGCGCAAAGCAGGAGTCGCAAGCTTATGTCGGTTCCTACTTTGTCTATTATATACATCACCTATCGTTTTATAATTCTTTATATTTTTATGTACAAAAATTACGTTATTTAAAATATACTGTGAAGCAAATGTTAGAATACCTGTTTCCTTAAACTTCTCTCGCAGGGAATCACGCGGACTTAAATTGTAGATGCCACGTATGGCTCTTTTTTGTAATACGAAAATTTTTTCACTATCCGCGCATTTACTCTAAGTAATATAATTTATTTCACAAAAAAAATACAACTTTTTGTGTCACGTGGTATTTAAAGCTGTTACCCTTGATGATAACGAATATTTATTATAATTACAGCCCTCACTGCTTTCAATTTAATCTTAATAAAAATTGATGAAAATACTAGGCAATAAGATCGATTATTCGAAACTCACGTATTGTTGGTTGGTACATTTTGTATTTCGCCAATCAACGTCAACGTTCCTGATTAGTGACATCTCACAGCTCTACGTGCAAATTAATTTAAATACATCTCTGTCTTTCCGCTCAGCCGAGCATGAGCCGAATCCCAATTCTAACGCCCCCTGTTTCGTTCAATGAACGAAAATTACAATCTCTAGTCGGAAACTTCCCAATTCTCGAACGACTCTTTTTATTTATTACGCAACCGTTCACTCGCGAAACTTAATGCGTTTAAATATTTTTTAACTGTAACACCGTGCTTACCGGTGAGGAAAAATCTGATCTCGTTTTAATGAGCAAAAAATCCCTTTCTACCTAAAGGCTTAACGTTTAATTAAATGTCCAAGAGTCTTCAACGTAATAGGTAACTTAAATCTACTGATAGCCGAATTTTATTTTTGGTACAACAGAATTTATTATTCGAGCTTCTACAGAGTTTCTAATTAATCTTTCGTTCTTAAGAATGGTTTTTAAAAGGGCTAAAAAGTATTTTCATTTATATACTTCCTTATATAAGTGGACTGCCGATTGATTTAAAAATAATACGATATTGCGTTTCTATGTAAAAGTATTTTTATTTACCTTTTCTTCTGCAGTTGACAAGGAATGGCAAACTAAAGTGTTTAAAAGATTTGCGCTCTTCTTTATATCCATAAATACATTAATCAAGTTAGGTTCATCACATCGACAAAGATAGATCCTGAAATTAAACGTAGTACAACCTTGTTACTGCAGCAATCTAGACATTTGCTTTGTTTTGCCTCAAATTAATAACTTAATATACAACCAATATTTGGAAGTTCTTTCCCGTGACCATATCACGTTCTTTTCTTGCCACGGAAAGCACGTTAAGCCATCGATCGCAGTTATTAGTTCAAGGTAATTTATTCTATCCCCGTGCAGCTGTTTATGCCTCTCTTGGTACGGATGTAAAAAGAAATTTTTCCCTGCATAGAATCTGGAAGCGTCTCACTAGAATAATAAGCATGGCTTAGGTAAATACCAGGAATATACAAAGAAGAACAAAAGATAAATTTTCAATTTATAAATTAAAGTGTAATATAAAAAAAATATAAACTATTTGAGTTTAATCCTAAATATAAAAATTAATATTTGTCCTTTAAAGACTCCGAAACGGCTAGAGTGATTTTATTGAAATTTCCAGACAATCTTTACATAGACCCAGCGGATGATACTGTGAACTTTAGTGGCGTTCGGAGTATTTTTTTAACTGTTGAGTTCTCTTCCAAGGGGAAACCAAAACCAGAAAGAGCTACTCGTACAGTAAAAAGTGGTCAGACATTTAGTTAGTTGTATAATTAAACAAGGACACTATATTAGTGCTTCAATATAAGGATTTAAATACGTACGTAATTATATAGAAGTATCGACGTTATCGTTCTATCATTTGTAAACGTGTACGTTACGTTGTAGCGTATATGTTGCTTAAATTTAATGAATAACTCAAAGGTCAAAATTCAAACTCTTAATGGTTTAATAAATAATCTCTCTCTCTCTCTTAATAGATCTTAACGGTAAAGGTCATCTTGTTTCAGCGTTCAATCAATTACAGAATTTGATTATCAATTCTAATACCGGTATACTTATTGAGGCTTATTGAGCGAATCTACACCTAAATTATATAAAACTTTCGTCTTTTACCTATAACTTTATAAACTACTTTGAGATTAATTTAAATTAAATGAATTTAACAGCACTATTCAAAACCATCCAAACAAACTCATTTATGTGTCTCCTACAAAAATTAAAAAAGAATATATAATAATAAGAATAATTTTTACGAACGATTGTAAAAATTATGTTGTACCAACCATATTTTAATTGTCTTTTGAAAGTATTATGATGATTATGATGATAAATGTATATAAAGACATGAAATAAATTCGATATTATAGCAATATTAACAAAGAATGTTTTGATTTCGGAACAAAATATAAGTCATATTATGTGGCTGTACATTCAACACAGATTATGATAAAAAATTATAACTTCAAAAATATGTTTCAAATCTAATAATGTTACTGAAAATAATAAAGAAGAGCAAAAGTTATATGCCAGAGAACGAAAAAAATTTACAATTCAGCGGTAGCCTGATCTAACGGTTGAGTAAAAAAAACTAGGCAGACGATTTATTTATTGCTGATAAAATTCTTTGATTGGTGTTTTCCACGGAGATTTCCTTTCCAAAAAAAAAGGAAAAACAAGATCGAACAGACGAACTAGTAAAGTAATGACCCGTTACAATCTCACTGCTAGGGATAGGCTTTCTTTCTCCGTTTCTGGAGAGAAGGGTTGGAACTAAGACCTACTCGTTCCACTACGCTACTTCAATGCGGATTGGTAGATTACACATATCCGAAAAATTATCTAGAGATATTGCAGGTCTCCTCACGATGTTTTGCTTCACCGAAAAGCGTGATAAATTGCAATTATCAATTAGACAAATAAATTTCAGTAGAAAATCTTATTGATGCCTGGGGTTTGAACTCGTGACCACTTCGAAAGAGTCGCACGGTCTCACCGCTGGGCTATCACAGCTCAGGGCGAACTTATAACGAAGATACCTTGAAAATTAATAATGTAACAACAAAATCTCGTTGTTTAATTAAAGCATATACTGACTCTGAATCCAAACATATTTTTCAAGGAAACGTCAGTTAAAACAGTACGTCATTCGCGCAGATAGAACAAATAGAATCATGTCACAGATTGTTCCAAATATCCGGCGCGCAGTCACACACATTCGTCAGTCTACAAATAAACATGAGTACGCACTGAAAATAAAATATTATGCGATCGCATTCGAAACGCAGTGAGTAAAATATAGTCTGTGTCATAGTAACCTGTCTCTTTCAGTGCGTCTGGTACCACAGAGCAATATATAAATAGGAATGGAAGCTAACATGTCACAGAAATGACATTTGATTTTTCTTAGACATTGTGGTCGCTGACTATGGGCCTTATAAGAAAGCTCAGAGTCACTCAGCGAGCTATGCTTGGTGTATCTCTACGTGATCAAATCAGGAATGAGGAGATCCGTAGAAGAACCAGAGTTACCGACATAGCTCATCGTGTCGCGAATCTGAAGTGGCAATGGGCGGGGCACATAGTACGTAGAACCGATGGGCGTTGGGGTCCTAAGGTGCTGGAATGGCGACCACACACCGGTAAACGCAGCATTGGAAGACCCCCCACGAGGTGGACAGACGACCTCAAAATGGTCGCGGGGAGCCGCTGGATCCAAGCGGCACAGGACCGTGTGGTGTGGAGATCCCTTAAGGAGAACTATGTCCAGCAGTGGACGTCGATCGGTTGAACAAGAAGAAGAAGAAGATATTTTTTTTTGAAAATATAAAAAAAGCTGAAATATGAAAAAAGACAAAAAAGTCAATCAGATTGGGTTCTTGATACGTGGATTGGGTCCCGGAAATTTTTATTTTGAGCCCGCCCGTTCTCAACTGCGCTGTAGTGCCTTGAGAATGATAGCGTAATTAACCTCTCTATTCTAAACTACTGTAGACATTGTGAAATCTATTAAGCTTTTGGATAGACTCCCTTTATTTTTTCCTGGTCGCTCAGAGATGACGATCGCTGCGACCTGAAAAGTGCTTCTTAGAGAGTTGTCACCTCTCCTGTCTTAGACAGCTGTCTTCTTAAAAGGATTTGGCGTCATACGAAAAGAATGTAAATATATAATAGGGATAGCAAACATGAAAATGCGTCCCATAAATTGTTCCAATTACTAGGAAGTATACGTTTTCAACCAAGACTTAAATTTAATAAATAGGGAAACAAGAAATATAATGTTAAGCATTTTTTTTATGATTGATTTATATAGACTGTGAAAAATAAAATATGTAAAAATGACTAATATCTAGGACTAAAAAAAATCAATGTATTTTTTGTAACAAGGGTAAAATAGCCACTTATTATACTTTGAAGGCTAAACCGCTGGATTAATAGTTATGACATATGCCAACATATATATATGACAACAGCCAAAGCTTATATACAGGACCAACATATAAGTTTAAAAAAAAAAGTTTTTTATTCGAGAACGGAAAAGAAAAACATAATACAAAACACAAAATACAAAAATATTTATTTCATTTCAATAAATCGTTACAAAAAATACAGACTGAGACCTTCCAGTGAGCACTAAAAATACTCATCTCAGAAGGTCTCGCTCTTTCATATCAAAGATAAGTTTTTTCATTTATAGCGTAAATTAACATAAAAATATTCTAAATATCTTTTAAATTACACCGTGTGTAACTGCTGCTGCTAATAATGGCTTAAGTAATGTATAATGGAGACTTAGAATGCGTCCAATCAAATCGTTGAGTCCTTTATTAAACCTTAGATATTGCTCGCTTTTCTATAACTCTTTAAATACTTTTTGTACTCAATTACTTTCTTTTTCAATTTCTAAAAATGCGCTAAAGTATTTTTATATATTGTATTTTTCTTCTTCCCTACTCTAAGTATAATAAATCTGTAGTGAAATGAGAGTCTAATGGTTTATTACTACATAAGGGTAGATATATAAATTCGGGATAGGCTTTATTCTTCTTTTATTGCGCAAAAGTACACTTGTCAGTTTCGAATGCTCGTTTTTCGATATAAATGCAAACCTAGTGTGATGGTAATCCTTCATCCGCGAAATTTAACACTAAGTGGGTCAAATAACGCTTTGTTTCCTTATAAATAATATATCTTTTGTAACAGAAGGTAAATTCACAAAAACCCTATTAATGTATGAAATATTTAACGATTATAAATTTGAAATATATCAATATTCTTATCAATAATAACAATATAAATGCAAAATCTGTCTTTCTTTCGGGAACAGCAAAAGACACATAAGAAATAAATAAGGGTGTTTTAACATTTAAGTTTACGGACACGAATTCTAAGTTTCAGCTTGTATTAAAATATCGTAATTAAAGTATCGGTCTATTACTAACTCACTGCTATACTCTATCTCCTCTCTCTTTCTTTCGAGAGAAGGACTGGAGCTAACACCCATCACTCTCCAATGCTCACCCGGCGTTGGAACCCGTGACCCTTCGAAAGAGTTGAACAGTCTCACCGGTGGGCTATCAGAGCTTACACTAATATCACAGCTTTCACTCATAAAAATATAAATAATAAATGTCTATATCTACATTTATTATAAAACAAAGTCTCCAAAAGCTGTCTGTATGTAATCGATTTTCTCAATATTAACTGAACGAATTTTTGTTCAGTTTTCACCATAAGACAGTGTAAACCTTGAGGAAGGTTTACTCTGTCTTATGTTCTCTCTAAAAAAAAAACTTGAACAACTTTGTATCACACTGATCTCCACGCGGTCGAAGAAGCGAGTACAATTAGTATATTTATAAATTCACATAAAATTTTGCACATTATGCATGAAAGTTTAAATTAAATAAATTATTACCTAGCTAAATCAAAGATCAGCTACAAGTGTCACCGTATTACTGATATTTGCTTCAAACAATTAATTACAGTTACAGTAAAAGTATAAAATATAAGTTCGCTTGTAGCACGCACGCAATAAACAATGTCAATAAAGTGTTCCGCAAACAATCATAATTCACTGGCGCAATAACCGATGGATAATAAACTGATGGAAAATCTGAACAGATGGCGTTATAGTTTTATCGGGAATAACATGTCTTACATTGTATCTTGAACTGCTGCCTATGTACGCAGTAAGACTTTGTTACAATCTCTCTAGTCACATATGGATATAATAAATAATAAATATATGGGACACTTACACGGTTGTCCATCCCCAAAGTAAGTAACTTAATACTTGTTTTAGGGGTGACAGAGAACTGGTAAATATATACATATATAATCTTAAATACATTCTTAAATAGAAATACACACCTAGGCTCGAAGAACCAACAATTTTTTTATAGAAAATGATGGCCCTCGGCAGGAATCGAACTCGCGACCCGCGGGGCTGAGGCAGTGTCACTACCAACTAGGCCAACGGGCCATTCAAATAATTACTCTACGCATGCTGACGGTGAAGGATTGAAAATTAGCAACAGCGATACCACTAGCCCTCAACTAAGCACAGGCTAAGCCAGTACGGCATTACAGTAGGCTTCTAGACGTTTCTACTGGTAGAGCTTCTAAGCTCTAATTTCCACATTTTTCACTTACACCGATGATTGTACAAACTGCCAGACCCGCGTCTCAATCGCTCAGACTGATTTAAGTTTTTCCTAGCATTAGAAAATTCGAGTTCTTTATACCCTTAGACTTTTTCTAACCAGGACTTCGTTAATGTGGATTCTCTCACTAAAACTTAAACTATCTTTATACCAAACATCATATTTTTTGCTCCGTTTAAACGTAAAAGAAAGAGAAAAAATGAACATTCTTATTTACAAATTTAGTCCAAGATCGAAACATACTGTAATACGTAAAACAGTTCCGTAAACTCATTGGCCCAAATATATGCCATAAAACCTTGAAACGTTAAAACAATATCACATTGGCTTAGTATAGGGACACCGAGATCATTTATTTACTGGCCTGTGGGTGGTACTATTGTGTTCCGACTAGTATCAGCATACAATATTTTCTTCGCGGATAATATATTTTATCTTATTGTCGTAAAATCTGAAGACTTAAGAACGAAATTGTCAAAATACCGTGTCGAGGGTTCTTAGGGGATGTTACACACTTAATCAGAGTATATTTAAAAATTAAATATAAGATTGACAAAGTTTGCTGCCGTGGTATCCGGCAGAATAGAATAGACCACCCTCCTATCTTATTGAGGTGTCGTAAGAGGCGACTAAGGAATGTCCCGTGTGGTATCCGACTGCATAGAATAGACCACCCTCATTTCTTACCGAGGTGTAAAGGCTACTAAGGTAAGTTAACGGCATGCAGGTGGCCGGTCGTGCCGACCTAACTTGGAGTGGGATAAGGGCAGGAGGATGATGACGACATTTATCATTTCTAATGTATTTTTAACATTTACATATCACATTTAAAAAAAAAGAAAGTACTTCCATTCATATGCCACCTTAATTTTAAGACAAATAACGTAGTGGTCAAAAGAGAATTCGTTAAATGTACAAACTCTGATTCTTCACGACAAACCATTTGTACGATATTTCATTTTGGGACAACCAAACAAAAAAAAATTACAACAGTGTCCCTACTTCCACCACACTATCGTATCTGGCTGCACGCCAGAACGAATGCGAAGCTATGAGCAACACAGGTTACTAAGACCTGTATCGGTTAATCAACCCGATGCGAGGATTGTGAAATAGCACCTCTTTGTTGTAAGCCATGCGTAATTAGTTAACAAATTCATTTGGACCACATCCAATCGAAATATTAACGTCTATTTAAATTTATTATTAACTTAAGGCGATGCTAAGGATCTTCCTATTTATTTAGCTATCATTGTTCTATTGACTTAGTCTTAGATCCTCGAACCTGCTAACCGTTGGTAAACTCACGCGCTTTCACCACTCAGCCAGCAAGTATTTTTAATTTATATTCGGATGTATTTTTAGATTTATTTTAATAGTATTTTTTGATTTATTTATTTTAAGACTGTGATAGCCCAGCAGTGAAACCGTGTAACTCTAGAGACGATCATGGGTTCAAATTCCTAGCAGGCACCAATGAGTTTCTATTAAAACTTGTGTCTAATTGATAATATATATTTATACAACGCTTTTCGGTGAAGGAAAACTGCATATCTCTAGAGAGCTCTGGGGATATGTGTAATCTACCAATCCGCATTGGAGCAGCGTGGTAGGTAAAAACCGGAGAGAGCCTATGCCCAATAGTGGGATAGTAACAGGCCGTTACTATTTATTTTAATGACAATAATTATTTTTACATTTTTACTACATTCGGTTTTATATAATGAATATCTATATTAATATTGAGACTACTTGATTTATGCCATTTTTCAACATACATGTCCGAAATTCAACAGAACCAAAATCTCATTTCCGGTTAGTCGGTTCACTCCATTTCACCCGCAGGTGTTCCGATTAAGTTTTTTCCAAAGAATCGGTCGCAGAACTTTTTACGCTTTTTCCCTTAAAAACTTTGCCTAATATTTGAAGAATTCTACGCGAACACCGCAAAACTGAATGGGAGGAAATTTTGTAATATATATTTATTGAGTCCGAATAATATAAAAATAGATAACTGTACAGTATATTATCTTTTGGTTAATTTTATTTAATAAAATATCTTGCTTCGAAAAATTTACAGTTGTTTTTCATATTTTTAAAAGCCTTTTTATTTAACTTGCCGTGTATAAATGTGAAGATAGAATCTTGCAAAATAAATTTAACCAACTTCCTGATGTCCGATTGAGCTGGAATTTTGTATACTGGTCCATATCATCATTTATTGTGATAGAGATATCACAATATATGATGATATGCATGTATTGTGATAGGGAATGATAATGACCTGATGCTACTGCCATGATTGCCTCCAGACGAAGGAACTCCTCAACAGTAACTAGTAGGGATATGAAATTTTGTTAAAGCTGATTTAAAAACTATTGTTTCTTGACTTTTTAAGGTTTAGGAATATAAAGAAGATGGATATCTTTTTGACTCTCTCTGACAGTTTGCTTAGTATGATATATACAAATCAGCGAATGTTATGATAATAATGATTTTTAATGAAATGAAATGAGAACAAATGGATTCGAACCAATGTACTACTCAATTAGTTCTGAAAGGTTATTTAATGAAATGATTCATTTTTATACCTACCGTTAGTGTTAACAAGTCTTGCAGAGTAGTTAATTCAAATAAAGAATAGTATTTTATACAAAACTAGCTGTCCGGCTACGGCTTGCTGAGGCTCAGTCTGCTTTCGAATTCCCCTAGAAACAGAACTCAACAGAAAAAAGATCCGATCACAACCAAACTTTACACTATCATTCACTAGGTCATTCTAAAAATTGTCTGAAATGTCATTAAAATCGGTCCTGCCATTTCGGAATCTATAAAGGATATATAGACAAATAACCATTTTTATATACAAGATTATTCCATGCAGAACATACAAAGAATCCTCTCATAACATTTGTATATTACACAATAAATTAATGCGGGGAAATGTACATAGAAATTATCCTTAAAATTGCTATTTCCACAGTGCAAATGGATAAAGCATTGCCTACACGCGAAACTCACAAATTTATTTCTCCACCTGAGTAGCACAACGAACAAATGGTTACCCTTAATTAGTCACGAAACGAACAAGTTTGTGTTATTAATGGCGCCTATTCAAATGTGCCCGCAAACAAACAAATCAAAGCCAAAAGAGATAAGTCTGCGTCTCCCGGATCATAACTTGCTAAGCCGTCCATAATTGCCTGACCGTCTCCACGTCTCCAGTTTAATGGCTGTTTTTACTTTACGCGACAAGTTAAGCCCAAAACCAAAACGATCTTGATTTTCATAATAAAAGCTTTTATTTTGCTTTGATAATATTTTTATGGAATTTATTTCTGCTTCTTTGTTTTATTATCAGGTCTCTACTTATAAGTTATCATTTTTTTAATAGCAGTTAATTAAAAAGTCAATATCTTTCGCTCCATTTGGAATTTAAATTTTAACAGTATACATATTATTACTTACTTGAATATACATTTAGATTAATATTCAAATAATAGACATTATTTTTACACTTAAACAATTAAAAGAAAACTTGTCCTTACATCCTTATAAATGCGAAAGTCTGTCTCTTCGGTATCCGCAGCAACAATACCGATGAAATTTGGCACAATTATTTCTTATACACCGGGGTTCAAAATCAAGTTTGTAAAAGTAATAATAAAATTATATTGCTATAATCCGCTATACAGTAAATAGAAAATATATATAGTGCTAAATGTATAGTGGACTATCCGTTTTTTCATACCCAATACATGCAGCATTCGCAAAAAAAAACATGCACAAACCTCCATCACTGCCACCACACAAGCACTACACACTTTCACTATCACAAACTTAACAATCGTTTCGCCCCGCAACCGCAGCATCATCAGGAGATAGACTCCACGACAAAATCGCTTTGCGATGGGATTGCTTTGCATGTAACGGATAGTCCATTATACATTCAGCACTATATATATTTTCTATTTACTGTATAGCGGATTATAGCAAAATAATTATTACTTTTGTATTGTAGTAAGTTAAAGAAATAGGTTTTATATAGGAGACCTGATGAACTCTTACATTAAAAAATATAGTATAAGTAAAGTTTAACAATTTTTTTATGTTTTTTTCTCAATTTTTCCAGAGCAAATGATATATACCGAATTTAATGTTAGGAAATTGTTATTAAATTTAATAGTAATTGCAATTTAACACCCCGGATCGATCTGATTTTTGTGATGGAGATATTTGCAGGGTTGGTGAGTAACAGAAGCTACTGTTTATTCCAAGAGTAAAAGCTAGTATACTATAGTAGTATAGTAGTATACTAGTATAGTAGTATAGTAGCAACTATACTACAAGCCTAAGTATTTAAAAAAGTTGTGATAGCCTAGCGGTGAGACCGTGCGACTCTCTTGAGACGACACAGGTACAAACCCCGGGCACGCACCAATGAGTTTTTCTATTAAAAACTTATGTGTCTAATTGATAATTGCAATTTATCACATGCTTTTAGGTGAAGGAAAACATCGTGATGAAACCTGCATATCTCTAGAGAATTCTAGGGATATGTGTAACCTACCAATCCGCATTGGAGCAGCGTGGTAGGTCTTAGCTCCAATCCTTCTCTCCAAAAAAAAACGGAGAGAGGAGGCCTTACCCCAACAGTGGGCATAGTAACAGGCTGTTACTTTACTTTTTTAAAAACACATATCCATTAATGAATACATAAAGTTAAATACAAAATATTGTTATACCTAAATATTTTATAAAATTGAAGCTTTCATTTTTATATAAATTCACCACATAAATTTATACCAAAAGTGGGTTAACGCGTTTGAAATAAATTTAAGAGGCGAAACACGCATTGACATTACGTCTATCCAAGCACGAGAGTCGGAATGAATGTTTATTTTTTCAATTGGTTAAGTATTTTTGGTGAGTTATGTTTTCATCTCAACCAAATTATGTTACAAAGACTTTTCTTTGGATAAATTATTACTGAAAATTATACTAATAAGCCCAGGTAACCGGACTACTAATATTTGTATCAGATAGACAAGAGTTAGTCATCACCGGCTTGTCAGTAAAAGTAAAAAGTAGCGGCCTGTTACACTGCTGGGAATAGGCCTCCTCTCTCCGTTTCTGGAGAGAAGGGTTGGAGCCAAGACCTACCACGCTGCTCCAATGCGGATTGGTAGGTTACACATATCTCCGGAATTCTCTAGAGATATTCAGGTTTCCTCACGATGTTTTCCTTCACCGAAAAGCGTGTGATAAACTGCAATTATCAATAATTTATAGAATTAGGCGTTACTTTGCGGAGATCCATAATACAAAAGTAATAATAAAATTATTTTGCTATAATCCGCGATACAGTGGTATCGCGGATTATAGCAAAATGATTTTATTATTACTTTTGCAATTATCAATTAGATACATGAGTTTTATAGAAAAAGTAATTGGTGCCTGCCCGGGTTTGAACTCGTGTTCCCCTCGAAAGAGTCACGCGCTCTGGCCGCTGGGCTATCACAGCTCTTCGGCTTATCAGTACTTCACTGAATTTTTCCAACCGACAATATTATGTTAGCCCTCATATATTTTACAACGTAAGATGTTAAAGTTTAAATTTAGTGTCAGAAACATGCTTATACGTAAAGGATATTCATTATTGAAAATTTATTTTACAGATTTGATTCGAAAATTTGTTCATTCATACAATGCAAACATGAAAATGTTTAAAAGATTGACCGTCGAGTTTCTTGCCGGTTCATCTCGGTAATAACAACATTCCGAACCAGTTGTGGCTTCATTAAATCTAATTGATCCCTGTCGATTCGAAAGTGCTGCTAAAAAGCTTAATTGAATAAAGATTTTGATTTGACTTGATTGTCCAACCGGCGCAGGAGTAAACTATGAAGATTATTACTTAATAGTGTCGGTAGAGTATAGAGAGAGACGGCTTCTGGCCCAGTATTTTAAAAGGGTGGTGAGTCGTTACACTGTTGTGTGTCATGGGAAGCCATGACTAACAAAATGAAACTTCATCTTCGCCTTTAAAAATGTGAAATACCTTTTTCGAAGATATGATATAAATACATACTATATGTTTTTATTGGAACTTGTGAATTTGGGCTTCAAAATATATGTATAAGACCGCTTGCTTATATGTATATAAGACTGCTTGTATGGGTAGCGCGGCACATTACGATTTTTGTCGTGGAGCCTATCCTCCTGATGATGCTTCGGTTTCGGGGCGAAACGATCGTCGAGATTGTGGTGGTGGGTGTGTGTGCTGCTTTTGTGTGCGTTGTTGCTGGTGAATTGCGCCTTGGGGTACATGTGGTGGCTCGTCCTGCATGTATAAGGTACGTAGATTTTGCCTGCTTCATACACATTGGCTTTGCATGCATTCACTTAACCCGTGCGGATTATAGCAAAGTAGTTAGTTCTGTTATATTACTTGGTGGTATTTTGTGATACGTTTGGTGACTTGTCCTGCGTGTATTAGGTGTGTGAACGTTGCCTGCTTGATATACTTAGCATCACATAGATAAATCGCGGATTATAGTAAAATAATTCTATTGTAACTTCTGAATTATAGAATAAGATTTAAATTACACTTTATTTTAAACACGAAAAATCATGTCTTGCCGAATGTATTCTTTTTTAAGTGACTTTAAATTTAATGGCACAAATTACCAAAGAAATTATAATTATCAAATAAAGGAGAATTAATCAATTATTATGATGATATCATTTCTATATTTATACATATTTACCAAACCTTTAAGTATCTGCCGAAAATGGTATCCATCACTATTATTTTACGATGAACGTGAATTAAATGAACAAAAAAAAACTTTCACATTTTTCATATTCATATTGATATGTCATAAAAAAAGAAGGGCATCATACAGTAAATAAAGTTATTAATGTGAGACATACAGGAGGTCCACAAAAAGTTTTATTGGGAAACTTTCGAGGATTAATAAACTTCTTATAGATTGTCTCGTGGCCATCTTATAGTAAGAAAATGTTTACAAAGTTGATTTGTGGAGATGAAGTTTTGTCTTTAAAGATTCATCAAAGTTATAAGAACCGTATCATTTATTTTTCTTTGTTTTCTATTATTTACTTACATACTTATTTACTTACTAATACACTATCAGGTTTCGACAAGATACTCGTACTCAAGATATTTGCGTAATGTAAAGGGTAATTACAAGAGGTCGCTGTTATCGTGCGTATTACGAGTGCAGCCAATGAATAACGAACAAAACTTATGGCGTTGTCCAATGCAACGCCTAACAACGAATAGTGGTTGCCATGGAGACGGAATAACAAGGAGCCATCTTGTGGGATGTGACGCGTGGTTTGGGTTATTATATTAATTGCGAATAAGGAAGTACAAGTTGAATTATAGATTGAGGATTCATTAATAGTCACTTCTGAACATTCTTTAACAGTATGTATTTAGGGGCCGTGTCACTTAGTCTTACGGTTCACGTATTACAATCATGATTGATTCTAAACTTGGAACTAAAACTAAGAACAACTGCAACAGAACTTAACTGACCGATATATTTCAATCAATGACATTGTTTAAATGGTAATTAATATATTATTAGGGACACAGGGTTAATGATACGGCGGTAAACGATCTTGAAGAGATCTATGTATGTAAAGTGTACCGATTAAAGAGAAAGAGAGATCACATTATTACAAGTTATACTTAAACTGAGGATAGAGTAGAAATAATTTAAAACACTCATCTCTCTATTGTTTTGTCAACGCATTCAATGACGTCCAGTCATTTCCACTGTTGTCTTTCCCATTATTATTATTAATATTCAAACTCCTTTGAACTCCTCCTCTTTTGCATCATTTTGATGCATCATCGAATTTTACAATTTATAAACTTTAAAAAGCTGTAAAAGCAGTACCTACAGCTAACTTTCTCACGGCCAATAAATAGTCAAAAGGAATTGAGATGCTGACCCGACGCGAGCTTTGTTTTGACCATAGATGATACAATGGTTTTGACTAAATTAAACGCATGGTCAATGGTGCTATTTAGCGGGAGGGGCTAGGCTGGGAATATTTTTTTCGGCGGCCGGGGAAACGACATTGTAAACAAATAATATACTATGCCACAATAACAATTTTTTATGGATAATTGGGTAAATTTTTGTTTACCTATTTTTATTACATATTTAGAACAAGAATCGAATACTGAATACTCTCTATCAATATTGCAAGTATTCAACCAGTCACCCTGTATAAACAACCATATTTTTGGAGCTTAGGAATAGACAATATTTTAATGAAAACCACTTTAAAATTCTGTATGTCTAACTGTGTAACCTTGAAACCTTAAAATATTTCGTCCAACAATATATTATTGTTAAAGACATAATTTTGTATTAATGGCAACATTGCCGCCATCTTTATCTTGCCCTTTTACACCTGTCGTCTAAACGCATGGCTATACATACAGAATATTATTTCACGTAAAAATAAAGTTTCAGTGTAGTAAATAGTGTTACAAAGAATCATCCGAATGTGATCGTTATTAGGAGCAAAAAATATTTAAAAAGTTCGATAACGCAAATTCAAAACTACTATAAGAAATATAATGTGTACGTATGACGTAATGATCGTCGTTTTCTATTTTTCAATGATGTTGTTTACCTTGAATTATATTGAAGTTCATATAAAACTGTTGACGGATATATCGAACCGAATAAGCTTATTATATACGTCATATGTCTTTCGTTAGTTCGAAACGTTATAATTTTAGATTTTATTCGCAAATAGTGCTTGAATGATTCACCATTCCCACGTATAGTCTCATATTAATCATATATACTATATCATCGTCATATATATCAATCATATATATAAACTTCGATTAGATTAAAGGAAAGTGTAAGTTAAAGTTATACATTAATTAATACATTTACTTATAATGAATATTGTAATAGACCAACTAACGACTTTCCCGTTCATGAACATTCTTTGAGAGTGGTTGTGAATAAAACGTTTTCTCTTTTTTCTTAAAACTTTATATAATTTTTTCTTAGTCTAACAGTTTTGACCAAGACTTGAAACCATATTAGCAATATAGTGGTACCTTTAAACGAAACGTGCTTAAACGAAACGTGTAGACATCATCTATACTAATATTATAAAGAGGAAAGATTTGTATGTTTGTTTGTATGTATGTTTGTTACGTTTTCACGCAAAAACTACTGGACCGATTTCAAAAATTCTTTCACCATTGGAAAGCTGCTTTTTCACTGAGCAACATAGGCTATATGTCATTTTTTTTTTAAAATAGGGATCCCTAATAAAATTGTAATAACTTGGTAAAAATTTAGTCGTAAACATCTATCGTCGCGTGCGCTGCGGAAACTATTGATGATAGAACAAAAAAATGTTCTACAGTATTATAGAACGTATAAATATCCACAAAAAAGTCCGCGTTACCATATGTCTAACTATTATAGTTATGCCAATATAACTACTTTTTTACATTGTAAAAGTTGGTAAAAGTGCCGACAATAATCAAACCATTTTATTCATATCTCTGTATTAATCGTTATCCCATTAAATGATATTTTATGAATAACTGTTTCAATACCTGTAAAATACTTTTTAAATTATTAAAATCCGACATCCCAATCAAAAGATTTTACGAATTTAAGAATGTAAATCGAAATCAAATAATGCCATAACAAACCTAACCTACCGTTATAGCAGGGCCTGCACTTGGTGAGTTAAGTCTTATTCCAAGAATACTAATGATACCCATTTTTTATAATTAAATAATCTACAAAATAAATCTATATATAGTCCGATTTCGTAGACTTTCCACTACCACGAGATCTGTATGGACGCGGGTGAAACCGCGGGGCTTTGCTAGTTGTAATATATAATAACTTCAAGGTTATCCCTTGATGGATAGTACATTGCAAACATCTCACGTCGTCAGGTGGAATAGAGGGTCGGTAACCTAAATCTTTAACTGACAATAATTACCATATCCTAATAAAGTTAAAAATAGTAGTTAGTAGGTACTTATTAATTTTATTCGCAAATGCGTTTCAAAGTTTTTAATCACAATGTTACTGATCTTATAATATGGCTTTGGTGTTCAGTCGGAAAACCGATAGGCAATTTAAGTTTGGTTCCGAAAAGAAACGTAAAGTAAAATTCAAAGTTAAATTGCCACATAACTCCACCACGCGAGATAAATCAGCCCGTCTTGCCAACTTATTTCAATAATAGCATACGAAGCTGAAATATGCAACTCGGTTTACGGTCCATCAGACTTTCGTACAGCCTCTCGCATAAGTGAATTGGCTGCTACGAATATCCATATTCGTACTATAAAATCCGTGGGAACGGCAGTGGATTTTATTGCCCGAGTTTTCTCGAAGAGTTGCCAGTTCAACCCTAGTGATAAATTATGTTGTTTTCGCCGAGCTGTTTGCTCCCCTTGCGGTAGGATTCTATTGAACTAAAGTAGGAGAATGCTGTAAGGATTGAAAACATCGTGGCGCCTTTTGTGTTTATGTCTACGGGGATTGGATAAGATCAAGGTCGGCCGATAAAATTAATTTACTTTGTTATACGCGTATCGTGCTTTATAGGAAACTTTTTTGTTCATTTCAAAGAAAACCATGTTTGAACAAAATTACCCATACACTATAATAAACAAACAATAAATCTCACTGAACTGAGATAAAACACCCAACATCCAAGTGACATGATGATAGTTTTATATGGGCAAACTTATAGATAATATAACTTTGGCAACATAAATTTTATATATATAACTTACACGACAAGAAACTTTGGCCACTCGTTAGTTACTTCTAGTAGGCTAAAATAACTGTCAGAACTTTGATATACTTAAGTAAAATTTGTTTTTTGGTATAATACTAGCTGACCGGCAAACCTTGTTTTGCCATTTGCAAATTAAAATTTATTTCTAGGGAATTTCTAATGTACATTATAAAAATTGACCAAAAAAAATGTTAGCCGTTGATATTAGCCGATTCCCAGATCTACTGAATATGCATATAAAATTTCACAAAAATCGTTCACGCCGTTTCGGTTGAGTATGGTAACTAACATTGTGTCACTAGAATTTTATATATTAGAATTAAATTCAAAGTAGTTCATAAAGGGCGATGGAGCGAGCTATGCTCGGAGTGTCTCTACGAGATCAAATCAGGAATGAGGAGATCCGTAGCAGAACTAGTCACCGACATAGCTCAGCCTGTCGCGAAGCTGAAATGGCGATGGGCGGGGCACATAGTGCGGAGAACCGATGGGCGCTGGGGTCTTAAGGTGCTGTAATGGCAAATCCGCACCGGAAAGCGCAGCGTCGGTAGACCCCCTACGAGGTGGACAGACGACCTCAAAAAGGTCGCAGGGAGCCACTGGATCCAGGCGGCGCAAGATCGTGTGGTGTGGCGATCCCATGAAGAGGCCTATGTCCAACATTGGACGTCCATCGGCTGACGAAGAAGAAGAAGAAGTTCATAAATAGCCATAGGTAAAATAAAGTAAGGTAAATTAGGTACGTTCTGTTCTACATACCTCAGATATCAGATTGCTTAGGCCCTACACTCTTTGCTTACAACTTGTATCACGTTTGTAATTAAATATTGTGTTTTAGTATTTGTATTATGATCATCATAATATACTTGATTGGCAATGGCAACTGCCGCAGCAATGCGAATAAACTCCCTGGTTACGAGGATATGAGAATCATACTTTCAGAATACCTGAATTCTGGTAACGCATATATTAGTCGAGTGATTCTGTGATTAACGTAGCATCTTCGGCCAAACATTAATTAACTTATTTTATGTAATTTATGACATGTTACCGTTTTATATTCGGTGTGACTGACATTCAATCTTCACGATCTATAAGAGATGGCACACATGGACAATTTGCTTTGATAATATAATAATAATAATAAATGTATGGGACACTTACACACACGGTCGTCCGAACCCAAATTAAGTAACTTAATACTTGTGTTATGGGTGACGGACATTTGGTAAATATACAAGATATATAATTTTGAATACATACTTAGATACAAATATACACCTAGGCTCGAAGAACCAACGAATTGTTTATAGAAAATGTTGGCCCACGGCGGGAATCGAACCCGCGACCCGCGGAGCTGAAGGCAGGATCACTACCCACTGCGCCAACGGGCCAGTCAGGTTGATATTTGTTTATGATAAGCATGACTTGATGCTGGTGCCAAGATTGGCTCCAGACGAGGAAACTCCTCAACGGTTAACATTAGTACATAAAATTTTGTTAAAACCTTTTTCACTTGACTTATTTTGATTGATTTAAGATCACCGTAACTTTATGACATTTTTGTCTAAGAAATATTTTTATCTAAGCCGTCGAAACTAAAGCGTAACGTCCTCAAGGCGAAATGTATCTATTATAAACTTCTTATTTATTTGAATGCCGATTTCGTACAACAAACAACGCGCGTCGACAAAGTTGTAAATGAGTTTCAGGCATGGTCTTTGACACAAATTTTAATTTCGTTTAAGACAAAAAGACATCTGATCTATAATTAAACGGCGTCTTTAATTAAATACAGCTTGACATTTCAAAGGAGGGCATGTATAATTATAATCAACCACAAATATCATTAGGGCGGCTCGAGATTACAGGTCGAGCGGAAAAGAGACGGGCGAGATTAGTGTGAGGTGTGACAGAGATGGATGTAGGGATTGTCCTAGTTGAGCAACTATCGGGACATTGTTAGTCGTGCCGACTAATACCTAACTTACATAAAGGAAGATAACTATAAAGAAAACAACTTTATGTGTTCAATTAAGAATTTGTTTGTTTTAATTAAATTGTTAGAAGATAACGGAAACCTATAACAATAAAGGCCTAGATGTTACGAGTGCTTATCCCTAATGCAATTAGAACCTGGTTTCATATTCAGCAAAGATTTAAATCAATATCATTATTAGTATTCATTGAGGGGACAAACGTATTAGGAACAATACCTAATGCGGATAACATTAGGAAACCAACTAATAAGAGACCTGCGGAGTCCAAAATTCGAAGTAGATGACATTACATCACTACATTGCATCACTTTGTATAATATCGCAGTAATAATTATTGCCTTTCTACATAAAATTTTCCTATTGGACCGCTGATTCATTGATTAAAATGAATAAAGGCTTCCGTTTATAGAACTCTAGTCCAGTAATTTAGCTCACTTGATTGAAGAGCCCCTTCCTGCTCCTGATGGATATATGAATATAAATCATCAACATGTGCCATGGTGTAATGCAGTATGTTTGAGTACTCAAGCGTCTAGTATAAATCCTTATACTATGTTTGTCATTTTTGTAAAGTAAAATTGCAATGCCTGACGTAAATATTGATTTTTTTTTTATTAAATATATCCAATTTGCTAATTTCTTGATAAGAAAATTATATACATTAAACAGACCTTAACATAACTTAATGTTTCCTCTATCTTATCAGTTAGGTATATGACTTGAATGAATGAATACAAAAATTAAGATATTTCAAAATAATACTTAGTTACGTATAAAAATTTACACGCATATTCTAATTACATCCTTTCAAATGAATTAAACAGAAAGGAAGTAAAAGAAGGTACGTCATAACCTGAGATGAGTTTGGAACTCCAAGAATATATTAAAACTTTATCAAAGAGCGAACTCCTATTTCAGTTCCTCTTTAGAAGTCTTTAGTATATCTTTAAGCTTCTGACTTATTAAGGTTTGATATCCACAAGATTAAATTAGTCTAGAACACTTATTTAGAACACTAGAACAGTACTTGAAATTACTATATTTATTATCTTTATTACGAATTCTAGATAAATAATTTTATCATTACTTTTGCCTTCATAATGTTGATAGATCAGTTATTTCACCAGAAATATCAATTATTTATTTTTAATACTGTGACAAATGAAAATTCTGGGCATAAAAGTACTTATAGAAAAAACTTTCAATGAAAAATCGGCTAGCATGTTGAGCAAGGTATCAAAATCTTTTTGAAATCCAAACAAGTAGCCGTACCGCGCTGAACGAATTTTGATTGATGACAGTCAAACTTTATGGCACTTTGAAATCGAGTGCTCTCCGAAGAGTATGTTCCTGATACTCGAATGATTTATTGTTTAATACACCAATCTTTAACTGTGTACGTCAGTCAGTTTCCTTTGTTTCATATATAAAAGTACAAGTCGGCGTTCTGATGGCGCAATCCAAAAGAAACAGAGGAGAATAAGACAGATGAGGCTGGCGGTCTGCTGGTTTTGACGTTAAGTCTATATAATTCTGATTGTATTCACAGTCAGATTCATAAATTTTGATCCTGGAAACTTATTAAAGACAAAGTTCCTGGTTTAATTGACGTTATAACTATCTTCTTCTTCTGACAGACAACATCAGTTTTACTAATTTTCTAATACAAAAGAATGATGATGATCATTATAATCATGATTTATTTACAATAAAAATGTACAAGTTATGTCTATCTTAAATTGCTTACACGCTAGTACTATAAGAATTATGCCCACGTGGAATGGTCCCAAGAATGCTGGCAGCGTTTCCGCGTTGAATCGATAAGCTGATTCTTTGTGCGAAAAAGAAGCCAGCTCTCTTGTCACCTGTAGCGGCAATTAACCGAGGTGTTAACACGGATACAAATTTTTTTGCACATAGACTCAATGGCCATTACCGTGATATATATTTTTTGGTCATATATCAGAAATTATGAATGAAAAAACCAAATTATATTTAAAATGTCCAGGGTGCACAATGGAACAGAGTACATGGATGTCTATAAAAGTATGGGACTGGACTTTTAAAAAGACCGTTTGGTGTCGAAGTTTTGAAAATTATACAAAACTATTTTCCAAAATTTCGACTTCAACTAAAACATTTTCAAAAGTAGTCTAAAGCAACATATATACAAAGTATATAGCTTTCAGTTAGTAGTAAGGTTATAAAATTTAAAAATTTAAGTAGTAATAGTACAAATATATACTTTAATAATAATCGACAACTACAGAATCATCTATGAATACATTAATTACAGACCAATCATAAATTTATCGAATCTTTCCTATATTGAAACTCTTGAAATATTTAATATCCATAATACAATGTTAATATTATTTCTATAAGGTAAACTGACTGAGTCGATTACCGCTGTAAGACGTGCAAAAGCGTAGATCAGTAGTGAAAGCTAGGTAATCCACCCTTCGTGAAATTATTGCACGCCCTCCGAAAATAGGTCAATTGCCTCCCTTCTGTTAGAGTGAGAGGGTAGAGCCTAGAATCGAGTATGAAAAGGACAAAGGTCCCTAATTCGTTCAGGTGACGTCACCGGCATTTTAAAAGATCCATTCGTTTTCTTTATTTTGCAAGCTATTGTTTTGAAAGCATCGCGAATTCATGTACGACTCCTGAATGTATTTTTTATGATTGGTAACATTAACCTATATATAATGAGATAAAAAAAAAATTTGATGTGCATCTAGAGAGATTGAACAGTCATTGGCATTTCGTACGCGTGGTTCTTATTGAGATCACGAGTTCGATGTCAATAAGACAACTCGAGTACTTCTTAAATTCATGGAATTGGCAAATATTTATTGATATATATAACACTTACGTAAAAATTTCTCCATACAGAAGACACATTCATGTTAAATTCATTTATCTTTTCTAAACCTTACAAACATATAGTTTTGTTTTATAGGAACAACACTTTAAAACTGAATAGAATATTGTTACAGAAGTTGCAGTTCAGTAAAATTAAGTCCTTAATTAATAAGACGTAGAATACGATATATAGTAGGTATACGAACAATAAAGCCTTTTAATAAAACGAAGAATGGAATTTTCTTATTTTGCCGTTACTCTATGGATGACAAAATAAAGTTTTTTTTATTTCTTTCCCATGTATATGTACTAACATATACATGGGAAAGTAGATTATCTCGTACAACATCAGCAATTACCCACATACATATATCGCTTTTTAAGTCGTACTTCGAGAAAGCTGGCGTGCAGTTAGGTTAGGTAGGTGC
Organism: Morpho deidamia; assembly: GCA_947086505.1. Classification (NCBI taxonomy): domain Eukaryota; kingdom Metazoa; phylum Arthropoda; class Insecta; order Lepidoptera; family Nymphalidae; genus Morpho; species Morpho deidamia. The sequence goes on from CAMTZC010000003.1 coordinate 6,049,021, forward strand.
AGTAACCCACTCATATTAAGGGATTACACCTGCATGCCAGTTACATCAACCACCCAAAATATAGGTATGCCTATAGGGCCTAACATAATTTATTAGTACTTTTGTATTGTGGATCTCCACAAGTAACGCCTAATTCTATTAATTATTTTGAGATCCCATTTTTTGTCTTGGTCCGCCTTTCCTACCCTTGAAATGACTTTCCGCGATGCAAGACGAACTTCTGTTCTCTAATTTCCGCATTTGCCATCTTCTGCTCGATTGAAGCTGTAAAAACCATTAGGGCTAGTTAGTTAGCATAGGTCTAGTTCTTTAAAAAAATTATATAATAACTAATGATAGACAATGAATGCGATAGACGTCAAAAGCAAAACCTATGATCAATAAAAAATGACACGAGAGCAAGCCAAGCGGGAGCCGTTAGCGTCTTTGAAATTCAATCAGTAGGATAAAACATATACCGGATGGTGACAAAAATAAACCGCCACTTTGAAACGATTAAAATACTTTCACAATGACACTGACTATTAAACTAGGTAAAAATAAATCCGTACAAACTAATGGATGATTTCCAACCGTGTACCAAGACTCATAGGCTGGCCAATGGTGTAAACAACTATTCGTAGATATTTTTGAACGTGGAATATATTTTTTCAAGATATAAAATTGTACACTAGACGCCATCTTTGACTTAATGTGTATTTGTGAATCGGTCAGGTTGAGTATATCAATGGCAAACAATGTTTATTTGAATAATATAAAGAATTTTCTAGGAATAATCGCTTTATTTTTGCGCTCTAAGCAATAAAGTGATATTTGGGTTGTATCTTCTTCTTCTTCTACGTCAGCCGATGGACGTCCACTGCTGGACATAGGCCTCTTCATGGGATCGCCACACCACACGATCCTGCGCCGCCCGGATCCATTTGGGTTACCACCTCTTCGGAAGTCGACGATGCTGCTGTGCTCGTCGCTGAGGCGATCGTTGCCGCCAAAGCGGCAGCCACCACCACGTCGACTCAACCCACCACCAACCGAAGACAGGACCTGCCAAGCTCGCTCCGCACCATGCTCAGGCGGAAGCGTACCCTTCGCCGCCTCTGGGCCCGCACTCGCTGCCCCAGGGTGAAGGCTGACCTGAACCGGCTTGCAGAGAAGATATCGCGTGCCGTAGTCGCTCTCGACGAGGCGCGCTGGGAGGACACCGTCGATCGAGCGACGGATCACGACACTGCGCTATACTCTCTCTGCAAGAAGCTCACCGGACAAGACACACCCGTTTACCCGCTGCTCGATGCAGCCGGTAAACGCAACTACGCTGCCAGGGATCGTGCTGAGATCCTGGCAGCTCACCTGGAGAAGACATTTACGCCCAACGCCCCCAACACCTCCAACCTCCGAGTCGTCCGTCATCACGCGGCGGTCCAGGACAAGCTGGAGAGGTTCTTGTCGGGCCCGACACCGCCGCTCCGGGGAGGGGACCTCATCTCCCTGTCAGAGCTGCGGTCGGTTGCTGCGCGCCTTGATAAGCGTAAAGCACCAGGCCCCGACGGAATCAACAACGCCGCGTTGATGCTGCTGCCCCCAACAGGCCACGTAGCGCTCACGAGCCTGTTCAATGGAGTACTCCGCACCGGCCACTTCCCAGAGGCGTGGAAGACCGGGAAGATCATTGTTCTTCCCAAGCCAGGGAAGGATCGCCGCCTGCCATCGAGCTACCGACCGATCACGCTACTCTCGCACATAGCCAAGCTGTTTGAGCGTCTGCTGCTGCGTCGAATCACGCCCCATCTGCCCCTCCGCGAGGAGCAGCATGGATTCCGCAGCGGCCACTCGACGACGCTCCAGCTGGCGAGGGTGATCAACCACCTGGCCAGTGAGCGGAACCGAGGCCGCTACACCGTCGGGGTCTTCCTCGATATCGAGAAGGCTTTCGACCGCGTGTGGCACGCCGGGCTCCTGGCCAAGATCATCGAGACCACCATGCCGCCCGCTTATGTGCGAGTGTTGGCGTCGTTCCTACACGGTCGTAGTTTCTACGTGGCAGTGGATGGCGCCGAATCCCAGCCACGCGCCATCCGTGCCGGAGTACCCCAGGGCAGCTGTATATCGCCGCGCTTATACGCGGCGTATACGGATGACATCCCTACCCTGCGCGACCACCTGCAGGAGGGAGTGGAGGACGTGCTGTTGTCGCTCTACGCTGACGACAGCGCGTATTTTGCGTCGTCCTACAAGCAAGTCGTCGCCATTAACCGCATGCAGCGTCTGCTGGACTTGTTGCCGGAATGGCTGGACAAGTGGAGGATGTCCGTCAACGTCGGGAAGACGGCCGCTCTGCTGACCAGCCGCTCCGTGCCGCTACGTCAACTCACTCTGCGAGGCCAGGACGTAGAGTGGAAGACCACAGTAAGGTTCTTGGGGTGTGAACTGGACCGCAGCCTGCGCATGGTCCCTATGGCGAATCGTGCCGTGGGCCAAGCTGCTGCTGCCAGGTCCCAGCTCCACGCCTTGTTCACATCCCACCTACCCGTCAACACCAAGCTGAGGGTCTACGGTGCCTACGTCCGCTCGCGTTTGACGTATGCGGCACCCGCCTGGTACGCGCTTTGCTCGGCGTACCAGAGGCGAAGACTGCAAGTCCAGCAGAATCGATGCCTGCGATTGATCGTAGGAGCCCCGAGGTATGTGCGGAACGACGTCGTGCACCGAGATACCAAGATGCCGACCGTGGAGGAGTTCGTTCGTCGCTTAGCGCGCCGACTGTTCGCGCGAGCGGACTACAGCGCGCACGAGCACCTTCACGACATCGCGCCACTCCATGCACGACCTCCGGAGGGATTTCCCCTGCCTCGCGAGCTCCTGAGATCACCGTCACCGCGGCCCGACGCGGAAGACGACGACGACGACGAGGACGACGCAACGGGCACAAGGGCAACACCACCGGACACGACTTTACCACCACCTGATGAGACACACCCCACGGAGATGACACCACCCGAATATGACGCAGCGGTCTGGGAGTTACTATTCCCAGACCGCCAAACCTGAACCAGACTTCCCTCAGGTCACCTATCAAGGTGACCTGGGCCACCAGGCCCGAAAACTGACCAGGCCCACAAGGCCTGCGAGGACCAGCCCGGGCAAGGAGGTTCGCCTCGAGGCCCGTCCCCCGGTACCCCTCAAAAGGTTCCGAGAAGACCCAACCAACCATTTGGGTTGTATGAATTAAATTAAATGTTTTTGATAATAGCTTAGATATGATGTAAGCTGTCGCTTTAATAGACATAAAGCTCTCAGCGACTGCTCCGCGGGTGGCGGTTTTGATTCCCGCCGAGGGCCAAAATTTTTTTTTAAGATTTGTTGTTCTTGTTGGTTCTGCGAGTCTGGGTATAAAAATATATTTATTAAGAAATATATACATATATACTTCTATCTACTAGTTCTCAGTCATCCATAACACAAGTATTAAGTTACTTTATGGTCGGAAAACCGTATTACAATATCCCATGGAAAAAAATAGTTCATCATTCACAACCGATAAGCTTTGTGAGCGAAAAAAACAGACATACTTTTGCATGTATAAAAAATATTGAATTCAAAAGTATTATGATAAATTATATGAATTTATATAAAATGTTATCCAGCTTCCGCCCATAATAATTACAATGTTACCGTAAGGTGGACGGAGATTCAACATGGCCGCTGGACATGCACGAATGGTCCCGTATTCAATTTGTACGGGAACAAATAAACCAACATAATAAGCTTCCGACTTTACCTGGAATATTTACCGTCTCGAAACATCAAATTTACAGTGGAGGCTAATAGAAAAGTATCTCTTCATGTAACCGTTATTGAAAACGGCGAGAAATAATTTTATAACATATATTATAACAGAATAATATAACAGAACGGAATAATATAATAATAAATAATATAGTAATGCTAACTGCACTTTTTTATCTATTTGAAGAAGTCTTTTACTATATCTTGTTTTTATTTCGTGACAAACAAAGAATAAATCAATAAATAACTTAAAAATTTAGGCATATTTAAGATATATAATTTTTAAATTAATTAATTATAATAATTTAATTATGTATATATACCGCTCGTATGTTATTGTAGTACAAAGTATTTGTTAAATTCTAGGTATAATTAAGACGTCTATTTATAATTTTTTATGATGGTACATGTTTAATATGAATATGATTCAAGCTATACCTAAGCTTTTAATATTAATACTAAGTCAACACGTTGAAACAAGTTTTATCAGTATTTACAGCTTAAAGAATAAGGCTTCTGTCTATTAACGATTCAGATATGTACTAAACTGTCACTATTCAATTTGTTATGAAAAAAAAAATGAAAAATTACTTATAGTCTTTATAGTTTACCGCGTGGTTCATAACCGTAGTACGTGATCAAAAGGGAAATAGTACATGCCGCCGCATTCCGGTTATCGAAAGGTTCCGCAAAAAATGGCGATGTATTAACGCCAGCTGCCTCCACGCAAACTAATAAATCTTTCCCACCAATAATGCTGGATCTCTTTTTACTAAATCCACTGTGTGTACGTGTTGTGGTTTGGCTAATGCATTATATTATCCTCGTTTGTAAATCATTCACGCCGATACCGCGCATTCAGCTTTCCGATTTTACGGTGGAACCCAATAACCGCTTTTTAACAATGAAAAATATATTTTCATAAACTCAATCTATTATAACATGAATACCATTGATTGTGATTTTGGCCTTCGCTTTTCTCACATTCAGAATATCAGAATATGATCCGTTTTCAAAAAATTTTCTTTTACTTCCATTGTAAAAATTATATAGATACTGTAATAGGGTTGGTTCTTAAAAATATTACCTGGGCTGATAAACACGCAACGCTCTAAAAATGACGATGTCTTGCGGTTTCTATAGATAAATTAAAAACATAAATTGGTATTTCACACCAGGAATTTAGCACCAACCAATGTGCCCCCGTGGCACAAAAGTAATTAATTAAATTTGTTAGTAGTTAATAAATAATATACAAATCCTTATATTTCTCTCAAACTAATAAGTATACAGAAATTACTTTTTACACCTATTTCGAAAAATTTAAAAAGAAATAACTTAAAATTTAATAATTTTAAAACTATACTAGTTTTAAAATTATTAACCTATACTCGTTACAGCAACGAAGATAATATTCGTTGTTCATATCCAAAAGTGTGTATGTCCTTATTTTACGTCCGGACTGCGAAACGGTTCAATGTTTAGCTAATTTAGTATTGGTATAGACTTTGGCCGTGCCTAATTACCACCCTCTCCTCACCTATCATCACGAGAATCTGTCAACAATTAAAAAAACACACGCGTTGCGGTCAGACCACCCTATATAATTTCCATAGAGTATTACAAGCAATATAACAGAACTAACTACTTTGCTATAATCCGCACGGGTTAAGTGAATGCATGCAAAGCCAATGTGTATGAAGCAGGCAAAATCTACGCACCTTATACATGCAGGACCAGCCACCACATGCACCCCAAGGCGCAATTCACCAGCAACAACGAACACAAAAGCAGCACACACACCCACCACCACAATCTCGACGATCGTTTCGCCCCGAAACCGAAGCATCATCAGGAGGATAGGCTTCACGACAAAAATCGTACTGCGAAACGATCGTCGAGATTGTGGTGGTATGTGTGTGTGTGCTGCTTTTGTGTTCGTTGTTGGTGAATTGCGCCTTGGGGTGCATGTGGTGGCTGGTCCTGCATGTATAAGGTGCGTAGATTTTGCCTGCTTCATACACATTGGCTTTGCATGCATTCACTTAACCCGTGCGGATTATAGCAAAGTAGTTAGTTCTGTTATATTGCTTGTAATATGGAATTCCGCAAAGTAACGCCTGCTTCTATAAATCATTCCATAGAGTATACTATACTAGAGTAGGAAGTGAACTTAAAATGTGCCATATTACAGAAAAGATAAATAAAGAGAAAGAAAATGTAGCTGTATCTATTTCTCTTTTTATCTGTGATTAAATACGTAATAAGAATACGGGATTCATCTTCATTTAAATTTACATAATTTATTTGCAGTCTTGTTAGAACTGAAAGGATTTTGAATCCAAGCATTTTTATCATTCAAATAATCTTCAATTGTGTAATATTCCTTACGTATAAGCGTAGTTTTTACACTTAATTTAAACTTTTCTGTAGATAATTCTAATACAGATTGCGGAATTTTGTTGTAAAAGCGAGTACCGAGACCAACGAATGAGTTGCTAACTCTGCTGAGACGCGACGCAGAGATAACAAGCTTTTTGTGACCTCTGGTATATCTATGATATACATCGAATTTAGTTTGATACATATGAATATTTTTTCATACGAAAATAATATTACTATATATATATTGTGTCGCTACTGTAAATATGCCTGTTTCCGTATTTATTTATTTAATGTGACATTCTCATTTACAGGCCTGCCTATGGGCCCCATACTCTAGTATAAAAACTGTATGATCATTTCAGCGGTTTTTTTTATTATTTGATTACTAGCTACGCATGCGTGGAAATCAATGCGTCACATAGTTTTTTAAATCCCGACTCAGCGGGAGTTCTAAGATAGTCTACATGATGCTCCAAACCTGCTCTATCTTCCAGTGAAAGTCCAATCAAAATCGTAACATCTAATCTTATTTTAAACCTTTCTCACGAATTGTATTATTTTTTAGTAGAAACCGTACTACAGTCCGTCAAGTAGATTTTGAGAAAATCGATTACATATAGACAGCTTTTTGGGACTAGATTCCAGGGAAAGATGACAGCTGCAGCACAGTTAATATAGACCTTTAAGTTGCGTAACAAACATTTATCATTTAGGCAGATGAAACGAACGTCTCCATGAGAAACAACATAAATCATTAGTCGCCCTCGGTACTGATTCATCGTCTATGTTAATATAAAGCGAGATGCGAATTAATGAAAGCACGAAAGTTCCATTAATATTCGCGATTACTTTAATTTTCTGTTGATATTTTTTGTCAAAATTGAATTTAGATATATATAAACTGAACGCGTATCTTATATGTCATTCCCTAAATATTATGCTAAATAATTCGATCTTCTTATAAATATTTAACTATATTTATAAAACCTTTATTAAGATATATTCACGTTATTTTTTTTTGTACAATTCTCTATATCTTTTATTAATATTTATTTGTCAAATGAAATTAATATCTGTAAGAATTCCTTCATAAACCGTTGTAGATGTCACGAGAAAGATTGCGTCTATTTTGGGTAACGACGAGCAAAGTAATTCTACGAATCCATATCGAAAACTGTTCATTAATAAAAGATGATGTCTCAACAGAAACGTATTTCAATTTGAAAATTATTTAACATAGAACTTCAAAGATGTTAATGCCGTGTGGTATCCGGCTGAGTAGAATAAGTCACCCTCATTTCTTACCGCGGTGTCGTAAAAGGCTTAGGTAAGTTGACCCATCGTGTGGTATTCGGTTGAATAGAATAGAGTACCCTCTTTTGTATTGAGGAGTCGTAAAATACGACTATGGTAAGTTGTCGTCAGGCAGGCGGCCGGTCGTAAAATACGTAGCGTAACCGTACGTACTTAATAAATCATATGACAACATGCTTGTAACATGTCGTGATAACGCGACACAACTTAGAGTGGAATGGGGGCAGGATGAAGATGAGAACTTAAAAGATGTAACTAATAAACCTTTAACAATATTTATTGAACCCACATAAAATCGATATACCCTTCCGAAGTTATTTAATAATAAAGTTTTAGCCGGAGCTACAAATATTTGTCTCTGAAATAAGTTACAATATAATATTTCATTAGTCAACCAATATCGTGAATAGGGCAGGGCGTACATCAACAAATGGGCAGTTCGAAATTTGATTGGCGATCATGTTTTAAAATTGGCTCGAATCTTTGTATTAAAGTAACAAACGTCGACTATGTCTAGGTTACCGCTTTTTTGGCAGCGTTTAAATTTTCCATTACAATAGGTTTATGTAAACGAAATACATGTCAGTTTCTTAGACCTTTTATTCAGTCAAACAGATGTAAGCTAGCTATTGTTAACAAGAAACGAAAGCAACACACACTTTCTTATTAATGTATACGCAGCAATTTTCTAGAAAACCGACTGTTTCGTTACCATGGCTAAAGCTAAGAGAAGAACAGTATGTCTCAAAATTAGTATTATTTTTAATGCATCTCATCATCATCCTCCTGCCCTTATCCCACTCTAAGTGGGGTCGGTACAACATGTTATAAAAATGTTGTCACATGATTCAACTGCGTATTTTACGACCGGCCGCCTGCCTGACGTCAACTTACCTTAGTCGTATTTTACGACACCTCGGTAAGAAAGAGGGAGGTCTATTCTACTCAACTGAAAACCGAATACCACACTGTTGGTCAACTTATCATAGTCTTCTTTTACGAAACCTGGGTAAGAAATGAGGGTGGTCTATTCTATTCAGCCGGATACCACACGGCGGGTTTACTTACCTTAGTCGCCTTTTACGACACCTCGATAAGAAATGAGGTTCGTCTATTCTATTCAGCTGGATACTACACGGCCTTATACATCTATGCACCTTAATCGCAACACTATCGTTCTCTATCTTTTTTTCTATAGCTTTAATGTCTTCAATCAAACTTTTCTTTTTTCTCCTCTGATCCTACTTAAAGTCGGGTCGGAACTATGTTTTTCTCTTTCATTCTCTATCATTCATCAACTCTGGTGCTACGCCTTTTATATGCATGGCATACTCTACAATCCAAACATCTCTATTTAGGCTTCCCTTGTCACATATCGATCCACATAGATATTTGACACTCGTTTGTTCACATGATTTTTCATCCCTCCTCATTTAATGTCTTCAATCCAACATATACTAATAATATTTTGTTATCTTCAGTATACGTTATTAAATATATCTATTGCTTAATGTCAAATTTCAATTTACAATTGAACAGGTGCATCGTATGCTTTTTTACCAATCGTTAACAACAGTGTTAAAGCGATCGACTTTAGGTTTTAGATTGGAAAACAGAATATATGTATATATAAGTAGGGCAGAATGCTTTTAGAAAATGTCTGAATGTTTGTTTGTCCCGTCTGTGAGACGTCTAGACATAAGTGCGCACTCCGACAACTTTACTAATCTCAGTTTGTTTCAAAACTGTCATGACCGGTCTGCGATCACGCTAACTGTGCCAATTGTATACGTCTTGCATTCTATTAATTATGGTACAAACGTGTGAAGAACATCATTAGTTTACCATCGAGACTATCATAGCAGGTGTTTCATCATTAAATCTTCGTTGTTGTTACAAATAATAAAATATTGCCTGCCGAAGCGTGATGGATTGTTTTTAGGTTTTGATTTGTGGATTTAATTCACTACGCATCGATAACATGCTAAAGTATGTTTGTTTTTTGTCTTTATTTTAGGTTCGAGCGGAATAATGGATCCATGTTTATGTCTGGTTACAGTTAAAGTGTATCTCTTTAACGATAACTATGTCGCCCTTTTATTTTTGTACACTTAAACGAAATCGACCTCACAAAGTTCATGTAAAAGTAACAATATATAAAACCACATTGAAATTGTAATCACCACAACAGTATAACTGGTAAATGTACAAATTTATTTTTTTATACCTGCAACGCGGTTTTAACTTTTGCAGTATCATCGCTACCATTGTACTATAAAAATTGTAAATGTTACATAATAAATAAATTTCATTTCATTTATCAATGACATATATATATATATATATATATATACCATCTTAGACCACCTAACATTTCTGTTGTAAAGCTCTTATTTATAAAAAGTTTTTGTTTACAAAACAAGATATTCGTTTTTATTAAACCGGCATACACATTCAACTTGTACGGGAAATTCTCTTATAATAAACACGGTCTGAAAGACGCAGAGGCGCGAAGCTCTCGCAATGGCAGTTTTACGGACGAAACAAGTGCTTGCTCATTTTAATATTTCCAACTTCCCTCAACCATAGCGTCATTAAACGACCTAGAAAGAAAGCATTCCGGGCAAAAGTGGGCCGGCAAGGATCCCCCTTAAAATCTCTCGAGTCCATTGTTATATTTTCCGCGCCACCCCAACGTTTTTCGCAGTGTTACATGTATTCAGAACTTTTAAAAGGATTTATTCTTCATTGACAAGGTTATAATTACGGTGTAAAAAAATCATATAAGCATTTTTCATAATAGAAAATCAAACAAGATTACCTAAACTAAGCTACATCAAACTACAACTGCGTCATCCAATCATCGTTAAAACTTTACTCCAAATTATGGATATTGATGGATATATACGAGCTCATAAACGGATCACATAACTTGGGCAATTTTAAGACGTTAATTTCAGCTCCACGGAGTAGCATTTAAAGGTATAGGTATTGAAATTATTTTTCTCGTAAAATTCCTTATGTCTGAAACCAACAATTTGAAACACAGAGACGAAAAAATTAACGTATTTTTGGCCAAAGGTTATACCGTACAGTTATATTACAACAATCAGTATGTTCCAACTGTGTGTTGGAACATACATAAAAACTAAGTCCGCACATACAATTTTACATGTCAATAATTCCACTATGGCATTATTTAAAATTATATGTAAAGTGAATATAGTTTACAGATTCGGCAAAAGCCAGTTGCTGACGGCGCAACGGGATTTCATTCATAAATCAGGGACGTGTCAAACTGCGTCGAAGGAGATATAAATTACAGTCAAACTGGTATAGTCAAAATGGCTATCCACATTTTGAATTAGAGCAAAAGTTTAGAAACTTTTGAACTGAAAGACGAAATCCAGTTGATATAAATCAATTATTAGGATTGCATAATAAGGACCAAAACGAAACCTCATAAAAACAAAACATCCGATATGGTGACCTTATACAAGAAAATAAACCACAAAAAATGAAACAATAAATTTTTCTAGTAACTGTGAAAATGCAAAAGAAACTTTTAGTTACAGAGAAGTTTTCTCAGATATACCTTATCTTAAACTAAAATATAATAATTTTACTGTCGTAACAAAAATAAAGTGTTTTCCACATTTATAAGTGGAGCTGTAGCCGAAATTTCAACATATATTTAATGCTAGCTACTGCCCGTGGCTTCGTCTAAGACCACACAATATTTAACTCTCTAGCTTAATTATCTCCTTACGAAAATTATACCTTTGATTTGCTATCATGTAAAAGGATAAAAAAAACTAAGTTCAGTATAAACTTACTTACGGAGAGGTTTAAAGTAGGCGAAAGGAATATTATTATTATATATTATTAGGCTTATACACAAAACATAGCATACAATTGAAGACTATATAAATGATAAAAATGCTTGGACTTGAATATTCTAGCTTCGTACAGGGATGTATGTTTAAAATATTGACCGCCGAATTTCTTGCTGGTTCTTCTCGGTAAGAACAACATTCCGAACCAGTTGTAGCATCATTAATCATATTGAACCTTGACGATTCAATACTGCTTGAAAAATTTTATTTCAATAAAGATTATCTCGATTGGATTTGATTTGACATACTTTCGTGTTGATATTAGTAGAATTAGTCCTTTACTTTGTTTTTTAGTATTAAGAAAATCCTGTATGCGTAAGATAGTGCACTATATATTTAGTATTTAGTATTACATAGAAGGAAATAATTTTGTTATTTATTTGTTGAAAAAACCTTTTTAAATTTATACTTTATTATTAATAAAAACTATTTCATAATTTTCCAAAATAACATATTTTTATATTAATGTTTATATTATCTAAGATGTTTAAAAAAGATACAGTCCTTTGTAGATTTTGTCAGGAGCTAAAATTTCTTGAAGGTCGTTGTCGACAAAAAACAAAGGCATGCAAATGAACACTCAAACGATGGATAATTACACTCGAGTATTTCAGTGAAAATGAATTAAAATTTTTGTTTGCACTTAAAACTAAATAACAAAAGTTTTGTAAGTTATTTTTTTAGAATGAAAAGATTCAGGCATTTATGGCACAATCTCAAAATAAAAGTAGTAGCATCGTAAAAATTTTACCAAAAACTTTGGCAAAACAGTTATAGAAACTAAATTTTTTAGACACTTAATAAGAAAGGCTTTGGAGATTATATTTATTTCATATTATTCAATAAAAAGAACCAACTAGAGTCTTGCTGGTTGTTCTTGCTTTATGTAAAGACACAAAAAACCCAATATTTATGTACCTATAACTATTCAACACACTCGTATCTCATATCTATATCAGCCTTATAGATCGGTAAAAATAACTTTACACAAGCCGAAAATATTACTGAAAATATGTAACGATTTGAGCGACTATAACATACAAAGCTCATCGCATTATTCAAAGCAATAATGCTATGAATACTTTTCATGACCTTGACTTGCATAATATTGAATACGTAATGCTTTCTCTTACGTTGTGTGCATTGGTGATTTTTTTTCGTGGAATTCATTGAAAACTCATAATGGTCTAGAAATTATTCTGCTAAGAATCCGAGAAATTCTAATCATTTTTCAAATTAATACATATACACATGGCCATGCATCTCCAATGTAGGTAACATACAATATATATGGTAAATATATACATGTATCATTTTAAATATATACTGATATACATATATATATACACCCAGACTTCAATAACCCAAAAATTAACAAAATGTTCGATAGCTTCGATCGTAGAGATTTTAGTGGTCGTTATGTGTATTGCTTGTGTGCATTGTTGCTTGTGGAGGCGTCTTGGGATACTCGTGGTGACTTGTCCTGCATGTGTAAGGTATGTGAATTTTGCATACATTCACTTAACACATGCGGATTATAGCAAAGTAGTTCTGTTATAGTTTCTGTAGTATGTAATTCCACAAAGTAACGCCTGCCATAATAAATCATGTAACCCACAAACTGTTTGGTTGGTTTCAACCAATCCGCGACCTAACCAACTGCAGGCAGGGTTACTGCAACCTGCGTCTCAATCAATTACTTTCCTAATATTGTCCGCATAGTTAGGTTTTTTTTAATATTTTCACTCATCAATAGATACTAACAATGATATTGTCTCCGAACTTTGGAGCTGAAAGACTTTGGAGGCAGACCAAAAGGGCCAGTCAACAAAAGTCATCTTTTATTAGGTAAGTGTAATCTTCATCTGATTTGTTTTTTTTTTGCTAAAATGAGGCTTTATTATATTTACTCTTATGTATGAGAACTCGTCCGCGTCGCGTTTTGTTCCCATTTCGTTAAATTTAACATAAATATAGTCGTATGTAAGGAGATAGTTGGAAGGCTGTGACAAAAGCTTACTGTCTATCAAGTTGTTATTATTAATGACAATAGCTTTTGTCTAGACGAACCAACCTTGACATTCAGTCTCTACACAAGAACGAATACTATAAAAAACAGCCGTAGCAATAATACAACCTCATAAACTTCTCACGAGAGTATTGTTAACGGCCATAAAATGTTTCGACACAACATTATCACGTTAAATGTATGCCTCCTTGATTTGTTTTAATTGGGTACAAGTATTATTAAGAAATTTGAACTAGAAGAACGCCTCACTACGCCTTCTTTGCTTAAAAAGAAGGTGGATCTTACTATATTACGTAATTGTAAACATCAATTCATCACAAGTTTTTTATTAAAACTAAAAAGCCCTAATTGGGGATTGAACCCCTGCACTCGTGAGGTAAAGATCACGTGCTCTGACTTTAATATAGAACTCCTTACAAATAGCAAGGTTTATGTGTCATTGTCGAGATTCATATCCTATAAAGTATAATTTTGATGATCTGTAAAAAAAATGTAGGTAATTACTTATCTTAAACGATATAATTACAACGTGAAATAAATTGATTACAGTAGTGCAATCTCACGTCACATAAAAATTACTTCCTGTGGAACGTAAATGCATAAAATAAATTGCACGGAGTCCCGAAGACAATATATTTTAAATTTGTCACCGAAATGAATATTTTAGTCACGAAGCTTCGCACAGTTGTCGATGAGCCAAATCTATTCGGCTAGCATTACTGCCAAGGCGAATACTATTGCCGTGATGCATACTGACCTTCTATTGTCTGTTGTGAGTGGAACATTTCTTTGTACAGTCACATCGACATTGTAAAAAAATTAAAGACATTTTTCTAAGCTATACCCTAACTTAGCAAAAAGGACGTTTAAAGTATAACTTGACATAGAATTCAGACTTGTTAAGAGTACAATACAACTGCATTGTAAAAAAATATATAAAACATAGTTATCTATACTTATTGCGAAACAAAGTCCCCAAAACCGTACTGTTTGTATGTGATTGATTTTCTCTTAATCTACTGAATGGATTTCTATACAGTTTTTTCTCAAAGATAGTGCAATTCTTAGGGAAAGTTATAGTTTATGATTAATAAATGATAAGTTACGATTATAAATAAATTATGTTGGAGAAATTGCGCAGTTGTAAAAAATTCGCCTCTTGGAATCTTTAGTAGGGTACGCCGCGCAAACGAACAGAATTGAACTAAAGTAATATACTGGATAATTGTAGATCTACAAAATACTACAAAAAACATTTAAACTATAACATTTGATATAAGACCCCAGATTGTTTAAAGTAATATACAAATTGTAAAAAACATTAAAAATAAGTTTAAACCTAATTTTTTACCAAGTTATCAAAGGTAAAATTTGCAGAGTTCTAATTATCTGCATATAATTGAGAATAAATTAATAGCTGCCGCGAACGTTGTCTCGACTACAGCTTGTATTTCATAAAAACTAATGAAATTAATCTATTTTTACTATGTAGCTCGCTAATAAGCTCATATTTAGCAGGAGTACTCATACCATATAAAAATCTTATATAATGTCGTTATGAGGAACAGCACAAGGACTTTCAACGGTGAACGTTTCATGAAGATATTAAATCAAATTCATTAAAATTATATCCTAAAAGCTACTCAAATAGAGTGAACGATAAACATATTTAACGCATTATTACTTGAACTTTTGGACTAGGAGCTTTGAATCTAAAACGTGGCTGGACGTTACCTAACTAAATAAATTAAAGTGCCAAAAAATACAGATATATATCAAAAACCTCTATTGTAATAATGTTAAGTATATGATGGATTACTGAAATATTTTTTTTCACTTAAACGTAAATATTTTTAAAAAATCATATAGGTTTATGTGGCCATCTGTACTCTCACTTTTCACAAGTTTAAAATATATTTTCCGTAACACTCACATTACAAATAGAAATAGATTTTGGATATTAGTTTATGTTAGATAATGAGTGAGTTATTCTAAAATACTTTAAAATAAATTCATACAATTATTGCATACATAGTATTATAGAAATTATAAAAGGTCTTCTATGCTACAATTCGCGCGGGTTAAGCGAATGCATGCAAAGCTAATGTGTATGAAGCAGGCAAAACTCACGTACCTTACACAAGCAGGACAAGTCATGCATATCAAGACGCCTCCACCAGTTCAATACACACAAGCAATACACAAGACCACCACAAAAACTCGACGTTCGTTACGCCCCGAAACCGAAGCATCATCAGGAGGATAGGCTCCAGAACAAAATCGTAATGATTTATAGAATTAGGGGTTATTTTACGGAGATCCATAATACAAAAGTAATAATAAAATTATTTTGCTATAATCCGCGATACAGTAAATAGAAAATATAAATATATATAGTGTTAAATGTATAGTGGATTATCCGTATTTTCATACCCGATACGTGCAGGATTCGTAAAAACACATGCACAACCCACTTCCACCACAATACACAAGCACTACACACGTCCACTATCACAAACTCAACAATCGTTTCGCCCCGCAACCGAAGCATCATCAGGAGATAGACTCCACGACAAAATCGCAAAGCGTAATCGTAATGCATTAGTATTTTGTCGTGCTCCACGGGTCGAGTTTTTGGTGGCGGTTGTGTGTATTGCTTGTGAGCATTGTTGCTGGTGGAGGCTTCTTGATATACATGTGGTGAATTGTCCTTCATGTGTAATTTAAGGTTTGGTTTTATATATGAAAGTTTGAACAAATTGTAGTTGATAATGTATCAATTCTGGAGCGACGGAATTCTTCACGGTACTAACATTTTATTACATACACATTAAATGGTGATAGTAACAAGGTCAGGTCGGAAATCAAAATTTGTTTGAATTGCAAATATCCAAACGTATAATATAATATAATGACCGTATTCATTATTATATTTGCGTAGAATAATTGTTTTTGATAATACTTTGGAATATTTATCGTCTAGGTAATCTTCAATATTATAGTAGGCTTTCTGAATTAGCCTTTCTTAATAGTATTATTAAACTGCTGTAATGGTAAAGTTAAAGTAGATTGTGGAATTTTATTATAGAATCTTATACCAAACCCACAAAAGCATTACGAACTTTTGCAAGACGCAAAGCAGGAACCGCAAGCTTATGTCGGTTCCTACTTTGTCTATTATATACCTAAATCGCCAATCCTTTTATAATTATTTATATTCATGTATACAAAAATTAAATTACTAAAAATATACTGTGAAGCCAATGTAAGAATACCTGTTTCCTTGAACTCCTCTCGCAGGGAATCACGCGAATTTAAATTGTAAACGTTTGGCTCTTTTTTGTAATACAAAAATCTTTTCAATGTCCGCGCATTTACCCCATAACAATATTCCGTAAGACATAACGTTAGACATCATCAGGAGATAAACTCCACGACAAAATCGCAAAGCTATCGATGATGCTTGTTTGGTTTGTGCAAGTGTTTTAACGAATGCTGCATGTTTCAGGTAAATAGTCTAACTCTACATTTAGCAATATATATATTTACTATTTACTTTATCGCGGATTATAGCAAGATAATTTTACTATTACTTTTGTATTATGGATCTCTGCTAAGTAACGCCTAAGTTACAATTTTGTATTTAAGAAAAAATTCTATACTTTGGAATAATCTATCTCTACAAATAATTTGGGAGCGTACTAATTTTTATATGCTTTTATTGTATACTAAATGGTGTATAATAACAGGTAAGTAAAGAAAAACATACAAGATAAGAGACAGTATATATACAATCTGGCGGTTTCATCGCTATGTAGCAATATCTTCCAGACAACCAACAAGAGATTTGTAATTATTCTTTTTTTTCGCTAATTTATCTGAGTGGACATCGATATTGGGGTCATATCGATCCATTGCCTCTCTTGGAATTGGAGTATATTTTATAAATACTCAAATTCAAATGCAAATTCAAATTCAGAATATTCTTTATTCAAGTAAACTTGTAAACAAGTGCTTTTGTATCGTCGACTCTACTGTTGGTTCTGAAAGTTCTTCCTGCCGATAAGAGTCAGCAAGAAACTTGGGATTGCTTTTTCAAATTATAATTTTCTTAAATATGTATATTATAATACAATTGTCGCGAAACAACCGTTTCGCCGCAACAGAAACATCATCATGAGTTTGTGATAGTGAACGCGTATTGATAGTGCTTGCGTATTGTGGTGGAGGTTTGTATGTTGTTTTTACGAATCCTGCGTGTATCGGGTATTTAACATTATATATATTTTCTATTTACTTGATCGCGCATTATAGCAAAATAATTTCATTACTACTTTTGTATTATTGACCTCCGCAAAGTAACGCCTAATTCTATTAATTATTCAAATATTAATGCCATTTTGCATAATTAAAGCTAATATATTGGATTAGCAAAAAAGATATAAAAAAATATTTTTACAAAAAAACTCGTTTTTCCTACAGGATCGCTAAAAACACTAAGAGTATTTTCAAAACTTAACTTGACTTGAACGAAGTCGCGAGTACAACTAGCGAAATCTATACTAAAAGTATGAAATAAAGTCCCCAAACCTGTCTGTCTGTATGTAATCGATTTTCTCAAAATCTACTGAACGGGTTTTAGTACGGTTTTTACTAAAAGGTAGAGCAATTCCTCCGAAAGGTTTCAGTTTATAGCACATAACCGTTTCATGTAAATTGAGTTGAAGAGGTCGTTTTACAACAATTTTTAGTGGGGGTACTAACAAACCGGTGTCGATCGTAGTTTAGAGGGGGGAATAGGGATAAAAAGCGGTGAAGGGTATCAGAGAGCCAGTCTCATGCCGAGACTAGAGCGACTATAACATGCTAAACACTGAATTTCAAGCGGGCGAAGCCGCAGGAATTTCTGTTTTTTATTCAACATAAAAAGCCTGATTTAACAGAAATCTTTCTGATATCGGTTATTATCGAAAATTTTGTCATCAATCAAATCGGTCAAATTGACAGTTGAATTTGATTAAAGGTTACATACCACCATTATGAACGATGTTAATTAAATTTACAATTACTATGGTGATGAGGGACACAGCGTTTTGAAACTCATCACATTCAAATAAACAGCAGCAGCAAGGATTGTGTAATTGTAAAATGTACCTCTCAAACCCTCTTAACTCTTTAAAAAAGAACAATTTGCGTCTAACATTGAAAATATAATAAACAAAAAAAGCTAAGTTTAAAATCCTGACGATATATGAATTTAGTTTTCAGTTACGAAACGACATAAGTTCTAAGTTTTTTGCTGTATGCTATTAACTTAGAACACTTCGCATGATTAGTATTGACCTAATTAGAAAAAAGTTGTTATGTCGCAAATTGCCATAAATTGTTGCTACCAAAACTCGTGAGTTTTAAAGATACCCATAACTATGAAGAGCAAGAAATCACTTTCATTTAATCTAATAATTATTAGCGTGATGCCAATGATGGCATTGAAATAAGGATTACGATAGATGTAACTCAATTGAGTTAAATTTCGAATTAGGTCACTTTAATACTAAGCGTGCGACTTGTTTATAGCAATATGCTATAAACTTACAATTCAGCTGTACCTGCGACTTCAATTACGTCAACTTAGTTTTAAATATACCCTCAATTAGATACCATATATATGTAAATGTGTATATACAATACACATAATATATGTGTTATTCTGTGTAGAAGAAGTGCGATTTTTTTATACTTCATTTTAGCCCTGTATATAAACTTAAATTATACCAAATTATATCAATATTATTCCACTGGATAAACTTTGAAAGCCTAACCGACAAACGGTCAGGTACACAGACTTCTGCATTTATAATATTAGTATAGAGTTTAGATACCTATATAAATTTGACCTCGCACCACACTTACAACACCCTTACGTTGACGCCATATTTTAGCAATTTATAACTATTTACACCTCTGGAGCATTATATGTATAGAAAAATTTAACATTATAAATATTTAAAAACGAAAAGTAACAGTGAAATTAAAAGTGTAAAATCATTAATAACTTACCTTGACCTCGTCACCTATTATTCTCACCAAAGCACGTCCCACAAACGTCTAAAAACCTTCATCACATCACTAAGGCCAAGCAGTAACAAAGGGCAATTCACCCTCGGAAAGATAACGCAAGTTTTACCATTCAGTCTCTTATTGTATTCACAACCCAAGGGAAATTACAAATGGAAAGTTCTTAATACACACACAACCCTTTATCTTTTTTGTTGTTGAGAAAGTGAACACTAGAACTGTTTTCCTCTATGGACACGAATACTTAATCATTATTTTTATGTGTATAAATATAATTTTGCTAGAATTAGCTCACAACTTACGAGAAACAACCGATTGTTAAGTCAGAAAGGACAGAATCGAATGCGCTCCACTTTTAATATAATCACAACCACAATCCCGCAGTCCACGAGACTCGGACATTTAAATAACTTAAACGTCTTCTACTACATCGTTCTGTAGTTTGACGGAGCTACATTTTAAACTAACCGTTATTCACAACACAGAAGAGGTAAACATTGGCGGAATCCGGAGATTCACATGGCGCTAACTCGCCGCGTCCTTCAATATAAACATTTCACCGTTACATCACAAGGAATACACGTCGTAAAGTGGTCATATTTTACAGTGAGTTCATTAGAATATTGTTTTTGGCACAGTCGAGTTCCATCTTCACCACGTGAAGTTTTATACCGCGAACGGCACTCGACACCCTCATCCACTGAACGCACTTTCAGTTACGTACATTTATAAATAGGTATTTGTAACGAAATGCGGCGGCCCGCTTTCTGAACGCGATAAGCCACCGTACGGAGGAAGGCGCTGAATGTCAGGTAATGTCGGAACTGTCAGTGAAACTGTGTTTTCAGTTTTCAGTTACGACGTGTGTGCCGTACTGTTTGTGCTGTGTTACTAGAGGCACGCGTTCTACGCTGCAACTGCTGAAAGGCGAAACCTGTTGAAATAGAACAGTGTGATGGGTGTGAGGGAGATGAGTTGATGCTGCGATGGACCGCCGCAATTTTCAGGCGCTCATTGCTACAGAGCACGTGTGTGCGTGAAAAGCTGCGTGGCTACGAGCCGTGAATCGGTGTTAGTGAGTTGTGGAAAACTCTCTTAGGACGTTTTCACAAACGAGCACATTTGGAAGCTTCAATAGAAAAATAATATTTCAAATTGTACAATATTAAATATTTATCAAAAATTACGACTCCTTATAATAAAAAAAGTATAATATTACGCGTATAATAATAATAGTAAGAATATGCTTATGTTTATGTAACAAAACAAATGTATTTGAATCCCATTATGAAAAGTCATAAATTATAAATCCTCAAAATTACCCAAATGAAAATTAATGTACGTTTGTCAAAGATGCATAATTACTGTTCAAGAATGATAAAAAATGTAAACTATTACATGGGGGTTTTTTTTAATAGGAAAATAAAAAAGGAGGATAACACTAAAAAGAAAATAATTGGAATTTTACGACGAAAGGAATAATATTTCTCAAAAAGAGTTTTTTGGGTGGACACAACAGAAGCAACGTCTAGTTCGGGTAGATGTTAAATAATGAGGCGATCTAAAAAAGAATATAGAAATTAAAAGGGAAATACAACAATGTTAAGTGTTAAACTATCGTGAGTGGTATTCATAATTGATGCTTTGTATTTTTAATTGGCGTTATAGCGCCGCATAAAGAACTTATGAATAAGAGCCCCGTATGGGCTTGAAACTAGTTGGGCTCGTCCGATAAAATAAGATGTGAGTATAGCCGGTCTCAAAACATTAATAATCCTAAGTGTGACTTTCATTCACGTCTGGTTCTATCAGGTTAGCCCAAGTAGTCTTAAGCCCATTCGGGGCTCTTTATCGCGATTTGAACTAAATGAATAAGGGCCACGGATTGATTCGAAACTAGTTGGTCCAACCCAATAAACTAAGACGTGGGTATAGCCAGTTTCTATACATAAACAATGATTACTACTCACGATATTTTAAATTCAAATATTAGTTTCATTCTCTTATTATGTTTAAATGTTATAGCTCCTTACACTAAATATTTAACATGTGTCCATCTTCGCACCCTAAACGGTAACTAGGTTTAAGAATCAAACGTGTTATAGTAAGAATTAATCAATTGAAAGTAGATCGGGACCAATATAAACAATGGATCACACAGACGCGTGACCTAATGAAATGGCACGCAGCTGGGTAGGCTGTAGACGCGAGTGAGACGACACTACGCAAATGCGCACGCAATACCACCCCCTTCCAGCATTACTTCTATAACCAACAAAACACCACACTCACACCAGCAAATCTGTACCAGGAGAAAAGGAGACCACCTCTGACAGCGATGTAACGATGTTCCCTTCATTATAATGGGAATGAATCGGTAAATTTGGACAAACCCGACATTGCAATCGGACGCTGTTCTATAATTTTTTGTAAAATCTTTATTTAATATTAAATATTAAAAAATATTGCTTAACAAATACATAGTAAATATTAATTTGGACGGATATTATTATAAATATTTATAGTTTCATAGTTTTAGTAAATTTCCTTAAATTAGTTTTCACAATCTATAAAAGTAACGGCCTATTAACACACACCTGGGCATTGACCACCTTTCTCTGTTTTCAGAGGAAAGAATTTGATCTTAGACCCATCGCGCTGTTCCAATATGGATTGGTAGGTCACACATATCATCAGAATTGTATAATGATATGCAGGTTTCTGCGTTAGTTGTTTTGTAGGGTGCGAAGCGTCGGTAGACCCCCTACGAAGTGGACAGACGACCTCAAAAAGGTCTCAGGGAGCCACTGGATCCAGGCAGCGCAAGATCGTGTGGTGTGGCGATCCCATGAAGAGGCCTATGTCCAGCAGTGGACGTCCATCGGCTGACGACGACGATGCAGGTTTCTTTACAATGTTTTTCTTCAATTAGATACATACGTTTTAACAGAAAACTTATTGTTTCCTGCCCTGTTTCGTTGGGCTATCAAACCTTTAAACTATTATCACATCCCATATTAATAATATAAATGCAAAATTTCTGTTACTCTTACACGTCATATTCGTAGTAGAATATAGATGTAGTTTGCTACAATCCAATCTTATATACCGGGATAAAATACAGGGTTAAAAGATCCTGTTTTTCGGAAGCATGAAAAGACATATACACAATTGAGGGTATTTTAACTATGACGATAAAGCGAACAAAATATCGAGTACCACCAGTATAAAACAAAGGTATATCTAATAGTATCTAAAATAAATATTTCCAAAATATTATTTTGCTTCATCCCGTTACATTGTCAATGTCAATACAATTCTATCTGTTCACATCTACGAGTATTTGAACAGTTTTCATAAGTGAAATTTATATTATTGTATTACTTTCTTTTGTTTTTATTTTATATTAGAGACAAAATAGAAAAGTATTAGAGCAGGCTATAGACGTAAGGATAAGTTATTCAATTTTTTTTATTCAAACGAAAATCATGTGGCCAAAAGATGTGTATATATATATATGTATATATATATATATATATATATATATATATATATGTGTGTATATGATTCCATGTCACTGAAATTGGACTAAAGTCTTCTATAATTTTTTGCGAACTCACTATATGCTGTTAGTCCTAACAGCTTTTATAGTCACACCAGTGAATGGCGAGCGCAGAGGCATCGTCGAGCTTGTTAAATGTGGAGGGTAAAACGCAGAAGCGACTCCTCTACTCTACCCTTTACTCTATTAGCGTCAGGGAGCGTCGTCCTTTGAGGCCAGACTAAGGGCTACGTGTAGTGGAGGGCTAGTAGCATGACTAGTCATCACGTTGTCGGAAGTGTGGCGAGAAGACACGGGCGACAGACGTCTAAAAACTAGGATCTCGTCTTTGTCGGCGAGTCTCTTATAAAAAATGTACGAATACTTGTAATACGATGTGTCTAGTGCAAAAAATGTTTTCCTTTTGACTTAAAAGAACACATATACACACACAAACACACAAATCACGCACTGACATATTAAGTAACGGTGTTTGAATATCGCACTGCTGGGCATAGGCCTCCTTTCTTCTTATCTGGAGAATTGAAGAGGGTTGGAGCTTAGACTGAAAGCTGCTCCAATGGGGATTGGTAGGTTACATATATCTTAGGTTTTCTCCTGACATATGCAGATATTCTCACGATGTTTTCCTAAGCTAAAAAGCGAGTGCTATACTGAAAACAAATTTACTGTATTATACCTATATATTTGAATTAAGATTGAAGATTTATGTTAGGACAGGTCATCCTATGACCTGTCCTAACATAATCACGAATATTAATAACAATATTGATAACTTACTGGGTCCTAAGTTATGTCCATAACTTATAACTCATTGAAAAGGGAGTAAAACTGATTTTGATTTTTTCGATTATCCCATCGAGCACGTTCCTTACAATGTCCCTACCAAATACGATCTTTTTGCTGCATTAAACGTTGCTTTTTTATCATTTCCCCTATTTATCGTATGAATCAGTTAAAAGATTCGAATAAAACAAAAAATCACACACTCTCTTGTTACAAGGTGACGATTCCCATCAGACAATATTAATCAGAAACAATGCCGGAATCGAGAAGCAATTGAAATTAATGAGATGAACTTTAATGGGATTTTACACATATTAAAAGGCTATAAATAAAGTAGTATTGTGTGATAAATGCTCTTATAATTTAAAATCTGTAAGATATACTATATTTGATATCTAGAAATGTAATAAAAAATTATTAACCCTCAGTCAAAGATATCGTTAAAATACGATTCTGGTTAGCATAAATTTTGAGTTGACTATGGGCGCGGACAGTATTATTTTCAGAAAAGGACATCTGCATCTACTCGCACTATTGATTTTGTAATAATAGTATTAAATAATATTGAGAACTTCTTATTTTTAGTTTGTATATTTTTTTTTTTGTATATTTAGTAATTTTTACACCCCAATGAAGGCGCCCATGTAGTATTTATAATAGCTTATAAATTAATAGTTACAAGACAATATTATAGTCAACACAAAATAATTAAATTCGATCGCGTATCAAACGACAGTTTCTCTATTTACGCGTATTTTTGAAAAAGTAAATTTAATGTCATAGACGCTTTTCTGGGTTATTATTATTCTTGTCTTGTTATATTTTTAATGCGTATGTATGTTTGTATTATTAGAATTTCGGATATTATAACGCAACAGCGCAATAATAACGCACGAGCTCATTGCATTTGAATAAAACTTGGAACAGAAATATAATGTATATTAGCCCAACGGACACTTTTTATCGTCCTTTTTCATGAAAGCAACGCTGGCCGTAAGTTTTTAATGCGGTAAGTAAACGCCCCATCACACGGCCTTTGATCTTGTCACATGACTGCCTGCAATCACTTAACCCTCGTGCCAGTATTAGAATATATTTATATCTTTAATTTTTTTGTATACTTCTATTATGTATTTTTTTTAATAATATTTTTGTTTAAGGATATGAAATAAATACTGTGTGCATCAGGCACAATATGACATAATTTACTCAAAGTTAAGCACCCTCTATAATGCTGCCTATTCGTGGTTTTTATTTTCAGCGTATAAACGCCGTTGATAATATGTAGTAGTGAACGAAGTGATTCGACAGAGAACCAAAGTTATCTACTTAGTCCAATGGATTAGAAAGCTCAGGCAATGGATTGGTCACATTTCTCGCAGAACCGACCACCGTGAATCAACTGGGGCAGACGTGTTCTGGAGAAGAGACCGCACCTTGGCCAACGTATCATAGAACGTCCTCCAGCTAGTTGGGACGTACTCCAAACAACCAATTTGCTTAGGGCGCTACCAATTTGATCTATACGTTTATATACTATTTATATTTAATAATAATAAAAGTAACAAGTTAATTAACAAGCACTATACACGTATACAATGTATTTACTGTGCATTTCTTACTAATATCAGACCGTTATAAATAAGAATTCTGTTTAGTAACGCTGTGTAACTTAATTCTACGTAACTAACAAAAAAATTGCCTTAAACAAATTTGTTAAGTCATTCGCTTGATGAAAAAATGTTTTGGGCGGTCAAATTTCCTTAGTCACGTTGCCAGTAATCCATTGCAAATCCAAGCCAGATGGAAATATTTGGGAGACACAAAATAATATTTGACTTATTCAAAATCTCCACTTATAGTGTTTCATAATGTACACCGTAGTCCTTGAAGTGTATTATCTATGATCTCCATATGACACCATACCATAAATTACAATTATGATTTTAAATTAAAATCAAGAATTTTTGAAAAAATCGTTTTTTTCATTGAAGGCCTCTGGTTTACATAGTTTTGCAATGAATTGATAAAAAAAAATTCTTTAATAATTATATAGATAGAAATGAATGGAATTGTCCCCAATTAGGAGCTGACCACCCGTCATGTGCCGACAGGCATCCTCGAAATTAAAACTCTTTTGAGCCAGTAAGCGTTAATCATAAAAGCATGACATATTATTCAACTTTTTGAACTATTGAAGTTTGTCGTATCGTTACAATAAGGTGGCTGTTTAGTTGTGTTATGTAGTGTTTTTTTAACCAATTTTAGAGATTTAGAGAACAGAGACTGAAATTATATTGGTTTTTCGAAGTAATTTGTTTAATATTAATTAATTAAACAAATTTTATATATGTATATATCAATTAAAAATTAAAAATAATCATCTCAACCAGAACGTATATATAAATGAACACATATACAGTTTAATCAATGTCATTATGACACTAGGATAGTGACAACCACTGTCATTGTAATGTGTCAAAATAGTCAAATATTGCCGAAAATAAAAAATGATGGTGATCTCATAAGATTTTTCTAGCATTTGTTAATAGACTCATTTAAATAACAAGTAGCAATTCCTATGCATCCAGAAAGCCATGCAACAATCACCGTTTGAAAATATTTTCAACATAATTGGTGGTTTGTCGGAGGGCAATGAAAAGCCTATGAAACATGGATTTTACAACGCCTTTGCTCTGTTCATCCTTGCAATTTGTTGTGCAGCTGTATATGTGCTATTCTTAATCTTAGAACCATTCTTTAAACCACTTTTTTGGGCGTTACTCGTCGGATCATTGCTTCACCCGTTTAAGTATAAACTGTCTAAAAAAATCAAAACATGGTTTGAAGACCTGGAGAAATCGAATTCCTCGGTTATTTATGGGTTACTGATAATTCCGGTAAATGTTATAAATTATGCTTCTGATACAGTCGGATACCAGTTTAGGGAACATTATAAGGTAAGTTTAAGTTTTGCATTATCTGTTTTAGCCTAGCCTAATTATGTTTCTGAGAATACTGTAGTAGAAAATGTTTATAATGATGTCTCAGATGAAATTCACTATATTAAATTTTGAGAATATAAAAAAATGATGAGAGTTTGAGAGTATCAAAGTGTATTAATAATTATAAAAATTCAACACCAAACTAAAATAGTTTATTATTTTCAGTCTGTTATAGGTTTGCTATCAGCAATATTTATTTTACCATGGATCTACAATGGGATTCCAAGAAGCTTTTCATGCATCTTCTGGCAAATTATGAATTTTCTCAGTTTCTCTACAATACTTCTCATAAAATTATGCACTTCTTATATAGTAAGTAAAGATACTCTTGCAATTATTATATTTGTACTGAACTTAGTGTAATAATTTATATATTCAAATAATTTATGAATAAATAATGAAACAAAGCTAGATTTTAGTAATTTTTGCTGTTTATAACAGTTCATTTGCCCTTTATTGTGTATTATAGTTTGACATAAAAAATATTAAATAGGATTTAAAATAAGATAATATACTGGTTGGTATTACATACATATTTAAAAATATAAAGGATGTTTGTCTGATTATTCAGTGGTGTGTCATGGGAGAGATCTATGTTCAACAGTGGACAATTACATGTTGAGATGATTATTTAATATGTAATGCTGTTGGAGATCTGAATAAATAACTAATAATTTAATAGAGTGTATAGAAATCCCTATTCTTGTAAAATAATGGAACATTTCTAGGAATTTTACCAATGTATCAACAGTATAAATAAAAAAAATATTCTTTATATTATTTCTTCTTCGCTGCAGACATTGACATTCGCCCTTGCATACATAATCAGTGTTTATTTTCTCTGGAGTCCATCAAGAGCTGGTATATTCCGTGTTACATCACACATACTTTGGCTGGTTGTGGCAAGCTTCCTAGCAAGTCTAGCTGGATCTTATAAAGTGTACATGTTCATATTCCTGCAAACCATTGGAGTGACTGGGTTTATTCTGGAAATACTATATGTACACAAACAATTACTAATTAAAGGTAACTTTTTAACCTTCACTCTTATTAAATAGCTAATAATAGGTAAATTTATTTTCATTCCCATAAATAACAATGACATTTCTATATGAGAATTATGAAACAAACAACAAAATTGCATTACTTTGTGTAGGTATATTAACTGATTCGGAATGTTTAATTAAAAGTGGACATACAATGTATCCAAAGTGCAGAAACACACATGTAATCTTCTATTTTATAGTGGATTACAGCATAATTATTGTGTCAAACATTATATTATTATAATAAGTAGGATATAAATTTTTGATTATTTAGTAAATTAGGTGCCATTGTAAATAACATTAATTACATTGAACTGCAATAATCGAATTATTGGTTTACATCTTTTTGACTAGACTAATGATAGCTTTTCTTACTCTATAACATTAAGAACACTGGTGTCTGTTATTGCAATAATGCTTTTTGGGATAACTCTATTGAATTTTTATCCTATGTCTACACAGGTAATAATAAAATTATTTTGCTATAATCTGCGGTAAAGTAAATAGAAAAATATATAATGCTAAATGTAAAGTGGATTAACCGTGTTCATACCCGATACACGCAGGATTCGTGAAAACAAATTCACAAACCTCTGCCACCGCCACCACACTATACAAGCACTACATATGTTCACTATCACAAACTCAACTCAATCGTTTGCCACTCTAAAACTCCACTAAAAAATTACAAAGCGATTGCTTTGCTGCGATGCTTATTATTTATAAGCATATATATTTTATGTTTACTTTATCGCGGATATTTAAAATTGTATTTTTACTTTTGTAATATGAATCTCCTTAAAATAACGCCTAATTCTATAAATTACTCCCATGTCCCTTTACTATGTCAGTGGATATTATAGGACATTGAAATGTTACATAGATATACAATAAACAATGATAAAAAATTAAAAATTTATGATGTGTATTTGCAGCAATGGTAAAATTATATTTAAATCTTTATATTGCAAATTTACCTAATTAAACTAAATGTTAATGATATTATAATGTAATTTTAGCCGTGTGGTATCCGGCAGAATAGAATAGACCACCCTCCTTTCTTACCGAGGTGTCGTAAGAGGCGACTAAGGTAAATGCCGTGTGGTATCCGGCTGCATAGAATAGACCACCCTCATTTCTTACCGAGGTGTCGTAAAAGGCGACTAAGGTAAATGCCGTGTGGTATCCGGCTGCATAGAATAGACCACCCTCATTTCTTACCGAGGTGTCGTAAGAGGCGACTAAGGTAAATGCCGTGTGGTATCCGGCTGCATAGAATAGACCAACCTCATTTCTTACCGAGGTGTCGTAAGAGGCGACTAAGGTAAATGCCGTGTGGTATCCGGCTTCATAGAATAGACCACCCTTATTTCTTACCGAGGTGTCGTAAAAGGCGACTAAGGTAAGTTGACGTAAGGCAGGCGGCCGGTCGTAAAGTACGTAGCCAAATCATATGACAACATGTTTGTAGCATGTTGTGCCGACCCCACTTGGAGTGGGATAAGGGCAGGAGAATAATAAATGATTATAATGTAATTCTTTTAGATCCAGAGGCTACAATAATCACAGCATTACACACTGTTATAACAAATAGCCCCATAGAAAGCATTACGCTTGAAAAAATAGACGAAAACCCTGAAGAAGCAGTGCAAGAAGATATAGATGCAAAGGAAATAACCCCTGAATCTCCTATGACCCCAGAGGCAGTGACGAAAAGAGGAAGCTGGACTGGTAGCGAGCCCATCCAAAGTTTTCCTCGACAAGGGAAACTCTTAAAGACTAGAACATTATCAGCTCTTCCATTCCCGAAAACCAAAACGCCCTTCGAAAATCGCCTCCTGGCCTCTTTCAAACAGAGGTCCTTGGATGAGAATTACATTCGAAATAATTTTAGTGATGATGAAACAGCCCTATACTTTAAACTTCTATTCTTTGGATGCTTTTGTATGTTGATATGGAAATATATTTGGCTATTGCCTGTAATGTTATTCTTTTTGGCCATTCACATTATAAAAATATTGTTGAACTTCTTTGGAGTTTGGTTGTTTTTTGAAAATCAATACAATAGTGTTATGGCCAAAATAGGCGGCTGGTGGAATGACAGGTAAAATTTATGTTAATTTAATCAATTTTCTAAAATTTACTAATTTTTTTAGTTAACATTCAATGTTAATTGTTGTGCCAAGTCGGTAATTTGTAACAAATAAAAAATGAATAGCTCAAAACACGTTATCATAATACATTTCATTTTCAGTTTCTTTTACGTTATATATTTCGATTGAACGTTATATGTATATCGAATTTTTAAAATAATATTTTTTAGATTTGTTTCTTTTATTTTATCTAGAATCCGAAAGTTTTTAGGTGATAAGATAAATGTTTAAATCTAAAATATTTATATAAAGTGTCTACAAAACCTAATTATCGTACAGATTGCACCTGAACTTGCCAATAGTTTTAGACTTAATTTTAGTTAATAATTTCCTGCACAATCCCAAACAAAAGACTAAATTGATATCAGATATAAAATTTACTAAAATATAGTTTGAATCTTTTAGAAAATCGGCATTAATACCAGCACAAATTCGAGGTATCCGCAAGATGCTGTCTCTCTGTAACCGCAGCGTTATAGAGATGGCGTATGAATCAATTGACACTGTCTCAACGTGCATTGTTATCATTGGCCTGATTTTCTTCGTAACGATAACCACTGTTTTCATTTGTATACAGGTGAGTCTGGTAGTAAAAAAAAATCCGAATCTTTTTTTTCATACAAAAATTTTCTTTGAACTATAATAATGAATAATATAAGGAAGAATAACTACGCTTGACTTTCTTAAGTAATATTTATTACTCCATTGTACAATACTTAATAAATAACGTGGATTTTTTTCTAAATGTTAAAGGGCTGTTCATGGCCCTAGTAGCTTTTAGATCATCGCTTATCTTTGGGCATAAGCATCCTCTTCGTATTTGGAGAGAAGGATTGGAGCTAAGACCTACCACGCTGCTCCAATGCAGATTGGTAGGTTACCCATATCCCTAGAATTCTCTAGAGATATGCAGGTTTGCTCACGATGTTTTCCTTCACCGAGAAGCGTGTAAAGTAAAGTAGCGGCCTGTTACAATCCCACTGCTGGGGATAGGCCTCCTCTCTCCGTTTCTGGAGAGAAGGGGTGGAGCTAAGACCTACCACGCTGTTCCAATGCGTATTTGTAGGTGCATGTCTCCAGAATTCTCTAGAGATATGCAGGTTTCCTCACGATGTTTTCCTTCACCGAAAAGCGTGTGATAAATTGCAATTATCAGTTAGGCACATGAGTTTTAATAGAAAAACTCATTGGTGCCTGCCCGGGTTTGAACTCGTGTTCGCCTCGAAAGAGTCGCACGGTCTCACCGCAGGGCTATCACAGCTCGAAAAGCGTGTGATAAATTGCAATTATTAATAAGACACATAAGTTATAATAGACAAACTCATTGATTGGTGCCTGTCCAAGGTATGAACTCATGACCGTCTCTAGAGAGTCGCATGCCCCTGGGCTATCACAACTTCATCGCTTACATTAAAGTTAAATCATACGTCCAAAAACACAAAGTCTCAATTAATTGTATTATTTTCTTATAAAACTTTTATTATTATAATATATTTAGTAATAATATATATTTTAGATATATTCCGAGGCTATAGTAGTTGTGCAACTAAGTGGTAGTCTTCTGAATAGTACATTTGTACAGAACAGTGAACTTCATGCATATCTGCCTGAGGGTTGGGAGGAAAAGTTAGATTCGCTTATAGACAATGCCTACACATACGGGCGGGAAGGAATCTCTACAGGGGTAAGTCCTAAATAATATATATTCAAGGATTCTTTAATAATTTTTACAGTCCATAGCTTGGTTTATAACTAACTAGCAAAGCCCCGCGGTTTCACCCGCGTCCATACAGATCTCGTGGTAGTGGAAAGTCTACGAAATCGAAGTAGATTATTTAATTATAAAAAATGGGTATCATTAGTATTCTTGGAATAAGACTTAACTCACCAAGTGCAGGCCCTGCTATAACGGTAGGTTAGGTTTGTTATGGCATTATTTGATTTCGATTTACATTCTTAAATTCGTAAAATCTTTTGATTGGGATGTCGGATTTTAATAATTTAAAAAGTATTTTACAGGTATTGAAACAGTTATTCATAAAATATCATTTAATGGGATAAGGATTAATACAGAGATATGAATAAAATGGTTTGTTTATTGTCGGCACTTTTACCAACTTTTACAATGTAAAAAAGTAGTTATATTGGCATAACTATAATAGTTAGACATATGGTATCGCGGACTTTATTGTGGATATTGATACGTTCTATAATACTGTAGAACATTTTTTTGTTCTATCATCAATAGTTTCCGCAGCGCACGCGATGATAGATGTTTACGACTAAATTTTTACCAAGTTATTACAATTTTATTAGGGATCCCTATTTTATTTGAAAATGACATATAGCCTTTGTTTCTCAGGGAAAAAGCAGCTTTCCAATGGTGTAAGAATTTTTGAAATCGGTCCAGTAGTTTTTGCGTGAAAACGTAACAAACATACATACAAACAAACATACAAATCTTTCCTCTTTATAATATTAGTATAGATAAGTATTAAATAAACTTGAAGATTATATAATTTATAGAATTAGGCGTTACTTTGCGGAGATCCATAATACAAAAGTAATAATAAAATTATTTTGCAAAGCTTGGCTTTGCGATTTTGTCGTGGAGTCTATCTCCTGATGATGCTTCGTTTGCTTGGCGAAACGATTGTTGAGTTTGTGATAGTGAACGTGTGTAGTGCTTGTGTATTGTGGTGGAAGTGTCGGAGGTTTGTACGTGTGTTTTTACGAATACTACACGTATCGGGTATGAAAATATGGATAATCCACTATACATTTAACACTATATATATATTTTCTATTTACTGTATCGCGGATTATAGCAAAATAATTTTATTATTACTTTTGTCTTGAAGATTATATATATACAGATAATATTCTAGTTATAGCTCTAAAGAAACATTTAACATTGTAATTATAGTTAAAATGTTATTATTGATTTAATTGGTACCTACTTAAAGCCTTAATTAGGTGGCAGTTTATACATTAATTTTCGTGATTTATTATTTTCTTAGTATTTACCCAGAATTTTGTTAAAAGCGCAATTCTGAGTTCAAGAAATAAGTAAATATAATACTATACATGCCTATTACTAAGACTCTGTGTAAAGTGGTAGTTAGTCATTGCATTAAAAAGGGTTCAGGAATTGACTATTTAGTTGTATAGTATAATCTATCGAATAAGGCGTTACTTAGCGGGGATCCATAATACAAAAGTAAAAATAAAAATTAGTTTGCTATAATCCGCGATGAAGTAAATAGAAAATATACATAGTGCTAAATGTATATATAGTGTATGAACATGTGATGGTATGAAAAAACGGATAGTCTACTATAAATTTAGCACTATATATATTTTCTATTTACTTCATCGCGGATTATAGCAAAACAATTTGGTTATTACTTTTGTAAGCAATATAA
Source organism: Morpho deidamia (assembly GCA_947086505.1). Taxonomy (NCBI): domain Eukaryota; kingdom Metazoa; phylum Arthropoda; class Insecta; order Lepidoptera; family Nymphalidae; genus Morpho; species Morpho deidamia. Next base: position 6,082,486 of record CAMTZC010000003.1, read on the forward strand.
CAGAGCTAACTACTTTGCTATAATCCGCACGGGTTAAGCGAATGCATGCAAAGCTAATGTGTATGAAGCAGGGAAAATCTACGCACCTTATACATGCAGGACAAGCCACCACACGCACCCCAAGGCGCCTCCACCAGCAACAACACACACAAGCAGCACACACACCCACCACCACAATCTCAAACAATTAGATGCGGATTATAGCAAAGTAGTTAGTTCTGTTATATTGCTTATAATATGGAATTCCGCCTGCTTCTATTAATTATTACTTTTGTTGTATAGGATATACAATCAAAATATGTATAATTTAAATTAAAGAAAAAGTTTATTTAAACTTTCAAAATTAAACAATAGAAATAAATAATTAATTTGTCTGTTCTTTTTATGCCACTCCATGGAACAACATCAGATAATGCGATATGTAAGTTGCAGCCACGCACAGCTTTGTCTATATGCGTTTACATAACATTGTCATATGTCCTTAAATTATTAATTATTTTACACATAGTTCATTCCAGATCAGTCAGAGATCAGATCAATTAAATTGTATAAAACCTGTTTTTATTTGAATAGTAAACTTTTAGAATGTTTACAGTTAACGTTGCTGATAGATTCTTTGGAATGAAATATATTGTTCTAAATAGTAAATGTTGCAGCAAACTTCTAAATAACAGCCATGTTACTTTTCCCTTACATTTAATACATTAAAAAAATCATATTCTATGCATTCTTATTCTTCTGGCTTTTGAATGTATTGCGTTAAAACGAATATTTAATTTTAGAAATAATATTTCTATAAAAAAAGCACTTTGATTAACGCTACACGAGAATAAATTTCAGAAGATATAAGCAAATTAAGCTGAAAGAAACACCCTATATAAAAACAAATACTGTTATAATCATCATTCTCCTGCCCTTATCCCACTCTAAGTGGGGTCGGCACAACACGTTACAAACATGTTGTCACATGATTTGGCTACGTATTTTACGACCTGACGTCAGCTTACCTTAGTCGCCTTTTACGACACCTCGGTAAGAACTTAGGATGGTCTATTCTATGCAGCCGGATAACACACGGCACATACCTTAGTCGCCTCTTACGACACCTCGGTAAGAACTTAGGGTGGTCTATTCTATGCAGCCGGATACCACACGGCGTAAAAAAATAAAACTAATACTGTTATAGTGTTGTGCTTAATTTTATGACTTCTTAGAATAATTATCATGAAATAATATTAAAAGCATTCAGCAATCATGAAATAAAATTTCTTACTCACGGCCCAGATCACTATTTGATTTTTTTTCGGGATAAATCTTATATATCGAAGATTTTTCCAACAGGTTAAGAGCATCCTCAAAGAAGGGGACCCAGAGAAGATCGCGAAAGTAGAGCAGCAAGTTTTAGAACTTTGGGACCGTGTTTATCAGAGTTGGGTTTCGGGTACATTTGCCGCACAACTGGGACCTCAGGTGGATAGTTCAGCCGTTCAAGATTCTTGGGACAATTTGGTGGGCGATATGTCTTCTTCATCTGGTGAGCAAATACAAATACGTTTTGTATGCTTAAGTCATTTAATTTACGATTTTTTCGTGGAGCATATCCTCCTGAAGATGCTTCGGTTTTGTGGCGAAACGTTCGTGGAGATTTTGGTGGTGGTTGTGTGTATTGCTTGTGTGCATTGTTGCTGGTGGAGGCGTCTTGGGATAAGTGTGGTGACTTGTCCTGCATGTGTAACGTACGTGAATTTTGCCTGCTTCATACACTTAGCATTGTATGCATTCGCTTAACCCACGTAGATTATAGAAAAGTAGTTCTGTTATAGTTTCTGTAATTTAATTTAGATTTTCCTAAGTATTCGTATGTGTATGTCTAATATAATACAATCGCGAAATTCGTCTGTCCCGCTATATACAATATAGGAATTTATAAAGCGACAATTTTAAATTAGATGTTTATTTGGCAACTTCTGGCCAAGACACTGTTAACACTATTGTCCGTAACAAGCGGAAATTCGTCTAAACAATCTTCTGTTATTCCATCGAGTTTTTTAGTGACGAAGCTTTTACATTGCTTGAAAACTAGTTCAATAATAATGACTATTATTACTAGTTTCTAACCGCAATTTCGTCCGCATGGACATTAATCCTGGCATAAAAATTAGTTTGTCAGTCTCCAGCCCTTCCAATTTTAATTTAAAAAAAAAATTGTTTATTTCAATTCAATTTTATGACTATTAAACACGGTTTTAATTATGATAGTACTTGTGTTAGAAGATAACTCGCTCTTCCATAACACAACTTGTTATAAATAATATATTTTAAAAAGTTTACATCAAACGATAATAATAAAAATAACAAATTATAAAAAATTAAAAAAAAATAGGAAACAAACAAAGAAACCTAAAACTCAAAGATTGTGTATGTAAGAGAAGTAGTTGTGAGAATGTGTATGTAAGTGTGTGTGGGGGGGGGAGAGTGGTAGGGTTTGAGTGTGTGTGATATATGTTATATATGAGTTGTATGCATTACGTACACGAGTAGATATACACAGTACCTACAGTAATATTACAAATTAATTGATAAGTTCCAAAAGAGTTCCACTTGTTTAATATAATCATCGAATCCGATGCCCGTACTTCGATTTTCTAGGAATGGAGACATTATGGCTTATAATTAAAACTGTATCGTAAGGGCTAAAAAAGTGATAACTAAAATAAAAAAAAATAATAACACAAAACGCGCAAAACTTTCGCTTTGCCTTTCGATTCGAGACTCGATTGAGTCTCTTAATTAATTAACAACAAACACCGTACACAATAACAACGTTAGATAGGTTAGCAACAATATGTTCGTGAAATATTAAAAATACCCTTCGTTGTAGCCCTTCAAGCCGGACTCTATTGAGTTTCTCCGGTTTTTATAAAAACATGACCATATTTGAATACATTTTTATGTCAAAATAATTCTGAACAGAAGATTAGAACCAAAATAATTTTCAACGTTGTGATTTTCTTATCTCTAGTCTTCTCTATACTCTTCTTTTCAAACCTCAGACTCCTTCTTATCTTAAAGACCGTTTTTCTTTTCTTAAGACCAATTCTTTTCTTTCCCATAATCTCTGCTCAGTGAAAATAAACTTCAGGTTCCTTTTTGTCGCTCTTATTGCTACAGTAAATCATTCACTGTAAGGACAGTAAATCTGTGGAATATGCATCCTTGGAATATCAGACATGCACAATCCGTTCGAATTTTTAAAGATTGTCTAAAGACACGATCCTTATAAATTAATATGTTAGTTAATATTGTTTATTAATTAATATGTAAGTTAATATTGTTTATTAATTTAAAGACTATATATATATGGATCTATGTATGATTTATTGATGTATGTATGTTCATTAATAAATACTTTGTGCACCATCATTTATACTCCTTGTCTTAGTTTAACTCTTAAGTAAGGTTGCCTGTAAGAAATTACTATTTTTTTCGACGCCTTAGCACTACTTACAATTATTATTAAGATTTTCCGTATCTCCCTAAGGCCCTAAGGCCTACCATGAACTCTTATTGCGACTCAATGGAAGATGTAAACGAAAGTGTTTTGCTTTTTCATAACATGGCGTCTTAAGAGGCTCACTTTAAGTCGTTGCCGAATGAGCGTTCGGAATTCGTCCTAAGAACATTCATATGTTCTTAGGACGAATATATAACTCATGTTAAAGAGACAGAGTTATCTATAGTTCATATAACGTTTTCCTTTTCAAACATTACGACCCCAATGCAATTCACACTTCATGGTACGAAAAAAAAGCGGTTCGCGTTCGTCCTTTACGTCTTCAATTGAGTCGCAATAAGAGTTCATGGTAGACCTGCAGTTCTGTTTTAGTTTGTGCATTAAAGTATTTTAATTATTATTAATAATAATTTTATGTTTTATTATACAGACAAAATACTTCGAAAACAAAATAGATCAGATTGATGATATTATAAAACATGACTACATGCTATATCTTTATTTAAAACAGGTATGTTCGATTATAGCGGAGTCATTGCATGGGTGAAAGCCAATTTAGGGACCCTAAGTGCAATTGCAACCGGGATATGGGCTCCTTTGGCGAGCAATGTATCTTTATTGGCTGGTTCGTTGGGCGCATTCACGTCTCTCTTGTTGTGTGGAGGTGGAGCTATCATAAACATGTTCATAAATTTGGTAAGTTCTCATTTTATTACTAATATTTTTATTAATTTAGAACAACGACCATATTTATTATTATATAAATAAACGGGTCACATCGCGGCAAAATCGAGTTACCTTTTTACAAGGTTCGACGTTTCGGCAGAGTTGCATCCGCCATGGTCACGAACTGACTTAAAAATATTAGAGAAATTATTAGATGAAACTGATTAAATAAACAATTATAACTCTTCCCAAAGTTACGTGATACAGGATCGGCCATATTTAGTCTCTTAGTAATTACAAAATGAAAACGCTGTGTTTTTTTAAATCAATTATGCAATAATAGGTTTACGACACAATTTAATTCGATCGTATTCTCTAATACTTATGTATATAAATATATGTGTATATGTGTGTGTATACGCGTATGCATGCATATATGCCTATGTGTATATCTGTATATACATATTTATGTATAAGTGTGTGTGTGTGTGTGTAATGTACAATAAATAAAATAGAATAGATTTATAACTTAGAATGTACTTGTATCGAAATTCGTATCCTCGTATAATTTAATGTGTACCTTCATTTTGTTTAGTGCTTTCAATACCATTTTTCTTTTTTACTTGTCAACTGTAATGCTCATGTCGTCACCATCTGTAATTGGATATATTTAGCTGTAATCTGATTAATTTTAAGTATGTTTTATGTAATGCAAAGATATACTTGTCGTTGATGGTTTTACAAAAAATTATAAAAAATAGGTGGTGTTTTTCACGACTCTATTCTACTTGCTCGCTTCAAGCAACGCCCTTTACAAGCCAGTGGAAGTTATCACACGAGTCCAACCAAACTTTGGTCCGAGAATCGGCATCGCATTGTCTGTTGCTATTAATCAGGTACCACCACATTCTTGACTCTATTTCTTACCAGTTTACAATAAATTGTTTTTTTTTAATAAAATTCTTTAATATACAAAAATAGCGGTATAAATCTTACAACTTTATTCTTACGTGATAAATAATTCATCAATGCCGTGTGTGTAGAATAGACCACTCTCATTTTTTACCGAGATGTCGTAAAAGGTGACTAAGGTAAATGGACCCGCCGTGAGGTATCCGGCTGAGTAAAAGAGACTACCCTCATTTCTTACCGAGGTGTCGTAAAAGGCGACTGAGGTAAGTTGACTCACCGTGTGGTATCAGGTTGAGTAGAATAGACCACTGTTCCTCTTACCGAGGGGTCGTAGATTACGACTAAGGTAAATTGACGTCAGGCAGGCGGCCGGTCGTGAAATACGTAGATAAATCATGTGACACCATGTTGCGCCGACCCCACTTATAGTGGGATAAGGGTACGACGATTACGATGTTAAATAATTTATCAAAATTAGACGTGAGATTCGAGACATTGGCTAGAAACATTACTGTACCATAATAATATTTTTCAAACACATTTTTTTTTAAGCTAAAAATTGTTAATTTAGTAAAGTACCATTAGCATGTTTAATTGAAGTAGTTGAAAAGATTAGTAATTAGTATATTATATTATGTTTTCTTAATATTATTAATATGTGGCCTTCGCTTCTTATTTATCGACTCGTGATTATCTGGCTGGCGGCCTGTTACAATCCCACTGCTGGGCATAGGTCTCCTCTCTCCGTTTCTGGAGAGAAGGGTTGGAGCTAAGACCTACCACGCTGCTCCAATGCGGATTGGTAGGTTACACATATCTCCAGAATTCTCTAGAGATATGCAGGTTTCCTCACGATGTTTTCCTTCACCGAAAAGCGTGTGATAAATTGTAGTTATCAATTAGACACATGAGTTTTAATAGAAAAACTCATTGGTGCCTGCCCGGGTTTGAACTCGTGTTCCCTTCGAAAGAGTCGCACGGTGTCACCGCTGGGCTATCACAGATCTTTTATCTTATCTTTACTTAATAATGACTAATTGAAAATATTTAAAAGATTGACCGCCGAGTTTATTGCTGGTTCTTCTCGGTAAGAGCAACATTCCGAACCAGTTGTATCTTCATTAATCATATTGATGCTCGACGATTCAAATGTGCCTGAAATGGTTTATTTGAATAAAGATTATTTTGATATTGATTTTGATTTTTGATATTATCGTTCGTACAGTCACTCATAATACATAAAAAAAAGAAACACATTTAATTAAATCTTTAAATTAATATCCAATATCAAAATGTCAAAGAGCGTTCATTCTTTCAGGTGTTCAGGGCATCGTTCAAGATGGCTTTATTTTATGGGCTATGGACATGGCTTGTCCACAACCTTTTTGGCGCCAAAGTTATTTATTTACCTTCAGGTAAGCTAGCAACTTATTGTTCTTATATTCACCACGATATCATTTTTTGCATATTTTTTTTATACCTCTAAGAACCTTAGAAAACAGCCAGATGTTATACCTGTGCTTACAATTAGTTGTAATTTTTCATCATAACACAAAATACTTCAGTGTTTGCTACGATTGGTGAATATTGTCATATGCAACAGAGTAGAAAAGAAACAGAAGTTAAATAAAAATAAGTATCACAAATCAAATCAAAATATTCTTTTCTCAAGTAGACTCTTTCGAGCACTTTTGAATCGACAAGGATCTCGACGGTAAATCTGTTAAACGTTTTCAATTTTACATTATTGAACCGCAGTCTTGTATGAAGCTGAAAGAATCTTTAAATCAAGGTATTCTTATCATCCAGATAATCATCAATTTTGTAATATGTTTTACGTATAAGCATAACTCTTACGTTTGAATTAAACCTTTCTGTAGACTGGTTTAGTATGGACTGCAGAATTTTATTGTAAAAGCGAATACCGAGACCAACAAATGAGTTGCTAACTCTGCTGAGTCGCGACATAGGAATCACAAGCTTATTGTGACCTTTTGTATATACACAAGAAGCCATGAGAAGTCATCAGTGTAACAGTCGATGAAGCTGTAAAAGCCTTTAGGGATAACATTAATTAAAGAATTCGAAAAAAATAAACAATCATCATTCTGCTACCAAAATATTAAATAAAAAAAATTCCAATTCAAAATATTCTTTGTTCAAGTAAACTTGTAAACAAGTGCTTTTGAATCGTCAGCATCTACTGCTGGTTCGGAAAGCTGTTCCTACCGAGAAGAACCAGCAAGAAACTTGGCGGTTGCTATTTTCAAACAATAATTCTTATCACTAGTTACACATAGTTATTAATGTCTTGTACAGGGTTGAAGAGAAGCTATATCCACACATTCTTATCGTCTAGGTAATCTTCAATAGTATAATAGGCTTTCTGAATTAGCCTTTTTTAATAGTATTTTTGAACTGCTGTAATGGTAAAGTTAAAGTAGATTGTGGAATTTTATTATAGAATCTTATACCCAAACCCACAAACGAATTACGAACTTCTGCAAGGCGCAAAGCAGGAACCGCAAGCTTATATCGGTTCCTACTTCGTCTATTATATACATCGCCAATCCTTTTATAGTTATTTATATTCATATGTACAAATTAAATTACATTGATTAATGAATTAAATTTCATATGTATTAATTAAATTAAATTACTAAAAATATAAAAATATTATTAACTCTCATAGAATATATTTTACGATTAAATTGAACTTGGTATGAATGTTTAATCACATTCGAGCGAACAATTATAATACAAAATGTAATACATAATATGTAAACATAACTTCCCACTGATTTAGTCGTAAATAAGTCGTTTGGTGCGATACCCTACTGATTGATGTCAGACTCTTGGCTAATATTTGTATAAAATTTATAAGCAGACGTTAAATATATCCACACCTATACAAATACTTGTCTCTGTAAATAGATTATTTAATATCACACTAATACAATTTCTTTGTACAAACTTAATTAGAATTAAGTTTATTTATGTATAGGAAGGTCTGTTCTATGGATGTTTTATACTAATTAAGGTTGATGCAAGTAATAGTAGCACGATGGTGACTTGTTGATCATTGGGATAAATTGGTATTTTAATATGTTAAGTTCATCTTTAAAAGCGAATGAATCATTCCAAAAAAATTTAGCCAATAGCCAAACTAAGTCATAAAGAAGGTTTAGGTGTGTAATTTGTTACAGTTTTTTCTTTGTGGATTAAAAAAAAACATCTGGAATATCATTTTTGGTATTAAACGCTTAAATTGTCGCAAACGAAGTACATCTATTCAAATGCTAAGGCAAATGATCGTCATCTCCGAGTCGTCCTTACCCCTTAACGTGAAAGTATTTGAACATAACTTTCTGTGCATACACGCTAATCACGTCCGGGGCCATTGAGCTTAGATTAATTTTGTTCGGCTCCCAATTGATAATTAATACTTATGTTTTTGCTTTACATATTTTAGTCAAACATTATCTTGCGATGTAGCTCATTTGTGGCCGGTGTCACACTTTTATTAGTCGTCTTTAACGCGATATCTTTAAAAATAGCACACTAGAATTAACTTGAAGTAAATTTTAAACTACAGACATACTAGATTAAATTTTATTTACGATGTGCAAGGGTGTTATATTAACTATCGTTTGCCTCATTCGCTTCGCTATAAGTGTTCGAATTAACTTCACAAACTGCCACTACCCTGAATGGTCTTGTGCTAACAATATACCCAGTGATATCGTATATACCTGTTCGGTTGTTACGAGTAATGTAAGTACCAAATTTGCTTATTACTTGTACTTGAAAGTAGGTCGAAACGTATAAACTTCATGATAAGGAATCTCAATTATGGCAAAAGTAAAATAATGCATTGTACATTATACAATGTATTATTTTAATAATATATTTTGCTTTATGTAATACAGACGAAATATCCTGCAATGTGGCACTACGAAAAATCTCTTTCATACTATAATAAATAAAATTCAGGAACTCTTAGTACAAATACTTATATATGAGCAGTAATATACTTTTGTATAAGAGAATGGAGAAATTTTTCATTTATTTAGTCTTTTTGTTTTAGGATTTCATTGTACACCTCAAGGACTTTTACACGGACTATATACATAGTATCGCGATCCAAAATTGTAGAGATATACGAGTTGTGCTCGATTGCCCTATATTGCAACGCCCTTCAAGACTCCAGAAGATCGTTATTAAGAATTGCGACAGACTAGAGTTTATTTCGTTATCTAGCAATTCATTATTACAGACTCCTCCTGAAGTGAGAATCGAAAATGTTCGAGAAATAGTTTCCTTGCCAAGTCATATATTTAAATCTCCAAGCAGTAATACAGAATTGAAATGTATGGGAGCATCATCATTCAAAAAACTGCACGTCAGTCACAGTAAAATTAACACGATCAGTACCAAAGCTATTTACAATGTAAGTGGCATTAAGTCTATAGAATTTGAAAATGTAACAATTGCTGATATCAAGACTGAAGGTATCCAAGTTATTATGGAAAACAGTAATTCTCTATTTTCTATCATTAACAGTAAAATTGAGAACTTGGATTTTAAATCTTTAAGCGTACAGAGCTACACTGTACAAATTTCATACAATATATTCGGTGATATAATGTCAAACGTGATAAATGTAACGTCGGATAGTTTATTTTTAGTCTCTAATACTTTTAAAGAAGTACACTCAAATGCTATAACTGCAAACTCCGTGAACACTGATATAACAGACAATATTCTAGACGGTATAAAAAGTAACGCACTAGCAAAAGTGCAGTGTTCTAAAAAACGTTCAAATAAAAAGTATATGAACATTCAAAGGAATACGTTTAAGAACGTCGAACAACATTCTCTTTATATTGATTACGCAAGTTGTAAATCGACTGGTACGCAAGTTGCGTTCCGAGAAAATAAAGTTGATTGCCGGTGCCGTAACATTGCATTTTTGAATTCAGGAGTACAAATTGAGCAAAATAACTTAATAATGAACGTGGACAATAATAACACATGTTTGATTACTAATTGCTTACTACCAATAGAGGTAGTTAAATTAGTACTAGAATTAGATATGTGTCATTTAAATCTAGACCCACAAGTAATGTGTTTACTTTATAATGATAGACAATCGAATAATAAAAATGAAGCAACCACTGACGTAGAGGTAACGGAACCAGCAACTACCTTGTATGTGATAAGGAAAGCAGACTCACTCAACGGTGATACTGGAGCCGCTATGACAGCGATAGATAAAGATGATCTCTTAAGAGATAGTCATCTAAATTTAACAAACAGGACTATGATAAAATTTGTTTTTGATTCATCAAAAGATTTTGTTGAAACATTAAGAGGTACAAGTAAAAGCCGTAGTAGACCGACGGAGAAACCTCCACCTAAGGAAGAATATGTAAGGCATTGTGTTGGTGTGCAATGCAGAAATGACAACATTTACAATCGGCAAAGAGCGTTAGATTTTTACAAATATGTCTATGCCCAACTGCGCACTCCAAGACAGAACGATAAAAAAAATTAATTGGTGTTATCAAGAAAAATAAACGTTTGCATAATATTTTGTTGACTTTTTTGCCCCTAAAGTATTATCAGCCGTAAGAAAAATGTACTAAATTAAAATCTGTACCTACGAAGTTTTGAAATTGTATATTTTTAGCGCAATTAGTATGAAATGTATTTGTAATAAAATTATCTATTAATGAATTTGTACTTTGTATTATTAATGTTCCCTCATCACTTTTTTAATAATAATTCAAACTATTTTAAACAATATATTAGAAGTATACTTAAAAATGTTAACATAGTATTTAAAAAATGTACATACTTGAATTTATCCTTGTCTTATTTCTGTTCTATATTAGTCTTTATCTTTATGTCTCTTTACTATTTATATATTTTTTTTATATAACGAAAATAATGCCATAACAAATCATTGTAGTGACCATTATAACAGAGCCTGTAACTGGTGAGTTAGCTCTTATTCCAAGGGTACTAATGATACCCACGGATATAGCTATGCCTTTTAAAACTTCCTTAAAAGGCCTTTTTAGTCCAGTTAAAACTTCCTTTTCCTTAATCATTAATAAGTCCCAGGACCAAACTTTTAATTTACAAAAATAAATCTATAGTCCGACTTAGTAGACTTTTCACTACGACGAGATCTATATGTACGCGGGTTAATTACCGCGGGGCATTGCTAGTATATTATAACATCGTTGACGAGTTATATCAATGTCAAGCAATTAAGTAATGACATAACATGGTTATATATATCTAAATAATATATCTCATCACTTCTTTCCATCACTCATCATAGTGATGAAACCTGCATTTACCAAGAGTACTTATAATATGTAAAAGCTGACAAATCTGAAGTTTAAATCATTTAAATAAACCTTTGTCTAAATTGAAGTTACTTGCGAGAAAGACAATTGGCTAAATTGGCATTGATTTAAATTATTAAAATAAAAAGTTTAGATAAAATATTACAATTCATTATGGCAATCATTGTTTCTTTTGAACGAAAGTTCGAATTGAAATTGACACTAACACAACATGGTAAATAATTTATAGAATTAGGCGTTACTTTGCGGAGATCCATAATACAAAAGTAATAACAAATAAATGCTATAATCCGCGATATAGTAAATAGAAAATATATATAGTGTTAAATGTATAGTGGACTATCCGTATTTTCATACCCGATACGTGCAGGATTCGTAAAAACACATGCACACGTTCATTATCACAAACTCAACAATCGTTTCGCCCCACAACCGAAGCATCATCAGGAGATGGACTCCACGACAAAATCGCAAAGCGAAGCATTATCAGAACAAGCATTGTTATATAGTACTTGGTTCATCCCCACCCTTTATTTTACCTCTGAACACGTGCAACAAGCTTGAACTAGAAACATTTATCTGCTCGTTGGTAACATGGTAAATCAAAATAGTAAAATCTAAATCATGGTAATTCTGGATTTCCAGTCCTAGCCGCTGTATTAGGTGCAGCGCCGTTTCTGGGTCCATACTTAGCGGGCATCCCAGCAGCGCTCGACGTATGGCTGCAAGGTAGACCCATGGCAGCGTGTTTGTTGGCCATAGTCCAGGCAGCTCCAATTGCTTTCCTCGACGCTGCCGTCTACGCGGAGATAAAAGAGTCAGTATTGGAACTTACTTATGAGAAATTGAATTGTTTTCAGGCAAAATAAATTTAAATAAAGTCGAACCCGGATCAAATGTCATCTGCATCGATATACTTTCATATTTTATGGTAAGACGAAAGTTGTCGCAGACGACACGAGTGTGAATCACATTACACTCAAAAAAGTAATGGTAACTTTACTGCATATTAACTAATTTTCCAAGCGCCACTGTTATAAGGCATAAGGCTATAACTATAATATATTGTTGTTTATTTGATATTAATCTTATTTCAATTAAATTAGAGAAAACAAATTTACTAAAGAGGTATTCCGTGGTGTATCCGGCTGAGTAGAATAAACCACCCTCATTTCTTACCGAGGTGTCGTAAAAGGTGACTAAGACAAGTTGACCTAGCGTGTGGTATCCGGCTGAGTAGAATAAACCACCCACATTTCTTACCGAGTTGTCGTAAAAGGGGACTAATTTAGGTCGACCCGTCGTGTGGTTTCCGATTGAATAAAATACACCGCCCTCTTTCTTGCCGAGGTAAATACGACTAAGGATTTTATAAAGGAAGTATCATATTAGAATGGTTTTATTTTTTCAGTGGAGGCCATCCTTATGTAACGGGACTGGCCATTGCCGGCGGTATATTCTACTTGGGCCCTGAAGGCGCTATCCTTGGACCCTTGCTTCTGTGTTGCCTCATGGTAGTACTGAATTTATCTTCGTCGTTCCTCCGAGACACACCCTCGGAAGAAAGAGCCGCTCTACACTCACGCGTCAGGTAATTTCGACGTACGACTCCACGTATATTAATGAATTGTAGTTCACAAATTTAACATTTATCAACAACTATATAAAATACTAGCTTTTAAACGCAACTCCGTTAGCATGGACTTCAGTTATATTATGTGTAAAGCGGGTTAACCTTAAAAGCTAGACATATGCTGTCGCTGACTCTACTTAGAAATTTTAGAGGGAAACAATTTTGTAATATATGGTTTTTGAATAACTTTCACTGTTTACTTAGCGCGAGCAAGGAAAGCTTTAAATTTTGCCGTTTTTGCAATATTCGTCGGGAAGCTGAACGGATTTCCCGACATCTTGTATCTGCCAACACTCTTTCTTTCTGTATGTGTTCGTAAACATTCAAATTGAAAAAATATCTTATATGATTTATTATTAGTCATGAGATAATCATAATATTTGTACGCTATATTTACTATTATTTTTGATACAAAGATTATGTTTATAATTGTTTGTTTATTGATACTCAAATATTTTTCTTGCCTAAAAAGGTATATCATTTATTTCTTTCAATATTTCGAAACAATCAAGGCTACAGAACATAGATCTCGTCTGCTAATGGTTATCAATTTCGATGATTGTTGCTATTTACTGTGCTTGACAGACGGGATCGCAATACTGAGCCTACAAAGGCATTTGAATTAGCTTGCTTAGTTGTTATATCGCTCAAAGTCTTTGCAACATCTATCGTACGTAGGTGAAGTTGGCAATTAATCGCATTTACGTCCAAATTTTGTACTTAATTCTCGAAAAACCATGCATCACGATTAGCCTTAAACAAAATTTAAATATAATTACTTTGGTCTTGAACTTTAGCTTGTGTAGTATTCTAATAGTAAGTTAATCCTTCAATATTGTTCTAATCATGTAAAAAGTTTTACAGTTTTTATACATTACTACATTGTTAATTATTATGTTGCTAACATTTATTAAGTTTTCCTAAAATATTTTCTTAATGTTTTCTGTAACTAATCTCTTATAGGGTAAACGTTTTAGTAGCGAGTTAAGTCTTGGATAATTGAATGAAAGATGGATAAATAAAAATGCTTTAACTATATCGTATAAGTATAATAATATGTCTATTACTCTGTGTACACTCTATGTGACTTACTCTGTGAAATTTAACTGACTAAAAAGAGTACCGATTATGTTGATTATATTACAAATTTATCTAAAAATCACAAATATTGTTTAAAGAATAATATTTTGTAATATGAAAGTTTTGAAGTTATAAGAATGTCTTTAAATATGTTTTACTAAAGTTTTGTTTATTTAGGTCGTTATTGGAATGTTTTTTAAAGTGAGGTGTGTATTGTTTTTAATATTCTATGTTAATGCACGTTTGATTCAACTCTGACACTGTTTGTTTCACGCACTTTTTGAGGGCATGTCACATTGCTAAAAATCATATTTTGTGTATCTTGGGCGCACTTACAAGCGATTTAAAATACACGCATAATCCGTCTATTCGTCATTGTAAATCGCTAAAAAATTTGTCAATTCACTGTTTTGGTCTATTTATAAGTTTAAACCAACTATAACAGATGTTTAGCAATATTTTTTAATTGTGATACGATTCGACTGTAGGTATTATTTTGCTAGCAAAGGTCAACCGTCTCTGCTTCTACCATTTTTTGTGCCATTGCCCATCTTAAAAAAAATTATCCCCCCCATCAATTTTAATGTTAAAAAATTGAACTGTTCACTTAAGAAACTGAAACTTTTTGGAAGAATAATTTGCTTATTCGTTAAACTTGGTATTTGGTGGTAGTCGAAATCTATCCATCTCCATTTTCGAATTGACCCCCCCCCCCACTTTACCTACCTGTGGGGCGTGGGATCAAGTTGAAAAACATTGCGCTAATAGATATAGTGTTGGATTTCAAAACTTATTATTATTTTTATACAAGCATGAAATTATTTTTTATACAACTTGTGTGTAATTTTTCGTCAGTTATTGACCAATTTGATTTTGAATTTCAACTCAATTATTGCCTAAACAAAAAAATTGTAACGGTTAACTAAAGAAAGAGTATATACAAAAATAAAGTTTAAAGTATATTTAAGAAAAGAATAAAAATAGACAATTTTACAAAACGAGCCATAATATTCTCAGTCGAAGGAAACATACATTATACTTTATTCCGTTATTTATTGTCATAATATATATAATATAACATAAACTTTATAATTCTATGGTGACACCAAACCAAACCAAAACTCAGAAACGGGAATAAAGAATGGCGCATGGGATTAAATAGTTCAAACTAACATTTTGTAAGCTTGAATATACATCGTTGATATTCTGCTTATGTTGCCTAAGCTTTCTCCAATTTTCAGTAAGTGTTGCAAAATTTAAAAAGCATGTAGTACGCGGCAATAAATAATGCACATCGAGGTTTAGAGAGAGAAATCAGCTAGAATTTGGTTTATAGAGCATCGTCTCTATCGCACAGACTAACGAACCCATGTGTGACAGTGACAGCGCTCTACGGAACCGAACTTGCCAGCTGTTTCGTTGTACACATCGATGTGCATTATTTAATGCCGGGTACTATCTTGATTGATTGGAATTCAAGCATGGTACATGTATAGAGGTGGAATAATTAAAGTGCATCTTTTTCTGTGTACTAGCATCTTCATTCTCTTCAATGTTTTCAGCATGCCTATTTATCCCCTTATGTCTTGCTGCATGCATGTATTGTTAAATATGAACAATGCATAAATATATCACATTTATCAACTAAACTAGATGGATATTTTTTTACAGGCTCGGTGCTTATCTGTGAACATGCATGGACTAATATACGTATTACGTATCATCATCATGACAAGATTATTATAATGTTATCTGTCCCATTTGTCCAAAAACGAAATCTAATTCATATGTTCAAATAAATTCTTGATTTATAGTCCATATTGAAATTTTATTACGTAAAATTGTAAAACTATCAGCTTAGGAATTTTTTTTTAATTTATTCGGGCTTAATTATTAAGTATGTTATCAACGATACTGCAAATATAATGGAATACAGAACTAATTATTCTAAGTCAATTATTTTGCAACATTATAGTCAATATAATATTATGTCGTATATTTTAGTAATTTATATCTGTGTTAAATTATTAGCGTTTTTTTTATCTTCAATTGTAATTATTATACTTTATTATCTATGATCTTATTATTGAATGAGTTCGAATTTTGAACATCGATTGGATTTTCCTCTTATATTTTTTAATACTATAGTTGCTACTACTACTAATACTACTTTTACTACTATAGTTTTATTATCAGTTTAGTATACAAAATTTAATTTGTATATAATTGGTATATAATACACGCTTTGTTGAAATATTTGAGTATCGAATTGTATATTGATGTATTATGGAGATTTTTACGGATTATAATTATTGTGATGGTTAATTGTTTAAAAATGAGCCAAAATTACGCTTAACTTTAGCTTAATAATAATTGCATGCCAATCTAACATTATAAATGTTTATGACATTGTGTTAGTCTTTTTAAGGAATGATTCTCACTGTCACATTGAATTTGACAATTGCTTATCTACATTTATCTACTTTGATACTACAATACAAAGATTATGAAACTGAAAACAAAATTCTTATGACAAACATTACGTACAGAACAAAAATAAAAAATTAAAAAGTTTCATTACGATACAGGTCTTGTATGGACACCTGTATCATAATGTAACTTTTTAATCATAACGATACACCTATAAAATTTCCAGCCGGACCAAGGAGGTTGAACCCCTACCTTAAAAAAAAGTTTTCAATGAATGTGTCCGCGGCGACGCAACACGCATGCGCAATCGATGCTTGCGCCTTGGCGCCAATATATGACATCTAAAAAATCTTTTCAATATTTAAATAAAATTTAGTTTTGTTTGTAAAAAAAATAAGTTTTTGTGTAAAAACATGTCTGAGAGCGGGGATAGTGGTAATTGTACACCACCAGATATTCTGAAAGCTGCGTCAAACATGACCGTGAACCTGTTGCCGACGAAATCTAGGAGCAACTATATTAAATGTTACCACAAGTTCATGGTATGGAAACGTACGTTTTACGTATTATAGTATGAGAGTAGATAAAGTAGTGTATGATACTGTACATAATTTAGTCTTATAACACTCGTGTGACACTATAAAAAAAAAGTCTGCGGCTCGTTTTTTTAAACCACACTCGTGTTATAAGAACCCTTATTATGCAACAGTATCATAAACTACTATAAAACTCCAAATTGCAAAATCAAAATAGACCTTATATAAATGATATTAACAGTATAGTGTGTCTATAATATGTCTATCTATAATATCGTTGTGATGTAGTGTAAGGTGCGGAGTAGGTTTCGAAAGCAAACAACTGTATACAGTAGTTACCCAAACCCAGTTAATATAATTTTTTTTTAGTTTAAAATTAATTTAGCAACATATTAAAAATTATAATTATATATGAAAGAATATAACGAGTATGTCGAAACGTAGTAATAGTTTTTTTAATCCATTGTAAGTATTTAATAAAAGTTTATTTTTAGATGACAATCCTTGACTCCACTATAGCTGTTATATGTATGAGTAATTTGGTGCTAGCTAGATTCATATAAAGATAAGATCATTTTTTTTAAATAAACTTCCAATAGCTAATAGTAATTATTAAGATTTTACGCTCACTCTATTTAAAATTAGATATTTCACATTAAAACTAAATTTTCTTAGTATAAAAGGTATAAAACATATTTACTTCTTATTAGTTATTTAAAACGTATATAATTTAAAATTCACCATCCCAACTCTACCCCGTGTATTGTAGTGTAACTATTTTCATTTAAATCAAAATAATGGAGAATTATGTAAAATTTTAATTGAATCTCATTCACGATAAGATTGTTTTAGATTTCTTTGCACATAGTTATTTACAAGATATTGAAATTGTTTTCTATAACACTACTTCTTTATAGAAAAGCACTGCTATATCACAAGTATACTATTATGTGCAAACTTTTTTAAAGCAATACTACTCCCATTAGAGCGAAATTTATACAGTGAGTGGCTTAACCATTAGTGCCTAATTTATGTAGGTAAGGGCCCCTTATTTTAGTTTTGCCAAATTGCTAGTATCTTTAAATAGTTCTGTATAAAAAACTAAAATATAATTTTCTTTAGACCTAAGTTACCTTTTCCTATAAAGCCCGCAAAAGTCCGAAATGTTTATTTTTTAAGTTATATTTAATTAATCTTTATTTAAATTGTAAGAACAATTATACTCACGTCAAGATATATAGTATCAGATAATACTAACTAATAGAACAGTTAAATATACGCTAGTAAGTAAAATAAGATAACTAAAAAGATGAACTCATATGTTAATAATTCAATTAATAAAACAAAATTATTCAACTCATTTTTCGAATCCGTCTAACCCTAGATCTAAGCGTGAGTATCGAATTTGATTTATCTCATTTAATTGTTTAGATAAGTATGATCTATTTTATTTTGTTACGTGTCATAATTATTGTTATTACATTATAATAATCTCATTACGTATAAGCAATATATTGTATGTTATTTAGCTGCTATTGTAAAGTAACTGTATTCAAGCAAAAAACGAAAAGCCCTTACCAGTTCAAGAAGAATCGTCCAAAAATTAATTTATACGCATTATTGTACTGCAATTAATTTAAGTATTTAATGCACGCATAATGATTGTAAGTGAAAATATAATTGTTTTGCTTTTTAAATGTCTTTTTTATTTCACCTATCGTATTTTCCACATTCCCTTCTTTCCAGAAACGAAGAGAGGAGGCCTATTCCCAGCAGTGGGATTGTAACAGGCCGCTACTTTTCCACATTCAATTTTGAACACGAAAATTTAAGTACCTATAGACTAACAAGCAATATAACAGAACTAACTACTTTGCTATAATCCGCACGGGTGTGTATGACATTCACATTGGTTTTGCATGCATTCACTTAACCCGTGCGGATTATAGAAAAGTAGTTAGTTCTGTTATATTGCTTGTAATATGGAATTCCGCAAAGTAACGCCTGCTTCTATAAATCATTAAATTACCTATAGACTAGTGTCTCACAACCTTTATTGTGCCATATATATTTCTACAAATTCTTATGCCCCTCTATGTAACAAACATAAACGTTTTATACTAAAAATATGATTTTTTATCAAGAAACTTAAATGATAGGTTTTAGGAAGATTTTTTTTTCGTTAAAATTGGCACCGACATCTAGCATTGAATTTAAATAGCGCGGAGCGAAAGGATAAGACTCGGATTCAGTCCATTATCGAATTGCCTTCCCACCCCCCTTAACGATCAAATTACCCCTCGGTGAGGCTTGAGACTCACGTTGGAAAACACTTCTCTCGCTCATACCTTCATATCTATTAATATGTTTAACATATTTTTGATTTTGTCTGTCTCTTAAGATATTATTGAATTCCCTCAACTTTAAAATAAATACGCTGCAATATTCTATTAAATAAATTTATTTTAGTTTTGTTGATAATTAATTAAAGTAATATTGATAAGTAATTGATTTCTCTAAATTCTCAGCAGTTATCACATCTCGGGTAACAAATTTGACCGTTATATTTGCTTCCGTCACAATAAAACCGTTATCTTCGAACTGTCCATTCACTGACCCTGCTTCTAGCCAAAGGAATAGTATCACAGTGTCTACGTTCACATTTATTACAAATTTATTTATTCTATCATTTTTATCATCTAATTGCTTCGCAGATATCTGAAAACAATAAATAAAAAACTTATATCAATTTCAACTTTTAAATAATTTTTTGGAACATCTCGGTTAGCTTTGAAGGTATATTGAAACTTATAAATAAGAATGTGTGCTCATCAGTCCTCCGCCAAACTCCGGCCAGTGCAACTATGAATGTGAATTTTGGTACTTAGTTTTAATAATAATCAATATATGGGACACACACACACGGCCGTCCGTCCCCAAAGTAAGTAACGTAATACTTGTGTTTTGGGTGACCGACAACTGGTAATTACATACATATATAATTTTAAATACGTAAGAAACGGCCTGTTACTATCCCCACTGCTGGACTAAGGCTCCTCTCTCGTTTTTTTTTGAGAGAAGGATTGGAGCTAAGACCTACCACGCTGCTCCAATACGGATTGGTATGTTACACATATCCATAGAATTCTCTAGAGATATGCAGAGTTCCTCACGATGTTTTCCTTCACCGAAAAGCGTGTGATCAATTGCAATTATAATTAGTTTTAATAAAAAAAAACTCATTGGTGCCTGCCCGGGGTTGGAACCCATGTCGTCCCTAGAGAATCGCACGGTCTCACCGCTAGGCTATCACAGCTTTATTTTAAATACTTAAATACAAATATACAACCAGGCTCGAAGTACCAAAAATTTTTTTTGTTGAAAATGAAAATGTTGGCCCTTGAACCCGCGACCCCGCGGAACTGAAGATCGGGTAATCGTCCAACTGCGTCAACGGGTCAATCAATTGAATAATTAATTGAAGAGAAAAATATTAGCATAGACTACTTTTTTTATTAACACGTTAACTGAACAACTACATTACCATCTTACATGAGAACAGTAAAAAACAATTAAAAAATGTTTTGAAAATATACATAAAACTAACGACTTAGTTCGCATCAATCTTCTGCACCAGCTAGTTGATTGAAGCTTTTCAATCATACCAAATTACATCAATATTGATAAAGCGAATTGGTCATGAGACAGACAGACAGACACTCGGATTTGTAATATTTGGATGGATCACTAGACAATACAGTATGAAACAGATCAAAGATATCCTGTCAAATCTATCTGTCACAAGCATATCACTCTTTTGTAAATAAAAGGACAGCTGCAAGAGCACTTCATTTGATATCAGAGATAAAGATAAAATTACCTAATACTCAATAACAAAAAACGTTTTTTATACATTTTAGACATCATGCGTAGAAAACCTCTTCAAATATACTTACACTTATTTTAGGTTCTTTCAAGCCCTGAATAATATTCAGTGGAACGGGAAAGAGATAATTATAAGGAGAATAACGAACGCCTTCGGCTTGCAATGAAAATCTCAGAAATATTTCGTCTTTATTAGCCGCATTCCACGTTAAAATTGTAGCTTGTTTCCTGCTGTTAAGTGGTCCTACGTTTGCATCGTATGACTGAGCCCGAATAGGCACCAAACTACTCCAATTAAAAACTTCAACAGTTATTTTGGCGTCAATTATTGGTACGAATCTATCATTTATCAGATATACGTCTACGTCGCCTGTCATAGTCATCCGAGGAGATACTAAAACTGGAGCGAAAAACTCCTTTGCGAAGTAATGCAGCATTTTCCATTTTCCTCCAAACTCTGCGGTTTAGAAAAATACTTTTGAAAATTTATCAGAATCCCTTTCAATAATTTATAGAATTAGGCGTTACTTTGCGGAGATCCATAATACAAAAGTAATAATAAAATTATTTTGCTATATTCCGCGATACAGTAAATAGAAAATATATATAGTGCTAAATGTATAGTGGACTATACGTTTTTTCATACCCGATACATGCAGGATTCGTAAAAACATATGCACAAACCTCCACCACTTCCACCACAATACACAAGCACTACAGAGGTTCACTATCACAAGCTCAACAATCGTTTCACCCCGCAACCGAAGCATCATCAGGAGATAGACTCAAAAGCAAAATTGCAAAGCTTTGCGATTTTGTCGTGGATTATAACAAAATAATTTTATTATTACTTTTGTTTTTTTTAGAATCCCTTTCGTCAACGACTATACTTTTAAAACCTAAATTATAACAGGTAAGATTTTAATTTAATGGAATGGTTATCTATTAGAAAAAAATAACAAATAGGTGTTCACTTTTTGTTCCCATTTATCTTAAAATTTTGTCCATATCAGATAAAACTTTCACTACGTTAAACTAACCCACATAAAAATTATATTGTTATATTTTTATTTTAGTTAAAATAGCTAATTTTTAACTTTATTTTCACTTACCAATAAATCATAAGGTTTATGATACTCGTGAAATTTAGATATTGCATAAAATTATGTAAATATACTCTTAATAAATGATAAATCTCACCAATGCCAGACCAAGATGGCGCTTGCCACACATCGTTTAATTGCCAATATAACGCTCCCATCGTATACCAGTCCGACTGGCTTTGTCTGTAAAATTCTGTTTCCGCTTTTATTGCCATTGCTTGAGATATCTAAAAAATAATAAGGAATACATATTTTTTTTTAATAATTTTAAATTTTGTTGGTATAGATTTCAAGTTAATGTTAGCGTCGAGTTTCTTGTTAATTTTTAAATGTTTTTTAGAAGCAGGCGTTACTTTGCGGAATTCCATATTACAAACAATATAACAGAACTAACTACTTTGCTATAATCCGCACGGGTTAAGTGAATGTATGCAAAGCCAATGTGTATGAAGCAGGCAAAATCTACGCACCTTATACATGCAGGACAAGCCACCACATGCACCCCAAGGCGCAATTCACCAGCAACAACGCACACAAAAGCAGCACACACACCCACCACCACAATCTTGACGATCGTTTCGCCCCGAAACCGAAGCATCATCAGGAGGATAGGCTCTACGACAAAAAATCGTACTGCGCCGCGCTACCCACACAAACAGTCTTAAATAGTTCAACCCCCACCAATACCCTCCCCTCCGAACACATGTAGCAAAACGGAATTAGATACATTTACTTGCTCGTTAATTAAGTGACCATTGTTATTTTTTATTATCTCAAGTTGCTCTAACGTATTGAGTCGGAGTCCCTTATCACAAGTGTGGAGAATATGAAATGAATGGTCATTAGGCACTTTATGACCGCTTCCCAGCGCTTGTATGGGTAGCGCGGCGCATTAGGATTTTTTCTCGTGGAGCCTATCCTCCTGATGATGCTTCGGTTTCGGGGCGAAACGATCGTCGAGATTGTGGTGGTGGGTGTGTGTGCTGCTTTTGTGTGCGTTGTTGCTGGTGAATTGCGCCTTGGGGTGCATGTGGTGGCTTGTCCTGCATGTATAAGGTGCGTAGATTTTGCCTGCTTCATACACATTGGCTTTGCATGCATTCACTTAACCCGTGCGGATTATAGCAAAGTAGTTAGTTCTGTTATATTGCTTTTAAATGTTCCCACGTAAATAATTGATATTTGCGTAGCGATAAGTCGCCGCGTACGGTTGTGTTCTCGCCGCGTTTACGTCGCTTAATATATGGTTGATAGTGAAATTTCAATATAGAAAAATATGATCCATTAAGACGATTACTAAAGCAATCATCGTAATAACTGCGATGGATCACCGCGGTTATGTCAACACTGAGCGGGGAAATCGGATTAATCTGGACGAGTCTACAAGGGATATCGAGAGTGTGCTCTTAGAAGAGTTTAGGCAATTTCGCTTAGATACGCAATCTAAGTTGGAGCAACAATTAAAAGAGTATGCATTGCTCCAAAACAGATTTCTAAAGATCGAAAATGAGATGCAAGAAATTAAAAATATAATGAAGGTAGTTCTAGAGAAAGCAAATAAAGTTGACTCGTTAGAATTACATGTCAAAGATTTGATGGAAAAAAATAAATATCTTGAAGCGTGTCGCAGTACTAATATAAACCAACAGAATAATATGAAGGTAGTACAAATGCAAGAAGAATCTGTTTCGACGCCTGGGCCGTCTTATCTAAATGCAGTTAAGCGTAATAAAAAGCAGGTATCCAGCGAAAACTTAAGTAAACATTGTATGGCCACGAAACCCGTGGAAGTTGTAAATAATAAAGAGAGATATCAACAAAGCCAGATAAATAATGTGAAAAAGTTAGATGCTATCAAAGAAAAGGAAAATATAATTCAAAAGGAAAAAGGAAGGTGGACAGTTGTTAATAGGTCGAAAAATAAGTATAATAACAGGGAAGTAAAAAAAGGAGGGAGTACAAGTATGTTAGAAATTCAAGGGACAGAAAAGAAAAAATATATGCATGTTTGGCGATTACAGAAGGAAACTACAGTAGAAAGTCTAGAAAGCTATGTTAAGAATATATGCGGAAATGATATACCAGTTAAAGTAGAAAGAATAAGACATAAAACAGATAGAGATTATGCGTCATTTATTATTGGCGTTCCGGAAAGTAAATATAATATACTGTGTCAATCAGAAAATTGGGCTGTTAATATTGAGTTCTGCGAATGGATTTGGTTTCGTATGTACTCAAACAAAACCACACTTGAAGACTAAGAAAATTAATAAATACTCGTCTATTGAAATCTTTTACCAGAACGTGAGAGGGCTTCGAACCAAATTAGAGGAATTCTATTCAGGAATTTCGTCTTCAAGTTCAGATTTGTTTGCGATTACTGAAACTGGTTGTAATGAATCTATTCAGGACGCTGAAATGATTCCACCTAGCTACACAATTATAAGATGTGACAGAGCGGATGGACGAAAGCAGGGCGGAGTGTGTCTCGTGGCTACACCGCATCTTGAATTGCGGCGAGTACACAGTGACGTCAACATCGATTGTCGAGCGTTTGAACTGGTTTGTGCTACGGTGTATAGATACGGGCGATTTTTGTTTTTGCTGTGCGTTGTATACATTCCACCGAACAGTAGTGAGGATGAATACATGGTATTATTTAGGATTATTGAAGAATATTGTAACCGTTATAGGGAGGTAATGGTATTAGGTGATTTTAATTTATATTCCTGCTCGACAAATGTAAATAATTATTTTGAATACTTTCAAACATATTGTAGGTTCACTCAGAGAAATAATATTCTTAATTGTAATAATCGCTTTTTAGATTTAGTGTTATGTACATTAGAAAGTGGTTTGGGAGTGCAAGCCGCAGAGACGCCACTCGTGCCGGTGGATGTACACCACCCGCCTCTTCTGGTGGCGGTCGAACTGATACCCAGCCTTAACATCGATTCGCCCACTAAAGTTGACTCGAGCACATGTGGACCTAGTGGGTGGAACTTTTATAAGGCTGACTATCGATCGTTATACTCAACATTGGCGCGAGTAGATTGGACCCCAATGTATCAGTTAGATTTAGACAGTAGCATAAAATACTTTTACGACACTTTTAATTCAATTGTAGATAACTGTGTTCCAAAAAAAAAGCGAAGTCGTGTAACACCGAGGTACGTTTACCCCGAGTGGTACACTGTTGAAGTAATTCGCAACATAGCACATAAAGCGACTCTTCATAGACGTTACAAGATGAGTAAATTACCTGGGGATTACGAAAAGTTTTCTAGGTGTCGAGCAGAGGTAAAAAATATGATAAAACTCGCGCACGATAACTATAAACTTCGAATTCAAAATCAATTACTGCGCGATCCCATGTCCTTCTGGAACTACACAAAATCAAGAAGAGGTAGTAGAACTCCAGAAAAAATTCTCAAGGACGGGGTACTGTTGCGTCCCGAGCGATGTGCCCAGGAATTTGCTCATTATTTTCGTTCAGTGTATAGTACACAAAGAGCAAAATTGAATGTGGGCTTGGCGATAGCAGAAGCAGGTGGTGAAAATGTTGCGGCGCGGGTTCACCTTAATCAGTTGCGGCTGGACGAAGTGTATTATGCGCTGAGTCATATTAAACCGAAAAAGTCTGCTGGACCTGACGGCATCCCACCTTTCATCTTTAGGGACTGTCGTTCCGTGTTAGCAAGGCCTTTGCTTCACATTTATAATTTATGTTTAAGAACAAGCGTTTTTCCTGAAATATGGAAAACAACTAGGGTAGTTCCAGTCCCAAAGGGGGACTCAAAGACAAGATTAGATGGCTACAGACCTATTGCCGTGCTATCGTCACCGGCAAAAATATTGGAGTCCGCTATTTACAATAATATTTATATGCAATTGAGTGCGCAACTCACGGACGCTCAGCATGGATTTCGTTCAGCTAGAAGCACAACTAGTAATCTTCTATGTCACATGGCAAACATCGTGCCTACCGTTGATAGTGGGGGGCAGATAGATGCGGCTTACTTCGACTTCAGAAAGGCTTTCGACACTGTTAATAATGATGTCCTACTAAGGAAGTTAGCAGGCGTTGGTTTCACACCACATCTACTAAATTTCTTTGGTAGTTACATGAGAGATAGACAGCAGTATGTTGAATACGAGGGACAGCGTTCAGAACCTTACTTTACTTGGTCTGGAGTTAGTCAAGGTAGTAATTTAGGACCTTTGCAGTTCATTATAATGATAAACGACTTGCCAAATGTAGTACAAGACGCAAAGTGTTTATTGTTTGCAGACGATCTTAAACTGTCATTAACTATAAGAAACCCTTGTGACTGTCAAAAGTTGCAAGAGGATATAGACAGAGTAGTTAAATGGAGCAAAGATAATCTCTTGGAATTTAATAGTTCTAAATGTGTTACAATCACTTTCTCTCTTTCGACCACCCCAACTTCTTATACTTATATGATGAAAGGGACACCTATGGTCCGAGTCACGGAGGTTAGGGATTTAGGAGTGACGTTGACAACGAAGTTATCGTTCCGTGACCATATAATGAAATGTTGCAAAAAAGCATATAGAAATTTAGGTTTTATGCTGCGCGTAGTGAAGGGATTCACTAATTTAAAAGCAATCACGGTTTTATATAACGCTTTAGTTAGGAGTCAATTAGAAGGGAATGCAGTTATATGGTCTCCACATGAAACTAAATATAGTCTCATGTTGGAGCGCATACAGAATAAGTTTGTTAGGTACATGTACTTGAGATTGTACGGGGTGTATCCGTACTATCCATTAATGTATCCAACTTTATTCGTTTTAGGTACGGTCGGATATAACGAGTTAAGGGTAAGGAGGGAATTATCCCTTGTTATTTACTTAATTAAAATAATTAGAGGCAAAATTCATAATCCCGATATGCTGCAATGTATCCGGCTGCATGTCCCAGACAGGTACGTGTGGCGGAGGCGGAGACCGCCATTATTGGTGGTTCCTCGCGGGCGCACAAACCTGATGAAGCAGGCGCCACTCACACGTGCTATACGATTTATTAATATATGTGCCATAGAACTAGATGTTTTTTTCAGTTCTCTGAGTGAACTTACAAGGATAGCCTTATATGTTATAAGTTATCATTAGTTAAGTTATGCTACACTATTGTATTAGGTATATCCCTGTAATGATAGTTGTAAGCTTGAAATAAATAAATAAATAAATAAATAAATAAATAAACTCTTGATAAGCTAATCTTTGATCATCCGACATCCACAGTTATCGATTTCGGTTTGGATCAACACTAAAATTGTTTAGGTAATAGGCATTTGTCATCGAAATACTATATATATACACTATATCCTTCCGGTAATTGTGTATAAATATAATTTCTCTCCTTTGTGTGTGGATATAATACACAAAGACAAATCTAAAGATATAATAAATTATACCTGGCTATAAAATATAAATTTTTCGAAATATTTCGTATCATTTTTATCAAGGCTCAGACGTTTATTTATCTGTGTTTCTATATAACTGTATCCATTTGGACTGTGCTGTCTGTGTTTCGAATAATTACTGTCAACACTAAAATCTTCCGTTAGATTAGTTGCAGTTCTCATAGTTTTAAGAGACGGTAGTGATTGGAAACCGTACTCTGATGCAAATCTCGTTTGAGGATAGATATTGATGTCCCAATTATCTGCTAAATAGTTATAATAATGAGTGTCCCCGTAGTGTGGATCATATGGGTTTTCTGCAATATAACCATCTTCTTCTGACTTGCGACCGTTCGTTGGACTTGAAACAAGATATCGTCTTCCAGGATCAATATTCTCTACAATGGGTTTTATTGTTTCGACGTAGAGTTTGATGTATTCTCGCTTATATTTATCAAATTCTGAGTGTGTGTTGTACCAATTTCCTCTTAATGCGACTTCATTTTCGTTGTTACCCGCCCAAAGCGCGATAGAAGCGTGGTGCTGTAGACGAATCACTGTTTGTTCTACTTCGGTACTTACGGTTCTGAAATTAATTATGTACGTTCTGTTTTTACTATCAAAACATCCATTTAAATTATTAATAATATTCTACCTCGTGAGATTCGCATGTGCTTTCTACTGCATTCAAATTTTCTATTGCTTTCTATTGCAAAAAGCCTTTAACGAAACTTCATGTCCCTCCTGTTAACCGTTAAGGATTTCCCACATCTGGAGCCAATCCTAACAGCAGCATCAAGTCATGCTTATCATTAATATACATTATCATCGAGATTGGACCACAATGTAAAAATTCAGAAGTGGGTCAATTTTAAAAATAAATTTGTACTAATTAGTCAAATCTATAAAATTAGACTGATATTAATTGAATAATTTGTTCAAATTTGCTATCTTTCATCGACAATATCTTATATCGAACATTTCAATTTTTTTTCAATAAACATCCAATTTTAAAAAGTGAGTATCAATAAAATATGGGAAATGAAAGTTACATTACGTCAGAAATTCGGGATCTGTCGGATACATAGAGCACGCAAAGAGAAAGTCTTGCCATATCAAAATACCCAATTCATCACAACGTCTGTAGAAATAATCTGATTCATAAATTCCTCCTCCCCATACCCGGAGCATCTGCATATGAGCATCCCGAGCAGCAATTAATAGATTATCAACTGAAATTGACAATAAATACATTAAAAGGTAGCATTTGAAACAGGAACCAAACTACCCTATTTTACCATACGTCTACTCTGATAACTAATAAAATATACATAATATAATTTAAACCAAAACGTCCTTAATTAATCTAATATATGTTTATATTTTGCAAAAATTATAATATACAAACAAGTATATGTGGTGCGAAATGTTTAGCGTAATCAAACAGAAATTCAAAATATTCTTTAGTTATGTAAACTTGTGAACAAGTGCTTTTGAATCGTCAACTCACTTCTGCTTTGGAAAGCTGTAGCTACCTGCCTGTAACAATTTCCACTTACTTTTTTCTTTGTCTTCGCCATTTTCAGGTAAAATATTTGAAGGTATCCAATTTGAACCTTTCATAAAGATGGGGTACCCATTAATTTTAAAATAAAATGTCAATCCGTTGCCAGCGTTTGTTCCATTTCCTGTATAGAAACAGAACATTGCACAATACCTTTGGGCAAATTTCTACAGTATATTTAAGTAGTTTTTATTTCCAATTTTTAAAATTCAAGGTTCCGCAAAAATTTAAACATAACGGAATTATTATCATTGATATTGTCTTTGGCAGTTAATACTCCAAAGAAAATAATTTACGTGAAATTCTTTAAAAGTGCTTTAATTTGACTGGTTCGTTGGCGCAGTGGGTAGTAATCCTGCCTTCAGCTCCGTGGGTTGGGGGCTCTATTCCCGCCGAGTGCCAACATTTTCTATAAACAATTTGTTGGTTCTTCGAGCTTGGGTGCATATTTGTATTTAGTATGTATTTAAAATTATATATGTAGCATATCTACTAGTTGTCCGTCACCCATAACACGTGTATAGTACAAGGCATTAAATATTGCACATCGATGCTTAGAACGAAACAGCCGGTCAGTTCGGTTTCGTAGAGCGCTGTCTCTGTCACACATGGGTTCGTCTGTGTGTGCGATAGAGACAATGCTCTATGAAGCAGAAACTAGCCGATTTCTCTCTCTCAGCCTCGATGTGAATTATTTATTGCCGGGCACTACACTCAGTTACTTACTCTGGGATCAGACGACCATCTGTGTAAGTCTCCCATATATATTTTGCTCTTTTTTAAATATATATATATTGCTCTATCACACAATTTACCTAGTACCATTGCAGCATCTTCTTCAATAAGTTCTAACGTCCGAAATCCCAGCTTAGCATGTTTATGAGAAACTTCTCTGTCTTTTTCATTTGTTCTAAGGAATACTAATAGATTATACAGACGTTGACTGCCATAGCCATTAGGCCACCATTCTGTGATCAAGTTCTGAAAATTATAATTTATACTGGACGTTCAATTATCTTGAACTCTGAGAGTACAGATTAGACAGAATAGTACAAAACATATACATACATATAGTACAGAATAGTACAAAAACTAATAATCATATAATTTAACATACTATATCAAAATACTCCAAACCTTCCATATAGTCATCATCCTCCTGCCCTTATCCCACTCTAAGTGGAGTCGGCAGAACATGTTAAAAACATGTTATCACATGATCCAGCTACCTATTTTACAACCGGCCACCTGCATACTGTCAACTTACCTTAGTCCTATTTCACGAAACCTCGGTAAGAAAGAGGGTGTACTATTCTACTTAACCGGATACCACACGGTGGGTCGACTTACCTACTTTTATGTAGTATAAAAAATAAAGTAATCTTTTATCACGATTAACATTATTTGTGAATTCCATAGTGATGTCGCTGGCAACATTTGGCTGGGATATTTTGAATAAATACTGGGAACACTTAAGGCGGCGCCATCTTGACTTCCGTCTTTTTGGGGGGTCTTCAAGGTGTAGTCGAGATGACTGGAGCGGCATTCAGTGTTCACCAGTGGAAGAAAGAAGAAATGGAGACGAAGTGAGGGTCGGAACGTGTCGACGATAATAATAGGACGAACACTGAAGGGTTTGGTCAAATTCAAATTCAAATAAGTCTATTCAAATTGGCCTTTACAAGCATCTTTGAATCGTCAAATTAAAATTACAATGAAGCTACGACTGGTTCGGAAATGTGCTCTAACCGAGAAGAACCAGCAAGGAACTCGGCGGTCACTCTTTTCAAAAATAAATATTACAATAAAGTATTTATTTAAAAAAATTCTATACCCATGTATACAAAACTTTAAGAATTTCTTTTTATTGTAATTAAAATAGTAATGGCGGAATATGCCAACGATTACTTAAGATTATAATGATTGATGTGGCGCGAGAGTTTCTCGTTGATCAGATGGCGTTGACAGCCTTTTGCGAATAAACGTTAACAACGGTTTTGATTACTTTACTTTTTGTCAAATTACATAAGTACCAGAGACATAATAACCTAACTGGTTATTGAATTTCTGGTACGTATATAAATAAAAGATATTTGTATCTTACTTACACTTGCGCTTATCGAATCACAAATAAGAATAAAGTGTGTACTTACCGCGCTTATAGTCATCTCAAGTTCCGTTTCTATAGTTCCATCATCTCTTGTATGTATATCTACATATTTACCGACTTTAAATGTTTGGTGACCCTCTACACTTAAGTACATGTTTAAATTTCCCTTAATATACTTTATAGTATCACTTGTTTGTAAATAAACTTTAGTTTTTAATAACCAAGATGTCTCCATCTTCGTTGTATGCGTTGTTATTGATCTTATTACGGCGCCATTAAAAAATTCTATTGTAATTGGTCTCCTAAAATGTTTTAAATAATTTAGTTAGGTATAATGTGAATCGGTGTAAATTACAAATGGCAATTTCAAATGTTGATATCGATTTGAAGCAGATACGAACGAGGGTACTTCTTAATGTGACAGTTATATTTAAATTGTGTAGAATTTTGGTTTTCAAATATATGGTTTTTACGGTAATTTGCGACAGTTGTCAAAGTAGTGGTTATTTCCTGATCATAAATAAATTAAATAAAATTAAAATTGTTAAATAAAATTAATAAAACTTAATGAACATTAATTGAATTTCAATACATCAGACTCAACAGTCATACCGTAACTCTTTACAGTTTCAAGTATGGGTTGTCGGAACTTTAGAGTTCTCCTAAAAATAAAATAGTTGGCCTATACTATATTAAATGTTGCGTGTTCAACGAAATAACACCTTAACAATTCTAAATTCAGTTTCGAAACGAGGGTGACAGGATTGGGCCTAATTGTTACAGAAACCTCACATACATCAAACAATTCTTATTTTTTTTCTGTTTAAATATCACTATAAATATTGTAAAATTTCAATGGGAATATGTTAGAAAACTTTTTTTGATAATCATATTTATAATGGTATTTCAGTAGTTAATGCCTTAAACGGAACGTATCAATGTCAACTATTTACTTTTTTAATTGCCTATACAGCGCTGGATTCCAGCATTTTTAGTATAAATACACTAAAAATATATAAAAATTAATAATAATTTAAAATATTTATCTAAAAAATACCTTCATTTTATTAATAATAATTACTTTCCAGATATTAAAAATGGTGTTTAGAATAAATTTTTTTTCATTGGCTGTATGGGTTACGATCTTAATCTCTGTGGGATTAAATAAAAAAAACATTGCAATATATGTCAATTATTAGTCATCTTTTAGTACATGTTGCCATAGACTAATAACTAAAATATACGTTGCGCTTATAAATGTGTTTTCCCGAAATGTTTATTTTTCTGACGACAAATGAATGAATGATGAATGATCAACTTTTACTTCAATGATGATTATATTATTGTTATATTTTTATCACAAATCCTATTCTGTTTTGGTATTTAGCATGTACTTATAAGTTGTCCATAACCTCAGACTATAACTCTTATTTTATAGTTCCCCCATTGAAATTAAATAAAATAATTAGTGATCCTAAAATAAAAAATATTTTTCTATCTTACAACACAAAAATTAATACTGTAACGTCTGGGCCCAAAGATGTACGAAATTCTGGCACTCTCCTTTTTTGACCCATTTGTTGCTAATGCCAGTCTACCCAATTTTAACTAACAATAAAAATAACTTTATTTAGCCCAAATACACTGAATAGATACAAAATACAGATAAAAACAAATTATTTTTTACTAAACTGTTAATCTGTGATAGCCTAGTGGTGAGACCGTGCGACTCCTTAAAGACGAACATAGGTTCAAACCCGGGCAGGCACGAATGAGTTTTTCTATTAAAACTTATGTGTCTAATTGATATTTGCAATTTATAACACACTTTTCGTTGAAGGAAAACATCGTGAGGAAACAACCTGCATATCTCTAGAGAATTCTAGGGATATGTGTAACCTAATAATCCGCATTGGAGCAGCATGATAGATCCAATCCTTTTCTCCAAAAAACAGAGGCCTATTCCTAGCAGTGAGATATTAACAGGCCGTTACTTGAAACTATTAATCAAACATCTTAGTGCTTAGACCCTCGTACTAGGATAACTTGTACTACGAGTGTCTCCCAAAATAAACGCTCTCTGACTCTCTGACATAAAAAAGTTTTTAATAATCGATGCATCTGTGTCTGTTTTATGTTGCGTGGGTGCGTGCGTGTTTGTGTGTTGTGTGTGAGTGTGTTTATACGCACGCGTATGCTGGTTGTGTAATTAATGTATTATTTTTAATAACTGTTCTGTTTCGTTGTTATTAAGTTCTGTTACCCAACTATATATAATTTTATCTTACCAGATGCCCACAGAGGGAAAAGCCGGCCCCCAATCCCAACTGAAAGAAGCCTGCATTTTCCTTATTTGATTCGCATGACACTCTCCATTATAAACATCAGGTACACAGTCTGGTGCCGTGAAGTATTTCTCCGAACGAGCTTTCGCGAATATTACCGGCGACTCAAAAGTAAATTTCAATTCATTTTCGCCTATCTTAAAACAAAAGATCAGAAGACTGTGGTACTTCGTTGTGTTATATTTATATTTATTTATTTATTCATTAGGCGAATAACACGCACAGCAGGTTACAATTGAACAATATATTAATTTGTACTAAGTAACACTTATAATCTAATTAAGGTGTAAGCAATTAATTACGAATGAAAACTGAAAATTAAATGAAATTTTAAATAATAATAATAATGTATTGTAAATAAAAACGTAAAGTTTTTAAAACTTTAACACTTTGGGCGGAGCAACGCGTCTAATTTGATAAACGCTATTATTCGAAACTTTTATACACGTCGAAAATAAAATATCTTCCTTTAAACAAAATGCATAAACGGATGAAGCCTCTACCAATTCGCAAGCTACGTCATTGGGCTGTATTATTATAAATTTTTGGAATGATAGCGCCGCTATACAGTACGTAGTATTTTGAAATGTTTGGACTGATAGTGCCTCTAAACATTAGTTTTTTTTGTACACGTGTTTCAAAAGCAGAACGTCATTAATTGTAATTTATTTTGTATGAGAAAATGTAATACCGTACAACTAACAATTGAAAACCCATATGCGCCGAAGACACCATGTAAAAGTAACAAGTAAAGTAGCGGCCTGTTACAATCCCACTGTTAGGAATAGGCCCCCTCTCTCCGTTTCTGGAGAGAAGGGTTTGAGACCTACCACGCTGCCCCAATGCGGATTGGTAGGTTACACATATCTCCAGAATTCTCAAGAGATATGCAGGTTTCTTCACGATGTCTTCCTTCACCGAAAAGCGTGTGATAAATTGCAATTATCAATTAGACACATGAGTTTAGAAAAACTCATTGGTGCCGGCCCGGGTTTGAACTCATGTTCCCCTCGAAAGAGTCGCACGGTCTCACCACTGGGCTATCAAAGACACCATGTAGTACCCATTATGAATGTTTACTACATTGTACAATCAACAGAATTATCGCTATTCTTTTAATGTACAGAACGTAGTTCAATGAACTAAAACATGCACTAACCTGAAGATATTTCCTCACGTTAAATATGTATCGTATAAACATATTATTAGTAGTTCCAATCGGACTGCCGTTTAACTCTATGAAAGCAACAGTATCAATACCATCCATGACCAACATTACAACTGCATTCTCTAGATTTTCTGCAGTTACTGCAAAGATAAGTAAATACCATACATAGCGTATTATACGTAGGACTTACAAACTTACCACATTTGACTCATATATTATCATCATTCTTCGGCCCTTATCCCACTCTAAGTGAAGCTTTCATATTTTATAAGCAAGTTGTCACATGATTTGGCTAGGTATTTTACGACCGGCCGCCTGCCTACGTTAACTTACCTTAGTCGCCTTTTACGACACTTCGGTAAGATGGTGGTCTATTCTACTCAGCTGGGTACCACACGTCGTATTTGACTCATATATTATATTACCTGTAAATGATGTCATAAACTTTTATCCGCGTAAATCCCAACCCCAGAGGAATTCCAGGAAAAGTACGCCTTGATGTTGCTCAACAACCTCCTGTATCTTCTACTAATAACTCAAACCTTCCCTAAGAATTGCACGATCTTTCAAGATCGAAGTTATTAAAGTTATGCATAATTATAAATAAATATATTCTTATACGTCTATGTATACATAGTTATATAATCACAATATAGCTTTATAAACGTCGTCTTTAGTAAAAGCATTTTTATACATTGTTTACAAGTCTACCATTGAATTTTCCAGTGTAAGTCCATGTATCATATGCCACCCAGCGGGTGAGGACATCATTGAAACCCTGTAATATATCTCCGATGATACCAGCTTTGTGCAAATCCGTATACACCCCACCCGGCACTGAACCTGGGACCGAAATCGCTGAAAATGTAAACGGAAAACGTAAACTTTATAGTTTATAGTCGTTGCAGACGGTAACCATTATATTTATAAGATGGTTATATCAAGGTTTATATTTGCCTATAAAATAGTTTTTAGATGGTTGTAAATATTTTTTTAATGCAATGCATGTACTAGGCAATCGCAGTTAAAATTTGATAAAATTATAGCTTTTTATTATCTACGACTGCAGTCAATAGAGTCCTCAATAAAAAATATGTATAATATATGCACTTATTAATTCAGTATTATTAATAAGGTATTTAACCTATAAAATGAACTTTTCTGAAATACCATAAAAATTAATAAAAAAAGTTAAATAAAATCTGTATAACTTACATTTATTTTTGTTTTCCAGTGTCCAACTAACCTCACTATTCGAAGATCCTAAATTCAGCTTAAACAAACAGTCGACCTCATATACAATTACGCAAATATAAATTAAAAACAACTTCATTCTCATCACTTCATCAAACTAAATATAAACAATTATTATACAGGTTAGCTTAGTACCGAGAAGTTAACATTTGTGTATCACAATAGTATCACATCACAACTTGTTTACGTAGTGTTGTAGTAGGTATGAACGCGTCAGTCGTTCAATTTATCGATAAGCCGCTTGAATTTATCGTTAACTTCTGACCTCAAAGATAGAATTTTTGTATGTTCACGCGATCGGAATACTGCTTAAATTTTGGATATAATCCCTTATTATAACTTATAGAAAGTTATAATAATTACATAATTATGATATAGGATCATTTTAATGAGATACAAACAAATATAACAAACAATAATACAAATATAGTGCCTCCCTATATTATACCTTATTATTTATCCTTATGTTTTTAAAAATAATAATTTTATTGATATTTACATTTCACTCTAAGGGATACACCAAATATCACTAAGTGGTAATGTAACGACCTGTTACAATACCACTGCTAGTCATAGGCCTTCTGTCCATTTTTGAAAGAGAATACGGATCACTAGAGCACATCCATTTTTTTCAGAATTGTCTAGGTATATGAACTTTTAATAAGACATAAGTTTTTAACAGAAATACTCATTGGTGCCTGCCTGGGGGTTTGAACCCGTGGCCACCTCTCGGCTGAGCTATCACAGCTTATACATTATACATTACATATTTGTGGCACGTAAACAGGACACTACTAATTCATTCTTTACACGCAATATGACTTTGCATCGATTTCTTGAATTCAAACAAATAATCCACAAAGAGTGCGTTCAGTTTAAGCCGATTAAGTAATTCTTCTAATCAATGTTTTCAATTTTTTTCTCCCATAAATCTTCCTTCAACTAAAACGGACAAAAAAAACAATGTTCACCGCTTTTTTAGGTGACGCAGTTAGTATTTTAAATTTTATATTAATTATATTTTAATTAAACCAAATTAAGTGTTGAATGTTAGTGAACTCTTAAGGCCAAAGTAATAAATCTCTTGCAGTATTAAAATTGTCGGAAAAATAATGCAAAACTTATTTTAAAGATAACAAATCGGAAAATAAAAGCATTATTATGATAATTATTAAGATGTTATAAAGCGAGCAATAAATTTCATAAACATAGTTTTTAGCTTCAATTACAAATTTCCGTTTTAAAGTTTTGTATACACTCATACCAAACAATATTGGATTTTTGATCTCTAGTATCTAAATTATTTGTTAAATATGAGTAATATTATCTAATACGTATCGGTAACGTAAAAATACCATAGTTTTATATTCGTGAGTAAAAATATTTTTTTGCTTAAATGATATATCTTTAAGTTATTAAGATAAAAAAAAAATATGGAAAAAAAATAAAAAATTGGAAAGCAATGGGCAGCAGAAAAATCCCGGGCGGTGACGGTTAATCTACTATACAAACATATGTGCTAAATTGAGAACATTTTCAATCCATTACACGTTTTTCCGTAAAAGAAACATTTCGTGAGGAAACTGAATTTCCATTATGGATTTCTGGGATATGTGTAACATACAAATCCAACTCTCTTATCATAGGTGTGTGTGGACTATATATCCTGGAAAAGATATATAAACGTAATATATATTTTTTACAATATCTTCACATCACTACAAAATACATTATCTCCAATAAACTCTCATTACATGCGTCATACAATGTGACAAATCGTAAGCGGCGAAGTCCCTTTTCCTCAATATTATGATTATTATTGAGTTACGTATGCTTACATGTATTCAAACGGTAATTTACATAAAAAAAAGATCGTAAAAAACAAACTATGAAATAATTTTTGCCTTTTCTGCTAACCAATTTTGTGCCGTTGGGATTGTGCGACTACCTGCAACCTTTTGGAGGTCATCAGTCCGTCTCACAGGGAGTCTACAAAGTTGCGTTTTCCACTAACATATGTAGATTTTAGAAAAAGCAACGTAGGTACTATTGGCCTTGCTGAGTAAAACGACAAGGGAGTCCGAGAGAGCCACTGGATCCAAGCGGAACAACATTATATAGTATAGGGATCCTAGAATAATATTCGTACTATACGAAGATCCTTACTTTACTTTGAAGGTTGTACATAATTTTGACTTCGTTAGTTATACTCGTATAATCTATGCTTGTCATTTTGACTAACTTGGAATAACGCATAAATCAAAATATAATCAACTTTTTGTTTAAATACTTATTAATTACTTTAGTTGAAGCAATAATATGGCTTTAAGATGAGATGTTATTATTTCACATAGTTAAAACAAAATTAAATAGCCAATCGGAGATTTAATACAGCGGTCTTATTTCTAATTGTTTGATAAATTGTTCTCGTAATTATTACTAATATGAATACAAATGATATAGACAGAGTAACATTATATGAAGAATACAGACTCATTGAACGGACGGAATCTGAAGTGAATGGAGTTTGGAAAGGTTGCCAAAGTTTTTTCCTACAAATTTTTGCTTTGATACGATCTATTATATGGTTGACAACAAGTTTACCAGTCATAATTATAACAGTTTTGAAAGTATTCTGATCGTACACAAAATATTTAGTAATAATCATGTTTAGATATAAAAAGCTGTAATAGCTCAGCGCTGCGACTGCAACCCTTTCGCGGGGATAACGAGTTCAACCCCCGGACAGGCACCAATGAGTTTGTCTATAAAAATGTATATGTCTAATTGATAATTGATAATCACATGCTTTCCGGTGAAGGAAAATATCTTTAGGAAACCTGCATATCTCTAGATAATTCTCGAAATATGTTTATGTAACCTGCGCATTGGAGCAGTGGAAAAATAATAATATGCAGAACTATATTTATTTTAATTACAATTCACCTTTGTTTAAATTTACAATATGCTTTTTGCAAATCGCCTTTTTTTACCAGGAGGTCATTTGTAGAAAAATGTCCCCCACTGCATCTTACCTTCCTTCCGTTTGTTCCTGATAAATTCCATAATTACTCGACGGATTTTCATGTTTTTTTAAATAAATCGATGAAGTAATTTTCTGAGAAGGTCTTAAATTGTTGTAAAAGTTTTATAGAAATTACTTAAAATATGACGATGATATAACAGTTGAATATTATGAAAACAGTAAGTTAGTTTCGTTAGGCATATATATCACAGTCAACATTTTGACTTTAACACTATATAATTTAAATGAATATCTTACAATTTATTGCAAACCACCTTCACCATAAAATAAGTGATGTGAGGAATTCGGAAACCAAATGAACCACGGCAACAAGAGGACGGTGTCCAAGTTAAATGTAAAAAATGTACACTTTTCTAGAAGAACTTTTATGCCAAATCTCAGAATTCTGTCAATGGCGTGCATTTTGGTTCATAAAGGGGTCAAAAGTTTTAGCTTCATGAATTTATGTGCTGCAGACCTACCATGAACTCTTATTGCGACTTAATTGAAGATGATTAATTGAAATTGTTTTGCTTTTTCATACCATGACGTCTTAAAGACGCACACTTTAAGTCGTTTCCCAATAAGCGTTCGGAATGCGACATGTGAGTAAAAGAGACGGAGTTATCTATAGTTCATATAACGTTATAGTTTTCAAACATTACGACGCCAATGCAATCCACACTTCATAGTACGAAAAGAAAGCGGTTCGGTTTAGGTACTGACTTTGAATTGAATCGTTTTCTAAAAGTTTATGGTAGGCCATAGGTCCTATATTTTAAAAGACTATATGAAAAGGAAAGTTGATGACCTTGTTTATAAATACAAAGTTTATTGCAAAAACCGGCTACCGTTCTCTATCCTAGAAAATTACAATTATGTTTAAATGTTGTAACAATTTCGTACTTAATATAGACAAAGTTTATTTTTCATAATTAACCAATTTGGTTAAAATTTAACCAAATTTTTCATATTTATTAAGTTGTTTATGCTAATTTAACACAATTTTTAGAATAGTTAATTTTCCTAAGCTTATACTAAATTTACTTCATGTCCGGAATTCATATTTTTGATCAACTAAGTATATTTTTGCATTTAAAGTATCGTGAGTAGTATTCATAATTAATGTTTAAAGACCCGCTATAAATATAACTATTTTCAGGTGCTCATCTGCTGCTTTTTTTCTTGGCATTCGTGTTTGGATCATTCTGCACGTTTTGCTTCCACTTGCTTATGTACCTATTCGACGAAAAATGCGTACTTTTCCCAAAACTGATGTCTATTACGTCCCTCCGTCAAAACTTAGTCTACGAACTTATTCCGGAGGATAAAGAAGTAGCCGACAGTAAGATACTTACTCACATCTTAGAAGTCACTCTTAAATCCAGCTAGAAGTTAATCAGCTGACATTTCTAGCGATGAACGCTGATTTTAAGTAAAAAAGAAAGAATTCAACGTAAATATAAAGCTGCTCCAAATGCTGCTGCAAATATCAATGAATTGATACAAAATACCACATACTCTTTTCACGTGTATTGACTTCCCTCTTATCGCTACATGGAACCGTAGTTACTGCATCGCAGTCCCAAAATCATACCAAACGGGGCTAACGATATATGCTGGAATGCTCTTAAGATATGACTCTATTTCATTGTATCTTTTAGGGACATTCTGGTTGCACCACGATGTATTCCTTCAACATAAAGTGCTTAATATCCAACAAGCATTACCAATAAGTGCATAGTAAATATAAGCTGTAAAAATATCAATGAGACAGTGTTTTTTCATTTAAAGTGGCTACTCGGTTACTTTATAAAAGTAACCGATTGACCATTGCAATTTACCATTCGCCTACCTACGCTTCAAATAAAATATTAATATTGACTCTTTTTTGAGTCTTAGTTAAATGGTGAGACCACGTGACTTTCTCTAAAAGGTCATGGGTTCAAACTCGGGCAGACACCAATGAGTTTTTCTGTCAAAACTTTTGTATCTAGTTGATATTTGCAATTGATCACTCTTCGGTGAAGAAAGATATGGTGAGCAACCTGCGCATATTTCTAAGGGCAGCGTTGGAAAAGCGTGGTGGGTCTGACGTGATGGGATGACGTTACTTTAATTTACCTTTTTTATAAGTGTTTCCAGTGGATTTCCTCAGTACACAGTGGGTGGAAAAGAGTGCATGTCTCCTACCAACGTATGTGCCTCTAGTATCTGGAATCTTTGGTCTTGTCTGGACTACTATGTTTTTAATGTGTTCGATTGGCAGTCGAGTTTTGACTGGGTATGTACTCATTAGCAGTAATAGCTTAATAATTCCCTACTCTACTACTACT
Source organism: Morpho deidamia (assembly GCA_947086505.1). Classification (NCBI taxonomy): domain Eukaryota; kingdom Metazoa; phylum Arthropoda; class Insecta; order Lepidoptera; family Nymphalidae; genus Morpho; species Morpho deidamia. The sequence continues at coordinate 6,123,856 of CAMTZC010000003.1, forward strand.
TCAATAAAAGTGCATCGAATAAACGTTATCTGTACAAAAGGATCGTGGCCTCAACCTTGGGCAAGCAGTCATCGGTGTTCCATGTGTTTAATCTGCAATTCATCATTCACGTTTCAAAGAAAAACATCGTGAGGAAAGCTCTAGATTTCTAGTTTGCATGGTACGAAGAAGCTCTAACCGTAATCTCCAAAGAAGGAAGAAGCCCTTTGCCCAGCAGTAGTCTACTAACAGACCGCTATTATAAATGATGTTTACTATAAAGACTGCATCTCATGAATTTTTGATTATTTAAATGACGTCATTATTTTTTAGACATGATAGCAAAGGTGACGTGGTCAGAATTGCTTCACCAAAGGTTCATGGGTTCTAGTCCCGTCAGTTTCCTGTACGTTTTCTAACGCTTGTGGATCATATTCTATAGTAAAGAAAAAAATAGTGTTGAAAGATTTACATCCCTATAGAATTCCTGGCATATGTTACCTCAAAAATCGATCGAAATTAGAACAATATTGTGGGTCTAATCTGCAATTATAGACCATTTCCTATCTATGGGATAAGAATTTTTTTTGTTAGTTTACAGAGACCGTGGCGAGTGATACCACCAGTTTTCTTGTTCTCTTTAGTCATGGGAGGCATTTGCTTGTACACTTCCACTGTAACACATTACGGACTTCAAGAACTCTGCTTAAAACTAAGTGAAATCACGGGCAGCACCACGTATGTTGTCTGCAATATCAATGCTTATTAATAACCATTTAAAGTTCTAGCCCGTAATAGTTTTTCATCATCATTCTCTTGCCCCTATCCCACTCTAAGAGGAGCCGGCACAAATGTTTTTCGCATCCATTCTCTCTTGTCACTCGTCAACTCTGGCACTACTCCTTTTATATGCATGTCATACTTCACACAATCCAACCGTCTCTTTTTCAGTCTCCCTCTAGTTATAAATCCATCCACATTCATATTTAACACTCGATGGGCATGATTGTCATACTTCCTTATGAAGACGACTATATCTGACATGTGTCAGATATAGTCGTCTTCATTATAGATACAATAGTCTTCATATGTTAAAATAAAGCTGTATCGGGCGGTAACAGTGAATGCATCTGATTCTTACCAAGACTTAACGAGTTCAAGTCTCGGGCAGACATGCATGAGTTTTCTATAAAAACTTAGCTTAGCTTAAGCACCAGCTTTTATCATGATGATGTAATTCACATCTAAAAAAGACCCGAAATTAAATAACAAAACGTGGGTATTTCCAACCCTTGCTTTGGAGAAGTGTGGTGGTGATAAGTTTTTGAAAAACCCACAGTTGTGTACTATGATGCATTTATTCCCGTTCTTGTTTCAATTTCATCAATATCGCTCAAAGCGTAAGAGACAGAGAGATTATTTACAATATAAGTATGGATTAACATTTTCACCCTCAATCATGTGCCTATGTATAACTAAAAATAATAAGGAAATTTAAAATCCAAGAAACGCTTATATTTTCCACTATATACGCACAAATTTCTTATAAATTATTATCACATATAAAGGAAGTAATTATAGAGACAAAAATACGTTGACTACATTACCAAAAAAGATTAATATAAATGATAACACAATAATATAAGCACAGTGATACATAAAAAATAATAAATAAGATAAATATAAAAATATATATTCAAACCGTATATTATTATTTTTTGTCTTATTTATTATTTTTATTTACATATTCGAACAAATAATGATGAAAGTAATAAAAATGTTGCATTTTATCTGAGATTAAATAATGTAAAAAGTGTAATTTAATAAACGAAGCTCGAGATCGACGAGTTTTAAGCGGCTTTGTTTCGCATTGTATATTTTGACATTTCCTTTTATTCTTTCGATGTAAATATCAGAAATAGTCCAATTTCATGAGGTAGAGATAGCTAAAATATGGAATGGAATTGTGATCGTTGAAGTCAGTATCTCCTATATGTTGACTCATTACGACTATTCGATGCGCAGGCATCAAGTTCGTGTTTACTCAAAAAAGAAGAAGTCTTGAACTCGCACACATCATTTATTTATTTAGGATAAAATTTACGAAATCTGTACAAAGCAGTTTTTATTTCAATCACAATAGACCAAAACATTCAAAAAGTCATTCCATCAAATCATATAGTTATGGTACGTTTACACATAAACAGCGTTTGTATAGGTAATGAGGGCTCATTACCAACGGGGAATATAATTTGAGTAATTTAATTATTAAAAGCATTATGATACGACATTTGTATGCTATTAATTAATTACACTCCAACGGAATTAAATTGTAACAGATTTTAAACCCATCATGTTGTTCCAACGCGAACTCGTTACACATTATCTAAAATACTCAAATTGCATAAGGGAGGAGGGAGGTACCTATAATAACTTCTTGAAACGTATCCTTCTGCAAAACGAACGAGAGCAGAGCGAAGATAACTTAGGAGGACGTAAATTACTTTAAATTAAGTAAAGTTTAGGCCGAAAATATAGCTTTATTTAAACAATACTGAAGACTCACGGGATGGTTGTACTAGCCTTATATCAGCAGGGAAATCCTATAGAGAATTTTTATACAAGAAATGTAAATGGACTAGTTTTGTTTATTCCATAGACATAAGTGAAGCTCTCTTTATCTAAGTCCCATGTGACAACACCTTATACAATCTTGTTTCTTACTTGACCGTACCGAGCGTTTTGCGATCGAAAATTTAGTTTATAATATAATTTTTCTCTTTGAGATATTTCCATTAGTTAATAATTGTTCTGTTCCACTATAAAGGTGCACGTACACTATAAATGTAGCTACTCTCGTATATCAGCGGAGAATTCGTGGCGTCTACCAAGCAACTAGACTAACTATTGCCTCAGCTTGGCTTCACACGGCTTGTTGGCTTCTGTCTGCTCTCCTGTCTTTGGTCAGAATTCTTTTGGCCATTGACTTTAAGCTAGTTCGAATAAGTGTGCAGTTGCAGGGTAATATCGACAGAATGCTGGTAAGCAATTTTAACTGTCTGTATTGTAATAATAATACCAGCTTTATTGCATACTGTAAGAGCACGGCCACAATAGTGCGTTGAGTCGTCGCAGCGACGCAACGCACTAATGATGCTTCGCCCTAAATGAGCATAGATATGCAGTACCATTAAAATGAACTCCACACAATTTCGCTTGTGAAAGAATGCAGAGCGCTTTAATAACATGAGAGTATAGACAATATGTCGTGAACACCGCATCACATAACAATAACACATAACAAATGCCTCTGACTGCTAAATCGGAGGGGCTGCAACAAACAAAAATTTTTTCAAAGAGTATCCACCAACTTTCTTGCTGGTACTTCTCGGTAGAAACAAACTTACAAGTTACAATACTATTAAAATTTGAATTGCACGCGTAAATGTTATTACATTTTATAGATTAGATCATATATAAATTAAATAATTAACTTAACAACCCTGTGAAATGTGTAAACATTAATTATAAAACCATACTCTATAATTTTCTTAGGAACGTCATGAAAGGCAGATACGAACGGTATCACCAGAATGGACGGAACCAAGCCCTTTGTCTGTACATCGTTCTCGCGGCAGTATTAGGATTCACTTCATGAAGAAACAACTTGGACCGCACTTGGTGGATAAAAACAAAGATGGCGCTTTACTTTATTATTCTGATTTAGATTATGAGACGTCTGAACCTTCATTAGTTCCTACTGAACGCCATAAGTTAGAAAAACTGGCGGCCTATAGCACTATGCCTAAAGAACACCAATTTATAGTCAAAATGATATTTAATATAGTAGATACTATTACTGATACAACACAGACTGCAGATCATCTCTCAAGTTCAAGTTCTTTTGACTTTGATTTAGATGCGCCTCCAATACTTAGACAATATGGCCAACAACGAATATCATCAAAATTAGCACTGAAGCCGTCAGACCTTATAGAAAATATTACAACTGTAGATTTGCGTGAAGTTGAAGAAATTGCTTTTGAAATAAAGCGTCAGCTACATGCAAGATTTAATGAGGACATCAGTGAGACACCGATGAATAAATTGGGAATGGTTAAAAAATTTGCTTCGGAATCAACTTTATACATCTCTCCCGAAATGCAAATGATTTTACAAAAAAAGAATAAAGATTTTGATGACGATTCATCAGATGATTCTGAACCAAGCTCAAGCAAAGCTAAAAAGAAGAATTTAAAATCAAGCTTAAAGCATGCTAGTGTTCAGACTGATGAAAAATTTAAAGACAAGTACCTCAAAGTTCAAATAAACTCTCGCACTGACATTTTTTCGTCGAAATCTGAAGATAGACATAAACGAGACTCGAAAGAAACCAAGGAAACTCAAACAAAAAAAGAAAAACAAGAATAAAATAATATTTTAATTAATAATTACTTTAAAAATAGATATTATTACATAATATAACAGAGATATAATTAAGTTTTTTCATTTTGCATTACATCTTGATGATTCACTATAAATATATACTTTAATAATGAACTGTTACTAAAGTGTTGTACTCAATTTTTTTGTGTGTAAAACAATTAAAACCAAATGTTTAATAAATATTATTTCTAGACGAATCATTGGTGACTTTTATTTAATAAATTATTTTAATCATCGTTAAAAAAACTGATCACTAAAGTTTAAATCATGGGATGAAGATCTAAGTGGCGTTTCGAAATACCTGGATTTTTGATATATCAAAAAGTACAATATTTTTTTCTTACTTTGTATTAAAAAAATACAAATCAGTCTCTTGATAAATACCGAACTGTGAGAACTTCCAAGACTTAACTATGTTCTATTAACATTAAAGTAATTTTTTTTTCAAGTTTTTAATGAAATGAAAGCGTTTCCAGTCATGAAACAAAATTATGCTACATTTTTATGATAAATTTAAGATTATTAAAAGAATATTTTCAGATATTACAGATGTTTAGCAACAATTATTAATACGTTGACGTTAGAGGAATAATAATAGGATAAGGACGGGAGGATGATGTTAGACAAGACAAGCAAACAGTTTTGAATCATTGAACTATTTTTTTATTCATATAGACAATTTAATAAATATTTCTCGGCATGGGCCATGGTCACTGAGATATTTACTAATTGCTAAATCGCTATTACTCAATCGAACTTGAAATGTCGTGTGGCGTTCACTTGGTTTTAAGATGTGAAATCTTTGTCAATAATTAATTATACACCGTTCTTGCATGATAATAATAAATAAATTCTGAAATCATTCATTCATTTATTGACCTGTATCTTTCGTCAAGAATTAGGATATATACACGTAGATATTATTTTCTTTTATATATTTCTTTTAAATACAATTAGTTTTTTCTATTCTCAATTTGAATCTCTATTCAAATCTCATGTACAAGTGCAGACATAGACTAAGGACACAGTAGCCCAAACTAGTTTAGGTAGATTTCTAGGTTTTAATATATCATCATCCTTCTGTCCTTATCTCACTCTAAGTGGGGTTGGCACAACAAGTTACAAACATGTTGTCACATGATTTGGAAGCGTATCTTACGACCGGCTGCCTGCCTGTCAACTTACCTTTGTATTTTACGACCCCTCGGTAAGAAACGAAGGTAGTCTATTCTACTCAGCCGAATACCACATTGGTTTTAATATAGTTATATGCAAATAAGTTGTTATAAATTTCGCAATGCTTATTCGCTTTTATTCGTCCAGTGATATTTTTAATTGGAGACCATTAGAAACAGTATGAAAGTTATTTTTTTGGAGATAGGATTTTGTTCTCTGTGTTTGCTTTTTTATTCGCTTCGTAATTATAGAAACACTTCTTCCTTAATTAACATCGCTAAGCTTAAATATAAATATAAGAAATGTATTGAAAAATTATTCTCATATTAATCTAATAAATAAAAAAGATAGAATTATTAAAATATTAGAACCTTTCACATGAAATTACGACGTGGAATGTTGTTTATGTGGCTACTTCGTCTATTGTTGTTTCAGGTACCGGTCGACAAGCACATAAATAGGCTTTGCGTGGATGTTGCTAGATCTAATCGCAGGGGGAAAACTCTATAATGCAATTTTCAGGTCGCCGCGAGCTTTATCTCGTAGTAGGTATAAAAACAAAATGAGTTTTATTCAAGTGCGCAATAGATGTCACAATGTCTACGATATTATTAGAAAATGAAGATAAATTTCGCTACAAAGTCTCTACATGCTGTAGAGACCTTACAAATAAAACGGGCGCGCTCAAAATTCAGATAAGAGAATAAAATGAAGGAGTATCTCATCTACATATCCTATATAGTGTATTATCTATGTCCAATTGAATTCGAAATGAATTGAGAGAAATTGGATGACATTTGGGTAGTATCCCGGACTATCATAATTAACTGTTATCCCATTATCTGACTGGCCCGTTGGCAATGGATAGTGACCCTACCTTCAGCTCCGTGGATCGTGGGTTCGATTTCCGCCGAGGACCAACATTTTCTATAAACAATTTATTGAATCTTCGAGCGTTGGTGTGTATTTGTATTTGAGTATGTATTTAAAATTATTTATGAGTACGTATACATATTTACCAGATGTCTGTTACCCATAACACAAGTATAAAGTTACTTACTTTGGGGATGGACGACAGTGTGTGTAAGTGTCCCATATATTTATTTATTTATTTATTATACTATTACTGAAGTCCGACGGGATAAGTTAGAATGGAAACAATAATATAAACAATAAAAAAATATATTTTAAGTATTTTGTGTTTATTATTTTAATTTTTCCCGGTTTGACCGTGATAATACTATTGTATAGTATAATTATTATAATAATTTAAACTTCATTATATAGTAAAACAAATTTGGCATATTAACAGACCGATTTTAAAAAACATGTAAAACATTCTTTTGTTTTAAACAGTTAAAGGTAAATTGGCTTTTACAATTAATAATGCTAATTAATCAATAATTGTACTGTTAAAAGTATTGGATAAAGTAAATAAAATAAAACATCAAAAAAATATTAAAACCGATCCAATTACCAACACACCGTTTTTTAACATCCTGCTGTTTCATAACATCAATTTTAAAAAAATATTAATTATTTTAGATAGATTTTCCTTAAATTTTAGGGATGTTAAAAATGTACCCACACCGTCTGGGTTCATTGTACCCGGTGGTACGATCCGGGTATGATCGACAAATGTCGTCTACCATCCTATGTATTTACACTAATAGTCGTTTTATCCGTTTGTATTGTCTTCACTTTTTGTTATTTTTTTAAGCCGAATCCACACACCGCCCTCCGCTGCGCATGCTAAAGCAGATGCCTTTATTCTCGTCGGAACCTCTGTCCGATCGTCTAATAACAACTCATATTTCTGCAACAGTTTCACTAGCGCCAGTTTCGACTGAATGTAACCTTGACGTAGACCTAAAAATACAAAATTATCAAATTAAAATTGCTAGAAGCAATTTACGAAAACTATTTTATGAAGAAGAAAACTTACGAGGGTTTTTTTCTAAAAAAAATTATCATAAATAATATTCAGACATAAATATGGTTTTATAGAAATGGTAGCGCTTGGTGGGAATCAAACCGACGACTACCGCAGCTGAAGGCAGGATCACTGCCAACGGCTCATGCGTGTTACGTCTACTCAGCGTTTGCCTCTTTTCCAGACTCTACTGGGAAAGACACTTCGCTCAACCTCGCCTTTCCCTACATAACTTTGGTGGGATCGGACGCCATTAGTATTTAATATTTTAGCATAGTACATAGCATAAGAAAAATTATAATTGATAATAATATAATATAATAAAGAAATTTAACCAGAAAAAGTGAGTTTGTGTACCCGACAAATTATATTATGGGGTTGTGACAACCCCATAATATAATTTGCGTGACATGCAATATTATTATAAATATTGTTTCGATTTAAACATTTATAACATCATTGATCAATAATATTTTAGTATTTGCGAAAAACCCTAAGCTTGATTAAATCTTCTCGCTTCAAGTACTCAAAGAATATGTTTTTCCGTTATTGCAATGGTCTAATTCGCACGCTTAGTATTAAACTGACCGAATTAAAAATTAGGCCTAATTGAGTTAGATACATTGTAATCTTTATTTTAATGCCATCTATGATATCACGTTACGTACTATACAGAAAGCTAGTGTTTTCTTTATCTTCAAAGATGTAAGTCTCTTAACACTCGCGAGTTTTGTAGTTGCTACGATATGCTTTATTGCTATTTGCCACAAAACAACTTTATTTAATTAGGTCACTATAATTCCGAGCGTTCTGAACGGGGTTTATCGGACACTCGCTGGAGTTAGGTCCCGAGGCGGTCGATGCATCCGGTGCTCCCGATGCATCGATTAGTGGAGGGAGGGGCCACTGCTTAGAGAGGCTCCGACCTGGAGGTGGCGCTCTCTGGGGTACAGAGCTGCTGCTGGCGGAGATGGGGGCAATGTGCACAACGGTACCCTGCCCCTGCCACCAGCAGCGAGGAGGAGCACTGTCAGGTTTTTAGTCGGTGCGAGTCCGACATACCCACCGCTCGTCCCCGTCGGACTGTGATGACCCATAACGGGTTTTCCTGACAAAAAAGCTAAGCGTACTAAGCGTGCGAATTGTAATATAATAAAGTGAGCATCTTTGACAAGCACAAGTATTTCTCACAAGGACATGAATGTAAATTGTTAAAAATAAACACAGTTTCGCCTTAATATACGGATGTGACACATCTCATCTCGTGATATTCCAAATATTTAAATATTATTAATGCAACCTATTACGAAAAAGTAACTTGAATTGTGAGGCAGAATTATGTAGAAGACCGTGACCTACTGTATTCTGCGTAAGATACTCATAACAAATTTAGTACTTAACCGTGCATGTGCGAATCTGATAATTACTAAGATTTACTTCACAAATAACAATGTCTGATACAAAGTATTTAATATTGTACTTATATTGTAGATAATTAAGCTTTTTAATTGGCAATCGTGTATATCTATTATCATCATCATCATCCTCCTGCCCTTATCCCACTCTAAGTGCGAACGGCACAACATGTTAAATCATGTTGTCACATGATTCGGCTACGTATTTTACAACCGGCCTGCCTGACATCAACTTACCTTAGTCGCCTTTTACGACACCTCGATAAGAAGTGAGGGTGGTCTACTCTACTCAGCCGCATACCACATGGCGGTATCTATTACAATTGAATATTATTATTTGTAGTCTTGTTTTATTTCTTTTGAATAAGTGCCGAATAGTTTGTATAATGATCCACAGACATCGTGACTGTTTCCTCTAAGATGTTGTAAAGAAATTATTATTAGGCGCTAGTAAATGGTATAAAGGTGGTATTTCCATTTAGCTTTAATCGTCAGTATGTAAGGCTAGGATCGTTATAGAATTATTAATACTAGAGCCGAGCCATACGTAGCTGTGATAGACTAGCGGTGAAACCGTGTGACTTTTTCGAGGGTTCAGGGGTTCAAACCTCAATAATTTTTTATGTTAAAACTTGTGTCTAATTAGTTATTGCAATTTATCACATGCTATTCGGTGAAGGAAACCATCGTGAGGAAACCTCTAGAGAATTCTACAGATATGTGTAACCAACCAATCCGCATTGGAGCAGGTCTTATCTCCAACCCTTCTCTCTAGAAACGGAGAGAGAAGGCCTATGCAAAAATATATAAACACCAAAACTTGCTTATTTTGCTTACTTCCATAGCATTATGTCTTATGGAATATTGCTGTCGGGTAAATGCGCGTATAGTGAAAAAATTTTCGTAATGCGTAAAAAGAGCCATACGTGGCATCTACAATTTAAGTCCGCGTGATTCCCTGCGAAAGAAGTTTAAGGAAATAGGTATTCTTACATTTGCTTCGCGGTATATTTTAAACAATGTAATTTTTGTACATAAAAATATAAAGAATTATAAAACGATAGGTGATGTATATAATAGACAAAGTAGGAGCCAACATAAGCTTGCGACTCCTGCTTGCGCCTAGCAAAAGTACGTAAACCGTTTGTGGGTTTGGGTATAAGATTCTATAATAAAATTCCGAAATCTATTTTGGCCATGCCATTACAGCAGTTTAAAAACACTGTTAAAAAGAGGTTGATACAGAAAGCTTGTTTTACTATACTATTGAAGATTACTTAGATGATAAGGATGTGTGGATATAGGTGCACTTCTACCCTGTACAAGACAGTTATAACTAAATGTAACTCGTTTTAAGATTTATATTTTAAAAAGAGCAACCAGCGAGTTTTTTGCTGGCTCTTCTCGGTAGGAACAGCTTTCCGAACCAGCAGTAAAGTTGACGATTCAAAAGCACTTGTTTGCAAGTTTACTGGAATAAGGAATATTTTGAATTTGAATTTAAAAATATACCCAGAATGGGAAAGATAATATGCCGTAACTTTTTTAGGGAAGCCATAGACAGGCCTGTAAGTGATAGTGACATAATAAATAATGAGAGGAAAGATGAAACTCGTATACTCTTTCTCTGATCACACATAAATAAGAGAAACAGATAGATCACCCTCATTTGCGTTCTCTTTATTGCAATATGGCCCAATTTGAGCTGGCTTCCACACTGTAGCATAATAACGCTCTAATATTCGTCCGTTACAAATTTAGTTGTCAATTTAAAATTTTGAAAAATGATTTCAACAAATATAAAAATACAAAAAGTTGTTATGGCTGCGTTCACAACAACTTGAAAATGAAATATTTGATTTATAATTGTAAAAGAGACTGCAAAATTCTTTATTACTGTTGGTATGATAAGAAAATTGTGAAGATATTATAATCACGAACCGCGTTGGCTCAATATGTCCTATTGCTTAACCAGGTCAAACACGTGAATTCAATGTCATTTAGTGAACCAGCCGGTATTCCGACATTAGTGACTTTTAAACTCCTGACATGCTTTAAACATCTTATATTTTCGTTTTTTTTATCGACATTTAAAGTTATTCAAATTTTGTTACCTGCATTTTTTTTACCAATGTCTTTGGTAACATCGCGAAAGTCTGAATAAGTTATTGCAATCATTCATACCTTTTGTGGAAATTTATATCGTAATATAAACGAACACCTTTCAGAACAATTTATTTTTGTTTTTTTTTAATTCTTCTAGTTCGTCTTAATATATTTATGTACAAATATAATAATACATCATCATCATCATAATCTTCTCTGCTTGTGCCGCTTGGATCCAGCGGCTCCCCGCAGCCCTTTTGAGGTCGTCAGTCTACCTCTTAGGGGTCTACTGACGCTGCCTTTTCCGGTACGGAGTTGCCATTCCAATACCTTAAAATCCCCAACGCCCATCGGTTCTCCGTAGTGCCCCGCCCATCGCCACTTCAGTCTTTCAACACGCTGAGGTATGTCGGTGACTTTGGTATTACTACGGACTTCATTACTTATTTGGACGCGTAAAATACTCCAAGCAAAGCTATATATAATATATGTATAATAAATAAAAATAAAAAATGTATTTTACTGTTTAAAATGGAAAAATTATATTACCTATACATTTTCTGGGACCTTCTCCAAACGGCATCCAGTGGCAAGGATGCCTTAATTTTTTTTTCTCTGGTGAGAATCGTTCCGGGTCAAAGGTTTCCGGGTTAGGAAATATATCCGGATCCATGTGTATCGAATGTATTGGCACGAAAACCTGCGTGCCCGCTTCGATAACCACGTCGCTGTTCGGTATTTTATAATCCTTATTACATCTCCGAAACAATGCACGTAACGGTGGGTACATCCTCATTGTTTCTAAAATTCAAATTTACACAGTTGACTTAGACAGTTGACTTACCCATTCAACAACTTTTTTCAAAAGAGTCGGCGTATCGATTTGACTACATACATTGCAAAGTGGTAAACATTTTTACAACTAGTGGTATCAAAAACACATATTGCATTATTGAGGGTCAAGTACACTTAACTTGAAGCGAACGAAGTCATTACTGGTACTAACTACTATTTATTAATAAAGGCAACCATAATGGATAGCTATGATTTTTCAAAATCTTTACTCTATTTTTTAAACCATATGTCCATCTTTATTCTGTCCTTATATATTTTTAAATATCCTATAGTCGACGTTTTTAGTAATTTGTTTAATATAATTATCAATATAAACCCTTATTTGACACGAAAAATACTGCTGTTGTATAAAATTCTATGTAGTAGTACTTTGTGGAATAAGGTAGGTATCCCATTTGCTAAAACTTCATGTATCCAATGCGTTTTGAGGGCAAAATTATTCCGAAATGTGCTGTAGATGTTTCCACTGGTTTATTATTAAATTTATCAAACATATTTAGTTGCATAAAGATGTTCAGTAATACCAGTAATATTAGACAGTCACAAATCAACAAATATCACGCGACCTAACAATAAGACAACAAAAATAATTATTTAAAAGTAGATTTTATCACTTACCATCGAGTATCATATTCATGTACACCATCTCGCTTTGGGCCTCGTAGGTGCACTGCCCGTCGTGTTTTGCGATCACCCTGTATATTTCATCCCTCGCAATAGCTTGTATACACGGATTTCGGGCTAGCTCGTAAGCTGCGAACTGTCCTACAGTAGCGGATGTTTCGTACCCGGCAGCCATGTACAACATTGTATTTGCGGCTATATCCGTAAGTGTGAAAGAAGGACTGGATAACTCTTCGTTTTCACCTAAAAATATTAGTTGTACAATATCAAGTAATGGGAACTTAGCTTCGAAGCGAAATCTTCAACATTTAATTGCGTGTTCGAAGAATCAACCAAATATCAGAACACATGGTGTTTGTCAACCGATGAAAATCCAGTAAAGGATTGTAATAAATAAACCTATGGGACGAATAAGCACAGTTGTCCGTACCCAAAGTAAGTATCTTAATAGTTGTGTTATGGGTGTCAGACAACTGATAAATATGTACATAAAACATACGTAAATATACAGATAGATATTCAAAGAACCGACAAATCATAGTTATTTTTTTTGGCCCTCGGCGTGAATCGATCCCGCGGATCTGAAGACAGGGTCACGTAAATCATCGTTAATATTTTAAAAGTTGCTATAGATTCTTCCAAAGATCTCTTCTGGTTTTGAAGGTCATCTAGTAAAATATTTCCCTTGAGATACGTTTTTGACAATGCCAAAGCTTGGAACTTGGACATAATCAGTATCACTGTTATTTACTTTGCCAAACCTTGGGGATCCATGAGTTCTTCTAGATATATATGCCTATAAGCCTTGCCTATGAATACTTCATATTTATAACATATAATGCCATATTAAATAATAAGACATTCAGCTTATTCTATTAGGCCCGGTATCCACCAAAGCGTAGAGAAGAGAAGAGGGGTTTTGAATACCTTTGGGTTTTGAACATCGGGCCTAAGGGATTCACTCCCCGTTTTTTAAATTCACTTAATACTCAAAGCAGAATTGTTTTGATAGTACAACCAAACAACGCAGTTTGATTTGGTAATTGTTATAACTAGAAATTGGACTAAGCTCAAACGCATGCTAAGTCTATAGTCGGCAATACATTTAAAGCAAATACCAAAATTCTTACCATTATAATTATTTTCAGAATTTTCTTTTAATTCTATAAGTGTTTGTAGGAAGTCGTTACGCTTATAGTTGTATTTATAACGGTATTCAACTGTTTCCTTAACCAAAGTGTAAAAAAAGTTTATTAGGTCTGGATTAACTCGTTTAATTTTGAGTTTTTTAAAAAGACCAGGCATAATAAAAGCTAAAGCACGCACTGCTGTCCTGAAATTATAAAAATATCACTCTTACTCAAGATAATGTAATCGAATTGCACTAAATGTCGCAGAATATAATTGGTCACCTTTCTATTTTTATGATTATGCTATATTATCTGCTGTAAAAACCTAATCCCTTCGCAAAGAGGAAAGAGAAAGTTAAACGAATTATCTGAGGTATTCTTACGAACCACTATATGTATGATTTAAAATCATCAACATATTAATAAACTCACTCTAACTTGTAAGATATTCATATACAAATATTTTACGAGAATATCTGACATATATCTATCACTAAAAGGATCTATAGGTTTTATGTATTATAAGTATTTAATACACAAAAGACTATACATATAAAAGCTAACAAAAGAATTATTGTATGTTATTGTTAAGGCTTCATTGCCATCAATTTAATAGATTGATGACAATAACCATTATTTATTTTAAAGTAGTATTGACCTCAGTTTGTAACAGACTTTACACAAGTGCCAATTATCAAACGAACGTCAGTCTATCTGTCTGTTACGCTTTCACGGTTGATGACATTTGCAACAATTGAAGCTTATAGACCACGTTAACATATAACATATATTTATAATTAATAATCTTACCAGTACAGAGAGTTCGGAGTAAAATACTCGTGACCGCGCAAATAAAATTCGGAACTTGAATCCTTGAGTCCATTGCACTCCACTCCAAAACCGACACTTCCGACAATTTCCATAGTGTACCTTTCGTAGAATTCCGTAAAGTCTATTGATTTATTATTTTTATGAAGCTCTTCGATATACTCGCACGCTTCTTTGGCTATTTTCTCTACCAATGGATACATGGATTTGAATTTAGCAACCGAATAGCTAGGTGACAATTTGGTCCGCAAAGATTTCCAAGCTTGTCCGTGCATATTAAACAGATGGCCGGCAAGAGGATCTCCCACTCCTCCTGAGAATATCCCATGCGATTGAAAATATTCGAAATCCTTAATCAACATGTGCTTAGCTAATTCGGGGTCGTTAATACTTAGTACCGGTTGACTAAAACAATACAACCCCACGTACGGTAAATGTTTATACCTAAAATAATTATCACAGTACGGCTGAAAGAATTGCTCCTTCCTTTTGATCACATTTTGTATGTTTCCAAATGGAAATGTAGGCTTCGGACCTAATACACCTTTTCTCTTCCAGTACGTAAATCTATACCGAAACCATAAATATATGATAAGCAATAACGACACTCCTGTAATAAGCACTTCGTATGATACAATTTGTAATTTCGGAAGAGCCATTGTCACTTTTTCGGAAAAAAATTGTCTGGACGTAACAGTGCACGATTAAAATATTTACAGATACGGGATTTAAAAATATTTTTTCGCACCCATATACTTTATAATCGATATATAAATTTGCGACCGTAATCTTCAACGACCGCAACACTTATGAAAGGTACAATGCTGCATCGGACGCGGTTATTTAAACCTCTTTAGTACAAAACTCATACAAAAAAATTCACGTTAACACTGATCGTTCATAAGTTTCGTTTAAATTTAAAATATCCCATTACATTTATTAAAAATATATAGAAAAAAACACTGCTAAGTAGGAATGTTATTTGTTCACTTAATTTTTTTTAAGCACAGACGACGGTGGTACGGCTAACGACCTGACGGACTGTGGGGTCTCAAGGTGATTTTACACCTACTTGGTGAAATGCGGTAAGGCCCTGAAGGCGATACGTAAAACGAAAGCATTGTCAACTTTCTGAATCCTTGTCAATCCTTCTTTATTTGAATCGGTATAGGTATTCGGCTGCATAGAATAGACCACCCTCATTTCTTACCGAGGTGTCGTAAGAGGCGACTAAGGTAAATGCCGTATGGTATCCGGCTGCATAGAATAGGCCACCCTCATTTCTTACCGAGGTGTCGTAAAAGGTGACTAAGGTAAGTTGACGTCAGGCAGGCGGCCGGTCGTAAAATACGTAGCCAAATCATATGACAACATGTTTGAACATGTTGTGCCGACCCTACTTAGAGTGGGATAAGGGCAGGAGAATGATGAATCATGATGAATTTTTAATATATGTAATTGTATTTGATGTTAATATATGTATAAATATATGTAGAAAAACCCACATTACTATTAGAAATTCCTTCTCAGTTACGTTCTCGTTATATGACGGAGAACCATGGATCGATGTATTTTAAACAGCTTTTACTCAACTCGTGACAATGTGATGGAATCATGCAAGTTATTTGATCCACTTTCCGGCATCCGATTGAGCTGAAATTTTATATATTGGTTCAGTCTTGATGACAATGTATGTTTATGATAAGCATGAACTTATATTTCTGACAGGATTGGTACGAGGGAACTCCTCAGGGGTTAACAGTAGCAACGTGAAATGTTGTTAAATGCTTTTTATAAGCATTGTTAACTTGACTTGCTAAAAGCTTTTAAATAACTTGCCGTGTATGTACGAGTATGTGAAGGTGGAATGTTGTTAGTTAGTTAGACGGGGGAACCCTTTAACGGTTAACAATAGGGACATATGTTATAATATGTTATAAATCTTTTTTGACTTTACTTGTTATAAATATACTTGTGACGTACCTAGGTAAACAAAACAAAATAAAAAGAAAATGTGAATTAGTACTTGTATTGATAAAGAATTGCAATCTGCCGTGTGTGTATTAATTCTTGGTATCCGGCTGAGTACAATGTACCTCATTTCTCCTCGACCCTCGTTTCTTACCAAGGAGTTCGTAAGAGGCGACTAAGGTAATTTGACCCGCCGTGTGGTATTCGGCTGAGTAGAATATACTACGCTAATATCTTGCAGAGGTGTTGTTAAAGGCGACTAAAGTTAGTTGACGTTAGACTGGCGGCTAGTCTGAAAATACCTAGCAATCACGTCACAACATGTTTATAACATTTTGTACCGACCCCACTTAAAGTGGAATAAGGGCAGGAATATTATGATTGATAAAGAATTGCAATTTGTAGGGACATGCGATTTTGTTAACTTTACTTGTTAGTATTAAGTACATAATTCTATATGTATAATTGAAGGTTCACATAGGCAACTTTTATTTCGAAACTAATTTACAGACAAAATCGTACGTATCGTAAGCTATTAAAATGACACAAGATATCAAATATTAATCTATAATGAATAAAATTGGCAGAAGTCTAAAATTTTGATAGTTGATAGATAAATCGGAGATATTGATTTTCTTGCCTGCGATTTAAGACTCAAAACAAATGACCGTTAACTTTTATACACATCCTCGAACCCGTTTTAATTGTGATAAGGAATTTGTTGCGAAATCACCTTTACATACACCATTCAACATAAAAACTCGACATTTCGATTCAAAAATCGGTTCTAAGTAAGCTAGATTAAATATCAAAGTGACTTTAAACTTTGACACTTACGTTACGTAAAGAAAGGTTTTCAAATAAAATACAATATATTTGAAAGTTTTAGTAAACGATAAAATTAAGCCTATTAAGAACACAGTGATTATTTTAACAAATATTAATACAATAACCGGTAAATCGCCAATCTTTACTACCCTAAAGTTCATATTAAATTAATGTATTATTTAAAGTAATTACGTAGTACAATTTTAGATATAAACATGCCGTTTATAAAAAAATTGCATTATTCAGTAAAAATAACACAAGTGATCATTGCATAGATAATTAAATTCTAGCAACACTAAAATTAGAAATATGATTTATTGAAATTGACTCTGCGAATAATTTTGAATTTACATAAAACGCTAAAATTGTTGGCATTTATTCCCAAAAATGTATATTTTTCGAATTACAAAGCTAACGAAGGTCTTTCAGCACTAAAATATTTAATTCAAATAATTCTTTAGGGAAGTCACACCACATAATTAATAATTATGAGCTACTTTTTATGTTAGGAAGAAAATAAACAAATTTAACTACCTATTTAATGTCTCAAAATTAAGTTTTTCTATGAGGATAAACGATATGTGGTCATGAAGCTTTAATTCCAACGAATATTGTTTCAATATTCGTTGGAATTAAAGCTACTATAAAATAACGAACGCAATTACGCGTTATAAAAATTATAGAAACCTACGAATTAAACTCGCAAGTATTTATAACCATTCATTCGAGTTCTGCAAAATTATTGAATTTCAATTATCACTAATTCTTATAAAATCATTTTGTACGTTACCTAAGCTATGAAAAAGTTTACTCTTTAATATAGAAGAACAATCTAGAAGTTTCTTAAATAGACATGTAATTACGGCAGACAATTTTAATTTTCATATGTACCTAAATGCTAAAAATCACACCGTAAGCCTTTACTAGTCTTTACATAAGTGTTAAGATAAATAAAACCTAAGTTTTATCTTTAATTCATTCAGCTTAAATAATCCAATTTAACAGCTTCTTTTCTTAACCTTATTAAATGCTGTAAGTATTCTGTAGGCGTGCGTTTATGGCTTTTATTTTTATAACAATAATTGTTTTTCTCTTCAAAATCTACTAAATAATCAGTATATCTATTCACAGATAATTCTAAACTATTACAGGCTTTTTCGAGTTTAGCCTTAACGTTTTCTATAGGATTATCGCCGCTAATTGTGTTAGATATATGTGATTTTTTTTTATCAAATTCAAATTCATTTTTAATATGCATCCAATCTTGGTTTTCACTGTTGGTTGATGACCGTGTTGAACAAAAACAATAATTTTCATTCTCAAATCCTGAGCATTCCTTGCAATATTTAGTTTTGCTTGCAGGATTTTTATTCTCATTATGTTTTATTCCATGATCGCTATTTCTGTATGTATTACTTGATTCTATATTATTACAAACACAGCTATCATTTCTGCTGAAGACAGATGATTCCGAATTATCACTATCATTTAATGAATCGTATTCTTTTTCACCGCGTTTTGTATAATTGCTATTAACTTTTCTTTGCAATTTATCGCTGTATTTGTCAGGAGTAAAATCTACATTTTTAAATCGTATCAATCTTTTTGTGTCGTCTCTTTGTTTTATAGGAGATATTCTAACATTATATGGGTACATATTATCATTGCGTCCAAGTATTAAATCTGTGTATTCTTTTAAACCTACTTCTCTCCTAGTATTTACTGTTACACGAGGTAAAAGTATTTCCTCGTCATCAGAAAAATCCTTCAATTCTATTTTTTCGTCAAGTTTGTCGGGAACTACAGTATTTTTACTATTAGTAATACACGGATCATTTCCACCATTACATTGAGTTATTTGAATATCTTCTTCTTTGACAATTTTATTATGATTTGTTAATAAATCAGGCGTTGCACTTGTGCTGCGTTTTTCTTTTTCAATGTTAATTTTGTTTTTCGGCAATTCATCTGCACTTGAATCCGATTGTAATATTGGAGATATATTGATATTAATAATAGGAGAGGTATAATTCTCATCTGTGTAAGGTTTTATATTTTTAGTCTTTCTCACATATTTTGTATATATGGAAGAGCGTTTTTTACATCTTAATCGCGGTTTATTAGACGTTTGTGTAGATCTATCACTTGTTGTCTTAACATTTGTCATAACGGATGAACTTTTATATTTAATTTGTTTAGTATCCGTTACTGTAGACTTATCATTACATCTTAAATTACTATATGTAGGACCAACTGATACGTCTTTAAGACGTGGTGTAATAGAGTCAGTTTCAGTGCCGACGTCTTGTCGTAATGTACAAAATGTTGCATTATGTTGCCTTAAATATGGTTGTAAGTCCGTTTGAATATCAACTTCTTGATCTTTGACACGAACAACGAATCTTCGTGTTTGTGTATGTGCTGGTATCCCAATTCGTCTTTTATTTCTTAATGCTTTCTTGCTTATATCCATAAGACGCTGTCGAGCATTAGAACAAATTTTCAATTCATGCAAATTATGCCCATTTCTTGAGTCTTTTTGTGTTTTCTTTTCATTTACAGTATCCATTTTATCAGTGTGATCGTTTTTTTTAAGTTTAGAATACAGTCTTTCCGTCACAGATGCAATTATTTCTGCTCTTTGATTATCGTACAGAATAGGAACTTGTAATAAATTGATTTCATCTTTACTTCTAGGTTCATTATTTTTAACTTCATCAGGGTTCTGGGTAATATGTAATGACTTATCATTCGAAAGTACTTCCTGTGACCGGAACTGTCTTTTTTTATACTTCAAAGGTGCAGCAACTTCTATATCACTTCCACTTCTTGTTCTTTCAAGTGTGGGGCCGAATAGTTTATCAATTTGCTTGTTGATTTCGTTACTTATTTCTGCGTTGTTGTCCATGTTGCTTATAATATCTGAACTCCCACTTGCAATAGACGATGGCGTTGATTCTGAGTTAAGAGCTTCCACTTTTGGATAGCGAAAATTCATTGTGTTCCCTATTTTTGCTGTTTCGTTAGCAGGAACGTTAATTTGTTGTTTATTTATCGGCAGGGCCCAGTGTTGTTCATCGTAAATCAATTTTCCTGTTTCAGGTTGCTGTAGAATAAAAGTAGCACCATCAAATAACGACTTTTTACATAAATTTTTCATTTAATATGGACAAGTCTCTTAAATTAGATAAGTTGCTAATTCTTCATGTAGCTTATAGCCAGCAATACCTATATATTACGAATCTATTTAATAATCTTTATTAAAACCTTACTTTTTAATTTTTTTGGAATTTTATTTATATTCTATTTGTCGCTTTTCATAATAAAGCATTATGGGTTGCAATAGTTCTTTGATTGGTTTTAGAAAATACTAGTGATTTGCTAATCGGAAAAAGAAAGGTTGGTAAAACTATTTCATTTAAATATTATGTAATATACTTACATATTTGATAAAATGGTTGCCAAGTTCGGCTAGTAGACGGTTAAGCTGAGATTGCAGGACCGCTTTAGACGGCACATTCGGTGCAACAGACGTTAGAGGCGTTGGCAAGGACCGCGCTCGTGCTGCCCAACGTAGGGTCGAAGCAGATTCTCCGTAACACGCTGCTCCAGGAGCTACAGCTAGATAGAAATAGATACTAGGTATAGGATAGGTATGCTTGGACCGGCATGATGTTAAATTATCATTTAAGAACACTTGAATAGTTTTTTTATTTATGTTTTATTTATGAAATTTGACCCACTTCCCGGTGTCCAATTTAACTAAAGTTTTTGGTAATGGTCCAGTCATGTTGATGTCATGACAATGAAGTGATGACAATGCAAGTTTATGCTGGTTCTGCTGCCGGGAATGGCTCCATTGGCTTCAGCTTCCAGGGAATATCTCAACGGTTAAGATTATAGGTAAAATTAAGAGGTAAAATTTTGTTAAAAGCTTTTTATCTTGAGTTCTTTACAATTTTGAACATATGGATGGATTCTGCAATGCAAATAAAAAAGCCTACTATAAAATGATGAAACTCATGAATACACTCATGAATTAGTTGCGCTCTCTCATGAACTGGCCACGCGTTGCTGTGGTCAGTCTGAGTTCGAATTCCCATCGAAACAGAACTCAAGAGTTTAAAAAAAAATCATCCATTCGCCACCAAACTTGACAGAATCTTCCGATGGATCAATCTTAAAACTGTCTTAAAATTTCATTAAAATCAGTCCAGTCGTTACGGAGTCTATATAGAACGTACAGACAAACATTCATATTTATTTATTAGAATATTGTGTTTTGTATAAAGACTCATATGATTATCAAAATGTCATGAGGATAAAACCGCTAGGACAATTGGCAATATTATTTTTAGAATGTAACTTTTTAATGTTTAGGTTCTTGCCGGACCTAAGTACGATTTATATCTTACTAAAATCTATCTTATGATAGAAATTATTACTAAACATTGCACCGCTATATAGCGCATTTAAAACTTGTGTCACGCCTGCTAGATCTCATTTACTATCCAAAAATAATGGCAAACTTGATGTCATGTCTTTTTTGTGTTTGATATTAAAAAAAACAAAATTAAAGAAATATATATTTCAATTATTTTTCACAACTCTTTTTTTAAAGTCTTGACAACGAAAAGGCAAGCAAAGGTTGTAATTTTATATACTTACTTGCAATAATGAAAATGCTTCCTCCGCCCGTAAAGCAATCCTTGAGTAGCCAAGTGAGCGCTGAATCTCGATAAGGAACAAACCTACCGCGACCAGAACCCCCACTCACTACAACCAATTATTCATATAAATTTCCTAATAGTAAATTGATGTACAAAATTTACTTAGTTTTATTTAACTTAACCCGTTGTGGTCTTATTAAATTTAGATTATGTTCAATTAATAGCCTTAAATAAACCTTATTTTGCTTTAATTATAGTGCTTATGTATTTTTTGTGGTGTGCAATAAAAGCATTATCATTCATTCATTCATTCATTCATTCATTCATTCATTCATTCATTAATAGGAGCACCTTATATGTCCGTGTATAGGTTTCTTAAGCATTGAGGTTTTTTTAGAAAAAGTGTTTACTGGTACATCAATATTGCAATATTCGTATGGTTCATTGCCGTGGTGGCTGAGAGCAGAAATAAATTTTAAGTACTGTAAAGTGGTGCTTGCGTCCAAGCAAATGAAATGTTTCATGTTCAGTCTCATATAAGTGAAAAATTTAAGTTTTTTTGAGAAACAAATTATATTTTACCCGAATATGGGTATTTAGCATGGTTACTTAAATATTTAATATTGGATAATAGCAGGATGAACTCATATTTACTCTATTTTTTTTTTAATTAGTCAATTGTATCATAGACAAAATAAAAGCAATATATTTAGGCAGTTTTATTTATCAGCAGATTGTCATATCTATTACTGAAGAGTTAATTTAAATGTTATACGACTAAGAACAACGCATCAACCAATCTGCACTGGAGCAGCGTGGTGGATTTTAGCTCTAACCCTTCTCTCTATAAACGGAGAGAGAAGGTATATGCCTAACAGTGGAATAATAACGTTAGGCCGTTACTTTTTCTTTTTTTGTGCAGTCCTATCTGATATAATACTACTTTTGAGCGAGAATAAAGTTACTTGAAGATTATTCCACTCTTTCATTGGGCATTTTTTAAACGAATGCAAGATATTGTTTCATATCCGTATGGTTTATTACAACTACGATACAATATAGTCGTATATAGAATACAATTATAAAGTAGAAAAAATGGTGAAGAGTAAAGAAAGAATTAATATGAGTATGAGCTGTCCCTAGAAAAAGCTGTAATAGCCCAGCGGCGAGACCGTGCGACTCTTTCGAGGGGAACACGAGTTCAAACCCGGGCAGGCACCAATGATTTTTTTATTAAAACTCATGTGTCTAATTGATAATTGCAATTTATCACGCGCTTTTCGGTGAAGGAAAACATCGTGAGGATACCTGCATACCTCTAGAGAATTCTGGTGATATGTGTAACCTACCAATTCGCATTGGAGCAGCGTGGTAGGTCTTAGCTCCAACCTTTCTCTCCAGAAACGGAGAGAGGAGGCCTATTCCCAGCAGTGGGATTGTAACAGGCCGCTACCTTACTACCTATGAGCTGTCGGTAAAGTTAAGCAATTACTTACCAAGTGCTGATATGACATTGCTGAGCGCCACTAACGATTTGTTAATGTTAGATCCCTCCTTCTGACGTCCACCGCTGCCTTCCCAGCCGGACTTTTCACTACAACCATAATTTTTATTATTGACTACCTGTATCCCGCGGCGAATAGGTAGTTAATAGGCATTAAGAGTAGGATGGATGTATAGATTATTAACGATAATCGAGTTTTTTTAATTTACTAATGTTCCGCTAAACTTAACTTTTTATTTCATGAAAATCTTCTCCTGACAATAATTAACAAGACAAAAAGGAATTAGCGCAGTTATACTATCCGCTCGCGACTTTTTACGAGTATATGTCTATACATATACTCGTAAAAATGAGAAGGCTTCATCTATATGATGCCTTCTTTTGGACTTCCTGTCCCTGATTTCGTCTACGTAGGCTTCATTAAATAAAAGATCTAAGATAAAAAGTTTACATTGTCGTATAATTCACTTTATAAATAATCTTTTACAACAGATGGACGCTGACTAGTCTGTAAACATTTCCAAGCCTCACGATTCAGTAACTTGCGACCATTTTCACGTCCTCTGTCCACTTTGTTAAAGAGTTTGCTGCGCCTTCCAGCGAAGGAATCTCAATAATATTCGGTTCTTTGAACTATGTCGCGGAGTCATACTAGCATGGTAGAGGATAGAGAGCTTGAGTTAAGGGCAGGCACATTTGAATTTCTATGATAAATCGTCGTTAGAAAACCTGAATATCATTGAAAAATTCCTGGCAATCTGGCCAATCTTTACTGGAACAATGTAGTGGTCCTGCCTTGAATCGATCACTCAAAGAGAACATTTAAAACTCAGCTATTGAATATTTAACGTTTACAATTTTGCAAAAAATCTAACTTAACCTATTATTGTACCATTCAGGATTTAATGCTATCGTTTGCAAAAAAGAAAATCTATGTTTTGCGATATCTCTAATAGTGGATTATAGCATAATAATATTGTAATATAACTTTTTTTATATTATAGAACTTAAGGAATAATTGTTGATTGGCCCGATGGCGCAGTTGGCAGTGACCCTGCCTTTAGTTTCGCGGGTCCGATTCTCGCCGAGGGCCAACATTTTCTATAAACAATTTGGTGATTCTTTCAGCCTGGGTGTATATTTGTATTTAAGTATGTATTTAGAATTATACATAATAATAATAATAATGCTTTAATTATTTCTGCTACAAAAATTTTACATATAATCTTTATAATATTACAAAGATTAGTGTTAAGAAATTTAAAAAGTTCAAAATCGGTGCACTACGGAAGGAGACTGACGCCTGAACTAGGATTCCTGTATTTCAGGTCACCAGAGTCTTCCCCTCTTACAAAAAAATAATAACAAACCTAAGATATACAAAAACTTAATTATACTAGGAAAAACATTGTAAACAACTAAAATACTATAAAAACGAAAGAAAGAAAAAAAATGTGTGTATAAATTTATGGGTGTGTGTATGTATGTGGGTGTATAGATGACATGATGTATGTGTAAATTAGGTTATCGTGTTAATTAATTTCTCTGTGTCCTCATAATTCAAATTGCGGAGCCAGTTAGCTATAGATTTTTTACAAGAATATTTATTTAGTGGGTATATATTTAATGACTTATTGCACTTATTATATAAAAAGGAAGACAAGAACCAAAAGATTTTTTTACTAAATTGTGTTTTAACTTTATTTACAGTACAAACCATATGTGTTCTTCGTTTACCAGAGAATAATTTAGGATCAAAATTTAAAGAACAATGTAGTTTTAATATAGTGCATAATATGAACAATTGCCTAATTGTCAAGACTCCACAAGATTTATATAATTCTGATGTTGAATAACGCACTGGCTTGAAGGTGGCAACTTTAAGTAGTACACGTTGAGCTATTTCTAACCTAAATAAATTTGATTTACATGCCCCACCCCATGAAGTAATTCAATATAAAAACAAAGATTGGCATAAGGCATAATAAATTGTTTTGATAACATTGAGGTCTGCTATGTAACGAAGTTTCTTAAAAATATACCTTAGTTTTCTTACTTCGGATATGGCCAGAGATATGCTCTTGAAAGTTTAAATATAAAATATATGTATATATTAGTATAAATATGTATATATTTATCAGTTGTCTGTCACCCATAACACAAGTATTAAGTAACTTAATTTGGAGACGACGACCTTGTGTTAAGTGCCCTATATATTTATTTATTATTATAATTTTTTTATTGTGATTGTATAAATAAATTTTAAGTATTCCTCAATTATATTAAATGCTTGTGTATCACCATAATTTTATGATTCCTTTTGTTTGAATGTCAACTTAATACGTAGCTATATCAAACGTATAAAATAAAATTAAGGAAAAGATTTATTAAAATCATGAATAAATCAGCAAGATAGTCAACAGAAACGCAAACTGACAAACAAATATTCTATGAACTCTCAATAAGTAATAGGTGTGCCTTAAAACGTGTATTCACAAAAAATTATACATTTAGTAGTTGCAATCTTTTTAGTTAATGTTTATATTTTATTGCACAAAAACAGTATGTAATGGAAAATAAAAGATCTGCATGCAGAGACAACGCTATCACTTACAAGCGATCTCTATAATTTATGTTGTTTATGAACAGAGAATTAAAATATACGAGTAATTAAGCACATTCATCCAGACACTGGTAGCGTGTTAAATATAAAATAACAAGATGCTCTTTTAAATAGTGCATTACATCTCTTCTTTATGCATATAAAAATTGAATCACTGAATGTGTTACTTAATGCAAATCTCGAGAGCAACTCAACCGATTTCGTTAAATCTTTTTTATAATATTCCTTGAAGTATGAGGATGGTGCTTATGGAGAAAAAAAATCTTAAAAATAGCCTTCAATAGACTAAAAACAACACTTTTCTTTATTCCCATACAAGAGGTTTGTAATAATATTTAAAAGACAATTTGAACTTTAATACCATACCATAAAGTGTAAGTGGAGTTAGTAGTTAGTGGAGGCGTTCTGGGAGGAAAAGACAATTCAGTGACGATAGTATATAACAAATATTAAATCTGAAATCGTAACTGTCATTGTGATTTTTAATGATTATTATGAAGAATTTTGTCTCATAATTTTTTGATATAATGTAATCATTGACTTATTTTATCATTCAATCTTGCTTCTACCTAATCTTTCAGGTGAGCCGGTGTGCCGAATAGCAGAATAAATATTATAAAAAAATTAAAGAATCGAAGTTCGCAGGGTCAGCTAGTATATTATATAATTACTATTAATTACTACTTATCAGTAATACCTCGTTCCGTCGAATGGATTGATCGATTGCAATGAATAAACATCAATCCCAATCTTAAAGCCTCAGAGGCTGCCAGTTCGAAACCATTTGCTAATTGCCAGTATTATGGTTCCCAGTAAAGCTTTTGCTTTCATCCAGTCTCTCCGGTTACTCTATCATTAGGACTAAGAGTTTATTTAGGAGTATTATCAATTCGAAAGAAGAAAAAAATTTTTATAATTTACTTAGTATTATTAATTATTTAATAATTAATTGCTTATGCACATTATTATAATTATGCTTATGCCAGCATAATTAATTGCTTATGCACATTTATCTACATTGGTACCCTCTGACATATACAAAATAGTTTTCATTACACTTATATATATTGCATTACATACAGTAACGGTATATTATTGTATAAATACTTGTATATATTATTATTCAGCTTCTATATGTATGGATCTGCCAAATATACAAAAGCTACCGACCAAAAGCTTATTAATCTCCGGCACAAAGTAATACTTCCATTGCATCGTTTTAAATACTTTTATTACGAAATTTGAAAGCATTAATAATTAATTTCAGGATAGGCTGAATAATAAAAATAATTATGTATAATTGACTTTATTGTACATCATTTCAAGTACTAACTAGTAAGTTATAATAAAAATTAGACTTCTATAGGTTGCATATATATTAAGTGGGTTTTTTTTATAATTGTTGTAAAATTGGGAATATACGAGCGGCCATTGAACTGTCCATCCCTCTCATGGAAACTAAAACTGCTTTTCGAGTCGATAACACATATATTTCGTACAGAAATCTTTATTATTATGAAATAATAAATGCGAACGCAATTAAATCATCACATCACGAATGTGGAGCACGAAAACTAATTTGATGTTTCAAGGATTTTCAATATCCGCTTCACATAGTCACTACTACTAGGTTTCTAGAAAC
This sequence comes from Morpho deidamia, assembly GCA_947086505.1. NCBI lineage: Eukaryota > Metazoa > Arthropoda > Insecta > Lepidoptera > Nymphalidae > Morpho > Morpho deidamia. Next base: position 6,151,586 of record CAMTZC010000003.1, read on the forward strand.
AACAATTATTAACTAACTCGCTTAAGTTTGTAGGTTATTGAAGTGTCAAGGAAAGACAATGGCCACACCCTTTACCTCGATAACTTAACAAAGTTATTTCATAACTAATATATTTTTGTTAATTAATCAACCTTAACCCTTTGGCCTTCGCATTCTGCAGTCTCTCATATTTCTTGTATTTACTTGTTGTTAATCCGAAATTCAATCAGCATAAGGATTGTCAGAATTAAAGCACAATGAGACTTGACTGATGATATAAATGTTTTAACAGAGACTCTGGGAAAACTCTATATAATTCTCAATGACCTCTGAAGGATATCTACACAGGGGGATATAAAAATGAAGATCAGCAAGACGTCATCTGACTACATACACCTAAACTCAGAAGTTTATAATTTTAAAGAAAGGGCTCAAGGAAGGTCAGAATACCAAGAAAATAAAATAGTACGCGTCGCCAGTGATAACATATGCTTATGAAACTTGATGATATCTGAAGAATCATTTTAGGAGAGTTACCAAAATAGTGAATCAGTTAAGTGAGACACATAATTCGAAAACACGGTATCTGTTAGAATTCCAAGAAGTTGAGTTATGGCACAGTGTACTTGATGTTTACTTCCATAGGATTCAAGAATATTTGTAATGAAAATGACAAATTACCAACTTTTACATACTCACCGCACCAAATATTTTACAAAGATAATAAACAAACTTTAAATCAATAAATATTTAAAAGGCGTTAAGAGTAAATAAATCAAAGGGAAAATAATTGCCTTGTCGGTAAAAACCAGCAAACCTAACTGATACCAGCTTTCGCAGTTGTGTGGTAAGTAAACTAGAAAATCGCCTAAAATACAACCACTGTGACTTACACTTAGCCTTAGCTAAATTTAGATAATTACATATTTTATCTTAGCTAACGCGAGATCATGATACTATGAAATAATAATATTGATGTTTGAAGATCGATTTAAAACTTAGTTTTTAAGATCAATATTGTACAGTAATAAAATCTTTAACGTGTGTTAACACAACCACGCCAGAAAATGATGTCATTCTTATAATGTAAATTAATAGAGGATTCATTATGACCCCAAGCGCAATTCGCAAAAAAAATCGTTTTCCACATCTCTCACCGTAAAGTAAATATCAATGCGAAACATGGTTTTCAAAAAGTTCTTAATTGCATGCCCGTGGGGCCTAAACCCACCCTTGTGGTTCGTAGGTATTTAAACTTCAAAAATTACTAATAATTATATATAGGTGACCTTATAAAAGCGTTATTAAGACAAGCTCTGTATATTTCTCGTTACCTGCCGGCGAGATCAGCTAGATGTAGCTTGCAATATGGAGTGGCTAATTCCAGGAGAGCGTGGGACCTAGACGAAGCTGCATTACGTTTGGTAGCAGCCGTGCGACGTCGCCGTATGCCTTCGGTGACCACAGTCAGTAGTGACTCCACGTCATGAACTGTCACTTGGCGAAGATCTAAAAAAAATAACATCGAAAGAAATAATAAAATTATTTTGCTATAACCCGCGATTGCGTTATCTCATTTGATTTTATATAAAATATTCAGATCCAGATCTATAAAATCCAGATTCATCCAGATTCTATAAAAATATTTAAAATAGCATTGCGTACATATGTATTACGTACATGATAACAAAAACGTTAAAAATAATGTTATGCAAATATATATTTGGATAAGGATTCGATAGTATGGAACCCATTTCTGGAAGCAATGTATACATACATATAAAGTATGCTAAATAATTTATAGTTCTAGACATTACTTTACCGAGGTGCATAATACAGAAAATTATGAATTATTTTGTTACGAGCCCTGTTAAAGCAAAGTGATTCATTAATTTTCAAGTATGCTAATTCAATTCGCTCGATGGAATCGTATATATCCTAATCTATCTGTAGCCTAATTTATTAATTTAAAGACAATTTATATATAGCCTAAAATGATTTTATATCACCAATTGGAACGCGCTAGCGCAGAGGAATTTCTAAAGTTTCAAAGTTGGAGACTATAGCACAGAAGCTCTGTCAAACTTGGAGAACATAGTCGTCAGGGCAGAACCACAGCTTAGGCCGATGTGTGGAGAAGATCGTGAAAGTGACTAGTTATCATGCCCTTATGTGTTTGGCCAGAACCAACCGACATCAGAAACCTGTAACTACGTCTTTGTCGATGAAGACTTGTATATCTACACTTATTATAAAACAAAGTCCCAAAAAGCTGTCTGTCTGTATGTAATCGATTTTCTCCAAATCTACTGAACGGATTTTTGTACGGTTTTCACCAAAAGATAGTGCAATACTTCCGGATAGTTTAAGTAAATAGTAAATATCGGTATTATGTAAATTATGTTGAAGAGTTTGTGCAGTTGTTAAAATACTTACTTGCTGGGAGCTTCAGTAACGTGCGCTGCGTAAACCAGCAGAGATACGCTAAAGTAATGAACAAGAGAATTGTAGATCTATAAAACTACTATAAAAAGTCCGTGATAGCATGTCTCTATTTCTTATGGTTAACTCACAATAAATACTTTTATGTTTAAAATTTGAATTTTAGAAAAAATTGTGCCACGCTGAATTCCACACAGGCGAAGCCGCTTATACAGCTAGTATACAATGATTTTTTGTTGGCGATTATGAATTAATTAAGCGTCAGAGTATAAGACACTTTAAGGACAAGTCACGCATTTATACTCGTAAATACTTACTTTGTACGTAAGGCCCTTTAGTGGGATGCTCTCTGACACGCAGATCCTTCTGAGTATTGCCTTTCCTTCTTGGAAGTGAATTGACAGGCAGTATTTCGCCCACTAAAAGATCATGCACTCGTTCATTGTATATCTCCAAAAAGCTATGGACAAACAATAATAATAATAATAAATATATGGGACATTTACACACACGGTCATCCGTCCCCAAAGTAAGTAACTTAATACTTGTGATATGGGTGACGGACAACTGTACATATATAAGTTTAAATACATACTTAAATACAAATACACACCCAGGCTCGAAGAACCAACAATTTGTTTATAGAAAATGTTGGCCCTCGGCGGGAATCGAACCCACAACCCGCGGAGCTGAAGGCAGGGTCACTACCCACAGCGCCAACGGGCCAGAATCGTTTCTTAGCGTTAAAAGTGAGGTCAGCAGTATATTATTGAAGTCATTCGTTTATTTTATTTGTTTAGACACAGACAACATCATGTACTGTGTACCTAGGTCGTTAATCTAAATTCCAGACATTTGTCCTTCAAGCCAATCTTGTGTTGCTCGACAATAGTGATTACGCGTTAACATAAAATCCTGTGTTATCATTAAGGCGCTGAACAGAGCTGGCGTAAATTCAGATTTCGGCATATAAGCCACGCCCACAATTTCTGCGACGGCGTAGCGACAAACTTAATTTTTTAACACCCATTGTAGGTGTACACTATTTTATCCAAACTTTTTTTGTACAATTTATGTAAAAAACTTATGTCTAATTAATCTTATAAAACTAAGTATGCTGAAACTATAACTAACCACCTAAAAAAAGACATATTATCAACAAGGAATAGTCACAAAAGGCGGCAGCTAGCGACACACGTCCGTATAGCAGCGCGCCTCAGCGATCACTGTCTATCTTCGTAGATGTAAAAGAGAAGCGAGACGATGACTCGTTTCAGTTTTGCTATTTTCTAAAAAATATTTAATTTGAATGAAATATCTTAGTTAATTCAAAATTTAAATCTTACATTCTCTTTATATTATAATGATTTATTAGTCTTATTAATTTTACCAATTTTTGTTGATAAATATTAGAGATATTTACGATCAAAGTAAAAATCAGAGGTCTATTTACCAATTTTTTTTATCGAAAAAAGTATCGTAATCATGTTTTGAAATATTACATTCTCTCTGAGATACGATGTATATTAACATATATTTTTCTTTTAATCGTCATCCCTATAGCTTTTGTTAAAAACGTGTTTAAAGTCAGCCTATTTGGCTCTGTTCAGCGCCTTAATCCATTCAATAGGATGTAATGATTGTCTAGTCATCCTGCGATCGCCAACCTAACATGTACTTTATCCCGCCGACATGATGATGATAGTATTTCATGATTATTATTTTTTTAATTAATCACACTTTAAAATAAAGAATATGATAAAATTATTATGAAATTATATTATCATTTAAAAAAAATTAAAGTTACAGCCTGTTACTATCTCACTGCTGGGCATAGGCCTCCTTCCCGTTTCTAAAGAGAAGGTTTGGAGCTAAGACCTACCACGTTGCTCTAATGCAGATTGGTAGGTTACAATGTCGCTGGAATTATTTAGAGATATGCAGATTTCCTCACGATGTTTTCCTTCACAGAAAATTTTTATTACATAAATAATTATGAATACAGTACATGTCGCAAAAGAAGTCGCGGGCAGAATTAGTATTACATAAAACTGGTTTTTGAAAACAAATTACGAAGTAAGTACAGTAGATTTACGTAATCTTCTTCTTTGGTTTATCGTTGAAAAATATATAACAAATAACCGAAAGTTTAAACACCTTTTCGTACTGTGACACGGACAGACACCTGGCTAGTGTTGCTAAAAGTTTTATGAAAGATTAATATTTATAACGAGATAATAGACAATGTAATTACAACTTATAAGTCACGATTATGACTCATACGCTGATTTTTACCTTACTTTAAAGTAATCTAAAGCTGGATAGCCCAGCGGTGAGACCGTGAGTGCGATAGACTCTGCCGATAGGGTCACGGGTTCAAACTCTCGGCAGGCTCCACTTTTCCTGTTAAAACTTATGTCCAATTTATGATGACGTGTGTCTAATTGATAATTTTAATTTATACGCTTTTCGGTGAAGGAAAACATTATTAGGCAACGTGCATATCTTTAGGGAGTTGTGGGAATATGTGTTACCCATCCGCATTAAAGCGACCAGCTCCAACCCTTCTCTCCAAAAACGGAGAGAAAGAAACTATGCCCAGCCGTGGGATAGAATCAGGCCGTTATTTTTAACAACTAATCTAAATTGGGTTAAAGAATCGGCCATCAAAGACATTAATGAAGTAAAAAAATAAAATAGTAAAAATTAATAAAAACTGCCAACTTTAATGTCAATTTTTTTTTTCAATAAAGCCTTCGAAGGGTTTTTTAAAGGACTCATCATCTCACGCTTCTATGCAAAAATATAATTGGCATAATACAAACTTTGCGTGTATAAACTATTTTATAATCCTTCTAATTAGACGTACCAAATAAAACTATAATAATAACAATGATATTTTTCAATAAACTGAATTCAAAAAATATACAATAAGTGCAACGCGTCGTAATTATAATGAAAACAACACATGTATGTTTACCTTTGTACCCGCCTTCATTGTTAACATAGATAATACACTATATAGGGTACATATTGTAAATATCATTTAACGATGTGAAGAAACTTGTAAAGAGCTATTAGAATAAATAATTTAAAGTATTTTTTTGTATTAGCAAAATATAACTGGCATATATGCAATATAGTAGTAGCAAGTTCTTTTTAAAAATAGATCGGTTTGAAGGATTGAGATTTCAGATTACAAATTGTTTAGTCGTATTAGCACTCTTTATTGATAATCTAGGAATTATTGCTGATCTAAAATCTGTAGATTTTGGATTAGATCGATTATCAATTTCGGTCCTAAATAGCCTGGGAACAACTGTGTGATACTTTAATTTAATGTTAAATCCTTTTATATATCCCTATGAGAAGAGATTTTATTACCCAAAAAGCTCAAACAACCTACCGCACTCCAGTGAATTAGTGGCCAAATTACCCAGGATATAAAGATTAGCTCATAAGACACATTTTACATTTAATACTTAAACATATGGTTATTATTTTAAACGCGTTGTGTTTAAAAAACCTAAAAACACCCGGAATTCAACTGCTTTCATTAGTATTTATCATTTATTTATCACAACTTTATTTACTGAAAAGTTTATAATGTAAATTACTTAAAAATATGTACGATACAAATATAACGAAATTTTTATGTTCCCTCGTACACTGAATAAGTAATGCATGAGGATAATTATGGATTCGACTACATTATTAAAACTTACCTATTGTAATATGAAAGTTACAATGAAACTACTAAGAACTTATTCACAGCCTAACACTGAATACATGTGACTAGGGCGGGCGGGACGCTACTCGCAAATAATCCCACCAAGCGTGAAGCCATACTAAGCTTTAGTAAGGTGAAAGAGCTATTCGACAAAATCTGTGTTCGTGATAGTAGCATTTAATTCGATTTTTTGGGTGACTGTAATGGAAAACTGACACATTAAAACCTCCCTCTTTCACCTTTGCCACCTAAATAGTACCAAACTAAATCGCTTATCTAAATTATTTTACCTAAATCGTAAAAATTTTAGGCCTAGCAGGCAGCTAGATTATAAAAGTATATAAATGATCTTGTTTAATGAAACAATTTTATATTAGCGAAACTTACGTGTACCTTAAGAATTATATATGATTTTTTATTTACTATATTTCTAATAAATACATTACTGTTTTTAACAGTTTTTGGTAATGGTATTAATTCGATCCTGGGGAACAAACAAGATGTAAATTAAATTATTTGATAAGAGGTTTATGAGAAATTTGTGTCACATTTTATAAAATTAAATCAAAATATGCCACATAAAAAATATGTCAAAATATACGCCGTGTGGTATCCGGCAAAATAGAATAGACCACCCTCCTTTCATACCGAGGGGCCGTAAGAGGCGACTAAGGTATGTGTCGTGTGGTATCCGGCTGCATAGAATAGACCTTCCTCATTTCTTACCGAGGTGTCGTAAAAGGCGACTAAAGTAAGTTGACGTCAGGCAAGCGGCCGATCGTAATACGTAGCCATATCATGCGACAACATGTTTGTAACATGTTGTGCCGACCCCACTTAGAGTGGGATAAGGGCAGGAGAATGACGATAATGATGACTCAAAATATATAATTCTGGTGTATATTGTATGTATGGATACAATAGGAAAACAATTAAATGACCTGATAGACGCAGGAATTTCAAGAAGGTGCCGCACTTAAAGAGGCAATGGTGCTTGATCTTTCATTAGGCAGACAGACCATCTCAAAAAGATCGCAGAGAGACGGTGGAAATACTAAGAGGAGACCTAGGTCTAGTCTTCTTGTGTAGCCTTCCATCAATTCCAAACTAGGAAAATAAATTATTGAATTAAATGCCTAATAATTTAACTACATTGCTTCATTAATTTTGTAGCCTATTGTAATTCACAAGGCACATTACTACAATGCAAGCAAATGGAAGGAGCTAAAACTACGCTTATATGCTTCCTCGTGTGCTGCAGTGGCTTTAAGTGGTAATTAACTACTGTAACCAGTGAGATAAATATCCTCATAAATTATTGATTAAAAAAAATCGAGCAAATATGCGGGACACGAAAACTTGCTTCACGCAAGCGTAGCGTGCAAGATTCGTACATTAAATATGGATTTGGGCTAACTTCTGACACCCTTCGTGGAAACAAATAGTCGCATTGTATAACGCACATGCATTCGTAACTAAATACTCGTGATTTTAAAGAACCTATTGCATCTACCCATCGTTTAAATTGCCGATGTCAAATGCAAATTTCGCTAACATTCATCCGCTTGTACATAAAAATTCTGCAAACTATGTTACTTGTCCACATATAGGTTTAAATAAAGTTTAAGAAATATATTTAATTCATAAAGCATATTACATATATAAATGATAAAAATACTTTTATTTGAATATCCTTTCAGCTTCATACAAGACAGTCATTTCGGTAAGAGCAACACTCCGAACCACTGGTAGCTTCATTATTAATAGTGATCCTTGACGTTTCGAAAGTACTTGAAAAAGCTTATCTGGTACAAACATTATTTGGATTTGCTTTGATTATACTAACATGCTTTAATTTTATCTAACGATGAAATGAATCACAATCGTACAAATAAAAGTTGTCATCGTAATATATGGTTTAAAAATCGCTTAATTATTTTGAAAGATATATCTAGAACACATTGTAAATTTTTGATATATCAGATATTGTCCTACCATTGATTACCATCTTACGGCATTGACCATCATTTGAATATAGTTCGAATTATTTTTTTTATAGTTAGAATTTGTTTAGCATTACATACATATTCTTTTATCGCGAATTTTTGTACAATGGCCCTCTGCAAAGTAACGCCTAATTCTATAAATAATTAAAAAAAAAGTTATTAAAACACGTAATATAGCCAAATATGAGTTATAAATATATTTTCAAGTTTTCTTTGTCTGTTTTGCTTTAAGATAATTTACATTTTTTATGTCTAAGTTTCTAATCTATATCAAGCCAAAACACTAAATATTCAAATCCCTAGGAACGTTCAATATCAATGTCAAACACATCCACTTTACTGGAATTAAAGTCAAATATTTAGGACTATCAATGACCCCATTGTCCTAATACCGCTAATACTGCTTACTTATTAGTCTCTTTGTTATTCTATCGCCACTAAAATAGTTCTAAAAATGTTTGGAATTGATCCATTTATTGGTTTTCAGGGTTTGGAGTGTTTTTGGGAGAATTCAAAATTCATAATATCCAAATTTCTCCACTTTGCCCAGACGTCAAATATTTAAGGACACTATTTCTGTGTTTCTTACTTTTACCTATATATTTAATACAGAGAAATAGATTAAACGGACGTAAAATTATTGCTTAAATGACGGTGCCATTAGCCGTTACTTAAGTAATGCAAATATTCAAAGGTGAATTCCTTTGAGACGTTCGATTGTTTTTGTCATACAAAAAAACTGTTAATTCTTTCCAGTACCAGCTAACTAGACGTAAAGAATACAATAAGCTATTAAATCACTGCAATCGTTTTATTTGTTCCTTCACAACTTCAGGTCGCAGCACGCATCATATTAAGTTAGAATTGCTATAAAGATACGTAACGCCGTCTATTCAAGGGCAGATAGTCACGCAAACCTTACACCCCCGTCTATTAATGTTTATCACCACTAATATCTACATACTATTATGTAAGTATTTTTATCGGTAACAGTATTCTAGATAATCTTTTTATTTGATTAGTTCGGAAAGTATTCTTAAGTGTTGCGTACTTACATAGTTCAAAATTAATCATAGCGTTATTTCACTATAATCTGATATAAAGCTATAATAATTAAATTATTATACCAAAATACTTGATTGAAACTTGATTCATGTATGTTACATTTATGTTTAAATATTTATATACTAATAAAACCGTTGTTTGTTTCCCAAATAAAGATAAAATAAAATATATTAATAAAATACTCTCACATAAATATAGATGAACACCAACATTTTACCGTTATAATAAATTTCCAAGAATTGTTTTTAGTATATTATAATTCTCTCATTGATTTTCTAATAAATATAATTATGCAAATAAATTATAGTTATGGCGGAAGTAGCGATAGACCTTTCAGGCGATTGAGTACACGTGATCTATCGAAGTTTAAATATAATCCTTTTAGATGAGACGATTTGGTGAGTGACTAGTTACCATCTGTCATAAATATAGGATTAGAGGACTATTTTTGATGCTGGAGCCTGATGAAATAATTTAGTCTCTAACATTGTATAATCCTCCTGCTTCCAACACGTTTCCTGCATCCTCTTGGCATAGAGTTGGAGCTTAGACCAGCTCAAATTTAATACGGCTAGGAAAGTTACTAATAACCTGGTTTCACTCCAGAGTTAAAACGCTAATACAGAAACCCTATTATACTATTGAGGATTACTTAGACGATATGAATGCGTGGATATAGCTACTCTTCGACCCTGTACAAGACATTAATAACTATATGTAACTAGTAAATAAATAAATAAATAAATAAATAAATAAATAAATATATCGGACATTTACACACACGGTCGTCCGTCCCCAAAGTAAGTAACTTAATACTTGTGTTATGGGTGACGGACAACTGGTAAATATACTACATATATAAGTTTAAATACATACTTAAATACAAATACACACCCAGGCTCGAAGAACCAACAATTTGTTTATAGAAAATGTTGGCCCTCGGCGGGAATCGAACCCACGACCCGCGGAGCTGAAGGCAGTGTCACTACCCACAGCGCCAACGGGCCAGTCTTAAGAATTATTCTTTGAAAAGAGCAACCGCCGAGTTTCTTGCTGGTTCTTCTCGGTAGGAACAGCTTTCCAAACCAGCAGTAGATGTTTGACGATTCAAAAGCACTTGTTTACAAGTTTACTTGAATAAAGAATATTTTGAATTTGAGAGTTATGATTTGTTCTTATCATTTTCCTTCGCCGCAAAGCGACACCGCGAATTGAAAAAATAAATAAAAACGTAATTGTTTTAAAGCTCTTTGGTCTATATAAAAAAAAGGTCTTACAACAGAAACATGTTATCAACGATTGAAAATGAGTTGCTTGAGGGTCATTTTCTTCGAGAGTTTAAAGCAATAGATGCCTGAAAATTAGCTTCTCAATATATTTACTAATAATTGTTTATTAACAAGAACAATTAGTTTCCGGCCCCGGGTTTGTGTACTTACTTAAAAGTGGTAAGTCTTGTGTAGATTTTGGCAAAAATTTTATAATATAATTTCCCGATCAACATTTGTCATTACTGATAAAATAGAAATTATAAAAAGACAATATTGAACAATTGAGGATTATATAAATAATAAACTCCACCTAATACATTGGCATAAGATAATAATGACGACATTTCATAAATTTATGAAACTTTATTTTGAAGAAAAATCAATCTATGAAGAGTTCAGTTTGATCACTCCATAAGGTCTTATTTCAGAAAACATTAGTATAGTTTAGTTTATTATGCAGTTTGTATAGTTATTTTGCCCTTTACCTAGGTTGAAACATTTGCAAAACATAATGTGAAGCAATTTGCTGACAAATCTGACAAAATTGCCGCGTACAAAGGCATTGAACGGCATTCAATTTCATTGTAGTTGCGATGTGAAACAGTTCAATCTAGAAAGCTATTCTAGTGTTTTCGATTTGTTCCAAATTATACGTTAGCTTTGAAAGCTTTTTATGGGAAAGTATATTGCAAAAGCTGTAATCATATATCGAAGGTAAATATCTATAGAAATAACTTAGAATGAGCTTTTTTTATAAAGGCATTCTTAATAGATTTAAATGATCTGGCAAACAGGTTCGGAGAATAGTTAATTCATTATAATTTGATTGATGGCAAGACATTTATTACACGACGGTAAGCAGGTATATTTTTATTAGAGAGTATTAGAGACACTGTTTATAATCCAGTTCGAAGGACCATGAACGGTCTATCGTGTACTCCCTAAATATTAGCGAATACGAGAGATATTTGTTGAATTCGTAAGACTTCGAATGTTAAGCAAAATATCTCAATTATTTGTAGTTTTAAAAAAGGAAAAAAAATTGCGCGAGTCAATTTTAAACAGCGCCATTTATATTCAAGTAGTTCAAAATCCTTATAAGATTAGCGGGGTAGCAGTCTCGCACAGAGATTCAGACGACTTTTAGCCATGTACTAATTGGATTATTCATACAATGTTCGACTCCGATACTGCCGGATTAGGGGAAAACAAGTAAGGATAAGAATGTCAAAAGTAAGTGGTTTATTATTCACCAGGACTATGACACTTATTTTTTCATTTGCTGTATTGTAAAAGTATAAAAGTATATACGTAAATGTATATAACTAATATACTTTTACGAGGTCCTTCAAACTTTATGTTATATCTCATGCTAATTTGCCAATACACCTTAAATCTTTGCCTTTAAAGTTTGATTCGTATTATCCCTAACTTTGGAGTGTATCTCTAACAGACGATAGAGTAGTAGCAACGTTTAAAATGGGTTACTAAGCAAGAACTTTGTTTGCTATATTTATGGCAAATAAAGCTTCTGTATGAACGAGCACTCTAATTAGTCCTCCAAGCCGGACAATAATAAGAAACTTATTTATTTATGTAGAACTAATGAACACCTTTTCCAAAGACGATCTTTAATAAAAGCCATAGACGCCTAATTTTTAGATTGTTCTATTGTAGTGTATGTGGGTTGACATGTGTGTATCTTACCTTGTATATTTATATACTAGACACAAACATGAATATCCTCACACTAACTCACACTCACACTTATGTACAAAGAAACATTACACAGTCAAAAGCGCACACATGTGGAGTACACGAGAGCCCTTTGGTGAAAGTGGATGTGTAGTGACATGTTTTTACTTGTAGTGCGTGTTTGAGCGTGAGCCATATTCATACAACATTAATATATTAATACATCAAAGTAAACACTACATCTATATATCACGGTATTTGCTGGTGCTGCAAGGACAAACATGTTTAAGTTATACATATAATATGTGCTTAATCAATTGACGATGCTCTTCACGATGAAGAAAAGAAAAAACTTGAATATATCTTAATGCTTAAGATATTTATATACCAATTTGCTCGGGAGACATGGTATAGGTATATTAAACGGTTGTAAATTAAAGTCTTTACCTGACAGTAATATCGAAAGGGGTTGTATCAGCCATAGCCATACAAATCCGCGGTATCAAACCAGGTTGCGCTGTTGTGCCCATCATAGTATGGGTCTTCCCCGTAGCACTTTGACCGTAGGTAAGGACGCATGCTGACTGTCCGGCCGATATACTGCTTAACGCCTGACGTCCAATTTGCTCAAACACCTATGAACAAAGGTTAAGTATAATTAAAAAGGCCAGATCAATCAATAACTTCTAAGTTTATCGATTTTATTATGTACAGTCCATTTTGTGCACCGATCTCAACCTGTCTCTTGTACTGTAACGTAGGGGTTGTCTGTAAGAGATCACTTTTGGTGATAAGACCGCCATTGCATTTCTGTTTGTTCTTATTTCTCTTGTGTTTGTTTTCTGTTTACTTGGTGTGCAATAAAGAATTATTATTATTATTAACTTCTCTTTATAAGCTATATAGCTTTTCATCACGCGTTTAAGGTGAAAGAAGGCGCCGTGAAACTTGCATATCCCCTAAAAATGGACAGTATATGTATTAAAACAGCGTGATTGATCTTAACTCAAATCGTTCTCTACGAAAAGAGAATAGCCTTATAACAGGATTCTGGATTTAGCTAATCTTCGACCTTGCACAAGATTGATATGACGAAAAAAAGTATAGGAATTACATTTTGAAAAGAGCTACCGCCGAGTTGCTTGCTGGTTCTTCTCGGTAGGAGTAATTTTCCGAACCAGCGGTATAGTAGAAGATTCATAAGCACGTGTTAACAAGGTTTACTTGAATAAAGAATATATTGAGATTGAGTTTGAAAATTAGGTTTGGAACTGCTCAATGTATATTACAATTTTTATATCACACACAACATAAAGAATTAATAAAAAATGGTATATTTAATATTATATTCCTAAATTTAACTACATAACTATAATATTATATATACCTTTTCCTGCGACCCGTAGTTCAGATAAGAGGACGCGCACGCGCTGTCGAATGTGTAGTCAGCATAAAAACGGCGCACGCGTTCACGACTATCCCCGGCACCTGAAGCGCTCACCTACAAAATATGTGGCTCCTTATCACTTAATTATTACTAGATAGTATGTAGTTACTTAGATAGCTATACGATGAGACCGTGTAAAACTTTCCGGGTGTCACAGGTTGAATGAGATTTCCTGTTAAAACATATGTGCATAATTCATATGCACATATGTTTTAACAGGAAAGGGTAGGTAATGGATGGAATATATTATTCTACTTATTTAAATAATATTTTATCTTGTAATGTAAAATATATTTTTACATTTCTATATGAATACTTATTTTATTTAATTTAAGAAAATAAATAAAGAAATAAATTTCAAATATTAAAGATTCATTTTTTTTAAGCAAGTGCATATTCACGAGCTAATATTGTAGTTCCAGTTTCAGAACATATCGTAAAATTTCACATTCATGCTCATCATAAAAATAAACTTTTATTATTTTTTGTCTTAGCAGGTTTCGTAAACAAAAAGAAAAACATCCTTTTTTCGACAATTAACAATAAAAAACCACTATACTACATAAATATTCTTTTTGGTGAATTATTTATATTTTAGTTACTTAAAGCTCCAGTTCATAAAAAAGTATATTAATAATTATATATTAGTAGTATATATGTATTAATTACATTAACTTACTTTTATATTTGTAATGGTTACTGTCTTATCGTCGATCACACTGACAACTTGCACTCGATCTTTATCCGATTTAAGTTCTCTAAAAAAAATATATCAACAACTTTTAAAGAATTAAGATTGAAAATGTTAATTTGGATCAGTATTAACTTACTTATCTGTGAAAGGCCTAACTCTTATAGCTAATTTCACATTCGACATTTTATTCTAGCAATGAAAGAAAAAAACCTTCTGTAGAATTTACAATTTCAAATCTTGAAATATTAATCCGTTTAAAAAAAGTAATCACAAAAGCTTCATTCGTTCGAAATCACCAAGACTGTGTTTTTATGGAATGTAAGTAGCTATTTTAAGCTGACGCCTGCCTAAAGGAAGGTGGGTAAATTAAAAATAGAATTGTGATCCTTAGTGTTGAGAAATATCTACATATATCTAAGAGGTTCTTATATGTGAAGAATTTGTTGTGTTATAGATCAGAAAGTACCCACTTTTCGTTATCCTTACAAGTTATATAAGAGTACACCGCTGTGTCTCTTTGTCTGTCTGTTCAGGACAACTCAACGTCTTTTCAAGGAGTTTTCACCACTGGTCAGAATGAGTCCCAACTAAGGTTTTAGTGCATAATTTTTCAAATTTATCAAAAAGAAAAAAATTAAAGTCGGCTGTAAGCTATTAAAACACTGAGATATGAGATATACAATTATAACCTTCTTTTATAAGGACAAATAAGTCCGCGATTGCAAATCAAACTTAAACTACCATACTTTATTATGTTGCTTTATTATTTTTGTATTGCCTCATTTTGCAAAAATAACAAAGTAGCATTTTAAAAACAATGATAAACTACAAACAGAAGATACAATTGTGTTTTAGAGTGACATTAGCTTTAAAACTCCTATGGAGGCCACATAGAACAATTGTGGCTGGGAAAATTGCATTTGCGTGGCCTACTCTTTGCTGAAATTTTCACAATTTACCGACGCTGAAACAGCAAAATCTTTTTATATGTTTAGTTCGATTGCGTTATGTCTTACGGAATAGTGCTATGAGATAAATGTACAGATATTGCAAAATCTGTGTATAGCAAAAGAGAGTCATTACATATTTGCATATGGCCAATTAGGTATTCTTTAAAACCACGCGATTCCCCGCGAGAGAAGTTTGGGAAAATAAGTGATTTTACATCAGCTATTTTTAGTAATATAAAAATTTAAAGCATTATAAAATATGACGATGTACATAATAGACAAAGCAGAAACCGTTATTAGTTTGCACTCTTCACTACTCTGCGAAAAGTACTAAGTAATCTGTAGTTCTGTACAATCAGTTTATCAAATGCCATATCATATGCCTATCATTTTCGTATGATTTTCGTAATTTCAAGAAAAAACAAGTTTTCACTATTCGTTATTTTGTTGTGATACACGCAACTTTAATCGAAACAATTTATATTATGTGGTAACATTTTATTGTTCGTGTTGTATCATTAAAAACTAAGTGGAAGCAAAACCAGAAGGTAATATTTTATTTGTTTTAAATAACATTTTTTTATTTTGTTTTTATGATATCTGCACAATAACACTTCTCATAAATTCAATTCTACCTTCAATTAATATCTTACATGCACATTCATTTTAATTTTACTTGCTTAAATGAATTCACTATTGCATGATGTCTAAAATTGATTTAACGTAACAACTTAAAATCAACTGTATTAACTTTATGTTAATCCAACTATATTGTCGTTATTTTAATAAGCAGTTATTTCATTGATGTGTGAATGTTTAGATAAACAGTGTTATACATAGGTTTCCACGAGAAACACACAGTGATGCTTGAATTCCTTACTATCTCTTGACTTTACCTAGCGCGGATTCAACTTAATATTAGGTCATATTACAAGGGACTACGATTAGAACATTTAAAATTAATGACATTATTTATTATTAATTAGTATTTTTATAATTGGACACATTTATAAAAATAACATATAGACTTTCAAAAGCACTATAATTTTAACCTAAAAAGTTATCTATGTATACAGCACTTTTTAGACATCATAGTGAGATTCAATTAAATCATTAGCTGGTATCTAGCTCTGGTGCTAATAAACAGTAAACTAGAATCAAAAGAAGTTATTTCTCATATTCATCCTTCAGCAGTCACTCTGTAAAAAGGGGTTTTTTTTTTTATTTTAAATAATTTATAGAATTAGGCGTTACTTTGCGGAGATCCATAATACAAAAGTAATAATAAAATTATTTTGCTATAATCCGTGATACAGTAAATAGAAAAAATATATAGTGCTAAATGTATAGTGGACTATACGTTTTTTTTTCCATACCCGTTACATGCAGGATTCGTAAAAACATATGCACAAACCTCCACCACTTCCACCACAATACACAAGCAATACACAGGTTCACTATCACAAACTCAACAATCGTTTCGCCCCGCAACCGAAGCATCATCAGGAGATAGACTCCACGACAAAATCGCAAAGCCTTTGCGAGTTTGTGATAGTGAACCTGTGTAGTGCTTGTGTATTGTGGTGGAAGTGGTGGAGGTTTGTGCATATGTTTTTACGAATCCTGCATGTAACGGGTATGGAAAAAAAAACGTATAGTCCACTATACATTTAGCACTATATATTTTTTCCATTTACTGTATCGCGGATTATAGCAAAATAATTTTATTATTACTTTTTTTTCATTTCACTTAACATCTGACTCTTATTCTATGACAATCAATTTTGGAAAGAGGGGATTAAGCTTAGGATTTGCAGGTTACACATATCTCATGAATTCTCCAAATATACGCAGGTGGTCACTATGTTTTCTTACACCAAAAAGTATGTGATAAATTGCAAATATGAATTAGGGACATAAGTTTTAATAGAAAAACTCATTTTTGTCTGCCTAGTGTTTACACCCTTAACCCCTTTGAAAGAGTCACATGGTCTCTCAGATCAGGAACCAAAGCTTGTTGATATATTTACTAGTATTTGTTAAGAATATTTAATGTGCTATTTAATGATGAACTACACTAACACAAAAATACATACATATGCAAAAATAAAGATCAGAGGGCAAAAGATAAGCTGATGTCTTATTATATTTAAGTTCTATTATTACTTAAATCATTCTTTCATTCATCTTCATTTGCATAACTAAGAAAACACTAAGATTTTATCTTCTGACTATATTAAAACCCGATGTAACCTTTGCTTTACCCTATGTATGACTGAATGCTATTATGTCTTTTTCAATGACAAGTGTGACAAACATTCAACATCACTCTTTCGTTTAAGATGTTTGTTAGACGGTTTACCCGTTCAATATGGAATACATTGAAAGTAGAAAAGAGATATTTATCATCAGAACCAGCTAAGCCTGAACTAAAGAATGTTGACAGTACTGTGGAGCCTGTGCAGGTAAATATTTGACATCATTTAATAGCAAAATAAGAAACTTAATTTCTATATGGTAGTCTCATACTATATGGTAGTTTTAAGTCTCTATAAAATATTTTAAAAAGGAACATATTTCTAATGGGATGACATGACATTTAGACAATAAAATATTAATTTTATAAACAGTTATTTTTAACAACCATATTTTGTATTTTTTTTTTTTACTTATATGATGATATGATAGTTTATATACAAGCCAATTACTCTATGGAAATTTGATAAAATCAAAAAAAGTTGGTAGCTATCAAGAAAAATACTTATTTTTTAAAGTTTTCATTTACACTTTTGGAGTTATATAAAAAATTTGCAAATAAGAATTAGGTGTCATATTCAACACCAGTTATAAAAATGATTAGGAATAAGAAATTGTAGTGGATATTTACATAAATACAACAACTTTATAGCAGTGGCATTATCATTTAAGATTAAAACCTCCATTTTAATTTAAAATTTACATAGAATATATGATCAAGTAGCAATAAAAGAAAAAAATACCATGTTATTATAATATCAATGTAATAGATGACTTTAATGGAGAAAACATTAGACTGTCATATGAACTTCTGGCGCAAAAAGTTAAGTTGTATGAGAAACTAACACTATCAAATTATATAGTAAATTATATTTATTATATATAAAGTAGAGTGTTATTAATATTTATAAAATTCATGTGTTTATAGAAAATTCCATCAACCTATTATTTTAATCATCATTTTACACAAGGTTAAATGCAACATTAATAGGATTATCAGCACCTATGACAACCAACAGATACAATTATTAATTTATCACTAGAAATAAATTATGAATGTCACAAGAAATAGCGACTTCTTCAGTAGATACTTTTTTGACGTGACCAAATTTAATTGAGTTGATACATTGTAATTCTTATTTCAATGCCACATGACATCAAAGCACGAACTGTTAAAAAACTATTATAGTAATATCTTGGTTTTCCAAGTTATGGGTATCTTTATCACTCACTACAGTTTTCTAGGCAGTATGCTATGTTTTATTATATTTGCCATAAAAAAAACCAATTTATTCAATTATTTCACTTTAATATTAAACGATATATTAACTCCTTAGAAGTTAATAACTTCTCCTTTACAGTTACTAATTAAAACCTTAGGTAAATATTTTGTGATATTATTTCTATTTAAATTTAGGCTGAAGCCCTTGACAAAGATATTTGTCTGCTGGTTGATGAAAAGGACAACTTTATTGGTACAGCCACTAAACGAGAGTGTCATAAAGTGGACTCAAATGGGAAAGTTCTCTTACACAGAGCATTTAGTGTGTTCCTGTTCAACAAGAGAGGAGACATGCTCCTACAAAGGAGATCAAGCCAGAAAGTAAAAGATTTATAAATTTATCTTAACTAATTTTTGTGTATAGACTTTTGGTATTCATATACTTACGTAATATATGTAGGGTTAAATTCTGCTATTAGTTTTTTGGGCCTATTTTGGTTTTAAGTGTAATTTCATGACAGAGAACTCTATAGGGTTCTCTTGAGTTTAAACTAGTACAGCAGACCCAATACTTCTGATATCAGTATTTCCGTTTTTTAAATATAAAAATATCAAATATAAATTCTAATAAGTTCTAAAGTAATGTTACTATCCCATTGCTAGACAAAAGGCCTCCTATTTCCTATTTGTAGAGAAGGGTTCTAGCGTAAGCGTAAAACCTTTGACGCTGCTCCAATGCGAATTTGCAGGTTACACATATCCCAAGCATTCTCCTGAGATATTTAGGTTTTTACACGATGTTTTCCTGCACCGAAAAGTGTGCGATAAATTACAATTATCAATTGACATGTAAGTTTTTAATGGAATGACTCATTGGTGCCTGGAGTTTGGACCCGTAACCTCTTGAGAGAGTCGCACGGCCGCACTGATATAAAAATAATCTTGAATTATTATATTTTGCAATAAACTTCATATAGTTCAGCCGCGACTGCTTTGTGAATTCATAATGTCTAGTCGCTAATCTAATAAATCAGGTTTTATCATTGTCAAAATATACGTGCCGAAAGAAAATTTGCGAATCACTTTACTAGTTATAAGAAACTAGATGTATGATGATTCGAACAAAACCCTGTGCATTGCGATGATTAAGGAAACGTCATTTCCGTCAAATTTAAACTGAAGTTTTTTGAACAATGAGTGCCAACGTTCACAGGTAACATATCCTGATTATTACACAAACGCTTGCTGCAGTCATCCTCTGTACATAGATGACAATCCCGAGGATGTATTAACTGCTGCAAGAAGAAGGCTGAATCATGAATTGGGTATACCCCTCGATCAGGTACTGAACTTTACTGCAGGATTAAAAATATATTTCTTCAATGTTTAACACATAAAATTATTTAAAGATAACAAAAATTCTTTTGCAACAATCCGCTATGAAACATACAAAATACTTTGCTTACCTGATACATGCAGGATTCGTAAAAACCTCCGCTTCTCTTCTTCGAGTGAAGTCATCAAAATCGGCTTAGCCGCTGGGGAGAATGTACTATTAACCTAACCTTCCTTTAAAACTTGTATGTTTTAGTAAAAAACGTATAAATATACAAAATTAATAATAAAATAAATTATCTATAATCCGCGATAACGATTAACGATTGTCGAGTTTGTGATAGTGAACGTGTGTAGTACTTGTGTATTGTGGTGGCGGTGGTGGAGGTTTGTGCATGTGTTTTTACGATTCCTGCATGTATCGGTTTTGAAAAAACGGATAGTCCACTATAAATTTAGCACTGTATATATTTTTTCTATTTACTTTATCGTGAATTATAGCAAATTATATTATATATTCCTTTTGTATTATGGATCCCCGCAAAGTAACGCCTAATTCTATAAATTATACTTATTTTCATGTTTTTAGTTGGACCCAGAATTATTTACGTTCCTTACTAAAGTGCACTACCACGACCCGGGGGATGGAATCTGGGGTGAACATGAGATCGACCACATCCTATTCTTTCAGTCCGACGTCAAAGTGAAACCTAACAGCAACGAGATATCTGAATACTGCTTCGTGCCCAAGAGTGAATTTAATTCGTGAGTATTTTATATTTAAAATAATCACGTGCAATTACAAAAATTAAATACATGCCAATTTTGTCTTTGTAAGTTTAAGTGTAAATTTACAAAAAAAACAAAAACAATCATATACACTTTATTCCACAAACAAAAATCATAAAAGAAATACAAGTTGACTGTGTTAGATATTGCCGAGAATTTGACACATAATTCTAACGTTCTCTCATAGAAAATGTTACCAAATAATACGTCAACAAGAGATAACCGTAAAACTATAACAAGCAATATAACAGAACTAACTACTTTGCTATAATCCGCACGGGTTAAGTGAATGCATGCAAAGCCAATGTGTATGAAGCAGGCAAAATCTACGTACCTTATACATGCAGGACAAGCCACCACATGCACCCCAAGGCGCAATTCACCAGCAACAACGCACACAAAAGCAGCACACACACCCACCACCACAATCTCGACGATCGTTTCGCCCCGAAACCGAAGCATCATCAGGAGGATAGGCTCCACGAAAAATCGTAATGAGTAATGTAATGAGTCGTGGAGCCTAGCCTCCTGATGATGCTTCGGTTTACTTTACTTACTTTTTACCCACCAAACGACAGATAACATTATTGTGGACAAAACACTTCCTCATTATCATTCCACTCATATCTGACAATATCTAACAACTGTGTTGAACGTTTCAAATGTGAATCCTGTAAATCCTAAAAAACAGTGTTTTTTACTTTAAAATGCTGTAGTTGCAAATACCGATATACAATGTGCAAATTTGCAGTTCAGAGATTAATATCGTCCTGCAATGAAAAAGCAGGTATAAGAATATTAACAGTGTTGGTTATTTAACTATTCAGGTATCTGCCAACATTAGAAGGTCCTATAACACCATGGTTTAACATGATCCGTCGTCACCGCCTGAAACTGTGGTGGGACAACCTCCATGGATTGAAGGAGCTCGCTGAACCCGATAAAATACAAAAGTTCCTAAACGAAAAATGATCGAAATCTTATCATATATAATAAATTGAGGGTTGTGGCATGCTCGAAGTGAAACTTTTGAGGGTAGTATATAAAATGAGTTCCTCTATATATCTATTATAATGTTACAAATGTGTCTGTTTAAATTTCACAACTAATGCGATGGAACTATATTTATGAAATTTGGTGTTTAAAGCTAAAACTTTCAAGATTTCTTTTCAAAACTGAATCTATAAATAAGTCTTAGCCTGGAAGGAGTGCATTAAACTATAACTTTACTTAATATACTTACATCCAGATTGCAACATTTAAAAAAATCTACAGCTACATAAGAACCCAGAATGCTAACTGGTCAGATGGTAAAAATCCGCCTTGGAGTTGTTAGGTGGGTGCAAACGCCATTTAGTACTCTCCTAGTAAGAGAGAGATCAGGTTTTTGCCTAACAATGAGAAAGTAACAGACATATATTGGTCTTTTTTACACCGGAAAGCACTCCTATCTCCAATATCATACCCTTTAAGTCACGTATTAAATAAAGCTATAGACGGTTAAAAAACAATTTTTTTTAAACCGTACTATATGTAGATGTGTTACCCAAAACAAGTTTCACGAAATTATTGTTATAAATATAAAATATATCTATCTATTATATAAAATACTTTACAATTAATTTAACAATGACTAGGTTTAATGTTATTTACGTTACAATAAGTGATTATCTTGATTTGACCTCGATAATAATTATTATTTAATATCTTAAGAATATTAAGCGGTTGTACATTAAGAGCAGGTATTATTTAATAGGCTAGTTTAATAAAAAACACAGTATAATTAATGTGAAAAATCTACACTATTTTCTACTTCAGTGAAAACATTTATGAAGGATTTAGTATTTATATTTGGGATCTTGAAAATGATAATTTGATAAATATATAATAACCGGCTATAGTAACGCCTTCCTCCAGGGTCCTTCCTCATTCATGAGCTCTTCATACCCCGTCCGCTAGTCCCTATAGTTCCCCTCTATGGAGTCCCACTCACGATAGTTCTGAGTCTTCTGAAGATCCTATATTAAATTAAAAAGTTCCTTCTCCCCACGTTAAATTAGGGAATTTAAGACCTGAAGACCTGATGGCCTTGAGAAACTATGGATAGGGATCCATAGTTTCTCAAGGCCATCAGGTCTTCAGATATTTCTACACGATTATCAGCAATCTGCTCTTACTTACATCAGTATAGACCGCTCCTATTTTTTTTCAGACGAGAATTGATTACTTTAAATCAAACTAGCTGCATTCAATGTTTAATAGCATTATAAGTTTGCATACAAAATTATTTATTGGTGACTTGTGTATTATTTGAAAAATGGGTGCTTGAAATATAGATTTGTACTTTAATTGTTGTTTTATTAATTAAATGTACATATCCAATACGATAAGCTATCCTGCAAATCAAGTAGAGAGAGTATCAATTCATCATTCTCCTGCCCTTATCACCCCCAGTGGGGTAGGCACAACATGTTACAAACATGTTCTCATATGATTTGGCTTCATATTTTACGACCGGCCGCCTGCCTGACGTCAACTTACCTTAGTCGCCTCTTACGACACCTCAGTAAGAAATGAGGGAGGTCTATTCTATGCAGCCGGATACCATACGGCACTAAAGAGAGTATCAATTAAGAACAATTATCTTCGTTAGCATAGGAAATATGTTTTTGTTATCTTTCTCAATAGTATCGTATTTTCATTTACACGTCTTCTAAAATATAATAAATAAAGGAAACTTTTTATGATTAGGGAACTGTAAAAATAAAATGTTTTCGCCGTTTGTAATCTCATCTAGTCACTTGCCTCTTAATTTACATACCCTATATGTAACTAAACTTCGAAATTTGATATTTGCGTACCAAAACTGCTTTACTTTAAATTATATCACTTCGTAGTTTAGCTAATCTAATCTCTGTCAAATTAAGTTAACAATTTTTGTTAACTTAATTTGTCGGTTAAGTTGTCAATTTTTTTTATTAATAATGTTGTGCTAACGTTTTTCATGGTACATAAATGAAAATAAATAAATAAAATACAAGTACAACAATTATTATATATTTACACAAATTGAGTGTATTCGATTGTAATGGTTTATATTGTTTTTTTATATTTTTATTTGTCTTTTATATTTTTGATTCTCTACCGCTATGAAAAAAAAAACAAATACAGCTAATTTATATATAAATTTTATTCATAAATAGGTTTCAATAATTCATCAGAACTATTAAAGTCTGACCCCGAAGATGAAACACATCTTCTTGGACGATACGTCGCAGTCACCCACTGTAGGGTACGAGCTTGATGAAACTTTCTCTTTTTAAACATTTTCTTCTTATTGCCTACATCTAATTTTGTATTCGTGGTAGAACGTAGCAAGTACGCTTTACATCTTATCTGGTTACCGACGTGAAGGCCGTTTTTATAAGCCGTGTGGAGGTAACGCACTGCTATGATCTGTAAAATCTAGTAAACAATATGCATAGTGTATGAATACCATATATTACCTAACAACAAATTACTTTAATTAAACTAACCTAATATAAACCAGAAGATGTGGCGTTGGTAGAAAGATATTTCTAAGAAAACCGCGATTTTTTTAGTGCTAAATCATATTGGTAACACAATATGACAGTTATTATATAAATAAAGGGGTCACATCGCGACAAAATCAAATTAACTTTATTCAAGGTTACCTTGTAATTAGTATGAATCGCGAAAGTTTAAAATCTACAATATGACAGCACTAAAAATCTTTATTCTACAGTGGACCACCATTGTTTTAAAAAAAATAACTTATATTGTATATAGGGGAGAGAAGGGTAATGGGAGTCAGAGGGCAATGAGAATCACCCACACATCCACAAAACAGTACGCGCGAACGACGCGTAAATGGTGTCCTCTACTCCATCCTGACCCCATGGTGTTGCCTCAAACTGCTTGCAACAGTCAGCACCCGCGCTTCCGAGATACGATCATGGTTTGTTTTTACGTTTCGCTGATGTAATTTTTCGTCAATGTATATTAAAAGGTGAGTGTCAAATAATTTGCAATATGCTATTAAGAAATTCACACGTGCTTAGTTAGACATTTAAAATTGTAATGTGCAGCTCATATTGTGTTAATATGTAACAGTTTTATTTTCATTCTTTTTTTTTCTAATTTGAGTACAAGTGGGTAATGATAGTCGGGTAACTCCCATTTCCCATAAATGAGATAAAAAATAAAAAACGCTGTAAAACAATGGGAATTCGATTTTCCTGCCTTCAAAAGAGGGTAAAAAAGTTTCTACTTTAGGACCACATCTAGAACGATACGCTGTGTTCACTCCTGATAGAGAAACCGAGCTAGCAAACTTGGTGAAGAAAATGGCAAATATTGTCTATGGTTGCACCGCTAATCAAGTAAGATGAGTGGCTTTTGTATGTGCTGAAAATTGAAAATTAAAGCACAATTTTAACAAAGCTTCAAAAATGGCTGGACGTGATTGGTTATATGCTTTTATGACTAGAAATAACTTTTCTGTTAGGAAGCCGGAGGCGACCAGCATAAATAAGATCACAGCTTACAATAAAATAGAGGTACTTCTGTTTATGATCTACTTGGTCGGCTGATGAAAAAGGATAGATTTCTTCAAAAAACATTTATAATTGCGAAGAAACAGGCATTTCAACTGTACAGACTCCTGGGACAGTTCTGGCTACAAAAGGGCAGGAGAGAGTGGGATCAATGGCCAGCTGAGAGAGGGAAAAAAATATAACTTTGTTGTGTACTATGAGTGCTGCAGTTCCTCGAAAAAGGATGACTCCTCTGCTCGATAAGGATGATCCAACAGGGGCGCGTTACAAATGCTCAGACAACGGTCTGATTAATGAAGCAGAAGATGTTGGAAACAGGTGCCTAGTATGTATCGATTTCGGGAGAAACAATAGTTTAGATGTACCTCATGTGGGCAATGGGCTCACTCGGAATGCACTGGGTGGGACTCAGCTCAAGCTGCGATATGTGCTAGATTTTGATTGACTCTGATTGCCCTCAGAGTGACCACCATTACCCTCATATTGGTTTAATGGGAGTCGAATCTGTTTTTTTTTAAACTTCATTAATTTTCAAAGTTGATTGCCAAACTGATTGAAACTGATCTCAATTGATAGTAAGTATATTAAGTATATTATATTTAAAGGCGGTTGGAATAAATATTTTGTTTTGAAATTAAATTTTATTTGATTTCTCGCTTGAGTGACTCCCAATACCCTATTCTCCCCTATAGACTCAGTTTGATTTCTAGCAAGTGTTGCTCTATTCCACAATATGAAATTTTTACGTATCTGCTCATATTTAGAAATAGCTTACTTCATTATATTTATATTAATTATTTTTTCTGACTGCAGAAAAAATCACTGGATTACTATCGCCATTTGACGATATGCTATAATAGGTAATAAGATAGATTCGTAGTTACAACATTTACGCCCTTAGAACCGGTATCAAAACCCCATGGTAAATTGCTTGCTGAGGTGGCATTGCTCCTAGTCAGGTAAGTAACCTACGTCAAAGCTTCTAACTAGCACTGTATGACGTGTTAGAGTTTTATTAAAGAACATTTTTATCGGACGCAACCGAGAATAACGACTCGTTGCTAATCTCAAAAAATAAGCCAATGAATAAAGTTTTTATAGATTTAAAACTAAGTTAAAAATAAAGGTAAGGAAAATCATGAATATACTTTAAAAATTACCATAGCTACAACTATGAGAGCCATAACAGAATTGAAACGCCATGAGACTGACATCATTTCACTTATTAACTTTTCTTCACATCCTTCTTCCCAAATAGTGAGTTGTTTCTGATTCGACATTGAAATATAAATTTAAAAGCTATTTTTTTAATACAACTGACTTTTAAACCTATATTTAAGTATGAAACGAATTTTATTTTATACATATTTATATATAAATAATCTATCGAGCTTACGTCATGTTTTATATAACCTTATAATTAAGCCAAAAGAGCTATTTAAAAAAACGTATAAACACAACAAAATAAACAAATGACTTGAATTGTTTTGAAGTAGTTCATCAGTTAAATCGCTCAGCGGTGAAATACCGCTACTAACATTATAAATAATCATTCTGTTCAATTCAATTCAAAATATTCTTTATTCAAGTAAACTTGTAAACAAGTGTTTTTGAATCGTCAACTTTACTGCTGGTTCGGAAAGCCGTCCTACCGAGAAGAGCCAGCAAGAAACTCGGTGGAGCTCTTTTAAAAAAGAAGATTCTTAATACTAATTACATTTTGTCATAGCTATCCTGCACAAGGTCAAAGAGCAGCTATATCCACGCATTCTTATCATCAATGTAAGCCTCCACGGTATAATAGGCTTTCTGTATCAGCCTCTTTTTAACAGTATTTTTAAATTGCTGTAATGGCAAAGTTAAAATTGATTGTGGAATTTTGTTATAGAATCTTATACCCAAACCCACAAACGACTTACGTACTCTTACAAGGCGCAAAGCAGGAGCCGCAAGCTTATGTCGGTTCCTACTTTGTCTATTATATACATCGCCAATCTTTTTATAATTATGTATATTTTTATGCACAAAAATCAAATTGCTAAAAATATACTGTGAAGCTAACGTAAGAATACCTCTCTGTCTGTTTACGCTTACGTTTTACTGCAGCAATATTGATGTTATTTCATGCTATTAAAGCTTATATCCCAATTAAAATATAGGATAAAATCACTCTTTTTCCTTGGGAAGAGTAAATTATTGAGGGTAATTTAATATTTAAATTGACGCATACCAAATCGGGGTACAGCTTGTACTAGTATAAAAGCTTCTTCACGTTAGTACATTAGCATAGACTAAAAAACTCCTACTTTCATTTTTAAAGTCATCGCGAGAACAGTAAGATATGAAGGATTTTATGTCATCATTATAAGTTCTTCTCAAATTCTCTAGAAATTAAATACGTCCTAACTTACAAAGTATGCAATTTTAAAAACCAAATTAGTTCGATAAAAATAATGATTTCTAATGTAATACTTGCCGAAGGATTATATTTATAAATAGTCCCCATTTGCTTGATCCCGTGATGAATACAAGGCCACATCGCATTCATAGAACAGCAGCTGTAGGGCACGTTATCGGCCACGAACTTGCGTAGCGATCTAACAAAATATACCGTTTTAAACTTTTGTTATGTGTGCCCACTTTAGTATAATTTTAAAACCCAATCTTTCTTCTGAATTGCTCACTATGTAGGGAATCAAACAATAACTGTTTTTAATGCATATTGCAAAACTCGTGTATAACGATTAAGGTATACGAAGAGATATATTTTAAACAACTAATCATGGCATTTTAAAATTCGGACCATTAAAAACATGTTTTTTTTATATTATTTGATTGCTACATATGATAAAACGCATGCTCTATTTACGAAAATTATAAGAAAATATCCTATGAAAAGATTTTTTTTATTCTAGCGCAGGCGAAGATTGTTTTAAACCGACAAAACGTTACCCTTTTAAAACTTCATAATTTTAAGCGGTAATATTTACTATAAAATATGCCATAAAACTGTGTATTTTTAAACCTACTTACCTAATAATCTAGTACCTAACAGAAAGTACTCACAGAGAAGTAATGTCTGTGCTTTGTCCAGCAGTGTACCACGGTATAAAAAACCATTCTTGATAGTTCACTCTACCACAGCAATGGAAACGCGTCTGTAAGCGATCTATTGCCACCTTGGACGGTAAATGTACGGAATACCGGAGCATCGCTTTTGTGATGCCGCCCTTTATTTTTGCTAAAAAAAAATTAAGAATAGAAAAATAACATATTAGTATCATATTCAAATTCAAAATATTTGAATTGTCCTCACAGGAGGCACCCTTAGTACCACGGCTTAGGGCGACGCGTAGTGGAGGGTTGATGGTAGGACTTAGATTAGTCATTGCGGCGTCGGAAGGGTGGCGAGAAGCCACGACCGACCGCCGTCAGAAAACTGGGACCTCGTCTTCGCCGGCGAAGACGCTGTGTGAGTGTATTACGTGTTTCTGTGTTGGCGATCGTTATTTGATCGTCGGGGTCATACAGGACGCTTTTTGGACGCCTATATTTTCGATGGTCGGACCTAACTGGGATGTAGGTGCAACTGAAATAAGGGGGCTCGGGTGTACTGAGGTACGTTTCTCGAAGTAAGATTTCGAAAAACGTTTATAGAGGTGAGTGAATGGTAGGGAGATCGATGTCTCTATGGAGGTCAACGTTTCGCATGAACCATGAAACGTGCGCGAACGCAACGCTCGCATAGGACATTATTGGTCTTATGTAAGTTTTGTAGAGTGTCACTTTGTTGCAGAGCGACATTTCCGTGAGTTTGTGTCAGCAAAACTCAAAGAAAAGTTTGTTTGGTTCACTAAAGAAATTTTTGTCCCAATTTAACACGTAAACGATAAATTATTTATTAATAGGAATTTCGTTATAATGTTATATCCTGGCTTGTAATCGTACATATCATCACTACACGCGGGAAATATGGACAAGAAATATGTTGTAAAAATAATCAACAGAATTAATATAACAATTTATATAAGATGATATCAATTATAAACAAACATAACCTCTAATAATAGTCGATTGAAGTCCTGAATAAAACATGATGGCAAGAAATATAATAATTATAATGATTAGGGCCCACACGTAGTAAAACAATCCGTTTGTAACGTTGTACTCTCTCTTCGGCAAACCAGCTTTGAACAATTGGTACAATCCATATAACTAAATAAGGCGAAGAACATAAGTATAAATTTAAAGCTTTATTAAGTATATTTTTTAGGACTTATGGTGCTTAATAAAAATATTCAACCGGCTATAAAAATAATCATATTGTGTCATTAAATTAATATAATTAAATTATTATATTATATAATTAGTTTTTAATGTAATAAAATTAAGCGTGGGTTTCTAAACTTTTAGCCATAAACTATAACTCTTTTAAAGTAACTGCATATTAAATATGAATAAAAATATACGAAAATTACACACGTCATTAAGTAACTTAATAGTTGTCTTATGGGTGGATAACTGGTAAATATTATAAACGTATAATTTTAAATAAATACATAAATTCACCCACACTCGAAGAACCCACAAATTGGTTTAAAAGCCTGTTCGCCCTTGGCGGGAATCGAACCCGCAACCCCCCTAAAGCTGCAGCTGAAGGTCACTGCCACCTACGCCAACGGGCCAATCTATAGTTCAACATTCTGACGTATATAAATAAACCTCAGTAATTGTTATCAAGCCATGAGACATGTTTTTAAAATGCAGTGTTGGTAAACTTCCACTAGGTTAACACACGAAATAAAAAAGATTGCGTACCAAAAAAAATCCGTATGTATAAGTAAGAGTTACTATAATATGAACTTAATATTTAACTCAACTTCAATTACGACAGCCACAACGGATCCACATGCTATGATTACAGGAATGGCATTGCCATCAGGCCAGCAAACAAGATCCAAGAGCATTCCTTCTTCACTCCGAATGCCTTCTGACGTATTTACTAACCATATCAAATAAAATATTACTATAGGCATGCAAGCCATTAAGAGCATTCTAATATTGTTAAAAGAAGACCAAGTTAGAAACATCTTAACAATTTTGCGCCTTGGTTCTGTTCTATAAAAGTTATTTGTTTCTTTGCATTGGAGTTATGCTCGTCAAGCCTGAGACAGAGTATTTAATTCTTAAATTTAGAGTTTATATATCTTACAAGCGTACAGAAAAATATTATGTACTAAATCCTTATATCATTTTATTTTTGAAAATGACGTTTTTATTCATAGATGATACACTATAATATAAAATAAATATCTTTGATAATATGTTTTTATTGGAATGTTGGTTAAAAGACCTTATATACTGATTACTGTGGCATAATGTCTATGGTATGCTTCGGTCTATCATCTCCAGAGTTATTATTAAAGCTGTAAGCAAACCGTAATTATTATACTAGAGTAAGGGAGTCATAGGCAGGCCTGTAAGTGAGGATGTAACAACAAATAAATGAGAAGGAAGATTACATTCGTATACTTATCTTTGTCAAATCGCATATGGACATAGAAATATTCATGGCGCGTTCCTAATATAAAAAATACTTCGAACATCTCTAGTAGTACACCTTATTGTAGGTACTGAAATTTGAAAATAACATTTGCTCACTTTACGCTACGCGTAAAGAGATAGATGATAGATTTATTTTGCTTTATCTTTATTATAATATGGCACATTTGGGCTAGCTTCCTAACTCAACGTAAATTATATTATTAATTGTCATATTATAGCACGCCTACATACGTTTTTTATTCACTCCTGAAGGTTGGCTGGGAGATAATGCTTAAGGCATTAAGCCCACCTTTTGTGCAATTATTTGTATATGCATATATTGTAGTTGCTCAATAAAGTTTAATAATAATAATAAACACATACACATATATATCACAATTACACATGAAAAAGAGAGACAGTAAATAAGTCTCATTTGTTTTTTCTTTCAAAAGTTATAATAAAATTATTTTGCTATAATAATTTACAGCAAAACTTTTTTACTATGGATGAATAAAACTTTGGAATTATGGATTTAAAAAATCTTACATATTTGCGTTTTCTTTATTGTCGATGAACATTTTAGTCTGGCACCCCTCCTCTACTATAATAACTCTGAATAAAATTCATATAAATAAATCAGTTGTAAGTTGTTTGCCTGTGGGTAAAAATGACATTTACATTCGATAGTAATCAATAACATTATCAAATTATTTTTATTTTTTTATATCAATTAATTAATTATCCATAATCGAAGCGTAGCGTCAAGCGTGTAGTAATATTATGAAGGACCAACCAAACCAAGTATGGGTGTTGAAGTTTTGCTTAAAAGTTCTATATCCAACATTCAATACTTATACATTTTTAGTTTTTCTCGCTATAAAGTATAGATATTATTATACCAAGGGGCTGTTAAAACAGACGAAAATGAATACTTACTCAGTTAAGAGTCTTCCCAAAAACGTTATTTCGTCCCTCATAAAAGTACATGTAAAACAGGAGAATTTGATGATTCTGTCACATAAATGCATCGTTATTCCAATTCAGCAGTTCATACAGTTAAGTGTAGAAAATCTCTTCTACAAAGATAATGGTTTTCTATGGGTAGTCATGAAATTAACGCCGGATATGAAAAAGAAACACAAAGACAAAAGCTACTCATGGAAGGAGAAAAGTAGTTTGAAATATAGTCTTGATTTTGTCACATCTGAAATTCACAAAAAATTATGGACAACTTCAAACCCAAATATATTGGAGAGTGAGAGAGTTGTACCTCTCATAGGGTCAAATTTTGTCTTTGAAAATACAGCCTATACTAGTGAAGAAGAATTTTTAAGTATAAGTTCATCATTTGGGATTGTTTACAGTAAAAATATTGAAGTTTCCTTCCATCCAATGACATCATTTGAGTATACACTGAAAATAGCTGCAGTGGCTGAAGTAAGCCTTATTGTAAATGAATATGATCTAGAAAATGATTTTATCAAAGAGGTATTAAGTAATCATTTTGAAGTTCCTAAAATTGTAAGCCTCAATGATGTAATTGGCATTGATCTTACACCTTCAATTACATCTAGGTACTGTTACAAATATTTAGATATGATTGAGTCCACAAAAAAACTTTATTTCATATGTAGAAAATTGCAAGGAGATGATAGTGTGACAGGCAAAAAAAACAATATCGTACAAGCTTATTATATTGTAAAGGGTGTTACTCAACTCACATTGGGAGAGAGTACTCATACAACAAAACCAAGACATCAATTTTTTACAGTAGAAAACTTGGTAGGTAATCGACATACACTACATGCATGTCCTGATGGGCTCAGAGAGAAATTTGATCAGTTACAAGAGTGTATTGAGCCGTTCTTAACTGGAGAAATGGGTAATTATTTATAGGGCTAATACCATATTTTTCATACAATGACAACTTTTATCTGATCAAACTTAATTACAATTTTCTACTGGTCTAAAACAAGTTATTATTGCAAATTAAAATATTACTATTAATATTTCTAAATTGTCAATAACTCCATATGTCAATAAACAGGAAATAAAATGTTTAAAAAAGTCAACAAAATCGGAGAAAATCACTACATATGACAAAATAATCTAAAGTAAATGATTATTTTAAAATAGTAAAATTTAGGCATTTTTAATACCATTACCATATTGATTTAAACACTGTGTCATTGATATTTTACAGAACAATTATCTGCTTCTTTGCCAAATCCCATAATCCCAATACTACTACTTACTGGATCAATAGGATCTGGAAGACACTTGCTGGTGAAGACATTGGCTACATTTAATGGTACATAGTATAATAATTTAAAATAATAGTTCTTAGATCCCATCTAGGGCATTTATTCATGAACTATTTATACAGCGTTACCACAGCTGAAACTGAAAATAGTCTGTCTTACACGATATACTAAGAAAAAACTATATTCAGTTTATATTACCTATGAATACTATTCAGGATAATTTAAATGCAAAAAAGTTAACAGCTCCTCTTAGTAGGAGCAATGTGCAATAGTAAAGTTATTGATTCGGCGTAAATAATTTGTAGGTCTTAACTCCCTACAAATTGACTGCAACATTATACAAAATTCAACTGCAAAGCAAACGGAAAGTAAAATTAGTGCGATGATACAGAAAGTTAAGGAATGCGCCCCCACTATTGTTCTAATGGATAATTTTGAGGTAAGCATTTTTCTTACCATACCCCTGTAATAACGATAACGATAATTCGAGACCCTTACCAAGGTTCGCAGGTTCAAGTCCTGGACCAAAAGATTTTACAATATATCATATGTTTTTCAGTGAAAGAAAATGCCTGCCACTCAGTGCGATTCCTTGTGATCCTCGGCCTACTA
This sequence comes from Morpho deidamia, assembly GCA_947086505.1. Taxonomy (NCBI): domain Eukaryota; kingdom Metazoa; phylum Arthropoda; class Insecta; order Lepidoptera; family Nymphalidae; genus Morpho; species Morpho deidamia. The sequence goes on from CAMTZC010000003.1 coordinate 6,185,467, forward strand.
ACATAATACTAACAAAATGACTGGCCTGTTGGCGCTGTGGGTAGTGACCCTGCCTTCAGCTCCGCGGGTCGCGGGTTCGATTCCCGCCGAGGGCCAACATTTTCTATAAACAAATTGTTGGTTCTTCGAGCCTGGGTGTGTATTTGTATTTAAGTATGCATTTAAACTCATATATGTAGTATATCTACCAGTTGTCCGTCACCCATAACACAAGTATTAAGTTACTTACTTTTACGACCGTGTTTATAAATGTCCCATATATATATATATAAAATGCAATGTGTTTATTTCCCCTGTGTGGTAAATCTCCTAAAATTGAAATTCACGAATCATTGTGAAGAATAAATTTGGATTCAATGAAGAGTTTTTCAATACTAACAAAGTAAAGTAAAAAGTAAAGTAGCGGCCTATTACAATCCCACTGCTGGGAATAGGTCTCCTCTCCATTTCTAGAGAGAAGGGTTGGAACTAAGACCTACCACGCTGCTCTAATGCCGATTAGTAGGTTACACATATCTCCAGAATTCTCTAGAGATATGCAGGTTTCCTCGCGATTTCCTTCACCGAAAAACGTGTTATAAAATGCAATTATCAATAAGACACATGATGTTTTAATAGAAAAAGTTCAACAAAATTTCATATCACTACTTTTTATGAGTTCGCTAGTTTGGAACCAATTTTGGCAGCAGCATCGGGTCATGCTCATAATAAATTGTCATCGGGACTGGAATATAAACTTTCAACCCAATCAGACACCAGAATGTAGTTCATATTTAACTTGCAATACCTTCACAATCATACAATGCAAGTGAAATAAAAGGTTTTAATTAAGAATAATAATTATTAACATATATTTTTATCAAATTTTAGGTTTTAGCAGTAGATGCTGAAAATAACGAAGACTACAGAGTGATGGAATACTTCATTTCAGCAATAACAGATTTATACAGAAACTACACAAAATATCCTATAATATTCGTAGCGGTAACTGAAAAAGTTGATTTGAAACCGAACATGATGAGGGTATTTTTGGAAAAGATTCATATACCAGCTATGAATGTCCAACAAAGATATAAACTTTTAATGTGGTACGCATCTGTTATGGGCATCAGAATAAATGGTAATAGAAAAAGTTACAAACAACCGAAACACACATATATAGACATAGATAGTGCTAAGAATGAATATTTAAGCGGTTGTATTAAAGATATCTTGTACAGAGTTGCTTCTAAGACTGAAACTTTTGTATATGGCGATTTGGATACACTTATGCATTTTGTTATGAGGGAGTCGTATTTGAAACAGACTAAAGGCAAATCCATGATCTCACGTGATCCCAATTTGTCTGTTATTCAAGAGGAAGATTTTGACAATGCTTTAGGTAGGTATGTATGTAAGTAGTTTGTTAGTTAGTCATAGTACACTAGCATTCCGGCCACCCGTTGATGTGGCTCAGTCTAGTTTCGATTTCCCTCGAAACAAAACTGTCATGCGACAATTGGAAAGAATGGTCCAGTTGCCACCAAACTTTGCAAGAGTTTCCGCTGGGTCAACCTAAAGATTGTCTGTGAATTTAATTAAAATCGGTCCAGCCGTTCCGGCGTCTAAAAGGCACATACATAAATATATTCTCTTTTAACGGGCAAACGTTGTTTGGTATAATAAATTATTTCTAGGAAATTTCAAGTGTACATTATAAAAAAAATTGCCTAAAGAACAAAAAAATGCTAGGGGTAGACCACCCTTATCACTTAGGCATAAGAGAAAAAGATAACAGCCGATTCTCAGCCCATCTATCTGCATATCTAATTTCATAAAAATCGATTAAGCCTTTTCGGAGGAGTATGGCAACTAACATTGTGACACGAGAATTTTATATATAAGATGTAGGTACTTTGTTCAAAAGTACAAAAATAATAAGAAAATATTCTTTAATATTAACAAATCAATATAAATCCAATTAAACTTTGTAATGGTAATAAATGCAGTTTAGTTTAATCTCTTTTCAGAATCAATTAGAAGTCTTCAAAGCCAACATCTGGACGCACCGAAAATACCCAAAGTTTTTTGGGAAGATATTGGTGGACTGGAAAAACTAAAAAAGGAATTATTGAAAACTATTGAATTTCCGATAAAGTTTCCGCATCTATTCAAAAAGTTTTCTCTAAAGAGATCTGGTAAGTTAATAGACACATCCAGTGAATATGGTTATATGAACCTTATTTGATTTTCGCAAAGCCACAATGTTGAGTATCTTTTGTTGAGTTTGTGTCAGTGAATGTGTGTAGTGCTTGTGTAATGTGGTGGCGGTCTGGAGAGTTGTGCATTTGTGTTTACGAATCCTGCATGTATCAGATATGAATGTGGATATTACACTCTACATTTAGCATTTTATATATTTTGTATTGACTTTATCGCGAAAATATTTTTACTATTACTTAATATTTACTTAATTTTATATTGTGTTAACCGAGACAAGTACGTCTTTAACTTCCCCCAAGAGCAGATCAGAACGCCCTTTTTAGGACGGCCGATCCCTCTAAACTATCATGCACATACATACACACTCGTAACTCGCGCACGCAAACGCACACTACACACAAACACACAAACGCAAACTACACACACATACAAACGCACACTACACACACACACACAAACGCACACTACACACACATACACAAACGCACACTACACACAAACGCACACTACACACACTAACGCACACTACACACACACACAAACGCACACTACACACACCCATACGCACACTACACACACGCACTAACGCACACTACAAACACGCACTAACGCACATTACACAACAACACAAACGCACACTACACACACCCATACGCACACTACACACACACGCAAACGCACACTACACACACATACACACACTATACACCCACTCACACATACGCTGTCATTCAAAAGCTATTCTATATTGTTTATGTTACTTTACGCTATAAATTTACTTACCTGTGTTGGAAGAGGGAGACCTTCTGACACAAGTATTTTTTATGCTTACTAGAAGGTCTCAGTCTGTACTTCTAAAAGATTAAATATTTTTGTATATTTTTTGTATTTTATTTTATATACCCTGATACAATATTAATTCTTGTTTATTATCTCTAGGTATATTACTGTACGGTCCACCTGGATGTGGGAAGACTTTGGTGGCGAAGGCGGTCAGTACTGAGCTTAATGTCAGTTTCATGAGCGTCAAGGGTCCGGAGCTGCTTAACATGTACATAGGACAGTCCGAAGAGAACGTAAGGAAAGGTACAGTGACCTACTAAATCCTTAGTTCCCAAAGTGGACCAGGTTGACCCCAGGGTTCTTAAATCTATTAGTTCCTTATACTCTATTTTTAGTATTTTTAGTCTACAGTTTAAGGTCTCAGTTCCCAAAGTAGTTCAAATGACCCCCAGGTCCACTGAAGGCTCAGTTTACATTAGATTGATGTAAAAATGGGGTTCACAATTCGTAAGCAGGGTTACATGAAATTTTAACTCTTTAATATTATTTATTTTATTTTTACTTTCTTTTACATCCCCTCAGATGGCAATCGATTAATGATTTAACCAAGCAATTGACACTTTTTTTTCAAAAACTATTTCATAGTTTGAACTTAGCCCCAACGTAATTTCCATAGATCTAATCTTCAAATTCATATTTTTTGTCAGAATCATTCAGTTCGCAAGCCACACGTCGTTGGAATGAACTTGCTGATTCTATTATAAAATCATCTAGTCGTCTTAGTTTTAAATCAAATAAACAAATAATAATATTCCTTTTATTTAAATCGCTATGTGTATTTTTATACCGCTTTTTTTCTGTTTGGTATATCATCTTTTTTCTTATCTTATGTATTATTTGGTAAACTTCAATACTACTTTATGACTATGTTATCTATGTTCCCGTACTAAAAAAACTACTTTTTTTTCTACTTTTCAATATTTTCATCATCCTTTTTTTTAATACTATAATTATAATTAACTAAATAAGGAACAGTCTAATTTTGTAAAGGAGGAGAGCGTTAAGCACTGCAACACAGTTGATACTTCTGCAGCATCATAGTTTTTGTAGTGTTCCTAATAAAGTTATTATAATCTTTTATTTCTCTTAAAACTAACTTTTTACATTTTTCAATATTTCTAAATGATTAAAAAAAAAAAATTAAAAATATAAAAAATCGTCGACCGCCGGAAGCGGGGTAATACCCAAGCTACCGGTGGCTAGGGCTCTAGAGTGAGGAACTTCCTCACGATGCGTGCCGTTTCGAGTAATACCGCCTTCTGTATCCGACTCTTGATCCAACCATTAAACGAAAGCCTCTGAAGATGTTGATCGAGGCTTTTCGCAATACGACCGTTACCGAAACAACAATAGGAACAATTATTGTTGAGTCAACATTCCACATGGCGGTTATCTCATAAGAAAGGTCTAAATATTTTGTTAATTTTTCTTTTTCCGCCTTTATGAGATTATCGTCATGTGGAATGGTGACATCGACAATAATTGCACGGCGCGCTAACCGGTCTAGTAACACTATATCAGGTTTATTGGCAGCAATAAACCTGTCAGTGATAATAGACCGATCCCAGTAGAGCACAGCACGGCTATTTTCCAGAACTGACGCAGGGTCATACCTGTAGTATGGTACCTCCTCATCCACCAGAGCATATTGAAGAGCAATTTGTTGATGTATTATCCTGGCTACTTGGTTATGTCTGTGCAAATATTCACCATTAGCAAGATGAGAACAACCGGAAATAATATGTCTTAGGGACTCCCCAGGACGATGACACGCTCGATATACGTCTACAGTGCCATCTTTCATAATGTATTTCCGGTAGTTCTTCGTCTTGATAACTTCGTCCATAATTGCACAAACAAAACCTTCAGTTTCTCCAAAGAGATCGCCAAATTGTAGCCAGTTATTATTATTATTATTAATAATTATGATTTTCAGTATTTGAGGCGGCCCGTGCTTCTTCGCCATGTATAGTGTTTCTGGACGAACTAGACGCTTTGGCTCCCAGGAGAGGTGCTGCGGGAGACTCGGGAGGGGCCAGCGACAGAGTTGTGAGCCAACTATTGGCAGAAGTGGACGGTGTTAGTGGAGAAGGTATATTTTTTTTATTAAGCCTCAACAATATATACATTAAATAACTGTTCAGAATATTCATGATACAGTAAAAAAATAGAAACTAAATGCTGTATTAATTAAAGATTAATTAAATAATGAGGTAGTTTAAACTAATCAGAATTAAGATGTTATAGGGCAAACAAATAGCAAAAGCTAGTAACAAGAAAAATTATGCGATCTGCGTTTCTGAGAAAATTTTTAAAAGGGATTTTCTAAACATTGATTTAGAATCGTACATTTACGTATTAACTTATTAATCCCCTGTTGATATTAGAATGTCCCACAAAGTACTACACTGTGCTGTTATAAATTTTACATACAAAATGTTGTTTTTTCAAGTAAACATGTAAACAAGTGATTTGGAATCTTCAACTCTACTGTTAGTTCGGAAATCTACTCTTACCGAGAAGTGCCAGCATATAACTCGGCGGGTGTCCTTTTCAAAATAAAATTGTTATAACTAAAATAGTTATATTTTATCATTGCTATCTTGTACAAGGTCGAAGAGTAGATGTATCTACGCATTCTCATCATTTATGTAAAGTTTAGTTTATATCAGTCTTGTTTTAATACATAGGAATTTTATACCAAAACCCAAAAAATGACAAACATATTTTCGTAAGGCACAAAGTAGGAGCCGTTAGTGTAAGTCAGATCCTACTTTGTCTATTCTATACGTAACCAATTTTTTTTTTATAGTTCTGTATATTTTTATGTACAAAAACATACTACGAGCGAATGTAAGAAGAGCTATTTCCTTAAATTTTTCTTAAATGTATACTTAGTTCAAAAATATTTTTAATCTATTCATCTCACGTCTAGATGCGGATGCATCGAGCTTTGTATTCATAATGGGCGCCACGAATAGGCCGGACCTGCTTGAACAGTCGCTCCTTCGTCCCGGCCGATTGGACAAACTCATCTACGTCGGACCTTATACTGGCTTACGGGAGAAGACATCTGTACTTCAGGCACTTTCCAGGAGGTTAATATTGAAATTACAGAACCAATTGTAAACTTGACTTCATCAATTGAAGCGTAGTATGTAAATAAAACTTTGTCTTATTTAATTTTTTATAGGAGTATGCGTTACTTTGCGGAATTCCATAGTACAAAACAAAAGGAAGAAGCTTTTATAAATAATTAATAACGTTTTTATTTGTACTTATCGTCTAACGCTCATAAAATGATTTTATTTTTTTTTAATAGTGACATTACTTACCACAGACTTTATGTCCGTGCCCTTTTTTAGTTAGTTCATTTGTATTCTTTTTTTTATGTTATTGTACTTAAAACGAACTTACTCTAATGCATCATTAATTGATTTTTTTTTATTTTCAATAGTTTTTCGGCCACCTCCATATTTTTGTCTTTTATTGCCATTTTGATGATCATCATAAAATGATTTATTATGAAGTGATTAGACTCTTTTACCAAAAGTGACTTGACGATAAATATAACTTTAAAACTAACATTATATAGGAAACTAGCATTCCTAGTCCGCTTCGCCGGGCCTCATTTAAAGATATGTCAAATAAAGTTCAAAAAAATGCTCTCAGCGCCGCCAAACTTTACAAGACTATCCGCTAGGGCAATATAAAGATTCTTCAAAACTTCATATAAATCGGTACAGCCGTTACGGTTTATAAGAAACATACATACTGTCTCTCATATATTATATAAATTAACAGGTACCACTACTTATACAAAAGTAATAATAAAATTATTTTGCTATAATCCGCGATACAGTAAAAAAAACATGCTAAATGTAAAGTGGACTATCCGTTTTTTCATACCCGTTACATGCAGGATTCGTAAAAACACATGCACAAACCTCCACCACTGCCACCACAATACACAAGCACTACACACGTTCACTATCACAAACTCAACAATCGTTCTTTGCGATTTTGTTATTACTTTTCCATTATGGATCTCGCAAAGTAACGCCTAATTCTATATATTACCACTACTTATGTTTATAATACAATACATAGTTATATATCGACTGTGAACCGGCAATATGTCCTATCTAAATTTTAAGCCAAATCACTTTTTAAAGGCATTGGGTACTACTGCCCATCATTTACCGTATCAACATGTCTATCAACAAATCTACTAGAAATTTTGTAAAGAAATAAACATATTTAAGGTCAACTGTTTTTTTAATACATAAAAATTATTGCGAATGTATTAATAATCACGTTTTTTCTTCTTCCTGAAAAGTTGTCAGAAATAAGATAGGACAATTTGCCAGTTCACAGTCGATATAATATATTTAGTTTTAATATGCAATAGAACGATAAGATATTTGTGGCAAATATCCTATGCAACTCGTTTATACCGTAACAATTTTAACTCAACAGTTACAAACTCCGCCCTGAGGTAAACCTAGAAGACGTGGCCGCTGCGTTGCCCGACCGTTGCACGGGAGCTGATCTGTTGCAAGTGGTGTCGGTGGCCCGGTCAGCCGCTGTACGGGGACTCGTCTCTAAATTACAAGCCGGTATAGTTTAAATTATTTATTACCACCCACATAATCACTACAGTTCTCCTTAACCCTAAGGTCGTCTGGAAGAGATCGCTACAAAGCGATAAGAATACCTTTTGTACGGTACAATTAATGTTTTTTTAACTGTTTTATTCTGTCTATTTCTTCTTTTCTCATTGTGGTGTACAATAAAGTGTATAAATAAATAAATAAATAAACAAAATTATTTATTACCCTCAGACAAAAAGAAAATACAAAAATATTTATTTAAAAAAAACATTTAAATGAATCTCTGCGGTCTCTACAGCGCTGAGTAAATTATTTACTAATTGATAAATAGATGAAAAAAGGCAAAAAAAATGTTATGTACATCTACAGGCTTCTCAAGCCGGAATAATTTAATTTATTTATTACTCTCAGACAAAATGAAAATACAAAAATATTTATAAAAAAAAACATTTAAACGAATCTCTGCGGTCTGTACAGCGCTGAGTAAACTATTTATTAATTGATAAATAGATGAAAAAAGGCAAAAAAACATATTATGTACATCTACTGGCTTCTCAAGCCGGAATAGTTTAATTTATTTATTATCCTCAGACAAAAAGAACATACAAAAATATTTATTAAAAAAAAATTTAAACGGGTCTCTATAAAAAAAAGTAAAGTAACAGTCTGTTAATATCCCACTGCTGGGAATAGGTCTCCTCTCTCCGTTTTTTGGAGAGAAGGATTGGAGCTAAGGTGCTCAGTAAATTATTTATTGATTGACCAATACATGAAAAAACGGCTTATAAAAATAATTATGTACATCTACAGTTCTCTCAAGCCGCTATAGTTTTAATTTATTTATTACCCTGAGATAAAAAGAACATACAAAAATATTTATATAAAAAAAAAACATTTAAACGAATCTCTTTGGTTTCTATAGGGCTGAGTAAATTATATATTAATTGACAAATAGATGAAAAAAAGGCTACAAAAAATATGTTAGATGTACATATTTTTTAGGTACTCTCTCCGTTTTTGAAGAGGTAGGACCTACCACGCTGCTCCAATGTGGATTGGTAGATTACATATATCCCAAGAATTCTCTATAGATATGGATGTTTCCTCACGATGTTTTCCTTCACCGAAAAGCGTATGATAAATTGCAATTATCAATAAGACACAAAAAAATTAAAGGGGTTCTATCTACAGCACTTTGGGAACTAAGATTCTAAACCATAGACTAAAAAGATACTAAAAATAGAGTTAATATTATCAGTATGTATTAGAGTTAAGATCATTTTTTAAACACATCGATAAATATCCGTTTTTTACTCTCTTTTTCAGGTCAATTAAAAGAAAGCGATCTTACCAGTGATTCAGTTGTAATCGGCATATCGGAGCTATGGAAAGGTGTAAAAGCTTTTCGGCCGTCTGTCACTGAAGATGAATTGGCGTACTACGAGTCACTACAGTCTCAAATGTAGTCCAAGACCAATAAACATTAATAAATAAATTATCTTGTTAAATATAAATAAATCTAATAATTATCTAATTCGCTCAAACTAGCTCGTTCAATATGAAGTTGTATTTATTTAAAAAAAGGCGGAGAGTTTTATTTTTATTTATTGTTTTTTAAATAATATAATGAATGTTAAAAAAATATAAAAATTTTATGTGTTTGTGAACGCAAAAGTGGCCAAAGAATCTTAAATAATTCGCAGAGAGTCGTATCCTTCTATATTTCTTATAATAGCCATATCCGAAATCAATGAAACGAAACTATGACAATAAGTAATAACTGGAAGATTTAAAAAATCCCGTTATATAAGGGGATTTATTTATTTGAATTGAAGATAATAAAAAGAATGATAAAATTGTTTTGTTATTATCTTATATATAAAAATAAACTTTTATCTGTATGTCCTTTACAGACTCCGAAAAGGCTAAAACTATTTTAATGACATTTTCAGACTTTTTTAACTGTTGAGTTCTGTTAAGGGAGGAATTCGAATCAAGAGAGCCACAGCAACGCGTCACCGGACAGCTAGTCTACAATTAAAGAAAACCTATGTAGTGCTAAATGTAGCACCTACAATTTTGCAAATTAAGAAAACCGCACGTATCGCACACATTCACTTAACCAATTTTCACGTTAATCTACTTGACATCACAAAATTGCGATTTAGTCGGTCACATAACATTTATTTTAATTTTTATTCCACTTTATAGCAAAATTATTTTACTAGTTTAGTATTAACGAATAGAAAAAAACAGTGTCTTCTATCAATTATCGATTATAAGTATTATAAATTATGTTTCTGTTTACTAAAACTTATAAAGTTGTGAAAATATATTTTTTTAACCTTAATTAGTAAACGTACTAGTAGGTAATATAACATAATCTAAAAAAAAAGTTTACTATCGAATATTTAAGGAAATTCGTATTCAATGATTAATTATTATAACTAAAACAGTAGGTTATTGTTTTATTACATAATGTTACTATATTAGTCATTTACGATATTGTATGTGTAAAATAATTATTACTCAGTGTCTATATTCTGGGATTAATGTTTCTATATATGAAAAAATTATGCAGATAAAACTGGCAGCTATTTGTGGTGGAAGAAACCCTGTCTTCAATTCCTCAGATGGCGGGTTCGATTCCCGCCGAGCGCCAAAGTCAAAGATTACAATGTACATAATGGCCAAAGATTTCTAAATATAATTTGTTGATTCATTGGCATGTATATATTTACCGCCTGTCAGTCACCCATAACACAAATATTAAGTTACGTACGTTGGGGACGGATGAAGTTGTTTTTTTTTATTATTTATTTATTTATTATTAAAAGGTTCTGAAAATATAAATATTTTTAGAAATTTTATCATTATAAAAAAAATATTCGGTCTCGTATTATAGCAACGGGTTTTATAATATGATATGATGGTAATTTTTTTTTTTTTTGGTAATTTATCTATCATATTGTATATATCTCTAGTTTTACTTATTTCTGTGTTGATGTTGTGAATACGTATTAAACATTCGCTAATAAAATTGTTTTTTTTTATTATATCTGGTGTGGTACAGTTCGCGTATGACCTCGAAAATATTCTAAGTCCTTATATTAATATAAGGACTATGCCTATGCCTGCCTATTAAAGTTTTCCTCAGATAATAAACCCCTTTAGTGACGCTAAGGGCACGTGGTCCTATTTATTTACGGATTCGAACTAGCGCACGAAACTATAAGTTTTCTAGAAAACTACAATGTTTCCTAGTTACAATGTATCTCGAGTTTTAAGTTGAAAAAAAACAACGTGAGGAAACATGAAGGACATGTATCCGTAAATACCTACTAGATTATGTTATTATGAACCCGTCGAGATGCGTTGGAGTAGTGAAATGGGTTTAACCGTTTAAAGTCCAATTTTGTCAATGGGATAGTTAAAGATTAATTCAATAATTTAAATTTATACAAAAGTAATGATTATGAAAGCAAGAAATTACAATTAGAAATCATTTAAACAGCGATTTAGTATTTTTATCACAGTTTTATCATACATAAAGTGAAGGTGAAATTCATATACTTAATACTTATCTTTGTCTAATCACGCATAAAAAAGGGAGACATAGGCATACAGTACCATTTGCTTTGCCATTGAATAGAGCTCGTTAAAGGCTGGCGTCCCTACTCTAGTATAATAAGTCTGATTTTGATGCGCAAACCTTGAAAAAGTTATTTTTAAACTGTATCATTATTTGTCTGTGTTTTCTATATTAATCTGTGAACGCGACGATTTTACCTTTTCGTTTTCAAAATGGTGAGTGGTTAGACTAAATATCACATCTTGTGGATCGTATAGTTATTAAAAGTTATAGATAATGAATTTCTTTTGATTAACTGTAAATTAAATTCTGCCATAATTATATTTTAATTAAAGTGCATCGAATTGTTCTTATGTACTTACAAACCCACATGACAACAATTCAACCTCGTGGCTTTGGGATCCTGTATGAATGAATTGTGTTTGTTTTAGCCGCCCAAGAAGGATGCAAAGTCTTCGGCGAAACAGCCCCAGAAAACTCAGAAAAAGAAAGAAGGATCTAGCGGCGGGAAAGCCAAAAAGAAGGTTAGAAATATATTTTGACATTGAGGTTATGTTAAATATGTTTAGATTTTCTCATAATTATCAATCAAATGATTATTCGAAATTTCCTTGAATACGATGATAGCAGAAGTGAACTGATATATTGAGTCTGATGGCAAATAGACTATATCATCCAATTCGTCTGTCATACCATTTTTTTTACACATATTATTATTTGCAGAAGTGGTCTAAAGGAAAAGTTCGCGATAAGTTAAATAACCAGGTGTTATTCGACAAGCCCACATATGATAAACTTTACAAAGAAGTTCCACAGTACAAGCTGATCACACCTGCTGTTGTCTCTGAAAGGTTGAAGGTCCGAGGTTCTTTGGCGAGGAGAGCTTTAATTGAACTTCGAGAGAAAGGTTCGTTTTTCATCCATTTGTCCATAGTCTAACCATTTTAAAGATGGTGTAGCAGTCTGAGATTTATTTTAATTATTGAATGATGAAAATTGATATTTTAATGTATATTCAAATATTCCCCTTTTAATGTTGCTATAAGCTGAAATAGTAAAATCATTAAATATTTTAGACCAAAGTCATGAAATCATATCTTATGGGATATATTGATGCTACAGCATAGATTTGGCAAAAATCTCAAGATATCTCTTATGATTGATAAATAAGAGCCAAAACGCAGCTTGGAACAAATTGCTTAATACAGCAAGTATATTAAATTCAAAATATACTTTTAATCGTTAAAACTTTTATAAGTACTTTCAACTCTGGTCCTGATTTGGAAAATAACCCCTATCAAGTCGAGCCTGCAAAAGACTTAAAAAAAATCTGATAACTAGTTATGTTCTGTCATCACTTTCCCAAGCAAACTTGCAACATAATGAAATCCATGCACATTTTATAAACTTGTAGAGTGTATATAGTTTAGGTGGTAAAAAATATATGTCTCATGCATCCTTATTACCAAATATATATTTTAAATGCAATTTGTTATGAATTTTTTAAGAAATATTTAGTGTATATAGTGTAGGTGGTAAAAAAGATGCTTAAAATCCTATTATATTCCACTTAAAAATATGCTATTCATCTCTTATACATATATTTGTGATGATCTCTTAAAACTGTATTACCTGTGACAGCTAAAACCTGATATATTGAGTCTGATCTTGATTATTTAATTATAATAATGATAGATTTCTTTCACACACATTAATTTCAAACATTTATTTCAGGATTAATCAAGCAAGTAGTCCAGCACCATGGTCAAGTTATATACACAAGAGCAACAAAGGGTGACGACCCTGTCGCTTAATATTATGTATAGGTTATAAAATAAAAAGAAAGCCCATATATGCATTTTTTTTATAAATTTTCTATTTCCTATTTATATCATCTAGAATTTACAAATCAATCATTGCCATCTAATACTTTTTTTTCTAATAGAGAAGGTCTATACTATCTTATCTTCATTTTTAGAGGTACTCTATACAATTTAGAAATATTGAGCATTGTGTAAAAATATAACAAATTAAAATCATATCAATATAAAGGCAGTCTTTAACAAGTGTAATTTTTAAATCTTGTGATGTATAGTTTTTCTAATTATTTATTTTTTATGTCAATGTGCTATATCTAGCGCATACCCATTTTGTGTTTCTCATCTATATCAAGGACAGCAAACCTAATAGTGGGATATAAGTCTCTCAGATGGTCTTTGAAGTTTATTGCATGCTCTTCATTAGCAGTCTCAACCACAACATTGGCCTATGAAAAATAACCTTAAATCAGAAGCTATTCTAGAAACTTGCAGTGTATTTCAAAATTATGAAGCTGAGTGTGGATATATTTAAAACTACTGTTATTATCATTAACAAACAAAGTATAATAACGTCTGTTGTTTGCCTTTTTCCTTTAATGAAATTTTCACAATATAAAATTATATTCTCCCTCAACCAATTTGTTATATTTCTAAGTTATTCTATGGTATACAATGTTTTCTACCACAAACTGAGGATACTCTACAAAACCATTGTCACAATTATCATAATGTGACAGAAATGTATTCTGATACCCTGAGTTCAGTTTAATATGGATTATTTAAATAATAAAAATATCGTTTTTACTTCTACAGCCATTTGTATGAGATCTCATGTATCTCTGAAATAGTATGAATCTCATATCTGAAATAATCAATATTAGTATCATTTTTAATAGCGTAAATGGGCCCCTTATCTGAATAAGATTGTTTCTTTTTATAATAAAAGTTTCCGTACTGAAAGCAGTCCCGTTTTGAACGAAGACTCACACGGCTATTAGATGATCTATCGTCTAGGTCGTGGTTAGTATTTATATAAATCTTGTTTAAGACTATACAGGGTCGTTACTGTCCCTACGAAGCGTATGTCATCAGTCACGTGTTAGATACCCACATTAAATATTCAGCATCCTTTTCCTATATACAATACGAAAATAAATATTCGAATCCATGATCGAAACATTTACCCACGTCGTCCCTACATCTGTGTGCACCCACATCTGCTCGGTGACCAAGCTCTTCAATACTGCTCGCTCATCAGCAATTGCTTTCGCGAGCACATCCAACCCCTTGCAATGATCAGGCACTGGTACTGCAAAGCGCAAAAGACGCCCGCTTACACCCAGTCCTCGTTGGATTGTGCGAGAAAGTCTACCAGAATCAATGTTTCCACCGGTAATCACACAAACAGCTCTGTAATAATTTATAGATAATATATAGAATTAGGCGTTACTTTGCGGAGATCCATAATACAAAAGTAATAATAAAATTATTTTGTTATAATCCGCGATATAGTAAATAGAAAATATATATATTGTTAAATGTATAGTACACTTTCCGTATTTTCATACCCGATACGTGCAGGGTTCGTAAAAACACATGAACAAATGTTTAAACGAATGTTATATTTTTGTGTAATGTTGCTAATCGACGACAGATGGCGCTAGTGGTACCTTGTAACGCGCTATTGAGTGTCGATTGTGATTACATATAGTCAAACGTTTTTTCCACTAGCGCCAAGTAACGCAAAGTAACCTCAAGCAACCTCTAGTAACCTTAAATATTCATACCATATATATAGAGTGTAAATAAAGTGATTAGTACAGTACAGTGCAGTGTTTAATTCAGAGGACCTAGGTTTGTGGGAGAGTTTTCTCCATGGTCCTTCGAGCCGGATTGTAACCGACTGTGAGCAGCAACGCGCATAGAAATTAGTGGTGGATCGCCGCTAAAGTGCGCGCCGGTTAAACACCGGCGAAGAGTGGAGCCCGCTGGCCTGGTGGCAGCGGCAGCAGTAGCAGCCCGGAGCAGCAGCAGCACCTTGGAGGTGCCTGAGCAAGCAGCAGCAGCCTGGTGGTGCCTGAGCATCAGCAGCCTGGCGGTGACAGCCGCTGACAGTGACAGTGACGTGACAGGTGGTAAAGTTGAGTGGCAGTGAAATCGTGAGTACATTTGTTTACTTTCAAAAGTGTAAATTCAAAAGTAATCAATATAAAAGTTAATTATAAATTCAAAGAAAAGTTTAAGATTTGGAACATAGACAATTCTAGTATAATTTGGACTTAGTAAATTTTAAAGTTTAGTTAAGGACTTAAAATAAGTTTGCAAAAAACGTTCAGACGGGGAACCTATGCCCGATTTTATATAAGTTAATTTGGTTTCAAACACTTGTAAAATTTTAAAATTTTATTCTGTGGACTTAGAAAAATTTCTTTAAGTTTACTTTGGACTTGTAAAATATTATCAATCGTTTCAAACACTTGTAAATTTTATGATTTCTTTTCCGTGGACTTAGAACAATATTGAATGCAAGCTTATGCAATATTAAGTTAACTTTATTTGGTGGATTGTATCAATTTAATATAATTTCTGTTAATTATTTTTGTTTTTATTAAAAATGGAGTCATTAATCAAATTACAAAACAATTCTAAAAATTTAATTGAAAAAGCTTATACTAATTTTAGAAAATCTCCGAAAGATAGATTAACGGAAAATTATGTTAAAAGTAGATTAGAGTCTGTGGAACAGATATGGAAATCATTTTTTGCAAATCATCATAAAATAGTACAACTAGCTTCTGAAACAGATTTTTTGAATGTTAAATATTTTTCTGAGGATATCTTTTCAATTACGGAGGAAAATTTTATTGTTTATGTTAGTGAATTAAAGGATGTTTTGTCCAAACTGAATATTTCCTGTGAGATTCCTTTAACAAAGTCAAATAAATGCAACAGTAATATTCAATTACCTACCATTTCAATACCGAAGTTTACAGGTAACTATTCGGAGTGGACTACTTTCAAAGATTTGTATACTTCTGTAATACATAACAATGCATCATTAGACCCGGTTCAAAAGATGCAATATTTAAAAGGGTATTTAGATGGTGAGGCGGCACAATTGTTAAAGCACGTTTCAGTGACTGCAGATAATTATGATCAAGCATGGGCCACCTTACAAAACAGATATTCTAATAAGAAATATTTAGCTACAAGTTTATTAAATCGAATGTTAAATTGTCCAACTGCAACAGAGTCCGCGAAGTCCATTAAACAACTTTTAGATACTACTGTAGATTGCTTACACGGTTTAAAAAACCTGGGAATCGAAGTTGAAACTTGGGATTTGATAGTAATTCATCTTATAAGTGCAAAGTTAGATACTGATAGTCGGCTTAAATGGGAGTCGTTAATTAGTACAATCGATGAATTGCCAAAGTTTAAAGAATTTAAAGATTTTATGCATGGGAGATTTAGGTCTTTAGAATTTTTGGACACGAAATCACCCAGAGTTCCCAAGGGTCTATCGAATAGAGCACAAGCACTACATGTAGTTAATGAGAATTATGTTCCGAGTAGTAATACTAAGTTTTCTTGTCCTTTCTGTAGTAAAGGTATTGTATCAGATTCAACATGCCACAAATTAAGCAATTGTAAATTATTCGCCAAAGAGAATTTTGAATCTCGCCACAACTTTGTTCAAACCACCGGTCGTTGTTTCAATTGTCTTGGTTCTAACCATTCCGTCGCGTTTTGTAAAGTAAATGTTAAATGCCGCATTTGTAAACGAAAACACCATTCTTTGTTGCATCCCCCCAAACCTACCTCAAACATAGCTCCAGCTGATACAACAGTTGAAGCTGATGTTAGTTCGGATACTAATCAACAAAATGTAGCTGTTCATATGTCAAAACGAGGTACTTCAAATCAGATTTTATTGGCCACCGCGCTTGTTAAAGTAAAAACAAGACTTGGTGACGTTCAAGTAATGAGAGCGCTGCTCGACCAAGGGTCTCAGGCGTCATTTGTGACGGAATCAGCGGTGCAATTACTTGGACTCAAGAAGGTACCAACTCGAAGTACTATCTCAGGGTTAGGTAGTACTAATGGTACACTGGCCTCTAAATATCTTGTGACGATGAACGTGAAATCACGTCAGGATCCAAAATTCACTCTACGAGTGAATGCATTTGTGCTTAGCACAATCACAACACTTTTGCCCGCTGAAAAAATATCTTCCTTTGATTGGCCAAATCTGTCAAATATAGTTTTGGCAGACCCTGAATTTCATACACCAACCAAGGTTGATATATTACTCGGTGCAGATGTGTATGGTCAAATTATTCGGGAAGGATTGATTAAGGGTCCTAATGGTTTACCTACTGCTCAGAATACAGCCTTAGGATGGATTCTTTCTGGTCCAACACATCAATCATATGATGATGGTAATCAATCCAATCAATTGTGTAGTCATAACACTATAGTTAGCATGCATTCGCAAATGCAAGATAACGATTTTCTCAAAAGATTTTGGGAAATAGAGTCCGATAATTTTCATGACAAAAAGATTTTGTCACACGAAGAACAACTTTGTGAAGAGTTTTATAATAAAACTACAACCAGAGACTCAAGCGGTCGATATATAGTTAAACTTCCTTTTCGTGACCGTCAACCTCAGTGCAGTAATAACTCTAGAAATATTGCTTTAAAAAGATTTCATCTTCTTGAAACTCGTTTGAAGAAGAATCCAGAAATCAATGCAAAATATACAGAAGTCATACAGGAATACCTTGACCTTGGTCACATGGAGTGTCTTTCTAACAGTACTGATGTCAATAAACCAGGAGCGGTGTACTTACCACATCATGCCGTGATCCGGGATGACAAGACCACTACCAAGATCAGAGTTGTGTTCGACGCTTCGTGTAAGGATTCCAGTGGAGTTTCTCTAAATAGTACACTGATGGTAGGACCCACTATTCAGCAAGACCTACGTCACATAATAATGCGTTGGCGTATGCATACGATCTGTCTTAGCGCAGATATAATAAAAATGTATCGTCAAATCCTTGTAGCAGTAGAAGATACTAATTTTCAACGACTGGTATGGCGTGACGAACCCGCATCTGAAATAAAAGATTATAGATTATTGAGGGTTACCTTTGGGACAGCGTCGGCTCCTTACCAGGCAGTGAAGACCCTCCAAAGGCTCGCTGATGATGATGGCTGCAACTACCCCGAAGTATCTGAAATAGTTAAAAAAGATTTTTATGTCGACGACCTTATGACAGGTTGTGAGACAGTGATGGAGGGGGTAAGAATATACAAGGACTTGAAGGAATTACTTATGAAGGGTGGATTTGAATTACAGAAATGGGTTACGAACAGCAAGGAATTAGCGAAGGAAATAGGAAATGAGGAAAATGTAAACGTAGAAGGAAAGGTAGAAATAAAGATGGATGAAGTTATAAAAATATTGGGTTTGTCTTGGGATCGAAACACTGATTCCTTTCACTATGCCGTAAGGCTCCCATCTCATGAGGAACCAATTACTAAAAGAAAAGTGATTTCCGATATCTCTCGGCTGTTTGATCCTTTGGGATGGGTGGCCCCATGTGTCATACCAGCAAAGGTCATGATTCAAAAATTATGGCTGGCAGGCATAGATTGGGATGAGGAGTTACCACCAGAGTTAATGCAAGAATGGTTGACTTACCGTCAGGAGTTGCTAGACATTAGTGATTTCACCATTCCACGATGGGTTCAGAGACGAAAGGATGACTCACTTGTAGAGCTTCACGGGTTTTGTGATGCGTCGACTGCGGCATACGCGGCTGTAATCTATTTAAGAACGGTGCACGTTAATGGAAATATCAGTGTTAACCTCGTTACAGCAAAGACTAAAGTCGCTCCAACAATGCAAGTCTCCATACCTCGCCTTGAACTAATGGGTGCTCATCTTTTGGCAAAGTTAATGTTTGAAGTTGCCAATATTTTGTCAGTCAACCGGTCGAATGTCCATGGCTGGACTGATTCAACGGTAGTGTTAGCATGGCTTAGCAGCCATCCGAGCAAGTGGACAACGTTCATCGGGAATAGGACATCTGACATACTATCTAAGATGGAGAATACACAATGGGCTCACGTACAGTCGGCTCATAATCCCGCAGATATTGCTTCACGTGGACTCACACCATCGGAGCTTTCACAAAGTTTGATGTGGAAACAGGGACCAGCATGGCTACAAAATTTGGAAATAGAGTACTCCAGGCCAATTTCCACTGAGATTGAACGACGTACAGTAAAGAGTCATACCGCATGCGTTCAAACCTCAGAAGATAGGATTTTGATTAAATACTCCACACTTCAGAAGTTGACTCGAGTCGTTGCATTCTGTAGAAGATTCCTGAAAATAAAAACAAATAAATTAGAAAATAGAAAATTTAATACTTACCTTACATCTGAAGAAATTGGAGAAGCATTAGATGCGTGTATAAAAATGTGTCAAAAGGATGAATATGAACAAGAAGTTAATGATATACATAAAACTGGAATGATAAATAAGAAAAGCAATTTAAAATCATTGTGCCCATTTCTAGACACAAATGGAATTTTACAAGTAGGCGGAAGAATTCTAAATGCAGAACTACAAGAAGCAATTATACATCCAATTATCTTACCTCATAAGAATCACCTCACCTGTTTGATTGTTGACGAAGTTCACCGGAGAAAATTACGTGGAGGTAAATCTTTAATGCTGAACTACTTACGTATAAGATATTGGAACTGTTCTGCTCAAACTTTTGTAGAATCTTATGTACGTAAGCGTATTATACGTACTTGGTGCAAAGGAACTGCACGTGAATTGATAACCCTCGGTTACCTTTCTGTGGCACAACGTCTAGTTATCGTAACCGTACGTAACTATGAGACATTAAATATTCGTAATTTGTGGCGTTGGCAGTTCACACAAAGAATGGTGCAAAGTTTTTGGCGTTTTTGGTCTACCGACTATTTAAATAATTACTTAAAGCGTTATAAGTGGGCAACCCGCATACCCGAACCCGATATAGGCGATGTTGTTTTAATTAAAGAAGATAACTTGCCACCAGCGCGATGGTTATTGGGCAAAGTTGTCGAGAAACATCCAGGTCCAGATATGCTCACGCGAGTTGTCACGTTAAAATGTAATGGTTCCTTAGTTAAGAGACCTGTATCAAAATTGTGCTTATTGCCAATCAGTAGCTAAGTTTTGTTTATTTTGTGTACTAAAGTTTGCTAAGTGATTTGTTACTAATTCTAATTAGATTAAGTATTTAGTTATTTGTAATTCTCTGATGTAATATTGTAATTGCAACCCCCCTAACCCTATGGTGGGCGGGCTTATAAAGAAAAACAATGTGAAACATGTTTTTGGTGGGCGGTATGTTTAAACGAATGTTATATTTTTGTGTAATGTTGCTAATCGACGACAGATGGCGCTAGTGGTACCTTGTAACGCGCTATTGAGTGTCGATTGTGATTACATATAGTCAAACGTTTTTTCCACTAGCGCCAAGTAACGCAAAGTAACCTCAAGCAACCTCTAGTAACCTTAAATATTCATACCATATATATAGAGTGTAAATAAAGTGATTAGTACAGTACAGTGCAGTGTTTAATTCAGAGGACCTAGGTTTGTGGGAGAGTTTTCTCCAACAAACCTACACCACTTCCACCACAATACACAAGCACTACACACGTTCACTATCACAAACCGAAGCATCATCAGGAGATAGACTCCACGACAAAATCGCAAAGCGAAGCAATATCCAAACAGGCATTGTTATATAGTACTTGGTTCATCCCATGCAACAAGCTTGAACTTGAAACATTTATCTGCTCGTTAATGAGGGTGCCATTGTTATGCTTAATGATTTCTAATTGTTCCAAAATATTTAATTTCAAGCTTTTTTCACAGGTGTGCAGAATTTCGAAACAATGGTCATTAGGAACTTTATGACCGCGTTCTAACAAATGTTTAACAAAATGTGAATTTTGTGGCTTATTATTCCTAAAAGTGAACATATGTTCTTTAAAACGGGTTGTTCTTTAAAGCTCTGTAATACGAAATACATCACGATTTGAGATAATTTAGAATATGGACCTTGAAATTTTTTTCAACAAATTATGTTATATCTTTTTTTATACGGGACATTTATACGGTCGTCAGACCCCAAAGTAACTTAATACTAGTGTTATGGGTGACACAAAACTGATAAATATATACTAATGTAATTTTAAATATATACACCCAGACTCAAAGAACCAACAAATTGTTGTTAGAAAATGTTTGCCCTCTACGGGAATCGAACCCGTGACTTGCGAATCTGAAGGCAGGATTACTGCTAACAGGTCAGTTATTTAGCGGTCTTTAAACGATTTAAGGTTTTTTTTACTCAATTATATCTCTGGAAAATGTATAGCTTAGCCAATCTTCTACGTCCACAATTGTATGTTTCTTAATATAATCTTAAACATAGATAAATTATCTTCAGATAATTTATTTCAGTTACAGATTATAGATTTTTTGCAGTATTCAGTATACATATATAGGAATTCTCGAATTAGATAGCACTGTTATTGTCGCTGGGTATACTGAATGCGTAAAAGCATGCTGTATTAAAATGTTAAAAAAATAATAGAGAGTTAATATACTAAACAAAATTTGTATACGTATTAGGATCGGTTTCCACCACAGCGGAGAGGAGAGGAAATTAATTTTGAACAGGAATCAGATATATAGTCATTTCCACATCACTCCGCCGCTTTGGTAGTTGCCAGGTTAATAATATTTTACTAGCTTATACTAAGACAGCTGTGATAGCCAAGCGATGAGACCGTGCGACCCTTTCGAGGAGAACACGAGTTCAAACCCGAGCAGGCAACAATGAGTTTTCCTATTAAAACTCATGTATCTAATTGGTAATTGCAATTTATCACACGCTTTTCGGTGAAGGAAAAAATCGTGAGGAAACCTGCATATATCTAGAGAATTCTGGAGATATGTGTAACCTACCAATTGGATAGTAATACCATTTGGCATTGGAGCAGCGTGGTAGGTCTTAGCTCCAACCTTTCTCTCCAAAAACGGAGAGAGGAGGCCTAGTCCCAGCAGTGGGATTGTAGCAGGCCGCTACTTTACTTTACTTTAATACTAAGAGTAACCGTATCTCTTTTCTGTTACGAAATCCCGTTCACCTGTGCAATCATATTCATTTTACCAGATTGAATTAACGTCTGCGTATAATATATATAGTATAATTATAAATTAAAGGCGTGTAGTAACCGTTTTCCTCTCAGTTCTGGAACGAGTCCCTGCATAATAGCCGCGAGGGCACATACACCGGCGCCGTCAGCAACAAGTCGCTCTCGCTCTAGCATATTTATCACAGCCCTGGCGATGTAAGCCTCATCTACCACCAACTGTTATGATGCAAGATAATCATCTACACTTGCATACGTAATTTACATATTAATCGAGAAACAAAAGTAATGAGATTATTATTTTGCTATAATCCGTGACAAAAGAAAATAAAAAACTCATGCACTTCTCACCACCAATAAAATAATAAAATGTTTTAATGCTTTATTTTTCCCAAAAAAACTTTACATACAATATTTATAATATTACAAAACTTAATGTTAAGAAATTTAAAATGTATTCTTGTATCATCCCAGCGAGAGAAGTTTAAGGAAACAGGTATTCTAACAATTGCTTCACAGTATATTTTAAATAACGTAATTTTTGTACATAAAAATATAAAGAATTATAAAATGATAGGTAATGTATATAATAGACAAAGTAGGAACCGACATAAGCTTGCGACTCCTGCTTTGCGCCTTGTAAGAGTACGTAAGTCGTTTGTGGGTTTGGGTATAAGATTCTATAATAAAATTCCGAAATCAATTTTGGTCATGCCATTACAGCAGTTTAAAAACACTGTTAAAAAGAGGCTGATACAGAAAGCCTACTATACTGTTGAAGATTACTTAGATGATAAGGATGTGTGGATATAGGTGCACTTCTACCCTGTACAAGACAGTAATAAATAAATGTAACTAATTCTAAGATTTATATTTTAAAAAGAGCAACCGCCGAGTTTCTTGCTGGCTCTTCTCGGCAGGAACAGCTTTCCAAACCAGCAGTAAAGTTGACGATTCAAAAGCACTTGTTTACAAGTTTACTTGAATAAAGAATATTTTGATTTGATTTGATTGGTGGTGGATAGGACATGAGTTTACGAATTCTGAATGTATTAGGTATGAAAACGGGCAGTACACTCTACATTTAGCATTACGTATATTTTCTTTTATCATCATCTTGTCAAGATAGGTATTTTAATTTTGTGATAACTTTTTTTTTTAACTTTATCTTATTCTAGAACATATAGTTCTAATTTTAGTCATACGGATTCGTTAATTGTGATCGATTATTGTAACTATTAAGTTAACACTTATCCTGTATATTTATTTTTGAATATTCCAAATTCTGTATTACATTTTGAGAATCTGACTTTGAATAGTAGGTACGCTTTTCATAATTTTGTAATCCCCGCAATTGCGGTTTCTTTTATACATTTACCATTCTGTCCAACCTTCCTCTTATGGTGGTAAAAGCATTTTCTCCGACAATAGATGCATTAAGACCTTGTGCTAAGTTAGGCACTAACGGTACTGAGACTGGACGACCTGCCTGCAAAGCCTTCATCATTTTCGGCACCTTCGCGCACTCCGCTCCCTGCGTAATATGGATATTAGTTTAGGTGTACTAATTTCACATTTTTAATGAATTGAATCTGCCTTTGTTATCGAAATAAAAAGAAGTCTCTCACTCTAAACTACGACCATTCCCAACTGGCTCAACAGTCATGACGATTAATTGTTTAACACCCATCAATTTAATTACTAACATACATTCAATAACGGTGAACATCTTAACCCTAGCCGGGTAAGTGAATCCGGCAGGTATTTAAATTCCTGTACAAAATCTTTTTCATGATTGATGCTGCAAGTCTCGGTCGAGACTCTCTATCCGCACTTACTCTGGACTATGATTCCGCGCTTGGACATCCTACCGATGACGCTGTAAAACCAACAGGCTAACAGCGCAAGTTATTACCCGAGAAAAATCTTTTTCATTTTCTTTTCTCTTAAACAACGAACTTAACATAAAATTACGTCAATTTTTTTTAAAGCTTTTAACTTTTTATTTAACTTGCCGTGTACGTATGTGAAGGTGGAATCTTGCAAGTTTAATTTGACCCACTTCCCGGTGTCCGATGGAGCTGAAATTTTACATACTATTCGAGTCCTGATGACAATGCATGTTTATGATGAGCATAATTTGATGTTACTGCGAGGATTGGCTACAGACGAGGGAAATTCTCTACGGTTAGCAGTAGTTGATATGAAATTTTATCAAAAGCTATTAAAATTTGACTTGTTACAATATAAAATCATCTCTGAGAAAATATGGGCATCGTACACAATCATATTTATAATAGAATACATAATCACATTTATAGCAATAAAAAGCTTCCACAGCGTAATTTATTATTTTTACGATTATTTTCTAATCGGCTCACGTAAACAAGACAAGTGCATTTCAACTTTTTGCAGGCGACCAACGTTGCTGCAAGCAATCCTCCTGCAGCAACAGGAACGATGACTGCATCAGCCTCCGGCAACTGCGTGATGATCTCAACACCAATTGTCCCCAAACCCGCCATCATTAACGGATCATCTGAACTAGAATCGAATATAAATTTTGCTTACTAATAATAATAATAAAAAAGAAATGTAAATCATAATACGATTTTAGTAAATTAAAATTAAGAAATTCATTAACATTTACGTTATGTATTATACATAGAGTCGGACTTTAAAAAACCCTTTTTCAAACTATACTTTCGCATTTACGAGTACTGATATTAGTACCTATGGATTCTTAGTAATAACTAATTTACTTCACAAATCTACTAAATTTATATTTATGAATCTTCCGACGACAAACATTTCGTTTAGTAATATAAATTTTAAATCGATTTATTACGTTTTAATTTTAAAGAACAAATTATTGGACAAAATTTGTGCAATTTTTTGAAGACGTTGCTATCCAAATAATCCTTTTGTACAGTTCAATTCAATCTGTCAATTGTCGTGTACTAGAGACAATAAAAGTACCTTAAAAGTATTTGTTTTCCGTCACGAATAATTTTCTTGGCATAATTAATAGTGTCCTCGAGGGTATCCCCGCAAAGAACTACGTCCGCGCCGAGCTCTGCGTATCGCTGACTCTGAGATGTAGGACTACGGTCCGGAAGTACCACAGTTACCTACATCATCGTGCAACTAATTAGATCTCTTAAAAACCAGGTTATGACTTATTAGCAGATACGTCGTAAATAAATGAGGCATCGAGTTCGAAACAAATTATTGGTTTTTCCTCCTGCTTCAAATAACAACATTTGGAAGTATCATACTATCTACATGCACTTTAACAGAACTACCTATAGTGCATGTCATATGGAATTCTGCAAAGTAACGCCTGCTTCTATAAATCATACTATCTATACTTATTATTAAACAAAGTCCCAAAATGCTGTCTGTCTGTATGTAAGCGATTTTCTAAAAATCTACTGAACGGATTTTTGTACGGTTTTCACCGAAAAATAATGCAATACTTCCGGATGGTTTAGGTAAATAGTATAGAATAGAATAGAATAGAATACTCTTTATTGCACACATAAACATAATATAAAAAACAAACAAAAGAAACATAAAATTAAAATTTAGCCTATATATAAAAAGATATAAGCACATTGAACCAAACGTCAATTTAAAGGTACAAATGGCGGCCTTATCGCTAAGCCAGCGATCTCTTCCAGGCAACCTTAATGATAAAACCAAGAATAAAAATAAAACATAATAGGCAAGGCAAATTAAATAATTATTATGAGATTTATAAGATTATATACTAAATAATATAATATACTATAACATATATAAATATATACATATATATATATATATATATATACACAAATACCTGATACATAATATATAGATGTCAAACGACAAACAAGGGACAAGCTAATAAGTCACACAACCATTTTTAAAAAATGATCTTTTATTTGATTTTTAAATATTGCAAGTGACTTAGACTTTTTTATGCTAAGGGGAAGGGAATTCCACAAAATAATAGCCTGGATGGTAAAAGATTTGGAAAAAAAGGAAGAGGAGTGCGAAGGAATTTTTATACGCAAATTCACGTCCGAGCGACGGGAGCGACTATGGGTGTCACGAATGAAAACAAAACGCTCTTTCAGATAAGGAGGGGTGTTAGGGTCGAACAGTACACGGTAAAGAAGATGAAGAATATGAGTATTCCTGCGAAGGCGAATTGGGAGCCACTTGAGCTTATTGCGAAACTCGGAAATGTGGTCATACTTACGTAGCCCGAATATGAACCTAATACAAAGATTTTGGAGGCGCTCAAGCTTATTAATTTGCTCCTCTGTAATATCTAGATAACATGAGTCAGCATAATCAAGAACCGGTAAAAGGAGAGACTGAGCCAGCGCAACTTTGGTAGGTATGGGTAGAAAATTACGCAATCTGCGAAGAGATGCCACGGCTCTAAAGATTTTCTTACTGACTTCGTTCAATTGCGGTGCCCACGATAAAAACCGATCAAAAATAATACCAAGATTTCTTACAGTATCATTAAATGGTAAGTGAACGCCGTTAAAAATTACCGGAGGGAGGACAGCCAAATCCACATGTGACATTAATTTTGGACTGCCCATTACTATAACTTTAGTTTTTTCAGGATTTACTTGTAGTCCAAAATTCTTACTCCACAGTGCAATACGTTGAAGGTTTTCATTAACAGTACCGATTGTGTAAGGTAAATCTGATAATTTACATAGAGAGTAAATTTGTAAGTCATCTGCATAGAGATGGTAGAGAGAAGTGATGGAATTACAAATAGAATTGATAAAAATTGAAAAAAGGAGAGGAGACAACACGCCACCTTGTGGAACGCCAGCAGTGATCATTGACCATTTCGAGTACGAATCTTGTACACGTACACGCTGCCGACGTCCATACAAGTAGGAACGAAACCAATCAATAACTTTTGGAGATATGTTAAGAGAGCATAGAATAGCAAGCAGGATATCAAAATCTACAGTGCCGAAAGCATTACTGAAATCCAATAATGTCAACACCGTAACTTTCCGATTATCCATGCCTGATCTGATATCATCGGTTATTTTTACTAAAGCAGTAGTCGTACTATGACCAGGCCGGAAACCAGATTGCATTGGACTCAAAAGATTGTGTTGAGAAAGGAAAAGGCTGAGTTGATGATGCACTAATCTTTCAAATACTTTAGAAAGGAAAGGGAGTATGGATATTGGACGGTAGTCGGCAAAAGTGGAAGGATTGATTTTTTTAGGGAGAGGGATGACCTGAGCGTCTTTCCAGGCCGATGGAAAGGAATCAGTAAGAATGGAATAATTGAAAATAGCCGTAATGACGGGTGTAAGGATATCAAGGATGGGAATGATCATGTTACGACTAATGCTATCAGAACCGACTGCATTTGAATTAACAGATAAAATGTTTTTCTTAACATCACAACAAGTAAATTGATTAATGAAAAAATTCGGAACATCAGGAGGAGATAAGGCATAGAAATAGTACATATCGGTATTATGTAAATTGTGTTGAAAAGATCGCGCAGTTGTTAAAAATCTTGGTTTCTGGGAGCTTCAGTCGCGTGCGCTGCGTAAACCAGCAGAGATACGCTAAAGTAATGAACTAGAGAATTGTAGATCTATAAAAATATTACAAAAAAGTCCGTGATAGCATGACTCTATCTCTCACGGCTAACTCACAATAGCTACTTTTATGTTCAAAATTTCGAAAATTCGGTAAATCACTGAAATCCACGCGGGCAAAGTCGTTGTTGGCACAGCTAGTTCCTTATAATATATAAATATATGCGACACTTACACACACGGTCATCCATCCCCAAACTAAGTAACCTAATACAATTGTGTTGTGGGTGACGGACAACAAGGAAATATACTACATATATGATTTTAAATACATACTTAAATGCAAATATACACTCAGGCTCGAAGAACCAACAAATTGTTTATAGAAAATGTTGGCCCTTGGCGGAAATCGAACCCGCGACCCGCGGAGTTGAAGGCAGGGTCTCTACCCACTGCGTCAATGGGCCAGTCAATTCCTTTTGTAGAATTTAATATAGATAACCTTTCCACATTTTCTAAAATTGACATATTTGACTACGGAAACAAATTAGTATTTTATGACATAATTTTTATCATCATAATTTTTCACTCAACACTATTACTTTGGATATAGTATATCATTATATTGTTTTCTTGTATTTGTAAAGTATTTTCTAAAGGTAAACATTTTTCGGAAAAGGATTTGCGAGTGTAAAAAGTTTTATGTCCTAGCATATTAATGCACAATTTGCTTAGAATATAGTATAATCGTTTAAACCATATAATGTGACACTATTCACATAGTTTGAGTTTTTTTTTCACGATATTGTCATCTTGACTGGCCCGTTGGCGAAGTGGGTAGTAACCCTGTCATCAGCCCCGCGGATCACGGGTTCGATTCCTGCAGAGGGCCAACATTTTCTATAAACAACTTGTTGGTTCTTCGAGCCTAGATGTATATTTGTATTTAAGTATGTATTTAAAATTATATTTGTATTATATTTACCAGTTTTCAGTCAGCCATAACACAAGTGTTAAGTTACTTACTTTGGGGATGGGAGACCGTGTGTGTAAGTGTCCCATATATTTATTTATTGATTATTTATCTTTAAATTAGTGATCATGCTTGGGAGGCTGATCGCACGTAACTCGTCAGCATTGTTTAGGTCAACTTTAATAAATAGGTATCACCAATCACTGTGGGTTTTATACATAGAAATTATATTCATAGAAGCTTCATCAGTAAGGTTTAGAATTGGAATGAAACTGGGACGAGCTTTCTATCAACACCTTTTACACTTAGTTCGAATTAAATGAAATGATTACCGGTATCCCCAAAGAACTACCGTGATAAGCAGCAGCTAGTGCTGTGTTCCCATTTGAAGGTACTATGACTCCTTTTTCACTCATTTCATCGTGCCGTGCGACAAAAATATTTCGAACTCCTCTCTCGGCACAACTAAGAAAAATTTGCAGCTTTTAAGAAATAAATATAATGTTACGTTACTAATATATTTTTAATAATTAGTATTACCTCCCCGTGTATTGTAAATTATCACATTTTAAATAGATGTTGTAGTCCATATATTTGCTAATTTTTGCTTCCTGTAAAAGATATAATGAGTTAATTTATGTGTAAAATAATTATAAACAGAACGAAACTTGCTGACATAACATAACACTAAAGTTGTCGTGGGAGGGTCAGTTCCACAGGACAGATAAAAGAACGGATTAACGTGAAAGCTCAGTACTAGAGTGGCTACCCTGCTCCGGAAAAAACGGTGTTCATAGACACCGAGCTAGTTCGAGAGACAATCTCAAAAGGTCGCTAAGTCTCAGGATTTAAGGATCAAGAAAACGTTTGATGATAGAAATTCTTAAGAGACCTATATACAATTAAGAACATTCATTAGTTGAAAATAGGACGATTGTTTTCAGACTTTTCAAAAATATTCTTACACAGAGAGGTGTATGTATTATGCCATCTTCTATTCTTTCCGCTGCCTGTTTAATTTCAGTAAATGATAAAACATGGGGTTTATTCTCCATAATTTCCAGATCATCCTATAAAAAAAAGTACCTATAATTTATTATTTTCTTAATGTGAACAGCAGCAATGTTTTATTGAGATAATAACTCACCATTTTTAATTGCCTAGGCTTTCATTGTGTACTTTGTAAAAAAATATTTCTTAAAGTTACAGTATGGGATGAACAAAAATTTTAAAAAATAACGTCGCTATGACGTAAGACTGTATTCGATAGATTATTAAGAAAAATCTAAAAAAAGTTCAAATGTAATGAAATGTGGAAACTATGAATTATGAACTACTTAATAAATCTCACACATTCAGTATTTATTATAGATATAAAAAAATCAAATTTAATTCAATTCATTATTTATTCTATTTAGGGTGATTTTTTTATATTCCCATTTTTATCCCATAATAAATGTAATAGAAATAGAAAGTATATTTGATTTGCATTGTTAGCCTTTTCAATGTTCTGAATAAATTCCGTATTTTCCATCGAAATAAAATAATTTTAATACATATATTTTGATTTTAAGGATTGTATACTACCTTCAAACATGGTATTTTTAATACGAGCAATGTACTTTTTCAAAATAACAACTACTTAATCGAATGTGAGACGATAAAAGTTAAAATAACAAACACATTTTCATGACCTACAAAAAGTTATTATATTTGAGAGGTACTCAAGTTTATAAATCTTCAGATAATAGTAATTAAAACAATCTTATCAGTAAAAATTAAAAACTAAGATATTTTATAGACAAATATTACGTGAAATCAGATATATGGTTAGGTAATATAAAATTTAATTAAATTGGCTTGCATCATCTCATAACAAGCTGTGCAACACTTGCTGTGCTGTGCATTAAATTGTCACAATTGCCCCATTATGATCAATGATTTTTTCTTGTTCTTTAAGAAAAAAACTGGAATACCTTTTTTCTATATGTGAAAATTTCATCAATATTATTAACATAATTACCTATGAAAGAACAACAGACATTAGACTAACATTTAAAACATCAAAAATGAAAGGGAGTGTAGTAAAAAATGTAGAAAATTTATTACTGAGTAAAGAGTTGATACCTGAAAGCATACAAAGCTAAAACAAAATATTAAAAAATAAAACAATATTTTTTTAATATCAATTTATTTAATTAATTGCTAAAGCATCATTTTGTGTTTCCTGGGCCAATTGCACCTGCAAATTGAGAAGTTTGTTCTTTAAAACAACAATACCCATAAGAACAATATTTTCTGGCTTTAAGGCACCTGATGACTCAACATTGTAAAAGAATTTATTAGGTTTCGCTTCCCAATTAAACTCAGCTTCATACTGATCTTCGTCTAATTCTGTGTGTTCACTTTTAGGCCACTCATCTGGCCTTGGATATAAAGTATGCCTCATAATATTGTCAGGATCATATTCAAATGACACACCAGCAGTTGGATTCCACTTTGCATGTTCCTTACCAAACCCTTTCTTTGCATAAGCACGAAGCTTGAGTTCTTGACCTTTTCTCAGTTTGATTATTAAAATTTCATCAATTTCTCCATAATCAGCCTGATCTTCATCTCTATGCCGTGATGTTACAGGCACA
Organism: Morpho deidamia; assembly: GCA_947086505.1. Taxonomy (NCBI): domain Eukaryota; kingdom Metazoa; phylum Arthropoda; class Insecta; order Lepidoptera; family Nymphalidae; genus Morpho; species Morpho deidamia. The sequence continues at coordinate 6,216,977 of CAMTZC010000003.1, forward strand.
ACTCTAGGATCACTAGATTTCAAATCAGCTGTAGTGACATGTCTAGTTTGGTCACCTGTACATTTGACATCAAGCGTAAATTCGACACTACACTCAGTGCAGAAATCTGGACACATACAGTCTCTTGAGTACCGAATTTTGTCAACTACATCATCAGATATCAGTGGTATCAAACCAATTCGATGAGCAAGGAACTCATCACTAAGGACAGTGGAATTCGCTTCTAGTTGAACCCAATCTATAGCCATTGTAGGAGTTTCGGCAATAAACACTCGTCGCATGCTGTTTGCTACACTGAGCTCTGTATCTTCGACGACAAATTTTACGTTATCATCTGTTAATTCCGTGATATGCACAGATGGTTGATTTGCATATGGCATTTTCAAGTTTGGATTAACACTTCAAAATGTAAATGTAAAATATTAGTTTAGTCTTAGAACAGTAAAACAAAAAAAATATTTTGGGGCCCCAGTTAATTTCTTATAAAAAATTTACAAATATTATATTATATTATGGTAGTGGAATTTTTCTACGATATCAAAACAATTCTAGTCAATTATTGCACAAATACACACCAAAAATAGTAAAAAATATCTAATGTATTTTTTAAAACGTGATTGACAGTTGACACCAATTGACCATAGACAACTAACTAAAATGCCAATCATAGCACCTTAGACTAGTAGTCTATGCCTTAGATTAATACCATATTAACAGTAGGAATAAACGCCAATACGAATACAAATACGTAAACAGAGTGATAATTATGATAGAAACATATTTAATTATTAAATGGAAATATATTTTGGTGTATTTAATAAATTGCTGCTGGTTTATTATATAGCTATTTTACAATTATGACTATTATATATCTTAAACAAACAAGTGGCAGAAATACATGCTGATTGCTGATTTATTGATGTCTTGTGGCGCGAAATTTAAAAGAATCGTCGTGAAAACTCAACCAAAATTTGCAACACTAAAATCGCGAACACATTAACTTCCTAGCGAAAGGAAACCTTTTGTACGAACGCAGTGTGTGTAAGTGTATAGACGCGTTAGAAGTAAAAATTGTTGATATTTCTTGTTATAATGGAACAATATGAAAACAGATATTCAGTAAGAAATTAGAATTTATTTTATGTTGCAATGTTGTTATATTTTTTAATTCTGCTTTATAATGTAACTGGTATAAAGTCGTTTTATGCGAAATAAAACCAAAATATTATGCAGAAGACTTATAAGTTTAGTAATTGAATTTTCTTTATATAAGAAAATTTAATTTCACCATAAGAGGTTCACATTCTGAAATTTTTGAGTAGTAAGAAATAAAAATAACAATAAATTCTAAGACTTATATATTATGGTTATAGTATGGCCATTCACGTATCTAATTTTTTATATGTAACTTTCATACTGCGAGAGGGCAATTTGGTGATACCATCAGAGAGATATATTGTTATCTAAGCCGCTTGTTCTGTTTTCGTCATAGAACCTCTGACCTTTCTTATATCAATGAATCAAAGTTCCATAGATATCAACTCTTAGAATTCCGTCTGCTCTGTTACACGAATTATGTTACAGAATAAATAAATAAAAAAATGGTATTTCAGACGATAGAGTTTGACCCTATGTGTGACAAGGAGAATCCTCAAAAAATATCTTTCGAGGATGTATCAGCTGCATGTTTTAGGATTCAAAGTGGGATTACAAAAACGCCCTGCGTGGTAAGTACATTACTAAAATTTACAACTTATAAGTTAAAACTCAAGTTACAATTTATAGTACTTAAATATTATATAATAATAGTAATACGATTATTTTTATAAATATAGTCAATCGTTATTATACATCTTTAGAAAACCTTTACGTAATTTGTGTTAATTTTGTTCCTAGTTTATCGCTATATCTGGGGCGATAACTTTTAAAAATTATTATAAAGTATTTTTGTTCTGAACTTTTATTTAATGTTTCTCTTTAAATAAACATGTATTAAATTTATTTTTAAAATTTAAAATGTAGTAAACATTCAACAAAACCATAAATATCAGCATAATAAAAAAAACTATAATTCGAGTATTTTCTCGGCCACATTTATTTAATTAATTAAAATGATATGAGTGATCTTTTATCGATTTTCACAGAAAATCGTTTTTTGGTATCCAAATACTTAGTTCGCGCTTAAGAAAGTAATTTATTATTTTTAGTTTTTGTTAGTACCCTCCTAAACTTAAATCGATGATTTAAAATGAGAACACTTTGCGTTCAAAGCAATTCAAACATCTCCTTTGACGGATATAGAACAAATGACCATGATAAAAACAACTTTTTTTACAGAAATCTCACATGTCATCCAAATACGGTATGGATATTTATCTTAAGAATGATTTTCTGCAACACACTGGCAGGTGAGTATAAAACACAAATAAAATATTTTGAAATTTTAAAGTACCCCCCATTTATGTACTATATTGTTTTTCCTTTTCGCGAATTAAATACAGTTTATTGTTTGTAGCAAATAATATAATTAATTGTGTATATAAAATAAATAAAATTATATATAAACAAAATATACAAATTTCAATTGTACCAAATTAATACATCGCAGATTACCCTTGTAAGTGTAACTGACTGACTTACGCAAACCTCCCTGGTTTTTTTCTTTTTTAAGACTGGAAAACCAAGTCTTTTCTTCTTTACAGCTTTAAGGATAGAGGAGCTCGAAACGCTTTGCTCCTACTATCACCAGAAAACAAAGCGCGTGGTGTAATTTCAGCTTCACTAGGAAATCACTCACAGGCCCTCAGCTACCATGCAAATCAGCTAAACATTCCTGTATCCGTAGTAATGCCCAACGTTGCACCTATAATGAAAATACAAAACTGTCGTTCTTACGGTGCAAATGTTATAATCCACGGACACAACATGAAAGAAGCAAAGTATCATGCTATGTCTTTGGCTAAGGAAAAAGAGCTTACCTATATCAATGGGTACGTTTCATTCTTAATTTAAAATATATTATATTCTACATTGGATCGGTTTATAGTCTATGGCATAGACTACTAACTAAAATAAAGACGACAATGTTTCATACTTTGGCGCGTTAGAATATTAGGAAGAGTGGGAGATGGTGGGAGGTGCGGATACGCACTATAGGTACTAATTATAGTCATTCATAGAAATGTATCTGCCTCTCACCCGTTTCATTCATAAATCCGGAAATAGTCTCAGCTCTGACTCTCTCTAACACATGGAAATTTACTACGCGTAATATATATAACGAATGACGTAAATTCGTAGTAAAATTAGTGATGTACTTGTTGTGCTAAAACCGTAACTAGTGATTCCAAAGTTTTATCGATTCGCATTTTTCTGTTACCGATTATTTCAGTTACCGGTTTTCTTCTACATACTAATATTAATCTTAAAATTTAAATAAAACAAAATATTTTAGTAACTTCTTTATTAAATTTATTATTGAATTAAAAAAAATGTTTTAAAAACAGCGCATAGAGATGCAAAAAATTTAACTCAGCATACGTGCTAAAAATTTTTTTTTCCTAAACAGGCTAAAAGTATAACAAAAACACACAAATATAATTTGTACATAGAAAACAGAATAAGCCGACAAAAAGTTATTCAAACAGAGATTTCACAGGCCTCAAACATAGACACGTAAGCGATCATGTATCTTTAAATTGGATTTGTAACTTATTAACAAAAAAAAAGGAATTTTTTACATTCACTCGAAACAATTTACAAGATCAATATTTGAAACGATAGATGTCGCTTTTGGTAAATTATAAATATTAGAGTGAGAATGTATGTGCAATCGCATATCACTTATGGTAATGAACGGGTCTTATCTCTACTTATATTATTTACAATCAAATCAATTAACACCTGAGATTAATACATAGTTAAGAAAGAATGAAATCACGAAATTATAGTATTATTTGAAATAATTATCACGCTTAAATGAAGTATGCTCCATAACTTATTTAACTAAATGGAAACATGTAAAAAAGTACTTTGTAGTAGTAGGCACAAAACACATTATTTTACCATTAAACCATACAAATATCTAATATATAACAACAATATATAAACTTAGTTATAGTTTTCGCACTATTTGATTATGGCGTGATTGCTATCAATATTTTTTTTAAACTTTGAAGCAAATAAATAAGTATTATTTAATATCAACTTATAAAAACCTAAACATAAAGTATTTTAAACATTTTCAAGTATATTAAAGTATTACAGTATCACAGAGTTAATTCATAGAATATTGATATTATGTTACATACGTATATATTTATGTTTTGCTATACTTTAATACGGCAAAATATATATAAAATACAAGGTACAAATATTCAATTTTATAAAATAAATATTCATTAAAGATATTATTTTGACAACTTCAGTTCAATTTGTATTTCTTCCTTTGTCAATTATATTATTGTAATGACATGGTTTTGTTTGTTTACATTAAGTGAAGTATCTACTTATGGAATATAAAAATAATAAAATTTATCCAACAAAAAAACTATATCGCTTTACAAATGTTAAGAATAGGAATTTCAGTTTGCTACTTTTGCCTCATGTATTTCAAATAACATTCTGATAAAAAATTTACATTTCAATTCCCTTTTTTCAGCTATCTGTAAATTCTTCTAGTAAAAATAATAATATAATTTTTCAAGTAGACTAAACAAATCGTTGACTTAATAAGTCTTTTCTTAAACATATATAATACTGTTCAAAAGACATAAGTTTCTGTGATGGATAATATAATTTCACACATGTGATGTCACTGGCAATATATTCTCTATTTTTTATTAAAGCAATTTAATCAAATCTTTCAATTTTATTAGAAAACAGCGTACTTATAAAAATTTCAAAATTTACAAAATTCAGATTTTTCATTCAATAAAATATATCGCTTGTGGAATGCAATAGTGGCACTATTAAAAAACACGTCTATCGGAATAGGAATAAAATGTGTAAATGTTAAAGTACACATTCTATTCAGCACCAACACAAGAAGAACTCATGGTTCAATATTAGGCCGTCGTTTCAAACTATAACAATTTTTATACATTTTCCTTAGCAACAAAAACTATAAACCCATTTCAAAAGATCTCAATCAACCAGTCTCAAAATATAATTTTTTGCGATATATCGATGTACCACACCGAAAATATACGGATTAGATTTGGAACATATTTCTGATGGAATATTAGGTTCTGTAACTATCAAACTTCTGCCTATCACTGAGAATTCCTAACATTTTATCACTATCATCGGCACATTAGCATACAAAGATTTACTGGTACTAATATTATTAACCAATAATGTTTTAAACTAACAAAACAACAAAATTACGATCAGTGCTAGTGTGTCAGCTACCTTATCTATGATTATGAGAAAAAAATCCATGGGCTCCTAGTTAACATCCTTCAAACTTTATACTGTTTGTCAATTTGAATATTATGAATACAATTTTATAGACATTGGTTTGCTTTTTCTTGAGTCTCAAGCATCAAATCGCATTGACTTTTACAGCTGAACTTCAAAATTCAGAATGGTTTGAATTTACTGACAAAGAGAAATATTAGATGGCCACTACTATAATCAGAACAGGTATTTTATGCCAAATTATTATTAATATTGGTGCTAAATAATTGTGATCCAACTGAAGCTCTTCATATATCTTCATCTGCATCATGTGGCTGGTAGATACTTCCCGGCGGAGGATTGTGCAGCTACTGATCCTGTAATGCATATGTATTGTTTAAATAATGTTATGATACTAAAAATAGTGATTGCAAAAGCAATCTTACAGACAATCTTGGCATATAGAATTGTCAATATTTTGGTAGATGCAAAACAATAATAAACTTGCGCAATTTTATGTAGAAATAAATACTACGTATAACAATTAAGAATTTTCCTTTTATGAAAATTATTCTTAATCTTAGAAAATTTACAGGAAATAAAGTATTATAATAGAAATGTTTAAATATACAATTTGTTATTATAAACTGTACCAATATTATTAATCTAGTATTATTTAAATAAACCAAGAACTTTAATAAGACATTTTATAATAATTAGAATTACGATCTGTATTTTATCCTGTTCTCATAAGAATAACAGGGTTGCTTGCATACTTAATGTTACAGCGAGTTATAAATGTCTATTTTGTGAGTTTTATTTAATAAATAAATAGAGAGTGGCTTGTGTACATTAGATCACTCCTAAAAATATATATAATATTTTCCTGTTCCTGAAAGAAAATTGAACTCTTTAACCCTATCTGTTAGTATATAAGCTTCAATTGTTGTGTATTGTGTGTGATGCTTTAACAAATAACAGACAGAAAGATAGATTCTATATTTAAAAATATATTCCTGCTCTTAAATAGTGTCCTCAAAATATTTTTATATTGGTCTTTAACTAACAGACTTGACTGTGTCTAGAGTTCTGATATTTAGGTAAAATCTCTACAAGTGATGTCTATACTGCGTCCATCATATTATCAGTCTTTTGACAGCTCACGCTCATTAAGTATTTTTAAGTTTATTGCTTACGTACAAATATCATACAAATAATATTTGTACTTTATGGATGGGTACCGCCCACTTAGTGATGTCACACATAATGGTTACTACGATTATGCCACAGATTAAAAATAATCGGTAGAAATCGATGTTACGAGTATTAAAAGACATTTAATAACATTATATAAAGTTTTACTTTCTTCTTAGTTAATACATGAATACAAATAAAACAATCAGGATATTTTAATTTATTTTATTAGCACGAGTCGTCGGAATGATAATCAACACTAGACTCCTCCGATGAGGAGTCTTCAGTAGCAGTTATTATTAGCTCTTGTGTAGATAATATATTATCAAACGCAATATCACGTTCCCAATCAGAGAATATTACTCTTTTAGTTCTTTCCACCACACTTGCCCAGTTCTCGGCCGTTACGTGGGTGCAAGCATTTTTTAGCAATTGCAACATTTTATTCGCTGTGAATGGGGGGCTTGTATTGCATCTCGCAGCATGCCCTTTTACTTGTGCCCATATAAGTTCTATTGCGTTGTACTGGCAGTGGTATGGAGGAATCCGAAGAACAGTATGGCCATATTCTGCTGCCATTTCATTGATTACATAGCGTTTTGCTCTCTTTTTGGTTTTTAATATTTTTATTAATTCAACTTTTAACATTGAGTCGTCCACATTTTCTCCATTGTCCCGAAGCCAATTAATTATTTCATGCTTTTTATTAGCCTGTGTTGGCATTTTGTCAATTTGACGGGAGTGGTAGGGCGCATTATCAATAAAAATTATTGATGGTTCTTCCGATGAAATGAGCATTTTTTTGAACCACTCTTCATACACATTTGCATTCATCTCTTCGTGGTAGTCATTTGATTTCTTCGATTTAAATGCCAACAGTGCGTCTTGTACAAATCCTTTTGCTGTACCTGCATGGCAAATGATTAGGCGCTCACCTTTTCCCATTGGTACTGAGGAAGTGGAATCAGCAGTATCATCAGTCCAGAAACGAGATAGTGTGTGGTTAGCGTTGAGCCATGTTTCATCCGTGAAAACAATATTTGCCCAATCTTGTATTTTCTTTGCCTCTCTTAAAAAATCACAACGTGCTATAGCTATATCTGTGCGTTCCATTAATAATTTTCTTTTATTTAACTTTTTATATGAAAAGCCAATTGTGTTCAAAACTTTGACCAAAGAAGATTTTTCACCATGAAATAGACCACTTCTTTTCAAAGAAACAATAAGTTTTCTCAAAGTTGGAATTTCTTTTCTCAAGTAGTAATCATATACATGACGACGAATAGCGTCAGCGTCAAAGTCATCAACAGCTGTCACCTTATGAGCCCGGCGCTTTCTTTTTGGTGTAGATGGTTTGTTTTGCTCCAAGCCGCTCCTGCCGTAGGCATCAGTAGTGATTTTAGTCACAGTTGATAGACTGATCCCCAACGCGGCTGCAACACGGTTTCGGACTTGCGTGATAGGTATAAGAGGTCCGCCATTTTGATTTTCTTGCTCAAAATACTCATGAAGTTTTAACACTAACTGTCTCGATTGTGCTTTCAACACACGTCCTTTCGGCATTTTCACGATCAATTAATATAAGTTTCACAAAAGTTTTTCCGAGGAATAAAGCTACTTAACTCAAGGTGTAACAGATGCGAGAGAACACTCAGCGAACGTAAATGCGTGTGACTATCACGGGCGTTTCGTTGAGAGTGACAGATCACGTCAAAATGGCGGCCGAGCGGAAGGTCTCTTGATGTTGCTAGTTGATGTATAATATATTTTTTATGATTATAATAAATACACACGGATTAACATTTATTTTCAAAAAACTAAGGCAATATTAAATCAAAATGTTGATTTCTATATCTGTTATTAGTTTACGTAGGTTATCATTAATCGAATTACTTAGGTACGTAATTCGATTAATGATAGTAGGTACTATAATCGGAATGGTATCGCATACGAGAATCTTTAGGACATCACTAAATATGTAAATCGTCAATCTGTCAAAAGATGGTTAATATAATGGACAGTGTATAGATGTCTTACTTTGCCAGTTTTATATAGACACTATAAATATATATATTTTTTTGTTGTTAAATAGGCGAGCGCTTGACTGTAATCATGCCTCATGGTAAGCAATGATACAGTTTAAGATGGAGCACGCTTACCTAGAAGATGCCTATTCACTCTTGCCTTAAAGGTACCCATATTGTAAGTATTGGGAAAGATAGATGCCAGGAGAGAATTCCATTCCCTTGCTGTGTGCAACAAAAAAGACGAAGCGAAGCGTTGTGTGCGTCTTCGTGGAATGTCGATGACATAAGGGTGGAACTTCTCCTGGTGCCTAGCGGTGCGATGATTGAACGGCGAAGGTGAAATAAGTTCAAGAAGTACCTGGGCACACTCTCCGAAATATATCTGTAGAAAACCGATAAACAGGCAACTCTGCGCGGGTGTTGCGGACTCTGCAATTTGGCATTTGTCAGGGTCTCATCACCTATGAGTTCCTGGCACGTCGATCCACCGAGTCCAAAGCATCCAATTGGTATTTGGCAGATCCTTCCTACAAATGGCAGCAGTATATTTTAAAATTAATAAAATAGTAGGTATATCTGTGTCTCTTTGTAACTTAAATATCTTTGATTATGTACTGTTAGCAAACCAGGTTTTAAATAAGAAGCTTTCCAAATACTGTAACTCAGCATCATTGTCACATGACAAAAAAAAGTTAGAATAATTATCACTAACATATCTTTACATCTGTTCTTATATCACATACTTATATCACTCTAAAAGAGAAATAATTGATTTATACTGTATTTTATTATATCTCAAATCGAATGGCCCACTATATATATCAGCTTCAGATGTACCTAATTTTAAGTGAAAGTGAAATAGCCAGACAGACATACAGGCATTGAATTAATATTTATTTGCCTTCATCTTGTCATAAAAATTGGGCTAATCATTTGCTTCATCCCACAAAGCATCAGCATATATAGCCTAGGACGTCATCCCACTGAGTACTCTCTTTGGCAATTACAAGGTTGGTCTGAAAAATATTACACAAAGATTTCAATAAACCTGGAACATCGATAGTATCGAAATAACTTTATATTTGACTGGCCCTTTGGCGCAGTGGGTATTGACCCCGCCTTCAGTTCTGCTGGTCGCGGGTTCGATTCCATCCGAAGGCCAACATCTTTTATAAACAATTTGTTGGTTCTTCGAGCCTGGGTATATATTTGTATTTAAATATGCATTTAAAATTATATATGTAGTATATCTACCAGTTGTCCGTCAGCCATAACTCAATTTTATTATTATTATTAAAGAATTAAAGATTGTCTATAATATATTTTCTCTTACAGAAAAAATAATAAACTATCAATAAATAAATACTTTAAACATAGGATATAACTGATATTGGTTAAGATTCGATTCAATGAACACATAATAAATATTATTATGAAAGGAAATGTTTTAACAATTTTGTATATTTTATTTTAAGATTAAATTTTATAATATTAGTATGTCGAATAAAAAAAAAGATCTTTGAGGATCAGCTTTGAGGTCCCTGCCTAACACCATAGAAACATATTAAAACAGATTGAAAAATCCAAATGTTTTCATCACCAGCAAAAAAAGTTATTATAAAATGATTTATTGTATTCAATGGGGAATTTTATAACAAAGAAATTGGTATATCAATTATAAGTATAATTATTATACATATAGTAATAACATGATCTAAAAATTAAGGTAAAAAATTAGTACACCTTTTTTAAATTTAAACTATCGTGAGTAGTATTCATAGTTAATAACGATACCGGCTATACTCACGTCTAATTTTATCGGATTAGCCCGACTAGTTTCGAACCCGTCCGGGGCACTTATTCATGAGCTCTTTACACGACGTTATCGCGGCGGGAACTGCGTGCAGCAGCTCGCTGGGCGCGCCTCGTAGGTGGCTGGGGCGGGGGGGGAGACGGTTGCGGCGGTGGTCGCGCGTCTACCGACTGTTCCGTGTCGCTCTGGTCTTCTTCGTCGGATGCACCAATGAAATTTGTGCATGCGACGCTTACGGTGTCGGGTTCAAAACGGTCTTTATATGAACCGGTAGTGTCAAAAATCGGTTTCCACGCCGGAGGTAGTGTCCAACCACCATCTCTGTTAAAATTCGGGTAGCGGCTGATTTCAATGGCTTCACGTATTTTTCTAGGTACCAGAAATTTTTCCCTGGATAATACGGAAGCCTTGTCGAACCTTATATAGTGGTTGGTACCCGAATCATGGACATGCTCCGCTATGGCCGAACCATTGGTGTCCATATTCTTGACACTACGTATGTGCTCCGATATCCTCGTACAGATGTTGCGACGAGTTTCACCTATATAGTTCTTCCCACAGCCGCAAGGAATCCTATAAACACCTGGCACGCTAAATGGATCCGCATCTTTCGGTGAGCGCAGCAGGCTACGTATTTGACCAGGAGGACGGAATATCGTCTTGATATGGTACTTACGACGAAGATAGTAGCCTATCTTATCTGTCACTCCCTTAACATACGTTAAATAAGCTGGCGACCGTTCTGCTTCAACCGATCTTCGCGATTTCTTGTTTTGTGCTAAACGATAACACTGGCGCCAGTTATAACCATTGCCTTCTAGAGCCAGTCTTATTTGGTTCATTTCCTGTGCCAAATATTGTGGGTCACACAGATTTAAGGCCCTATTTATCAAGGTTCGAGGAAGAGAAGAAAGATGCGAGGGGTGATGATGCGAGCTGGCGTGTAAGTATTTATTGGTGTGAGTGGGTTTCCGATACACCGTTGTAGAAAACTTACCGCCGGGCCCTCTAATGACCATGACGTCAAGAAATGGCAGTCTTCCATCTTTTTCTTCCTCCAATGTGAACTTCACCTTGTCATATAACTGGTTTAGGCACATTAACAAGTCTAATACTTTATCTCTGTTGACTATCGCGAAAACATCATCCACATATCGTAGCCAGCATCGCGGTTTCAGAGGGATCTTTTCCAAAAATTCACTCTCAAACCACTCCATAAAGATGTTTGCTGCTACTGGAGCAATTGGAGAACCCATAGCCACGCCATTTACCTGCAGGTAATAATCACCACGCCAAACAAAATAGCCGCTCTTTAGACAAAATTCACTCAGATTTAAATATCCTTGGTGTAAGTCCAATTGTGTTAAAAAGTTGATAATTTGTTGGCTAACCACATTCACAGGAACATTGGTAAACAATGACTCGACATCAAAGCTAACCATGACCTCTGTGTCAGATATTGTTAAAACCTGTAGCATCTGCACAAAGTGTTTCGAGTCACGGATATAGCTACTTGTATTACCTGTGAACGGTTTTAATAATGTGGCTAAGTGTCTAGATGTCCTGTAAGTGGGCGAGTCTATCTGGCTAACGATTGGTCTGAGGGGCCAGTCTGGCTTGTGGGTTTTAGGTAAACCATAAATTTTCGGAGTTGTGGGGTTATGAGGACGCAACTGTGACACAAGATCTTTATCGTCAAATATCTGCAACAACTTAGTTAATTTTGTAGATACTCTAGCCGTTGGGTTATAATTTACTTTTTTATAAATGTTTGTATCCGCCAATAATTGATAGATTTTTTCCTCATAAGAGAGCGTATCAACAATCACCGTGGCATTACCTTTGTCTGCCGGCAACACGAGAATATCCTTGTTGTTGTGTATATCGCGTAAAGCAATCCAATCGTCCCTACTGATATTTGATTTAGGTGGCCTAGACCGGCGTAAAATTGTTGCTATGTCCTGCCGTAAACATTCAGCGTCTCGACTGGGAATCGAATTTCGTACTATAGTGTCTTCAATATTGCAAATGATCGATTCTGCAGGAATTTTACGCGGTGTTGGAGCAAAATTCAACCCTTTTGACAACACATTAAGCGCATTGTGGCTTAATACCGCTGACGATAAGTTGACAACATCTAATCGAGTCGGTTCATTTTGTGAACAACTATGCGGGTATTTTTGTAACTGTTTCTTATTCAAGTTACGACTTAGGCGACTTAATTTGTTGTTATGTATGTTTTTTATATTGAATTTTATTTGCTCAGATCTATTATAAGTCATCGTGTCAATAGTTTCCCACATTTCACGATCCAAAACACACGGTAACTGTAGGTGTAACTGGTATAAGTCATTGTTTATAAGCATTATCTTACGACGATAGTCTGCAATAACACGGCGGAGTAATTTCTTACCCGCAATGTCGAAGAACGTTTCATAGTCTGGGATACATTTTATAGGTTTTATCTGCACAAATTTAGGTAACACACCATTATTACGACACTGCAACACATATTCCAAACTACACTCGAGTTTTGTTCGTTTTATTCTTAAACGCGAGAACTCTTTCACTTTGTTTTGCCATACCGCGCCGTAAAGGTTAGCAATTTTTAAATTTAAACTATCGTGAGTAGTATTCATAGTTAATAACGATACCGGCTATACTCACGTCTAATTTTATCGGATTAGCCCGACTAGTTTCGAACCCGTCCGGGGCACTTATTCATGAGCTCTTTACACGACGTTATCGCGGCGGGAACTGCGTGCAGCAGCTCGCTGGGCGCGCCTCGTAGGTGGCTGGGGCGGGGGGGGAGACGGTTGCGGCGGTGGTCGCGCGTCTACCGACTGTTCCGTGTCGCTCTGGTCTTCTTCGTCGGATGCACCAATGAAATTTGTGCATGCGACGCTTACGGTGTCGGGTTCAAAACGGTCTTTATATGAACCGGTAGTGTCAAAAATCGGTTTCCACGCCGGAGGTAGTGTCCAACCACCATCTCTGTTAAAATTCGGGTAGCGGCTGATTTCAATGGCTTCACGTATTTTTCTAGGTACCAGAAATTTTTCCCTGGATAATACGGAAGCCTTGTCGAACCTTATATAGTGGTTGGTACCCGAATCATGGACATGCTCCGCTATGGCCGAACCATTGGTGTCCATATTCTTGACACTACGTATGTGCTCCGATATCCTCGTACAGATGTTGCGACGAGTTTCACCTATATAGTTCTTCCCACAGCCGCAAGGAATCCTATAAACACCTGGCACGCTAAATGGATCCGCATCTTTCGGTGAGCGCAGCAGGCTACGTATTTGACCAGGAGGACGGAATATCGTCTTGATATGGTACTTACGACGAAGATAGTAGCCTATCTTATCTGTCACTCCCTTAACATACGTTAAATAAGCTGGCGACCGTTCTGCTTCAACCGATCTTCGCGATTTCTTGTTTTGTGCTAAACGATAACACTGGCGCCAGTTATAACCATTGCCTTCTAGAGCCAGTCTTATTTGGTTCATTTCCTGTGCCAAATATTGTGGGTCACACAGATTTAAGGCTATTAACATTATAGATTTATTAATTATAGATTTATTAACTAATTAGTACACCCTCCTGCTTCTTGTCAGTCAAAGGGTTAAAGTTATTACTTGAATGATTTGTAATAAAAAAAGACTTACATACTTAATCTTGTTGTCGCAGGTATGTGTAGAAATTGTTAGATAAGATGGTAGGTAGCTTGAGTGTCATCTTTTTCACAAATATAACTGTACATATTTATAGCCTTTAGTCATACAGTCTAGTCTTAAATTTCTGAAAATATTTTTGGTAAAATTGAGAATAAATTCTGTTAAGTACAAACAGTAGCATATATAAGTGATTAATTAAACAAAATAATTATTCTTTTGTAGTATTATTGAACAGTCTTTCTAAATTGCTATTATTCTTTCATTCAGTACACATAGCACTATATTGTTTATCAGCACTGTAAATGTAAATATATCTTAAACCACAAATCAGATCATGTGATAATCAAATTTAGACAAAAATTACATAAATTTATTTTGAGTTGCTTATATATTACAGAATATGCAATTGATTCAAGAATCCTGGGATTTGACTTTCTGTACATCTGTTTAAACAGTCTTAAAATTTGCTTTGGCTTTTTAATTACAAACCAACAATAGTTTTATATAAAGCAATATACTCTATTGCTTTATACAGAATAAACTTTCTCTATTATACTATTTACTCGTTTTTTATCTGAGTGTCATTTTTAAAAACCTGACAATAAGTTTTAAATTACATGTTAATATATTACATGTTACTTCAATCAAAAATACTGTAAAGAATGTAACTTTATGTTCACACAGTTCACAAGTATTGGTTTCTAAGCTATCTATAAAATTAAGGTATAAGAGGTACACAATGATTTCCAATGAGCAAGCGGATCTGAAAATATTTTTACATTTTATGCTATGACAGCGAACTCCATTTTTCAAAACCATTTTAATTCTGTTCACATTATTAATAACTAATATTCACCCTTAAAACCATTTAAAACAGCTTCTAATAAACTAACTTAAGACTTTAATGCTACATTATTGATCGTTTATAGAGCAACAAGACCACTAGACCCTTTAATATAAAATTGCAGGACATAATATATTAATATTTAATACAGGTAATTCGTCAATCTAAATTAATGTGCGTAACGTACAACAGTAATAATAAAATTATTTTGCTATAAACCGCGCAATTTTCATATTACGATAATTGAATCAAACAGTTGTTAAAAATTTTACTGTAGTAATAGTTTTGAAATACAATTTCAGCTTGCAAGGAATTAGGTTATTATATTTGGAATGTGAGAATATAAATTTTAAGAATGCTCTTACTATTATAGAAATGCACAAAATTCATTAAAACTCAATACTTACATTAAAATTAAGTAAATCCTCTTCGTATTGTTTTTCCACGTGTTAACACACAATTTTATTTCATTAGTACATATTTAAGAAATATCTCAACAGATATTAGTGAAATAAGACTTTATACATTTAAATTGTAATAAGCAATATTTGTTTTAAGTATATTTCTAACTAAATTACAATAAAATTATCAATTTTTGTTAAAATTAAAGTAGTTAAAGTTTTCAACGGGAAGTTTAAAAAATTTAAAATGGCTCCCATACTTTCATTGATAAATTTTCTTGTTATATTATACACTGTCAAAATAAGAATGAGTGCGTAATTAATATGTATGGCGGAGTGGAGCGAGATGCAGCTGAGACTATTTTCATACGATTCATTCATAAAAACGTGCATGTGCAAGAGGGATGCAAGATCTCTTGTATTGGCGCCCGTAGTAAAACTGCCCTGGTCTATGGAGCCAAGAGTTGCCATGCCAAGGGACGTCGGGTCGTTTGTTCTTTATTTATGTGATGCTGTAGTGATATATCCTAAAGGCATTGATTTGAAATGCTCACGCTTAACAGGCACAAATATTTTGCTCAAATAATCATAGATAGTGAACTCAGTAAATATCAAGATACCCGATTAAAAGTTGTAAACTTTGTATAATAAAATTTGTAATACTTAAAATAAACTGACAAGATCGAAGCCCAAAATATAAAAACTACTTTGTGAGACCCACTTATGAAATTGAATTGAGTCCAAACGATTATAACAAGGTCCGTAATTACAAAATATAATTAGATAATTTTATCAGTTTATTCTTAATTTGTGATTGTATTTAACATTCTGGCCTGTGGTTCACTTTGTGTCTGGGTCAATAATTACTAAAATTAAATAAATCATAACATATAGGTATAGTACCCGCAATAAATAATGCACATCGAGAACTTAGAACGAAACAGCCGGCTAATTCGGTTTCGTAGAGCGCTGTCACTGTCAAACGCGTTCGTCAGTCTGTGCGACAGAGACAATG
Source organism: Morpho deidamia (assembly GCA_947086505.1). Taxonomy (NCBI): domain Eukaryota; kingdom Metazoa; phylum Arthropoda; class Insecta; order Lepidoptera; family Nymphalidae; genus Morpho; species Morpho deidamia. The sequence continues at coordinate 6,233,354 of CAMTZC010000003.1, forward strand.
ATTTATGAAGCAGAATCTAGCCGATTTCTCTCTCTGAGCCTCGATAGCTTTAATTTTTTTTGTTATAAAAAGCATCTTATTTACTAACATATTAAAGCGTTAATTATTATTTAATCATTTAAAGACGTCAAATATAATATTAAATTTCAGTGCTACTTATTGATATCGTCACATCCTTCGGTTTTAATTTTTAATCATGAATTAAAAGAGATAGTATAAAAACTTGGTAACCTTTTTTATAATAAATATTTTCTGAAATCTATAAAACTAAACAGTCTATTTTAATATCTTGATGCAAATTTCTTAAAACTTAAAGATTTGAATCGAACTTAAAAGAAGCATAATTAAAATGTTTTAAAAAGCCTGCAGAGTATCGGCTATGTATATTTGAGGAGTGTAGATAATATATCTATATATATTTATTATAAAACTAAGATACGTCTACCTCCTAAAATAAAATTAGTGCTTGTAACATTCTAATACTTATATCACGTGTTAGATATTTGTGATATACGATACGTCTTTAAATGAATCCACGGATCACTTAAACGTATGAAATACTTTGGCATAATTCAACTTTTTTAAATATCGTTTAAAAAAATATATTTACGAACAAAACGAATATAATTTAATTGAGATCGGTATAACAAGTAATAGGTTGAATGACTTGGCGAGGTGCGCTTGTTCAAAAACAGGATAACACAATAACATTGTAGTTTTGTTTCCTACGCGCTTGGGTAGTGTAATGGAAATGGGTTACGGTCCTTCACCCTTCTATATCATGTATCTTTTAATCAAAACGTTAAATAGTGCCTGTGGCTAAGTTATTTCACTAAATTCACTGAATTTTTTGTAGGCTGCTAAGTTGTAGGTACATGGAATTAGAATTAATGTTGTATGGTCGGTACCACCCTGTATATTAGTCGGTTACATTCGCACTGCACTCATTGTTCAGTGTCCTGTTTCCTACAATTTTTTTAAATATCGCCAGATACGACCACCCTCACATTATGGCCGGTCAGGGTACAGTGGGTCTAGAGATTTTGGAACAAGTGCCGAAAGTCGATGCGGTTCTAGTTCCAGTTGGTGGCGGTGGATTGTTAGCTGGAGTGGCCACTGCAATTAAACATCTTCAACCTCATGTTCTTATCTACGTGAGTCGGAAAATAAATTAATAGTTTTTTTAACTACTAGTCCTTGATCAAATAAAAAGATCTATTTAATGTTCTTGATTACGCGTAATGTTTTATTTGATTAACAATACCTGAAAAGGAAAAGTAGAGATAAGACTGTCTTAGACTGACCCGTTGGCGTCGTGGGTAGTGACCCTGCCATCAGCGCCGCGGGTCGCGGGTTCGATTCCCGCCGAGGGCCAACATTTTCTATAAACAATTTGTTGGTTCTTCGAGCCTGGGTGTATATTTGTATTCAAGTATGTATTTAAATATATATGTAGTATATCTACCAATTGTCCGTCACTCATAACACAAGTATTAACCTACTTACTTTCGGGACGGACGATCGTTTGTGTAAGTGTTCCATATATATTTTTATTTCCATGGGTCTTCTCGGTACCCCGGCACCCGGGTACGGGCCTCGAGGCGAACCTCTTTGCCCGGGCTGGTCCTCGCAGGCCTTGTGGGCCTGGTAAATATTCGGGCCGGTTGGCCCAGGTCACCTAAGTGACCTGAGGGAAGTCTGGTTCAGGTGTGGCGGTCGGGGAATAGTAACTCCCAGACCGCTGCGTCAAATTCGGGTGGTGTCATATCCGGTGGGTGTGTCAAGTCAGGTTTATTTCCATATATATACGTAAATCTTATCTGTTGTTTCAACAATACCTCAACGAAAACTCCGTGAGCTAATTACTTCATGCGTAGATGGCGAGAATCTCCTGAAATGGCTAAATTGATTAAGGGATTTCTAACACTGGGTCTTGTCAAACAAACTACCAGGTAGCGGCCTGGGCTCCTTAACTTCTTTTTAATATTTTATTTCTTAAAATTATTTGTTAAAACGTATACATTTTTATTTTCCAGGGCGTAGAGACCGAAAAATGTCCAAGTATGAAAATAGCCATAGAAAATGACGAGCCAATAAGCGTAGATATACGCTCTACTCTAGCTGACGGATTGGCAGTCCCCACTGTCGGTTACAACGCTTTTCGCACCGTGAAACCACTTATAGATGAAATAGTAAGTGTACCAATTAATATTGCACAAGACTGTAACAACTTCCAGCAGGGCTACCATGAACTCGAAGAAGACGTAAACGAAATTGTGTTTCTTTTTCATACCATGACGTGTTAAAAACGCACAGTTTAAGTCGTTGCCGAGTTAAATCCTAAACTGAATCTCAAACGTATTTCATTCCCTCTTATTTATATAGTAGGTGTGCGATTCAAATGCAACTCAGCTAAAAAAACTTCATGGTACGAAAAGAAAGCGATTCAGTTTAGGTACCGACTTTGAATTGCATCGCAATTGAATCATTTTCAAAAGTTGATGGTAGGCCTACAGTCATACAACGTCTTCGTCACATTTACTTCACCGAATACAAATGGTTGGATATTGAATTTTTTTTCATTTGTGTATGCCGAGAACATTTATATATTTATTCGTATTAGTAATGGTAACTGTGTCTTCGTTGGCGCAACTTGATCATTTAAGAACCCTTAGAAATACATTATATGTTTTTTGCTGTTCTCCAAAAAACATCGGGAAGTTTCTATATCCTATATGTTATACCAGTATAAGCCTGGTTTCTGGTAAATTTCATATTGATCAAGTGAAAAATGTATTTGCCGTAAAGGCTTAACAGACAAACCAAACAGATGATATTTTTGAAATCCTGATTTTATGTATACTGAATAGATAAAGAATATTTTGAATTGTTGCGAAAATGCTTATTAAAATATTTACGTTAAATCTTATCTGAACACAATCCAAACGATAAACTATTGGCTATTTAAAAATAAAAAGAATATAAACATTTATTATTTCTGATATTTCTGACGCATCTTAATTATCAACGTATAAACGATGATAACTTTTTGTTATGAAAATAATTTTATCGCCCGTTACGTCGTACGAGTGATTTAACGTTTATGTAATACTAGGTAACTTCAGTACCGGCATAAAAAGTAGTTTACATAACTCTAAAACACTTAAAATATCTCCACATAAACTCTTATTACTCACATTAATCCGTAGTTTGGACATGAAAGAATTAAAAACGCGAAAAACTATAATAATGCAATAAGCTTTTTTTTAATTTTTATGTTTAAAATATTATTATAAAAAGATATTGAAAAATTACAAATTTAAATATTATTAGGTCCTTACATATGAATTTGGCGTTTTCTATAGGAAGAACATAAAGTCGTTATTTTTTTAATGAAATATATTTAATTAATCAAAGTAAAAACAACGAAAAAACAAATGAATTAGGGGGTTTGAAACACAAATGCATGAGTAAATAGCTGTACGAATTTGAATTTGGAATTCCCAACCATAAAGGTAATATTTGAGATCAAAGTGGCCAGTACGACAAGACGCCAATTTCATATGTAAGGACCTAATATTTCCAATTACCGTGTTCAGTATATACGAGTACATATGTGGGTCGTTTAATAAAATTATATTAGACTTAAACTAAGCATAAATGCGTAGTTGGTAACCCAAGACATTTCACTTCAAATTTAAGAAGAGAATTCAACAGATTACAGTACACGAAGATTGGATAGCAAGAGCAATATTGCACCTTGTGGAACAAGAGAAATATGTAGTTGAGGGTGGTGGTGCAGTTGGTGTCGCGGCCATTATGGCTGGACTGGTACCTGGACTCGCTGGAAAAAAGTCTGTATTAAATGTAGATAATACATTGTTTTTTTTTCATTAAGACTAAATACATTTAGATCGCAATATGTATATGTCTATAAGTAAAAGCTTTATAATTTTTTTAATCATGTTTCTAAGAGCACGGGCTGAGTGCAATCCATACTAATATTATAAATGCGCAAGTCTGTCTATTTGATTTATAGAAGCAGGCGTTACTTTGCGGAATTCCATATTACAAGCAATATAACAGAACTAACTACTTTGCTATAATCCGCACGGGTTAAGTGAATGCATGCAAAGCCAATGTGTATGAAGCATGCAAAATCTACGTACCTTATACATGCAGGACAAGCCACCACATGCACCCCAAGGCGCAATTCATCAGCAACAACGCACACAAAAGCAGCACACACACCCACCACCACAATCTCGACGATCGTTTCGCCCCGAAACCGAAGCATCATCAGGAGGATAGGCTCCACGACAAAAATCGTACTGCAGTACGATTTTTGTCGTGGAGCCTATCCTCCTTATATTATAGCAAAGTAGTTAGTTCTGTTATATTGCTTCTGTCTATTTGTTTGTCATTCGCGCTTTCATGGCTAATTCGCAGGATATCTATAAAATTCAATATATATAAAATTTGGCACGAATTAAGCTTATGCACTGGGGTAATATATAGGTTAAAGATTCCAGTTTTGTTTTAAGGAACAGCGAAAATAATACGTATATTGAGGGCTCTTAGAAGCTGAAATTGGCGCGAAAAAAGTTGAACAGTCGAAAATAAAGGAATCCAAGTATTTAAAAGTTCCCAAGAGGCAATTATCTTGCATTTATATCTCAGGAGCCCAGGATCTCCAGTTCTCAATTGTAAATTACATCTTGCATATTTACAACTCACTTATAGTACCCGGCATTAAATAATGCACATCGATGTTTACAACGAAACAGCCGGCCAGTTCGGTTTCGTAGAGCGCTGTCACTGTCGCACACGGGTTCGTCAGTCTGTGCGACAGAGACGATACTCTGTGAAGCAGAATCTTGCCGATTTCTGTCTCTAAGCCTCGATGTGCATTATTTATTGCCGGGTACTATACTTACGCGTTGGACGGCGTTCCACTAATGCAGGACAAGGCCGATGTTCTAACACGATCGCTTTTCACGTTAGGAGCCATTCTATTCGTTAAAAATTTATGCGGTAAAAATGCATTAAAATCGTTATTATTTTCTACGTGAACTGGACCGTACCTTCAAGTAACAGCCTGTTACTATGTCCACTGCTGGGCTAAGGCCTCCTCTTTCCGTTTTTGGAGAGAAGGATAGGAGCTAAGACCTACCACGCTGCTCCAATGCGGATTGGTAGGTTACACATATCCCTAGAATTCTCTAGAGATATGCAGGTTTCCTCACGATGTTTTCCTTCACCGAAAAGCGTGTGATAAATTGCAATTATCAATTAGGTACATAAGTTTTAATAGAAAAACTCATTGGTGCCTGCCCGGGGTTTGAACTTATGTCGTCTCTAGAGAGTGGCACGGTCTCACCGCTAGGCTATCACAGCTTATACCGTACCTTACATATGATTAATTATAGTTAGTTACAACTTTAGTTAGACTGTCGGGTGTCGGGTCGTTTGAACCCCGCTCGCCTGTGGTGGATCGGATCCAAGGACTCGATCCTCCTTCCACGACATAATATCCTTGCATCCGATTCCTCGTCCAGAAAGATTAAATTGTGGTCTGCTTTTATAAACAAAGATCTTCCATATACAGGGTGGTTTGTGATTTATAGAAGCAGGCGTTACTTTGCGGAATTCCATATTACAAGCAATATAACAGAACTAACTACTTTGCTATAATCCGCACGGGTTAAGTGAATGCATGCAAAGCCAATGTGTATGAAGCAGGCAAAATCCACGTACCTTATACATGCAGGACAAGCCACCACATGCACCTCAAGTTTTGCTGGTGAATTGCGCCTTGGGGTGCATGTGGTGGCTTGTCCTGCATGTATGGATTGTGCCTGCTTCATACACATTGGCTTTGCATGCATTGACTTAACCCGTGCGGATTATAGCAAAGTAGTTAGTTCTGTTATATTGCTTGTAGGGTGGTTTGTATTCTATCGGGTGGTAATATCGATACGACAATCCTGGGTCGGTGTTTGGAGCGAGGTCTCGCAGCAGAGCAGAGGCTGGTGAAGTTCAAGGTGACGGTCAGCGACCGGCCCGGTGGTATCGCGGAATTATGCAAACTCATCGCCAGTATCGGCGTCTCTATTAAGGACATCATTCAAGAGCGCGCATGGGTCTACGGCGACATTTTCAGTGTCCGTGTAAGTATAGTAACGGTAATTACAAAATCTATCTATACTTATCTATCTACCTATCTTCTTTCTATACTTATTATAAAATAAAGTCCCCCAAAGCTGTCTGTCTGTATGTAATCGATCTCAAAATCTACTGAACGGATTTTTGTACGGTTTTCACCAAAAGATAGTGCAATACTTCCGAAAGGTTTAGGTTAACAGTACACAACGGTTTTATGTAAATTGAGTTGAAGAGATCGTTTTATAACAATCTTTATTGGGGGTAGTAACAAACCGGTGTCGATTGTAGTTTAGAGGGGGGAATAGGTATAAAAAGCGATGTAGGGTATCAGAAAGCCAGTGAGTCCGATACAGTCCACCACAGCGCATCGCTTTAAGCCGAGGTCCGGCCTCACAGGAGGCACCCTTAAGGCGACGCTCCCAGGATGCTGCGAGCCTCGTTCGAGACTCGCTCTCCCAGTTTAACCCCCGGCGATGCTTCTGCGCTCGCCCCCTCTCCCGGTGACGCTGTAAGAGCCATTTCGGCTAACAGCATTAGTTAGTGTCCGAAAAAAAAAAAAAAAAAATCAGAAAGCCAGTCTCCTGCCGAGACTCGAGCGACTATAACACGCTAAACACTGAATTTCACGCGGGCGAAGCCGCACATATAGCTAGTACCTATTATAAAGTCCCAAAAAGCTGTCTGTCTGTATGTAATCGATTTTCTCAAAATCTACTGAACGGATTTTTGTACGGTTTTCACCAAAAGATAGTGCAATACTTCCGGATGGTTTAGGTAAATAGTACATATCGGTATTATATAAATTGTTGAAGAGATCGCGCAAATGTTAAAAAAACGTGCTTGCTGGGAGCTTTAGTCGCGTGCGCTGCGTAAACCAGGAGAGATATGCTAAAGTAATGTAGCAAAGAAAATTTTAGAATAATGACATCAAGCGAATTGCATGTTCATAACTCGACTGGCCCATTGGCACTGCCATCAGCTTCGAAGGTCGCGGGTTTGATTCCCGCCGAGGGCCAACTTTTTCTATAAACAATTTGTTGGTTTCGAGTCTGGGTGTATAATTGTATTTGAGTATGTATTTAAAATTATATATGTGTATATCTACCAGTTGTCCGTCACCCATAACACAAGTACTTAGTTACTTACTTTGGGGACGGACGACCGTGTGTGTAAGCGTCCCATATATTCATTTATTTATATATTTATTTATTTATTTATTTATAACAATACGCTACGATTTTCCAGGTCAAAGTGGTATGCGAAACCCGCGGGCCCGAACACTTGGAACAACTGCGTGATATAATCACGGGTACATATAAGGAGTGGTACTTTGCTCGGGAGTGGGATGAACACGACCGCAGGCCCAGCATATATTCTACTGATGATGTTTCACACTAAGCGTTTTATAATCATAGAGATACCCCTCGTTCCCACGAGAGGTTTTTTACGTGCGTTAAAAATACGTCGAAAAGAAACAAATGGGTATCCAGGTATCTGTTCACACTACAGCGCATTTAAAACGCTACGTGTTTTTATCGTGCAGTGATCCATTTTAGGCGTTAGGCGTATGGTATATTCGGCTTAACCCGGCGTTACTGGCCTGCATAGGCTACCCTACCGTAAGTATAACCTGTTTTCGAACAGATATCGCCTCTTTACAAGAACAACGTGATATTTGTCAAACGTTGATAAATTTAAAAATATTAATAATTTTAATGTGGAAAAACCATTAAATTGTTGCGGTAATTAATGTGCTTTCAGAAAATAAGCAAACAGAGATTAAATAAAAGACGTTTTTATGAGATGTCACGTTGTTCTTGTTAAGTAAAAAAGTGAATTACTGTATACCCATTTGTCCACCCCCACCCATTTTTCATTTATACAAATTTTTAACGCACTGTTAAAAACCTCTCGTGCGCACGAGGGGTAAGTGTCAATGACACAATAAATAATAAGAGGGAAGATAAAATTCGTATACTTCATCTTTGTCTAATCACACATAAAAAAGTGAGACAGATAGATCAACTTCATTTGTTTTTTCTTTATTATAATTGTCACATTTTTGGCTGGCTTCTCTACTCTAGACAAGCCCAGTGGGTTGTTATGAATCCACGATATTTTTTATCTTGTATATTCAATCATGTTCTACGATATTCGATTTCCTTCGAAACACTTCTACGACAGTTCGTGCACCGTCTATTAATTATTTACATAAATATTACTAATATTATAGTCATTCGTGAGAACCTATTACTATCATGAATAATTATGTTAAAACCTAGATAAATAGACATAAAACAACTTTAATAAAAATTGTGTTGAAGAATAAAGCGAAAAAAATAACAATAATTTGTTGCTGTAAAATATTTACTTTTTATATTTTTATAAACTTAGTTAAAGAGCGCAACCGATAATAAATGAATATATTAAAAAAATTGTATTATTTCTACAACCTTTTTAAAGATACGTAGAATTTAATAGAATACTTACCATAATTTAAAGGCCCGGTACCAGTAATTTATAGATCGACCCAGCGGGTTATCCCATAGTTAATACATACATATAATGTAGATGAGAAACTCCTTCATTTTCGTCGAGTAATGAGAGGAAACTGTTTTACCTGCCGTCTCAGCGGTGTCACTGCAACGTTACGTACATTTAATAATTTAACATTATATAACACAAAAACCACTTGAAATTTAATTATGTATATGACATTTGTGTAGTTTGAATTATAGGTTATTTTGGGCTGCGCGTTTTTCACCGCCGAAATAATTTTTATTCCCAGTATCTTAAGTGAGAATCTGAAAAACGAACTTATATTTGTTTAAATTACAATAAAATTTCGTAAAAAGTTTAACGCGTTTTACCATAATGCGTCATTTTTAAAAATAATTAATAATTGAGCTTTGAGCATTCATAGAGCAAAATAAAAATTTACGTTCAGTTCATTCCATAAACTAATACTTATCAGTATTAATACGTACATATATTTTTTAACAACTTTGGTCAAAGATTACAATACATAATGATTTGGTTCCAATTTCGAAACTGTGTCAACATATTGTTTGACAATATACATTTTGTAATTTGTATGTATGTGTCAAATTAAAATGTATAATTAAAGTTACAGTAAAGATAACAATATGAGAAATTTACAGTGATTACTTTTCCTAGGATATCATTTAATTTAAGATATAGATAGTCAACAAAATGTCAAATGTAAGTTAAAAATATGAATATATATTGAATAGGTACTTTGAAATAATCCCACTCCAAAAAACCTTTTGAACGCAAAGATTAGGAATCTTGGTAAACACGGAGATACTGTCAAAATCTTATTTCGTAGAACGTTTTTCACCAGATTCTACTTAAATAGATATTATTTTAAGTAAAAAGAGGTGGTCCATCATTGAAGTTTGATTTTTATAGAGGTTGATGATAGTATTAGTAATTAACTAAAATTGTTGCACAATATTGTAAACTATTTTCCTTAACCATTTCTATGTCATTTATAGAATTAGGCGCTACTTTTCAGAAATCCATAATATAAAAGTAATTATAAAATTATTAAAATGCTTGATAAAACGGATTATAGCAAAATAATGTTATTATTACTTTTGCATTTCTATGTAATTTATCGATACCAAACCAAGTCGCAACAAAAGTAATACTAGTACTTGACAACTTAAAACAGTACTTTTAAAAATATATATTCACTTCTTATATACTATTGTAGCCAAATGATGTAGAATACGATGTATTCTGTGATCCGGCTAATCCTAGGAAAATAAAATATGAAGATATATTGGCTGCTTCGCGTCGTATTGCAGGGACGGTTGTCCGGACACCATGCACAGTAATCAAATTGTTCTCTATGTATATACGTTTTAGTACAATATATATATTCCATGATAGTGTATATATAAAGACAAGTTACTAATATACATCTTATTTGCTCTGTCTATTACGGGTGTCCATCACTAATAATAGCTTTTAAACTATTATTTAGAAGTAGGTAATAAAGTGTCAGTACAATGCCTAATAATAATTAAGAGCAAAAATCCGAAATCCGTACTGAAAACGTTAATATTAAGTGCTTATGTTCTACAGTACTATTAATTTAATATGATAATAATTAATTGAATTAGATGATATCCATTCATTTACAAAGAGCTCACATATCTGATAAACTAGGCTTGGAAATATACTTAAATCTATAAATTCATTTACAGAGAGCTCACATGTCTGATAAACTAGGCTTGGAAATATACTTAAAACAAGAATTTATGCAATATACCGGATGGTAAGACTCAAGCTAGATATAAAGATTTTATATATAGTTTTTAACAAATAAAAAAGTAAATCGATGATTTGAGCACAGGCAGCATAAGATGTAAAAAACGTCTAAACAACAACCTTATTACTTTTCCGCTGCTTGGTAAGCTTTTCTCTCTTGAGAGGGAATATGCAACGCAAACTCTCAATGTCTCAATTCAATTTATATATATTCCGGAAATTATCAGATCATATGCATGTTTATTTCATCACGTTGTTTTCTGAGTTTGAAAAGTAGTCGGTTTTTTTTCGTATAAGTACCACACTTTTACCGTTAAACCATCATAATTTGCTTAAAAACAGCTATTTAAGTACAACAAATCTGAAGCAATATAATTCCATCAAGATGCGGTATACATTCTTGTTGCTACATGCGCTATTAATGAAGTAAAATTGAGAAACATTGACGTTACCTTTATTTTAATGAAACAGGCAACGGGCTGCTGAATAATAAACCTACACCAAAGTTGTAAATGAGAAAAGAACCGTTCTTATTTCCCTTAGCTCGTTCCTACGTTAGGTAGGGTTGGCTCACCTAATTATGTCGCGCCATAATATGTCATAGTTTGTCGGGTCGGTTAAATGATTTAATTTTAATATTTTGGACATACTCGCCCACCATGTTCACTTTGGCCTTCCTCTTCCTTCCTTAACCTTAAATAGGCTCAATGCCCTTTTTTATTCGATCTTCCGCTCGACGTATGTCCGTACCATCTTAAACGCCTTTCGGTGAGTTTTTCGGAAATCGGCGCCACCGTAGAGCTGCCACGGACTTCCTCATTTCGGACCTTGTCAAGTTTGATTACCCATCCCGACCATTTTAGAATTTCTCACGATAAATACCTATCATATTTTATAATTTTCAAAAGAGCCGATCGAAACTGTATAAAATATTTTAGTACCTTAAATGAGTAGTTTCATAAGTGTGTTTTTAAGACTAAGTAGAGACGTTAATAATTTGTCATTTTTAGTTTTAAAGAGCGTGGTGTCCGAAACACATTACTATTGTTATCAGAGGAACAAAAAAAGATTGGTGTGATATCAGCATCAACTGGCAATCATGGGTTATCTATGAGTTACCACACTACACAGATGGGGATTCCATGCATCGTAGTAATGCCGGTTCGTGCACCCATTACCAAACTTACCAAATGTCAGTCCTATGGCGCAAAAACGTTACTACATGGTGAAAATATGGCTGAATCGAAACATTACGCTATGAGCTTATCGAAGGAAAAGAAATTGTACTACGTTAATGGGTTAGTGAGTGTTAAAAATAATGTTGGATCATAAGGATAACGTTATTATATTATATATCTAGTAAACATTATCCTTCTATATATTATACTAGCTTTTAAACGCAATTTCATTCGCGTGGACTGCAGTCTTATTATTTAAACTGCAATACTTATATTAATTATGGTTTAAGTGGGTTAATCTTAAAAGTTAGACATATGTTGTCGCGGACTTTTATTTAGAACTTTTAGAGGAGAACAATTTTGTAGTATGTACATGATTTTTGAATAACTTTCACCGTTAACTTAGTGCACGCAAGGAAAGCTTTAAATTTTGCCGTTTTCGCAATTTTTTTTGCTGCTCCTGTCCTATTTATCTAAATGTGATGTTATAATATAGTCTATAGCCTTCCTCGATAAATGGACTATCTTACACGCAAAGAAATTTTCAAATCTGTCCAGTATTTCCTGAGATTAACGCGTTCCAACAATCAAAAAACAAACAATCAAACAAACAAACTCTTCAGCTTTATATATTAGTATGATATAGATATTATAAAAGCAGCTTCTAACTGGTCGTTGTAATTTCAAAAACCACTGAACGGTTTTTACTATATGGACAGAATGATTCACAGTTAAACATGATTTCGTAGATATGATCATCCTAACGTGATAGAAGGGCAAGGCACGATAGGAATAGAAATAATGGAGCAAGTCCCAGACCTGGACGCCGTGATAGTGCCCGTTGGAGGTGGTAGTATACTTACTGGTATTGCTGTTGCTGTTAAGCATCTCAAACCGGATACAGAAGTATACGTAATATACTATTCTATATACATTTTCGCTAATCATTTGCAAGTACGTTTGTTGCCAATAACATATATACTATGTTCAATTATTTACTACCTAGTTATTTTTAGTAAATTTAGTAAAAGTATTTACGTAACAACCTGTTGGAACCTCCGGTCGCCAAGGCCCCCAAGGCGATTGATGCATCTAGTGCTCCTAATATATCAATTAGCGGAGGGAGGGTCCACTATTTAGAGATGTCGCGACCCGGATATTGGGGTACACGCCTGTCGCTTGTCGTCGTTGGGCGGTGACGACAAGCGAGAGGCTTTACGGGTGTATAGGTTAATAATAGGTTTCCTGACGTTAAATTGAAGTAACGTAACGACCTGTTACTACCCCACAGCAGAATAAAAGTATAATTTCCCACCACACTGCTTCAATACGGAGTAGCAGTTACCATCCATTTTTCAAGAATATGCAGCTTTCATCATAAAATGCATAATCTTCTGCCCTTATCCCACTCTAAGTGGAGCCGGCACAACGTGTTACAAACATGTTGTCATATGATTTGGCTACGAATTTTACAACCGAGCGCCTGCCTGACGTCAACTTGCCTTAGTCGCCTTTTACGACACCTCGGTAAGAAATGAGGGTGGTCTGTTCTATGCAGCCGGATACCACAAGGCATTTACCTTAGTCGCCTCTTACGACCCCTCGGTAAGAAAGGAGGGTGGTCTATTCTATTCTGCCGAATACCACACGGCTAAAATGCATAATGAATTGTAGAAATCGACTAAGTACAAGGTTTTTTATATATAGATAGTCTGTTTAGATCCCCGCCCCCATTTTTTGTACGATATTATATGATTTTCAAACATATTAAGACAAGTTATAATATTTGCACAGGGTGTACAAACAGATAAGACTTACAGTATGGTAGAGGCGTTAAAAAGGGGTGAACGAATAAAAATTGATATAGGAGCCACTATCGCGGATGGGCTCGGAGTTAACTTGGCTGGTGTTAATACATTTTATAATTTAAAAAATGCGGGGATTTTAGATAAAATGGTAAGACAATCCCCATTACTTTATTTACATTACATATATAAATTTGGGAGTATTATTAGTCGGATAAAAATTTTGTTCTATTCGTTTGTATTTCTTTAAGATTATCATTTGATAATACTAATAATTGAAAGTTGTTACCAACGTAACATCTTTGATCTGTCCAAACTACCGAGCCAGAGGACTCTACACTGCTTAATTAATTTAATAATATAACATTAAATATTTATCATCATCCCCCTGCCACTCTAAGTGGGGTCGTGTAACAACGTGTTACGAACATATTACATGATTTGGCTATGTATTTTACGAACGGTCGCCTGCCCGGCGTCAACTTACTTAAGTCGTATTTTACGAACCCCCGGTAAGAAATGAGGGTGATCTATTCTACTCAGCCGGACACCGCACGGCATATAACATTAAATATTATAACGACTTATTCAATAAATAAGAAGCTATTTTCTAAAAGTCAACTCATTTAATCTTTTTCAACAACTAAAAACACATCTATCTATGTAATATTAGTATTTAATTGTATGTATTATAGTTTACTTTGCACTATACCCGCTCTCATAGTATTCTCCTTTCACCAAAGGTTGTCTGTGAGAGATCGCTTTAGCGATAAGACCGCCTTTGCACGCTTGTTATAATTAATTCTCTATGACCAATGTATCTCTGTATAGTGCAAAAAGAATAAATAAAATAAATAAATAAATAATGACAGCGTAACAATATTGATATTTTTATAATAATAATAATTTGCTATTCATTTAGGCAAAGATAAGTTGCAACGGTTTAAACTGCTTAGGTAACTATATATAAAAATCCTTAAATTTAGGATCCAAAACCTAATTTCGCTAATGATATTATAACCATGATATTATGATGTCTCAAGAAAATTTGGACTCTTATATTAAATATAGCAGTTTTAATTTAGGTAATTGTCAAAGAAGACTGGGTAGCGCGTGCCATAATGCACCTTGTTGAGAATGAAAGATATGTAGTCGAAGGTGCTGCAGCTGTCACAGTAGCAGCAATCATGGCTGGTCTCTTCCCTAACCTTAAGGGCAAAAAGTAAGTTCTTCAGCAACATGTTATGTCCTAATCATACAAAATTAATAGTATGCATTACTTTACGGAATTATACAGTAGAAAAGTAATATATAGTTAACTATCTTTTACCAGCGACTTCGTTCACGTGGACCGTGGAGTCTCAGAATAAACAGTAGCTTCTGTCAATCACCAACCCTCCAAATATCTCCATCACAAAAATTAGTCGATCCGGGTGGTTAAATTGCAATTCCTATAATATTACAATGATTTCGCTACACGAAACGTGAACATTAAATACGCTATATATCATTTGCTCTGGAAAAAATTGTAACAAATCCATAAAAAAATTGTATAACCTTTATTTTACTACATCTTTTACTGTGAAGTCTCACAATAATTATCCATCGGGTAGCCATCGGGTCTCCTATATAAAATCTATTTCTTTAACCCAGAGACGTGACTTTGAAACATTTTTGACGCGTTTTTAATGTCATCCTATTCTAGTTGAATTTACAAGATTTCTATAGCCTATATGTTACCGGTGTGTAAGCATTTATTGTGCCGAATTTCATCACGATATTGATTCAGCGGATTGGCCGTGATGACGTAACAGACAGACAGACTTTAGCATTTATAATATTAGGAAGCATTGCTTTGCTAGCAACATGTTCTTGATTTCCAATAAATGCACGATAACTAACCGCACGTAACAGAAACCAACCTCGTTGAATCCAGATGATACTTCGGTTACTACAGCTTCGGTCATGTATCCATCCATATTTATATTTGACACTCTTTATATTTAAATCTTATATAATATTATTCTAAGGGTCAGCATATTATCCTGGCAATGAAATCATCTAAACTGATCAAAAATTTCATTGAAAATAAAAATAAAAATCTACAATCTCCTTTGTAGGAAAATAAAACTTCTGATTCCGTTCCAAGTCGAAAAAGCAATCCAGACTTTTAAACTTGTTTATAGGAGATGATACTCGATACTGATAAAGGTTTTATGTTTCTCTCGGTTATATTAAAATAAAACATTCTTTATAGGTGTTAATATTAGTTATTTTATCCCTGCCATCATATATGATGATATCTAAAAATCATTGCCATTAATGAAAATGCTGATTATATCAGCTATTTCGGGACAACACAGTGCTTAACTTAGTGCGGTGATTAACATATTTAGACTAAGTTAATCAGAGCTTAATAAATAAAAAAAGTAAATAGTATATACTATTAATATATACTAATTACTTTTAACACATAATTTCTATTGTTAAGTACCAAAGGAATTCAAATTCAAATTCAAATTCAAAATATTCTTTATTCAAGTAAACTTGTAAACAAGTGCTTTTGAATCGTCAACTCTACTGCTGTTTCGGAAAGCTGTTCCTACCGAGAAGAGCCAGCAAGAAACTCGGCGGTTGCTCTTTTTAAAATATAAATCTTAGAACTAATTACATTTATTTATTACTGTCTTGTACAGGGTAGAGGTGCACCTATATCCACACATCCTTATCATCTAAGTAATCTTCAACAGTATAGTAGGCTTTCTGTATCAGCCTCTTTTTAACAGTGGTTTTAAACTTCTGTAATGGCATGGCCAAAGTTGATTTCGGAATTTTATTAAAGAATTTTATACCCATACCCACAAACGATTTACGTACTTTTGCTAGGCGCAAAGCAGGAGTCGCAAGCTTATGTCGGTTCCTACTTTGTCTATTATATACATCACCTATCGTTTTATAATTCTTTATATTTTTATGTACAAAAATTACATTGTTTAAAATATATTGTGAAGCAAATGTAAGAATACCTATTTCCTTAAACTTCTCTCGCAGGGAATCACGCGGACTTAAATTGTAGATGCCGCGTATGGCTCTTTTTTGTTTTTTGTATTATATAATATTTGAATGAATTTTGTTTTTTGTATTATCATGGTATAGGGAAAGGGGAATTGTTTTACTCCAAATTTAACGCGTGCGGGCCGCGGGCAGTAATGAATAAATCAAAACTACTGGATCTATTTTAATCATTTTTTTCACTGAGTGACAGCCTATACTTATATATTTTATACCCGTGCCAGCAGGGGCGGGCCGCTAGTATAATATAATATTTGAGACGATATTTGAATAATTCATTCATTCAAATATCGTCTCGAGCAGGGTTGTTTGCGTTTTGTCGGGGGGTAATATCGACACAACAACGCTGGGTCGAGCTCTAGAACGAGGGATGGCAGCGGAAGGGCGGCTGGTTAAGTTCAAGGTGACGGTGAGCGACCGGCCCGGCGGTATGGCGGACATGTGCGCTCTGTTGGCCAACGTCGGCGTCACTGTGCGAGACTGCATCCCCGAGCGCGCATGGGTCAAAAGCGACGTGTTCAGTGTAGAGGTTGCTCTATCATTTTATTGAACACAATTCTATAAACAAGTGATTACAAAGTATACATAATTTATAGAATTAGGCGTTACTTTGCGGAGATCCATAATACAAAAGTAATAATGAAATTATTTTGCTATAATCCGCGATACAGTAAATAGAAAATATATATTTTACTGTATCGCGGATTATAGCAAAATAATTTTATTATTACTTTTGTACAAAGTATACAGTAAAAAATATTACCAGTATACAAATAAAGCACACAGAAGCGGACTTATCTCACAGGGATCTCATTCAGTCAACCTTTGAGAAACAAATAAGAGAGATGAATTTTATGAGTAGGGTTTCCAGTATAAAATTTTAATATTTCCAGTAAGAGCTGTGATAGCCCAGCGGTGAGACCGTGCGACTCTTTCGAGGGGAACACGAGTTCAAACCCGGGCAGGCACCAATGAGTGTTTCTATTAAAACTCATGTGTTTAATTGAAAATTGCGATTTATCACACGCTTTTCGGTGAAGGAAAACATCGTGAGGAAACGCATTGGAGTAGCGTGGTAGGTCTCAGCTCCAACCCCTCTCTCCAGAAACGGAGAGAGGAGGCCTATTTCCTGCAGTGGGATTGTAACAGGCCGCTACTTTTAACTTTACTGTTTCCAGTATACACACTAAAGAGGTGATATTTTGCGACTCATAGTTAGTAATAGTAGTATAGTTAGTTGGTGAGGTCACTCACCGAAGATAAAATACCAAGAGGCCGCTCAACAACTAGTGTTACCAACTTCGCGAGTTCTGTAAATTCTCCAAATTTAATGATTTAGCAACAATAGCTATTGATAGGAGACGGTGGAAGCGAGTTATCAAATGGTAACATCTAGCCAAGACCACGATCTTTTGTAATGAAGAAACGACGGGAGAAAGTACCAAAACCCATCTACATCAAACCGTGGTGTTGTAATTCAATTACTCAATAGTCAAATATCATATACAAATTATAATATTAAATTCGTTGCGTAAAATATTACTAATTATAGTTGCATAAATAATTCACAGTTTAAACTTTAATTGTAACTTAATGAGTAGCCACTGCTCTGCGTTAGCAAAGATTGTTTCATTCGGATTTAATTTAAGGTTCCTCAAATTAGTGCGGATAAACATAATTATTTTTTAATTGAGTATAGGCTTGTACTTGAATGTTATCGCACTTAAGTGAACGTACATTCTAAAATAGACATGTGCAAACTTGGAAGACGTTAGGATTTTACACACAGCATCATATGGGTCGGGAAAATCGTTAAATGATACGTCTCCGATAGAGCGGTAACCTCATCAGAACCAGCTACATATCTACTACACTAGAATAAAGAATTATAATAAATAACTCATCGTAAAGTAATACTTTCTTTTTACAGTTAAAAGTTATAGTCGAAACGAGAGGATGGGACCACACTAAAGAACTAGTAGAGTTGGTGAAAAAGAGATACAAAGAATGCTTCTTCCCGGAGATGAACGAGAGTCCAGACAAGGTTTCCGGGGCCAAACGTGGCCCTTGTCTGGCTCCAAATCCAGTTTGCATGCAGAAGTAATCATCGAAGCTATTATTTATGTTGACGTTTTGTATTCCCCTATTCCTGATATTAAATTATTCCTTATTATTTTATGGTATTTTATTCATTGTTAGTTCCCATCTTGATAGTTGCCTATATTATGCAACGATATTTATAGCAATGAGTAATTACGGCAGTTGGACTTAAATTAAAATTGTCCTATTCTCATAGAGTATACATAGATTTATTATACTCTAGTATTTTATTATATTTAGATTATTTATACTTACTAACTACTTTACTAGATTTATTATACTTACTAGCTAGCTCCGTCTCTTTCTATATTTAAAATAAAGTTAAGCAATTCTATATATATTAATTTGTATATGTATATCTAATTCTTTGTTAATTTATATGCTTCTTGGATATTTATTTCTTCAACCACACTGTCGTCTTATGTATCATGTACTGTAGTCTTATTTATTTATGTACCTAAACTTTTGTATTTATTATTTATCTTGTACATCTACTTACTCTTTTTATATAATTTCCTATGCCCTATGGTTGCCTGGAAGAGATCGCTTTTCAGCGATAAGGCCTCCTATTGTACATATTCTTCTTATGTTACGCAATGTATATTATTATTTCTGGTGTACAATAAAGAGTATAAATAAATTAATTAATAAATAAATATATTATCTCTAGTTTATGACTATTCACGAACGATAAATTGCTTATAAAATAAATTCACCTGCAGAACACGGTAATTTCATCTCTATTATTACCTATATTATTATTACATGGTAAAGGAATGAAAAAGAGGCGTGGAAGTTTTAGAAGAAGATGTAGTGGAGAGAGAGAGAATGTGAGGAGAGGAGAGGAGAATATTGGCGCCATTACATTAAGAAATTGTGATCTGTGCGGGGTCAATTTGTCAAAAAGAATAAATTAACTTCGAGAAAAGCATTTCTTATTTATTGAAAATAACTAAAGGAATAAGAAAACCTCTTCGGTACGATAACGATAATTACTATGTATCGTAAAATTTATGCGATGACTGTTTTTTATAGCTTAAAGAAATTTAAAAAGTTATTTCCGATTATGACCAGAATATTATTTAATTTGAATCTGAATTTATGGATTTGGGCAAACTAAAGAAAGTAACTCGGTGATTATGATAAAAAGTCTGGCTGCTAAAAATTTGCTGTCCACAACGTCATTACTTCGCGTATCGTACTATCAAATATCTAGTTGAATACAATCACAACAATGATTTTAAATTTTTAGTAAATTTAGTCCTTACCGTTTAATCAAATAAACAATGTCCCGAAGACAGGTGAGTCTTTTTAATTCGTAAATTAATTAAATAGTGGTTATTTAACAGACCTGGACATAGTTTAACATTTGGATGAATTGCTAACAAATAGTTATTTGATTTATTATTAAAGCCAGTATTAAAGCGAAGTCATGAAATTTATAATTTGCGTGACAATTTCTTTATGTTTGGTCTATTGGTAACACATGATTTGACCACACCATTTACTTATGCAGCTTAAAGACTGCAGTGTGGATATATTTAGTTTTACAAAGTTCTCCAAACATTTATTCCTTGTTGTATAAAAGAAAAATCGTCCCTTAGCGTATACAAACCCTTATGTGAAAAATATAATTGTATTTGCGAAATTTAAATTGATTTATTATGTTTAAATCGCTTTTTTAAATCTTCTATCACTGTCTGGTAACGTTCTAACATAAAAATATGAATGTTAATGTAAGTTATGATAATACGAAAGAGCTCTAACAGGAAGACTTTGACGAGTTCTGCGATCCAGAAAATCCTAGAATACTTAAATATGAAGATATCGTAGAGGCAACAAAACGTGTCAGAAAATATATAAATCCTACTCCGATTATTGTAAGTTTTTTTTTAATATTATAAAGTATTTTTTAAGTTTTAGGTAACGAAATTGTATAAACATATATAAATTAAAATATTTATCAATAAACCATATACATATGTTTGCTATTTACATTATTATTGTAAATTAATGTATAATATTTATGCACGAATTTTTTTTACCAGCCATCACATTATCAACGCGAAAGTGGTATTAATATCTTTTATAAATTAGAAGTGATTCTACGGACGGGAAGGTATGTAGAGCCTTCCATAATTTTATTTAGCCTTAACAAATACTAAAATAAAATTAATTTTAAGTTTTAAGGAAAGAGGCGCTATTAATGCTTTGGAACTAATGAGTAGAGACAAACAAAAAGTCGGCGTAGTGGTAGCGTCACTAGGTAACCAAGCTGTGGGGATATGCTATTATGGACAAAAGATGGGAATACCCGTCACTGTAATCATGCCTACGTGTGTGCCTATTATAAAACTGCAGCTTTGTCACAACCTCGGTGCCAAGGTTATAGTACAAGGCAAGGGCTTGGTGGACGCCCAGAGGTACGCCCGCGCTTATGCAAGAGAAATAGGTCTAACTCATATAAACGGGTAAGTGTAACTTATATAACGAGACAGGTTAAATATACTTATTTATACTTCTAACAAATAGTCACCTAATTATAACGTAACTGGAAAGTTGAACAAACGGATTAATTCTAGTTTTGCCATTATAAAAGTTAAAAAACTATAAATAAGAGACTGATACAGAATGCTTACTATAATAGTGACGATAACATATATAATAAGAATTGCTTTTCCATCTTATACGAGATAGCAATGACAAAATGTAACTAGATATAAGTATTTTTTAAAGAGCTCCGCTGAGGTTCGCTGAGGCCAGCATGAACCTCAGCGAACCTTAGAAGAGCCAGACTTCTCGGTAGGACAGCTTGCTAAACCAGCAGTAGAGTTGACGATTCAAAAGCACTTGTTTACAAGTTTACTTGAATAAATAATATTTTGAATTTGAATAAAGTATCGATTTATGTTCACTCAAATAGTACGTTTTAAATCGTATCATTTAATGGAGTTATCGCAGAATATAAGTTATCCCGTGGAATAATAAATTTAAGTTTTCACTCAAGGCTTAATAAGTTCTACACGTGCGAAGCACCGACGGTTATGTATATAAGTAATTTAAACACGATGAAACTAATCTTTAGTTACTGTACCTACTGCTTTACTAAAACTAATTTCGTTGCTTATTTTTAAAAACATATTTTATTTTACCACCGCGCTCGTGAAGTATAATAAAAAAACATTTTGTTTTCTGTTAGTTTAGTTGTAAAGTTGATTGACTAGCCCGTTGGGGCAGTGGGTAATACCCTGCCTTCAGCTCCACGGGTCTCGGGTTCGATTCCCGCCGAGGGCCAACATTTTCTATAAACAACAATTTGTTGTTTCTTCGAGCCTGGATGTATATTTTTTATTTAATTAGGTGTTTAAAATTATGTATGTAGTATTTTACCAGTTGTCTGTCACCCATAACACAAATATTAAGTTACTTTGGGGACGGACGGCCGTATGTGTAAGTGTCCCATATATATTATTATACCCATATAGGAATTTGCATTGAAAATTTGTCCACCAGTCGGGATTATCCAAACATTCTGGCCGGGTACGGCAGCATTGCTGTGGAGATTCTTGAGCAGATGCCTTGCTTGGACGCGGTCATAGTACCAGTTGGCACTGGCGGGCTGGTAGCAGCTATTGCCACTGTCATTAAACATTTAAGACCAGAATGTCTTGTATACGTTAGTGTTACTTTCACCCTAATTTATATTCACAGTAGGTATATTTCATACCCCAAAACAATCACCTAATTAATATTAAGAGTTTGGAGTGTTAAGAGAAATATAGTGAGAAAACTTAGCCTTGCCCAGACATAGCCTTAAAATTCCAAGGATATATGTAAATTTATTGGTAGTTTACATATTATATCCTTAGAATTTTAGCAGCTTTGTGGATCTATTACGTATTCCCCCGCTCAAAAAGACAAAAGGGCCTCAGTAGAGGAATAATCACAGGCTACATAAACTAATAGTATTCAAAGTTTTTGTTTGTATGTCCTTCTTTTACGACCAGGTATCGATGTGATTGATGAGCACGTAAAGAGTTATAATAGTTAGTTGAATGAAAATAATTGATGAAAATCAGTCTTATCCCATTGAAATAAGACATAACATATCCTTAATATTTTAGGGTGTACAATCGGAGCGACTGCCAACATTTTTCAAGGCTCTTCAAACTGGCGAACCAATAAACATACCATATGAGCCTTCAATAGCTGAAGGTATCGCAATGCCTTATGTTGGTATAAACGCTTTCTACAATGCACAGAAGAAACTTGATAAAATGGTATACAATTTTTTTCCTATAGCTTATTAGTATGTATCAACGAAAATCTAACACTCGCTAGATATGGCTAGATAAGGATGAAGTTAAGAAAGAATTTCCTTCTGTTATCTTTCACCATATTACTGGATAAAATCTCCTTAAATAAAAATCTCACATGGTGCTTCAGATACAATAACCTAAAATCATATCAGATGTTAACAAAAAATCATTTAAGTTAGTATTCTTTTGTAGAAATTTAGCAAGTAGGATAATAATATCAACTACAATAAATATTCCTTCGTCTTCTCAACCGATCAAAGTACACTTGTGTGAATTGAATCCAACGACTTTTAAAGAACGACTCTTTGCCTTATAGGTCAGTTACAACTTCCGCTACAGTGTTGCCATTCAAACACATGGTGGAAGCATAATTCAAGTTTTGCATTTACATATTTCCTAAAGTATCAAAAAATAGTTAACCTTCGGTCAAAATTAAGTACTTATATATTACCGTACTTAAGACTTTATATATTACCGTTTTCAGCTGTTAGTCAAAGAAGACTGGATCGCCCGAGCTATATTACATTTAGTGGAAAATGAGCGCTTTGTCGTAGAGGGCGCTGGTGCTTGTCCCTTAGCAGCTATTCTTGGTAACCTTGTCCCGGAATTCAAAACGAAGAAGTATGTAAAAAAACAGTTTTTGAACAAAAGATTAAATTGCATATTTATATAAGTTTTTAGTTCATATACGAGTAGGACAGAAATAATGCAAACTTTTGAATAATCAATATTTCTTGTAGTGTGGTGTGTATTCTTAGCGGCGGCAACATTGATGCAGTGTTATTGGGCCGCTGCTTAGATAGAGGACGGGCAGCCGAGGGTAGACTCGTCAAATTCAAAGTGATGACAGTTTACTATACTAATTATATTTTACTTAGTGCCGTAACAAATAAGACAAGGAAGATGAAACTCCATACTTATAAAAAAGAGAGACTAATAGTATCATCTCTTAATTTTTGATGGACACATTTTAGGCTGGCTCCCCAACTCGTAATAGCGAAAATCACTGACAAACATTTAGAAGCTTTTGGTTACTGGATCAAGCCTTGAGTACATCGGTACTCAAGGCGATCGAGTATCGAGAGTTAACTATAGAGATTATATCGCTTTTCCGTCAGATGATATCTTTTTACATTTTTTAAATGTAAATTATTTATTTTGATTGAAAGGTCGTAACTTCCGAATGAATTCAAATCTTCGACTTCCTCTACAATAATTTTTTGTTATCGACTCATCCTGATTTTGCACTGATAGTTAGATGCAAGCGAGGTAGCCACATCATTGTCAGCAGGGTAGTTTTAAATTTGCGACAAGATAGTTATCATTTCGCATAAAACCTTGATGTTATGTAATTAATCTCCTTAACTTTCTTTTTTAAGTTTCTCACATACGGGCAGATGGGGCTATAAACTTAATTTTATACTACATTGTGATATAGTAATGTATAATTTGTTTCCAGATACTTATCCGAGATCTGACAGTAGCATTAGAGCAGTTAATGAAATTACTTGCCATGGGTGGTTACAACATGGTCAGGCAGTTCACTGACCGTATATGGGTAGAAAATGAAATATACCTGGTGGAGGTAAACAATGTCATCTCCAAACTCAGTTTTGCTGAAAAATTTTTTTTTTTAATACCTCCTTTTAAAGCTATCCCTAAAAGTACTTAAGGGATGTTAAGTTTTATAATTTATTTACAAAATATTTTAATAATTATAACATATATATATAATTTATAACATATTTTAATAATATGCACAGTTATTGTGGTTATTAATAATTTTAACAATGCCCCTTTCATTTATTTTGGTCCTAGATGACAACAACAAAACCTAAAATTATACTACTTACATACATTTACTATTACAGGTTAAACTAGTTTGTGAATGCAGAGATTTGAATCATGCATTAGAATTGAAAAGGATGATTGAACGAGCTTATCCAAACATGAGTACATTTGAGACTGAACCGTTTAATGAAGACAGAACATGCCCTTGTTATGCCCATAAATAAGTTTGAAAATTTAAAATATATATCATATCAAAATTTAATATCTTAAATATAATATATTCACTTTGTTAAATTTCAAAATTTCATAAAAATAAAGACTTGCTTCAACATCTTTATTAACATCAATATATTTTACTTAAACATTAATATACAGAATGCAGGGTTTAAACTTCATTTTGAGTACAACTCTGTTTATTTGAAATTTTCATCCATGAATTTTGCCATTTGTATATCCCTTTTACTAAGACCATTAACATCATGAGAGGATAGTGTCACCTAAAATCATTTAAAAATTACATAAGATTAGTAGTACCACATATATCACAGTAATTTTCCATAACTGGGATCAATATTTAGTAAACCCGTACAGAGAGATTGAATTATTTTTAGTATCTAGCTAAATTGTACAAAATAGTATAACTGAATTACAATTTATCTATGAAAAAATCATTATCTCTTGGAAAACTAAATTATTCAATTATGTAAGCAACAATTTTTATTTCAATATTTTTAACTGATAAATTTTTGTTTAACATGCAAAACACTCCAAATTAAAAACTCAACTAAAAAAACACGAAACTATCTATATATCTTGTCATA
The DNA here is from genome assembly GCA_947086505.1 of Morpho deidamia. Lineage (NCBI taxonomy): Eukaryota > Metazoa > Arthropoda > Insecta > Lepidoptera > Nymphalidae > Morpho > Morpho deidamia. The sequence goes on from CAMTZC010000003.1 coordinate 6,258,904, forward strand.
ATAGAGTTCATCTTCATTATTTTCTTATTTACCTTTAATTTATTATAAACATTGAACCATTCTGGATGATGATCCATTTTCTCAGCAAGCAAAGCAACTCTGGTCATAAATCCAAAAGCTTGATTAAAGTCTTTAAACTGAAATTCCTTTTCAATAGCATCCCTATTTTCTTGAACCTTCCACCCAGATGCTAAAAGAGGATTTAATAAGCTATTTCGTTCTTCCGGACCTAGTTTTTCTGCCTATAAAATGGTTTCCAGTTAATCAAATAATATAAATGTTATATTAAATATATGTACAGATATTTACAACTAGCCTTTTAATAATACAAAAATTACAACTAGCCTTTGGAAACTTTTTAATAATACAAAAAGTAGGTAGATGGCCTTGTACTTTAAATAATTACTAAGACTCACCATTTTCCTCTTGTTTGATGAAGACGTGGACACGCTAGCGAAGCCGGCCTTTAAAATAACGCGACTAGTAACCGCAAAGGCATTGATCGCGTTTAGGTAGACGCCGGCGGGGTGAAAGTGTATCGCGACCAGGCTGCCGACATCGATTAAGTGTCGTAAACGGAACATTGTTGGGCAAAGAGCTTTTATCATAGTCTACAAATAAAATGTATCAATAAAAATTTCGGTTGTTTCATTATATTTGTAATGAGAGTAAATGCTAAATTTATTTATTTGATTTTTTAAAAGTTATTTATTATGAAGCACAATATTTTCTTTGCAAGCCGATGAGCATAACCGATGAGCTTTACAAATTTTTATAACTCGTACGCTATAACATAAGTGATAAGACCCGTATGGAATACGCTTTACCATGGGGGTATCACTAACCCCTCGTAGCACGGGCGTAAAATTACGTCGCGTTAAAATTCAGCGTACGCCCCGTCCACACGGGCGTAAAAATTACGTCGCGTTGAAATTCATCGTAGGTGTAGTGAGTAGTGACCCTGCGTTCATCTCCGCGGGTCGCGGGCTCGATTACCGCCGAGAGCCAACATTTTCTATAAAACTTATATTTGTTGATTCGTCGAGCCTGGGTGTATTTAACTATGTATTTAAAATTACATATTAGTATATTTACCAGTTTTATTCACCTATAACACAAGTACTAAGTTACTTACTTTGAGGATGTACGACTGTGTGTGTAAGTGTTTTTTATATTTATTTATATTATCATATATTTGCTTATATGTTTAATTTTTTTTTACCAATAATGTTATTTTTTTTTTTTCAATTTACAGTTTAACCACTGTTTGTCATTTTTAACTCATGCTGAGTTAGCCTATAAGTGAATAAGATAATCTCATATGAGCAGAAAAAGAAAAATTAACAAAATATTTAGATTTAGCTCACGAGATGTATGCCATGTGGGATATTGATTCAACAATAATTGTTCCAATTGTTGTATCGGTTAATGGTCTTATCGCGAACAGCCTCGACCAACATCTCAAGAGGCTCACGCTTAGTTGCTGGATCAAGCGCAGGATACAGAAGTCAGTGTTGCTTGAGACGGGAGGCATAGTGAGGAGGTTCCTCACTCTGTAGCTCTAACCACCGGGAGCTTGGGTCCTCTCTCCGCTCTCCGTGGATGGCAACTTTTTTATATTTTTAAATGTTTTTTTTTGTTGTAGAAAATATTAAAAAAAGTAAATCAATTTGTATATAAATAAACGAGTGAAATACGAAATTACAAAGCAATTTTTACTTTTCATAATTTTATTTCAGTATTCTGGAAAATGTTTCGCATATAGATGCGCACGAGAATCCACTTCTATAATAATAACTTCTGGATCGATAAACGACATCCTACTATGCACTCTTTCTACAGGCAAAAATTAAATACCTAACACGTCTGACCGTTGAGGCAGCTTGCGACGGACTGAAAGCAACGCTCGCGATTTTTTCGCGTTCGTACGAATAGGAATAAGAAGTTTCATATGTTCTATTTTGGTTCCATTTCTACCGCCTTAAAATGGAACACTGCGCTATAAAAATACGTCGCGTTTTATATGCACTGTCGTGTGAACAGATACCTGGATATCCATTTGTTTCATTTTTTACGATCGTCCGAACGAGTCATAAAAAATAATTTGCGTTAAAATTCCACAATAGGCGGTAAAAGAAGTTTCGTATGGTATATTCAGCTTAACGCCCTCGCCCTAACGACTAAAATGGAACACTGCACGATAAAATACGTCGCGATATAAATACGCTGTCGTGTGAACAGATACCTGGATACCCATTTGTTTCAATTCGGCGCAATTTTTACGCGCGATAAAATTCATCTCGTGCGAACGAGGGGTAAATCAACGCAATCTGCCAGGAAGGGGACAAAACAACAAAAGTATTATAGTTGTTTCAGTCTTGTACTAGATGGCAGCTATGTGTCAATAAAGTTTTTATTTTATGATAATAATGAAATGCGCATTATATATAATGTGAAAATATATTTAGAAATAGTTTCAAAATTTTTATTTTTATGTTATTATAATATTTTTTAAACTCAAGTTATGAAGTGTTCTTGCATTAGTTATTCCATTGATTCTTGCGTTAGTAGAAACGTAACGTTAAATTTCAATCATGTGTCATGCTGTTTATTCCAAATATTATAGATTTCTATACATTAATTGTGAATAATTAGACAAATAATCAGAATAATCAGTTCCCGCCGCGATAACGTCGTGTAAAGAGCTCATGAATAAGTACCCCGGACGGGTTCGAAACTAGTCGGGCTAATCCGATAAAATTAGACGTGAGTATAGCCGGTATCGTTATTAACTATGAATACTACTCACGATAGTTTAAATTTAATAATTAGACAAGATAGGTGCAAATTTTACTTAAAAATGTTTATTGTGTGATTCAACGTGATTTTAAGTGATGTTTTGCCCATTCGTGTATTTCCTGGTGATGCTACGAATCGACGGGACATAGGGATGGAATTTCTTTAGGCGATTAACTTTTGCTATGTCTACTATTGCCTTCGTTCCTTGTATAAATAATAAAAAGATTTTTTAATTATGAATGCTTTCTTTTATTTATATTTTTCTGTAACATTAAGCTTAGGCTACCTACGGGAGAATAGTCTACGATGTATAATCATATGTGTGCTAGGCGGTGCTACTAACATAGATATTAGATACTATAGCATGCTACAATCATCAGCGATAGCCAGTGGCGCCTACTTCTGGGAAGGGGACCCTAGTTTAAGTACGGAAATCTTCATGTGGCGTATCTATCTCATATTATAGTGTATCATCTATGCGCTTTACCGTGCGCGCTCGTTTGCCAAAACTGGCGATAGATAGGTTATTGGGACCGGCCGTTAAAGTACACTCACACTGTGGTACACTGAGCCTCATTATTTTATTACATACATGTTATTTTTTACAATGTTTCAAATACCCTCAAAATTCAAATAGTTAAGTATTTTAGTTAGAATTAGTCTATGACAATAATATAAAAAAAAAACATTTGACAATGTGACAAGTAGTTAAAAATATTAAATGAGCCTTTGAGAAAATTGTTTCTCATATAATATTGAATATGTGTAAAGGAAATATATCGTTATTATATTGAGATGGTGGGTGTGTAACCTTACCTTACAAATAGAGTGAACAAAAATATCTGGACATTTTAAGAGATAGATGCGATGCGGTTGCTATGGAAATAAATTTAATGGTTTAAATTTATTGATTGGACAGATTAATGACGATAATTAATGATATTCTGTTTATTAAGTCTGTAAGATCAACATGACGACAGAACTGTCAGCTAGAATGAAGATTGTTCTCTAGATCATCCAGTTGTAAAGATTGTTTTTAGACTGCAACGTCTGTCAGCTAGAGGTGGTAATTGTTCTTTGAGCATTCTTTTATTGTGTTAAGTTTGAATTTTTGTAAAGTGTAAAATGTTGTTACGAAACAGATTTACTGTTAATGAACAATGCTAAAAATAATTAATTAAGCGATATTGAGATCCTTTATATCATAACTTTTTTAATGTTTCCAGCATCATCATAAAACTGATTATACGATAAAAAATTAATAATCGAAAATCAATGCTGGTTAAAAATGAATAATTTTTAAGCTTTACTGTCTAGCATACGTACAATATGTTGCATCTTACATACTGAATAGTCTAGCAACAATTTTCCTTATTATTAAGCTACCCGACCGGTGATTATGCAAAAGGCTAATAGAAATTATTTAAAACAAGATAAAAATGTAATTTATTATATTGCGTTTACTTAATGTTTTTGTCTCCACATCTCCACTTCCTGTGAAGAGACCTAAGTATATCCAGAAGTGAATGTCCATCGGTTGAACGATGTTTTGTACTTATTATATTTTCCGATTGTACATTGATATGGCGTCACCGCACTTAGGTCTCAAGTTATGGCGCACGAGTTATATCAGATATAGAAGTGATGACTACATAGTACATGATCTGTGCTTAAAGTTAAAGGCTAAAGCATGGATTTAATTTTAACCTCTATTTTAATTTTTAGTTAGTTGTCTATGTTAGCTACTCAGATCCAGATGTAACTTGCCGAGTGGAAAAAAGAAATTATTTGAAGACGCTTTTTATGATTTTAATAATTAAATTAGAATAAAGACATATTAAAGTAGACTAGTGCGAATAAAAAACATAGATGCGCAATTTACTTCATTCGATTAAAATGTGTAGTTTGGCTACACTGGTTTAATCCTACAACACATATGGTAACTTAAAAATAAAGAGAAAAAAAAGAAAAAAGGGTAATTAATATTACAAAGATCGATTATTAAAAAACGATTATATGAATAAAATACTCGATTAATATAACATCGATTATTTTGACATCTAGATCCTGTACCCAGATATGGGACTTGTCGTGATTGAATAATAATAAAGTTCAAAAAAATTTAAATGGTAATCTTATTGAAATATATTACGAAAATGGATATTTTAAAGAATATATTACCGACAAAACTGTATGATATTACTGAAAGGGCAGGAATTTGCACACCAAAACAAATAATCGTTCTTTCAATTTGGGACATTAAAAAAAATACTAATCTAACAAATGATGAAATTATGGCTCTTAAAACCATTGTTAATCAATATTACTGTCCAGTTAGTTCCACTGGAGCTAATTTAGAAAAGAGCGAAGAAAAACTTAAGACAGGTTGTGGAGCTATCGATAATATATTGAAGGGTGGTTTCAGAAAAGGTTCACTAACAGAAATATATGGAGAGAGTGGTTCAGGAAAAACCCAAGTTGTGATGCAAATTGCAGCTCATTGTAGTGATGGGACTGTATTTATATGTACAGAAGATTTATTTCCTGTGAAAAGATACAATCAAATAAGACAACATATATGTAAACTAAAAGGCTTTGATTGTGGTACAGACGTGTTTATTGAACATTTGACAGACGCTCATGAGCTAATGTCTTGCATAAGAGTAAGATTGCCTCAACTATTAGTTGCAAAAAAAATTTCAATAGTAATTCTTGATTCTGTGGCTGCCCCTTTTAGATGTGAACATACGAATTATGTTCGTAGAGCTGAAGAACTTAGAGAGCTAGGAATTCTATTGTATAAATTAGCTCAACATTTCAATATTGCAATTATTTGTATCAACCAAGTCACATCTTCTTTTGATCACTATGACCAAATCTTGCCCTCTTTGGGTCTGGTATGGTCTAATATGACATGTTATAAATTAAAAATTAATAGGTTATTTGATGGTAGTTATATAAAAGGTTTTTATAAAGATTTTATACTAAGAGAATTTAGTGTTGTCAATGCTCCAGATTTACCTATTGCAGTAGCAAAATTTATGATAACACAAAATGGTATTGAAGATGTTTAATGTATATAGGCTACTAATATGAAATATACATACTATTTTGATTGTTTGTGGTAGATTGTCTTATTTTTACTGCACAGTAATTATAATATTCTAATCCTTATTATGCAATCACAAGGTGCTTAACTAATATGAAAGAACTATGTATAATCTAAATCATATAATACCTTGTAAGTTATACCCAGAGAAGATAAAGAGTCTGATCCTTACCAAAGATTTGCAAAGTTATCTATGATGCAAAAATGTATGCAATGTCAAAATTACAATGTGCTATCCACTTCCATGCTTTATACATGCAGGATTATTGGATTTTATACTCTTAATCAATGCTGCATTACATTACATGGAACACATTCTCTTGCAAGGCCTATCTGGTTACTAAAACCTAAGACTTAACTTTATTATTTCATATCCACAATATAGAATCAAAGCACTAGTTAAAATTAGCAGTTTCAGAGACAGAATACAATAAAATAAATTCGTAATACCTAGATGTCAAAGACCAAGTACCACTCGTCCAAGAAGTTCATATATTCATAGATTCATAGGTACAAGGTGCAAGAGATCACAAAACTTGGAGAACAGTTATCTGTGAAAAAACGATCCATGGAAGAGGTCACAACTCTTAGCACTGAGGCGATACACGCAAGGAGGAGTTGTTAAATGTAAGGCAAGAATTTTAAAACTAAATATATACAATTTTAATTGCACATTACAAAAAAAAATCTCTTCAGCATCTCACTTATTTTCTGAAACAAACCTCTAGACCCTTACCCAGCAAAAATCTTCATTCTTGCGTTTTATATTATAGTGTATTTTCTATTCTTGCGATATATTCCTATAAAATGGAATTTATCCAATTAATTACTACCAAAGGTTAAGGCTAGAAGGGATAAATCATCTTTAAAATCTTTCAGCTCCTGATTTACATTAGGGATGACATTCTTATTAAGAAACTGTCTGATGACTTGTAAGATTATGTACACTGTAATATTAGCTTGTAAGGTCTAAAAAATAAGAAACAAGAAATATAATAAAAAATAATGTGACCGAATATTTTTCTATACTGACTTTGTGGTGTAGGGATGTCAAAAATAATCTATTTTTAGTTATCGATTATTTCAGAATAAATCGATCGATCAGCAGTCTTTTTAGATAAGATATGCATTGTTGTTGATGAAACCTATGTAGTTCCAGTTTGTGCACTGTAGTCTTTGTAGGGATGGACAGAATCACCAATCACTTATATATCATGATATGATTCACTCATCATATAGCATCATCTGCTATTGAATTTTAGATAACTGCTATTGCTATACAAAATTATGGATATTCCATAAAAAAGTAAAATAATATTACAAAGAACTGTTATCATTATATCATATGTATCGAGGTTATGTGGTACTTTTACGATATTCCAAGTGAATATATTAACTAGAATTTGATTTAAGATATTGAGTTGAATATGATTAAAGAATAACGTTTGTTTTTTAATAACAATAACTTTGTCCTGTGATAGCTGAATAATATAATAGCCTATAGCATTTTTTGCTATTTTCTATTTACGCTTTTAGCGATTCAGCGATTACTGGACTAAATGATTGCTTATACAAACAAATGTAGTCCTTATATCCTATGCATTGCCATATAAGGCCTACATTCGTTTATGTATACAATAGAAATCGCAATAGCAGTACGAGCACCGTGGTCACCTTTGATCATATCATGGTGCGAATATGATTCGCAAATCGCAATCATACCCAAACTTAAGTCTTTGGGTGTTGTATCGTAACGTATTATTGTAGAAATGTAACGATAACAAGTGCATCTGTTATAGTTACGAAAAAATATATCGATACTATCGATAGTTGCTGATAAATAAATTGATAGGTATAAGAAAATTTAATTAAACACTTTCATCGAAATATTGTATGTTTTGTCTCAAGAACAACACGTAAACATTATTTTCCTTTAGCCTATTTTGGCGTCGTTCTCAAGGAACAGATGTTGCCGAAATGCAAAGATATTACTGTACTCGAATTTAATGTGTCTCCGGAAAATGATACTGATGCTAAATTTATATATATATAAAGCGAACTTATAGCAACGGGTGTGCCGGGATCAAATCTTGTAATGTAGAGGACATTTCGTGTTTCCTCGCGATGCATGTGCCTCAATAGCTATCGATAAGCCATAGCTATCGATACTATCGATATTCATCATGTAGACACTAGACATACTCTAAGTAGTCTGTATTATAAGTATTCTGTCTCTGTGATTATATTCATAGATGGTTTTTTTTTACACTATATTATATTCAATTGAAAGTTATGAAATTGTTAAAAAAAAAAATTATTTTTTACGTTTATTATGAAGAAAAGCTTTAAATGGTTAAATTTTAACACAATAAGTGTGAGTAATATAAGAAATTGAGCTATGTATTTTTTTTATTAAGTAATTGAACCCGAATTTTATACAAAACTATTGAAAATTTTTAATAAGTGTTAAAGTAAATATTTTTAACTTCATTAATAAAATCTTACTATAATAGTGTTACAGCAAAGTAAAAAAATTACAATCAAGAAAAGCAAAAACCAACATTAACATGGAAACCAAGTGCCGTGAAAATCCTATCATACTGACTTTAGATACACCAGAATTTAAAAATATATTTACGCAGGAGGTAGTGGACCTCAAGAAATTATTTGATGCATATCAGCATGAAATCAGAATAGCTGGTGGAGCTGTGAGGTAATTAACGGAATTCATTGGCAGTATTATAATTAATGTGATAATTATGGTGTCATCACAGTTATAGATTAGTTTTTTTATGGATTGTTTGCTCTGTCCCTAGCATTGGTAAATACTCGTGTTAGTGAGATTTGTACTTAAAATTGGCTGCATTTAGAGATTTATTATAAAGGTTAAGTAATTGGTAAGCATTATGCAATCAGATATATCCCAACCTACTCTTAATGGAAATAAACAATTATTTTTTTACTTCTCAGTTGCTTGCCTCTGTTTTTAGGGATTAGATCATTGGGTTAATGTCAAGGTTTTGTGTACTTAGTTATAATAGTAAATATTTAAAAATTTTTGAAAAGTCCAGTGTCTTAGGAGCTTTTATTAAAAATGCTGCTTATTCAGTTTGAAATAAAACATTGGGGTAATATCCCCCTTTTATAGAGCAAAAAAATTACAGTAGTGTATAGTAGTAGTATTAAAAAAAATATTTCCATAAATCACTCCAAAGAAACAGATTGAAACATAGTAAGCAATAAAAATACTCATCTCAGAAGATTTCGCTCATCTATGACTAAACAATAATCGAAATAGCTTTTAAATTGCATTGTATGTGTGTGTGTATGCATGTGTGCAGGCATCCATTTCTATGTATTTAATAAATCTATCTTTTAAGACTGACTTACATATATTCCATTAATCAATACCTATTTAAATGCTGTATGTGAATAGTTATTTAGATAGATATGGTATTAATCCATATCAACATAAATATGAAGCTTATCTTAAGAAATTCATGCTTTGAAGTTACAATCCTTTACATATCTTTGAATTTATCAGCGATTCATAACTAATATCACATTACAGTGTCACACTTGTTTTTAGAGATGTTTTATTAGGTCAGGCAGTAAAAGACATAGACTTTGCTACAACAGCAACCCCAGAAGAAATGAAGATAATGTTCAATACTGAAAACATTCGTATGATTAATGCAAATGGTGAAAAGCATGGTACTATTACTCCCAGAATAAATGACAAAGAAAATTTTGAAATTACCACATTGAGAATTGATAAGATTACAGATGGACGACATGCTGAAGTTGACTTTACTAAAGACTGGAAGCTTGATGCTAATAGAAGAGACCTTACAATAAATTCCATGTTTCTAGGTAAATTAATTCTCTGCATAATTGTAGTGTTCTTTCTACTTTCTATACTAAAAGTTAATTTTGTAAATTGAGTCTGTTTGCTATTTAAATGTGTAACTTTTACACTAACTGTAATAATTTTAAGTGACAATACTATTCAAATACTAGTAGAACTAATTTAAAAATCATTATGGAGTAAGAAATATTTAGGACATTTTTCAGGGTTTGATGGCACTGTTTATGACTATTTCTATGGATATGATGACTTACAAAAAAGGAGGATTGTATTTGTTGGGAATGCTGATGTGCGAATTAAGGAAGATTATTTAAGAATATTGAGATACTTTCGGTTTTATGGTAGAATTGCTGAAAAGGCCCACAATCATGATAAACATACTCTAGAAACAGTTAAGGCTAATATAGAAGGATTGGAGTATATATCTGGTGAGCGTATTTGGGTGGAATTAAAAAAAATCCTTCAGGGAAATTTTGCTGGTGATTTGTTCCGAACAATGTTAAGTATTGAAATTGGTCGATATATTGGTAAGTATATATAAGTTTAATATTTTTATAATAGGTGTGCTTAAACAATCAAACACATAATTTAGGTTTGCCAAATCCAAATATGGAGGAATTGGATAAAGTACTAAAAAGAAGTCAACACTTAAATTTACATCCTATGACATACTTAGCAGCTGTTCTTAAAAATATGGATGATGTAACTCAACTACATATGAGATTAAAATTCTCCTCATATGACAGAGACATGGTTTACTTCTTAGTAGAGCATAGGGATTTCAAAGAAGGATCAACACCATTGAAGTAAGTAATTTAATATTTATTGAATATAAACTAAAAATAAATTACTTAATTGTGAAATTTTACATGACATGATGTGCATGACAATAGTACAAAGGTAAGTCTACTTGTAGCAATTTCTTATACACAACCTTCAATTTGAAAAGTAAGCTATAAGAGCAGGTTTAGTGTACAATTTAGAAAAGAATCTTAAAACTTGATTTTTAACATGAATTACATATATATATTGATTCAAAATGATTTAGTTTCAGATAATAGTTATAACTACAATGGTATTAATAAAGAAAAATATCTTTGCAGGCCATATGAGTTTCTCGTTTTAAATTCCAATATAAAACAAAAAAATTGCATTGATTATGTCCGTGAAGTATTAAAATATCGAGGTGATGAAAAATTACTACAGCAATTTAATCAGTGGAATGTACCAGAATTTCCAATTGGTGGTAAAATTTTGAAAAACAATGGGATCCCACCTGGAAAGATGTGTGGACCAATACTAAAGAAGCTCAAAAATATTTGGATAGAAAATGATTACAAGCAAACTCCTGAAGATTTAATAAAATTATTACCTACTATTATAGATAAACATAAATTAAAATAATAGCTATTGTATGTCATTAATTCATTTAAATCCTGTAATGTAAGAAAATGTGATATATATATAGTTATAAACATAATACACATTTAATAATTAACATAAGTAGTTATCATAATTCATTTTATAATATGCATATATAGTCATCACATTTTTTAAATACAAGTAAATAACTATTATTATTAAATAATGGTATCTAATATTAAAATAATTTTAAAAAAAGCAGTACCGACATTATAGGATAAACTCTGGTAAAAATAACATTTTAAATTGTAAATTGTACTTGAAACTGATTATATTATTATGGAGGAGGGTATTGCTCAAATTTATCACAACCATAATCACTGTCTATATGATCTTTAAAGCATTGCTTGCAAAAAAGATATTTACATCCAAGGCATCGCATTTTGGCATCCTCATTGCAAATTTCACAAAATGGCAGCTCCTCTATATCAGAGTTTATGACTTTATTATTTAATTTTGCCTCTGCTTTAGCCTAAAATAGAAAGTTAAAATGAAGTTTTAAAAAAATTCCATTACAAAAGTAATAATGAAATTATTTTACTATAATCCGCGATTAAATAAATAGAAAATATATATATAATGCTAAATGTAGAGATACATGTAGGTATCACATGCACAAACCTTCACCACTGCCACCATATACTGCAGTATCACAAAAAACATATATTAAAGTACCATACAGATACTAATAAATGTGAAAGTATGTTTGTCTGTTATGATTTCACTGCTAATTTGTTAGACCGGTATTTAGGTAAAGTAAAGCAAAATATATGCCAGGAGTTGACATAAAATTAAAAAAAAAGTTTTCTTTTGGGTACTGAAAAAAATTTGTACACACTTGAGGGTATTTTAAGTTGAGGCTAACAAAAAGTTACAAGCAATACTAATATCATGTTTATTAAAATTATTGTTAAGTAATACCTTCTCAATGATTTTTCTAATAGATACATCTTCATCTTCTGAATCATAATTACTCTCAAGAGTTATTGTTTTATCTTGCTTACAAGTATGTGTGCTTTTAAGATTTTGTAGTCTGGCTTCAATGTCACTGACCAGTCCATCAAATTCTTCATCATATCTTTTATCAATATTTCCTTGTTCCACATACTGTTTTATAAGGTCATCAACTTGCTCCTGTTCAGATTGGGGGTTGCCAAAAGTTTGTAATAGAACTGGCTGGAATTTTTAAAATTATAATATTGCACTGAGAATATGTTGTTCTTTGTTCTTGTAGCCATAGTGTAGATTAAAATCAAAGCTATTTCTCAAATCTTTCGACAAAAGAAAACTAAACAGCTACTGTCCGACAGCAGGGAAAATAATTATAACATGCGCTAATACTGCACATTGCCTGTTAAACAGACATCTGTGAATAATGAGAATAAATGAAGCTGGTGCATATCCAGAGTATGGAGCGGAAGAAATGAGTCTTCACCCTATGGCTGAGTGGCCTATGTACTTGTTGGTAAGAGGGGAGACATTAGGTAAGGATAAAATAGAGATAGTTAGGATAGTTGCGTTAACAAATATCCCCTTAAGGGATATTATCAGGTTCCTAAAAGCAACAAGTAAGTTCGAAAAGGTGACACTCTCGGGACAGCATTGAAACCCTTGTACAAACATGGGTAAATAGGTAGAATGGTCTTAGTAGGTTTCCCTGAAATATAAGATAGATAGGTGTCAAACTATTGCACTACTACTTCAACCAATGAATTCAACATTATTTTATTTAAATTAATATAATTTTAATTTATTTATTGTTATGCAACAATTTAGAATATTCTAAAATCTCACACCCAGCCAGAATTTTTCAATTAATATACAGATATTGATTTTAAATTCAATATTTATTTCACACATCCGCCATGTGGTATCTAGCAGAATAGAATAGTCCACCCTCTTTTACCCAGGTATTCGTAAGAGACGACAAAGGTGAGTGACGTGTGATATCCGGCTGCGTAGAATAGACCACCTTCATTTTTTACCGAGGTGTCATAAAAGGCGACTAAGGTAAGTTGACGTCAGGCAGGCGGCCGGTAGTAAAATACGTAGCCAAATCATGTGACAACATGTTTTTAACATGTTGTGCCGATCCCACTTTGAGTGGGATAAGGGCAGGAGAATGATGATGTTTTATTTAACACATACATTTGAGAAAAGAACAGGTTGTAAGGAATGTCTTAGATAGAATGCATGTTGCAATTTTACATAACATGTCTAATATCTCACGAAAATGAGGCATTCCATTTTAGATGTTATTCTGTTCAATATACATTTCATGAACATTATCATAATTCAATTCTAATTTTTGAAATTGATATACTTCTGAAACAGTAACATATATAGTCATGATAGCCAATAAAACCCAGTATGCTATTATTAAGATTGGTGGATTGTAGATCACATGGTGGTCCTCATTTTAACTTTTTCATAAAATAGAATATTAAAATATTAAATATTAAAAATAATTTATTAAAAAGAAAGATAAAATGAGCCTGTGTTAAAGATTGATCAAAATGTAGGTAAGATGAGCATACCATATTACAAGCATTGTCACATGTGTATATGTGGACTAATCACCCAATAAGCAATCTCCAGTACTACAAATATGGTGGTAAATATTGCACAAAATTGAGAGGAAATACCAAGAAGTAAATGTTGTTGTGTAAGTAAACTATTCACAAGTATTAAAACGCTCATTACATATGATGCTAAATTATATTTTAACTGCTTATCACTAGCTACCAGTGATTGTGTTTGTTGTCTTATTCAAGAACTTAATAACTAAGAAAATATAATGTAAGAAATTTTTAGATCACCTTACTCTCAATTGCACTTATAGGGACTCCTTTTATATTTGCTAATCTTGCTCTCAATTCTGCATCTGAAGTAGAAGGCACCTCTCCTTTGAGTTTTAGTAATCTATCAGCTATATTTACATTGCTGGTCTTAGAAGTTTTTTCTTCTTTATCCTCTTTTAATTTTTTAAGTCTCTCAGTTAATTCTTTGTCTATTTCATTTTGACTTGTGGACTTGTAATCACTATGGCTTGTTGCATTATCTATCCTACCAATTCTTCTAAAAACAATTAAAAATGGGATAAGCATTATTTTACATATCATTTAAACAGCAAAACTTATTTCTATATATATACAAACAATAAAAAACTATTCCTTTATAAAGAGATAATTATGGTACATCTAGTTATTGTAATGCACATTGTTTGGTTATCATATATACTATATAACTTTGTAAAAGAATTATAGTGACAACTCTATTTAGGATTCAATATGCCATTATTATTATCAATCATTTTATTATTATATATTTAGAAGATAGTATTTTATGAAACTTATCTTTAAAAAATTTACATTGTTAAACAATAACTTTAAACTTACTTATAGTATGCATCAGGTGGTTCAATTTTCCTGTGTTCATTTGATTTTGTAGATTGCTTACATCTAGCACACACCTAAAAAATAGTTATATGAATCAGAAATAAATAGCAAAGTCCTTTACAATAGTTTTTCTTACCATTACTTCGGCATTCCGTTTTTCTGAAAATAACTTATGATTCAGGCATTTTGAGCAGTAGCTAAAACCACATCCAGGGCATCCTTTCTGAAATTACATCATAATTCAAGAATCATAACAAATTGTCTGAAACTTTGGTGACGAAGAAAATACTAACCTCTGATCGAAATAATGAAAACGATTTTGAACAAGAATTACACGACATTCTTAAAAATTAAAAATTCCTTGAAGCCAAATAATGAATGATATTTTGTACATTATATTTATTATTTACAATTTAACCATATCATAGACTAACCAATAACTATTTTAGTTAGTAATCTATGCAAATTGCAAAGACTACAGAGTACAGTGTACATATTGAATAATCTATGCCAATAATCATATTATAACTAGGACTGCCATCAGTTAAATTAGCTTCCCATCAGATTCAACTTAAAATCACCAGGAAACCACTAACAAGCAGAAGTATGACCGCTAAATTATCCTATTAATCAATTTTTGTTTTATGGAAGAAAATTATTAGTTACCTTTATTATTTCTTATTAAAAAATTAACAGAAAGCTAAATCAACATAGCCCTTGTGAGTAAATTAACATTGGTAAGTAATTCAATCCAAAGAAATTAAATGAATAAATAAAAATAAATCGTTTTTATTTGCACAATCATCGTCAGTATGCGATTTATATAACTCTTTGGTACCGATTTACCCATTTTTTTTGTTTTCAGTCTCATTCCATTTCAACAAATGAATTTGACGCCCTTGATCATCGACACTTGCTATATATTAAGTAAAACTACTAATAAAACTTCTGCAAATATTGACATTGAACTCCTTAACAAACATTTTCGTAGTTCTGGTACAATTGATAGTCTCAATAAAGAACACATACTTAATATTCTTTCGTCATTACCAACTCTTGACTTCCTACCGTTTACTTTCAAGCCTTTAACTGTTTGTGGTGTTAAGAAGAACGTATTGTCCATCTCTTCGAATGCTGTTGGTGCCGATAGCATTAGCCGAAAAATGATTGTCCCTATCCTCGATATAGTCTCACCTATATTAGTCCATATCCTTAATCATTCTACCCAAACTTGTAAATTTCCTGATGCCTGGAAGAGTGCACAAATTATTCCTATCCCAAAAAAGAACAACCCATTTGTCTCTTCTGATTTTCGCCCTATTTCCATTCTACCTTTCCTTTCAAAACTTCTCGAAAAGTTAGTATACCAACAACTTAGCCATTTCCTTAGTGATCACCTCCTTCTTAGTCCGTTTCAATCCGGCTTTCGTCCTGGACATAGTACGGTCACAGCGCTTATCAAAGTCACTGACGACATTCGTTGGGCTATGGATAATAAACAGCTTACATTACTGACGTTGCTAGATTTTGGCAACGCCTTTAATACCGTAGATTATGGTATACTGCTATGTCTGTTACGTTCCATTAACATATCTCCATCAGTGATAGACTGGTTTCGTAGTTACCTCAGTGGCCGACGACAGCGCGCGATCTGATGAAATATTCTCATCATGGTGTGACGTGACCACTGGAGTACCTCAAGGCGGAGTGCTGTCCCCGTTGCTGTTTGCTATTTTCATGAATTCCATAACTCCCAAAATTTCTTCTCTCTACCATATGTATGCAGACGATCTCCAAATTTATTGCCCCTCGATACCGGACAATCTTGAAAATGCAGTATCCAAAGTTAATGCCGATCTAGCTGCGATTTCAGAATGGAGTAAGTATTACGGTCTCAATATTAATCCTGCAAAATCACAGGCTATTCTCATTGGTAGTCGTAATATGATAAAGAAGGTTGACTGGTTAAAACTTTCTCCTGTAGTATATAACGGTGCTATAATACCGTACTGTAAATCAGTTAAAAATGTTGGTTTGCATCTTGATGAGACACTATCTTGGGGCCAACATATAAAGGAAGTGGGTCGTAAAATCTGTGCAGCTTTGAGCTCCTTGCGACGGTTGCGCTATCTACTTCCAATTCCTACCAAAATTATGTTAGCACATTCTCTTCTTCTTTCTATTCTCGATTACGCCGATGCAAGCTATCTCAACCTTACTGATGACCAACTTAACAAGCTTGAGCGTCTCCAAAATCTCGCTATTCGATTTATATTTGGCGCACGCAAATATGATCACATATCTCAGTTTCGACATCAGCCCAAGTGGCTCCCTATTCGATGTCGCCGGAATCTCCACTTACTTTCTATTCTGTACTGTGTGCTATTTCACGCTAATACTCCTTTGTACTTAAAAGAAAAATTTGAATTTCTTGGCAAGCATTCTAAAGTTCTCCGTTCACCGTACAAGTTAATGCTTAGAATGCCTAGGCATAAAACTATATTTTTTAGTAAATCTTTCGCCGTACAGGCAGTTAGATTATGGAATGCATTGCCATTAAATATACAAGAGTCCAAGTCATTAGAAATTTTCAAAAATTCTGTAAAACAATATTATCTATCTAATAACAATTAAGATGACTATTATTATTAAGATAATTGTTGTGTATTTATTGTATATTATTTAATAGTTTATAGATTTAATATTTATCATTTTTATATATTTTTATGATGTGTAGATGTCATATATGTATTGGTTTGTATTATTAGTATGTATTTACCCATAAAATAGTGCACCACCCGCACATATTTCAGTTCTCCTTAACCCTAAGGTAGTCTGGAAGAAATCGCTACTAAGCGATAAGACCGCCTTTTGTACGTTACAGTTTGTTTTCTTTATTGCTGTTTTTTTTTCCTTTCCTGTATGTTTTCTCTGTGGTGTACAATAAAGTGTATAAATAAAAATAAAAAAATATATTCTGGACTTTTATTGAACTGAGCCATCATATCAATTAGTTGTTCTTTATTGTGATTAAGTGCTTGGTCAACACTTATTTGTGAAAATAACCTTTTAAACACTATTTCATTAAGCCGCTAAAAATCCACTAGCCACTAAAACCAATATTTCGCAACTAAATGGGGAGTTAAACCAGTTTTAGTGAAAAATCCACTAAGTTGGCAACGCTGATTACAAAAAGACAAATCTTTATACCTTATTTTATTGTGGAATTAAGATTTGAAGCTCTGTATTTTAGATAGTAATCTATGCTCTTTAATTAAAATGTAGCTCTCAAATCTCAATCTAATTCGCCTATTCATTGATAATTTTAAATTTTAGTAGTCTCTAATACCTGACCCTAGATCATCTCAATATGCACAGCACAGCCAGCTGATGGCCAGCTGCTCCAGTGTCCTCAAAAAAGAGCACAATTTGAAATTTTGCGCTTTTTCAATAAGCAGTTTCATATTTTAATAAGTAGTCTTTGGTTTCAGGCGTGCTTCATATTATAGTGTATCCGGTATCGTCTATGGCCGTGCTTGTTGATTTATGTTAAGAATGTTTAAACTTACCGAAACTATAAAAATGACATCTAGACTATTGAAAAGGGACAACATATCTGACCTTCGGTAGATAAAGGTGTACAATTAAATTATTGTTTTCTAGATGCTTCATTTGAAGGAATTTCTACTTTATACCTTTTAAAATTTTAAGACTGGTTTAGTATACTTTTAAGGTTTCTTTTACAGTCTGACCGCTGACGCTCTATGAAGTAGACGAACTATATTATTTGACTGGCCCGTTGGCACAGTGGGTAGTGACCCTACCTGCAGCTCCGCCGGTCGTGGGTTCGATTCCCACCCAAGGCCAACATTTACTATAAACAATTTATTGGTTCTTCGACCCTGGGTGTGTATTTGTATTTCAGCGTGTATTTAAAATTATATATGTATATATCTACCAGTTGTCTGTCACCCATAACACAAGTATTAAGTTACTTACTTTGGGGATAGACGACCGAGTGTGTAAGTGTCCCATATATTTATTATTTTATTTACTACACATATATCGCACATGACCAAAGACTATAGCAAAGAAGATACACTATAATATGAGGACTACAGTTTACACACGTAATCTTTGGTACACACTGAAACACATGACAAGTATTTAATTCTTTATTAGTATTTTCGTTTTATTGTATTTTTAAGACTGTGGGGATGGCATATGATAATGATAATCTTTATTAAACTCATAAATTTTACAAAATGTGACTTGAACTATGAATTCCAATTGTTGAACATAAATAAATGGTTACTTTAGTCTAATCTCTTTCGTCTTGTGTAAAGCTTAGTTCGCGAATGAACCAGAACCCACTATTCCCGCTCTGCAGTTCATGCATAGTAATTTTATTTATTTGATCTTAGACAAATCACTTATCACTATAATATGAAATTGTAACATGTCTTGCGCAACAACATCATAAATCTACATTCATATACAGAACATACACATTACACATTAGTCATGTTAAATAATTTACACTCAGACAGCTTCACCTACAACAATTTTATATATAGGATAGTTCGATGCGCAAGACAATGCTAGCCGATGGGCTTTTGTCATTGCAAAGCATTGCAAGCATTGTCTTGCAAATTGCATTGTCGGGCCGCGGACATGCCGGCCGCCAGATGTCCACACAATCAGCTCTCGGTTTGTCCCTCGCAAACACTTCTGTATCTTTGTTAATATTCCCATCTTATAAATATTGTCTTAAGTTATTAATTCTGTATATATTAAAATAAACGTAGTGAAACTAGTGCGTGTGGTTTCATTCACAAGATCGCGCGCCTATAACCACAACACAATCTACAACCCACAACTGGTTAACATGACTAATGTGTAATGTGTATGTTCTGTATGTGTAATGTATATGAATGTAGATTTATGATGTTGATGCGCAAGACATGCTACAAAATAATAACTTAGAATTCGTGGGCAGAAACAGAATAAGTAAAGGGGTAGTCATAAATAATACACTATAATATAACCAACGAAACTAGTGTTATTTCGCTAACAGTCGCACTAAAGAATAAAGAGATATAGTCTATTACTACAGTGCACATATAGATAATACACATACAGGGTACATAGGCAAATTTCGCTCGCTATGTGCGATAATATGTATAATAGAAGTATGTAATACCAGTTGTACCATGTAGAACGAACTACGGATTGAATAATTGTTGATTATTTTTTAGATATACTTTGTTTTTATTTATACATTTAAATTTAGTTAAATTTCTACTGATAATTATACAACACGGTTAATAAAATGAAATATTTTTTCAATTAAACTTTTATTCCATAATATGGTTTTAAACAGGTAATCAGTGGATAAATATTAACCACAGATCTTTAAGGTCATTTACTCCCCATTAAACTGTTCATGCCACTTGAACCTTGCTGCAGTTGCCGCATCATATTGTGCAAACCGGACATACCACCCATTTGTTGGAGAATACGCGGATCCATCATTTTAGCCATCTGCTGGTTAAGTTTGGCCATTTGAGTTTGATTGACATTTTTAGCCATATCGCCACCTTTGAATAGCCCCTTTATACCTCCCATTTTCTTAACAACTGCTGCAAATTTAGTATACTGAGCAATAAGGTCCTTAACATCTCTTTCAGTAACGCCTGACCCTTGTGCTACCCTAGTGATACGCGTAGGTTGCTTAGAAAATAACTTTGCTCCATCACGATGATCAAGTTCACCTTCATTCATTGAGTCCATAATAGTCATGAGCCGTTTTAGCTTCGCCATCGACTCCTGTTCGCTGCCTTTTGACATTAAGTCTTGTGAGAAACCAGGAATCATGCCCTACAACAAATAAAGTATGAGTCAGATCTTGTATTAGACGTTTTATTTATGTATACATATATATAAGATGCATAAATAGTGAGAATAGATACTTTTTTCATTATAGTAATTTTTTTAAAAACTTTCGCGATTAATACTTACTATTATATAAACATATGCATACAACCGTCTGTCGGTGACTAAAACTGTCGTCAGTCAGTTCTTGAACGTTTAGCAACAATGTCAAAACTTTGAACCTTAACCACATGTAAATTGATTAAGTAAAAATGATTTTATCGCAATGTGACCCATATGTTTATATAATAATAAGTAATTATTTATATTCGGTATTTGAATTAATCTAAAAGATGAAGATATATGTATATGCAAGTATATGCAGAACTATAATGAGCCCAGTGTGGTTCTTGGGCACTATACCAATGAGCCGTATGTTACTATGGTAACATTGTATATCTGTGTGCTATGCAAACTATAAGTATATCAATGTATATGTAACATAGCAGAAGTAACACCCAACTACACCACTTCCCCGAAATATATTGTCAAAGTGTGCTGCATTGAATAGATGGAAACAATTTATGGCTTTGTACAATTTACATTGTCTTTATTGACAATTTGCTGGGCTACTAATATATATATATATATATATCTTATATATATATAAGATAACTTTTTGTAAAAGATAATAAAAAAAGATATTGTAAAAGATAATTTTGCCATAATTCAATCTTCTTAAATATCGTTTAAAAAAGTGTACTTTCGAAGAAAATAAATATAATTTAATTGAAATCTTTTTTAGTTAGTGGCGCGGCGCGCTTGTTCAAAGGATAGGAGATAACAATCAAATTGTAGTTTTCTCTCCCTCGCACCATACTATTCAATTTTTGGGTCAAGGTTATTAGTTTCAAAATTATTATATTAAAAAACATAAAACAACGTTGTATGGCTAAAGTATTTCTCTTCACTCAGAATTAACTGAATTTTTCTATCTAGGCTACTAACTATCCAGGATTAAAATTAATGTTGCATCATCGGTACCACTCTATATTTATTACAGGTCACTTAAACAAGTATATATTTTTTAAACTTCTTTACTAAGGAAATTAAAAAAAAAGCATACCATTATTTGTGAAAATGGGCCCATTTTCATTATATTTTGAAATTGCTCATACATAGCTCTTAATGTGAACTGTCCATGCTTCAGTTTTTCCAAGAGTTCCTCATTGTCCTCCAATTTCAACTCATTCACTTTGTCCAACAGACCCTCTATGTCCCCCATGCCCAGAAGTTTGTTGATGAAAGGTTTAGTTTTAAATGGTTCAAGGTCGTCAATATGTTCTCCAGTTCCAATAAATATTATAGGACTTTCTGTTGCAGCTACCCTGTGAATATCAGAAACATGCCCTATTTCAGAAACATATAAAGATCAAATTCGATTGAATAAGCATAAACAATCTATTATGTCTTTCATGTTTCACAAAAATAATAGGCAGTAAATATTGGCCGTACTTACGCTGATAATGCACCACCTCCTTTTGCGTGACCGTCTAATTTGGTTATTATAACAGAACCAATATCTACTTTGTCTTTGAAAGCCCTCGCTTGAGACTCGCAAGCCTGACCGATTGTGGCATCCATCACGAATATTATATTATCTGGTTTCTGTATATAGAACAGATTTACATTATATTTTGACACATAAAAACACACACATCAGCTGTGATAGCCCAGCGGTGAGACCGTGCGACTCTTTCGAGGGGAACCGAGTTCAAACCCGGGCAGGTACCAATGAGTTTTTCTATTAAAACTCATGTGTCTAATTGATAATTGAAATTTATCACACGCTTTTCGGTGAAGGAAAACTTCGTGAGGAAACCAGCATATGTCTAGAGAACTCTGAACATATGTGTAACCTACCAATACGCATTGGAGCAGCGTGGTAGGTCTTAGCTCCAAACCCTTCTCTCCCGAAACGGAGAGAGGAGGCCTATTTCCAGTAGTGGGATTGTAACAGGCCGCTACTTTACTTTTTTTACTTTTTGACACATACATATGGAATAAATTTGTGTTATAACGACACATGTTATCTGTATATATACTAATGTGAACAAATAAAGATGATATGTAACAAATACAACATCCTCAAATAATTTTTAGGAATTCGAGTTTGTAGTCGCGCGGCTTAGTTTTTATTTTGCGATAACTGTTAAGAGATTCATTTAAGTGATATGATATAAAGGACATAACGTTAAGTATGTAATGCTTAAGGTAACGTATTTAATACGTTACCTTAAGCATTACGTACGTAATTTTGAAATTTAAATCTTAAATATAAGTAACAGTAGTACAATATAAAAATAATCAGAGTGTTAAATAAATTTATGTGTATTAATATAATACATCTGTTTCAATAATATATTAATATGTCTTCTACATAATTAAACAGAATTAGGTGTACAAAAGTAATAATAAAATTATTTTGCTATAATCCGCGATACAATTGTATCGCGGATTATAGCAAAATAATTTTATATTACTATTACTTTTGTATTATGGATCTCCGCAAAGTAACGCCTAATTCTATAAATTATTTAGAATTAGGTGTGTTAATTTGTGGAGATCCATAAAACAAAAGTAATGATAAAATTATTTTACTACAATTGGCATTACTATTTATGTTTTCTACTTTGAACCTCATGGTTGATTGAAACTTTAATGATTTATTCATATAGATTGTGTATTATTCTTTTTGTATTTTATATATATTGCTTTGCGATTTTGTCGTGGAGTTTATCTCCTGATGATGCTACGGTTATGGCGCGAAACAATTGTTGAGTTCGTGTTGGTGAACATGTGTAGTGCTTGTTATATCGTGGTAGCGGTGGTGGAGGTTTATGCATGTGTTTTAACGAATGCTGCATGTTTCAGGTATGAAAACGAATAGTCCACTCTACATTTAGCATTATATATATTTACTATTTACTGTATCGCGGATTATAGCAAAATTATTTTATTATTATTTTTGTATTATGGATCTCCACAAATTAACACCTAATTCTATAAATTATTTTTGTTGTAGAAATTTGTTTATCTACTCTGAAACTATAATACAAAGATTATAAAACTGAAAACAAGATTCTTATGACAAACATTACGTACAGAACAAAAATAAAAAATTAAAAAGTTTTATTACGATACAGGTCTTGTATGGACACCTATATCATAATAT
Organism: Morpho deidamia; assembly: GCA_947086505.1. NCBI lineage: Eukaryota > Metazoa > Arthropoda > Insecta > Lepidoptera > Nymphalidae > Morpho > Morpho deidamia. Next base: position 6,282,609 of record CAMTZC010000003.1, read on the forward strand.
AACTTTTTAATCATAACGATACCTATACAACTTCCAGCTGGACCAAGGAGGTTGAACCTCTACCTTAAAAAAAAGGTTTCAATGAATGGGTACGCGGCGATGCAACACGCATGCGCAATCGATGTTTGCGCCTTGGCGCCAATATATGACATTTAAAAAACCTTTTCAATATTTAAACGAAGTTTAGTTTTGTTTGTAAAAAAATAAGTTTTTGTGTAAAAACATGTCTGAGAGCGGGGATAGTGGTGATTGTACACCACCAGATATTCTGAAAACTGCGTCAAACATGACCGTGAACCTGTTGCCGACGAAATCTAGGAGCAACTATATTAAATGTTACCACGAGTTCATGGAATGGAAAATTAATATTCAGAACATCAATAATTATTACAAGTAAAAATAAATTTGTTGTTACATTCAGCGTTTTATTTTCAATATTGTTTTACGTATTATAGTATGAGAGTAGACAAAGTAGTGTATGATACTGTACACAACTTGGTCTTATAACACTCGTTTGATACTATAAAAAAACTCGCCTGCGGCTCGTTTTTTAAAACCACACTCATGTTATAAGAACCCTTATTATGTAACAGTATCATAATCTACTATTAGTAAATAGTGCATGAAATGAAATTTCTTACAATTGCATTTGCAACTGCTAACATCTCCTCGAATAAGGATTCTTCTTGTTTGTGTCGACCACTAGTATCCACAATGATCATTTCAAAACCTTCCTTTTTAAACATTTCTACACCAGTAGCAGCAATTACTACTGGATCAACTTCAGTATAGCTACAAAAAATGTTAATATACTTGAATCAATACAACAGCAGAGTTCTAGGTTTCGATCCTCAGATAGGTATATGTATGTTTAATTTCTTTAATATTGTCCTAGATGCTGCAATGAAACCGAAATTCAGTTTCATTGTGAGGTTTGCCTTCACCTTGTTACTACCAATCTCCAAAAATTTAGATAAAACTAATCTTTCTTATAGTATTAGGCACAAGTATCACTCTTGCTTAAGTTATGGTAACTCTATTGCCTTCCATAGATGTTTCGACTATATTGTCAAGTACCATACTAGATGGGATGGTGACAATTATTACTAGTTTAAATATATAAGCATTACAATTTGGAATGGCATTATATGTTATGTATTACATACTATAAATTGACTTATTATTGATAACAAATAGAATCCTAGAAATATATGAGACTGGAAAAAGACCTACTTTTATACATGCAGTAAAAACAATGTACCATCCATACTATGTAAATTTGGTATATTATTTATGTTAATAGCAGTCCAAAATTTCATAGTGATTTAGACCAAATTTTGTAGTTGTTTAGTGATTGAAAATATTAAATTTTCAATTAACAATAAATTAAAGTCAATTTCTAAACAAAACATTATAAAAAAACATTTCTAACTGGCCATCACAAGTCTAGTCTCTAGGTAAGTTTAAGTCTATTTTAAGTTAAATAAAAATTGAATAGGTAGATCACTTGTGATAAGATGTACAAGACAGAATCTAAACTAACATGAATTAAAAGCCAACAATTATAATATTGGTAATAATGTTATATTAAAAATACAACAATATTGCAGTTCTTTGTGGTAACTTACTTTGTTTATAAACAAGTATTTTAATTTTTTAACATTAATCATTTCTCCTAGAATTGTTTAGCTAATTTAAAATTCTTACCTTCCATAAAATGGTATTCTAGCTTTAGTACAGTTCTGTTTAACTTGATCATAAGCTCCTGCTCTGAATGTATCAGCACATACTAGACAAGATTTCCAGTTTTTTCTCAGATAATGATAAGCAAGCTTTGTGCATGTTGTAGTTTTACCAGATCCTTGTAGTCCTACAAACATTATGACATTGGGTTTGCCTTTAACTGGTTGGTATGGTTTTACTCCTGGATCTACAAGCTGTAATACATTATAAATGAATACTGTATTGAGTGAAATTATTGCAAATAATTTGGCTTAAAATTAATTGGCATAGTTCAAAATAATTATTTTCAAGAAATTATCGTTTCTGGTTATGGTTTATAATTCCAGCCTTACTTATGAATTAATTAAGCAGATTTTTGTCTGTTTTTACTTCCGCATTTTATCACTCTACGCTTGACAGAGTATAATATCGAGATAAATATTTTTTTTAACAAACAGTACCTTCACAAGTTCTTTAAAAACTGCTGACTGGATCATTCGCCTTTTATTAAGTCCTCCTGCCATCTCATCAAAATCAATGACTGCACGTACATTTTCACGTAGATTTTTGACTAAACGAATATTTACATCAGCTTCTAATAATGCAGCACATATTTGCTTTAACATAGAATTCAGAACCTGAAATTAAAAGGTTTCAAGAATAATGTGACAGTTTTATTACTATATTACCTAAAAGTATAACTTTTTCATTTACCTCTTCATTTATAATAGTAGCACGGCTCAGAGACTGCAGGGCAGTCGTTATTTTTCTACCCAAATCTGCTAAAACCATTTTGAACAACTATATTCAGATCACTTAAAATAGTTAAGACTGTCAGCTGATGCCCTTAGCAGAACTTTATTGACTTGAAATGAACAGAATAATAAGGTATTTGTGACATTTTATATCATTGTTTTATGTGAAAAATAGAGAAACGTAGTTACGATGATAAATATATTGAAATTACTCTACAACAGGCGATTTCCTGTAAATCCAACACAAATCATTGACACGTCAAACGTCAATGTCAGTCACGTTTAGTTCGGTAATCTTTGATACAAGTCAGGACGTCAAGAACGCTTTTAGAATCCCACTAATAACTAACTATAGAGTTCCAAAAATTATAATGTGTTATCCCGATTTTTTCTGTTTCACGACTAAACATTTTGTATGAAATATAGTGTAGGTATAGACAATTAGCTGGCACGCTATACTTTTATCTCAGTTATACAACGTCATAGATAATACGCTATATAGGAAACAACGACGATGGATACGACATAGTCTGTGCTTCAGTCTCTGACCTCTGTACAGAATACAGATTACATATAGAGAAAACAAATTTCGCTTTGTAATAGGTTGCTCATTGTACCCTTTTATGAGTTATCAAAAGACTTAAAATCAATTATTTATGAAATATCAGTAGAGTGTGAAAATGGTAAGATGATTTTACTCAGTCTATTAACATAATCAGAATTAATTAAAAATTTCGTTTTTAACCGTAAGGGTCAAAATCAATCTGGAGGTGGAAGCGGTGGAGACAAGAAAGATGACAAGGATAAGAAGAAAAAATACGAACCACCGATTCCTACAAGAGTTGGTAAAAAGAAGCGGAAGGCAAAGGGTCCTGACGCTGCGTTGAAATTGCCTCAAGTGACACCTCACACGCGATGCAGATTGAAGCTACTGAAGTTGGAAAGAATAAAAGACTATTTGCTTATGGAAGAAGAATTCATTCGTAATCAAGAAAGGTTAAAACCACAGGAAGAAAAAATCGAAGAAGAAAGGTCGAAGGTATGTATGGATAAGCAAATGATATCAGATTGTCTGCCATAACTACTTTAAATGTGTGATCCACTTACTGCCTTAGCATAAGGAATTTTATCTTAGAAGTGCTGTAGTATCATGAAAATTGTTAAATATGATAGAAAATTTACAAAATATAGTTTGTAAATCTGAATTACAACAATGGAAAACATAAATCTTATCTCCAGCAAGCAAAAATTAACTTATTTTTCATAAATTATGCATTTTAGAATTAAACAACCTACAATAATTTATCATTATAGGTTGATGATCTCAGAGGCACCCCAATGTCAGTGGGGACTTTGGAGGAGATAATAGATGACAACCATGCTATTGTATCTACTTCAGTTGGTAGTGAGCATTATGTTAGCATTCTCTCATTTGTGGACAAGGATCAATTGGAACCTGGATGTTCAGTATTGCTAAATCATAAGGTATTGATTATTTTAACAGGTGTAGTAAAATAGGCTGACAGCTAAGCATTTTATTTCTCAACTACAATTTGTTTTAAAATTATATCAATTAAGCGTGATGGTTTTTATCAAAACACAGTAACCTGCTCAAGATTCCAATCCTTTCTTGACAATTTACCACAAACACTCACTATTCGAACATATCAGCCAATGTGTGTGTGTGTCTATACTCTGTAGGTACTAAACATGTCTAAAAAGGTCTTTTAGTAGACAGATTTGAACACATTACATTACCCTTAATATTAATTCTTATTAATTTTTTATCAAATTGATTTTTTTTAATTATGGACTTGATTGCTATCAAATATTTTAAAAACTTTAAAACCAATGAATATAAATATTATTTAATCTAATGTATGTCTACTTTAAGAACCTTTTTTTGAGACATGTCATGACAATCACACAGCTAGCTCAAACTTTTTTTAGAAAACAATAAGATAATATCAAATTATTATAATACACATATTATATATTCTATAATATAACATTATCACAGAGTGATTTTTAAAAGATTGATATTGTGTTTGATCAGATAACTTAATATAATAACTATTGCCAAAATTACATATTAAAGTAGTTTAATTGGTTTTAATCTTCATCTGATGAAGATATATTTTATAAAATTAAATGTTTATGCTTTTGATACTAAAATCACTAACATTTAATTTAAATTTTATAAAAGAAATATTTCATTAAGCAGTTTTGTTTCAATTTTTTTAGTAGATCATATTATGGCAATTGTCATTCCTGAGTCATATGGTTTTCAATTTTTTTTTACATTTAGTAATATTTTCCAAAAGACTAGTTTTAATTTTGATTTTATATTTTTTATAAACTTGTTATGAAAATTTTACAAAAATCTCAGGTTCATGCAGTAGTTGGTGTCTTAGGTGATGATACAGACCCCATGGTATCTGTCATGAAACTTGAAAAAGCTCCTCAAGAAACTTATGCTGATATTGGCGGGCTTGACACACAAATTCAAGAGATAAAGGTAAAATTTATGCCTATTTTTATGAAAAAAAGACACCAAATTTTGATTGCTACTTTAAAAATATTTTTTTATATTTATTTTCCCCAAAAAAAAAGTTTATTTTTACAATCTTAGATAACTTTATTATAAAAGTATTAGTAGTTATTTCAGTCTTGTAACAAGTTTTTATTGTCTATTAGGTCTATTATCTACTATTATAACTAAAAAATCTGATGAATTATTTAAAATTTAAGGTTTAAAACGAAAGCAGCTTGGAAGTACTAGTTCTACTATAATTATTCTATTAATTTCTTTATTGAAATAGGAATCAGTGGAGTTGCCTCTAACTCATCCAGAGTATTATGAAGAGATGGGCATAAAACCACCTAAGGGTGTCATTCTCTATGGACCTCCAGGAACTGGTAAGACCTTGCTTGCCAAGGCAGTCGCCAACCAAACATCTGCTACATTCCTTAGAGTTGTTGGCTCTGAATTAATTCAAAAATATTTGGTAAGTTATAACTGTGATATCTTTTAATAATCTTTAATGAAAATTTTGCAGATTTTGTAAAAAAAATAATATTTTTATTTTTTACTTTATGGGCTAATGTCATAGTTGCTGAAAAAATTATAGTAACTGGGAATTCCATGGGCAGATGATGGGGGTTCCAAAATATTCACGAAAATTACAATTATCTGTTCATGCTGTTCATCAAACTAGACAGTTATATATCAGGGAGTGATCGCGGGCAGCAATGTCCTCCTGCTCTGCGGATGGAGGCGGCGGAGTGGTTCCGGGAACTTTTGTTCTGGATCCAATCTGCCGCTGGCGAGTCCAGGTGGTAGCGACTTGCCTAAGGCCATGATCTGCCAACCTGACGGAGACCTTCGGGCGTTCCGAACGGGGTATATCGGACGCCTGGCTTACAGGTCCCTGAGGCGGTCGGTGCATCTGGTGCTCCCGATGCACCGGTTAGCGGAGGGGGACTTCTCTTACGAGGGGTCCCTATCCAGAGGAGGTGTTCTCTGGGATCAGAGCTGTTGGCGAGGATGGGGGCAATGTGTATAACGATACCCTGTCCTTGCCATCGGCAGCGTGGTGGAGCACACCGCCTGTCCTCGTCGGGCGGCGGTACCCATAAGGGGTTTTTTCCTGTATAAAAAAAAACAGTTATATATAATTAAGTTATATAATCATCGCACACTTAGTAATAAACCGAATTAATTCAAAATTAGTCTTTATTGAGTTAGATTCATTGTAATTGTTATTTCAATTCCATCCATGACATCATGCTATAATTTTTTTTCTTGCTCCCTCAAGTTATAGGTCTCTTTAACACTCACGAACTTTGTAAAGTATGAAAAAATTTAAAATTTAAGAAAAAAATATTCTTTTTTCGTATAGAAATTTGTACGTGTGTATACTATATTTTGTATACCTAAAGGTACGATTCCACCAGAATAGAGTGCAGCACATTTGTTTACAAAGGTTGTGTACAAAGCTCGCGCACTGCACGTACTAGGCTATCGCGTTTAGCTTCTGTCGCCACCGGCAATGTTGTGTGTAACTTGTGTAGGCGCACAGTGAAGCACGCATGTGCGCGAACCTGTTCCTTTAGAAATATTTTATAATCTTTATTATTATTATTTCACTTATTTTAAAATTATATACAAATTTACAAAATATTTTTTGACATTTTCTATAAAATTATTAATAATTTTTTCATTCGTCCACTCCTCACTAAAGATGTGCGCGTACAAACAAATGTTTTCGTTCAGGTAGCGGAAGCAAAACTGTGCTTGCGAACAACGAGTGCGTACGCGTCGAGGCGAGTCCACTGTTTCAAGTGTACGCGCACAAATGTGCATAGATGTGCGCGAACATTTCTAACATATTCGATAATTTGATAATGTTTGCTTGAGTGAGTCGACCAGAGTAAACATATGTGCCGCAAACTGTGCTGCACAGTTCTGCACACTGGAATTCCACTTTAATAGGAAGGATTTATATTCCAGCTCATAGGATTAGAAAGATATAATATATTTTACTTAAACATAATTTTCATAAAAAAGCAATAAAAATGTGTATTTGTTTTATATAAGAAATAACTTGCTAAAATTATAATTTCGATATAACATGAGAATTTTTTTTTAAATAATATTTTTTTAGGGTGATGGTCCAAAATTGGTACGTGAACTGTTCCGTGTAGCTGAGGAACATGCACCATCAATTGTATTCATAGATGAGATTGATGCTGTAGGAACTAAACGGTATGTATGCAACTATTTATATCAAATCCAAACAAAAACTAGTTTTTTTACTTCTTCAGGATCTCTTTTGTGACTGCTTTTATTTGACTTCTAGCTTAGAAAATTATTTGAACTAAATAGAATTAATTTCAGATAAATGTGTTCCTATTTTTATATAAATGGTGTTTCATATGTCAAAATAGTGCTTATTATTTATTTCCTGTTCCTCTTTTCTAATTACAGGTTTTCTAAAAAGGTATTTTAGTTATCTCTAGTAGGGGAGCATACCTGTCTTATTTGTTCAATTAATTGAATATGAATGACAAGTGAATAAACATTATCAATTATTTACAGATATGATTCCAACTCTGGAGGCGAAAGAGAAATTCAAAGAACTATGTTGGAACTTTTAAATCAGTTGGACGGATTTGATTCTCGGGGTGATGTAAAGGTAAACATTTTGTTCATCATTAAACAGAAAGGTTAAAGTTGTCGCATGTTCGTAACAATAATATTAATATGAATTAAATTACAGTCCATACCAGCTATTACCTGTTACAGTTTCAAATTCAAATTCAAAATATTCTTTATTCAAGTAAACTTGTAAACAAGTGCTTTTGAATCGTCAACTTTACTGCTGGTTCGGAAAGCCGTCCTACCGAGAAGAGCCAGCACGAAACTCGGTGGAGCTCTTTTAAAAAAGAAGATTCTTAATACTAATTACATTTTGTCATAGCTATCCTGCACAAGGTCAAAGAGCAGCTATATCCACACATTCTTATCATCAATGTAAGCTTCCACGGTATAATAGGCTTTCTGTATCAGCCTCTTTTTAACAGTATTTTTAAATTGCTGTAATGGCAAAGTTAAAATTGATTGTGGAATTTTGTTATAGAATCTTATACCCAAACCCACAAACGACTTACGTACTCTTACAAGGCGCAAAGCAGGAGCCGCAAGCTTATGTCGGTTCCTACTTTGTCTATTATATACATACATTTCGTTTCGTTATTATATATGTATTGTATTTTAGGTCATAATGGCGACGAATAGGATTGAAACCCTCGATCCAGCCCTTATTCGGCCTGGCCGTATTGACAGGAAGATTGAGTTTCCATTGCCAGATGAAAAAACAAAAAGGAGAATCTTTACCATACATACTTCAAGAATGACCCTAGCTGATGACGTTAATCTTTCTGAGCTTATTATGTCGAAAGACGATCTATCTGGGGCTGATATAAAGGTAATTAAGATGTTTAATATTTTTTTGTGATAAAGCCCTGTTTATTCGCATATTTAAATTTTAGCAAAATTAATATTGATATTAAATGTTCATTGTACAGTTTTGTTGTGAAATATTAAAACTTTACATTCGTTTAAAACACAAACCATTGATTTAATAATAATTATAATGCATTTTTTATGTATAGAAACCGGCTATACTCACGTCTTATGCTATAATATTCTAATAAGTGCCGCGGATGGGCCGGTTGGGGAGGGAAGTCGAGTCCTTGCATCCGATCCGCTACAGTCGAGCGGGGCGCAGACGACTCGCCGTAGCCCGTCGTATGTCCAGACGAGGTTTATCGGACCCCTATCTGAAAAGGTCTCCGAGGTAGTCGATACATCTGGTACTCCCGATGCATCGATAAGCTGAGGGAGGGGCCACTTTTAGAAAGGCCCCAACCCAGAGGTAGCGCACTCTGGGGCTTATTAACTTAACTCTGGTTGCTGCTGGCGGGAATGGGGGCAATGTTTTCAACGCCACCCTGTCTCCGCCATCAGCGGCGTGATGGAGCACCCAGGTTGTTTAAGTCGGAGCGAGTCCAACATACATACAGGGAGATAAGGGATTTTATAGCCGATTTCAATACATAAAATGTGATTACTACTCACGATAGTTTAAATTTAAAAATAATTCATTTTGTTACATAGTTTTTTTTGGTACTTCTGTTTAGGCCATCTGCACTGAGGCAGGTCTAATGGCCTTAAGAGAGAGACGTATGAAGGTTACAAATGAAGACTTCAAAAAGTCAAAGGAAAGTGTACTCTATCGCAAGAAAGAAGGTACTCCAGAAGGCCTATATCTTTAATTATGTACTTTTTCTAAAAAAAATTGTAATCTGTAACGTTCAATTAGATCTACAGTAATCCTAATATTGTTGCAATGTGAACGACAAGAATTCTATAGATGTAAAACACTTCTGTGCTTGAAATATAATTGTAAAAAATTTGAATTTTTTTATTTATATCACACAAGCTGTGCCCACGGTTTCGCCAACATTATTTTAATGTAGTTTACTATTTACCTGAATTTTCCTCAAGAACTGCACTATGGTTTAGTAAAAATCGAAGAAAAATCCGTTTAGTAGATTTTGAGATAATCGATCAAATATAGACCAACAGCTTTAAGGACTTTATTTTATTATATGTATAGATTCGTTATCGCAGTCCAGGCGCGTATTATTTATAATTGTGTTATCATCCAGCTGAGCGGTGATATTTTGTGAGTCCACGGGTTTGTTTTATTATTAAATTTTATTACAAAATTTGTTATTTTTCTGTGGTTATTTATATTGGTGCCTAACTATAGCTGTCAAACATATGTCAAATTCATGACTAAACTGAAGTCAGATTTGAGATTGTCACTGTCTAATTTGGTCTAATTCTTATTTGTATGCAATTATAAAGCTGTGCGATTTTTAAATGTATTGAATATTGGAAAAAATAGTAACCTTCTAGTTATTTGTTGTGGTTTAATATGATAACCTTACTAAACAATATATGAATGAGTGACAACGGTAGCGATACAGAGGCGACCGAGCACACTGCACTCATGGATGGCCACATAGATGAAGCTCGTCCTGATCGGGAGATCGCGGAACGGATCGCGAGGAAACGCAAAACCATATCCGACACTCAACGGAATTATGGTGTAGGTGGATACTTTTACGACTAAAGTTGTTTCATTTTTTTGTTTCCTAAGTGCAATGCTAGTGGACTAATCTTGATTATCGCGAAATCTTTCAGTATTAGTGATTTGATATTGACTTAACGCACATATACAAAATAAATATTGATTTTTTTGGGGTTTTTCATCAGTGTATTCAATGTAATCAATTGTTTCATTGATACTAAAGATCTCAACACAATATTAGTTTTCAACATTTAATTTATTTTGAAAGTTTGTTATTTTTAATAACTTAAACACTTTTCATGTAGATAAGCCTTTATATAATTATACCGTGTTTTTTGCTAGCTAGCTAGCTAGATCTACAATTATGTACATAACAATACATAGATCCAATACTTTTAGACTGTGGAGTCATCACAAGGTATGTCAAGTGCAGTGGGAAGCTCAGGTCAAAATGTTCCAGAAGCACCAGTAGAACAAATAGAGGAGCTTGAACTTAAATATGGAGCAAGACATGTAATAAAACTCTTTGTCCCTGTAACACTGTGTATGATTGTTGTTGTTACTACCATATCTACAATCAGCTTCTACTCTGTTAAAGATGTATATTTGTAAGTATTTTTATAATCAAACAGTAATATCTTTTGATAATCTGAATAATTTTTGTAATTATAATGATGTCAGACTCCAGAAATGTTTAATGATAACTAAGATAAATGTTTAAAAAAGATACATGGTAAAAAATAATTATTCTCTGCAGTCTTCTTCTATAGTCATGGTTAAATAAATATTTCTTAAAATTTTTGATAAACTGATACGTATTTGCAGTATGCAATTAATTTCATAATATTTAAGAGTCCAGCAGGCCTACAATGAACTCTTATTCTGACTCAATTGAAGACATAAATGAAATTGTTTTACTTTTCATACTTTGACATCTTAAAGACACACTTTAAGTCGTTGCTGAATGAGCGTTCACAATTCGTCCTAAGAACATGTGAGTAAAAGAGAGAGTTATCTATGTTCATATAACATTATCCTTTTCAAACATTACGACCCCATTGCAATTCACACTTCATGGTACGAAAAGAAAGCGTAGCAATATGAGTTCATGGTAGGCCTGCTGATGATAAATATAATAGGTATATTAAAAGACTTTTTTAATTTCAGAGCTTATACCCCATTTCATGAAGAGAGTCCACATGCTGTAACAAAAGTATGGAATGCCTTAGCTAACTCCATGATCTTATTAAGTGTGATTGCACTCATGACAGTATTTCTCATAGTACTGTATAAGAAAAGGTGTTATAAAGTGATACATGGCTGGCTCATTATGTCTTCTTTAATGTTGCTGTTTTTATTCTCTTACTTGTATATAGAGTAAGTTATCAATAACTATTTATTCTTTCATTATTCGTGTGACTTATTTTTAATTATTAAACTTATAATATGCTTTTTCTAACATCTTTCTTGATCTTGTAAAAAACAACAAAATAAATCAAAATAATTTTTTGCAAGCACTTGTGATTTGTCAAGTATCCATAATATTACTGGTTCATAATGTTGCTCAGGAAGACAGTATTAACTCTAAATTAATAGCAAATGGTATTATTTGAATAAATAATTTACAGAATTACTCTTTACTTGGCAGAGTTCTATAGTAGATAAATAACATTATCATTATATTTGTATTGCCGTGTGGTATCTGGCAGAATAGAATAGACCACCCTCCTTGCATACCGAGGTGTCGTTAAAGGCGACTAAGGTAAGATGACGTTAGGCATGCGGCCGGTCGTAAAATACAACTAAGCCAAATCATGTGATAACATGTTTGTAACATGTTGTGCCGACCCCACTTGGAGTGGGATAAGGGCAAGAGAATGATGATGATGAAATAAATTTTAAGATAATTTTGAATAAGTAAATTAAAGTTTTTTAACATTTATAATAGTGAATATATTATATCTAATTTATTGATAGTTTAATTGTAAAAACATCATTATTTAAATTTTAATTGTAAAATTTGATAGAATATTATAAATATAATTGTTTTAAAAGTTAATATTTCTTTAAGACTAACTTTTAAGCGCAATTTCGTTCGCGTGGACTGCAGTCTTATTATTTGAGTAAACTCTTATACTTATAATAATTATGGTTTATTACAAAAATTTTCCCCTATAAAAGTTTTAATGATTTTTCAATAACTTTCACCGTTTACTTCGCGCACACAAGAAAAGCTTTAAATGATGCCATTTTCGAAATATTTTTTATCACTGCTCCTCTCCTATTCATCTTAGCGTGATGTTATATGGTCTATAGCCTTCCTCGAGAAATGGTATATCTTACACTCAAATAATTTTTCAAATTGGTCCTGTAGTTCCTGAGATTAACACGTTCAAACAATCAAGCAAACAAACAAACTCTTCAGCTTTATATATTAGTATAGATGGCTTTTACTTTTCATAGTGATTAATTATATTTCAGAGAGGCTTTAAGAGCTTTTAATATACCAATGGATTACATAACACTGCTTTTTGTGATCTGGAACTTTGGTGTGATGGGAATGATAGTGATTCACTGGAAAGGCCCATTGCTACTGCAACAGGCATATCTCATATTCATAGCAGCATTGATGGCCTTGGTGTTTATTAAATACCTGCCTGAATGGACAACATGGGCTGTACTGGCTGTTATTTCTATATGGGGTATTTATTACATTACTGTTATGAAAGTGTTTTATTATTTCAGCCTAACCGATTTATTTATTTCTGAGTGTAATACTGTGCAATTTAAAAGGTAATAGGAATCAATAGTAATGTTAATAAACTGTGGCTCCAGTCTATAAATACATAAGGCGAATTGCATATCCTTTTTTTAATGTATAACACAAGTTTATGATTTTATAGAATAACACATGCATTCTTAAAATATATCTTTCTATTTATACAAACTACAATTATAAAATAAGATGTTTAACTCTAGTGAATTTGGTTAAATTTGTGCATACCCTAGCTACCAGGGTTAACATAAACGATAAGAAAACCCTGTTTTTTTTCTTCAGGGACAATAATACAATTTATAGAATATATCAACTTAAGTATGAACTTACCCTTAATTATGGCGTATTTTAATACTAAAGTTGATGGTAACGAAATCATGGTTGCCACTATAAATTAGTCTATGGTATTCAACAATTATCAATGATTTTAGACCTGATAGCTGTTTTAACACCAAAAGGACCTCTAAGAATATTAGTGGAGACAGCACAAGAAAGAAATGAACCAATATTTCCTGCATTAATTTATTCATGTAAGTATTATTTAATTTATAAAAATAGGAATCAACACATACCAGATCATATAAATGTACATTTACATATTTAGGCTAGTGATTGTAATGGTGGTTAAATGTGCTACTAACAACTCATTAATAAAGTATTGTTATAAATATTCTGGTTCACAATTAAAATATCATCATCATCCTCCTGCCCTTATCCCACTCTAACTGGGGTTGGCACAACATGTTACAAACACATTGTCACTTGATTTGGCTATGTATTTTACGACCAGCTGCCTGCCTGTCGTCAACTTACCTTAGTCACTTCTTACGAAACCTCGGTAAGAAATGAGGGTGGTCTATTCTACTCAGCCGGATACCACACGGCACATTATAATGTTTTATTCATTTCTCCTAAAAAAAATTACAAACAATTTTTATAACATTAAAACTTAGTGTTATGAAGTTTAAACAGTTCACATTAGGTGCACTATGGAAGGAGACTGACACCTGAACTGAAATTTTCGAAAAATATTAGACCTAAGATATACTAAAATATACTATACTACAAAAAATATAGGAAACAACTAAAATATTATAAGAAAAACGTAGAAAAGAAAAAATGCGTGTTGTAGCGTATTACTGTGTCGGAAGCGACCGGCGGACTGCCAATCGGCGCGCGGGCGCGGTGACACGCGACCAAGCGGTTAGACCTCGCGCATGCGCGACATGGTTCTGCGCGGCTAGCGTTTAAACTATTATTATTCCTACACACTCCCCCTTTTGTCCAAATAAGTGTCCTCACATTTGGACAAACACTTGCGGCTACGACCAACCTATACCTTCCGCGGTCTACCTCTACCACGTTTAGGCACGACTGGTTGTGGAACCTCAGAGCATTCACCTTCGCGAGAATGATATCGCCTCAGATCGGATTTATGAAATTTACCGATGACTTCTTCTGGTGTGCCAGGGTAACTTAAGAGATATGTAGTAGGACTAACCTTTTTCTGAACTTGATAAGGGCCATCCCTTTTAGGAATGAACTTGGAGCTTACTCCTTTAGCTGCACTGCTAAGCACGTGCGTCTTCATCAGCACGAGATCACCGACACTTAGTTCATCAGCCTTGCGAGTTTTGTCCTTAGCAGCCTTCCGTATATCTTGTTGCTGTTCTATGCACTCCTTACTGCTACGAAGTGTATCTGCAAGCTTTAACAAGTATGGGGTAATCTGTGGAACATAATTCTCGGCCTCAATAACAGCACGAAGATCACTCTCGACTGTGATTGGTGAACGAAGTTCACGACCAAACGTTAGGTAAGCAGGTGTTTGTTGAGTCGCTTTAGTAATAGACGAATTCAACGCGAAACGAATGAACGACAAGACTTCTGGCCACTGATGATGATGCCCTTCTATCAAGATTGACAATTGAGTTTTTAGCTCTCTATTCTTTCGCTCGACAGGATTAGACTCTGGGTGGTACAGTGGTACTAGATTTTGCTTCACGCCTAACGTATACATGGCATGTTGCATAACATCAGCAACGAACTGCACACCATTATCGGATATAAGACGCTGTGGAAGACCAAAACGTAAGAAAACTTCTTCAATGAGTACCTTTGCGCATGCCTCTGCCGTAGCCTCGGAGAGGGCGAACAGCTCGACCCACTTACTGGCTGTATCTTCAACGATGAGAACCCACCGCTCTCCTTTAGCACCCTTAGGCAGAGGTCCAACGAGATCAACAGCGATGACCTCAAAGCGTTAAGCAGGAACTGGAGTCTGTAACAAACCTGCCGGTTTCTCATTGGATGGTTTATAACGCTGACATTCGATACAAGATTTCAAATATTCTGCCACAAAACGCCGCATACCAGGAAAATAAAATCTTTGTCTAATACGATGCAGAGTTCTATCTAAGCCACCATGACCAGACATAGCAGAATCATGACATTCAACCATGACTTGATTCCTTCGGTTCACAGGAATGACAACCTGCGGTTCTTCACTTTCAACATCATGACTATATCGGTATAGTACCCCTCTACTTAAATGGTAACCTCTCTCTGTCCAATGGGTAAGTTCTAATTGGTCATTACCTTCTAAAGCCTTTAAGATTTTGCCCACCTCAGGGTCTACAAGCTGATCATCACGGAGAGCGGCAGCATCCCAACGCGGCGAGTCCACAAGTACAGTAGAGACTTCACAGGGTTCGTGAGCTTCTTCGCATGGCGGTCGGCTAAGCGAATCAGCAACGACGTTTGCTTTCCCAGGTGTGTAGTTTACTTGTAGATCGAAAGACTGAAGTTTTATAACCTCCTTAGCAGGCGTGAGACGATACGGCGGCACAGCAAACGGCGGCTGCTCCCTGCAATCGACTCGGTGCTCTGCAAAGTGCGTCGGCTCTCCCCCTTCTGCAAAGATATCTTCATGTTCTTTTAGAAGTTGGTCGAGTCTCTCCTTGTCTGTAACGGACAGCATCGAACCTTCATTAGACCGTAAAACCTCCGCAGAAGCACACCCTACGAAGTTACGTGAAGCCTCACCCCGCAAAGGGTGAATGACCTGAGGTCGATCAGCTGTGAACCATGTATTATTCGCCAAATTAATAACCAAACCACTTTTACGCAAGAAATCAATCCCCAATAGTGTATCGTTATTGATAGCATCAGGAAAAATTACGAATGTTACAGGGGTCGTCGAACCCGCAAGTGATACAGCCACATCCACGAGTAAAACTTTTAAATCACGCACGATACCATCGGCAAGTTTCACCGACATAAAACTATCCCGAAATGTATAATTAAGTTTGCGCAGTAGTGCATAAAGATTTGAACCTGCGACGCTACGCTTGACGGCCGTGTCAATGAGTCCCGTACCGTGATAGCCATCTATTTGTATAGCTAAGATTGGACGATCACCGTTACTTATACTAGACGCGGACATATTACACATTTGAGCCGTCGGCGACGTACTACAGTTAACATTATTTAAAGTTTTACAAACATTATTACTATCAAATACATCGTAACCTTTCGATTTACACACAGACTTATCATACAAATTGCTATAACTAATAATATTAGTAAAATCGCATACATTGAATGTCTCAGCGGTGGAATTACAATTAGTGCATTTAGCACGAATCACTCCCTTTGCACCACAACCGTAACAAACTATATTAGAAGAGATCGAATCACTTTTTCGTTTTATTCTAAAACACTGATCGCGACTATGTCCACTTTTACGGCAATATACACAAAACAGTTTACCTTGATTAGTGTTTATTCCGTGGCTTACCGCACTCGCCGGAATTGAACCGTCACACGTACGACTCGTCGCAACAGGCGGCGCGGACGCGCGCTGTGTAGAGCTGGCGGGCGGCGGCTGAGACCGGGCGGGCGCCGACGCAGGCTGGGCCGGCGGCGAGTCCGTGCACGTCTTGAATTGTTTCTGATAATGAATCTTCAACATACCTGGCTTTCTGTATTAATATATCGAGATTACTTACTGAATCGCGCGTTATACGTTTTCTTATTCGCTTATGCAATAATCCGTAAACGACATCGATGGACATTTCCGTATGAACGTTATATGGCAACTTTGCTATTAACGCACGAATACGACTAACGAAAACTTCGGTACGTTCATTGTTTTGTTCAACGGAAAATATTTCGCGCCATAACTTGTGCGGAGGGTGCGGCACTCCGTACATCGATCTTAATTTGCTTAGCGCGTCATCCCATGATGTTATGGAGGACCTCACTCCTTGAAACCAGACGGCTGCATCTCCCTCCAGGAGCATAGGCAGGCCACGAAGCGCGTGCTGATCACTGATACCCGTACATTCTTTATAAATTGTGATGGCATCGATGAAAGCTTCGAGCACTTCGGAGTCTCGCTCGGTACCGTTATATCGCGCTGTACAACGCGAGAAGTTCCCACTAAGTTCCGTCGTTGACGATGATGAAGACGGGGACGCTGACGCTGCGTTGACGGCAGGCGTTGCCAGCAGGTTTTCGATGAGTAGACGGTTAGATTCCGCTTGAGCCTTGACAAGAGCCTCCAAAAACGACGATAGCGTCCCTTCCGAAAATGGCGCCGAGGGCGTGGCACTCATTTCTTCATCGAGATTTCCTCGCAAACGCGGCATGACTATATTTCGATACTTACACTCGGGAAACAAAATACTAGACACAGTAATATTACTAAAAAACTAATCTTAAAGCCTAAAATCAAAAGATTATGCAACGTGAGTTCGAAACGCATTAGATATATACGTGCCCCACGTTGGGCGCCAAATTGTAGCGTATTACTGTGTCGGAAGCGACCGGCGGACTGCCAATCGGCGCGCGGGCGCGGTGACACGCGACCAAGCGGTTAGACCTCGCGCATGCGCGACATGGTTCTGCGCGGCTAGCGTTTAAACTATTATTATTCCTACAGTGTATAAATTTGTGGATGTGTGTGTAGATATGATGTATGTGTAAATTACGTAATCGTGTGAATTAATTTCTCTGTGTCCAGTTCTATTAGTTACATTTTTTAACAAAAGAATATTTATTTAGTGGAAATATATTTAATTTCTTATTGTACTTATTATATAAGGAGGACAAGAACCAAAAGAATTATTTACTTAATTGTGTTTTCACTTTATTTATAGTACAAACCATAGATTAGAAACTATAGATCTAAACAGATGGAAGTCTAAAAATCGACATTAAGCTGTAAGGCATATTGAAGGCCCTTGAAGGTCGCTCCTTATTCCGAACTTATGGTCAACTTTATCAGATACGTCACGTGTCACAAATTTTTTTTTTTGACTTCAAATTTTAAACATAAAATATCCATAAACCAAAGAAGAAGAAGAAATAGTTATTGTGAGTTAACCATAACAGATAGAGACATCCTATCGCGGTTTTTTTGTAGTATTTTTTATAGATCTACAATTCTCTCATTACTTCAGCGTATCTCTGCTAGTTTACGCAGCGCACGCGACTAAAGCTCCCAGCAAGCAAGTGTTTTGACAACTGCTCAATCTCTTCAACACAATTTATATAATACCGATATGTACTATTTATATCTATCTTTTGGTGAAAACCTTACAAAAATCCGTTCAGTAGATTTTGAGAAAATTGATTACATACAGACAGATAGCTTTTTGGAACTTTGTTTTATAATAAGTATAGATTTTGTATTGCATAAGAGCAAGGTTGAATGTCTAAGCTTACCTTCTCTTTAAAAGGGAGATGTGATCTTTGCCTAGAATTGAGATAGTAAAAAGGTGCTCTTTTAATGTTTCTTATTTCTAACTTTCACTAAAGGTCAAATAATAAATATTAAATACATAAAAAATTTAAGATGCTGCAAAGCGTCTCCTCGGTTAACGATATACGCTTTCCTCAGTAGAATCCTGTGATGTTACATTTACGGTTTAGGTACTTTATTTAGCCTAGTTCCTACCAATTGTAACTTTTGTATATTCTGTCTAAATATTTTATAATAATGATATTTTTCCTTTACACTTATTCAATAAATAAGAAACAATTTTCTCAAAAATCAGCTCATTAAATATTTTTCAACAACTCAACACATATTGTAAAGTAGTAATAGTAAAGTAGCAGCCCGTTACAATCCCACTGCTGGGAATAGGCCTCTCTCCGTTTCTGGAGAGAAGGGTTGGAGCTAAGACCTACCACGCTGCTCCAATGCGGATTGGTAGGTTACACATATCCCCAGAATTCTCTTGAGATATGCAGGTTTCCTCACGATGTTTTCCTTCACCGAAAAGCGTGTGATAAATTGCAATTATCAATTAGACACATGAGTTTTAATAGATAAACTCATTGGTGCCAGCCCGGGTTTGAACTCGTAACACATATTATAATAATAATAATAATATAACCTTTATTTAAGACAGTTACAGTCCAGTTGTTAGTAAGTACCTTATGACTAAGTGTTAGTAAATAAAAATACAAATTTATAAATTAGCTTCTTATCTTATAATATGCCGGACAAAATGACGAAACAGATTAGTGTTTATTTTGTCCGACAAGACTTTCAGAATACTGTTGGCACTATTCCGCGTCCTTTCCAACAATGAAACAATTTTTCTCCGGATGATACAATAAAAATCGTTAGTACGGTGTATTGCAAATATACCGGAGGTACTGCAGAAACGCGGTAGTCCCAACAGCATTCTAAATCCATTATTATATTGTATTGACGGCGACAATATATTTTTTTATATTATTGACCTATTTCAAGGAGGTTGTATATAAAACATTTTGTAACACTTTATAATCTGTATCCGTGTTCGCAGCGACGGTGATGTACTTCCTGGCGGCGGCGGGCACCGGTGAAGGTGAGCCGCAGCCGCGGGAGCTTCGGCCCCTCAACCCTCGCGACCATGGTCCGTGCCACTAACCCAAACGCCACATTTACACTGCCATCCTCATTATATTCATGCTGGTATTATGTTCGGGAAAAAGTCACCTAATTTGATATCTGAGAATATTTAATTTTGAATAATTTAATAATTTGACATGCAAAATCACAAGTAAATATAAATTTTTGATCCCGTAGAGATCTTTTTTAAATTTAAAGTATCGTGAGTAGTATTCATAGTTAATGTATAGATATCGAGCAATATAACAGAACTAACTACTTTGCTATAATCCGCAAGGGTTAAGCGAATGCATGCAAAGCCAATGTGTATGAAGCAGGCAAAATCTACGCACCTTATACATACATGCAGGACAAGCCACCACATGCACCCCCAAGGCGCATTCACCAGCAACAACGCACACAAAAGCAGCACACACCCACCACCCACTACAATCTCAATCGTATAGATATCGGCTATACTCACGTCTAATTTTATCGGATTAGCCCGACTAGTTTCTAGCCCATCCGGGGCACTCATGAAACTCTTTACACGACGTTTTCGCGGCGGGAACTGCGTGCAGCAGCTCGCTGGGCGCGCCTCGTAGGTGGCATAGAGATCGTTACGTAATACTTGTACTGTAATATTATGGTTAAACATGATACATTTGGTGTTATTTTTACATACATTCTCCTGCCCTTATCCCATTCTAAGTGGGGACGGCACAACATGTTACAAACATGCTGTCATATGTTTTGGCTACGTATTTTACGACCGGCCGCCTGCCTGACGTCAACTTACCTTAGTCGCCTCTTACGACACCTCGGTAAGAAATGAGGTTGGTGTATTCTATGCAGCCGGATACCACACGGCATATTTGATGTTATTTTTGATTTTATTTAAATTAATTAATAAGAAACAATAAACAAATTAATTAACTAATATTGACTGGCCCGTTGGCGCAGTGGGTAGTGACCCTACCTTCAGCCACGCGGGTCGTGGGTTTGATTCCCCCCGAGGGCCAATACTTTCTATAAACAATTTCTTAGTTCTTCGAGCTTGGGTGTGTACTTGTATTTAAGTATGTATTTATTATATATGAAGTATATTTACCAGTAATCCGTCGCCCGTAACACAGTATTAAGTTACTTACTTTGGGGACGGACGACCGTGGGTGTAAGTGTCCCATATATTTATTATTTATAGTTCATATCCATTATATGTTCAGAAAGAAAGTGTACATATTCAGAAAGTCGCTTTTTTATTGCTGTCCAACAACACCCATTTTATCACACTTGAAACTTTCATAGTACCAGCAACAAGGAATTATAAAAAAATATTTTGACACGTATAAATGCGGCGTAACGCTTTTTTTTTTTATAATTTATTGATCTTCTGTATCTATCTGTATTTGTAATATTTTTTCTGCTTAATTTAATAAGAGAGTAGCCTCTATTGGGTATTGGGTTACTAACGTACACGTAATTGTAATTGCATGGCTTATGTAAACCATTATTATTTGGAAAAAAGAGATCTATGCACGTCTACTAGTATTACTTAAGAGGCCAGCGTCGCCTCGTCGGATAATTCATTCTGACCCTTCAAATTTGCCAGGCCTGGAAAATGTTTCTTTTTAATAATGTTTACTGTCAAATATATTACTTTGTAAACTTATCGCATGTTTCATTCTTATTAAGGGTTGCATTTAATGGTATGTTCATAATATATGTATATTATAATAGCCCATAGTTCCAAGCATTAAAAATGTCGGATTTATTTTCAAATATAAATACGATTGCAGATATTTATGTTTTTTTTTTTCAATCTTTAATCTTAATTTTTTTGTGTTTGAAAGATATTCAAGCCTCCTCACTCCTTAAGTGAGTGAGCCTGACAAATTGAGATATTAATAAGTGTGTTTATAATAACAAGCAATATAACAGAACTAACTACTTTGCTTTAATCCGCACGGGTTAAGTGAATGCATGCAAAGCCAATGTGTATGAAGCAGGCAAAATCTACGCACCTTATACATGCAGGACAAGCCACCACATGCACCCCAAGGCGCAATGCAGGCATTACGATTTTTGTCGTGGAGCCTATCCTCCTGGTGATGCTTCGGTTTCGGGGCGAAACGATCGTCGAGATTGTGGTGGTGGGTGTGTGTGCTGCTTTTGTGTGCGTTGTTGCTGGTGAATTGCGCCTTGGGGTGCATGTGGTGGCTTGTCCTGCATGTATAAGGTGCGTAGATTTTGCCTGCTTCATACACATTGGCTTTGCATGCATTCACTTAACCCGTGCGGATTATAGCAAAGTAGTTAGTTCTGTTATATTGCTTGTAATATGGAATTCCGCAAAGTAACGCCTGCTTCTATAAATCATTTAAAAAATTGTTTATAATGAAATAGAATCTCGGGAACCTCGTGAACCTCGTGAGAGCAGCAATCGTTTAAGCGAAGGGGACGCCGGATTCGATGAGGCGTGGCAGGCGCGGGCCGGAGACCGTTCGGCTCCGCGGCGTCTCCGCGTGGACGGCGATGGTTCTGCGCCCGCGAATTACGTAACACGCGTCGAGCGACCGCAACCGCAATTCGAAGAAGAGAGTGAATATCGTAGTTAACATAATCTATTTATAATAATAATAATAAGCCTTTTATTCCGAACATTTAACATGTATTGAGTTCTTCTAATTTTGCTTATAAGAAATCTCTTAGCTCGGTGTGCCTTTTGGCATAGGCCTCCTCCAACATTTTCCATTGTTCTCTATCTTTTGCCACTCTTGTCCAGAAAGGGCCAGCAGTTAATTTGAGGTCACCTTCCCATCTTCTCACTGGCCGCCCTCTAGTTCTTTTTCCATCCCTGGGGTACCATAGAGTAACCTTTTGACTCCACTTATTTATTGAACAGCGCATTGTATGACCCGCCCATCTCCATTTTTGTCTATCGATGCGAGCGATGATATCAATGACTCCTGTTTTTGCTCAAAGATCATTGCAACTGATTTGGTTTGGCAAATCTATTTATACTTTATACTTATTATAAAACAAAGTCCCAAAAAAATGTCTGTGTGTATGTAATCCATTTTCTCAAAATCTACTAAACGGATTTTTGTACGGTTTTCATCAAATGATAGCGAAATACTTCCGGATGGTTTAGGTAAATAGTACATATCGGTATTTTGTAAATTGTGTTGAAGAGATCGCGCAGTTGCTAAAAAACTTGCTTGCAGGAAGTTTTAGTCGCGTTGCGCTGCGTAAACCAGCAGAGATACACTAAAGGATTGTAGTGGAGAATTGTAGATCTATGAAGATATTTCAAAAAAGTCCGCGATAGCAGGTCTATCTCTCTATCTCTCACGGTTAACCCAGAATAATGACTTTTATGTTCAAAATTTCGAAAATTCGGGAAAAGTTTCGTAAATCACTTACTTCCACGTGGGTAAAGCCGTTGTTGGCACAGCTAGCAATAATATAAACCATAGATGGGCAAGTTTTCGAACAGTGCGTGATGCCATTAAAAACTTATTGATTCGGAACTTGGTCGGTGATTATGTGCCACGTAATAGAGCCCATATTCGCTCAGCGGGTGACGGAAAAAGCTATCGTTGATCGAAATAATTACGAGGAGATCGTAGAAAGCGAAAGTGACGATCATAGCCCAAAGAGTCACAGAACTGTAATGACAGTGGGTGGGGCATACTACGATGGACGTTGGGTTCTCAAGAGTACTTTAAAACCCGCACTGGAAAACATCTAAATACACCGGATCCAGGCGGCATAAGATCATCCTTTAAACCGATCCATGTTCAACAGTGTATCTCTATTGGTTGAAGTGAGAATTGTCCGTTCTGGCATTTAGAACTAAAACCTTTTAGAGCTAAAGGCACAACCATAATTTGAAAAATCTTTAGCTATATTATAGCTAAAAGAATTTATAATAGTATAGATAAAGTGTAACTATCTAACGTATATATACATTTTCCAACAAACTTTTCTTTTCAGAGGGAGTCAAGCTTGGTTTGGGAGACTTCATTTTCTACAGCGTGCTAGTGGGTAAAGCGAGTTCGTATGGCGACTGGAATACAACACTCGCTTGTTTCGTAGCAATACTTATCGTAAGTAGAGCCTTATAATCTTTAATTCAAATTCAAATTATCCTTTATTCAAGTGAACTTGTACCGCCGTGTGGTATCCGGCTGAGTAGAATAGACCATCCTCATTCCTTACCGAGGTATCGTAGCGGCGACAAAGGTAAGTTGACCCACCGTGTGGTACCCGGTAGAGTAGAATAGACCACCCTCTTGCTTACCGAGGGGTCGTAAAGTACGACTAAGGTAAGTTGATGTCAGGCAGGCGGCCGGTCGTAAAATACGTAGACAAATCATGTGACAACATGTTAACATGTTGTACCGACCCCACTTAGAGCGGGATAAGGGCAGGAGGATGATGGTTGATGTGAACTGCTGGTTCGGAAAGCTGTTCCTACCGAGAAAAGCCAGCATGAAAATCGGCAGTTACTCTTTTTAAAAATATAAATCTTATAACTAGTTACATTTAGTCATTACTGTCTTGTACAGGGTGGAAGTGCAGCTATATCCACACATTCTTATCATCTAATATTAAATATTAGGTCCTTACATATGAAATTGGCGTTTTGTCGTACTGGCCACTTTGATCTCAAATATTACCTTTATGGTTAGGAATTCCAAATTCAAATTCATACAGCTATTTACTCATGCATTTGTGTTTCAAACCCCCTAATTCATTTGTTTTTTCTTCTTTTGTTTTTTTCTTTGTGTCACTCTGTTTACAAAATGGAAAACATGAAATATCGCGTTATTTACGAGTATGAGTTCCACCGTGGCACCAATGCTGCAGAAACGGCTCGAAGGATTAATGATGTGTATGGTGACGGTGTCGCAAAAGAAAACACAGTGCGTTTCTGGTTCCAACGTTTTCGTTCTGAAAATTTCGACCTGCAGAACAAGCTTCGTGGACGGCCGGAGACCAAAGTTGATAATGAAGAATTGAAGGCTATTGAGGAAGCGGATCCATCGCAAACCACGTCCGAGTTAGCTGCAGGCTCCGGTGTTAGTGACAAAACTATTCTAATCCACTTCAAGCAAATTGGGAAGGTGAAAAAGCTTGAAAGGTGGGTACCTCATGAATTGAGTGAAGCAAACCGACAAACGCGCGTCGACTGCTGCGTTACGTTACTCAACCGGCACAATAATGAAGGAATTTTATATCGAATCATTACCTGTGATGAAAAGTGGATCCTCTACGATAATCGGAAGCGCTCATCGCAATGGCTGAACCCGGGCGAACCGGTCAAATCCTGCATTAAGCGAAAATTGACTAAAAAAAAGTTGCTTGTAAGTGTTTGGTGGACTAGTGCCGGTGTCGTTCACTACAGCTTTCTTAAATCTGGCCAGACGATTACGGCAGATATCTATTGTCAGCAACTGCAAACCATGATGGAAAAGCTAGCTGCTAAACAACCGAGACTGGTCAATCGCTCTAGGCCACTGCTGCTTCAGGACAACGCTAGACCACACACTGCACAACAGACGGCTACCAAATCAGAGGAGCTTTAATTAGAATGTCTTAGACATCGACCGTACTCTCCGGACCTTGCTCCAACAGATTACCATTTTGTTCGCAATTTGGATAACTACATGAATAACTACAAGGAAAAAAATTCAACTCCGATGGGGCAGTCCAAACCGCCTTCAAAGATTTTATTGATTCCCGCCCGAATGGTTTTTTTAGTAAGGGGATAAATGAACTACCTATGAGATGGCAAAAGTGCATCCATAGCAATGGTACATACTTTGATTAATTAAATATATTTCATTAAAAAAAAAACGACTTTATGTTCCTCGCATAGAAAACGCCAATTTCATATGTAAGGACCTAATAATTAAATGATATCTAAGCATATCAGTGTTCCAAATTAATTTTGATCTCGATAATAATCATCTTTGATAAACTAACAAAGATATTTTTGCGTGCGCAGGGTCTGTGCCTCACGCTTCTGCTACTAGCGATATTCAAGAAGGCTCTGCCCGCGCTACCAATATCTATCACTTTTGGGCTAATCTTCTATTTCGCGACACGCTGTGTGGTGAAGCCGTTCGCAGACGCGCTCGCGACGGACCAAGTGTTCATTTAGTACCATTTTCTGCCCTCAATAAATCGTTAGACTGTTTGCTAATATTTCCTTGTAAACCTATGTAATGGCCCTAATATAAGTGAGACTCGATACGTATGAGAAAGCGTTTGTTTTTCAAATTGATAAATTTATTTTACTGTATTAGCGGTCGGATAACACCTCTTAACCTATTTTAGAAATTATTCTAGTACACTTGCTAATATTTCCTTGTAAACCTATGTAATGGCCCTAATATAAGTGAGACTCGATACGTATTTATTCGTGCAAGTATGAGAAAGCGTTTGTTTTTCAAATTGATAAATTCATTTTACTGTATTAGCGGTCGGATAACACCTCTTAACCTATTTTAGAAATTATTCCAGTACACCGGCTGGAATTTTCGGTGAGATACAATTTTTGCCGAGGTAAGATACGCTGGCTGAAAGAACTTTACAATATAGGATGTGTTCACGTAAATTTTCTTGAGGAACCGTCCTTGAAAAGTTTCAAGTGCCGTTTGCATACTATCAGGGCTGTTAATACATTGGCTCTGAAACCTGTCTTTGAAAGATCTTGGTAATATAGATATATCGACTGTGAACCGGCAATATGTCCTATCTCAATTTAAGGCAAATCACTTTTTATCGGCATTAGGTACTACTGCCCATCATTTACCGTATCAACATGTATTATCTACTAGAAAATTTGTATACAAATAAACATATTTCAAGTCAACTGGCTTTTTATTACATAAAAATTAATCCGAATTTATTAATAATCACGTTTTTTCGTCTTCCTGAAAAGTTGTCAAAAATTAGATCGGACAATTTGCCAGTTCACAGTCGATATGTCACGCGCTGTTCACATATGCTGAAAGAGTTTTCACCGAAAGTTCTTGGTAAAATAGATATCTGTTTGATGCTATTGACTGTAAGGCATACATTTAAGTGCTGTTCACATAGATTCAGCCAGTCAACGTGAATTAGGAGTAAATTTTGATTTCACCTTTGCATCCATTTTGCAAAACATAGGCCAGCGTTAAATCAAATGAAAAACACACAGTTCTTTATATAGATTTGAATGCATGGCCACAAAATTTTCCGGATGAAATTAATGATAGCGTCTCGGTACATGTTATGAAAGTGCATGGTTTTCTTACAATTGACAATTAATTTCTTTTCAATTCATTTAAAACTGTAAATAAAGTGTTATTCAGCATTGTATGGAAAAATTGCGTTGCCAGTGCGTGTATATATTTGTGTTATTTGTTACACATAATGTTGAGCGAGAAGTAGCAAAAAGAATATTGTAAATTATATAAATAGTTTTTTTTATTGTATAAAAACGCTAAATTTTGCCCCGGCCATTAATCCATTCAACTAATGTAACATCAATTCAATCCATGGATGGATCCATCAACTATTGAAGACGGATGCCTTTATGGATACCTAGCTTGGCGGACGAGTTGGTGATTGCAGTGCTTATTCTATTTCGCCGAAAACGATACTACCAGTTACAGATTGGTCTTCATTCATGTACACTAAGCTATTAGCTCTTCACGAAATCCTTTATTGCAATTACATTTCGCGTGCAGAAAAATGGTTTTTGGTGGGATTGGATGAGATGCTAACGCTACTTACACTGAGTAAGTAGTGTATGAAAACTTTAGTAAGTTTATATTAATTATATTATGATAAAAAAATTAATTATAAATCGTTTTATGAACTTTCAGCAATACGATAATGTATGGAAAACTTCAATATAAAACTAAGTTCATTTAGTCGACATGATTATTACGACCCGATTATCTTTAGGTTTAATATTACAAACTAACCAAGGTAATGTAGATATTACATAGTGGTAAAAATATGTTAGTGAATTTTCGATGCAATAAAGTTTGACGCCATTAATATGAGATAGTGTGTATAGAACATTATATTAATAGTGTCCATTCGATATAGATATTATAAAATAAAAGGTATATTTGTGTATAAAGATACAATTTCAAGCTTTTTCACGTGATAACGTCTCTCGCTGGTTAGATAACGAATGTAAACAGTAATTAATCAAAGAATTATCTACGGTATGCATCATATTTATGCTTTTTCCATTATTGCTACGAAGTTATTTATCTTATACTATTATATTATTAAATAATTTATTTAATACTAGCCGACACTTCGCCGTTTTGCACTAGCAGTTAATGAATGTCGTAATTAAGACCGGCCATTAATTAATTATCACGTGTTGTAGTTCTGAATTTATGATTACTTGTTAGATTTTTTTTAAATCATATGTTAAGCATGCAGTGGTCAAATTGACTAGCACTTTAAGTTGAGGGTAGGTTCACATAGCTTTCATTATGATAATAATATGTACATTTCTTGAAGACATTAAAAGGGGCTTGCTTAGTAAGCTTTATAAAAAAGATATAGCGTCGTAAAGTTTCTGTAGCATTAAAAAATAAATAACCACACCATACTTTGTTTTGTAACATCTCATAGGGTTTTCAATGAAAGCGTCCACTCGATTTTTCCCGAGATGATGACAACAAATGATACACCTAAAACTTCTTTCTGAATCACTATGTCTGTTGAAAAAAACTGGATGAAAATCCGTTTATATTTTAATCACAGGTTTAATCAACAGCAATCATATTTTGAATTGAATATCTTAGTTTCATTTTTGCCGATTTACTTATTGTATTTTTTAATATCAAAACAAGGTTTTTGACCAAGTAATGTTACTTTTCACATTCGAAATTACTTAGCCGTTACTCATTTATAAACTTTTTTTGTATACTCTACTATTATAACGTTTTGTTCGCTGCTGTATTTTTATCGGTTTGTAACCCGTGATGATGACGTAATAATCTACATATAAAAATGACGTTATCATGTATAAACGCTTTATTTTTTCCATATATTATTAATAGCTAGATGAAATTTACAAATTTCTTGAAGGAGTAAAAAATAATAACATGTATATCAAATAAATAATTATTATGCAAACAGAAATCTTAAAACAATTGTAAAGTTTTCTACAGCATTGTATTATTTTAGATTATGGTAACTAATTTATTTTTTAATTTAAAATTGTTTACATTCCAGTTAATTGTATTTTATACTCTTAATTATGGAGCCTATCAACGTTTGCCTGTCAACAGTAGCTACTCACATAGTTACTTTGAATTTGTTTGTAATATTGTTTAACGTATTTTTTTTAAGAAATAAAATTTAACATCGAAAATGATTTTTATTTGAAATTATTCGACTTATTACATTTTATTATAACCAAAGTCTTTTACAACGCTCCACGGCACCAAAACACAAATTGCTACAAACCACCGAAAATAGACAGAAAAATTTACGAATAGCTTCTATTTAAAAGCAATATAACAAAACTAACTACTTTGCTATAATCCGCACGGGTTAAGTGAATGCATGCAAAGCCAATGTGTATGAAGCAGGCAAAATCTACGCACCTTATACATGCAGGACCAGCTACCACATGCACCCCAAGGCGCAATTCACCAGCAACAACACACACAAAAGCAGCACACACACCCACCACCACAATCTCGACGATCGTTTCGCCCCGAAACCGAAGCATCATCAGGAGGATAGGCTCCACGACAAAAATCGTAATGATGAATGAAAATCGCATTACGATTTTTGTCGTGGAGCCTATCCTCCTGATGATGCTTCGGTTTCGGGGCGAAACGATCGTCGAGATTGTGGTGGTGGGTGTGTGTGCTGCTTTTGTGTGCGTTGTTGCTAGTGAATTGCGCCTTGGGGTGCATGTGGTGGCTGGTCCTGCATGTATAAGGTGCGTAGATTTTGCCTGCTTCATACACATTGGCTTTGCATGCATTCACTTAACCCGTGCGGATTATAGCAAAGTAGTTAGTTCTGTTATATTGCTTGTAATATGGAATTCCGCAAAGTAACGCCTGCTTCTATAAATCACTTCTATTTAAAAAGTAATTAAGATCATGCGCCCTAAAAATTAAACTCAATATATTGAGCTTTTTGATATTTGAATTTGGAAAGTTGTATTGTGTTTGTGAGCTCAACTATTGCAGTGTGAAAAACTCTGCAATTTCTAGAAGAGTTTAAAATTGCTCGTTTCTAAATTCGCTTCCATGTTAGCGATACAACTGATTTGATTGGTTAATGCTATTTAAACTTACTGAAATATCAAATCACGATGAGGTTAATAAATAAGCTGCATTATGTAAAAAATTTATTTATAACTTTTGCTCATTATAAGGACATAAAATAACCAAATAAAAAAATATTAATACTACTTTAAAAGTTGAAACAATAAAAAAAATATTTTGATATACAATTATAAAAAAATATATAATGAGATTTTAGTCATCAATTCACATCACAAATAAGATTATTGATGTGTAACCTAATGAATAACTTGTGTAATTGACTTTGCGTTTGTGCGAAATAATTTGTTATGAGATCATAAGACAATATAAAATAATATTTTATACACAATACAATGATATATTACACATAATCCTAAGGAATGATTTCGGAATGGCATGCCATAAAAGAGACATGTAATTCTTTTACATAATTCTTTCACACAATTATAAAATTACAAATTTGTTTGTTTATCTCACAACATATGTATAATCTAAATAAAAAATATAACAAAAAACATCACAACTCAACATAAAATTAGGATCACGATTTACTCGGGTTCAATCTTTTTAATAACTTGTACCTTACAATGTTTGATTTTCGGGTTTCCTCAAAATAATATATAAATGTGATAAATATATTTAAACTAAAACCCAGAAATTACAAATTAGGATTGCGAATCTCTTGTGGCCCACTCTTTTTAATGACTTTTAAAGTTTCCTTGTTCGGCTGGGCAGTATCAGAGGGAATATTCTCCGTGACTGGTATTGGTTTTGGTGTTGATACAGGTTGGGCAGGTTTAGTTTCATCCTTTGTAGTTTTTGTCTCAGTAACTTGCTTTGGTTTGTTCGCTTTCTGAGGTTCAGCTTCTGTTGGTTTTTTAGCATCTGCTTTCGGATATTTTCCATCTTCATCTTGTTCTGTTGGCTTTGCAGCTGGTTGTACTTTTGATTTTTCTTTTGGTTCTTTAGGTTTCGTTTCAACATTTGGTTTAACTGTACCTTGTTCCACTGGTACACCTGAAGAATCTTTTACATCTTTTGGTACAATTTTGGATTTTGTGTCCGATTTGGGTATTTTTTCAACTTGTGACACTATATTAGATTTAATTTCATCTTTTGATTCTACCTTAGGTTGTAATTTATCTTTTGGTATAATTTTAGGTTTAGTTTCGTCCTGTGCAGTTTTCGATTTTTTATCAACTGGTTGTTCGATTTTACTTTTTGTGTCAGCTTGTGGCGAATCTTTTGGTTTTGTTTCGGTTTGTGGTACAGTTTTTGGTTTTATATTGGCATCTTTTGTTTGTACTTTAGACTTTTCATCTTTTGATTCTAGTTTAGGTTGTATTTTATCTTTTGGTATATTTTTAGGTTTAGTTTCGTCCGGTGCAGTTTTAGATTTTTTATCAACTGGTTGTTCAATTTTATTTTTTGTGTCAGCTTGGGGCGAATCTTTTGGTTTTGTTTCGGTTTGTGTTAAAGTTTTCGCTTTTATGTTTGCATCTTTTGTTTGTTCTTTAAGCTTTTCATCTTTTTGATTTATTTTAGGTTTAACAATGTCATTTTTATGTTCAACTTTAGCTTTTGAGTCTTTCACTATAACATTCGGATCACCTGCTTCTTTCTTATTATTATCAACTATTTTCGAGTTTTCTTTTTGCTTATTTTTGTTTTCTTTAGGAATAACTTTTGGCATGACATCTTTGGGTACAGTATTCTGCTTCAATGTTTCTTTAGGAATATCATTTGGTAATGTTGATTGTACTGTTGGTTGTTTTGCAGGTTGAGAAGTAGTTTGTTTCACTGATTCCATCTCAGGAGCAGCATGTTTTTTAACAGTGAATGCTTCTTTTAATTTTGACGGAGCTGGTACAGAACCAATAAAATTTTGCGAATGTGGACAGCCAGTATATAACTTGTTCTTATATACTATTGCATCACTTATGTGACGTAGAGTTCCATCAGTGTTATAATATGATGCTACAATCTTACCATTCCAGTTTATTTGTAATAACCCTGTCTTATGCGGAGTTAAACTTGATAGACTTCCAATACTACCAATCTATAAAAAAATATACATAAACTAAATTATTATAACACTGTTAGTTTACGAAGGTGTGATATTATTTCATAGCTATCTCAATAGATTTTATCGCCTTATTTCTAATGAGTCGTTGCAATGAAAAAAATTTAGAGGAATTATGTCATTTGCTTATCTGCTGGTATGATATCCATATCGTATAACACTAGTTTAAT
Organism: Morpho deidamia; assembly: GCA_947086505.1. Taxonomy (NCBI): domain Eukaryota; kingdom Metazoa; phylum Arthropoda; class Insecta; order Lepidoptera; family Nymphalidae; genus Morpho; species Morpho deidamia. The sequence goes on from CAMTZC010000003.1 coordinate 6,314,978, forward strand.
ATATAGATGTGAAAATAATTATGATATCAAATGAATGACGCAATGGTGGATAATGGCAAAATTATTGTATAATCTTTTTAGTTAATACGAAATGAATATAAAACACTTACCTGATACACTATCTTTTCAAAAATATAGTTAGGAAAAATGGTTTGTACGAATTCAAAAGGAATTTCGATAAGTCGTAAAAGTCGCGCTAAAAACTTTCTAGCGAGAGGCGCGGGGGCCATGCTCTTGATAAGCAAAGGATGTTCCTCATCGAAGACATTGTACAAAGACACCAGAATGCCAGAACCATCAGGGAGAGCTCGTATATTGTCGGGTAGTCCTGTAAGAATAAAAAAGCAATCAAATTCTATAAATTTATAAAATTATTTATAAGCACTTTAAATAAGTGCTTATAAATATAATAATTAAAAGCGCTATTATATTTTAAAGAAAACTAAAATCTCTTTTGACTAATATGTGAAACAACGAACGTTAATTAAAAAATGGAAAAGCTGAACAAGTTTCTGTGTCCTAGTGAGCCGCTAAGAATATATGGTATATATGATATTTCACTTTTAATATTTTTTTCTGATGTGATACTTGTGTGATGAAGTATTCAACTTATTTGACAACATTTCGAACAATTCATTTTAAGTTGCACCTGATCAATTTTAAATCCCGTAGCTTTGAACAAATATGTCTACATTCGCTCGTCATCCTAAACACAATGATTTTACCATTCAACAATAATATTAAGGTTTTATTCTAATTATACATAATAATTCGAGCAATTAGGACTGAATAACCATATGTTGAACTCGTAAACCTTCCCGTTTTATTAAAATCATGTTTTAAGTGGATAATAATGTAACATCGGCAACTTCACTTAGCATATTTTTCCGCACCTGTTTAAACATAATCTAAACTTCGGTCTACATTACATCGTTAATATTGCTGAGAAATTCATTTTAAACACGCCTATTTAGATAACAAGAATGTATACTTCATATTTCGGTATAATAATTACTATTTTGTGTAAAACGGGAGTTGCTCAAGAAATCTACGAAACTGACCTAAACTTTAGAGTTAATGCGGGTACAAGGACATGTTTTTTCGAGAAGGGCAAGGCTGGGCAAATTATGGAGTTGCATTACCAAGTGTTAGACGGCCAACACGGCGACTTGGATATATCTGTGGATGTCTTAGACCCCAAGGGTACAAAACTTGTATCCGATTACAAGCGAACGGAAAATTCAATTATAATGGAACTAGAACATGATGGTGATTACGTTTTATGCTTGGACAATACTTATAGTATAATAAACTCTAAGCTTGTTTACATGTATGTAGTTATAGAAAACAAAGTAGAGAATGGGCAAATAAAAGAAACAGAAATTAATACAGTGGATGGCGAAGGACAGGGACATGAGCAGGAAGAAATTCTTGAGTGGATGGGAATGGATGAAGAAGGCAATACATACACTTTACCAGTAACACATATAATAGAATCATTAAAGCGCACGCTTAAATTCGTCGTTCGTGCTCGCCATATGTTAGACATGTATAGTGCAACAAAATCACGCGACAGTTACTTGGCATTGGAAGATACGTTTATAGTGGATGCGTGGTCAGCTTTTCAGATCGTATTCATGACTTGTGTAGGAGTAATACAAGCATATATGATTAAAAAGTTATTTGACACACCTTACTCTAAAGTGAAGAATTAAATTTTATTCAAAATAAAACTTCATATTACATGACTGTTATATAAGATGGTGAAAAAATTTTATATTCGTTTTTTATTTTGACGTGACTAACGCATAGGTTGCATAATTTGCCGTAACTAAAACCCCTAAACTATTGTGAAGCAATTGAGCAGTTATGTTCGTTATTTCTTATAACTTATAAATAGTATGTCTTAATTACGATGTGATATATTAATTAATTACTCTACATTTAATTTGGATATCACTAATTGCGGTCTGAAGATAATAAGGCGTAAAAATTATTTTTTGTAATTAAAAGTACTTGCTGCTTTATTCACATAAAAAAACTTTCATTAAATTATTTTAAACCAAATTTAGATGTTATTAGTATAAATTCAATACCATTTTTATTCATATATAATTGAGTATAAGTTAATTTAAAAAATTATGGTATACCTGACATAATTACATTATTATATAAACCACCTATTGTGTTTAAAATAAGCATAATGTCTGAGAGGGTCAAGTGGGTTAACATAAAACAAAACAATATGTTTACCATTCAACAGACACACTTAACATACAAATGCTAACCAAGTGAATGAAATAAATAAATACTTAATGTTTATATTGTTATACTACTGTATACTTAAAAACCATGTCTTTTATAAGGTCATAAATGGAATGTTGTTGAAAATCAACACTTAATATAGTATGTGTAGGGCAGTTATATAATTATGACCAATAATAGTTAAACAAAGTTTTACCACTACCTTAATTCTTAATAACCTGATAGTGAATAACAAGTCAAGCTAAAAAAAACTCAAATTGGATAAAATACAGTAGCTCTGATTGGTTTTACAAAACTATATTAACAAAAGTATTAACAAAGTGTTATGCCAAACTAGTTTCTGATGATTGTGACCCATTTAATCATGGTTTCATATAATTTAATAAAATATATAAAAAGACAAAGCAAAATAGGTGTCATGTAAAGTGATTTTTCTAAAATTAAATATATGGAAATTTCCTAAAATAGTAAAAACCTTTTTTCCCTCAAAATGATAATTTGCTGTAAGCCCTAATGAGTTATTTGAGTCACTGGGTGTGGGATGGCAAGCATATAACCATTACACTTGATGTAGAATGGGGAGGAGTAGGTTGAAATTCTCCTTTATCGGAGATTGTCTCTAAGGATTAGAGTTATAGATACTTAAGCATATTACGTAACAGAATGCATCATTAGTCAAAATTCAAAGAATCCTAGATATTGTTGACTAACTTAAACTAATAACTAACAGTTTAAAGGAAACTTGTTCCTGGCAGCAACCAACAAAGGTTTTATAATATAGCCAGTGGAATTGACAATAATAATAATAATAATAATAATAGCTACTATTCCGAACACCTGCCGCTTCACTCGGAAGTTTCTTACATCATCATCGGTTTCAACACCTATAATTTAATGTGCTATGCTTGGTGAAAGCCTGCATAAGAATAATGAAAACAAGTGATGACTTCATTTACCTGGTAGACCAGCTACAAATACTTCTGAACTCCCTTTTTTGGGTCCATTTATGTAATACTTGGTAAGCCTATATTTAGATGTTTCTGCAACTACTACAAATTTACCGTCCCGAGATATGGCCAAGCCATTAGCAAACCATAGATCATCAAGCAATACTTGACTATTATTCTTGACAGCATCATATTTGAATAACCTGTAAAAAAAAGTTTTATTATCTATTTGAAGAACAAGCTCTCATAAATCATTTTCCAGCAGTCCTAGTGCAAATACTAAACCAGAACAATTTGCTATGTAATAATTTTTTTATTTTATGTATCATATTAATATTATCTATTATTTACTTTAGTCTCGAAAGAAAATCTATAAATTTTTTTATCCATACTAATATCATCAATTTGAAACTATGTTTGTATATGTTTAGACAATAGTTCCTCAATCTAAAAAAATCGGTGTTGTATCAATATATTACTTTGGCAGATTTCATTAATAACTAGACTATAAAACACTTAAAATTCTTTTTAATAGTCACTAAAAATCACAATGACAATTATAATTTCAGATTTAATTTTTAAATGAGACTAATGTTAATCAATTGTTTGGCCTTCCCGGAACCCCTCCACTAATACTTAAACTTTATGGTATGGTATTAAAGTACAAATTGACTTTTAAGTATTATTACAAATCTGTTGTATTGGAATATAGAAGTGTATTTTTACTTTTAAAGGCAATTTTTAAAATTTTTCTCTATGTAAGAACCATCCTCATACTTCAAGGAATATAAAAAAAAGAATTGGCTAAATTGGTTCAGCTGCTCCTGAGATTTGCACTTAGAAACACTTACAGCGATTCATTTTTGTATAATAGATCTAATAGGGGATTTTCAAAATTCAGCACAAGATCTTTGCATTCTCTGTGAACTTGCTATATATTTAATACATTAATTACCTTCCAGATGGATCTGCAAGGACAGCATAGGCTCCATCTTTTAGTTGAGCATCACTACTGGAGTCCGTCCAATAAAGGTCTCCATTGTTATCTAAAGCAACTGAATTAAAGATTTTTGGAACCCTTTCATCTATTTCTACACGAGGAGATACCAACAGTTGTTTTTTATCAGTTATTAAATTGACTTTCCATATACCATAATAGGCATCAGCAACATACATATATTTATTTTTTTCATCAATCACAAAGCCCAGTGGACGTCCACAAATATGCTCTTGAATAAGTCCAGCTGAAATTAAAATTTATTAGAAAGCGCATTTCAAATTTATGTAACAAAGTACTCGTTTTTAATACTCACTACAGGGCTGGCCAATTTTTGTAACAAATGTGACATGACCACCTGGTGACACCTTTACTATTTCGCCAGTTGCGAGTCCCGTATACAGCTCATCGTTAAATATTTGAAATGCTTCTGGTCCCAATAATTTGTCTTTATATAAAGGTTCTGCATTGTTTAAATCATCGTTAGGAGCTAATGCTCCTACTCTCGGTTGGGTTGGTTCAATCCTGGTAATAACTGTTTATTAAATACTACTTTCACTTAACGGAACAATCATAGGTTATTTCAAGTTTAAAACTTACTCAATCCGCGAAAACTTTGTATAAGGTGGCAGATTAGGAATTAAAATTATAAATGCAACTACGATAGCCAAATACAATATTAATTTAAATATTCTTATAAGAATTCCGACTAATAATCCCATTATAATGTCGGAGAAATTCTAATTTGAAAGTCGCTGTTATATATGGACTTTGCAAAATTAAGCAGGTATTTACTTTAGCAACACAAGGCAATAGCGAAATTGTCAGCGGGGACAGAGGGGACAACTCACAACGGGTGTCAGGCAACCGCAAAATCGTGATATTTATAAAATTTAATCTGTGACATTATTTTTACTGGTAATAAAGAACAAAAGTAATAATAAAATTATTTTGTTATAATCCACGATAAAGGGAATAAAGAACGAATATACTATATATACTAATACTGAGAGCTTTGTATTATGTATAGAGCTTTGGGCTGTGAAGTTGGAAACGGAATTTAGAAACAAAAAACGATAGTAATAATATTTCGATATTATTACTTATGACATTGGTGGCGACGATAACATTTTTAGTGCACGGGTAGTGGATAGATTATACCGTATTTAGACTTTTGACCCGTAAAAGATAAATAATCTAAACAAACTTCGTTTTGTTTCATTTCAAACGGATTAGGTAGCCTTTTCGATTAATACCCAGAGGTGCCCACTCTTTAACCCCTCGTTAGCACGGACGTAAAAATTACGTCGCGTTAAAATTCCACAATAGGCGTTATAAGAAGTTTCGTATGGTATATTCAGCTTAACGCCCTCGCCCTAATGACTAAAATGGAACACTGCACGATAAAAATACGTCGCGATATAAATACGCTGTCGTGTGAACAGATACCTGGATACCCATTTGTTTCGATTTGGCGTAATTTTTACGCGCGATAAAATTCATCTCGTGCATACGAGGGGTAAGTCATCGTATATCTATGACAGAATAAAATAAGCTATCTGGTATGTAAAAGCATTTGAGTTAAAGGTAATATTAATTTCATTCATAAAATATCCACGGAGAGAGCTTATGCAGAGAGCCTTACAAGAAAATCGGTAATAAAACATTAAATAAGTCATTATTTCTGTATTAGGTGTGACTACTTATATTATATACATAATATATATATATATATATATATATATATATATATATATATATATATATATATATATATAATTGACAGTATATAACAGGTATAATTAGTGGATTATGCATTTTTTTTATTACATATTTATAACACAGAAAATTTTACATGTAAGGTGTAACCTAATTCAAAAATACAAATAAAATTAATGTTTTAAGGAGATCTATTCTATCCTTTAAGGATTTTTTATATATTCTAAAGTCTCTTTTGTATATTATAAAAATAAAAAGCGTTTTTTTTTATTAGTTTAACGGCCTGGAAGGTCCTCCTTTCCGAATCCTTCAAGGTCTTTCATTAAAAAATATTGTTATTATGTAGGTAGGTACCAATCTATTACATAAAAAGCTTTTTGCAGTGCACGTCTAAGACAAATAACAGTCATGCTGTAATATCTGTCACAACTCACAGCATTCACAGGTTATATATGTCTGTGTCAAAAACCACAACTTCTTTTCAATTTTAGCCTCGCCATTTTGGACGGTTTTCTGCATTTATTTGGTTAAATCCAAATAAAAAAAGATGGGCCACGCGAACATTTGGTACTCTCACCCTCGTAGATACGGACAGGGATCACGTTCATGGTATATATGCATTAATGATTTTTAAAGACAAGTTTCGGTTACTTTATATGAACACGTGTTTTACAATAAATTGTCATTTTCAGTCGAGCCTGTTCCAATCGACACGGCCTTATTCGTAAATACGGTTTGAACATCTGTCGACAGTGTTTCAGAGAATATGCACATGATATTGGATTCAAAAAGGTATGAAATTCCTATTACTTATTTAATTACAAAATAGTCGTATCCTTAATCTAGGAAAAGAGCTTTTCAAATAAGTTAAAAAGTGTTAATGCTAAATCCACTTGCATATCTTTTAAAAGTTGGGTATAATGAAAAGTATAAACAAAAACAACTTATATAATTTATAGAATTAGGCGTTACTTTGCGGAGATCCATATTACAAATACTCGTTAATTAACGATTTTGTCGTGGAGTCTATCTCCTGATGATGCGTCGGTTGCGGGGCAAAACGATTGTTGAGTTTGTGATAGTCAACGTGTGTAGTTCTTGTGTATTATAGTGAAAGTGGTTTAGGTTTGTGCATGTGTTTTTACGAATCTTGCATGTTATGGGGTATGAAAAACGGATAGTCCACTATACACTGTATCGCGGATTATAGCAAAATAATTTTATTATTACTTTTGAAAAAATAACTTGGTTAAATTTGACTTAAACTTCAAACTAAGTTGTTATTGTATTTGAAAATTTGAGGGTTTATCGCAATTAGGTTTTACAAGCATGTAGTGTTTCTAGAGCATTGAAAAGTTATTTTAAGGAGCAAATATCTGCAAGAATTTGATTGTTTGACTTCTTTTTTATTTATTATTTCTTATAAAACTATATCTTTTCCTATGCCAATAGTATACACTGAAAATATTTTATAAAGTTAATATTATGTAAGAACACTTATTATTAAAAAGTAAAAATAGTATGGATCTCTGCAAAGTAACACCTAATTGTATAAATTACTTATTATTAAATTCCCTTAAATAAATTCATCTAGTTCTGTTATTATAAGTAGCATTTCTTGCCATCTTTTATACTACATATTGTAAATGACAGCTATGAAGCAGTAGCAATATTAAAAAATTTTAAACAACCAAAGAAGAAACAATTGTATACTTTTACATAGTTGAGGGATTTTTAAGGATTAAGTCTTCTGAAATGTTCTAGTTAGGACTAGTATAACATATTTTAGTGTTGATGTATTTTCTGAGGTTTTGATTAAGTCAAACTACAACTACTGATTGTAACTTTTCAAAAATGGGTGACTTGATAATGTAGAAAAACTTTGCAGTTGTAGTCAGTAATTTATAAGAAAATTAAAACTTAAAAAAAAAGTTATGTTAATATAAATATAGGCAATACTATATTTAAATAATAATAATAATATATTTTATTAATTTAATATATGAATAAAACAATCTTTATTTGTTAAAAACTAAGTATATTATTCACAAGTTATACTATACTCTTAAATATGTATGTGTTTCTAAAAAAGATTGTTTGTTTCAGCTGGACTAATGATGGAGTGTATTTAGGATAATAAAACTTCTTATTCATAACAGTTTTTTTTATTTAAACAACCTTATGCAGTCTCCCATTGATTGTCATCAACTTTATGATAGCAATAAGAAAATTTGAAAGATATTACAATGAGAGAAAAAAATTAGATATAGCTCAAGGATTAAGTAAAAAAAAGATTTATATAAATATAAAACTATAAAATTATTATATGAGTTCTACAAATATCTTTTATCTATTTACATTATGTTTAGGTTTATTTTACTGGGTCTCAATTGATTTTCTGCTTATACCTATAATACCAAGTATTTAGCCCAATCTCTGAAACAAAAAATATTAAAATAAAATATGTAATTATTAAGTTATGCTTAATAATAGGTGACAATTCTGAATGTTGTAAGGAAAGTGTAGTGCAAAAAGTATTATTGTACATATTCCAATATTAAAAATATTGGTGTTGGTGAAATTTACGGGTTTGGTAGGACAAAATATTTATAATTACTGGAGTCTGTGTCAATGTAGAAACTATTAAGACGTCAATAAAGTGTTTCTATCTTATTATTCCTCGTTGTGTAGAAGTAACAACATAAAATTTTAATCTGAGGTAACTAAAGCATTTTATCTAGTTGAATAGTTTATATATATTTAAAAATTTTAAGAGTTATGAGTTTTAAAAAAGCTACGTACTGCTGCAGCACCAGCAATTAGCGCAAATAGACTACGCTGTGGAGGTCTGCAGTGTTTTTTGCCGCCCTCTGCGCAGCATAGATTGGGGAAACAGTCCACGCTAGAGCTGCAACGCTGTGGGAATGTGTCCAACTGAGGCGGTGCCGTACACTGTAGATACGACTCCAACATACGAACAGCTGTAAAAAAAAATTCAGGCCTATTTTGTCATCAGCATCAACCTGTTTCTGTCCACTGTTGGACAAACGTTTCTTTCATAAGGCCACTGAGCTCGGTCTTCAGCACTTTGTTACCAAACGATGCCAGCCACTTTGTGGATATCGTCACTCTACCTAACTGGACGACATCCCACACTACATTTTCAAACGGCGCCGTTTCTTTGAGCTTAGTCGACTTCTTTGGTTCCTTTTGAGATTTTTCAAATCAAATAGATTTGAAAAACCGTACTTATTTAATTTTATTATCATATGTATTTACATCCAAATCAAAACCTTCCTACAATACGCAATTTGATTTCAATTTAATCATCAATTCATATTATTATCTGTGTGTCTGTTTGCAATAAACCTACGGAACGGATTTTAACCAATAAACAGATTCATTCCGGGAATTTTTTTTTATTACTATGGTTTTATATAGTAAAGTAAAGTAAATATAGTATTCGTTAAGATTTTAAGACTAGTTGATTCTTTTAAGGATAACTTTCTAGAACTATTTTTTCTTCGGTCGCGTCCAAACCTACAAGCTACAGCAATGTGAGGCCAGGCATGCTAGTCTACATTAAAATGGAAGCACTGGTCAATTAGGTATCAGTATGACTATAATATACCTAAATTGTACCTAGTGAGTAGCGATGTAAACATATACAATGTAATCATTGATATAAAACTCGATTTTGTTAAACTGTTCTAGTTTGTCGAAGTGGGTGGTCTAAGGAAGACTGATAAATATATAAGAAGAAGAAAGAAGATAATTGGGTCATTCTATTTCTTTTACATGCCTTTTTTGAACGCAGGTAGGATTATTAGTAATAAAAATAATTATTGATTAATTATTTGTATAAAACAATGCTTTCAAATTTGTCAATCAATGATGTACGTTTTTTTGCCATAATAGACCGTCAAAATAAATATACTTTAAAATTAATTAAGAGATCCAGTAAAAACAAATATTTAGTTTCAAGATCGATTACTATAATATTTGGTGTCCTTATGAATAAAATCAGTATATTTTTTGCCTCGTTATTCAATAACGAATACTTACTTTGTTTGGACCATGACATCAATTTCGCAACTTTTAAACCTAGTACTTACGCCTTATTAAAAGTGTCGTAATCATTTGTTTTATTGGTGTTACTGACTCAATATAAATGCTGAATTAGGATTAATAAACTTGGTTCCTAGATGTAACATAAAATACTAAACATTTATTTATTATTATTTATGTATCACAATAAAACTGTTTAAATAAAACTAGTATTAATTAAAAAAAAAGTGTACAAAGCTCACCTTGTCCCTTAGACCAGTGTCTTCTATTCTAACCTTTTTTGTTCCATTGCTGGGCATCTTAGCCTTTCTAAAATTCCCTGCACGCTCCCCTATGCAACATTGCTTATAATATTTTAAATCGAATTACTTAGTAAATTAAAATTATAGTGAATAATTATTTACAGCAATTATTTAAGAATTTGCTTGATTCGTTGTTTGGCTAAAAAATCTATTCTATTTAAATGGCCCGGAGCGAAAGGGCTATACTCGTAACCCTTAACAATCAAATTGATACAGAGGAAAATGACGTTTACGCAGAAAGAGACCATTACTTTCCAGGGTCTGTTTCTCTCTAAGACTAATCACAGAAAGGAGGAATTTTTACGAATTTCTAGTACCAGATCATCCAGGCGAGATAGTCTGTAAATATATAAACCGCGTCACACGCAGCATCAGACTCGTGGTAAAATGGTATTTCTTAGTTAAAGTTACAGGTGACCTCAATATGGGTGAGGCCAAAACGCGATAATGTACGCAGTGAAGATTCGGTTCGAGTTCACAAAACTACTTTTCTTTATTGCGAATACTCACGTGCTTCTATCCGGTTGGCAACTGGCACAAGGTCTAATCTGGCATGTGCTGTGCGGCAATAGGAACGAGTGCCGTCGGGACAGCACAGGCGAGGCCAGCAGTCAGCATCCGTTTTACACGTCTGCACCTCGAACAAAAACTCTCCTAGTGGCGCCGAAGGACATTCTCGAGGAATCACACCAAGAATGGCTAAAAAAAAAACAAGGACATTCTTTAATCTAGATTTCCTTTTTGTTTTTCGCTTTCATGTTTTTATCCATACATTACTTATCACTACAATTCTGTTGATATTGAAGTTTTAGTTTGTAGTTTTTGTCGGATAGCAAAAAAAAGGAATTTCTTTTATCTTTAAAAACCACTAGTTTAAAATTTTAAAAAGTGATTTCAATACTGTAACAATCTAGATTGCAAGTCTGTTAACAGTCTATAATAATAAGTTTTAATATCAGGATGACCATCGTTCACCGTTCTGCCAGGACGTTACACAAGAAAGTTATTTATTCTATCCGCAATGTCCGTAAGTTAATTACCATATTCTGTACTTTATTGTATAAAGATAAGAACTTTGAATAGATTCTTTGTATTAACTTATTTCATAATCTAAGTAACTATAAACATTTTAGAATAAATATTCACAAAACCTCTTAATGAAACAATTCAGTTACATAAATGAAATTAACTTGTACATGGAATATTCATTCTTGTGGCTCGTGATAGTACGATTGACTTCTTCTTATCTTCTTCTTCTTTCTCAACCGATGGACGTCCATTGCTGGACATAAGTCTCTTCATGAGATCTCCAAAACTTGTGCCGCTTGCATCCAGCGGCTCCCCGCGATCTTTTTGGGGTCGTCCGCCCATCGTGAAGGGGGTCTAACAACACTGCGTTTTTCGGTGCGGGTTTGCCATTCCAACACCTTGATTGTTAACAAGTTTATTTAAAAAGTACTAATTGATACCCGCCGAACTTCGTGCCGCCTAAATAGGTATGCTATAGGTTTTTAAGTATTCCACAATCAATCACGCACTCACAATATATAGAATGTACATGAGAAACTCCTTAATTTTAGTCGAGTAATGAGAGGAAACTGTTTTACGTTCCGATTTTCTAGCCTTCTAAACCTTCCTTGAACTTAAACAAATATTTTAAACCAAAATTAGTCCAATTAGTTTAGTCATTTCATTTTTATATATATAGACAAGGTTACATTTATATTACTTACGTTGATGTGATTGCTCTGATACAGGGCGCGGCGCCGGGACTCCTTTAGCGCACTGCCCGCCGCAGCAAACTTGTCCCGGTCCACTGCTAGCTCGGCATTGAGCATTTGTTTCACATGGAATTGGGAACAGCCCTACATCGGGGTTCTTAGGGCATGCCAATTTTTGTGTCTTACCTATTTAAATTTACATTTGTTTATATGTGACACTTTGGTATCAAATTTGTGCTCATGTACTATGTTTATTTCGATATCGTTTTTGTATATTAATAAGTTTGTATATTAATGGGCCATAAATATCAAATGTATATGGATGATTTATTAGTTATACTATAGCAACAAAAAATTAAAATAAATGGGAAGAACTCAGTTCGTCAATTGGTATTAATTTAAATCCTTTAACTATAACAGCTATAATATTTGTTACGAAATAATATTATGTCAGTGTAAACCAATTTCAAATCGAGTTCAATATCAAATCGAAATTTGATCTAACGACGTTATGCTAGAGTGCCGAATCAAAGTAGCATATAAAAGCTTCGGAATTCACGTAATCAAGATTGATAGAATTTAATGTATCTTGAATTTGAGTCTAATATGTTTTATTTGTTTTTTAGAAATGTACCTATTTTACACAACGTAATCAAAAATTAAACTATTACATGATCCTATTTATCAGGTTGTTTTTTAACAAAATGAACACTGCGAATCAGTAATTGTTATAGGGGTTTTATAATAATAACCGTAATTACTGACGTAATCGAATTATGGTGATCTATTAAAGTTATTCAAAATCTGTTTGATGCAAATACAATGAGGTATATCATAATAGTACGTAGCATATTTAAGCTTTATTTGAACTCCACTAATTAATACTATTCTAATTCGTTATATTACTAATCATTCTGGTACTATATAAGCTTGTATTCAAAAATAGTGATCGCGTTAGTAATTTTTTAAAAGGTTTTATTTAACTTGCCGTGTATATATGTGTATTGTGTGTATATATATGTAAAGGTTTCGGATATAAGAAAAGACATATAATTTTGTTGAAAGCCCTGTTAAAGTGTTTTTTAACTTGACTTGTTATGTATGAAGTTATAGTATTCAAATGATAAGAAAGATTAACTATGTCAGTGAACATATCTTGACCTATTTGCAGTTATTATATTAACTATTGAGAGCATTTATTTTGAATAAGATGAGAATGTAAAGATGGATGTGTGGTGTGACAGAATTTAATAGAATACGAAATGAGTATATTAGGGGAAATTTTAAAGTTGCGCCCATTATAGAAAAAAAGAGAAGTGTGATTAAGTAGGCATGACCATGTTATTAGGAGGGATGAAATTCATGTGACCAAAAGAGTTTTAAATATGAATGTGGATGGAGGTATGAATAAAGGCAGGCCGAAATAAAGATGGATGGATTGTGAGAAGAATTATATGCGTTTTAAAGGACTGATATAGCGCTGACCAATGATAGAGGAGAATGGAAGACGAAGACATATTGTGCCGACCCCATTTAGAGTGGGATAAGGGTATGAGAATGATGATGATGAGAGCATGTATATGGTATATGGACAAAATGGTATATTCTAGATACTTTATTGATTTTCTATATAATGGATCTTCTTAAAACTGCTCTAACTCTTAAATCTTCCTATTAACAGTATTTTATTTGGAACAATATTGTGTATTAGATTTCAATCAGATTTTATATGTTATTTTTATAACAAAATTTCAAAAACTTTTCTTTAAGATTGTCAAAAAAATCATATACTTTTACAAGTTCTTCAGAATAGTCGACTCTATTGTTGATTGGGAAAATTGCTTCTTCCAAGCAGAGCTGGCATAAAACTAGGTAGAGCGTCCTTTCAAAATATAAGTCTTGCATTCATTATTTCTACAAGTATCTTGCCAAGTTATTTGGTTTTCTCATATCAATTTTCGATGCTATGATAAAATTTCTTTTCAGTAACTAAAATTCAGGCGCGATTTAAGTTGAATCTCTTTCTTAATTTGTTCATGTCGAAATACTACAAGCATAGTGCTCAATAATCCGCAGAGAGTTTGAACTTTATTATGTGGCTTAAAGCTAGGCGACAAATTTTCCCATCTTACTTCCATTGCAAACTGTAGTATAGGTAGTTGAAAAATTGGTTTATACTAGTTTAATGTATGGGAGATAATACAAAATAGTTACCTATTTTAACAGGAGCAGTCGTCGGTGTTAGCTGTATTGGCAGCAGTTGCAGGAACGGCCGCGGAGGCTCTGTTGTAGTGGTGGTTGTGGTTGGCTTCGGCGTTGTCGTGGTCGTTGTTGTCGTCGTGCTGGTGGTGGTACTTGGGGTTGTTGTAGTTGTTGTAGTTGTAGTTGTTGTTGATGTCGTTGTCGTAGTGGTGCTAGTGCTTGTGCTTGTGCTAGTACTAGGCTCGACTACACTACTCGTTTCAGTGGTTCTAGAATGTTTAGAATGTAAACTAATGATGTTTGGTTAGATACAGAAGCGTAAAGCAGAGTGCGATTGTGATTTCACATAAAATTTAATGTAAGAAGTACTAATGCAAATAAATAATGTACATAATATAACATAGTTTACGCATATATTGATGTTTCCTTGATTGATTTAAATAATACGTGGCGCCACATTTTACGTCGCGCTATCGTGATGCTTTGATAATATATAAGTATTAAATTTTACGACTTATATAATATAAAAGTACTAAAAATTGATAGGTATCGATATCGTCCACAATTTTACTTATACTTACTTTTAAGTGCATCTTACTGGAATATCTTAACGCTTAGTAAAACAGTAAACAGAGCATGTTCCAGTACATTTTTATTTCAAATACTGTGAAGGATACGATACAATACTCTCTGTAAAAGTTACAGTAAATTTACTTCCCCTTCATTTGTACGTATTTCTTTCCCCCCGTCCGGTCGACGTGTGACCGACTACCGACTACACTAATAAATAAAATATTTTGATATGTACCTGTTATAAGAAAAAGTAGTGTGCCACCATACTAAGAAATTTGATTAATAAAATGCTAATAAAAAAATCCCAAGTAACTTGTTTCGTGCAAACAAATGAATTATCAATCTAAAAGTCTTTAATTGTGTCGTTTTAACCAAAAAATGGTTGAAATGTTAGGTTTCAACACAGCGATGGCGCTTATTAGTTTTTCTAGTTTCAGTTTTTATTACTCTAATCTAAATGAAGATATCACAATTGTTTATTGATTGAGTAAGTCGATAAACTTTATTAATTTTTTCTCATGGAAAACCTTAACATTTAATCTAATTGTTATTATATTATATATAATTAGATTATACCTGAAATATTAAGATACTTCATATAAATTATCACCTATAAATCTTAGTCTTGACGTGAAAGTGTCTTAAGTATACTTATAAAAATAAAAATTATGCGTTATATAATTAATTCATATAAATATCATTTATATTAATAATTATAATATTTTGAGGTTTTATTTTTCTATTTATTTTTATGTAGCAATTAGGCACTCTTTTTTGAGTTTTAAGTACCGGCAATAGCGCAATATAGTATCTTTTTTTCCTTATTTCCAAAAATCGGGAATTTTACCTAAGTCCAAATTTTATTTATTTTAGTCCAGCTAATTAGCCGTAAAAGCGTAACTGCCTGACTTCCGTATTTATAATGTTAGTAAGGATGTAAATCGTAGTGTAAAATTGATTTCTAAAAACTATGGTCAATTTTTAAATTGAAAATTATTTTGTATTTAGTTCTGCGTAACCTTAGAGTTGCTTGAGAATCGTTCTCAGAGCCGAATACATTGAGTCTAGAGGGCAGCGTCTCTAGTGCATCAACTGAATCATCGCGTGCAGTGAACCAACCGAACTGCGCGGACACGAGTACGGGGTGTAAGGGGGAGGCTCGTCCCAGTCAGTCTCCTCAATTGTCAACCTCACCTGCACGCGGTGCACCCTGCAGATCAACCGACGAGGCTCTGGCGACCGATAAATGGCGGTATAACCATTCCATTTTGCTGGCTTAAATACCAGACCGACAGTGGGCAGCAGCACTGTCGGTGCAAAACGGTCAGCACTGCGATCACCAACCCGCATGCCAAGCGTGGTGATTATTGGCAATACCCTTCATGGATAAAAACAATAAGCCACAGCCCCTAGTTCCCGGCAGCCCCGCTATTCCCAGCTCTGGCAGCGGTTCGGGTAACGGTGGGGCAGGGGGTGTTAAGAATCTCCGGAAGAGATTCCGCTGCCAACCCCGACGACTGGACCTGGCAACGTACAACGCACGCACTTTGAGGGAAGACGAAAAGATACTCGAGCTGGAAGAAACAGTAAGCAAGTTGCGGTGGGACGTGATAGGATTATCTGAAGTCCGAAGAGAGGGGGAGGATACGATGATCCTAAAATCCGGCAACTTGCTTTACTACCGGGAGGGAGAACAACAGTCCCAGGGTGGTATCGGGTTTCTCGTCCACAAGTCCCTTGTAAACAACATTGTTCAAGTCGAGAGTGTGTCGAGCAGGGTCGCGTTCCTTATACTCAGAATTACCAAACGGTATTCGCTGAAGGTCATACAGGTTTACGCACCGACATCGGCACATCCAGACGAGGAGGTAGAGGCCATGTATGAGGATTTATCTAGAGCCATGCATGCCTCCAAAACCTTCTACACTGTTGTTATGGGGGATTTCAACGCAAAACTGGGCAGGCGAAGCGGCACAGAGGTGAGAGTAGGGCAATTTGGATACGGGCAACGGAACCACAGGGGTCAGATGCTGGCCGATTTCTTGGAGAGAGAGGACCTCTACATGATGAATTCTTTCTTCAAGAAACGGCCGCATCGAAAATGGACCTGGTTAAGTCCCGACGGTTCCACGAGAAACGAGATTGACTTCATCATGTCGACCAGGCGTCATATATTCAATGATGTCTCTGTGATCAATACTGTGAAAACCGGGAGCGATCACCGTCTGGTTAGAGGCACATTGAATATATGCGTACAGCTGGAAAGATCCGGACTGGTGAAGTCTACGCTCCGACCAACTCGAGCTCATATCCAAAACCCCGAGAACTTCCAACTCGAGCTGATGAATCGTTTTGACTGCCTAGCTGACTGCGCTACTGTGGACGATGTAAACAACAGGCTGGTGGAAACTGTCCATACGGTGGGGTCCAAATTTTATAAGACACACCGTAAGAGAACCAGTAAATTCTCGACCCAGACTCTCAAACTCATGGATGAGAGGAACGAAATGAGGCTACAGTCTTCTGTAGACGCGACACGCTACCGTCTGATCAATAGACAGATTTCTAAGGCGCAGAAATGCGACCTGCGACACTTCAACACCGAATACATTCGAGGTACTATTGAGCGTAACAGGGGCTCAAAAGTGTTCGCAAGAGATCTGTCTATTGGGCAGAGGCAGTTAACGCGATTGAAGACCGATACTGGTAGTATCATTTCATCTCGTCCCGAGATTTTGAGAGAGGTTGAGAGGTTCTATGGGCAGTTATACACCTCAACACAACAGCCTGTTGTCAATTTGGCAAAAGACCCAAGAGCCAAGTTGACCCGACACTATACCGAAGATATCCCGGACGTCAGCCTATACGAGATTAGTATGGCTCTCAAACAACTTAAGAACAACAAGGCTCCAGGTGATGACGGAATCACTACCGAACTCCTGAAGGCGGGTGGTAAACCGGTACTTAAAGTCCTTCAGCGATTGTTCAATTCCGTCATTCACGAAGGCACTATGCCGGAAGCATGGTACAGGGGCGTGGTGGTTCTCTTCTTCAAGAAAGGTGATAACACCTTATTGAAGAATTATAGACCCATCGCGCTGCTGAATCATGTTTATAAGTTGTTCTCGAGAGTCATAACGAATCGTCTCGCTCGTAGGTTCGACGACTTCCAGCCTCCCGAACAAGCCGGTTTCCGAAAAGGGTACAGTACCATAGACCACATATTCACGCTGCGGCAGGTTATACAGAAAACCGAGGAGTATAACCAGCCACTTTGCTTGGCGTTTGTGGACTATGAGAAGGCCTTTGATTCGGTGGAAACATGGGCTGTGTTAAGATCGCTCCAGAGATGCCGAATCGACTATCGGTACGTCCAAGTGTTAAAGTGTTTGTATGAAAACGCCACAATGTCTGTCCGAATCCAAGACAAAACTACGAGACCAATCCAAATGCGGCGAGGTGTGCGACAAGGAGATGTCATCTCCCCGAAGCTGTTTACCGCTGCATTGGAAGATGTCTTTAAGCTTTTGGATTGGAACGGATACGGCATCAACATCAACGGCGAGTACATCACTCACCTTAGATTTGCCGACGACATAGTCGTTATGGCAGACTGTCTGGAGGACCTTAACGCAATGCTCGACGACCTCAGCAGAGTATCTCAGCAGGTGGGCCTTAAAATGAACATGAGTAAGACGAAAATCATGTCAAACTCACATGTTCCGCTCCACCCGGTCACCGTTGAGAACTCTGCACTCGAAATTGTAGACGAGTACATATACCTGGGACATACGGTCCAGCTAGGTAGGTCCAATTTCGAGAAAGAGGTTAGCCGCCGAATCCAACTCGGATGGGCAGCGTTCGGGAAGCTACGCGAGATCTTTACGTCCGAAATACCTCAGTGTCTGAAGACCAGGGTCTTCGAACAGTGCGTGTTGCCAGTGATGACCTACGGATCTGAAACGTGGTCGCTCACTATGGGCCTTATAAGAAAGCTCAGAGTCGCTCAGCGGGCGATGGAGCGAGCTATGCTCGGAGTGTCTCTACGAGATCAAATCAGGAACGAGGAGATCCGTAGAAGAACTAGAGTCACCGACATAGCTCAGCGTGTTGCGAAGCTGAAGTGGCGCTGGGCGGGGCACATAGTGCGGAGAACCGATGGGCGCTGGGGTCTTAAGGTGCTGGAATGGCGACCCCGCACCGGAAAGCGCAGCGTCGGTAGACCCCCTACGAGGTGGACAGACGACCTCAAAAAGGTCGCAGGGAGCCACTGGATCCAGGCAGCGCAAGATCGTGTGGTGTGGCGATCCCATGAAGAGGCCTATGTCCAGCAGTGGACGTCCATCGGCTGAAGAAGAAGAAGAAGAAGAACCTTAGAGTTATTATACAAGTGCAGCAGAGCCAGCCACTAAAATGTGCCATATTACGATAAAGAGAAAACAAATTAGAGTGTATCTGTCACTCTTTTATAAGTGTGATTAGACAAAAATGAAGTATACGAGTTTCATCTTTCCTCTCATTATTTATTATAACTCTATGGCTGTAAGATTTAAATATACTGTTAAACATAAAGGCCATCATCGACAATTTGAAAGCGTTAATAAGGAATAAATTATAGAATTAGGAGTTACTTTGCGGAGATCCATGATACAAAAGTAATAAAGATATTACATATTTTGAAATGATTATAGCAAAATAATTTATTTATTACTTTTACAATAAGGAATCTTAAAATTTCTATTAAATTATATGTATAACTCAAATTTATTAAAATATAAATGAACATAATATCAAATGAATAACGTAAGTAACGTTTTTACGCTCATGTGAATAATAAACACACAAAAATAGTAACCGTGTCAATAAACTTTTAAAAATTTAAGAATTATTTAATGGTATAAACATGTTACAGAACATAAAAGGTTAAGAAATTACTATGCAATATTATTGACCTTAACCGGTAAGTTAACCGTTCACTTTTATAATTAACCTTAGGGTGTGATTCCATTAAATAGAAACGTTTGCTGTCTTCCCGGCTTGTATTATTATGCTTTTTATCAAATGATGATTCTTTTATTACTTTTTATTAATTATGTAGTAGGATTTAACCTTTGGATTAAGGAATGGATATAAAACAAAACTAATTATAGTTCATGGAATAATTAAGAAAAAGAATTTATATTATTTGATTATTTAAAAAATACTATTATTTTTAATAAAGGTAGTAAGGTACTCCGGTCTTACTAAGCAACATATATTTTTAAAAGCGCGATATCATAAATTGTATAAATCTACGAAAGATAAAAAATATTTAAAGTTATTCTCTGATTATAGATCCATGGTTAAATTAAGTATCAACTCTGATTTTGAAATATATAAAACTAAAATGGAGAGCAATATACAACGAGAACCAAGTTTATTTTGGAATTATATAGCTACAAAAAGAAGTATTATTAAGAAAAAAATTAAAAAAATGGTGTACTAGTGCCACAAGATCAGTGCGCAAATGCATTCGCAAAGTATTTTAGCTCGGTGTATGCGCAGGTACCACCGCGGTTATGTGTTGAGGAAGCTTTAGAAAATAGTAACGGGGGTAGTGAGCGTATACATATAGACTTAATATCGACAGTAGACATAAAAAGAGCTCTAAACAGGCTTAAGCCGAAACGTTCGTCTGGCCCAGATGGTATTCCGGCATATGTAGTAAAGGACTGTAGTAGCGTATTTTTGGTACCTTTGAATCATATTTTCAATTTATGTTATATTAATTCGTTCTATCCAGATACTTGGAAAATCTCTCGAGTAGTTCCTGTACCAAAAAAGAGCTCTAGTTCTGATATAAGTGATTTTAGGCCTATTGCTGTATTGTCTACCTTTGGCAAACTGTTTGAATCTATCTTAGAGTATCGAATAAGAAAACAGTTTGAGCACCAACTTTCTGAATCTCAGCACGGATTTAGGGGAGGTCGCTCGACCAGTACTAATTTGCTTTCATTCTGGATGTATGTTACGGGAGCTGTAGATTCTGGTTCGCAGGTTGATGCTGCATATTTTGATTTCCAAAAGGCCTTTGACACCGTCGATAACGACGTGCTTCTGAGTAAATTTGCTTCTGTGGGATTTACTCCTTTATTACTTAAGTTTTTCGCCTCATATCTTCGAGATCGAAGACAGTATGTGCAGCATGAGGGATACCGATCGGATCCCTACTTTACTTATTCTGGAATAAGTCAGGGAAGCAATTTAGGTCCACTGGAATTCTTAATAATGATCAATGATTTGCCAAAGGTAGTCACCCAGGCGAGTTGTCTCCTGTTTGCGGATGATTTAAAGCTTTTCTTTGCCATTCAAAGTTTTTCCGAAGCCTGTATTTTTCAGAGTGATATTGATAATGTTTTGCAATGGTGTGGCCAAAATAAGTTGTTTTTCAATGATCAGAAATGCTCAGTCATAACATATACTCGTAAAAAAACACCTATCATAATGAATTATCAAATTAATGGAGTAGCGTTATCACGAGTAGCAGCAATTAAAGATTTGGGAACAGAAATGTCTGAAGATGTGACATTCCGTACACACATAAAAAATATTTGTGTTAAAGCATATAAAACCCTAGGTTTCGTATTGCGACAAGCGCAAACTTTTAATTCGGTAATAGCTATAAAGTTACTCTACAACGCTTTTGTGCGAAGTAAATTGGAAAACAATGCACTCATCTGGAACCCATATGAATCAAAATATATAGACATGGTTGAAAAAATTCAAAAGAAATTTTTACGATGGCTGTATAGAAAGCAGTATGGATATTGTGTCGGATATCCTACAATATATCCCAGTCAATTCTTGCTGGGTATGACAGGATATGACACGCTTGAATTTAGGCGTGCTATAACATTGCTGTTATACGTGATAAACGTCATTCAAGGCAGAAGGTGTAATTCAGTAGTATTGGCATCAATAAATCTGCACGTGCCGGACGGGTATGTAGCTGCACGTCGCCGCACTCTGTTCGCGTTACCGCAATGCAGGACAGAGCTGGGCAAACAAGCTCCGCTTGTTCGTGTGCTGCGCTTGCTTAACGATTTGGTTAAGGAGAACTCGGTCTTGGATGTATTTCACACTCCACCGCTTCAACTTATAAAATTAGTTAAATTTAGTGTACAGAGTGAGGAAACCTAATACATTTATTAGTATTAGTTTTTTCTTTTGTTTATTTTATGTATCGCTTATTTGATATGGTATTGCATGTTTACTTTTCTTATTATTATTATTATTATTATTTTTTGGTTTGTTTTGATGAGTTTTTTGTAAAATGTATATTTTTGTTCCCACAAGATGAATTGGGTCACTGTAAGGTCTTGTGGGTGAAGTTTTTGATAAATAAATAAATAAATAAATAAATAAATAAATAAATAAATAAACTAATAGGATTTTTTCCCAGACAGTGATGTTTGTTTATTTTAAAAGTATATGATGGGAAAATTTCCATTCCACTAAGTACACCCTCGACGATAAATCCATTTCTGTCTATTATGTCTGATGAACCAGTGAAAGCTGTTAGGGCTAACATTATACTGACTATTGGACGAAAAATAAATGTGTACCAGGTACCGACAAATCTGAACTTTTGGCCATGCCATTACAGCAGTTTAAAAACATTGTTAAAAAGAGGCTGATACAGAAAGCCTACTATACTGTTGAAGATTACTTAGATGATAAGGATGTGTGGATATAGGTGCACTTCTACCCTGTACAAGACAGTAATAAATAAATGTAACTAGTTCTAAGATTTATATTTTAAAAAGAGCAACCGCCGAGTTTCTTGCTGGCTCTTCTCGGTAGGAACAGCTTTAGTAGCAAAAAACTTTCAAACAACAGTCAGTAAAAATAAGAAATACTTGCAAGGTAAACTACAATTTAAATCACTATCTTGCAAGCATTAGCGAATGTTCGGATTGTCACGGTAAAGGGAACCTGCTATGTTGCCCTTATAAAGTAGAACTTTTTTTAAACCACAATATCGTATAACTCGAATGATGTAATACAAAATTTGCCTGACCTTACACATATTACATAAAAATATTATAAAGCTTGATGCAAAATTTTGCATCACATCAATTTAAATCAAAACTTTCATTTTTGTGTATTATATACCTATTTATGTATAGTTATTGTGCATTTCGTTATTCATAATTCGATATAAAACAATTTAGTTATGCAACATTAAAGAAATAATGTAGTTATAATCTTACATTAAAATATCTTGACGAAATTTACAGCAAATCCGTACACACACACACACACATATTTTAACACACACATGATAATATATATTTGAGAAAACGGGAAACGACATTATATATTACCAATACTCACATAAAATCAAAATTATGAATATAACCCAATACTAAGTGTTATTTACTATTAAACAAACGTAGAGCACTTAAGCTATTATTGATATGCAAATGTACGTGTATTTAATGAATTCATAAAATTATCAACAATACAAGACTTTTATATAATTATTTGCTACTATACTAATAGACAAAGCTTTACAAATAAAACTCTTACCGTATCGCTTTTCCTTGAATTCCCTTCGTACAGAATCCTTTACAGCAGAGATGCTGTGTTCCCATGACGGTACAGTCTTTACTTTTTCTGCAGGGTATGGGAAACAGGTCTAACCAACCACTGGTTGTACGCACTTTTGGGCACGACAGAGACTGACATTCGCCTGTGAAATATTACATAATTTTACGGGACATATAATAATAGGGCGTAAGACAACAATAATATCCTTTCTATCTCTTCAATCGGGAAACTCAGCAATCCATAATTAATACTGATGATCATTTGATAAGGCTCTTGCGGTATAACAATGTAAATTACAAATATATACATATTTCGCTTGCCTTTAAAAAGTTAGATAGTTCATACTTGACTTGCTGCTATATCTGAAACTCAAGCATGAAATATATGATCGCTGCAAATACCAATCGTCCAGATAACGTGTATATCTGGCGAATCAATGGCGCGTCCTTACTTCAGAACGAAACAAAACTCCTTAGAACAGACAAGTGTAGAGCGGGTGACGTCAATCAGTCGGGAAACCGATATAATTCATTTTTATATTTATAAAGCACTACTAATATAAACGTAAAAGTTTATGTATGTATCTTCTTCTTTTCAACCGACAAAACAAAGAGGACATAAGATCTTGGATTACGTTGTTCACTGCAACCTTTTTAAGGTTATCTGCCGGAGTGGGGCTGCCATTTGAAATATCGTCTATCGCTTTTTCAAACTATATGCCCCGCCCATCGCTACTACGACTTTCCACAAAGACACTTGTAATGACAGTGGTAAACTAAAATATAAAAATAATATTACATATATGTATTACATTTAAATATACACGAATAAGTTTTTATATGTGTTAATATAAAGGAAAAATGTGACAAATGCATAATTTAGCACATCGAATGTCAGAATAGCTTTATATTTGTTGTGTCATCTTATGGTTCTTTAAAATCATTTTCAACTTAATATATAAAACGCGTAAATTCATTCCTAGCCATGGTTCTAACAAAAGAAGTAAAGCTGCCCGAGTTTGCGGCACTAAACGTTAAAGAATGCAATCTATCAACAGCAACATTGATGGCCGCAGCGCCCTACCTAGGAAAACATTGCGAAAACATCAATAATGAGTTTATGTTGTGTAGATTCGAGTCAAACGATCCCCGGGCTTGTGTTGATCTCGGTAAAAAAGTGACTGCATGTACTATGCAGCTATTCAAAAGCATCAAAGACAATTGCAAATTAGAATTCAATCAATACGCCAATTGCGTAGATAAAAGTTCTGGTAATTATGCTTATGCTAACTGCCGAAAAACTCAGGCTGTTTTTGATGCGTGTATGAAAGACAAACTCCGTATGGATAGGCCGCATTTTGGATATTTCTGTCGTGCAAGAGTTCACAAGAGCTCAACGCCTGCGCCACCCGCAGACCCGTGTCCGTGTCAGTCTAAAGTTCCCGATCCAACACCATCCTTACCGGAGTGTAAACCCAGGCCTCCACCTAGGTACGGCGGTCGCTTGTATTGGACAACTGAGTAATCTGTTTTATAATCAATTAATTAAACTCATTATACGATTTTAATTGCATCAATAAACATAAATTGCAATAACCTGAAAGTTTCTTTGTTTTGCTTACGACTGTGAATACTTTTTAATTAATAGCAAAACACTAAGTCATGATAATACACATAATCAAAAAAATAGATCACATTGTGTATATACAATAGCGACTTTTTATTACAATTATAAATTAAATAGATCGTTGGTTGGTTGGTCAAAGAAGAGGAAGAAGTTGGTTAATAAATGGAAATCCGTAAAGTTTTTAGTTAGCTAGTAGTAACGCCAAATTTACATAGTAGTATTATTTATGTAACGTCCAATAAAAATAACAGTCATCAAGTACCTTCTATAGGAATAGCAAGAGAAGCAATTTGAAAGATGAGGCACAGCTAAGTTCGCATATTGGTTTATTCATTTGGATATTCTGATTAGGCAACGAAAGCTCAAATAAATTCTATTCAATAGCACATAATATAAATAATTCTTATATCAAATTATTGCAACATTAACTTCGTCTGGATTTGTCCCTATAATAATAAGAGAGCGGTCAAAAGCCGGTCAGTGTTTGTTATAATGAAGGTCACTGAAAATGTACCGTTAAGTGGGTAAACCTCGACAGTGTCGAAATTTTGCAACTGGTCGGTCAGACGATAATATGTTGCTGATAATATAATTACTCTATAAAACATATAATACATATATATTATGTCGACGGTAGTCCTATTTTAAAATTTTTGTACGTTTTATTTTAGTAGTAAGTAGTATAATATATTAAATCAAATCAAATCAAAATAATCTTTATTTAAGTAGGCTTTTTACAAGCACTTTTGAATCGTCAAGAGTCAATAATTAGATTTAATAAGCTACACTGGTTCGGAATGTTGCTCTTACCGAGAAGAACCAGCAAGAAACTCGGCGGTCAATCTTTCAAACATTTAAATTTACATTATTTGATTGCAGTCTTGTTTGGAGCTGAAAGGATTTTCAAATCCAAGCATTTTTATCATTCAAATAATCTTCAATTGTGTAATATGCCTTACGTATAAGCATAGTTTTTACACTTAATTTAAACTTTTCTGTAGATAATTCTAATACAGATTGCGGAATTTTATTGTAAAAGCGAGTACCGAGACCAACGAATGAGTTGCTAACTCTGCTGAGTCGCGACGCAGGGATTGCAAGCTTTTTGTGACCTCTGGTATATCTATGATACACATCGAATTTAGTTTGATACATATGAATATTTTTTCGTACGAAAATAATATTACTTTATATATATTGTGACGCTACTGTAAGTATGCCTATTTCCTTGAACTTTTCGCGAAGAGACTCACATTGCCTCATATTATAGATAGCACGTATGGCTCTCTTTTGGGCAACAAAAATCTTTCTAATATCTGCCGCTTTGCCCCACAGCATTATGCCATATGACATGATGCTGTGGGGCAAAAATTAAAAATTGTCTTTTACAAATACTAAATTCCGCTAAATAAATATCCAATATCTAGTTTGAGAGTGTCTTCTTAAACTTCTGGAATTTACGTCGAAACAACAAGATTCGTACTATTTTTGGTAATCGTATCAATTATACTAATAATTGTTATATTAGTGTAAAATATCATTCTGTCAGAGGTTAATAAGTATTGCGATAAGTAAAATTTTAAGACGAAATAATAATCCAAATCAGGAAAGCATTTATTTTACACTATTATTCGGGTTGTTAAAGTTTAGGCTTTTGGCAGGCTGCAGGCTAAGAATATACTATTAATTGTGTTGTATCGAGAAGCACAAGTAAAAACTTTATCCTTTTTTATAAATTCCTAACGGGCAAGTATAGTTGCAGTATAATTATTGCAATATCTTTGGTATCGCTGAGGTTCGTCGTTAACCTTTTCTCTTTATAAATTTTTATAACCTGCAATTTTGCGTTATAGCTTTTCCACAAAAAAACATCTGTGTTTTCATGAGAGAGGTTAACATTGTGTTAACAGAAATATATTTTTTATATGAATTACAAAACTATAAATACTTTAACATTTTAAATTAACAAGCTTTAATATTATATAACCAAACATAAAGCACCGAATGAGTAATGTTACTACCTGTATTGAAACAAGTTGTGTAACGTGAATGTTTATTTCCAAGAAACAATATTATGGTCATTATTTATTACGCTCCTTTTTAATTTCCCCTATCCTCATATTTATTTAACGATCATTCAAAATCTATCTTACATAAAATTTGAAATGGTTTTGATCTCAAATTTGGCCGCTCAATACTAAATGATAATAAAAATGCAATTGGTACTATTTATTTTAAGCATCATCTGCCTTCTTTCTCAGTATAAGTAGATTCTTTAGCCCAAAGGACGCCTGGAAGAAAACGCTAATTAGCGATAAGGCCGCCTATTAGTAACACTTTAACTGGGGGTTTTTTACTATCTATAATTTTTAATTTTATGTGGTGCAATAACGCATATTGTATTTTTTCTAAAAGAATACAATAAAAATGAATTATATTACAGTAATATGGCACTTGATTTTTCATTCCGGAATTCAACCAAGTAATGTCTTTCGTTGAAATGAATCTAGGACGTTTTAGTATTTGTTTTATAGTTGTAAATGTTTGCCATCTTGTACGCGTATTATATAGAAAGGCTATTTTCCTTTACTTCCTGACTGCACGAGAGCTATTAGGTACCGTTAAACTTGTTTATCTAAATGGACGGTAAAACGTAACTTTTGTTAATGACTATATTTAATCGAAAATTTTTTCGTCATTATCACGCCAACGTGACGTGAGCGTAATAGTGTATTAGATATAGGACATAATAACTACATGTATGTTGTGCTCGTTGCTGTGATATGGCATAATGTGATAAATGTGTCAGTGGCGTAGCTCGGAGGGCTAGACGGGGCAGTGCCCCAGAGCCCGCGAGCTCTGGGGGCCGTCAGACCTCACAAACTATAAATTGCACTACCTAATAAAAATTTGCTGGCACCCTTATTGTACCTCACGGAGCACATTTTGCAAGGTTTACAAACCAAGCAGTTTACAGGTGTCATATGCTTCGATGTCGCCAAAGCCTTCGATAAGGTCTGGCACGCAGGCTTAATTTACAAGCTGCTCCAACTAAATATACCAGACCGACTTGTACTCATCTTACGAGAGTACCTGACTAATCGCACCTTTCGATATCGCATAGACGGCACTTTATCGTCTCGCCGCACAATTCGTGCTGGTGTCCCTCAAGGATCTGTACTGGCACCCTTATTGTACTCGCTCTACACGAGTGACATTCCACGGGCGCCTATCAAAGAGCGTACACATCTTGCCCTTTTCGCGGATGACACCGCTGTATTTACCACATCCCGCCGACCTCACGTAATAACTAGACGTCTCCAGAAAGCGGTAGACAGCCTCGGACGCTGGTTCCGCCAATGGAGAATCGAAATAAACCCGGATAAAAGTTCAGCCATGCACTTTATCGGTAATCGCTTTCGATCTCACATAGACACACCTACGGAAATTTCCCTTTACAATACACCGATTCACTGGCAACAGAAAGTCAAGTACCTAGGTGTCACCTTTCAACCTTCCATGACCTTCCACGAGCACATACACATAGTCTGCAATAAGGCTGCGTATGTCATGGGACGACTTTATCCGATGTTATGCAAGAAAAGTAAGATGTCGCTCCGCAACAAAGTGACACTCTACAAAACTTGCATAAGACCAATAATGTCCTATGCGAGCGTTGCGTTTGCGCACGTTTCAAAGGTCAGATTGCTCAGGCTCCAAAGACTACAGAACCGATTTATGCGGACAGCCACTGGTTGTCCGTGCTTCATGCGGAACGTTGACCTCCATAGAGACCTCGATCTCCCTACCATTACTCACCTCTTTAAACGTTTTTCGAAATCTTACTTCGAGAAATCTGAGGTACACCCGAACCCCCTGATTTCAGTTGCTTCTACCTACATCCCAGTTAGGTCCGACCATCGAAAATACAGGCCTCCAAAAAGCGTCCTGTATGACCCCGACGATCAAATAACGATCGCCAACACAGAAACACGTAATACACTCACACAGCGTCTTCGCCGGCGAAGACGAGGTCCCAGTTTTCTGACGGCGGTCGGTCGTGGCTTCTCGCCACACTTCCGACGCCGCAATGACTAATCTAAGTCATACCATGAACCCTCCACTACGCGTCGCCCTAAGCCGTGGTCCGGCCTCACAGGAGGCACCCTTAGGACGACGTTCCCCGACTTAAGTAGAGCTTCTGCGCTCTACTCCCTGCATTTCGCAACTTCGACGATGCTTCTGCGCTCGCCCGTCCCGCCCGGTGACGCTGTAAAAGCCATTAGGGCTAATAGCATACAGTCAGTTCAAAAAAAAAAATCTGTCACAAGGGGAATATAAATAAACCATATTCTTAAACGTGACATTGACATTGATAACATTCACATTAACTTATTTTAAAAAAATACAAATATTTGAATAAAAATCTCCGTATAACATGAATTATGATTGTGTATTACGTGGATTATGACAAATCGTGACTACATCGAATTCAGAACACATCGAATATGGACAAAGAATTTTTTAACAGTTTACTAGTTTATTTTTTACCCCACGATGCTTGGTTAACTAGCTACGCCGCTGGAATGTATGTTAATTTAGGAGCTTCAATACAGAAATCATCTACATATATCTGTTTATAGAAAAATGTAAACTGTCACTTCGCAACAAAGTACCTAACTGAAAGAAGTATCTTCGTCGACTCGCAATACGATGTAGAGCGAATGGTGAGTAGCCAAGAAGCTTTACTAGCGTCGTGGAAGATCTGCATAACAGGGCTGCACGCAGTATAGTGAAAGTGATAAGACCGTGATCAATCATCAATCGTGGGATGCATGGTTACGACCATTCGACATTAATAAACCGCCTCTATGTTCGTTATAGCTATATAACAGAAGTGTAGGTGAAAAACGATATAATAAGCGAGATTGGATATTCATATCTCAGCTTCTTGAAAATTATAACTATAGCATAGTATAGTACTAGACTTCATAGAAGAATAGAATCGGTATGGTGATTTGCAGTCTTTATGAAGATTGACGTTTTACGTGTATAATGTTACAAAAATTATAGAACCGAAAACTGTACACTACGATATGTTATGAATGCGAAAGTCTATCTGTTGGTCTAATATACTTTCGCGGCTAACCGCTGGAGCAATGCTTATTAAAACGGTACCATTTAGACTTATATAAGGGCTAACATATAGGATAAAAAACATAAGTAGTACATAATTAGCTTAAGACTTAATTCGTCGAAAATGGTAATAACGTTATCATAACAGAATTACAAGGCTGGTGTTATTTCGAAAGATGAACTTTTAACTTTATTTATTTAAATTTTGTTCGTTTTCTAACCTTTAGGAAATCTTTAGCCTGCGCATGCAATCAAATTGTAATATGCTCTTTAAGGCGCTGAACAGAGCCAAATAGGCTGACTTTAAACACGTTTTTAACAAAAGCTATAGGGATGACGATTAAAAGAAAAATATATGTTAATATACATCATATCTCAGAGAGAATGTAAGATTTCAAAACATGATTACGATACTTTTTTTCGATAAAAAAAATTGGTAAATAGACCTCTGATTTTTACTTTGATCGTAAATATCTCTAATATTTATCAACAAAAATTGGTAAAATTAATAAGACTAATAAATCATTATAATATAAAGAGAATGTAAGATTTAAATTTTGAATTAATGAAGATATTTCATTCAAATTAAATATTTTTTAGAAAATAGCAAAACTGAAACGAGTCATCGTCTCGCTTCTCTTTTACATCTACGAATATAGACAGTGATCGCTGAGGCGCGCTGCTATACGGACGTGTGTCGCTAGCTGCCGCCTTTTGTGACTATTCCTTGTTGATAATATGTCTTTTTTTAGGTGTTTAGTGATAGTTTCAGCATACTTAGTTTTATAAGATTAATTAGACATAAGTTTTTTAAATAAATTGTACAAAAAAAGTTTGGATAAAATAGTGTACACCTACAATGGGTGTTAAAAAATTAATTTTGTCGCTACGCCGTCGCAGAAATTGTGGGCGTGGCTTATATGCCGAAATCTGAATTTGCGCCAGCTCTGTTCAGCGCCTTAATAGATGCGCCTCGGTTTTATGATGAAAGACCGCAGTATGTGGTAAACGCTATCTACGAGTATGAACAGGGTTGATACCCTATTGTTGAATAGAAAAGATTGCGAAAATATATTTAAAATCAGTGATATCAAACCCTATTTTTTATTGTAAAGAGGAACCTTTATAGTAAAGTAGAATACTAACCAGGACTGAAATGTTTAAATAAACCATAGCTAAATCTATATTAAAGAAAATGTAATTTTAATTTTATATCCAGCATAATAATCAACACGGAACATTTGGTTAGTGTTACCACTAAAATACCTTGCGTATTTTTTATTACACTCTCTTGTGAAGGGTGTGAAATAGGTGCTTAGGGCTATAAAAAACTGGGACTGTAATAAAAGTGCATATAAAGTATTTAAGACTACGACAAAAAAAATAGTTATTACCATAATAGATTGTTTCATGTCGGCCTTGACTTCGTAAAATAAATAAAAATAAAATGTACAAATTTACTTTTCATATAACGTAAGTCATAGTTGTAGCTTATATTAAGGTATTCTAGACATCCGCGGCATCATTTACGATTTATAATAATAGTTCTCCTTGTTTCTTCTAAAAAGTAATCGTTTCACCTTATCACTTGCCCGAACACTTCAAACTTTGTGCTTTTGTATATTTGCTTACTTGCTTAACATTTTTTTTAATCTAAAATAGCAAGTAAGCAAAAGTCTTTTTCGAATAAAACGATTTAATTCTGTTATTATTGTGACTGAGCTGTTGGCGTAGATGACAATGATCCTGCCTTCAGCTTCGCGGGTCGTGGGTTCGATTCCCGCCGAGGGCCAACATTTTCTAAATACAATTTGTTGGTTTTTATCTACTTACAAAACAGAACAGCAGAGAGATTTTGTTTATGTATGTATGTATCTGTACAATGTTGGGTAAATTTTTCATTATAAAACAGAAATATTTTGTAAGACACTTTAATTGGTGATTCATTATATCTTAGACGCTACAAATTTATAGTGAGGACGCCTTAATTGCGATCACTAGTTGTTGGCTAACGCAACAGCTTGAGGCGTACCAGCAACCTTAGCAGTACATAACTTGTGAAGGTTTATTTTAAAATAACTTATTTTTGTATTAATTTAATTCCCATGCTTTATAAAGTAAGTTATGCGGTTCTTATAAATAAACCACCTGGGCCAGCGGCCGCGTGGAAATCAGCGTGTCATAATTATTTTCCAGATTTTAAATTTTAAACATTAAAGTATTGAGAGTTAGAGACATGCTACTTCAGACTTTTTTGTAGTAGTTTTATAGATCTACAATTCTCTAGTATATTACTTTAGCGTATCTCTGCTGGTTTACGCAGCGCACGCGACTAAAGCACCCAGCAAGCAAGTTTTTTAACAACTGCTCGATCTCTTCAACACAATTTACATAATACCGATATGTACTATTTACCTAAACCATCCGGAAGTATTTGACTATCTTTTGGTGAAAACCTTACAAAAATCCGTTCAGTAGATTTTGAGAAAATCGATTACATACAGACAGACAGCTTTTTGGAACTTTGTTTTATAATAAGTATAAGGGACACAGTCTACCGTCTCCAAAGTAAGTAACTTAATACTTGTGTTTTGGGTGACAGTCAACTGGTAAATATATACATATATAATTTTAAATACATACTTAAATACAAATATACACCCAGGCTCGAAGAACCAACAAATTGTTTATAGAAAATGTTCGTCCTCGGCGGGAATCGAACCCGTGACCCGCGGAGCTGAAGGCAGGGTCACTACCTTAGTGCGCTAACGGGCCGCTCTATAAAATATTATAATATAATTAATAAATTAGGATGAAATAATTGCAAGAACAATTTGTTACTAGTTAAAGATAATTAATGGGCGGCTATAGTCCGACCGAAATAATTTCTTGGCATTTAATAATGTAATAAATTTAAGCAACGGCCGTTTACCTTCCTAGTCCTAGACCTCTCTCCGTTTTTCGAGAAGGGTTGGAGCTGAGACCCACTACGCTGCTCCAATATGGATTAGTATGTTACAAATATCCCCTGAAATCTCTCGAGATATGCAGGTTTTCTCGGTTTATTGATGTCTGCCCGGGGTTTGAACCCGTTACCCTCACTAGAGAGTCGCACGGTATCACCGCTGAGCTTTCTATGCAATTTCGTTAATAGCATATCAAATATTATTTATACCTTAACCTCAACCTCTCTTTTTAAATATGGGTGGCCAGTTTGAACGAAAGTAAATGGATATAGTAATTAAAGTAATAACAGATGGTGGACAAATGTAGGTCTGACTTGGCGAAAAAAAGGCAACCTACTTATCGTAATCTGTTACGTGCAAGTTACGTGTATGTCGAGATACCGGTTGGCCACATTTTGTATTTCCAAATATGGAAACGTCTTTAATAATTATTATGAAAAAGCTAGATTTTAAATCAAACCAAAAAATGAATCATCTGTTAACGTTCTACTTTTATATAATAAATATAAAATGCTAATAATGTAATATAAAACGTTTATATTCTTAAATTTAATACTACTAGTTTCTGGAGGCACTAGTTTATCTATATATAAATATATTTATATTTTTTTTAAAGTAAATTTATACCAAAACGGTAGTGACGGTAAACATACTTATAGTATAAATGCGAAAGTCTGTATATCTGTGTCTATTTGAATGTCTTTATGGCCCGTCGGCGCAAGTGGCATTGACCATGCCTTCAGCTGCACCTTTCGCGGGTTTGATTCGCGCTGAGGGTAAAAATTTTCTAAGAATAATTCGTTGGTCCCTCGAGTCCGGGTGTATAAGTGTTTATTGAAAATAATATATGAATATAATTACCACTTGTCCGTCTTCTAAAAGACAAGTATTCTACTTAGTGGACGGACGACCGCGTGTGTAATAATCCGCTTCTGTTACGCTTTATTTTTTAACGATAATGCGAGGTCAATATTGTTGAAATAGTAATCTCATACTAGCCGCCGTGTGATATCCGGCTGATTAGAATAGACCACCCTCAGTTCTTACCGAGGTGTCGTAAAAGGCGACTAAGGTAAGTCGACTCACCGTGTTGTATCCGGCTGAGTAGAATAGACCATCCTCTTTCTTACCGAGGGATCCTAAAATATGCCTAAGGTAAGTTGACGTCAGGCAGGCGGCCGGTCGTGAAAAACGTAGCCAAATCATGTGGCAAAAAATGTTTGTAACATGTTGTGCCGACCCCACTTAGAGTGGGATAAGGGTAGGAGGATGATGAGGATGACGAGTAATCTCATACTAGCTTTTAAAGCTGTCGGACAGGAATGCTTATAAACATATTTTTATATAGCAGGAATTTTACAAACGAACAGATATTTAAATTTAGTAAAGAAATCTATTGTAAAAGATTGTACGCTCAAAAGTTTAATATCACTTGCATATCGCAGGTAACTGAGAGCGAAAGTTTTATATTATTACAAAGGGGTTAAAATTTGTGATTGATACGTGGCTTTGATTCTTAGTCTGTTTAAACTGTAAGGGCTTTTCTAATAAATTTAAAGATAAATTTGTAGCATTTCTTAGTTCTAAGGTTCGATGACTATGTAGTTATGAAAGACAATAGTTTACTATAGTTTCTTTGATTAATAAATTAAAGAAACTGTAGGTGAGTACAATAGTTAGATGTGACCAGCTTTACAGTTAAATCTTACGTATAAAATTCTCGCGTCACAATGTTAGTTATCATACCCCTCTGAAACGGCTTGACCGATTTTAATGAAATTTTGTATATATTCAGTAGGTCTGAGAATCGGCTACTACCTTTTTTTCATACCCTTAAGTGGTAAGTTGTCCACTCTTAACATTTATTTTTGTCAATTTTATCAAAATTTTTATACAATGTAGAAAATACTCTATCTATCAGTCTAGAAATACTCTTAAAATAATTTATATGGCATAACAACAATGGCACGAACAGCTAGTTAAGTATAAATGTATTCACAATTAGGAATGCATGCGTGATGGATAAGTTATATTTTCCTTTTAATTAAAAAAAACTCCGTTTTTGTTTGTAAATTTTTTGTTGAACGGACTTTGTTTTACAGATGTGTCTATAAATTTTTAATTATTGTATTCTTGACGCTATGTCAGCTACAATTTAAAATGTACAAATATGAAGGTAGGAGCTCTTAAAACATATATTTCAATTTAGTCCAGGAGCAAGTATTCAAAGAGTCGTAATAAAAGGTAAAAGTTTCCCTAAGCTGGGAAAAACCTCTTCTCTCCGTTGGTAAGATGGATTGGGTCAAGGATTTACCGCGATGCCCAAATGCCAAATTAGGACGTTACATATCGCAGGAATTATCCAGGGATATGCGAGTTTTCCTCCAATTTTTTATTCATTTATCGTAAGGCGCCACGTAAGGTATAATGAATACCAATGAAGCGCATACATTGTAGAAAACTCACAGAAGCTTGTACGAAGTTTGAACCCACTACCCCTGATAAAAATCACGCGTTCCCGTAGTTCGCAAAATAACAGCTTTGTGTCATTATAAAAATTGAACAATATTTTGCGCCGCTGCTTATTATAAACACAATTATGTTAGAAATTAAAATTATATCCCAACATGAACGACTGAAGAAAGGCAACTCACCTGTATAAAATAATCCGATCAAAACCAACAACGACAAAGCATGCGATTTCATTTTGAATCACTAAAAATAATATCACAGTTGTTCACAGTCTTCAATGGCACTTTCGGGTCGTGGCTGGGACTGTCTACTGCTTACTGAGGCTGGAGAAGGCAAATGGCGTCTCGGATCCGTAGGTTGCATAAGTACTGGCCGCTGTTGATACAGATTATCATTTGGCGGACACCAATACTTTCGCTCCACTTTATTGATATTTACAATGCTTGCCCTCTTTGCGAGTAATTAGTTAAATATGATGACTATTTAGATAATATCTTTAAGAAACAGATGAACTGATTCCTATCTGACTTATTTCAACTTGCGTGAAGATACTGTGCATCCATGTGAAATGCACAATATTATGAACGAGAAAATATGTCTGTGTCTATGTTACCCTTTCAGTGCTACTCCACCCGAGCAATATTGATAAAATTTGGCACAATGAAAGCTTATATACCGGGCTAATGATATATAAAAATATTATATAAAAAAGAACCCGTTATTATATCGGAAATATGAAAAAACACATATTATTTATTCAAGTAAACTTGTAAACAAGTCACTGCTGAAAAATCACAAACTGAAAAATCTTACGCAAAGCTTTGCGATTTTGTCGTGGAGTCTATCTCCTGATGATGCTTCGGTTGCGGGGCGAAACGATTGTTGAGTTTGTGATAGTGAACGTGTGTAGTGCTTGTGTATTGTGGTGGAAGTGGTGGAGGTTTGTGAATGTGTTTTTACGAATCCTGCACGTATCGGGTATAAAAATACGGGTAGTCCACTATACATTTAACACTATATATTTTTTCCATTTACTATATCGCGGATTATAGCAAAATAATTTTATTATTACTTTTGTATTATGGATCTCCGCAAAGTAACGCCTAATTCTATAAATTACAAGTTTTGCTGTTTCGACGTCTGTAAGCTGCCTTATATTTCGAACAGCGTAGGCTGCCGAACTATGATTATTGAGGTTATTTAAACGCTATGTAATATGTATTTCCTCCTGTCTCCTAAGGAAATTATATTTTTTATTCTATATTTAACACCGGTACGAAAAACTTCAATCGTACCATTCATCAATATTGTCTCATATGACGCCTTAAGGCGCTGAACAGAGCTGGCGCAAATTCAGATTTCGGCATATAAGCCACGCCCACAATTTCTGCGACGGCGTAGCGACAAAATTAATTTTTTAACACCCATTGTAGGTGTACACTATTTTATCCAAACTTTTTTTGTACAATTTATTTAAAAAACTTATGTCTAATTAATCTTATAAAACTAAGTATGCTGAAACTGTAACTAAACACCTAAAAAAAGACATATTATCAACAAGGAATAGTCACAAAAGGCGGCAGCTAGCGACACACGTCCGTATAGCAGCGCGCCTCAGCGATCACTGTCTATATTCGTAGATGTAAAAGAGAAGCGAGACGATGACTCGTTTCAGTTTTGCTATTTTCTAAAAAATATTTAATTTGAATGAAATATCTTAATTAATTCAAAATTTAAATCTTACATTCTCTTTATATTATAATGATTTATTAGTCTTATTAATTTTACCAATTTTTGTTGATAAATATTAGAGATATTTACGATCAAAGTAAAAATCAGAGGTCTATTTACCAATTTTTTTTATCGAAAAAAAGTATCGTAATCATGTTTTGAAATCTTACATTCTCTCTGAGATATGATGTATATTAACATATATTTTTCTTTTAATCGTCATCCCTATAGCTTTTGTTAAAAACGTGTTTAAAGTCAGCCTATTTGGCTCTGTTCAGCGCCTTAAAAACAGTCGCAAAAACCAACTTAAACGGACATATTATTTTTAATTGTTTTTTATACTAACTCTACCTGCGGTTTTTCCTGCGTAAATCAAACTCAACATGTAAAAAAAATCAACATAACCAGATATCTTAAAATATATGTAAAAGAGAAACTTTTTATAACACTAACCCAAGGACGTATATATACGCTAGCGGATAACAAAACTCACTACTTAGAAGCGCATCTCGTTTAACAAAATAAACCACTAAAGAGGTTAAGCTTTTTTCGAATTCTTACTTCGAGAAAGCAGAGGTACACCAGAATCCACTTAATATAGTGGATAACACTTAATATAGTGGAACCGTACAATAATAGTGGTTTCGCATTCATTCTTGTTTAAAAGGAGACAAAAAAGAGGGTAATTAACCGATTTATAATGTTTATCGATTATAATACAATTTGTACAATATAGTAATAACCAAATGTAACTAGTTATAATAATTTATTTGAAAAGAGCAACCTCCGAGTTTCTTTTTGGCTCTTATCGGTAGGAACAGCTTTCCGAACCAGCGGTAGATTTTGACGATTCAAAAGCACTTGTTAACAAGTTTACTTGAATAAAGAATATTTTGAATTTATATTTATATTATTATTTATCGATCAATATAGAAAACGATTATTTCTCTATTAAATATTCATCCCTAACTACTACTACAGGTATAGACCATAGACAAATAACTCAAATAGTATAGACCTTAACTACAAAATACAAATTTGGGGGTTAGAATTTAGAAATGTATTGAATGCTATGATAAATGATTAAATGTGTAGTGTAACATTGATAACTTTTCAAAATAACTTGTGGTATTATTATGAACTACTAACACAATACAATTTGAGAATATAAAGATTCCAGGTTAACAGTAAACGACGAAAATGCCCAAGCTAGAGGAGAAACCAAAAGTTCTTCTTGAAGAATTTCGAATAAAGGTTTAGTGCTTTTATTACTTTCTCATTAAAAATTAATATATTTTGTAGAAATAACAGGTTTACGATATTAATTTCAGAATGCTCCTGACGACTATGGAATGGCAGATGAGAAATGGAGTTTTAAAAAATTTGCGAAAAAGTTTCGGATAGTTATTGTTCGTATGGACAGTTTGGAAATGGAATTTGATTTAATAGGTATTCAACCTGCTTTCGCAAATGCGTTCCGGAGATTGATGCTAAGTGAAGTTCCAAGTATGGCCATTGAAAAAGTAATGATAAAAAATAATACCTCCATAATACAAGACGAAGTACTAGCTCATCGATTAGGTTTAATACCGTTAAAAGCTGATCCCAGGCTTTTTGAATATCGCTCGGAAGGTATGCCTCTAGAAGTATGATATATATAAAAGTAATAATGATAAAGTAATGAAAATAAAATGTGATTTTTAACCTAAAAAAAATATTTTTCAGATGCAACAGATGGGACAGAATTTGATACCCTAGAGTTTTCATTAAAGATAAAATGCACAGCAAATAAAACACAACCTAAAGACTCATTCAGAGCAGAAGACTTGTATGAAAATCATAGTGGTATGTTATTACTTAGTATTGTACAACTAATATTTTCAAATTAAATTTTTGGGTATTATAATTACATGATTTAATTTTGTTACAATAAACATTATTATCGTTTTCCTTTATATTTCTAGTATATTCATCATCAATAAAATGGCATCCAATTGGCAATCAAGCATCAGTTCACAAAGAAGCTGAGGTGGGCCCAGTTCACAGTGACATACTTATTTCAAAAATGAGGCCTGGTCATGAATTAGACCTTCACTTAATTGCAGTTAAGGGGGTAGGCAAGGATCATGCAAAATTTTCTCCTGTAGGTTAGTACTGAATTCAAAGGAATGGAAAAATTTCCAATTTTTAAAATTATTTTATTCCTAAATGCTGAAGTTATTGTTTTAAAAACCTCTGTTGCTGATATATTACATTATAAAAGATAATATTATCCAGGTGCATATAAATATTTAGATAAAAAACAATAGAATTTAAGTCTGTTATCCTAACCTAAAACCTATATAGCAGTTTTAAAAATTCCTAGAATTTTTTTCACCTGCTTGTTCAGGTTTGTTCCCCAGCTCCTATATAGTTATCATGTATGAATGTATTCTGCAAGACTA
Source organism: Morpho deidamia (assembly GCA_947086505.1). NCBI lineage: Eukaryota > Metazoa > Arthropoda > Insecta > Lepidoptera > Nymphalidae > Morpho > Morpho deidamia. The sequence goes on from CAMTZC010000003.1 coordinate 6,354,739, forward strand.
CATAGTGTAAAAAAATAGCACTTACTAATTGAATTTACATTTTTTTTTAACTTTTATTCTTAGAAACTGTCTTTTTTTTAAAATGAAATCTAAAAAAATTAAAATAATAAAACAATTTTATTGATGTCAACAACAAATATAGTACATTTTGTAATTTTATCACTCTCACTTAAAATAAAAGATTTTGTTTAGCAATTATTTATTTATATTTATAACTTAAAACTGAGTTTCTATCATTTTTAGCTACAGCCTCTTATCGATTGCTCCCAGAGATAAAATTGACTAAGGAAGTCATTGGAAGTGAAGCATCACTATTGCAGAGTTGTTTTTCTCCATGTGTCATTGGACTTGACTCGGATGGTCGAGCATTTGTAAGAGATGCTAGATATGACAGCTGTAGCAGAAATGTATTCAGATATGACTGTATAAAAGATGCTGTCATACTTAGCAGGATACGGGATCATTTTATATGTATGTTTAGATATTTTCTTATTATTTTTACAATTCATTATGCTCTAAGTTCTTATATTTATTTCCAAAGAGAGAGTAGTACAGTAGTATCCACCAGGCTTACAATGATAATCTAGAAATAAAAAAAAAACGATTTTTAAAGTCACTTCAACATATATAATCGCATGATGCATGAATCACATTATTAGAAAAAAGTTTTAATATAATTGTATTCTTCCAGTTAATGTGGAGTCAGTCGGAGCAATGCTACCAAATGTGATATTTATAGAAGCTGTTAAAATACTCAGAAACAAATGTAAATTTCTGTTGGATGAATTAAACAACTTTTAAGAGTAACACTGATTGAATTGTCTTATTGAAAATATGAAACAATCTATCTGATAAATTCTTAAGGCTTTATATCAAATATAAAGCTATTAGCCAACCTGCACTAGGTTCACAAGGAATATTGTGCTCTGAGTGAGATCATCCATTAATTAATTTTTGAATGCTTAAGTGATTATTTTACAAACACTCCTATGATATTCTATTAATTTATAGGGTGTAACTCATCAAAATGTTAAGCATGAAAACTTTACATAAGTAACTAAGATGTTTAACACTTTTACGTCGTCGTGGCTCACCAGGGGGCCACACCCGACTATTCTGTGAGACAGCAAGTCGAAGACGCTTTGAACTATTGTAACCTCGCATTAAGCGCGTTGACGAGAGGAGTGCGAGCAGACAGTCGCCTCACGGCTCACACGAAAACCCGTAAATGTTCGACCGTGTACAGACGTGTGTTCACGGCGGGTTGTGATTAAGATCATGTATCATCTATGATTAAGACCAATACTGTAACTAAATAGCAATTACATTTACGCATTACACGTCACCATTTTCTGAGATGTAATAATGGCTCTCATAATATATAAATTAATCGTGCGTAAATCGCTTATAAATCTGTCTTCGAAAAAACCGCATTACAATTTATTAAATGGTTTTTGAGTTAATCGCGTATAGACTACACGGGGGACGTTTTTATATAAAATCTAGTGATAACTTTCTGTCCTCGACTTTATCTTCGTAGTATTGAAATATAATCGTATAAGTATTGAAATAAAAGCTTTCTGTATTAATTCAGTAGATAAACCATCTTCCGATACGCTATTTTTGGATGATTGAGTTACAAACATACAGACCTCTTATTTATATTGTTATATACTTAGATAAATGCATGGCTAAAACGTGAAATTATAAATAAATAATTCAAATCTTGATATCAGAAGAAACTTTTGTAAAATAAAAAGTAATAGTTTTTTATTAATCTAAATTAAATTAATTGTTGATTAGGTAGTGGAATTTTTAAAATATTCATGATTGTCAATTGATTTACTCGAAATTTAGAACATTTCTAAAAGATATATATATACAAAAAAAAAAAACTAAGCGCCCCACGTTTTTTCTTAATAATACTAATACTTGACGATTTAAAAGTGCTTGTAAAACCTACTTGAATAAAGTTTATTTTGATTTGAATTGATTTAGCCATTAAGAAATATTTTCTCATTTTAGTTCGCTACTATAGATTGATGAAATTAATATAAAGCATGTAGTTACAAACGATATTTGTCTTTGGCACATTATTTGTATTTTATATCTGTTTCTGTACTGTGTTAAAAGCTGTGATTGTTTTTATCTTTTGAGGAAATAATTTATAAAATACTTTTGTTTTGTAACGTTGTAGAATCGATTATTTATTGTTTTTAATTAAATAACCACAATGGGTAGTTTAGACAAGGGTATTTTAACGGGATTTATATGTAGATTGTGTTCTGAAATGCATCGTGTTGTTCTTCATATTTATGGTGAAGAAGGCATAAGATTATGTATATCGGAAAAAATTAATAGATATTTATCAATAAACGTTAGTTCAATAAATTTTTTTTACAATTTTTAAATACGAATATAAGATAAATTGATAAGTATTGTTTTTTTAGGTGTCTCGTTCTGATCCACTGCCTAAAACTATATGCAAAAACTGCTTGGAGCGTTTGGAAAATCAACATAGGCTAGTAATGCGTATTGAACAAGCAGCAAATATGCTAAAGGGTCAAAGGCGGGCTCGTGTTGGACGCGGGTGTTATGTTAGCATGTGTGACAATTCAAATGGTCCATCTCATCCTCCTATACCTAAATAAATCCTTATATAACTACCAATAATATTTGTAATTAAGTTAGCGAATATATTTAACTTAAATTATACAACAAAGACTCATATAATTAATCCATTGTATGATAAAATAAAAAGTAAAAAACATTTCCAAATAGAAAAAAATCAAGTATAATATAAGCATTTAAAGGCTATTATCACAATTTCGTAGTGTAAGAATTGGTTATTTTCTTATGAAATTATGCCTTGTGAAGATGTGCAAGTGATTTGATGTAAATATTTGATATATGTATATATTTTAAACTAGATAATATGTTAATGTTCTTTGTTTTCTTCAATATTTATTCCTATTATTACTTTTTCTCAAGGTACTTGTAACTTAATACCAACACTCATCTAAATTGCTACAATATTAACATCTACATTTCATTTTTAAAGTGGATACAATTATCTCTTTATGAACATTTTTGCAAGTTAAATTGAAAAATAATGTATAATTTTGAAACAAAAATTACAAATTGAGCTTTTAACATTATTTAACCTAGTATATCTACACTACATTAAAAAAAATTTTTTTTCATTATATTTAAAATTTAGTCGTAATTATGTATGTTTCAATATTTATAAATTACACTGTTAATTATAATATACTTAATAAATTCTCTTTTTACATTAATTAGGCATATATTTTTTTATTTCAAAGTTTTATCAAATCCACCAGTGTCAGGTTTATATTAGTTTTTATTACAAATATAAAACTAATTCTTCATATAAAATAGTCTTCTCCAAAGAGACTCTTTAATTTTGAGTCTCTTTAATTTTATACTGAAATTACTACTACTTTCGTATATTGGATAAATAAGTATATTTATGCAATCTAAATAAATAAATAAAAAATGTGATAATAACAAAGTTTATTACACCTATCGCTATATATAATACTAGGAATGCCCTGCTGTTTCACCTGTGTACACACCAATCTCGTAGTAGAAAGTCTACTAAGTTGGACTATAGATTTATTTTTGAAAATTAAAAGTTTTGCCCTAATTTATTCATACTTATGCAAAAGAAATTTTAACTGAAAATTTAATTCTTTTAAAAGGTATAGCTGTATCCGTGGCTATCATTGGTATCCTCTGAATCAGAGCCTACTCACCAGTTGCAGGCCCTGTTATAATGATTGCTACATTGAATTTGTTATGGCATTATTTGCTTCAGATTGTCATTTTAAATATGTTACATCTTTTAATTGGAATGTCCGATTTTAATAATTTAAAAGGTATTTTACAAGTATTGAAACAGTTTTTAATTAAATTTAAAGGGATAAGGATTAATACGGAGATATGAATAATATTTTATTATTTTTGGCCTTTTTACAATGTATCCTATAACATATGATATCAAGGACTTTTTTGTAGATATTGATACATTCTATAATACCGTAGAATTATATTTTATTAGAGATACCTATTTAAAAAAAAATGTAATATAGTCTATGTTGCTCAGTGAGATGCAGCTTTCCAATGGTGAAATAATTTTTTAAATCAGTCCAGTAGTTTTTATGTGAAACATAACAAGTATACATAAAAATCTTTCCTCTTTATAATATTAGTATAGATAAACACTATTAATGTAAAAATAAAAACTAGTATCATCACAATGAGTTGTTCAGACAAAAGTCATTAGATATGATTCTAGGTAATAGCTGCGTGTGTGTTTCAGTAACGATTGTGTTTATGTGGATATTACATCATATATATATATTTGATGATTTCTTAATTTAAGCCAAAATTGGTCCTTTTTATTACTTGAATGTATACAACAACTTTTAATTTATATACTTAACAAACTTTTGCTTATCTCTGCTAGTTTACGCAGCGCACGCGCCTAAAGCTTCTAGAAAGCAAGTTTCTTAACAGCTGGGCGATCTCTTCAACTCAATTTACATAATATTGATACTATTTACCTAAACCATCCGAAAGTATTGGACTATCTTTAGGTGAAAACCGTAAAAAAAACCGTTCCGTAGATTTTGAGAACATAGATTACATACAGACAGACAACTGTTTCGGACTTATTAATATGTTTTATAATAAGTATAGATTATGTAGGTAGAAGCATTTATGAAATTAAATTTAGGTGTGTTAAGAATATGCACTTTATATAATATAACATTACAAAGAATTAAAAAAAAATTATTGCACAATACCACCGGTTAATAAATTATCGATTCGAGAAGCATTTTTATGTATTACAATTTTAAGGTCATTAATTTTATAATGTTTCTCCGCTATGTCCATGTCCAACTTCTTTATTTTAGCATAAAGAGGCAACAAATATTCCTCATTTGCGCTGAAATTAAAATTATTTAAGCATTAAATTTACAAAATTCAACTTATATCTATGGAGAAAAAGTATAGAAAAAAACTAAAACTTTAATATGGCCTCTTTAAAAGGAATGATAAAAAGATTTACGTAAGTAAAAACATAAAAAAAGAGATCTCAAAATAAAGTATTTCTCAGCTTAGTCCTTGACCAATAATACTAAAGCTCGCCACTATCATAAGCGAATAATAATCGTGGAAATTGTACCTTTTATTAAAATGTATTAACGCACGACTCGCGCGCACATTCAAAAGTATTTTAAATACTCCACTCAAATACACCAAGACAACATTACTGTTTTTTAATTTGAGGTAAGTAAAAAAATTACCAATATATTGCCATCAGATTTTATTTTTATCGAATTTCCGTTTTCTTCTTTTTTAATCAAAAAGATATTATAGAAACTAGTTAGAGTTATTATTGTTTACAAATTGTTAAATCAATTAATACATTTAAACAGAATGTCGACACACAATAATGTACTTAAGGAATTTTACTTTTATGAAGAAATGAAACTTTGTTGTATTGTTATCGTTCATTCCAACCAACGGAATTAGGTATCGGATACAAGAATGATTTGGAAACCCAGCTAATATGATAGCTATAAAAATGAGCAATTATATTGCGGGCAAATATATTTGTGAATGTAGTGGTGAGTTTACGAATGACACCTATAAAAAACCAACGAATACTTAAATATAACGACTAACATATTTTGTTTTAATAACTCTTTTGAAGCATTTTCATAAGCTGTTGTCCATTGATTTAGTTCTTGACGCATTACTTCAACATCTTCCTGAATATGATCGAGTAATTTTCCTAGAGGATTAGCTATTCTAGATAGAGCCTGCACATTAAATCTTATTAAATCTATTTCTTGGTTTACCAAATCTCTAGTTTTTTGAGCGCCAAATTGCCATTCCTAAAAACAAGATAGTTATAATTTATATGCTGATATCGTATTGCATTCGATTTTTTGTCCATATTCTATATAGCTATCTATAGTTAATGCGTAAGCGTATTATTGTTAAGTTTGAAAAAACAATAAGCGTAAGCTATTTTATATAAATAAACAATAACAAAAATATAATTACAATTTCCGTTTTGCCTGCAGCATGTGTAAATTCTTTTTGAGCATTTAATATTTGTTGCACTAAATGACCATGTTGCTCAGTGAGCACTTGCAGTCCATTTTGTTTTTCTTTCTGGGTATCCCCTAAGGTATCTGAATTATCTATTATCACAATACCAGATTCATCGTCCTACAATTCAAAGAAGATATTTTAATCACATTAAAAGACCAAATATGTAGGTAACATAGTGAACGGAGTACCTCGTCTTTTGACGTATTTTCTGCTATAATATTTACTTTTATAGCCACAATGTTTTCTACACTAGTTATAATGTTGTCATTTTTTTCTCTAAGTCTTGGTGCACTTGGTCTCGAAGAAGACGGTCTTACACTTAAAGGTCTCTTCATAATAGATGGATCTAAATTTTTTTGTTCAGTTCTATTTTTATGATCTTCATCAAAATTGTTCTTTTCGGGAATTGTTAGCACATTTTCAATTTCTGTTGTCAATGGATACTTGGATTGTTGCTCCTCACTTTTTATAGTTGTGATTTTTTTCTTATGTTCGTATTCATTATCGTGCTGGTTTTCTGAGTCTAGTACAATACTGTCGGTAGTAATTTTATTTTCCTGAATAATGTTAAGTTCAATCGTATTAAGTTCTGTTTTATGTTCATAATCTTCTCCAGATCCAGATGATTCTTGTGGATTGCCATTATTACAATCAACATTGATGTCAGTGTTACAATCAACATTAGCCTCTGGATTTGAATCTTTGTTATCGTGACTATGAATATTGGTTAAGTCTGAATGTTCATTAACAAGCTCGACGTTTACAGGTTTTTCTATAGGGTCAATGTTTGTATCTTTCGTAGCATTTGTTAGTGTTGTATTATTATTTTTATTTATGTGTTTATCTTTTACTGAAATCTTTTTCGTTATACCTTTCGATGACTGTGAAGACTTCTTGGGTGGTAATTCTCTTTTAACAACAATATTATCTTTTTGTCTAACTTTAGAGGTACTGGTACTACTTTTGTCACTCTTTATTAATTTATCACTCGATTTAGCACTTATTTTTTTTGAGTCTTTACTTTTATTAAAAGGTTTTATTTCATCTTTGGGTTTTTTGTCACCGGATTCACTGAATTTATGAGATTCCTTAAAAAGCTTTACAGCTTCATCTGACGACAGATTGTTATCTAACGCTGAAGCAAGATATTGCAAAAGTTCATTTGTTTTATCTGGTTCTTGACCAGCTATTATTTTTGATGGCTTTACTGGTAAAGATTTTCCTGTTGTTATACCTGCAATCAATATAAGAGTTAGATTGCTTTTAGTATATAAGGAATGGATATATAAAAAAACTACTTCCAAAAAAATTTAACCATTATTGGAACTAGCAATTTGAAGTATTTACAAACAATTACTCACTTATGATGGATATAACTTTATTTAGAAATAATATTTTACTTTCTCTATCTTTCACGTTGTCTGAAATTAGCTCTTCTTCTTCAAATACACCGTTAAAAAATCCCGTACTTTTCAGTACCTATAACAAATACTTATAAATCTTAATAATTGTGTTATATGCTGTATGTGCTCAATTATACATACGTACCGTTGTTACTATATCGTGTAGAAACCTAAACGGCGGTTTCTTCAGCAACTTTTCAGTTAAAGGAGGTCGTTTTACATATTTGCCAAGTGATATTTGAGTGGCTTTTATGATATCCAAATTGAATTCTTCGTCCATTGTACATATCAGATCAGATTATGCTTTCAAGAATTTCCCAGAAACGAAGTTAGATATTTCTTGTTTACATAACTATTATTTGAACTACTTTATCTCAATTTCTACCTAAAACACCATACAAGTGTATTTATATTAGATATGAAAGTATAGTTGGTTGACATTTTGCACATTCATCGGTTTCCATAGTAACTGCCATTTCATAAAAGCGACATCAGAAATACCAAACTAGGAGATTAAACTACCGAAGAAATTGTTCACCGATAGTATGGTGTAATTATCAATTTATTTTATTTATTATTATGTGTATTAATTTAAAATGAACAGTCAAGAATTGACTATTTTGCATAAGTAGATGCTATAGGTATAAATCGATCTGCAATAAATATAATAATAATAAATGAATGAGTGATGCAATCTCTAATCGCGGAATGTAGCATATTAACAAATATAAAGATAATTACACATGCGGTCGTCTATCCCCATAATAGACAACTGATAAATATACTGATAGGATAAGTATCCCTAGTAATATTATAAATGCCGTTGTACGTTTCCTGCAAATTCAACAGGAATATGATGACATTAAAAACGCCATCTATTATCAAAATAATAAGTTTTTTCTATTCACAATGTGTCAAAGTTTATTACCCCCCCCCCGGACCAGATATCCGTGAGGTCACCTAGGTGACCTGGGCCCACAGGCCCGTACACCGTCCAGATCACAAGCCTACTCGGACCAGCTCGGACAAGGAAGTTCGCCTTGAGGCCCGTACCCGGCCACCCTTAGGGTTAGCGAAATCACCCTGCTGAGTGCTGTCAAAGATTATTAATATTTAATATATTAAAAGCTTGGAATCGAGTCCTTTAGGGCCAAGTCAAATCTGTAATTTAAAAGAGGTCCGTTTTCAGAGATTTTCAGAGGTAAATAGTTTTCATATATTTTGGTTTCTGTTTAGTGGATAAATTTAACATAGCTATAACAATGTATAAACAGATATACCGAAAGGTGCAGTTGCTCGCTGAAAGAGGTTTTCAGATTTTTTACGGTTTTGTTAAAATGTTTTTCAGGGCAAACATTTGCTAGTAAGCAGTAATAGCATGAAGGAAACCATAATTTACGTTTCGAGTAGTGGAACCATTGCAATAGGAACTACAATTTAAAACACCCGGATCGATCTGATTTATATTATGGACATATTTGAAGGGTTGGAATATGACAGAAGCTACTGTTTATTCCAGGACTACAGTCCACGTGAACGAAGTTGCGGGTAAAAGCTAGCTATATCAAATATGTTATAATATGACTTGATACGCTATTGGTCAAAGTGTACTACCATAAAAAATATTTTCATCGGTATGTCATCAACAAGCGATTTATAGAAGCAGGCGTTACTTTGCGGAATTCCATATCACAGAAATTATGACAAAACTACTTTGCTATAATTCTCTCGGGTTAAGCGAATGCATGCAAAGCTAATGTGTATGAATCAGGCAAAATTCATGTCCCTTACACATGCAGGACAAGTCACTACAAGCATCCCAAGACGCCTCCACCAGCAATAATGTACACAAGCAATTCACACAACCATCACCAAAATTTCGACGATTATAGCAAAGTAGTTTTGTTATAGTTTCTGTCATTAACAAACATTTTCTTATATATAAGTTATAGAATGCAAGAAATTAGGAAACATATTTCCATGTAAATAAAGTAGTTTTCCAAAGAACTATACAACCAATGTTCCGACTTGTCCCAACAAATTATGAGAGGAAAGATGCAACTCGTATACTTGTCTTTGTCTAATCACACTTATAAAACAGAGACGATAAGTCTCATTTGCTTTCCCTTTATTCTAATAGGGCACTTTTTAGGCTGGCTTCCCTACTCTAGTAAAATTACTCTATGGGCAGTGTGAACGTGGCTATCGTTTGACATTACGATTTGGCAATGTTCATAGACTACTAACTGAATCATCTAGTAATGTTCAATGCTGATTTTGTTACTCGTCTATGGTAATGTATGTCGAGTCAATTACTTTAAAATGTTTCAATTTATGCTGCTGTTGAAAATAAAATAAACCTTATTTCTAAACCTATAATTTTCAATCTTGTAAAGCACAAAAATTAATACTAAATATTTGTAATATATGAACTTTCATCCATTCTCATAGGGTTTTTTTTACAATGAAAATTTTATGATTATTATACAGTTACGTTACGTGGCTGTTAAGAAGTTTTTTAAGTGTTATCATTGCCGTCAGCCATATTTATTTGTATGTTAACTCTAGTTTAACTGCGCCTGAGTGAAAGTAATATCAATTTATTTGTGAGTTCACTTGTAAAGGTGAACTAAATGTATAAGAAAGGAGCAAAAACTAAATGAAATGTTTTTTTACAGGATGCCTCCTAAAACTAAAAGATTAGGACGGCCTCCGGGCTCTAAGAATAAGAAGACAATTAAGACTGAAGATGGTTCCGTGACGTATGTCATTAATCAAGAGTGTGTATTTTGTAAAAAATCTTTCGAATCTCCTCAGATTTTAAAACGTCATCTGCAATGTTGCCGGCAATCAGTATTGCAATCTAAAGAAAACGATGAAAAGGTATTGGTAATTTTAATATTCTTCAAGTGATTTAACAATGTTTTTTTATGTCCATGACATGTTTTTTTTAAATCTTACAGACCTCATACAACTGCACTAAGTGTAATAAAAAGTTTAAATTAAAGAATAGCTATATAAATCACCTTGAAAATGAGCATTCAAAATCTCCAGGCAGTGTTAAATGTAAACAGTGTTCTGTTGTGTGCCCAAGCAATCAAGTGTTGGCTAAACATGTAGAGTTAATTCATCAAAGAGAAATATTTGAATGTGAATACTGTGATACAAAATTTGTAAGGCGCTCTCATGTAGCAAGACACAAATTACAAAAAGGTTGTGATGGCCGCAATATTAATTCATTCCCATGTGAAGTAAGTATTTTAATCTTAATATGATTGTTTTTTATTGTATTTGTTGATGTCTGATTTTGTTTGAATATTTTTTCCACACTGTCAAGTGAACACACAACATTGATGGTAGTTGACATATTAACTGGGTTTGATTTGTAAAGTTAACAATATTTAAGTGATCATACCATATTCGAGTATATTATAAGGTTAACCTAAATGCCTATACCATATATTACCATGTTGTATATATAAGAAGAATTATGTTGTTTTATTTATTTTCTTTCAATAAAATTATACAGTTATTTAAAACCATAATTTTTTTAATCTTCTAGATTTGTAATGCTGTATTCACACGGAAAGATAACCTGATGGTTCATCTAAGATTGCAGCACATAGCCAAATATAGCTTTAGCTGTAAGCATTGTGAATATCGCACTAGAAACTTTTCTAAGTTAATAATTCACACACAGAGGTATCATATGGGTAAGGATCAAATTTCTTGATAATATATTATTTTAAATGTATAACAGAACTTGCTGAACTTGATTCATGTCAACTTCTAAATATTTTATTTTATGTTATTTATGTAACATAGAATGTAAATATTAGAAAGTATGTTTATTGATTATATCATGTAGTAACCGTCTTGTGCATCATTCTCAACCTTTCTTTTCTTTATTTCTTACTGTAGAGGTTGTCTGTAAGAGATCACTCTTAGTGATAAGACCGCCTTTGCACTTCTGTACGTTTTCCTGTTCTCTATTTCTTTTGTCTTGTATTTCCTATGTATTTGATGTGCAATAAAGAGTATTATCATTATTATTCTAATGTTATGAAAACTATTTTTATAAGATCAACAGTATTTTCTTAATCCTGTATGTTGTGTTAGTCTAGAGTTGAAGGGTTTATTGTACTTAACTGTGCCACATAATTATTACAAGTCAAAAACATTCATACCTAAACATGGACACAGTACTTTTAAATGATTTAAGTTATATGCTTGTTTACTTTTTATATACATATAGTTTTCAACTGAGGATAAAATTGAATTTTCTTTCATTGTCAGTTGGATAATCATAATGTGAGCCTGTTACATTTTATTATTTAGAACTATGTATGCCTAGGTATTTGTTCCCTCTCCTGTTGGAATAAAAGAATTTTCTAGTATCTAATAAACTTATAGATGGACAAATAGGTCAAGAAGGTATGAAAATTTATATGGACTAACATAACATATCTATAAAAAAAATTGATAAGAATATACAATAGATAGCTGTAGAATTTGTATATTTATTTTTATATTCTTCAAATAGTCCTAGCAATAGCTTGTAGCTGTACTGAGTTTTATAGATAAAGGCAACTGTTGTCTTTTTCTATTTTATTAAATGTAATATAAAGTTAAAGTTATTTGGCATGAATTTTGTATGTCTGATGGTCTACACAAACACTGTGTGGATCATGAGACTAAAGAACTTGTTAAACTTGCATAAGCAAGCATATTAATATATGTGGGTATCATAATAAATTTAAATATATTTTTGAATGACAGAAAATAAACATCTTGAATGTGATCTGTGTGGAAAAATAACTGGTTCACGAGCAGCTATGAGTAAACACTTGGAAATACATGGCGAAAAGAAATATGCTTGTGATGTGGTAAGTCAAAAATAATTAGAAAGCTAAACTAAGTGTCTAAAAATTGGAATATTTAAACTAAAAATTTAAAATAACAAATAATATTATTATTATTGTGAATAAATAAATATATGGGATACTTATACATATGATTGTCCATCCCCAAAGTAAGTAATTTAATACTTGTGTTATGGCTGACAGACAACTGGTAAATATACTAAATATATAATTTTAAATACATACTTAAAAACAAATATACACCCAGGCTCAAAGAACCAACAAATTGTTTACATAAAATGTGGCCCTTGGCGGGAATCGAACCTGCAACCCGCAGAGCTGAAGGCAGGGTCACTACCCACTGCGCCAACGGGTCAGTTGAAAAGAGTAGGGTACTTTTTACTGTTTTTTTCATTTAAACAAACTCACCTACAAAAAAAATTGCTGTATAAAAAAGATCTTACAAAAATTTAGGTGATGTGATCACTAAGTATGATATTTAATATTTAATATATGCTTTATGATAAAGGAACTTTATGATTTAAACTGTGGTACCCAGTAGAAAAAGAAATAAAAAAGCGAAGCTCGTTTATATTACGAATGTTTATTTAAATATATCGTCCATGGGCTGCAATAGTGGCATATTTCAGAAAATCATGTCTTAAGATAAATGAGTTTAAAAATTTTTATTGCTAAGGAATATGCAAAAAAATCTATAGTTTGCTTAAACGATCGGCCTGATATAGAATAATAAGTTCTGCCGGTATTGCTTCTGAAAATTAACATTTACACATATTCGTAGTCCTAAACAGGTGTTGTTTGCGTTGTGCGCTGTTCGCAGTCCATAAGCGATATAATAATATGTACATATACTTTGTCATTGTAATAAAAAATATTGTGTAACGAATAATAATAAAATATATCTTCTCATACAAAGCCGCTAGTGGGACAGAAATGGTGAGTTCAAAGAAGTTTATATCAAAAAAAGGTTTATGATTATTAAAGAGACATGAAATACAATAGTGAAACGAGCCCAGAAGGTCTTGGATCGTAACATCTTCACTTTCTCACCATTAAACTTGTATTGATTTCCTATTCGCTTTCAGCTTGACTTCACTAAACGACTCAAAAATACACTTTAACTAGAAATCACGTTAACGACGACAATCGACAGACTCTCGACAGAATCCCAACAGAATCTCCCTAATTATGTCAAGTTTCACTATTTAAGGCGATCCCCAGTCACATGAAAAGTCCCTTCCCTCGCTAATCACTCAAGAACCCCGCATCCCGTATTAACAACAACACAGACTGTCATTTGACTATATCCTATTCCAAAATTTTTAGTGTCTGTTACAATAGTGTAAAGGATTTTATTACAACATTGTGATTTCTAAGTTTCATTACTCATACAAAAGTAATAATAAAATTATTTTGCTATAATCCGCGATACAGTAAATAGAAAATATATATAGTGTTTAATGTATAGTGGACTATCAGTATTTTCATACCCGATACGTGCAGGATTCGATAAAAACACATGCACAAACCTCCACCACTTCCACCACAATACACAAGCACTACACAGGTTCACTATCACAAACTCAATAATCGACTCGATAGACTCCACGACAAAATCGCAAAGTGTCGTGGAGTCTATCTCCTGATGATGCTTCGGTTGCGGGGCGAAACGATTGTTGAGTTTGTGATAGTGAACCTGTGTAGTGCTTGTGTATTGTGGTGGAAGTGGTGGTTTGTGCATGTGTTTTTACGAATCCTGCACGTATCGGGTATGAAAATACTGATAGTCCACTATACATTAAACACTATATATATTTTCTATTTACTGTATCGCGGATTATAGCAAAATAATTTTATTATTACTTTTGTATTATGGATCTCCGAAAAGTAACGCCTAATTCTATAAATTATTTCATTACTCATGTTTGTAATCCGAATCACTGGAAAAAACTCAGTATAATTTTGTAGCGTCTAAGGCAAAATATATCACAATTGATTTTTGATATTTCGTACAGTGCGGCTACAACACGTTCACCATAGAAGTGATGCGTCGCCATGTGTTAACTCACGTTCCTGACAAGCCGCACAAGTGTCCTCTCTGCAACCGCTCCTACATTCAGAAAGTGCAGCTACAGCGCCATATGAAGACACATTCTGGAAATAGCTGTGCCACTTGCGGAGATTCCTTTAAAACGGAAGCTAAGTAATGTTATTTACCTTTCTTATTAATCTAAAAAACACTATACAGGTTGTACCGTAAAGAACGGATAACCTTGTAACATCTGATCATCATCATGGCAGTAATGCTAGCCGAATAGATTTGGCTCATCGACAACTGTGCGAAGTTTCGTGACTAAAATATTCATTTCGGTGACAAATTTAAAATATATTGTCTTCGGGACTCCGTGCAGTTTATTTTATGCATTTACGTTACACAGGAAGTAATTTTTATGTGACGTGCGAGTCCACTACTGTAATCAATTTATTTCACTTTGTAATTATATCGTTTAAGATAAGTAATTACCTACATTTTTTCACAGATCATCAAAATTATACTTTATAGGATATGAATCTCGACAATGACACATAAACCTTGCTATTTGTAAGGAGTTCTATATTAAAGTCAGAGCACGTGACCTTTACCTCACGAGTTCAAGGGTTCAATCCCCAATTAGGGCTTTTTAGTTTTAATAAAAAACTTGTGACGGTTTGATGTTTACAATTATATCATCATTCCCCAGCCCTTATCCCACTCTAAGTGGGGTCGGCACATGTTACAAACATGTTGTCACATGATTTGGCTAAGTATTTTACAACCGGCCGCCTGCCTCCCTTACATCTGATAGTCGATATATTCACGATTCAAACTGAATAGATTATTATATTAAAATAAGATTTATAAATTTCAGATTAATTATGCATGAAAGAGAACATAAAGGCGAAACAAAATTGATATGTCCTTTCGAAAAGTGTCTGCATTCCAAAACTGAGCTTACTAGTGAAGAAAGTCTCGAAAATCATGTAAAAATGCATTTGGAGTTCAAAGGTGAGGCAGAAAGTTATACTCATTAGTAGTTACATAACAATTAACATGGAAAATATTTTTAAAATAATTTAATATAGGTATATTAATTTACTTAGATGATCTAAAATCTTCTTTGTTTACACTTAAAAAAATATTAATAAAGTAATTACGCATTACGAAATTTTATGCCTTTAATACGCATAAAAGCCTTAAATAAATATTTAGTACAGTATATTGTACTGTACTAAAATACGTTTAAAATAATAAATGAGTTGTATATTAGATCTTTATATACTTATATATATAAATAAACCTTTTTTGCACTCCTGCAAGCCATTCATTGAGAAATTGAATTGAAGAGCTTATAGAGATATAATTTAAAGAGTTATTGCACATTTTATTGCTTATTTAACTAACCATATTTTCTTATTTTTATTAAGTTCCTTATTTTTTTTAATTCTGTTAAATCTTAATATCCTTTGTATATAATCTATTTGTAATATCTGGGAAGGTGTGGGAGCTCCGCGGTACAGGTTTATATAAACTTCAGTGTTAAGGAGTGCTTAGCAAATACTTTGCTTGTAACATTATTTGCGGAATAAATATTTTATTTACTTATTATAGTGATATCATTGTTAGATATTGTCAGATATCATACGGTGACTCGGTATAACGTGTATAATTGTTAGACATAAATTATATATTATAAATAAATACATTAATATGCATAGAATAATAATGAGGAAGTATTTTGTCTACAATATTATGTTATCTGTCATTTGGTGGGTAGAGGAATAAAACCGAATGAATGAGGGTAAAATATTGTGACCCGAGTCTTGTTCGCGAGCGACATTCAACAGTTAAGTCAGTCCAATACCACCTCTCAAGGTGTCCATACTTTTTAAAGTGCTGTGACGTTGTGTGTTGATTTGGTTACCGATATTGAGTATTTCGTGTTGTTAGAATCTAACGTCAAATAGCTAATATTCGCGATAAGAGCAACCATTGAGTTTCTTGCCAGTTCTTCTCAGTGAAGGACAGCGTTCCGAACTGGTGGTAGAATCGACCTTTTTTTTTATACAGGAAAGAACCCCTTATGGGTACCACCGCCCGACGGGGACGAGCGGTGGTTATGTCGGACTCGCACCGACTAAAACAACCTGTATGCTCCACCACGCTGCTGGTGGCGGGTGCAGGGTGCCTTATTTGACCCCACTCCCGCCAGCAGCAACTCTGAACCCCAGAGTGCGCCACCTCTGGGTCGGGGCCTATCTAAAAGTGACCCTTCCCTCCGCTGGACGATGCATCGGGAGAGGTAGAATCGAACTGGCTTAAAGATTCCAAATTATTATTAAATTAACCTGTCAATACTTGATTAGCGTGTCCGATAGGTTATAGTTGTACGGTTATCTGTTGGTGACGTATTATTTGGTAACATTTTCTATGAGAGAACGTTAGAATTGAGTCGAATCCCGGCCGTAGCTAACATCATTGAATTTTATAGCGTACGAATGCGAGATATGCAATAAACGCTTCAGCAGCGACGCTAACGTGCGACGCCATTTGGCCACGCACGCCTTGGAACGTCCGCGCCGCTGCATGTACTGCGTGACGGCGCGGGCATACGTGCGCGGGGAGCACCTCGTCCGCCACGTGCGGAAATCGCACCCCACCGTGTTCCGCGAGCGGCTGCAGCACGTGCGAAGTGTTCTGGTGAGTTTCCTGTATATATCGACGGACATATTGAGTTATGGCCACAACTTTGATCACTAAACAATTTGTTTAACACGTTCACCGTGTACCACCGGTGGCTCAATGATCATTGTGATACCAGACAGTGCGGTAATTCAAATCAAATCACATTTATTGCTAATACAGTAAAATTATGGATGTTACAATAATTTATTTTTGTACATAAGAATATACATAATTATAAACCGATTGGTGATGTATATAATAGACAAAAGAAGAACTGACATAAGCTTGCGGTTCCTGCTTTGCGCCTTGCAAAAGTACATAAGTCGTTTGTGGATTTGGGTATAAAACTATAATAAAATTCCGCAATCTATTTTAACTTTACCATTACAGCAGTTTACAAACACTATTAAAAAAGGCTAATACAGAAAGCCTACTATACTATTGAGGATTACTTAGACGATAAGAATGCGTGGATATAGCTACTCTTCGACCCTGTACAAGATATCAATAACTATATATAACTAGTAATAAGAATTATTCTCTGAAAAGAGCAACTGCCAAGTTTCTTGCTGGTTTTTCTCGTAGGAACAGCTTTCGGAACTAGCAGTACACGTTGACGACTCAAAATCACTTGTTTACAAGTTGACCTATAACATAAACATTATAATTCAATAATATAACATAAACATAAATAATTCAATAATATAAATCTTGATACAATAAAAAGAACCAAACAAATTCTATTAAAATTCCAAATTCAATGTAAATATTATTTAAAAGTTTATTATTTATTGGTTTTAAGCATAATGCTGATTGACCCTTACAATGACTACAATATAACTCAAATAGCGGTAAAACAATAATACATTAAAATGGCTACCCCCTGCGATAATCTTTTGTGGCAATATGTTATCGGGCCCGTTCGATAGAGCAAAACGCTTTTAGCGAATAGCGCTATGAGCGAAAAACACTAATTGCAGCGCAAGCGTGAACGTTTTAAACAGTTCCTAATAATTTTATAGGAATGGGAATGAGATTCAAGACTGTCTATTTAACTATCATACCATCTAAAATTATTATACTATACTATTACTAAATAAAATTTCGAGTTAAGACTTGAAACTTCAAACTTCTTTCTCTTAGCTTGTTCCCACGTTAGGTAGGGTTGACTCTCCAAATATGTCGCGCCGTGATGATCTATCATAGTTGTGGGGTCGGTTTATTGATTTTTAGCCATACTGGTCCACCATGTTAACTCGATTAACATGGTGGACCAGTCCTTCCACTTTCTCTCTTCACCTTCGATAGGCTTGGTGTCTTTTTTATAACATGATGTTCTTCTCGATGCATCACGTATCCGAGCCACACTTCATATGCGGTTCTGGAAGTTTTTCGAGGATTGAGGCCACTTTAAAACTTTTTAGACTAGCGGAATAGAATTTTATACATATACATTAAGCTCATAACTTCACTTACAATTTCTCGAAAACGAATATTTAACCTATTTTAAAGAATTTTTTTATTGTTATATCGTACGTTTTTGTTAATTTCTAGGGTTCGGTAGTTGGCGTAGAACGTGTGCGGAAATCGGAGCTAGAATCGATCCTAAACGTTCTAGACGCGGAGTCTGACCGCATAATCACAGGTTACGGGCCTGGCGTTCTGTATGGTGGCCTACGAGAACTTTCACCGTCCGAAGCCGAGGAAGTTAAGGCACAGGTAACACATTCATCTTAGTATCTGCTATTTTATTCTCACTGAACGCAAAAATAAATAAATGAATTTTCGATACTAAATAAACTATATATAACTACTAAATAAACTAATACTAGTGTGTATGTATATATATATATATATATATATATATATATATATATATATATATATATTTATCCTGCAAACAATTTGGCGTCTTATTAACACGTAATTGCATTTAATCTGGCGTCCCCGCACTTTTGACGTCCGAATATCGGACGCCACTTTTTTCAACGTGTGCACTAGCATCCTATAAGTTCTACTAAGCTATAGAACAAATATCGGTAGAAGCCAAAAAGTTGGCTTAGTGGTTGAAATTGTATAATTAATAATTCCGGGTGAATTCGTAGCAGAGGTGCGGCGCTGTTGTAGCGTGTATATTTACTGTCGTATACCACTGTCATGTTTTGACTAAGAAACCGCGTATGTCGCGTCCGCGAATTGCGACGATGCCAGCTCGTCCGATTTGTTTTTTTCTTATTATTTTAAGTAATTTTTGAATTAGAAGACGGAAATTAGATGTAAAATACAAGTTTATACTTACACTTCAGCATAAAAAAATCTGAAACATGCATTTGGCAGTAGGTAGATAAAATAATTTAAATACTTTAATTGATGCTATTTTACTATAATTAAATATACTTTATACATCCATATTAAAAGTATAAATTCGATAGTCTGTCCGTTAGTCTGTCTGTTACAACTTCATGGCTAATGCGCTTGTCTCTAATGATAAAATAGAGGCTTATATACACTGCGAATAAAATAAAAATGTTATGCCAATCAAATGGCATACAAACCCGTTTTTCTTACGGGAACGTGAAAAAACACATATTATATTACAAGCACTATAACAGAACTAGTTACCTTGCTATAATCCGCACGGGTTAAGCGAATGCATGCAAAGCTAATGTGTATGAAGCAGGCAAAATTTACGCACCTTATACATGCAGGACAAGCCACCACACGTACCCCAAAGCGCATCCACCAGCAACAATGCACACAAGCAGCACACACAACCACCACCACAATCTCGACGATCGTTTCGCTCCGAAACCGAAGCATCATCGGGAGGATAGGCTCCACGACAAAAATCGTAACGCATTACGATTTTGTCGTGGAGCCTATAGCTTTGCATGCATTCGCTTAACCCGTGCGGATTATAGCAAGGTATTTAGTTCTGTTATAGTGCTTGTAATATGGAATTCCGCAAAGTAACGCCTGCTTCTCTAAATCATTTAACAAATTATATTATATTATATATCATCGGGGGTAAATGAACGCTTAGGTTGGCGCGAATGAAGTCGAGAGTACTACTAGAATTTATAAATTTATCATATAGTTATCGAAATTTATTGTTCATGCAACATGTCTAGCTTTATTGTTATCTCTGAATATAATTATAGTAAAATCGAAAGTATGCTGAGTCTGTCTGAACATTTATTCCTCGCCACGTCTGTGTGTATGACTTTCTGTTCGCGATCAACTCAAAAAGTACTGAAGTTATCGTAAGTTCTACGACTATCACGCTCTCGAACAAGCCCGTATTGCGGAAAGGCATCGTAACATCATATAACACCACGGATCACTCGGACGCTTGTAGATTACGAGGAGACCATGACCACCGCTCGAGACCTTGATTGTGTTTAGGTCACTCCTGAGATACTCATTCGATTCTAGGTACGTCCAATTGTTGAAGTGTTTGTATAAAGATGCTATCCGTCCATGTCCAAGACAGAACTGAATAAATGTATTTTTTTGTTTATTTACAAGGCACTGACTTTTGTCATAGTGGTATAACTATGGGCGTGAAGTTACATAAGGCTAATGAATAAATCCTATCATGACAGCATAGTAAATATGAAAGATTCAGCCCTGCGATCACCAACCCACTATTAATATTTCAGTTTAAAAAGAGCATTTTTTTATTTCAGTCGTCCATATATTCATATTGGGCTTCTTTTTTTCAACTTTACGTGTAATATTGCTATATAAGTTTTTTTTGTTGATATTAACCTAATAAAGTTTAGTACTGATTGCAACATCACAACTACTTTATTTTGTTGTATTGAGATTCTCAGGAAAAGAAAGAGATAGAAACTAAATTTTAGGCCGGCAACGTCGCATTCACACACACAGACTCACAGGACGCACAAATATCGGCGTAGTAGATAATTGTGAGAAGTATATTCAGGAAGCTAAAAGTTCATTACTTTGAAATGGGGTTCAGATATTCTTGGGCAGGATTACAAGAAGAATATTGCGATAAATAAAATTATAAGAAAACAAAATATCTCACGAAGGTTAACATTTAAAAACTAAGCAATATATGCAAAAACATTATAAAATAAGTTAGTACAACTGGGAGACGCCATAATGATGCACAACGTGCATGACGCCAAATGGGTTACGGGATGTATATATATATATATATATATATATATATATATATATATATATATATATATTTATTTAGTTAAGGATAGCATAATTACAGCTAGTGTATTTATAGTAGTTTATGATACTGTTGCATAATAAGGGTTCTTATAACACGAGTGTGGTTTAAAAAAACGAGCCGCAGGCGTGTTTTTTTATAGTGTCACACGAGTGTTATAAGACCAAGTTATGTACAGTATCATACACTACTTTATCTACTCTCATACTATAATACGTAAAACGTACGTTTCCATACCTGAACTCGTGGTAACATTTAATATAGTTGCTCCTAGATTTCGTCGGCAACAGGTTCACGGTCATGTTTGACGCAGCTTTCAGACATGTTTTTACACAAAAACTTATTTTTTTTACAAACAAAACTAAACTTCGTTTAAATATTGAAAACATTTTTTAAATGCCATATATTGGCGCCAAGGCGCAAACATCGATTTCGCATGCGTGTGGCGTCGCCGCGGACCCATTCATTGAAACTTTTTTTTTTAAGGTAGAGGTTCAACCTCTTTGGTCCAGCTGGAAGTTGTATAGGTGTATCGTTATGATTAAAAAGTTACGTTATGATACAGGTGTCCATACAAGACCTGTATCGTAATGAAACTTTTTAATTTTTATTTTTGTTCTATACGTAATGTTTGTCATAAGAATTTTGTTTTCAGTTTTATAATCTTTGTATTATAGTATCAGAGTAGATAAAATAAATTAATGTTATTTAATTTTCATTATTTTTCATTATTCAATCAGTTGTTGCCCATGACGTAATTCACGAAGCTTTAGCTGAACATCAGTTCTGTGTGTTTCCTTTCGAGGCACAGTATTATGCTGAGTTAAAACCTTTTCTGCATTGTACTGCATACATTTTTGGAACTTAAAATTAAGTTTAGTTTGTATATTTGTTTATGTTATGTAGCACATTTGTAGAATAAATTACTTCATTTCATTTTAATACTAAATAATAACGCTATACGAATAAACGCTATAGCGATAAAGATGTCTCCCCTCAATTCTTTAACTGTAGATTGATCTAATTGTAAAAGCATTTGACAGGTCCATTGGCGCAGGTTGCAGATACTGTCTTCATTTTCGTGGATTGCAATTCCCTCTGATGGACAACTTCAACTTATTTTTAATCCTATGAGCCTGCATGTTAAAAATACAATTACATTTACAAATTATATGAGTATATATTTACCCTTTGTCTGTCACCTATAACGCAAGTTTTGAGTTACTTTGGAGATAGATGATTGTAAGTGTAAGTGTCCCATATATTTATTTCTTTTTGAAAAGGTCAGAGTTATTTGATTGGGTTTTTCTTCCATAGGACAAAGAAGAAGAAGATTCACCTTTGATGACAGAAGACGAACTTGCAGATAGTTTGAACAAGTTATTGATGCAGCTGATAGACAAAGATATGCTCGAGTGCTTCGGGTGGCCAGAGGAGTCTGTTGATGTGGTATGTCTTAACTAAATATGCATGGACATTTGTCAATCAGTTTGCTATAACTTAATGAACCAGTTGTTATCATCATTGAGATTTAATTTTTAAAGAAGCTAAACTTAGTAACTAGAACTAAATTTAATACAGGACACAAATTGAGAATGTGTTTACTGCAAGTTGTTGCTTCAAAAAAATCACATTAATGATGTAATAAATAAATAAATATATCAAACAGACAGTCCATGCCCATATTCAGTAATTTAATGCTTGTGTTATGGGTGACAGACAACTGGTAAATATCTACATACATATATAATTTAAAATAAATACTCAAATAGATATATACACCAATAGTCAAAGAACCAATAAATTCTAAATAGAAAATGTTGGTCCTCGGCAGGAATGAAACCCGCGACCCCTGGAGTAGGCAGGCTCACTGCCAACTGCACTAACAGATCAGTCAGTCATATATATGTATAGCGAGTTAAGGGATAAAGTTATGGGTTAATTATTTTATGCAATTATTTTTAACTTCTTTACGTTCTTACCTAATCGCGCGGATTCAAGATTGGATTGTGTAGTCCTCAATCAGTCATTTTTTTATTTTTTATTTATTTATTACCGAGACAAAAATAGCTTAACTTAAAATATGATCATCTGTTACCTGTGTCTTGTTCAACTAGTTTAAGCTAGACTTGGATAGAATCACCAATCACCTAGTTATCATGATACGATTCACTCATCATATAGCAACATTTGCTATTGGCTTTTAAAATAACTGCTCCTGACGAAGTTATTACAATTTTAATACAAAATAAGTTATTCATTTATAATTTAAAGGGTTGAAAGTCTCTCGGAAATATATATGTATTTGTTTAATGTTAAATGATGATTGAATCAAATAATAGAAATACATTTCCTCAAATAGCAAAACATTTGGCGTCTAGGTTCAAACGAATTTCAACGTTAGTTTGCTACATTGTTTAGAAATTTTGTTGAGAAAGCATAACTTAGAAATATCAACTGTATGTTGTACGTTTTAAGAATTACATTTGTTTATAATAGCAATCATTTTGCAAAGTCATAGTGATTAGCAAAAACGCTTTTATATTATTCAGATTTTAGTGGACAAATGATTGCTAGTACAAACAAATGTAACCCTTATATCCTATAGGATTACTTACGATATAAAGTTTACATTTCTTTGTATATACAATAGCAGTAGCAGTAGCAGGTATGATCACCTTGATCACAATTGATCATATCATCGAACACATATGATTCTTAAATAGCGTTCACCCAAAGCTTAGTTTAAACTGTATTACGGCATACAGTAACAGACGCCAGAAACATGTGATTTATTTACTATTTAAATTAAGAAAAACAAAATAATAAAAATTAGATTAATATAAATAATCTCTAATTCTCTAAGAACCTCTTTGTGTATGTATTTTCAAATTCAAATTCAAAATATTCTTTATTCAAGTAAACTTGTAAACAAGTGCTTTTGAATCGTCAACTTTACTGCTGGTTCGGAAAGCTGTTCCTACCGAGAAGAGCCAGCAAGAAACTCGGCGGTTGCTCTTTTTAAAATATAAATCTTAGAACTAGTTACATTTATTTATTACTGTCTTGTACAGAGTAGAAGCGCACCTATATCCTTATCATCTAAGTAATCTTCAACAGTATAGTAGGCTTTCTGTATCAGCCTCTTTTTAACAGTGGTTTTAAACTGCTGTAATGGTATGGCCAAAATTGAATTGTATGTATGAAGAATTTATTAATTAGTTTAAATGCAAAATTCTGCACTCTGAAAGTTATTTGTAAATATTTATTTAGTAATTATGTAGATTAACATTATTTATCTATTAAGGTGCTCGAGAGAGTGATCGAGAACTGTGGCGCCCGTGCGGCCGATCGCGGCAAGTGGACTCTCGTGCAGCGGCTGCGAGAAAACGCCAAGCATCTCTTCCTCTATGTCATTGAAGACAAAAACATTGCACGTATGCTGGACACTCACACCATCGATCAGATCATCAAGCACATTCTCCAACAGGTTTCCGACACAAATGACGAAAAAGAGCAGAAAGCTAGAGTGCCTGGACTTTAACACACTGTTCGCCAATTCATTATCATTAAGCTCATACTAATGCATCTACACTATAAATAGACATGTACGATCAACCACACTATTGCATTATGTCACATTTCACAGTCTTTTACATTCGTTGAACTAGGCGTTAGTTTTCGGAGATCCATAATACAGAAGTAATAATGAAATAAACAATTTCCTTATTATCCATGATGAAGTAATTAGTAAAATATTTATATATATATATAAATATTTGTATATTATATTAAACATATTTATATATATAATGTTAAATCGCAAAGCTTTTCGTTATTATCTATCTCCTGATAATGCTTCGGTTCGGGGCAAAATGATTGTTGAGTTTGTGATAGTGAACGTGTGTAGTGTTTGTGTAGTCTGATAGTGCACTGTCACTGTTTGTTTAGTCTGGGGTTCGTGTATGTGTTCTTAGAGATTCTGCATGTATCGGTATGAGAAGGGATAGTTCACTCTGAATATAGCATTATATTATTTTCTATTTACCTGATCGCGGATTATAGCAAAATAATTTCATTGTTACTTTGTATTTATATATTCACTATGTAAACACATTAAAAACAATATGTGTGTTCACGACAGCACGTCATTTTATATTGTATATAAACCAAATCACCATTTCAGAATTTTCTTGAATGAAATCACTGCTTATATACACTAAGTTTATAATTGGTGATAATGTACCTTCTATCTGCTTATAATATAATGAACACACCATTGACGTAAAGTACCCAAGATACACAGTCCCATACAAATATCAGATCAAAAACTGGCCAAAAAAACAAAAGTTTTATTTTAAACGTTTATTTACTCAGGATATCTTTTTAATTACTTTAGTTATATAGTCATATTTTGCAGTTTTCAAAGTAAATCATCGGTATTCTCAACATCTGTTCGTAAGCACTCACCATGCTGATTGAAAAGATAAACTTTATCAAAGAAATTGTGAACTTAAGCAATTACACAAATAATTTTTATGCAGTCTTAATGTTGTATGTAACTTTAGTTACTTAACTTTCATAGCAATCATTTTTTACGACACAATTTTTTAAGTTGCTAGAATTTTTAACACAAGTACTAAGTTTAATATTTAAAATATTTTTTATACACTTGATGGAATTAGGAATATTTCTGATTTCAAGTATTATTACATTTTTTTATAATATGTATATATTATGGGTTATTATTGTTAATAATTAAATATAGCGGTTTACACTTGAAAATTAATGTTACAGATATTTTTAGAGCATTTTAAAAATCGGTTTGTAGTATTTGTTTTCAGTTATTTTATGATTATGGTTTCAATGCAATTTTGGTATTTTAAAATGCAGATTCATAGCATAATAGGTTATTGCAATTGAGTGTAGTTCACAATAGTAAAAGTAAAGGTGTCAGATAAAATAAATTGAGTTTTGTAAATAATATACTAGAATTAAGTATTAATCACTTTTGCTCTATGACAGAATATTATTGCAATTAATATTTTTTTGAAATCTTTAGATCACTTCTCTTCACGTAATGTCCATTATGAGCTATTTGGCAACATTTTATTTCTTTTTTTAGTTTTAACACGCGTTTTATCTTTGTAATAACTAGTACCTAAATGGTTCTTTTAAATTTGATATCAATTATATAAATCATTTTAAGTGCTTTGATATTCGTTGTTTATTGCAATGTTTCATTTATTATTTTAATATATACTGAAGTTATAAAATAAATTAGGAATATATTTTATCTTTAGATTATAATTCATAAGCAATATTATATCAAGTAAAATATCTGTTTATCAACTATTACATTTTGGATGACATCAAATAATTTGGTTAATATATAAGAATTATACTTATGTTGGTATATAAATATTAAAGCATTCATTAAAGGTTTCTGTGTGTTTTTATTATGTCTTGTGATTCACCTGACATGGTTAGCAGATAACAAGGACCATGACTAAATCGATGGCGGTTGATCGTTGTACCGTGTTATATTTACGTACGTTTACGATATTAACACTACGTTATATATGGAATTTGGGTCAACAATCTCAGCAGCCACGCGGTCCAAAGTTTTCATAATATAGCATCTATTAATTTCAACCATCGATTATACTTTTTTAGATAATGTATTTTATCTATGCTTATTATAAAACAAAGTCCCAAAAGGCTGTATGTAGCGGTCTGTATGTAATTGATTTTTCTACATCACAATCTACTGAACGGATTTTTGTACGGTTTTCACCAAAAGATAGAGCAATACCTCCGGATGGTTTATGTTAAATAATACATATCGGTATTATGTAAATTGTGTTGTCTTGCAGTTGTTGAAAAACTTGCCCGCTGGGAGCGTTAGTCGTGTGCGCTGCGTAAACCAGCAGAGATACGCCAAAGTAATGTACTTGAGAATTGTAGATCTATATAAATACAACAAAAAGTCCGTGATAGCATATCTCTATCTCTTATGGTTAACTCACAATAACTACTTCTATGTTTAAAATTTGAATTATACAAAAAAATTGTGACACGCTGATTTCCACGCGGCCGTAGCCGCTGGCACAGCTAGTTCTACATATACGCGTCAATATTCCATTATTAATTTCAATAAGTATGTCAAATCTCATAATTCTCCAAGCGCGCATTTGATTATATACAATTTTTTGTTCATTATACAACAAAATAGGGCCCACTGCATTTTTTTTGCATTAATTTTAAAATACAATTATTTAGTTTTCCTGATTAGCTGATAGCTGAAGTAGCGATTCATAAATTATGAGCTTAACCAATGGATGGATGGATAGATGAATTATTGGCATCAGAAAGTGCATGCTGTGTGATACGCGCCGTGTGAGCGCGAGCGTTATCTTTCTTTAAAACAAGGGTAGCGCCAATTATATGTGAAAATGGAACCGACAACCGTTCTACGTAACTAGCGGCGGTTACAGAACCTCCACCCGAAATTACCATATCTTTTTAACTAGAAAGCTTATTCCACTTCAAAACATAACATTTGGACGCCCAAAACCGTCAGTTTCGTGGATGCATGGTTCTGAAATACGTATTCCTTACCTTTGCCAAACACGTACTCTGTCGTCTCCATAAAACTTGACTTCACTTTCTCCCGTAAAGAGTACGGATATCCAGTTATCCATTGTCCAATTCAAATGTTCACGTGAGAATCTTAAGCGCGCTTCACGATGAGTTCTTGTCAGTTTGAACCGAATAACACGCACTATGGAAAGTTGGCCATCTTTGTGAGTCGATTTCGAATAGTTTGATCGCTCAACTGTCTTCCGGTGGACTGCCGTAATTAATTTTGTAAGGTTCGGGCGGTGATTGTACTCCCCGGATGGGCAGCTAATCTGATGTATCTGTCTTCCTGCTCCGTTGTGGCTCGTGCTCTCCGTGATCCAGATCTTTAAGCAATACTTCCGGTCTCTTGAGGGCGTTTCCACAGGTTTCGAATAGCTCTTCGGGAAACACCGATGCTTATTGCAACAGATCACTGAGAGTGTCCTTCCTGAAGCATAACAACTGCTATAGCTGCAGTTTACATGTTCATAAGACGAGAAGGACCAGCAGGCCTACCATGAACTCTTATTGCGGCTCAATTGAAGACGTAAACGACAACCGCGAACCGTTTTCTTTTCGTACCATGAAGTGTGAATTGCATTGGGGTCGTAATGTTTGAAAAGGATAATGTTATATGAACTATAGATAACTCTGTCTCTTTTACTCACGTGTTCTTAGGACGAATTCCGAACGCTCATTCGGCAACGACTTAAAGTTTACGTCTTTAAGACGTCATGGTATGAAAAAGCAAAACAATTTAGTTTACGTCTTCAATTGAGTCGCAATAAGAGTTCATGGTAGGCCTGCAGGCACATTGATTGGAACTAACGGCATAATCAAACGAAATGGTGGACTAAATAAGCTTCTACAGTAACGTTTAGAATACGACTCAACAATTGAAGGTGAGAGACAATAAGTTAAGTCATGCTACGATAACCGTGCAAAATATTTGTAAACAAATTTTAAGATCGTCCCGTGTGTATTGGGCCCTGTTTTGTTTTGAGTAGTTTATATCATATAGATTCCCATAGAGCCCACAATAATAAACGTTATAGTGAAATCTATCGACGGCATATCGACCCATCCAAAAGATAACGTTACATGTTCTATATATATATATATACATAGTATTTTAGTTAGTAATCTATGATACATAGGGCAATATGGTTATTTGTGACATAATATGTAATCTGTGTTTGTGCGAAAGGCAAGAGTATATTCATAGAATATATGATTTTTCAATGTCAATATGGTGTCAAACAGAGTACATTATATATTTACTAGTCAATATTGACAGTTGTCAACTGTGGTCGTCAAAGCGAAAATTGACACATTAATGTCACCTTCATTTTACTCCAAGCTATTAAACTTATCAGTTTAACTTTATTACTGTGATTACTTAATTTTGTTAACAAAATGAATACAACTATTCCTTTAGTTGTGAGACTCTTGGCTTCCTCAGTATCTGTGGCGAGCAGAGCTGGAAAAATAGTTAGAGACGTTATGAGTAAAGGGGAACTTGGTATCGTAGAAAAGGTTAGATTATTTCTATATTTCCTGTCAGATTTCTCAATAGTTTTATAATAAAGCCTTTTTTTTCTCCTATACTAATTTAATAAAAAATATATATAATTATGTAAATTCCTTATTAATTTTGTTTTTAGGGTAAAGACGATTATCAAACCGAAGCAGACAGATCTGCACAGAGGTGCATCATTGCATCTCTCTCGGCTCAATATCCCAAACTCAATATTATTGGAGAAGAGGATGGTCCTGATAGTGAAGTATTTAAAATGTTTTTATTATACTTTTATAATAGTGCAACCCTATAACACAATTCTTTTCTTATTAAATTACTTTATTATGTTCTAAATTCAGTAGGCACCGAGTTCACACAACCAAAATGTGACCTTCTAATATGACCTTAACTGTACCTTCATTTGTAATTGGACATTATAGCAAAAAGTTAACATTGAAATCAAATAACAATAAACCAATTATTTTCAGGGTGATATCTCTAGTGAATGGCTTGTATTAGAAGGAGACAAAGAAATTTTATCTATTGATTGCCCTTCATTCTTGCATAGTGTCAAAGAAGAAGATATAGTAGTTTGGGTTGACCCTCTTGATGGAACATCAGAATACACTCAAGGTATTTATTGAACATATTGTTAGGTTTCTGTATTCGCTTGTTGTTGCTATTAATTATCTTTTCGTTTTAAATGCTTGATTGGTAAAATCAAATTCTTTCAAACAAAAATGTGTTCAATACACATTAAAATTATGGTGTGAAAAATTTTAGGTTCGCTTATGTTGAAGAGAGATCCTTGGGAGAGGTGGAAAATGTATTTTACTCATCCACTTATAAGTATCAAATGGTATTTAAGCTTACTTCAATCAGATTATGGTAAATTTAAAAGGCTGATGTAGTAGATAGTTTTTTTGGGTATCAATTAATAATCACCTTTTATTTTCTTAAACCATTTAATTCCAACACATAATTATTATTAATAAAAATACAAAATAACACTATTGTTTTGCGCATGCATCTTGAATTAAAACAAAATAGTAGTATAACTGACAACTGTACAAAAGAATAATATATATTTTTCCTATTAATTCACTTTGATGAATACTACCTGCTTTATCTATGTATGTTGCATGATTTTGAAATTTAATTTGCATGAAATTCTATTATAGAACATACATAATTTTAAACAAAATTTATTTATAATTGTAGGTTTTCTTGAACATGTGACAGTGTTAATTGGAATATCTGTTAATGAAAAACCAATTGCTGGGGTCATACACCAGCCATATTATAAGTCATTGGTTGAAGGAGAGAAAAAGGTCGGTAGAACTATTTGGGGCCTACAAGAAGTAGGTGTTGGTGGTTTCACTCCTGTTCCACCTCCAGACTCACTAGTCATCACAACAACTAGAAGTCACTCCAATCCAGTTGTGGAGAAAGCATTACAAGTTATGAATGCTAGCCAAATATTGAGGGTTGGTGGTGCTGGTTACAAGGTATAGTAATATTATTGCTATCTAAAAAATTGAATTATAAAAATTTAGGTCACATTAAAATTTAGTATACATTAAAAATGTAAAAAATGTTTCAAATGGTAAACAAAAGAAAATTCTTATACAATAATTTATGATAAAGTTTTAAAAAAATTGTAAAGCATATATATATATATGCATAAGAAAAATGGAGTACCCTACTTTATCTTTCTGTCTGTCTGTCTATCTGTTCATGATAAACTAAAATGCTGAATAGATTTTCATACAGTTTTCACAATACACTGAGTAACAATGTAGATAGTTGAAATATGAAAGAAAGAACAAGACAGAAGCGACTATCAAGTTTCTTGCTGGCTCTTCTTGGTTGAAGCAATTTCCATTATTTGCAATTGAAGCAATTAACCAGAATTAAAGTTGACAATTCAAAAACACTTGTTTAAAAGTTTACATCACTAAAAAATATATATTATGACATTAATTAGAATTATAATATTTAAGTTTATTAAAAGTAATAGCCTCATTATTGATACAATTGTAATTTGTAGGTTTTACAGTTGCTGGAAGGGATTGCTTCTATATATGTGTTTGCTAGCCCGGGCTGCAAGAAATGGGACACTTGTGCACCTGAAGCTATATTAAGTGCAGCTGGTGGGAAACTTACAGACATACTCGGCAATCGTTATAAATATGGGGCTTCAGAAGTACACCCAAATAAAACAGGAGTATTAGCTGCTGTCAATGATGAACTTCATTCTTACGCAATAAATAAAATACCACAAGAATTAAAGGAAAAACTTGCAAATAAATAATACTAATCATACACGCACACACTTAAAAAAAATTAACAGTTAAAAATTGTTACAATTCCTCATATAAACTTATTGTCAAAATAAGTTTATATAATATTCTTATGTATAATTTTATATATGAAATCGTCAATATATTGTTTATATTTTTTAATGTTGTATACAAGATTATTAAAATTCATATTGTCTATTTTTTGGAATTTTCATTATAACTCCATAACACAATACAGCCTAAAGACCAAATGCAAAATAAAGGCACCAAAAACCTTTTTTTAATTTTAATTAAGGACCTTAATCTTTATATTAAAAATATATTACTGTAAATTTTGTCCTTCAAATATTATTACTTCAAAGTATTATTTTTATACGGTTTTACTTATATTGGTCTGTTCGTATGTGATCCATTTTTTCATATGTACTAAACGGATTTTTTTATGGTTTTTACTCAAAGGTTAGGTAGTTCTCCTGGAACCATCCAGGAGACCTGCAGGTTAATAGTATATTACAGTTTAATGTAAATTATGTTGAAAAGTTCGCGCAGTTGTTGAATAAATTGCCTGCTGTGAGCTTTAGTCGTGTGCGCCGTATAAACCAACAGAGATACATATATAAAGTAATGTACAAATTAATCATAAATCAACAAAAAGTCAGCGATACTATGTCTCCATCTCTTATGGTTAACGGAAAAAAATTCATTCAAGTTCAGTTCAAATTCGGGAAAAAGTTGTGACACTGATTTCCAAGGGGTGAAACTGCTGTCACAGCTAGTTTTTATTATAATTAATGATTTTACTAATATTTACTTCTGACTTTTTTTGCTAACAATTTTCTTAGTTCCTTTCTTAAAATTTTACCGGACGGATTCTTTGGGATCTCATCAACGAAAATAACTCCACCTCTTAAATGTTTAGCAGATGAAACCTGTAAAAATAATTTATTCATTTATTTGTTATATTTTATATTTATTAACGATAGCCATTTTTCTTTATCATAATCCATATACACCTGTTCGACCCTGTACAAGATAGTAATGACTAAATGTAACTATAATAGTTATAAGTATTATTTTGAAAAGAGCAACTGCTGAGTTTTGTTGCTGGTTCTTCTCGGCAGGAACAGCTTTCCGACCCAGTAGAGTTGACGATTCAAAAGTACCTATTTTTGCAAGTTTACTTGAATAAAGAATATTTTGAATTTGAATTCGATAATTAAAACTATTTTGAGATAATTGAAACTTTTTTACGCAATGAATCGAGCACGCTCACTTCTTGTTACGGCGTGTTTTTGAACACCGATCAACCGATGAAATAATAGATTCGACATACCAATGCGATTAGTGGTTCTTAGATATTTTATTTTCTATATTATTTATTTTTGATTTGTTTGGAAAGAAACAAGTCAAAGTAAACAACTGCCCCGTTGGCACAGGTGGCAGTGACTCTGCCTTCAGGTCGGGGTTGTGGATTCCATTCCCGCCAAGAGTCATCATTTGAAAATTTAATAACTATATGCTAGCATATTGTTTCTTCGAATCTGCGTGTATGTGTAAAATTTTTATTTTTAAATTATGTAAGTATATATTTACCTACCAGATGTCTGCCACTCACAAAACAAGTATTAACCACTTACTTTGGAAACCGACTACCGTGCGTGTAATTTTCCCATATACCTAATTATTATTTTAAATATTGAATTTAGAAAATAATACTGTTAAATTGACTCTCGTTTCCCGTTACCCTAAAAAAATATTTCTAATATCGGTTTTCAAAATTAGAATATCTATAATTCTACTACTACATACATAACAATTTCTGTTTATATTTAATTACATTCTAGCTCAAGTAATAATAATATTATATTGTTATAATCCGCAATAAAGTAAATAGGAAATATATATAATGCTAAATGTAGAGTGGACCATCGTTTTCATACCCGAAACATGCAGGATTCGTAAAAACAGATGCTCAAACCTACACAATCGCCACCACAATACACAAGCACTACACACGTTTACTATCACAAACTCAATTTATGTATATGTATTTTTAAGATTCTTGCATGTTTCGGATATGAAAACGAATAATCCACTCTACATTTAGTTTATATATATTTCCTATTTACTTTATTGCGGATTATAGCAAAATAATTTTATTATTTGGTATTATGGGTCTCCGTAAAGTAACGCCTAATTCTATTAATGCATTCTAGCTATTGGTTTGAGAGAAAAATTCAATGCTACTTGCATATATAATTAGTGGACTACTAAGAAAATATGACACTAACTGTGCCACAAATCTGTTAAATACCTTGGATGCAACATAGGAGATAATGTCGTCGGCGGTGAGTTTTGCGGTGGGTTGCAGTACCACGAATGCAATTGGTAGTTCACCGGCATCTTCGTCCGGTTGACCCACCACACCACAGTCTGCGATACCATTGAGGCGTAACAGCAGCGCTTCTAGTTCAGCTGGTGCAACCTATATAAATAGTAAATAAATATATGGGATACATACACACATGGACGTCCGTCCCCAAAGTAAGTTAATACATGTGTCATGGGTTACAGACAACTGGTTAATATATACAAATATAATTTTTAATACATAATTAAATACAAATATACACCCAGGCTCTAAGAAGCTCTTGTATGAAGCTGAAAGGATTTTCAAATCCACATAATCTTCAATTTTGTAATATGCTTTACGTATAAGCATATCTCTTAAACTTAATTAAATCCTTTCTGTAGACTGGTCTAGAATGGATTTCAGAATTTTCATTTTCAGAAATACGTCTTATGTATACAATTGTTTGTCTGTATATCCTTTAAAGACTCCGAAACGGCTGGACCTATATGAATGAAAGTTTCAGATCTTTGGATTGACCCAGCGGATAATCCTGTAAAGTTTGGAGGCGATCGGAGTAATTTTTTAAACTGCTTAGTGCTGTTTCGAGGGGAATTCGAAACTGGATTAAACCATACCAACGCGTGGCCGGACAGATAGTTATTTTTAAAAATGAATCTCTATTTCCTTTGTTGTTTTTATTATTGTTAGCAGAAGGTTTTTATGTAAGAAGAACAATTAAAGTCTAGTTCAACTTTAGAAAAAAAACTCAATTTTTGTCTATAGACAACATATGATGGATATGGTATTACACTTATTTTCTTTAAACTATACCCATTCAAAAGCGGGTAGTACTGTAGTGCGCGGCTAGTAGGTATATTAAGATGTTAGCGACCGATTATTGTATTGTGTTGAACTGGATAGAAAAATATAAATATGTTACAATATAATTGAGCACTTAAACTGTACGCTAATAAGAATACATTGACAATATCCTAACTCGGATATTATGTTTTTTAATACCTGGAATCCCTTATATTTGATGAGTTCTTTTAGTCGATCGACGATGTAGAAAAACCCTTCACTGTCGTAGTACCCAATGTCGCCAGTCCGCAAGTAGCCTTCAGAGTCTAACAAAGCAGCGCTGGCTACGGGATCGCCCATATACCCCTTCATACGGAGGGGTGATTTTACCCATAACTCGCCTTCTCGATTGGGGCCAAGTCTCTGACAATTATCTGTATCCAAAACCTAAGATATTTTTTATTAGTATTATGATATTGTCTTTTTTATGCCGTGTGGTATCCGGCTGAGTAAAATAGACCACCCTAGTTTCTCGCTGAGTCGTCGTAAAAGGCGACTAAGGTAAGTTGGCTCACCGTGTGATATCCGTAGAGAATCCCTCTTTCTTACTGAGGGATTGTAAAGTACGACTAAGATAAGTTGACGTCATGCAGGCGGCCAGTCGTAAAACACGTATCCATATTGAATACGTACGTACATACGTAACATTTTGTGCTGACCCCACTAAGAGTGGGATAGAGGCAGGAGGATAATGATGAATGATATTATCTTTTTTATACCCAAAAAATCAATCAAAAGTCTTACAACACTAATGGCTTGAGTACCTAACTGAATTGATCATCCTATATTAATTTTTTCGGGAGCTTTATAGTTTGACCTTGATTTAGTCTTGGGTCTATGATGCGCCTAGAAGTTCTTTATTACACATTTAATGATTCCAAATTTAATTATTCTATTTATATCAAATATACACAATCACAATATGATTGTGTATGCGTCCACGCCTTACTAAATATTACTCCAACTGTAAAATACCTAATGTATATTCAACTATGTATGCAACTACTTACCTTTATTTTCATGCCGGGTGCAGGATATCCACAGGAGCCAAACTTTTCCCCATTAGAGAGATCGACGCAACACGCCATTGTCAACTCAGTTAATCCATAACCTTGCCTAATGACAGCGATGCCGGTTCTAATGTATAATTGAAATAATGCATTTGAATAATTCTTGAAAATGCAAGAAAGTTCTGACCATTACGATGAATGGCCAGAATAAGTTTTAGAGTTTCTTTGGATCTGACGAGAGCTTTGTCATACTCGTACTTGTTCTGAACTATAATTTTATTAATTATATGGTAATATGTATGGTTTTAATTTTATTATATAGCGTAGTACCTGCGTTTTGATACAGGTAAAAATACTAATAAAAATAAAATGCTCCTAGGTAATTAGCTCGCTAGTAAATGTAACCTATCTTAGTAATAAAATCGTTTTCATCATAATATTAATATATTGCGCCGAAAATTTTTTATACTAATGTAGAAGGAGTCGTAACAATTTAATATAAAATAGAATTTACATAAAGGTCGCAGTATAACTTTCGTTATATACAGTAATATAGGGAGGCCGAAAAAAGGTGGATAGATTATGTGAAGAAGGATATGCATATAAAAGGTGTAGCACTAGAGATAACGAATGACAATAAACGAAATTTTATACATATCGTGGCGACCTCACTTGGAGGTGGAATAAAGGTAAGAAAATGATGATTCTATATTCTAAAATAGGAAATATACTCTTAATACACATTAAAATATGTACATCTATGGTATACACTTTTTCATATTCTTACAAATATGTGATTGACATTAAGAATTTGTTTTTTAAATGATGAAACTTTCTTGTTATTCTAATGTATTTTGCTTTATTAAACTCTTAGAAGACTTTAGCAGCAGATAGAAAGATTTATAAACAGCATGTTGTCGCTAGTTTACCTTTGGCAGGCTGTCGTTTGTATTTCCTTTGAAAGTGGTGCGGCACCACACCATACTTCGTGCAAGGTAGTCAGATTATATTTGCTCACCAGTGGATGCTTGGCGAGGAATACAGCTAGCGGTGGCACTAACGTTGTCATGTTTATCTGTTAAACCATTAAAATTATCACAAATAATTTCAAAGGCTAAAAAAGCGACATTAAATTGGCTTATTCTGTATTTGTCGACTGTCAAATTAATGCGTTGTTTTAAAGAATAGTCGAGTGACCTGTAACTATTCCACTGAGCAAATTCTTTCATTTTTATATATGTTTTTGTAATCCATGCGGATATAGAATCAGAAATATGGGGACTTCATCACAGTGCTTCCGTCAAGCGGTTGATAAATTTAATAATATAAATTATGGATAAATTTTCTTTAAAGAAACTTATGTATATATACATATACATAATTATATATTAACCTTATATATTACATGCTATGGAGTACCTATGTACTCCATAGCATGAGTATTATGCAAAAGTTTGTCTGTCAGTCAGTCTTCACTGTCTGTCCTACGCGACTAATCCACTGGAAGAATAATGATGACATTTGGTACAATTGTGTCTTGTATACAGCCGTAAGCAAACCGTATGATTCGGTACTGAGTAACGGGTGCGCCATCTAGTACCGAGTACCAAATCGTTACTCACGAATGCTATTCGTTACTCGTTACTCGCATCTTTCGTATCGGTACGTATTAGTAACTACATAATACGGTACCTAATATGTGGTTTGAATTTGTGCTGTAGGTGAATTTAAATGACCTTACGAGGAACGATGTTTGTTTATTTTATTGTTTATGAAGTCCCTTGAAATAAATATTTTAAATTATTTTAAATCTCCTTTAAAATATTTTTTTTATCATATTTTATGTTAAATTTAATTCTAAGCGAAACAATATCTATTTTATTCTTACAGTTAAAATAATAAATCCATTGCAAAATCCAGTAGTTTCCGCCTACAATTTACTTGTTCTTTTAATTATTCTACAATTCTAACTTTTTTAAATTAAATCAAGATTTTGAAAAAGAAATTAAAAAATTCTTCGTCGAAAAAAATGTCGCGCCGATATCATACCGTACGGGAATACGACTCGAGACGTTACTTTAATGCTATGGTATCAGGTATCAAAAGTAACGAATAAAGTACCGATACGATAGTAACGAGTACTACTTGTTGTAGTAACGAACACATACGGGTACGCTTTTTGTCGTTACTCTTACACCTCTAGTCTTGTATACCATGCTATATATGTATATGAAGAAAATAATATTTCCATAATTCATTACCTTATACTTCTGTATGGTTTCCAAGTATTGTTCCTCTTCAAACCGTACTAGAAAAACAACTGTCACGTGAATACACATGATAGACATAGTTGATATAAAACCGTAAGCATGGAACCAGGGTATCAGAGATAAAGCATTTAGTATATTCCGCTTCTTACGTTCCTGAGTTGTTTGTAGATAGTATCTAAGAAAGGAATAAAATAGTATAACAAATATACAAGCTCAATAATATCTCAGATTTTACTCATTTATTAAGTAACTTTGTTAAAAGGAAATGTTAGTAGGAAGTTTTGTGAAGCTATTTTGACGATGTAATATGATGTCATCATTGTTGAACTACCGTAAATTTTCAGAAACGTTTTGTCACTGATAAGGAAACCATTCTTAGTCAGCTCGCTTTTTGACTTATTTACTGGGATTTGTATTTCTCAATGACAATGATGTACCGAAAGAAACAAGAATTTTGGTGCTTTATGAAGTAAGGCTTTTCATTTTTCTATATTGATTAATTATACATAATTGAAATAATTATTTAAAAAAACCCCCCGAGTTTCTTGCCGGTTCTTCTCGCTAAGAGCGTCTTTTCGAACCAGTGGTATCTTAAAATTTGACGATTCGAAAGAGCATGTAAAAGCCGACTTAAATGAAGAATAATCAAAGTCTTTAAAAGAAAAAGAAAAAGTTTTTAAAAGAATAATTAAAAGACTTAGTCAACAAATACACAATCTACTCACAACAAAATTCAAAATAAAAATGTGCTGTCGCTAAATTAAGTTTATTTACTTACTTCATGTGAACAGAGAGTGTAAGGAAATTGACATGTGTCAGCATAACGCCCTTAGGCACCCCTGTAGTGCCAGATGAACACATAACAGCAACGACATCTTCTACCCCATTCACGTCTACTAACGTAAAGTCATCTATGTTTATTTCATTCTTTACTAAATCGTTGTAGAATAAACCAGGAACTAAGTCATAGTCTCCGAACAAAATAAGCTTCTCGACATGAAGAAGGTCTTTACTACAGTCGTATATGTTCTGAGCAGTGATTGGCGACGTAAAAATGAACTTGGGTTTTGTGATGTCTAATATATGTCTTATTTCACCTGGAATGATAAAGTGTATGCGTTTATAACTTAGAAATGGTGCATTTTACTTAAAGATCCCATTGTTGGTTTATTAACTAGGGTGTAGTCAGGATTCTATATAAGAGGAGGCAGGAAATCTAATAAAGACTACAGTAACCGGCAATAAATAATACACATCGAGGCTTAGAGAGAGAAATCGGCTAGATTCTGCTTCATAGAGCAACGTCTCTGTCGCACAGACTCACGAACCCGTGTGTGACAGTGACAGCGCTCTACGAACTGGCCGGCTGTTTCGTTGTAAACATCGATGTGCATTATTTAATGCCGGGTACTACTTATGTATGGTTTTCTTCATGGTTTTAAACATATGAGTAGCTCACTTTACTAATGGAGATGAGGTAAATTATGTGTTTTATGCAAGCCAATTATGTGTCTTATGCAAGCAAATTATGTGTCACTTTGATGGGAGTTGTCAGTTTACCATGACTTATCGTTATTATAAGGAGGCAGCTGTCTCCGTCAGCACGCACCTCACAACGCCCGTAGGTTCATATACGATTCATAATATTATTAACACGAACCGTTCTGTTTTAAAACTGTTTTCGTATAAAATAAGTCATCATCATCAGCCCACTTCAGTCCACTGCTGGACATAGGCCTCTCCAATAACACGCCACTTAGCCCGATCCTGGGCTTTTTGCTTCCATGTACTGCCTGCTGTCCTACGTATGTTGTCACTCCATCGAGTCTCTCCTACACTACGTTTTATAAGATAAGTATCAGCCCGTAATTTAACTATAACTAACTATATTATTGACTAAATTCTACCCTCGCCTGTAATAAATAAATTTATTTAATATATTTACCAGGAGTATAAGTCACATTAAGAGTTGATAATGTACCACCACAGTATATAATTGCAAGGGATGTAACGGTAAACTCAAAACGGTTTTCACTGCTGAGGGCTACAACGTCACCCTTCTTTAACCCGAGCTTTTGTAGGGCCGCGGCCACATTAACAGTATTTTGTAATAATGTCCTATAAGTTACCGAATCACCAGTTTCTGCACATATCTGAAATATTAACAGAAAAAAGATAGTTTAATCTTAATTAAGAATTAAGTTTTGTTTAATTGTATAATTACATTCAATCTCATTGCCATATGTATTTATAGATATAAATTCATAGCTATGTAAAAAACGCTTTAATTATATTAGTAATTACTGAAAAACAAATTAACAAACAACTGAGTAACAAATTATGTGCAATTGTTATATTGGTTTGGATAATATAATAAACTAAGATAAGATTATTTTGCTTTAGTCTTTAAGAATCTTTACCGTTGTGAATCATTACAAAATAATCCTATTTTCCTCTGCACAAGCTCGATTTAGAATTCAAAGTAAATAAACAAATTAACGGATGTATATTTCCACATTTGCGTTATAGGCCGGGGAACGTTAATAATAAAAAATAGACCTACGTGGTTTTATCTATTTTGTTTATACAAATTTTACCCTCAGCTTAAAAATGGTAAAAATACACTTAATGTATTTTGTTAATTTTCTTGTCCCCGAATGAATCGGATGAATGAAATGAATGAATGACGAGATTTTTTTAAGCATTTCCTAGTAAGCTTCAATTGCATGTAATTTCATCAATATTGCTCGAGCCGTGAAAGCGTAACATACAGACAGACATATTTTCTCATTCATAGTATTATACTGGACTTAATTTTCACAGGCAA
Source organism: Morpho deidamia (assembly GCA_947086505.1). NCBI lineage: Eukaryota > Metazoa > Arthropoda > Insecta > Lepidoptera > Nymphalidae > Morpho > Morpho deidamia. Next base: position 6,395,878 of record CAMTZC010000003.1, read on the forward strand.
AAAACGACATTTAAAATGATTACCCAGTCTAGGAAATATAAACTGTATAGAATATTTTGTTTAAAAAATGTAAAATTATATCATTTTTATAATCGTGTCACTTACTTGTGCTATTTTATCACCACCACTTCTAAGTTTATCAAATACAAATTGACCATACGATAAATGAGCGGGAATAGACAGTTCCGGAGGACCACTCACTACATTATCATGTATAAATGCCATTTTAATTTGCAAATAATGCTTTATATGGAGAGTACAATATTTCTTCGCCAAAGTTTGATTTTAATAGTTACTATTTCGGCACTACAGTATAACATTACGTTGTTGTACTAAATCAAAACAATTATATAATAATGTTCGAACTTCTGATAAAACTTATCTCATTAACCTTGTTTCTGTCTGATTATTATCAATTTTTGAGATTCACACGTGGCAATGTCATATTTTAAAGTATTTTTATCTTATTACTAAAATGTTGTTAAAAAATGTATTTTCTAAATTTTATAATAAAATTTAACTAAACAAAAAGCTAATTTAATAATAAAATAGATATACTCAACATAGGTAATTAATGACCATGCGCAATTCGCAAGTGGCATGTTTATGAGGTAATGGTAAAATCGAGTATTTATTGATAATTATGGGCAACTAAAATAGTCACACCTGGACAATAGCAACGTAACGTAAATACAATTGGATGTAATAACAATGTTATATAAACTTTACTGTACTTCATTAGCAAGCAGCACGACAAAAATCGTACTGCAGTACGATTTTGTCGTGAAGCCTATCCTCCTGATGATGCTTCGGTTTCGGGGCGAAACGATCGTCGAGATTGTGGTGGTGGGTGTGTGTGCTGCTTTTGTGTTCGTTGTTGCTGGTGAATTGCGTCTTGGGGTGCATGTGGTGGCTGGTCCTGCATGTATAAGGTGCGTAGATTTTGCCTGCTTCATATACATTGGCTTTGCAGGCATTCACTTAACCCGTGCGGATTATAGCAAAGTAGTTAGTTCTGTTATATTGCTTGTAATATGGAATTCCGCAAAGTAACGCCTGCTTCTATAAATCAGCACTAATTTATTTGTTATCTGTAAAATATAGTTGTAACTAATGAACGCACGTTGATCCCTTTTCTCTTTTAAAGTTATGATCTACAATATTCTTAGTAAAGTCTCTAGGTAAAATTTGATAATTTATAATGTTATAATGTTTTTTCTTTAATATGTGACAATATTTTCATACATAAGTCATAAATATTCTGTAAAGTGAACTGTGTTTTCAATTTTGAATTCAAACATACATTGCATTATTTTCTACAAGAATAGTCGCTTAATTTCACCAGCTACGATTATTTACACTGATTATTTTAGTTTCCCTAAAAGCTTCCCATATTATTTTATGACAAAATATCAATAAATTTCTCAATTTAGAGAACCTGTATTATGAAAACATTAAGTGATACAACGCCAAACGTTATAAGAGTCTACATTCATAGGGATATTCAGATGTTACTCTTTTTTAGACTGCCAACTACAATATTTTATATTCCTTTATTTTATTTTTAATAAATTCATCATTAAAAAATTAGATAAGGTCGCCTTTTTATTATAATTAATGCGATTACTATATTAACTTTCTTAACATCTTTTTCTCATTTACTATCCAACCATAGAGTTATTTATTAGAGTAGAAGATAGAAAGATGGATAACCATCCGTCTCTCTTTTTTATTTTTATTAGACAAAGATGAAGTATACGAGTTTCATCTGTCCTTGACCAGGCCTTTTTTGTGTTAGGAAAGCCCATTAAGAGTCGTCACCGCCCTCCGGAGACTAGCGGTAGATATATCGGACTCGTACCCACTACAACCTGACAGTGCTCCACGACGCTGCTGGTAGCGAGAACAGGGTATCGTTGTACACATTGCCCCCATTCCCACCAGCAATAACTTTGAAACCCAGAGTGCGCCACCTCTGGGTCGGGACCTCTCTAAAAGTGGCCCCTCCCTCCGCTATATATACATCGGGAGCACCAGATGCTTCGATGCAGCGGAGTACCACGTACAGACCTGCATGAGGCTCCCATACTTACTAAACCATGTATCCATCTAGTACAGATTAGATACTTTTTAACAGAACCTCATTTAAATCATTCCGTTATATGTCATATTTAGAAATTCAACTCAGGGCTTATTAGATAAGTTAGCGAACGACGTAATTATGTGAAAGCTAAGCTGTGTAATGTTATAATAATAAAATTAAAAGAGCAGGGAAACATATGACGTCGACAAAGTATGGTCATAGGAGTATGATTGATTACTTGGAATCTAAATAAGTAGGTACCTAGTATAGCTCTAAAGTAATAATATTGTTAACATCGATTCAATTATCTTTAATGGACGAGCTTACTCCCGGTGGCCCAGTAGGTAAATTAATGGCGGACAAGTTTGGCAAATTAATCTACAGCAAATATAAGTATTATTGTTGAATATTCACGTTTCGGTTAAATTAGTCTCGTGTGAACAGTACGACTTCGTCTGGTTTAATGTATGAAAGGATTATATAAGTAGGAAGTAATTGATTATCCCTCAGGAATAACGTGGTGCAAGAGATATCTAAATTTCGGATTTGAAATTTTGTTATAAAAGTTTAATCCACATCCGATAAAATATGTTTGGGCGACGGAGGGTTTCTAATAGTAACTCGTATATTTATGTATACTTTAACTCGTATATTATGGTAATGTACGGGACTACATAACTAAAGCTGTGATTGCCTAGCGGTGAAACCGTGCGACTCTCTAGAGACGATCATGGGTTCAAACCCCGGGCAGGCACCAATGAGTTTTTCTATTAAAACTTATGTGTCTAATTGAAAATTACAATTTATCACACGCTTTTCGGTGAAGGAAAACATCGTGAGGAAACCTGCATATCTCTAGAGAATTGTAGGGATATGCGTAATCTACCAATCCGCCTTGGAGCAGCGTGGTAGGTCTTAGCTCCAATTCTTCTCTTCAAAAACGGAGAGAGGAGGCCTTGGCCCAGCAATGGGCATAGTAACAGGCCGTTACTTTACTTTTTTTACTTTTACTGGATTAAAGATGCTTTTCTATTTTTCTACATTGTTAAGATGCCTCTCATGTCTCTAACTAGTGCGACGGTGGTTTTTATTTGTCTAGTGTAACGGTCTTAGAAAGTATACTGTTCATCACGGTTGACACTCCGATTCAGACTTAATTCAATTTAGTTACAAATTAAGACTATCTTCAGTGCTTTTCCTTTTTTTTGTCTAGTGAGGTCTTACGGTTATCATTTTTTGAGTTTTCATACCTTTTCCTATTGAATATCAATTTTCTCAAAATCTACTAAACGTATTTTTGTACGGTTTTGACTAAAAGATAGTGCAATTGTTGAGGAAGGTAGTTTAATAATACATTCTCCGGAATGTCCTTACTGGTTCTGATGCGAAGTTCATCGAAAGATACAGGTTGTAGAGCAACATATAGGCTATTATTTATCCTATAATTCCCGCGGGATCGGGATTTACGCGGGAACACTTTATGACACACTCAGTTCCACATATAGTGTGTTATAAAGTGTTGTTATAAAAGTAATAAATGTTAAATCTATGTACCTATTGGTTGGAAGTTTTTACAAACAAACTAGAAACATGAATATCTGTTGAAATTGTGGTATTAGATGTACTCATCACATTACGTCAATTTAACATCTATTACATAAATATTGATATTATTTCAATCGAAACAAAATGCGAATTGGCATGTCAATTCCGTTACTATAGCATTTCAACAAAAGCCTAAAACGTACGTGAGAATGGAAAGCATTATTGCATTTATTACCGACTGAAAATAGATGGGTAATCTCATGCTTTTAGATAGATTGATATGTATGTTTAGTCAGTGGTAATGAATAATCTCAACACTGTATTGATAAAAAAAATTAGATGGGACAATTACACACACGTTCGTTGATCCCCAAAGTATACTTACCATATACTTGTGTTATGGGTGACATACAACTGGTAAATATATATTTGGTAATTTTAAATTAATAAATACATGTTAGAAAATGTTAGCCGTCGTCGGGAATCGAATCCGCGACTCACAAAGCTGAAGACAGGCTGCCACCTGCGCAAACGGGCCAGTCATGAAATAATATACATAGAACATATTATATCAAATCAAGCTTAATGCTTAGTAGGCAAACAAATACTTTTAAAGGAAAGTCGAAATAAAGCTGTTTTATTTTAGAACCTGGCTGAAGCAGAAGCTTCAGTTTTCTTATTTCACGGCTGTTTTGTTCTTACTACGTACTACGGTAAGGTGCAATTTTTGTACAACTACTTAGTTTTGGGTTACAAGCCTAAAGGCAAAGCAAAACAACACTTTCACGTAGCTATAAAAAATATTTATTGGCTAAACTACTCGAACGTCAGTGAAGGTGAGAAAAATACATAATAAATAGTCAGTCAAGCAGAAAGGCGTTTGAATTGAAGTAAATACTGCTTGAAAGTCGATACCATACAAAGTAAGTATAAAGTGAAATATTAAATCTTATAATCAAATTGTGTGTCACGTAATATGGCTGGGAGTATAGAAGGGTAGGTTATAATTCAATTTAACTCACTGTGTGTTGCTAGTTCTTTTGAATTCGTTATTTACCTGAAGTACGTATCGAGGCAAAAAAGTATAGACTAATATTATATGAATTTTGAACTTATGTTGTATTAATGTATGAGAGAGTCATTCTAAACTTGAAGGCGTTATCAAAGGTGGCTATGAAAGAATAAAGAGAATTTATGAGATTAATAAAGTTTAATGATAAACTTATTCATTATCCGCCTAGACCCGGTTTAAGCAAATATTCTTTTGTTTAATCATTAGATGTTAGGGAAGACTATCAATTATTAGGATTTATATCCATACTTTCATTCTGATGTCCTAATCCACTGAAAAAATATTGAAATGCGGTAGAGTTCCTTCCTTTTTTCCTTCGGAAACTAAAATAATACACATAGATCCATCAGCAGACAGAGACAGCTTTTAAGACGAGATAAATTTTATAATTCGTAAACCGATCTATTTTGGTTTTCCGTAATCTGAATGAATTAGGAATGACGGCTGGAACATCTTTGGTGGAGTATAAAATTTAATACGACCTGTGGCATTCGTAAATCTGTGACGTGTACGGTTAATCGGTTTAGCTTTGAAAGTGCGCGCACCAGACACCGACATCGGTTCGGACACCGCGCGTCCCGGCGCGACTGTTCAGCGATTACCACACTCGCTCGGCACATCCGCGAATCGCCGCATGCGGACACTTAGCTTGAACGCTCGTTCCTAACGGACTATGCTTGTGAAAGAATAGTTAGTCGAAACATGTATCGGTAGCGCGATGTCGGTGTCCGCGCAGGATGGTGACACCGGCACTGTGGAGACTGGTTCCGCGACAGTCCAGGATCTCTACAGAGAAAAGCCTGCGAGCACAGTAGTTCGTGTACTAACTGTTCTCGCTTACCTTCTGTCTGTGTCCCTTGCGGCGATTCTACTATCCATCTACTATATTTGTGTGTGGAGATCACCAGTTCTTGCAAAATTAAGCGACAATCGTGACATGCTCAGTGCCAGACGGGGTGACCCCAGTGTCTACGATTCAGATTTCACGCGCGGCAGTCCTCAGAGTTTTTCGGGTAGGTAATCGTAAATGCAACAAAATATCATATTTATAATATGTAATTTAATTATCTCTTCGTTCATTCGATTACATTATGTGACAGTAAAACCGTATTCTTTTCATTACGAAACTCAACTTTAACATTATTGGATTGACAAAATTAAAAATATTTTATAATTTTTAAAAATGTATATATTTATGATATTTATTTTTCTTTGGAAACGAAGACCAATAGTTGTAAGTAAAATTATGAATTGGTTCTTTGTATGCAATAAATTACGAAATTAGCTTATTAATTAATGACAAACTAAAATTTTATACATATACCGTAATATGAATTCATTGTATCTTTTATGTATCGCTGGTGAAAAGTATTAGTGATCATATACGATTTTTTTTATATTAAATTTTGTATATCAAAATTCCTATTGAAATTAAGTATATCGACTGTATATGTGTAATACGGTTTACAAGATATCCCTTATACTATGTACGAATTCTTCTAAAGTGAAAGTTTAAGTTTAGTTATGAAAGTTACCTATTTAGCGATACTTATGTCGTATAGTGAACAAACTAACTTCAAAATACCATACCATCTATGAATACTTAACATGAAGGAAAAGTTTAATATAGTTTTGTTATGTAATAGAAAAAAAAATCTGCATCTCTCAAATAGTCCTTTCAAACAGAACTGCCCCAACCATCTTCACATTAATGAAAGACGTATACATTTTCTATTTATTGGCCTGTTATTATTCGACTGCTAAGCATCGGCCTCCTTTCTTTTTTTGAGCTTAGACACACTCTTCTCCAATGCGGATTGAGAAGAGGCGAAATCTTGATAATTCGAAGGTTGGTATTATCTGAAGAATTCTTTTGAGATATAATGATTTTCTCACAATGTTTTCCTTCACACCCAAAAGCGCGTGATTATAAAGTTTTAGTAAAAAACTCATCGTAGCCAGCCCGAGGTTTAAACTCGTGACCTCGTGTGAGGATCACAACAAAAAAATAATTTACTATTAAAGCTACCAGACTTAAACATATTCTTATCAATATGGTTAGTAATTAATAAATATTAAAGTCTATTTAACAATTGCAATTTATCACACGCTTTTCGGCGATGGAAAACAGCGTGAGGAAACGTGCATATCTTTAGGGAGTTTTGGGTTTATATGTAACCCACCAATCCGCATTGGTGAATCAAAGAAGCGTGGTGGATCTCAGTTCCAACACTTCTCTAACAACGGAGAGAGGAGACCTATGCCCAGCAGTGGAATAGTAACAGCCCGTTACTTTACTTTACAAGCGTAAAGAAAGACTCGTGAGCCATGTGTGATTTCGTCACTCAAGAGCGACACTATTTCCTAAGATCAAACACGCAAAATAACCCCTTGGAATGAATAAACTAAAAAATTTTATTACATATATAATTCAATAACTTCGCAATACTATTTCTAGCTTTGTTGATGTTTATAAAAAGCAATATGTGCATTGCAATATTACATTCTAATGCACATCGCACTGTTATTTCTAAACTTATGCAAACATATTGCCCTCCGTTTGCACAACGGCTTATATAATTATACACTGCTACTGGGAAGCCTTTCCTGTGTAAGCCTGTACGTACTTTAATTCAATGAATTTGTAACACTGAATCAGCATATCCTATAAAATTACGGACTTCGGCATAATGTTGCATAGTTTTTTATTTACGATGATTTATATGTACATGTTAAAATACAGTCCGAATCTTAAGAAATAATATAAGTAGTTAAACTATGCTATTGATCAGTATTAACCATTATTTATAGATTAATTATATTCAATATCAATCCTATTTTTTGTATTTCCGAAATGCATCTGACGATCTTAATGAATATTCAAATAATACCAGGACATATTCGTTTTATTAAGAAAAGGGTTCTAAAATACATTTATTATTATTGTGTCTTTTTGTCAATATTTAAGTTTCCTCGAAATTACTTGTTAATGACTATTTATAAGTCATCAAAGTAGACTTTTCATCGGCTTCTTGCAAATAAAACAAGCGACAGATAATGAACCTTGGAATAGTTTATTCTATATCATCAAAGTTATAAATTACGTTATATCAAATTTTCATTACTTTTCTTCTTCGCGTTGCATTGCCTGTCGGAAGAGCGCATGTTGGCCGTCTGCTGAGTGTACACCTTTTTATTCTTCGCGAGGTGATAAAGCTCAGCAGCAATCGCGATTCCCGGAGAAACCAGCGTTACGTAGGCAAGAATTATTCCTGCGTCCGCCCCCTCTTCTTGTTACTACACTTCCCATCATCATCAGTCGAAGAAGTTCACGCCTCTCGTGCCCGTTTAGGGTTTATGTATGACATGCCCAAGAATACTTTTCTGATAAGACAGTGTTGAAATGTTTGCGTTGTTGGTTATCACGTCGCAGTATTAAACAATTTAAAACGTTTAAATTGATCCAAATGTTTTAACAGTAGCGTACAGATTCTAAATTGTTATCGAAATTGTTGTTAATGCATATACATATTTATCAAATGAGTATATTTATCTTTATAATTTGTAAATGATAGATAGGCCTTAAAATTTTATTATAAAACAAGAGTGATGTATATATATTTTTTTTGCCGCGATAAAAGATCTAATCTAATCGCAAAATAATATTATCATTTCTTTTATATTATATAAATTTTGCAAAGTAACGTAACCTAATTCTGTTAATTATTTTGGTTGATATGAAATAATAGGAATATAAGGAAATGTTATATAATTTCTGGATATATAAGGATAGGAACTAAAATATGTTGTTGAAAAATACTAACGTTTCTATTTTTAACTATGTAATGACCATGTTACAAACAACTAAGATAAATATTCGTATATGCTACTTTACAGCCAATATTAACATAATAGCAATTTTAATTATATATATTATCATATTCCCTCAACAATAGAAGCTCATAAAAATAAGTTTGCTGTGAAATTTAATTATGTAGTAAGAACATTGAAATAAAAAAAAGTTTTGCAAACATCGATCCAATTATCTCTAATGCATGAATTCCCAACGGTTGAGTGAGTGGGCACTAGACAGAAAGTAAATTTGGACAATTGATAAATTGATGTCTGGGAATTAAGCGCTGTTTTAATTAAAAAATAAATATATATAATTTTTATTTTGCAGGCCCACCATGAACTCTTATTACAATTCTATTGAAGACGTAAACGAAATTGTTTTGCTGTTTCATACCATGACATCTTAAAGACGTACCTACACTTTAAGTCGTTGCCGAATGAGCATTCGGAATTCGTCCTAAGAACATGTGAGTAATAGACAGAGTTATTTATTTATCCTTTTCAAACATTACGACCCTAATGCAATTCACAAAAATTCATTCAATTTCTTTCAATTCATGAAAAGAAAGCGGTTCGCGGTCGTCGTTTACGTCTTCAATTGAGTCGCAATAAGAGTTCATGGTAGGCCTGCTGATCAGCGATTAAAATTAAATCTCACATGATATTAAGTAATTAAAACTAGCTTATATTTGGTCTATAATCTTTGTTTATTTAATAGCAACTGCTTTATGTATCTGCAACTCGATTAGTTCATGATTTTTTTGTATTGTCTTGCATTTAAATGCGATTCCATATTATATTAAACATTTATGTATGCAACTACAGTTTTTTGGTAAACTTGAACGTAGAATATTAATATATTTTTTAAATCATTTAAACAAACAATAACTTAGTACTTTTTTAAGCCAAAGCAAATATTATATTATAAAACTTTGTCTGAGTTGGTTATCTTTTTGAGGAAGAAATATACTCAGCAATTAAGGTTAAAACTGCAACGTTTTCGTTATAAAGAGTTAAAACCTTAAAGGGCCTGTAGTCCGTTGTATCCTATGACTTGGCAATGACCTCCTCTTTCCTTTAGACGTAAGGTAGGTTTAAATAATTGACCATCATACTGCTCTAATGCGGTTTTAAAAGTTCATACATATACCAGGTATTGTGCAGAGGTGTACAGGGTTTTCTCCGACCAAAAATTTGATCCTGTTAATCATCGTATGCACACTTAAAATTGACTATATACATAATACATATTAAGGAAGGGATAAAAAATTTATGAATCTTTGTTAAGTTTTAGCAGTTCATTATCTTTTAGATTTTATCCTTGTTCTAATCTTTTACTTGTGAAGATTTAGTAATCAATGTAATATGTATTCTCATTTAAGAATTTCTCCATGACTATAACATGTACTTATGAATACTTGTAGCAAAGGCTTTCACAGATCCAATAAGCGGTAGAACCCAATTGTGTGGAATATAAATTATAGCCTACTTATACTTTTTTTTACATCGGAGTAAATTTCAATCGCCTCTTTTATACGAATGAATAACATCACAATGCAAAAGCCAAAATTGGGGTATTATAAGATCTGTTCACGTCACATCACATTATAGAATAATGTTTGTACTGTAGTGGTTTAATAATAATTTATGCTATTGTACATATTATAAACGATCCCAATATAGCAGAAATAGAAAAATACAGCAGAAACTCGAAATACATTTGTTTTTAGAAAAGTAGTGAAATTATTGCTATAATCCGCTATAAAACTTTATCAAAGTTGTCAATTGACAAGTAAATTTCAATTTATTTTTTTCAGCATTACTTTTCAAATTCAAATTCAAATTCAAATATTCTTTATTCAAGTAAACTTGTAAACAAGTGCTTTTGAATCGTCAACTTTACTGCTGGTTCGGAAAGCTGTTCCTGCCGAGAAGAGCCAGCAAGAAACTCGGCGGTTGCTCTTTTTAAAACATAAATCTTAGAACTAGTTACATTTATTTATTACTGTCTTGTACAGGGTAGAAGTGCACCTATATCCACACATCCTTATCCTCAATGTAAGCCTCCACGGTATAATAGGCTTTCTGTATCAGCCTCTTTTTAACAGTATTTTTAAATTGCTGTAATGGCAAAGTTAAAATTGATTGTGGAATTTTGTTATAGAATCTTATACCCAAACCCACAAACGACTTACGTACTCTTACAAGGCGCAAAGCAGGAGCCGCAAGCTTATGTCGGTTCCTACTTTGTCTATTATATACATCGCCAATCTTTTTATAATTATGTATATTTTTATGCACAAAAATCAAATTGCTAAAAATATACTGTGAAGCTAACGTAAGAATACCTGTTTCCTTAAACTTCTCTCGCAGGGACTCACGCGAATTCAAATTATAAATGCCACGTATGGCTCTTTTTTGCAATACAAAAATTTTCTCAATATCAGCGCATTTACCCCATAACATTATTCCATAAGACATAATGCTATGGAAATAAGCAAAATAAACTAGTTTTGCTGTTTCGACGTCTGTAAACTGTCTTATCTTTCGAATAGCATAGGCTGCTGAACTGAGTTTCCCTGCGAGAGCTGTTATGTGTGTGCTCCATTGGAGTTTTGTATCCAACGTCATTCCCAAATTGTATTATGTATTATGTATCTCCGCAAAACTCAAAATTTACTGAACGCATATCTGGCTGTTTTATCCAATAGACATCGTGATTTAGGACTCGATTTAGTGTGTGATTTATTAAGTAGCGTGTAAATTAGATGAAACATAACGATAATTCATGAAAATTACAGAAGTCAAGCCTGCCTGCCTTGCCTGGAAGCTTTAATCTGTTTGTGTGCCTGAGCAATCTGACCCGCGCACGTTTCAAAGGTCAGATTGCTCAGGCTCCAAAGACTACAGAACCGATTTATGCGGACAGCCACTGGGTGTCCGTGGTTCATGCGGAACGTTGACCTCCATAGGGACCTCGATCTCCCTACCATTACTCACCTCTTTAAACGTTTTTCGAAATCTTACTTCGAGAAATCTGAGGTACACCCGAACCCCCTTATTTCAGTTACTTCTACCTACATACCAGTTAGGTCCGACCATCGAAAATATAGGCGTCCAAAAAGCGTCCTGTATGACCCGGACGATCAAATAACGATCGCCAACACAGAAACACGTAATACACACACGCAGCGTCTTCGCCGGCGAAGACGAGGTCCCAGTTTTCTGACGGCGGTCGGTCGTGGCTTTTCGCCACCCTTCCGACGCCGCAATGACTAATCTAAGTCATACCATCAGCCCTCCACTACGCGTCGCCCTAAGCCGTGGTCCGGCCTCACAGGAGGCACCCTTAGGACGACGTTCCCCGACTTAAGTAGAGCTTCTGCGCTCTACTCTCTTCATTTCGCAACCTCGACGATGCTTCTGCGCTCGTCCGTCCCGCCCGGTGACGCTGTAAAAGCCATTAGGGCTAACAGCATACAGTCAGTTTGAAAAAAAAAATTAATCTGTTTGAGATATAAAAAACAATGCATGATGGGATTATTTCTCTTTATATGTCTACAGAAGATTCCTTGATGGATCTTATTTATCTTTTAAGGCTACTTTTCGATTCTAACTTTTGCAAAAAAAATATGTTATAATAATATTATTATATTATATTATATTATATTATTATATGTCAAGACAAAGTATGTTTGTATATTCCTTACAGACTCCAAAACGGCTGGACCGATTTTAACGAATTTGTCAGACAATCTTGAGATTGAACCAGCGAATAATCTTGTAAAGTTTGGTGTGTTCTTACCATTTTTTCAAACTGTCATTTTTGCTCCTTGTGGAAAGCAAAACCCGAGTCACAAACGTCCACTAGTTATTATATTCGCTTTTATATATTCGGATAATGCGCAATCAATATTGTTGAAACGATTATTTTTTCGGTTATTTAACAATCAATTTAATAGGCTGATAATATACAAATATTATAGAATTGTTCTGTTGCGAGTGGTGCAGAAATGACAACAAAAACGCGTATGAATACATTTTTTTTAAATCGTATGTGTCAGATTAATCGTCACTGCATATTGTTGATAACTTAACAATGAATAGTTACATTTTTTCTGTAACAATATGATTTTAGATGTAAATAATTAAAATTCTGGCAACAGCATAATACTATTTAAGACTAAATTTAAATAATGTAGTAATTAGAACTCGATATACATCCAGGCGAAAGTAAATTATTACCGGTTTCAACCATTAAAAGTAATTTATACACGCAGTGTCACGCTATATTTATAAAGCATTTCCCTCAAATTACAATTTGTAATTATTTGAAAATGTGTTTCTCTAAGGTCTATAATATTTTTGTTTTTCGTAGGATAATGGAAATTAAAAAATTCAATTGTTTGCCTTGTCCTAACTATACTATAACTAAGAAAAGAAATATTGAATTGAATGGGCGTTTGTTTAAAGATATAAAATTATATTAAATGCGCATATCGTTATGATGTTTATACTCATAGGTGTAAGTAACCTTGTTTTTCAATAATGTTAGACATTAAATATCTCTTGAGCTACGTGGAAAATTAACGTAAGGAGTAAAATATCGTTGACTTATAAATTTCCCTAAATATAAATTTAACAACTTTCGAATATTTAAAGATTATCTTAAACTATTTGAGTTTAAGATAAACTTAGTAATATCGCGTGTCGGCAAAATTGTAATTGAGGTTGCGAATTTATTGATCAATTGTATGAGTTGCGGAGGCAGGCGCCGCACGACGCGCCTGCTCGCCGTTCGCCGCACGTGGCTTTCCGCTGCGCTCCCGGCGTCGCCCGCCCGCACCGCTGTCGTCCGCCCCGCAATGCCTGTCGGCTTGTCACTAGTGCCGTGTTATCCTCTTCCAAATTAACTTTGTTTGCGCATTGTTACACTTGGACACCACTCGACACAAATAACGTCCGTCGACTTGCCAACCTAAACATCTGTCGTATCGCTCGTTAACGTGAAATTGTGTACGCTCCGAGTGACTAAGCCGAGAGAAATTTCATTCGCTCACATAGTGTCCGATTGGTAATATATTTTTCGTTATAAGGCCGGACTTGTAAAAACAATGCTCTGTATTCTCCCGAACGAGGGCTCATGACAAACGAAACGCGTTTGTGCGGCTACGTCAGTAACTGGAATAGATTCTGATATTACGGGGCGTGAAATTAAAGGATAAACAAATGAAGTCCGGAGCTGGCGCCATAATAATGAAAGAACAGTCGGCATCAGGAGGTGTCAAGCTGCAGACACGGGTGGCGTGACCCGGGACACGGCTCGGCCGCGGCGCATCGGCGAACTGGGGCATATCGATAAGTGTGTCCTACTTACCCGATTTCGTGGCGGTGCCGGTGCCGCGGTGCATTTCAGCCCAAAGCTTCGTCCGAGATGTCGGGCAAGTCGTACACGTCGGGCAGCATGCGGTCGTGCGCGGGCTCCGTGCGGCTGGGCACGGCGGCGGGCCACGAGGTGGTTTTGGACGCGCTTTATGAGAGAAAACGCGACAAGAAAACTGTGCGCGTTCTCACTGTCATTATTTACGTGTTCTGCGTGTCACTGGCTGCAATCATGCTCTCGCTCTACTACGTGTTCTTCTGGGAGCCCAAGGAAGCGCACTATGTGCAACGCAAGGTGTCAAACACAGTTACGCCGCAATCCAGCACCACACCAATGCCCACATGCTTTTTGCCCCACACCGGTAGGTTACACTATGACACGCTTCCCAAACTGTCGTTATCGCTATATATCTAGTTTCAGTGTATATGTGAACTTACTAAGTATAGTTTTTTTTCACATTCCATTAAGTAAACATTGTTGCACGGTAACACTACAAACACATTTTAATGTATGTCCTTATGTTATAAATGTTTAATCTAGAACAAAATTAAACATGTAACATGTAAAAAAATTCTGAAACTTTTTACTGATAACATAATTCATTATTTGTTCAAGTATCTTCCTGTTACAATCTTACTAACGACAAGTGCCGACTCTTTCCATGAAGTAAGCGACTGGAGCTTAGAACTGTCATGCTGCGGCAAAGTGATTAGAAAGTTACATATGTGAAAGGAACTCTTTATTAAATTTCTTCATCGAAAAAGCCTATTATTATTGTAAATAAGTATCAAATAAATTAAATGTAAAGCTCATAACTGCTCATCCGAGATTTGAACGCTCCACCCAATAGGTTTCGATTTTTCTCAATCAAGGTAAAAGACATCAAGTCAACATATTAAACACTTGCTCTTGGTACTAGAATCAACTTATAGAAAGTCGCGAGCAGGAACTAGGAAGAAATATAAATATCACCAAATAGCGTCCTGTTATCGAATAAGCTCATGTTAAATAGAAAGTCATACGTAAAAACTATTAAATTATTTTTTGTCTAAATCACGTGCATGCCAGTTTGTTTTCGGACAAGGTTGAACCATCAAGTACAGAAACAAAAGCATTGTCGAAAACTTAGTAACTTAAGTTACTAAGTTTTTGACGTATTTTAGAAAAATGATGTACATATTATTAAAGTTTTTCATCCAACTTTGTCTGAGCGTATAAATCAAACACTTGCTGTATTAAACATTTTGATGCTAAAGACAGTATTTTATTCAGCAATAAAAAGTATTGAAAAATAGTATAATACTGTTCTTAACAGTAGAGTTGGTAACCCTAACTCAGGTGTGACAGTAATGATCGTAATAAGAATACAAAATCGATTAAAAAATTCTATACCATGCCAAAATACCTAAGTTACTAGGGCCACGCAATGCAAATAAACTTTATATCTTACGTCAAAAATAAATAGTAACCGACTTTTCCAGTAGCTTAAAGACACAAACGCAACGAACACAAATATTTTTTCCACTGTGACTAGACCCTACTTCCGTGATATACTGTTAAGTTTATGATCGACTTTACGTAGATAATATAATTAGTATTGCATATTAACTTAAATTTGTATACAGTACTTCTATGCTTTTTATAAAGTTATAAAAGTTCTAAGTAGAACTACCAGGACCTAATGTAGTCTTAAGTAAAACACGAAATCAATTTATATTTACTCATCTTCTATTATTTAGCTGTGTTTCTGTTACAATTTTTATTATTTTGAGTTACTTTTGTGTTATTATATTTATTTATGTACCTATCAGATTTACTTAGTTGAATCTGAGACGAATATTCGTGTTTTTATGTCTATTGAAAATTCAAAATTAAAATTTATTTATATATTTTTAATATTCGTGGCTTGAAGATATATTTATAAATTACCAGAGTGTCCGCGACTTGAAATCAGCGTTGAGGCAAAAGTAGACTTTGCCACTACTCTTCATTTATCTTAACACCAAAAATCACATCAATCCTCGAATTGCGCTGTGGTAAAAGATAGATAGAATCAATTTTAAGTGTATATTAAAAACATTTTGTTTAGTTAACACAAGGGAGGGAGTTTGTCACCCTGTAGCAACCGTAAATTTTTCCAGCATATATCAAAGCGTCTCTAAACAACTATAGTTAGAAACTAAAACTTTCTATCACCTAATCTATCAAACAACGTTCCAAATGATTTTTCGGTTTTTTACCGAAATCTAAAGAAATTATACATCCAAAGTTTTATCAATTAATTCCTATGAAATTCCTCGAGTTCATCGACAATAATACTCTATAGTGCGATTAAATAAATATATAAAAAATAAAGATTTGTCACACAGCTGGACAGAGTGGACTCTCTCCTCTCTTATTCCCAACGCATGCCAATTTGGATTGATAACGATGTAGTCCTTCTCCGTACGACGCTTTATAAATTGCAAATATTAAATAAGCGCAACTCTTGTCTGCCTGGAGTTTTAAGCTGCAAACACTTAATAAGGTTCATATCTCTAATTGTTTCACCACCACGGCATCAATGTGTATACAGTTCATAAAATATATTAAATACTAAACCACAATTTCATAAAGAGCGCGTAATGTAAACTTTATTTAATGGAATGATGTGGTAATGTATAAATTACCAAGTTAAATAGATATAATAAAAATTATCGTTATTTATTACAATGTAAGTTACGAGTAGGTTTTCCTGTGTTACTCAATTTTGACTTTTCAATATCGATGTTGCAACCAACATGAAATGGGTTAAGATGTCAAGTGCGCAACATTTACTAACTTGATCTAAAGATGGATGTAGGTAGAATACGGTGAGTGTTCCAGAGAGCTTGCAGCAATAACTCTAAATTTAGCCGAGGTAGTTACAATAACCGGCACTCGGCTATTTACTGATCATGTTTATAAGATATAAATCACTAACGATTTCAAACGAAATGGCCCGAAATAGCTCTTTACATACTGTAACTACTAGTTACATGTTTATAGAATAGAGAAATGACGAAGTTAAAAATTTATTGCAATTTTTCGGCTGATTGCAGATTGTGTTCAATTATTGTGTAATAGATATCTATTATTTATGTACAGATGAAGATTATATTTATAGCAAATTTTTTTTATTATGAATTTCAATTGTAGAAACATTAACACAAAACAACAAACATAAACAATGTATAAAAGGTTAACTAGTTAATTTTATAAACATCACCCGGATAGCTTACGATGGGTCTTCTTACCTTAGTCGCCTTATACGAAACCTCGGTAAGAAATGAGGGTGGTCTATTCTAATCAACCAGATACCACACGGCATAACATCATTATGGACTTCATTTAAAGCTATATGGCTGAACTAATTTTTATTATGACTGCTCATTCACTTTCATTCATTCATTCATTTGATTCATTTTGAAAATTCCTCTAAATTTGCGTAACACAATGCTATGGGTGATAGATATTTTGTACACGCTTACGAGATACCCATTTTCGTATATACTTTACTAACATGTTGTATATTTATACTAAAGCAAGCCTGTAGAAACAAAACATAGTCCTATAATTAAAGATTATGATATACGATTTTAGTCATATATTATGTATAGAAAGTTTTTCAATATGAATAGCGGGAAAACATAAATTTTAACTGCAATTACTAAAATATAACAGTTTACAATTTTTACATACACAATTTTTCTAATTTTTTGTTACATCAGTAAGCTCGACTATGAATGAAGTCGAGAGTACTTACTGGGTCTGTTTTGATAATCCGTTATTTGGCCCGCGGTAATGACTAATCTTCACTCACATACGAAAAATCTGTCTTATATTATAGTTATGTACTCTATTCCTGTTTGCTCTGACGTCCGTAAATCAATGTAACAGTTTCGCCAAACTCTGTTTTTTCTAAATATTTAAACGTTCTCGTCTGTATTTTTTTGTTTGGTACGAGATTAAACGTTCACGTTTATGTTAGTATTAGTTTCCGACAGCGTTTCATAGTTTGAAAATAGCTCTATGTATCTATTTTATCCATACTTATCCTATATATGCGACTGTCTGTGTGTCTGTCTTCCTATCTCTCTGTTACGCTTTGAGGATTAATCTGTTAGAACAATCAATATGTAATTTGGTGCATTTGAAGCTAAAACCGTTTTTGTCGGGCGTTAAAAAAATATACCTAATGCATAATTGAGTTGACTAAAGTAGATGCGAATAAGGTCGCGGATGCCACTAGTATAATAAATTTTAAGACAATTGTGGATTTTCGATCTCTTATTCGGTTTTGTGATTTTGTGAAAGAAAACATATTAGAAAAATTTTATTTATAAACTTTATTGAGCAACTACAATATATGCATATACAAACAATTGCACAAAAGGTTGGCAAAAAAAATTTAAAATTTTTATCCAATGTTTATTGACACTTAATTATTTGCCGGCTTGTATATCAACTTAAATGATCTCGTTGCCTGTACAGTGGATAGATTAAATTTTCCCAACTAAGCCTTTCAATTTTTGTTGATAACGGCAGAACAAGAGGTATTAGGAATCTCTGGAAAACATAAGTAGAGTTCCTAGGATATGAATAGAAGATCTTAAAAACGATTGCGAGGAGCCGCTGGGTTCAAGCGGTACAGGATCGAGTGTCTGGGAAATTACTTGATAAGATCTATGTATAGCAATATTTAGCAATCGGTGAAAAAGAAGAAAAAGAATATGATGTAACGTATTAGTTTTCGTTTTTTCCCAATATTCTCGATTCAGTCTTATCAGTAGTTGACAGTAGATATTCAAGTTTTGCCCGACGATATGATTTCATAATGAACAATGAACAACTAATCTCACCATATATACGTTCCGAAAGTGCCAATAGAATAGACAGAAGATCTTATAGTATCGGCGAATGTCGACCTAAGGATCCCTTCTGTGAGGTCGGACTACGTCAGTATTCTCGGTTTATCCTCGGGTAACGAGAGGCCCCAAGCGACTGATGTCAAAAAATTGGGACGTTGTCTTGGCCGGCGGTGTACGTACTATGTATGTGATTTGATCCTCAGGTATAAAGAAGATAATACAATTTTATTAATGAACTGCTTTAAATATCTATTAAAGACAAGATTATTTATATGTATAAAGTCGTTGACGTATATCTAAGATGTTTTCCGTTTTTGCACTGTCTATAGATACTTAAGTCGGCATATATTTTCACTTTTATTTTAGCTGTTCAATTGATGTACATTACCGATGTCGTATTTTGATTATTTGGTACCAATGCACTGTGAGAGACAAAATATTATAAATATCAATTAATTTTATATTATTTGTTCGCAGGAGGAAGCGATACCCCAGTGAATGATACTGTCACTCCTCCAATCTTCGATAACGTCGACGATTTCATAAACGCAAATGAATCCACAAGCACTATTATTGACTTTGTTGAGAATTCTACATCAACATCCAGTGAACAAAATCCTACTCCTATCTATGAACTCCTCAATATAACAACTGTTACATGACAACACCAAAAACCATCGCAGAAATCCCACAACCAAACTATTTGTAGGTGAATCCCGCAACTACCAGTTGGGCCTAGCATATTGCCGACTGAATAATAGCGGCCTTAGAATGTGATCAAAGTAATGTTTGCCGTCTTCAAAGCTTTTGAACTGTGACAGGTTAACTGAGAGTGGAAATGAGTGTCAGCGTAAAATTTTAACGTATACAACTTATTATATCCGCAGAAGGGATTATTAAGATATTGGGAAATCAGATATTTTTAATTTTAAAACTATCAAGTAGATATCAATCACTCTAGTGTTGAGTGTTGAAGGTATCTAAAATAAAAAAATATACACCAATATTATGTATACATAGTTGTAATGATAGTTTAGAAATAACAGAAATATGGTCATTATAGTTAAATTAGAAAATTGTACTAGCCATAAGTTATAAGTTATACTGGAGTTAACTTTCGAATGACTTCGATCTCATGAGATTTTATTCCTAATAGTATAGGTAAAATAACTTAATTATACAACGCATCATACACTCTAATAAATAAATATATGTATCGAAATGCGTAAAATTACTTGAAGTGTACCATATGATACATCGAAACCGGACACATTTATGAGTAGGTATATTAAAGTAAGTTTGTGCCTTTACATAGACTATTTAAAAATAAACTAATATCAGATTAGTATATTCAAACTATTTATATTATGTCAAGGTTTTTATCATAGTTATTTATTCCATTTATTTAATTGTAACGTGTATTCCAAAAACTACGAAAATATATTTTGTTATACTTACGCTAGCGTAGATAAATAATGTTACATGTGGAAAATTAAGTACAAATAAAAAATCATATTACAAATGGGATGGTTCAACCAATCGTTCAAAAAACGAAATGTATGCGATTCATTTACCAGTCGTCCACTCAACCAGTTAACTCCACACATAACGCTCTAGTAAATTTAATTCTCAAAAACAATAAAAGTTTTTAGTAGTCTCGTAAATTTGATTTAGGCTTACTTATGGTCTTATTAGTATGCGCTCAATACACCAGCATTGCAAGACTAAAAAAGCTTTATCTGATATTGAGAAAAATACAACACATAATAAGCAATCGAGCTAAATGTATCATTTCGTTTCATATTCGTTGGTTTATCGTAAATTATCCATCAGTATAAAACTTATCTGATGGATTTTTTATTGATAATTTAAAATAAATATACTAATAATCAATTTATAGAAGCAGGCGTAACTTTGAGAAATCGCATAGTACAGAAGTAATGTTAGAATTACTTTGCTATAATCCGCGTTCGCTAAGAGAATCTATGCATTGCTAAGTGTATGAAGCAAACCACGTTCACATACCTTATACATGCAGGACCAGTCACCACTAGTATCACAAAACGCCGCTACCAGAAACATGCTTCTCAGGGACTACACATACTCACTACGACACTTGTTTGGAGGGGAAATCAATGATGGGGGCTGTTTTGTCGTGGAGCCTATTCTCTTAATGATGCGGTTACGGGCGAAATGATCGTAGAGATTGTCGTAGTGAATGTGTGTAGTGCTTGTGTAGAATGTTGCTTGTGGCGGCGTTTTGTAATACGTGTGGTGATTAGTCCTGCATGTTTAAGGTATGTGAACGTTGCCTGCTTCATAAACTCAGCATTACATAGATTCGCGGATTATAGTAGCTATAGTAATTCTATCATAACATTTATACTAATAATCCATGGTTTTAAATTGTAGAAGAGAAACGTATTTAAATATTTCTTTTTAATTAGGGTCACTTCATGGTGCATTAAATTGTACTTACTTAATCACGGATGGATACACCATTTGTCTTTTATCAATTTTTTGGTATAACATTTCTCTATACTGTTACCGATAAAGAAACAACAAGAAAATTACCTTATATCTGTAACAATCGTCGCTAAATCTGAACATCAAATATAACTTGAGTCAATCATATAATTTAGTTATTCTGATTCTATATACGACTATATAGCAACGGTAGCACAAGTTATAAGATTTACCGACACGCTAGCTTAAGTGTAACCAAAATCTTAAATACATATTATTAATTTTTTGGATAACTTATTACCACAAATGTAACAAGAATGAAATAGGATTTCATAGTAGAATAGGAAGATTATTATTAGGTTCTATGTAAATGGATGGATTGAAATAAATTGAAAGCAGTAAAAAATCTTTGTTTTTGTTTATTACCTAGAAAGCATTCAACGATACAACGCAGTAATTAAGTACGTATTGTTATTAAGAAAATCTCATTAGTATTTAAAAAAAAGCAAGCAAGCAAAACGACATTGGAATCTTAATTAAGAAATCCAATCAACGTAATTTTTGTGTTCTGACATAACATTGGTCGATACCGATAGTATTGTCTTGTATGTCACGTAAGATTTCTTACCTTCATCTATATCTATATCTATACTAATATATAAAGCTGAAGAGTTTGTTTGTTTGTTTCATTGTTTGAACGCGCTAATCTCAGGACCTACTGGACCGATTTGAATTCTTGAGTGTAAGATAGTCCATTTATCCAGGAAGGCTATAGGCTATATACCATCACGCTAAGATAAATAGAAGAGGAGCAGCAATAAAAAATATTGCGAAAACGGAAAAATTTAAAGCTTTCATTTGCTTGCGCTAAGTAAACGGTGAAAGTTATTAAAAAATCTTCAAAATTGTTGCCCTCCAAAAGTTCTTAATAAAAACCGCGACAGCATATGTCTAGATTAACTCACTTTAACCATAATTAATATGTGTTATGTACTGCAGTCCACGCGAACGAAATAGCGCTTAAAAGCTAGTCTTAATATAAAGGCGTGGAGTACATGAAAACTTATGCTAACCTACCTAAATTAACTGATATGTATTTCATTTGGACCTCGAAAGTACGTGTCATCGATAGGTTAAGCGGAAACCAAGACTAAGTGCACGTGTGTGTGTATTTCTTAACCTCAAGAGGTACGATTTTGTGAAGTGGACACAGCATGGGACAGGCAGCATGTGATAATATGAGCTTCCTGCGACGGTTAACAGCGCTGTGTACAACCGTGATACCTTGTTAAGCCGTTATCTCCATGTGCGAGTGTATTTTGTTGCGTTCAGTAATATGCAAATAAAACCGTTTTAACACCTCGGTTAAATGCCTCTTCAGATGACAAGAGGGTTGGCTGCTTTTGAAACAAAGAACCAGCTTAGAGATTCAACGCGGAAACGCTACCACCATTCTTGGAACCATTTCACATGGGCATGATTTGTATAATACTAGAGTGTAAGTAATATAAGATAGACATAAACATAGTAACCTAATACTTTTTGAATTTAATCTATCGCTAGAGGTATTCATAATTAATGTTTAGAGACCGGCTATACTCACGTCGTAAACTAGTCGGGCTTATCCGATAGAATAAGACGTGAGTATATCCGGTGTCTAAACATTAACTTAATACTTTTGTTATGGGTGGCGGACAACTGGTAGATATACTACATATATAATTTTAAATACATACTTAAATACAAATATAAACCCAGGCTCGAAGAACCAACTAACTGTATATAGAGAATGTTGGATCTCGGTGGGAATCGAACCCAAGCCCCGCAGAGCTTCACACTGCGCTAACCGGGCAGTCGTAACTTGTACATTTATGTTGTAAAAAAAAGTCATCTGAATTTAGCCTACTCCTATAGTGTAACAGCAGTACACGGTAAACATGAGACTGACTTGATGGTGATGAGACGTGACATTCCTAGAAGAGATCTATGTCCAGAAATGGACGTCTATTCGTCTATATAGGAGGAAAATAATACATAATATCTAATGAAATAAAAAAACTGAATTGTATTAAAAGTTTATTTTATCCAAAGTTTATTTTACACAAAAATTTGCAGAACATCTAATTGTCCCCCGTAACGTACATATGTACTGATTTATCGGAAGCAACCATCTTGGCGACGCGCGGCGTGCCTAGGACTGCGGCGAGTCGCTGCACGTCATACTTGCAGTAGAGAACAGTCACAGTCATATTGCAGTCGCTTCCACCATATTTGTTCTGATTACTTTCCTGTAATACATAATACATGTAGGATATAATGGGTTACGTTGAAATGGAATATACCTGCTGTTAAGATATTATTATTTTTTAATAATGACAATTATCGCTTTGTGCATTGTTTCTGATAAGCGATGAGAAATGTGTCTATCTAATAATAAATGATTTTTCTATCTAATAAGAAATTCGTTACATTATTTTATACTAGTGATCCATGACCCCGTTCACGTTGTAAGTGTTAAAATACTAAAGTAATAATAAAATTATTTTGCTATAATACGCGATACAGTAAATAGAAAAAATATATAGTGGACTATCTGTATATTAATACCCGATACGTGCAAGATTCGTAAAAACACATGCACAAACCTCCACCACTTCCACCACAATACACAAGAACTACACACGTTCACTATAACAAACTCGACAATCGTTTCGCCCCGCAACCGAAGCATCATCAGGAGATAGACTCCACGACAAAATCGCAAAGCGAAGCATTATCCAAACAAGCATTGTTATATAGTACTTGGTTTATCCCCACCCTTTATTTTACCTCTGAACACAAGTCTGCAAGTGCAGTTGAACTGGAAACATTTATCTGCTCGTTAATGAGGGTGCCATTGTTATGCTTAATGATTTCTAATTGTTCTAAAATATTTAATTTCAAGCTTTTTTTTACAGGTGTACAAGATTTCGAAACAATGGTCATTAGGAACTTTATGACCGCTTCAACTACATATATTTTGTATTTACTGTATCGCGGATTATAGCAAAATAATTTTATTATTACTTTTGTATTATGGATCTCCGCAAAGTAACGCCTAATTCTATAAATTGTAAAAATACTATAGTATGTCAAAACGTGATTTTTTCGTCCAGTTCAATAGTGCCAAATTTCATAATTACGGAATTCCATTTATATTTCTCATAATATTTTTAACTTGTTCTTAATATTTACCATATAGTACATGGTTAAGGGTCATTTAACACTAAGGTTGATGTGAACGAAGTACCGGGTTGCACCAATATATAAGTGGGTTCATTTAAAGTTAATTTTTATATTTTTATTTTGCTTTTGGTGATAAGGCCTGCCAGTTTTTTAAATCAAAACTCAATATACCTGCATCAGATTACACATTTCCGAATAGAAATGTGGATAGGTGGGTGGTTGATAGAATATAATGTGCCTGATTCCCTTGATCCGAAGTCTTCTGAAGAAGTGCACTCTCTCAGAGTAGAGCAGGAAGTGAGCTTCAGTGTGAAAGAACATGTCCCTCGCGCGAGCTATTTTCGCATCCTGAAAATCGTATAGTAAATAGGTAAGTTAAACAATATAGTCCATAACAAGTCATCATCCACCTGCCCTCATATAATATATACCACTCTTAGTGGGGTTGACACAACATGTTACAAACATGTTGTCACATGATTCGGCTACGTAGTTTACGACCGGTCGCCTGCCTAACGTCAACTTCGTCAACAGTCGTATTTACGACACCTCAGTAAGAAAGAGGGTGGTCTATTCTACTCAACTGGAAACCACACGGTGGGTCAACTTACCTTAGTCGCCTTTTAAGACACCTCTGTAAGAAATGAGGATGGTCTATTCTACTCAGCCGGATACCACACGGTGGGTCAACTTACCTTAGTCGCCTTTTAAGACACCTCTGTAAGACATGAGGATGGTCTATTCTACTCAGCCGGATACCACACGGTGGGTCAACTTACCTTAGTCGCTTTTTACGACACCTGTGTAAGACATGAGGATAGTCTATTCTACTCAGCCGGATACCACACGGTGGGTCAACTTACCTAAGTCGCCTTTTAAGACACCTCTGTAAGAAATGAGGATGGTCTATTCTACTCAGCCGGACGCCACACGGCGGATAGTACATAACAAGTATCTATAGAAAATACATAGGTTAAAAAATCCATAAGTCCATGCGAAATTTTAAGAAGTTTACCTCAAAATGACCATGATATTGTTTAAGAGAAGATTGATTTACTAGTTTCAATTTTGTTAAGGCTTACCTTTGTGTATTCACATATCTGTACAAAACCAATGTCTTCTTTTTTAAAGTAATTTCTGATTATTACAAAATCGAAGTAGCTCGGTACATAAATAAGTGTGTGGCTCATTAGGTTATCTCGTTGTTTTGGTAGAATTTCCTTAATGAAATACTCAAATCTTGTATCCACTGATGCTAGAGGACTTGTGGCATTAAATCTAAAAGCAGATTATTTTTACTTACGATGGATATGGACAGACTTATGGTTCGACTAATAGACCAAAGAGTAAATAGTGAATAATTTATAGAATTAGGCGTTACTTTGCGGAGATCCATAATACAAAAGTAATAATAAAATTATTTTGCTATAATCCGCGATACAGTAAATAGAAAATATATATAGTGTTAAATGTATAGTGGACTATCCGTATTTTCATACCCGATACGTGCAGGATTCGTAAAAAGACATGCACAAACCTCCACTACTTCCACCACAATACACAACAAGCACTACACACGTTCACTATCACAAACTCAACAATCGTTTCGCCCTGCAACCGAAGCATCATCAGGAGATAGACTCCACGACAAAATCGCAAAGCGAACCAATATAAGCATTGTTATATAGTACTTGGTTCATCCCCACCCTTTATTTTACCTCTGAACACATGCAACAAGCTTGAACTAGATCTATTTCAAGCTTGTTGCAATAGATCTAGTTCAAGCTTGTTGTGTAGTGCTTGTGTATTGTGGTGGAAGTGGTGGAGGTTTGTGCATGTGTTTTTACGAATCCTGTACGTATCGGGTATGAAAATATGGATAGTCCACTATATATTTTCTATTTACTGTATTGCGGATTATAGCAACATAATTTTATTACTACTTTAGTAAATAATGATTCAAAATATCACTAATCACTTCAATATTTCGCCCATATCAAGAATATCCTGGCTGCAAAATCTACGCTATTGGCTTAATAACAGCACCCGTTCTTTATTCAGAGTGGCGGAATTAAACGTTAAGGCGGCCTTAATGATCACCGAACTTCGAAGGAAGATGGCACTCTATTAATAGCCCGAGATCCCAAAGCCGTAAGACACAACTTTTTTTCAAAAGCACAGATTTTTCGATTCTAAGTAGTCTTTCATGTACTTTTAATACCTGCATGTTTGTGGAACCTGCGCAGGTACCACGTGAGAACGGTAACTAAAAATCAGAGTATCTTAACTTAAATTATAATAACTAATTTTTTATATATATTGTAGAATATAACTATGATGTCATCTCAGAGAAGTCAGACACTTTCCATGAGCCAGAACTTTTGTCAGACTCTTTAAAGCTCTAAGAAAAAAAAATCTAACTTAACTTATTTTTAAATGTCCAACTTTTATATATGTCATTCAGATAACTATTACAAAGTTATATTAAATCAGTCAGACAAATTGCAATTACCAAACATCCCTTAAACATAAAAATTACTCAGCTACTAGTAAGAGATCGAGAGGACACTACGCATGCGCGCATTGTGCTCTCGCGGCAGTTATCTGAATAGCATATATTTTTTCATTCAAAATATTCTTTATTCAAGTAAACTTGTAAACAAGTGCTTTTAAATCGTCAACTTTACTGCTGGTTCGGAAAGCTGTTCCTACCGAGAAGAGCCAGCAAGAAACTCGGCGGTTGCTCTTTTTAAAATATAAATCTTAAAACTAGTTACATTTAGTTATTACTGTCTTGTACAGGGTACAAGTGCACCTATATCCACACATCCTTATCATCTAAATAATCTTCAACAGTATAGTAGGCTTTCTGTATCAGCCTCTTTTTAAGTGTTTTTAAACTGCTGTAATGGCATGGCCAAAATTGATTTCGGAATTTTATTATAGAATCTTATACCCAAACCCACAAACGATTTAGGTACTTGCTAGGCGCAAAGCAGGAGTCGCAAGCTTATGTCGGTTCCTACTTTGTCTATTATATACATCGCCTATCGTTTTATAATTATTTATATTTAATTTTTATGTACAAAAATTACATTGTTTAAAATATCCTGTGAAGCAAATGTAATAATACCTATTTCCTTAACCTTAAACTTCTCTCGGAAGGAATCACGCGGACTTAAATTGTAGATGCCACATATGGCTCTTTTTTGTTATTAAAGTGAGACATATAAAAATAGGTTAAGTTAGACATATCTTTGTATACACAATAGCAATAGCGCTAGCAGTTATGATCGCCTTGATCACAATTGATCATATCATCGAACGCATATGATTCTTAAATAGCGATCATTCCCAAGCTTAGTCCTTACCTGTGAAATAGCTGTGGCACTTGTACTAATACTTGTTGTATACTGCCCACTTCTGGGGTGTTCACTATTAGGACTTTACCGGCGTAATTTTGACATTTCCTATTCAGAACTGACTTTATCTCCGGTAATGATACTGATGAAAACACTATAGTTTGCCTGTGAAAGCAAGCAAAAATATATAAATAGATTTGTGAGAGTAATAAAAAAAACATATACATATATAAATCGCTTTATCAGTGCTTTTATCTCAAACATCGTTCATCGTTTGCGTTTAGTGCCAATTATCGTTTTTATATAGATTAAATACATACTAATTTTATCTTTTTGTCATTATTTCCTTTTACTACCTTTCATTTTCATTTTAATTAATAATGAAATTTACTTAATGTTAACTCATTTTAGTTTTAACACGTGTTTACTTTTTTCAGGTTCGCCGGAAGAGACTCCGATTCCAGAATAAATCCGCCGGTGTTAATTGATTATAAATTTTTTTTCTTTTTGAATTAGTTTAAATATTTCTGTGTGTGCAAGAAAGAGGCTACAAATAAATAGACACAAATAACTTAATAACTTACATAGTTAATAATACTGACCTATAATATTTAGCCCATCCATTCACAGCCCATGATCTAACTCTAGAGAAGTCAGTACCATGTGTCTTCTTTGGTTGTAAATGAAAGTGATCCAAAATATGCAGTAAATGCTCCCAATTTTGCATAAAGAACACATCTGCCTGGTCCATAATCAGGACTTCTATTGAAGCTAAGAAATCGTAATCACGGTCCTCTTCCCCATCAGCTCCTACTATCATTCGTAGGCCCAGAGGAGATGCAATTAGTATGTCTGACGAGTAAAAGTCAGTGTATAGCTGTGGAACGTCAAATATATATATTTATATATATTAAATTATGTATTTAAATTATTTAGTCTCTACTTTTTTACTTTTGTGACCTTTCCTAATGTGTTGCACAGTAATTTTATTATGTAGATTAATTATATTATATAAATCTGCACTGAAGGAATATTATAAATTTATAAAACATTTTACAATTCTTAGATTGAAAACATGCTTAGGAAAATGTACTCCAGAGAAAAAATTCGCCCATAAAGTAGAACAAAAAAGTCATTTAATTTATTTTTATAGAAAACTAATAGGGCTAGAGCCCTCAAACTCTACATATAGGCAAAACTTTTGTACTATGGAATTCCACAAAGTAACACACCTATTTCTATAATTTTTTTAAATTACCTTAGTAAACTTATACCCTTCAGATTTACATGATTATGCTGTTCAAGCAGTACATAATGACTTAATAGCATATATAATTGAATAATAAAATAGCATAATCAATTTCTGCTTGCCTTTACAGCAGTTTATATAATTCAAAACTAATAATAAAATTATTTTTCTATAATCCATGATACAGTAAATAGAAAATATATATAGTTTTTAATGTATAGTGGACTATCTGTATTTTCATACGATACGTGCAGGATTCGTAAAAACACATGCACATACCTCCACCACTTCCACCACAATACACAAGCACTACACACGTTCACTATCACAAACTCGACAATCGTTTCGCCTCGCAACCGAAGCATCATCAGGAGATAGACTCCACGACAAAATAGCAAAGCTTTGCGATTTTGTACGGATAGTCCACTATACATTAAACACTATATATATTTTCAATTTACTGTATCGCGGATTATAGCAAAATAATTTTATTATCACTTTGTATTATGGATCTCCGCAAAGTAACGCCTAATTCTATAAATTAGTTTATATAATTATTAAACTGCTGTAATTGGCAAGATAGGGCAAAATTGTTTCCTTATACTATTGAAGATGACATAAATTATTCAAATACTTGGATTTCGCTATTTTTCGTTACCTTGCAAAAGATACAAATGAGAAAATGTAACTGCTTTTAAGAATAATATTTTGAAAAGAACAACTGGCAAGTTTCCTACTGGCACTTATCAGTAGAAGATTTTTTTTAAACCAGAAGTGGATTTGATGATCAAAGGCACTTGTTTACTAGTTTATTTGATAAAAACACTTTGATTTGATTTGATTATCACTTAAAATTAGAACTTTACATTTATACCTTCAATGTCTTCTTTGTCAAGGTCAAGCCTAGCCTGAATGTATCATCAGTGTTACCACTAAACAAAAGCTCATAATCCTCAGGCTTTGGATTCTTAGTGGGCATTATTAACTCTCCTCCAGTAAAGTCATCTTCAAATCTATTCTTGTTCACAACTTGCCCAGCTTCTTTAGGTGCTACTATATCAATCAGTGTTTTTACTACTCTATATGCTGCATCTTTGAATGGAACCATGAATAGTACCTGTAATATATGAGATTCTATATCAGAACTTCTAGTTAATGGTCTAATTTGATTAATACTTCATGAATGTGTGGAATCTGGAATAATACAAAATAAATAAATCTGGCCAGGCTGTGAAATATAAATCTATTCACTTGCATATAAAACTACATAGAATAATACTAAGGAACTAAAGAAATTAATTCTTATGGGTAGAATGGGATTAAAATGTATTAAAAAAAGTACAACTTCCAAATTATCTATGAAGTGAATATTTATATTTTAAGCAACTATTTATCTTATATAAATAAAACAGTATCATATTCATATAAATTGATAAACCTTTTTTCAATAATTACATACTGCTAAGCATGCCTTGAATTATAGGTGTAATTTTTTTGTGATTTTAAAGCTGTTTTACCTTTGGTCTAACTAATCCTTGGTCCCGATATTCTTCAGATGTTTCAGATTTTTTTGATATCTTTGCATTATGATGCAAAATTTTTGTTCTAGCCTTTAATAAATGATTGACAGCATGAAGACAGTATGTGAAGCGAATTTCATCTGCATTGGTGAAAGTTCTCTCTGGGTAATATAAGTCCTGATAGTTATTTATAATAGAAAAAAGCTCCTTTTGGAGAGGAGTGAATATCTCGGTGAGCTCTAAGTCCTTCTTTATCAAATTTCCCTTATTTGCAGAAACAACATTGCCTTGTATTTGAGACTTAATGAACATTTGGTCATAATCAATTGTTTTAACTATATGTGGTACTGTTGCTATAGGAGCATACATTTTCTCTTCCAATATAGAATATTGCATTTTTTTGTTTTTGGCTATTGTCTCAACTTGTTGTGGAAT
Organism: Morpho deidamia; assembly: GCA_947086505.1. Lineage (NCBI taxonomy): Eukaryota > Metazoa > Arthropoda > Insecta > Lepidoptera > Nymphalidae > Morpho > Morpho deidamia. The sequence goes on from CAMTZC010000003.1 coordinate 6,426,962, forward strand.
ACTTATTAATAGATTTCCAAGAACTGGCCATAATGTGGTAGATATTTTGTCTAGTGTGGGATTATTTGTTAAGCCAACAATTAATTCTTCTTGTAGATCATATTGGAGGTGTCTTATAAAGGGATCATTTAAACATTCAGTATCATTTTCCACAGCAGGTTCTTCGACCTATAAAACAATATTGTGAAATACATTGATTTTAATTGAAACAATCTAACTAACTATAGAAGCTGTAGCAATATGATTCAGCTAAATTTGATAAATGCCTCAAACTATCAAATTCATTGTCCTAAACACTTTATGCAGTAAAATTTAATAATAATAGCTTCGCACATTTATTATTGCATTAAAAGTTTCATGAAAACTATACATTGTTGTTGCTAATAAATATAACATTATGATTTATGATGTATTTATCAAAATTTTATCATTACTCTGGTACAAAATTATGCATGCAATCGTACAATGCAAACACCTGGTTTTATAAATTATTTACCAAAAGATCATGATCATTACTACTCTCGTCTTCTTTATTCAGATTGGAAATAGTCTGATTTTGTTCAATATCTGCACAATTAGCAGCTTCATTCATATCAGAGTCATCAGATGCCTGTTCTGGTGATTCCTCGTCACTTTCTGTTATCATATTATGATTATCAATTCTTTTGAAACAAGAAACTAATCCAACATATGAATCTTCTTCTGGTTCTTCATCACTCCCTGAACTGACAGTCTGTTTAAGAAATTTTTGGTCTATCATCTTTTTCTTAGCAAGTTCCTCTTCAATTTTTTGTTTGTCTTTATATCTATTAAAAATGGCTTTTTTGTTTTGACCGTATTGTTCATTTTTAAATTCTTTATTTTTCTTAGTAACTGCCTTAAAATGACCTTTTCTTTTCTTAAGATGAAGCTTTTTTCCTTTCATTTTAAACTTAGTTTTATTTTATTAATTCACTCTTTTCCTCAAATCATATTACTACTTTACTTCGTACTCAGTACTCTTAATACTCCATTACCTTGCATAAGTTATACACAGAAGTGCTTTGCTATGTGATATATTATTTTGCTGTCATATATAATAATGAACAAAAGAAATATTTCTAGCCAAACTTAGGTTATAACTTTATTGCCAGTTGCCATAGACTAAATATTTACCTAATGCACTTGATGTCAAAAATAAATGTTAAATATAAAAATGATTTTAATATAAAAACTATTCTATGGTTATAACATATAACTTTGACCATATATTATTAAATATTAATATTAAATAACTTTAACCATAGATTTTTATATCCCTTCCATTAGTCCATATTTAAACGAGCAGGCTAAGGTCGTTGACAATACCGCATTAAATTAACCATAGATATTACAAAATTTTAACTAAGGTTTATAGTGGATAGTCTTTAGAGATATGCAGGTTTCCTCACGATCTTTTTCTTCAACAAAAAGCATGTGATAAATTGCAACTATCAATTAGACTAATAAAGTTTGTATAGAAACACTTATTGGTGCCTGCCCGGAGTTTAACCTCGTGAACCCTCGAAAGAGTGACACGGTCTCAAAAACTTGATTATTGTTACGACGTTTTTTAAATACAACCTTCTTCATATAGTCAGTAATAAAAAAAAACATTGTCGCAAAGTGTGCGGATTTATTGAAAGAGATTAAATGAGTTGACTTTTGGAAAATTGCTTCTTATTTATTGAATAAGTGTAATGGAAAAATATTGTTGTCGTTATATTATTTAATAATCGATTATTGAATAATGATCAAATAATAATAATTATTATTAAAAAGTCGATTATTTAATAACCGATTTTTAAATAGTCAATTTTTTAGTTTCGAGTTAATCGGTTTTTTATAAATCGATTAATTCAAAAGGGATACAAATCGATTATTTATTAATCGATTTTTTTTTACTCCAAGTGACATCCTTAGAGTAGATAAATTTTCTTTCTCGCGTGTCAAATAGGATATCAAAAAATAATCGAATATTTTATCACAATAATCGGATTATTTAAACATTATAAATTGATTTGTTCAATACTGTTTTTTTCTACTTTTTTTCGTCCTTTTTCTGGTCTTCTTCTTCTTCTTCTTCTTTGGTTTATGGCACTTTTACTGCTTTTGATGTTAGCAGTAATTCCGCCAATGTCAGCGTAGTGGAAAAAACAACATGAATGAGTTAAAATATTTTTTGATAGCAACTTTTTGAAGAGATTGTTCGGTGAGATTAGTTAACCTGCATGACAAACACAAATATATGTTAGATATATTTATAATACATTGATAATTAATATATATTACTAGTTAGTGTGTTAGTACATGTAAAACCAGAGTCCAAATTTATTCTATTAATAATAATTAAAAATATTTATAGAAACTATAGACTAACATTATTGACATCACAAACAAAAGTAATATATAATTTCTCAAATTCACATGAATACTATCAGACAAGACATTAAAAAATTAAATTGTACTATGATATGTATGTGACTAAGATACTTATAATTTAATATTATAACTTTTTATATATTTACACAACAGGTTAATAACGGGGGGCTCAAAATTGGTCAGAAGAGATTGGAAGTTAATTGGACGAGGGACTTTAATTGGCAAAAAATTATATAAAGATATTGGGTATTTGCTACAGTTAAAAAATATGTGGTCTGCAGAACCTTCATCTAGGCCACATTCACAAATTGAGTGATCCCGTACTCTGAGTTTTGCCAAATGTACAGGTGTACAAACATGCCCCAAACGTAGACGACAAATCGTAGAAGTAACCTGTTTGTTGGCTCGTCGATAGCGAAAAAACCAAGGCTTTTTAGGGATTTTAGGTTGTATGGATCTGTAATATTTTGCTTTGCGGAGATCATTAGACCATTGCTCATTCCATGATTCAGAAAGATGCCTTTTTGCTAATGGAACTAAGTCCCTGGCATGAATCAAATAAAGATTCAAAGAACCGGACCTTGCAGCGTCCTTTGCCCATGCGTCAACACTTTCGTTACCTGCGATACCACAATGCCCAGGAATCCAAATCAGAACTATCTCTAATCCTTGATTGAAGCAAGGGAAGAGAATTTCTTTAATTTTCAAAATTATTGAGAAATTCTGATACTTATTTTTAAAAATGTTACCTGCCAAGGATTGTAAGCAACTTTTAGAATCCGAGAATATCAGGACCTTATCGAGGTGATGGGATTCGATATATGAAACAGCCTCAAGTATAGCAATAGCTTCACCCGTTAAGACTGTAGTTTGAGGAGGACACCTAAAACTTAATACTACGTTGTATTTTGGTAACCAAACAGCAGCGCCTTAGTCACTGTTTAAGTCTAACTTTGAAACATCTGTATATACAGGAAGCCACTCTTGCCAATGTTCATAAATTATTTGTTGGAATTTCGTATTAGCACCCACATCGTGTTTGTTAATACCAAAATCCAAGATCATCCTCGGTTTGAAAATAAGAGCATCAAAGTTATGCTCAAATAATGGGTGGATCATAGTTTGAGGCACTGGACATCTTAGCTCCTTATACTTTTGGAAACTAGTTACAATTCTAGGAGGAATCTTTTGAGCCCAGTATCTATCAATTGTAACTTTAGCGGACAGGGATTCTAAAAGGGGAAACAAAGGATGAGAGTTTAATTGTATAGATCTAAAAATAAATCTGTCAGCAAGAAATTGACGGCGTAAGTCTAAGGGTGGTTCGACGCATTCAACTTGGAGGGCATTTTTAGGTGACGATTTCATGGCTCCCATAACAATACGCAAGCATTTAGCCTGTATAAATTAAGTTTTTCTAACCCACCTTTATTACATGGCTCAAAGATAAATGAACCATAGTCAATATGGCTACGGACTAGGGCGTTATATAATAATTTTTGACAATAAGGATGAGAGCCCAAGCACCCGAAAGTGACCTAAGAACATTAACACCTTTCTCACATTTTTGAGCTATATAATTAAAATGAGCAGCACCAGTCATGCGTTAATCAAGGACAACACCTAAGAATTTTACTTCGTTAACCATAGATATGGGCTCATTACATTGTAATGTAGAATAACAGTTGGTAAATTTCTTTGTCGACTGAAAACTATTGCCTTACTTTTGTTAATCGACAGAGAGAGACCATGATCCGTTAACCAGTTATTGAGATAACATAATGCAGAATTCAACCTTGATGTTGATTCATCGAAGTTTTTACTAGCTACGTAAACTACTAGGTCATCCTCGTACTGTAAAATTTTGCAAAAAGAAGACACTGTAAGATCAAGATCACAAGTATAGATGTTATACAGTAGGGGACTGAGAACTGATCCTTGCGGGAGTCCTTTCCAGACAGTTCTAGGTTGGAGTAAATGTCCATTTAATCTTATTTTTATAAATCTTTGTGACAGTAAATTTATCACACAGTTTATTATCCTCACAGGAATACTCAGTTGGTGCATTTTCTGCCTGAGTATTGGAAGAAGCACACTATCGTAAGCAGATGAAATGTTTAATAAAACTCCCGCAAGATGTTGTCCATTTGAGAAGGCCGAATTAATATCACTTGAAATGATACAGAGGCTATCCATGACACCTTTACCTCTGCGGAAACCATACTGTGACTTAGCTAAAATTTGTTTATTTTCAATAAACCACTCTAATCTATTTTTTATCATGTGCTCTAGGGTTTTACACAGAGTTGAAGATAGCGCAATTGGACGGTACGAAGAAGTTTCTTGTGGGCTTTTTCCAGATTTTAATACGGGGATGATTATCTGAGTGTTCCACATTTCAGGAATAATACCAGAAATAAATATATTATTTAAAATTCCGAGATAAACATTTTTGCCATATAAACTTAAATTTTTCAAGAAGGAATAAGGAATTCCATCTTCTCCTGGGGCTGAATCACTAAGTCCTTGTAATACTATTTGTAGCTCTGTAAATGAAAATGGTTCATCAAACCTATGAGATGGGGTAGTTAGCGTACTTGATATAAAGTGGTCCATCTTCGGAACAAAAGGTGGTGCCAATGTATTTACAAACTGTTCTAACCATGGTGATGGATCATTAGATGTTACCGTATCCGTGATACGAGATCCTCTATATTTTTTAATCTTACCCCAAACGAGTGTAGAAGGAGTTCTAGGAGATAAACTTTCGCAAAATTGGATCCATCCCCTCTTTTTCTTTTTAGAAAACAGCCTTCTAGCCTGAGCTGATATTAGTTTAAAAGTTAAAAAATTTTGAGTAGACATATTAATATTATAAATTCGCTCTGCATCTTTGCGTTTTTTTATTATCTCAGTACAGTCATTGTCCCACAATGGAGGAGAAGAAAGTTTTTGTGTTGCTCGTTTTATTGGGAAGTGAATGTTTGCAGAAGTTGTAAGAATTTCTACAAATATGTTATAGAAGTCAGTAAAGTCATGAATAACCTGCAAATTATAATTTTGAATTTTGGTATCCACTGTTCTAGAAAAAGCTGTCCAATCAGCGTCTTTTAGCTTATATTTAAGTAACGGTTGATTAAAAGGGGTGGGGGCAACTTGGTTGGGCATAGTAATGAGAATTGGGAAATGATCACTTCCATGGGCGTGTGGTAAAACTCTCCAACATAGTAAAGACGATAAGGATGGAGAACAGAGTGTAAGATCCACCGCAGATTTTGGGTTTTGGCCAGGATGTACTAGACGAGTGGGCGAACCATCATTTATTACACATACATTAATCTCATCAAATATGCTAATTAAGTGGCTAGAGAAAGAGTCATTGTAATAGCATCCCCAGGAGATATGATGGCAATTAAAATCACCTAAGATAATTATAGGAGAAGGTAACAGAGAACATATAGAGGACAATGCAGGTATAATATTAGAATGAGGATGAGGGACATAAATAGAGAGAAATGAGATGTTCATTGCCCTAACAGCAATAGCATCAAAATCAAGATAAGATTGTGGAAGGAGTAAGTGACAGATTTTTTTATAAATAAAGCACAGCCATCATGGCCATCACCTCTGTCAGCTCGCAAAAACTTTTCTGGTCTTTTAAGATGAGATATGAATTGATTTGTTGATTGATAGATGTAACCAATGAGGCCAAATGTTGTTTGGCTATGTTGGTTTCATCCATCAATCAACAATTCAATTCATATCTTATCTTAAAAGACCAGAAAAGTTTCCGTTTTTAATAACATATTTGTTTGGGATAAAGTAATCGATTAATATAAAAATCGATAATTTTACAATCGACAATTTTACATGCCTATGCTGAACAAGCTTTAAATTGCTTTATAATTTATATATATTTAAAGTTTCCATATGTACACTTATAGTAGATTGGGCGTAATCGTTCGCAGCTGAGAATGATTCCTTTGATTCTTCGCGCCTAAACAAACTAGGTGATTCCTTTCGTTCGTTCGTTCGCGATTCGTGTGTCGTTACAAATTCTCGACTCTTCACCGCAGGAGCCGTTTTATAATTAGCGAACGATCTGCCTAATATTGAAATCGCTTGTTTTATACTGCTCTTGCTATGACAAGATTCTTGAAGGCTGTAAATTTAATTAAAATTATAGCACTAAAAATAGCATAAAGCTATGAATTTTCATAAAATATGTTTTTTAGGTAGTGATTAAAAGGACCCTTTTATATTTTTTATTTAATTTGGAAAATAATCAAGTAACCTTATCTTTATATATTTATTTATATATTTAACATAATATCAATTCTATATATATCATACGTAAAATAAAATAATCCAAATTGTTTTTAGAAGAATATATAAGATACGAATTTAAGGACCTTTATATTCTAATTATATTGTAGCAGTTTTTCAGAGCCAAGAATATAATGTTTTCTAACAATAAAACCTAGCTAGATCGATTAACAAATAATCGAATTTCTTCTTTCAAAATAAATCGATTTGTAAATCTATTAACTCGAAAGGAAATAATTTATTATTTAATAGTCCTTTTTTTCTGACTTATTAAAAATTTGCTTTTTTTAAAGAATAATTAGAGTAAAGACTAATTAAAGTGGACAACTACGAATAAAAATTAATAGATGCGCTGTTTGCGAAATTCGATTAATATGTGTTTTGGCTACTTTGGTTTCATCCAACACCGCATTTCCAATCTTAAAAATCAAGAAAAAGGGGGTCATTCAAAGAATAAAATGAACGTAATTAGCAAAATCCATTAAAAAAATCGATTTTTAATGTTTAAATAATTTCTTATTAAAGAACAATTATTTTGATTAAATAATTTATTATATTTTGACATCCCTAACAGTAAGTAGTCACGGCATACAATTCGATGAGCGAGCGGCAGATACGAGTTCCTTGCGATTGTGAGCGAGACAACATGAGTTCGGTTGACGTCACCTTTCTTGATTCTGTACCAAATCACGGCTCATGAATCACGAACTAACGAACGATGAGGCGGGAAATACGGGACTCGATTCCCGTCGTTCGTCTGTGGGAGTGATTCTTTCGAACTGATTCGTTCGCGAACTACACAAGTCTAACTTATAGTCTTTGAGCTAAATGCATAGATAATATACTAAATACAGATAGGATAATTAAAATAAAGATAACAATAATACACTGATTTTCTCTATAATTTAAAAATGCAAATAATGTAATTTTAGTGAATTTTGTTTGGAAAAATGGTATAGCTAAAATACAAACGAAGCAAGAAATATATGTTATTATTAGTAACTATTAGTAGCGAGTTCATGCAGTGTGTAATAAATATACTACGCAAACTTGGCACGATGCTGACCTGATCGTTGTTATATATTTGGAAGAGAAGTGTCTGCACTTGTGCATCTGCAATAGATGTAGTAATTGAACATTATAAAAAAAAATAGACCATATCATGGAAAATCATATTCGATGCTTTGATGAAATCTCTAAACAAGTATTTAATGATGAAGGAATAAGAACAAACTCATCATCAGAACAGGTAACTAATGCTGGTAAAGTACTTGTTGATTATCACTATTTAATGGCCTTGTACTCTTTTCAGATTTATGTAGAAAATTTGATTTTAAAAATTTACAAACAGTTTGAGCAAAAAGCGTCTATAGATCCAGACTTACCAAAACTTTACAAAAACAACCATGTTAAATTTCTAAAGAATGCTCTAACAAATTTACCACCAAGTTATACATGTTTAGATGCAAGTAGACCTTGGTTAATTTACTGGATTTTGCATGCTTTGTGGGCATTAAAAGATATGCCAGATGCAGAAACTCTATCAAATACTGTGAAATTTTTGGCTCAATGTCAGAATAAAGAAGGTGGTTATGGTGGTGGGCCAGGACAATTTTCACATTTAGGCACAACATATGCAGCAGTTAATGCTCTTAGCATAATTGGAACTGAAGAAGCTTATAATTCAATAGACAGGAGCTCCCTGCAAACATTTCTTTGGACAGTTCGAGAAGTTGATGGATCATTTGCTCTTCATAAAGGAGGAGAACAAGATATAAGAGGTGCTTATTGTGCTGTTAGTGTAGCCAAGTTAACCAATACATATACAGAGGCATTGTTTGACAAAACAGCAGAATGGATTGTGAGTTGTCAGACATATGAAGGTGGATTTGCAGGTTGCCCAGGAATGGAAGCACATGGAGGATATGCTTATTGTGGTATTGCTGCATTAGCTTTATTGAATAGGACCACACTTTGTGATTTAGATGCATTGCTGAGATGGTGTGTCAATCGTCAGACAAGTGTTGAAGGAGGGTTTCAAGGTCGAACAAATAAACTTGTTGATGGGTGCTATTCTTTTTGGCAAGGTGCTATATTTCCTATCATTAGTGCAATATTAGCTCAAGGTGTGTACTTTATGATATTTATAGCCAGCTAGCAGTATAATTAATCTTGTTCTTTGAAACAACATTTTATATTTTTAGATCACAAAGAAATGATAGAAACGGTTTTATTCAATCAGGGTGCATTACAAGAATATGTAATTGTCTGTTGTCAGGCTTCTGAAGGGGGACTAATTGATAAACCAGGAAAGTAAGTTTCCAATTTTCATATAACATTTTTTTACTAGCACCTTGCCTCATGTGTTGGTGTGGCATGGGGATTCTGGCTTCAAGCAAGTCTCTCAACATCATTAGTTGACACACATTTCAGTGTATTGTCATGACTGTTATTTTTATTTTCAATAACTTAGTATATTTAGTTTGGGTAATAAAGCATGATATCTATCAGGTATCTAATATATTAATATAAAACCACCTTTTGTGCAATTATTTGTATACGCATATATTGTAGTTGCTCAATAAAGTTAAAAAATAAATAAATTAAGGTATTCTGTCTATATAGTTTTACAATCACAATTTGAATGTATATTATCTTATAAGTTAGTGTTTGCAATGAAAAGTCCCAGGTAGCTTGACTTTTCTGATATTTTCATCAATTATTCGAATTATATTAAAACAATTTACAACAAAAACATTTCTCAATATTTATCTATTGCTCAAAACTGCATTGTTTTGAGTTTATTGCGGTCAGTTGTAAGGGACTTGTAATGTTATTGAATAAAAGTTTATTTTTTAAAAATACACATTTTATGATGCATTTTTAGTTTACATACAATTGTTATGCAGCTAAGCTATAGCTTTAAGATTTAAATATGTGGATGATTATAAATTTTTTCAGCACCTACAACTTTATAAATAAAATATGTAGTCTAAATTAATATTGATTTTATTTTCACAGGCCTAGAGATATTTACCACACTTGCTATACTCTAAGTGGTTTGGCAGTTGCTCAACATGGCACAGGGGCCAATGATCCATATGTAGTGGGAACACAACACAATGAATTAAACAGGATACACCCTCTCCACAATATTGCACCTCATTTAGCATATAATGCTCTGCATTACTTCATCAGGCATCCTCCACCAGTGAAAGATAAAAATTAATTTTTGCCATTTCATATTTTCCTGTCAGTTATTTTATTATAACGCGAACTTATTAGTGAGAGTTTATAAGTAACACTAAATATTGTTATAACTCAAAATAATAAAAAAAACCTTATGACAGAACTATTTTTCCTCATTTCTCACTTATTTGACTAGATAAATTTCTCCCCATATTTATGTGAAAGCAAACTTATTAATTATGATCCTCATAAAAAAAATCAATTCCAAAATTTTTATTAAAGATTTTTACTTGAACTGATTTTCTGTTAGACTTTCTATATATACATATATTTTTTATGGAATAGGATGGCAAACAAGCATGCAGTATATAATCGATAATTGTAACTCTAAGGCATAATAATAAATTTTGTAAATTAATTTGCTAAATATCTGTCAGACAAATATAGATGTAAAATAAATTGAGCGCCAATTTCATGATTTAATATGCATGAATTATATTTATGGGGTTCATTTATTGTTTCAGAATAATATCTTTTTATATGGTTATGAATATTCACAGCTTACACAGTATTTAAATAGGTAATTATTAATACAAAGTCACTTAGAGAAAAAAATAATTCCTTTAAGATATAAAATTCTATATGCTTTCTTTATGACTGTATAAAGTTTTTTTTAAACTTATTTATAGTGTTAATATAAGTTACATTAAATAGCTCAAATTGTTTTTTTTTAACCATTTATTCATGGTCTTTATTATATATAATGTATTTTACAAGTCAACAAGTTTATTTATTTCTGAATAACAAAAACTATTTAATAAGATAATCCACAATTAAACCTAAACTTTTATTTATAAAGCAGCTACTTAGTTAATTTTGTATTTATTTAAGTATGTGAAAATTATAAGTAGATTATACTAAAACAAATTCTTCTGACTCAATATCAGTATCACTGTCTTGAACATTTGGTGTCACCCAGTGATGGTCAGACTCATATATTGAATATCTTATATTAGGAGGATCCATGACTGTACTTCTAGATCCATTATGAAGTGTAAACATAGGATATTCATTACTTGATGACATACCCTGTGGTACAAGGAATGAGCTTATTACATTAACAAATGTTTCAAAATCATTGTGTGTTGCAAGATAGAAACCAATGCAACATGATGGATCCATTTTTATAATAGGCATTTTTCTAGGAGATCGGCAGTGAAAAGACTGTAGAGAAAAATTTGGCTGCCAAACATCAACCATTTCTTGGCAGTAATGTGGATCTAAGTGAATAAGTCTATCATCTTGGTAACCAATAAAATATAAAGAATGTTTAGGTCTACCACCTATAATTCCTATACAAAAGTCTAAGGTCAGAAGAGAAGTCAGGCAGGGTCCATAAATAGGATTTAACTTATCAGTCCCTAACTTTACAGGTACAAGTAAAATAAGTGATTTCCAGGAACCATTAGGCAGTCTACACTGACTATAGACATCTTTAATATAAATAGTAGATTCTTGAGCAACATAAACTTCTAATTTATCAAATTCATAATTTTCCTTTGAAGCTGCCATCATAACGGCTTTTAAACAGTGTGCCACTGAGGCAGGTCCATACCAATCACCAGGTTTCTTTCCAAGAGACTCTCCTAAAATCACCATTTGATGTATAGATAGAGGACTGTTTACAGATGATTTATCACCAAACCACTTTATTATCATGCGATGAAGACAATCTTCTTGAAATTCTCTGGCATTTTGTATAGATCTTTCAGGGGTCCATCTCCATGTACGTCCTAGAAAATGGCACACTAAAGCCTGGGCTAACAACATCTGTCCACTGCGTAACATGCAACCCCACCCACAATCTGTTGTGAAAGTTGAACCAGACATCACAGGAAATTCTCTACGGTATGTCATCCAAATTTTACTAATGAAGTCAGATTTGAAGCCTTCTATACCTTCTCCATATATCTGCTCTACAGGGTCCTGAGCTGTAGCATCTGTGCCGATTTCAGTGGAAGATTCTAAAGAACCAGAAGGACTCAATTTACGGTGGTAACATCGACCTAGAAGCCAAACTGGTGATTCTTTAGAAAAATTAGTTTTTAATTTCACAGTCCATCCAAATTTTACATTGTTCCACATGGATAACAAGCGTGATTCCACTTTTCCCTTGAGATCAAGGAGATCCTCTGCACTGTCACGTGTGCTGTCTCGCGATGTAGCAGCTTTGTTAATGCCGCTAATACCATCAACTTTCATGTTTGTAACCCCCTGTTTAACGTCACTGCTAGAAGTCATAAGCACAGAACTAGTAACTGTACTTCTTGATCCGTTCATCATAGTCGATTATAAGCATACTTAATAGTTTAATACTATTAAACTGTTTGAATAATTAAGTAGCACATTTAATGTATGAATTATGGGCATTTTGCTGTTAAACTACAAAGATATATGTCGCGAAATTAAGATCTTTGTTCCCTCTTGTTATTTTTACAGCCATTATAGTCATAAAGTTGACACTTGACAGAGTCTATGCTTGACAGACTTGACAAAGTGCCACAGATGTAGATCATAGAGATTTTTTTTCTTCCATTCGCCCGTGTTTAACCTAGCAGGCTAAGGTTGCTCAATACCTCCACAGACTTTAGCACCTTGTTAATTGTCCATAATAATAAAAAGAGTTCTTTTTTTTCTTATTCAAATTTGAATTCTCATTTAAGTGAACAGTAGCTCTTTTTGAGAAAAATAAATTATCTTTAACCTGAGTATATTCTATTTCTATTTTTAACTACCTCATATTCACTTATATACGCGTTTGCAGTAGAGGTGTTATATTAGGATGATATTTGAATAATCCTATTATGTGATATAATAGGTTTCTCATATTAGGGTATCATACCTATTATTTGGTAATAGGCAAATAATAGTCAGTGATAAAATATGATGTATTAATTTTTTCACTGGCTATTATAGTAATCATGCCTATTCCGTGACGTGACATATTATTTGGTAATAGGCAAATAATAGTCAGTGATAAAATATGATGTATTATTTTTTCACTGGCTATTATAGTAATCATGCCTATTCCGTGACGTGACATATTATTTTAGTGAGACGGTGATTAAATTTTCCTTCAAACTTTTTACAGGCTTGGACTGTCAACGGTGTTTATGTTGGCGTTAAAAAAGTTAATCACCTTATGTACAATAATTGATAATTAATCATAGTTTTTATATGTGGTTATGTATATGAAAGATTAAGATGAATTTTGAATTTGAATTTGAATCATTTAAAAATATTGTTAACTTGTCTTATATTACATATTTACATTTAAAAACATCAATTGTTTTACTTTTTCGGCTTTTAGCCTTGTTCGACGATCCGAAATGTTCTACCAGTGATTATATTTTATACTTATTTATTATATACTATAAATTTTATTAGTACAAATAGTACAAAGTGTGTAACGAAATATAATTTCTTATTACAATATTGTATATTATTACATTACAATATTCAATATTAGTTTAGTACAATAGATTATCGTAGTGTACACTTGTACATTGCTTACTTACTTAGTAACCATCCTAAGGCACATTCAAACAAAGCCTGACATGTACTTAGTAAATCAAATCCCGATTTCTCGCTCACAGTCGGCGACTCGCTACTACTGAAGTTCTAAATACGGGTATTACCGTATTAGCCTGTTACGGAATAGTCCCTATTATTAAGCGGAATAGGTAGCGCTCCGGCGATCGCCACGCACACGGCGACCGATATCGACCCTATTATCTTGGACAGCTATTATTTGACTATTATCTGGTAACAGGTTACTTTTATATCGCGTATTATAATACGGTATTACGTGGGCTGTATTATATTCCATATACCTATTACGAATATATTCATAACACCTCTAGTTTGCAGTTATATCCAATAATTTTGTCTTTCGTATAAGAGACCATAGAGGTATTAAACTAGTTATTATATATTTTTTTTTATTAGTATAATTCCAAGAGGGACATGGGAAAGTATCGATGTCGGATACAACTATGTCGGTACCGATACTTTACGGTACTCAATACTTTGCTGACTGAGTTAATATACTAGCATAGGGAGCTAGCTTATAATATGCCCTATTACAGTAAAAAGAGCAAATATGACTATATAACTGTCTCCCTTTTTTATGTGTGACTCAACAAAGATAAATATTCAAGTGTAATCTCTCCTATAGAGTATGATTAATTTGCTTAGCTAGTCTATGTTGTTAACAACAACAGGTATATTAATATCATAGATTACTAACTAAAATAATTAATATGTTGTCATCGATAATATTCTAGAAATAGAGTAATATCTAATAGTAATAGAGTAATAACATATTAATTATTATCTACTAAAGAAGGGATGACTTGGAGTAGACAAAATTGATTAATAAATAATCGTTTTTCTCCCTTCGAAACAAAACGATTTATAAAAAATCGATTGTCCTGAAACGAAATAATGGATTATTTAATAATCGAGTTTTTAAGACTATTTAAAAATTTATCTTTTTATTTTAATCATTAATTGGAATAAATACTTATTAAAGTGAACTACTACGAATAATAAATAGCAGATGTGCTGTTTGGCGAAATTATTATATGTTTTTTGGCTACATTGGTTTCATCCAACAACGCATATATTAGGTCCTTACATACGAAATTGGCATTTTGTCATACTGGCCACTTTGATCTCAAATATTACCTTTATGGTTAGGAATTCCAAATTCAAATTCATACAGCTATTTACTCATGCATTTGTGTTTCAAACCCCCTAATTCATTTGTTTTTTCTTTTTTTTTTTCTTTGTGTCACTCTGTTTACAAAATGGAAAACATGAAATATCGCGCTATTTACGAGTATGAGTTCCACCGTGTCACCAGTGCTGCAGAAACGGCTCGAAGGATTAATGATGTGTATGGTGACGATGTCGCAATAGAAAACACAGTGCGTTTTTGGTTCCAACGTTTTCGTTCTGGAAATTTCGACCTGCAGAACAATCCTCGTGGACGGCCGGAGACCAAAGTTGATAATGAAGAATTGAAGGCTATTGTGGAAGGTGAAAAAGCTTGAAAGGTGGGTACCTCATGAATTGAGTGAAGCAAACCGACAAACGCGCGTCGACTGCTGCGTTACGTTACTCAACCGGCACAATAATGAAGGAATTTTAAATCGAATCATTACCTGTGATGAAAAGTGGATCCTCTACGATAATCGAAAGCGCTCATCGCAATGGCTGGACCCTGGCGAATCAGCCAAATACTGCCCTAAGCGAAAATTGACTAAAAAAAAGTTGCTTGTAAGTGTTTGGTGGACTAGTGCCGGTGTCGTTCACTAGAGCTTTCTTAAATCTGGCTAGACGATTACGGCAGATATCTATTGTCAGCAACTGCAAACCATGATGGAAAAGCTAGCTGCTAAACAACCGAGGCTGGTCAATCGCTCTAGGCCACTGCTGCTTCAGGACAACGCTAGACAACACACTGCACAACAGACGGCTACCAAATCAGAGGAGCTTCAATTAGAATGTCTTAGACATCCACCGTACTCTCCGGACCTTGCTCCAACAGATTACCATTTCTTTCGCAATTTGGATAACTACTTGCAAGGAAAAAAATTCAACTCCGATGGGGCAGTCCAAACCACCTTCAAAGATTTTATTGATTCCCGCCCGAATGGTTTTTTTAGTAAGGGGATCAATTAACTACCTATGAGATGGCAAAAGTCCATACATAGCAATGATGTACCATTGCTTGCATAATTACTTTGATTAATTAAATATATTTCATTTAAAAAAAACGACTTTATGTTCCTCCCATAGAAAACGCCAATTTCATATGTAAGGACCCAATATTATCTTAAATGCCAAAAAAGAGGAAAAAAAAAGAGTAAACAGAGGGTAATTAATCTAATCGATTTAAAATGTTTAAATAATCGATTACTCTGGTAAAATAATCGATTAAAAATAAAATCGGCTATTTTGGACATCCCTACTACGTATAATCCTGTAGGATTCATAGTATTTATGACATTTTACCATATAATATATATCATTTGACTTTGTTATTGTTGTTTGATCATTTGACATAAAGGTAAATAACAATAATTTTTGTTTATATGAGAACACTACTTGAAAAATAAATAGAAAGTTTAAAAATGATGCCAGGAAGAATTGGCCACTTGCCCATTTCATCTGAGAATCCTTTAGGACTTTCGTGGCATGATTCAGCTTGGATTCCGTCTTTGAATCCGTCTAATATAATGGATTACTTTTCGGAACGTTCCAATCCTTTCTTTGACCGCACATGTAATAATGAAGTTGTGAAAATGCAGCGTCTTAGCATGGATCAATTGCAGTTAGTATAAATACTTAATATTTTTTAATATACACATTCAAAAAGAACATTATAAAAATAATGATAGATTTTGCTTTAGTCCGCGCTTTTATTAAAAATAATCTAATCTAATTAAAAAAGCTGTAAGTGTATGAAGCACTGTTAGTTCTTAGCTCGTATACATGCAGAATAAGAGACCGCATGTGCCACAAAACTAACAACACCACACTAAACAAACATTGCCCAAAGTAAGTGAATCATCAGGAGAAAATTTTGTTGTGTGGTTACTAATCCTGCATGTATAAAGGATGAGAACACCATTTAATCTTAAAGTGATGGATTATTTATCTAATTACAGAAATATGACGGGACTAGAATATGTTCTGTTGCATGTACAAGAACCAATTCTATATGTTATCAGAAAACAACACAGACATGGCATCAATCAAACTATTCCTCTAGCTGATTATTACATTATTGCAGGAATTGTTTATCAAGCTCCTGACTTGGCAAGTGTGTTAAACTCCAGGCTTGTAAGTGATTTATATGCATATGTTAATAATTTTGTGTGCAACAGCATATGAAAATGTAGGGTTTTTAGAATTAGAATTCAAACTATGGATCATGATGTTATAATACAGTATTCCCCAGTGCTAGTCTAAGTATTAATTATTTGTGTATTATATATTATTTAAAAAAAGATATTTAAAATGTTTTATTTGGTTTTAGAATACAAAGTAAGATTTTATGATATGTATATGTATACTGTGTCACTAAAATCGACATGATAAATAACAATATTTATTTTTATACTAATTTAAATAGAAGTACTTAAAATAGATGGACATACTACTTTAACACCCCACAGAAATCTTTATCAATATTATTCTAATATTGAAGTATAATTTTTACTACATTTATCGAGTTTCTTTTTTTAATTTATATATTTTAATCCAACTTGTCATGAAACATGTATAAAATGGTTTTTGATGTTTTAGTTGTCAGCAGTTCACCACTTACAGAATTCATTTGAAGAAACTATGACCTATTCAAAGTACCATCCTAGCAAAGGATATTGGTGGGATTTCAAGACTAATAAATCAGGTAAAATTGCATGCCCAAATTTATAATATTGCAGAACACCTGTTATATCTACTGTGGATTTATGTGAATGATCTTTTGAACCTTCATTTATATCAGGAATAATAATTTAAGTATTTATTTTACTCTTGTTGCTATCACAGTTTTAGAAGATAAAAAAATAGAGCTTTCTGCACCATGCATTTCTGCATACATAGTATAAAATAAAGTCCCCAAATGTTGTCTGTCTGCATGTGATTGATTTTCCCAAAATCTACTGAACCAATGTTTATATGGCCTTTACTATGAGGTAGTGTTATTCTTCCAGAAGGTTTCTGTTAATAGGGCATTACAGTTTTATGTAGATTGTGTTGAGAGGTCACAAAGTTGTTAAAAATTCGCCTATTGAGAGCTTTAGTCGAGTGTGCCGCGTAAATCTACAGAGATACCCAAAAGTAATGTACTCGAGAATTGTAGATCTACAAAATACAACGAGAAACTCCGCGAGAGCATTTCTCTTATAGTTAACTCACACTATTAAGTTAAAAATTTCAATTTGGGAAAGTTTTGTGACACTGATTTCCACAAGGGCGAAGCCGCTCGCAAAGCTAGTAAAACTATAAATTAAAAAATATTTGTCTAAAACTTGTTTGCTTGAGTTATTATTAATATGTAAGAGTGATACTTATTTGAAATTTTGATTGTTTATTTTATAAAATTCATAAAAGAAATTCTCTTCTCTTGTATTTGTACGTATTGGTCTGAATTCAGTAGCAAAATTGAACAAAATAATGTTAATTAATTAATTGATGTTTATTATATTAATACAACTAGCAGACCCATTGCGTGGACTTTCACTCGTTAATTTTAATTATATGGTGTAAAGGATCATAATAATAAGTATGAAATTGTTAAGGGTTTCATATTCAATATTTTGTAACTTAAGTACGTATGTGATTTCTAAGTAACAAAAAAGAGACTAATTAAATATATAAAAAGACTAATTAAAATAGTGTATCTGTTCCGATAGTTTTCCAAAAATAGCATTGAACATGACTATTTAAAAAAAATATTGGAATAGGTATAATCAGTTGTCATTAAATGATAGATATTCCATCGCAGACTTTGCAGCCCCTTATAGTAAATAATGGCTTGTTACTATGGGCACTATTAGGCATACGCCTCCTCTCTCCATTTTAGGAGCGAGTTTTTGGAGCTTTTGCTTTAAAGCAGACTATTAGATTACACATATTCTCAGAATTCTCTAGCGGTATGCGGATTTCTCACTATGTTTTCCTGCACCGAAAAGCATGTGATAAATTGCAATTATCAATTAGACACATAAGTTCTTAACTCAAAAACTCATTGGTTTTTGCATTTGAGTACGTGACCTAGAAAGAGTCGCACGATCTTTCCACTTTGCTATCACATCTTTGTAGCCCTATTAAAGAGGAATATCCCTCTAAACATTGTTTTCTTATATCGCAAATACATTAGGACGGGTTTTCGATTAAAGCTCCTAGGTCACTTTTTCCGAAATTTTCAACAATTATCGTCATTTTTCAACCGATTTACACAAACCTCTGTCGTCTCTGTGTATTAAAGAAAATCGCATAAAAATCCGTTAAGTAGTTTTTCAGTTTGTCGCAAACAGACTGAGACGCGGCGGGGCAGTTTGTTTAGTTTTTTTATGGAATAAAAGGCAAACTAGCATACGGTTCACCTCAAGGAATCACCGCCGCCCACGACCTCTCGCAGAGCGAGTGTGTTGCTGTTCCTTAAAAAAGTGGAAAACACGTTTTTTGAAGACACTTATGTCGTACCGATCTGGAAACGCTGCCAATGGGAGATCGTTCCATAAAATGGTTGTGCTCGGAATGAAATTATTTGAAAACCGCACTGTAGTAGATCGGCAAGCATCCGGGTTGTGAGGATGATATTTTAACGTGTGACGTACAGTGCGGTTAATTTAGCGACAGGAATATGTAACGATAATTTTTACAAATATAATTTACATGAGTTACTCATATAAACTTCTTCTATTATTAAGATAAAATCATTGTGTCATTAGGCAATTTAGGAAAAAGTTTAATAAGCTTTCTACATCTCAGGTTCTTTTAATTTGGGACAATTGGCTCCTAAAGAAGTATCTAACACACCAAAGGAAGAGCCATCTACTCTATTTCAAAGACAGAGGGTAGATATGTTGTTAGCAGAATTAGTTAGACAATTCCCATTGCCAGTAACACAAACAGCAACAAACCAGGTTAGATTTTGTTACTTAATACTAGGTTTTGTTGAAAATTTAATAGAGATACAAAATTTTAGTCTATGCTCTTTCATTTTTGCGTTATAATATCGACCAATTAAAACTCATGTGTTTAGATAATGATAGAGGAATAATACTTTTTCTTTATATGACCATTTCTACTAGTCAACTCTTACCGTAAGGTGCGTTATGAATAATAGATATTATCATCAAGCTTGTTTATACTATTTGCTGCACACATAATCATCTCAACGGTGTAAACTTATATTAATTATAAAGGACTGTATAAATATTGTGTTCTAATTATGAAAGACAACCGCATCCTGAGGTTCCGCGCGATGCTAGTTTAATTCAAAAAGTAAGATTCGTCGATAGCTAATTAGTACATAGTTACAGAAGCTACGCCGTTTGCTCCACTTCTGAAGTGAGAAAACTCATTACTGAATATGCATTACTTGTGAATACATGTTAATAGTTGTATATTACTACTTTGATAACTTTATACTTAATAAATTAATATATCACATATTTTATTTAAGATAAATGCCAAGACTTTATGAATTAAAACAAAAATCGAACAAATTGAAAATCTATTTTCTATTTTTTTTGATGCTCAGACAATGGCATACCGCTATCATTCTATTTTTAAGGATTAATCATACATCACATCATTTCAGAACGGAGTTACTGTTAAATCTGAAAATACAAATGATAAGAACTCTGATAAGAGTGATGGAAGCAATTTAAATAATATAACAATAAAACAAGAACCACTGGATTCTATTAATTCAGAGTTGACAAATGGTAACGTTCAAGGCCACATGGAAATCAAAACAGAAATTAAGCAAGAAAATATGAAGCCACCACCTGAAAAAAAACCAAGAGTATTGTAATAATTTCTGGATCAGATTAAGTTATCTAACATTTGTTTCCTTTATGTGAAGCTAAGTTACCATTTGCTGTTCAGAAACAAGTGTTATAAATATTTCAGTACTGGATGTTATAATTTATCTATATCTCTGTTGGTTGTTTTACTTTTAAATTATTTAGAAAATACAAGTTACGTTTTATAATATAACTTGACAAACAAACATTCACACCATAAAGTAATACTTGCATTACATATGAAAGTTAAAACATGTCATGTGATATGTTATCCATGAAATTGTGATAGGATTGATTCCTGTTAAAGCCTTATTTATAAACCAGCAGGCCTATCATAAACTGTTATTGTGACTCATTTGATGACGTAAATTAAATTGTTTTGCTTTTTCATACCATGATTTCTTAAAGACGCACACTTTAAGTCGTTGCCAATGAGCGTTCGGAATGTGTCCTAAAACATGTGATTAAAATAGACAGAGTTATCTATAGTTCATATAACGTCATCCTTTTCAAACACTTCATGGTATGAAATAAAGCCGTAAGCAAACCGTATGATTCGGTACTGAGTAACGGGTGCACCATCTAATACCGAGTACCGAATCGTTACTCACGAATGCTATTCGTTACTCGTTAGTCGCATCTTTCGTATCGGTACGTATTAGTAACTACATAATACGGTACCTAATCTGTGGTTTGTATGTGTGCTGTCGGTGAATTTAAATGAACCTTACGACGAAAAATTTTTTTTTTATTGTTTATTAAGCCCCTTAAAATAAATATTTTTAAATTATTTGAAATCTCCTTTAGCATATTTTTTCTATCATATTTTATGTTAAATTTGAGGAATAGAATGAATGCAGGATGGATGAAGTGGCGACAGGTCTCAGGGACAGTATGTGACCCCCTATGTGAAAATTTATAAATCGGTCATAAGACCTGTCGTAATGTATGGATCAGAAAGTTGGGCAATGAAGAAGATGGATGAAAGAAGAGTGCATGCAAATGAGATGAGAATGTTAAGGTGGATGTGTGGTGTGACAAGATTGGATAAAATAAGAAATGAGTATATAAGGGGAAGTATGAAAGTTGCGCCCATTGTAGAAAAGATGAGAGGTGCAAGATTGGGATGGTATGGACATGTAATGAGGAGGGATGAAAATCATGTGACTAAACGAGTGTTGGATATGAATGTGGATGGATATGTGACTAGAGGGAGGCCTAAAAAGAGATGGTTGAAATGTGTGAAGTATGACATGCATATAAAAGGAGTAGCGCCAGAGTTGACGAATGATAGAAGAGAATGGAAGAGGAAAACATGTTGTACCGACCCCACTTAGAGTGGGATAAGGGTAGGAGAAAGAAGATTTTATGTTAAATTTCATTCTAAGCGAACAATATCTATTTTATTCTCACAGTTAAAATAATAAAACCATTTCAAAATCCAGTAGATTGCGCCTATAATTTACTTGTGCTTTTAATTATTCTACAATTGTAACTTTTTTTTTATTAAATCAAGATTTTGTAAAAAAAAAAAAAAAAATTCGCCTTACGCAGTATGCAAGTAAGTAAGTAATATGTCGCGCCGATATCATATCGTACGGGAATACGACTCGAGACGTTACTTTAATGCTATGGTAGCAGGTATCAAAAGTAACGAATAAAGTACCGATACGATAGTAACGAGTACTGCTTGTTGGAATAACGAACACATACGGGTAAGCTTTTTGTCGTTACTCTTACACCTCTTAGTATGAAAGTAAAGCGGTTCGGTTTAGGTACCTACTGGCTTTGAATTGAGTCATTATCTAAAAGTTCATGGTAGGTCTACTGTCCTGTCTACAATATAAAAGCAGTGTTTCAGCAGGATTAAAGAAAAAACCCAAACATGTTTGAAATATTTTGTATATTCAACATTTAATTATTTCAATAACACTAAATCATGTTTAATTCTTATTCATATCAAAACATTATAGTATATTTTTAGCAATCATAATATTTTTGGAAAAATAAAAAAACTACTGAAATAATTCATTTTTAAGGCACCTATAATTTTTCTCTTCTTGGATGTTATACAAATTCATAACAGTCTGCATTCCAATCCCATCTACGCAGATTTGGCAGTTAATACTATGTGGATCCAATAGTTTTCTACTATCCCTGCTTTCTGTTTTCTGAGGACTGAAATAATTTAATATTTAGAAGAAAGTATCTATTAAAATATTAAAGAGTAATATAAATTTCTAAAGATGATATGATATATATAATTTTGTCATGTTGCAAAACTTTTAAGTAAATTAGTAATAATCTTTTGTTTAAAGTAATCTAACTTTACTTTTATTATATTTTGATCTGAGAGTTATTATTAAATTACTCTTTTCACCTATTAAAATGATTCTCTTACATAGCTGAGTCAAATCCAAGTTTTAGTCCGAATTTTAATCCTTGTGAATATCCCATGTTGAAACTAGTTTGAAATGAATTACTTTCACCATCAACAACACCATCAGAATAACCGACCTACACATTAAATATTATAACAAGTACATTGTAATAAAATTTTATGCATTTGAGATTAAAACTTTCTCGGAATTGGATTAGTTTTAAAAATTATATACATATATTTACAATTTTAATGTGAAGTCACTCTAGTAGTGATTGTAGTTTTAATAAAATACTGTCGCTGCACATACATATGCGTGATTACATGTATTCAACTTTCTATCTTCTATTATTTACACAAACACATTTAAGTAAAATGTAATAAGTTTAATGTACGATGAAATTGAATATTATTTACAATGGACATATTTTATTAAATTAGACAATAAGAATCAATGAAATATCTTTTAATGCTAAGCAAGTATGTTATGAAAAAAGTGTTGTATAAGGTTTTCTGTACATTTTACGAGTTCCATCCCCCGCTACTCATCGTCGCAACTATGAAATACATGGCATTTGGCTCTGATATCTTCGTTAGTAACTTAACTATTATAGTAACTTAACTATGATAGTAACTTAATTACCTTGCTTATATTTTCAACAGCTCTTGTCCAAGTATTAGCACAAATAATTGCGCTCTCGTCAAACATTATCAATTTTAAAATACGTTTATTATTATTATTATTATCTTTCTTTATGGCCCGTACAGCGCAAATCAGTAGCAAATCACTCTGCCAGTGGCACGTAAAATGGAAAACATACGAGTACTGGAATTAAGAATCTGGCTCGAAGAAAATGTACGTTATACGTTATGTAATGTAAAATACGTTTATTATTATTATTATCTTTCTTTATGGCCTGTACAGCGCCAATTAGGCGCAAATCACTCTGCCAGTGTCACATAAAATAGAAAACACGCGAGTAATAGAATTTAGAATTTGAAGAAAATGCACCAAATGAGCAAACTACCTAAAATTGTGAAAAAAACATAATTATGAAATAAAATCAAACTAAGCATATACAAACAAAAATGATTACACTTTTAACTTATTATCAACAATAAATTTACACAACTTTTTAACAAATGGTTTAGTAACTAACATCAACAGGCACTTTATAGTGGTAGGACGATGAATTTCAAATGGTAGAATTTCGTACAAAGAATATTTGAGCTTAGGACAGTTAAAATCAATATGATTAGTTGCACCTTCATCCAAACCACATTCACACAACGAATTATCTTTAACCTTTAATTTTGCCGGAAGCAAGGGAGTACAAGCATGGCCGAGGCGAAGACGGCAAATAATTGAGGTAGTCCTCCGATTTGCTCAACGGTACCAAAAAAACCAAGGGACTTTAGGGATGTCTGGTTGGATTGCACCATAATATTTTCCTTTAACTCCTTTAGAATCCGCCCACAATATACTCCATGAAGCAAATAAATTTTTCTTTGCTAAAGCGGACAGGTCTTGAGAAAAATTATAAAAATGTGTATGAGAACCAACTTCTGAAGCAGATTTAGCGCGGCTATCAGTGAATTCATTGGCTTGAATACCAGAGTGACCAGGAATCCATGCAAGATTTATACTATACCCTTTCTGATAGCAAGAGAACAAGGCCTCTCTAATTTTAAGAACCTGATGCCTGACCTGCTACGAAAAGATTGTAATACATGCATACATACATGTTGTTGTTGCTTAAGCAGTCAGAAAAAATGATTACCCTCTTAATAGCATGTGACTCAGCAAAATGAATAGCCTCAAGCAGAGCAATAGACTCACCAGTGAAAACAAATGACTGAGGAGGACATTTAAAATTTAGAATAATTTTGAATTCAGGGATCCAACACACTATACCTACACAAGCATCATCATAACTTTTAGAAGCATCTGTAAATACCCCCCCCCCCAATTCTTCACCAACATCTCATTCAATTTTTTGTTTGCCCCAGGATCGTTCTTATCAATTCCAAGATTAGTAATAACGGACGGAAAATACGTCAAAGCATGAAATGAAACTGTATAGGATGATAGTAAGGGATTAATATGATTTTTATAAATAGGAATAGTTGTATGTTTGCGAAAACTTTACAAAAGGCATGAAAATGATTGATGACGCTTCATTGCTTGAGAAAATTGTTAAAGGCAACATAACAAAGGGTGAGATGAAAACTGGAGAACTTTACAAATGAAACGATTACATAAATACTGTCTATGCAGACAAAGAGGCGGGTCAACGCACTCAACCTGTAAAGCATTAGTCGGAGAGGATTTCATAACTCCCAATATAACACGTAAATACTTATATTGAAATTTATTCAACTTCTCAAAAGCTAGTTTACTACCGGGTCTAAAAAAATGTCCCATAATCAAAATGGCTATGTATAATTGTATTATAAACAAGCTTCTGAGAATAATGATGAGACTCCCACCACACTCCTGATAGAGAGCGCATCACTTGAAAGTTTTTTTCACACTTTTTCAACACATAATCCACATGAAAAGAGCCTGACAATTTAGTATCCAAATAAACACCTAAAAATTTAACAGAATTCACAAGTGGAAGGTCTTGATCATACCTACATTAGGAATAATTCTACGCCTGGTAAACACAACAACTTTACTTTTAGGAACTGACAAACCTAGTCCATGTTCTAACAACCATTCTTTCAAATAAAACAAACTCTCCAAACCATCAATAATGCACAGGTCCAAGATACTCCAATGGAATAGTAAAAGTATCAGATGTAGAAAGTCTGAATTAAACTTTCTCATAACTGAATATGATCCTAACATTATTGCTATTTCTGAATCATGGTTGATTCCTAATTCTCATTTTAGAGTGTCAGGTTTTAACTGTTTGAGAGATGACAGAGATGATGGATATGGAGGTGTTGCCATTCTCCTTCATCGTTCATTTATTTTCTCTCAAATTTCTCTTCCTTTTCACAGTTCACACTTTAATGCTGTGGCTGTAAGAGTCCTTAATATATCTATTATTTCAATATATATTCCTCAAACACACCCTTCTATAATACCAGAATTAATGACTATCATTTCCTCCTTGCCTAGCCCTGTCATGGTGTTGGGTGATTTTAACACCCATCACACATTATGGGGCTGCTACTACAATGATACTTTTGCTCCATTGTTATTGGACCTCTTCAGCAATGTAAACTTATGTTTATTGAATGATGGTTCTCCTACACGTCGAGTTAACCCCAACCAAAATCCAAAAAGTGCAGTAGATCTATCCCTTTGCTCCCCTTCTCTTGCTCCTCTGTGTATATGGAAAACCCTTCCTGGAACTTATGGTAGCGACCATTTTCCAGTCCTGTTAGCTATAAATTTAAAAACTTCTCCAGTTTTGAAGTCAAGTCCTTCGTCCAAATATAGATTGAATAAAGCAAAGTGGTCTGAATTTTCTTTAGAAATGGATAGGAAACTATCCCTGCTCTCAGAGCTACATGACGGAAACATTTTAGAATATTATGACAGATTTGTTGAATGCATTCTTATAGCAGCCGATAATAATATACCTAAAAAAAAGCATATAGGTAATTACATCAAAACGTCACCACCATGGTGGGATGAAGAGTGTACCTCTGCCATTCGTGATCGCATAGAAAAAGAATCTATTTATAAAGCCTGCATGTCTGTGGAAAACTTCCTTATATACAAAAAAATAAATGCAAAGACAAAGCGCATACTTTCTAAAAAAAAAAGAAGTCTGGATGGTCGGACTTTTGTGAATCTCTTCATCCACGTACATCTCTTAGATTTATTTGGGACAGAGTACGGAAATATAGAAACTCAGTTAGTAATAATTATAATGTTACAACAAATGACTCGTCAACATGGCTTAATGATTTTATTGACAAGTTGACCCCCCCTACAGCCCCATTAAGGGACTGTATCCCCACCACTGTGTCTATCTTATCATTTGATGATATGGACCGCTCTTTTTCTTTTGAAGAACTCATGTGTGCATTAAATAACCTAAAAGATACTGCACCAGGTATAGATGGCATTCCTTACTCATTTTTGGTTAACCTAAGCAATATTTCCAAGCAATATTATCTAAATTTAATAAACAAAATTTTCGTTACTGGTTTGATCCCTGAATCTTGGAAGTGCCAAATAGTTGTACCTTTGCTAAAGCCTGGTCAAAATCCAGCTGATTGCAACTCATATCGTCCAATAGCTTTATCTTCAACTATTTGCAAGGTCATGGAACACCTCGTGAAAAATAGATTAGAATGGATTGTCGAGAACAGAGGCATTTTGGCAAACTCGCAGTATGGGTTCAGAAAAGGTTTTGGTACAATGGATAGTCTTGCTATAATTACAACAGATATCAGGTTAGCATTTGCAAAGGGCGAGTACCTTGTGGGTGCCTTCCTGGACATCAGCTCAGCATATGATAATGTTATTCTCTCGTTGCTCAGGAAAAAAATGGATCAGCTGAGTTTACCAAAGAGAATTACAAATTTTATATGTAATCTTTTAATGGGTAGGTCTATACAAGTTAGACACCAGGGGGTTCTTTATCCTCCTAGGTTGGTCTGGAAAGGTCTCCCACAGGGTTCTGTCCTTAGTCCATTATTATATAGCATTTATACTCAAGACTTGGATAAGTCTGTAAATAGTTTCTGTGATATTCTCCAATATGCAGATGACATTGTTCTGTATACAAGCTCTAGGTGTATGTCTGAGGTCACCTCGCGAATAAACTCTGCCTTATATTATTTAGGGCAATGGCTTGAAAGTCATGGTCTATATTTATCCGTACCAAAATGCAAAGCAGTAATTTTCACAAGGAAAAAACAGGTCCCAGCTGTAGACATTAGATTTAATAACCAACTCCTGGAGGTTAATGAGTATGTTAAATTTCTTGGCTTGTTCTTGGATTCTCGACTCAATGGCAGAACTCATATTGACTACGTTACACATAAATGCGAAAAAGGTATTAATATTATACGCAGCTTATCAGACGTATGGTGGGGTTCGCACCAGTATACTCAGAAACTTTTGTATAATGCCATCGTACGCAGCCATTTTGACTATGGATGCTTTATTCTTGATCCTTTTGCAAAAGCAGCGATAAGTAAGCTGGATAAGATCCAGTACAAGTGCCTTCGTATTATAATAGGAGCTATGAAATCTTCACCTACTAATGCATTACAGATAGAAGGTGGGGATCCACCACTTTACATTAGGAGACAATTTCTTTCTGATCGCTTCATGTCTAAAATACTTCAAATTTCCTCCCATCCTCTTTTGTCTCGTCTTCAGCAGCTTTCTAATTTTTGTAGACCAAGCCAATCACTTTCATGCACTTTGTTAAGTTTTCGCAAATTTATAAGCCTTCCTAATCCATTGAACACTTATACAATCAATCCTTTATATCTTATATCTTACGATGCACTAACTTTTCAACCTTCTATTGTTTTTAATTTGGGTATAGACAAGGCTGCGCCGGGTGCAAATATGCGTTTTCAAGACATTGACTGGAACGATTATTTAACTATTTACACTGATGCATCTAAACTATCTGACGATCATAATGTTGGGGTTGCGTGTTGGATACCGAAATTTAAAATTATCCTTAACTTCAAAATACCATCCGAGTCGTCTGTTTTCACGGGCGAATCCATGGCTTTGCTTCAGGCAGTCGAATATGTTGCATCTCATAATATCCCGAAGGTTTTACTACTAACAGATTGCCGCAGTGTTTTATATGCTCTTAAACAAAATCCTTTTCGTGGTAATTCTGTAATACCAATAATTTTAAAAGTTAGGGAAGCTCTCTTTAACTGCTGTAAAAGGGGCATACATATTACATTGGCATGGATCCCTAGTCATAGTAGAATAACTGGTAATGAGACAGTAGATTCATGTGCTAAGGTTGCCACCTCTGGTATACACAATCTGGTATAGAAATTAGACAAATTTTTCCGCATGACCTAAAATATATTGCTAAAAGACAGCTTAACATATCATGGCGTGAACATTGGGTTAAATCAGTATTGACGAAAGGGAAATTTTATTTTGGTATTCAACCGACTATACCACCAATGCCATGGTTTTTTAAATACCGTAAACTCAGTAGGAAAGTGACGTCAACGCTATGTCGGCTACGCCTCGGGCATGCTTGTTCTCCTGTACACCTGGCCAAGATGCGAATTAGAGATCATTCCATCTGTGAATGCGGTCTGGAAGAGGGAACCTATGATCACATCTTTTTTAATTGCCTCAAACTTGACCACTCCTTATATAACATCCTACCTCGTAAAATTCCTCGTCCAATAAATTTTCAATGTTTACTAATGTACATGTATACTCCGTTAGTGAGAATTTTAAGTAAATTTATTATAAAAAATAATATTAAATTATAATCATTATCTGTTATTTATTTATATACAATTTATATAAATGATATTTATGTCTATTAATGTGACGTCTTTGTGTTGTCGTAGATTTAACAAGTACAGGCACTAATCAGTAATCACCGGCCAACTGTAAGTTTTACATTAATCTCCATCGTGTCTTCTCCATACTACGCGATATTGGCGGAATATATCGTGCCCTCAAAGCACAGATCGAGGCCATAAACATAAAAGAAGAAGAACAAATTAAAAATAAAATTAACTATCTTATGTGGCAAATCCAAAAGAAGCATTTTTTGTTTTAAAAGCGGTAATAGAACACTATCATATGCAGCAGAAACATTAAAAAAACCCCCACCAAGAACTCTCCCCGGGAGAATGCAAGGCAAATAAATCTCTGAGGTGAGAATACTAAGGCTATCCATTGTACTAAACCCCTTACGAAAACCAAAGTGAGTTTTAGCAATAATTTTCCTACTTTCTAGGATCCAGTCCAATCTATTTTTAATCTGATGTTCAAGAACTTTACCGAAGGTAAAAGATAAAGATATAGGCCGATAAGATGAATAAACAAGTGGATCATTGCCAGGTTTAAGAATAGGAATTATAATCTGAGATTTCCTTTGAGAAGGCATTAAACTATTATTAAAAAAATGAGTAACTGTGGAAACAAAATTTGTTTAGCTGCGTCACTGCATTTAATTAAAAAGGAATAAGGCAACCCATCCTCACCTGGCGATGAATCCCTCAATCCACTTAAAGCACATGTGAGCTCCTTCAAGTCAAATGGCAACTGCATTTCACAAAGGTTGGTTGGAAGAGAAGTAGAAACAGAAAAACAATCAAAATGGAGAACAAATGATGGGGCAAGGCTATTAGCAAAATGTTTTAACCAGGAAACTTCACTAGAAGTAACATTCCATAAATCATTGACTGCACCTCTAAATCTCTTAATATGGTTCCAAACAAAGGAAGAAGGGGTGCCAGGATGGAGGCTTTCACAAAATTTAACCTGTCCTAATCTCTTTTTCTTCTTAATAAGCCTTTTGGTACTAGCAGCAACATTTTTGTATGCAATAAAATTTGCAGAAGACATACAATAACGGTAATTCAATTCAGCCTTTTTACTGTTCTTTATAGCTGAGGAACATCCAGAATCCCACCACGGTGGAGAAGCTCACCTTGGGGCCCCAGATACTTTAGTGGGAATATGAGCATCCGCAGTCGCACAAACAATATTAACAAATCCTTCATAGCATGCCAAAAAGTTCTCATCATTCACAACTGGAATATTTGAAATATGATTGTCAATGTTGAAATTTAAACTGCGTCCAATCCGCTTTAAGAGTACAGTCTGAAGTCAGCGGATTCAAAAGAGGAAATGGCGAAATCCTCTTATGCAGTGAGATGGTAATGGGGAAATGATCGCTGCCATATGTAGTATATGTATCAACAAGTTTTTTTTATACTAGAAATAACATTTTCATCGTCACCATGACGCTTTCTTGACACACTAGCTACATAGCTACCATATCCGAATCGGGAGTAAAATATTTTTCACCCGGATTTGACTTATCAGAAATGAGACATGAAGAACAATTTTATTTACATAAATAACAACACTTACCTACGAAAATATATACAACTTTTATCTACAATATATAAACTAAATATATGAAAAAATCTAATTTACACCCAAAATATTTTTAAACGTGTGTCAACCACAAAGAACGCGATGACAGTTCCAAAATACGTTTAACAATAACAATTACTAGTTATCAGTCGGTGCCAACTAATCTATGGTGCCAACTGCCAAGTGCCAATCAAGTATCCTGAACAAAATAATCATAGATAAAATATTATAGACTATGAAGTTAACTTATTTTATGAGGTAGGGATAAAAAATGTAAATTTTTATATTAATCGATTATTTTATCGCAATCGATTTACATAAAAATCGATTAATATACAATCGATAATTTTTTGACATCCCTAATAAGCAATAAGCTTTAATTCTAAATATTCGAAAAAAAGTTAAACAAATCTTTAATATGTTTTTGAGTATGAATATTAACCACTGCAACTGTGTGAAATGTAAACGAGCCTAAAAACTTATTTAGAAAAAAGTTTATAAGAATATGTCATTCAAGGTACTTTGATATCATTTTTTAATAAGGTATGGCTTCACAAATAAAATCAATGCCTTTAAAAGAATACAACGCAATAGTTAAAGATTTTAACAAAATGACTTCATTTAGTAGGAAATCCGAAAATGACTTGCGTAAAAAATATAAAAAGTAAGTATGTTAAATTTTATTATTTAAATTGAAAAGCTTTAATTTTCTAAAAAAAACATTTTCTTTGATGAAATTTACTAGTGTTCCTCCTTTGACAATGGGCAGCATTATATCTCTACTTGTGCAGAGATCTATGAAGCAAAGTTATAGGAAATCTCCAGTAATTTCAAATAAATATTATGAACTATATGAAGAACTAATGAAAGACGAAAAGCAAAACGACATTATACTTAAGTAAGTTATACATGTGTTGATTCATAAATTGCAAGGCAAGACAGATTGTGATAAAAACATTTTAATTAAACAAATGTTTTAAGATAATTTGTAAAGTTTCAGTCGCTCATTACATAAAATAGTATACATCATATATTATTATAATGTGAAATAGAAATAGAAGCAGATCAATCAGAAAAAATGGGTAGAAATATAAAAACAATTTTGTCTAAATTTTTGCTGTGATTACTACTTACTTAAATTTGCTTTTTACTTTGATCTTTTCCAAAAGATCACTGATCTTGCTACTGAAATCTATGCAGGTTAAGTTGCAGGCTAGAGTGTGTTATAGGACAGTATATTAACATTATTTTTACTAAAAATATATTTTGTCATTTACATTTTAAAACTGTTATTACATTTTTATATAAATAATTTTAAAGAATTTTTAAGATAAGTATAATCAAGTTTAATTAATTAATCATCATAACTAATCGATTTAATAAATTGTTAACAGGTTAGCAGACAGCCAAGGTATTAGCCCAGCTTTATTTGCTAGGTCATTATTACAGAATGCTTCATCTAATTGCTTAGTGAAAAAGCACCTAAAGGATACAACATTAATTGAAAATAAAGACTTGGCCTATCAAATCTTCATAGTAAGTCTTTAATATTTAAGATCTAACATATTTTTCTTTCATAAATATTTTTATATATCTCAAACATTAGGTATTAGACAAAAGTGATCACATTTTTTAATATGTATGTATTTTAATGTAAACAATCTTTACTAAGAAAATTAAAATAATATTTCCAGGGACTAATGAATGACAACCAATATGGTCCATATGCAGATATAATAAAACAGTAAGTTATAATAAATAAATAAAAACAATAATAATAATTAAAATTATAATTCTTTTTTCTATAAAGAAAGGATTTTTCATGTTATAAATATTAAATTTCACAAGTAACATCATATTCAGTTCTGAGATAGAGAGTAGCCTCATATATACCACCACCAATACATTCACTACCACAACCTCAACATTTTTTGGCTCTATAAAAGAATCTGGAAATAAGACTCCAATGATTATTGGGTTATTTTAAGGCCACATCCTAAGGAGTTGAATTTCACCTTTTGATTGATTTATTTAAAATACGCAATGAACATTGATATAAAATTCTGCCCACATGAGTGATATAAGCCTCCAATTCATTATTTTAGAATAAGTGGAAATAATTAAACACGACATTAGCACCTTTATTAACGGACACGTTTTACGAATCTAGCATGTTTAAGGATGGATGGATACTACACTACATTCAGCATTACATAGATTGCCTTTACAGCAAACTCTAGCAAAATAAAATTGTTGTTGCCATTGGCTTTTTAAAATTGGTTTCAACTTCCAGATCTATTGGACTAGAATATGAATTAAGACTTGAAAGAGAATTAAGAATGATGAATATCTCATTTTCTGACGAGAATTTGCTTAGACTCCGAGGATATGACAAAACTCCAGATTTCAAATTGGATGTGCCTATTGCTGTTGATGGTTTTATTATTAATTGGATTGAAAGCAAAGCTCTATTTGGCGACGAAGAAAATCACTTGGGATATATGAAAGAACAACTGATGTGCTATTGGAATAGGTTTGGTCCAGGATTGGTAATATATTGGTTTGGATATTTAGAAACTTTAGATTCTACGCCAGAAGTCAACAATTTGTTCATTTTACGTACATCATTTCCAAAAAAACCCAGCATAACTCAATATAAAGTCGATTTGTAAAATGAGGTTTTATTTATTCATTCCTGACTGTGGTTCAAAGTTCGACATAAAACGAAAGGAATTCATACTTTTATAATTTACGTACATGATAGATATTAAACATCATGTCGAAGACGATATTTGAATTAGGGATCAGAAATGCAATCTATGGTGAACATTTTTTTTTATAAGGAAACATGCTCTCCCCGACACTGTTTTTTAGTTAGGTCAATGATGCGTAATGATTGTCATTTACAAAGCAGGTATTTTGAAATGTGGATGACACTGCAATTGTTTACACCGCAGTATCATGGAGTTACGAAAGAACGAACTTGTCAAAGCATTAAACAAGTCAATTCCACAAGATATCTCGAAAATTATATGACCATATAGTTTTGTGGCACTCTGACATCGAAGTTAGAATTATAACACTTTCTGGGTTTTTAAAACTGCATCATGTTAAATCCACCCAGCAACTTATATATTGCTTTAGTAAGGTCTGTAGTAACGAACTGTAATACCGATTTGGGATGGGGCTATAAAAACTAGTCTTAGAAAAAAAAGGGAACCGAGTTATCCTATTACGGCAATTTTATGCCTTACAGATTTTTCCACCGATAATCTTCATAGAGTTAGCGATCTTCAGTCTGTAAATAAGCTATACCTTTTAACAATTCTAACATAACTTTGAAGTTGAACATACATTGCCAAATAAAAAATTAACCCTGAGAGACAAATATATTGAAAAGTAAAATTAGCGGCGCGTCACCGGGTTGGAGCTTAGATACACCTCGCTCCAATGCGAGTTAGTGGATTCAGATAACACATCTACAACCACCAACACAACCCATAAGTGGAGAAATGCAAGTTTTCCCACGATGTTTTCGTTCACCGAAAAGTTAAAATTATCAATTATTAAGACAAGTTTTAATAGAACAAATCATTGCTGACTGCACTGATTCAAACTGATTAGTGATAGATACTGTCTAATAAGAACTTTTCAGGTAACCACGAGATTATTTCTTAGCAGGTAGAAAAACAAAATGAGTTTTATCTAAGTATTCAAAAGATATCGCAAAGTCTACAATATTATAAGAAAACAAAGATTAATTACGCTGTCATTAGTAATTATAGCTCAGACCGATTTCCTCTCATTACTCTAATAAAATGAAGGATTTTCTCTTTCATACCCCATATAGTGTATCTATGCTTGTGACTTCTTGTCAAGACCAAGAGTCATGAGGTTTCGGTTCGGGTATCAGAGCCTAAGTATGTAAGCATCAATTTTAGCAAATTCCATGAATTAGCGGATGTGTCCTTCGTAAGAAGCAAATAAGAACAAAAAGCTAAATACGCCCTCTAGCTGTTTTTCTTTTTTTTACATTATCTGAAGATTCCATTTAATAAGTTGGATCAAATTTAAAATAAAATCGATTTATAGTGTAATAATGTCTAATTTTAATTTAATTGTGAAAAAATAATCGATTAATATAAAAATTGATTATGTTTGACATCCCTATTGGTAATTGAGTGGAAGAATTTAGAGTAAGAACTTAAGAAGTATAAAATAATGTTTAAAGTTTGTTATCATTGTAAAGTTTTTGTATTTCTACTAGTAGTATAAATTATGTAGTTATTCTAAGCAACTTATGATTGAATGTATGTGCTTAATTACTATTATAGGTGAATATAGATCACTTAGGAACTACAATAATTGTCGGTGGATTCGTCATTTAGTAACCTATTTAAAAAATAACTAGAACTATAATCTTACAAAAGTTTGAGTTGACTAAATGCTAAAATGGCTGACTACAAAACTGATGATCAAGTCTCTGAAAAAATATTGAATGTTGCCAAGAAGAATCCTAAAGGAATATCTGATAAGGATATAGCAGCAGCGGTTCCTGGACTTTCTTCGGCTGAACTTGTTACAGCTATCAATAAGTTACTACAACAGGGTCTTTTTGATTTGTACAACCAGGGAGGTTCGCTAATATATCGGTAAATATAATAGGACTAGTAAACCGCGCTGGCTTCGCCC
Organism: Morpho deidamia; assembly: GCA_947086505.1. Classification (NCBI taxonomy): domain Eukaryota; kingdom Metazoa; phylum Arthropoda; class Insecta; order Lepidoptera; family Nymphalidae; genus Morpho; species Morpho deidamia. Next base: position 6,462,642 of record CAMTZC010000003.1, read on the forward strand.
ACGTATAAATCATTGACACAGTTTTTTCCGCGTAAATCATAATATACTAACCATAGTAATCATATTACTACATATAATATTCACTTAAACCTTACTCAAGAATTGCAATTTTTATTAAAAACTGTACAAATCTGTATTGATCACATTTAAACAAACTGCTTTAGGACACTTTGTTTTATAACATGTATAAATGTTTTAAGTAACAATTTAGTTTTATAAGTAGAACATGTGTTTATTAAATCTCTGATAATATATTATCATAATACTGAGAAAAAAAATTATGCCTTATTTTATTCAGAAATTTTTGTTATAGTATGAAATAGACATTGGAATTTTATTGTAATGAGTACAATAATGTGATGATTATGTTAAACTAGAACAACAACAATTAATACTGATTTTGGAGAGGACATAGATTTTGTCATCATGTTTCATTTAATGGATAATAGATTAATTATACATTACACCATAGATTTAAAAGAAGAATCCTAATGGATAGGAAATGTGCTCTATAATAACTAACATTATATTAATTAAAAAATATATTTCAAAGAAATGTGCTTAAGAACAGTGTGTCTATTCAATCTCAGATATCAATAATTAAATAATTTCAGATTAAAAAATCAAGCATCAAAACAAGCAATAAAGGGAGCTGACAATGAAGAAAAAGTTGTTTACAACCTTATAGAGGAAGCTGGTAATAAAGGAATATGGATAAGGGATATAAGGATACGGTCAAATCTAGCTAATACTCAGCTTACTAAAGTTTTAAAAAGTTTGGAGAGTAAAAAAGTCATTAAGGCAGTGAAATGTGTTAATGTATGTCATATCATATCATGTCATGAAATAACATATAACAACTATCACATTAGTAGTTATTTAATTTTTAGTATACCTTATTATGTATATGAAAGAAAAGACATGTATAATAACTTTGTGTGAATCATATCACATATATTATTTAATTAGAGAAATATGTCAAATATCCCAAATATTTATAAAAGAAGTTGCGTGAGTTGATTTAAGTACATTATGTACAGAATATTACAAAAAGTGATTGGCATGAGTGATGAATGTTAATTGGAGAGAAATTTTATATAGTATATATATTAAACAAAAAAATCAATTTCACAGGCATCGAAAAAAAAAGTTTATATGCTCTTTAATCTAGAGCCAGATCGTTCTATTTCTGGTGGTGCTTGGTATCAAGATCAAGATTTTGAATCAGAGTTTGTTGATATTCTAAACAGACAATGCTTAAGGTTCTTACAACAAAGAGCAGATAAAATAAAAAACAATTCAAGAGGTCCTATAGTGGGACGAACACAGTCCTACGCAACAGCTGCTGAAGTTCAGAAGTATATAACAGACTTAGGAATAAGCAAAGTAAGTTAACTTGCAGAAATTATGAAATAATAATTATTTTTGTGGTTACAATTTTAGAAAACTGTAAATATATCAACCTCTGAAGTTATTCTTTATATCATCACTGTTTGAAGTATGTGAGTACAGGTAAATAGTTTTATCAGACTCAGTTACAGCATTTGGGAGCTTAGTTTTAATAGCAGTAGTTATCAGTTATTTTATTTTTAATTCAGGATTAATTGAAAACTCTTGTATAAATGCAAAGTAATGGAAGCATTAAAAAAAATCTGTAGTTTACTTCACAATGTTTACAGCCACCAAAATATAGTATCTTAATATCATTCAGGTTTCTTATTCCTATAATTTCAGCTATAAATATATAAATTCATAATAAATTCAGCTATAATTATATAATTAATTTTAGGTACAACTTGAAGTTGAGGATGTTATAACAATTTTGAATACACTGGTCTATGATGGAAAAGCAGAAAGTAGTGTTTATCCAGATGGAAACAAAGTATACAGAGCTATAGAATCTCTCATAGCACCACCAGGATTAGTGCAAGTTCCTTGTGGAGTCTGTCCCCTCATTCTTAAGTGTTTCTCTACTGGTCTGATAACGCCACAACACTGCACTTATATGAGTGAATGGCTTGAACAATAAAATAATTGTATCATATTTGAAATTTATTTTATTATATTAATTAGTATCACTAGCCTAACTTCAAATTTCATCTATAAGGAATATGATTTTGTAATCATGGTTTTAATAAAACAATATATTACAAGAAAGTCCATGATGACAATCAAGGACATTAGATTTACAGGATTAGGCTTACTAGCTTATACATAAGTTTTTGTTTATGACAAACAAATATATAATATAACTCTTACAATCGTAAAAATAAATATTTTAAGAAAAGTTTAATAATTACATTACATTTATGTACAGTAACCAAATTTAAAATAAACTCCTAAAGTTATTTTCTATGTTATGTAAAGCTTCAGATAATAATGCTGGTTCTCTTTTTGATAATGTCTGTGGCTTATCACTCCTTAGGTTGATATCATTTATTTTAGATTCATGGAAATAAGAACTAAAAACATCCATTTCTATATAATTTAAAGACTGAAGGATTACACCCTTATCAGGATAGGGTGTTTTGCTGCAGTCTATAATGTAACTGATGTTTTGTGGCTTTGTTGCTGGAGGTGCAGGTGGTGGATTTGGTCCAGCAGGCAAACTTGGAAGTGTAGGGCTGGGAGGCAGTTTCTTGCCACCTGCAATTAAAATAAACTAGAATAATTTACAGTATATATTAACAGTATCCAAAAAAGAATATAGCAGCATTAAATACTGTATAGGCTAGCTTTGGGACTTCATACATTTGAAGCTTTTGTAAAGGCCTACCTATAATCTAGGAAACCCCTCTACTGTATATTAAGAAATATACCTTAAAACCACATAAAAATGTGTGTAAGAGTGCTATTTGAATTCTTACAAGCAGTATTAAATAGAAAATTCAATATCCACTTCTTTTGTGTAAATATATAGTTCATTTTAGTGATAGATATAAAAAAAAAACTAATTGTAAAAATTAAGCTGTAATTAGTTACTGGACTTTCATTGAATTTAGAAAAATTATTCCCAATTATGAGTGTAAAATAATGTTTTAAATTAATGACATATTCAATTAACTTTATTTATTAGTAATTATTATTATTGAGTAACACAATAGTGGTAAAATGATTACCTAGAGAGTGCACCATTCTTTCCATTTCTCTAAGTTGCGTCTGTTGTTGCTGAACTGTGAAATATAAATCAGTTATTGTTCCTGTAATATGTTTCATTTCTTCTTCACGTTTGGCCTCCTTTGCAGCTTCTTTGTTACTTTGTCTGGAAAAACAATTTTTCATAATATTTATAGTTAAATACATAATAATACTAATTGTGGTTGTAATTTTAATTAATTTATAATTTTTTTTTATCATTCAGTCTTAGAATATTTATCATTTTGAAATTACAATGGATGATAAATCACTACCTATTATATTCAATTATAAGTAGACCAGCTCCAATAACAAATATAACTGATTCACCCAGTAAGTTAGCTCCCAATTCTATAGCCATTTCTTGACTTAATACAGGAATGTTAACTGGTTTTCCTAAGTTTAATATCCACATTTTTGCCTTCACTTCACACCAGTTGTAAACTGCAATATCGATAAGGAAACACATATTATGGTAATTTCTGCTACAGTATAAAGTTATAAACTTAAATATTTCACATACATTGAGCCGGTGGCATACACACATAGGTTCTAAAAAAGGGACTATTTTTGGCTCTTTCTTTACACGCATTTGCGATTGGTTTACTGATTTGTTTAATTAATAAAACTGATAACTTTGCTATAGGAAATGCTCCGACAACCATTGTTTACGAGTAACCTACGGAAATAGATTGAGTAAGAATTATAGATAGACTTCGAATCTAATTTAAGTGACTTTTGACAACTCGCAACCTTGTTCTACCTATTCAAAATTTGGATTTTAAGTATTCTATCATAGACTACTATGATTAGGGTTTCGGTATTTGACATTGACAGCATGTAACAATCCTACTCCTAGTTTTCGTTAGTAGTCTATGATCCTAGTGTTCACTTTGCAGCATAGATTACTTACTATTTATACTAATACTTTGCATCTATGCTTTGCACTAGGATGATAGATTATTTAGATAGTCATTATTCAGTCAGATCAAGAATTCTCAGATGGAATATACCTATTTAATTTTATTTTTTTATGATCTCTTTTTCGGTTACTGAATGAGAAGAATAATAAACAGATTCTATAGTTATAAATGCCAACGTATCTTTTTTTTTTTACTTTTGTTGGCCTTATGATGGTGGAAAGTATTTCACACAAAACAAAAGTATAATCCGAGGAATACAATATACCTACTACTGACTATTGCAACTATTCACTGGCATTGAAACTAGTATTCATATGATTTAATGCCTTGCATCATGTATGTGGCATTAATATCCAATTTAGAGGGTATTCAAATATAGCTGTCAATATTTCTTATATGTTATTAATGCAACTATAAATGGGTCATTGCATTTATGTTAGAGTCTTTTATTAAAATTAATCCTTCCAATTGCGTGTAGGTACTTTTAATGATAGAAAGTAGGCTTTGAAGGCCGAGATTCCAAGCTGTTATTAACATATTTATAAAATTGACAAGTAAATATATTGTGTAAATAAATCATATCTTTTTGTTATTAAATCATAAATGATTATTAAATGTTCTTGAATTTGAGGGTTTAGTAATATATATTTTATATAGAATGAATAAATTTGTTTTAATACATTTACATTTCTTAAAATTTTGAAATGTGACATGTCTAATTGTTGAATTGCTTCTTTAAAATGAGACGATTACCATGTCTTAAATTATTTATGTTATTGTTTTTCTCTTTAACTGTTTTGTTTATTTATTCTTTAAATAATGGAAGTAATAAGATCATCATACCTACAAAGGTGAAACTTATGCTAAAGTATGTGCGTTATTCTGTGAATTATATATTTTAGTTATGGTGAAAAGTAATATAATATAATATAATATAATAGTAATAGATAAGTATTAGGGTTTAGACTCGTTCAGATTTGGTATAATTTTGCAGTACATACACAACAATTTCACATAAAAATATTTCATTTCCTTTTTCCCATGAGTAACTCAGTTTCATAGTTTTAAAATGAATTTTTGAATATTGGTGATAAAGAATAGAATTGATATTAATTTTTCTTTTAATGTTAATATGTTTAATGGTATCTTTTTATATTAAATGATATATACTTTAAAAACTATATGATTTATTATACTTAGTGCTTCAATTAATAAAAAAAGCCTTATTATTGTTTTAGATCACAAAAAAGTTTGGATAAAGCATTTATTGAGAAGATTGTTATATCTTTTGTTGTTTGTGAGTCAAGATTTAATGAGTCTTTAAATGTTATTAAATCTGCATTATTATTCACAAAGACACCCATATATTTTGTTATATTCACTGATGATATATTAAGATTGCAATTTAATGAAACTTTGACTAAATGGAAAAGCATAGTCAACCATCAGTTAGATTTTGAACTTCAAAAAATAAAATTTCCTAAAGTGCATGAGGAAGATTGGTTGAATCTGTTTAGTAAATGTGCAGCACAACGTTTGTTTATTCCAGTAAGTGGACTGATTAATTTTAGATAATGAATGATTTTAGATTTAAACTAAATATAGATGAATAAATAAATCAAATAAAGAATCATAATTACAAATGGAATTAATCCACAAACAAATTGTTTTTACCATATATATATATAATAAAAATTAATAAAGAATTAAAATTTTGATTTTCGAATTTGGTGTTATTTGCTTCAAATATAAACATTCCAATACATAATATTAACAGTAATTGTTTTATTTCCAGAAATTGATTTCTCACATAGATGCTATGATTTATGTGGATACAGATACATTGTTTCTTGGTCCAGCTGATGAACTTTGGCAAGCTTTTACTAAGTTTAACCATTCACAAATATCGGCAATGACTCTTGAAGATGACAATCCAAACATTTCTTGGTATCCCCGTTTTGCAAAACATCCTTTTTATGGAAAATATGGTAAGGCACCAGCCTTAAATTCACACTGTAAAGAAAATCTCATATCTTATATCTTAGCTCAATCCTTCTATTTTACAGGTCTAAACTCAGGTGTGATGCTTATGAATTTAACAAGAATGAGAGATTTTGGATGGGTTGATTATGTAACACCTATTATGTTGAAATGGAAGCTTTATATTCCTTGGGGAGATCAGGTAAATGGAGAGTTGCTTAATAGATATCTAAGTATATTGAGTTAGATTGTTTAGATACAGTGACCTTATAAGTATTACAGACACTTTTGATATCTCCCATTAATCAGATTTTACTATTACTATATGTGCTGCAAAGGTGAGATATTATAGTTACATATATATAATTTTATTACATTGTTGTACAATACTATACATATACAGTATAGTATAAAACTACAAAGATTTTATACTATATGTTATACATTAATGCAGTCTTTTCGGTTTAGTGTTATTAAAGTGATTTTAACTGATGTGGTAGAAACTTATGTTGTATGTTTGTTGGATTTTAACTGGACTAAAAATCTGATAATGTTCCACCACACAACTGGTGGTGAGGGCAGGGTAGTATTGTACACAGATCTGTAACCCAGAGAGCGCCTTCTAGGGCAACTCTTCAGAGGGGAGCCCTCTCAGAACACAAGTGTTTTCATCTAATCAATTCATTGGTAAGAGCAGATGTTCCTTCCGCCGTACTCCGATCGGTTGTCCGATTTTATGGCTTCATGCGACGGTCATCCCAAGAACTCGACTTCCCGGATTCCCTCAACTACTTCTTTTGGCAAAATAACATCCTCGCAAAATTACTTCACCTTTGCTCACGACCTTTCCTTATTTACCGTAGTGGCAGTAACGGTGGGCAATAGAGAGATCGTGGTCTAGATATTTTTTGAATTGTGCTCTTTAAACCGCTCAAGCCAGGCTGCCCTCGTGGGTATGCAGCGTTGTATCGACCTCAGCGTCACATACGCGACACTACACGAACATTAAGGCTAGTACACGGATAGTATTTTATAAAATTTAAGGTAATTGGGTGGGTCCTGAGGTAATTGGGAACCAATATAGATTCTAAATATTAATTACTTTAAAGCATTTCATAATTTATGAGTTTGAAAATTGTTGCAATACAACATACAATACAATGTGTGACTGTACATGAAATAAAGAAGGTCCTATTATTTTTATAGTGCACCCTTCATTCAACACGACAATCTACGTTGTAAATTATTGTTATGTATAGAAGTTCGTGGATTTGTATGAAAATAGGTATTTTCATGAAAATAGGTGACTCGTTAAAACACTTCCAACTTTCTACTACGAACTTAGTACTTACAGTCTCTATGCAGTTCGTTGTTCAATAAGAAAGCTGAGGTCACTATTATTTCACTTTTATTTTCACTTCGTAATTCGCTCTTGATCGCTATTCGCAAACTAAATGTCGAGGCGCACAATACGTCTGTTTATATATCGAACGAACCGATGATCGAGAACGTTCGTGAGGCCTTGGAGAGATCGTAAACAACCTTTTCGTAAGCAACCCAAATGTTCCAAAGAATTAGCGTCAAACGAATTTGAACTCTATGACATAAAGTTTACGAGCCCTTTTTACCATTTCGTAAACTGTTCCCATCAAATTTGAACTTTATGATGTATTCATTACGAACTCTTTTTGCATGTGTTGCGTCTGGGTTTTTCTTCTTTGGAAATAATATTCAGTAGCCGTTTTACTTATTAACTTTATTTGCACACAGCAGCACACAGCCATTACATTCACGTTACACGAAAGAAGGGAAGAACCACAGACAAGTGACCGATAACATACATTACAGCATGCTCGTAACATTATGTAAGATGGTTAATTGTCTGACTTGGTTCTCGGCTTTCAGGATATAATTAACATAATTTTTCACTACCACGAGCGCGCAGTGCACGTGCTTTCGTGTCGCTACAACTACCGTTCCGACCAGTGCATGTACGGAGACGCATGTTCTGACGGGTCTAAACACGGAGTCTTTGTGCTTCACGGCAGTCGCAGAGCTTTCCACAATCACAAACAACCTGCTTTTGAAGTAAGTAACGTTGTTAAAGTTGAAGTCGTTTTGCGTTTTGTCCTAGATTAATTATAGTCTACGCGAGACCACATCTAGATACAGCAGGCTTATCATGAACTCTTATTGCGACTCAATTGAAGACCTAAACGGAATTGTTTTACTTTTTAATACCATGACGTTTTAAAGACCCACAGTTTAAGTCGTTGCCGAATTAAATCCTAAACTGAATCCCAAACGCATTTTATGCGCTCTTATTTATATAGTAGGTTTGCGATCCAAATGCAACTCAGTTAAACACATTTCATAGTACGAAAAGAAAGCGATTCAGTTTAGGTACCGACTTTGATTTCTATTGCAATTGAATCGTTTTCTTAAAGTTGATGGTAGGCCTACAGTGCTTTAAATCAATCGTAAAGGAATAGCCTGTTACTATCCCACCACTGCTGGGCTTAGGCCTCCTCTCTTCATTTCTGGGGAGAACGTTGGAGCTAAGACCCACTACGCTGCTCCAATGCGGATTGGTAGGTCACTCATATCCTCAGAATTCTTTAGAGATATTCAGATTTCGTCACGATGTTTTACTTTACTGAAAAGCGTGTGATAAATTTTTATTATCAATTATGTTAGACACATAAGTTTTTTAATAGAAAAACTCATTAATGGCTGCCCCGGGGTTTGACCGCCTCGAAATCGCACGGACTCACCGCTGGACTATCAAATCTCTTTTAATTTATCCCAATAAATCGCAGTTATAAATTATTCATATATGTCCATTGTCATTAAGTCCATTAAGCCGTTTTGCCTGTGTATTGTTCTAGCCATGGGGTTTGTATTGTTTCTGTAATTTCAGGCGATTTACAAAGCTGTCAACGAGTATCAAATTGGTACAGATCCAATGATAGTCTTGTCTAAAATGGATAAGTATCTTACCGAAGCACCACAGTCACACTGTGGTAACCTAAAAGATGCATTCCTCAAGGTACCACTGGAAACACTAACAACAATGTATACTAAACCCGATAGATAGTAATATTTAGTAATGAAAATTAATACAACGTGTAGAATTTGTTACCGTCGCGGTCGCCAGAATTAATTTCAGGGGCATCTGGCATTTACCAATATAAAATATAGAACTATTGTATAGCATATAGATAACAGAGTATTAAGTAGTTTATTCATTTTTATTTCTGCCAACTCCAATGATTTTTTATTTAATGTATAAAAAATTGGTATACTCACGTCTTATTTATCGGGTCGAGACTGACTAGTTTAAGCCCAACTTATTAGCTTATCTTCTGTTCACGACCCGATAACGCGCTATAAAGAGCTCATGAATAATGGACCCGAGTATAATATAAGGAATAAGTCAGGGATAAGATAATTAATATAAGGGAGTATAGTCGGTTTCTTTACATCAACTATGAGAACCACTTACAATAGTTTAAATATATTTATATCATATTTAGAAGAAATAAATATATACTTAAAGAAATAAATATATACATAATTCTTTCTGAACAGGAGTATGCATTTACATGCCCTTGCAGGGTGCAAGCTGACCATGTTGGTTACTGCATATTTTAAATATGTGTTATTTATATTAATGCATGATTATTTTTAAGAGCTGTTACACCTAGATGAGGTAGCTTAAAAGTGGTGCCTTAGTAACCTTGGTCCAAGTCTGGAAACGGATAGATTACTGAAATAGAGTTTGTCTTCTTCATTGTGGTTCACAGTGTTAAGTTAACCTAAAGTTGTGGAGGTTAGACTTAGGGTTATGAACTTTCTTTTACAAGGAATAAAGTTTATTTAAGTCTGAGACTAATAAAAGACAGTATTTTAGAGAAATGAACAGTATTTTATTTATTTAATATTTTAAATAATGTAACATAACATACTAGTAACACGGTTTATGTATTGTCCTCACTGGAATAACAGATGGCGCCACTAGTACTTAGTTTCGCGCTGTAGTAGTGCTTTTGTAATTACATAAGAAGTCCCCATACGAATTGTTTGTTGGATCGACATCGCCTATCAATTCCTTGGTTCAAAGTGCATCCTACTGGAACACCGGTATATATATGGCTTATCGTTATTATAACTGAATATATATACATTCTAAGCTCGTTGATTAAATCATCAAAAAGCTCATTGATTAAATTAATAGCTGCTCTATATCTATTCTCCAGCCACTTTCCATTCATGACTGAAAAAATTCTATATATAAGACAAGCTAAGCTAGGTTGAAAAAGGGTTATATTACCGTTTTTCCAATAAATATTTAAATTAACAACAGATTCCCGCTACCAACAAAGCTACCAAAAATTAGTTAAATGAATACACATCAGTTTCTCTTTTACGAGATTTAACAGCACAAAGTGATTAAGAATAATATATTTTAGTTTTGTATGTTGAATTGATTGTTATTCTTGAATGTATAATGTGTAAATATATTTTAAGAGACTTACGATTATTAAGTTATGGCAACTTTAATTTATAGTTGTTTTCTTAGAAATGTAACATGTAATATTTTTATGTAGTTATTTTAATGCAATTAGTTATATGCTGTTAAAATAATTACTAAAATTTTAAATCATGTATCTTCTTTGTCATTTTTTTGTAATATTTTATTTGTTAAGAAAATTTAAAGAGGCATCCATACTTATGTTATAAATGCAAAAATCTTTCTGTCTATTTTTTACGCTTTGATGGCTAATCAGCTGGACCAATAGTTATGTGATTTGGCTTAAAGCTTATAAAGGTAATATATAATATTGAATTACCCGTAAGTGCAGTTAGCATAAATCCTGTCTTTAGCTTCGCGTCGCGGGGTCGATTCAGGCCAAGAGCCAGAATTTACTGATTACAATTTGTAGATTCTTCAATTCTATATATATATATGCGTGTGTATTTTAAATTTATATGTATATATTAAACATTTGTCTGACACACGTATTAGTGTACTCAGTTTGGGGACGGATGATCGTGTATGTCATTGTCCCATACATATTTATTTATATATAGGATAAAAAAAACTTTAAAGCAATAGAAAAACACACACATATTGTGTGTGTTCGCTAATAAATACGAAAGTTTATATATGAACTTTCGTATTTATTAAAGAATGGAAAGAAGACTTGTAATACTCAATAATAAATAAAATAAAATTGATTATTTTTTATGTGTGGAAAAGTCGTTGCTTGTCAGCCATTTCATTTTTAGCTAAACCCATATTGTACAAGTTATTTCATTAAAATTGAGTACAAAATTTAAATAATCCTTTACATGTAAATAAGTCTTTTATTTTGGTTAAATTAATATACTTATAATAGATAATTAAAGTTACGAAATGATTTAAAATATTGTGAAACAAGTTACCTTCTGCTCGACTTTAAGATCTGTGAATAAAATTAATTTTTATACGTTTTTTATATATTCCTTTATTTCCTGTTTTTATTTGACTGAATTAATAAATTGAATGAAAATAAAATACTCTTCCTGTTTGCTTGATGTTTTTTTTAGATATTCCTAAAATAATATTATTTGAAATTTTCTTCCTTGAAGCGTAACTTAACGTATAAATACGATTTTAATTTTCTTATTATTTTTTTAGTTTTCTGTTTTTTTGTCTTTAATTTGCTTAATATTATGGTTAATGGCATATCTCTACAGAAACATACTACATATAAACCTAGTTATATAAGATACTTGAAAAAATTGAGTGATTACACTAAATTATTTGCTTAATTGAATAATTGAATTTTATTTATTCTACATATGCCATATATATAGATAGTATTTAAAAAAATATTTTTTAAATACTATCCATATTTTTAGCCATTTTCTTAGTTGTTAAAATGGGTAATCTATCCTTACTCGATCGATTTGTGAGAGAAGAGTACATTTTTGTACACCTTGCACAATGTACAAAAACCTTTACAATTCTATCCCTAAAAATCCCTTATTAATTACTCTGTTTATTGTATACAACGGCATGAATATCCGTTTAATTTGATTTGAGGTTGTCGCGATTTACACGGCGAGACTTTGTTGTTTAAAATGTAATTATAAGATAGCATAGGTCTAAAAATTTTAATCAACGTTATGGCCATCTATAAATAATAATAATAAATATATGGACACTTACACACACGGCCGTCCATCTCCAAAGTAACTTAATATGTTATGACAACTGGTAAATATACTACATATATAATTTTAAATACATACTTAAATACAAATATACACCTAGGATCGAAGAACCAACAAATTCTTTATAGAAAATGTTGGCCCTCGGCGGGAAACGAACCCGCGACCCGCGGAGCTGAAGACAGGGTCACTACCCACTGCGGCAACGGGCCAGTCAAATCTATTATAATGTTTTTATTAAATCAAGACTTTAATGGATTGTAGTAATAACAGAGTAGGTAACAATTTTTTTTAATCGGTTTGTTATTTTTTTTAAAGTAAATGATATATTTTGCTAATTAGTAGTAATGCTTTGATGCAAATCAAAAGAAGGACAAGTATGCGCGTAGCAAAACCACTGCTATGACCAATTGGAAATTATTCCGGAGAATCGATTTCGTGATGGAGATATTTGAAGGGTTAGAGAATCACAAAATCTCCTTTTTGTCTAGAAGACACTGGACGAAGTCGTGGGCAAATACTAGTTACAGTTTTCTTTTCTCGTTACATGAGTAAATCCATGTCGTCTATATATAAATAATACAGTTTCGGGGCTTCCTGTAAGCTGATAGTCCAATTATAATACGCAATAGCACAATAAACGTCATATACTTTTAACATTAATATAACGAACAAGTATTTCTATTTAATGGTACATATTTTTTTGAGTTATACCTACTCACACATAAATCTTAAATATATATCATCCGTTAACCGGTACATCATATCCCTATCAGGCATAAATATGTTGATAAGTCGACTTACGTCCGTTTATATGTTTAATCATAACAGGGATTAGGATTGCCTAACTTATATGGTGAATATTTCAGTAAAGTCGATAAGTCTTTTATATCGCACATACAAACTTGTGAATATTTAAATAACTCTCTTAAACGTATACTACACGTAAACCCATTTATGACTGCTTTAAAGTTGCTTTTGAACTTGTTAAGTTATTCACACCGGGTACGGATATATTAATACCAAAAATGCATTGCTAGTCTTTGTATCCAATTAGTAAATCATACGGTATTTTAACGTTCTTTGTGTTCAGAGTAGTCTCACATATTGCGACCTCTGCCTGACGATCAAACTGGTTTGCTTTAACACTACGGCTTCCTTAACTCATTACTCAATAGCAGCGTCTGTTATTTAGAGAACGGTCGTGTCTTTAGTTTATTAAAATGAATAAAATCTACTTTAGTATTGCGCTTCTCATAGCCGTCTTATTTATTACCGTTAGAAGTGACGAGACACCGTCAGAACAATGCCCAGGTGAGAACAAGAAATAAATATTTATTGTCCTTTCTGTTAAATTTATTTTGCATTTTCTTAAATTATAAGCATCTGTATGAGATTCTTTTAATTTAAATTTATTATATATATTTATATTTTACGTGATTAAATAAGTAGCGTATCTGTATTCTACTTTTATTAAATTGGTAAAAACAACTCTGTTAATAGTATAATATAAATGTATATGTAATATAAAAATTACATATAAAGGAAACGTTGTGCGAAAGTAATAATACTCGAAACTCTTTTCATGCTTAAAATATAAGGTATTTAATTATAACAAATTCATTGACTGAACATATCATAAATTTAAGCCAAAAATATTGACATAAAAACACTCACTGAGGAATCTTGAAGCGGCTTTACCGGTTTCTCAGATTACAGTGTTTTGTCTTTGTTGTTTCCTGTTGAAACATTATTGTCGTTCCAGGTAATAGGCTACACACCTGAAATATATCGCACACGTAATAATAAAGTGATATAATTCGAAATAGTTGTTTTGTAGCAAATTGCAATAAAATGTATCGTAGCGTATGTATGTATGTATCGTAGCGTCTACAAAACTCGTGATTGTTAAAGAGACCTATAACTTGAAAAACAAGAAAACACTAGTTTTTTAATAATTGGTAGCGTGATGTCATACATGATATTGAAATAAGGATTACAATGTATCTAACTCATTTAAGCCTAATTTTGAATTAGGTCACTTTAATACTAAGCGTGCGATTTGTCCTATATTTTAAATTACATTTCAACAGGTTTAAATGTTTTTTTTTCATATGTCAACAGGTAATACTGAAATAATGTTGTCACAAACTGCTTTACTTTTCATATAAATAAGTATGTGACATTGAAATTTCGTTCACAAGTTCGCTAGGCATTTCGAACAAATCAAAATAAACTTACAAATTTTCTTTATAGTTAACAAAGTCATCATAACTTTAGTATTTAAGCTATAATTTGTCTATTACTTAATTATTTATAATTTATTCATATTATTTATTACAAAAGATTGAGTATATAAAAAAATGACTGAAAAGATGACCATAAAATATTTTGAAGTGGTTTTATTTTGTTATGTTAGCAACTTCAGATTAGAAACCAATGTTGAGTGAAGATAGAACATTAGGCAAACATATATAATTATTCCTATCGTCGATCTTTTTGGTGCTTATAATCGCCAGAAAAGTTCTTATAGGCAATCCTAGTTGTATTGATCTTTAAAAAATTAAAATATCGATGCATATATTTGTATCACTAAAAACATGTTATTAAGCTATGTTTGCCTTAATACAATTGTATATATTAAATGTATTATTGATCATTATGTTAATCATGTATCTTAGAATAGTAAAGTAACAACCACTGGTAAACCTTAATAAACAAAAATAAAACAAGAAGTAAAATTTCTACTGCATGCTCACATGCCACCAAGTAAAAAGTTTACCATGTAACAAAGTAATAAAAAAAAATCTACAATCCGCGATAATCGCTTTATCACTTTGTCGCGGACTATAGCAAAATAATATTTTCGTTACTTTTGTACTATGAACCGCAAGTATCGCCTAATTTTATAAACTAGGTCAGCATGTCTTCCTGTTGCATATTTTCCATTTCGGTAGATCACGATCACGAGATATTAAAAACATAACTTAATACAATATAGACACCGGCTATTCTCACGTCTAATCTTATCGGGTTAGCCCGGCTAGTTTCGAGCCCATCCGGGGCACTTATTCATGAGCTCTTTACACGACGCTATCGCGGCAGGATCAGTTCCCGCCTAATCATTCTTCTTTTAACCATGCTTAAATCCTAAGCTTAGGAAAACAGATGTAGGCATTATATGTATATTTTGAATTTATTGTGGATAAATAAATCTATGAAAAGTTAAACTTACATGTAACGGTATTTTCTACCTAAATTATTGTAAAAAAACCTTATATTTTGTCGAGTAACGTTAATTTTTGAGAACAATTTTTATTATTAAAAACGGACATAGGTATATGATGGCACCGCCAAGATTATTTAAGGGAGGTGAATTTTTATCATACTTATAATATTAACCAATATGTCAGTTGCTAAAATCAGTCAACCTATTGGGGCCGCAGCATGTACTATGAAAATAATCACGTATATATACTTATTTACATATATGCATATACATATATTATACAAATAAATTATTACCACGTAAAAATAGTTTTACATTTACAATGAGGGCGCAATTTCAAATATGTATATAAGAAAAGTAAGATGTGCTTGGATTGATAAAGCCCATAACTATAAAAGTTTTTGTAAGAGATTAATCGTGATTTTTACGGGTAAAAATGCTATTTAGAATCATTATACACATTAATCACATATAAGTTCATGGACCGAAACACATTATGATTACACTTAAAATATAGTTTTAATTTATTGATACATTTAAGTCCTTTTTTGTTAGGAAGTACATGAGTCGTCTATTATTTTAGTGCAGCCAACCAGCTCACTTATAGTAATAAAACACGAATCTACATGACTATTAGGTCACAAAAAACTGAATTTTGTGAGAAAAACAGAAACTACTGCATAATTTATCGAATTAGGCGTTACTTTGCGGAGATCCATAATGCAAAAGTATATTATTACTTTTTTAGAAACTACTGCTTTCAAAGTGTACGTAATGTAAGGAATGTAACAGAAGGAAGATTACAATGACTGCAGTCTCAAGTGAAAACTGTAACAAATACAATAAATGTAACGGAATATAATTTTGCTTTTAATAGGGTAATAATGATGAATTTGTAAAATTACAGAGTTGATCTTGATACATGATTTTATAAATTTAAAAAGGAAAAATTATATTTTATTTAAAATTATATTACCCACACTAGGAAGACTGTATCGTGGGTACCCGTATACGATTTACAATTTTAATATTGAAGACCCTCAGTTAACATTTATTTAAATTATATATATATTAAATGTTAACTGAGCGTAACTTATTCTAATTCCATGGCACAATAGAAATAAATAAACATAAATAATAAATACTTTTTTTACCCGATTCGATTGAGTAGTTTTTCAGTCGAATCGTAAGTAATGCGAGAAAAAATGATCTAGCTTTTGGCTTCTCTTGCAACGCAATGTTTTATATCACAAAAACAGGGGAGTTTGTTATAGACGAGCGAATATATGTATGGACTAAAACGTTTGGCGAAACACATGCTAACTTTGGGCAAGGAGATTTTGAAAACGCGACGCGAATAATCGACCGATGGACATTTAGTGCTAATCTTAAAAAAAATAACTGACGTACGCTGAGGATTTTACTCTCTCTATAAGGTTCAGTTGTCGAATATCCAAAAGGCTTTTTTTTTAAGTTTTGCGCACTGACCTCTGAGCTCTTTTCAGTTGCAACATATGAGTTTTTGATGCGCCACCCCACGCTGTTAGACAGTATGTAATCATAGATTGACATAGAGCTAAATAAACAGACCGCTATGTTTTTGGAGAGGCTGTATCTCGAAGCAGCTTCATAATATTAGTAATTTTGCGAACTCGGCTTGAGAGGGAATTTATGTGAGCTTTAAAATTCAGATTTTAGTCAATAAGAATTCCCAAGTATTTAACAACGTCAGTTTTAGTAAGTGGCTCGCAGTTACAAGGATGCTGGATGCGTTGACAAGTGTGAAGTTGTAGCCGTAATGCCGAACTTGGTGCTGTGTTAGCTATCTTATGAAAGCAGACATAGCTTGTTTTAGATAAGTTCAGTGTTAGAAGGTTACGACTAAGCCAGGTGTTGACATTTTTAATTTCCTCTAAATAACAATGAATGTTTGTTTGTATTTTCTTTGAAGAGCTCGAAACAGCTTGACCAATTTTAAAGAAATCAGACCATCTTTAAAATGACACAGCGGATCGGGGCATTTTTAACTCGTTGAGTTCTGTTTTAAGGGGAATTCGAAACCAGGCTGAGTGAGAGCAACGTGTCGGACAAAAAGTTTATTATATGATTTAAATTTGTCATTTTTTTTCTCCTTACCTTCCTAATAGCCTTCTGCATATACGAGTATTATAATATAAAAATCAAGTAGGAAATTAAACATCGATGCTAATTTAAGACATCTTATACAGTTCCTTGTAGATATTTTTAGTAATTTATTATTGTATTTTGTAATATCCACACAGCACTTCCACAAATTAATACTTAACAACTGCCTTAGAGCCAACTGTCAAGTTCTGTTCAAGATTAATTCAAATATGTTATCGTACTCAAAATATTATTTATTCAAATGACTATCAATTTGTTGTGGTGCAGTTGAAATTCACGCTTTTTTTGTTATGTACTTAATCATCAATAGCATAATTTTTTATAACAAAAGTTCATAGTATACTTAGTATACTTAACTTTAAGTTATCTAAAGTAATAAAAGAATTATTTTGCTATAATTCGCGATACAGTAAATAGAAAATATATATAGTGTTAAATGTATAGTGGACTATCCGTATTTTCATACCCGATACGTGCAGGATTCGTAAAAACACATGCACAAACCAACACCACTTCCACCACAATACACAAGCACTACACACGTTCACTATCACAAACTCAACAATCGTTTCGCCCCTCAACCGAAGCATCATCAGGAGATAGACTCCACGACAAAATCGCAAATTAAATAATCTTTAATAGTTTTAGCTTTTTTAGCAAGTGTACTTTTAAGATGGCTCTATATCTGTGTGAAGGAAAGAAGATTACGGATTAAGGATTTATAGTATAAAGAGTAAAGCTTACAGCCATTTCTAACAAAACTTTTGTATTTTATACATTAAAATAACAAAAGATACCACATAGATAGAAATAAAAGTGTATGTGTATGTTTATCAATTAATATTTACAATAAATTGTCTGATGAGCTTAAACAATATTCTATTAATAATTTTTAAAATGCTGCCTATTTCGGATGCCGCTTTTTTAAAATCTTTTATTTATCTTGCCGTGTAGGAGTATGTATGCGAAGGTGGAATCTTGCAAATTAATTTGACCCACTTCCCGGTGTCCGATTGAGCTGGAATTTTACATACTGGTCCAGGATGCTGCTGCCAGGATTGGCTCCAGCCAAGGCGACCCCTCAACGATCAACAGTAGGGACACGAAATTTAGTTGAAAGTTTTTTAACATGTTTAAATTAAAAAGATCTATGATATATTCTCCAATTTTGTCAAAAATATAAATCTTCTACATTAACTATATTTTTTTTACTTTTGGTACCATCAATTTTATTTCTTCACTTTTTTTATTTTATATTTCGATGTTTGGCAATAATGTTTGGTCGTGCTTAAAAAATTGGAAGAAAGAACTTGAAATTCTGAAAAAAAACGTAACGACGAAAAACGAAGATAGTGCGAGCAGAGAGGTAACCTGTCAACTTTAAATTAGCATATCTTTTTTTTGTTGACTAATTGCATAAAAAGTATTGTAAACGAAGCTTTTAATACATATTACTGCACTGAACAGTAATCTGTAATAAGCGGTCACAAACACACACATTCATTTTGAATCACCTGTACTGTTGGTTCGGAAAACTGTTGTACCGAAAAGAGCTTGTCCTCGGCGGTTGCTCTTTTCAATATATAATTTTTATAACTAGGCATATTTAGTCATTTCTAATCGCTTAAAACGAGAGCTCCACGCCAAACTTCAGTTTCAAATATGATTGCTATACTGATACATCTAATTCATACCATGAATTCTCCACTACACGTCGCCCTAAGCCGTGGTCCGGCCTCACAGGAGACACCCTTAGGACGACGTTCCCCAACTTAAGTAGTGCTTCTGCGCTTCACTCTCTGCATTTCGCAACCTCGACGATGCTTTTGCGCTCGCCCGTCTCGCCCGGTGACGCTGTAAAAGCCATTAGGGCTAACAGCATACAGTCAGTTCGAAAAAAAAGAAAAAAAATATATATATACTGATATACCAACTGACACGGATGTTATTAGAATTTTGGCTACAGCAAATTATTATTGTATTATTATGATGTTTTTATTGTCTTATCTTTTTCTGGTTTTAATTACTTTAAGCAGAACTGAAGGTCAAGATTTATTGTCTGCTAATGATTATTGTTTGTGTTATTCAGACATGTAGATTATGACGTAGATTCTATGATTGCAAAAAAAATCAATTTAAGATGAATTGCTCCTCAAGTTACTATTGTGTTTGTATATTTGTGAAAAATTATACTTCATAGAGTTTATGTAATTTAAAAAGCCTCCTCTACCGGTATAGCTGTATATGCATTTTTTTTATATAACCCATATCAAATCTATCCTACTTCCGATTAATTCACTTTTTAATCTTACTATCAGTTATAATGAGAGATTTTAGCTATAGTTGATCTATACAAGTAGAAGAAGAAAAATACGTCTTAACTAATATATGTATATCTAGATATTCTGAACTGTATTTAAAGGAAAACTTAGATGTTATTTATTAGATTATAAGATGATTTTTTTATTCACAGTATACTATCCCATAGTCACGTTCATTATTTTTGTTTTACGTAGTTTTGTTATATCTTTCCATTCATCTATCCATTTAACTTGACCTTGGCAAAATATTATGCATTTAGTTATCGCAAATACCATTCTTTAAGAAAGATTATTTTTTATTGTTCTATATTATGTTAGTATAATTAGTATTGTGTCTTACTAAATACATAAGTAAACTTTGTACTTCACATTCACATGTTGTTTTTAATTGATTATAGGTGAACACTTCGACAATCTTCATGAGAGAATTCAAGTAATGCCTTGTGGAAAGACACGCTGCAAACTTCGCAAGGGAACTAATACCACCGTTGTATTCAAATTTAAACCAAGTACGTGTTTCTGAATGAACTAAATTAACTTACGTAATAGAACTAATCATTATATATAGTAATAGTCAGTGGACTATTATTAAACGTAATGATTAGTTTTTATTTTAATACATTAAATATAACATCATTTTGGGTTTGGTAATTTAATTACTGGAAAAGATGAAATATTTTAATTCACCTAATATCTTTGATGAAAAAGTCCACCAATATTGTGAAGATGTTATTGGTAAGAATGTTAAAGAATGGCGCCGCTGTTTTACATGCAGTGTCCGTACTTTGTGATTTATTTTTAGAAACAATAGAACTAAAAATGAGTGGTTAATAAACCTAACGCACTTCAGAGTTGATAAATTCGTATTCGTATAAATTAGTATACAAGAGCACAAGAACAGCTGATATTATTTCTTTTTTCGGGTGATTTATTTTTGAATTTTGTATTTTAGATCAACTTTTCGGACATTTTTTTATCGATTGTTTATAATCATTTAAAGATTATTTTCCTTTATAATCATGTAAATACTCAAAATAACTGGCAGAAGTAGATTATGTTAAATAATAGAATCAGTCTTGCCAGTTTAAGCAGTTTTATCACTATAATATATATTTATATCAATTTAGTTTCTTTGAATTTATCTTTCATTATAAGAAAAGAGTTAAAAAATATGAACTTGCTTTCAGAAACCGAAGTTGCAAAGCTAACGAATGATGTTTATGCCATTATTGCTGGTCTCCCATTGCCGTTCGTCGGTGTGTCAGGAACGAGTGCTTGTGCACAAGTAAAGCGAGCGGACACCGGGGAACCCGCACCCTGCCCTCTCGCAGCCGATGTGGAGTACATATACACCGACCAGTTCCGCATCGAGTCTTTCTACCCTCAAGTGCCACTTCGCGTGCATTGGAGTCTCAATGATGGCACTAAAAATGTCGTCTGCTTTGAAGTCCCTGCTGCTATAGTGCCGCAATCGAAAAAGAATTAATATGTCTATCTTCTCTTGCAGGCGGGTATGGATGTGGTTTAAAATTCTCCTATCGGTTTAAAACTAAATATATAATAGCCTAGCATTATATTTACGTTAGGATTTCGTTACTTTTGATTATTAAAAAAATGTATTACATTTATTTTTAAAAAGTAGTTAACAATTGACAATTTGGCCGTTCGGTCATAGAACTAAACTGCTCTTCTCATGGCCTCTTTTCTTATCAATACTGTAATTTATGATGAACTATTACTATTTTTTATTTTTCATTCTCATTAAGAAAGATACAATAACAAGACTGTAAGAGTTCCTCTCTTTGTAAGGCTTCAGAATAAAAGTTCAAACATCCTTTTTAAGAACCTCGTTTTAAATAAAGCAGCTCTAACTAGAAATTCAGTTCAGGACGGGTACCGAAACAGTTCACTTTGTTATAGCTGGTCGACAACTGTCATCTTTCATATAAATATATCTATAATCACTGATGTTCTCTGTTTGAAATATCCTATCATCTTAATCGCGATTTAATATTTGCGCCTAAAAGAAAGATAATAATAATATTAATAAACCTTAAATAATATTAATAAATTTAATAATAATATTCATAACGATGATTTAAAACTTATCCGCGGACACGCAACTGAAGTTTCTTAGTTTACATGACACAATTTTGAGCTTTTCACAAGCTATGGCCTGCGAGGAAACTCGCAGATCACGAAAATGTTGTTGTTTGGCGTTATATATATCTTAGTGGATACTCGATAATTTCAATGGATTGTTGCGAAGAGTGTCACAGACCTGCCGCGAGGTTCAAATTAATGTGCATTTTAAGATAGTTTCCTACTAGTTATTAGTTAATCATCCATTGTAATGATTATTTTTTAAATAATTGTGATGATTTATATACGTCTGCTATGAGTTAATATAGTTATTAAGGTGTGGGCTTCAATAAGCTTTTTGGCCAATGGAACGGTATACATGTGATTTCGGTATTTTACTTTATTGTGCGAGGTTTCGTAAGAATTAAAGAAATGACTTATTAAAGAGTTTTTATTTTCTACATCTATCTATAATAAAAATATGATGTTATAATACAGGCATGTGAAAACGTGCATTTGTATTTTGAGTGTTTACGGCGGATCAGTATTATTTTACCATTTTCACTTTTTAAATGAATTGTTTAAAAAAATTGTGTAATATGTAAGTTTGAAGCTTTGAAAGTTATGATTGCTTTTTTCTTAAAATAACGGCAAGTAGTGCAATAATTTATTAAACTATTTTCGCCGGCACCTCGAAACATATTATATCCTTTTTATCGTGTTTGAGGGCCCAGTGAACTTTTACGTCTAATGAGGGGTAGAACGGTAATATTGAAAATGATTTTTTGTAAACATATTTTGTACCAGCTTTGAGAGGGCACGAGGCTTTCTCTCCTGCTTCATTTTCAAGGCTGTCGCAAATGGAAGTGCCATCAACTCCAACAAAAGGCACATCAACACCAAGTACGTTACCTGTGACGTGAGCGTTTACCAGCTCCATGTCAGTCTCTGAAAAAAAATTATATATAATCTGTGACATCAGTAAAGAAAAGCCTGTCGATTAAGCCTGTAACATAAAACAAAATAATGAAACTACACTTAAACTTGGTTTTAAGGCAAGCAATCCTGCCTGGAAGATTGACCCGAGTAGTTTTAAAAGAATCTTTCCTGAGATAAGCATAAATAACACTTATACCCTGAGTTTGGTCTTTTCACAACGAGCTTTGGCATTGGGGTAAAAATGAACTCATATTACTTATTTGAAAGGTGACTAACATTTCGACAACAACGGCATAACAGTTCAAAAATTAATCTGATATGGTGATAAAGTCTAAGTTAGCTAAAATAGGTCGTCTAGATATTTTTAAGTCCCGTTATATAAAAAATACTACGCACTGCACGCATATCAATTAATATGAAGTCCTTTTTTAAAGAGATTAAGCAAAGAGAGTTTTAAAATGATTCAATTTGAAATATACCTATGACAGTTGAAAGGATGAGAAACTTTTTTCATTGTTAAGTATTAATGCAAAAAAATGAATTTGCAAAAGAATGCAAAAGAAATATATAGCTAATTTCATAGTTTTCATTAAAAAAATAATTCCTCATTGGTTATAGTCGCATGTATAAATCTTAAAATAAGGTAAGAATTTAAACTTAGAGTAGAACTTATAGCTCGTTGAATTCTAATTTAGGAAAATAAAACAAAGATAGAAGTAATATAAGCGAGAATCTAACTATTGAGTTTTAACAACTTTAAAATTAAGATCTTCCATTAATTTTAAAATATTAAAAGTGGGGATCACTTTAGTCGCCTCTTCCAGTATCTACTTGGCTCCTACTGTTTAACAAGCGTAGGGAAATAATCTACCAGGGGTTTGATCTGTTGTGCAATGATGACGAAATCCTGCATAATAGCCTAAGGCGACACATACTAAGAGATATTTTACTGTAGATCTGTAAAACTTTGTCTTGGATAAGAAAATACGATTCGTAAACCGTTACTAAATTCTAATTAGTTTCAGTCCAAATGAGAAAAATTACTAACCAGGAGTAAATAATATTGTAACGTGCTCATCGGTTCCCTTCTTAAGGCGGCATACTCTACCCTTGCAAGGTGTTACCTGCACGTTGTCTTTCAATTCAAATGACTGCCCTGAAATTAAAATTATTAATGTTCAATTGGCATAGTAAATTATTTGTTCGTTTATTTTATATAATTCTCAACTCAAATTAAAAGTGAAAATAGATGTAAAAAGGATTGTTTCAATTTAAAAATTCAGTAATTTAGTTTGTTGTTTTTATAAATGTAATTTCTTTTAATAGTACTTGGACTATGAGATTCGATGAACTGTATGTATAAGGAATATTGTCGAATAAAGTTGCTAAGATAATAAATTATTTATAAAAGTCATTTTATCTCTATGGAGTATTATACTTATTTAAAAATAATGTCGATCAAATTGCATTAGGTACAATAAAATTTTATCGTGATTAGTTTCTATTTGTTTGAAGTAGGTATTACATACAGTTAGCAATTTATAAATATATATAAAATATATATGCAAAATATTTTATTATTAATCATCCTTCTCCTGCCCTTATCCCGTTCTAAGTTAGGTCGATACAAGATGTTTTAAACATGTTGTTACATATTTCAGCTAGTTATTTTACGACCGGTTGCCTGCCTGACGACAACTTACCTAAGTCGCCCTTTACGACACCTCGTTGAGAAATGAAGGTGGTCTATTCTTCTCAGCCGGAGATTACACGGCGCTCATTATTTAATATTAAATTTAAATAGATACTTATTATAGAAAGGGGTTGGCCAACATAAAACATTTAGCAGAACCACGTCTGTCTTGGCCCATAAGTGGACCCCAGTTGCAGATTTCCAAAAACGAAGTAAATGTGTGTATATTTGACGGAATACATTAGATTAGTTACTGGCTTATATTATAGTGAAATAAAGTGTATTATCCATTTTTACTGGTTTAGAGCCAGTAGTCGACGCTGCGCGAAAGACAAAGAAAGGAAATTGTCTTGTTTTTTACCAGTGATTCACTTGTCTCAGAATAATTCTACGTTATATTTTGAAGTCTATATTTTTTTATTAAGCTTGCGTTGATAATGAATTGTAAGACAGTGTGAAAGTCACTGATAAATGTCGTTAAATAATAAATAATAATTGTTACTAAACGTCATCACTGCGAGTTATTTTAGAATTGTAATTAGTAAGTTATTAATAATATTATGACTTTCATATATATCGTTGTGAGTAACCTTAGCCTTAACAGAGTCAATATGAAAATGTATTAAACACTCGCAAATAGTAATTTGGACATTCTGACATTGCAATATACATCCGGCCTGTGCTTACGTAAGAAACGATGACGACTGTAGTTTTGCTTGTAGTTATTTTTCGTGTAGAAATTCAATGATTATCTTATCAATAAATGTGTATTTAGCTTCGAGCAATTTTTAAATGACTAATGTCTTGAATAAATAGAATCCTATATATATAAATTTCATGTCACAATGTTAGTTTCCATATTCCTTGACCGACTTTTATGATATAGATAGTAAATAGATAGTAGGTCTCAGAAACGGCTATTCTATATATATATATATATATATATATATATATATATATGTGTGTATTTTGTATGTATGTATATATATATATGTATATACATATTTATAGTGCAGAAAATGCCAAGAGGCGCAAATATGAAGACATAAATAGAAGTCTCATCAGAGCGTACGGGGGACCCGGGAACTGGTATCTATCATGGCCAACGTATAAGTTTGGCCATACAAGGAGGTAACGCTAACAGTGTCCTGGAAGCCTTAGCTCATCGCAGTTTCGACTTATGTAAATGTATCTATAAATATTCTATTTTTCTTATTTGTTATCTATTTACAGTTATTATAAATTATCTAAAAATATAAATTTATAGTACTATCTAGAGATATACTAGTTTTTTGAATGATGCATGATTTTTGCATCGGTCATTATTTACCCGATTGGTTTGACTATTGGTTTGACCCTAATATGCCGAAAAAGTGGGATAGCTTCGTCTATAAGAATTGATCGTGTATTGATATCGCCTATATTAGTGTATTATGGATTTGAACTATAGGCCAACGCTGAGTCAATACTGGTTTTAGGACAAAGGTACGCTATGACGATGAAAAATAAACTTAAGGCATATAAAAATCATATTTTTTATGCGTTATGGAGTATTTTGGATATAATTTAAAAACACCGCAATATCTGTTTGCATTTATTGTGTGTAAATGTGTGTACACTGTAGTCTTTGGTAAATGATATAAGTACAAACTGCCAAAATAAAATTTAAATTCAAATTATAATCCAGAAACAACAAAACAAAAAAATGAATTATTAGATAAGTTTATTATTTTTATTGGAATAAATTGTATATATATGGATTTTTAAATAAACATTCTTAATATTTTACGGTTGTACAAACGAATATTAAAAAAATGTGTTTAAAATATTAGATTCTACAATCTTAAGCAAGCGACTATTTATTTTGGGGTGACACGATGACTTAAGAAAATATAAGAAGTAGAACAAAGGTCATATTCGTTTGCTAAAGCAATTATTATAGCGCCTAATAGTTGTTATTTATATACATAACAATACTTAAATCATTCACGAGGTGTCGTCGTGATCATTGCAACTGATTTAAGTTTAATTTTTTTGCGATCTTTGTCATCCTATGACGGGTAATTGTAGTGATGACCGCGATAGACGGACATATTAAACTTTAGAATTTTTAAATACGTTCACCTTTTCACGGATCTCCAATTTGTTAGTACACTCAGACTGTTGTGTATGAGGAAAATAGGAAAAGTACTATTTTCTTACTCAACGTCTTTTAAGGTATCAAAGGTACAATAGATAATTATCACGAAAGTTAAAATGTTTCAATATTTGTTAGTATCATTTAGAAACAGCTTGAAAATCCTATGCTGTCAGTACTGACGTTCACGCAGATGAAGTCGCTGGCAGAAGCTTGCTAATAATAATTTACCAAAATGACATTGGTATGGAGTTCGGTGTCGACAAGTGTGCTGTTATCCATGTAGAACGAGGTAGATTGGTGAGTTCTGAACACCTTCGAGTTTCAGATAATATTCCTCAGTTTCCTCTGTGAAGGCGAAACCTATAAATACCTTGGAATGTCAGAAGCGTTAATGGTGCGTTTTTAGCTAATAGCCTCAGTGTAAAAGATAGTCTGCTTTTGTCGTATATGAACTGTAATTACGGAAGGCAAAATAACCATTTATAAATAATATTGCCTTTATATGCAATGAGGAAGACGGAACAGAGTATACAGGGCATTTATAAATGCCTTGAATGCCATAATACCTACGTGATCAAAATCTAGGATTGTTATAATTCAGAAACCCCAAACAATTGTTTTAAATAAATAGCCATATGCAGTTGACTAAGAGGTCTGATTTGAATTAATTATTTATTTTCTGTTGGATATCTTCCTACTTTTTTGGAGTGCCTAAAGTTCATGTAATATGAATCACTAAATAATCTAAGAATGATTATTGATGTGGTAGCATAAAATAATTTACACATGTCTATTTCTGCAGAAATATCTACCATAAGTTAATTCGTGTTAGACGGCATGGTCATTTTCATTCATAGTCTTGGATTATAATAATATTAATTGATATTCTATATATTACTAATTATACTCGATTCTTCGTTGGCGTAGAATTTAGTCCCTAGTTTTGATCATGATGGAAAAAGATAATTTTTATTCCATTTGTGGGTCTAGTGCATAATTTTGGTTGTACCAAATTTAATTAATATTGCTCCAGCTACTCAGCTGTGAAAGCATATCAGATAGGCAGACAGACAGACTGCTGGTATGCCATCGTGATCCATAGATGTCCTGATGCTGTTGACTGCTGACCATGCTGACGATAGATGATGATAGCCGCGTTAATCATACTTCTAACATTTTAGTCATTGCTTTTTTGGTAAACAGAGAGCAATGTTTATACTGAACCCGATATACGTTGATACGTTGAACCCGGGCAGAATGTAAGGGAATAAGCTTCCCTCCACACTAGAATAAGCTTTTGATGTTATTCTTGTTTTTTTATTGAGTTTTATTATTTAGCTTTTGATTACTTTTGTTATACACTAAACTAATATTTGTACCTTTTACTATTATATTGTTATTGCCGTTGCACTTCAATTTTTTCTCTAATTCGCCTTAAGTTGCTTTCCACTTAGCTGAACACGCACTACGCTACGCTTGCTTTTTACACCTATCTACCGTTCGTGGAAAATTACCGCAAGAAACCTGTATTCCTCGAAGGTTATTTACAGTTGTGGATTGGGAGTTAAGGCTTAGATGTGACTCAAAATAAATAATTGTAGAGTTATCTTAATAGTGACTTTCGTCACATATCCTAGTCATTTCAGATTTGCTGCCCGTTAACTGTGTAATCATTGATTGAGCATGGTTTTGTTTCAAATGTTAATGAAGGAACTAAAACGATTGTTTAAAAATCATGAATTTTCTCAAAGTTATCTTCGAACTGCGTCACGGATTCAAACTTCTACTTTGTTCTATGTAGTAAATTATAGTTTTTATCTTATTTCGACTTGAAGCTATAATATAATTATCCACAAACACTGTGTCATTACATAACTTTACTTATAGAGCATAATAGAAAATTAACTCAAGAAACTAATTATGAAGGACTGGTTGGTACAAAGGTGGATTGCAAAACGAGAGGTAATTTAAAATTATGAGAATTATTTCTCATGAGGGCAACCGATAGGCTGGAATAAAATACATAAATGCACTGTTCTGCACTGTAAGTGAACAATAAAATATCGTTGTTAAACTTTGTTGTAAATATATCGAAAATAGGACAATAAGTAATTCTTCTCAGGATAATATTGGGTTCAAGGTATATTTATAATTAGCATTAGGAATATAATCTTATTGAGCAGGACTAGACAGACAGGTTATAAAATAAAATTAAATCCTATATATAAAAATTATATTAAGTGAATGTGTTATAAAATAAATTAAAAATTATTATATAAGGGTTATAGAATAAGATCAAGGGAACGAGAACTGGTTTTATTTTTTCTGAAATAGAATTGGTGAAATAATTTTACGAACAGTCAGAATACTGACATGTCCAATGTGAAGAACTGGCAAAAAACCAGTGGATGCTCAAATCGTGAATATAGTAATTAAACGTGTCGGTAGATTCGTCTAACTTAAACCAGTATATGTAGGTACTAATGGATGGATGAATTGCAAACAAAAAATTGATTAGGATATTCCTGAGATAACTTTATACGAGTCGAGAATTGATTCGAAAATATGAACACTAGACTTTTGGAGGTCATTTAATATTTATTGCAAACTAATATTATGTAAATTAAACTTTTTGTTTTATCATATAGGTATATATTTAAAAATTGTGTATGTATAACTCGTAGCTCGTTAAGTAAAGACAGCAATATTATTAAAATATAATAACTAGGTTTTAGGATACGGAATTTTTAAGAATATTTAAAAACAGTATCAACATTATATAACAGAATATGAAAATTATTGTAATGATTAGTAGACTGGTCAATTTTTAATTTATCTCATTTAGTTTTAAGTGTTAAGCGAGGGTAAAAGCCGATGCAGGTCTCGCTCCAAAGTCTCGCTAAAATAATAGTTAAGAGTCTGTTGGTTAAATTAAAATAAAATAATCATGTACAATACAGTTAATATACCTGAGATATCTGTCTGAGATTTAGAGATTTATGAACAGACAGACCCAACACCCATTTCCCAACACATTAATAGTGTATAGTATATTAAAAACTTTACCCAGTACTGTGGCAAGTGCAAAAAGGGACACTTCCTGCATAAAACTTATAGTGAGCAACTAAAGGCTCATCCTACACAATGTTATTAATTGAATCAGAAACAATTGTCAAAATACCTTATATCTATAACCTTTTCAAGAAGGCGTACTTTCGTGGACCGCTTTAAGCATTTTCCTAAATTATAATTAATGAATTATATGAAAAAAAAGAAAGATTTTGATATAATTCATTGATAAAATTCCTATATCATTATATATATATATATATATATATATATATATATATATATATGCCGCGTTGGCCAATTTGTTAGACTGATCATCAGGGGCATGGGGTTCAAACCCCAGTAGGACACTATGAGTTTTCTGTAGACTTATATGCTAAAATTCACATTTACAATTTATGATCTTTTCGGTGAAGGAGAACTTTGCGAGAAACCTACATAATTCAGAAGAAATCCCTTGATGTAACGCAATCTGGATAATGCAATCTGCCACTCCATATTCGAGCATCACGGCATGGTTCAGTTCTAATCCATATCTACAATGTAGAAGCCTTAGTCAAGCATTTTAAAAAGATATTAAAGAAATAAATCCGCCTTATGCTGATTACTTCGAGTCAAGTGATAAATGTAATTGAAACAATAAGAGGCGTAAAGTGATATAGTCAAAAGGAAAACTAAAATAAAAATAATAAACAAATAATTATCCTGTATAAAAACAACAAATCATCATAACACCACCGTTCATTAGCTGATTTAGTAAAATTTACCATAACTTAAGACATGTTTAACTAAATTTGTATATTTTGTTGTTCATTGTTCCTAACACTACGATCCACGCACTTATTAAAAAGTAGTATAAAAAGGAAAAAATATATAAATAAAAAAACAAAAATAACATACATAATATAGTAAAGCATTTCATGCTTTATTCTATTTTTCGATAAATTTCCGTAGTGCATTTTTAGATTTCCAAGGTCTAGACTCGTTATGTTTTGATGTCCTTTCTGTACTGAAGGTCTCGGATGAATATTTAAAATGTAAATAATTTAAGTTTTAATAAAAGTTCGATCACGAACGAGTTCAGATCCCAAAAAATCGTCGTCTTAATTTCAAGCTTACTCTATCTTTCCTTTCTTAAAATTCCATGTATAACATAGGTTTATAGCAATGTCTACAAAATAAACAATGGCTACAAAAGTAAAATTTTTTATTCTCTTTAGTTTTGGTATTGATTACTATTTTATTATATACTCATACGGTTTATATACACCCATATGATGTATGTATTTAAGTTGTTAAAATGATATTTTATGTTTAAAGTCCAAACAAATATTTTTCATTCATCTACAATACCAAAAAGCAAAAAAACTGTAGTTATTCATGGATATACTAGTTAAAGATATTAAACCAGTATACTGTATAACTGTCTCTTAAAGCATATACTTGTAAGAGGCGTTAGGCAAATAATGTGAATGGATTGACTGTCACTTCACTGAAAAAAATATCAGTGACCAAAAATTAAATCGAAATATGATTGTGTAACATTATAAATTTAGCGTAAAACAATATTGTTAATTAACAAGTTTTTAAACAATAAACAACTTTTATTCAATGACAATGATATTTTGTAATGTATTTTATGTTTAAAATTATATTTACCTTTTCGACCTGATTTATGAAAAATGTATGTTATAATTATATGATAAGTATTTTTTAAATTTACAATACAGGTTAACTATGACTGTTACGTTAAGTTATGACATACCAGGGCATTGTTGCACATCAATAGCAACGACGGCCGCGAGAACGGAGCACACAACTAGGAATAACATGGTCAGGTCTGCCCGCAGCGACCGCGGCCAGTGGCTTACTGTGCCGCTTGCGGTTCCGCATTCAATTTTAAACGTCTACATTACAGCATTTAGGTTATGTGAGCCATTGAAAGTACAGTAGTTCTTATTCATGATTTGTAGAGTTCTAAGTCGTATACTTTACATTAATAATTGGCGTTTATACATGTTTTTTGTACATATTGTGGTATCTTAAATTTGTTGGTATCCATTGTTTTCAAGACAGATGCTAAGACCAGATCTATTATTATGTTTAGTTTATTTAAGTCACGTTTTCCTAGGTGTTTAAACATAAAAATAAGTCCGTCGGTTTCCTTACTTAACTTTGTTAACCAATTCAGTGACTAGATATTACGACCAAAAAGGATACAGACATTATAAGACATCAACGATGATCGAATTTTGTGCTCTCTGATCAAGAAAAAGAAAGTAAGATAGACTTTTGCTGACCAATCGATTAAATTATTTTGAACTATTAAATATTAACTTTACTTACCTATGTAGTACTTTACTTAGTACTTTTAAATGTGTGCCTAGGTCGTAGTGTCAGGTGTGACTTAAGATCGAAAATTACGCCCGAATGCTATTAATTCGCGTTTGATGGCGCTTAGCAATATAGTATTCCTTTTTTATGTGTGAGTTTTAGTATCTGTTTAAAGAGAGTCGATTTCAAGTCGTGGATGGGCCCTCTGAAAGATCGACGCAAAATCGATGCACTTGGAATGTGGTACTGGCGGTGACTTTTACAGAGATATCTTGGATAGTATTTCGGACTAACATTTTATTATTGAGGAAGCTAAAATTCAAGAGAATGTTTCCACTGCTCGGATATGAGTCCTCGTGTACTTGACACACATTTTTCGAAATGAACACGACGTGGCAAGTCTTGTTTGTTATCCATGAAGAAGTAATTTTTCATGTGTAAATTAAGTATTTAAATATTAAGTTAGGTGTCACCATCCAGCCTTCCTTGTATGTTCTGGGATGACTTTATCCGATTACGTGTAAGAAGAGCCGTGTGATCACACCGTAATAAGGTTACACTTTACTAAGACAGATAACGTCCTAAACCAGCGTCACGTTCATGTTTGTATTAAAAGTTATATTGCTTACGCTTCAAAGACCGCAAAACAGATTTGTGCTGGCAGCAACTGGTTGTCCATGCTTCATGCAAAACTTTGACCTTCACAGAATCAAAATCAAAATCAAAATAATCTTTATTTAAGTAGGCTTTTTACAAGCACTTTTGAATCATCAAGGATCAATAATTAGATTTAATAAGCATTCCGAACCAGTGTGGTTCGGAATGTTGCTCTTACCGAGAAGAAACAGCAAGAAACTCGGCGGTCAATCTTTTAAACATTTAAATTTACATTATTTATTTGCAGTCTTGTTTGGAGCTGAAAGGATTTCCAAATCCAAGCATTTTTATCATTCAAATAATCTTCAATTGTGTAATATGCCTTACGTATAAGCATAGTTTTTACACTTAATTAAAACTTTTCTGTAGATAATTCTAATACAGATTGCGGAATTTTATTGTAAAAGTGAGTACCGAGGCCAACGAATGAGTTGCTAACTCTGCTGAGTCGCGACGACGGGATTACAAGCTTTTTGTGACCTCTGGTATATCTATGATACACATCGAATTTGGTTTGATACATATGAATATTACAAAGACTTTGACCTCCTTACGAAACTACACCCAAATCCACTTATAATAGCGGCTTTCAGAAATATTAAAGTCATTCATGGAAAGTTTGGGCGACCGAAATGCCCGAAGACCGAAATCTCTTATAGGCAAAGAACGAACAGATTAGTTGTCTTATTACCGTACACCCGACTGTATTATGACTTTAACTAGTCACAGTCGTATCATGATAAGATGTCCATTGTACATAAATCTTAGCCGCGATCCGCCTTTACAGTCTCTGATTATTTATTGTCATCATCATATAACAATATTAAATTTAACTAAGGTTTACTAAAGATATCTTCAATTCTTAATTCAATAAACACATATTCCTTAGGAAATTTTTCAAGTTTTTTTTATAAACTATTTACAATAATATTAGTTTTGAGGTTCGCAATACTAGTAAAAAATAACAAGTTTTACAATTCCTCGTAAAATTCAGATAATTAGTATGTTATTAGTTTTTTTACATTTTCCTTAACGACGTTATAAGTACCTAACAAGTATATTATTACATCATTTTTTGGTTATACAAAGTAGTTTCCTACATAAATAATTTTGACAAAAAAATATTATATACTGTTTACTTTGTGTTTTCATAAGGTAATTATTATAGTACAATATAATATTTATTTTGCCTTTTTCATAATTCATTATTAAAAAAACAAAATAAAATTTAAATTTGATTCTACTGAAGTAAGCGATGAGCTGAAAGAAGAGGTTTTATAAGTATGCCATTAACACGTAATTTTAAAGCTAATTAAAGTACTAATTTTAATACAGTTTGAACTGACTATTTACATCTCCGTTTATAACACAGTTTAACTTAAGAGTTATTTTTTAGTGGCCCTGAAGTTTCACTTGTCAGGTATGGATTTCAGACGCGTCCAAGTTGTATTGAAAAGTTCCCACAGTTATTTGTGGGCCACTTCAGCAACTGTGAGCAATACTGGGATTTACTGGATTACTGGATTTACCATAGTCATAAGCTCCTGCTATAAACAGCCGCGTTGCCTAAGATGTCATTTCTATTAGAAAAAAACTTCCGTTCCTGGCTAGGATGGCTTTAATCAAACAATAATATTTAGAAATCATTAAAATCCTTTTGATAGCATAGCACTTGTCTTAGGATGGAAGTTATTATTATACCTTTAACTATCTAAAAATACTCCATTTTTTTTTTATTACACTTTATTGTGTTCGTTCATATGCATCCAATATGCTAATTTTAATGAGCGTTAAATTTTTTGTTTCAAAACGAAACAAAAAATTTACATGTTTTCAATGTCTTACGCAGGCATACCTAGGAGGAAAGTATAGTTGTGCCTGCTAGGCACTAGTGCTTCACAGGTTCACGGATTTGCAATGCGCTGATAGCGCGAAAAGCACGGGATTTGCGTTGCGATACTTCGTTTCCGGCGGCCTTCGGTACACACAGCCCGTAAAAAAACTTGTTCGAGCTTAGATGTAATTATAATAGGTAGATATAATTATTAAAATTAGACTAAGAAAAATAAATTATTTTTGCTATTAACTTTTATTAAAAACCCTACTGCGATTAAGTATACCAGTATTTAATACAATGTGTACATACGCGTAGTATGTTGATAATTATGTATTTTTTTCTTATCTGTGTAGTTCTATGGTATGTCATGTTTTAATAACATATTTAACAAATGGGAAATAATACGTATCTTTAAAAATATGTGAAAAATTCTAAGACAGATTTTGAAGACTGGTTTTATTTATGTGATATTTTATACAGGTATTTACTGTTATATCATCTGAGGCTTTTAAATAATAGTATTATCGTTTAGGCTTGTTTTTCTAAGTTAATACCTGTTTTTGCTTATTGTTATATTCCACACATTTTTGGTAGTTATAATTTTTGTGCTAAAAAATGTATTGCGTGCCGGTTGTAAACCGGTTGGCTCAGTTTTAGCGTCCAATTTAGCAAGATAGAGCCGTAAAATTTTTTGTAGAAAGCTTTGTGTTTGTACCATAACTTGATAGCATAGCACTTGCAGGCCCATTTCATTATAAACGCGCCACTGAAGAAACCCTCGTTGATTCTGCAAAAAATGAACAATTATTCTACATTAGTAGATTTAAATTGTGTAAAGTTTTGAGTACTGTGAAAAGTATGTCAGATTAATGTGTCATTGTTGTAAGCAACGGAGTAGTTGATACCTTTTCTATTGGTTGATTGATAAGGACCCATAGTAGGTTGCTAAATAAAATAAATAAATTAATTAATCTTATACTTACGAGGGCCATATTAGTTGGCACTGACATGACACTCGTGAATGATGTCACAGCATCTGTCCTAACAGGACACATGACGGTTTCGCACGGCTCTAAAAATAATAGTTAGTAAAAAAAATATCTAATGTAAATGTTTAAATATAATTATAACATTTAAATGAAGTGAAAGGAAATGAAAACTTTATTTCTTCCCCATGTTAAATGAAGACATATACTTAACGTAACTAATTCTAAATTTCACATGGCAAAGAAAAGGCAACGACTCAGCGTACGCCACATGTTAGAACAAAAAATTGAGGTGACACGTAGCACTGGTTTTCAGCCGCGGCCCTTTTAGTGTCATCATGGTCAACATTTATTTATACAAAACAAACTTACTTAGATAAACTTAATTGAAAGTACAAATATAAATAAATAAAGAATATAAGTTTTATTATACAAATTATTATTCATCATCATCATATAAACACATTCATAATTTTTCATGTTACTATCGTGTACCTACACGTAATATCTGTTTAAACGATTGAATCTTTTTTAACTTCATACAGTTTAGCTGACAATTACGATTTTTTCTTTTAAGTACAATTACCCTGATATACATTAGTACTTTTTTTCTGAATTTTATTACTCCACTCTACTCTCACTAAACGATAAAGTTGTTTATATGTGTCGTTTAGACATCAACCAGGGGCGCTGCCGGGATTTTGTTTACGGAAATGCAGGGCATTTAGAAAATTACCCAATATGTCTTTTGCTAAAATCAATCTAGACGTTTAGGTCATACATTCAAACATATATGTTACGCTCCAAAAGCCCCTCCCGCTACAGTCGGTAAACAAAAATTTGCAACTCACTTCAAGACCAACACTACACGTATTATCGTCATGCACTTTATTTATATGCATAAACTATGAAGGTGATGTCCGTTACACATAATTAACGCGTCTGTCCATTGTGCCATGGATGTATGTATATGTAACATATCATTAAAAGTATAACTGTGCTATTTTTATTTCAATCGCATATACCTACCTGGAGTCACTGGTGTTGTTGCGTGGATGAAATTAATTTGTATACTGACATCTTGATCAAGCTGACGTGATACGAAATCTAACAAATAAATTGTTAATTAAAACATTTTAAAAACCAAAATCTACAAAAAATATAATAAGACGTTGAATCATCATATAAAGTGTTATATGGAATTATCTCGTACCAAATAAATGTAAATAAAATTATGCATTATTCCGGTTTTAGCCAGCTAGTGGAGTTGGTCTATAACACCGGCGGTTTATGCATTACTGTGTAGAGACTTCCTAGTATATTTAGTTCGATAACAATGACTGAGTCACCGACCCCGGCTGAATTAGCGGCTTCCTATAGACATATAGGTTTTAGGATTGTTGTTAACAATGCCAAGCAGTTTACCAGAAAATGTAATATGGTTTTAGGTATAAGAAAAAAGCCATTGTGTTATTACATTGTGTATGTGTACAACATTGCACGATTGGTTGTAATCCAATATTATAACCGAAAAAGTCTGTTTATTATAATTTGATTTTTACATTCAATTGTTTTTTTATCACCCATGTTCATCGATATAGGTCATTTCAAGTAGATAGAAAGACAGATTTACTTTGGAATTATAACGGGGGTTTTTTTATAAGTCGAAACAGGGTAAACTACTTAATAATTATAAAACCTTGACGATCGGCCAAGGTTTATTGAGACAGTTGATATTAATAAAATATTACGGAACTTATGGAAAAAAACTGCGATGTTAAGATGTCATCATTATTAAGATAAAAATGAATGGTCATAAAAATAAATTACCATGTTTATTTGTCCTTATTTATCTGTGATAAATTCATTGGCAAATATATTTTAATAAAAATTTTCCTTCAATAAAAATGTACTTCAAAATAAAATATCGTTCTAGTAAATTGACATCTTGAAAGATACGATAACAGTACTTACCGGCGTTAAATCGAACATTAACCGGGATCCTGTCGCCGAGTGTCACGAAGCACGGAAGCCGCATTCCACATCCATCTATGTTGACTGTTTGAAGATCGTAAGCCGACCCTGAGTAAAGGTAAAGCAATATAAAAATTTAAATGATAAAATTAAATTATAAAGAATAAAACATAGGAGAATGTAATACAATGATATAAAGTTTTCGTTTTCTATAGCTCAGTCTATTTTTGACTTCCCTTTTCCAAAATTGCAACGCGCGTTCGATCTTTTTGCAACATCTACGATATTTATTTAAATTATACGGAATATGATAATATGTAAAGTATAATATCTTTACTTCTATACAAATATTATAAAGAGGATAAATTAGTATGTTTGTATGTATGTAGGTTTATAATGTTTTCACACAAAACTACTGGACCGATTTCAAAAATGATTTCACCATTGGAAAGCTGCTTCTTCACTGAGCAACATAGACTATATTACATAAAAAAATAGGGATCCCTAACAAAATTGTAATAGGGTGTGAGAAATTAAGTCGTAAAAATCTTTCATCGCGTGCGCTGCGGAAACTATTGATGATAGAATAAAAAAATGTTCTACAGTATTATAGAACGTATATCGTGATACCATATATCTAACTATTATAGTTATGCCAATATAATTACTTTTTTGTATTGTAAAAGTTATAAAAGTGGCGACAATAATCAAACCATTTTAGTCATATCTCCCTATTAATCCTTATACCAGTAAATGATATTTTACTAAAAACTGTTTCAATACCTGTAGAATACTTTTTAGATTATTAAAATCGGAAATTCCAATCAAAAGATGTAACGAACTCAATAATAGTATGGAAAATGCCATAACCAATTCATATAGCGACCATTATAACAGCGCCTGCAACTGATGAGTTATATTCAAGGGATACCAATGATACCCAAGGATATACGAGTAGCTATACCTCTTAAAAGAATTCAATTTCCAGTTAACACTTTATTTGTCTTAACTATTAATAAGACTTAGGCCAAACTTCTAATTAATAAATAATTCTATAGTCAGAATCAGTAGACCTTCCACTAAAACAAGATCGGTATGTACGCGGGTGAAACCGCGAGGCATTGCTAGTGAATGTATATATGTAATGTTGAAGCATAAAATGCTCAAGGTAAGTAACATATTTAAATTGATAAGAATTAATTATGTATCCTGCTGAAAAGCTACTTCCCAAATACCATAAGTGGTTATTATTTTAAAAGTTAGAATAGGTATATTAAGTTATACGCAAAAGATATATTCGCTCGCGAAATTTTTTGGTAACACTATAATCAAATTGATATCAAATGGATCATAGACGTTTGTTTCAGGACGAGTTGAGTTTGATGAAATTTTCACCTAATTTACATAAAACCTTTAGAAATTATACGCTTAAACCTTATTCGTCCTATGAAAATACGTTTAGTTTTGAGTTTTTGATTACAAATAAACTGATAGAGGTAACGGGGTGTACTTTTTCGTAAAATATGTAAGGATATATGATTTAAAAAATCTTTATGGTTGCACATTATCCTTACTCCAGCTAGGTCTTCATGATCTTATATAGATTAAGATAGACTGTACCTAAGTATAAGTACCAATATAACCAAATAAATTATGGAAATATTGTGTTTAAATATATGATAAGAAGGTACCTTGTTTATAATATATAGACCTCAGACTAAAGACGGATAAACTTAAGAAGATAAAAAAAGTCAAGTAGAGGGCGTGGATAGTACGAACAAAGATATGATATAGATACCATTTATGTCTTTCATTACATTTTAAATAAAGGGGGGGCCTAGTAGTAGTTTTTTGTTCAACAGATAAACTGTGCCAGGCTGGAAAACTTCAATGCGAATTAAGCATGAACTCAAAAATCATTAGGAGAGATATAATTAACAAATAGATCGTATTACTTTGATCAGTTAACTAATTTTTTAACATTAACCAACCTATTGATATACGGTATTGTTTGTGCTTAGGTAGATATTATAGAGTTTTTCCGAACTTTGTCTTCTGGCTAAACTTTTACGCGAAACTACGATATTTTATTGAGACGGACGGTGAAAGTATATGGCATTTCAAACTCAATAAATGCATTGGAATTAAATGCTCAAGCATTATCAGACACCGGTTATGCTAATTCGACAAGTAATTAATTATATTTGACATCCCTATTACACGTCAATAAATAAAAGATAAGCTCCAAATTTGTTATTGTTGCAATATAAAAAGAATTTGTTAATGCAATCGGATACAAGGCTTAATTAACGCTTATTATCAGTTGCTATACACAAGCGAATTAAGCTCTAAATAATGAAAAATGTTCTTGAAATTACATTTAAATTTTCAATGAATTATAAAAGTATAAGATTTGATCGTTTTTAAATGATTATAAAAGTAAGTAATTACGAAGAGATGAATACTGACTTAACTTTATCTAATCTCTTGATATTAATAGAAAACCAAAGCTTTAAGTCACTTCACAATGTTGTTTTGTTTATTACAAGTTAAGATTATTAACTCTGTGATTGGGATGTTTCTTGACAGTCATATAAGAAAAATTCATGTCGCAAATTTCTACCGGGCTATTCGATAAATCTTTATTAAAAATCACTATATCCATTAATAATTTAATATGGTTTACATACTACCATTATATACATATGTGTTGTAGCTAATCGACATAATAAATAAGCTGGAGGTAAGTCCATAAGGCGGTTGTTCTGGATTTTATACGGTTATTAGCGGGAACGACACCATTTTACAGGGATCCGGTTAATGTAAAGGACAAAATGGTAGTGGTAATTATACCTTAACTTTTCAAGTATTATGCCTTTGCCGAGCTGTGGGATAGTCATAGTTCGCTACTACCACTACTAATACTGTTTACTCTAGGAATTATAACTGCAAACTTTATATGCCTGCAGTTAATTTGAAATGGGATTAAAACTACATAAATTTCAAATCGTGGAAAAATATGGTTGGTAAAATAAAATAGACCTCATTAATAAATTTAAACAAACTTGAATTAATATAAAATACTTGAGTCAGTTACGGATTAAGAAAAGTATTTCACTCTAAGCCAATCTTAGTAATTGTTTATATTTTATATCTTGAACGAAAATATATTATTGGATTATCACTTACCAGTTTAATCTATTTATCAAAATTTTTATCCATTTATGATAAGTTATTCGTACTATTGTTACCATTATAATTAACCATGGGCTGATAATTTTTGATGCATTTGTGCGGCTTTTTACACCCTCTCGAATCATGTATGTATCAGGTACATGATACATAAGTAATTAAAACAATATTGAAATGGAATTAAGCTTATCAATCGTTATTTTAGCTATGTTCAAGTTAAAGCGAAGGAAAACCATAACATTGAAAAGTAGTCAAAGAAGCAATAATAAGTAGAATAATAAGATAAGACATAGAGTCCTTAGTAAAAAAAGTTTGATTCTAGAAGACTGTTTCTAAATAACGAGCAGTAAATTGTGCAATAAAATTAGAAGGTACATAAGGCAATGGAGTCCATAAACTACTAAAAATGGCATTATTGCCATTATATTTCATTAAGAATAATGGGTGGCTTAATGGCGTATTGTTTTAAAAACATAGTTACCTAAAATATATACATATATTTTACATACATCACATAAAAAATAGATGTTCTAATATACGTTTGCTATATCGCGATTCTACTTCTCTACTGTTGAATCGGATCTAGGACTATAAATTTTCTTGACGTGAGGATCCTCCTGTCCTTATCACTATAAGTGCGGTCGGCACAACATGTTACAAACATGTTGTCCCATGATGTGGCTAAGATTTTACGACTGGCTGCCTGTCTGACGTTAACTTACCTTAAACGCCTTTTACGACAACTCGGTAAGAAATAAGGGGTGGTCTATTCTACTCAGCCGGATGCCACACGGCGGTATAAATTTTCTTGACGTGATCCTGCTTACTTAATTTAACATAGGATTGTTTTTATCGGTATGCCAATACGAATTCAAATTTGCATCAAATGCATCAAATGCACTGCTTGCTTCGAAATTGTAAAATAAAACCACGCAACCAACCAACAAACCAACGGCAAATCTAAATCTTTCTAATCATGTCATCATCATTTGCTTATCACCATAGTTCAGGATCTACTGAAACTGTATTTGCAGCCATTATCTCTATGATTAATAGCTAGATAGCGAACTTTTATGACTAGTATGCAAGTGAAGTCGAATTTGACTTTGAATGTAACATAGATGATGAATAGCCATCGCATTCTGTTACTGTGGTCGGTCGATCATTGAATCTAACCAGAAGTTTATTATGATATTAATCGCAATACAAATACCGTCATGTTTCGGAGGTGATTTCAGCACTGTATGTTTGCAATAAAGTATTGCATCTCAAACGCGATTTGATATATAGCTACACACTAGAATATACATGTCTAATATGTAAAATTCAATCTAAAAGAAAGGCGTTGCTCACAATGTAAATTTTAGTGGATCGGACAGTAACGTTAATCAATGCGCGTGTGATTATATTAATTATTCTATGGTATCAAATGATGGGATGTGGAAATTATGGACATCACGGATTCTTTAAAATACCAGCTTTCGATCAACAGTAGTAGGCCCAGCTAAAAAACGGTTTTCTTTATAAAGGAAATGTGTGATGATAATCCACTCTTTTACGATCAATCTAAAAAAAAAACATAGCAAGCAAATTGACAGGAGTGTGGCGGGTATATACATATATGTGAGCGAAACGAAAAATTAGGAACTTAAGTAATAGGTTTTAAGACGATTTTCATTAGGTGATAGTTATTGTAAGTAAAATAGAGCGAGATAATTCGATATACAATAAAAATGATTGATGATATGGGACATAGTTATTTACTTATAGGAAATATTCATTGATTGTTGTTAGATTGTCGATAAACCATTTTTGTAATTTCCAACTTACGATGGTTATTTTTTTTAATGTAATAATAAAAGATTATTTTCTTTATCGAACTGTGAACTTTTTTTATTGTCTAGGTATATACAACAAATTTAAGTTCTTTAATTTTAACATAAAATTTATGATTAAATACTTACCGCAATCCTCAAATATAACAGAGGCGCGGGTGGTTACAATAATTAATTGACACACTATATATAAATACCACATTCGAAACTTTCAAAGTATAAACGAAACAAGTGACTTAATCTCACCAGTACGTAGGTCTGTTCGAAAATATATCATATATTATCAATTAAAACCGAAATAGATAACGTAGATACAGGAGCTGGAAATCTTATGCATTAAAGGAATAAGCGATAACTAATGTAACTAAAACAATCAACTAATAATTTGATAAATTTAAATATTGAAATGCATTACGTGATGAATTTTGTTAATGTTTTATAATAATGTAATAATTTTGAGGGAATAATTATTAGTAGTCAGTTAATAGTAAAAGACTCCTCAGTGCCTAGGACGGCATGATTTGAGGGGTGGCAAAATTTTTGAAATTACAAAATTTTAAAAACGAAATAAATTAAAGGTCTCCCTTGATAATAAGTTCGCATTAATTTTTAAAGAAAATCTAAGCAATATATAATACAATAAAAATATCCATTTTTTTTTCATTCATTCACAAAGTCATTCACAAAATGTTTACCCAAATATGGACATGTCTTAATGTAACCTTTTGAATATTCCGCGGGCAGCGAGTCTTTGATACTACTATAGTTGCAGCTACTAATATTGCTATATTTGGCAAAAAATATACCTCAAAAATAAATTCAAATTCAAATTCAAAATATTCTTTAATCAAATAAATTTATATGATTGAAAACAAGCACTTTTGATTTTGCAATTCTAATGCTGGTTTGGAAAGCTGTTCCTATGGAGAAGAGCCAGCAAGAAACTCAGGGGTTTCTCCTTTCAAAATATAATTTTTAGAACTATATAAGGCTGCTTCTATCGTACCCGGTCGGAGTATAGCTACATCCACGGATCATTATAATCTGTAATCATGTAATCTACAACAATATAGTAGGCTTTTTATATCAACCTCCTTTTAATAGTTTTATGAACTGCTGTTATTATAATCATATGGAACCCCCTAAGCATTTTGAATTTAAATTCCACGGCAGCTATCATGGCAATTGAATAGCGACTAAATCACTGCGCGATTTATTAAAGGGCGCACCAATTTTGATGTTTCATATCAATCAAACCGACCGGGTAGATCTGAATAATAATATTGTACCGCGTACGTGCGTTGCACAACCAAATATAATTCGAGAGCGAAATGCAGTCGAGATTCGGCCGCAGTATATAAGGGTCTTTTTTTTTACTGCAATTAAGGTTGGTTAGGAAATGACGGTCTCATACTTTATAGGTATTAGGTACAACAGTTTCCCTATCATAGAGCTATATCTTTATCTAGGGTTTCTCCATGACCTTCCACGAGCACATACACATAGTCTGCAATAAGGCTGCGTATGTCATGGGACGACTTTATCCGATGTTTCCGATCCGATAAGAAATGGCAATGTAAACTAAGTGTATAATGCTAGCTCTGAATTATGGCGAACCGTGAAGTCATTAAAAAGCTCACATGAATCAATACCTAGTTTAAAACGCCCAAACGGCTCTATGGCTACAACTGTCTGGGATAAATGCGAACTCGATAGCTAACTCGTTTTTTTTTTAAAACATGAGCCTCTGTAGTGAATGGTTAAGTGATTCTAAGACTGAAAAACAGGTCCAAGCCTCAATTAATTTTTTGAATGATTTTAATGCCTCTGAGAAAGTATTGCTTACTGACCCTGATGAAGTAAAAAACATTATCAGCAAATTGAAAACTAGAAAAGCGCCAGTATCGATAACATTAACAATATCATAATCAAAAATTTTTCTTTTAAAACAATAGTATACTTAACTAAAATATTAAACGCTTGCCTTATTCATAATTTTTTCCCTACCGACTGGAAAATTGCTAAAATTATAGACATTAAAAAACCTGGAAAAGATAGTACCATACCGTCAAGTTATCATCCTATCAGCCTCCTACCTTCTTTAGGTAAAATATTTGAGACCCTAATATATTCTCGGTTGCTAAAATTTGTAGGCCATGTTA
The DNA here is from genome assembly GCA_947086505.1 of Morpho deidamia. Classification (NCBI taxonomy): domain Eukaryota; kingdom Metazoa; phylum Arthropoda; class Insecta; order Lepidoptera; family Nymphalidae; genus Morpho; species Morpho deidamia. The sequence goes on from CAMTZC010000003.1 coordinate 6,507,494, forward strand.
TAATACCTGAACAATTCGGCTTTCGTCGAAAAAATTCGACGTCGCAGTAATTAGCTAGAGTAACGGAACATATTGCTCACAATCTTGACTGTAACAAGTCAACTGGTATGATATTACTTGACGTTGAAAAAGCTTTTGATACTGTGTGGCATTCTGCACTTTTACATAAATTATTGAATGCTCAATATGATGTTCCTTATGCACTTGTCAAACTAATTCAATAATATCTCTTAAATCGTCGTTTTTGTGTTTCTATTGGTGATAAGGCGTCTGATCTATGTACTATACCTAGTGGAGTTCCGCAAGGGTCAATATTAGGGCCTCTTTTATTTATAATTCACCTTTATGATATTCCTAAACAAGCACATACTCATATTGCTGCTTTTGTCATCCAATGATATCGATCTAATAGTTTCCCGTTTACAACTCTCACTAGAGTTACTACAATCATATATACAAAATGGAAACTCAAGTTGAACACGTCGAAAACTGAAGCAATACTGTTCACGCGTAAACGTACTGTGCCTTCTAGGCGGCTATTAATTAACAATTACTCAATTCCTTGGAGCAAAACTGTCAAATATCTAGGCTTACACTTAGACAACAAAATCAACTGGACCAGTAATACGGAAGCATTACGAATCAAAGGCATCAAAGCTCTAAATGCACTTTCTCCTATCTTAAACCGAAAATCTAATTTAAGTCCTATAACTAAACTCAGAATTTATTCAACACTTGTACGTAATGCACGCATTACCTACGCAGCACCTGTTTGGAGTAGCACTTGTGACACTAACTATAAAAATCTTCAAACTATCCAAAATAAAGCCTTAAAGATTGCTTATAACACACCATTTAAAACTAACTTACGCAAATCTCCTTTAAAAAAAGATTTTATTTTAAAACTAACAAAAAAAATTTGTCAAGTTAATAATCCAAGTAATCCAAACAAATTAATTGCATCAATAGGTAAAACTCGTAAACATATGTTACGCTTCAAAAATTATGGTCGATACAGGTTGCCCCATCACTACGTGCTGAGCTGTAGATAACAAAGGCGCTCTGACGTTCTGACCGCTTGTTTCACTCAAGCGTCCTCCTACCCGCTATAAAAATTATTATCACACACATTCAATAAATGTTTTAATTATATTTTTTACAACTATGAGTGTATTGTTCTGTGACTTCAGGTTCGGATACTTATTATGTATAATTAATTGATTAATGTGACTTGTATCTTGTTACAAAACGTTATGTGAATGTAGGGTAATTAATTTTTCTAACCTACTTTATACTATTGTAGTTCCTATTTGTTATTTATTTCTATAAAAGTAATTGTTTTTTACTAACATATATGTTCTGTATAAGGTGTTATTAGCCTTTAAGAACGTAGTTTTTATTGACTGGTGTATTCTTATATATAAGTAATGCATACATGTATGTTTATGTTGTTATAAATAAATAAATTTAAAAAAAACCCTAACGACGCTCCCCGACTTTGGTAGAGCTTCTGCGCTCTACTCCCTACAATTTTCAACCTCGACGATGCTTCTGCGCTCGCCCGTTAGGTCTAACAACATAAAGTCAGTTCGAAAAAATACCTAAGGTTTTATTTAAAGAAAACTAAGATATACTGCCAGTTATAGAACTGGAAAGTGGATCTATCTCCAACTTGAGATATGACAAAGTAGTCTGTGATACTAGGGATGACCTTGGAGTTGACTTAATAAACAATAGATTTTCCTCTCTTCAAAATAAATCGTTTTGTATAAAATCGATTAATTAAATCAAAAAAAATGGATTATTGGTAATCGATTTTTTTCTGATTATTTGAAAGGTTGCTTTTTTAATATTAACAATTAAATAGAATAAAGACTAATTACGAATTAGACAATAACATGATGGGCTGTTTGATAAATTTAATTAAAGTGTTATTTGGCTACACAAATAACTTTGGTCTCATCAAGAAAAATAAATTTTTAAAAAGGGCGAAATCAATTTTTAAAAAGTCGATTATGAATCTGCAGATAATTGATTTTTGGAAACCGATTATATTCATAATTGATTTATATAAAATCGATTAATTTTTCACATTTCAATATGATAGTAGAGACCATAGACTAGTAGAGTGTTAGTAGATTAGTCATTTTTAGAGGTGGGTCGTCGACGTCTTTGCCGTAAACGAAACGAGACCGTTTGTCGAACGTAATAAACTAGTTGACAAAGCAGTCCTTTTTTCGACTACTTTACAGCGTTCGCGTATGTCGTTCGTTCGTCAACGAAACGGGATTTGAAGTAGTCGACAGCGTCAACGTGTTTATGAACTTATTATTAAACGAACTGCTTTGAAGTATGAACGTTTGCATTGACTTTGTCGTGAACGTGTTTACTAATTAACGAACTACTTAATATTTTTTTGACTTTTAATGTAACAATGTAGATATGTATGCAATTATTATTTAATAATTTATACTAAGGAAATAAATATGTATACTTAACACAAAAATAGAAATGTACACAATTATTGTTTATTAATTTACGCTAAGGAAAAAAATATTTATATTTAACACGAAAATATAAATGTACACAACTATTTCTTAATAACTTACACTAACGAGTAATGTATTTAGACTTATTATTTTACACAAAAATAACTAACTATATATCTCATGCAATATAAAAATTCAAAAACAGAGAAAGGTATGGATAAAAGGTATAAGTAAAAGTATTAGTAGTTGCAGATAAATCGCCATATATGCAACACATATTGCAAATTGCAATTTAATCAGAACTAAGATGAAACTATGTAAGATAAATAAAATATAAGATGTAACATATCGACTGTGAACCGGCAATATGTCCTATCTCAATTTTAAGCCAAATCACTTACTAACGGCATTGGGTAACTACTGCCCATCATTTACCATATCAACATGTATTATCTACCTGAAAACTTATCAATAAATAAACATATTTAAACTCAACTGTTTCTTTATTACATAAAAATTATTGCGAATGTATTAAAAATAACTTTTTTCTTCTTCCTGAAAAGTTGTCGAAAATAAGATAGGACAATTTGCCAGTTCACAGTCGATATGTAACTAAAACATCTAATATTCATTAAAGTTACAGGTTCGTATGCCTATTGTAATAATGTCTATTTTTACTCTTATACTCATTAATAAATTGCAGATTCCTATGCTCATTGCAATAATGTCCTTTTTTATTTGACAACCATCATCTGTTGAACAAAACATTAAAAGGGATAGCAATATCAGCAAGCGCACGAGGGCGCCCGATAAAGCGGCTTCGTTCGTCGTCGGCTCGTTGACGGACGACGAATCATGAAACAAATGTCGTTCTTGCATAAACGTGTTTCTCAGAGGAACGTAAACTAGTTTAGTAGTCGATGGATAAAAAACAGTTTTCATAAACGGTTCGTCCGTTCAACGCCCACCTCTAGACTCATTTTACAATCTATGCGACACTGAAAAGAGAAGTAAACAAAAAGATAAATAACGAATGAAAAATAGAATAGTATTATTAGATTATTATGATTTTCTCTGAACTCACAATTACTGATTTATTATGTTTGCGATAACACGAAATGCAACAATACGATGCTACAACTTTAATTTTGGTATGAGGTTTCGACACAAAGTAATTAAAAATGAAGAAAAACAAGAACCGAAAGTTGCAGCAGATCTATTGAATTACTTACAAAACTCTCCTGAATACAAAGAAATTATTGATGTAATACCCAAATCACTTCTCAAGAAATATAAGGCGCCCGAAACTATGTATTTAATTAATAAAGGAACTGCTAAAAAAATTATTGATACTCTCGAACATAATATAAATAAAACTGCTCCTATCGTAGAAATTAATCCTGGTTTTGGTTTTCTGACAAAGGAACTTTTAATGTGCCAAAATAATTCAGTTTATTTATATGAAATTTCAAATCACTTCACTCGATTGTTAACAGTAAGTAATATATAGATAATAATTTCTCCGTAATTTTCTGTGAATTAGTGTATTTTTCTTAGTAGATGTAAGTAATTGAATTAGGGCAATGGACACCATAATGTTCAATTTGATGTAATTTAAGGAAATCAAAAATAAACATCCTGGTAAAATTAATTTGAAAATAGGTGATTTCTTTGGGATGTGGAAATTAGCCTTTCAAGATAAAATGGATGGCGGAAGTAGATTAAAAGAATTACTAGGCGATCTTTCTACTGATAACAATGGTATGTATGTTCACTCACAGTGTTGGTCTGAATGCAATAAATTGAAGCACATAATTCAATAAACTTTACAGTTCACCCTATCTGAAGAACAAAGTCACATCTCCCATATATAAGCATAGGAAATGTGACTTTGTTCTTTGGATAGGGAAAGTTGCATCTATAAATTATTCTACATTTTCTAGATTTTTTTTAAAACAAATGCATTTGTTGTCTTCAGATAGAACATTAAACATAGTAGGTGCCATGCCAAGCTTGTCTTTTGTGAAACATCTGATAACAACCATTGTGTTTCATAATGAAACCAGCCAACTAGGGAGACCAGATCTTTACATTACCATGCAGGGCCATCACTTTGAGGTATTAAATTTTACTATAACTTCATAAGAAATTATTCTAATGTTTGAAGTAAAGGTTAACTTTTTGAAAATATGCCTGATAAAAGACAAATCAGAAAAAATTACTGTATTGGTAGGAAAATTGTTTTTGATTAATTGACCATTCATTGAGTAGGTGATGATGAAATCAATGGCAATGTGCTAATGTCACTGAGTTAAAACAGTTTCCTATTGAGAAATAAAGTGAAGAATAAATTACTACACAAGCACAATATATCATAAAAATATACTTCTTCATTCTAAATATTTTGATTTGTTATTTACTTACAGTTCCTTACAGATAGTTTGATTCAAGTGAGTAAACATAAATCAATGCCAGCACTCTTTCAATTACTCTTTGATTTTAAAATACTAGATAAAGTGCCTAGAGTACATTTTCTACCTTGGATGTGGACTCAAGATAGTAAAAAATCCTCTGTTGTAAGTATTTTTCTTAAAATTTAAAAAATAATATATAACCATACTTTTTTTTATAAGATTAGTTCTACTACTTACTGGTAAGAACCATATCAAGTATAAACAGATTGTGAAATCTGTGACACTCAAACAAATCAATACATACTGTAGTATTACAGTTTCATATTGGCACCATTGATTTTATTAACCAATAATTGTAATTCAAATGTCCATTATTTACTTAGAAGAACCTTCACATTATACCCTATACCATATAATATGGTATATGGTACCGTATATGGCCATGACTGGCCTGTTGTTGCAGTGGATAGTAACCCTGATTTCAGCTCTGCGGGTTTCGGGGGTTTCGATTCGCTGAGGACCAACATTTTCTACAAAAAAATTGTTGGTTCTTCGAGCCTGGGTGTATATTTGTATTTAAAATAATATATGTAGTATATCAACCAGTTGTCACCATAACACAAGTATTAAGTTACTTTGGGGACGGATGATCGTGTTACACACTGGGTCTTCCGTCCCATATATTTATTTATTTTATATTTTAATAGAGTGAAAAGTTTAGAGTGAAAAGGCACTTGTACTTTTAACTGTCTGAAACCTCTGTGATTTCAAATTCAAATTTAAATTATTCTTTATTTGAGTTAACTTGTAAACACTTGAACAACTTGCTTTTGAATCATCAACTCTACCACTGGTTCAGAAAGCTGTATCTACTGAGAAGCCCCAGCAAGAAATTCGGCAGTTGCTCTTTTTAAAATATAATACATATAAGGATATTATGAAGACTATCTACTAATACTAGTAGTGAGTACCAACTAAACAAATTAATACCAATTAGAATTTAACTAATGTAGATCCTGTCTTATATTTACAGTTCTTATAGTTTAAAATATGTTTGAATTTAAAATGTCGGAGTCGTATTCATAATTAATGTTAAGAAACTGGCTATACTTACGTCTTATTTAAGCGGATGAGATCGACTAGTTTCAACTAGTACATGAGCTCGTTATGTGGCATTATCGCGGCGGGAAATTAGTCGGCCTCATCCGATTAAACAAGACGTGAGTGCTGCCAGTTTCTATACAATAATTTAAAATATATATACTACTATTACTACAATTTCCAGATTGATGAACATTGTCTTTATTTAGTGAGAATAACAAGAAAGAAAACATTACCATGTGCCCCAGGGGACCTGCCACTTCTATGGTACTTTTTTAAACCACACACATTTTCCAGGTCCACAAGAATCATTCCTATGTTGGAGTAAGTTTATATGAGAAGGAGTTATTTATTATATCATTTAAAAGTACAATGGAATTGGAGCTAATTTTATTTATGTTGAATTATAAAACCATTGCGGTTGGATAAGATATATCAATTCAGAGAGATAATTTACTGAAAGTGGATATCAATTCTAACTATTAAAAAAATGGTCATGTAGAATGCTATATTTGAAAAGCTATTAAGAATTATACGTTATGAACCCTTATCGTAATATTCCTCGTAAATAATCGTAAATACTCCAGTTACTTTAAGCATTTTAAGGTTATACCAAAATTGAAAGTAACGCACGCTGAGAAATAAGGAGGGGAAATCGATAACTGACTGAGCCACAATAATGAGTGGCCGGACCAGTTATTAGATATCAAATATGCTGAGATATAAATATAAAATAAACGTAAATGTTATTCATATGGCGCCACAGGAATCGACCCACGTTTCTCGTGTATCGCGCTTATATGCTCTAGCCACTAAAACTTCGCTTTTTGTTTGACATAAAATTAATATATACAACGCAAATTTTAGTTTAACTCTTCAGTTTGTTGGGTTGGTAATTATAGTCTCAATTTTTGGAACATTCTAATCTTTCAAAATAAATATTAAATATTAAGTAAAATTAAAGGTAGGTATATAGTAATGACAAAAAAGTAATAATATCTAATATTGATAAATATTTTAAGTAATTAAACTGATTAAAGTGTACTAAAACAAATCGTCAACGATTTTTGCCCCCCCCCCCCCCCCTGAATAGAATTCTGTAAGTTTACATTTTGTTATAGCCACTCGAGCTATGATCACATAAATATATTTTTAATTTCAGGCAATGGATTCCAGGTTGTGGTGTATGGTTAATTACTGGACAGGACCCTCCTGGTACTAATAAGGCAGTGGCGCCGGACAAAGATGACGCTGCATTGCCTCATATGACTATATTTACTGAATTCGGTGATCTCAATCTACAACAGAAAGTGACGGTATTTAAACGGTGCGAATATTAAAAATATTATGGGTACCAGCCCCCAGACATGCCCTACCAATTTTCTTAAAAAGTATTGATATTGAAATTTCAACATGCGTTTAACGCTTATCGTAACACTCTTAATCCTTCACGGTTCTCTACTGACATTCATTTTACACCTACATATCCGTAAAGAATTCCGAGAAATATATGCATATAATCTGTCCTAAAAAGCTGTGGTGACTAAACGGTGTGACTCTTTATAGGGGGTAATGGGTTTTAACCCCTGGCAGGCAACAATTAGTTTTTCTATTAAAAAATGGTGAATTACGATTATAAATTACGTGCCTAATTGATATCTGCAACTTTGCAATATACATTGGTATATTGCGGCATTGGAACCGTGTGGTGGGTTTTAGATCCAACTCCTGTCACCAAAAGGGAGAGATGCCCAGCAATAGGATAGTAACAGGCCGTTACTTTACTATTAATTATTGTTAGTGTCACTAATTTCACTAATTATGATATAATTATATGTATAAGCTATATTTATAAAAATATTTTATTTCAGATTCATTTCTTGGCCGGAGTTCGAACAATGTCAATTCAGAGTTTCAATGGAAAACAACTTGCCAAAATTCGCTTCACATATTGATGACGAGAAAACTAATATTGGTGCTCACATAGACGACATGGAAAGTTCGGACACAGAAGTCGAACCTGATGAAGGATAATATAAACTTGATTAAATGTTTAATATTATTCAAATGAATTGATTTTATTATCGTTCCTTTCTCGAATGAGGCCAGATGTTTTCTATATGTAATGTAGCATGTATTCTTACATATATATATATTTATATACAATTTAAACTCCCAAACTGACGTAATGAAACAATATATAAAAATATTTTAGTTAGTCTATGCCTACTCGTTTAAGCACAACTCGTCGATCTGTAACAAGATTCAATAGTTCTAAATACGCTATTTCCATATAATAATATCGCTACGTTGACACTTTGACGTCCTATACTCGTACAAGTGCATTTAAAACTTGTATTTGTAGTTTCTCTCTAAACCACAAATCTGCTATTAAAATACTTAAAAAACAAAAAACGGCATAGTATTTTCGATTTCGTAATATACAATGGTTTAAACACACAAAAAAGACAGAAAAAAATAATACTATAGTTTAATGTGATGATAAAATTACCTATTTTTACATTTTTCACATTATATACAGACAGTCTAATACTTCGTATTTATTAAATCTAAATAATAAATATTGCTTTTTAGAAATTAAATTACATTATACAGTAGTAATTATATATTTAACAAAATGTGTTAAAACAAACTAAATATAAACAACTTAGGACGGGTTTGTCTTTTAATAATGTTTCACTTTCGCATTTATAATTGTTATTTTTCCGTGCATTGTGCTGAAGGAGTTCATTGTGTATAGTGCACAGGTAAAATTATTATTTATAATAAAATAATTTATTATAGGTATATAATTTGCTAACAATTGTAACAGTATTGACATTATCCCACCACCACTTTATGTATATATCGCTTGTGTCTATATTAAGTACATTATACATACGCATTCTATAGAAAAAGTTACTGTACTGTTATAAATTTTGGAAGTGTTTCTCTGAATATACACCACGATTATTTGATTTAGGTGTAATATAATTTAACGTTGGGATGTCAATTGGTATTTGATTACTTGTAGGCCCAAATTTATTTTGACAAGGTTTTTGCATACTTAAATTTGTATGAACGTTAAAACTAATTGTATTCAAGCCATTTTGGGGTTTTATGCTCGGACTTGACACAAAATCTGTCCATTCATCATCGTCTGCGAATGTTTGCGCTTTTTTAGGTGTTTGTTGCTGCTGTTTAGGAACACTTGATACAAAGTCTCCCCAGATATCATCATCTGCTTGATTGGAACCACTACTCACAGAGTTGTGTGCTGGAGACGCACTTTTACTGTTTCCGCTAGTACTTGTATCACTTTTTAATGAGTGAAGGCTATTAATTGGATTAAACCTCGACAAGTCTTGCAAATCTATACCGGGATTGGGCCAATTAATTTGTGAGTAACTTTCTAATGACAGTGGTTGTAGTATTTGATCAGATTTATGTAGCTGACGGTTCAATCCACTGCTGCTAGTGCTCACTGGTTGTAACATTTCACTATTGTTTTTGATTCCTAATATTGTTTGTTGCTGTGTAAAATCTTTCTGCATATTCGTACTACTACTTGACATAGAAGCATTTTGATCTAATACATTATTGTGTTGTTTTATATTTTTAAATTCTATTTTAACACTTGAATTATCACAGATATCATTATTTTTTAATGTAACATTTTCTGAAACTACCATTTGAGATCTTGTTTTAGAATTAATACTTTGACCCATTGCTGATGTTGTAGGTGGAGCAGATTGGAATATTTCAAAATCATCTTCTACATTATCAGTTATCTGCTCATGTTCTTTAAAATATTGTAGGGATTGATTGTTATGTTGTACATCTAAGGAAGGTTCTACACCTTTGCTGCCTTTATCATCATTCCATGAGTGGCTTGATATGAAATCAGAGAAATCATTGAAAGTCTCTTTAACTTCTCCAGGATCTGGCCAATTCAATGTAGGTATTACAGGCTCTAGTTTAATAGGCTGTAATATCTGTGTTTGATAGGAGACCCCACCATGTACAATTTTTTCGTTTGTAACATTCACATCAGTCTGCTCTGTACTAGTGACTGTATTAACTTGCGAGATAGCTACATTAGATCCTTTGAAGTCTTGAAAATCCCAATATTCGTTTTCAACACTACTTAACTGAGCAGATAAATTGTCTGATTGACATTTATTATTTTCTTGCGCCTGTTTAGGTGCAAGAGAAGAAGAACCACTATCATAATGTATTTTTTTAGATCTTGGAGTTTCTGAATCGGTAGGTGTAAATATATGCGTATCTGGTAAACTGATATGTCGTAATGGCTGCACATTTATTGTGCTGGAGTAAATAGTATTTGATTTTGTAGAACTTTTACTTTCGACCGCATCGATTACTATCGGCCTTTTCACAGTCTCAGGCCCCATATTTTCATTTTCTGTGTGACAGGCTGAAACATTGAAATAATATATAAAATAAGATAAAAAGAGGTTGTTAATTAAACATTAAAATTAAATGATAGTTTAATTAAACAAGAGGCACTATGTCTGCTTTTTACACCACTCCATTTTAATGCAGTTTATAATAATATCGTTTTCTTAATCTGAATAATATTAATCATTTTTGTTTCACCGTTCACGGATTGAGAAAAAGCTTGCTTGCTTGGAATGTTGCTCATACTTAGTAAAACCAGCATGAAACTCGGCGGTCAATCTTTTAAACATTTGTAAAACTTACATGTGTTGATCATAACGCATTTATAATATGTCGCGGAGTGCTTTTTATTTACGCAAATGCAAAGCCCATGTGTCGGTAGAATAAACAGTATGGCCTTAATACTATACAACTTACCAAGTAGCTCTGATATTTTTAATGTGGAGTGTTTGTGAGCCATTTGATCTAAAGTGGCCATTAGGTGTTCTAAGTCAAGGAGTAGAGCTTCAGCATACGTATCTAATTGATAGGAGTTTAGGATTAGGGTGAAGCAACATATGCGTAAGTGTAGTGTTAATCCATGTGCAAGACATGCAAAAGAGTTAAGAAAACAATGTGATTTTGCAATCGGCATTAGATATAACATGAGCTGAAAATTACTCAAATTTACCTAAACATAACAATCTAGCAGAAATACCTTTATACACAAGAATCAGACCCATATAATAGAAAACAGGAGAGCCTTCTTAAATAATATTCAATAACTAACTCATAATTACCTAAACATTACAATTTAGCAGAAATACCTTTGCACATATCAAACAGTTCCATATAAAAGATATCAATGAAGCCTTTTATACTATTCAGAAAATACTCAAATTTACCCGAACATTAAAATTTAGCAGATATACCTATTCAGATAAAAACAGACCCATTTATAACAGAAAAGCGGAGAGGCTTCTAAATTTCGTATTTATAAAAAAAATCATTAAGATAGTTGTGGTATGACAACGAAAGATAAAATTTGTTCTTTATTCACAGGTATTTACTCTTTATTATCAATGAAAACCTTTTAGATGTTATGTGAAAATAACAATGAAATTTTTCATGGAATCCAACAAATATTTGTAGGTATATTTGAGTACATATAAATAATGTTCATGGTTTGTACAAATGAATATTCCTATAAAAAAGTGAATAGGAGAATTATTAGTGAACCAGGTTTTTCTACACCAAAAAATACTTTAGCATATCATAATTTTTTTGCAAAACTTCAATAGATAATTACAAATAAGAATAATGTATATTTTTGTATTATAATTCAAGTAGCATATTAATTTATAATTCTGCTACTTACATTCTTGTCCATCAGTTGTAAATGGATCAACCCAGGTACCTGTTTCTTTCTTTGGAACTTTCTCAGCAGGTTCAGTACCTGACGTGTAGGAAACAAATTGTTTTTGTGGCTGCAGGGGTGCTGTATTTAAGTTAATCGCATATTTCGGCGTGTTGTAACTCCATTTGGGTCCAAAAAGCTGAAATTAAATATCAATAAAAAATAAATGAAATAAAAGTTTTCTAAAATTGAGGAACCTTTGTCTTTTTTGTGGATGATAGTAAAGGTGAGGTGGTTATGACAGTGAGTCTCTATGATTGAATTTTTATACTGTATTAAGGAGTCAGCTGCAATAAACTAAATAAGAACCTCATATTTGCATCCATTGAGTTTGTGTTTGATCCTGGGAACACAGCTCGAATATATGATAAAAAATGATTTTATTATAAATAAATATTTATTACTTCATTGCAATGGAACCTTCTTTAGGAAACTTATATTTTTAAGAACTCTATAAAAAATTCAAAGAGAGTATAAAATAATCTTTTTAATATGTTATTATCATATTATATCTTATTTTTATGTATATACCATAAGCATGAAATTTTAATTTTTATTTTCTAATTTCTTTCAATTTTACACACTACAGTAGCATTATGTATATTGTAACAGTAAAATAAAAATAAACCCTTGTGTCATTGTTTTAGCATTTGTAATCAAAGACGTCACTCAAACAATGCTATGAAGGTAAAAATATTTTAAACACATACAATAAATATCTATATATATCCTCATAAATGTTTCAAAAATATAAAACTATCATCAGTTTTTTTAAAATGGTATAGACTTTATACACCTATTGGATTTCGTCATTGGGATTGTCCTTGATGTATTTTTTTGTTTTTGGTTAAACAGAATTGTCTAATTTAGCTATATAATTAACTGATAAATTTTATAATTATATTCTTAGTATAACTTACAATGTTTCTGGAATCAATAGACAGTGCTTTAAGAAGAGTTTTCTGACCCAGTGAATTATTCCAGTTAATCATATATGGTTGTCTAATATCAATATCAATCAAATGTCCCCAGGTTTCACTTAAAAATGATTCTAACTTTCCTAATAATGCATTTTCAAAATCAGGAATTTCTTGAGCAAATATTGATGCCAATACAGAATTTATACTATCTTCAACATGCAAGTCATTGTCTGATGATTGTAGACTCCATACAGGGACATCTAGATTTGATGTGACTTCTTTTGTATGTGACATTGTGTCTTTATTTTCAGAAGATCTAAAATCACCAAAGTTGCCAAAATCATCATCACTATCCTCAAGCTTGTTCATTTTATTTTGTGTCTGTTCACATAATATGACATTATCAATTTTTTCCAGGGACTCTGTTCTGTTGAGATCAAAGTTAGCTGTGAAAGTACAAAATTCATCATCTTTATTGCAATTATTTTCCCATGGGTTTTCAGTAGATACAGTTAAAACCTGGCAGTTTTGAGAACTTGTTAATTGAAAGTCTTCAAAATCTCCAAATTCATCATCTGTTGTAGTTTCATCCTCAATTTTATTAACAGAAATATCAATACTAATTTCAGGACTTTCTGTTACTAAAGTGTCAATCTCTTGTTGTTGAAATGCATTTTCTTCAGTTTCTTTTGTTTTATGTGGTAAATCATTTTCTATAGAAATTTCATGAATCTGATTAGTTGTTCCTTCGACAGTACTTGCCAGAAGAATATCTTCATTTTTAATATCTAAGTTCTCATTGGGAATGTGTATATTATTTGGGACAGACACACTTAAGGCATTATTCTCATCTTTAATGAGAATATTCGTACCACCTTCATCTTGAATTCTTGTATTATTTTCTTGACATTCATCATTAACATGAACTTCAGAATCATCCTCTTTAAGGCCTAAATCATTGGAATGTAAACTATCATTGTCAACTATCAAATTTAAATCTTCAACCACACTATCTTCAAATTTTGTTATGCTTCCAATCTGTAAATTATTATTGGATGTAAAATTGTCACCATTCAACTGACTAGATCTATTGTTGTCTTCATTTTGATTTACTAATACATCACTTAAATTTGAATCCCATTTTTCTTTTACCATACTTTCTCTTACTTCATTTTTATTATTCTGATAAATACTGTATGAAGAGTAGTTTCCATAATTATAATCAGAACAATCTTCATCATCCTCTTGAGATACTGTTTTGAAAATACACACCAAAATTAATTTTAAAATTATTTATAATTATTATTAATTAATAATAAGTATTAAACTTCTAATTATACAGAAATTTCATTTAACGTTTAATGATATAAGGCTGTATGATAAAAAATGATTATTAAAATAATATACAATTACGAAGTGACTGTTCAATAAAACAAAATATTAATTTATTATTAAAATAAAATAAATAAATATAGACAACACTTACACACACAAGGTTGTCTGTCCCTAAAAGTAAATTAATACTGGTATTATGGTGACTGACAACTGGTAGATATACTACATATCTTTTTATATTATAAATACAAATATACACTCAGACTCGAAGAACCAACAAATTCTTTATGGAAAATGTTGGCCCTCGGCGGGAATCGAACTTGTAACCCGCGGAGTTGAAAGCAGAGCCACTACCCACTGCACAAACAAGCCATTATTGTTATTATTATAAGAAAATAATTATATTATAGAACGAGAAGATGAAAATCAAAGAAATTTATTGGTAATAAAAAATTGATACACAAAACTTTTCAAAAACAAAAATCTAGTCCACAGCCTCCTGTTTTTTTATAGCGAATCTTGATCCACGTAACGTACGCTATAACATCGTGATTTTATACATTTTTATTTACAAAACATATTTACTGAAGTTTTAGACTTACAATTGTATGATATATCAGAATCTTCGTGGTCTTTGTCGTCCTCGCATTGCTCGGGTGGTGGTGGAGTGCTACAAACTAGCGGAGGAATCGACATAATTTTAAAGAATAACTAAGGCGAAATTATATATAAGCATATAAATTATGTTATTCCTTTGTATCAGATATAACAATTATATATACACGCCTCAATTATGTATAGAAAACTTATTATGGACAGCTGTTCATTCTTTAATTGTCAATTTTTGTAGAAGCAACAACTGACAGCGTGCTGTCATTTCACTAAATAAAGCAGTGTGACTAGATCAAGATCATACAAAAAAGAATACTGAAATATACACGTAAAAATACTAATGTATGAATGTAGCTGTGGTATGGAGTTTTAGTATTCATATATTTTAGAAGATATTATTTATTATTTTATATTAGATATTATTTTCAATATTATAAAGCTTATTATAAGCATGAGAAATAATAATTGTATAAACAATTCATGAGGTACGAGTATGTTGAACTGTATATAAAAGTAAGTTATCAGCATTCTACCGTAATCGATTAAATGTAATGTTATTTATTGCGAGAATAAAACAGTAGTTGTGGTGTTCGCATATAGCGAATGGTAGTTTGTAGTGTATATATAAAAAAAAGTAGGTACGTCGATCGTTAAGAAGATCCCGTTCCTTAGAACACTATGTAAAAGAATCGAGTTTGTAGTGTTTATTCTAAGATCAAGTATTTACAGGAATTAAGAGAAGTCTATGTGTTATTTTAATTTTTATAATGATCTGCACGTAAAGCTTTAATGATTTAGGCTAAAACAGCATTGATTCAAAACAACCATCAAGAGATTTCTATATATATTTTTTGCCGTGATTTATAGAAGCAGGCGTTACTTTGCGGAATTCCATATTACAAGCAATACAACAGAACTTGCTGGTGAATTGCGCCTTGGGGTGCATGTGGTGACTGGTCCTGCATGTATAAGGTGCGTAGATTTTGCCTGCTTCATACACATTGGCTTTGCATGCATTCACTTAACCCGTGCGGATTACAGCAAAGTAGTTAGTTCTGTTGTATTGCTTGTAATATTTTTTGCCGTATACGGTAAAGTAGGTAGATAACACAGCAAAGATTTGTTTCCATGTAAAAATAATCTTCATGTGGCCTATAACTATTACCCATTTATAGGTTTTTAAAAACCTAAGCATAAGGCTTATTTAAACTTGCTACTAAGTCACAATGATACGTTTTTAATTGGCTTTTGTCGTGACAGTGAGAGAGAGAGTCGCGAAAGAAAGTAATGTTCTTAATTAAGTGACGTAACCTATTACCTGGCCCGAGGGCCAACATATTCTGTAAACAATTAACAGAACAAAAGTAACGGCCCATCAGTACCCATTTTTTTAAAATTAACAATTTATTAATTAACAACTAACGATAATTATAATACAGCATAATAATATGTTCAAAAAATGATAAAAATATCTTATTCGAGGAAGAAGTGAACTTATTTTTATATTTATTATCAAAAGACATGAGGTATATTTAACGTTATTTAAATGATAGCACAGATTCTATTTAACTATTGGTATATCCTTATTAGTCTGTAAATTATAACTATAAACTAGTGTTTTACTAAATTGGTCTCAGTATCCGTCATTCCGGTTCGGACAATTTAGGAATATACCGCACTAACAGTGTTTTAGCGTTTAGTTATTTGTTTATATTATAATTTTTAGTTGCCTTAATACAAAACCATAATCCTATACGTGAATATAAATAATAGTGTATACTAATTTGTCAGAGTAAGTACCTAAATCTAAGATTTTCTTGGTAAGAATAAATATTAGCATGACAATAAATTGTCTTGTTGATTATCCCTATTTATTGTTAGTTAGGGTTAAAAAAAATTGATTGTTGTCACTTTTTTAAGGGACCTTTTGGGCTTGAGCCTTGAACATTATTTTTTGTAGATTAATGAAATGGCAAAACAGTGACATATGTCAATAACCTTTGACATGTGTCACTGCTTACGTGTCAGCCTGTGTACTGTATTCATATTAATTATTAAGCGTTTTTAATGCAAATTCTGTTTAACCGCACGTATTCTATTGTTGTCAAAATATTTAAAAGTAGCGGTGAGTTGAAAATTCAGATTATTTTATTTTAACGGTCTATTATACTTTTTATTATTGAACATATTGTAAGAAAGTTACTTGCTCTGGAGCCCTATCCACCGGTAATTGGGCTTATGCCCTGCTTCGAACGATCATTTCTTTTATGTAGATTCTATTTAGCTTTAATTATAAATGCTTTAAAATTTAAATCGTTTTTGTAAAGCAAAAGAATGACTTCTTTATATATTTAATGGATACTATGAAATATGTTATAGTTCAGTAAATTTTATTTGTTGTATGCCATAATATGAACAAGGAACAGCTTATAATAAAGATGAACAAAACTATTATAAACATCACATTATATGTTGTAATGATTAGTAACAATATTTACTTATATTTACAGCTAATGAAGTTAAGTTCATGAAATATAATGTTAAAAATTTACCTATTTAAATGTATTTAATTTAATTTAATCTACAATTAAGAATTATATTCATTGTTAAGTCTGTGAAAATAAATTTTATTTGTGTATCGTAGGTAAGTGCTTGCAGCAGCTTTCCAATGGAGCTGCAGGCGTTGTTAGTATTATGTGGAGTAGGAGTAGCTGGAGCTGCAGTGCTACTCCTCATGGGGCTGTTTTCTGCATCTGGAACCAGTTATGAAGAAGCTATAGCCCAACAACGTCGGGCAACAAGTGAACTTCTTGCTTTGGCTGAGAACAAAAATAAGTCTAAAAAGACTAACAAAAAGGCTAACAAGAAGGTATTTATTTTAATTATTATGTACAATTGTGAAGTCACAATAGGCATGTATCATGTAACTTGGACAATTCAATTTTACCATATGAAATTAATATTCTATATAAATAAGTATAATGTATAGAATATTGTTTAAGCAATACTGTGCTATAAACAGACCCTTAAACCAGTTTGAACTACTAATTATCTTTTAGCTGATATAAGATATAGTCCATTTCTTAAAATTTGATTGCATACAGAGATGTGTAATTATTTACTTGTTTAACTGTAAATAAGGTAAGATAGCTTTATTTCAAAATTTTTAGTGGATCACTTACTCAATAAATATAAAACCTTGAAAATTTAATTTAAAGTATAATTTTAATTAATACTTCTAAGTAGCATTGCATTAAAAGAATAATTTTGACACATATCACCAACTACTTTTTTTATGGACCTAACCTAGGAATATTAATCATATTGTTATTGTAGTACTCAGAAAAGTTGTGTAAATTAAATACAAATGTTGATTTAGCCCTAAAACCTTTTCTTGCACATTTTTGTGATTAGTTGGCAAAGAAGGAAAAGAAAACAACAGTATTGACAGGAAGTGAACATGAAAGTGAAGCACCTGCAGAGAGTGGGATGGAAGACGAGTCAGTTCCTTCTACAGCACATGTTGAGTTTTCTGCTCCGGTAGTTAAGGAATTTGTAGCTGATGACCCACCAAATATACCTGAAAAGGTAAATTTTATTTACCCAATCTCAAGTTCATATAATGGTCACAAAGGTTATTTTCAGTAAAATATTTACTTGCCAGTTATCTTCTCACTGTATGGCATAAATAAATAATGAATCATCATTAAGCTATATTATTTGCATGAGATGTATAAGATCTTGCCTGCTTACAGGGTATCATTGGGTTTTATCATGACTGAGAGGTTACTCAAAATATCTTTATCTTAAAATAATTATTTATACAACAATATTTATCTTAACAAAAATATTCTTTAACAATAATTTGATTTATAAATAACATACTAACCTATTCTAGCATAATTTAATTAAAAACAGTAAGAGAGATACTAATATCAATATTATGACTTTTATAAGAAATACCTAATATATATATATTAGATTGCAAAATTGGGTATAGTGTAAATATTTAATAATTTTTATACTCTCAAAATTAACATGTATCATGCAATCCAATCAACTTAAAACCAAAAGGCAACTTAAAATTGCATTAATCACTAAAATGAATTAGGCAATTGCTTGGTTATATTCTGTATTCCCTAATAAATATGTGGTTTATGACATCATTGTGAATGTAAAACTCTGAAAAGTAATTATATTGGTAGAATTCCTTTGTGCAGATTCGCAAACGCGGTAAGGATCCTAAAATTAAGCCGATTTTATTAAATAAAGAGGATCCGAGCTGCGTTAGCGATCCGAGCACGGCAGCCACTCCCGTCGCAGAAGTATCTAACCACTTTGAGGAATTGCATCCCAAGGACGACTTCGAGTTGTTGCAAATGACATCAGAAAAAGTGAGTTCCTTATCCTCATCCTTAATCCTACCTGTGTTGCCAACCACAAAATTAACTCATTTTCTAAGTAGATTTGTATGGTTAATTAACATCTTAAATTGATTATTCTTAAAGTGTATAAAACCAAAATTAAGATTAAGAACTTAACAAGAAAGTTAATCCTCACCAAACCATTCTTATTTAACTAATAGGCGACAACTAATAGTGCAAAATTAATACCACTCCTTAATTTAATTAACATATACAAGTTGGCAGCACTTATGTAAGTATATTTCAAGTTCTCCACAAACTATTGTGAGAATAACCTTTTTTATGTGTTTATTATATCTATCCCAGGATGAAGTGGTAAATTAAAGAGTATTTATATTTACAAAATATATCGGATTGTTTGTCATCTATGCATGTTTTAAAGAAATTGAGAAAATTATATTATACTGTTGTCTTTAGTAGCTTCTCTTATCTTATTTCCACCATGCATTAACATTTGCTGTAGTTAGAGCTTGATAAGGTTGTTTGCAATGTAAATATAGCTTCAGTCTTAATATTCATTTGATTCATCTCTACTTTGCATTGTAATATTGCTTGGTTGTTACATTGGTTTTTAATGTAGTGTATACATTGTCTCTGTACGTAAGATTGCTTATGTTAAGCAACCAGAGGACTATTCGTAATAATTTTTTTTATAAACAGGATCTTGATATTATTCTTTAATGATTTCTAATTTAAATGAATTGATCGTTAAGACCGAAAAAATTTTGATTTAATAGTGACTCTATTAAATCAAAATTTTCTTATTGAAGCCTATGTTAAGATAAAACATCTGCTAATGCTTGATTGCACTTTGATCTAAGAGAAAGGATTCATAAAAACTTCATTCAGTCCACTGAATAAGAATCATTGAAAATACAAAAATGACAAAAACTGGACTTAAGGTCCTTTAACTTTCACCTACAGATATAACTTCTTCTCCTCTCTGTTAAACCTTTATCTTGAAGATTGATAATTATAATAACATTATAAATTAGTATAGTTTAATATATTTTACATCAAATTAGTACTAACACTATATAAGCATTAGTTCTGTACTATTTGCAGATGACTTCTCTTTGATTTAAAGTAAATAGAAATGATAGTAACTTTAACGAGGTTATCACAGATATCCTTTTGGTTAGTCTTTAAAGTAATTTATTATTGGACGCACAGAATACTAAATTATTAGAATTCATATAACCCCTAAAAACAGGTAAAAAATTAATTACCCTCTAACGTAATTTGCTATTGAGCATCATGACATTGGACTAATCTCGATTCCAAAGCGTCGTTGCTCATGATAAACTGATACAATCTTGCTGATCTTACTGTTCGTTTTAAAAAAATGCGTAAATCATAAAATTTTCATTATTTATGCCCTCTTACCGTGTCTTTAATGAAGTCTTGATTTTTCAATACAGGTTAGGCAGTTCACACAATAAATTATTTTTTGTTGGATTTATTTCTTTTTATGTGATATGCAGTAATATAATTCTCATCTGTAACTAAAATCATTTATGTAAGGCCTTAATTGTCGTCAGTATAGTATTATATATCCATTTACAGCAGTTAAACTTTTGGTAATAAGTAATTCATAAGATATCGTATTAATGACTATTTTATATACTTATGGAATAACTTAAAATAAGGTGGTGGAGAAGAAAGAAGAGAAAAAAGAAGTCCTGGAAAAAAAGGAAAATAAACCTGCAAAGCAAGCGAAAGGTCTTAAAACTGCATCAAAACAACCACCACCACCACCAGAGCCGGTGCAGGAGGAACCTGCCGAAAAGCAAATAACTAAAGAACCACCTCTTGAACAGCGAAAAGGTTTGTAAAAAAATATATATAATATCAAATCAAATTAAATTTATTTTAATCAAATGAACAAAGATGGTATTACAATAAGGCTTAATATTAAAACTTCATATTAACAAACATAATCAGAACCGATTTTTTAACCAAGAACTGATTTTTACGATCTGTGTGAAGCAGAACCAGCCCTCTCTCCCTTTCACATTAACATAAACACTTTATAAGTAAGTAATTAGAGGACATTGTATTTTTCTATAATTTTACATAGTTTAGGAAGAAAAAAATCAACTTGCTTAATTTACTTTTACTAGGTTATCTGCTTAAAAAACATTAATTAACAATTAAATAAAAGCAAATGATAGTGTAATCTACCTGTAAATGTGTAGATGTGTGAGTATGTGTGTGGGTATATTTGAGTATGTGTATAATAGTTTGAGCGTTTGGTTTTTGCGAGAAGATATATGGTAAAGATTAATTTAGTACCAGTAGGAAAATATATAATTATATAAGTTTAAAAATGTGATAAACGGTGAAATAACTGAGTCATTTGAATTTAGTGTCGAAGGTGGAAAAAAAAGCAGTCGAAACCGTAGAAGAAGTGGTACCACCCTTGAATACACCGCAGCCCAATGAAATGACCACCGTTAAATTGCTGCAGCAAGCACCGGCTCCCTCACCACCAGCCAAGTCCAAGAAGAAGAAGGCCGATCATGACGTACTTTCACTGATAGGTGAGTTGGCCTAAGTTATTTTAAACTAGTCAACCCCCCCCCCCCCCCGCCATACTAAACGCGGCAAATAGGTAGTCAATATTCATTTAGTATAACATGGAATTTAGATTATAGATTTTTTAATTTTTCTCATATTCCGCTAAACTTTCAAAAATTAACTTTCATAATCGTAACAACCTTTCCCTGACAACAATTGACGCAACAAAAAAGAAGTAGCAATATTGTTCCCTCCATTCACGCGTGATAGAGATTCTTTTTTATGTGTATTAAAGATTACTTAAACCAACTTTTGATAAAATTGTATTTCTTTTAGCAATATTATCTATCTCCTCTGCCTAATCACCAATCTGCTCTTAGTGGGGGTATGGTTAATATTCCAAATATTTTTATTTATAGAGAAATGGATGTATAGAAAAATTTGAAAGTGTGACGAATGGGATTGCAATGTTTCTTAATAGCAGAGGGCATTATTAGTTGTAAATGTGTTTTGAGCACATAAGTTTCAAGTTAGCCCATGTCTCCATGGCAAGAGTCACGGAATCTCTAACCGTTGACCATGAAGGGGATTTTGGCTTATAAATTTTGCACATTTGTTTTTATTTCTATAATACGACTAAGGTAAGTTGACTTCAGGCAGGCGGCCGGTCTTGAAACACGTATCGTGTGACAATATTTTTGTAACATGTTGTGCCGACCCTACTTAGAGTGGGATAAAGGCAGGAGGATGAAGCATAGTAACAATTTATATACTCTCGTAACCATATAAATATGCAATAATATAGTTATAAGTAATTTGGTCCCCCGGTCGAGATATCACTCACACATTGTGTTACTATGTATTTAATTGCTAATACCTTTTCAAATACATTACAAAATAAATAAATGATAAACTAATGATAATTGATTATTTGTAATCTTAAGTTGAAAAAAATAGTTATTACGGTACATAATGATTCCACAAAGCGAATTCCGTTTTCACTTCAAATGAGCTTAGTCAATTTCCATTATTATTAATATTTAATTAATATATACGATTTATAATATCATAATACGGAAGAGCTAATGGTTGTATACTCAAAAATTCAAACACTCAAAATCTATATAACTTTTTAATGATGAATTGATATTTCTACTGGCTTTTCTCAAAATCGAATAGATTAAATATTATTATTTCCTGATGGTACGTTCTCGTTGTTCTACTTAGATATTTTTTAAATATTGAACTCAAGCTTGGTGCTTGAAAAATTTAAGAAAAATTGCATTTGTAAGGCTGTTTCCCATCCCTGATTATTTCTTGTTTTAGTGGAACTTAAAGTTATCACTTTTTGAATTGTATTTCTACGTTTAACAAATATGTACAGGCACGTTTATTTTTATAGAGTTTGCAATAACATATAATCAATTATTGATAGGTAATTCTTTACTATGTATGCGTGATCCGTTGTCTTGTACACGGTACACGATCTTCATTTTATATATGCATGGACGATAATGTAAGTCATAAATATTTACAAAACATGTTCTAAAGTAACTCGGTTAACGTGTAGTAAATACGTCATTAAACGATTTTTTTTGTTTAAAGATCCATATTTTCTTTGTTATCACATTTACAATATTGTTTATACAATTGTTGCCTTATATAACGTCGTTTTTTTACATAAAGTTTATTTAATTTTACAATGCATAAATAACTAAAGTCCATACATAGCCTGACAAAAACTTTTCTTTATTATAAAATTTAGTGGTATAATGTAATAAGTATAGCGGTAGAGCGTGTATATTTACGACAGATTAAGTGGTTCAAATCTTAGGAACAATTTTATAGTCGTCGGTTCCAAAACGTTTTAAATACTGTGTACGTTTAAAAAAAAATGCCCTGAGTTACTAATACCATATCGCCTCATCTGAAGAATAAAGTTACGTGTCCCATGTATAAACATAGGAAATGTAACTTAATTCTTCGGATGGGGCGAATTATGTTATTCTATGATTTTAAAATACTCTCACATTAGAAGGAATGGTGCATTTTTCGACATTGCCGGACTAAAAGTTAAATAACTTAAAAATAAATATCTATGTAATATTATTTACATATTGCATGCTTATCGTTGACGAGATTATTAGACTTTGAAAAATATAACCTTCGTTTAGCATAGAATTTTTAAATTGGGAGGATACACATATCGTTGAATATAGATATAGATAGATACACTTTTTAGCCAATAGGCTACACGTGAATACGCGTTTCGTAATCGAAATGATAATATTATACATATAACTGTTTTTATCCACTAAACTAGTCTATGTTATGGTATTTAACGTCATCAAGACCTGTTGATGATGATGGTATCTTGGTATATCTGTACGGTGTGGTAGCATGTGTACCCCTGGTTACAGAAAAATAAATAGATTTTATGATTTAGTGCACTTTTATTTTTTATCTGTAGTATTATGCGCCCTTCGCTTTGCACATCAACGTTATTGATACGCGGTGAGCTAGATCTTAACAGTTTGTCGCGATCTCCGAGTGTTTCTTTAATAATATAGATTAGATAAGATGAAATTGAACCATTCAAAGATTATTGTATAGTTGGAATACAAATACTTTTTAATTTTTGTTTTAATCATTTGGTTTATATGATACTAGAGGTATAAACTTCCAATTTCGACTAACGACTTCATATACGTCGATCTCAGTATGCTCAGTATATGAATGCCCTCAATTATGAACTATGTTGCTTTTCCTATTCCGGATTTTTTTAAATCCTATATGTTAGTCCGATATATAAAGGTCAATTGCAACAATTGTCAGCTATATTGCTTTTGTAGATTAGCTATAAAAGCACAAAAGGCAGATAGATTTTCGCAATTATAGTATTGACAATTATAGCATTTATAGATTTATTCAATCGGATGGAAAAGAAGATATTATTGCTAAATTGTTCTTTTAAAAGGGTTTTAGACAACTACCTGCGACCTATTTCATGTCTAGCGTGGGGTTTAATAGTATTAGTTTTCGGGGCGAGATCGCCAATCAAACACCTCCAAATTAAATGTACTAAATCCACTGCTTATGTCCAGTTCATTTTTAGTGTTTATAATTTACTATCATTGTTAATATTACTTAATAATTTTTCATAATATATAAAAGAAAATTATTTATTTGTTAAAGATACTAACCTAGGAAATCTTAAAGGTCACACGAACTGTCCTTTAAGGTATTCGTACTGCTGTCAGTATTAAGTGAAGTTTTGAGTAAAAAGTTGTTTTAAGTGTAATAATGGGAATGAATAATATTTTTTTTGGCGATTTTATTTAGTCCTACCGTGATTGGTTGGTGAGTTGTTTATTACAACGTGAATGGTTATTAACTATGTAATAGTATACCAAAACACGGTCTATACAGTAATTTTAAAATCTTTTATATTTATTTTTAACTAGCTGTCGGTCACGCGTTGCAGTGTCTCAGTCTGGTTTCGAATTTTCCGCGAAACAGAACTAAACAGTTTAAAAAAAATGGTCCGATCGCCACCTAACTTTACAGGATCATCCGCTGGGTCATTCTTAAGATTGTCTGAAAAAATCGGTCCAGCCGTTTCGGAGTCAATAAGAACATACAGATAAACATTCATTTTTATATATTAAGATCAGAGTATAAAAATTTACAATCGCAGTTTTATACAATACACGCAATACACAAATGTAGTAATTTATTTGAAATTAAAGATATTCTTTATTCAACCATTCAGCACCTGCTCATAAGTAAATACATACATAAGTTCAACAAAATTCTGTGCATGCATAGCAACACGCCATTTGTGTAAATAATATAATCATGACACGTCAATAGGCTTGTTACAGCTATTTTAATTTTGGTCATATTTTTATCGTCACATGTCACAAAACGCAACCGATATTTATAAATGATTAATTAATCGAAATACCAAGCCGTTATTAATCACTTTAAAGATGATAACCTACTCATAAACCTCATAGGTATTTCTTTAAACAGAGAAAGCATTTCATTTGATATGTATTGTTTTTGTTATTTTGCATACAAAAATTAAACAGGGGCCTCTTAGAATCTTCATTTTCTTTTTATTTATTTGTAATTTTCTTTATTATTCGTCTATTTATGAATGATATTTTCCAATAGTATTGGTTTACTAGGAAGTAGTTTATACGAATAAAATGAGCTTTTATATAATAATTTCAAATACTAAGATTAGGTCGAAATTATTTGGGAACCATATAGGGCTTATTATATATTTTAAACTATTTAATATTTGATATTGGAGGTTAATTGATTAACCCATTGGCGCAGGTAACTTTCAGCTCCACGAGCCGCGGGTTCTTATTCTCAAGTAGGGCTAACATTTCTATACAAAGTTTATTGATACTTTCAGTATTTAAAATTATATATGTAATATTTGCGAGTTGTCTGTCACCCATAACACAAGCGTTACGTTACTTAAGTTACCTTATAAATTTATTTATTAATTCTGGGTCTAGAATGTATATTATCTTCTGTCTTAAAAATAATATTATAAAAATCAATCTTTCCTCTAGTTCTTTTTTTTCTTTTTTCCCAGTTTTAAGTGGAACTCTGTGTAATGTTTTCTGTACCACTGCCGAGAAACGCCCAACTTGTGGCCAAACTCGGGCACAGGGCAGGAGTGACGGCTTCCGCTATTGGATACGTCCACCGCCACCCCGCCTATTAGAATAAAGAACTCTGATTCGATTAACAATTATTTAACAATTATAAATTACAAAAAAAAAATCTTGTTCTTGTTCTTAGTTTAGCTATAAATAACCTTTTATTGTGCAGGTAGCGAGGGCGGCGCCGTAGCCGTTAGCGATCTTGTTCGCGTGGTGCGCCAAGCAGATCTGACCCACGATGAGATACAAATATTAACTGATGTTCTCCTTAATAAGCACAACGACCCTCTATCGAAGCACTCTGAATGGACTGAGGTACTTCATTACGATAATCATCACTAAATCATTACGTCACTTGTTATAAATTTTGGTTAATTCAGTATATGAATAAAAATATTTTATAAAACAATAACCACCAAATATCCATTGCATTTTGTTTACGTAGATAAAACCAAACCATACTCTCAAATTAGTTTTCGTGTTATGAAAATGACTTTAATGTTATATTGGCAGTAATATACATGCTTTTCTTAAAGGTTAGGGCAATATACTATATATAACTGCGTTCTATTCTTGTTACTTGCTGAAGTATAAAGATGGTTAAATCAAAAAACTGTATAAATAAAATGATTACTTTATTTATATTATCATATTATTAATATGAAGTGAAAGTACGAGATGTACAACACACTCTCTCCAGTTACTTTTGAACTATCTATGGCTGTAATTACTACTTACTTTATATGATTTTCCAGTCAATGCTTCGAATGATCCGATTTAAAGCACTCATCCACTTGAATCAACTTGAACTTTGTATAGTTGTCATTTTTTCCCCCTGATAACATCGAGGGTAATTCTTTCCATGACTGAAGGAGTATAATACTCTTACTTAGTTTGTTCTGTATCTATGCTTTTAATTATAAGAAAAGAGGGTTTTTAGGATGGAGCTTTGACTATATCCAGTAATTGTATTCATTGCATATTAAGTCTGACAAAAGCTAAATTTGGGATTCAGATAATTTTGGGGCTCGTTATTATATAGCTTTCTGTCATAGTCCTATTAGGTTGCAACAAATAACACCTAAACTAGACTTTGAAAATAAATTGCACCTAGTTAATTTTACAACATATTCAAACATATAGAATAAATATATATCAAATCGTGATGGAGAAATGCATTAGTTGTGAGACTTTAGAAGGCTATGCAAATATTCATTATGATTTTGAGATATTGAATTTTCCTACAGGGCCCCAATGATCCAATGCAAAAATTAAAGAAACAGTTAGCTGATAAAGAAAAAGCCTTAGCTGATGAAATCGAAGCCTCCAAAGCAATGCATGAAAAAATAAAGGATCTCCGGTAAGTTTCATTCAAGTTTCCAATGTAGTTAATGCTAAAAAAAATCTTGCACAGTACTGCTTATAATGCAGATTGGATTTGACCTGAATTTCTCAAGCGATATGCAGGTTTTTCTACGATGTTTTCACCGAAAAGCGCGTGATAAAAACGAAATATAAATTTATTCAGGTCATTTTGTAAACCTAAATAATTGATTGCGAATAAGCGTGCTTTTCATTTATTTTTCTGCTTAAATTTGGAAAACTTTTCTTAAAATTGTTGTAAGCGCGAAACATTAGAACCATCATTCTTACACAAAATTAAGAATTAAAATTTATCATTAACAATAATAATTCATTAAGTAATTAATAATTAATAAGAATTAATAATAAAATATTACAATATAATTATGAATTAAAATTTAATGTTAATGTTAAAGATTGTGACAAATTGTGTATTATCCAGCAAAACTCTGAACGCGGAACGCAGTACGGCAGCGAAGGATCTAGAGACGCTACAAGCGCGTATGCAACGTGTTCTTGAAGAACATCGCGTTCTTACGGATGAAAAAATGGCGGTAACTAATAAAATAACTTCTTTTTTATTTATACAATTATGTTATGGAGTTAAAGCTGGAAAACGCGGTTTTTCACAATAAATTATACATAATTCGTTTTTCTCTATTTTAAAAATGTTAACAGCATACATAATATCAATTTTGAAAGTAATAAACCAAATTTACTTTTCAGCTTCAAAATCAACTAAGTGAAAGCGAAGCTCAAGGTCAGCGCATGCAAAACATGGAATTACACATTCAGAGACTTTCCGAGGTAAGACAACCTGACTGTACAATTAATAAAATCTCGGTTTCCCTCGAAACAAAACTGTCCTTCACAGTAAAAAAAAATGCTCTGGTCGACACAAAACTTTAGAGGATTATCCGCTGGATAAGTCTAACTAAAGATTGCCTAAAAATTTCATTAGAATCGTTCCAGCTGTTTCGGCATCTATAAGGAACATACATACATACTTTCACATTTTATATTTTATGCGAAATGCAGAATTGATAAATACACTTTTCATTTACACTACATTTTAGTTACAAACTAACCAATCACACGATCTTCATACCGTTCTAAGTTATCCTTGCTTAACACGTTTACGATACGAAAATAAAAGTAATGCTTTACAATTTCTTCATATTTTCTGGCCTTTGAACCTTCCTTGAAGTTCTATAAATATTTAGAAACCAAAATTAGCCAAATCGGGCCAGAAGTTCTCGAGTTTTAGAGAAATTAACAAATGTATTTAAATTTTCAAAAATATATGTAGCCTTTACTTTTATATATGTATATTAATGGAAACAAAAATGTTAATTGTAAACAAATGATAACGTGTTATTAATAAAGATTATTCGATATTAAAGTAAACGATTTTGATAAGATATCGTAATGCTAGGTATTCCTAATTCCATTCCATATTAAGGTATTCCTGTTATAAGTACATTTTTTTTAAATAAAAAACAGCGAATTTATAATTGACATTCATACATACTTGTTCTAATACTAAAAATTTTGGATTACTGATTAAAATATTTTTGCGTAGATTTTCTTTGCACTGTTTAACAAGTATTTAACAATTACTTTTGGCATGTGACAAAAACCGAATTTTGAGAGAATCACTAATTTTTGATTTAAATTTAAATGTAATTGATGTTTTTAAATACAATCTTAGCATTTCCTTTGAGCAATTCGGCCGTAAAAGTTTATGAGTTTATTAGTGCTTCTCTCAAAAATGACCATAGTTTTAAGATTTAAATATAAAATTAGATTTAAGTGTTATTAGGTTACGATGGGGCTGACATATATCTGTAGATATTTAAGCCCCTTAAAAATAAAGATATAAAAAAAAGAAAAAAAGAATTATTTTCATTTTTTACTTTGATGTGCTCTAAAAACTAACTTTAGTTAGATTTAACTGTATTTATTAAATAATGGTGCAGTCGGAGATGGCGTTGGCGACGCAGCTGGCCGCTCGCACCGCCGAGTTTAATCAAGCGCACTGCGACGCGGCCGCGGCTCGCGACGCCATCATACTTGCCCAACAACATAACACCGAGCTTACACAACAGCTGCAGGTGAATACGGGAACAAGTGAAATAAAAAAAATAATTAAATAATAATTAATAATTCAAGTTAACTTGTAAACAAGTGCTTTTAAATCGTCAACTCTACTGCTGATTCGGAAAGCTGTTTCTACAGAGAAGAGCCAGCAAGAAACTCTGGTTGCTCTTTTTAAAATATAATTCTTACTACTTTTTTTATTTTTATTAATAGTGACATTACTTACCACAGACTTTATGTCCGTGTCCTTTTTTAGTTAGTTCATTTGTATTCTTTTTTTTTTATGTTATTGTACTTAAAACGAACTTACTCTAATGCATCATAAATTAATTTTTTTTTATTTTTTTATTTTTTTATTATTTTTTTATTAATTTTTTTTTTTTTAGATTACAACTACAATTAATCTGTATACTTACTTTTTATGTGCTTTTATATGCATAAATATGTTTTGTTATTATTTTAATATTTTCAGTAGTTTTTCGGCCACCTCCATATTTTTGTCTTTTATTGCCATTCTTACTACTAGTTACATTTAGTCATTACTGTCTTGTACAGGGTCGAAGTGTAGCTATGTCCACACATTCTTATCATCTAAGTAATCCTTAGCAGTATAGTAGGCATTCTGTATTAGCTTTTTTCTAATAGTGTGTTTAAACTGCTATAATGACAAAGTTAAAATCGATTGCGGAATTTTATTATAAAATCTTATATCAATTCCCACAAACGAATTATGTAATTTTTTAAGGCGCAAAGCAAGAACCGTTGTTTACAAGTTTAATTGAAAAGAATGTTTTGAATTTTTTGAATATACGTTTAAGAGAGTTTAAATATTCACAACTTTGTATGTGCATAAACATTCACCATATAAATTAGGCATTCCTAATTAAACATATAAACGGTCGTAAGTCGACTTATCAGCATATCCATGTTTTTATTGCATGATAAAAACTAATTCGCAATTGTAACAATTTATTTGTATTTTAATATTTATTGAATATTTTTTTTTTTATACTATTTGGGAAGGTTGATGCTCGCGGTACAGGGCGACCTAGTGCGAGCATCAATAGATATCTGTTGATTTCATTTTCATGCAATTGTGAAATTTAAATAAATAAATAAAAAAATAAAAATAAAATCCACACCTGGAACAATTTAATACTTTTATTATTGGTATATTCAGGAGGCGGACCTCGCGTACGCGGATCTGGACCGGCAGAGACAGTGCGCCGTGCACGCCGAACAGCTCGCGCAACAAGAGTTACGACAGGCTCAATCGGTTCTCGCAGGTTAATTATCTTTTATTACACGCATTATAAAACAAAAGAGGCATTTCGCTTAACCCTTCGAACGATAGGTTCCCTTAAGTGATCATAAAACGAATTTTTAGAAGATGTTATTTACTATATAATTATTATACCTGATTTGTATACCATTTTCTTTGTTACAAAATTCCCCATTAAATACAATAATAATAACTTACATTTATCGTTATAGTATGCTAATCATATTTATTATATAGTTTAAAAAGTGATTCAAAAATAAATGTGAAAAATTCTGCACGAAGATTTATACACATGGTGCACAACGACGGGTGAAGGGTTAAAACAAACAGTCGTCTTGTGGATGCCCTAGTCTTCCCAATCATCATATATTGTGATGCTATAGTAAATATGCCTGTTTCATATTATAGATAGCCCCTATGGTTTTTTTTTGAGCCAAAAAAAATCTTTTCTATATCGGCCGCTTTGCCCCACAGCATTATTCCGTATGACATAATGCTGTGGAAATAAGCAAAATGAATCAATCAATCAATGCGGAAAGGTGGTCTGACCGCATTATATTAGCTCATCTGTATGCAAGTTTCAAATTTTTCCTAAAATTTTATTTTTTTGAAGGGAAAGATTTAACTGAAACTTTTTACTTTTTAATGTGTGTGCTTGCGTTGAGCCTTTATAGGACGCTCCGTTTAGATAATTAAAGACCTAATACTGTGAACTATTATATTGATTGCAAGTTATAAGGAGTACAATGAGTTGCGTTTTGTTACAAAACTTAAATACGAGTTCGACAAGTAGTTTTAAAACGTGTAATGTCGTATGTGACGTGTAGGTACATCATATCCATCATAGAGTCCATATCATCCGTATGGCCACAGATTATTACAGGCCGCAACAGTTGTCAATATGATATTATTGATGATGATAATTATACAACGAGATAACAGACTTGAAAAAAAAGAAATTTAACTATCACTTGCACTAAAAAGTGCCAAATAAATATAGTTTAAAATAAAAACTCTGGTTATTGAACACATTGAAACATTGAAATTAATATCTGATATAAATAAAACCTTTCGTTCAGGTTTGACGGAACTTCAAAATGATTTGCAACGCATGACGAGTCGAGCCCAAGTCGCCGAAAGTAATGTTGAAAAACTGAAGCAAGAAATGGAGAAACAAAAGGAAGAGGTAAACAATTTAATATACACCTATGAAAACTATTTGGCTACCTTTGCACAATTTTTTTTGTACAAATTTATATAGATAGATAGCCTAATCTTTGAATAAACCATTTGCTATTCTTGCTATTCGGGAACATCCATGGCCTCGAATACAACAAAAAAAAAATCTATAGCATTTTGATAAACAAAAATTACGTAAGTACCCACCGACCACCAATTTGCTGTTATTTTAGTAGCACCAGTGATTTGCAAATTATTATTACAGGATTTAGAAACATACTCAGAAATCTATTTACAAGTTAGATTGTAATGAATAATTTGAAATTCGAAATTCGTAATATATAGAAACCATGCAGTTTTTGTGAATATTTATTGCGCAAAAACTAGGTACATTCGTTTTTATTTTTGTAGTTTATGTATAGAAACCGGCTATACTCACGTCTTATTCGAATAATTTGTGAGTATAGCCGGTTTTTTATACATAAACTATGATACGACTCTAAATTACTACTTTAGAGTAATTAGGGTAGTTTAAACTTAAAATTGCTAGTTTTTAATTTTGTTTATGTATATGTCGCTAACGTTGAAACCTGAGTTCTAAAGAACTCTTTTGTTTTTTTCAGCTTACAAAAGAGATCTCATCTCTACAAGAGCAAATGGCTGCGCGCGAAACCGAACTGGCTGAAATGAAGCAGTTGAATGCCGCACCCGCTCATAACGGATTGCCATCAGGCATTAATGACGAACATAAAGTAAACTATATTTTCTTAATAATAATAATACATACTAGAAACCAGAATTGAACTTACAAGAATTAAACTTTAGTACCTAAAGATGGTGGTCGCTGACTATGGACTTCATAAGGAGGCTCAGAGTCGCTCGGCGGGCCATGGAGCGAGTTATGGTCGGAGTATCTTTACGTGATCAAATCAGAAATGAGGAGACCTGTTGAAGAACTAGAGTCACCGATAGAGCTCAGTGTGTCGCAAAGCTGAAGTGTCGACGGGCGGGGCACATAGTGTGGAGAACCGATGAGCGTTGTAGTCTTAGGTATTGGAATGGCGACCCTGCATTCCCTATGGACTGACGACCTCAACAAGGTCGCGGGGAGCCTCTGGCTTCAAGCGGGACAAAATCGTTTGTTGTGGAGATCCCATGAAGAGACCAATATCCAGCAGTTGACGTCCATCGTTTGACAAAGAAAAAGAACTTCTAAAGATTGAGCTCATAGTTTCGTGGGGGTAGCCCTTAATGTAATGGCGACCCCGCACTAAAACACGCAGTACAGAAACTATAACAGAACTACTTTGCTATAATCCGCGTGGGTTGAGCGAATGTATGTAATGGTAATTGTATGAAGCAGGCAAAATTCACGTACCTTACACATGCAGGACAAGTTACCGCTCGTATCTCAAGACGCCTCCACCACCAACAATGCACACGAGCAATACACAAAACGACCACCAAATTCCCGACTATCCTTTCGCCCCGAAACCGACGCATCATCTGGAGGATAGGCTCCACGACAAAATCGAAATGTCGTGGAGCCTATCCTCCTGATGATGCTTCGGTTTCAGTTTTGATGATGGTGGCGACTTGTGATACGTGGTCTTGTCCTGCATGTGTATGGTATGTGAATTTTATCTGCTTCATACACATAGCATTACATACATCCGCTTAACACACGCGGATTATAGCAAAGTAGTTCTGTTATAATTTCTGTACTGCGTTTTTTAGTGCGGGGTGGCCATTACACTAAGAGCTCCCCATTGGTTCTTTATACAGTGTGCTCCGCCCATTGTTTACAAGTTTACTAGACTGACTAATATTTGAATCAAAATTAATTAAAGCTTTTTGACTGTTACATCTGTATATTGTAGTGCAGGTTCTCACTTATTTTTATACACCACTTCCGAAATTGAGTTGGCTATAGTTCTTGTTTTGTTGTCGTTATCTTACATTGTACTGAATATGAAATATGCCAGTTTTTATAAGTAATCGTCAATATCATCCATCCAAATTCTAACGTGTTTTATACTTGAAGCTTGACGTTTTTACTATGGCTCAATAAATGTAAAAATATTCGCAATTATGTAGGCGGCAGAGCTCGCTAAAGTAGAAAGCATGGTGGAGTCTCTACGAACTGAGCTATTGTCTGCGCAAGAGAGCAGCGCAGAGCAGAAGAAACAACTCGCCAGTCTACAAGAACAACTTGCACAATACCGGGACAAGAACAATGTGAGCAATCATTTCTTTAATTTACTCACATAAATATTTATATTAAGGTGGGAATTGTGGGTCGGTTTTCATTGAAAAAATCCCAAATATTAAAATTGGATACAAAAAAATATTAAAACTGTTTCTATTAATGACATTATTTTGCTGCAGAACCATATCCTAAAAGAAAATTTGAAGAGTGTAATACTCAACTTCGTACTAATTAAAAACAATGTTTTGTGCACTGTATGTACTTTAAAAAAAAAGCATTAGTAAATAGGAGATCACAACACATCCAAACATCACCACTTAAAACTTTACAACGAAGTCATCATTGTTTCTTTGGTATCGAAAAATTTATCATTCTTCTTTCTCCTACCCTTATCCTCTAAGTGGGGTCGGTACAACATGTTTTCCTCTTCCATTCTCTTCTATCATTCGTCAACTCTGGCTCTACTCCTTTTATATGCATGTCATACTTCACACATTCCAACCATCTCTTTTTAGGCCTCCCTCTAGTCACATATCCATCCACACTCATATCCAACACTCGTTTAGTCACATGATTTTCATCCCTCCTCATTACATGACCATACCATCCCAATCTTGCACCTCTCATCTTTTCTACAATAGGCGCAACTTTCATACTTCCCCTTATATACTCATTTCTTATTTTATCCAATCTATCGAAAAATTTATCATTAATTTTTATAAATTTTCTTATTCCAAACGACATTCCATAAGAACCCGAAAATTATGTAACCAGTTGTTATCAACGACACAAAATACTTTTGGTAGCACAAACTTACTCTGGTATAACTTATTTTCACTCCTACCACTCAGGAGTTGCGAACTAAAAACTGGAAAATAATGGAGGCCTTACAAACCGCCGAAAAGGCTCTCGCGACAAGAGCTGAGTCCGCGAATCCGGCCAGAGACGCGCTAGCTGTAAGTGCTGTTCTTATTTTGTACCACAGTTATTATTTTCGTACGTATATTACAGAGCTTGTCCAGATCGAATGTTTATATATAATCAATTCAAACGAGTACAACGCACGCCTGTCTACTCTTGATAGTTTATTAAATAGTAACCTTAATTATACTTGCATATTCTTCCTGGTCGCTACACTCTTGGCAGAGCGGTCGTGGTCGTCAGTTGCGGTTTATTGGCACGCTTCACAATTCGCTAAGCGAGTTGCATGGCCACTGATATATCCTTTTTTGTACCTCCATGACGACTTTCTTGGGAAAATAGTGCAGTGGTTTCCCGTTGCCTTCTGCACCAGACATTTCAAGGGTTATTTAGACCCTTAGGCCGCTGTTGCCTTCTCGAACTGATTTCGCAGTTGGGTGTATGGTTATCCCGCCACTGTTCGGTTGCCAGAGCCTCTTCTGTTATCTAGCAGGGAGCACCACGGAAACAATTTGGTTGCCGTCGCCAAATGGCGCGTGCAGGCGAGGTTGACTTGGGGCTGGTGAGATGATATTACCAATTTCCCCCTTACTCCCCTTATACTTGCATATGGTGAATTATAAACCTTAATTATATATTTTTATATTACTGTCAATAGTTTATCATAAAATTTTGATTTCTATATGTGTAATTAACGGCCACTCTTTGAAATCCGTTCAACTTTTTAAACAATTTACTTTTAATAACAAATAAAATTAATAAAATCAATTCATCAGGATAAGCTCTTAATCCTTCGGCCGGCTTCGCTTCATCACTTGTGTATCCGCTCGCTTACTGGCACTTTCATATTAAATTTATTTTTGCTCCTATTTATATAAGCATACAATTATTAGTAAAAGTTATATAAATAGTTTTTGATCTATAGTATAGACACAGGCAGCCGTATTTTAGCGCTATGTATAATTTTCAATGACTACTTTTACAGGAAGCTCTAGCAAAAGCCCAAGAGCAACATTTAGTAGAAACAGCAAATATTCTACGAACTATTTTCCCCTCGGCTGCACCGAATTCTTCCTTAGATTCCGAGTGGTTGCGGTCCTTTGCAGATAATCTTAAAAAGGAGTTCCTGAAAAAAGAAACTGAAAAGCAACAAATTGAACAAGATCTTGCATCAAAGGTATTAGAAAAAGAAAATGAAAAAAAGCAACTAGAAACTGATATGCAAAAAAGACTTCAGGAGATGGAATCGGCGTCAAAAGAAATTGAGACGAAAATGCAGAAACAGATAAAAGATGCAGAGTTGGCATATAAGGAAATTGAAACAAAATTACAACAGAATTTGCAGGAGGAATTGAATATAAAAAAGAAAAATGAAAGTGAATTATTACAAAAACTACAAGAGGAATCGAGTATGAGAAATAATCTTGAAAAGGAATTGCAGAAACGAGACCACGAAGTCAGTCTTGTTAAAAAAAAAGTAGTGGATGATACAAGAGTCAAAGAATTGGAAGGCCAGAATGAACATTTGCAGGGTCTCATTAAGAAATACAAAAGGATTATTGATGATACGGTAAGTTTTCTTTACCACAACAATAGTATGTCTTTAATTTTGATCAAAGATTCTACCTACTAAATAGACCATTTTTGCTGGGTCCAAAATTCGTATTTTACGTTAAAATCTATTAATTTATTTTCAAACAATTAGAATTAAATATTTAAATATAAAATACCTGTTTGTTTATGTTCTTAAAGGTAGACAAATTACGACACTACATTAAATAATATTCTTGTTTATTTGCTTCAAAGTTTTTTAAAATTATTGACATTAATAAATGAAGAATAAAATAAAATAATTTGTTATCTGAAATATGTAATCTGCTTACTAAAAAGAACATTTTTTGACATTTTTGCATTTAGTTGAGTACCTGAACCTATGGAGTATAAAATTAAATAAGTCTTCAATACAAATTCAAAATATTCTTTATTTAAGTAAACTTGTAAACAAATGCTTTTGAATCGTCAACATCTACTGCTGGTTCGGAATGCTGGTCTTCTTTGTAGGAACACAAAGAAGAAAGAAGAAGAGTTTGTGATAGTGAACCTGTGTAGTGCTTGTGTATTGTGGTGGATGAGGTGGAGGTTTGTGCATGTCTTTTTACGAATCTTGCACGTATCGGGTATGAAAATACTGATAGTCCACTATACATTAAACACTATATATATTTTCTATTTACTGTATCGCGGATTATAGCAAAATAATTTTATTATTACTTTTGAGTTATTAATGTCTTGTACAGGGTCGAAGAGTAGCTATATCTACGCATTCTTATCGTCTAAGCAATCCTCAATAGTATAGTAGGCTTTCTATATTAGCTTTTTTTAAATAGTTTTTAAACTGCTATAATGGTAAAGTTAAAATAGATTCCGGAATTTTATTAAAGAATCTTATACCCAAACCCACAAACGACCGATGATGTACTTTTGCAAGGCGCAAAGCAGGAACGGCAAGCTTATATCGGTTCCTTTTTTGTCTATTATATACATCGCCATTCTTTTTATAATTATGTATATTCTTATGTATGAAAAATAATTATCTGGACTTCTTTCCAGGAGGGCGTACTCAGTCAGCTTCAGCAAAAGGTGACGCAAGAAGAGGCATGTTGGCAGAAACAGCTTGCTGACAAACAACGGGATCTAGACTCGCTGCGACAACGTACAGTACAGCAGGTAAAACACATATTCTTATGGGAAAGGAGTAGGCGACTGAACTTGCACTATGATACACCTTGTATTTGTAGCATAGAATTATACAATGTGTACCCTGCACTTTCATTTTACACTTAATCAACACCTTTTCTTACTGATTCTCCAATTTATGTATATAAAGAACACCATCACAATTGGAATATGTGTTAGGAGAATCATTAATTAATTGATATCATTTTTTCATGAAGATTATTATAATACCAAAAACCTACAGATTTTACTTATTTGTAGCTTCGGTAAACAGAAGCGCAAAGTAGTGTGAAAAAAATCAACGATTTAAAAAAACTCATAACTTGGGTACACTTCAAAAGTATATATTATTTTAATTGATTCTGAACCGTGAATAGATTCACTATAAGGTGTTACAAGGTTATCCATTCATTACGGGACACCCTGTGTGTATATATATATATATATATATATATATATATATATATATAATTTATCTGTCTTGTGTTAATACATTTCATTATTTCTAAGATTTAACCAACCTACAGATTTGGAGTCCGTAAAAATATTTTGTAACAAGGTGCTACTGCTACTGCTGCGTTTTGAAATTGGGCCAAAAATAACAAATAGTGTTACTATAACATTTGCATTTTCATTCCTTTGGAATTTCTTCACAATACCGTTAAATTTTTCCTAACAGTGTATAATCGGGTTTTTAAATGTGTAATAAATTATCGTTTGTCTTAAAAAAGTCTTTTTTACATAGGAGCCTTTGGCGTTTGCATACTCCTGCATTGAGAAATCGTTGCCTACCATCATGGCAAAGGTACAGCCGACTGTTTGTGTGCATAATACATGTTACATGTTACTGTATCAAATACAGACTTACCTGTGTAATATTATTGTCTCTACTCAACCTAAGACTGTTTATTTCCTAAGTCAAATTTGTTATCCCTTGGTCTTGTGTTCAATTTATCGGTTCTTGGAGGGGACTTTCTTGCGTATAAATTTATAATAGTGCTGTATTCTTAGTAATTTTACAAATAATATTTAAATGGTTTGAAAAAAAAAACAAATTACTTCCTTCAGTTGTATAATATAGGTCTGAAACTTATATGAAAACATGTAAGTTTCAGACCTAGATTATATAAAGAGAGAACGGCACTATAATGAGGCTTAAAAACATATGTTCGTCTCTGTATAACTAAGACTGAATTTTCACAGGCAATACAAAGGTTCTTTACATGTTTTTTTTTCTCGGGATTTAGCCTAATTTAGAATTTAATAATATTAAAAATAAACAAGACAGGTATGCAGTTGTTAACTTACTTTGGCATATCAATTTTTCTTTTATATATATATATTCTAATATATAGATACATTTTTCTCGTTACGCGATAGTAGAAAGAAACAAATGGAATATACAAAATATAATTATAGGGAATTTTTAAATATAAAACACTTATCATGTAAACTCATAAATATATATATTTTTTTTAAGTTTCTGCTGTGATAATTCATCCTAAGTCTTTTTTGGTGACGGTATATGTAAATTACTACAAAGGTAGAATCTTCAAAACTAAATATTATTATGATTTTAGTAATCATCAACTACTTCAATATTTTTTTCTAGTATTACTTATTCTGTTCCAGATGCAAAATTCGTTTATTCTGTTCCAGATGCAAAATAAAATAGATTCACTGGAAGCTGAAATAAAAAAGCTGCAGACAAGGAATCATAATCACACTTTTGCGGATACAGAAAAGATTGCCGAGGTACAATATAAAACAAATTTGTCAAACTACGTAATATAGATTTTGTGAAATTTTCTAAGTATTTATAAGTAAAATATTCCTTTCCGTCTAAACTGATATATCGAACTTATTACTATCTCACAAAAACTGAAAAAAGAGGTCGAATCTCAATATAACCCCATTGTTTATGTATATCAAAGATATTTAAAACTTTTCTTTCAAAATTGCAATCTTATTTAAAAGCCGAACGTCCATTACTCGAGAAAGACTTGAATTTTATCAGTTCCACATCTCACTATATTGATTCGCTTTAATAAATCATATCACAGAGTTTTTATACTAGAGTAGGGGAAAAAATAGAGGGGGATAAATAATAATATTACAAGAACAAGCACGCAATGCTTTCCGTAAAATGAAAAAAAGATTGTCTGTGATTGGAAGCCAAGCCTCAGCCTATAAACGTATTATTCGATGGGTTTTGATATGGGACACTTACACACGCGGTCGTCCGTCCCCAAAGAAAGTAACTTAATACTTGTGTTATGGGTGTCAGTTTACTCGTAGATATACTAAATATATAATTTTAAATACATACTTAAATACAAATATGCACCCAGGCTCGAACCAACAAATCGTTTATAGAAAATGTTGGCCCTCGGCGGGAATCGTACCCGCGACTCGCGGAGCTGAAGGCAGGATCACTAAGAACGAGCCAGTATTATATGGAGCCGAAGTTCGAACACTCACAGAAGCAATGAGCAAATAGCTAGAAGCGTTTAAAATGTGGATGTACCGACGAATGCTAAAAATATCTTAGACACAAAGAACGAACCATCAGCATACTTCAGACACTAGACAAAGGCACAGAGATATCCAATATCTTCGCCACATAATGCGCAATAATAAGTATCAGATCCTCAAATCCATCATCAAAGTAAAGAGCCAAGGGAGAAGAACACCCGTGAGAAGTAGAATATCGTGGCTTAAAAATTTGAGACAGTTGTACAGCAGGAGTACCCGTTCATTATTTCGGGCAGCAGCTTTTAAATTACAAATAGCTATGATGGTTGCCAATCCCCAATAGAAGATAGCACGAGAAGAAGAATCAGGGGAGTAATAGGAAGACCTGTCTTGTGAGAGTGTCACAAAATGATATGTGTCTATTCACACATAAAAGGGAGAGACAGATGAAAAGCCTCATTTGCTCTGATTTTTTTAAATATGGCACATTTTAAGC
Source organism: Morpho deidamia (assembly GCA_947086505.1). Classification (NCBI taxonomy): domain Eukaryota; kingdom Metazoa; phylum Arthropoda; class Insecta; order Lepidoptera; family Nymphalidae; genus Morpho; species Morpho deidamia. The sequence goes on from CAMTZC010000003.1 coordinate 6,548,572, forward strand.
TGGGTCCCCTTCTCTAGTATAATAACTATGATATATTTACAGTTAATAATATTATACAAATATATCTTGCAAACGAATTATTTTTAGAATTGTTTAGGCCCTTTAGACCATGTTGAATGAATGAATGTTTATAGCTTTCTTCTGTTTTCTGTAGGAAAGACTGATGGCGATGTGTGCAGGCAGTCTGGACACAGATGTTCGTAATGGACCATTACAGGTGAGTTTTTTCCTCTAAGAAGAGTACTATCCCAGTTTCTTATAACACAAAATTGTTTTTAAAATCAAATTTAGGATACAACTTAAAGAATAATGGTACTTGAACATACATATTTAGGAGTGTGATTAATAGGAGAATATAAAGATCGCTGAATTTGATATACAATGTCATATTTAACTAATGACGAATTTCTAGTGGGTCATTGACGCAGTTGGCAGTGACCCTGCCTTCAGCTCCGCGGATACATATGAACACATACATACACCCGCCGAGGGCCAAAATTTTCTATAAACAATTTGTTGTTTCTTGGAGCCTGGGTGTAAATTTGTATTTTAGTCCGTATTTAAAATTGTATATGTATAAATTTACCAGGTGTCTGTTACTCATAACACAAGTATTGAGTTACTTACTTTGGGGACTTGTCTATGTATGTCCCATACATTTAAAAAACAATTAAAATAGGTGGTTATTTTTTGTTTATATAATCATAATAATGTTATCATAATATATACGGGAGGTAAGCAAAATAAAGAGATTTTGTCACAGATAACCGAATAAGCGACTTATCGTGACGTAATTTTGAATATTAGGTTTGAATCACAATCCGCAACAGCCACATTGCGCACATCGCTGTTGTGCACATGTTATATAATTTTTAACATGGAAAAAGTATACATATTATACTGCGTCCATCATATTATCAGTCTTTTGACAGCTCACGCTCATTAAGTTTTGTATTGCTTACGTACAAATATCATACAAATAATATTTGTACTTTATGGATGGGTACCGCCCACTTAGTGATGTCACACATAATGGTTACTACGATTATGCCACAGATTAAAAATAATCGGTAGAAATCGCTGTTACGAGTATTAAAAGACATTTAATAACATTATATAAAGTTTTACTTTCTTCTTAGTTAATACATGAATACAAATAAAACAATCAGGATATTTTAATTTATTTTATTAGCACGAGTCGTCGGAATGATAATCAACACTAGACTCCTCCGATGAGGAGTCTTCAGTAGCAGTTATTATTAGCTCTTGTGTAGATAATATATTATCAAACGCAATATCACGTTCCCAATCAGAGAATATTACTCTTTTAGTTCTTTCCACTACACTTGCCCAGTTCTCGGCCGTTACGTGGGTGCAAGCATTTTTTAGCAATTGCAACATTTTATTCGCTGTGAATGGGGGGCTTGTATTGCATCTCGCAGCATGCCCTTTTACTTGTGCCCATATAAGTTCTATTGCGTTGTACTGGCAGTGGTATGGAGGAATCCGAAGAACAGTATGGCCATATTCTGCTGCCATTTCATTGATTACATAGCGTTTTGCTCTCTTTTTGGTTTTTAATATTTTTATTAATTCAACTTTTAACATTGAGTCGTCCACATTTTCTCCATTGTCCCGAAGCCAATTAATTATTTCATGCTTTTTATTAGCCTGTGTTGGCATTTTGTCAATTTGAAGGGAGTGGTAGGGCGCATTATCAATAAAAATTATTGATGGTTCTTCCAATGAAATGAGCATTTTTTTGAACCACTCTTCATACACATTTGCATTCATCTCTTCGTGGTAGTCATTTGATTTCTTCGATTTAAATGCCAACAGTGCGTCTTGTACAAATCCTTTTGCTGTACCTGCATGGCAAATGATTAGGCGCTCACCTTTTCCCATTGGTACTGAGGAAGTGGAATCAGCAGTATCATCAGTCCAGAAACGAGATAGTGTGTGGTTAGCGTTGAGCCATGTTTCATCCGTGAAAACAATATTTGCCCAATCTTGTATTTTCTTTGCCTCTCTTAAAAAATCACAACGTGCTATAGCTATATCTGTGCGTTCCATTAATAATTTTCTTTTATTTAACTTTTTATATGAAAAGCCAATTGTGTTCAAAACTTTGACCAAAGAAGATTTTTCACCATGAAATAGACCACTTCTTTTCAAAGAAACAATAAGTTTTCTCAAAGTTGGAATTTCTTTTCTCAAGTAGTAATCATATACATGACGACGAATAGCGTCAGCGTCAAAGTCATCAACAGCTGTCACCTTATGAGCCCGGCGCTTCCTTTTTGGTGTAGATGGTTTGTTTTGCACCAAGCCGCTCCTGCCGTAGGCATCAATAGTGATTTTAGTCACAGTTGATAGACTGATCCCCAACGCGGCTGCAACACGGTTTCGGACTTGCGTGATAGGTATAAGAGGTCCGCCATTTTGATTTTCTTGCTCAAAATACTCATGAAGTTTTAACACTAACTGTCTCGATTGTGCTTTCAACACACGTCCTTTCGACATTTTCACGATCAATTAATATAAGTTTCACAAAAGTTTTTCCGAGGAATAAAGCTACTTAACTCAAGGTGTAACAGATGCGAGAGAACACTCAGCGAACGTAAATGCGTGTGACTATCACGGGCGTTTCGTTGAGAGTGACAGATCACGTCAAAATGGCGGCCGAGCGGAAGGTCTGTTGATGTTGCCAGTTGATGTATAATATATTTTTTATGATTTTAATAAATACACACGGATTAACATTTATTTTCAAAAAACTAAGGCAATATTAAATCAAAATGTTGATTTCTATATCTGTTATTAGTTTACGTAGGTTATCATTAATCGAATTACTTAGGTACGTAATTCGATTAATGATAGTAGGTACTATAATCGGAATGGTATCGCATACGAGAATCTTTAGGACATCACTAAATATGTAAATCGTCAATCTGTCAAAAGATGGTTAATATAATGGACAGTGTATAAGAGGGTTTGCTTGTGTCTAGATGTTACTGACGCTATGTAAATGTTCAAGACAATGAAACTTTGCCTCCTTCACACAAAATAAATCTCTTTTACAAATAAATATTATAAAAAATACACATATCGACTCATTTACGCGTAAACTGTTATGACAGTTTAAGAAATAAATACTTTTTCGATTGCAGGAACAGATTGGATTCAACGAAATATAACAAATAGAAAAAATATTGCACAATACAGTTCAAGACTGGAACCAACTGGGAGGCCGCATTGCGACCCCACTCACTGCCGCTTCTATGTTAAGGACTAAGTTATAACAGACTGTTCAATATTGCTTTTACTTTGATATTCTAAATTAGTTTACTCGATGTTTATAGCTTATGGACGTTCATTCTATATACGAGTATGTTTAGCAGTCATTAAATTTTTCACAATCAAGCTTACCTTGATGGTCGTGACCCTCATGTACAAAAACGTTAATGATATTGAGGTCACCTGTACGAATCTTTGAGATACTCAGAAGAATGACTGCCAAGAGCTGCTAGTATAAATTAAGGAAAGAAGAATACAGATAATTATTATAGTAAATTCTGAGCACTGTTTCTTGACAATCAAATTTATGTATATTAAGAAATAACAGGTATATTCTTTTATATGACTTATCAAGTCAGATTAGGAAAATATAAGGTTTCTCGTAGGTAATGGACACCCTGTTAAACTTGTCTCGCTAAACGCCGAGGTATATATGTTAAATTCATGTTCGGTTCGCGTTCTGTAAGTTTTATAAGGCCGGTGTCGTGAACATACATTGTACTGTAAGGCACGGTGTTACCAGTTTGCTATATTTTAAAAAAATATCTCGTGTTAGTTACAATAATGCTACAATTGCTAGGAAAAATTAAAAAAGTATTCTAATAATTTACATAAATATTTTTTTTTAAGAAGTGCCAGAAATTTACTGCAAAACGACTTACTAAATATATAACAATTCAGTATGTGAAATTATTATTTGAAATTTTAATATACATTTTACACATATGAAATTCTAACTTAATAGTTGTGACATTATTGTTGTGACCATGCGATATGTAATTTGAATTTCAATATATTTTGTAATTATTTTTTTTGACAAACGTTAACTATTTATTTTTCACTTCGAAATAATTTTTGATATTCTGTTTTGTTAGATTAATCAGCATTCAAATTATCCAGTGAATATACAAATGATAATAATTTAAAAGACTTAAACCAATTTATCATCACATTTAATAGCATAAATTGCAATAGTATTTTACTAGTTTTTTGAAATACTGAAATCGTAATAATTTAGTAATATCTTGAACTTACGTAAGTCGGGCTTAACGCAAAACACAGTTTTAAGTTATATATATGAAACTATGTTTTGTAGACCATTTGGAATTTTGATTAAGGTTTTCCGATAGACAAAATTCCTTCGTCAATCAATTTGTTATTATTATACATAACAATAACATAGTATGATTGACACACGCATTAGGGACGCGGTATCCTCTTTACGTTTAATAAAGACTACGTAAGTCTAGATATTTATGTATAAAAACATTTAGAGTAAGACAATATTATAATTATTTCAGAATTCATAATCAATTAAATCAGATCCTTTATAATAAAAGGAATTTGTGATAAATGCAATGACGTGTGAAATTAATACAAGGGTTTTTTTTATTAATCTATATTTACTCAATTTTTTGTAATTCTTGAAAATAGAATATTAGAATAATAATACATAGGTACTCAAAATTTTATACGTTTTAATTTTGTGTACGACTTTTTTTATGTCTAATTAAAAAGTATATTTCTTATTATCAGGATGCAAATATAACTAAAAGAATAGAGATAAAGGAACAATTAAATAATAATGGCATAACTATGTATTCCTAGTAGTTGTTAAGAACAAGTAAGATTTTTGACTGCTTTAGTGCGATTGTTTTTTTTTTTAAGTAAAGCGGCTTATGATATTTCGAAAAAGATGCAGAAATGTCGCCTAGCTTCAAGTGATTGTGATTTATCAATGAATAATTATGATTTATTGATGAATTTTTGTAATAACTTTTATTTTTTGTCAATTACTGGTAGTTTTTTTTATTCTATTAATTATTTAGTGCAGTCCGACTCGCGATTTAAAAAAGTCGTCAAATAATGAAATCTATCCCATTGTTATAGTTTCTCCAAACATTACAAATTATGATAGTGGGATAATTTAGCAAGCATGTGATTGTGCTAGTTAGAAACGTGGGAAGGAATGGCAGGTTATAAATCAGTAGCTATATCAAACTTTTAAAAATTGTGTATTGCTTGTTTTATTTGAATTATTTCTTATGATTAAAATTTTAAATCGCGCGCCGAAGGTATTTAATATGATCATGTAATCAGCGTAATAATATAAGAGGTAATCATTTCATATTTTATGTTAATATTAATTAGCCTGTTGCTTTTTATTTTGATTATGACAAATTCATTTAATGGTCTGATATATTGTTTTGTTTAATTATACCGAATTTAAAATTGAGCGTGCATTTTAAAATGATTTTAGGGAATGTTATTTAATTTTCAGAGGTATATTATTTATAAATTTTGTACTAGTGCATAATTTTTTATGTCAGTGCCTTAGAGTAAGATTTGGATTTAATAAATGGCCCTTTATAATTTTTACTAATTATACAGTACAAATTTATTTAATATCAAATGCGTGGGCTGCTCTGGTGACGTCATAGATTACTTTCGTTTTCTTACAGCCAAAAAAAGAGTACGAATGCTGTACGTGACAAATGTTCGCAAATGGTAAATAAAGATAAAAATAGTCAAAAAGTACCGAAAAATATTTTTTTAGACAGACTCATATACCAACAGGTGAATATTTTTATAAAGCATTGCCGTGTCAAATGTCCTGTAGCAGTAGAATTAATATAAATCTTTATAATTGTATAAAATATAAGGTAATTTATATGAGAATTCATATATTAGATAAAGACAAACACATTTCTATGATAATTTTTTGTTTTAATTCAGTCTAAAAACTTTTTACTGTGTCAGCTTAGTTAGTATATAAGCTATCTCTAAGTGGGTTTAATGTAATATCCCTAACCCGCTACCAATATGAATATTCGACAGGCGTGCAATATTTGATCATCATGAACGCAACTTTATCAATGGAATTTAATATCAAGATAAAATTATGTCACTCCAGCACTCAAATTCTTTACACACCAAAAAATATATCGATGCGTTCGTCTGTCAGGATATGTGGAAGACGGTTTCTATTATATTCGTATATTATTAATAATATTAGAATGGTATAGACGCAAATACGTATGGTATAAAAAATCTCAGAATAGATAAAAACTATGTCGTAAAATGAGAATCAGTTGTATAATATGTTGATTAAGAACAATCGCTTCTCTATTGATTTAAATATAAATTCGGTAAGTATTTTAGTTATAAAGAGGTCACTAATGAATTGACAAAATATATTGGTACATCTATATCTGAAATCAAAAAAAGATGGTAGTCTTGCCGAACAATATACTCAAGCATTTAAAAAAAGGGTTTTTTTCAATTTTTGAATAGTGAATTTTATGAATAAAATGAAACTATGCCCGCATATTAACTAAAGATGGCGTCAGCTTAATTTGTATCAATGTGTGTTTTTTTAATTGAATATATGTGAAGCATAGAGTTATTATGCTGCAGTAGAGGAGTTATAGGCAGACCTGTATTTGAGAGTGTCACAATAAATAATGAGAAGGAAGATTAGACTCTTATCCTTATCTTTATTTAATCAAACATGCACAGATAAATATTCATGGCACGGTATGAATTTAAAAGTACTTAGTACATTTTTAGTACACCTTCAAAATTAAATTTGCTCTAAACTTAATTTGATTTCTCTTGTAATATAACACATTCTGGGCTGGTTTCCCTATGCTAAGTATAATAACTATGATAGAGAGAGTGCTTACTTTATTATTATATTTCTTTATGATATGAATATTAATAATGTATTCGCAAAACATTCTGCTAGTGCCAAGTAAAATAGCGAACACGTCTTATCGAATTTAAAAAATTTCTGTAAGACAATTGAACAAAGTAATTTAAAAAAAGTATTTGTAAAAAAGTTTTAAAACTAAACACTTTCGTGACATTATAGTACCAATCACACGTCCCTATCAGCAACCACGGTTATTTACACAGAACGTAATATGCATAAAATGAAGATGGCTTTGCATTATACAGAGTGCGGGAAGTGGGTAAATGTCAACATCAATTGTGCTATCAGGGATGAAATCCCTAAGGAGCACTTTTCAAGTCGCTGTGATCGCCATTTCTGAACAAGTAGGAAAAAATAAATAAGTTTTATCCAAAAGCTTAATATATATTGCAATGTCTAAAGTATTTTAGTGAAGATAGGTTGATTACGCTTTCATTTACAAAGTCATTACACTTGGGAACAGGTGGACTTAAAAATAAAGATTAACGGAGTCGAATCCAATGTATCATCGACCTAATTCCAATGACTTGCTATTTTTTTTAATTTCATCTGTTTTGAATTTTTTTTAAATAGCGATCTAAACTGGCACCTATTGTTATTAATTAAGTCACTATAAGAAAGCAGTACAGCGCTATCTAGTGGGTGCTTATTACGGTAACGTTGCAGTGACATCTTCACGACGGCAGGTAAAACAGTATCCTCTCATTACTCTACGAAAATGAAGGAGTTTCTCATCTATATACTATATAATGTATTATCTAGATGTGCTATTCGCTGATTGATGTTTAAATTAAACTTTAAGATATTACATAAACATATAGTTTAAACCGTTTATTTTAGTTAAAAGTTTATGGTTTAATATATGGATACAATCCATGCAATAAATATCATATCTATGCAGGTTGTAGGGATTGTTGCCCAACGGTAGTCCACTATCACTAAATTATTGATAGATGGGGTCATGTAAATAGTATCGATAATGTCGATACTCGATAGTATCGATACTATTGAAAACTGATATACCTTTAACCCTCGTACGCACGGGCGTAAAAATTACGTCGCGTTAAAATTCCACAGTAGGCGTTATAAGAAGTTTCGTATGGTATATTCAGCTTAACGCCCTCGCCCTAACGACTAAAATGGAACACTGCGCGATAAAATACGTCGCGATTTAAATACGCTGTCGTGTGAACAGATACCTGGATACCCATTTGTTTCAATTCGGCGTAATTTTTACGTGCGATAAAAATCATCTCGTGCATCGAGGGTTTAGGAGTAATAGTATCGATACTATCGAAAACTGATGTACCTATAGGAGTAACAATATCGATAGTTTGACATACCATCGATAGTATTGATACTGTTTTTGATTTAATACAATGATTCCATCGATAGCATCGAAAGTACTTCATGAAAAATCGATAATATTATACATATTACACACGTACTAGTATCTATCCTATCGAAACTTGCCTCTAATCAATAGTATCAGTTAATTTGTGATGAGAATAGTATCGATATTCTTATTAGTTTTCAAGGTCATCTATCGATAGCGAAGCTGTCGATATTTGGGCAACTAGACTATCATAATCATCAAAGACATAGATTACTAATTAAAGACTACAGTTTACATCATAGAGCACATCATCATGTGTACATTAATCCTTGAATCGTATACGAAGTAAAACGTATATCAATTTTTTTCTGACTAAAAATTTTCTGTTATATTTTAATAATTAATTAGTATGATGTGGACAACCACAAAAAAATAACAGTTGCGCTATTTGAGAAATCCGTTTAAAATGTGTTGTTTGGCTACACAGTTTTCATCCAACAACGCATATCTTTTTTAAAAGACAAGAAATAAGAGGCTTAAAAAAAGTATTAAAAAAGAGAAAAATTGATATAATCATTTTTTTTAAATCGTTTTTAACTTTGAAGTAATCGAATATTGTAATAAAATATTCGATTATTTTTTGCATCCCTAAAGATCATCATGATCATAGACTATAATTTAGTACTCTATGATAACAATGTATTCTTATTTCTTTTTTATGGTTACTTTCACAGATTACTAACTAAACTTATAAAATATGTATTATATTATTATTCCATTTATAAACAAAAATGGCCACTGAAGCGGTTCTAAAAAATGTAGACAACGCTTGTGAAACAGCAGAAGAATTCACGAGAGTATTTTATAAACAAGTTGACAATAGCAGGCACCTTACTTCGAAATTATATCTTGACACAGGATTGTTGGTTTGGAATGGAAATGGTATAAATGGAAATGAAACAATCCAAAAGTTTTTGATGGATTTACCTGCGAGTAACCATGTCTTAAAAACTCTTGATGCTCAACCAATTCCAGAAAATTTAGTATCAAATAGACTAACATATCTCATCCAAGCATGCGGCGATGTTACATATAATAATGATAATGTAAAAACACCATTTCAACAGACATTCCTTGTGGTGGCAGTTGATGGTAAATGGAAAATTGCATCAGATTGTTTTAGATTACAAGTGCCATATAATAATTAATTTATGGTAAGAGAATCATGTAAGATTACGTACACTGATATAATTAATAAAAATATTTTTTGTATAATACTTTTTATTTGGTCATGTTATAAAAATAACTATGTATTTATACTGTTAACGGACATATGCAATAAAGCCTAATAGATTAATAAATTAAATATATGATGGTTTTTTTTATAACTATAACTTTGAGTAACTTCCCAAGTAGTAATTACAATTAGAACAATAGTGATCTGCTTTTTTAAAAGTAGTAAAAGCATAAGGAATTGTAGCAAGACAACAGATCAAGCACCACCTGAAAATATTTAAATTGATCAAGAACCGATCATCTAGGTAATAATATTAGGCAATAAGGTAATAACAGTAATTATCAATTTGATACTTACATTGTCAGACCACATATAAAACCAGCAAGCATATGTGTTTTATGTGAATTAACAAACTGGACTGTTGTAAGTGTTCGTTTATGACAACTTGGACAATTTAAGTAAACTGGTACATCTCTCAATGATTGTTGAACAATTATTGTTTGATGAATTACAGGTCGGTCAATAACTGGAGCTTGAACAATAGTTGTATCTGTAATTGTATAAGGTGGTGGTGGTTCACGATTATTCTGAATTGATTCCATGGTTATACCAATTTGCACCATTTAAATATCTTTTGGGTATATTCTCCCATCAATTAACCATTTTACATTGCTTTTCTTGCACTTTAAATTTGATATTTTGTAGTTTCACAACTATGTACTATTGCTTAGGAATACTTCAAGTAAAACTGTTTATCTGATAATAATTTCAGTTATCTTATCAGGATGGGTAACCAAATGTTTGATAAAATATAATAACATGTTGATGTTTTATTGAATTTAGGGACTAGAAATAAAACAAAGACTTTTTGCTTATTTTTTATTTGCAATAAATATTAAATGTAAGTAATGTCTTAAATAATAAATCGTTGTGAATAAGAGATGAATAGTATCAATTCAATTAATTAAAAAAAATTGTGCATTTGTAGATTATATTGCACAATTTTTTGAATAATATGTAAACTTTTAGAAGTGATTAATATCAGAAATGTACAATTTTAAATTAATTGGAAAGTTAATGACTAATTTTTTAAGTGATATGATAATCAATAATATGAGTGCTATCATAATGTCATGGAATTACTGTCAAGTGTTGTTTTGCATTTATAAAACTATAATATTTTATGAATTTTGAGTACATAATTTATTGTATATAGTATTATTAACTTACATTAAAATTTAAAATACACAGATTAATAACAGAAAATCTCATCAAAATATTAGATGATACTTAAAATAAATTATGTAGGTTTTTTTAGACAATGCATGGTTTTATCTGATTTTCTTGTAAAAACTAAAAAACCACAAAGTAAAATTTATACCATAGATACATGCTTAAAAAAAATTCATTACAAGTTACAAGTGATAAATATTTTTAGTATTATATAATTAGGCCTAATATTGATTACTATTCTCAGTGTTATACGTGCAGCTCATAAATAAAATATTGTATGAAATATTTTTTAACAGCTACACAAAACTGTAATGAATCCTATGACTCATATGTTCTTATAATGAATGGAATAATTGTATTTAACCATTAGCACTTTTGTTAAGAGTTCATAAGCAGTCTTTAAGAGTAGGGCTAAATGAAGACTAAATGAAGATCGGCCATATAGATCCACATTTGTTACAGTAGCATTACAAATTAACCTCATACTTTAATGTTGCTTTATTAGTGTAAATGTGAATTTACAGATATTAGATATCTTTAAAGAATACATTTTTATATAAATTGCATTATCCTAAGAATAAAGTTATATTTCCTTTATACATAGCACTTGTGATATATTCTTTAAATGGGGCGAAATAACAAAACAGCTTTTATTGAATTTTTTTTGAAGTGCCAATAATTAAATTGGAATGTTTGTATAGACTACTAAAATACAATTATCATTTCAATGGTTAAGTATGTATTAACACATTTTCACGAATTAAAATAAATGTATTTGATTCAGCTACAATTTTTTTATATAAAGTTTGTTTTGTATGAGTACAAAAATAGTATATTATTTATAATAGTCTAAGTATTAAAATAAAACTATATAATTATATCAAAACAATTCCATAAATATATATAGATAAGAGTTTACATATCACACAACCATAAAATGATGGCATTACAATATACTATACAAATAATAAATCCTGCATTACTGATTTTTTGCTTAATAAGTAACTTCGTCAATGTATATCGAAAATGGCACCAGCTTATTGGAATTAGCAAATTTGAATTAACAAACTTTCAGAGTTCAGCTCAATTTAAATACTAATGTGAATAAAAATATGATTTTAAAAATATGTAATAATATTGTCATATTTTTTTCATGGTATTATTATATAAAAAACTATCACCTTAGAGTATGGAATATATGTTTTTAATTTTTATTATAAAATTTAAGGAATTTTTATCATATTCAAATGATACAACTAACATTTATTACTTTTGCCAATAAATGAGCTGCAATTTGGGCAATAATGTTCAGCATCCTTGAATGAATCAAAGCAATATGGTATAAGTCCAAGACAGCACAATGAGCACACCCTGAAAAGAATAAAAATTTTAAGTTTTTTATTAAAATAATGAAATTTTACTGTGATGCAATAAAATATAACTTTTTTCAACCACTTTATATATATGCAAAAACTTCACTGCAGACACATTGATGAAATAGACACCACTAAACAATCAGGATACTCACAAGTTCTCATAAAATATCATTTAACTTTTTTAGTAATTGATATCAAGTCCTTTTTACTCCAATCCATTTCATAATATGCTTTAGCATTTTCCCAATATTATAGTGTGCATTAATGGCACTTTTTAAATTCTAACTTTTATAAGTTAATAAATAACAATACTCATAGAATAAAAAATGACAAAAATGGGCTCAGAACATATAAATTGTGTCCAATACAAGTTATCTTTTTCTTCAAATGTATAGTTTGGATGGTATTAAAAAACACCAACAACATTACTTCACAAATTAACAACAAAATTTTCTATAAACAATTTGTTGGATCTTCAAGCCTGTGTTTATTTGTATTTAAGTATGTATGTAAAAAAAATTATGTATATATTTACCAGTTGTCTTTCACCCATAATACAAATATTAAGTTACTTGCTTTGGGGACAGATGACTGTGTGTGTAAGTATCCTATAGGTATATTTATATATTTTAAGAAATCATATAAACTACTTACATTGTTATCACACAAATTGATCCAGCTACCAGGTGAGTGTGCCATGCAGTTGTGTATGTTACTCTAGTGGTAACAACTTTGCCACAGTTATAACAAGTGACAGTTGTAGGTTCGCTACCTACTGCAGGTGGCAGTACTACACCTACAGGCACAGATATCCCTGGAACTTGGGGGACATCGCCAGCTTGTGTTGCATTCGTCGAAATCGGATGTGGGTACACCCCTGGTGCAGTGAACTGTTTGGGTTGTTGATAAACACCATCAGCAGGAGGAAAGGGTTCTCCTGGGGCCACAAAACCATATTGAGGATTACCTACGACAGCGGAATAAGGTGGCGGAAGATCGGTTGGATTACACGGAGGACCACTTGAGGTATTGGGAGGATAATTTGTGGCCATATTAAAACGATTCTAAATCACTTTTTTACTGGTAAAAAGTAGCACAACGATTAATATTTTAGAAAAAAACAGATTGTTTTAGATATTAATAAATTGCGAAGTTGTGAATATGAAAAACAAAAAACTAACAATAGGTCACCAAGCTCGAAATATTACAGATAAGATAATTCGCTGACGTCAGATATCAGCTGACACTAATCTATGGCTGACATCTAATTTTTTATTTATGCAATTTATAGCCTGGAATCTAGTTTTTTTCAAGCCTAACAACATATTAAGCTAACAACTTTCGTGACAGTATAAGTAGACAAAAAAGACTTATTTTAGATAATATATAGTACACAACCAAAAATAATAATCTAATTCATATCTATATATACAATATTAAAATAAACTTGTATAGGACTTATATTAACACAAACACGGTCGTCCATCCTCAAATATACCGTTAGAAGGCCGAAAAAAAATATTTCCAGAATTTTTACTGAGAAAACTTTTAAATTTATTGATATAAAAATTTGTACACATATTAAAGTATCTTTTTACTGTATTTTAAGAGTTAGTATTAGTAAAAATATTAATTTGTCTCCGGGAGCTCCTCTCAAAAAAGACGTTTTAGCGGTGACCACTATATCTCTGAACTGGATCCTCTGAAATTAAAAAACCAAACAGATTTCGTTCAAGTAATGTTAAAACTAGTAATTAATCGAAGGAATAAGCAAAATAATTTTTTTTTATAAAATAGCGGTTTCTCAAAAAAAGTCTATGTTTGACCCCGATTTCGATCTTAAATTGTTTATAAAAATCTATATATTTATCGGTGAGAAAAAATCTTCGATTAATGACTAAAGAATATATTTAAGAAGCAGTTAAGGTGCCGTAATCCACGGAATCCGCTGAGGAAGCAAGCTGCAAGACAATGGGCTTCGCGGAATCCCAACCGGGTTACGGAATGCAACATGAATTTTACTTAAAATTATAACTACTCATAATTCTGTCTTCAGTCAAGAAAGTCCTGTCTTTTTTTCATTTAACTATTTAAATATTGTAATATTAAATAAAATTATCTTTTTAAAAAGACTTTCTATCGCCGCCATATCATAACTGGCGCAGTCGTGGCGAATTGTGACAATGGGTTAATCAAATTCTTGACCAACTCTGAGTACTCTCGCTATCCAAGTTCCTCTGTTATATTTAGTGTATTTAGTGTATTTTAAAAGTGTTTCTGTCTAAAGGCTAATATCGCATTATTAGACATATTGATTCACTTAAGACGATATTTCGTCATAACTTTAAATAAAATATTCGTATATTAAATCTATCGAATATAAAGATAATTTTAAGTTACTAATTTTAAAAGTGTTTCTGTCTAAAGGCTAATTTCGCATTATTAGACATATTGATTCACTCAAGACGATATTTCGTCATAATTTTAAATCTAATATTCGTATATTAAATCTATTGAATATAAAAATAATTGTAAGTTACAAATTTTAAAAGTGTTTCTGTTTAATGGCTAATTCGCATTATTAGGCATATTGATTCACTCAAGACGATATTGCGTCATAGTTTTAAATTACATATTCGTATATAAAATCTATCGAATATAAATATAATTTAAAGGTATTAAATATACATATATTAATTAATTAAATTAAACTATATAAATGGCTTTTCAAAATTGCGATGTTTCTGGTTATAAATTAATAGCAGATTTTATGCCACATTACGATGGGAACGTAAAACGATTAAATTAATACATAAGAGAGGTAGAAAATATTATGAGCGTTTTAGACGAGTCCGCTAAGACTCAACCGGCAACAGTTTGTTTAATAAAAAGTAGACTTAGTGGTGCCGCTATAGACGCGATAGCTTATGAAGAGTGTCTCGACTCAAGGGAGCATATTAAAGTAGCCCTCATACGTAGACTACGAGAATCCCGTAACGAAATTCAAGTTATACAAGAACTAAGTAGGACGCGTAGAAATAGGCAGGAGGACGCCGAGTCATTCGGTAAGCGACTCAGAGAAATATTAGATACTTTGTTCTCCGTAGGCACGCACACAAATAAAGCTTATTATGAAAGCATGGTAATAGAACAATATATAAATAATTTAGAATTTCAAGTATCGATAGGCGTAAGAATAGCGCAACCCGCGACGCTAGAAACAGCTATTTTTGCGGCTAGGCAGGAAGAGACAAGAATTGCATATAATAAGACGTTTAATAATTTTAATAATCCTTTAACTTCTCAAGCAAGGTTAAAAGAGCCAATTAGAACCTTTAACCAACAAAAACATAATTCATTTAAATTTAATAACCCACAATACCAGTCACCAAACCCGTCATATACACCTCGTCAAAATAACTGGACCCCCGAACAACGACAAAAGTGGATTCAATCTATGTTACCGTGGAAGAACCGCCCACAATCAGGCAATTATAGACCCCCTTTAGGTAACTTTAGAAACAACATCCCCCAACAACAACAGGTGAACCCACCCAAAAAGGTTTCCGACGTAACTATGAGGTCTATCACAGCCGTTGAGGAGCTGTTCTACTCAGGTGGACCCTCAACAAGTGAACCGGCCTATTACGAGGAAGAACCCGAACCGTGCTACGAATACAAGGTCAGTACTAATACTTTGATAATGATATCCCTAACGATCAGGAATTTCAATGTGAACCAGAAGAAGGTCAAATTCAGTAGGATTTTCCCCCTGGCTCGAACACAGAGTACCCGACGTAGTAAAGCTCAACCACTATAAAGACCACCTTCCGTATATCGAACTACCAGAATTTCAAGGCAAATTCCTAATAGATACTGGCGCATCACGCTCTATGATATCGCCTAGCGTTATAATTGATACCATATTCGAGGAACTCATTGAATATGAACCATTCGTGGTTAAGACAGCACATGCTGTCACGCGTAACGATCAAGTAGCTTATTTACCCCTTCCCCCGGCATTTAATAGTGACATTATTCATAAATTCCTTCTTTTCGACTTTGACCCTAAGTATAAAGGACTTATAGGACTGGACTTATTACAAGCGTTATCGTGTAACATTAATATAAAAAATGAGATCTTATGTACAGCTGACGCAGAGATACCTATTTACTTTGACTATTCTAGTAAGAATCTTAAGATTGAACCAAGGTGCGAAAAAATTATAACAGTTAAGACTAACTATACAGACGGATATTATATACATGACGACTTTATGTGGTTCAATGGCGTAAAATCCCCCGCAGCTATTGTAGAAGTAAAGAAAGGTAAATTCAATACTTCAGTAATTAATTTTAATTTTGACAAAAGAATCATATCTAACTCGCAGACTATTAACAACCCTATAGAGACCCCGTAGAAAAATGCAATTTAAATTCAATACAAATAAATTCCGAGATTGAATCCGAATTATGTAATAACTTAAATAAGATAAATACCGACCATATGAATGAAGAGGAATCTCGTGAGATAACGAAGATCTGTTTTCAGTACAGAGATATCTTTTACTCTGAAAATATTCCTCTTTCTTTCACTCACGCGGTGAAACATCAACTAAGACTGACTGATCAGACTTCAATATTTGTACGAAATTATAGACAACCCCCACAAAAACGTAAAGATTGATTGATATGAAGTATTGATTCTGTAGCAGTTAACTTAGATGACAATAATGACGAGAACTTGATAAATCAGATATTCGAAAACGTCCAATCAGAGACAGAACCCCCATCTGAAAGAGTAGAGAGACAAGCAACCCCATCTAACGAAAATAATGACAACCCTAATAACGATAATCTACCCCAAACAAACACGCAACTCCCTACAATACAATCGGAATCGGATACTATGAGTGTCGTGACATTTGACCCCGATAATCTAGTTTCGACTAACCATACTCAATTTGATAATGAAAACAGAGGTATACTAATTTTATCAGATGCAATAGATCGACACCTTAAACAATTTCATATAAAATCAACCCCTGGCTCAACTTATAGAGTAGATAATAGATCGACAACCTCACGAACGACTATTAAAGACGTGTTTATCCCAGTAAACAATACGGAAAAGGAAATAATTCAATTTCTTAAAGAGCATACCATTGCTGATAGAGTATTCTATTGTTATTTCCATGACGAAGATTTATATCTAGCATTTTCTAGGGATATACCCTAGAAAATGCTAGATATAAATCTTCGTATTTAATAATAGAGGCCCTAAACTATTCAGATGCACTTCGCGCGTTACTCTCGTTGAAAATAAGTCAGAACAACAGGAAGTATTAAGAAAATATCATGAAGGTAAAACAATGCATCGTGGTATTCAGGAGACGTATAAACAGATTCATAGAAATTATCATTGGTCTAGTATGCTATTAACTATTCAAGCTTTTATAAATCAATGTACAGTTTGTTTACAGGCTAAATATGAGCGAAATCCACTTAGACCCCCATTAGCTTTAACTGAAACCCCCACTAAACCTATGCAACATCTATTTATGGATTTATATTCCACAGGTGGAGCTACCTTCCTTACTATCATAGATAATTTTTCAAAGTACGCTCAGGCAGTCCCACTAAACGCAACTAGTAGCGTACACATTGCTGAAGCATTATTTAACATCTTTTCAATATTAGGAACACCCCTGAAAATAACTACAGACTCTACCTCTAAATTTGACAACGAAGTTATAAAGGAAATGTGTGCTTTACATGATATTAACATTCACTTTACAACCCCATATAACCCGAACTCTAACTCACCAATAGAGCGTTTCCATTCAACTATTGCAGAGATAATTAGGATACAGAGAATGACTAATAAAGACGATCCTATTCAATTAATTATGAAGTTTTCTGTAATCGCGTATAATAATTCTATACACTCCACAACAGACTACACACCCCATGAATTATTATTTGGACATACGGCTTCTAGGAATCCCTTAGAACTACATTACACTAAACAGTTTTATCAGGACTACGTGATTAAGCACCGAACGAACGCCGAAGCTATACAAGAATGTGTTGCTGCACATATGTCTAAGAATAGAGAACAAATTATCGCAAAACGCAACCAGGCAGCTGAAGCAGTTACTTTTAAGGTAGGTGAAACAGTTTATAAGCAGGTGGCGAAGACAGCGAGGAATGATAAGACCAAACCAGTATTTAAAGGACCCTACAAAATTATACATTTACATCCTAATCGTATAGCTGAGATTATAGGCAACAACCCTAACTCTAAATCAATTAGAGTACATTTCAAACTCCTACGAAGACCACATATTGTTCCAGGACCCTCGTCTTCGGAGCCCTCGTGTTCCAGACAAGATCCAAACTTACCTTTGAACCCGTAGATAATGTTAATGAATCCTTTTATTGCGACAAGGTTTTGTTATAAAACAAATTGATTCCTTGAACCTAGCTTGTGTTTATAATGTTACGCAATTGCATTTAGTTTCAATCGAACGAATGTCATTATATGCAAGTACTAAAGCAGCCGAAAACAACACTGCTTCGCAGGATCTACATAGGACATATAGAGATCAGATAGAACATAACTTAGATTTAATTAATAAGAAAATCATTTTTATTGCACCTAGGAAAAGAGTAAGACGTGGAATTATTAACGGTTTAGGCTCAGTAGTTAAGTTAATAACAGGTAATTTAGATAATGAAGACGCGATTCGTTTCGAAAGCGAAATAAATAAATTACGTAACTCAGTAGTTAAAATCCAAAAATTCCAGAAACAAACCCTTTATTTGGCGGAAAATAATATTAATGAATTTTCTATTCAGTTGAATAAAATAAATAATAATCAAAATAGATTGGTTTCCATTTTACAAAATATTACTATTAGCTCAAATACAACTATGAATCAATTGCACTTTTTAGAGATATACGTTCAAATAAGTTTTAGTTTACAAATAATTTTAGACAAGTTAATGATACTAGAAGATGCGATGACGTTCTCGCAATTAGGTATAATGCACCCTAGTATTATAAGTCCCCGTAATTTACTATCAGAATTTAATATTATGCAAAGACTTTATCCCTTAAGGACTGTAGCAGATATAAGTATTGATAATATTCATAAAATAGAAAAGTCTATTAATGTAAAGGACTACAGCACAGATAACTTTTTAACATTTATATTAGAAATCCCATCCATTTATCATAAGATATATGATTATATACATTTATATTCCCTTCCAAATAAAGAAAACCTAGCCATTATTCCTAAATCCAAGTTCCTTGCACTTGGAAGCTACGAGTATGCTTACCTAGACGAAGAGTGCAAGAAGATATCAGAAGACACTCGACTCTGCAAATCTCTCAATACTAAAATCACAGAGAATTCAGACGATTGTATCATATCCCTTATCAAACATCAAAATGGAAACTGTACCCGCGCTAAGATGAATCTAAAACAAGGAATTATCCAGAAAATCCGAGAAAACACATGGTTGGTGATAACGACAGAACCGGAAGTGATAAGAACGCAATGCGGAAGTAAAACCGAATATAGAAGAGCATCAGCCATATTTCTTATAACCATCACGGAAAACTGCAACGTAACCGTCATGAACGGGACCCTAGACTCGCACAGTAGCACCGTCACTGTGAACGAGATTGTCCCACTACCGAATGAGAAAATCTTAGATCAAGAGGCAGTGCACTACGAACTACACATGGACGACGTTTCGCTAGATAACATCCACGAGCTTCTGAACAAAATAGAAGATGTTGATGAAATAGATTATAGTCCCTGGATTAATAAGATGGCTATTCCCAGTTGGTCAACCTTACTTCTATATGTTCTAATCATAGCCTTTGCAGTATGGAAGTTCTGTCCACACAAGAGTCCCCCTAAGGACAGAAAGCGCGAGGACGCTCCTGAAAGCTGCAAGACAATGGGCTTCGCGGAATCCCAACCGGGTTACGGAATGCAACATGAATTTTACTTAAAATTATAACTACTCATAATTCTGTCTTCAGTCAAGAAAGTCCTGTCTTTTTTTCATTTAATTATTTAAATATTGTGATATTAAATAAAATTATCTTTTTTAAAAAGACTTTTTATCGCCGCCATATCATAACTAAGCTCGTGATAAAATTTGAAACTAATCGGTTAAGCCATTTTCGAGTAATGTTGGTCACCGCCTTTGAAAACACCATTTTGAGAAAAACGCGTTCAAAGTTTGAAAAGCACTTTACATGGGATTTTATTTTATTTTTTAACTTACATGGATGGAGTCGTATATTCCAGGACAATATAACACACCCTCCCCTGCTTCGGCAGCTTTTAATAACTCGAGCTGATGTTGTCTCAGAGCCATTTTTCCATCTCGGGTGCTCTTATGCGATCTGAGATCGAAAATTTTTACACGCTACTCACCTTCTTTTTCGGCATATGAATGCGTCATGGGCCCTAGTATAATTCCTATTGCCTTCATATAATACAAAAGTGATGCCATTCCTTCATTAAACATGCTAGCAGCTATTTTCACAGTTTTCGAACCGGCTGGAACAATTTTGGGAGAGATTTTCCAAATCAGTTAGAAGAGAGTTTCCAATCAGTACCTCTCATTGTTGTTTTGGTTAAAACCACCTTCACATCTTTCTAATAAATTCTCACTGCTGAGATTTGTATAAATCGGAAATATAGCCTCAGCAATATCTTCTGGTAATGGCTTAGTTGCACCATGAGCCTGGTCCGTCGGGGCACTTACCATGTTGAGGTTTTTCGTGAGCTGAACAATAATGATACATTTAGCCCAGATAGCATTATACATTATTTAAAAGGAACCACAATTTCTCCGTATTGCTAAGCCATACGAGAAGACTTCATTTTCACGAAAAAATTACAGAGCAAAATATGGACGACATCACAAGTTTACTGCGAATTTTAAGCCAAGCTTAACCCCTAATACTTGTGTTATGAGTGACGGACAACTGGTAGATATACTACAAATATAATTTTAAATACATACTTAAATACGAATATACACCCAGGTTCGAAGAACCAACAAATTGTTTATAGAAAATGTTGGCCCTCGGTGGGAATCATACCCGCGACCCTCGGTGCTGAAGGCAGGGTCACTACCCACTGCGCCAACGGGCCAGTCTTGTTAAAAAATATTTTTGAATTTTAAACTTTACTGCTGGGTGGGAAAATTTCTCATATTGAGAAGAGTCAACAGGGCCTCAATCAGTGTTGCCAACCCCAAGAAACTTAAAAACAGCAGATCACCAATTAAAACAGTAGAAATCAATAGATGAATTTAAAAAGGTTGATATCATACTATCAAAGGATAGATTGACCCAAAGGGGTCAATATTGATGTTATTTGGAACGATTCAAGTTTATATACCGGGCTAACATAAAGTAACAGCCCGTTGTTATGCCCACTGCTGGGCTAAGGCCTCCTCTCTCCGTTTTTGGAGAGAAGGATTGGAGCTAAGACCTACCACGCTGCTCCAATGCGGATTGGTAGGTTACACATATCCCTAGAATTCTCTAGAGATATGCAGGTTTCCTCACGATGTTTTCCTTCACCGAAAAGCGTGTGATAAATTGCAATTATCAATTAGACACATAAGTTTTAATAGAAAAACTCATTGGTGCCTGCCCGGGTTTGAACTCGTGTTCCCCTCGAAAGAGTCGCACGGTCTCACCGCTGGGCTATCACTAACATATAACATAAAAAATCGCGCTTATTAAAATATTTAAAAATGGATGGAATATAGACTAGTTAATTGGGGAAGCTAGATGAATAGTTGTTTACGCACAATTATTTTTTATATATTCTCAATAGTAAGTTTTCTCTATAGACCTCTTTCAAGTAATTATTCGAAAATGCTGTAAGGGCAAAGCTAAAATTCACAGTGCTATTTTAATATAGGCTAGTATACCAAAACCTACAAAGGCATGTGCTATTATATACTATATTATGTGCTTTACACGTTACATTGTTTATTGTTGAATTTTTAATGAATGTCATTAAACAGTATGCCATCGCAAATAGTATGAGTAAAATATGGTAAATGACTTATATGAAATGAGATTGGAAAGCGACTAAGATTGATTATTAAGGCACTTCCATAACTATGGCCGATCCGGATGCATATCATTACACTCTTTGAACTTTGTTGCAAAGATATGATCCGGAACGAAGTATGAAAGATAAATTTTTAAGATTCTCATATTGCTTATACATAACAACCTGTTAAATAACAGCCTGGTTAGAGTGGGCGGTGGTTAAGTAACTGCAGTGACTTCGGCTTCATCGCCGTCAGTAGAGATTGGAGCAAAACGCGCGCGCTTGTTGTCGAAAATTTTGCTGTCTATATTTTTACGTGGTTACGAAGTTTTATAATCCAAGTTCTTGTAAAAAAAATTAAGTGGATATAATTTTTGCTGTGAAGCAAAGGAAAAGGCATCAAGTGTGTGTTTATTTATTTACGATTGAAATTATGTAATTGGTGACCAACCTAAATTCTTCTGTTTCCTTTACTTTCTTTACTTTGACGATGTAATAGCAATATAGTGTCAATATTTTATTTGTAAACATTATAGTACAATTCATAAATAATAATTTGAATATGTTGAATATTGATTTTGAGAATTTTAATAATTTAAATTCTGAAAAAAAAAGTTAATTAAATATCCAATCACAATAATTTTTGATATTAAACTATTTTTATTAGTTCGCGATATTAATCTATACTTGGCAATGCGATTGCCACAAAAATGTTGCTTGGAGTCTTTTAAAAATTAATAGCGTACAAATAGTGTACAGGTATACTTTACGTTTTTTTTTAAATTCTGACTACCTCCATCATATGTGGACGGAGCTTATGTTTGGCTTTCATACTAGTTCTCGCTATTATTCACACTTTCATTCTTCATACCAATTCTTTCTAGCATATTTCATCTTTCACACATTATTGGGTGGGATTACCAACTAACTATATGTATTTATCTAACTATTTTTTATTGCTTTATTTTTATAAGGGGTAATAAATTTTACACGCTAGTTTATAATACATTATATAATTATCTTATACATTATATTATATACATATTAGTTCAATATTGCTACTTTACGGAGTTACAATAGGCTGCCTATAAAAAGTTAATAAGTTTAAAAAAAAATAGAAGTCTGAAAGTTGCATCCATTATAGAAAAGATAGGAAATACGAGATTAAGTTGCTATGGTCATATAATGAGGACGTATGAGAATCATATAACCTTAAAAGATTTTTATATATGAATGTGGATAACAATATGACTTCAGGGAGGCCGAAAAAAAGATAGATGGATTGTTTGAAGAATGATAGGCATATAAAAGAAGTAGCACCAGACTTGACGAATGATAGAGGGGAATGGAAAATGAAGATATATTGTGCCGACCCCAATAAGAGTGTGATAAGGGATTAGAAATTAATGATACTATATCTTATATGTATGGATATTATACAATATAATAATAAATATACATATATGGGATACTATGGGGGCATGGTTCAGAACATTTTATATAAAGTTCAAAAGCCTGTATGTAATTATTGACTGAATCGGCTTTTATTTCGAAGTACATTCTTTGAAGGTCTATTGCAGACCTTAGTCATATTTATATACGTCAAATTCGAATAATGAATATTCCTATATATAATTATATAATTTTACATATAAATTGAATAGGGCATCCAAATTAGCTTATTGTTATAACGCTTTTCTATATTATAGTTATAATTTATATTACAATATATTCATTAAACTTACTTAAAAACTCTGTAAGCCTTAAACTGGGAAGTTTGACATGAAAACAATATTGTAGCACGGAAATAAATCTGCTCTCCCTTTCAAATCTTACGTAATATAAGCATGTATACAAATGCAAGCTACACGCAGACCAAAAAGAATAGTCAGCAGGAAAACAAGTTCGAATGTCCTTTTTTATAATTGAGTATATTTATTTCTTTATTTGTATATGCTACAATACTATTAACAAAGTTATAATTGTTAGTCATTTTAGATTTTTGGAACCGATAAGTGAAAGGTAAACTTAACTTGCGTTTTATAGAAATGAGATGGATAACTATGTATGTAATAGCCAAGGTGTAGCCGCAGCGTGGTGGCACCCTTAGAACATAAAAATAGCATTAATAGGTCATTTATGTTCTATCGATACTTTTAGAAGTCAGTAAAATTAAAACATGAAATTATTCAGTTTATTTATATAAAAAATTGCCACATTTAACTACAACATGCTTAAAATACGAAATTAGTTCATAAGGGGAAGTCTGAAAGTAGTGTTCATTATAGAAAAGTGGAGAAGTGCACTATTAAGATAGTATGGAAATTTAATGTGGAGGGATGAAAATCATATTACCAAAGAAGTCTTAATTATGAATGTGGATGAATATGTGACTGGAGAGAAGCCGAAAAAAATGGATGGATTGTTTTAAAATTGATACACATATAAAATGAGTAGGAGCACTAGAGTTGACGAATGATAGAAGAAAATGGAAGATAAAGACGTGACCCACCCCACACAGAGTGGGATAAGGGTAAGAGAATGATGATAGCCGTAATCTACTAATGTAATTTATTTTATAGTCTAAAATATTTTTTCAACAATATAAAATAATTCTGATAATAACTTACCTAATAAAATAATACAAATGAAATGTACACAATAATAAACCTAAAGATATTATACTTTTTTATTTATTATTATATAATTAGAATCTTTTTTACTTTACTTTTAATTATAATCTTAAGCCTAAGAATAAAATTTAAGCATATTTAGAATAGTAGTCTTATATGTTGGAGGCATATTGTTAATTTCAACGTGTATCTTAAAATACACAAAAAGCTCTGATATCAGATTCAACTAAATTTTGCAAAGCTTACCTTTTGTAGCTGACTATCTAGCTATAAAATCTATAGTCGAATAACATATTTGATATCTTGTATCAAAAGTTTCAGGTCCTGAAACTATCGAATAAACGAAATTTTATGAAGTTTGTACCTTTAGAAATAACCATGTTTTGCATACGATTGATACCGTAACTATCATTATTTGTGGCCACTTTGTTATAGACACTGTAAGAAACATTTAAAAAAACTGTTTAAAAGCTAACATGTGTATTCGGTGGTCGTGCAGTGTGTTCATTGCCTTATGCGTTTTGCTGCGATGCGATGCGTTACCGCCCGCGGCACTTGGCGACGTCGTAGCTAATGCGGCTAGCAGTCTTAACTCAATGAAGGTAAGTTCATTATCTATATGAATCTCTATTTTCATTGGTCACCAGATCATGTCACTCCACGACAAAATTGCAAAGCCCTCGTGTCATGACTATCTCCTGAATATGCTTCGGTTGCGGGGCAAAATGATTGTTGAGTTTGTAATAGTGAACGTGTGTAGTGTGGTGGTGGTAGTGGTGGTGGATGCATGTGTTTTTACGACTTCTGCATCTATCAGGTATGAAAACGAATAGTCCACTCTACATTTAGTATTATATATATTTTCTAGTTGAAATATGAATTAGAAATCAACAACTGAGAAAATGCCCCAATGCTAAATAACTACCATTAAAACCCTATCGTTTATCTTAATTTACATGATTCTGGTTTTTGTATGCCGATTCGATTCTCATACGTGCAGTGTGATCATTACATCTATCTATTGTCCGAAACATTTTTAGGCAAGCATTGAGACGTGGCATTTAGGCTGTGATGCAAAATTTTATACACGAACTTGTGATGTGTAACTAAACCATTGCATCATCCTTTTATTTCTCTGTGATTAAAGAGCTAGCAATCAATACATAAGTGTTGTTTTAACAAGTACTTTCAAACAGTCAAGGAGAAAATCAAGATTCAAGAAGCTCCCTTTAATTCGGAATGTTGGACTATTAAACATTTTCAATTTACATAATCAATCTGAAAGAATTTTCAAATCTAAGCCTTTTTTCATTTATATATTCTTCAAATTTGTAATATGCTTTACACATATATAGGTATACAAATTACAATATTACAATATGCGTAATCCTTGTACTTTAACTTTATATAGGCAATTCTAATATCTTTGCATAATTTTATTAATATTACTTTAAACTGTTAAAAGGCAAAGCTTCATGCACAACTGAGACAAACATATTGCCTGTCCCATGTACTGTGAAACTGTACTTGAAAGAGATCCCTTGTTAAAATTAGAATAGTTATAAATGTGTATCTAATAATATATTAGTCATTTTATCGCCCATGCGAATATTAATAGTATTTTAACAATTGTACGAGGGTTTTGTTTGTATTTCAAAGCCTAGCTAGTTAGTAATCGCTAAGCAATCGATAATCTAGCAGCGCTACTTTTAGCTTTTAACTTTTCTTATCAAAGTATAATCTTGCAGCTTAACACAACTGCACTTTACATATTTGCATGCAGGAATTCTATATTTTGTTGCAGGTCACGGCAACTTCCAATAAAATGTTATTTTTTTTAATTTTATCTCTTAAACATAGGTTTATGTATAGATATAACTGGATTTATACATGCAACATCTTTAAAAAAAACGCAATTTACCGAACGCGAAGAGTTTGTAAACGTCGCTGTTTCTTTTAACTTTGAAAACTTCTCAGTAAATAAAGATACGACTACTTGTTTTTTTTTAGATTTTGCAATAAAAAAAAATATTAGGTACTTTTTCAAGATTTGGGACAATTAATGTTTAAGCAATAAATAAATAAAAATACCGAGGTGTCGTAAAAGGCGACTAAGTTAAGTTGACGTCAGGCAGGCGGCCGGTCGTAAAATACGTAGCCAAATCATATGACAACATGTTTGTAACATGTTGTGCCGACCCCACTTAGAGTGGGATAAGGGCAGGAGACTGAATGATGAGTGTTTAAGCAATAAAACTCGAGATAAACTCGATTAATCTCTATCCAGTAGTTTTAGCAGACGTGCTGAGTGGTGAAACAAAATCTCAAATATCTCTGAAATTTTTTTAATCAAAATTTATAGAAAGTTTGTAAACAATAGTGGTGACAATTTCATTTTATTGTTGCCAACTAACTAAACTAACTAACGTACAGCATATGACATCAAATAAGCAAGTGTATACATGCTAAATAAGTTAAAATCGCTAACACGATTACACGTAGGCTTTTGTAATACTTTATTTGTTATTATTTTAAATGCGGTAACAAATTACGTGAGTAGTATTGCGTAATAAAAAACCAGTTCGTTATTCTTGAATCAAAACAGATGCTTTGAACTGTCTTTGTTTAGCTGCTAAGTTATTTCGTATGCTAATTGATAGATAGATTAAACAAAATCTTACTTCTATCAAACTGATTATAATTATTACTGTTAATTAATTTAAAAATATTTTATGATTTCCTACTATTACTTAAAATGTATAAGAAATCCATATGATTAGTTTCATGATTTTATATGTAGGTGAACTAGATTTTGTCATGAAGATTATTTGAGGGGTAGCATATTTTAACTGCACTACTTGAATTAAAAATATTGTGAATTAGAGTTTGAATTAGTCCACGACTTTGTCTGCATGGACTTTAGAAACGTAATAAAAGTTATCTTAATCTGCAGCCATTCAATTCTCTCCATACCTACTTCCTACCTACTACCTTCTTCATACTCTCACATCGATATGTTGCTTCGTTCAGAAGTCAAAGAAGGACATACGAACACATCTTAGCAATTATAATGAGAGTATGAATTTTGACATTCCCACAAAAAGTAGGCCTTTACTATATAAGATATCATTTATTAATTAAAATATATTTTTTAAATAATTTACTTACCTATTTTTTCCATATGAAATAGTTCTTAACGTAGCCGTTCAAATGTTAAGTTGGCGAGTGTTGCGTTATTTGGGCTGAGGGCCACCGCTCACCGATCTGCATCAGAATATTGTGACACTATAATATCAATATGGTAATTTAATACAATATATTTCTAACCTTCATAAACGGTAAGTTTCTTTAATACTAAAAGCGCAATCTATATCCGTAGGAAATTGTTTTGTTCTTGACCGAACCTTATGATGAATTGAAACCATATTGAGCATAGAGTCAGCCAGTTCGTAGTAATGGCAGATTTTCTTTGTGATTCAATAATTTTAGTTTTAGAAATGTGAATTTCATCTGTACCGAATGCGACGGTTCTAATCAATCAAAAACAATAGTGAACTACGATTCGGAATATAATATTAGTAAAATTATTGTAGACAATAAACAGGGTATAAGTTTGAATCAAATACATATGCAGTTTGACCATCCTCTAAATATATGTTTATATAAAATATTAATAATTAAACATAATTCCGAAATTGATCAAATTGTATTTCTTGCAAGGTTTTTTTTACTGAGACACCTATAGAGACATACTAACAACGTTGTCAGTCCTAAGTTTGGCATTGGATGGATATTCAATTTACATTTCTCACGATACATTTTTCTGTAAAACCTTTACAAGATTCATCATTAAATTTTTAGATTGCCTGTGTGAGAATATATAACAATCTACTCATTAGGGTGACACTCGCAATCCTTTTCTGAAATCAATGTTCGCAAACAATACGTTATCTACACAAGCCATGAGACTTATAATTATTTTAATACGCACAATTAACAATAAATCGTACAAAGGATCAAAGCACATATATGATTTTAATAATACTTAAATTAATACTTAATATTCACCTTGGAATAGCTATGAATGGTCCATAGCTATGCCAAGGTGACTATATACATTATACTACATACTACTATTATACTAAATACTACTAAATATATACTTAAATATATACTTAAATATATAAATTTACTGACTGTAATTTAATTACGTGGCAGACCAAATTCCACGCGAGTGAAGCCGCTGACAAAAGCTTGTAATTATAATTATAATTTAATAAATATTATAATTTAATAGTCTGTTTATAAAGTGGAGCTGTCTATTTTGATTGAACAACCGCTTTCAGTTTATTACAGTCTGATGTTGGACAGGAGGCATTTTCCCGACGTTATCCTTAAAGCGAGCTGTACTTTCTACAATTTGATTTGTTGGTTTTTACTCAAAATTCGATTATACGACACTTCTCACGATATTTCTCATTTTATAATCTTGAGAAATATTAATATCAATAGTACATTTTCCTAGACGCTTATAATTCTACACTACGCTTAATTTTAAGCGTAATAAATAAAGCGTAATAATTTTATTTTAAACCGAGCACGAAGTTTTAAAAGGTCGAAAAAATTTACAAAATTATTCATTAAATATAAATATCACGCCTCTAGTCCAATAATTTAAAATATAACAAGACAGGTGTGAACTATATAGTATTGATTGATTGATGGCCTCCGTGACAGTTTAAAATAAATAAATTTAAATTGATTTAAAAGTGGTAAGACTACTGACTCACACGAAATAATCGTCCCAAAAATCAAGACTCATAATGTATCTGTCACTAAAACACCTCTATTTTGTAATATCGTTGGTCAAATTTTGTGCTTACAAGTAATGTCATTATATGAAACAACTTCTGAATATGAATTCTAAGGTAGTGCTTATAAAATCAAAGATATACATAGATATACATAGGTATATACCTACTCGTACATTTATTTTAGAGATTTTACTTAGCATTACTAAGAAATAAATTGTACAAAAGTACTAAATGTAGAGTGAAGACGGATAGTCCATTATACATATAAATTTTCTATTTACTTTATCGCGGATTGTACCAAAATAATTTTATTATTACTTTTGTACTATGAATCTCCGCAAAGTAACAAGTGATAGCGATAGATTGTGATTAACCGCTATCACACTATTGGTACGAGTATGTAATAGACCACCAGGCGCTATGTTCATTAGACCTGCCTATAAACATTAAGACCAGCACTATAAATTAAAAAATAGTGTATAAGTTGAGACCAAGGTTATTTCAAGCCTAAATTTAAACACAAAACAAGTTTGAATGATGTGAAAACCGCTATAAACGTCTTCATTCATTATAAAGTATCAAAATTTTGTCTAGATTGTTTGATTCTATAAAAAATATGTACGCCCAAGTTTTTGCTCTAAAATGAAATCTGAAAAGGAAATTCAAATCCTAATACAGGTCACAGGAGCATGGAGAAGATTATCAAGTACAGTAAGCGAGTCTGTAGGACTAAAATTCGCTCTACGTCGATTGCAAACAGTGCCAGCGAGAGCAGCACGTCTAGTGCATGCACTTGTGGATCGGATGCGTGTGGGTGGCGGTCCAGTTGTAGACACCAAGCTGGGCTCATTACGCGGACGTAGAGTCATCGCTAGGACCAACGCGCAGACGCCATATTACAGTTTTAAGGGAATAAGGTAAGCATAAGATTTTTTTATTTATTAATTTATCAATTTACTAACAAACGTTATTCAAAATTATAAAAACCGCAGGGTTTGTGCTTAGTGCTAATGTCGTCTATATTACAGCATAATATACCTATACTACAGTACCTATAAATTTGATTAACCGATAATAGTTGAGTCATTAAACGTTTTGAGAAAATATTCCTTTCATTTAAATGTGATATTTTTATTTGTTATATTGTTAACAAAATCGCGCGTAGTTACTAATTAAACGAAGGACCAAGATATCTTTTTCATATAGATATATTATAGCAAGATTATTAAAATACAAACATCACTGTCACGTTATATTATCCTAATGCAACCAAATAAATGACTTGTTTATTTTGTCATCGTTATAAACTGTGTTAAATTTTTCTACAAAAGTGAATCGGTGACAGTTAGTCTGAAACCAATGCTTAACGCAACAACTGTAACTGTTGCCGAACACATTTTAATTCGAGTCACACTCTTTATATTGCATTAGCTAAACTAGTTATTATTACTATTACTAATGATATATAATTTTTACGGTCCATTATACATTATATATATCTAATAGTCATCTGTAACTGTTTTCAATGGGGCTTTGACATGACATCAAAAACTGTTCAAGCTAATAAACTTATGACGCCTTTGTATCTCCTTATACTCGTATTCAAGTATGAAAATGACACAAGACTTTATTTAAATAATTTTGTGTAATTTTTTTAAATGGCAATGGCACTTATGGAGAACTCACCCAACGTAATGATAGGATGTAAAGTCGTACGCATTATTGGTTACTATAAAATTTAGCTTCACTTCTAGGAATAAATATTTTTACCATGAAGAGTATAGATACATAGTATCTACTATATTATTTTAATTCTAGATATGCTCAACCTCCACGCGGCTCTCTCCGCTTCAGACCACCTGCACCATTGGAATCTTGGTCAGGAATCCGTGATGCACTTGAAGAAGGGGCTGTTTGTCCTCATCGCTTCATGCTCTTCGACACCTACAAAGGGGATGAAGATTGCCTCTTCCTGAATGTTTACTCACCGGCTTTGCCCGATAAATTATCAGGGTAAAAGATTTTTAGAGATATACTTAAAATAGGTAAATAGATAGAAAAATTACTTATATTAGCTGTTTCTGTACAGATCATACTTGGATTATGTTTATATTTAGTTTATGCTACTCATCTACACGCTCTCTTACTTTCTTCGACGATAATTACAGTCATTTCATATGTATTATAATCAAATCACGTATGTAATCGAAGTAGGCATAAGCAAGCTAGATTTATAAATCTAACTATAGTTATATCACTGAAATAACAATATGCAAATTGCAAGGATTATTTGAATTAGTAAATCAATAATAATTTGCCAATAAAATACAAGATTGTAGATATAGTAATAAATTATTTTTAATATTTATGATAACTAAATTTCATCATATGTTCGCTGTTATTACCACCTTGTATTGACCTTCAATTAAGTGGAACTTAAGCATTCTTCAGATAACTTAATTGAAAGGTTCATTACTCATCATCTTGTGAAATCTTGGAAACTTCTCAGACAATAAGGTGATCAGGATTCTATACTAATCTTAAACATATTACTGATTTGATTTATTATTGTATCCATCGATTCTAGTATTTGGACGTAAACGGTTGATTATAATAAAATCAGATCAATAATTTACTAGTACCTGAATCTACGCATTGTTTTCTTTTTTTTTCATTCTTCAAAGTCTCAAATTCACGAAGCAATTGTCGTCTGGCTCCGTAATTTTTAAGGGACTACCAATGAAAAGGCTATCGTAAATATGCGCCACGTTTCCAGCCCACTAAACTATGTCACGTTTATCGTTGGAAACATGCTGTCTGATATTAGTTCTACTCCGAATAATTAAGAAATAAGAGGATACAGAAGTAATAATGAAGTTTATTCTATTTTATAAATAGATACAACCCAAAACTCGCGGTGATGGTATGGATTCACGGAGGGGCTTTTGCAGTAGGGTCTGGCAACGCATTTCTCTATGGGCCAGACCACTTGGTTGGTGCAGGTGTGGTTCTAGTCACTCTCAATTATCGGCTTGGAGCACTTGGTTTCCTCAGTTTGGAGAATGAGGAGGTGTCAGGAAATATGGGACTAAAGGTTAGTTAAATTTAATTATAAATATTATACGGCGCTATTTTTGAATCCAAACTGGTCATCTTTAGTTAGTATGAAACTAAGATAAAATTAACGCATAGTAACGTTTACGTAACGTTTTTTTGTCGAAATTAAGAGAAGGCTATACATACAATCATGTAATAAATTTTTTGAATGGAAAACATAGCAGCTAAGCATTTTCATTGTTTGTTAGATGTAAACCTTAAGAAGACTTAAACCATAATTCAGATTAAATTAGATTTTCCTCATAGCTATGGCATAAACATGTAATTTGCAAAAGAAAAAACCTTCAGTGTATCAATATAACACATCTGCTATTGAGTGTACTATCGACAAAAATTGGTACTTATCAAAAATTAAGCATAGCAGTTACTTTGTATTAAAAAAAATCATAATATAGATTTGGACCCTGTGGTCACACTTTAGCTCGAACAACCTCCTGTCACAACCGCCCAAATCAAAACCAATATATACTGGAAACATCAATCATTCTTTTCCAATCTGCGGACTGATATCCAAATTTCTGTTACTATAGATTCATTATATTCCATTGCAGTAATATTATAATAATAGTATATTGTAATTATAATTTACTGTAACGAACATTGCCTATTTTTTTAAAGCGAGGAGGGCGTTGATCACTGCAACAAAGTTTGTACTTCTACAGGATCACCGTTTTTCATTGTATTGTGTTCTGTGTATTGTTTCCAATAAATATGAAATTATAATTGTATATTTCTGGAGAGTCGTGTCCGGATGAGTAGAATAGACCACCTTTATTTCTTTTCGAGGTGTCGTAAAAGTCGACTAAGGTGTATCGACCCGCCGTGTGGTATCCGGCTGAGTAGACTAAACCACCCTCTTTCTTACCGAAGGTCCGTAACATACAACTGAGGTAAGTTAATGTCAGGTCATAAAATCCCGGTCGTAAAATACGTAGCCAAATCGTGTCACAACATGTTTGTAACATGTTGAGCCGACCTCATTTAGAGTAGGATTAGGACGGGAGGATAATAATATCTGGAGATAATGACCATCTATTTATTGAAGCTACCGGATATCAAACCAGGTCTGAAGGTCGATAATTTGGCAACCCTGAAATCACTCGACGAGCTATCCTCATTCATTGACGTTGAAATAATACCGTACCTACCTAATGCTTGTCAAAGATTTAGAACAATGCTTCCAAGTTCGCGTTTTTTTCAAATAGTCTATATGTTGCTGAGTTGTATATTGAACATTCTAAAAAATGTACTTGGCCAATACCACTTAAAAATATAAGTGAAGTTTCAAGGTTTTTAGTAAATATTTGGTAAACTTTTGAGAACAAAAAATATAAAAGAATTGTTTCATGTCACAACGATTTATGTTAGCCAAGAATTTTAAGAAATAGGTCTGACTTTTGAGTATTGCGTCTCAGTTTAGTGAAGAATAGGAATTATATACCGACAATAACAAATATGCAACATTATTGTTCTATTAATTAGTTTGTGTTTATTTATATTTATGTCGTAACCTGCGTTATTGGTAAAAATTGTGTTTTATGTCTTACAACATCAATTGCAACCAAAAGGTTTTTTATTAAGATTATTTTTTCATAAAAAGTCCCATGGGTTATTTACATTAAAACGCAATACTTTTTGTATGACTAAACAAAAGATACTAAAAATACTATTAACTTATTGTTTCTGTGGGTTACAATTAAAATTAAAATTTAAATATTACACAACTTAGAATAGCATTTATTAGCTGTGAATTTTGCGTAAATCTATCCACAATGATGAGTCTTCATTCCAGCATATTTATAACGGCCAAGTTTAAGCAACAAATATGACTGGAAACCAGAGACCATTGATAATGTTGACAAATCATCGACTGAATCAATTATCTAATAGGAAACAAAAAAAATATAACAATTTCGATAACAGGAACAACACATGCTTAATTGAGTGTACTTTTACGTTTAGGTTGAAGCGAACATAGTCGCGAGTGATAGATATCTTTAAATTTTATTTCTCCACGTATCATTTCTTTGACACATTTCGGACTAATGAAGCCTCGATATTCGTTATATTTTTATAGATAGCTTTTTAAAAAATATATTTCAATCACGTATCCATTACATCTTAAAATATGACGTATAAAAAAGTTATTTATTTACATGTATTTTTTATCTAGTTGTGTCTCTAAGATTTTAGTTGTTTTTGATTTTCTATTTTTACACCTGGGTAACATTGAGGCTGAAAAAACTCCGTTGTTCTTTCGAAAACAGGGAAATAATTATTACATTAATTAGGGTAGGTATTAGGGTTCTATGTACTTTAATACTAAAGCTAGTGCGAGTGAAATCTTAGGATATAACATATTATAAATGATTTATAGAATTAGGCGTTACTTTGCGGAGATCCATAATATAAAAGTAATAATAAAATTATTTTGCTAACTTTGCACGACTTTGCACGACAAAACACGACTTTGCGATTTTGTCGTGGAGTCTATCTCCTGATGATGCTTCGGTTGCGGGGCGAAACGATTGTTGAGTTTGTGATAGTGAAACTGTGTAGTGCTTGTGTATTGTGGTGGAAGTGGTGGAGGTTTGTGCATGTGTTTTTACGAATCCTGCACGTATCGGGTATGAAAATACTAATAGTCCACTATACATTAAACACTATATATATTTTCTATTTACTGTATCGCGGATTATAGCAAAATAATTTTATTATTACTTTTATATTATAAATGCTTGGTGATTTAGATTTGTTGTCAAATTCTTTTTCTAATATCACTTTTTTTTGCTTTTTATTTTGTAATTATGTATACTACATCTTTTTTTATACAGGATCAAGTGATGGCTCTAAAATGGGTGCGTGACAACATCGAGGCTTTCGGCGGTGACCCGGAACGTGTCACAATCTTCGGCGAATCCGCTGGAGGAGCCTCGGTGCATTTACACATGCTTTCATCTTCATCGCAAGTAAGATAAAATGTCAATAATAAAACTATAAATACGAAAGTCTGTATGTACATTTTCACTGGTAATCAGTAGCAGCAATATTAATGAAATTTGGTTCGATTGAGGCTTACATACAATACAAACATGCAGAATATAAAAAAAAGTCATTCGAAAAACAGAAAAAAAACATTAAGTAAAGTACATAAATGAGGGTATTTTAAGGCTTAAAATCTTCGGGAACAAAATCGGGAATACCACTAGTACCTAATAAATTAAAGTATTACATTATTTTAAAACGTAAAATCGGCATTTATCACAATAGCTGAAAACAGAACTTTCCATTATTATTATTATTACATAACGCTTGTTGAACAATAAATGATTAAACATTTCAACGGAAAATTTTCAAATTTCAACGCATTTTTTGTTAAACAGTAAAGCGATATATAAAATGTAATAGCAATGTATGAATTTGAATTATTATTTGATCATGTGCATTGATAATTCAATCAATCAATTATGATGAAAATGAAATTAAATTCATGAAATCTGAAATGTTCCACCCGAATAATATGTATACAACTAGATACTAATTGTTACATCTACATTTCATGTATTTAATTGATAGTTTATAATGAAAGTATGCATTTTTAAAAATTATATATTATAATTTATAGAAGCAGGCGTTACTTTGCGGAATTCCATATTACAAGCAATATAACAGAACTAACTACTTTGCTATAATCCGCACGGGTTAAGTGAATGCATGCAAAGCCAATGTGTATGAAGCAGGCAAAATCTACGCACCTTATACATGCAGGACAAGCCACCACATCCACCCCAAGGCGCAATTCACCAGCAACAACGCACACAAAAGCAGCACACACACCCACCACCACAATCTCGACGATCGTTTCGCCCCGAAACCGAAGCATCATCAGGAGGATAGGCTCCACGACAAAAATCGTATCGTCGCAGTACAATAACTAATAATAGTTTGCCCTACAAAATATAGTGGAAATTTAATTCAGACGTTTATTATTATCTTTTTTAATATGATAATAGGGCTTGTTTCATGCGGCAATCGCAGAAAGTGGCGTGGCGCTATCACCCTGGGCGTTGGCACAAGAACCGCGAGCTCGCGCTTTCGAACTGGGTCGCGAACTTGGCATCGACACTAACAACACAGCTGAATTGCTCGGTAAACAATTCTTACCTTTTACAATTTGTATTAAAACACTAATAAATATAGCTTAAATCCCTCGGTGCCATAAAACCAGTCCTCAAAAATCATGAATTATAGATTTCAAATACATAAAGGATCACCTAAGTAAGTTCAAAATCACCTACTATTATGTATCTCTACATTAGCAAATAAGAAAACAGGAGATCCGTAGAATTAAATTCACCGATATAGTTAACCAGAAACGAATTTTCAATAGGCGATGCGTGGGGTAAATAATTCCAAGAACAGATGTGTGAGCTGTTGGAATAGCTATCAAATACTAAAAGACGCAGTGTTAGTAACCCCCCACTGTATGTGTTTATTAATTTATGGCACCAACAGATTATAATCGGTAATACAAACTTAAACAAATAACCATAGGAGAGTCACTTATTGGCGAATACAGCTTCGCAAAGGGAAATGAAGTTAAGTCGGAGAAAGCTGAACACAACAGTACTCATGCAATTTGCGATGTTACGTGTTATGATCATTATAAGTACACAGTTTCATCGAATCAGGTATTAGACGATCCGTCGAATAACTATAGCTACCAAAAATAACTAGGAATTTCGTTATAAAAGTGCTACTTTTGAATTCTACAATGAACTGCTAACCACATCCAAATATGTTGTTAGACTATCGTAGTGAGAGACATTATTCAGGTGACAAAAACCTAACCGAAAAATTAAAAATGTTATTGGGACGTCATCAGTGGCACCAGAGTTTAAGCAAACTTTGATGATTTTCTTAGAGAAATGATTTCTTTTGTTCCATAAAAATTTCAAGTTATTTCACGATTACTTGAACACATCAATACAACAAACAACATACAAAATATCTGTTTCATGTTAATTATCATGCAATAAAAATTCTCTACAATACCTTTGGAGTATTACGTTAAGGTAAGCTATTATATCGAGGTTAATGGTTAATCTTAATAGGGATACCTGACAATAAAGCATACGGTTTATTGTGTACATGATCTTATGTAACATTCTTGTCCTGCATTTAAATTGCATATATACCATCAAATCAAATCAAATCAAAATATTCTTTATTCAAGTAAACTTGTAAACAAGTGCTTTTGAATCGTCAACTTTACTGCTGGTTCGGAAAGCTGTTCCTACCGAGAAGAGCCAGCAAGAAACTCGGCGGTTGCTCTTTTTAAAATATAAATCTTAGAACTAGTTACATTTATTTATTACTGTCTTGTACAGGGTAGAAGTGCACCTATATCCACACATCCTTATCATCTAAGTAATCTTCAACAGTATAGTAGGCTTTCTGTATCAGCCTCTTTTTAACAGTGTTTTTAAACCGCTGTAATGGCATGACCAAAATTGATTTCGGAATTTTATTATAGAATCTTATACCCAAACCCACAAACGATTTACGTACTTTTGCTAGGCGCAAAGCAGGAGTCGCAAGCTTATGTCGGTTCCTACTTTGTCTATTATATACATCACCTATCGTTTTATAATTCTTTATATTTTTATGTACAAAAATTACGTTATTTAAAATATACTGTGAAGCAAATGTTAGAATACATCAATACCCAATATATTATTAAAAAATGCAGTAGCAAGTTAAATTTTGATTGTTATTATTTCTACTAAATCTAAATTTACACGGAATTCGAAAGCTAACGTGACACTGTTTTAAAGGATACCTTCGGGCCACGCCAAGCGAATTGCTAGTAAAGGCCGGCGCCAGGCTATCGGTTGCTCCGGGTAAGGATGCCGATCTGCGTGGTACCATAGCACTGCCGTTTCTCCCTGTCGTGGAAGAAGATGTACCTGATGCCTTCCTTATTAAAACACCAAAAGAAATGCTACCAGGTGCTGACGTGCCATTTCTTACTGGGTACAATGCGCAGGAAGGCATTATTCTGTTTCGACGTGAGTAATTCTTTTTTTCTTCGTACCAAAATCAAATAGGTAATGTGTCAATAGGTAAAGTAATGGATAAATAGGTCAAGCTAATGGATAAATGTCGTCCTTTTAAAATATAAAGGTCAAAGTTTGTTATATGTGTCTATTTGTACCGCTTTGATGCTCTAACGATTCAATGATTTAATAGGGCTTGATCTGGATTAAGAAAATAAAATAAAGTTGATAATAGTCTTACAACTTACCTTTGAAAACAATTTTACCATTTACGTAATCATTGCCGCACCTCTGGTCCAGTGTCTAATAATTCTACTAAATCTTTCGTTTCCACAATGTAACGAATAAAAAACTTTTGCATATATAAGTTAACATATTTAAGGAATATACTTTGAAAGTTCCCGAAAGTGAAATAATCAATAGTTTGGAATCTATTAATTATTACTCAAGAAACAATATGGATTAATGAAACGCAAGTACGCAATAAAAATAAAACTAAAATAAACCCTGATTGAATGAAAGGTTAACCGTGATCGTATTGGAAACTGACACAAAAGGGCAGTGACGATGAAATAAAGCGACAAAAACAGCGAACTATAATTCACCTTTTTAGGTCATAACGAAGATCATCATAAAGTTTTATAGTATATCAGAGGCATTAAAAATGACTGACTAAAAACTGAAAGTTGAGGGAAAATAAAACACAGTAAACCACCTATAGTTTTATTTCATCTTAAGCAGTAAGATTAAACTAGCAGGATGTACTCTATGTACATGTCAATGTACTCTAAAGTTATTTTTTCCATCATTAACTAGTTGCCGTATCTTAATTAGTATGGGCCATTTATCGACAGCTTTCGGTTTGCGAGCTGCACATTGCACAAGGCTGTTTCCATATTAAAATTGCGGTTCTTCAGAAGGATAGGGATAATAAGTTTATATTATGAAAAGACTTTAAAATCTTGCAATCATTTCATGAATGGGTAACTGTGTCGATCGCTTGGGTACTTCCTAGGCTCGTATGGTCATTTCAAATGCACCATGCCCGCAGCTACGCCACGCCAGCCAGAGATTAGGTACTAAAATACATATACATCGCGCTGGAAAATAGCTTTGAAGATATTGACGGTTTCCCAAAATAAAAGTATAGTTTGGGCAGAACTTCGAATACTATGAAATAACTATAAGAATAAACTATTACACTACAAACTTATCACACAGCAACTTACGAGTACTAACTTTAAAAATTCTGACCCACCACTGCGGAGAATCATATAAAAACATGACGCAGTGAAGTATAATAATTATTACACACATAAAATATTATAACAGCACGATATATGTCAAGCTTATGAAATAAAAAATGTTTTCACTTGCTTAAATGCTGTAATACTTGCGCAGCTTAACAAATAACTGCTGTATGACTAAATTTTCGAACCACGTAAATGATATAGTCACGTATGTCACTAGAAATTTCCCGAGAATATTAGATAATAGATGGCGAAACGAAGTATGAACCAGTTAATGACATAGTAGAGCCGTGACCTCATCCGTGACTACAACAGTCCAGTAATCTGCTTAAATGTCTTATCAGAGAGGTTTAGCTTTAGATTTTTTTACTTTTAGATACAGTTTAAAAAACTACATACTAAAGCAATTTACTTTTGAATTAACTGGGTTTTAAAATTGTTCATTACACTGATAAACTGTTAAACTGCATTTGATATATTATAACGATGATCGTAAATTGTCACCTGTTGGAATTATTTTAATTTGAGTCTGAATTTTGTATTTTATATAAGAATATTAATGTTACCTACAATACCACCTTTACCAATCTCTGCAATATCCTGAGATAAATGAAAAAAATTTATGAGAGAAGTTTTAAATATAATATATTATATAAGTATTTAAACATCGTACAACGTATCTTGTTAATACATTTTACACTTTGATATCTTATTTTACAAATAAAATCATGAACACATTTTTCGACGTAACTTTACGTAAGACTTGAAATTACATAATACAAAATAGCCATGAGGTCATTCTAATGAAGACATAAAAATAAAATCAAGAACACTACTACACAGGTACTATCATTTGGAAGGCAGTATCAATTTCATTGTTACATCGGTCTTTAAAAAAATCGTGTTGATACACGATCCTAACAATATCTGATTTCAACACTAAGGAAGTAAGGAAGACTTGTTATTTACTCGTAAGATTGAGCTCATAATCCGCCACAGCGATCTCGCTTCCATGATACAATATAATAATAGTTTTAAAGAAAGATGTATTTATTAACAAAAAAAATAGTTTAATGTTTCATTATATTTAAAATTCAAATTGAAAATATTCTGTATTCAAGTAAACTTTTAAAAAAGTGCTTTTGAATTACGATTCAAAAGCACTTTTTTAAAAGTTCACCATCTACTGCTGGTTCGGAAAGCTGTTCCTACGAGAAAAACCAGCAAGAAACTCGACGGTTGCTCTTTTTAAGAGAATAATCTTATTATTGAATCTTATACCCAAACCCACAAACGACTTATGTACTTTTGCAAGGCGCAAAGTGGGAATAGCATGCTTATGTCGCCAAACTTTTTATAATTATTTATATTCTTATGCACAAAACTTATATTGGTTAAATATACTAAAGTAAAGATATACTATATAAAACATACAAATGTAATATATATATATATATATATATATATATATATATATATATATATATATATATATATAATTAGGTAAATACAGCGGTGTCATCCGCGAAAAGTGCAAGATGTGTGCGCTCTTTAATAGGCACCCGTGAAATGTCACTCGTGTAGAGCAAGTACAATAAGGGTGCAAGCACAGATCCTTGACATACACCAGCACGGATTGTGCGGCGAGACGATAGAGTGGTTGAGGTCTAATTTGTTCTATTTACTTTCGCATAAGATCATATGCACGTTACATTACGCTATAAAGCTTTTAGTACGCTCTTTAGATATTAATCAAGTCAACATTCACCACGGTCTTTGGTAAAAATCATTTATCGTATTACTTTTGAATGAATACTATTTTCAGATAACAAATTCAGGCATTGGCAATGACAAATCTTACTTTCGTTTATCAATTACCTATTAATTAGATTTATTAGTAAAATAAAGATGTAAAAAATCCACATTTAAGAACCGCTAAATATGAGGGAGTAATAAAATATAAAAAATAAAATTAAATCGGGTAAAATCAGTTTTTAAGACACCCGATTCCAGTGACGCTGTAAAGGCTGTTACTGCGAATAGCAGTAGTCAATACAAAAAAAAGTCGATTCCTGGCGAAAGCTGGGCTCTGTTCTTGTATACATACAAAAACAGAGAACATGCTAAAGTTCATATTTGCAATATTTCTTGAGTCATAAGCCTTGAAAAGTTGGCCTGAAGTAGGCTACTAAAGAGATAAAATCAACCTATTATAATTTAATTCCAATATCATGTCATGTAACCTTTCTGAATTAAATTAACGAATTTTTTATGCAAGATATCTTACGTAAATCGCTCAATAGCTTAACGACAGTCTTAATACATGCTAATTTATAGAATTAGGCGTTACTTTGCGGAGATCCATAATACAAAAGTAATAATAAAATTATTTTGCTATAATCCGCGATACAGTAAATAGAAAATATATATAGTGTTTAATGTATAGTGGATTATCAGTATTTTCATACCCGATACGTGCAGGATTCGTAAAAGCACATGCACAAACCTCCACCACTTCCACCAAAATACACAAGCACTACACAGTTTCACTATCACAAACTCAACAATCGTTTCGCCCCGCAACCGAGGCATCATCAGGAGATAGACTCCACGACAAAATCGCAAAGCGAAGCGTTATGCAGTTGGGTGTTACGTTCAAATGTTTACACTGTTGGTTGAACCAAATATTTTGGACAGCGACGCGATGTAATTTGGTCAATTTTATGTAGAGTCTAGCCTGTACGGTCAAGCTCACCGTCTTTAAATAATTTATAGAATTAGGCGTTACTTTGCGGAAATCCATAATACAAAAGTAATAATAAAATTATTTTGCTATAATCCGCGATACAGTAAATAGAAAATATATATAGTGTTTAATGTATAGTGGATTATCAGTATTTTCATACCCGATACGTGCAGGATTCGTAAAAGCACATGCACAAACCTCCACCACTTCCACCAAAATACACAAGCACTACACAGAATACTGATAATCCACTATACATTAAACACTATATATATTTTCTATTTACTGTATCGCGGATTATAGCAAAATAATTTTATTATTACTTTTGTATTATGGATCTCCGCAAAGTAACGCCTAATTCTATAAATTATTTAAAGACGGTGAGCTTGACCGTACAGGCTAGACTCTACATAAAATTGACCAAATTACATCGCGTCGCTGTCCAAAATATTTGGTTCAACCAACAGTGTAAACATTTGAACGTAACACCCAACTGCATAACGCTTCGCTTTGCGATTTTGTCGTGGAGTCTATCTCCTGATGATGCCTCGGTTGCGGGGCGAAACGATTGTTGAGTTTGTGATAGTGAAACTGTGTAGTGCTTGTGTATTTTGGTGGAAGTGGTGGAGGTTTGTGCATGTGCTTTTACGAATCCTGCACGTATCGGGTATGAAAATACTGATAATCCACTATACATTAAACACTATATATATTTTCTATTTACTGTATCGCGGATTATAGCAAAATAATTTTATTATTACTTTTGTTTTAATACATGCTCATGTTACATTGTGATTTATATAACGATCTATGAAAGCCATATCATCAATAGCATTAGAATTTGAAGAATCTTTTTAATTTTTTTTTCGCTGCGCTATTTATTATACGATCCTTAAGGCGCTGAACAGAGCCAAATAGGC
Organism: Morpho deidamia; assembly: GCA_947086505.1. Taxonomy (NCBI): domain Eukaryota; kingdom Metazoa; phylum Arthropoda; class Insecta; order Lepidoptera; family Nymphalidae; genus Morpho; species Morpho deidamia. Next base: position 6,592,411 of record CAMTZC010000003.1, read on the forward strand.
TGACTTTAAACACGTTTTTAACAAAAGCTATAGGGATGACGATTACAAGAAAAATATATGTTAATATACATCATATCTCAGAGAGAATGTAAGATTTCAAAACACGATTACGATACTTTTTTTCGATAAAAAAAATTGGTAAATAGACCCCTGATTTTTACTTTGATCGTAAATATCTCTAATATTTATCAACAAAAATTGGTAAAATTAATAAGACTAATAAATCATTATAATATAAAGAGAATGTAAGATTTAAATTTTGAATTAATTAAGATATTTCATTCAAATTAAATATTTTTTAGAAAATAGCAAAACTGAAACGAGTCATCGTCTCGCTTCTCTTTTACATCTACGAATATAGACAGTGATCGCTGAGGCGCGCTGCTATACGGACGTGTGTCGCTAGCTGCCGCCTTTTGTGACTATTCCTTGTTGATAATATGTCTTTTTTTAGGTGTTTAGTTATAGTTTCAGCATACTTAGTTTTATAAGATTAATTAGACATAAGTTTTTTAAATAAATTGTACAAAAAAAGTTTGGATAAAATAGTGTACACCTACAATGGGTGTTAAAAAATTAATTTTGTCGCTACGCCGTCGCAGAAATTGTGGGCGTGGCTTATATTCCGAAATCTGAATTTGCACCAGCTCTGTTCAGCGCCTTAACTACTCCGTACCTACTGTTAAGTACTATAGCAGTATATGATGGCAACGTAAACCTCGTAATTTTAAAGTGTTTGAAGTTACGACAGTAATAGTAATACTCCGCGGCTGAACCTTTTTACCCAAAATCGTCTACTGGAATCGGATACATACGAAATGCCCAAAAATGGTTATAGCAAAATAAAAAAACAAAATTAAAATAATATAAATACATTGTACTGTATTCTGTCAATAATGTAGACTAGAGCTTATTATATAAAATGTTTACATGTATTTAATTCACAAACTTGGTTTTTGATCCGCAGGTCTTCAACGTTATCCCAAACTGTTAAATGAACTGGACCGTGAGTTCGTAAGGGTCGTTCCTCCAGAGTTAACAAACTCTGATAAGCAAGAGTCACGTAAAATTGCCGATCAAATCCGAGCTTTCTATTTTCAACAGCGACCCGTAGATATACGCAATGTTGACAGTCTTATCGATGTAAGTTGGGTTAAAAGTTGCTACATAAGTATAAAGATAAATAACGGGAGTTATAACATTTTTGTTCATGCAGTTGTTCACAGACGTAATGTTTCTACGGCCGGCTCTAGAAACCCTCCGGTTACAAGCTATGACGAACAGAACAAGTCCGACGTATCTGTACCGGTTTGCGTTCGATGGAGCGCTAGGCCTCTTCAAAAGAATGCTAGGAATCACGCATCCGGGAGCGTGTCACGGCGATGAAATGGGCTACCTGTTTTACTTTTCAAGACTAAACTACAGGCTAGACGATAATTCACCGGAGTTAGCGGTTTCAAAGAAAATGATCCAATTGTGGACTAATTTCGCTAAGACCGGGTAAGTTGAATAATACAGCAATTTGACGGAGAATAATAAAGCAATTAAAACTATGAAGAAGAACAATGTACATTCCCCTCGAACGACTAATATATACACATTAGTTCGAGCTAATATTCTGTCCCAGAGATTTCATGCACCGATACATATTATAATTTGACATGTATCGTCATTTCAGACTAAATGCTACGGTTGAATCCAGGTGCAGATTAGAAAAATGGCCAGAGATAGTACAAACTTAAATCCCCAAGATCAATTATGTACTTTCGCTCTTGTGCTCTGCTAATATATTTGTGTGCTAATAAAGCGTTGTCGTCTTCTTACTTAAAACTTATATATTCCCAAAATGATGATTTCACAGATATACTCTTAATACAGCTCCGTTGGGGTGCCCTTTAAATATAAGGATCACCTATGGGGCTAGTATAAATATACTATTAGCTGAACGTGGTTTCCAGGTTATATGTATGTACACTGAATTTTTAGTATGTAATGTATTCTCTCAAGAAAATATTGTACGCATTCTACTCAATGGCTTCAGATCTACGAAACACAATTTAAGGTTTAAAATATTCATTTTCTACTTATTAAAAGTATGAATGAGTTCGATCGAGTTTTCGATTCGAGTTTTTCAGCTGTACTAGCAGAGATAAATACAAAACACAATCGATTTTTTTTATTTGTCTTATATATATAACTATTGTGTTATATATGTCATTTTCCTTTGTCTATTTTGCTCGAGGCTAATGTAGATTAAAAAAGTCTACTTATGCGGCCCAACTATAAAATAAAAATATATTTTTTTCAGGAATCCAACACCCCCAGTTGATTATGACTCCATTGTGGACTTCGAATGGTTACCAGTCAATGACACGGCTAACGTAAACTACCTCGATATCACTCAGAATTTCACTATCAAAGTTAATCCCGAACCCACACGTGTGCAATTTTGGGATTGGCTCTACGGAAATATACCAGTGAACCTTAAGTAATAAGTGGACAATAAAACAATAAAGACAGTTATTTAAATCTAATTTAAGTGAAGTGTGAAATGAAACTCTAGTACATGCTGTAGAGCATTATGTTGCATTGATGTGTTTGTAATCTTAATAAATGTGTTTATTTTTTTTGTTTTTTGATCCATTATTTCTACATCTTGAAAGTTAAGGCCGAGTTACATCAGATTGGCGAATGCTCATTCTATCCCCAGTCTATGAAATTCGGTTACTGAGAAACAGACAAAAATCATTCTGTCGATGTTCTTTCTGCGTTCGCAAAAATTGTATCTAAAAATGCTCGCTCGCTTAATTTAAACTGTCGTTTATGATGCTCGTTGATATTTTGGTGTAAAGACTAAGAACCCATATTTCTTTGACAATAAAAGATCAAGAAAGAATGCTCTTGTTCTAACTCTAACTCTACGTTCGTCTGGTTTAAATCGTCGTTTACAATCAATCAGGTTGCAATAAGAACCTGAATGTGCTATAATAAATATCAGTAAATTTTATTTTAACCTCAACTATACATAGAGTACATATATCTCACCGAAAAACGTCACTTCAACCCAGGGATAATGCATTACGTACGAGATTTTAAATATAAAGTTGAAATCACATCTTCTGTAGTTTCACGATTGTAACAACGAATATAAAATGATATTAAATTCTCACACTTGACTATTGGCGCCCTCATTCTTAAAACAAATTTAATTTAAACATAAGAACAAAATATATTCAAAATACCTTCAATCGTGTTTGTAAAATAAATATTATTGGTAATAATTACCGCACATAGCACAACTCAATAGCACCGATTTTACAGTAGAGATCGCAGAGATAATGCTGCTGTTGGTTTTCAGCAAGGCGCTTGTTTATTATTTGGAACAAACCGTTATACCATCGTTAAGTTTGGTAGATATTATGATGTATGGGCAGGTATGTATAAGAAGGCCCTCAACAAACTTTCCCCCCCACATTGCTTTTTTAATGACAAAGCTCGGACTTAACTAGAATCGGTTTATAAATACCTATGGTACATTTAAAAAAAATCAAAAGAACCTTTGCGTTTTTAATATTCACATACGCTTACTCAATGTTAATCACTATTATAGCCATCCATTAACATTACTGTAATAGATTTGATTAAAGTCAATACCATAGAAATGTCTATTGTTAAGCTTATCAAAAAGAATCTAGCTTGAAGCAATAAAAAAAATATGGACATTAACTTGCTTCAGATTGTTTTATTACCAGTAAAATAAAAGTAGATTTTTAACAGTTTATAAATTAGAAAAACTAGAATTCCACGTCACATTACACGTCTCCAATTTGTAGCGTTAGTTACCTAAAATTAAAAAAAAACAATTTAAAAAATTGTTAATTTCTAAATAATATGTTTAATTCACTTAATCTTATTCATAAATTTCCAAATACGCATAAGGATTGTAGATGGAAAACGCCGTAAGTAATTTTTTTGCCACAAGGAACTACTGTATAAGAAACACTATTCAGAGGTCCTGTAACAAATAAAACGAATCATTTTAAAGTTATAAAATGATTGTCCAAATGAGACAACAATTATATAAAATTTTAGATGGGGGGATATTAAAAAGTACAAAGTCAATAAGTTATTTTTATCTAAGTAACTATTTATGGGACAAAAAGTAATTGGCAGACAATAAAATAAATGAATATAAATTTTTCCTCTTATATTTATATATAAGGAATGTTTGCATGTATATCCTTTCTAGAATCCGAAACGACTGGACCGGTTTTAATAAAATTTTCAGACAAATCTTTACAATGACCCAGCGGATGATCCTGTTAAGTTTGGTGGCGATCGGAGCATTTAAAATAAATAAATGTAATTAGTATATCTTTAAATTAAGCCTGGCGAAGCGAGTTGGACAGTTCATAATAAAATAGTTTAGTTATTAACCTTAAATGTTGGTTTATTTTTACAAGATGATTTCTTTCTGTTTGCATCGATATGCTTTTTTTTTTAAATTAAAAACATGTCGATTGGTATCTTATAGTTTTTTAATTCTTTCTACTCTAATTCTTTTATAATTTTAATTATATCTATATTTTATTTCTTATAAATCTTGACACCTTACAGATACGCCAACCGTGTCTACAACAGCGTGTTAGACTTTGTAGGGAAAACTCCACTTATCAAACTCAATAAGATTCCAAAAGATCATGGACTATCTTGTGAAATCTGTAAGTTGTATAGAAAATTGGTCAATGAAGCCCTTCTCTCTTGGCGTATTTTGTACACAAACAATCAAAAATTTTATTGTAAAGTATTCTTGTTTGGTTTGCGTTAAAACATTCGACACATATCTTAAGACCAAAAGCAAGAGCTAGTACACTCAGAAATATTAAGTTACGGTGATTATTTTTTCAAAAAGTCAAATAGTTTTGTGAAATATTTTATCATTAATTTTGAATTTTATTTGAATGCCGTGATGTTCTTGGTAGTATAATAAACTTAACGCAAATAATTTTATCTTCAGATGCAAAATGTGAATTTTTAAACCCAGCTGGCTCCTGTAAAGATCGCATAGCACTTGCAATGGTCCAAGATGCCGAAGCAGGGGGACATATTGCAGATTACACTCACCTTGTGGAGGCCACGTCCGGCAATACTGGCATTGGAATCGCCTTTAACGCTGCTCTTTTGAGTGAGATTTGCAATAAGTTTTTGATGCAATTAGTAATATCGAATTACTTAAGAAGCATACGGAGATTATGTGACTGTATAATAAGCTATAAGATTTTAAAGTGTAATGTGTTTCAGATAAAAAATGTTCAATCGTTTTGGGCGATAAAAATTCTACTGAGAAAGTAAACACCATGCGTCTATTAGGAGCTGACGTTATTCAAACCAAAAATTCGCCTCTTCAAATAGCTCGACAAATAAAGGATGCCAATCCAAATAACGTCGTGATGTTAAATCAAGTAAGGACCGACACTAAAATTATTCATATCTCCATAGTCAATTTTGCATTTGCTTAATTAAGAAAGTAAATATTTTTGCGTCTCTCTCTCCCTCTCGCTCTCCTGCCAATTATTTTATTATTTTCCACTACATTACGTAGTTTAACACAGGAAATCGGAAACATAATTTACAATAATATTTACCTTAAGAAGAATTAAAGAAGTCTGTATCAATAAAAAAAACATACAGTTGGTCAGGTGTAGCTCAAAGTAATCCCCATAACATAACATCTTTACCATCGGTACCTATATCTTACAGTATACGCAAAAAACTTACATTTTTTGTTGTAATACTTATATTCGTATAAAATTGTCCTGTAACGGAATGAAACTAGATACTAATATGCTTTAATTTTTAGTTTGAAAACCATGTCAATCCTAGGATACACTACGATACCTCCGGCGCGGAAATCTTGGATGCATTAGGTGAAGTCGATATGTTGGTTGTTGGTGCAGGCTCTGGTGGGACCGTTACAGGTGTTGGATATAAGATTAAGGAGAGATACCCCAAGTGCACCATTATCGTGGGTGAACCAGAAGGATCGACTATGTTCGATGAACATGGACAACAACATCCATTTTTGGTAATATAGACTGTATTCATATTGTATTTGTTCAGAAGTGCTAAGTTATTCCATAACAGTGCTATTTATTTATAACATAATTTATAACAGTGCTATTTATTATTTAAGTTTAAGAAAGATTTTTTTAATTTGAATAATCTTATAAGCTAAGGTTAATTAATATACATAAGTTACATCTAGCTACAGTGGTTGCAACAAAAAAGCCGAACGTGTATAATAATTACACCCATTACATTGCTTAAAAGTTTTTTCACGTTATTTATTTAATAGAGAGCATATTTTTGGGTGCAAAGAATTTTGTAATGCCCCACCAAATTCAATAACAATATTTTCCGAAATCTGTTAACTTAAAAAATTTAATATCGGTATCTATATATATTATAAAAATTTTAATTTGAAAATATATTTTTTTCATTATAATTCAAAATTAAAAACGTTAGTTGCATTTTAGGTGGAAGGTATTGGAGGTGCGTCTGTCCCCATCGTGTTAGACAAATCTATAATAGACGATTTCGAAGTGATAAGCGATGAGGAATCGTTTCTTATGGCGAGAGAAGTTATAAAAAAAGAGGGTTTATTATGCGGTAAGTTTTCGCAAAACACAATATATAGGACAATATAGGATTCTCACCACGCTGCCACCACAATGTCTACTACTACCACAATGTCTCTATTTAATAATAGTAAAATGACAATATTCAGCAATATGAGTATTTTGGAGAACAATGATATGATGTTTTTTAACCCTTACGTCGCCGATAACAAGAACGCTGGTCTACACCACTAGAGGTACAAACGTCTTTTTATCTTTGTAAAATTATCTCTATTTACAATGTGACAAAGCATCTTTTAATCTAAACATCGGTTATTCGGTTCATTCGATTCAGCTCAGATATCTATATTTAGAGATACCTGTCCTGATAGAAGTAGGCCGGTGTTTATTATGAGGAGGTTTATATGTTCTTTTTTCGGTAAAAATCACCTCTCTGGGGTCCTCTCTGGACCTGTAGTCGACAAACTTACCTTAAATATTAAAATTGTAGTACTGTTTATTTTACAGATTGATCTCGAATTTTGCAGAACAATTAAGTTTTGTCTTACCGATAATGCGAAATAGATAAAAACGAACGCTTGAACAAATATTGAATATTTGATTTTATTAATATTGATAGTAATAATAGCAAATTAGATAATAACAATGATACCGATATAACGGAAATCCAAAACGCATTGAACAATATCTTTACAAGATCTATTAAATTTAAATTAAGATTCCAGGAGGAAGTAGTGGAACTATTATGGCTGCAGCAATTAGAGCTGCGCGAAAAAGGAAACTGGGTGCCGGTAAACGAATTGTAGTAGTTATGCCAGATGGAATTCGTAACTACATGACGAAGTTCGTCACTGACCAATGGATGGAAGCACATCTTTTTATGGATCCGCCGGAACATTCAATGAAGTAAAGTTGTTGTTTTTTATTTTCGCTGTTGTTTTAATAATGAATTAAACATTTTTGTGATTCTAAGATAGGGCAGTAAGGTTTCCTCTACGCGTCTGCCAATCACATAATTATTGGCATCATCACATATTTTGCATGCTGCATTGTTCTTCGCAAAATTCTACATATAACCACGGTCGGCCTAAACAATGGGGTTCTTTCAACAAAACTTTCCGGATAATGCCTTAAAACCGTTGGGATTGACTGTCATTTCTATAAAAAGAATTTGCATCGTTAGCAACTCAGATTGTTTTTAAAGTTGTATTACTCTTTACTGTAAAAATAATCGAAATCATTATTTGTAGAGGAACAATCATAATATGAAATTTGTTTACTAACGTACATTTACATATAGTACTTGTACAATGGTAGTGATGGTACTGCAAAACTCAAAACTGCGTTGCAGTAGAAGAATAGTGAAAAATTTAATCTATTGATATAATAAATAAATATCTTTGCTCAAAATCAATGTCATTTAAATAAAAATGGGAACTTGTGTAAATTATTCCGTAATGTTATGACAACATCGCCAGCCAAAGCTAATCTATTTAAACTGCGTAATGCTTAGTCCATGTTCCTTGTTATGTTCGCCGAATTGAAGATTATAGTGATATACTTATTGTATTAAACGGAAGAATAGTTTGAATTATCTAGTCTTCCGACAAGTGATATAAACAATTGGTAGATATTTCGTAGTTATTATAACTATGATAAGTTTCGATCAACAAATAGATTCTAAGTGCATGCATTCTTAAGAATTTAATTTATTTAGTTTAGCATGTTGAAAGTAACATTTTAAAAATAATCCTGTATCGTTTTACATGACATAAATAATTGCAAAACTGATAATAAAAGTACCTTTAGTAGTTTCATTAAAAACATAAAGAAAATACAATACTTCTACACATCTTCTACAGCGCGCTCGCCCGTCCCGCCCGTTGACGCTGAAGCCGTTAGGGCTACAGTCCGTTCGAAATTCAAATACAAAATATTCTTTATTCGAGTAAACTTGAATACAAGTGCTTTTGAATCGTCAACTCTACTGCTTGTTTGGAAAGCTGTTTCTACAGAGAAGAAGTAAAAAAAAAAGTAACGGCCTGTTACTGTCTTATTGCTGGGCATAGGCCTCCTCTCTCCGTTTTTGGAGAGAAAGATCGGAGCTAAGATCTACCACGCTGCTCCAATGCGGATTGGTACACATATCCCTAGAATTCTCTAGAGATATACAAGTTTCCTCACGATGTTTTCCTTCACCGAAAAGCGTGTGATAAATTGCAATTATTAATTAGAGACATAAGTTTTAAAAGAAAAACTCATTGGTGCCTGCCCGGGGTTTGAACTCATGATCGTCTCTAGATAGTCACACGGTCTCACCGCTGGGCTACCACAGCTTTTTTACCGAGAAGAACCAGTAAGAAACTCGGCGGTTGCTTTTTTTTAAATATAAATCTTATAACTAGTTACATTTGTCATTAATTTATTGTACAGGGTAGAAGTCCACATTTTCTTATCATCTAAGTAATCTTCAACGGTATAGTAGGCTTTCTGTATCAGCCTCTTTTTAACAGTGTCTTTAAACTACTGTAATAAAAAATATATGGCGGTTACTCAAAGAAATGAATCGTGTAATTACATGGCATTGGCATTTGATATGTTGTTTATTTTGGGGTAATATTAAAGTCGTTTACAATAATCTAGTCATATAATTTTATAAAACACAGCATTATACATTTTTTTTTATGGATAAGAGCCTTAAAGTTATTATGACTTAACTTATATCGTCTTGTAGAATTCCGATTTAAAAAAGACAAAAGACTTCAGTGTACTGTTGTGTTAAATTAAGAAGCAATGTATCGTTATTTTTTTACAGATGGTGGAATCATGCCGTGGCAGACTTATCATTTCATCAAAAATATCCTCTCATAAATAGCAAACGTACTTGTGCTGAAGCATTAAAAGAAATGAATAATCTTAATATAGCTATAGTCGTAAATGAGAATGGGTAATGTCTTATTTGATTCATTTCATACCAATTTGAAACGGTTACAATTAGTACAATAGTAACAATGGTACTCCAAATAACACTAAAATTATTAGACTATTAGGTTTCTTTAGAGTTAAAACATTTTTTAAGTTAATAGGTTTTTTACTATCTTGTCTGTTTAAAAAATCTAACTAAATTAATAACCGCGTAACATTTCTGATTTAAAATGAACATATAAACGACTTTTTTACCTAATACCTAGCGAATATACTCACTCGCATAAAAATTGGTTATAAATTAGATACTTAGACTTAACTTGCGATTATGTCGTGAATTATTGATATTATGGATCGAAACGATTATTGAGATTGTGGTAGTGAATGTGTGCAGTGCCATTGATGTAGTACCGTGTTGGCGATGCTGGTTTATAGTGCATGCGGTTTATGAATTCTGCATGCATAAGGTATATAAAAACGGATGCACTTTACTTTAAGCATTACATAGATTATCTTTTATCGCGGATTATAGAAAAATAATATTATCATCACTTTTGTATCATCAATTAGAAACAAACTGTTTAATATATAATTACAGATGGTTTGTCGGAGCAATCACAAAAGATAATCTCCGTCATAATGCAACCAATCCAACAAAACTGCCTAATCAAAAATCACAAGAATTAAATTTAGACGATCCCGTTTCTGATCATTTGGTTAAAGATTGTTACACTATAGCAAAAAACGGAAGGAAGGGAATGCCTACAATTGGTCATTTATCACGGATCCTGGACATTACACAATTTGTAATACTAGGAACAAATGTCTTTAAAGCAAATATTGGTAAGAATAACTTTATAAGTGTGGTTGATCCATTGTATGGTAAGCTATCGTTGTTGCCCATTATAAAAGACATTAAAATATTTAAGATTAGATCATGATAATCAATAGAATTATTAGACTATGAAAGTTAAGGACATAATTGACATATCTCTTGAAGGTTATCAGTTTTACATCTGACTACATCATTACTTATCAAGTAATCAAGGGCACGCCATCAATAGAGATAACCATTTGAATTACCGAATTAAACATTTTCATTGATTTACTAATCCATTGTCAAAAAATATTTTTTATGACTATCAATAAAGTGCAAAGGTAGATAGATAGATTTCTAGATGGCATTTTGGACAAATCTATATTATATTTTATAAATTACTGGAATAAAGAAAAAAAGGGTTGAGATGAGAGGGTTCTCATCCCCAGGTACAAAACTAATATTTATCATTAATAAATATTATGTTTTGTACCTAGGTCACACATAATTATCAGTATGGAAACTAAGTGATCGCCCACAATCTACGCTTCTAATCTGTTTAGATTAATGTATAAAAGTTTTAAGTATTAACAATTCAATATCTTTTCTAATATTCCAGATCATTTCGTGCCGGAAAACGTTGTCACAGCTGATATCGTCCTTGACTATATCCTAAAATATTCACCGTTAAAGGAGTGACTAATTTAGTTCTATTATTAAGAATCGATTTAGTGAACTTGTGAACAAAATGCGGTTTCTATATCTCCTATTTCTATCACGCTTAGAATTTCTTACTTACAAAATATATATCATTGTAATGTACACGTGTGTTTTATTTGATAAAAACTAATGAATTAAACAAAATAAAGCATGACATGCTTAATAGAATGATCCTTAACATCATATAATTGAAATTAATATCTTAGAAGTTATGTCACAATAAAACTAACGCCAAAATATTAAGAGAGGGAAGGTAGAAAACAGACAACAATTATTCCAGTAAACAATAAATTCTATTCGACATTTTCTGCTTTACATTTTATTACCCAGATGTTTACAATACTAAAATAAACTGTTTCTTTAATCCACTTGCAATAGAAATCGGAAATATAACAATTTGGTAAGTAAAGCAATATCAAACGCTTCTTCTCGGTGTAGTCTTCAAATTCGGAATACATTTTTGATTATGGCCGCGTTTTACAATCGCCTCATAGGCTCATCGCCTTCATTATGAACAAGCTGTTGGGCAGTGTTTTTGAGTTCATTATTTTCCAGGTGTTCACTAAGGGTTTTGTAATAAATCTGTCTTATTTAAGCGTTAACAGAACAATATTTTTCTTTATAAGTTATTAACACCAACCAACTTATTGCGACTCAATTGAGGACGACTAAGACTCGAATAAAAAAAAGAGTAGTCATTTATGGGTTTCAGTACATGATTCTTTATAAAATTACAAAATCAAAAAATTGAAGACGTAAACGAAATTGGTTTGCTTTTTCATACCATGACGTTTTAAAAACGCACACTTTAAGTCGTTGCCGAATGAGATTTCGGAATTCGTCCTAAAAACATGTGAGTAAAAGAGACAGAGTTATCTATAGTTCATATAACGTTATCCTTTTCAAACATAACGACCCCAACGCAATTCACACTTCATGGTACGAAAAGAAGCGGTTCGCGGTCGTCGTATGCGTTTTCAATTGAGTCGCAATAAGAGTCCATGGTAGGCTTGCTGCACGCGTTTCTCACTTTCCAACAGTGTAAATATCTGTATCACAAAAATCAGAACCTTTTGCAATTACTATCGGAAGGATACTTGAATATATAAGTTGATTTCTAATACTGCAAAATGCCGTAAACATAGGCATGTAAATTTTGCCACTTATAACACAGAAACACTTGAAAAAATTGTAAGTTATTTAAAAACTATGACAAACCCATAAAAAATGTAGCACTTCTCTTAGTGACCTGCAGTGTCATTTGTGTCTTGATTTTAAATTCTATCGAGTCTCCTGACTTAATGAGAACACGTATATACTCGTATATGCATACGATACTAGATGATTTGGGGAAAAATGTTTGTAAAACACTTAAAACTCCTTCAATAGTAACCTGCAGCATCCTTTGCTGTATATGTTGATGTGAGACTCCATTGAGTCTCCTGACTTGATAGAAACATGACCATATATGAACATAATTTTAAAGCAAACGATTAAGAACTAAGAAATATTACTACAATAGGTGGTGAAAATATTTAATGGATATCATTTAAACAAACTCTGGAGCTTTATGAACTTTTACAAATTTTCACTATGTTTAAAGTTATGAACTGCAATTAAACCTGTTTCCTTATAAAATCGAATAAGTATAGTGTATGTATGATATCTACACTCTTTTTGTATAACATCTAAAAATATACAAAAATCATGAAACATCTATTTGGCTTACTTTTGCTTAAAAAAAACTAAGGGCACGTACATTAAACAATAATGATTGAGCAACGACCTTGATGATTGTTAGCATTCCAATACGCATTCTGCTCATAACTTCCGCTGCCGTTGATCACGAAGCTGTACTCATAGATTGCTGTACAGTGTGTCAATGCATCTTGCTCGTACTTCTTTGCCGCGTCACAGCAAGCGTTATCACAAATTCATACCTATTAAACCGGTTACTGTCGCTTCGACGTACAGTCCATACAAGTCACGCGTGGAGATTGATCGTTCAGTTAGCAAGCGACCAGTGAATTGATAAATTCTAAAAATACCATTAGTAAATATTCATTCCCCATTGCTATCCGAACAAACATAGTGGTGAATCTTTTTACAATTTACTTTTTATTTTCTTGAATTAAAATAAACGTTCCTTTAAAAACATGGAGAACGGTACAAAAAATGGTTCCACGGAGTTCTTTAACCTCAAGGAAATGCCGCATATAATTAGATCTCTGTAAGTTTTTGAAACACATTTCTAAAAATAATTGTCGTTTATCTAGAATTTATTGAAATATTTAGAGAATTCAAAACTAAAGAAATATCTAAAGATATAACTTTCTTTATAGAGATAGATACCAAAAGGTGCATGAGAACATACTAAATGTAATTGGAAACACTCCGTTGGTAAAATTAACGAAAATACCCAAGGAAGAAGGCGTTCAATGTCAGATGTGTAAGTAGGCAGTTATATATTTTATAAAAGTAAAAAAGTAAAGTAATAAATGAAAAATAAATTTATATAATGAAAATTTACATCCACATTTTAGATGCAAAATGTGAATTTTTGAATCCTGGTGGCTCTGTTAAGGACCGTATTGCATACAGAATGGTCCTAGACGCTGAACGAAAGGGTATTCTTATTCCTGGCAAATCCGTCATCGTTGAACCAACTTCCGGGAACACGGGGATAGGTTTGGCCTTGGCATCGGCTGTTAGAGGTAAGATTTAATGTCATATACATTGATTCTAGAATAAGCTTTAGAAGATAGTAATGATCCTATTTTTTTAATTACAAGGAAAATATATAAGTTATAGTCTTCCAAATTTACTTACGATTATACGCCAATTATGTCTACGAGGAATGATCATAAAAATGCTGGTAGCGTTTCTTCGTTGAATAGCTAAGCTGAATCTTTGAGTGAAAAAGACAGTGCTTTGGTCGCCTGAATCATTTGAAGAATATGCCTGAAGGCATTTTCGTAACCAGCAGAGGCTGAAATACATATGTAACTATTTATTTGTAATTTTTATCAGCTCAAATCGAGTACTTCAATGTTAACCAATTATATAATTTAAAGATATTAAATATATAATAGTACATGAAATTTTATTATTATTAAATTATGCGCTGATTATAAAGGTTAATTTTTGTAAAGAAGTTATCGTGTTCGTGATTTTAGATGCGTGTATATATTTAACTTTATAACCTAGCGCTTGTCACTCAACCTCACTATGTGATATTGGCGATGCCGAACAAAATGGATTGCAATAACTTTTATGATCCACGTTTTATTTTTCTATCATTAATTATCTACTGGTTTCTATTATTTTAAATGTTTACCAAAATTTTCCCAAAGACGCTAATAATGTATACGCTTTGAACCTTTGCAGTTAAAACTTAAAATATTATTGGAAACATGCAAATATGATTCGTAAGACATTACATAATCGCTTAACTATTCGTAACGAAATGAGTATCACGATAAAGGCTTTAAAAGAATTATTGCGTCAATATCTTTCAATTATTTCACTGATGTAATTATGTCGCAATTCGCTTCTTAGGATATAGATGCATAATAGTACTGCCAGAGAAGATGTCGGACGAAAAGGTGAATACCCTATTGGCATTAGGGGCAGAGATTATAAGAACTCCTACAGAAGCGCCATCAGACTCTCCTGAAGGCAACATTTTGGTTGCACAAAGACTTTCCCGAGAAATCCCAAACGCAGTTTTATTAGATCAGGTAAACGTTGAAAAAATTCTTATAATAATTTTTCCATAATGATTAAATCAATAAATTAAGTACCAGTAAAACTGAATATAATGTTATCAATGTATACATAGGAGATAAAGATATGCAAATTAAAATAGATGTTATAGATATAAGTTTAAGATTCACAAAAAAAGTTTTAAGATTATTTTTAAAAAATAATTCAAAACAATACAATTTACCCCATCAAACTGCAACTATCTACTAAAATAATTGTTAGATTTTAGTGTCACTTATTAAAAGGCAACAGAACCTCAGCTACCAGGTGGATGACAAATCTGATTTCTTGTACACTTATTTTTAAATGTCTGGATGTTTCTATCTACATTTAAATTTCTGGATGTTTCTGTAACATATATTATTGGTAAATTATGTTACAGAAACATCCAGAAATTTGAATGTAGTCAATCTGCGTTTCTTTTTATTGCATAAAAATATTGCATTATCACATAGGAAAATCACCGTCAGGTAATGGATTGAGATACAATCAATAGATTAGATTAGATTTTCCTTTTTTTGGTTTTTATCTGTAAATCTGTACTTTCTAAATCGTAAATATTCATATTAATATTATATATGCGAAAGCTTGTCTATCCGTCCATATAATTTGAAAAATAG
This sequence comes from Morpho deidamia, assembly GCA_947086505.1. Taxonomy (NCBI): domain Eukaryota; kingdom Metazoa; phylum Arthropoda; class Insecta; order Lepidoptera; family Nymphalidae; genus Morpho; species Morpho deidamia. The sequence continues at coordinate 6,607,896 of CAMTZC010000003.1, forward strand.
GAACACTTTGCTTAATAAATTATTTTTGTTTAGTTCCAGTTTTAAATTTTTTCTTTCGTAAAATAAGTAGCTTTATGGCTATAGCTGAATACTTAATGGCTGAGTCCAAATACTAGTTTCAGAAGTTCTAAAATTCTGTGTTCCAAAAATAGTAATATCGGCCATGGCTGTTAAATATTATAGTGGAAACATCCGTACCATCGAGCTACTTTAATGTTTTTTTTTAACTTTTTCTTAACGGTCGGGTATATATTAGTTGTATATATAGAGTTGTACATTTCTTCTGTTTTTGTGTTTATGACGGCATTCCCACATAATTTTATGAGTTTGATTGGTGTGACTTCATTTCAGAGTTATTAATTTTATTCAAGTTCATCATTTAATCCGATAACAAATTATGTTTGTGTTGTTCTTTTGATAGTTTAGGATTGCAATTTTTGGTGGCAGCCACAATTTTTATATACTAGAATTACGCGCTTAATCGGGAAATATCTGGTGCTTCCGCTAATTTGTAATAATATAATGGACAAAGATTTTGAACCACGATTTTCAGCGTCACTTATGCTAATCATATGAATTATGTAATCACGTTACTTCTTATACCCATTTGTATTATAATCGAATTATTAGAGTTACTGAAATGATTATTTAATACAAAATATTATTCTCGTGTAACTCAAATCCATGATTTTAATCTAATATCGTTTACATTTGTTACACATTTTTAATGGACTTCTTTTTAAATTTAGTACAACAATGTATGCAACCCGCTGGCACACTATGATGGGACAGCAGAAGAGATCCTGTGGGCACTTGACGATGATTTGGACATGGTGGTAATAGGCGCCGGTACATGTGGAACTGTATCGGGCATCGCTCATAAAATTAAAGAGAGGTGCCCTAAATGTATCGTAGTGGCCGTAGATCCTTATGGGTCTATTCTTGCAGAACCGGAAGAACTTAATGCGTCTGATGTTCAGATGTACGAGGTGAGTCATTTTGTCTATAAAACCTGGAGAAAATATCTGTTTATCGACCGATATATAATTTTATCTGTATAATATTATGTAATATATATATAGCTTACACTCACCGCTACTATCTTGGCCTATAATATTCATGCAGTTTACTTATACGGTAAAATTGCTAACGCAATATTAATGATCATCACTAATGTATGGATACACAATTCACACATCTTACACGACAGTTCTGAGTGATAAAAATGCATCAATTCTGCACAAATATTCTCGTTTAATTAGGAAAATAAATTAGAAGTATCGTACATTAAGCTTTGTTCAATAGCGGTATAGCCATTCTTAAATAAACTGTTCTCACTCATAGGCAGCGATTTTAGTGCAATAAGATCACTACGGTTATTGCCATAAACCTTCAAATTTTAGACGCAATATACAATTTGCACATTTCAATGTGCAATCGTATTTTCATAGACTCGATATTTTTGACAAGTTTCAATTTATTTTAAATCGCGGGGCACTAGCAATGCCCCGCGGTTTCACCCGCGTCCATACCGAACGCATCGTGGTAGTGGAAAGTCTACGAAGTCGGACTATAGATTTATTTGTAGATTATTTAATTATAAGAAATGGGTATCATTAGTATGCAAATGCAGGCCATGCTATAACGGTCACTACAATGAATTTGTTATTGTTTTGGTATTATTTTCTTTCGATTTACATTCTTAAATTCGTAAGATCTTTTGATTAGAATGTCGGATTTTAATAATTTAAAAAGTATTTCACAGGTATTGAAACAGTTTTTAATAAAATATCATTTAGTGGGATAAGGATTAATACGGAGATGTAAATATTATTGTTTAATTATTGTCGCCACGTTTATCAACTTTTACAATGTAGAAAAGTAGTTATACCGGCAAAACTATAATAGTTAGACATATGGTATCGCGGACTTTTTTGTAGATACAATACTATATATATAATACTGTAGATATAATACTGTAGAACATTTTTTTTGTTCTTTTTGTTGTATCATCAGTAGTTTCCGCAACGCACGCGATTAAAGATTTTTATGACTAAATTTTTCACACCTTATTATATTTTTATTGAGGATCACTTTTTTATAATATAGCCTATATTGTTCAGTAAAGAAGTAGCTTTCCAATGGTGAAAGGATTTTTGAAATTGGCCCAGTAGTTCTTGCGTGAAAACGTTACAAACATACACAGAAACATACAAATCTTTCCTCTTTATAATATTATTATAGATATAAAAGTTTAGATATAGATATAGCTTTTCTTAAAGAGTAGTAAAATTTGATTCGAATAAAATAAGAGGAACGAAATGGGCAATAGATTACAGCTTTTAGATTTTTTTAACACAAAGCAATCAACTTTATTGTATCTGTAGAAGCATTTCACGAAGCAGATAATATTTTCTTAAATCTACAATTCAGTAAACAAATCCGTTTCGATGTTATGATAACACTCAAACTAAACGAGTTAAACGTTACGCACTTTAAGTTATCGCCACTGTCATAATAATAACAATATGTTGCCATTTTCGCTATCTTAACATATACATTTAATATTATGTTATTCACTTATTGCCAATTTATTTTTGAATTCGTAGATAATTATTGTTATCGTTGGGCAAAGACTATGAACCCTGACCCACACGAATTATCTGCCTTTTGTTTCTTCTACTTCGAAACAACGTTTTAGTTCAGCGTTAAATGTCTTTTAATCTGATTTAGGAGTAAATTATCATTAGGGCTAAAATCTCATGCCCTTGCCGGGTATATCATATCGTTATCATTATCTATAGCAGTCTAAGCAGATATTCGCGTTCCTAGGCAAATAAGCTCGCACGGTCTCAACTATCAGCTAATAAAATCAGTAGTTAGCTTTGTCAAATTTCTTTATATCTTATCTTTATTTCTACATAATGATGAATTGATTTTTATGTAAATTAAGAAGACATGTGGACATCACTGCCTATTCAAGGCATAACGAAAAATATATAATAAATATCAAAGACAAGTATCTTAAATCACGAATGATGTCAACTAGTTACAGGCGCGATTTTTTAAAATACGTGAGTTAAACTAGTCACGAGTTGACTAGTATTAAAATCGGCTGTTGTCTTCAAAGTGCCAAATAACAAATTGCAAATTAATAGTTGAATCGTAACGCTAGTGATATCATTTTCGTATAAAAAAACCAAGTCATAATATTTAGGAATACCCAGCTTATTCCCACCTCATCCGGGTTAAACGATTTATCCTCACAATAAAAGAAACTCAATACATATAAGCAATATAATTTAGTTTTAATATAGTAATTGATATAAAAACATATTTTTCTCCTATCTTTAGGTGGAAGGAATAGGCTATGATTTTCTACCACGATCACTTGACAGGAATATAATAGATACTTGGTTAAAAACAGACGACTGCGGCGCGTTTCAAATGTCGAGAAGGCTCATTAAGGAAGAAGGATTACTTTGTGGTATGTTGCACTGAACTATTTAAAACTAAACAAATTTTGTGTAAAAAGTAAAGTAAAGTAGCGGCCTGTTACAAACCCACTGCTAGGAATAGGCCTCCTCTTTCCGTTTCTGGAGAGAAGGGTTGGAGCTAAAACCTGCTCCAATGCGGATTGGATTGGAGGTTACACATAACTCCAGAATTTTCTAGAGATATGCAGGTTTCCTCGCGATGTTTTCCTTCACCGAAAAGCGTGTGATAGCGGTGAGACCGTGCGACTCTTTCGAGGGGAATACGAGTTCAAACCCGGGCAGTCACCAATGAGTTTTTCTATGAAAACTCATGTGTCTAATTGATAATTGATAATTGCAAATTGTGTGTAGTCGTTTATAACATGGATTATTTTATCTATACGGTATTTCGTATAAAGCGGCAAACTTATCTACGAAAAATATGCAAGTATTATTCACGAAAGTATTTGATTGCCGTTACGTCAGATACGAAAATCTGATACGGGACTATAAATAAGTAGGTATTAATCACATATAAGTAGGTATATCATGGCAGATAGATTAAGGGTGTGACTTGAAAGTGGATTTTTCTACTTTAACACAACTGATTAGGGTATATATTACTTATTACGTTAATTACTTAATTATATACTTAACGTTAGCGATATTAACGATTTTAATCATTTAATCCAATCATTTAAACAATTTGATGCAATCGTAACTCGTCATAAATCAAAGTAGATATTATTTATAATTGAAAATAAGTATTTTAATTCGTATGATATATTTTTGAAAATAATAGTTGAAATTGATGTTCTATGCGTAAAATTTTACGTGACGGGTAATAAAGTAAGACGCAGAATAGGAAAAATAAAATATGTTTTATAATATTTTTATAGCAAAGTATAAAAGATGTGTATTTGCCTATTATCAAGTACTACACAAATGGTCAAGGCCTTTTGTAAACTTGGAAAGAAAAGGCCTTTGTTACATCTAAACTTTCTTCATAGATCATTCCCTACCTAAAAACTGCATGAAAATCAGATCTGTTGTTTCAAGTAAGGTACCTCGGTCGAATATGGCCACCTTAAGGTTTCACTATCTTCACACATCTATTAGTTTTGTGGATATAAAGGAGAGCAGGTGACTAAATTCAGTATTCACTTTATCCCGCTTTAATAATATAAAGGCAGAATTCCAAAAATGTTGCTGCTTAAACAAATTTTGTAAATTTTTTTTTATCATAGAGAGCCACAGATATTTATAATTCGCTACTCTTATATTGTTTAAATTGTTTTTCATAGTATCTGTACTCAGTGGCGTAGCTAAGTTATAAAACGCCCTGGGCCAAAACAGACCCGACTTCCAAATAAAAGTTTTTTTAGTTTAATAATTTTTTTTTGATGTTATAGGATTGCTTGGTTTGATATTGATTGGTTTGATGTACATCATCAAATATACATCAAACGTAATTGCTTTATCATTATTAATTGACGATAATACACACGAAGACAGAATCTTTTCCTTGTCTGATCAACGTTTTTTTCTATACAGATATATAATTCATTATTTTCTTGAGTTAGTTTTTATGGTATTTGCATGATTTAACCCTTGATTTAAGATGATAGATTTTGTAATTACAACCCATATTTGATAAACAGATTGATACTCCTGTTTACTTTTTAGCAATGCAACCAGTGACTCTAGGTTAAGGTTATTAAATTAATTTTCGCTTAGGCAGACTGATGACGATACTTATAAATTACATTAACTAAGATGAACCATTTATCTTGTTCTTCAAAGCAAGAATAGAAACAAAAACTTAACCAACAACCAATCAGGACCTATTCCATTTCCGACTTAAGACCCTGCTATCAACGATCGTAATATTGTCGAAGAACTGACTTTAAAACGTATATCCTGCTGTCTATCTAGAACACGGCAGTGAACATAACATATTATCGGGATATCATATTATTAGGAACAGGAAATTCATTTCAAGGACTATTTTTGATAATGCTTTGTGTTTGCAGTTAATTGTTATCTAACTTATAAGTAGATCCAATCAATCTTTCAGCCCTAGTTGGTCAAGGCCGCCATATTTCTGTTTTTGTTACGATTAACTGACGCATATATCTAATCAAAATTACTCCTTAGATTGTTAACGCCGAACTTATGTCGCTAAAAAACAAAAATATTTTCACTTCATTCTAATACGCCTGGACTTGTATTAAAAACTTACTTTATTAATTTAGATACTCAAAAACTGTAGAAAGATTAACGTTATGCTGAGTGGTTTGAGCAGTTTTGAGACTATAACTATGACGGATATGAAATTATAACAATACGTAAAGAAAAAACTTAGTACCTACCACTTGTAAAGCTGTGTAAACACTTTTAAACCAAGCCCAAGTCTTGGCGTAGTTAAAGTATGTAGGAAAAAGTACTTCGAAAATTTCATTGATATATAATATGTTATAATATAGTAAATATATTGTTAAATAAAACAGTCCCTGCTTATATTTATACTGTACAATGGCAAATAAAATTAAGGTCACTTCCGAAAAGCATATTTTATCCAACTAAACAATACCATCAATCAATTAAATATCATCAATTAATCAAAAGCCTATCACTTGCCACCATCGGCGTTCATAAATGGCACGATGTTGGTCTACATTGAGTTCCATCACAAATGAGATATAGCTCGTGCGCAGGGTCATCTCGGTTACCCTTGAGGGGTAGCGGGGTAGAGGCCTCGAGGCAAACCTCTCAGACCGGGCAGGTCCTTGCAGGCTTTTCTGCTGGTGCAATGCTTAGAACGTAGGCCTAGGTTACCTAGGTGACCTAAGGGAACATATAGACTTGGTTTTATAAGAGATTAAAATATTTTTTGTAGGTGGCAGCAGTGGAGCCGTTATGTTAGCTGCGACTAAAGCAGCAAAGCAACTTAAAGCTGGACAGAAATGTGTAGTTCTTCTACCTGACAACATCCGCAACTACATGACTAAATTTATTTCTGATCAGTGGATGGAAGCGCGCGAATTCAAGCCTTTCGCTAGTAATGAAAAATTATGGTATGTACTGGTCATGGCGGCACAATAGAAACGTCATCGATAATGAGATACAAAATACACTATCCTGAAATAACTAAGGCATTCGTATTGCGTTATTACTTGGCTTTACGAATCGCACGACCTGTGCTTGGTTTGATTGGGCACTGAGATAAAAAAAAGCAAGATGGAGTGCATAGTTAACAGTACAGATTAAAAATAAAGAATTTATTTATTCGTGAAATGCTGAGCCGATTCTCTTTATATCGATACAACTAAAACACATATTGACACAAAATATCGTTAAGTTTGACTACAACGCACGCCAAGTAAATACATAAAAATTATTCGATTGTACAGCAAGGGTCCATATTTCATTCATTTTTGATTTTGAAAATATTAATGTTAAATAGAATCATCTTTCTTTAAAAATAGTCACACAGCACTGTGGCCAGTAGTTGAAATTCTTTAAGTCAATAAACCATCCTTTAACGGTATTTTTATACGATATAATGTGTTTTAAAATTTTATTATAATAAAACACATACGCACCGATACATCTATACTAATATTATAAAAAGGAAAGATTTGTATGTTTGTTTGTATGTTTGTATGTATGTATGTTTGTTACGTTTTCACGCATAAACTGCTGGACCGATATCAAAAATTCTTTTACCATTGGAAAGCTGCTTCTTCACTGAGCAACATAGGCTATATGTCATTTTCAAAAATAATAGGGATCCCTAATAAAATTGTAATAAGTTGAGAAAAATTTAGTCGTAAGCATCTTTCATCGCGTGCGCTGCGGAAACTATTGATGATAGAACAAAAAAATGTTCTACAGTATTATAGAACGTATCAATATCTATAAAAAAGTCCGCGATACCATATGTCTAACTATTATAGTTATGCCAATATAACTACTTTTTTACATTGTAAAAGTTGATAAAAGTGCCGACAATAATCAAACCATTTTATTCATATCTCTATATTAATCCTTATCCCATTAAATGATATTTTATTAATAACTGTTTCAATACCTGTTAAATACTTTTTAAATTATTAAAATCCGACATCTCAATCAAAAGATATTACGAATTTAGGAATGTAAATCGAAAGCAAATAATGCCATAACAAATTCATTGTACTGACCGTTATAGCAGGGCCTGCACTTGGTGAGTTAGCTCTTATTCTAAGAATACTAATGATACCCATTTTTTATAATAAATTAATCTACAAAATAAATCTATAGTCCTATTTCGTAGACTTTCCACTACCACGAGATCTGTATGGACGCGGGTGAAACGCGGGGCTTTGCTAGTTACAAATAAGATATAAAATTCAGATCGTTTGTTTCATTACCATTTTTATGTGTGGTTTGTCAATTACATAGGCATATATATGGGTTGCCTGTTAGAGATCACTATATTAGATATACACTGATAAGGCCGCCCTTACACATTTTATTTTTTTCTTTTGTATGTAAAAAAGAGTTTCTTATCTTATCTTACTTCGGAATGACGATATGGTATGATAAATTATTTTATCCGACTATTTGTTTAGATATTTATTTAAGGGGCAAAAAATACATGGTGTGAAGGAAATTTAATTATTGCATCATTATTTTACCAGATTCATTTGAAAATTTTATCTGTTTTTATTATTTTTTCTAGGTGGTGGAACAAACCGCTACTTGAAAATATTATACAACCAACAGTAAGTGTCACTAAAAATAGTTCAACTTCCGACGCTATCACAGCTTTACGAAAAAGTGGAGCGCCTGCTCTCACCGTCATCGATAACAAAGGGTAAGTTATAGTTCTAACAGTGTTCTTATTATTTCTGCATATCACAACTAGACTAGAATTAAACAAAAGTAAGGAGAAGTTGTTCAATAGTCTTAAGAAGGCTTCAAACAAAGTTTCTTCTTTAATAGTCTAATAAACGATAGCCCCTCCACTAAAACTCGTTCATTCTAAACGTATACTATATAATGTGGTATTTCTGATTTCGGCAAAGTTGTATCTACATTAAACTTGAGAACTGAGTATGTGTCTTATCGTGACCATATGAAAATACTCTCCAAACTCTATATAAGGACCCTCAATGGACTGTGCATATTTAGACGTTATAGAGAGTTGTCGTTAAATGGAGAGAAGAAAAATCTGTATTAGAAAAAGAAAAAGGCATATTAATTGTCGGCGGAATCATGATGTATAGCTTGATCCAAACCTTCGTATTTAGGTTTCTTTAATTTTTTAGAAGATTTTTCATCCTCCTCTGCTTGTAGAATTTTTTTTTTATTTTTCCATATTGTGGACACTGTATAGCGACTAAATCCAAAGCGTCTGCCAACATGACTTATCTTCTCTCCCGCCTCTATTGTGCTTATCAGTAAAACTATTTCGTCAATACACAGAGATTTCCTCTTACTTGCCATGTTTACAGTTTGAAAGTTTGTGAGCAACTAAGAATATGACAACGTATAGATAATCCTTGACTCCTATTAACAACAGTGCAATCAATCTCAGTTTGTAAACAAAAGAACGGATCTCTTACAAAGTTCGATATGTGTAATGTTTACAGTCGAGTTTATTACGGGCTACGATAATAAAGCGACAAAAGAACGTACACAGCTGCTCAGTTTTTACTAATTTTGGCAACTTAAAAAGTATTTTATATTATTAAAATGCTATATAGAGTGTATCATTTTATGGGAAACAAGCTAAACCAACAAAAGCCAAGTGATATCGACGCTTTAGATAGTTTGTCGTTAAAGCGAGTGATGTTACATGACGTTAGTCATATTACTTCTATCACCTTATTCGTGAAATTTCTAAGTTAATCAATTAAATAGTACAGGCATATTCACGAAAAATTTCGCGTAAAAACTTTTTTCAAGTTGATTCTTAAATTTTCAGATATTGAACGTAAATTTCACTGTGACATGCATTCATACTACGACAAATGGCAATGAACTATCAAAATAAACTATCAAATAACAATCAAAATGGCAGATACACCGTTAACTTAAGATAATTTTTAGTTATTTATAATTTCCTCTAAATTATTATGATTTGGAATGTTGTTCTTGCTTGTGCTCTTGATTGTATATACATTTATAGTTATTTTATTTCTTGATCATCTAACTGAATCAGAATGAAACAGTGTGTGTTTTTAATATAAAAAATATTACTATAATGAGTTAAAGATTCAATTGGATTCTTCTAGGATAATTTTTTTAGACAAAAAAAATAACAATCTGTATAACGTAGTAGATATTAGGTACAATATAAGGTAGTATAACAATTTCATTTAATGTGAATGGCTACAATGATCAGTATACAAAAGTTCCACCAGGCCCGGATATCTTAATATACGGTCATACATGCGTTATTTGCTACACAAGAGATTATATGTATATACTCGTATTTCTCTGTGGGCCTTGGTCTGTCGGTCTGTCTGTGGTTGTCGATGACGATGGATTCCCTCATTTCTAAATGTCCCAAAGCCACGGAATTATGAGCCTAAGAACATGCGCGCTTTTGCATGTAGAACTCGCAATGCCATAATTCGGACTTTTTCGGTTATAGATTCCGTTATAGATAAGCAAGTTAGTAAGCAATCTTAATCCGATTTATATAAGACAACCTATGATTATGATTGATACAAATATAGTTTCACTTGCCACTTTAAACACACTTTACACTATTAAAAAATATCAGCTTACATTTTACCGTATTATTGATGTCACTCAATTTTACCTCAATTTTTCAGTGAAAGCTCATGTCATACTTTGCTGTTCATACACGATATGAAACGATGTTTTCATTCACTGTAAATCATATTTTTACGATTAAAAAAAAAATTTTATTTCTTTATTTTAATTTATTTAATTTTACCCTAATCAAACAGTAACTAACCTGGTGGATCCCAATTAAAGAAGTTATGGTGCATTATTACGTGATTTCAAGAAAGGATAACCAGCTAAGTCGTAATACTATTTTTGTTTTAGGTATTTAAGCGGCGTGTTTACGGCAGACAATGTGAGAAAGAGGCTCGCGAATTTATTGGGAACGATTTCTGATGACCTTGAAAACTTTGTAGTAAAGAAGTTTTACAAGATTGACCTTTCAGACAATCCCACGCTGGGTATCGTTTCCCGGATGCTTGACATCGCATCTTTTGTCGTTGTCGTTAAATCAGGTAAGAAATTAGTTTCTCGGAGAAAAGATCAAACAGCATTAAATTTTTTTGTTTGAGTTACCGAATTGGAGACGTAATGTTGACAGTGAATTTTTATTTTTAATAATTGTCAAATATTATCTAAGATATGAGGTAAAGTTAACAAAATCGAATGAAATTATTTATTTGAGCAAATTTTGAGTATTTTAAATTGTTTGTCTCCCCCTCCCATTTTTTGTAAATTATTGTTATTATCGTCTTAATTGATGGTATGATATTATTAGTTCGGCATAAATCTCTTCAATTACCAGTTTACATGTGGTTTAAATCCTATTTGGAGCTTTAGAATGGGTAGGAGGTGTCCTCATTGTTCGGTATATGAACGCTGATTCAACACTTTGCCACCCTAATATGCAACGGTTATTTAAAATATATGGCATGATTAGTTTTAAACTGACCGAACTCAAAATTAGTCTTAATTGCGTTAATACTTTGTAATTCTTATTTTAATATAATATAATTTCTATCGTTAATTTTTGCAGAGAAATCACAGAACATTCCAAAAATCGTTGGGCTGATCACATCGGAAGATCTATTAATGTATGTCAGCAGCAACCAACCACTTGTAACCGCAAAAACTTTATGCACTAAAGCTCAAAATGGGAACATGACTTCCCCTGGTAAAATGAGTGCGTTGGTCTCGTAAGATGAATTAATAAATTATTTTTTAAATGTACTAGCAAATTAAAAAGGGTTATTATGTTGTCAATATTTAAGGTTTACGTGTTAATGTATACATAATAGCGAGACAATGAAACAAAGCATAATTGTGATATATGCATTTCTCCGATTTTACAAATAAATTTTGCATTTCAGAATTAATAGGTATTAAATTTGTCTCAGCAGTTCAGCTAACTTAAGTTTGTAATTAATATGAACTATTTGAGTTTAGTTTATACATATATAGATTTTAGAAACTATCTTGCAAAATATATAGTCTTAACGCTATACGCTATAGCTATTAGCTATGGCTTTGGATAAATCTGTCAAACAAACTATGATTAAGTCAAGAACAACAGAACATATTCCATGGATCTTGGATATCGGATCTACAGGTTTTGATCTCTTGCGACTTGTGAAGTATCGTGGACTTAGATGGAAAGCGACTTGGTGATCTGGTTGGACCATCGAGTTGGACTGCGGCCTCTTCCTCTTTTTCCTTCGTGATTCCAACGTGATAGTAATTAATCAGTAATCAGAAAAATAAATTATTTAGCTTCATTTTAAAATGCTACAATAGTATAAGGCAGGCAAATTTCAAATTATAACATTAATAACCTTTATACTATAATTAATTATTACAATAAAATGTTATCAAAAAATTTATATTCAATTTTTTTCCTCCTATAGATATTTTAAGAATTATTGTAATCGTCAGATAATACTTAAAGAACCATTAAATTTTATTATTTATACCGCTTATGTCATCGGAGAAGTTTGTTGTTAATAAACTTATTTTTTATTACAAATATAGAAATATCAGACTTATTAATTTATTTCCAAGCTTAATATAATATAATAGATAATATCAGAAGTAAAAAGAACAGGTTTGAATGAAAAATAAAATCTTTAATGTAAGTGAATATGCCTAACACAACTTTATACTAAAGGAAAATAAAGACATGCCAAATAATTTTCAATCACACTTAAAGATCATTTCTATTAGTTTCTCACATACCACAAAAGATTATGCTAATGGGATGAGGGTGGAGGTGAACTTTGTTTAGCATTTGCTGCAAGAATAGCTCCAGGAGCAGGATAGGGTCTCATCTGATACAGTGACCCTGATGCAGTCGTATCAACTCCTGTTTTAGCATGAGCATCAAGGCCTGATGTCCAGCCGCCCCTTGGAATATCTGAATAAGAAGCTGGATCCATTGGATCCAAATCATTATCTTTAACTCTATGCTTCTTTTTGTCTCTATGATGTACCATCTCCCGTTCCCTCTCTCTACGGTCATGACGCTTTTCTTTAGGACGCTGTTGTGGCACTTCTTGATCAGATACTTCGCTACTATCATCACTTTCATCTCCTTCTCTCAAGAGTCTCTCTTCTCGCAGATGTGCAGCACTTTCACTAGGAGACGCTCGTGGATGTGAAGGCGGTAACCAAGAAACTAAATTATTATGAATGTTCCAGAAGTAAAAAAACCCAGTGCCTTCGTCATACACTTCCTCCCATCCTGCTGGCAAAGGCCAAATTTCTAAAATTTTTCGTTTGTTTTCCAAACAGGTGTCACTTGGCGAAAGTTTGCCTTTCTTCCACGTTTTAACACAAACTTTTGAACATTCATGAAAAATATTCGTTTTATTCGGACAACCTTTATGACCTTTGATAGGATCTACATTAACTCCTTCTATACCTTCCCAAAAATGTTCCTTAGAATTAACTTCCTCGGGATTGTTATCGTAATCTTCTGCTATGATCTCTTCATTTACAGGGACTGTAGGAGCGTCATTAGTTGTATTATTAGAGTTTGGCTTTAATATCCCTCTTTTGGCAAGCCTTGCAGCTAACGCAGGCGGTAAAGGCATGATAACGAACTTTTAATTGTACTACACTAAACAATAATCTACTATTGCATAATATTTATGAAATATTATGATTTATATTTTTTTTAACTCTATATTCATTGACATTTATTAAAAATATTTTCACCATAGATTATTAACTTTGATATTAACTAAACTTAGAATATCAATATTCTATTTATAATATTGTTAAGAAGTAAATAGTCTGTGATTTCATTCACAGACTATTTACTTGAATAAAAGTACGTTACATAGACTTGCCATTTTTAGTCTATGGTTAGGGCTACTGCAGCAGTGCAAACTAGCTCAACAACTAACAAGCAAAGCTCATGATAATGATATATGACCGCAAATATCAAATTTTGTAATTAACCACATTTATTGCCAACTTAGAATCTAATAAATTGGAAAAAATTTACAAGTCTGAAAATCTATTATAGTTTCAGTTAAAATGTCAAGCCTGTTACTAATACAAAGAAAAATATTCCTTTCTGTAAGGAAATCTTGACTCTTATTTGTTAAGCACTTAGATAAAGATTCTGTTGTCAGTAGCTGTAGCTAAAATAGAGACCCATTTAGGAATAAAAGTTACTAGCTGTACTTGCGGCTGCGCCCGCGTGTAATTCACACAAAAGTAGTTATTGTAATTTAACCATAAGAGATAGAGACATGCTGTCGCGGACTTTTTCGTGGTATTTTGTAGATCTAGTTCTTTAGTTCATTACTTCTCTGTATCTATCTATGGTAGTTTACGCGGCGCACGCGATTTTTTTTCCCAGCAGGCGATTTTTTTTACAACCACGCGATCTCCACAACACAATTTAAGTAAAACCGTAATGTACTATTAACCTAAACCTTCCGGAGGAATTGATTATTGCACTACCTTTTAGTAAAAATCATACAAAAACCCGTTCAGTAGATTTTGAGAAAATAGATCACATACAGACAGCTAGCTTTTAGGGACTTTGTTTTATAATAAGTATAGTATATTTTATTTAGGTAGTGGTTTATAAAGAATAGAAATGTTTGATTTTCCAGGTCATTTTTCTCAAAAAGCACGGTCATTACTATTAAATATTCAAAAACTTTTGTAAGTTAACTTCAAATAGAATATTATATGTTGCTTAATAATCCATGATATACACTGTACACCAAATGAATAACTGGTAAGATCATTGGTCCAAGTAAAACTCAACAAAAATTGCAACACTTCAAATTTACTTTATTCTTAAACAGTAAAAAGCAATAAATTATCGATGAATATTTAATTAATATATTAAATCTACTATAATAGTTACTACTTCAATGGACATTACTTTCCGTTCTGTACAACTCTACGCTAAAAATAACCATTATGAATTTCTCCAGAGTAAAAAATACACCAGCACATTTTGAAATTCTGAAAAAAAAAGCTAATTAATACAAATAAATATATTTTTAAAATAAAATTTCAGTTATAAATAAAGGATTTTTTTTATTATCAACAGGTATTCAACATATCAAAAGAAGATATTCTAATATATATCTTGTAACTAGGTCACCATGCTATTTATTATAAATGAACGTTGTTCTGTTTTACGCTTTTACGACTGATAGTGATGAAGAATGAAGATGAAGAATTTAAGCTTATAAATTGGACTAACATATTATAGAATTATAAAAAAATATCAGGAACAGAGACGAAGAAATCGAACCACTATTCATATTTATTTACGAAAATATGTAATATGAACGAAGCTGTGGGTATAGTTGCGTAATCTATATTATATAAACACACATTTTTATTAGAAACGGAACTCACATAAAAAGATGCATTGATCCTTTAATTTTAAGCGAATAATGTTCCGTGTTGAAAACTGTAAATATTTTTTTATCTATTTAATAAAAATGAAATAAAATAAAAATAAAAATCTATAGCTTATAATTTTTACAACTTGAATTTCATTCCCGATTACAACATTCAAAGTGAAACTAGGCGCATTATTTTGCAATGAAACAGATATCAACAAATGCAGACAATTTCCTAATTCAAATTTTCCAAATATATACAGGCCAAAATACGTATTCTAATTTGGATTTAATGTAAATTTAACTACCATTAGATTGCTGAATTTCGCCAAACAGTTAAAAGTGTAGGCACAACATAAACATAAGAAATCAGATAACATTGTCTTTTTAGTGATACTTAATTTAATAATAGCAAGTGGTATCGTTGTTAATTTTAGATTTATATACATACATTTAACTACAAATATAAACAGCATTCTAATTAATTATCAGCCGATTCACACTATTTATGCATTATATACTACAAACACTATCTCCATCATTATATAACTTATAATAACGGTCCTAATCATAAGGCCTTTTTTAAAAAGTGGAAATAAATTCGAAGCATTCATGCGTGGTGGCCTAAATATATGGGAAAGTATTATCACCTGATAATAGATGTCTTCACTCACCACGGACGACAGAGGTATCACTGCGAGACACTTTAGTTGGAAGGACTACTTCATGGTATTCTCCTGAATGAATTAAGTTAAAACCATTTATAAAAGTGTCTGATCTCTTATCTTCACAAGGAGCAAATGGGGTTATAACATCCTTTTCATCAGCAGTAATTTCTGGCAAAGATAGCGGGCGTTCTATCACATGTTTGTCTTGACTATCTATAGATCCTAAACTTTTAACCTCCAACGCAGCATCAGTATGATCGACGTTCTCTAAAAAAAATGATTTTTCTTCATTTTGTTGTACTGAAAGTGGATTTTCATCGCTTTTTTCTGCTAAAATAAAATTCGGGTTTTCAGTAGTTATCATGACTTCTTTTACAGAATCAAATTCTTCACTTAACTTTCCACTATTATTACTCGGAGGTGATATAGACTGAATAGCATCTTCCCTTTTAAGTTGTTTTCTTCTTTCGGTTGTATCATAATCCAAGAGATGCAAATTAGTAGAACAGTGAGGGCTACCGTCTAAAGACAAATCAATAGACGTCACCACACTTTCATCTCGGCTTATAAAAGATCCACTTTCGGGAACTATATGTATATTTAAGATTGTTTTATTTTTCCTATGATCATCACCTTCTACAGAAGTAAAAGACATTCCATCAGACTCAATTCCCGAAGTAGTGGACGAATTTTTATTTACATTCAATTTATTTCTGACTAGAAAGCCTCTAACATGTGCCTGTATAATTGTTGCTGCACTAGATAGGGTCGATGAATCGTCTGTTGATAAAGATAAAGATTTCTCTTCGTTTACTGTTTGTAAAACTGAATCCAACCTGCTTATGCCCAAAGCTCTATGATCTTTAGTAACGTCCATACCTGATATTGAATCATCCTGAAATCAACATTTATATAGTCAAACGTGCAGCAAGGGGGAAAATATAATTAATTACTAATAGACTTACAAAATATATATATAATACCTTTTTTTCTTTATGTTCAACGTTGACATTTATATCAACATTTGCAGCATCGTCTGTACTCAAAGTTTTATTTCTAAAAAGAAAAGACCGAAATACTTTTTGTATTGTTATTGCAGCTGTTTCTAAATCCATTGCATTAGTATTCGCTTGATTCAGGGAGTCGCTATATTTTTTCATATCAATATTTTTTTCGTCTACCAAAGTTGATGTTTCATTTTCTTTGAAGTGCTGGGGTTCTTGGGTAATTACACCATTGCTAAGTTCCTTTTCTTTAGTAATATTTTGACGAGTAGTATCAATAACAACTGTTATTGTATTATAAGTATCATTCCCATTTATAGTAGTGTCACCTTTTTGTTCAAAATTATTTAATACTTCTAGGCTAGTAGCATTGGAGTTTATTACACTAACGCCGCCATTTAAATATTTTTTATTATTTTGGATGTTTTCTTGATATTCCTGGTTTTCATTGTATTCCTTGAGCTTCTTTTCACATACAGTATAATCTTCATTACTGTTATCCTGTTTTATACTAGCTTCTGACGTGTCAACTAATTTTCTCAAGATTTTTTCATCGCTTGCTTTGCTTGCAAAAACACATTTGTCATTAGTATCAGGGTTTTCCGTATTCGTTTCGATTTTGTGTTGAACTGCATCATAGTCTTGGTTTTCGTTTGCTAGGAGATTATTCTTTTGAACAATACCATCATCCTCAGTATATTTAATTTCATGTAATGGGGATTGTTCGTTATCATCCACTATTTTAACGATTGATTTTTGCTGAAACCCGGTTGTACCTGACGTTGTCGTTACCATGTCTTTATTTGCAAATTCAGATAACGCAGGTATTTCTTTTATATTTGCTTTTTTATTAGATAAACCGTTTTCAGAAATTTTAACTATATTGTCTTTATTATATTGTACTTCAGAATCTTTGCCTGTTTTGACTATATTATTTTCATATTTCGGACGTAATATTTGCTGCATCTGCTTATCATATTCTTCACGTCGTTTTGCGGCTCTTTCCCTTACTTTACTGATAGCCGTGGATATTTTCTGTTCCAGTGTGATAAAAACATGTGTAGAAGCTAAAACGAATATTAAGAAATCGCTAATATTTCTTTAAATGAAAATACCTGTCACAAGAATATTTTATATATTTTTTAGTTGCTTTTAATAATTAAATGCTTTATTAACTTGGATCTTGCAAATTAAGTAAAACAAAGCATTTTTTGAAAGAAATTGTAATTCGAATATATACTTATACTATTTGAACAATACTCACAGGCTCCATCTCTAATTTCCAGCAATTTCTTCATGTGATTTGCACAAAACATATAGACATCGGTAGGATTACACTTAAGGACATCTTTTGCTAGGCCTTCCATTAGATCGACTAATCCGGGAGGCATTTTTGGGATTGGGGCTGTGTACACTGGTAATTTTTCATTCATCATGTCTAGAAATCAATTCCTGTTACTGTTATATAGGATAAAATTAGACAGAGCTATTTTAATACTTACCTTGTTTTTTGGTAATAATAAAATTATTTTTCTATAATCCGCGATAAAGTAAATAGAAAAAATATATAATGTTAAATGTAAAATCGAAATGGCCCGGAGTGCCTTTGGAAAAACGAGAAAGATACTTAGTAACCATAATATCAAAATTTCACTTCGTGTGCGTCTTCTACAATGTTACATCTGGCCCCTACTTCTATACGGATGCGAGTCCTGGACCATAACAGAGGATCTCAGGAAACGTATAGAAGCATTCGAAATGTGGGCATACGGACGTTTGATTTCTATATCGTGGACTCAAAGAGTAACCAATGAGGGCGTTCTACGGCGAGTTGGACAAAAACGCAAACTTTTCTCAGTCATCAAAAAACGCAAAGTTACATACCTGGGCCACGCCATCGCCGATACGAGTTATTGCAACTAATGGGAAAAGTTGCTGGAAAGAGGAGACCTGGTCGTAGAAGGAAATCATGGTTACGAACCATCCGGGAATGGACAGGCATTAAGACCGCTCCCGAACTCTTCCATCTGACTACAAATAGGCATATGCAGAGCTGACTACCAACCTTCATTAGTTGGAGAGGCATGTGAAAGAGAAGAGAAATGTAAAATAATTTTATTATTACCTTTGGCTTATGGATCTCCGCAAAGTAACGCCTAATTGTATGAATTACTTTTTTTTTTGGGCTAATGTATTGTCGTACTGCGGGTTATATGGCTTTTGAGGAGAGGGATGTTTGTACTCCGTAGCTATGACAATATTACTCGAGCTTGATTAAAAAAACGCCTAGATATTGATTTTATTAAAATGAGTTCATCGCACTTTTGCTGCCTTATTCAAATCCAGATTATTAATTTTCAAGTAATTCCTAGTAATTATTAGGCAAGCATGTTTTCATAAAACAAAATGCGCGTATGTATTTAATCTATTAGAATCAATAAAAATCAATAATTTTTTTCATAACTTTAAATAAGCATTAAATAACCTTAACATTTTTAAAATTAAATTGTACAAGTTATTCTAATACTTCTAGTTATATCTTTAGCGTATAACAGACCTAAGTCCTGGCAGTTCTTATTCTTATATATTGAACTACTTATATATTGCAAGCAAGGCAGTTTCAATCTAAGATAGATCGGCGCGAATAACTGTGAAATAAGTTCATAGACAATGCATACTGGCAAAAATCCCTCAAGTTAGGGTTAAATATGTCAGGTTGCAAGCGGTATTTAGTTGTAACAATTTATTTTGTACTTTTCATCTAAAATAGTTAAAACTTAAACTGTCATTGTTTATTCATCATAAGTGATTTTTAAGGTAGAACGAAGTATCACAGCTGATTGTGGACATTTTTACTTTACAAAGCCATTTGTGAAGTAAAAATTTTGTTTCAATGCAGCATTAAAAATAAATTAAATATAGATTTTTAGCCAAGGTAAATTGAGATAAAAGAAATATGCATTAAAAATAGTTTTAATCCAAATTTAGTTGGGAACCTGAAAAAGTAAATAATATTTTGGAAGTCTATTCTTCATACTCATCGCATGGATGTAGAAAATAATAAATCGGAAGCTCAAGTAAGCTCGGCGCTAATGATTACGAATTAGATTTATTTCTTTACAGATTTGTGGTACAAGAATTATCAAAATGTTCATTATATTTGTGTTTTTATTTTACCCAAGTACACATATTTTACAACACAATTATCGTTTATGTTAACCTAAATAATTGATATTCATAAAAATAAATTTCCATTAATAGAAATATATTATAAAATCAAATATTCGAACAGAAATGAAAATCAAATCGAATGAATATGAAATATTTCGTGTACGCTCTATGCGGCACGCGGTGAGCGGGGGCGCGGCCGAGAATGCAGGGCACGATGAGCCGCGGCACACGCAACAGGTTAAACAATGCACTTGTTGTGAATCAACTTTTTATTTCATACTGTGTACTATAATAGTAATTTATATATAAGATCATATAATTTGCAATGTTAATACATTTTACATAACAAACATCTCCATAGTGTACATAGATACAGGCGCACGGGAGACCGCGGCCCGGCGGCGCGTCGTACATACTATATACAGAGGCGCGGGCGGGCACCGTCCACGCCGCTCTACTAGTGATGATAGAAAAATTAATAGCTACAGCAATATCATACAAATTAATGACTATTTCCTTAAAAATTATTATATCTACGGCATCGGATTATACCAATGATCCGTTTACCTTTTTTTATTTTAACACCGAGCCGTACGCGCGACACATGTATATTCTCGGTTCGCTCGGATCGCTCTGTTCGATCGTCGTGTCCCACTCCCGCAGCTATGTATAAAAATCACACTGCTATAAATTTATAATAAATAAATGCCTATTTACACTATGTATCTATACAAAATGATAGTACGTCGAAATTACATTTTTGTATTAAGCAGCTAGTTAAAACAAAATTTCATAGAACATACTACGCACGGAGGGCGCGCGTCGCGAGCACAGCGGGCGGCCCGCGCACGCCGCGCTCGCTCCGCTCTCGCTCGAAACCGTATACTATAAAGGTACTCTTTCCAATTTACCTATTAAATTTTTTTTGTACAAACATTTCAGCCGAAAGCCGGTGCCCGATCATTACAATTATCGGTGATCCAAAATGCAATACAAACGGTCACGCATCGACAATAATACATACAACTTTCAACTTATTAAACAATTTAACAATATTAAAAACTCCTAAAGTAATCTATGTAGTATCCTACGTAAACGAATACAAAAATTCTAGTACAATAATGACGGTGCATTCGGGACGCGGACGCGGACAGCGGCTGGGGCCGCGCGCGAGCGGGCTGCGGAGCGGTCGGTGGATCCGCCCGAACGAACGAATCATTAGAGGTATAAAAAATTAATAACTTCATTAACAAAAATGTAATCGAATAGAAAATATGAATACATAAGTGAAAATAAAATGGATCGCATTATCTAGCAGGTGGAAAGTCATCACTTGGCGAGTGCAGCGCCGGCGACCGCCTGCTGCCGCTTGTGGCCGATCTCCATCTCGCCCAGCCGCTTCCACAACTCGTCGCGCTCTTTTTCGCGCTTTTTCTCCCTGCAATCGAATTCACCTTCATTATTGCTAACCTTCATTATTTTTAACATGCAAACTTATTTTTAAACTCTCATTCAATGATAATTTATTTTTCTCAAAAATAACAGTAAGTCCTTACATTATCCATCCAACTGTAATATTCAAGTATAAATTGTTCCCATACAATGCATGATTCAGCAGTTTTAAAAACAAAGATGCATGTTTTTTCTATTGTTTACAATGGCAATTGCATTTAATTACAGATGGAAAAACATGAAGGTATTTTTATTGCAATGAGTAATATTCTTATAATTACTCCTGGATTGTTAATTATGACTGAAATACAGCAAAATTCATACATTTCTATAAAAATAATGTATATCTTTATATCTATAGTAAGCTAACTTCACCATCGTTTTATTGCGACCACTTAGTAAGAATTCACAAGTTTCAACCCTTTAGCAGTTGATTTAGAAGGTCAATGTCCATTTTAAACTATATTTATGTCTTAAATATGATATTTAAAAAAAAGGACAATTTTATCAACAATGATATCCATATCTTATACTGTAATTTACTTTCACTGCTCTATCCACTCTATGGGAGATATCCACTTTATTATGATAAAAGATAAGACAGAGATGCAATTAATTAAATCCAAAATTCGAAAATTTAGCTTTTATATATTTCTGAGCATGTAGACATGTTTATGTCGGTCCCGAATATATGACCTGATACTAAATTATTATTAAATTATTATGCCTGATTTATATTTGGAAACAAATACAATTTTGGCACCCTCTAACTTTAGGAAAGAATTTGACAAATAAGTACAACCTTCTCCCAATACAAACTAGAGTTATTGTCCTTATTGCTTCTTCAAAATAATAGAGGAAGCCAACCAACAGTAAGATATCATGAATTATATAAAAATTATATGAATAAATTCGAATTCAGTGTAGGTTAAAACAATTTAAATTATATTCTATCTATCTATTCTCCAGGACACCTGTCAGTATAGGACGAGCGGTCAACTCCTATTCCCGACAATTCCACCCATATCCCCATGTTGGGACATGGGTTTCACTGCTGTCCCAACAGTGTGACCTGCTCTAATCTACCCATTGATTTCACAAACTTGACAATATCCCTGAAGGGGATATTTCGTAGGCCCTCAATTTCATCCTTATCTCACATCTTACCAGCAAGTGCCACAGGGCACTCAGCCATACGGTTAGTACTTACTTTTGGCGTTCTGCCTTGTAGCTGGCAGTCAGTTCATCAAAAAGCTTGGAGTTCATTTCCATGAATGTTTTAAGCACATTGTAAACCAGTGTGACAATGGTCTGGTTCCAGTGCTCCTTGCTCATCCTGTACAATGCAGGGAACATGATGGGCATTATCACTTGATTGTTCTCCTCCATTAATGATAGAATGTATTCGTTGTTCCAATAATAAAGCGCCCTTTCAGCTACCTGTAATAAGGTATTTATGGTTACATTTAATACCCTACGTAAAAAAGTTACATATGCTGCTCATGGGCTATTACATAATTCCTGAGTATTGCTCCCGTGAGTATTGTGGGATTCGTATCCCCTGAAACCCCCTCAATGGAAAGCCTCCGCACTGGCAGAGAGGCCCCGGGATCTCTGACAAACTACACCAGTGCCTCTCTAGTGCCATGCACGTCGTGCTCTTCAAGATATAGTACGGTGCTTGTGTCCGTAACAAGCTCCGTTATCTCTCGGGGTCAAAAGGTACAGACACAACCCCTCTGACTGTTCACCAGCATCAGCCGGGACTGTTAATTATTATTAGGGCGGCTTACACGGCCCTTCATCTCCGCCTGCAAGAGCAATCTCCTACCTAATCACGATGGTTTCACAAAAGGACACCAAAGCTTTCCACGCTCTATCACTTCTCAACATGGCAGAGACTACCGCTTGTAAACAAAGGTCTCGTTCGATACTATTCAAGACACGCCGCTCCATATCCTACGCAGCACATTCTTCGAGCATGTGCTGTGCGTTGTCTTGATCCACTCTACAATGATAGCAATGGGGAGTAGCCTAGAATACCTGTGATATGTACTGGGTCTCATCTCCAACCCTTCTCTCAAAAAGAGGGAGGTTTTAAACAGGCTTTTTTTATACTTATCTACAACAGAACAACGTTAGAACATTTAT
The DNA here is from genome assembly GCA_947086505.1 of Morpho deidamia. NCBI lineage: Eukaryota > Metazoa > Arthropoda > Insecta > Lepidoptera > Nymphalidae > Morpho > Morpho deidamia. The sequence goes on from CAMTZC010000003.1 coordinate 6,631,436, forward strand.
GTTAGAACTACATTAGCGTCGGTCAATTTTACTCGGTGCATGCTGTGAGACAAAACTTAGGGTTGGTGATATAGCTGTTATTAGTCAATACACGTTAGCGAGTGAAGTAAGGAGATACAACCGAGCACAACAGGAAACTTATAATTTGAACGTCAAGGATTTATCCGACGCTCCGGGTCGAACTCATTGGATTATAGCTGATGTGGTTAAACTAATTCTTTCTATAGTCTTTCTATCTGAATTTAGCACACTAAATATTTGATTTATCTTATTGCAAATGAAAAATGTATACTTGGCCGTGTGTATCTATTGAGACAACTACCTTATATGATAAAGTTAGAATTTCCAGACATTAATTATAAACTTAAACTATTATAATTTTCTGGCACAGAAGACCATCAAGAAACTTCCATAAAAAGATTCTTTTTCTAATTTATAAGGGATCTTTGAGGATAAATAATTCTTTACCCATAATTCTTACATATTGTACTTGCCTCAATTAATAATTAAGAACCAAGTTGTTTACCTGGAAATGTGGACTGGACACACATTTTGCAATTTGCCTAAATAGTGACTCTTGAATTTTAGCAAATTGTGCTGGTTCAATAACATCCAAAATCTCCTCAATCTCACCAAGGAACATAACCTGTAGAGATAAAATAGTTAATCTTCACAGTATTAAGTTGTTTCAGAGTCTATCTATTAAAAAGTATAATAGTAAAGTTATGAAATTACAACTGAATTACTCATATCAATAAGCTTTATCGTTTTATAAGTGAAAAATTCGGTTTTGGGAGAATTACTACTGTGACAGTTATTTGTTGTTATGCTTATATTTAATAAGTTATTTTTTGGCGTTTTATAGCTACTTTGTTTGGTCATGTAATGAGGAGGATCATGGGAAGGTTCATCCCTTCTGACCCTTCTTCTTGATATGACCATACCAAGTTAACCTGGCACATCTCATCTTTTCTTTATTGAGCGCAAATTCCCCAATCTTCCCCTTATATACTCATTGTGTATTCTATCAAATCTTATCAGACCATAAATCAACTTAAACATTTTCAACTTATTTAAATACACCTTTCTTTCATACGCCTCTTCTATTGTCCGATAATCTGTAACATATCATTTACAATACCATTACCACAGCCACAGCCTAATAGTCTATGCAAAAAGAGGAAATTGGAAGAGAAAAATTTTCCCTTTAAATTTGGGGGTTGCATAATGTTCCTGGGACCAGATGCAACTTTAAACCTGCATTTATTCTTTTTCTGGCATCGCGATCAATTTCACCGTTCTTAAGTAAAAGTGAACCAACGTACCGGAAATCGGAGCAGACTGGCAAAATTTTCCCATCTAAGGTTATCGCGGAGAAATTAGGGGTCGTAGAATACAATGTGAATATTAATACACATTTGTCGCTCACCTCTTTCAGCGAACATGTCTTTGGCCAAAATTTTAGCAGGCCCCGCACCACAGGCTCGGTTAGAGTGGCGTCCTTCTCAAGGAACTGAACAACGCAATAGGCGAGCTGCGCATGGTACAGCGACAAGCACTTGACCTTGTGGAGCGGCAGCAACACCTTCACCAGGAACTGTTTGTGTTCGCTCTTTAGAGGCAGAGCGAACCCGTTTATTATACTGAAAATTATATTCCATTAACGAACAATAAAAACCTACCAATAAGCAATTTATAACTTTGTGACCTTTTGTGACGATTAGGACGATTAGGATTATTAGGATGTGTGTGTGTGTGTGTGTGTTTTCGGGGAGAAAGATCGCAAAATATAATAAAATGCAGATTGGTAGGTTACACATATCCCTAGAATTCTCTACGATAGAGATGATAGATTAGAGATGAGGGTCTTCTATTCTATTCAGCCGGATACCACATGGCGAGCTAATTTACCTTAATCGCCATTTACGATGCCTCGGTAAGAAATGAGGGTGGTCTATTCTGCTCAGCCGGATACCACGCGGCGGTAATGTAAGTATATGGTATATTATTTGACTTAACGCAATAAAGCGATTAGCAATTTTTATATGCTTGTTTCCTCAGGATGTTTTCCTCCGAAAAGCGTATGATAAATTGCAATTATCAATTAGACACATAAGTTAGTTAATAGAAAAACTCATTGTCCGGGGTTTGAACCAATGATCGTCTTTATAGAGTCACACGGTCTCACCGCTGGGCTATCACAGCTTTTAAAGAGAAGTAAATAATTATTACCTCCCCAGTATTTCTAGAAGTTCGCCGACACCATTAAAATGCTCCGTCTCGTAGACGAATCTTAGGAAGATATTGTTGATTTGTTTCCGTATGAACGCGCGCAGCCCCAAAAATTTTCCGTAAATGCGATGCAAAACGGTCTTCAAGAAGTCTCGCTCGCGAGGATCCTCAGAATCGAACAAATCTAAAAGCTGAAACATGAACAGAACGGTATATTTTAATTCTATAACTCTACATCTACTCTGTCAGAAGTTAATAGCAGTAGAATGCGTAAGCAAAATAGACTATGTGTATGGTACGATTAGTCTATTTCGCCTACAGCTAGAAATTTAGAGGTATTGGCAAAAAGTCTATTCAGTATGGCAATAACTATCTTTAATTAAAAATTACCCGAACATTATAAAAGAGTCACTGCCTGTACTTAAAAGCTGCTGTTACAAAAGTGCTATTATAATACAAAAGTAATAATAAAATGATTTTATTAATCCGCGATAAAGTACTTTTTGAAGCTTTTGGATCAGAATAGATCTCGCATTAAAATTAACTCGCTCACCAATACCTAAATGTTGTGGTATGACAGAGGTATCAGAAAGCTTTACCTTAATGCTCTACGACAACCTAAACGATCGTTTCACCCCATAACTCAAGCACCAGGAGATAGGCTCCACGACAAAATTGCAAAAAGAAGTTTGAGATTGTCCTAGTGAATGTGTATAGCGCTTGTGGAGTGTGTTGGTGAAGGTGATGTTTTGTTATACGTGCGGTAATTAAACCTGCATGTATAGGATTATAATTTAAGGAGGATAGAACGGATTTTACTTCCTATACTTAGCTTGTTACCACAAGCACTAGAATATCGTAACAAACGCGGATTATAGCAAAATATTTTCTATCATTATTCTCGACTTAATCTTGTCGCCAAATTGTCGTAATTATGTTTACACTCCATCTATGGGCCCAGCCATTTAAAATTAAATTTAAGCCACATCTGACCCAATTATGAATATTTATCGAAATATAGTTATTTCTTTATCAAATATATTCGTCGATTTTTGTATATGTTAAATAATAAACAAGAAGCAAATACTGTTTCAAATGTGTGTTGCATTTGAAACAGTAATTCGTTTGATAATTTGTCCGTATCATAATATATACCTAGTCATAATAATAGTCTAATCTAGTCATAATTTAGAATGGAAGAGGAAAACATGATGTACCGACCCCACTTAGAGTGGGATAAGGGTAGGAGAAAGAAGAGACCTAGTCATAATAAAGCGGATAAAAAATATAAATACAAACGACACACTGAAGTTCAAATTCACTACATGGCCTACATTATGCTATAATAAATATTACGCGTCGCAATGCCAGCCGCTAATTAATATTAACCGAAATAGAATCGTTTCAAAGGAAACTATAAGAAAAATATTTGACGACCAAAATCCACTTAGCTAACGTATATATGTGAATACTAGACTCCGCCCGCAAGTTTACTTGCGTTGACTTTTGTATTCAGATCAGCAGGTTTACCATGAACTCTTATTGCGACTCAATTGAAGACCTAAACTAAATTATTTTGCTTTTTCATACCATGACGTTTTGAAACGCACAGTTTAAGTCGTCGCAGGATGAAATCCTAAACTGAATCGCAAACGTATTTCATTCACTCCTTTTTCGTGCCATTGGCTATTAAATAAATTAACTTATTAATTAAATTTCGTTTTTTTTTAATTAAAATATATAAAACTATGTTCTACGTGGATCGATAAGAAACAATACAAAACAGAGAGTACTGTTATACATGTGACTTATATTCATTGCAAAATAGATTTAACTTACAGTATTTCAAAACAAATATGAAGAAAAAATTAGTTTCGGAATGCATACAAAAAGCATTTGAGAAAAAGAGACCAAGTTATCTATAGTTCATATAACGTTTTCCTTTTCAAACATTACAACCCCAATGCTAACTAGACTAATATCGTTCTTTCATTCACAGTAAGCGATTTAAATGCGACTCAGTTAAAAAATTTCATGGTACGAAAAGAAAGCGGTTCAGTTTAGGTACTGACTTTGAATTGAATTTTGGCAAAAATATTATGTAATATTATATTCTTACATTTTATAAATACAAAGTAAAAACAAACTCAGCAAAATCAGACTCAGCTACAGCAACGCATGGCCGGGTGTGTTAGTAAGAACACTTGTAATAGTAAACGCAAGTCTCAAAATTATTAGACAGCGTTTTCGATAAAAGCTCCCGGCTATATCCCGGGTATATATATAAAGGCGGCTTGATTTATCTAATAATTTCAAAAGTTATTATCATTTTTTAACAAATTTATACACTAAAAAAATTATAAAGCTCAATTAAATAAGCTCCTGAACTAGTCTTTTATATAAGATATATATTTATATCAAAAATATGAGTTTGATTTTCTCTGTTGAAATCGCATGAAAATTAGTTCGGTAGGTCATCGAATATACAAGTTATGACAAGAGACTTTGTTTTTTATATAAATGTATAAAATATTCTTGCTTTCCTTAAAATTTCAAAATAGTTACAAAACAATTTGTCATTCTTTCTCGACATAAAATATTGACGCGTCGGACAACGAGGGAAGAATATGAATGATAGACTAAATGCCAAAATGATGAAGCACGCTGTTGTAAGCGGGTTTGAGATATATAGACTTGCTAATGAGTCCCTTAATTCTATGACTTAAACAAACGATAGAATTATGTTGGTATGACCAAGCATCTAAGGAAAATGAAGTTTTGAAGACATACAGATAGGGATAGTGGCGATCAACATGAATCGGTTCTAGTCTTTACTAATGAACTTGATAAATGACTTTTTAAACGTGAACCTCGCAAAGGATTAATTTGGTCTTATGCAAGTTTTGTAATTTGACACTTTTTTCAGAGTGATATTTTACCTCTCTTGCATAGTATGAGATAAAATCGCCATATAACATAGATGCCTTTTTTTACTATGAATAAGAAATTCGTAGAAAGTTGGAAGGTATATTTTATGTACATAGGTGTCTGACAAGTAACTAAACTTTCTAATGAAACTTCATTATAGGCCTCCATAAAAGATAACTATATGATATAATAAACTTATTGTAAAGTAGATTGCAATCTACTTTACAATTAGTTTATTATGTCATATAGTTATCTTTTATGCTTATGCTCAGTGGCGTGTAATAGGAGAGACCTATGTCCAGCAGTGGACGGATACAGGTTGACATGAATGAAATGAAAGTAGATTGTTTAATATCTTACACTAAATAAAATAAACTAAATATTTTTAAAGTGAAAAATATAAACTGTACAGTCGGTATATAATCTATTCAGACAAAAATAATCGTACATTATATTTCTGCCAAATTTAAACTAGGAGAGTATTGGACTTTGTAATCGCTACTATCATACATTGCATAATCATTTTCTATAAGATGAGATAACGATCAAATGTTAACCCGTCAGCCATAAACTCATGTCAAATTGAAGAATTGTGTAAAATATTCCGTAAACTATTATTCATAGAGTTATTATAATAAAGTAGGGGAGCCAGCACAAAATGTCATTATCATCATCCTCCGGCCCTTATCCCACTCTAAGTGGGGTCGGCAAAACATGTTACAAGCATGTTTTGAAATGATTTGGCTACGTATTTTACGAGCCCTCGGTAAGAACGGGGTTGGCCTATTCTACTCTGCCGGATACCACACGGCGGGTCGACTTACCTTAGTCGCCTTTTACGACACTTCGGTAAGAAATAAGGGTGGTCTATTCTACTGAGCCGGATACCACACGGCAATAAATAAGCCAGCACAAAATGTGCCAATCGAAAAAAAAAACAGAAACCAAATGATTGCTGCGTATCTTTCTTTTTTCGCACATTATTTAAATATTGGATTTAGTTAGTAGGATGAAATGGTAGGATGTTGGTCAAATTTTAATTAATTTTGCATTAAAAAACCGCATAAACACTCTGAAGATGTGCTAAAAAAAATGTTCAAAGTTTAAATTAAAAAATCGTAGAAGAAACATGTAGAAATACTAGTGAAATACAAATAGGGCATGCTAATACCATACTTTGTAAAAGAAATATAATTACTTACATTGAATGGTTTAACTATTTCAGTCAAGGTCATTAAGTATTCGTGTTTGATTATATGTATATATAAACTAAAAAATTTATAATAATATACTGTATTTACCTGCAATACAAACTTTTGGTCAATGACCTTCTTGCCGATAGTAGGCTGAAAGTCAGTTGACTCAAGGAAGCGCAAGAAAAACTCGTACACGAGCTGGAGGTGCGGCCACGAAGCCTCCAGTGTTGGGTCATCTTCTTCCGGGTCAAAATCGGGATTTTCACTCGGAGGCAAAGTGCGGAATAAGTTCGCCGATATCTAAATAAAACAATACAAGCTTTGAAGTATACACCGTCAAATATTTCTGTACATCGTAACATACTGTAAACCGTAATTGGAAATGGAATACAAATTTATGAAATGTTGTTTACTGTTGTCTAGAATTAGAAAACTTTTAAAATAATTTATAGAATTAGGCGTTACTCTGAGGAGATCTATAATAAAAAACTTTTTTCTTTTGTTATTATTAATAAAATGTATGGATTTTTTGCTAATGAAAAGACATACTTAACATTACACACACATATTTAACATTATATACCATACAACTTTTATTATATTGTAATTTATATATACCTAAAGTATAACACTTAGGTATAAAGTTACACATACGCAGCACTTAAGTATGTAAATTGAAAATTGTGACAAACTATGTGGGATATTAAAATTAAAAAAGACAAGTTGATTATTTTTTTTAAACAGTAGAGGCAACAATATAAATAGTTGTAAAATAATGTAACACAGATAGTGTTACTTCATTGATCTATACATTTTGCTTTAACCTTTTTGATAGGGTCACTATGCCATTAAAATTATCATAATAAAACTGACATTGAAGAAAAAAAATTGTGATAATGTGTCAGACGTGTTAAGATTTTTTTAACTATTTTAATTTGTCGTAATTAGTATTAAGTAACGTATCGACCTGCCACTATCTCACAGCTAGGCAAAGGCTTCCTCTCTTTTGTACCCATGAATATATTCCAATGCACATTGGTAGTTTACACATACCCAAAGATTGCTTTAATGATATGGTTTTCTTGTGATTTCCACATAAATTAATCTTACTTTGTGAATTAAGCACATAAGTTCTATACAAGATGTGTAAAATAAAGTCTTTACAGTGTGTTTAATTAACATAATTTTTGTGTTTAAATTTAAAGGGTTCCTCTCAATATTTCCCTTTAGAGATAGAGAAATACATAGTATACAGTTTAATATGAAACAGTATAGAAAAGCTAAAAAAAGTATACAAAAGTATCATATAAGTTTATGATTTATGTTTTTACAGTTTAATGTATACAGTCCAGCAACATGCTCTGTCTAGAGCAAGTGATGCATAAACATAACATACTTATATTGGGCATGACTTATCTCGAAAGTGGATAAATCTTACTGAACCATTATATAAACAATTTTTTTTACATGAATGACAATATGTTTAGTATCCTTAATCATTCTAAATATAAGTCGCAAGTATGAATATAACTATTGATTGTATTATTATGTTACATGCATATATTATTATGCTAATTTATATAATGAATATGAAGTTTTATAGGTTGATTTAAAGTTTGCACAAAAAGAAATCTGATCATAGAACAATTTACAAATTATTAAAAAAATAAGATTGGATGAAATAAAAAAAAACCATAAAAAAAATAGTGTTAACATATTCATACTAATATTGAAAATGCAAAAGTCTGCCTGTTATATTTAAAGGACTAATTTGCTGAGGCAATATTGATAAAATTTGGGACATTTTAAGCTTAGATACAAGACTAACATGTATGATAACTAAATTCCCATTTTGAGTTTGGGAATAGGAAATAACACAGTATGTAATTGAGGATGTTCAAAAAATAAAGTTTTGCAATTTTATATAATCTCATTTGATACATTTTCTTAAACAAGGAAAAATATATATGATTTATATAAATATATATATTTATTAGTGTATAAGTTAGGATATTAGTAACATAACTGTTTACCTATAAATTATCACACTTCGTAGGTTAGCTGGTAGAGATCTCTGTCAAAGGGATAAGTTGACTGTTGTTCTCTGTTTTTTTTATTGATAATGTTTATCTTACGTTTTTTTATGGTACATAAATAAATAAATAAGTAAATTAATATTTTGTCCTGAAAATACAGGACATAAAACAAGTAGTGGATTTTAAATACTAAGTCACTTATAGAACTTTATTATATGCTGTGCTTAATGGCTAGTGAAACACATTAAAAGAATAAATACATTATAATAATAATTTTCTCAATATGCAATCATGTAAAATAAAAACTACACAGCATATTGTTGAGACAATTCTTGTAATAAGTACAAAAGAAGGCATATAAATACCATTTTGATTATCTCTGGGTACACAGGTTCAGTAAGCACTCCACGACCACCAGTGATGTACTCTACAAGCTCATTTAGTGTGGCACGTTTAATCTCTTTCCCCTTGAGGTCAGCTACTGGATCCATAAAGTCAAAGGCGACACAGCATTGCCGCAATTTACGGATGAAAAGTTCTTCTTGCTCACCACTTGGAACATCTGGAAAATGGAAACAATATCTATTATATATGTGATACTCAAATTTGGCGATATTATTCATGGGCTAGATAACATAAAATAAAATGTAGTTGTCAACAAGCAGACTTTGATTCTTTATATTGTTTATTGTACAAATATAATTCTTACTAATATTATAATTAATATAGACCTTCTTTTAGATCCAAATATATTATCATATTCATAAATATATCATTACATATTATAGTTTGATGAAATTTTACAGAGATACCTAGAGGGCATATGTTGCTCCATTAGACTCAATATTTGATTCTGAAATTGAATCTAAACAGATATATAAATTGAAAATTTGTTCATATTGTTTGCTTATTTGAAATAAGATATAAGTATTAGATATTCTAGGTATTTACAGTGTTTCAATTACAAAAATGTCTAAACAACTTATAAGTGATATTTGATACTCCTTGATGCTATAAATACATTATAACAGTTTTATATAATCATTTGCTCATTGGTAATCAAAGTTTTATTGCTAGTTATTTATTATTAAATCTTCTTTTGATAACCCTAATATAATAGATATTTGCATGGAAATTATGTTAAAATATTCACATAAACAGTCACAGGAAAATATGAAACTGTGCATTCAGGTAACAGGTAACCTGAATAATACATAGGCTATTTATTTTTTTAAAACTACTTTTTTTCTACTTTTATCTATCAGTACATATACATAGATATCATAGGTATCATCTTACCATATTAGCATAACATTTGCACGATGAGTGAAAATGAAGTTTTTATAAGACAATTTTTTTATAGTTTTTATTTTTAAGTTGCAACATTTACAAATAGTGATAAAAATATTGTTAGAATTTAATCCAATGAAAAATGTAGTTAGAATTATTGAGTTATGAATTGATTTAATTAAAAATTGTGACATCTTATTTGGCTTAAACAAATATCATTGCAATAACTACTACATCATCTGTACAGCATATACATACTGCTATGTTCTGTTAACGCTGTTGTTACGAGAAGATAAGAGAGAATTAGGGTCTTAAAAAATTATAAGTATTGTAATAGTAACCAAAGAAAATGTAATTGAACATAAAAAATATATAATTACTTTCTGAATTTCCACTACAAAATCAATTACACACTAAGCCTAACATTATCCCAAAAAGTTACTTATTTTTTGTAACTAGCGACAACACTATAAAGACAACACAGAAATTTTTACAGACACCCTCGAAGTGTAGATTATTAGAGTTACAAACATAAAATAAAATCATTTTTACTATTAATAAAGCAATTTATTTATTTATAACAAGTGAGCAAATATTCAATTATCTGCATTCAATTTATTGAGCATTAATTTATAATCATAGCTACTTTGCTTTAGCAGCTTTTGAATAATTTGTTACTGAAGAACAATATTTGGCATAGAACATAAAATAATATGCTTAAAGAATAGATGAAGTTTAAAACTTTGGTATTATTATTAGACTTCATATAATATTTTTTAATACTATGTACATAAAAATATTCTTAATAGAATTCCTAGGTTATGTCTCCATTATAAAAACGCATATTAATATGGTAACAGCAATGATAGACTCACCCTTCAAAAGAGGAAGAGCCTGAAGCTCAACATCCTGCGTATTGCGGTAACGCGAGGATCCTTGAGACTTCTTAGTCTTTTTCTTCAGCGACCGCTTTGCGAAAGGGTCAATTCTATCCACAAACGCTCCCGAAGACATTTTGCTAATATAAAAGTGTCCGAAATGACAATAAGTCTAGAACGATCAATGCAAATCCTGTTTTATTTCGGATAAATTCATGATCCAGCCCGATAGAAGTCAAAACACGCACTTGGAGCAAAGTCGCAGCAAAATATTAGAGCCTAAACAAACATTCCTTCGTCACACATGACGGTAATGGAGTGGTCACACTCAGGCCATTCTTTAATACACTAAGATTCCACTACAGTTACGTAATTTTAAACCGTATTTATCACAAAAATGACACAATAACAAAATATAATAAGTCCATCCACAAAATTATGTTTTATTTTCTGAGGCGTGTCACTAATACCAGAAGGCAGAAGTCACTACATACAAGCCTCGTGTAATATCAGCCGGTCAGTCGATGACAATATAATTTTCTAACATTAATCGTAGAAATATTGGAAGATTCAACAATATTAACACGGAAAACGTTAAATTTAATCAAATGTTGTCCTCCTTAGTTGTAGTGGAAAACTAAAACGGCAATGACACAAGAGCAATTTTTAACACCAAAAATCTATCACCGTATTCTCGCCATCGCTCACCATCCGTTTCGATTTAGACAGTGAAACGAGACGCATTTTATTATTAGGCACGAAAATATATCGATAGTTTGCACTTTCGCAACAGAAATAACGTATTTCTGCGACTTTTTCACCTAGGACAAACGATCAATTTACAAAAGCTATCTAGCTAAAAGATAATCATCACTGGTTTTGCTGCGAAAACGCCAGCAGTCAAAAGTACCTATTTCTGAAAATAGATGGAGATATAAAAATGTTCAAATAGACAGTTAACGCACTTTTAATATTAATTCAACTTAAAAATATTCAAATGTAGTAAAATATAATCATAAAATTTTAATATGACTTTAAATACTCCGATATATTTATATTATTTAAAAATCATCCTAATAAAAAAAGGTTTATCAATTCTAACGGAAATGTATTTTTACGCTACATTTTCAGAATATTTATGGAAGCGTTCAATTGCAAAGACTCTTATATCTACCAATCTAGTGTAGTAAGAAATTTTGTACTTCAAGTTCTATTTAGAATAGAATAGAATAGAATATACTTTATTGCACCACATAAGATTCACAATAGATAATATACAGAAAACAACAATTTAATTCTAAGTGACACAATGAGGCGGCCTTATCGCTAACTAGCGATTTCTTCCAGGCAACCTTCGGGCTAGAGACATTATTTCAGGAAGATAAGGTAGGTGGTGCTTGAATACAAATTATACGAAAACTAATACATAAATATATATCTACATACATACATACCTTTACATACCTACACATATATACATATATATACCTACACATATATACATATATATACCTACACATATAAACATACCTATATACAAATACATACATACAATAAATTTACTACATATAATAAATGAACATAATCACAGTTGTCCTAACCAGATAGTGAAAGGTAATATTGTTTTAACTTCAATTTGAAGCTTAGTAATGATTTTGCTTCCTTTATTGCTATCGGTAGGGCATTCCACAATTTGATAGCTTTTACATTGAAGGAACATCCAAAAAACGATGTCTTATGTGAGGGAATCTTAAGGTTAAATTTCCGAAATGATCTTATTAAATTATTGCTATTACTTATAAAATGAAATTTCGATTTCAAGTAGGAAGGTGACGTTGGGTGGAATAACACACAGTACAGAAGAGAAAGTATTTGCATGTCCCGGCGAAAGCGGATGGGTAACCACTTGAGCTTAGCACGAAATTCAGAAACATGGTCATATTTACGTAAAGTAAATATGAACCGAATAGCAAGATTTTGTAAACGCTCAAGCTTATTTAATTGGTCGTCGGTCAGGTCAGGATAGCTTGCACTGGCATAGTCAAGAATTGATAAGAGAAGGGTAATAGAATAAGAAGAAGGATAATAACCAGAAAAGTTAAACAAAACGTTTCAGAGAAACCTAGAAATTTCAATGCATAAAAGTCGTAGTATATTTAATAAAGATTGAATTAATGTCTGGCAATAGAGGGTAGTATCCAATATATAAAAAAATATTATACATAATTATTTGTTTAAAGAAACAATCCTTTTCTTATTTAAAGAAAATAAAAACTTTTTTTTTTTACCTGTTTTTGTGTTCAATACACATTAACCTGTAGTCTGTTAACTTGTCATCCGATTTATTTATATTATACATTAAAAATATCACCCTTCTTTTGAGTTATTATTTTTAGGTAGGTTCATAAATTATCTAATACTTTTTCTTTCTTCTTATTTACTTTTGTAGCTTCATGTCGCCAACTCTTATGCATTATGTAAAAGTAAACTGAACGATATGAAATAATATGTATTTAAATTAGATGGAAAAAAATAACGACTAGGAATTTAGTGTACAACATTAAAGCGAGACTTAAAGTTGAGAAAGTCATAATACTTCTTAAATAAGCTAATAAAGACAGCATTTGTTTAGAAATAAATATTCTTATTATTATCATAGAATACTAACGAAAATAAGTATTATTTAGTCTGTGAGTTTAAGATATCTGTGGTATGTTGGTACTTTGAGAAAGTAGCTTTCTAAATTTTTTGGCGTCTTCTTTGCTTTACGAATACTGTGTAATTTTGTGTTTGAAACATTTTGATAATTGTGTTATATCTTGTTTTCTTGTGAGAATAAACACTTCATATAACAACAATCCGTTAGGCGAAGACGAATTAGAAAGCAACATGGAAGCTCTGACAGTTCCGCCATGAATGCAAAATAAATAGAAATTGTGGAGGTCTAGTATTGAATTTTTGTATACATTTATATCTTGATATAAAATTTTGATTATAAACATTCAATGACAATGAATTTAAATGCATTGTTGATCTTAGATGTTGTTTTATTACAGATCTATTAATACGCACATTGCATATATGAAGTCAGGGTAGTCGTATTCATTATTTATGTAATACAGGTCTTTTTAAAAAACTATCAATTTATTGTCCTACTATTATATCGTTATCGAGAGATGCCAGGAATAGATAATCTCAGTAATTACTTTAACGAATTATATATTCGACAAAATCAAAAAATTAAAGAAATTCGAAATGATTGATAAAATCTAAGACCATGCATTTTATGTATAAAGCATAAGTGAAAAGGATATCCCTTTTTTTTCAGAAGCTGGAAGTCTATACGGATAGGTTAGAAACTCCACAATGTTGAGAGGTGGGCGTGGTGGTCGTCACAGTCCAGAGCTGTACCCCCACACATTGAAGTGCTCTAACGCGAGCGATACAAGCTCCGCTTATAGTGGTAGTGACACCATGACTTCAGTTCACAGCTCTTTAGATATGGATATGGAAGTAGATCTTTCTGGCCTCCTTGAGTCCATAGTTGACTCAGATGAAGAGGAAGATTTAGAGGAGAGTATGGATAGTTTAACTGTCCGTGATGCAGTTAGAGAATGTCTTGAGAAAGATCCAAATGAAAGGACAGATGAAGATATTGAAATACTTCTGGAATTCACACAGCATTTGAAAGCTTTTACTAACATGACTTTAACAGTAAGAAGAGCACTTTGTGCAGTAATGGTGTTTGCAGTGGTAGAAAAAGCTGAAACTGTTGTTATGAATGATGGCGAAGAGCATGATTCATGGTCAGTGCTTATCAATGGACAGGTGGGAATTGAACATCAGAATGGAGAACTAGAATACTTGAATGTTGGTGATAGCTTTGGTATGGCAGAGGCTACTTTAGAAAAATTATATCATAGGGGTGTTATGACTACTAGATGTGATGATTGCCAGTTTGTATGTGTAACTCAGACTGATTATTATCGTATATTACACCAAGGTGAAGAAAATATTAGAAGGCATGAAAATGAAAATGGTGTTGTTGTATTGGTAACTGAGTACAGAGGAGCTGCTGGAGAATCAGGACATCAACAAGGTCATGTAGTTATTAGAGGTACACCTGAACATTTAATGCTACAGCTTATTGAGGATAATTCTCGTGACTCTACATATGTGGAAGATTTCTTGTTAACCCATCGAACTTTTATCGAAAGCCCCTTAGTTGTTGCAAAACAATTGCTTGCCTGGTTTTCAGAACCTTCTGTTCGTGACAAAGTTACAAGAGTAGTTTTGCTGTGGGTCAACAATCATTTTACTGACTTTGAAACAGACCCAAATATGATGGAATTCTTAGAGAACTTTGAATCTGCCTTGGAGTGTGAGAAAATGGAAAGTCAGCTAAGGTTATTAAATATAGCTTGTTCAGCAAAAGCACGTGCAAGAAGTGTTACCTTATCTCGTCCATCTAGAGATGAACCATTAAACTTTACTATATTAGGAGGATATGAAAGAGGTTACGAAATTTTCATTCTCAAGGTTGAAAAACATTCTAAAGCTGAAGATGTTGGATTGAAAAGGGGAGATCAGATTATTGAGGTTAATGGTCAATCCTTTCAACATGTTAGTCATTCTAAAGCTATGGATTTAATAACTGGTTCAACACATTTAAGCATCACAGTGAAAAGTAATTTATTAGCCTTTAAGCAAATGCTTCTTATGCCAGAGAACTCCCCAAGACAAAGAGGATGTGCCAACATGGTAAGATGGCAAACAGACCCAAGAGCCAGATTGTCTACTGCAGAACTTCTGAGTGATGATCCTATTACTTTAACACCAGTTTTTCAATCACCCACCAAAAAACCACAACAAGTTAATATTAAAAAGGAGCCACAAAAAGGTTTTATGACATTAGGTCCTAAGAGAAGACTACAAAAAGCTTTAATGAAAATGAATATTCTCCCAAAAAATACAATTGCTGATGGCATACATAATGATGATAGTATCCTCTCAAATTCTGAATCCTTAAACAAAGCTAACACCAGTGCCTCATTTTATAACTCTCATAGTAATCCTGATTTAATTTCAATATGTTATGATGAATATCAGTCATCTGATTATCCTGAACATGTACTTAAAGTGTATAGAGCTGACCAAACTTGTAAATATTTATTAGTTCACAAAGAGACTACTGCTAGAGAAGTAGTAATGCTCACTTTACAGGAATTTGGCATTACTGATCCCAGTTCTAATTTCTCTTTGTGTGAAGTTTCTGTGGCCCAAGGGGGCATAATAAAACAACACAGATTACCAGATCAATTGCAAAATCTTGCCGAACGTATTGGTCTTAGTTCCCGATACTATTTAAAAACAAATGGAGTAAGTGAAACTTTAGTACCTGATGAAATGGCACCAGAGCTATTGAGAGAAAGTGTAGTTCATTTTTTACAATTAAATGCTGTTGAAGTAGCTGTTCAATTGACTCTACAAGATTTTTGCATTTTTCGACAAATTGAAAGCACTGAATATGTTGATGACCTATTTGAATTGAAGAGTCGGTATGGCACACCTATGTTATCACAGTTTGCAGGACTGGTCAACAAAGAAATGTTTTGGGTTGTGACAGAAGTGGTTAATGAACAAAATCTTGTTAGAAGGTCAAAAATAATTAAGCAGTTTATAAAGGTAGCTCGTCATTGTAAGGAGTGCAAAAATTTTAATTCTATGTTTGCAATAATATCTGGATTAGGCCATGGTGCAGTATCCAGACTTCGTATGACTTGGGAGAAGCTACCAACAAAATATAATAAGCTTTTTTCTGATTTACAAATGCTTATGGATCCATCTAGAAATATGTCAAAATACAGACAGTTAGTAACAACTGAACAAGGAAGATCTCCAGTAATACCTTTTTATCCAGTTGTTAGAAAAGATTTAACATTTATTCATCTTGGCAATGATACCAAAGTTGAGGGTATGGTTAACTTTGAAAAATTAAGAATGATAGCTAAAGAAGTAAGAACACTTACAAATATGTGTAGTTCACCATATGATCTTCTTACATTATTAGAATTAGGAAAACAGCCACCATCTAATGCTATGGTTGCTCTTAATCAACTTACCACTGGGGTACAACAAGGTCAGGTGACAGTCAAGAGAAGGAAAAAATCATCAAATGTACCCAATCCAAAAAAAATGTTTGAAGAAGCTCAAATGGTCAGGCGAGTTAAGGCATACCTGAATAGAATGCATGTTGAAACTGATGAAGAACGTCTTCATGCATTGTCATTAGAATGTGAGGGATCTGGACCAGTGCCCATGGTTCCACGTAGACGGCACCCATCTCCATCACTATCAACAACCAGTAGTGCATCCTCAGCTAGTGAAAGCAAAAAGAGTTTTGCTGGTAACAAATTTGGGGCTGCGTCTCCACAAGCAGTTCGAAAATTACTAGCATTATCTGAGCCTGCTAAAACCAGACCTCATCAGCCTAGGCCGCCGCCACCTGGACCATCCCCTTGTTCACATCGAAGGGATGGCCCAGTCTCTGGTATATGCTGTTCACGAGCAGCTCATGAGAGATCTCATTCGGACACACCTACACCACTGCCAGTAGATTTATCGGCAGAAAGTAGCAGCGTGACGTCATTAGTTAACTTGCCATTAAGGAAAACGGGTTCTGCTACATCAAGTGACAGTGGCCACGGTTCATGTACGACAGCGAGCTGCGTGCGGCCGGTTCCTCCGCCTCGAATGCCATACACTCTCGCGGCACAAGTGGCGCGACTCGAGCGTCTCAGTCGCGCGCATTCACATGAAGGTGTAACGCGCCCATATGATTATTACCATGATGCACCAGATGATGAAGATGATGATCAACAAGTTTCAGCCGTTTGAAATTTTAAATACTCTTATGAATATCTATTTATATAGTTCAGTTTTGTAATCTCACTTGACGAATAGTAAGCACGTGTTCGAACATTTTCTTATCTAATATTATAAACTTAAAATCATGTATGTACCCCTTACAAATAAGTTAAAAGACTGTATAATTTTAACATTTAATTAAAACATGTCCTAGTGTTACATAGTGTAAAATTAATACATCATAAGCCATGCCTCTATTAATTATAATTAAAATTAAAGTGACCCACCATGTTCCAGTTATTATTATCTAGAGATTTTTAATATTTAGCGTAATTTGGTGATTGTTTCATATTCGCCTTTGGTATATCTACATTCCGTATATTTCTTTGTATATTTTTATTGTCATTATTTATAATATTGCAACTTAGACCAAATAATAATTAATGTACCTTTTAATATTTACAATTCAAGATTTTTTTTAAATATTTGTATGTGGTAGAATTTTTTTTGGTAGCTTTGTGGACCAATTATGAGTTTTAACGTTGTTTCTTATGGTAGCATTTCGTAATTTGTTTATATTATGATTTTAATTGTAAATAAAAAAACTTATCATTAAATAATTTGTAAAATGTTTATTTAAAACTTATAAATATCATATTCAACAATTTATGTTGTCGTAAATAATTTTGGCATTTGTAGCCAAATAAATATAACGAAAATACAATTTCTTTCAATGAGAATGAGTTTTTAAATTGCTACCTAAACTGCGCAAGGTAATCGACTTCAAGGGGATGTAAAATTGCCGCTGGTATGACAAGGCTGTGAAGAGGTGGACCGAGTTCATAGTGCTGCATGTCGTCCAGAGTCATTGCTACAATTTTTTGGTCAGAGGCTCCTACTCTTGATAACCCAACTGCCAAATTTGTTTTGGTAATACCTGTGTACAGAATAAACGATTAAGGATATCTAGTACTTTTTGTTATATTAAGAGAACTCATCTGCAATGTAAATTATATAGGTTAAAAAATCTTATTGTACTGAAAAATAAACAAATGTATTTTACTAGAAAAAAAAACACATAAAACCGTAGTGTTTGAGTTCACAATTTTGAATCGGTATTGTGTCTCGATGTCTGTCTGTAAGTTACGTTGATCCGCTGGACAAACATTTATAAAATTTGGAACAAATAAAGCATATACGTCGGGATAACATATAAAACAAAAATTTCCGTTTTCTTTCGAGGTCAGGGAAAAAAATATTAAATGAGTGTAGGTATTTATTTTTTGGGATTAACATATCGATCAGAATTAATCACGGAATGTTGCAACATAATAAATTATAGACCTAGGTAAAGTTACGACTAATTATGTCCATTCTGATTTCTGTAGTTTAAACTCCAAAATAACGTAACATATTAAGGGAAGGTCTCTTCAAGATATTCACTGGTAACCTTTTAATGTTAATTTATAGAATTAGGCGTTACTTTGCGGAGATTCATAATACAAAAGTAATAATAAAATTATTTTGCTACAATCCGCGATAAAAATCCGCGCTTTTAATGGTTGCAAGATTCTACTAAAGTGTATGTTCCAGTGTATGTTTTGTAAATACAAAATTGCAGCGCAATGGACGATTCTGGCAAACACCGAAAGCATGCTTATTCATTGAGGATTACGTACTTGCGCCGGGTTTTTCTCAAAATTCATTCCCGTTATGCAGTCTAAGGTAACAATAACTTACATAACAATAACAATTACTAATATATAAAGCTGAAGAGTTTGTTTGTCTTTTAGCTTGAACGCGCTAACCTCAGGAAATACTAGACCGACTACTAAAACTTCTTTCGAGTGTAAGATAGTCCATTCATCGAGGAAGGTTATAGACTATATAATATCACGCGAAGATAAATAGGAGCGGAGCAGCAATAAAAAATATTGCGGAAACGGCAAATTTTATGTGTGCGATAAGAAAACTGAAAATTATTCAAAAATCATGTACTACAAAACTGCTCCCCTCTAAAAGTTCTAAATAAAAGTGCGCGACAGCATGTCTAGCTTTCAAAATTAACCCTCTTTAACCATAATTCAGATAAGTATTACAGCTTACTCAAATAATAATGAGTTCATAATAAAACAAAACATTCTACCGTTAAAATAAAAACTATATATTGACATCTTAATGTTCATAATCCATTTATGTGATATGCATTCTATGTGAAAAAAAATAGATGTGAAATATGAAGATTTTTTCGTACGATTTTTAACGTGCGACTTATATTTTTTGTGTAATTAAAAACTAAGAAAGTTTTTAACTTTTTACGTAAATCCTGTATATATCGATATAAAAGTAAAGCCGCGATGACGTCACAATTGCCTTATGAAATAAATTTTACATTTTTTTAGTATATCTACTAGTAGTACTAATACTTTGAAGCCTTCTTGAATAATCTTATCATAGACAATTTATACCGGGATACCTGTGACACTTCGATTTTCAATTATGTGGATCAATTGCAATGCTGCTTCTCTTACTGACATGAATTTGGGGTTCATATATTGCCGTACTTTTTTCGTTAAGGATTCTTCTGTTGGTTCCTTTACTTTTATATCTAAAATTAAAAAAAAATTAAACTTAAGATAATTTATGAATTTTTTTAGTAACAGCTAAATAACAGCTATACAGGAGTTTACATAATACAGTTTGGAAACATTTTTGCAATACCTATATTAATATAGAATTATTACAAAAAATATCAATAAAATATATTAGGGAGAAAAAATATTTTTGAATGAGTTATATGAAATATTTTGCCTATATTATTAAATGTTATCTTTTCAACTCTTAATCATTGCTCTCTAAACATATATCACATTACTCTCTACATAACAAAAATTTAAATTAAAAAAAAATATTGCATACCTAAAAGACAAAGGGTATGCAGGTTTCTGGTATAATTTTCAACAATCTTTTCAAAGAAACTGTCTGGTCTCCATGTATCAGTCCAATAGGGTATGGAAACAGTTTCTCCAAAGCTGTATAGCTGCAAGCCACAGCAACTAACTGCATTCATGATTGATGCATTGTGAACAATCTGATTAAAAGCAAATATGTAAATCATTTGGGTCTGAAGTAATATTTAAAATGAAATACTTTAAAGTAATAGGTACAGTGCATTTTAATAATATGTAGAAGCAGATTTTTATTTATCATTTTACAGAGGGGGCAGCTTCATAAAGTTATACATTATATTGTGTAAAATCCTTATTTTAAATATTATCCTTCAGTCATCTTTACAATGATGTAGTCTGAACTTCTTACCTGTGTTTTCACATCAAATTCCTTTGCACGTAGCAACATATCAGTATGTGTTGTAGCTCCTAGAGGGTCACCTACAACCAATAGAGCTACATTTTTTTCCTTGGCCTCTTTCAAGATATCATCTATATTACTTTCACAAAGCTCTCTATCTGCTAATACTAATGGTCTTCCATAGAATTCCTCCTGAAATATCATAAGTACAAATTTTACTAATAAAATAAATCATTACTTAATAATCATCTTTTCGTATTACTTTTATTTATAATATCTAACTCACCAAAGCATCTTTTCCTACCGTTAATATAGACGTATAACCTTCTAATAATACTTTATCACATTTTCGAATAATCTCTAAACCCTTTACAGTAATGTCTTTTGCATCACCTAAGCCTAGACCTATTAAGTAAAACATAGTTAATATAAAAAATATGGGATTCAAAATACCATGTGGACTGTTAAATTTACTTACACACTACACAATTTGACAAATTGACATTTAAAATTAAATTGTAAACAAACTAGGAATGAGAAAAATAATCGATTTTTTATTATCGATTATCTGAACATAATATTTTTTTTAAATCGATTATATCTACCCTTTTTTTATTGTTTTTTTTAAGATAAGATACCCGTTGTTGTCTGAAATCTATGTAGCCAAACAACACCTCTTAATCAAATTTTTCAAACAGCAAATCCATATTATTTTTATTCGTACTAGTCCACTTTAATTAATATTGATTCTAATTAATTATTGTTATTAAAAAATCAAATTTTCGAATAGTCGGAATAAATCGATTATTAAAAATCATTTTTTTTCACCCCAAGGTGTCTATGGTTTCAAATAGACTGCCAATTACAATAAATAATAAAAAGTAGTAGCGGATGGGAAATATAATAACAATAAAATATAATGTATTGTTTAAATTATTAATACTTAATTGCCGAGTAACGTTGGCGTCCCAAATACATAGCTCAAATAACGTTTCATAAAACATTAGGATTACGTAGGTATTAGATATCACGATCACGATCACAAATTCTTAAACAGAGTCACAGCATAGACTTTTCAAGAGATATTATATGTCAATTGGCAAAGTCATAAAAAGTAAAAACAGATTAACTAGTGATTACCAACTACATATGAAACAAAAGTAAAGATCACGGATTTTTAGATGTTTTTAGAAAATGATTGTCTTCTGATTTTCTTTTATATTAGATTAAGTATTTATAATACTGTGATATGTTTTGCTTATAAATAGTATTTTATATAAATTTATGTTATTGCTGAAAGTACTATAAAAGCTTGTTAATATGATCTCGAGAAAAGGCCAGAAAGCCATTAATGAAGGGGTTGTTGGTAAATATGTAAAAAAAGATACACCACCAGACTTACCGAGTAAGTTTTATACACAATTTAATCGAAATATTTCAGAAATTCAATTTTCAACAATGATTGTAAAGTGCGCTGGTGCCTGATTGTATTAGAGGTAATTTTTTGATGTGATAATTATATTTCAGTAATCAACGTTTGGACGACTGGAAATAATAGGAGACCACGTAGTCAGCCTTTCGGTTCTAGTGATGGAGGCATTCAAAGTATGGAGAATAAGTTTGGAAAGGCACAAACGATGAGTGGTCATGCAGGAAAATATACACCAAGTGAATCTGTACCAAACTTAGCCCATAGGTAATAAAAGTAAATTAATTCTAAATTGTTAATAAAAGTTATAGTTAATAACGATACCGGCTATACTCGCGTCTAATTTTATCGGATTAGCCCGACTAGTTTGGAACCCGTCCGGGGCACTTATTCATGAGCTCTTTACACGACGTTATCGCGGCGGGAACTGAACTGAACGTCGTGTAAAGAGCTCATGAATAAGTGCCCCGTCATGAATACCGCATCTGGTTAAAATCTTGCGGACCAGCTATGCCTGGAGATATATACCGGGACAATGGACCAAAATTAAGGTAGTCTTTATACCAAAGGCGGGAAGGAAGGACTACTCCTCTCCGAAATCCTTTAGGCCTATAAGTCTGTCCTCATTCTTACTCAAAACTATGGAGAAGATAATTGACAGATACATCAGGGATGAAGTCATTATATCAAGACCCATACACAGCAGCCAGCATGCCTACTGCAGGGGCCGCTCCACTGAAACGGCTCTGCTAAGCCTTACAGACAAGGTAGAGAAGGCACTGGAGAATAAGGAAGTAGCCCTAACGGCATTCCTTGACATTGAGGGAGCTTTCGACAACACTCCTATCCGAACTCTTGTGAGGGGTCTAACTAGGAAACTGGTCGACGGAACCACAATAGCTTGGATAGAAGCGATGCTCACTAACAGATTAGCCAGATTAGAGCTAAACAACTCAACCGCTGAGGTTTATACTACAAGGGGCTGCCCTCAGGGCGGCGTTCTATCACCCTTGCTATGGACCTTAGCCGTGGACGAACTTTTGTATAAGATGAGCGATCTTCGCATAGACACCCAAGGTTACGCGGATGACCTAGCGGTGATGATAAGAGGTAGCTGCCATAGCAGCCTATCGCATCTTTTACAAAATGCACTAAAAATTATTGACAGATGGTGTAGTGAGAATGACCTCTCTATTAATGCCGCTAAAACTGTCATCGTACTTTTCACTAGACGCACCAAACTGGACTCACTTGAGCCTCCAGAGTTGAAAGGTAAAATTATAACATTCTCAAATGAGGTCAAGTACCTAGGTATTATCCTAGACCAAAAGTTAACTTGGAACTCACATGTTGATGGTATACTGAAAAAGGCCAAAATAGCCTTAAACACGTGCGGTCGTCTCGCAAGCAACAGATGGGGTCTTAAACCCAAGGTTGCACTGTGGCTCTACACCGCCATTGTGAGACCAATAGTCTCTTACGCCTCAGTGGCCTGGTGTAGGAAAACGACGCAAACAACCATACAAACTAGACTAGCTGGCCTGCAGAGAACAGCCTGTCTCTTAGTTACCGGTGCCATGTCCACTTCCCCTGGCGCTGCACTGAATGCTTTGCTGAATCTGCCTCCTCTTCATTTGTATATTGAAAAGGAGGCAAGGGCCAGCATGCACAGAATTACGCACCAGGTTAAAATGAAATGGCAATCTAAAGTACTGAGATCATTTCAAGACTCCATACTTAATATACCAATTTTGGGCATGCCATCGGATGCGATGGTTCCCAGATTTATCTTCAAATTCAAATTCAAAATATTCTTTATTCAAGTAAACTTGTAAACAAGTGCTTTTGAATCGTCAACTTTACTGCTGGTTCGGAAAGCCGTCCTACCGAGAAGAGCCAGCAAGAAACTCGGTGGAGCTCTTTTAAAAAAGAAGATTCTTAATACTAATTACATTTTGTCATAGCTATCCTGCACAAGGTCAAAGAGCAGCTATATCCATGCATTCTTATCATCAATGTAAGCCTCCACGGTATAATAGGCTTTCTGTATCAGCCTCTTTTTAACAGTATTTTTAAATTGCTGTAATGGCAAAGTTAAAATTGATTGTGGAATTTTATTATAGAATCTTATACCCAAACCCACAAACGACTTACGTACTCTTACAAGGCGCAAAGCAGGAGCCGCAAGCTTATGTCGGTTCCTACTTTGTCTATTATATACATCGCCAATCTTTTTATAATTATGTATATTTTTATGCACAAAAATCAAATTGCTAAAAATATACTGTGAAGCTAACGTAAGAATACCTGTTTCCTTAAACTTCTCTCGCAGGGACTCACGCGAATTCAAATTATAAATGCCACGTATGGCTCTTTTTTGCAATACAAAAATTTTCTCAATATCAGCACATTTACCCCATAACATTATTCCATAAGACATAATGCTATGGAAGTAAGCAAAATAAACTAGTTTTGCTGTTTCGACGTCTGTAAACTGTCTTATCTTTCGAATAGCATAGGCTGCTGAACTGAGTTTCCCTGCGAGAGCTGTTATGTGTGTGCTCCATTGGAGTTTTGTATCCAACGTCATTCCCAAAAATACAGTTGTATTTTCTGTTTTTAGTGGTACATTGTCTATTAAGAGCTCATTTGCTTTTTTAGCTGTATTAGGTAATGCAAATTCTAAACATTTCGTTTTATTTGAGTTTAGTACCAAATTATTTAGTCTGAACCATTGAGCTACCTGCGACAATCCACTGTTTACTTCGTCAATATTATTAGCGTTATTCCTATTTACTTTAAATATTAAAGATGTGTCATCAGCAAACAGTACAATGTCGCAAATATTATGAATGAAATATGGTATTCCACAAACATTACTCTGTGGACATTCCATCCCGAGATGCCTGGATAAATAACCAGTTAACTTGGAAATTTGGCAGCCTCAAGTTGTTTACCGATGGCTCCAAGTCAGGAAATGAGGTAGGCTGTGGTATATATGGAGAAAAGCCCAATTGGACGATACATCGCAATTTGGGCAAATTTACCTCTATATTCCAAGCAGAGGTGTACGCCATAATTGAATGCGCTATAACCCTACTTCGGGACAACTACCTTAATCGCACGATATACATACACTCAGACAGCCAAGCGGCTCTGACAGCTCTATCCACTGAGAACACAAAGTCGAAGCTGGTTGAAAACTGCAAAAATCTCCTTAACACCCTGGGTTCTAATAACAGGGTGATCCTTCGTTGGGTTCCAGGGCACGCAGGCATACACGGCAACGAAGTTGCCGATAATCTTGCTAAAGCAGGTGCCAAAACCTCACAGATGGGTCCAGAGCCAATCTGTGGAATCCCTAGAAGCCTGGCCATGCTTACTCTGGAAGCCTACTGTTATTATCATACACTTAATCTCTGGAGAAACAGCCCAGGATTAAATCACTCGAAAGCGCTAATGAAAGCCTTTAATAAAGGATCAACTAGCAAAATCTTAGCACTAAGTAGAACTAACTTATGTAAACTAGCGAGGGCGCTTACAGGGCACTGTGGACTAAATAGACACATGTTAAACCTGAAGCTGTCAGACACTGGATCGTGCAGACTCTGCCTAGAGGCGGAAGAAACACCCATGCATATCCTCTGTGACTGCCCTGCACTGGTTCACCGCCGACATTTACTCCTAGGGTCGCATATCTTACGCCCCACGGAGGTTAAAAACCTCGCTGCCAAGAAGATCCTGGAATTCCTAGAGGATACCGGGATTGGCAGCGAACTGTAAGCAGTGGCGATCACAATAGATCAGTGATGGTCAAAGTGATACTGGGCCTCGTGGACCTGCACAGCCGCTACTACCAAAAGAAGAAGAAGAAGAAGAAGTGCCCCGGACGGGTTCGAAACTAGTCGGGCTAATTCGATAAAATTAGACGTGAGTATAACCGGTATCGTTATTAACTATGAATACTACTCACGATAGTTTAAATTTAAAAATTGTTAATAAAAGTTTTAACCATTTTGGTTACAAGCTAGAAAGAAAATTATTTTATTATTACATCTAATAAAATAATAATGAACTGTCTATTGGATATCATTAAAAAAACTTTGAAAGTAAACATTGAGCAGTATTTATGTATGTTTATATATTTTTTTATTATTTAGGTTTGCTAACTTGTCTACTGGAAGTGAAATAGCAAGTACATCAAGCAACTTTAACTCACAGTTTCACCTGGATGCTAATTTGGTAACTTTATTTACTTAATTAATTACTTAATAGTCACTTTTCAAGTATTGCCTAAATTCTGGACATGTGAATGTCATCAAATTTTAATTTTCTGTGGGAAATTAGAAAGGTTCCTATAAGAAATGTGAAACATAGATATTTAAATATTTTTTTTGTTGAAATTAACATAATAAGAACCTATGTGTTACTCCAATCCAATATAAGAATCTATCTTTCATGTTATCAAAATGTAATTATTAAAGTTGATTACAGAGCTGGATTTTTATTTTATTAATTAAAGATTTTATTTTTTTATTAATTTAATTAGCTAAGTAGTTGACTAATGCTATTAAATATAAATAAATAAGATTGATTTATATCAATTCAAAGCTCCAAAATAAAGACAAAAATAACCAAAGAGGCATTCAAAGTTAAACAAGTAAAAAACAAAAAACCTCGGAGCTTTCGTCGAAAATTAGTTTAAAAAAAATGTATGGTGGGGCATACTTCTGTCATATGGCTGGAAAGAAAATATCTATATCTTTTAAGAATAACTAACTATTCTTCTATTCTATTCTAACTTTTAAAAAAATGGTCATGTATATTTTTTGTATTTGGAAAGCTATCTAGATGGATACAGTAGAAATCCAACTTAAATACTTTAGTTATCTTAAGCATTTCATAGTTAATATCCTTAATACCATAGGGAATTTGTCCAAACCGACTGAGCTATAGCAACATGTGGCTAAGTCTGCTAGTTTAATATATATTTTATGGGTGTAATATATTGAGACAGTTTCCATTCTTTAATTAATCAAGTTTTGTAGTTAGTATAGTTCATGTTAACTTTTTATTTTAATATAAAAACAATTTTAGGCTTCACATTCAACACTAAATGAAATAGACGATTCGTTTAGCCGACAAACGAGTTATCGTTATTATAGGCAAACTCAGTCAGAGGACCCAATTTATCAAAATCAACAACAGGTATTCTCACAATTTATGTTTTTAGAAATTAAGAAAATAATAATAAAATAATTTAACTATAGTTTGGGATTTAAATGAAAGCTCACTCTGAATCTCTTTAGCTGTGAGATTCAAAGGAGGATTCGATTAGACACAAGATTTGTAGAAGAATCAATCCTGCACCAGAAAGCTTAGTTAGCTTAACTTCACCAAATAAAAACATAACCCTAAGGAGCTTAATGGCAGATAACTGGTAGCTCCAAACAGCACACTATGACGTAAAGTCCTTTTCCGACCAACAGTGGACTGACCAACATCATATGTTGGTTGAACAAGAAGAAGTGATTGGTATAGGAATATGTAGCACAATAGACAGTTGATTTTAATAATACACTACATCAGTAAACAAAACCATTAATCATTCAGACATCAGATTGTGAAATACTATTTTAATAACATTTTCCATTTTATTTTTAAAAATCTGTTCTTATCTTCTTATATTTATAAAACTGAATGTTTATGCATTATAGACTCCAAAACGGCTGAAACCTTAAAAGGAAATTTTCAGATCATCCTGTTAAGTTGGGTGGCGATCGGAGTATTTTATTTAGACTCTCATTGAATTTTTATTTCGAGAGGAGATCGAAACCAGACTGAGCCATAACAACGCGTGGCCGGACCGCTATATATTTATAAAAATGAATATTGTTATGTATGTCTTTTATATACTCTAAAAAGGCTGGACCGATTTTACTGAAATTTTAGACAATCTTTACAATAACCGAGCGGATGGGTAAAGTTTCGTGACGACCGGAACATTTTTTTAACTGTCATGACAGTGGTTTTTTTTCTATCAATATATTTAAATTAAGCTCAGCGAAGTGGGCTGGGTATGCTAGTTTATCCTACTAATATTATAAATGGGAAAGTTTGTGAGTATGGATGGATGTTTGTTACTCTTTCACGAAAAAACTATCGGACGGATTTGGATGAAACTTTACAGTTATATAGGTTATACATCGGAATAACATATAGTTATCTCAGCGTACGCTGCCTAGACCGTTAGAGATGATGTACCGTAGTATTGTAAATATGTAATGTAGTAGTTCTAAATAAAAGTCCGCGACAACATATATCTATCTTTTATGTAGAAGCCACTATGACCAAAATTGTGAATCATAAATTTAATTAAATCCGATACTGTGGTAGAGCAAATTCCTCGCGAGCGAAGCCACGGACAAAAACTAGTAGTAAATATTACCACAAGTATAGCAATTTATTTTCGTATATGATTTATCAATATATATTTTTTTCAATTCAAATTTATATGAGCGAATTCTGTAAAAATTGTAGGTGCAACAACAAAAGCAACAGCAGTACAGTTCACGGGAGTCCAGTATGCCACGGATATCGTCCAATATGAGTCTAACTCCTAGAATCCACCCTCCATCTCCACACTCAATCCGATTGCATTGTACTGATTGTAAGAAATTTGAAATTTCTTTGTAAGATTTTATATAGATGTATGCATTTTGTATTTTCACATGTGTCACAAGTTAGAAAAGTTGAAATATGGCTCATCGCAGTTGTATTGCATTTTGTTTTTATTTTATATGGGACACCTTACACATGGTCATCCTTCCCCAAAGTAACTTAATACTTGTGTTATGAGTGACGGACAACTGTTAGATATACTAGATATATAATTTTAAATACATACTTAAATACACCCAGGCTCGAGGAACCAACAATTTTTTTATAGAAAATGTTGGCCCTCGGCGGGAATCGAACCCGGGACCCGCGGAGTTGAAGGTCACTACCCACTGCCCCAACGAGCCTGTCGAATTTGACCTGCACGTCGTCCTAAGCTACAGCTTAGGACGACGTGCGGGTCAGATTTTCCTCCTGTGAGGGCGTACTGTAGTACGCCCTCATAGGAGGAAAATCTTCAGCGATGATCCCCGACTCTACTACAACTTCTGTGCTTTACCTCAAGATACTTCTGCGCTCGCCAGTTCCGCGTTATGATTTTTAGACCCATTAAAGCTAAATGCATATTTTGAGTTCGAAAAAAGTTAACGTTTTAATTACTAAATTATTTATTTATTTGTTAATATGCTGCCGAGAAGTCTTATTTAGCACAATGCACCGTAAAATATACTATAATTAATGTCTACATCATTTTGCATACCAATCTATGATAACATAACATTTTTTGCACTTTATTCTTTAGTCTAACGCTTGTAGTGTAGATCTACCTAGCTACTTCTATAAGGCCTTCCAATGAAGGTTACGCATGATATATCCCATAAATTCTCTGGATAATATGCAGATTTCCTCACGATATTTTTCTTCACCGAAATGTGTATTATAAAAATCGATTATGCACATAAGTTTTTATAGAACTCATTTAGTTTTATGAATTTATATTAAGGCGCTGAACAGAGCCAAATAGGCTGACTTTAAACACGTTTTTAACAAAAGCTATAGGGATGACGATTAAAAGAAAAATATATGTTAATATACATCATATCTCAGAGAGAATGTAAGATTTCAAAACATGATTACGATACTTTTTTTCGATAAAAAAAATTGGTAAATAGACCTCTGATTTTTACTTTTATCGTAAATATCTCTAATATTTATCAACAAAAATTGATAAAATTAATAAGACTAATAAACCATTATAATATAAAGAGAATGTAAGATTTTAATTTTGAATTAATTAAGATATTTTATTCAAATTAAATATTTTTTAGAAAATAGCAAAACTGAAACGAGTCATCGTCTCGCTTCTCTTTTACATCTACGAATATAGATTATAGACAGTGATGGCTGAGGCGCGCTGCTATACGGACGTGTGTCGCTAGCTGCCGCCTTTTGTGACTATTCCTTGTTGATAATATGTCTTTTTTTAGGTGTTTAGTTATAGTTTCAGCATACTTAGTTTTATAAGATTAATTAGACATAAGTTTTTAAATAAATTGTACAAAAAAAGTTTGGATAAAATAGTGTACACCTACAATGGGTGTTAAAAAATTAAGTGTGTCGCTCGCCGTCGCAGACATTGTGGGCGTGGCTTATATGCCGAAATCTGCTTTACGAAATTTTGCCGAAAATTTACGCCAGCTCTGTTCAGCGCCTTAAAAGTTTTAATTTAATTATCTGTTTAAAAACTTCAACACAATTTATAATCTCCACGACAGAGTCGCAAAGCAATTTTGACGTAGAAATTATCTCCTGATGATGCTTCGGTTGCGTGGCGATTGTGATAGTGAACTTGTAACAATACACAAGTATTACTTGTGTTGTGATGCGGTTGTGGAGGTTTGATCATGTATTTCTACGAAGCCTGCATGTATCGTGTATGAAAACGGTCAGTCCACTTTACATTTAGCATTATATATATTCTCTATTTACATTATCGCGGATTGTAGCATATTTTTATTATTGCTTTTATACATATAATGGATCTCCACAAGGTAACGGCTACTTCTTTAGACTTTATATAATGAATTTAAATCTTTATATTATCTTAAATTTAATATATATAATTTATTTTTAGCCTTCACAACAGCTAGTCAAACTTCACCCATATATTCAAATTATATGAATACCCCAGCCCTCCCGTACCATAACAAGGGGCATGGTGGCAACATAATATCATCTAGTCAAGGTAATAAGTACACATACTAAATAATACATTTTTGTATTGTACTGAGTTCTACTTATTAGTAGTTACATTATCTATACTAATATATAAAGTTGAAGAGTTTGTTTGTTTGATTGATTGATTGTTAGAACGCGCTAATCTCAGGAACTACTGGAGCGATTTGAAAAATTCTTTGAGTGTAAGATAGTCCATAGACTATATAACATCACACTTAGATGAATAGGAGAGGGTAGCATTAAAAAATATTGCTAAACGGCAAAATTTAAAGCTTTCCTTGCGTGCTCTAAGTAAACGGTAAAACTTATTAAGAAATCATATACCTATTACAAAGTTGTTCCTCTCTAGAAGTTCTAAATAAAAGTCCGCGACAGCATATGTCTAACTTATCATATGTTATATTTAGCATATGTTAACCCACTTTAACCATAATTAATATAAGTATTACGGTTTCCTCAAATAATTAGACTGCAGTCAACGCTAGTTACATAATAAATAAACTTAGTATCAAGATGCGGGTATTCTTCAGAAGTGAACATTTCTGATGATTTAATGAAGAGAGGCCAAATGACTACGCAATAGAACCTTTTATTTAAGCTCCTCATAATAATTGTATGGTCATTCTAATAAATACAGGTACTCCTGCTATAACACGGTAGTCACGTTCCTAAAAAAGCCGTGTTGTGGGAAATCGTGTTGTATGAGACCCAGAGCTAGTACAAACCAGACGTTTGGCGTCAAGCGACTTTGAAGTCTATGACATATAAATAACTCTTTTTGCAACTCTTAACTGTTATCGAACTTTGCTTCCTGTTTCTTACTAAGTCATTGTAAATTTCGCGGTATGGAGCTAGACAGTTTTGCAGCTCTCTTTTAAATTGTCGACTTTGTTCCGTGGAAGGGTCTGTATTTAAGAAAAAAGACTCCAGATTCTCAGCTAAGCTTAGCCATTCTCGCCGGCTATAGACGTACATACAGTGTGTGTGTATACAAAGTATTTGCAGTTCTCTTATTATGTTACTGCGAAACTGTGTTATAGGAGAGTTTGCCGCAATTGAAAAATCGTGTTATTGCAAAACTTTGTTATGTCCTATAACACGTTACCTGTTACCTGTACTATCATATCTAGGGTCGGACGAGTGTGAGCTGCCTCTTCCTCCTGGCTGGTCGGCGGATCGCACTCTCCGCGGCCGTCGGTACTATATGGACCACAATACTCAGACCACGCACTGGACGCACCCGCTGGAGAGTGTTCCAAGACCGTGGCATCGCGTTTCTACTCCACACCATGGTGTGTATTATTTCAAGTAAGTGCTAATTTCTCATTTTATATTCATCATTCCCTGCCCTTATCCCACGCTAAGTGGGGTCGGCGCAACATGTTGTCACATGGTTTGGCTACGCATTTTACGATCGGCCGCCTACCTGACGTCAACTTACCTTAGTCGTATTTTACGCCACCTCTATAAAAAATGAGGGTGGTCTATTCTACTCAGCCGCATACCACATGGCATAATTTCTCATTTTATATTGGCTCCTAAAAATTGCCCCTGTTACTATCCCACTGCTCGGCATAGGCCTCCTCTCTCCGTTTGTGGTGAGAAGGGATGAAGCTAAGACACACCACACTGTTCCAATGTGGAATGGTAGGTTACACATATCCCCAAAAGTCCTTAGAGATATGCAGGTTTTCTCGGAATGTTTTTCTTCATTGAAAAGCGGTTGATGAATTATCAATTAGATGCATAAGTTTTAATAGAAAAGCTCATTGGTGTTGACCGGGGTTTGAAGTCATGACCCGCGTGAAGTCCCACGGTTATAAATTTATAGTGCGTCAGCGGGCTGCATATATTGTTGCACTAAATTAAAAAACGAAGTTCATTAAGTAAATATGGGACAAACGGGTCTAAATAAATACACACACGGTCGTGTGTCCCAAAGTAGTTAACTTAATACTTGTGATATGGATGGCGTCCAAAAAGCGTCCTATATGACCCTGACGATCAAATAACGAATGCAAACACAGAAACACGTAATACACACACACACACCGCCGGCGAAGACGAGGTCCCAGTTTTCTGACGTCGGTTGGTCGTGGCTTCTCGTCACCCTTGCGACGTCGTAATGATTACACAAAGGGCTTGTACACAAAACTGCGGTGCGACGTCGCATCGTAAAAACCTGCGACCTCGCACGACGCATCGCGAGAACATACGAACTGATTCGCATAGCGTATTTCTGCGATGTTACGTCACACTTGTTGGCCATATTATGTTTAGCTTCGCAACTAATGTAAACAATTAATGTTTTACTTTTCTTACCGGATAGTGAGGCCAATCATTTCCAGAGGCATAACAGGATTTCTCCCTGTGTACGATCGTTTCTGAAGATATAGTGATAATAAACTAAAAAGCTGTTCGAATATATGCTCATTCTAAAATACTAAAAAAAAAATTTTTCGTCGGTTTTCAAAGCTTCATAATTTAGATGTAAATAGTGCCCATCGGGATTCATAACAGTAATAAATGGATGAACCCAATCTTCTCTGTTTTTTCCTGTATGCAATAACTAAAGTGCACACTTCTTTTACGGTGATATGGATGTCAAGACATAGTTTTCAATTTAAAATACGTTTAGTACGGTTAACGGTCGTCGAAGGTATGGTCACCCTGGGAGACGTCTTGCCGCGCGAAACCGCATCGCAACAATTCGTGTCTCAACTTCCTGCGTTGCGAATTCGCATCGCGTTGTATCGCAGTTTTGTGTTCAAGCCCTAAACCGTGGTTCGAACTCACAAGAGGCGCCCTTAGGTCGACGTTCCCCGACCTTCTGCGCTGTACTTTTCGCATTTCGCAACCTCGGCAACGCTTCTAAGCTCGCCCGTCCCGCGGTTCAAAAAAAAATTGTGTTATGGGTAACGTACAACTGGTAAATTTATACATTCTAGCTGAGCCGACGGACGTTGTCCTGTCTGAACCATTTAAATGTAAAAGTTTTCTTAAATTTTCTAATGTTCCGCTAAATTTATAACTTTTTTCTTTCATAAGAATGTTCTCCTGAAAATAATGAACACAAAAAATTTTAATAAAAATGTTCCATTTGTTCATGTGTGGTGCGATAATCAACATTTTTTTATATGCAGTGTATAATTTAATTAAATACACCCAAATTTGAAGAAATATCTTTTTTTTCTAAATTGTTGGCTCACGGCGGGTAATCAATCCGCGATCTGTGGAGCTAAAGATAGCCATAGAATTTAGCATTGTACCCACATGTAGTGTAATTGCTTATTAATTAATATAAGCAATTTAAAAATACCGTAATATCTCACATATTACGGTATTTTTAAATTATTTTAATTAATTAGTTAATTTTTTTATGAAAATAACATTATCTACCTCTCTAATCTGGTTTAGATGTGCCTTGGGTTTGTCAACCATGAAAACTGTAAGGAACACCATGTTTAGGCGGAGATCAAAGCTATACAGATAATCTTCTTCTTATATATATAAAAATGAATGTTTGTCTGTACGTCCCTTATGAATCGGCTTAACGATTTTAAATGAAATTTTCAAAAATCTTTATAATTGCCCAGCGCATAATTCTAGTTTTGGTGGTGATTGTAACATTTTTTAACTGTTGATTTCTGTTTCGAGGGGAATTCGAAACCAGATTGAGCCACTACTTCGCGCAGCCGGACAGCTAGTACTTCAATGTAAATGAATGATGAAAAAAATTACATTTCAGTGAAATCACTCATCAGACTACATACGCACATCCATGCCTGGTTGGAGGCTGTTACTTGGTCAGCCCTCTTGTACCCACTTTAGTCCCTCCTTATTTGCTAGAAGAAATACCGCATTGGCTCATTGTTTATTCTAAAGGTGAGTTAAGTCACAACAAATCAGAAGATGAGTCCTTAATTAATTTTGTGTCTATTAGAAGCTATTTTATATGACATAATATAATAATATACGCATTAATTACTTGTTTAAACATATTTTTTTATAGCGGACCAAGAATTAGATCATAAGTTACGCTGGAGTATGTTTCGTTTGAGTGAACTTGATTGTTACTCAGACATGTTGACGCGCCTCTACAAGCAGGAGCTGCAACTTATTGTGATGAAATATGAGCAGTATAGGTATACCTACCCTTATTTATGTGATTTTAAAATATACTATCATTCAATAATTGTGTCATCAATAGAAGTCCAATGCTTACAAATTAAAGGGAAACATTCCATTTGTATTTTTTATTTACACTATGATACTGTTCAACTATAGTATGTTGTATATGTTATATATAAGACACGGGTTAGTTAATGTGGATAGGCACAGATCTAACCAACTAACATAATACAATATCACATAGCTAACACATGACTGATGGCACACATGTCTTGTCAGAAACAATCAATGGAGGTAGACTCATTTCTAAATAAGGCTTTATATCAAATTACAAAAGATAGGATGTCTTATTCTGTTCAAGTCTACATTCAAAAAGAGACTGACTTTGATACTTTAGCTTTTTATAGGAAATGTCTTCCTAACTACATTTATGCTTCCATCAATTGATAATATGATATTTTAATAATTTTGCTTGGGTAAGGAGCTAATACTGTTTAATTTATGTCAATTAATATTTAATTGCAATTGTTGATAGTAAACTTGCCACTAACTCAAAACTAAATAAAATCAATTCGATCTTTACATTATATGTCATACCTATTATAATAGGGATTTTAATTTTTTACAGATCTGCTCTATTACAAGAACTTGAAAGGAGAAGGCATGCCAAATCATGTCATGGTCATGCAAATTATTAAGTTTATACAATGATGCCTTATTAAGCTGTGATTTATTGAATAAGAGAACTTTTATTGTTTTTAGAAAATGACACAGATGCTTGATTCTTGTAATTTATATGTAAAAATGTTATATGGTAAAGTTATATACATTTTTTAATTGTTGAATATTGTATGAAATAAATCAAAATTTATATACATATACTTCAATTGATTTAATGATGTCTCTCAAAGACTGTTTAAAGTCATGCTCAGCATATAACTAATCCCTTGTTAATTATGTACTATTTATAAAATACTTCACACGATAAAATATATACTATATTATTCATCTTTAGTTTCTTTTTGCTCTTTTCTTACTTCTTCCCCATCCACAATTTCATACTCATCTACCTTAGTCAAACCAGATATTCTAATGACTTTTGCGTTTTTGATTCCTAATGTATTGGCCCAGGAGCGCGCTGAAAAAGTAAGCAACGGTTAGGTATTGAAGTTAGTTTTTGACTATTCCATCCAAAAGCAATAACTCATTGAGGCTACTGTCATAGTATTTAAAAGTATTGTTACCTGGTGGCATTGAGTGCTCTTCATCTGACTTCAAACCATAATAATGCGCCCAATCAGCTTTTCCTTGATATATACTAAACACCAAAATTCCAAAAGCATTCCATGCTAAAAATCCGTAGGCTAAACTTAATCTACGTTTCCATAAAACAGCAACATCACCAGGAATAGGTTTAGTTTTACGCCGAATATATTTATGCCACCATCTATGTATCATTGTAAAAAACGAATTATTACAATACACAAATAATTATATAATATTGTTTACAAATATTAACCTCTTTTCATTCTACTTCTGAGTTCAGGATCCATAAAGCCATAGACCATACAGCCAGTGTTGCCCAACGATAGTCCACTATCGCTAAATTATCCATCATCATGTAAATAGTATCGATAGCCTATCGATAATGTCGATAGTTTCGATTCTATCGAAATTTATATACCTTTAGGGCTAATACTATCGATAGTGTCGATACTATCGAAAACTGATATACCTTTAGGAGTAATACCATCGATAGTTTTACATACTATCGGTAGTATTGATACTATTTTTTATTTAATACAATGATTTCATCGATAAGATCGATAGTACTACATGAAAAATCGATAGTATCGATAATATTATCAAGTAATAGTATATATTCTGTCGATACTATTGCCTGCAACCAATAGTATCAGTTAATTTGTGATGATGATAGTATCGGTAATATCTATAGTATTGATAGTATCGATAGCACTATGATATTCTTACTAGTTTTCATGGTCATCTATCGATATTTAATATATCGAAGATATCGATATTTGGGCAACTTTACCATACATTACTCCATAGATCATACACTTTATAGGGTAGAACCCATAGAAACTCAGCAAGGGATATTAAAAAATAATCGATTATTGTTATCGCTCTAATCGATGTTCTTAAAATTACTATCACATTACATTATCATCAAACAGTAATCGCTAACATCCTACGCGGCAAGCTGTTTGTTTCCGTTATTAAGAATGTCTCCGGGCAATGTGTCTTGCTTCTCTTCACTTATACAGATATAGTGTCTGAGAATATGACTTTTGTCAAACAATCCCGTAAAACGTTCCACAGAGAAATTTCGCCTGCGGAACGATAGAAATATAATTGCTTGATAACTATAGGTGGCCAGAAAACGAACAAATGAATACGTTCTTAGACTAACGTTGCAGATATAGTTGCATTGATTGCCGAATGCTAGTTTAGATAGGCGGGACACATTGCTGAAGGCGGCGATTGTTAATAAAAAATGAATAGGTGTCACTAAAAATGGCACGTTGAAACTCAATTTAAACTATTTTCTAACCGCAACGAATCACGGTATATTCTCTTAATAATTCGACGAGGGTCTAGCGACCGATAAATTGCGGTATATAACCTGCATTCGTATCTAATTGACAGACTTTTTTTTTATAAATGGTGCCTCCATTGTAAGGGGGCTCTTAAAGGAACCAATGTCCATCCGTCAAAAATTACTAAAATCATTTACTTCCATTTCGTTTATAATATTTATGTGGAATAAATAACTGCTTTCATAAAAGTCATCCTACCCATCTTCTTTTTCTTTTTCACGGTAGCATCACAGAAAACGCCAAGGCTACACTGATCTTTTAATTTGTCGCTTATACTAGAGCCATTCTTAAAACGTGAGCTTGACTAACCCACTGTCGTTCACGGTACGGCAGGTTTAAGTGTGTAGACACTTGCTCCTGCCGTAAATATGTGAATTATAGTGTATCATCTATGGTATGTGAGTAGCCCGGATTAGATAGCATAAAACCGTTTAAATCCTGTCCTTAAAAAGTTTTTTAAGGACAGGATTATATTTATTTTAAATTTTAAGTATTGACCAAAGAGAATTTATATCCAATTTTGAATAAGCAGTTAGCCAAAGATTTCAGTGTACATAATGAAAGCAGAAAGTCAAATAAAGAAGAGCCAAAGATTAGTGTACGAGAAGAGCCTTATAGTTATAAATATTTGTGGGATCATTTGAACCATATAACATTTTTTGAATAATTTACAGTTTATTTATTCATATTGCCTTTGTTACCATCGAAACATCTCAAACAGAGCGAAGTGAAGGATATAGGGAGTAAAACAAATGTTTCTTGTGAGAAAGCGTTGGTTAGTGTAAGTTAAAACAGATTGCATGTTTTTATGCTCAGAGTAAAATATTTTGTATGGTAATCCACAATTTTTTTAAATTATACTTAGTGTCGTTTTGTTGTTTACTGTTAAATGGTATATTTTTAGATATATAGAAAGAATGTTTTACTAATTGAAAAATATATAATGCTTTCACTTAATCAAAGTTTGTTATTTTGTGCATAGTGCACATTTTAACCAAGCCGAATTATTAGTTTTTCATGCATTTTTAGTACACAATGCCAATGCAATCCTCCGGCATGTCCTTTCCATATTATACTAGCGATGCGGCTCTCGATGCCTTGGTTCAATCTGTTTCGATTTAACCTCGAAACAAATAGGAAATTTTCCGATCGCCACCAAACTTTACAAGATAATCCGCCGGGTCAATATTAACTTTTCTGAAAATTTCATTATAATCGGTCCAGCTATTTCGGAGTCTAAAGGAAGTTATAATTAAATACTTTCCCTTATATATATATATATATATATATATATATATATATATATATATATATATATATATATATATATGTGTCGTGTAAGCACATGAGGCATTTCATATTTAACCTGGCTCAATGGTATTAGAAATATAAGTATTGTGCGTTTATTTTGGTTTGGATCGAAGTAAATTTTTATAATATATTGATTTATAGAAGCTGGAATGGGTTTAAGATTTCGTAAACAGATTCGAACTTTTATAAATCAATATTTGAGAAGAACGTGCTTTCGTCAGTCGTGACAAGGCCATATAAATGAGACAGAAGGTCAATCCACGGAATACGACGTATAAAGCTATGGCGTATCAGATTAACAATAAGCCGTACCGCACGGATCCAGACACCGTAGGAGTCGTACACAGTAGAGCGATTATGTCTTGAAGATTTTTGTATTGAAAATTTCTTTAATGTATGTGAGGCATAAGACTTTAAGAACACGCTGGGGGTCTTATCAAAAGCTCACTAAGAGTAGCTCAGCGGGTCATTGAACGAACTTTTTTTACACGTCAAAAATAAGGATATCCATAGAACAACAAAAACTATTGACAGAGCTCATCGCGTGGCGAATCTGAAGTCGCAATTTTCGGCACACATCGTTGGGATCTTAGGGTGGTAGCTTCGCACTGTTATATTCAAATACTGAATACCACAAAAAAAATTGTGTAGAGCGTGAAAGTCCGTTGAAGAGGCCTGTTTCCAGCAGTGGACCTTTATCGGTTGGAAAAGAAGACTAAGAGATGGTTACCATCATTTGTTACATTTAAGAATTGCGTTTTATTCGAAACGCATTAATTAAAATAAGTTGAGTTAAGTTTAAACTCCCTCCTATTAAGAGTATAATTATTTCTTTAATTATCTCTAACATAAGACCTGCATTAGGCAGCATATTTTGTATTTAAAAAAACTTTTTTTATGATAACTTAAATGTTTTGATAATGTGATTGACTAGCTTGGAAAAATTTGTAATGTCTGTACGTTCACTTTTACTTTGCCAAAAGTATCAAAGCCAAGTTGCAAACCTTCACAAAGGTCGAACTTTCATTCTCTTATATATATTCCGCTAGTAAGCTCCTACCAAGCATAGAAATATAATAATTGAAAATTAAATGGGAAAATCAAGCAAAAAGTAGGTTATAAAAATTAAACTAATTTTTCTTTATATTTTAACCTACATAATAATAAAATTAAACTTTCGAAAGAGATAATATTTTTGTAATGTTTTTTATTTTTTACACAGAACTAAGTCAGATCGAATTAATGCATTACGAAAACAATATGAATCTTTTATGGAGGAAGATAAAAAACGTAAACATAGAAATGATTTTATTTTGGATAGTCTTGAAAAAATGCGTATGAGTAACGCTATGGTACCAGTTCAGAATTCGGTAAGTAATAGCTACAATAATTATAAACGAAATTAATACGAAATGTAACTCAACTATGAACTCATTTTTAGGCGAATGCACATTTGAAAAACAATTGTGCGCCACAGGAACAACCAGAAATTCATCAGAAAAGGACTCTTTTTGAGAGAAATCAACTGCTCGTATCAAAGCAAAAAACAGACGTGTTAATGAACTTTGCAGAAATAGACGAAGAGTTAATATTGAAAGAAATAAGTAAAAAATATATTCTTATACCAAAACTACAATTAACGAGAGATAATGTGCCAATTTATAATTCACCCAGTATAAATGATGACACTGATTGGAAAAATAAATACAATATTTTAGATGATTTAAAGAAAATCGAAAAAGAAGAATCATCTGAAACTAAAGCAGATATCTGTGACAATTTTAGTGCAAATAATGATAATAATTTGCGAAGTCGTCATCAAGAAAAACTAAATAGTACAATTTACCATCCGGAGAACATAAAAGGAGAGCCATCTAGTGCAATGAACAAGGTTTATAATACAAATGTATCTCAAAATAAATATAGATATCATATGGATGAAAAATTACCCATAGAAAACAGTGAAAACTTAATAACATGTAAAAATAACATCGAAAACGAATCTGTTTCTATAATACCACATATTTCTTCGGATTTAAATTACATAAATTCTAATATTAACGAGCAGGGAAATTCCTGTGGAATAAATATAAACGTACAAAAAGGAAACGAATACAAGAATGACAAAAAACTGAACCATTCCGACATTGAAATAGATAATCAAATCGACATTCCAAAAATCGTACCAACTGACATCGTTGAAAAAAATAACGATCAAATAAAAGGAAATGCTGTAACTGAAGCAGTCTCTAAAAATGTGATAAATTCAAGTAAGTATCAATTAAATATTACTAATTTTGCAGCGCTATCAAATAAGGATGAGAAGGAAGAAGAGAAAATAAATGAAATAGTTGCAATGCCTGAAGATACGAATCAAAGTTCGGAGTTAATTCGAAGTGATGATGTTGGCCAATGTGAACCATTTTATGAAAATATCAAGCAGCAGGAAGACGAGCAAAATTTTAATAATAATGAAAATGCAATTATCAGTGAGAACGTTATTAGTTCACAGATAGATGACTTTGAAACAGAACAAAAAGAAATGTTTTATTCAGAGGAAAATGAGTATAAAGATAATACTGATG
This sequence comes from Morpho deidamia, assembly GCA_947086505.1. NCBI lineage: Eukaryota > Metazoa > Arthropoda > Insecta > Lepidoptera > Nymphalidae > Morpho > Morpho deidamia. The sequence goes on from CAMTZC010000003.1 coordinate 6,673,105, forward strand.
AGTTGGAATATAATGAGCAAAATGAACAATATCCGAATGAACAATATTCTTATTATAATGAATCTCAACAAGAGCAACCGTGCTATACAGAAATCAATGAACATGAAGAGTCGACGGAACGTTATGACCCTAATTACGAACAACAATACGTTACTAATTATGAAAATAATGGACATTACGAAGACCAGCAGGGGGTAACAAATGTAAATTATAATGAACATGTAGTTAATTTAGAACATGTAAATTATGAAAGTAATGAGCATACTGACCACATCGACGCTGAAAATATGAATGAAAGTGTAGCTAATCAAAATGTTAGCTATGATGTGGAACAATTTGATAATAAAGAGCTCCCAGATAATGAAAATACTATAACGGCTCAAAATGAACAAAATATGTATCAAATTCAACCAGAATACACGGAAATGGAATATGAACATGATACAATACATAATTTAGAACAACAACTAGATAGAGAAGAAGGTTATATTGAAATTGAAAATACAGTTTTACATAACTCTGGTCCTGAAATGGAAAATCTTCCTGAAGTTTTACCTGAAATTGAAAAAGCAGACATTACTTTAGTGCCCGAATAGATATATAATTTAAAAAAAATATATCGTATCATTTCAATATATTAAAGCACTATCAGTTTCTATTAAAAGTTTTATTTTTGGTTAAATAAGTTAAGATTGTAGATTGATTAAAAATCTTATTTCGAAGAATCCACTCTTCTAATTAGTTTACTTCTAAGATATTAATAAATTATATGGTTTTTAGTGTATTATAATCTAGAGCATGAAATGCTTAAACTAAAAATTTAAGATGATAAGGATTTAAATACCGCAGTCTAAATACCGCATTGTACGTGATCATTTAAAAATAAATTAAGAATGGGTATAGTAAGTCATCCTTGAAAGATATAGACTATAGCAGTTTTTAGCTGTATAAAAGATAAATTATCTACCGTACATTCTTTTCTTATATCTCATACAGAATAGGCAGCGTTTTCGATAAATGCTCCCAGGCTCACAAAGCCTTAAAAATCTTCTTGAAAATAAGTTCGGTATATTTAAATTTATTGCGAAAAGTAGGCCTACCATGAACTTTTTGGATAACTTTCAATTCAAAGTCGAACCGCTTTCTTTTCGTACCATGAAGTGTGGATGCGTAATGTTTGAAAAGGATAACTTTATATGAACTATAGATAACTCTATCTCTTTTACTCACATGTTTTTAGGACGCATTCCGAACGCTCATTCAGCAACGACTTAAAATGTGCGTCTTTAAAACGTCAAGGTATGAAAAAGCAAAACAATTTGGTTCAAGTCTTCAATTGAGCCGCCATAAGAGTTCATGGCAGGCCTGCAGGTGTACGCGGCGTGGGCTTTTTCTATATTATTATTTAAGGATTACTGGTAATAACAAGGCTAGTATTTTGTTTCAACTCTTTTATTTTTAAGTGAAGTCATGCCTATTTATATACTTTATTATTTCTTGTATTTACTTAGGTAGTGGAATATCTTCTAAAATAGGGGCTTGATCTGGGATAAGTGCATCTAAGGGTTCTTTCCAGTGCTCCTCTACCCACGGTAGTCTTTCTACGCCTGTTGCCCAGTGATGGATTCTACATCTGACATTGACTTGTTCCTTGTTATTTACCTTAAGCAATAATAAAAATATTAATGTTTTCAAAATCAATAAGACTATTATCCAATTAAAGCAATACTTTTATAAAAGAATCAGATCTGTTTAATAGGACCATTTACAAACCACACTGATAACATAAGAAAACGATATAGCTTATGTCGACATATTTTCTCGAGTTGAGTGTATTAACAACTAAATCTCGAGATGGTCAATTTAACTTTTTGTTTAAAAGTGCTATTAATATAATTTTATTACATATTATAAGCGGATTACCTGTCATAGCATAACAGACAGAAAGATTTATAATATAATTGAATATTAAGTTTTGTAAATGATAGTCTATTGTTATTCATCTTTTAGGCAAAGACCCCCTCTTTCGAGCTACCTGCTGCTCTGCTATGGAGATTGGCAATGGGACATGCTGGTTTTCCTGACCGTGTACATCACACATCTTGCATATTATACAAGAATTTTTGGGATATGTGTAACCTACTGATCCACAGTGGAGCAACTTTCAACTTTTCTCTGCTAAAAACAGGTTATTTCTATTGTTCCTGGTTTCCTTATACTTTAAAGGCTCATAGTAACACTGGTAGCCTTCTTCAAATTGAATACTGACATGTAATAAATATTAGTATCTTTTAACAAATATGTAGGAAATCACTTACTTTAACAGTGACGAAAAATTCCTTTTTTTGCAGTGTTAAATCTGGTCCCTTTATTGTAACTGGAGGCATAATTATAGCATGTTCAGGTACAACATAACCTGCTTTTCGGAAAGATGTTCTAATATGCCATGGTTCCAGAATCCATGGCTGTGTCTTGCTCATTGTTATTTGTAGTACCAATCGAGATAAGCAGCCCAATGTCTACAAACAAAAAAATAATAATTTATAGAATTAGGCGTTACTTTGCGGACATCCATAATACAAAAGTAATAACGACAAAATCGCAAAGCTTTGCGATTTTGTCGTGGAGTCTATCTCCTGATGATGCTTCGGTTGCGGGGCGAAACGATTGTTGAGTTTGTGATAGTGAACGTCTGTAGTGCTTGTGTATCATGGTGGCAGTGGTGGAGGTTCGTGCATGTGTTTTTACGTATCCTGCATGAAACGGGTATGAAAAAACGGATAGTCCACTATACATTTAGCACTATATATAATTTCTATTTACTGTATCGCGGATTATAGCAAAATATTTTTTATTATTACTTTGAATAAATTAATAACTATATAATACGTTTTTCATATTTATACATCAGGATACATAATCCTGATGAATAAATATTAAAAACGCGCTACTCAGACAGCCTTTATTATATTTTATACAACTTTAATCAAACCTTGTTGCTTGTGCTTTTACTATAGTGCTACCAATTTAACATGAAGCAAACAACAATTAAAAGTTAAAGCATACAGAAAGCTTACTATTCATTTTTATAATCTATATAATCCTCAATAGTATGGATTATATAGATGATAAAAATGTGTGGATATAGCTACTCTAGCTTGTACGATAGAGTAATTACCAAATGTAACTAGTTATTAGAATATATTTGTAAAGAGACCACTGGGTTTCATGCTGGCTCTTCTCGGTAGGAATAGTTTTCGAACCAGCAGTAGAGTTGACAATTCAAAAGAACTTATTTACAAGTTTCATTGAATAAAGAATATTTTGAATTTGATTGTGTGGATAAGGCTTAATTTCAAATGTCGGTAGCTAGGGCTATAACATGGGTGTCATAGTCTCAGATGTACACATAAACATATATACCTACCTAAAATATTATTAACCAAAAAATAATTTAAATTACATATCATAATTTTCATCATCCTCCTGCCCTTATCTCTCCATAAGTGGGGTCGGCACAACATGTTCAAACATGTTGTCACATGATTTGGCTATGTATTTTACGACCAGCCGCCTGCCTGACGTCAACTTACCTTAGTCGCCTTTTACGACACCTCGGTAAGAATGAGGGTGGTCTATTCTACTCAGCCGAATACCACATAGCGAACATATCATAATTTTCATATTTCTCATATTTATTAAAGTAAACTTATGTTATTTCAACGAAGTATTAAAATATATAATCAGTCTTTTAAAAATATATTGATTATTTTTTTAATAAAGATCTAATCTTGATCTGGTTTCAAATATTAAGATTTTCACCCATTCACATATTTTTCTCATTTTAATTTCATTGGTTTTTGTTTCATAATTATAATTTTTTACAATATAATTTAAATGATTTTGTAATTAATATGTGTTTTAAATATGACCTTAAAATTAGATAATTAAATAAAAAATATATATTCATAATTAAAAATAATAAAATTGACAATATTATACCATACCCTTTGAACATATGGTGAACTATAATCAGACTCAACTTTTGGTTTAGTTTCATCTACTTTGAGATTTGCTAGGTTTTCTGGGCTCGCATACACTGCTATTCCAGGCATTAGGTAATCTCTATAAGCAACAGCTGGACGCAGAGTTAACACCTCACCAGCATTACCCACACCTAAAAATTATTAATTTTAAGCTGTACCTCATGTATCATAAGGTTTTATATGTCACTATAAAGATTGATTAAAACTAAAGGCAATCTAATCGATATGGAATAAATGATTCCTTAAATAGTTAAAGTTATGTGAATTGTAGTGACTATATAAAGTTTTACAATATTCCTATAATTTATTGGAGATTATTATCTTGACACTCCTGGTAGTCTTGGGAGCTGAGGAGTTCGGAAGAGACCTACATTCAATACTGGACAGTAAATGCACTAACCCTAAAAAAAATATCTTGCAAAATGATAACTTTCTACAGTAATTTATTTAATATCAAAAACTAATAGGAAATAGTTTCATATCAAAAACATGAAATATTTACCTTCAACAAATTGGTTTAAAATTACTTTTAAATCTGGTTTTTTGGAAATCGATGTGTCTTCAACCAAATCATATACAAAATGTCTTGCTCGGAATTTAGATGGCTTGCCACCTTTCTTGTGTAATGGTGGAGGCCATTTCCTCTTTAATATAAATGTGTTCTGAAAAATATGATATTCATTATTTTATACATAAGTTTTATATTAATTTGAATCATATATTAAAAGAGAGGTCAGAAAATTTTCTTTCCAATAAGTTATACTTTATCAATGTAAAAACATGTATCATTCTATGGCTAGGATTTACAGCCAATCTACCAAAATAAGAACTGCTAGATAGTAGATATTTTATGGATCATCAGTATCATCATTCATAGTAGATTGAAAAAAAAGTAGTATTAACATTAATTTTTTATAATGGTTTTCTATAAAGTAACAGCGAATTATATAAAATTTAATATCTAGCTACTCCTTAAACTATATTAAAATTATTAAAGGATAGGTTTAGGGTATATTCTATTAAATTTGGGTTCCAATGATACTAAATACAGTGTCAATTTTTTGTAATCCTTCTGAAGAAAGTAGATGGTAAATTGAAAGTAAATTATAATCTTGTGTTCTGTATGAATGATTACCGAATCTGCATACGGATAAAAGTACCAGCTATCAAACATCCTATAAGTACTAAATTATTTAAGTCAAAAATTTACCATACGAAAGTTCAGGTTAATATAAGCTTACAATTTTAATATTATTATCCATTTCCATTATACACAAATAGCATGTTGCAAAAAATATATATTTTGTTACTAACCCTCTCTTGTTGATAAAGTAAATTAGGACCGGCAAATAATTTAGTGATTTTATGGCCAAAGTTAAACATGCTTGTAGATGAAAACTTGAATACTCAAACGCTCCGAAACAGAATACCAAGAATTATTTTCTTTATTTTCTTCCACGACTATGTTCTTAATTCCTATATCTCATATTATAGTATATTTAATATTATAGACTTGTCGCGAACTACTCGCGAACGAATCAGTTCAAAAGAATCACTCCCACAGACGAACGACGGGAATCGAGTCCCATATTTCCCGCTTCATCGTTCGTTAGTTCGTGATTCATGAGCCGTGATTTGGTACAGAATCAAGAAAGGTGACGTCAACCGAACTCATGTTGTCTCGCTCACAATCGCAAGGAACTCGTATCTGCCGCTCGCTCATCGAATTGTATGCCATGACTACTTACTGTTAGGGATGTCAAAATATAATAGATTATTTAATCAAAATAATTGTTCTTTAATAAGAAATTATTTAAACATTAAAAATCGATTATTTTAATGGATTTTGCTAATTACGCTCATTTTATTTTTTGAATGACCCCCTTTTTCTTGTTTTTTAAGATTGGAAATGCGGTGTTGGATGAAACCAAAGTAGCCAAAACACATATTAATCGAATTTCGCAAACAGCGCATCTATTAATTTTTATTCGTAGTTGTCCACTTTAATTAGTCTTTACTCTAATTATTCTTTAAAAAAAGCAAAATTTTTAATAAGTCAGAAAAAAAGGACTATTAAATAATAAAATATTTCCTTTCTAGTTAATAGATTTACAAATCGATTTATTTTGAAAGAAGAAATTCGATTATTTGTTAATCGATCTAGCTAGGTTTTATTATTAGAAAACATTTTATTCTTGGCTCTGAAAAACTAATACAATATAATTAGAATATAAAGGTCCTTAAATTCGTATCTTATATATTCTTCTAAAAACAATTTAGATTATTTTATTTTACGTATGATATATATATAGAATTGATATTATGTTAAATGTATAAAGATAAGGTTACTTGATTATTTTCCAAATTAAAGAAAAAATATAAAAGGGTCCTTTTAATCACTACCTAAAAAACATATTTTATGAAAATTCATAGCTTTATGCTATTTTTAGTGCTATAATTTTAATTAAATTTACAGCCTTCTTGTCATCTTGTCATAGCAAGAGCAGTATAAAACAAGCGATTTCAATATTAGGCAAATCGTTCGCTAATTATAAAACGGCTCCTGCGGTGAAGAGTCGAGAATTTGTAACGACACACGAATCGCGAACGAACGAAAGGAATCACCTAGTTTGTTTAGGCGCGAAGAATCAAAGGAATCATTCTCAGCTGCGAACGATTACGCCCAAGGCTAATTTGTAACGACACACGAATCGCGAACGAACGAACGAAAGGAATCACCTAGTTCGTTTAGGCGCGAAGAATCAAAAGAATCATTCCCAGTTGCGAACGATTACGCCCAAAGCTAGTATATTATCTAATATATCTATGTAATATGTATATACGATATAGTGAATCTATGATATTATCTATGACTATAAGCAACTATAAAGTTAATTTTGACATCCGTATTTCCGTAACACCTAGGGATGTCACACAATCGTTTTTTTCTAAACATTAGAAATCGTTTCATAAAACCGATTATACCCTTTTTTTTCTTGATTTTAAGATAATATAGGTGTTATTGGATGAAACCTATGTCACCAAAATACATTGTGATCGATTTTTTTAAACAGCGCATTTCTATACAAAATAAACAACTCAAGAAATACTTAGAAAAAACGTTTTGTTTAGTTAATCAATTTTTTTACAACCGATTTATTTTGAAAAGAGAAAATGATTATTGTGTAGGCGATTTATTCAACTCCAAGGCCATCCCTACACAGCCACAGTCTAAGTACCCCTCAAAAAATATATATTCTGAAGCTGATTACAGTAATCTATGCTGATTACCATAAACTACTGACTTAAATAACGAATGTACCGGTGTCCGGTAAGAACGGTGATCTTGGAAAAGTAACCGAGACTACAGTACATAGGTCATAGACTAAAAACTAAAATATATTTCTGTGTTTGATGTACATAGTACAATGTGCATCAGGGCAGTTTTACTACGGGCGCCAATACAAGAGTTCTTGCATCCCTCTTGCACATGCACGTTTTTATGAATGAATCGTATGAAAATAGTCTCAGCTGCATCTCGCTCCACTCCGCCATACATATTAATTACGCACTCATTCTTATTTTGACAGTGTATAATATAACAAGAAAATTTATCAATGAAAGTATGGGAGCCATTTTAAATTTTTTAAACTTCCCGTTGAAAACTTTAACTACTTTAATTTTTACAAAAATTGATAATTTTATTTTAATTTAGTTAGAAATATACTTAAAACAAATATTGCTTATTACAATTTAAATGTATAAAGTCTTATTTCACTAATATCTGTTGAGATATTTCTTAAATATGTACTAATGAAATAAAATTGTGTGTTAACACGTGGAAAAACAATACGAAGAGGATTTACTTAATTTTAATGTAAGTATTGAGTTTTAATGAATTTTGTGCATTTCTATAATAGTAAGAGCATTCTTAAAATTTATATTCTCACATTCTAAATATAATAACCTAATTCCTTGCAAGCTGAAATTGTATTTCAAAACTATTACTACAGTAAAATTTTTAACAACTGATTCAATTATCGTAATCGTATCGTAAAAAATAATTTTATTATTACTGTTGTACGTTACGCACATTAATTTAGATTGACGAATTACCTGTATTAAATATTAATATATTATGTCCTGCAATTTTATATTAAAGGGTCTAGTGGTCTTGTTGCTCTATAAACGATCAATAATGTAGCATTAAAGTCTTAAGTTAGTTTATTAGAAGCTGTTTTAAATGGTTTTAAGGGTGAATATTAGTTATTAATAATGTGAACAGAATTAAAATGGTTTTGAAAAATGGAGTTCGCTGTCATAGCATAAAATGTAAAAATATTTTCAGATCCGCTTGCTCATTGGAAATCATTGTGTACCTCTTATACCTTAATTTTATAGATAGCTTAGAAACCAATACTTGTGAACTGTGTGAACATAAAGTTACATTCTTTACAGTATTTTTGATTGAAGTAACATGTAATATATTAACATGTAATTTAAAACTTATTGTCAGGTTTTTAAAAATGACACTCAGATAAAAACGAGTAAATAGTATAATAGAGAAAGTTTATTCTGTATAAAGCAATAGAGTATATTGCTTTATATAAAACTATTGTTGGTTTGTAATTTAAAAGCCAAAGCAAATTTTAAGACTGTTTAAACAGATGTACAGAAAGTCAAATCCCAGGATTCTTGAATCAATTGCATATTCTGTAATATATAAGCAACTCAAAATAAATTTATGTAATTTTTGTCTAAATTTGATTATCACATGATCTGATTTGTGGTTTAAGATATATTTACATTTACAGTGCTGATAAACAATATAGTGCTATGTGTACTGAATGAAAGAATAATAGCAATTTAGAAAGACTGTTCAATAATACTACAAAAGAATAATTATTTTGTTTAATTAATCACTTATATATGCTACTGTTTGTACTTAACAGAATTTATTCTCAATTTTACCAAAAATATTTTCAGAAATTTAAGACTAGACTGTATGACTAAAGGCTATAAATATATACAGTTATATTTGTGAAAAAGATGACACTCAAGCTACCTACCATCTTATCTAACAATTTCTACACATACCTGCGACAACAAGATTAAGTATGTAAGTCTTTTTTTATTACAAATCATTCAAGTAATAACTTTAACCCTTTGACTGACAAGAAGCAGGAGGGTGTACTAATTTTTTACCTTAATTTTTAGATCATGTTATTACTATATGTATAATAATTATACTTATAATTGATATACCAATTTCTTTGTTATAAAATTCCCCATTGAATACAATAAATCATTTTATAATAACTTTTTTTGCTGGTGATGAAAACATTTGGATTTTTCAATCCCCCCCCCCCCCATATTTGGAGGGGTTAAATATAATTTTAAGTAAATTTCTGCTCTGGCTTCTAGGGGAAATATTATTATTTCTAGTTATTTATCGCATATCTATTTCTCTCAAGTCTTTAGCTCAGTCTGTTTTTTACTCCTAATATTGTGGCATATGTTATCACTTTACACCCATAGCACTTTTATGTACTCTTAGTTTTTAAATACTGTGTTTATGTTAAGAAAATAATGAGTACATATAAATTACAGATCAAAGAAACTGGCTTATCCCTACAACTCCTTCAAAACATTTAATGATATAGTTTATTCAGTTTCTCGACTTAAACTCAAGTTTACTTTATCCAAAGGAACTTAGAGGATTTTTAAATCGCTAATTTAAACTTTAATTTGGAAAATTGCTTCTACCTAGAAGAACAAGCATGAAACCTGGTGATTGATATCTTCATAATTTAATTCTAATACTTTATGTTTCATCATAGATATCCTGTGCAAGATGAGCTTACATTTTAGACCAAGTATGTTTATCATTTATATAGTATACTAGCCATCCTGTTTCACATTGCTGTGACTCAGTCTGGTTTCGAACTCCTCTCAAAATTAAATTCTCATTGACCATTTAAAAACTATGACTCTGATTGCCACCAAACTTTACAGAATTATGCTCTGGGTTAATCTAACGATTATCTGAAAATATAATAAACATTGGTCCAGCCCTTTCTGATTCTATAAGGAACATACAGACAAACATTTATTTTTACATATATATAGATTACTATATATGAACTGGCCTTTTTGAGTAAAATCTTTTATAGTAAAATTAATGGTAATGTCCCTCAATTTTATTAGAAACATTTATCTAAATGTAATATCTGTTTTAATATGTTTCTATGGTGTTAGGCAGGGACCTCAAAGCTGATCCTCAAAGATCTTTTTTTTATTCGACATACTAATATTATAAAATTTAATCTTAAAATAAAATATACAAAATTGTTAAAACATTTCCTTTCATAATAATATTTATTATGTGTTCATTGAATCGAATCTTAACCAATATCAGTTATATCCTATGTTTAAAGTATTTATTTATTGATAGTTTATTATTTTTTCTGTAAGAGAAAATATATTATAGACAATCTTTAATTCTTTAATAATAATAATAAAATTGAGTTATGGCTGACGGACAACTGGTAGATATACTACATATATAATTTTAAATGCATAGTTAAATACAAATATATACCCAGGCTCGAAGAACCAACAAATTGTTTATAAAAGATGTTGGCCTTCGGATGGAATCGAACCCGCGACCAGCGGAACTGAAGGCGGGTTCACTACCCACTGCACCAAAGGGCCAGTCAAATATAAAGTTATTTCGATACTATCGATGTTCCATGTTTATTGAAATCTTTGTGTAATATTTTTCAGACCAACCTTGTAATTGCCAAAGAGAGTACTCAGTGGGATGACGTCCTAGGCTATATATGCTGATGCTTTGTGGATGAAGCAAATGATTAGCCCAATTTTTATGACAAGATGAAGGCAAGTAAATATTAATTCAATGCCTGTATGTCTGTCTGGCTATTTCACTTTCATTTAAAATTAGGTACATCTGAAGCTGATATATATAGTGGGCCATTCGATTTGAGATATAATAAAATACTGTATAAATCAATTATTTCTCTTTTAGAGTGATATAAGTATGTGATATAAGAACAGATGTAAAGATATGTTAGTGATAATTATTCTAACTTTTTTTTGTCATGTGACAATGATGCTGAGTTACAGTATTTGGAAAGCTTCTTATTTAAAACCTGGTTTGCTAACAGTACATAATCAAAGATATTTAAGTTACAAAGAGACACAGATATACCTACTATTTTATTAATTTTAAAATATACTGCTGCCATTTGTAGGAAGGATCTGCCAAATACCAATTGGATGCTTTGGACTCGGTGGATCGACGTGCCAGGAACTCATAGGTGATGAGACCCTGACAAATGCCAAATTGCAGAGTCCGCAACACCCGCGCAGAGTTGCCTGTTTATCGGTTTTCTACAAGATATATTTCGGAGAGTGTGCCCAGGTACTTCATGAACTTATTTCACCTTCGCCGTTCAATCATCGCACCGCTAGGCACCAGGAGAAGCTCCACCTTATGTCATCGACATTCCACGAAGACGCACACAACGCTTCGCTTCGTCTTTTTTGTTGCACACAGCAAGGGAATGGAATTCTCTCCTGGCATCTATCTTTCCCAATACTTACAATATGGGTACCTTTAAGGCAAGAGTGAATAGGCATCTTCTAGGTAAGCGTGCTCCATCTTAAACTGTATCATTGCTTACCGTGAGGCATGATTACAGTCAAGCGCTCGCCTATTTAACAACAAAAAAATATATATATTTATAGTGTCTATATAAAACTGGCAAAGTAAGACATCTAGACATCACTTGTAGAGATTTTACCTAGATATCAGAACTCTAGACACAGTCAAGTCTGTTAGTTAAAGACCAATATAAAAATATTTTGAGGACACTATTTAAGAGCAGGAATATATTTTTAAATATAGAATCTATCTTTCTGTCTGTTATTTGTTAAAGCATCACACACAATACACAACAATTGAAGCTTATATACTAACAGATAGGGTTAAAGAGTTCAATTTTCTTTCAGGAACAGGAAAATATTATATATATTTTTAGGAGTGTTCTAATGTACACAAGCCACTCTCTATTTATTTATTAAATAAAACTCACAAAATAGACATTTATAACTCGCTGTAACATTAAGTATGCAAGCAACCCTGTTATTCTTATGAGAACAGGATAAAATACAGATTGTAATTCTAATTATTATAAAATGTCTTATTAAAGTTCTTGGTTTATTTAAATAATACTAGATTAATAATATTGGTACAGTTTATAATAACAAATTGTATATTTAAACATTTCTATTATAATACTTTATTTCCTGTAAATTTTCTAAGATTAAGAATAATTTTCATAAAAGGAAAATTCTTAATTGTTATACGTAGTATTTATTTCTACATAAAATTGCACAAGTTTATTATTGTTTTGCATCTACCAAAATATTGTCAATTCTATATGCCAAGATTGTCTGTAAGATTGCTTTTGCAATCACTATTTTTAGTATCATAACATTATTTAAACAATACATATGCATTACAGGATCAGTAGCTGCACAATCTTCCGCCGGGAAGTATCTACCAGCCACATGATGCAGATGAAGATATATGAAGAGCTTCAGTTGGATCACAATTATTTAGCACCAATATTAATAATAATTTGGCATAAAATACCTGTTCTGATTATAGTAGTGGACATCTAAAATTTCTCTTTGTCAGTAAATTCAAACCATTCTGAATTTTGAAGTTCAGCTGTAAAAGTCAGAGTCAATGCGATTCGATGCTTGAGACTCAAGAAAAAGCAAACCAATGTCTATAAAATTGTATTCATAATATTCAAATTGACAAACAATATAAAGTTTGAAGGATGTTAACTAGGAGCCCATGGATTTTTTTCTCATAATCATAGATAAGGTAGCTGACACACTAGCACTGATCGTAATTTTGTTGTTTTGTTAGTTTAAAACATTATTGGTTAATAATATTAGTACCAGTAAATCTTTGTATGCTAATGTGCCGATGATAGTGATAAAATGTTAGGAATTCTCAGTGATAGGCAGAAGTTTGATAGTTACAGAACCTAATATTCCATCAGAAATATGTTCCAAATCTAATCCGTATATTTCCGGTGCGGTACATCGATATATCGCAAAAAATTATATTTTGAGACTGGTTGATTGAGATCTTTTGAAATGGGTTTATAGTTTTTGTTGCTAAGGAAAATGTATAAAAATTGTTATAGTTTGAAACGACGGCCTAATATTGAACCATGAGTTCTTCTTGTGTTGGTGCTGAATAGAATGTGTACTTTAACATTTACACATTTTATTCCTATTCCGATAGACGTGTTTTTTAATAGTGCCACTATTGCATTCCACAAGCGATATATTTCTTTGAATGAAAAATCTGAATTTTGTAAATTTTGAAATTTTTATAAGTACGCTGTTTTCTAATAAAATTGAAAGATTTGATTAAATTGCTTTAATAAAAAATAGAGAATATATTGCCAGTGACATCACATGTGTGAAATTATATTATCCATCACAGAAACTTATGTCTTTTGAACAGTATTATATATGTTTAAGAAAAGACTTATTAAGTCAACGATTTGTTTAGTCTTCTTGAAAAATTATATTATTATTTTTACTAGAAGAATTTACAGATAGCTGAAAAAAGGGAATTTAAATGTAAATTTTTTATCAGAAGTAGGGTTATTTGAAATACATGAGGCAAAAGTAGCAAACTGAAATTCCTATTCTTAACATTTGTAAAGCGATATAGTTTTCTTGTTGGATAAATTTTATTATTTTTATATTCCATAAGTAGATACTTCACTTAATGTAAACAAACAAAACCATGTCATTACAATAATATAATTGACAAATGAAGAAATACAAATTGAACTGAAGTTGTCAAAATAATATCTTTAATGAATATTTATTTTATAAAATTGAATATTTGTACCTTGTATTTTATATATATTTTGCCGTATTAAAGTATAGCAAAACATAAATATATATGTATGTAACATAATATCAATATTCTATGAATTAACTCTGTGATACTGTAATACTTTAATATACTTGAAAATGTTTAAAATACTTTATGTTTAGGTTTTTATAAGTTGATATTAAATAATACTTATTTATTTGTTTCAAAGTTCAAAAAAAAATTGTTAGCAATCACGACATAATCAAATAGTGCGAAAACTATAACTAAGTTTATATATTGTTGTTATATATTAGATATTTGTATGGTTTAATGGTAAAATAATGTGTTTTGTGCCTACTACTACAAAGTACTTTTTTACATGTTTCCATTTAGTTAAATAAGTTATGGAGCATACTTCGTTTAAGCGTGATAATTATTTCAAATAATACTATAATTTCGTGATTTCATTCTTTCTTAACTATGTATTAATCTCAGGTGTTAATTGATTTGATTGTAAATAATATAAGTAGAGATAAGACCCGTTCATTACCATAAGTGATATGCGATTGCACATACATTCTCACTCTAATATTTATAATTTACCAAAACCGACATCTATCGTTTCAAATATTGATCTTGTAAATTGTTTCGAGTGAATGTATAAAATTCCTTTTTTTTTGTTAATAAGTTACAAATCCAATTTAAAGATACATGATCGCTTACGTGTCTATGTTTGAGGCCTGTGAAATCTCTGTTTGAATAACTTTTTGTCGGCTTATTCTGTTTTCTATGTACAAATTATATTTGTGTTTTTTGTTATACTTTTAGCGTGTTTAGGAAAAAAAAATTTTAGCACGTATGCTGAGTTAAATTTTTTGCATCTCTATGCGCTGTTTTTAAAACATTTTTTTTAATTCAATAATAAATTTAATAAAGAAGTTACTAAAATATTTTGTTTTATTTAAATTTTAAGATTAATATTAGTATGTAGCAGAAAACCGGTAACTGAAATAATCGGTAACAGAAAAATACGAATCGATAAAACTTTGGAATCACTAGTTACGGTTTTAGCACAACAAGTACATCACTAATTTTACTACGAATTTACGTCATTCGTTATATATATTACGCGTAGTAAATTTCCATGTGTTAGAGAGAGTCAGAGCTGAGACTATTTCCGGATTTATGAATGAAACGGGTGAGAGGCAGATACATTTCTATGAATGACTATAATTAGTACCTATAGTACGTATCCGCACCTCCCACCATCTCCCACTCTTCCTAATATTCTAACGCGCCAAAGTATGAAACATTGTCGTCTTTATTTTAGTTAGTAGTCTATGATGTGCATATACTATTTTGGTTTGTGTTGAAGTAATAATAGCCAGCGATTTGTTAGTAGCGTGAAATATTTTCTTGTGTTATATTAAATATCAACTCTTTTAATTAAAAACTTTATTCACTAAGGGTACGTTTTTGCAGTGGCTTGAAATATGGACGATGAGGCGAGCTCTGATTTGCAGGTAATTAGGAGGTTATAGAAATTTTTGTTTGGCATTCTGGTTCATTAATTATATATGTATAATGTTTTAGAAATGTATATCAGATGGTCCAATGGACAACGATGAAGGACCACTAATAAATGAAAACTCGAATGGATTGTCGCATTTATTGACGGATGGCGAATTTAACAGTGTTGACGCTGCGGTTGATGAGTCGTCTACATCAAATCAAGCTTTTCTTAACGCTGTAGAATTTTCTGCCGGCAGCGTTGGTGATTATTTAGATAACAACACCGACAGTTTTAATAACGATTCATTCGATGTTGGCGATAACGCAGTTAACTTTCCTAGTGATTCTTTGAATAACGTGCTTTCTGATGGCGATTCTCGTTTAAGTGCTACATATAGAATGAGTGATGTAGATTTGGAACTCACGGACGCTCCAAAGACCGACATAGAACTTGCTAGTGATCAAGAGATAACAAGAGAGTCTGTTAGTGATAGTGTGTCAGCATTTCCTGAAGACATGCTTAAGCAAAGTAGCGATTGTATTGAAACCACTGATGATAAAAATGAACATGTAACAAATGAAAATGTTAATGAGAATATTAGCACTGTAGAAACTAACGAATCTCAGGTAAACAATAAAATATTTATCATAACAAGTATTACTTATATATTTTCTGTGTGACTGTGTTAATTATTAAATTCAATTACTTCATAAAGTTAGATAGTAGATTTATAAAAAGACTAATTTAAACAATAGAATTATTTTGCTGTAGTTAATAGTAATAGTTAATATTATAAAATGTAATACACCCTCTATTACCATAATATTCTTTAATGTTAGATTTCAGTATATGAGGACTGTTCTTTAATTTTTTTGAATATGCGCTTTTGTATATGCCTGTTTGCTACTGATTTTTTTGTTCTGTTTGAGTTTTAAATCTGTTGAATGGTCAATTCAAAATATACCAAAAAAAAACAATTTTCAAGCATGACTCTGCTCAAAAAACAAATAGACTATTATTTTGCATCATCTGAAGATGGGTGATCTTCTCCTTCTTCTTCACCTTCAGATGATTTGGTTCCTAATTGGTTCTATAAATTTTCAGTATTCTATTATTTAAAAAAAGTAGATAATATTAGGAGCTGGCTTCAATTTTTATATATCTGCAGGATAAGCTGCTATAAAACTCAATTATATATTTATTTTAGTAATTTGCTGACAATATTTCAAAAAAGGTTAAAAAATAGATTTCAACTTCTTATTACATGGATTGTTTTAAAAAGAGCTGTGTAATTTCTAGTGAGCTTTTATTTATTTTATTTAAATATTCAAATGAAGATACAATGTATCACATGCAATGCTAAAGTATGTAAGTTTGTCATATATTTTGAATTCTCTATTTCTTGATTTACATGTATGTCCCTTGGATATTTAATGACTTCTCTAAATCTTGACCTTCAAAATTGCCAAGTAAGGTCATTCTTCTTTTGATTTCTTAGATTAAATAACATATTATCATTATACCTATTTACAGAGATGAAGGAAAATTGTTTACTTTACTTTTCTCAGTTTCACATTAGTTTTCTAATGCTTATGCTAAATATAAAAAATTTTCAGAAAGGTTCTGATATGTTGTTTTATAATTAAATGTTTTAGCCAATGCCAGAAGTAGAAATTAAGAAAGAAAATCTGGATAATGATGAATTAAAATATACAGAAGAAAATGTAGACACTCAAATTGACAAAGAGGAATTATTAACTATAGAAGATTCTAAAAAGGAACAAAAGTGTGATAAGGCAGAGAATTGTGAGCCAATAGAAGAAACTGATGCACAACAAGCAACTGAAAGAGGAGAAAAAATTAAAAAAGAAGAAAAAACTGAAGAACATTCAAAAGTGGATGGAAATTCTGATGAAATGTTGAATGAAGAAATTAAAGAAGTTAAAGAAATGGAAATTACAAAAGGACTGAAGATTAAAACAGAATGTGAAATTTTGACAGAACAAGAAGAAACAACAAATTTGGATAATACAAACAAAGCAAATGATGAACCAGTTAAGTTAGATTTAGTTGAAAAAATGGAGACTGATGATGATTCTAGAATAATAGAAAAGAAAGAGGTGTGTATGAAGTCAGTTTCTATTATAATCATGTAAATCTAATAAAAATATAACTGCAAAATGCAGTAATAGAATGAATATATTCTAATTTTTAATGATTCTATCATAATGTTATGCTAATGCTGTTATGCTAATACGCAAAGTTGTTACATCAATTAAAATATTTTGGTAGGTTGGTGGTGCTGAAGAGACAGAAGTTGTATCTGAAGATGAGCTGCCAACAGTTCAAAAGCCAAGCGTGAAGGATGCTGAGAATGTTTCTGATGATGAGCTGCCAGGCCCCAAACCAGCAGAGCTACCAGCTGATACAGAGGTTGGTTTATGTTTATATTTTTATAAATTACTATTTGACCAATGTTGGCTAATGTTGTTATCTCAGACCTACTAAATATGCAGATAAAATTACATAAAAATTAGTCAAGCTGTTTCGAAGGAGTATGTATGTAACATTGTGGCATTAGACTTTTATATTATTATATTATATTAGCCTTTATTATCTGAAGCGTTTTTTTTCTATTTACAATATTTGTATTTTTACTTTTTTAACATTTTATCTTCAGACTTATATATACATACATATAATTTTTGTGTTTATTGTCAAGTGTTTATACATACTTGCAAAGTGGTAAAAATAATGCGGTTGACCCAAAAGTCATCATTAATTGTTATATGACTTTGTAATGTTACTTTATTTTATAATTTGTATTCAAAATAATAAACTCTTAAAAATCAAAAAAGTGTTAATTTCAAATTCACTTGACAGATTTTGATTGAATGTTGTTCACTCAAAATATCGATGAATTAAAAAACTTTTTCATGTAATTACTTATTTATTTCTAGGTGGTGTCAGAAGATGAATTGCCTGCATCTAAGAAAGAGTTGAAAGAATCCAGAAAGCGTAAAACTAATGAAGTCAGAGATGGTTATGATCCTGGTTCACCAACATCTGAAAATGAATCATCAGGCAAGAAGCTAGCTATAGCCAAGGTGAAATATGATTCTTTGTATACTGTATATAGAAATAATGATTATAAAATGAATACTCAACATTGTCTTTATAGAGTTTGATGTAAGTGTCTTTTTGTAGAATGGTGAGAGTAAGCCAGTACCAGCTGAAAAACGATCGTCTGTAGATGATAAACCGAAAAAGAAAACACTTCCTGAACTGGACAAATACTGGAAGGTTGTCAATGATGATCCTACTGATTTTACTGGATGGACATACTTGCTGCAATATGTAGATCAAGAGGTTAGTTATGTCTAAAACTTCATATATTATATGTTTAACAATCAAATATGAGAATGTGAAACTTAAGGCAAAAAGCATTGTTTAATACAAAATATTTAAATTTGGATGACACTTGATTGACACAATGACAAAAAATCCGCTATTATAATGATGAAACGTATTGCTAGTCTCATTGCTTTATGAAGCGATGGGAACTGATTTAATGATGCACTGCAAGGGCCAACTGAATAATTATAATAAATATTTAGATATATAAGAAATAATAATAAAGAATAATAAAGTTGTGTGAGTTATAAAAATTGTTGACAGAGTGATGTAGAGGCGGCTCGTGAGGCATACGACGCCTTCCTCTCGCACTATCCATACTGCTACGGCTACTGGCGCAAGTACGCTGACTACGAGAAACGTAAAGGAAGTAAAAAGAAGTGCCTCGAGGTGAGTGCTCGTACAACAAATATAATGATATTCTATTTAAGTAACATGGTGAGTCAAATAAGGAATAAACTTGATGAAATTCATTATCAACGTGTCATAAACACTTGGATTTTGAATTGTTTTAGATCTAACTCGTATTTTGCAATTGTTTTTTTTCCCAACAGCTCTTCGTGGCCCGTCATGTCCATAAGGCAAAGCCGTCGATACCAACCGGAGCTTATAAACGTCGCGTAGATATTTCTATAGTGGTTCATTGCTTGTGGTGTATTTATTTACTATACAGTGCATACAATTATTATGATTTGTTCACGCATGATGTATATTGTAATATGTTATATAATTATTTAAGTGCGTTGTGAATGTTGAAATTATTTAAGAGAGTATTGTAAGTGAAATGTTAGCATGGAGGCGGCGGCGAGGCATCTCTGTGGACGGCGGCGGCGCGGCGGACTTCTATAACAGGTGTACTTCGACAACATTTTATATTGAGTGGAGGCGGTGAGCGGTCGGCGCTGCTAATGGCGGCCCGACCGGTCGCCCATCCCACTTGTTATTACATGAAACAATATATAAATTAAATGCTATTCAATATTCCCTTGCTTCGTGGCGTCGTCGACCGCGGCGGCGCTTTCCTCCCGTGATGCGGAGTTAATTATGCCCTATGTTTCAGGTGTTGGAAAGAGGGCTCAAAGCTATCCCTCTATCAGTGGACCTTTGGATACATTATCTTAATCACGTTAAAGCCACGAGAACTGATGATCATGTGTACATAAGAGCGCAATACGAGCGAGCAATAGGTAAGTGATTTTCCGGCCTCACAGGAGGCACCCTTAGGACGACGTTCCCCGACGTTAGTAGAGCTTCTGCGCTCTACTCTCTGCATTCCGCAACCTCGGCGATGCTTCTGCGCTCGCCCGTCCCGTCCGGTGACGCTGTAAAAGCCGTTAGGGCTAACAGCATACAGTCAGTTCGAAAAAAAAAAGTGATTATGTCATTATGTCGGAATGGAACGTTAGGTGAGTGCATTAACCGGAATGCAGGTGGATATGAGCGAGACGGTATGATAGGAGGGTGAGAAAAGGGAGAAAAAGAAAAACGTATGATGAGGACAGTCTCAAATATATTTTTTTAACGATAAAATATATTTATAGTACAAGTTTAGTATTAAAGTGACTTAATTTTAAATTAGGCTTAATTGAGTTACATACATTGTTATACTTTTTCAATGCCATCAATGATATCACGATATGAAGTATTAAATAACTAGTGTTTTCCTGCTGTTTGAGTCATTACTGTAAGTTTAAATGCTTGTTAGTTGTAATGGGTACGGAACGGGTATGAAAAAACGGATAGTCCACGATACATTTAGCGCTATATATATTTTCTATTTACTGTATCGCGGATTATAGCAAATAATTTTATTATTACTTTTGTATTATGGATCTCCGCAAAGTAACGCCTCATTCTATAAATTAGTGCAAACTTGTTAGAGAAAAATAAGCTTTAAATACATCAACGTATGGTCGACATCGCTATCTGAGAGACCGCCAGGCGACTTTTCTTCCAAGTTATAGATCTCTTTAAAACTGACGGTTTCTGTAGGCGCTACGCTACGCTTTATTGCAATTTGCCACAAACAACTTTTTTTAATTAGGTCACTTCAATACTAGCGTTCGATAGGCACTGATCTATCTTTCTGATTACATAACTGTGTGCCTATCAAATTGCATTGTGTCAACTAGAAACGTTTTCTATTCTAGATGCATGTGGTCTGGAATTTCGTTCAGATCGTTTGTGGGAGTCGTATATCAAGTGGGAGGCGGAGAACGGCTCGGCGCTTCAAGTCACAAACATCTACGATCGACTATTGGCTACGCCGACACTTGGTTATACTTCACATTTTGATAAGTAATAACTGATTTTGAAATTAATCCCTATCATATGGCAGGTGTTTTTTTTTGGTTATTTAGCGGGACGTCCTTGCTTCTAGTATAACGTAATTTATAAAGACGTGCTTTAGAATGATTTCACGAATAATGTACACCCTAATGTAGAGCGATTTAAATATCTTTTAAATATCTAGAAAATTATTATAAGTGAGAGCTATAAAAGTTGATGATTCAAAAGCACTTGTTTACAAGTTTACTTGATACTTATATTTTGAATTTGAATTGGAATATAATTTTTTTCTATTAATATCTATGGTATGATTTTATAGATTGATATAATTAGAAAATTCTAAGTCGAATACATAGAAGTGGTATACAAGAGAAACGTTAAGTAGCTAACGTAAGCTTAAGCACTATTTTGTTTAAAAGTTATTCTGATGATTACGTTACATTCATAAGAAAAACCTTTTAAGATTTTAAAATAATGTCGTGAATTTTAAGAATTATTTAAACACCCATTTCACATTTCATTACGCGTAAATATTTAGCTCAGCAAAGCCAGTCTCTTAAAAAGTGACTTAGTAACTCTTAAAATCTTTTAACCCAAGAGCAACTTTTCGACTTGTGGGTGTGTGACTGAAACTTAGTACATTAGTTCGCTCTGTATAACGTGGTCTGTACTACATAATAAAACTAAGAGCACGTATGTGCGCAATACGTAGCAACAACTGTTATGGTAGGTTAATTAAATAAATAAATACTTAAATACGAATGTATATTCGTATGGGTGTATACCCAGGCTCGAGGAACTAACAAATTGTTTATAGAAAATGTTGGCGGCGGGAATCGAACCCGCGACCCGCGGAGATGAAGGTAGGGTCACTACCCATTGCGCCAAAGGGCCAGTCAAATTAAATAAATTTGAAAAATATAATCAGTTTCCAAGAGCACGTGATGTCGGAACCGGTGTCAGGTGTGGTGTCGCACGCGGAGCTGGTCCGGCTGCGGGAGGAAGTGCGCGATACTACGACAACTCAGCCACCACTGGATCTTCCTCCCGGAGAGGATGAGCCGATTGACCATATCGTGAGTTGCGACTACTTTTATCTCTGAGTATCATTTTGATATCGTATGGATGTTTCATTACTATAAATGAGAAGATAATTGTGGCATAGTTAAATTTAATTTCTCAAGATATAGAATATATATTTTTTTATATGTATAACGTGGTCTGTACTACATCATAAAACTAAGAGCACGTATGCGAGCAATACGAAGAAACAACTGTTATGGTAAATTAATTAAATAAATAAATAAGTATAAATATATGGGGGGAGGGACAAGGTTGTCTGACCCCAAAGTAAGTAGCTTAATACTTGTGTTATGGGTGATGGACAAGTGGTAGATATACTACATATATAATTTTAAATACATACTTAAATACGAATATACACCCAGGCCCAAAGAATCAACAAATTGTATATAGAAAGTGTTAGCCCTCGGCGGGAACCGAACCTGCGACCCGCGGAACGAAGGTAGGGTTACTACCCACTGCGCCAACAGGCCTGTTGGTAGTACTATTGCTTTTATTTATTATATATATATATATATATTTTTAATATGTTATGCATTTATTATATGAATTTGGTTATGTTTCCATACATATTTGTTTCCAAAAACTTATAAATTTAATGCGATACGGCAGACGAAGTCTCATCGTCTTGTTTTGGCATCAAATGAAATGAGGGTTGTCTATCTAGGCTTCAGAAGAGGAAGCGCAGTCAATCAAAGAGCGCATCATAGCGTCTCGCAGAAAAGTCCACAAGGCCACCGGTGAAGAAGTCGCTGCTCGATGGTCTTATGAAGAAGGGGTAAGATTGATTGTAAATAACGAATAAAAAAAATCATCATATTGGTATGGTTGTTCATTCAAAGTTATTATATTTTAATAATTTTAGCAGCTTATTGCGAAATATTGATTCCAAAACTAATAACTTTATTATTCAAAAGTAATAGTAATAAAGGAAATATATATAATTCTAAATGTAGAGTGGACTATTCGTTTTCGTACCTGAAACATGCAGCATTCGTTAAAACACTTGCATAAATCTCCACCACCGCCACCACAATACACAACACACGTTCATTATCACATATCACCTATATATTTCGTATTTACTTTATCGTGGATTATAATAAAATAATTTCACTATTACTTTTGTATTATATATCTCCGCAAAGTAACGCCTAATTTTATAAATTTAATTACTTTTCTATTATGGATCTCCACAAACTAACTCCTAATTCTGTAAATTTAATATTTATTCGGTTAAACCTGGTCTACTGAGCAATATTGATTACTGTTACATGTTTAAATTGTTTAAATTTGAAATAAAAAACGTTTTTGAAAACTATTTCTTGATTTAAACATATTATTAATACGTTGTTGTCGGGTAAATGAACACGTTCTATATTCTTTACACAATCCAATAGCTCAGTGTGGTTTCTAACACAGCTTATAAAACTAATTCAAGGAAACAAATATACGTCTTTATGTATATATCTTGTGTTGAATATGGAACTCTATAAGTTTTAAGTGTCAACTCCTAAATAAATGATAGCTTTGAATAACAAAAAGCATAAGCGGCATAAGATCGTGAGAAGTCCCTTAAATAAATGATAGCTTTGAATAACAAAAAGCATAAGCGGCATAAGATCGTGAGAAGTCCCTTAAATAAATGATAGCTTTGAATAACAAAAAGCATAAGCGGCATAAGATCGTAGAAGTCCCTTAAATAAATGATAGCTTTGAATAACAAAAAGCATAACCGGCATAAGATCGTGAGAAGTCCCTTAAACAGACCCATGTCGTCATCGGACGTCACAAAAAAGTAAAAGATTTTACAAATAGAAAATTATTATAACTTACTAAAGGTATAAATTATTTTTGCCATGCCTTTTTACCCTCCAACTTTTTCCTTTTCAGGACTGCTAAATGTTTATTTTGTCCACAGATTAAAAGACCTTACTTCCACGTAAAGCCGCTGGAACGATGCCAATTGAAGAATTGGAAGGGATACCTAGAGTGGGAGAAACAGCATGGTACTCTTAAACGTGCTCTTGTATTACACGAAAGATGTCTCATCGCTTGCGCTCTCTATGAAGAGTTTTGGATGAGGGTTAGAGCGAATTTGATATCTATCTTGTATTATTCAGACTTTTATACTATATGTTGATTATAATTAGCATAAACGGAAAAATAAAATAGTGTTCTATCGTTTTCGACACAAAACGATGATTTTTCAATAGGGGCCGTTCATAAAATACGTTCACATAAAAGTGGGGGTCTTGCTGAGCGTGATAAGATGTGACAGGGGACGGGGGGTCACGGGTTAGTCGTGAGTTTATAAAAGAAAAGTAATAATAAAATTATTATATAGCAAAATAATTTTATTATTACTTTTGTATTATGGATCTCCGCAAAGTAACGCCTAATTCTATAAATTATCGTGAGTTTATACTTAGCTATTTGTACCCGAATGAGTCCGCAATTGTTAATTATACATACGTCTAAACTTAGTTTTTGTGACGTAATATTTTTAGGGTGGTAACAGAGAGTGTGACATAGTGTGACATAACGAGGTGGTAAAAAACCAAACTTTAGCGATACCTATTCTATGAACGGCCCCTTATTTTATTTTTAACCAATTGACGTTACAGTGAAACATGGATATCTCGAAGGAACTTTAAAGCCATATGGCTTTAAAGTTCCTGTCAATGTGCAACTTGAATATAGTTACCCGTCGCAACCAGCCTGTCGTGGTAAATTAATTCGATCCATATCGAAACAAAACTTTATTAATTAATTTTCTAGCTGACATGTTGCTTTCGTGGTTTGATTGTACTTGTAGTATACGTACGTGCGTCGAGCCCTGCGTGTCTATTAGCGTATTAGTGATATTAATGTGTTGTGTAATAATGTGTAGAAAGCCTATTATACCGTGGAGGCTTACATTGCTGATAAGAATGCGTGGATATAGCTGCTCTTTGACCTTGTGCAGGATAGCTATGACAAAATGTAATTAGCATTAAGAATCTTCTTTTTTAAAAGAGCTCCACCGAGTTTCTTGCTGGCTCTTCTCGGTAGGACGGCCTTCCGAACCAGCAATAGAGTCGAGGATTCAAAAGCACTTGTTTACAAGTTTATTTGAATAAAGAATATTTTGAATTTGAATTTTTTAAATTAACCGATTAATTTATAATGATTTATGTACAGCTTATAAAGTTCCTTGAGGAGCGGTCGGTATTGAACCCCGAGTTAATAGCCGTGGAGAGGGAAGTACTCGAACGCGCGTGCACTGTTCATCACCTCGACAAACCTGAACTACATTTGCACTGGGCACACTTCGAGGAAGCCCAAGGGAACCTGTCCAAGGCAGCGGATATCCTCGATCGCATCGAAAAAACTTGTCCCCACCTTGTGCAGATACAATATAGGTTGTATTTCATCGTAATATTTTAGCCAATGTCTTTTGATTTTTATCATTAGAATGTAGCTTTTTATATGTCTAGGTCTTGAATTTGGAAATATCTCACACGCAATCATAATAATCACTCACAATGACTTTAACTTTAATCGCTATTTTGCAATTTGAGCGAAAGTGTTCTCAAAAAATGCTTAAGTGATGTGAAAAATATTACTCAAAATTAGATTTATTAAAATGATGGTAGGCCATCAAATAAATGTGCCAAACGTTATGCTGCCTGTCTACTTTGCCAGTAATAGTAAAGAGTGCTTTATTTATAACTTAGTTAATGAGAGAATCTGGGAAATACTTTAATTCTAATTTTGTACATACATTTGTGCCACTTTACCTATCTTTAATATGTAATAAAATAAAATTGAAACAATATTTAAAACACATTTAGACGGATCAATCTCGAGCGCCGTCGCGGGGACTACGACAGATGCGTTCAACTATACGAGGGCTACATATCCTCAGCTAAAAACAAGGCAATCGCATCCGCTCTGGCTATTAAATTCTCACGATTCTTGTTCCACGTGAAGCGAGACCCGGCAGCTTCAAGGAAGGCTCTCGACGACGCCATCATTAAAGACCCGTTGAACTCTCGGTTGCATATGCAGAGGTTGGACTTGGCTCTGCACACACCTGGCACATTATATGAACAGTTGGAAGGTAAATGTCCCTATTCCGTAACAGCCTATTAGTTCCACCGCCTGTATTACGAAAATTAGAAACATTTCATTGTAAATTCAAATCGAAGAAAACTTGATTTTCAGTTGGTTTGTGATAAGACGCATCAGTGAGTATAGTGAGGCTGGTAATTGGGGGAATAGGAACGGTTAACTCTAGCCCTAATTCAGATATATACTGAAAGCTTTAAACAATTCAATTTATTTTTAGTATAGTTGTATTTTTTGTTAGATTTCGAAAATTTCATAAATTCATGAAATATAAATTTCAATGAGTGTTCTTTAGACCACACGACTGCAGGAAAAATGTGTTTAGCTTTATTTATATGTCTCTAATAACATGTCTTTCGTTGGCTATGGGAAGAGAGAGAAAAGTGCGCCCGCATTGCTCTATCTTGCCTCTACTGTGTTGAGGCAGATAATTGGCCTGTACGATGTCTTAATATACGAAACGTAACTGTATATGAGAAAGAGGAAGAAAATATGCTCGGGCCTCTTTCTTACCCCTACAGTAATATACGAAACGTAAAACTTTCTTTCTATCTTTTATAACTTACATAGCTCTTTCAAATTCATTTCCCCACGTCCCTCATACTTTTCCTAACACTCTCGTCACTTATTCACCAGCTTACTCCTCAAGCCAATTGTGCGCTAATAAGCTCTACTTCGACGATCATGGGTGTGAACCCCGGGCAGGCACCAATGAGTTTTTCTAAAAAATTATGTGTCTCATTGATAATTGTAATTTATCACACGCTTTTCGGTGAAGGAAAACATCGTGAGGAAACCTGCATATCTCTAGAGAATTCTGGGGATATGTGTAACCTACCAATCCGCATTGGAGCAGCGTGGTAGGTCTTAGCTCCAACCCTTCTCTCCAGAAACGGAGAGAGGAGGCCTATTCCCAGCAGTGGGATTGTAACAGGCCGCTAATTTACTTTTTTACTATAGTTGGGGCACTAATTTATTTTTTGTTTTGGTTTGGCTATGCAACTGGTGTTATCCTTGTGATATCTTATGAATACAAGTTTCGCAAACACTACTCATCTGATAATGGTTTGTACACAAGCACCGCACACATTCACTACCAGAATCACCACAAATACTTCGCCCTTAAGTGAAGCATCAAGAATATATACTCCACGACAAAATCGCAATTTTTTGAGAAAAGAAAAGATGTGAAAAGTTCCAATCCTTCTCTCCAAATATGGAGAGAGGAGGCCTATGTCCAGCAGTGGGATAGTAACAGGCTGTTACTTTAAGCTCTACTTAAAAAATAAAGTGTTTATAGAATTGGCGATGAGTTATGAGAAGCAAGAGGGCGCGGATGTGGAGACGTGCGCGGCGCTGGCGTGGCGCCGCCGCGAGCTGGCGGACGAGCTAGGGTCGGCGGCGGAGGCGCGCGCGGCGCACGTGCACGCGCGCGCTCTGCACAAGCACCTTCGGAAACGTGCGCGCGCTGCCAAGCACGAAGTGCCCGTGCACCATCCGTACGTTTATACATTCACTTTTTTTTTTTTTCTTTCTTTCGAACTGACTGTATGCTGTTAGCCCTAATGGCTTTTACAGCGTCACCGGGCGGGACGGGCGAGCGCAGAAGCATCGCCGAGGTTGCGAAATGCAGGGAGTAGAGCGCAGAAGCTCTACTTAAGTCGGGGAACGTCGTTCTAAGGGTGCCTCCTGTGAGGCCGGACCACGGCTTAGGGCGACGTGTAGTGGAGGGTTGATGGTATGACTTAGATTAGTCATTGCGGCGTCGAAAGGGTGAAATACATTCACTAGTTCGAATGATTTATAGCGGCAGGTATATATATAGGTATATAGGTAGGCACTCGCGGTGTGTGAATCATATGTTGCAACGCACGGTTTGAGCTATAACGTCAGCAGAAATAATGGTCTTCAAGGCGGATACCAAATGTCCAATTTATGTTCCACCACTAATTTTGAATGGAGCTACAATCACCAGAAGCTACCAAGTTAAATATCTGGGACATTTGGTAACCGATAACCTTGGAGA
This sequence comes from Morpho deidamia, assembly GCA_947086505.1. Lineage (NCBI taxonomy): Eukaryota > Metazoa > Arthropoda > Insecta > Lepidoptera > Nymphalidae > Morpho > Morpho deidamia. The sequence goes on from CAMTZC010000003.1 coordinate 6,701,526, forward strand.
TGACTCCGATCTTGATAGGGAGCGTAGGGTACTGTCAGTCCGAGCGAATATGCTGGCCCGCCGGTTTGCCAGGTGTACAGACGCCGTGAAAGTAACATTGTTCAAAGCGTACTGTACATCTCTTAACACCGCAAGCCTGTGGTTCCAGTATACGCAAAAGGCTTATAGTACCCTGCGCGTCCAATATAATAATGCGTTCAGAGTACTGTTACGGCTACCACGCTACTGTAGTGCCGGACCGATGGCTTCGATGCCGTTTGGCGAAAAAAGACAGCCTCACTGTTAAACAGGTTGCGTGGTAGCAGTAACCGTATTTTGAGCAATATAGCTAATAAGTATGATAGTCCTCTGGTGTGGAAACTCATTCAGAGGACTAGGTCACTTTTAACTATTAAGTACTAACATAGTCAGTAAGTAATGTTACTAACACAATGGGCTAAGATGTCTGTTTAAATTAAATAAAATAAATATAATAAAATATAGTTCTTGTAATATAGAATTCCATTTTTTTTCCTGCTGCTACTTATCATGCAATTGTAAGGTTGCTGCAACCTTAAGACTAAGAATGAATTTCAGTCTGGTATTTGAGAAAAGTCTTTCGCGCGTCCTCGTCGTTTATAATTTTATTGAGATTATCTGCGGTTAATTGTAACTTCATGCTGTTTTCGCGGAATTCCATATTACAGAAATTAAACCAGAACTACGTTGCTATAATCCTCACGGGTTAAGCGACTGCATGCAATGCTAATGCGTATGTAGCAGGCGAAATTCACGTACCTTACACATTCAGGACAAGTCACCACATGCATCCCAAGACGCCTCCACCTATAACAATGCACGCAAGCAAGTAAAGTAGTTCTGTTATAGTTTCTGTTACCTAAATCGAGTTACCCTTATGTTAGGTTCGACGTTTCGGCATAGTTGCATCCAGCGTGTTCAGGAGTAGTGAATCAGTGATTATTAAACATAACTTGCTAAATGAGTCCTTGTAGCTATATAGCAGATAATAACAGTGCTGTGTGCAAGTGGATTGTGCTGTTAAAGTGAGGATCGAAAAAAAAATGACCTATATAATGGGTACACGGGAAAGACGACACGGCGCCACCAGTCAGTTCGTTACCACGGCGATGCAACACTGCCGAAACGCCGAACCTAATATAATGTTATCCCATATTTTTAATATTTATATAATAAGTCAAGATATTTTTTAATAGAAATGCGATGTCATACATACCCCACAACTATCAAATAAAAGACATAATGCTGTGGAAATAAGCAAAATAGACAATTCGCGCTGTTTCAACATCGGTTAATTGTCTAATTTTTCTAACAGCGTAAGCGGTGGAACTAAGTCTTCCTGCGAGGACAGATATATATACATACTATATATATACTTTAGCACTATAGCACTGCTCCACGCGATCAGCTATTTGTTAAAATGTGAGGAATATAATCAAATGAGGACCCTTATTTATTAATAATTATAAAAGCTGCGATAGCTGAGTCTAGCGATAACAATGAGATATGTGTGTGAGAATTCAAGGGATATGTGTAACCTACCAATCCGAATTGGAGCAGCGTGGTAGGTCTTAGCACCAACCCTTCTCTCCAGAAACGGAGAGAGGAGGCCTTAGCCCAGCAGTGGGCATAGTAACAGGCCGTTACTTTACTTTTTATTTATATTTCGCAGGGCATCCATAGATACGACAATGAAGAAGAAGGAAACGTGCACAGCGGCGGCCGTGCCAACAACCAGTGCCAGCACTTACTACCAAACACCGCCCGCCACCGCGCAGTCCTACGACCAGTCGTACGCGCAGCCCTACCAGCCGCCGTGGGGCTACCAGCAGCCGCCGGGGCCCTACCCTCACCATCCTCATCCCTGGCCACAGTATCCCAACTATTACTAGCACTATCTTTTACTATAGATGTGGTAGATACCATGTCCATACAACAAACTAAATAATAAAAACATTCAAAATTTTGTTCTTAGTTCTCAAAGCGATCCTCTGGTAACCCAGGGACCTACATTGGCTTGAGAAACAAAAGGGGGTTCACAATTCCTAATGTAATTTTTTGAGTATGGTAAAAATATACCGGCAGGTACCTCGATAAAATTAGGAAGTGGTCTATGAGAAAAAGTACCTACCTTTATTTTGACCCTTTATATAACATATAACGTCACAATCTTGAAAATTAACAGTTCTATAATAAATTGTAACAATCTCAAAAAAAAACTTTAATTTCAAGTTAAGGTTTTTATCTGCATTACAAGATATATACATTTTAATAATTATATTCCTATAATAATAAGTTCTAAACTATACGCAATAAAGTACAGCAGGATACTTTGAATTTTATTACGATACTATTAATAAGGTATTATGTAATGTTTAAGTTATAAGGGAATAAGAAAATGTTTGACGAAATTAATTTAGTATTAAATATCTGAAGTTTGTGAACCACGCTTAATTAATTAAGGTCACGTTTTTATAGGTATTAAATACAAATGATATGAATGAACATGATTTATTTATTATAACATACCCATAATTCTTAATTAAATGAAAAGTAACATATTTATTTTAGGTATATAAGATTTTTATCAATACATTAATATTTGTTTTAATGGAAATAACGATGAATAAACGTGGCAAAATATATAAAAAAATCTACAACATTTATTAAATAAATTTATACACAGACGTCTACAAAACAACTATTATTGTGATGGTTTGACGCAAAGTTAAAAGAACCGGTAGACAATAGGTTCGAAAAGTTGGTTCAGTGACCCTATGCTATGAAAAACAGCGCAGGCCTCTATAGAAACCGCTGAATCCAAAAAAGCACAAGACACGTATGACCTAAACATCACTTGCACAGACTTATGTCCAGCATCACTTAAGTATAAGACTTAATAAATATTGAAATACTTATTTGAAACTAATTAATTTATCATCTAAATAAAACTACAAGCACATTACCTTAAACATTGTAATATAAGACAATTAATTCTATAAATTTGTTTATGAGATGCAAATTGCAAACAACCATTGTCTTTAATTCAAGCACAATAAACCACTCTTAGTCCTTTTAATTTGTGATTGTCCCTCTTTATTCTACAACGAATAAACACTGTTTACGTACTTATTTTAGTGTCAATACCAGCGGCCCATTCATAGAGTTAATTATCACGTCATCATGAACATGCAGCCTTCGCTGCTTTGATCGCTGAAAAGAAAAAAATGTTTCAGAATGCTAAACTATTTACCAATTCTACATAATATCGTAGCTGTGATAGCCTAGTGGTGAGACCGTGCGACTCTCTAGAGACGACATAGGTTTAAACCCCGGGCAGGCACCAATGAGTTTTTCTATTAAAAACTTATGTGTCTTTCGGTGAAGGAAAACATCGTGAGGAAACCTGCATATCTCTAGAGAATTCTCTAGGAATATGTCCTCCTCTCTCCGCAAAAACGGAGAGAGGAGGCCTTAGCCCAGCAGTGGGCATAATAACAGGCTGTTACTTTACTTTTTTTTAAAATATAATATCTATTATTTCTTATTATAAAACAAAGTCCACAAAAACTGTATGTGATCGATTTTCTCAAAATCTAAGAAACGGGTTTTTATACGGTTCCTACTAAAAGATGAAGCAATTCTTCCGGGAGGTTTAAGTTAATAGGACATTACCGTTTTATTTAAATTGAGTCGAAGAGGTCAGGCGGTTGCTGGGAGCTTTACTCGGATAGACTCATTTTAGAGCGAGATTTTAATAAAATTTTCAGACTTAAGAATAACCCAGCGGATGATTGTTCCAAGTTTGGTGGTGATCGGAGCATTAATAACTGTTGATTTCTGTTCCGAGTGAAATTCGACACCAGACTGAGCCACAGCAGCGTATGGCCGGAAAAGAAATGGCACATACGCGCTATGTGCTCAAGTCTTATCGAGCGTTTTACAGTCAAGAAAAACTAACTAAAGAGCCTAGAGAATTCCTGGGACATGTTTATCGGAGATGTGTGGTCCAAGCTCAAATACTTAACTCAAAAATACTCAAAATCTTATAATAGGCGTGACTATTTATGTATTTTTTATATGTACACATTGTTTACAGCACTATCTACATTATTTCCCTGAAATAATGTCTCTAGCACAAAGGGTGGCTGGAAGAAATTGCTTAGTTATTGTTAAGGAATTTTCTTAAATCACTTGAATCAGTTATTTGTTTATCCTACTAATATTATAAATGCGAAAGTTTGTGAGTATGGATGGATGTTTGTTACTCTTACTCGAAAAAACTATTGGACGGATTTGGATGAAACTTTACAGTTATATAGGTTATACATCAGAATAACATATAGGCTACAATTTGTAATGATTATATGTAATGTAAACGATACATGTCAATAAAGTGGGAAAAAATTTGGCCTCTGAGAGCTATTTTGGCGTACGCTGCCTAAACCATTAGAGTTACACAAAGATGATGTACCGTATTATTGTTTGTCTTTAATAGTTCTAAATAAAAATCCGCGACAGCATATATCTATTTATTATGTGGAAGCCACTATGAGCAAAATTGTGAATAAACTTAATTAAATTAGATACTGTGGCAGACTAAATTCCTCGCGAGCGAAGCCGCGGACAAAAACTAGTATTGTATATTGTAAATTATGTGGTGCAATAAAGAATATTCCTGTTTACCTTCTCTCTCCTTGCGACGTAATTTCTTCCGTCTGCGATCGATGGCGGCTAATTCTAACTTCACAGAGTGATAAGCGTTACGTAGGTCGGCCAGCCGCGAGCTTAGCACGTTAATGCGTGTCTGACAGTCCCACGAGGGATCTGTAAAATAACAAGTCTAGTTAAAAACATTTAACGATAACTTTTAGCAAAATATTATGTCCCTGTACTGTTAGCCATTGAGGAGTTCCTTCGTCAGGAGCCAATCCTAGCAACAACATCAGGCCATGGTTATCTTAAACATGCATTGTCATCGGGAATGGACCAGTGTTTAAAATGTCAACTCAGTTGGACATCAGGTAGTGGGACAAATTTAACTTGCAAGATTCAACCTTCACATGATATTAAAGTGTAGGAAGTGCAGAACACTGAATAAATCCGAAGCATTTCGATCGTCATCAGGATTCCTGACTTATAATGTACAAAAAATTACAATGTAAAATTATTTAAATTTTAAAGCCATTCTCACAATAATATAATTTCTCTTTAATATATTTTTTTATTTTTTGAAAATTTGCTTTAAATACAAATTATCTTGGATAAAATTGACCGTCGCGGTAGAGTACGGTAATAGAAATCCTCTAATTTTAATAATAAAATTTATAATTTTAAATAAATGAAATTGAAATTAATATACACATTCGGAATTATTAAATTTGTCGTTTCATTTTTCATTTAATGCAATTCAAAATCCATTTCAATAATTTTTTTGTACTTATAGATGTTGGTATTTTTTTTGTCATATTTTTTGACACTCGCATCTGCTAAAAAGCTGAAGGAAAACATCGTGAGGAAACGTGCATGTCTCTAGGAAATTCTAGGGACATGTGTAACCTACCAATCCGCATTGGAGCAGCGTGGTAGGTCTTAGCTCCGATCCTTCTCTCCAAAAACGGAGAGAGAAGGCCTATGCCCAGCAGTGGGATAGTAACTGGCCATTACTTTACTTTACTACTCGTATCTGTCAAGTAAAATCATTACCATGCACTCAACCATGCGCACACACTTCTCCACACATGCAACACATCTACACACAATCATACACACACTTCTCTGGCTTCCTTATTATATTGATCATATTGTTAGCAAATTTAAAATCCGCAATTGGCTGTAAGTTAAACTAAGTAATATTCTGTAAATTAATATAAGAGCTTTGGGTTTTGTTGAAGTAAATAAATAAATAAATTACCTAAGTCGACGTAGAAGTTGTACTTCAGCGACATGTTGGAGCCGTGCGTTGCGTGTTGCTCGTCAGTGTCGCGCCGAGAACGCCGCGCTCGCATGCGGCCCGCGCCGCTAGACTCTGAGGCTTTACGCGAACGTACGCTACCTACAAAATAGAGTTGAGTAGCTCGCGAGCTAAAGACAAGAAATATATATATCTCTCCAGAAAATATAATCACTCTCTAGCTCGCATGTGTTTCAATTATATCTCTATATCTTTAATCTTAAGAGTCAATTTTCGTGATGAGTTACGGCTCGTTCAGAGTTAGAGTGAAAGAGATGAGCTTATATAACAATTTACATGTCAGAAAGAGAGACGAATAACTCTATTGCATATTTGTATTAAAAATGTAAACTACGGATTTTCGGAACGACAACACGCGCCGGCGTTCAGCCTTTTTGTGCTTTATGTCAAAGACATAAAATGCTTAATTGGATGCAAAAGTACCAAAAAAAAAATCACTAATTCGCGAACGATTATTTATTTACATTCCATTTTTAGTGGAAAGAAGTCATCCTTACCTGTACATATCAGAAAAGTGTAAATAATAATGTACATAATAAATAGAAAAAAATAAAAAATAAAGAAAATATGTAGCATAATTTATATAATAAATAAAAAAGTACAATACCGTCTTACTGAGTTCTAAGTCCGGGCTAAAAGAGCTGAAGATATATCGGATATATTTTTAGTCTTAGTTGCTTTGTACTCTCAAGCAGTACTGAGCTAAAAGAGTTAAAGATATAAAAGAGTGATATATATCCCAAGAACGAAAAGATATATATCACTCTTTTCTTGTCAGGGATACATTTCGCCCATGTCTACTACAAAATGACCACATTTTAAAAGTAATTTATAGAATTAGCCGTTACATTGCGGAAATTCATAATACAAAAGTAATTTATAATCGAATATATGGGTGAAGTTTGACCATCTGTTGTGAACGCTAAAAAATAAATTATATATGTACATTAAATTTATATAAAGTCTAAAGAATTTGCCGTTACTTTCCGGAGATCCTTAATGCAAAAGTAATTAATAAAATTATTTTGCTACAATCCGCGATAAATCGCTATATATTGTTATATATATATATAACACTAAATGTAGAGTGCTCTAGCCGTTTTCATACCCGATACTTGTAGGATTGGTAAAAACACATTCACAAACTTCCACTACCGCCATCACAATTATATTGTGGTGGCGGTAGTGGAAGCACAACACAAGCACTACACACTTTCACTTTTACAAACTCAACAATTGTTTCGTTTCGGGGATAGTCCAATCTACATTTAGCATTATATATATTTCTTATTTACTTTATCGCGGATTATAGCAAAATAATTTTATTATCACTTTTGGACCACACTTTATTTTACTTTCATACTATAATTGAAGTTTAATACGAAATTTACATAAACTTAAATGTTTAAATTGATCATCACGGTTCCATTCAACTTTATCTATATTTTACATAAAACACCGTTAACTTATAGTTTCTAACTTGTCAAGTAAGAACATATTTTCCTCGATTTATTACTGTTAGTGGTACGCATCGCGTTAACTGCTTATTTAATAAATAAATATATATAATGATATATATATGATCTACTTACTATATATAAGCTGCAGGATGAAGTTTGAACAAAAGAGAGACTTATATTCACGAATTTCAAAGTTATAAGCAAACTTCAGAGTTATGCATTTAAAATATAATATTAAAAGATATTTTATGACTTTTGTTTTATAGTCAACAGAAATAAATGACTATAGATTTTTTATTTTATATCAAACTTTGTTTTATTGTATTAAAATAGACTTACCATGTGGTTTGTCAATATCGAGCGCACAAGCATCTTGCATAGTCATATCGTCCTCATCTTCTTTCCGGTCTGAAGGACTATCCCTCTCAGATATCCGTCGTTCCCTGGTACAAAGGTCATTACATGTACTCGTTATATATGGCTTACTTTATTTATATAGATTATTATTAGATTATCTAGAATAGATCATTTAAATATTTTATGTTCAGTCTTTTAAGTCTGATATTGCGGTCTTCTAAATCAACCATAGGTACGAATCGACAGAAATGCGATTTATTATTTTTAGTGTTGTTCGATTTTACTATTGTAAATAATCCGTCTCGTCTTAAACGGATTACGTCCGTAGCCCGTAACATGTTAAAAATAAAATTACAGTGAAAAGAAATCGCATTTCTATTGATTAGTCTCTATTGTTTGATCCTCATTTTGCAGTAGGCAATCGATAATTAAGTTGTGTATATTTTCTAATGGTACCAACCTGAAACATCACAGACGCCAACTTAAGCGATTAGTGCAATCTAACTATCTATCTATTTAACCTATTCCTGAGAGAAACACGGGTTTGTTTTATTAATTAATTGCGCCAAATTCCATATATTATAATTATTACTATTTGTCATATATTATATTGTTGAAAGCGTAATAGACAGACCGTCACATTTATAATATTATTATGGATACGTAAAGCTGTCTTCCCAATCATAATTCCCTTGCCCTACTCCCACTCTAAATGAGGACGGCACATGTTTTAAACTTACATGTTTTAGCTAGTCATTTCACGACCGGCCGCCTGCCTGACGTCAACTTACCTTAGTCGCCTTTTACGACAGCTCACGAAGTAAGAAAAGTAAGAAATGAGAGTGGTCTATTCTACTTAGCCGGATACCACACGGCGGTCTTTTTAATAAATGAATTTAAAACAAGATCTAGTGTTTATATAGAGTGATAAGTTAAGATAAAGATAAAAGGTAAGAATAAGAATATCTTTATTTATATAATTGCACTACTATTATAACTATGCACTTATACAACAACACAAAGTTCAAAAATACGGATAATAGCAGTGCAATGGTATAAAATGGTAGCTACTCAGTGATTGTTGAGCTGAGAAGCCCAACACTGATTTTTAGTAGCAGCTGAAAACTAATACTAATACGACCCAACGTCAGTAACAACATAAGAAATAATAAAATAAATTAACAATTGTAGGAAACACGGGAATTGTTGATAGGTTGCACTATTTATGCCACCTAGTACTTTCGTTCACAATAAAAAAACTCTTTAAACGATTGCAAGTACTTTAATATTGCAATCGCAGCGCACAAGATTAGGTGTGGTCGTAACCTGGTCGTAACGATCTTCATTTGACCTTTTCGTTGGTAATGTGGGGTTAAACTCCTGCATCTCTTTATTAGCAATCGGGCAGTTCTTGTTGGACGTGCGACGATTGCTACAGGCGTATGCAACAATATATATATCGACTGTGAACCGGCAATATGTCCTATCTAAATTTTAAGCCAAATCACTTCTTAAAGGCATTGGGTACTACTGCCCATCATTTACCGTATCAACATGTATTATCTACTAGAAATTTTGTAAAGAAATAAACATATTTAAGGTCAACTGTTTTTTTAATACATAAAAATTATTGCGAATGTATTAATAATCACGTTTTTTCTTCTTCCTGAAGGTTGTCAGAAATAAGATAGGACAATTTGCCAGTTCACAGTCGATATATTGAATTAAAAATAAAATAAATAAAATAAAATAAAATAAGCCTTTATTGCTAATATCTAGTAAAATTTGTACATCTAAAAACTATTGCCTTTCTAATAATTACTTTAATTCCTTATTTGCTTCCCTATTTAGTCGGCAACCGGTGTTGCTTCTTCTATAGCTTGTCTTTCGACAAAGGCCTCCTCTAAAGATTTCCACTCCGTGCGATTTTTTGCTAATCTCGGCCACAGTGGTCCTGCTGTGTCCTTAATATCATCTTCCCATCGTTTGGTCTGTCTACCTCTGCTTCTTTTAGTTTGTTTTTCATTCTGTTACTGATTTAGTCCATTTCTCGTCGTTCTCTCTCAACATATGACCTGTCCATCGACATTTTAATACTCTGCATACCCTATCAGCATGTCTGAATTTCGTTCTTTTCTTTATGTCATGTAACCTTATTCTATTTATTATTTTCACTCCAAATAATTTATAGAATTAGGCGTTACTTTGCGGAGATCCATAATACAAAAGTAATAATAAAATTATTTTGCTATAATCCGCGATACAGTAAATAGAAAATATATATAGTGTTTAATGTATAGTGGACTGACTATCAGTATTTTCATACCCGATACGTGCAGGATTCGTAAAGACACATGCACAAACCTCCACCACTTCCACCACAATACACAAGCACTACACACGTTCACTATAACAAACTCAACAATCGTTTCGCCCCGCAACCGAAGCATCATCAGGAGATAGACTCCACGACAAAATCGCAAAGCTTTGCGATAGTCCACTATACATTAAACACTATATATATTTTCTATTTACTGTATCGCGGATTATAAAAGTAAAAGTAGAGTAACAGCCTGTTACTATACCCACTGCTGGGCTAAGGCCTCCTCTCTCCGTTTTTGGAGAGAAGGATTGGAGCTAACACCTACCACGCTGCTCCAATGCGGATTGGTAGGTTACACATATCCCTAGATTCTCTAGAGATATGCAGGTTTCCTCACGATGTTTTCCTTCACCGAAAAGCGTGTGATAAATTGCAATTATCAATTAGACACATAAGTTTTTAATAAAAAAACTCATTGGTGCCTGCCCGGGGTTTGAACCTATGTCGTCTCTAGAGAGTCGCACGGTCTCACCGCTAGGCTATCACAGCTTTTCGCGGATCATAGCAAAATAATTTTATTATTACTTTTGTATTTTCACTCCAGTTGCGCTTCTTTCTATTGAGTTTTGACATACTCTAATTTTCTTGATATTGAATTAAAGAATATAAAAAATAAATAGAATGAGTTATGAGAGGCTACCTGTGCGGCGAAAGATCCAAGCTGCTATCAGGCGTGGTGGGCGGGGTGTTGTCAAGGAGTGCCCGGCGCCGTGACCACTCGTCGTCTCTAGCGGCTCTCGCTACCCCCTCCCCTACCCCCACCGGCCCCGCGTTGCCCCCTGGCCCCTCGACTTCATTCCCTGCACCGCCAGCGCCAGCCTCACGTTGACCGCCTGAACCTCGACGCTCATCTGCTGTATAAAGAGCTATAAGAGTACACGCGACTTTCTTCGCTCCAACTAAAGTATCAAAGTACCCTTAACCAAAAGGCTGTGATAGCCTAGTGGTGAACCGTGCAAGTCTCTAGAGACGACATAGGTTAGGTATAGGTAGGTCGAACGGTCCTAGTGGACGATATGCATGATAAACAAAAAAAATAATAATAATAAATAAAATAAAAAAAAATAAAAAAAACAATTACAAAATAATAATAATAATAATAATAATAATAATAAATAAATAAAAAAATAAAAAAAATAAATTAATGATGCATTAGAGTAAGTTTGTTTTAAGTACAATTACATAAAAAAAAAAAGAATACAAATGAACTAACTAAAAAAGGGCACGGACATAAAGTCTGTGGTAAGTAATGTCACTATAAAAAAAAAAAAAAGTGGACGATATGCTATTAATCAATGAAGGTTAAATAAGATGACCTATACAAAAATTACTATAGACGCAAAATACGTTCAAATTATAATCTACGAAAATGTTAAATAAATAAGTATAAATAACGTACATTACATATATTAAGCTGTGATAGCCTAGCGGTGAGACCATGCGACTCTCTAGAGACGACATAGTTTCAAACCCCGGGCAGCTACTAATGAGTTTTTCTATTAAAACTTATGTCTTATTGATAATTGCAATTTATCACACGCTTTTCGGTGAAGGAAAACATCGTGAGGAAACCTGCATATCTCTAGAGAATTCTCTAGGGATATGTGTAACCTACCAATCCGCATTGGAGCAGCGTGGTAGGTCTTAGCTCCATCCTTCTCTCCAAAAACGGAGAGAGGAGGCCTTAGCCCAGCAGTGGGCATAGTAACAGGCTGTTACTTTACTTTACTTTTACCCTTAACCCGTCAAACATCTAGTTGTACCATGTGTACAATTTTGAAAAAATCTAAATGTTTTTTCGTCACGAACAATAAATGTAAGTTATTATTATAAAATGATTCATTGTATTCAATGGAGAATTTTATGGTACAATTATTATTTAATAAATAACATGGAGGTTTGTGCATGTGTTTTTACGAATCGGGTATGAAAATACGGATAGTCCAATATACATTTAGCACTATATATATTTTCTATTTACTGTATCGCGGATTATAGCAAAATTATTTTATTATTACTTTTAAAATAACATGACCTTAAAATGGAGGTCAAAAATTCGAACACCTCCCCGCTTTTTGTCGGTCAAAATGTTAATAATGCAATAAAATAAATAAATAAAATACATTTAAAAATTTGCTTTTGGCTTTGCGATTTTGTCGTGGAGTCTATCTCCTGATGATGCTTCGGTTGCGGGGTGAAACGATTGTTGAGTTTGTGATAGTGAACGTGTGGAGTGCTTGTGTATTGTTGTGGCAGTGGTGTAGGTTTGTGCATGTGTTTTTGCGAATATTGCATGTAACGGGTATGAAAAAACGGATAGTCCACTATTCATTTAGCACTATATATATTTTCTATTTACTGTATCGCGGATTATGGCAAAATATTTTTTATTATTACTTTTATATTATGGATGAAGAACAACAAAGTAACGCTTTATTCTATAAATTATTTAAAATACATTTATTTCGACCTAACTTCTAGTCATATTGTGTTAGTAATACACGCAAACTTAATCTAATGTTAGTAATCTTAACCTAATTTTAATTTTAAAGACTTATCCAAGATAGGCCCGATTTGTCAGCACGTGAATCATGTGATAATGGTTCAGGTACTGACAATCAAACCTACCAGCAAATACATTCAGTATGCTATTAATAATGCAATGTGTTTCTTTATTCGAAAAAAAACGTGACTTTAAATGGCATATTTTACCCGGTCGTATAAGCTTAATCGTGCTAAATTTCATCAATATGGGTCAATATGCTGATGTCAAAAATAAATATCAAGAATATTCAATTAAAATTTAGTGAATCTAAAATTTAAGTAAAGTTTTATTTAAGTCACAGACTAAAAAATATTTGTCTCAAGTCATTTAAATTAAATTTAGCTTATTATCAATATTAAATTACATTTTAATCAATTCAAATAATCACTATTATCTATTATTTTATTCATTTATTTTTCAACTTTAATCTATGTATAGTGTTTCGTTATTTTTATTTTTCTTCCTTCCTTTTTTTTCCATCATCAATTTTTTTTTCTTTTCATTTTCTTTCTGTTACTCATAGGTTGGCTGGGAGAGATCCCTTTTAGGGATAAGTCCGCCTTTTGTTTATACAATAAAGATAAATAAAAAAAATAAAACAAAAAGTAAACGATTTAATCGAAGTCGAAATCAAAATTGTCGTTATGGATTGAATATAATGTTCCGGTCTATTGGAGTCGAAGTGAAAGCTCCGTGAGTCCAAAGAGTCTATATATAAGATTTACCTTTATGTAGGTTCACATTATGGTTGTGCGCGTGTTGTGGTGCACAAGCGAATGGCAGATGGTGAGGTCTGGCAGGTGGTGCTGGTTCCGCGTCTGGTGCTGGAGATCCAGGAATTGTCTCTTCACACAGCAGTAACGAGACGCAACTGTCCTCTTCCACAGCGCCCGTTCCCGGATTCACGCCGGGTACCACACTACTTACACGGACACCGCCCGCAACTACCACACTTGCGCCTGTAATTAAGAAATAAAGAACATAACACACCTAAATAAAGTACATAACACACATACTTCATGGTTCTACTATGGCCCGTTGGCGTATGGCAGTGATCTACCTTCAGTTACGCCAAACGCAGGTTCGATTTCCGAGGGCCAACATTTTCCAAATACAATTGTTTGTGAGTTACGATACGATACGATACAAATACGATTCTGAGTGTATTTATTTATTTTTTTAAATATGTATTTAAGTAAAGCTAACCCTCCTATAACACGGTTTCGCACGATAACACGATTTGTAAATTGCGGCAAACTCTTGCCTTCGAATTCGTTTGCTTTAGTACTACCCATATTTTGTCGCACTATGCTAAGGACTAACTTTACTATACCGCGCGTAAGTCGCTTATTAAACGAGTATAGTGGGAAAGTAAACATTGTCGGTGATTAAAAAAAAATCAACAACTCTTTTTGCAACAACATATTATATAATATATTTGTTGCGGCTTGGAAATCGCCTTTTAAAATTTAATAGCAATGACACTGTTGTCGTTCTTATTATTATATATTTGATTTACTAATGACAGTTTGTCATTCTAATTGTCAACGAGTTAGCTACTTCACGATGTTCGCACGCACGTTTTTGTTAAACTAAACTACTAAAAGTTTTGTTATAATACACCTTTTTTGGACACCAGAGGTTGTTGTGATTTTCCTCAACTTCCATACAAGCCATCCAAAGGCCTGACATTGGCGACCGTGACAGGACTGTTCTGTAACCTATATTCATAGAACAGTCCGAAGACAAAAGATTTCGCCACGTTTTTGAGATGATCGAAGCTACAGTCTAGTCTTGATGCAAAAGAAGACACTGCAGTTATCATCTACAAGGCGAAGCTACAAAGAACCTGCAATATTGTTGGAGAACAGCAAAGCTAAACGTGAAGAAGTCTAGAGGTTATCCAGGTGTCAAGGCCGGCGAGGCATCTAAAGCATCGCACCGCACCACCGGAATCAAGGAATATCAGATAAGTGCCCTGTTTATTTCCTTTTCTTTTCATAGCGTAGTTCCAATTCCTAACGTTTCCTATTGTTTCAACCATCCAAACTATTTTAGATAGTCTTGCTTTTGCGTATATGTAGTAAATAGATATACTTGTAACGCAATTTCTTTTCATAATTATACGTAAACGAATAATATACTTTTTTTCTTCTCCAAAAACTAATTATAGTTAAACATTTTACGATACAAAAGATATTATCAAGATAAGCTAATAATCATATATAGTTAAATATATATTCATATTTTATTGTTTTTTTCGGTTAGTTTAATAGTTTTATTTATTCATAATAAAGTGTACTATACTATCATAGGGTTTTCAATTCACTTTGCATTTTGTAAGGACATATGTTTCATTTCGTGTTTGCCGAACATTCCAGGCCGCTGCAGCGGGCGGCGCACGGCGCATTCGAGTGCTGCTGTTGCCGGCTTCCAGCGACGTTGCTGGGGTCGCGAGTGTTATCGGTCGGCGCGAAACCGGTTTCTCACTCGACGATTGAGGGGCGTAAGATTTTTTTTCATTCATTTTGTAAGGTGATAATTAAGATTTGTTGACGTTTCTTCGTACTACGTAACTAAACATTGATTGATTTTTATGGCATATTTTTGTATAAGAGGTTTTTACCTTTATAATAATTTATTTTTATGCTATTTCCTAGCAATCTAAATTTATAATGACGTTGAGTAGCAGTAAATCAGAGATTAATAAATCTTTGCAAGAATTAGTTATACGACGTAGCTCTATAAAAGGCCAAATAACTAAATTTAAAAATTATTTAGATAAAGTAAGCAAGTTACCGGAGTTATCTAATTTTGAAATAGCTGAATTAACTTTAAAATGTAGTAAATTTGAAGAATTGTCAACAAAATTCGATGATCTGCAGAATCAGATCGAGGTTCTAAATTCGGAGCATTTATCCTTTGAACTTGATGAGAGAGATAACATTGAGCAGGACATAATATTATCGATCGCTTCAGCTAAGACATTATTAAATAAATTTAGCGTTCAAGAAGATGTTAGGCGCGAGTCTTTATTTCATGAAACCCAATGTAATCTCGACCATCATCAGGATTTAAATGTGAAACTTCCTCAAATTCAAATTCCAAAATTCGACGGTTCTTTTTTTCATTGGTTGGAATTTCGTGATACTTTTTTGACGTTAATTCATAATAACGACCGCATCCCGTTGATAAATAAATTCCATTATTTAATTTCATATTTAGAGGGGGAAGCGGCGCGAATTATTTCAAATCTGGAAGTTTCAACAGTAAATTATCACAATGCTTGGAGCTTACTTTGTGATCGCTATGGTAACAAAAGATTACTTATCAATCATCATTTAAATTCTTTATTCAACATTCAATCTATAACGCGGGAATCTGAAAGGGCATTAAGATACTTGGTGGATCACGTCACTAAAAATATACGAGCTTTGTCTACCCTGGGGTTGCCTACAGAGCATTGGGATGTGCTCATTATATTTATTTTGTCTGCTAAATTAGACAGTAGCACCCTGCTAAAATGGGAGGAGCTTCGTAATACACTTGATGACGTACCAAGTTTAGATCAGTTTTATAAGTTTTTGACGAGTCGCGCTGACGTTCTCGAATCGATAAACAGGAATAAATTATACAATCAAAATAAAAATATAAGTAGCATAAATACATCAAATGAAAATAAATTATCTGTTAATCAAAATAAAAAAATATTTATAAATCAAAATCAAAATAAAATAAATTTGTTCTTATGTATAATTTGTGATCAAAATCATAAAATTTACGACTGTAATATATTTAAATCAAAGGACGACGAAGAGAAATATGCAGACGTAACAAAATATAAACTTTGTGTAAACTGTCTGCGTCAAGGTCACCATGTTAGTGACTGTCGTATGGGTCCCTGTCGTGAATGCAACGAGAAGCACAATACGGTACTGCACAGTTCAACCTCCTCGTCTATAACGGGGGAAATTAATCAGCCAAGCACTTCTGTAAATTTTAGTAATCAGAGTAGCAGCGTTCTTTTATCAACAGCTTTAATAGAAGTTAGCAGCCCTACTAATAATAATTCCGAACGAGTAAGGGCATTATTGGATTCAGGCAGTCAATCTTCTTTTATCAGTAAAAAATTGATGAAGAGATTGAAACTTATCTCTAATCCTATGGATATGAACATCGTAGGGCTTGGCAACAACACATCTAATAATGTAACGGAAAGTTGTACTGTAACTATTAGATCAACTAATACTTCTTTTGGCGTTACCTTTTCTTGTTTAGTGCTAGATGACTTGACAGGGGACCTACCTAAAATGCCAATAAATAAAAACATTTTAAATCTGCCTAATAAATTAAATTTAGCCGATCCGTCTTTTGATTTACCTGGGCCAATTGATTTTATACTTGGTGCTGATATATTTTGGCATCTTTTGAAATGTGGTCAAAGGTTTTTGGGTCCAAATAAACCCATGTTAAGAAACTCACACCTAGGTTGGTTAATAGCGGGTCCTATCAATCTAAGTTTGCCTAATCATATTTATTGCAATCACACTATTGTTTCTAAAGATAAAAATGTCCATACTAACAATTTGATTACCGGGACCGACGAAAAGAGTCATTATATAAAAAAATATGTAACGAAATCTTCCATTTCCTCTGCTTTTACGTCACGTAAATTTAAATCTAGATATATAAATTTTAATAATATTACTAGGTGAATGAGCAAATTTAGTTTTTATTAATAATAGTTTTTATTCATCGCAATCACTCGGGCTTGGTTAGAATATCTAATTCTAACAAGCTACATAACCCATAAAATTATTAAAATTTAAAATTATTAAAATAAACTTATTTGCTAAAACTAAAATAATTACAACTTAAATTTATCCAACTATATCTAAATATTGATACTGTAGAATTTTGAATTTTGCACACTTCAAACTAAAAAATTATAAATTATTAATAATATTACTAATATTATAATAATATTACAAATTCTTATGAGGGCCTTTATGACACTATGAGATTTGTTGTATAGACATATTTTTTGATAGCCGTAATTGTGAAGGAACAGCTAAAGAAACTAACATGTTTTTAGTTCAAAACTATAACCTTTATCTGATTATGCAGCTCACCAAGTTATAAAGCTCTTTTTTGTCACCAACTTACGCTCCTCATTCGCGAAATTTGAGAAGCTGGCTTCATGTCGGCTAAATACCGTATTACATGCGATATTGGCAATTTTCATTTAACTTACGGAAATTTATCAATCAAAATTGCGCAAAATTTAAGCTATACTAAACAGTCATCCACTATATCCATTATCTTCATCCCCTCATGGCTTCCTTTCACTTTCCCCAGGGCATTTACTGATCGGAAGATCACTGCGTGCACTAAAAGTATTCAAGCCAATCATGGCGTAGATGAAGTGGATTCGAATCAAATAGAACCGATACGTTCGTCTTGAAATTATCCGAAAAAATTTTTGGCAACGGTGGCAAAAGGAGTGTGTGACGTGTATCAAGTAAATTAGAAGAATAATATCAAAATTGAACATAAATGATCTTGTGGTACTACAAGAAGACCAAGCTCCGCCACTATCTTGGCGATTAGGAAGAGTTGTTCGCCTGTTTCCTGGTCCAGATGGAATCTCTCGAGTTGCTGACATTGCCACTGCTACAGGCTGTGTAAGACGTCCACTGATACGGCTCTGTCCGCTACCTACAACCGATGAACTTCAAGCTTGAAAGACTTCATCCTTCAAGGGCGGGGAAGATGTTGCGGCTTGGAAATCGCCTTTTAAAATTTAATAGCAATGACACTGTTGTCGTTCTTATTATTATATATTTGATTTACTAATGACAGTTTGTCATTCTAATTGTCAACGAGTTAGCTACTTCACGATGTTCGCACGCACGTTTTTGTTAAAACTAAACTACTAAAAGTTTTTGTTATAATACACCTTTTTTGGACACCAGAGGTTGTTGTGATTTTCCTCAACTTCCATACAAGCCATCCAAAGGCCTGACAATATTGTTAAAAAAACGTTTCATTTCATGCTGTGTTTACCTTAATATTGTTAAGTAATTAGCAATAATTTATTTATCATTATAAGAATGTAAGATTATTAACTGCTGGTAAACCTAACAAAGAACTATAACCTTAGCCTATAACTTGTAAGAGCAAGAAAAAGGAATCTTAAAAGTTTGTAGTGTGATGTCGTAGATGGCCTTGAAATAAAGATTACAATGTATCTATCTCATCAAGCCTAATTTTAAACTCGGTTAATTAAATACTAAGCGCGGGATATATTCTCGTATAAATTTAACGTTCTAGAATTATCACTTAATTTTTTTTAAAATTATATTATGACCATAAGTTATTATACATACAGTAGAGGAGACTATAGACAGGCCTGTCAGTGTGAGTGTGAAATAACAAGTGAGGGTGAAATAACACACAAAAACAAGAGTAGGTTCATTTGCGTTCCCTTTTTTTTCGATGGATAATTCAGGCTGGCTTACTCTAGTATAATAACAAGATATGACTAACAATATCATTGTCATACACGTGATTATGGAATAAGATCAAGATTACTCACTATGTTTTCGCTCATTTTTGCAAGCATCTTCTAGCATGAGAAGTGACTCGCCAGCGCTCCATTCTCCGGGCGATTTGCCAGCATGTAGGGCCCTTGTGTTTGCAGCTGCAGTCTGAGTTCTGGTAGCTATAAGCGTGCCACTAGAACCACTGCCACTGCCCCATTCATCGACAGACAATTTGTCTATAATTAGTCTAAAAAATACAGAGGTAGTTTAGCTAGTTCATGTATAGAGAGACATGCGCATAGAGATTGCGAGATAGCGCAAACTCTAGAGAACGTCGCCAATCTCGGAATTCATCGATTAAAATAATTAAACTACGCGAAATTGAAACATTTAACTTTTTATTATTAATTAAAAAGTTAGTGGATACCATTTTGATACACGAAGTCAAACTTTTTGATGGCACGACTAAGACTTTAGAAAACATTTATTCAGAAAAAATAGCACGTTGATGCATAGATCGCCCTATCATAAGAACAAAGTCACATATCTCATATATAAGCATAGGAAATGTGACTTTGTTCTTCGGATAGGGCGAGATGTTCATCTACCTTACAATGTAATGAAATGAAAAATGGTTCGATCATTTAAGTTTTTTTTTACTTTTAAAACGTACCTTCTGTCAGAATCATCGGAATCACTAGATTCGCTTCGATCATCAGACGGGAACGTCGGCAATGGCACAGTGGCCGCTGTGACCGACTGATTTATCTGACTCGATAGTTTTTGTATAGTATCACTTAAGACCTTATTCTTTCCGGGTGCGCTTAGTGTTAAGTCTGTAGCGACACTTTTCCGTCGTTCTAAAACATTAAGCGGACTTAACAATCTTGGTGGTGTTGGCTCTTTAGGTTTTACTTTCTTTATATCTGCTGTGTCCCGTTTGACGTCAGTCAGGTTGGACGGTTCGCCAAATATTAGGTCAGCAGTTTCTGCTGGACTTAATCTTCTTATGTGGTCGAGTTTATTTAACGGTTTTAATAACTCAGTCTTGCTTGGAGGTCGTTTTGGTTCGGAGGGAATCGGTGATATAGGTTTATCTTCAGGTAATTTAAGGTCTTTTTTTGGAGTGTCGGGCCGGTTCTCTGCTGGTGGCGGCGACATGGATAGCCTTTTAGCGCTATTTATAGCTTTGAGTAGTTTTTCAGCTATTTTTGGCCCTTCCGATTGTAAAAGAAATCCAGGAGGCGGCTCGGGTAGTACATCAATTCTAGCGGGACTATCTGGTTCAGATTTATCTTCTTCTGTATCAATTAGAGGACTGGAAGGTGGTTCCATTTTAGAAATAACAGGCTTAGTATCAATTTTTATCTTAGGTACTTCTTTGACTTCTATAATTGGAAGGGTTTTAGATATTATCTTATCTTTGATTTTAATTTCTTCTTTTAGGACTTTTTCTTCTTTGTTTTCTTCCGATTCTTTTACAATAATAACGCTCTTTGAAGGATTTAAATGAGATATTTCTGGTTCAGACTCTACTTTTTGTTTTGGTGGAGGCGTAGTGGGCGGTTCAGGTATGGTTACAATAGGTGGTAAATCTTTAAGTATTGTTATAGCATCTTTTATATCTGTTGTTGGCTCTGAATTTTTAAGATCTTCCTTGATTGGTTCCGGAGATTTGTCTTTTTCCTTCATAAGTGGTATAATAGGACTAGATTTTCTATCTTCTAATTTTACTATCTCTTCTGGAGATTCATCGTCGGAAGACTGCTCATCATCGGCAGGACTATCAGGTGAATCATCAATGAGTTCACGAAGTTTAGATACCTTACTTTTTTTAGAATATGTTTCTTGATTTTTGGCCGGTGTAAAACCTTCAAATATTGGTCCAGAACTGCCTTCCCCGGGAAAAGAGTCATCATCGAGTGAAAAGAGACCGTCTTTGAAGTCATCTTCAGGGCTCTGTCTACCTGAGATATCTCGAGAAGTCCCAAAATCTCTAAATGGCGATAGAGATGGTGACCTAAACGACGATGGTCTCGGTCTCAAAGAATCCTCAGATATCTCTTCACTCAAGGATTTTGACAGAGTGGATGTGTATTTACTTGGGGAAATATCATCGAATATTCGGTGAGTTCGTTTCTTTTTTTCGTCGTGGAGATCCAATTCAAAAGGCTCGGGTTCTTTAAATTCATAAACGTCTTCAGGTTGTTTTTCTGGCTGAGGCGGTTCTGGAGGCTGCTGAGTATTCTGCGTTGGATTCATGACGGCGTCTTTGGGCATAGTTTCCGCTGTTATCGCTTCATCTGAGTCTGGTTTTACAGAATGAAGACCTTTTAGTTCAGATCTTATTTCATTCAAATCATAATCTCGCCCTTGATGTTGGCCAGTGGTACTAATTCGCGGCTTCTTAGTCGGGTTGGTCGCTAAAGATGTAGACGCAGTTCTTATTGGCCTTTTCCTTGGTTTACTCGAGCTGCTACTATCACTTCTATTGCCGGATTTAGATTCTTTTGACATGGGTGGGCCTAAATAAAACAAGAAGAAATAACAAATAAGATACTGTTTTTTTTGTAGAGTTATATCTTTTAATAATGAAAACTCACCTTTAACATCAGGGTGATCATCAGATTTTTTAGGTGGTCTATTATCACTTCTATCGCTGTCTGAATCACTATCAGTATCAGACCTTGCTGACGATTCTGAAAAAATATTGTTATCGTTTTTAAACATAATCTTTTCGAGCATTTGCCATCTAATTTACCTTTGATGCTCTAACTCACCTTCAGTTCTTTTACTACGTACGCGTCTACTTAAATTTGATCCCTGGACAAAGAAATGGTCAAAAACACTATTGTTATAATTATAATAGAAATAACAAGCCTTGATCTACATTGTAAGAATACCTATCGTGGTGTTTATTGCTGAGACAGCCGTGATGACTGATAGCTGGATCTGGGTGATCTAGGCACGGGATGATTGGTTCTAACCCGGATAGGCACCAGTAAGTTTCATACCAAAATTTGTATCCTTATTCATATTAACAATTGGTCGAGCGCTTTTCGATGAACGTGAAGGAACCTATATAAATCAGTAGAGTTTCTGATATGTGTAACCTACGACTCCTCATTAAAAAATTATTTATTTATTTGTTTATGTACCATAAAGAAAAAAATACGTAAGAAAAATGTGTAGGTTCTAATCCTTCGCTACAAAAAGGAGAGAGAAGCAATTTGTTCAGGACTTATGATATAATAGTTGCATGCTGCTACTTCTCTATTTTTATAGATATTATTAATATATCTGTAGAAACAAAAAAAAATAGGAGTCTAAAAGTTTATATCCGTTTTTGGTATTTCTGTCGTTTAAAAACTAAATGACTTTGTTATATGACTAATGCAATCAACATTTTACTGACCCAGGCTAAACAAACTATTCAATTTATTGTTTCTAAAATACACATTACATTAACAGATTAATGGCAGTTTGAAAAATGTATATACTCGTACTTGAATCTTTGTAACAAACTCAGACTTTTATTATTACATACTTTCTTTATCATTAGGTATTCAGAAAGAAATAGTTGAGCTAAACTGCCTTTGTACTTTTATCAAAAACATACATAACGTGAGATAATGTTCGCAGTGTATAATAATTTATTATGTACTGCTTTAATTTACGAGCTCTCTAATAACTTAAGGTTCGCCACATAGTTTTATGAAATTCTCCATATTTTTCTATTAAAGAAAAAATTTATCTAATTATTATTTAAAATAAAAAATAAAAAATATTTATCCTCTTTTTTTATGACATGCTAACTGTACTTTTGGCAATGATCGATGCGTACTCCTACTTTCGTGTCTGTCCGGCAACTGAGTAACCAATTAGAATAACAAGTTTGCGTGTATTTCGTCTGTACATAAGTTTTCTGTGTGTGAGTGACATTGGAGGGGCGTGCACTTTTAGAATGAAAGATCTCTACCTCTTATGATTAGAATACCTTCTTATTACGCGTCTCGTGCTGTGTCACATTAATGGCAATGCGCTGCGGTTTGATCCACTCATCGTAACGGGTGTTCCAGCCCGTATAGTGCACGCGAAGCATTCCTTCTGCTGATATTTCTATCACCTTTGCCTCATACGTTACCTATACCCACAAATTTAGATTTTATTTATATTTGTTTAGTTTGTTCTCTGTTTTGTTGCGGCAGCTACCTAAGTCAACTAGGATGTGCAGCGTTCAAGAAAATACGCGAGATCTTTTCGTCAAAAATACTTTATACAATTAGGCGTTACTTTGCAGAGGTCCATAATACAAAAAGTAAAAAAAAATATATTAGGCTATATCATTCATCATTCTCCTGCTCTTATCCCCACTCTAAGTGGGGTCGGCACAACATGTTACAAACATGTTGTCATATGATTTGGCTACGTATTTTACAACCGGCCGCCTGCCTAACGTCAACTTACCTTAGTCGCCTTTTACGACATTTCGGTAAGAAATACGCGATAATAAGCTATAATACGCGATAATAGAAAATATATGTTCTGGTAAATGTAGAGTGTACTATCCCGTTCTCATATCTGATAGATGCATTTTGTATCGAAAATTGCGATTGCGATTTTGTCGTGGAGTATATCCTCTAACGATGCCTTGATTACGGGGGCGATAAGATTGTTGAGATTGTAGTGGTGAATGTGTGCAGTGCCTGTGTATTGTTGTGGTATTGGTGGCGGGTATTGTATGACTTTTTGATACGTAATTTTGACCAACAATTTATCTTAAAACTAAGCTTACCTTGGACTCCGATTGCGTTGGTCCATAATAGACCTTCAGTTTGTCGCCAACTTGAGCTTTAACTGTTGGGCCCCCAGAACGAGCAGAATCACTCGTGGAAGGCCTATAGTACACATTCAAAATCGCACATTATATACTGTGATTATTGCACTAGAATACATCGTTTTAAGCATGTTGTAAAATGATTTGGCTGGGTATTTTACGATCGGCCGCCTGCCTGACGTTAACTTACCTTAGTCGCCTTTTACGACACCTCGGTAAGAAATGAGGCTGGTCTATTCTACTCTGCCGGATACCACACGGCGGAACGCACTAGAATACACGTCCTGTAAAAGCTATTACTGTGCACCGTTCAGGGCTCGTGATCCTTAACCATTGTACACGTAATAGACCTTTGAACAAGCATCAAGTTATTTTTATTTGCATACTCGCTTTGCCAGCGGCTTCGCCCGCGTAGAAATCTACTTGTCACAATTTTTTCTAGAATTCAAATGTTTAAACATAAAAGTAGTTATTGTGAATTAATCCGTTCAGTAGATTTTGGGAAAATCGATTACAGCTTTTTGGGACTTTATTTTATAAAAAGTATAGATTTAAAATTCATAACTATGAAGGAAAACTAATATGAACTTTCGTGGAATTATTTATTCTGCTCGAAAGAGAGAACTGTTGCCCTCCAGTGGTACATAGAATAGGGAATTTGCTAATTTTAAAATATTCTTGTATATGATAATAAAATATATTTAAGGTGAGTATATAGTCCGGCCCGGAAATAGATTGAACATTGTATTTTTATAGGTTGTAAGACAAAGAAAGTGGAAAGATAAAGTTAACTTTAATATCAGATGTTAGTAAGTGGTTGATAACATAGGCTGCGGTCGTAGACTATAAGGTTCTTGAAACAACAATAATTGTTACTGTTGAAGTTATGTTTTTATAACGATTGATACGCTATAGAGTTGCTCTTTCTGGACATATCGTCGCTGTTAAATCAAACCGGCATATGTGCCAACTACTTGACTGCCCTATTGGCGTAGTGGGTAGTGACCCTGCTTTCAGCTCCGCGGGTCGTGGGTTCCATTCCCGTCGAGAGCCGCCATTTTCTATAAACAATTTGTTGGCTCTTCGAGCCTGGGTGTACATACGTATTTGAGTATATTCAAAATTATATATGTAGTATATTTACGAGTTGTCCGTCAACCATAACACAAGTATTAAGTTATTACTTTGGGGACGTAGTCGTGTGTGTAAGTGTCCCATATATTTATTATTATTAACTATTGGTATATTTGCATATTTATCTTAATTTAATCAATTTAAAGTTTGTTTGCAACTTCAACTTCAATAAGCAATATTTGTGTTTCATGTTATTCATGCATAGTGTGGCGTTGAGGTGAAATGAATGGGCACAAAATGGACATATTGGATGTGTAAACTTTAAATGTAAAAATATGAATTTTGCAAATATGCCGGTTTGATTTCACAGCAACGATATAAGTATATAAACGATATAAGAAAGATCCTGTGACTTGGGTTTTGAGAGTTGTGTAATTCATATATCATTGAGTATTGTTTCGTAGGATTCGATTCTTTGTTCTGCGTTGTTAATGTCTTGTCGTAGAGCAATAGATCACTCAACAGTGGTGTCGAGAGTTAAGTAAGCGTTAGACTTAAACAGTCACTCACTCTGTTGTTTTCCTCTTCCGTGGCCGCTTGCTGCTGTTCGACGCAACAGTGTTACCACTGCTAGCAGAATTCGCGCTTTGGCTTCTACGGCTCTGCATCTTCTTAGTTGGTCCGCATCTACAGAACAAATATATAATACCGTCTGTACCTGCAACTTCTTTCTAAGCCATAAAATATAGTTAAAAAAAACTGAGAAACACGCTTTTATAGCACATCAAACTAAAAAGTAATACAATCTTTACTAATATTATAAATGCGAAAGTCTGTCTGTTACGTTTTCATGGTCAATCCGCTGAATCAATATCGATGAAATTTAGCACAATTATTCACTTTACACTGGGTTAATATATACGCTATAGAAATCCTGTAAATTCAACAGGAATAGGATGACATTAAAAACGCCATCTATTATCAACATAATGTGTTTTTTTATTCACGATGTGTCAAAGTTTATTAATATTGCGTCGAATTGAGCCGAGTGAAGGAAAACAAATTTAATGTTGACGTATCGAGTAGCGGAATCATTGCTATAGGGACTGCTATATATAACCCCACGGATCGATCTGATTTTTGTGATGGTGATATTTGAAAGGTTGGAATGCGACAGAAGCTACTGTTGATTCCAGGACTAAAGTCCACGCGAACAAAGTCGCGGGTAAAAGCTAGTTCTTAATATAGGTAAAATAAAATGTTATGAAAAAAAGTGTAGGTTCGCAACATATACATATATAATTCACAAAATTATATTTCTTTTCCAATATTTAAGTGCCATTGTGTGTTAATTTTTTTTTACTAAATCTTGCACGAAATCTTTCCCTTTAAAGATAAAGGAATCGGTTCCGTTACATACATACACGTGAAACTAATACGTATAAAGCGTGTAGAATACTCTAAATTATGTATATTTTATTTTTGTACTCGAAGCCAAAGTTTTTTTTCGATCACAAGTACTGCACACGTTCACCATGACAATCTCAACGATAGTGGTCGGTTTGTGTTACGTGCGGTAAATGCATGTTTAATGTATAGAAGCTGATTGCAACCCTTATCTTATCTTATCTAATTTTGGGGACGCTTGCCGGTACAGGACGGGTGGTCAGCTCCAATACTGGACTATTCCACCCATTTCCCCTTGTTGGGACAAGGGTTTCACTGTTATCCCGACAGTGTCACCTGCTCTAGCCTACCTGTTGCTTTTACAAACCTTATAATATCCCTAAAGGAGATATTTGTTAGGCCATCAGCTTCAATTTCATCCTTACCTAATATCTTTCATCTTACCAGCGAGTACATGGGGTACTCAGCCATAAGGTGGAGACTCGTTTCTTCTTCTCCACACTCTGGGCACGCTGAATCTTCTTTTATTCTCATTATTGATAAGTGTCTGTTTAACAGGCAGTGCCCAGTAGTTATGCCTGTTATAATTGCCACATTTCTCCTGCTGTGAGACATTAGCTGTTTTGTTTTCTTTGTGTCGAAAGATTTGAGAAACAGCTTTGATTGTCGAAATGTTGTGTTTCTCCATCTAGTGCTCGATTATATAGATTTTCTTTAAATATTATTGCAGCATTTTAGCAAAATAATTATACAATTACTTTTGTTTATATGTTATTAAATTTAAACCAACATATCTGGAGCCTGTGATAGCCCAGCAGTGAGACCGTGCGACTCTTTCGAGGAGAACACGAGTTCAAACCTGGGTAAGCATCAATGAGTTTTTCTATTAAAACTCACGTGTCTAATTGATAATTGCAATTTATCACACGCTTTTCGGTGAAGGAAACATCGTGAGGAAACCTGCATATCTCTAGTGAATTCTGTTGATATGTGTAACCTGCCAATCGGCATTGGAGCAGCGTGGTAGGTCTTAGCTCCAACCCTTCTCTCCAGAAACGGAGAGAGGAGGCCTATTCCCAGCAGTGGGATTGTAACAGGCCGCTAATTACCTGGAGGCTCGGCCAGAACTGTCACTATCGGTGGATGCATGAGGTCGGCGTGATGCTCGCACTGTGAAGATGGCTGTCTCGCTCACTGTAAAAATTGTTTTTTTTTTTAATAAAAATGAACAAAGGTAACTTTATAAGTTAAGTTTTTTTAATTAGATTATTGCATGAGTGGCATTCATAGATAATGTATAGAAAACGGCTACACACATGTCTTATTCTATCTGTCGAGCTCTATGGTGCGTAAACTCTCGCCACGATAACTAAGGGCTCATAAATCAGGGCGCCGTGTGCTCTTAAAACTAGTAGAAAGTAAAAGTAGACTAGATAAAATAAGACATGAGTATAGCCGTTATATTATATATTATACTCACGTTACATACTCATATTTTATTTCTTATTTAACCAGATGTTACGAAAAATTTAAGTTAAACCATAGTGAAATTATCGTCCTATAATATAAGATAAATAATAAGATAGTATGTACTGTTAATGAAGTGTCAATACCTCCTAACAGAACTTCTCTTTCAACTATAGTAAAAGAGCATTAACATAAAATAAAATTTGCTAAACAATTTTTACTCTAGAAGGTAATTTCAAGATACTCTAAGTGTACGGGCTGCTACTACCCTGTACTATCTTTTGTTGATAAATGATATTGATAATTGCGACGCTTAATTGATAGATTTATTTGATAGTTATTATAATGATTGATAGTAATGATTTGATATGTTGAGCACGCGCGGCCGCTAACGTCGTACTGATTTCAAATTTGTATTAAGTGATATTAATAATATGGCGTAAATGCCGACGGTGCAAATGTACGTGTTAGCCCGTACATGCTCCCCGGCCAAATGATAAGAAAGCTGATGAGGTGACTTAAAACTACTACAAGATGATAGGCATTTTGCTTAAACTAGTACAAAAAACAAATAATGATAAAACAAAATACATAGTAATAATAAATCTTAATTAAATTAATCACTGATAGTCAACACCCACTGAGGCACTTATGATTTGCTTTTACTTATATCCACTTTTACACTGCACTACACTATGTTTTCTAAAGTATAAACTCTCCTCGGCGTAGGAGAGTTTGCCATGTCCCTAGTCCTCAGCTCACACACACTCTCACTGATATTCGGCGTGGCCGACTCCGGTTGGGCAGACGGCGCGGCCCGCCGAGAGCCGGCCCGGCGCGTTTTATAACGTCTCCATCGCCACAGTAACCCCGCTGCTACAGCTATGGCTACTGATAGCAGACCATAGCTTACAATGTAGTGGTGGATATGATGAGGTGATAAATCGTCCACCGGAAAATCACTATTTAGCTGTCGCAGTTGGGTAAGTTCTTCGCCGATCTTGGCTATATCTTGGTGAAGCCTTGTATGCGTTGTTTCATTACCAAAGTTGATAAGAGTGAGGTTAAATAAATGGTTTATTGGAGCGATTGGGGGGCTATACAAATCTGAATCGATCGAAATCTGGTTCATATTCAAAGTGTTATGAGAGTGTGCTGTAAAGTTATTTTCTTTTATAATGCAATTTGCTGCTACATTAAGAATGCCCGATCCACTCAGCCTTTCCATAGCAACGTGATCGGGACATAGGATGCGGAGTGTGCAATTACCGCAACAAGAAAACAAAAACGTATTCATTCGGAATAATCGAATCCATTTACTTTCACAAACGGATATGCTTAGTTGACATTTGTGAGTAGCGGCTTCGGGCACACAAAATTTAAAATCAGATGTTAGATGATATACATTAGAGGGCAGGTTGCATTGATAGGTGTCTGAGTCAAAGTTCATGCAATGCTGAATGTCCACTTCTCGTATTTGGACATATATGTCCTTTTGAACATTTATTGCTATGTAGTCGGAAATGGGAACAATGCTAATCATTCCAGTTAGTGTATGACGTGGGACAGCTATGACTTTGTGTAGTTCGAAGGTGTCTCGGAAGACGAGAGGAATTTGTATTTCAAATATAAAATGTTTGCTTGTCAGGCGAGCCTTCACTTTTAGGAGCTTATATATTTTTATAATATCCTGAGATATGTTATCGATAGGAAGAGATACGTCCTTTGTTAACTGCCCGGAAATGATATTCAGTTCATCTTGTAACTGCTGAGGGGAAAGAAGATGAAAATTGAAAATCTCTTGATGAGTATCTGTTATCATTTCTACCAAACGATCTTGAAGGTTGCTTAAATTAATGACAAGATTGCTAGCTATCAACGATAACATGGTGAAGTCATTAATTATCGCCATGTTTTCTACCTCCTTTTTTACTGTGTTCATATCCTTATTGAGAACATTTAACTGATTATTTATGGTCTTATGTTGTATATTAATAGTCTCTTCCATCCTTTTCAGCACATTATATTCACCCTCTATAATTGATGTTTGATTTCGCCATAAGGCGGCTAAATGGTTTTCATTTTGTTTGATAAGCTGTATGTCTTGTTGATATTGTTCGGCGAAACGTTCGTCCAATACTCCGAACAATGAATTTGCCAGATATCCGACTCCATTAATAAGCCCGCGTTTGTTACGCCGACGTGTCGTGTTTCGCTGACCAAGAAGTATGCGATTGTTGAACTCTAAGTTTAACGTACTATGACGAAGTTGTAAAAGGACTACGTCGCAGTATGATTCCGAAGAAATGCGTGAGCATTTCTTGCTCAAATAAGTTTGATACTTTTCTAATGTGGCTATTCCTTGCCAATAGGGATCCATGTTATAATAGACGACAAGTTTCCAGGTGTCCCGCATTAATTTTATTTCGCCAATTTTGTCTAAATATAGACCTTGGTCTGGGTTTAATGCTGTAAGGTTATACGATACTTGCGATCCGCTAACCATTTTCATAAAAAGCATAAACGATATTGCCATAGACACCAAGCGAGACGAAGATTGTATGCTTTTTTTGCTTTTGTCATCCTTAATGCTCTTCTTTAGTTCTTCTTCTTTGCTCTCCGATGGTATATAACATTTAGAAGTTTTTATTCTACGTCTTTTGTTTGCTTTAACTTCTATACCTAAACTAAATTCCGTTGGTTGAACGTATTTTATGTTAAGCAATTTTGTATTTTTCACCTCCGGTAATGTGAGATATCCACAAGGCGGCTTATTTGCTGAATTGTTAAATGTAATTGTATTTGTAGCTCTTAGAATCCATGCTAAAATTCTTGTTATTTTTACGAGCGAACCTGTTTTTTGCATTAATAATAATACTATGCTCTGCTCGTGACTTTTCTGAACAACATTAACTTTTTGTTTTGATTTGAGATCGATGTCTGTACTATACCAAGTATGCTTGTTGCTGTCTTCTACAAATGATTTTAACCACTCTGGTCCCTGCCACCACCATCTAGAAATTGCTAATTGAGATGCAAATATACCCCTGCTTGCTACATCAGCAGGATTTTCTGCTGATTTCACGAATTTCCATCTATCAGGTTTTATTACCTGCGCTATACCCTTGACCCTATTCGCGAAGAACGAAAAAATTGTTTTGCTACGTGGAACTAATCTAGTTTTGGATGTGACCAGTGTTATGTTCACCTCATTCTCCCGGGCAACTCGTGAATAGATCCCGCAGGCATAAGCTTTAGTCGATGCCATCATGCTCTGTGTGGTAAAATAAAACAATGACGGAGTGTTCTCCTGACTATTTTCTATCCCAGCGAGTAGTTCGGGCTTTTTCGACATCCACTTTCTCAAGGGAAATCCGCCTGATTTTAATAAATTGATGAGGTCTAATTGTAACCCGTTTGCCGTCTCTATGCTGTGACAGCCATGGACAAGGTCATCCATGTAGAATGAATTTTCCAAAACTTCGGTTACTTTGCTATTTTGATAGTTTTTTCTCTCGTCATTCGCAAGCTGCTTGAGCGTCATCATAGCTAGAAAAGGCGCGGCTATGATACCATACGTAACCGTTGTAAGTTGATATTGTTTGATCGGTTCCGCGGCAGAATCACGCCATATGACCTTAAGTAAATTTTGGTCTTGAGGATGTACCCATATTTGCCTAAACATTTTTTCTATATCAGCTGTAAAAGCTAATTGATATTGTCTCCACTTTAAAATTAAAGATTGTAAGTCTTGCTGTAAATTAGGACCACATTCCATCACATCATTTAAAGTCATCCCCGTTGAGGTTTTGCTTGAGGCATTAAATACCACTCTAAACTTGATAGAGTCATTAGACTGCACACAATGATGTGTATTAAAGTATTCAGGCTTCAAATTTCCATTGGCGGGAATCATATGACCGAGCGCGCGGTATTCATTGATAAATAATTTGTATTGTTCTTCTATGTTGGTATGTTTGTTCAATTTATTTTCTAATGACCTAAACTGTGCTATAGCTTTTGATTTTGAGTCCCCCAATTTTGTTTGAAAATCTGGAAGCATTGGTAATCGAACCTCATATCGTCCATCTTTGCATCGCGTTGTTGTTGACTTATAGTATTCTACAGACTGTTGAGTTTCTGAAGAATCATATGATGCCTCGCTGATATCCTCAATCTCCCAGAATTTTTGGATCTCTTCTAAATTATTGATAATTACGTTACATTGTAAAGTTTTTACGTTGCCTGTTAATATCCAGCCTAAACGCGTATTTTGAGCTATTGGGATATTCTCATTAGGTCTACAAATTCCTTCTAGTAAAATTGATGAGTATATGTCCGCCCCCAGAAGTATATCTACGGGACGACTGATATAAAATTCGGGATCTGCTAAAGTTATGTTTTCTAAATAGCTCCACGAGGGTTTGGAAAAACTGTAATTCGGTAAATTTTTGATGAGAGTTTTCATGATATATGCTTCTGTCTTAAATTCAAAATTGTTGCTTATAGCCCCACAGGTGATAGAAATTACTCCCTTACAGTTGCTTTCTCTGACCCCTACGCCTGATATCACCCCCCGGCATTTTAAACGAGGTTGACCAAGTAGCTGAGCTGCACGTTCCGTGATAAGTGATGTTTGGGAACCTTGATCAATGAGAGCGCGCATATTAACGAAGGATCCATCATACTTTTGAACCTTTATGATAGCTGTTGCTAAAAGTATTTCAGGAATATCGTTCTGTAGTGATACGTGAGAGTTGCTGCTTAACTGCTGTGAAGACTCTGATGTCGGATTCCGTGATATTTGTGTGATATTATTTGTTGCATGTGACTGTGAAAATGCTTGATGTAAAAGGGTATTATGGTTTTGCTGACATTCGGAACATCTTTTTTCCGAAATGCATTTCTTACCGTTATGCGAATAGAGACAATTTTCGCATATCTTTAACTGTGTTACAGTCCTGCGTTTTTCATATGGTGTCATATTTAAAAACTTGCGACAGTAATATAGACAGTGGGCATTGCTCTTGCAAAGTCCGCATTTAAAAAAATTCCACACATTATTTCTGCTTTGTTGCGAAATATTGCTACTATGCGCCGGAAATGCTTGCGTATTAAAATTCCTTTGATAATTGTTGAACTTTTGAGGTGAA
Source organism: Morpho deidamia (assembly GCA_947086505.1). NCBI lineage: Eukaryota > Metazoa > Arthropoda > Insecta > Lepidoptera > Nymphalidae > Morpho > Morpho deidamia. The sequence goes on from CAMTZC010000003.1 coordinate 6,734,746, forward strand.
TGATTGGTATTAAATTTCATTACTTTACTTGTATGATTTTCAGGTTTTTTACGAGATGATTCTAAACTAGTAAATTTTCTTTCTAAAATTGATAAAAATTCCTGCAAGTTAGGCAATTCCCTCGGCTGTTTGACTGAAGCTACGTATCCGTTGTACGTGTCGACGTCTAATTTTTGTGATAGGAGATACACGAGTAGTGGATCCCAGGATTTGACATCGACGCCGAGATTTTTGACTGCATTCAGCGTTTCTAAGGTGGTATCGTGAATGCGTTTAATATGATTTACGGATGTCTGTTGAGCAACGGGAATATTTAATAGCTGATCGATGTGTGATCGAAATATAAGCGCTTTATTGTTATACCGGTTGTTTAATATATCCCAACAAGTGGTGTAATTCTCTGAACTGATGGATAGGTGTTGGATTAACCTTTCGGCTTCACCGCGAACTTTGCTCTTCAAAAATTGCATCTTTTGGGCTTTTGATAAACTTGTATTACTGTGAATGGCCTCAGTAAACAAGTCTTTAAATGATGTCCATTCATTGTAGGACCCATTAAACTCGGGAATCTCCATTTGCGGAGTGATATTTGCTCTGTGCTTCGTAGACCACATTTTGCTAGAAATGGCCTTTTTTAAAGCTAGGAATGTGTTTTCGTGACTATTAAATTGCTCTTCATAATCCTCATTTCCTCCATTTAACTCTAAATATATCTCCCAGTGGAGTTCGTCTATTGCTGCCCATCGTGATTGTAATTCTTTAAGCATATCTTCTAATTCCCATTTCTCACTGATCGTGTCTACATCGATTCTGCGTGCTGTTCGCATGAATGCCAGAAAATTGATATTTTGCTTACGCAGCAGATCGTCGCCCTTACTTGTTGTCCCTGTAGAATATGACCTGGATGGTCCAGGCTGGCTGGGTCCTGGGGAGCTCGGGCGGTGGACTTCTGTTTCCTGCTGTATGTTTGGGCTCTGGGCTTGATTATCCCATTCATTCCCCCCTTCTGTGCCTACCTCTTGTAGCTGCTTGTCTACAAGGGCTTTGGCTGCTAAATACAGCTTACGAGTGCTCTCGTAATCTGCATATTTAAAGTACGGGTGATCCTCTGCTTCGAACCTTAATATGCTTTTGTGATTTTTCTCATAATCACCCCAATACTTTTGTAAAATTTCCGATCGCCTCATAAAATATTCTACAGTTTTCCTTTCAGCCCCGGTCTTTTTTAAATTAACGAAAAACTTGGCGATAGCCTCATTTAGTTCTCTTTGATTTTGGTACAAAGCTTCCATGATGCTTGCTTATGAGAAATAATAAATGGAAAATTCTTACTTGATTGGTGCTGCGGAGTTTGCTCTCTACCTTTGCTTGTGTACTGATGTGGCTCCCTGATTGCTGATGCTGAATGCTGATTGCTGAATGCTGTATGCTGATACTTTGTGGACACGTGTAGTCCAAAGTCACTGATTACACCACACACACGCGTTAATTCGAGTGCGCCACGTGTTTGATATTCTGCACTTTAACCAACCCGCACGTGTGGTTAAGATGCTCGAAGGACCACAAAAAAGATGTACGGGCTGCTACTACCCTGTACTATCTTTTGTTGATAAATGATATTGATAATTGCGACGCTTAATTGATAGATTTATTTGATAGTTATTATAATGATTGATAGTAATGATTTGATATGTTGAGCACGCGCGGCCGCTAACGTCGTACTGATTTCAAATTTGTATTAAGTGATATTAATAATATGGCGTAAATGCCGACGGTGCAAATGTACGTGTTAGCCCGTACACTAAGAATTACTCAATGTTTTGTGAGATTTATCGAAGCTACTCTGCAGCCTTGTACAAGATAGGAATACCAAAATGTAACTAGTTATAAAAGTTATATTTTGAAAAGAGCAGCAGCCGAGTTTCATGCTGGCTCTTCCAACGAGGAACAGTTTCCCGAACCGGCACTAGAATGGACGATACAAAAGTACTTGTATACAAATTTACTAGAATAATAAGTGAATAAATGTTTTTTTTCATGTTTTGTTGTTGTATCAGTAAAATAAAATAATTAAATTAGTAAAAAAATATAAATTTACAAATAGTTTTAATTGTAGAAAAAAAAATGACACTTGTAGCCTAACTAAGATATATAAAAAAATAAAATATATATAAAAATAAAAATAAAATATATATAAAAAATATAGAATGGATTTAAATAAATGTTAAAAATAATCGTTGAATAATAAAAAAATCTTACGTTTTGACGATAAAGTTTTCCTTTTTAGTGTGCGCTTTTCGTGAGATTCTGTTTTGATTGGCGGTAGACTGCGCGTCTTGGATTGGGAGCGCCGTTTGATCACTGTCTTCTCCTCAATCGGACTTAAAGACTTCTCTTTCTCCCTTTCCTTCTCCTTCTCTTTGTCCTTCTCCTTTTCCTTCTCTTTTTCCTTTTCTTTCTCTTTTTCCTTTTCTTTCACTTTTTCCTTTTCTTTCTCTTTTTCCTTCTCTTTCTCTTTTTCCTTTTCAACCCTATAACACGACGAAATATACAGGGTAACGCCACGATTATATTATACAAACACTGATGCATCTTAAGGATAGTTTTTTCTAAAATATTTCCTACAATTTTAATACAAAAATATAATTATAATATTTGTACTTTTAAAATGTATAATCTTATTAAATGTACTTTAAAATCGTCAACTCATCTGCTGGTTCGCAAAATCCTCTTACCGAGAGATGTTAGTTAAATTCACGTATTTTTATCATTTATGTAATCTTCAATAGTATAGTTGGCTCATCAGCCATATTTTAAGGTATTTTAAATTGATGTAATAGCAAATTTAAAATTGATCGTGTAAAACTGTTGGTTAAAATTATCATGTTATGTTAGTCCGTAATCGACGCCGAAACTACTTAACCGATTTCAACGCTTCTATACATATTATAAAACATAGCCCCAAAAGCTGTCTGTCTGTATGTAATCGATTTTCTCAAAAATTTCTCAACGTATTTTTGTACAGTTTTTACTAAAAGATTGTGCTATTCTTGAGGAAGGTTTATATTAATGGTACATCCTAGAAAGGCTCTCTGGTTTCAACTTTGATGGAACTTTTACTAGAAGATAGAGGAGGTCGTGTAGGAATATATAGGCTACTTAATCTTACTTAATAAACTTAATAATATACTTAATCTTTAAATAATATACTTAATCTTTAATCTTAGAATTCTTGTTTCATAGAGATTTACGAGGTATAAAATGACACCTGATCAACCACGCGGGTGAACCCACGGCATACCGGCGAGGTTAGTTATCATTTATGATAAGCATGACCTGATGCTGCCAGGATTGGCTCTTGACAAGGGAAGTCCTCAACGGTCAACAGTAGGGACATAAAATTTTATATAAAAGCTTTTTTAACTTGACACGCTTATTTTTGAATTTAAACAATCGCGAGTGGTACGTTCGCACGGGCAAATGTGTGTTTCGCAACCGAATCGATATTTAAATTAAATTAAATGCACGCTTGACATGTACTTTACTTCATACTTGCAAATAAAACTAGAATAGACCACCCTCCTTTCTCACCGAGGTGTCCTAAGAGGCGACTAAGTTAAGTGCGATGTGGTATCCGGCTGCATAGAATAGACCAACCTCATTTCTTACCGAGGTGTCGTAAAAGGCGATTAAGGTAAGTTGACGTCAGACGGGCGGCCGGTCGTAAAATACGTAGCCAAATCATGTTTGTTGTGCCGACCCCACTTGCGGAGTGGGATAAGGGCAGGAGAATTATAATGATTGCAAAAAAAATAATAAAGTCAATATGAGTAATGTTATCACGTTTCAAAATGAAGAAATAAAATTAAATAACCGAAAATCATGAAATAATTGTCAAAGTCTATTAAAGATTGTAAATTTGATCTAAGATGATAAAATAATGATAACGCAGCTAGTTTTATATAAACATATAAAATCGGTTACTTGGGTGCGGTCGCAATTAGCGGTTGATTATCAGCGCTGTCATCTTCGTCGCTGGCCCGGACTTTGTCTTTCTTTTCTGGCTTTTCTATTTTGTCCTCTTTCTCACTTTTGTCGCTTTTTTCCGTCTCGCTTTTGTCAGAATCTTTATCTTTGCCACGCTGCAATATCAAATTATATGACTATCGTAATAAGAGACATTGTTCTAATTAGACAAATAAATAAAGTTCTAAAACTGCATATATGTCCTGGAAAAAGGTATATTCTAAATAAACCTTATTTATGAAGATAACGAATAGGATATGCCTGGAGATGTAATGATAAATCTCTGTTTAAATTCTGTAACTCGAACCATATTATAAATCTATAAAGAATATATAGTGCGATAAATTTGTTCATATGAACTGTTGAAACCAATGCAAGAAAAGCTGGTTCTTGTTATAAAATACAATACCTGATAATTTATTTACTAACCTGACTGGGAGTACTAGTAGGTGTGGAAGAAGCAGAAGCGGAAGTAGAGGAAGTGGCTGGTGGTTGCTTATCTCGATCTCGTATCAGCGATCGTCCCGCAGGGGGCGTACGAGCTCCTCTAGGATGCGCCACTAACGTCACACCCAACTTTCGATAGAAATCTTCAAAACTGTGGAGAAACCTGTAAACAAAAACATAAGACAGAATAAACAAAAAGTTGACAATAAATAAAGGAAATATATAGGACTGACTGGCCCGTTGGCGCAGTGGGTAGTGACCCAGCCTTCAGCTCCGCGGGTCGCGGGTTCGATTCATCCATTCCAACATTTTCTATAAACAACTTGTTGGTCCTTCGAGCCTGGGTATATATTTGTATTTAAGAATGTATTTAAACTTATATATGTAGTACATCTACCAGTTGTCCATTACCCATAACACAAGTATTAAGTTAGTATTAGTAGTTATAAGAATCCAAGGTAGAGAGGTGAGACTTTTCTGGGTTAAAGCACACGTAGGCACACCGGGTAATGAGAGAGCAGACGAACTAGCCAAGGCAGCAACAACAAAGACCAACTATACTCCAGACTACAAAAAAATCCCATTATCTTATGCTAGAAACAAGATCCGAGAGGAAACAGTAAAAAAATGGCAGGATCGTTACGTTACCTCTGAGACAGGGAAAATAACAAAAACATTCTTCCCCGATGTTGAGCAAGCTTTTAAGATAGTAAGAAAAATGGGAAAGGAGATAACACCAAAAGTAGTTCAAGCTCTAACAGGAAACACCATCACTCCTCCTCTTATAGCGGATATTGTGACCACAAACGCTACAAACAATCAACTTATAATAAACGACAACAGCTTTCTTGTACTTGGAGACAGAGGTGAACCAGGAATCAAGATTCGTGGAGTGGCTCTCTTCATAGACAATAACTCAGAAAAAATCGGCATAGGTTTCTACAACTCTAACACACGGAGTAGTGCGGTTATTTCACCCGGCTTAGCGGCTTTACTTAATGGAAGCACAACAAGAAATATAATGAAGCGCAGAAAATATGATACACTACCAGAAACAACAGTGGCCCTAACGAAATGCAGGTTAGTTCGTACAAGGAACAAAACTATTACATTATTCGAATCGGACCAAGACAAAACTTCGTTCACAAAAGCATGCTCAATGCTACAACAAATTGGAAAGACCAACGACAGTGAAACGCTCACACCAAGACGGATCAGTTTAGATGCTATGGTAGTCGGATACGTCAAAGGTACAGTGGAAAACTACATCGGATGTATAAAAGCCTCAGAACACCATGAGCTGGTGGTTTATGAAAATAGAGGTGAAAACCTCGACTTCTAAGACCTATTAACCCCGGAACCACTGAAAATGTAAATAGGGCGACCACTTCCATTTCAACAACACTAAGTGGATCTGAAATACTCCAAAATAAAGCGAGACCTTAAAACAAAACGAGAGACATCCCAAAAATCCACGAGAAAAATTCTGCATTTAACCGTGAACACCATAAGTACTTCTTTAAAAAGATCAACAGGCGGTAGGGACCGAAAACATTCCGAAACTGCTACAACAACCAAAGGAACTGCACTTATGGAATTTGTAACATCAACTCACAATACAAGAGAGGGAAGAACACCACCAAAAGGAGTCCGGACTAGAGCTGATATGGGTCTCATTGAACCTCCTATTCTCAGTGTGGCGACAAAGCCAGTCGATCACCTAATCAACGCATTCATCGAGTTCAAGGCAACCTTGGAAGCCGAACTTTTACTAAACTACAGAATGTGCGACAACATAATAAAACTATATCAACTAGGGAATACGGGCCTATTGAAGGTCAAACTCGATGAAGCAGAGGAGCCATATACAACAACGAGACTTCCCAAACAATAATAGGAGACGAAACCGGAAGTCACATGGCTGCTTACAATGCAACAGCGGGATTTATCGATCTGGATGAGAATGAAACACTAAAAATAGGGAAGGAAAAGTTCAAAACTCCATTGTCGGACCCAATAGTCGTAATAGCAAAATGTACCAGGGTGATGCTAAACGACAAAATCATCCATACTGCAAACTCCATCGTAGAAGCAGAACCTACGAAACAGTGGGAAGTAGGTGAATATCAATGGGTGAATGGAGTTCCTGGATGTGGCAAAACAACATGGATAGTAAAAAACTTTATCTTTGAAGTGGATCTTATCATTACAACAAATTCAGAAGGAGCAAAGGATCTGAGGGAACAGCTTGTTTCCCAAATTGGACCCAAAGCCAAATCAAGTTATATATATAACTATATAGTTATATATATAACATATACAACTTATATATATAAAAGTTATATATATAAGTTATATATATAAGTTATATATAGCTATATATCCCATAGCAGTGTTTTTCACTATTGTGGTCCATACACTTTACGTCAAGTCAATGTGTTTACGTCAAGAGCCACAATCCCACAATTCTGTTATTAAAATAACCCAGTATTATATATTAGATATCCAATTAATAAATACACGAATTTGTACTTACTTCTTATAGGCCTGCTTGCAAAGGTTTGTAATACTTGTGGTTACAGGATGGAAGCCCATTTTATCAGCAATCGTTTTCCATTGGTTCTGATTTGTTACCCTGTTGTAGCCACCTAGTTTTTGAACAACCTATTGCGGACACGAAAATTCTTAGAAACAGTTCATATAACCATCAGTTACATATTTTTATGGTTAAATATTTTTTCACTTACACAATATTTACTAACTATTTGTTCCAATTGAAAAGTAATATTTTGCAACGATGTATTTTTAAACGTCTCATTACCTATTTAGTTAGTTACCATTAAAACATTTCTAGAATATTTACAACAAACCAAAAATAACAACAAAGAAGAAATCATATAAAAATATAATAACACAATTCTGTAGCTTTATTAAGTTGATATGTTCTTTATTTTATCATTGACATGTTATTTATTCCATCGCATGACTGCAATTACATTTTAAAATCTTCGAGTTCACTATTGGAAACTCACCCTAAACAATCTATAGAGATCGATGTCTCTATTGGCTATGGTCGGATTCCTGTTAAGCGGCGTGCCACGGTCATCCATAAACTTGTAAAGTTGCGCCACAAAATGGTCCTTTTCTTCACGAGGCTCGTCATCGGAACTCTATGTAAGAATACGTAAAATTACATGTGTTTCCTTTATATGATATCCATAGAGTTATTATACGAGAGCCAGCTTAAAAGGGTTCATGGAAAAAAAGAAGGTAAACGAGGCCACCTATATCTGTCTCTCTTTATTATGTGATTAGACAAAGATAAGCATGGGTCACTCATCTTCCCTCTCTTATTATTTGTTGCACACTAATAAAAGATAAGTGCTTATCTATGGCTCTCTTGCTCTATGTATAACTCACTGGTGATATCGCTCCTTGAATGGTTGCAAACTGAAAGCGACAATTATCCAACACACCTGGATTTCATTCTTAATTCTTGGTTTCTTTAGAGAGCAAGTATAACTGCCAATATTGGTTATATTCAATCATTCTCCTACCTTAGTCAAAAGTTTTTAATGAAGCATATTATCTTTTTACCAAAATTATTAAGAAAATATGTTGCAATGACACAAATAGGCGAGATATTTTTAATTGTTCAGGAAGAGAAACCAGGAGCCACCGCAAGTAAGAGGATCCAGAAGAATTGTAGAGCATCAGGTGGTGCAAACCGTGTCCTCAGATGAAAATATAATTACTTTATGATTTGTATTACGAGTGATTATACAATTATTATTATATTAAGATTCATACTTACATCATCAGAGGTGTTTCTCGGTTCGTTGAAGAGCGAATCTCGGTCCCAGTGCGGCGGCAGTACCCCATGGTTGAGATATTGTAAGGCTGCTTCCACACCGCTCCACTCCATAGGCGCTGTGCCTCTACGGAACTCGCGTGCCTCCTTTTTTGGTACTGTGTAACTGAGTATTTGCATTTATGTTAATATAACAATAGTTAGAAGAAAGCTACTCTTTCTTGATTTGAAATTTTATAACTTCAATCGATAAAAAATATTCTTATTATTTATATAAATATTTTTTATTATAAATATTTTTATATATTTATAAAAATGTGCCTACCGAGAAGAGCCAGCAAGAAACGCGGCGGTTGCTCTTTTCAAAGTATAATTCTTATTAGTAGTTACAATTAGGTATTAATGTTTTGTACTGGGTCGAAGAGTAGATCTGTTCACGCATTCTTACCGTCTAAGTATAGTATAGTAACTACTTACTATAATATAGTATCCTCAATAGTTTAGTAGACTTTCTGTATAAGCCTTTTTTAATAGTGTTTTTCATCTGCTGTAATAAAGTTCAAATCGATTGCGGAATTTTACTATAGACTTTTACACCCACACCCACAAGCCGTTAACGTACTTTTGCAAGGCGCGAAGCAGGTACCGCAAGCTTATGTCGGTTCCTACTTTGTCTATTATATACATCGCTAATCCTTTTATAATTATGTATATTCTTATGCACAAAAATTAATTTGCTAAAATATACTGAAATAGGTATTCTTACATTGGTATGAATAACTATTTCTTTAAATTTCTTTAGCATTCGAATCTCGCGAACTTAACATGTAAATTCCACGTAACAAACAGCTTATCACATCACAAATCTCAAGTAAATCAGTGAGCCACATAGTTGGGAAACGGACGCAAGACAGGAGTTCGCACTCCAATATACAGTGTTGGTTGTTTGCTTCCGTAAAAGACCTCACAAAGGTTCAGCAGCAGGATCAGATATCACGACCCCCCACACCAAATCGAGGAAGAGGAAGAAAATGTCTGTGATCTCTGACAAGATCTCAAGAAACTTCATCAATAAATGGAAAATGAAAAGAGCTGTGCGCTGAGCTGTACACGAATCAAAAATCTTCAGTGCGAATACTTCTGAAAAAATTACTAATCTAAATCTTAATATTTTACGCAATAAAATTTAAATGTCAATCAGTAAATATTTTAATGCCATATAAGTATGTTTCTGTTCTTTTATAACTATAAAATACATGTAATTTTTTTACATTATGCCTTTATTTTATATTATGCTTATGATTTTATAACGTAATAAATGTAATGAATTGACAAAAAGAGACTTACTATCTGCCGTCCTTGAAGGACCTCACTAAGTAGTCCTCTTTGACTTTGATCTGAGCCGTGGGCGCTACAACGAGTGCTGGAAAGGCGGGCTGGTGCGGCCGGCGCCTCTCTGCCCCACTTGCAGCTTCAACAAGTACTACACGACCCACGTGGGGCTCCCGTTCTGCACTGTCTGCTTTCACACGGCGGGTGCTCCCTTCGCCTTCACTTTCGTCTGACCTAGTTATAAAAACCATTATAGGCACAGTAAAGTAACCTGTACAGTAAAGTGGCCTGTTACTATCCTGTTACAGCTGGGCGTAAGCCTCCCTTTTATCCATTTCTGGGGAGAATGGTTGGAGCTATAACCTAGCACGCTGCTCCAAAGCGGAGTGATAGGTTACACATATTCTCATAATTTTATAAAGCGTGTGATAAATTGCAATTATTAATAAGTTTTTTAATAGAAAGGTCATTGGCGCTTGGGATTTGAACCCGTATTACTCTCGAAAGGTTGCATGGACTTACCGCTATCTATGTAGGGCTATCACAGGTTTTTTATCGCTGGGCTATCATAGGTATCGTAAATGATTTTTGTGTGTAAAGCACGACGAAGTATTAAATGTACAAGAAGAAAGTATGTAAACATGTTGCCTATGGTAATATTATAATAGTGACCCTAGACAGTAATGAGAAAATTAGTAAAAAATAAAGGTATTGACTTACTGTGCTCTTCCTCTTCTGCCTCTTCGCCCAGCGATAACTGGCGTCGAGAAATGCTCGGGATGAGTTAGTGGTAACTGGTCTAGAGTTTCGCTTTCGTTAAAATGTCGGCCACTTTTTAAGCAAAGTGCTGAACGACGCAAGGTAGTTATGTCTCCATCATCAAATACTGTAGATAAATGTGTTATATAAAATGTGTTTAAAAAAAAATAACTTAATACTTGTATTATGGCTAAATATATATAAATATACTTCATGCTTAAGTACATAAATACATCCGACTTGAATATATATTGAATATTTATTTTTACAATTCCTGTAAAATTCTAAGCATGCTTAGTATGTTTATTTATTTTCACTTTCACTCCAATTTGACTAAGATTAATTAACGAAAAATAAAATAATGACTGAGTTATATCACTTTCAAAATTTGAAGTACATATATATAACTTTGGACACTGTATATAATTTATTTTTAACAAACATACCAACTGTGTATTGACTACAATCTTGTATTTTAGTAATTACAGCTTCCATGGCTTCTTTCTTAGGATCTTGTTTTACTTCCACAGTACTTCCTACTCTTAGAGTGCCTTTAATGACATCATCATTCACTGTAGTAATTCCACCAGCTTTTAAAGTAACCTATAAAAATAAAAAACAAACAGGAAGCCTGTATATCTCTTAAGAATTCCTACCAATCCATATTGGAGCAGCATGGTGGGTTTAAGATCCAACCCTTCTCTTTTTTCCCTTCTCATAGGCATATGCCTGGTAGTGAGATAGTTCCTTTATGTTTATATAATTATATGAAAATAAAGATTATATTATTATATGAAGATTTAAATTCTCAGCAATTAATTTATCTTCTTTATAATTAACTATTTTGAACATATAATTTCCTACTACTTTTATAGATTCATTGTCATAAAATATGAATTCAGTTATGAATTAAATTTCCTCTTCAGCCAATAAGACAGGCTCAATTTTTGCCCAAAACATCAGTTTAGCTATTTAACAGTTTAACCATGGCCAGCACAGTTAAAATCTTTCATATAACATAGCTAAAATTTATATAAAACAGTTTATTCTAATACAAAGTAGGAGTGATTATACATTTTGAAATATATTTACGGGTATATAGACTACAATAATACATAAAATATAATATGTGAAGGGTCAGTCTTACCTTACATTTAATGTTGCGAACTACTTTTCTTATCTTAGCCTCACAGAAAGCTCCTTTATATTTGGCACTTACATCCGTACCGACTGGTAAGAATGGGGGATCATCACCCTGCTAAAAGATAATAAAATATAATTATATCATAACTCATTAAATGATATTCTGTGATGTTTTACTCATTGCCTTTACCATTCTCGGTTAATTTCCAATAATCCAAAATCCGATTATTAACGCCTAAAGTACCTGCAATTATTAAAGGCTACGTCAGTTAATATACAAATATTTGAATAGATATTTACAAGTAATAAATTAAGTGACTTCTGTACAAGAAAAAAAATTACCTATGTAATTTTTTTTTTAAAGAGCAAGGATTCATAATTAAACGCGCTCTGCTAAAGCAAGTCTCGTACAATAATTTTTATGGCTTCGTTTTTTATTGGACGTATGTTGAAAATAAATTAAAAACATATTTGATACAATCAAAGCACAGAGCAAGCGCGCGGCATTTACTATTCACTCAGAAATTCGGTTTAATTTTACTTATTATAAATTAACTTACCAGAAAAATATAAAGTGTCTCATTTATACCACAAATATAATCATATTATTGGAATTCAATCGTTGGTACGCTTCAGCAAGCTAAATTAAACAATATAAAAACCAATGAAAACCATATTTGCTATTATAAATGACATTAAATTATTTGTTGCAATGATAAAAATATTTTCCGATTGACGTCAGCACTATAACTTTTATCTTAGCGAATTTAAATTTTAATATGAAATTGTATTTTGGAAATAAGCATGATTTTGTGTTTTCTGCCGTGTAAGTTTTTTTAAATTAAATTTAAATACGAAAAAGTTGTGTGCTTAGTCGGTTATTCTCGGAAATGTAAAAATGAAATAACAGCAAGTGCTCCGTTAATTATCGATTCAGTACCTACCTATCTTATTTTTCCTTATGTTACCTACATTTCTTCGATTTCATTCGGCATTCGGTTCATATATACTTTATAGGATATAAATATTCGGTATCAAAATTACAGTGGATTGTGGAAGCACTCGCTTTCACTACCTACCTGATTTCAAGATAGGTAGATCTTATATCTGTAAGATAAATTGATTCACACCAGTTTCTATATTCTTATTTGTCTGTACCAATGACACAAATGAATATTGGACACGTCAAATTTAGTTTTTTTTGCTCAAGTGAGTGATGCAAAACGATGTTTTGAAAATGCAACTGTTGATAATAATGCGATTTCGGAGTGCTTAAAAGCTTAGAAATATTATATGTGTAAATTTTAGTGTACGAACGTGTTAAGTATATTTAGTTCCAATGAAAATGAAGGCTGTGGTAGCAACTGTTATTACTGTAGCACTAACTACAGTAGTGATAGGCAATGCCTATTATCAGAAGAAACAATTTTACCCATCTGTAGTTTACCTAACTAATTCCAATCCTAGTATGGCTGTAAGTAACATAGATGATAGACCTTCTTTCAAGGAACACTTTTTGCCCGACTTTGTTATTATGATGTGACTTTATTTAAATGCTTGTGATTAAAAGTAATCGTAATTATTTCGTGTTTTACTTCGATAAGATAATTGTTACGAAATCACAAACAACTATAATGTCTAAATTATGTTATAGCAACGGTAATTTCTTGGTCATTGCAGGTAATGTACTTACAAGCCTTTATATTGGTTTTATTGGTGGGTAAAATTCTTAGAAAAATTTTCTTTGGTCAACTACGCCCTGCAGAATTTGAGGTATGATTTACTTTATTGTTTCACTCTTTAAGAACAATCTACTAACTATGCATACACTAGTAAAACTTTATATGATCTTTATAATTACTAGTGATTTTCCTGTGGCCATAAAATGACCAAATATGAAGTGAATCATCCAAATTAAATCAAAGATCCCAATAATGATTTGAAATCTTTGAATGTATAATTTCATAACATATTTATATTATTTATATTATGTATATTACATATTTACTATACATATCACACTCAGTGATTCCATGTACAATATTTAGGCTTCACATATTGAATTATGTATTATTTATTAAAATAAAAAAAATGAAACTGGCTTTTCTCATTGTTGAGTACCAAAAATGTATACAAACTAAACTAAACAAAAGTAGAGATTAAATTTTTGTGATAGTCATGAGTTGTTACTATTATTAGCATTTAATAAAAATAGCTTCTAAAAATAGCTAGGTTCAGAGTAACTACGAGAGTAACTACCTTCATGATTAAAAATAATCATGATAAACATATATCATAATTTTTGGAATTTTGCTTAATCCTTAATTTGTAAGCATATTTGCAGAGAGCTTGTAAATGCAAGTTTAAACAATTGTTATAATGTTAATATTACAAATTGTATGAATTAAAATAAAATTTACTGTATATAATGAAATTAGTAAGTAAAGTATATACTGTTTATTAGAAACTAGTATTAAGGGAATTTAATGTGTTACTAGCAAGTTTATTAAATAAATTTGTCTTTTAGAGTTTTTACATTAGTAGATTGTTGCAAATTGTAAGGTCTCAAATGGATGATGAAAAATAGTCTAATTGAATTTATGTTGCCATTGACTTATTTATTGAATAGTGAAATTTTTTTATAAGATAGGATTACAGTGTTAGAAGAAATAACTAAAAATATGTGAACACAGAAGTACCATGAAAATATCTTTTACAGAATTGAAATAATTATAATAACTCCAAACTAAATATTTTTTTTTTTATTCCAGCACCTAATTGAAAGATCCTGGTATGCCATCACAGAGACATGCCTTGCATTTACAGTTTTCCGAGATGATTTTAATCCCAAATTTATAGCTCTGTTCACTCTTCTACTGTTTTTGAAAGCATTCCATTGGCTTGCTGAAGACAGAGTTGATTATGTAAGTGATATTCAATAAAAACCTTAAGTTATAACTATATAACTAAAGTTATTATGTCTATTTGTCTCACATTATACCAGATGAAATATATATAATTATTACTTAATTATATAAGAAATTTTAAACTAGTATAATTTTTAATGTTGTTAGATTGTCATTATTAAATCAAACATCAAATATAAATATTGAGCTGTCTAGGGAACATTAACAATGTGTTAAACAAACCTTAAAATTGAATCTCTTATAAAATATTCATTCTGTTTATTTATTCACATATTGCTGCCATTTCACATAGGATATAGAGATATCATTTTTAAGAAAGTTGTATTTTTAAATTTTTTTTAGCTATTGTAGAATTATAAAGAAATAATATAGTGTTTATTCTATCATCAATTTCACTTATGAAAAAGTTATAAGTTAATTGATATATTTTTGTGATGTGCAAACACTAAAATATATCAATTGTGAATCTTAAGTACAATATTTTGAGTTTACTGATTGCAAAAATAAAATTTTGAATTCTTTAAAAATATTTTTTTTTCTAATATTGCTGTTTTTAACTTTTAGTTTTATCTACAACTTAATTTATATTGATGACTTATATAATTCTTCCCTGTGTGTGATCTGTGGTCCCATTTGTTGGTCGTAAATAGATTGTGATGAAAAATTAATATTTGTAGATGGAGAGAAGTCCTGTAATTGGATGGCTGTTTCATATCAGAATATTAAGTTTGCTGATGCTTCTTGCTCAATCAGACTTGTACTTCATTCATCATGCATATGCATTCACTGCAACAAAGGGTCCTTCAGTCCAATTGGTCTTTGGATTTGAGTACAGCATATTAATAATAATGATTGTGAATATTTTGATCAAGGTAGGTGTAAATAATTTATATAATTTGATGTAATTTTAAAAATTGTATCCATACCAGGTGTTGGGAAGTCAACTTACAACCTTTTATATGTGAAAACATAATAGTCATTAGGATTGCCTAATTTATATGGTGAATATTTCAGTGAAGTCTATAAGTCTTTAATCACACATACTAACTTGTGAATGAAAGCTGTGATAGCCTAGCTGTAACACAGTGCGACTTTCCAGAGACGATCATGGGCTCAAACCCCGGGCTGGTACCAATGAGTTTTTCAATTATAACTTATGTGTCTAATTGATAATTGCAATTTATCACACACTTTTCGGTGAAGGAAAGCATCGTGAGGAAACCTGCATATCTCTAGAGAATTCTAGGAATATGTGTAACCTACCAATCCACATTGGAGCAGCATGGTAGGTCTTAGCTCCAATCATTCTCTCCAAAAACGAAGAGAGCAGCCCCAGCAGTGGGCAAGTAACAGGCCGTTACTTTAACTTTTGAATATTTATATAACTCTCTTAAATACTACTAAATGTATAAAGCTATTAATGGCTTCCCTAAAAGTGTGTTTTTTTAACTTGTTAAGTTATTCATGCCTGGTACACATACAATGTTGAGTGGTGATAAAATACGAATTTTTAAGTAATTTAGTAATCTGAATAAGTTTTAATAAAGGTTCCAGAAAGAGATGTTTATTAGTCATCTTATTATAAATGATATTACAGTTTGAGAATAAAATATGCTCATTTGGATGGTGTATAATAAACATAAGTACTTATGTATATTATTATTTGTAGAAATTACACAGTTGGTAAAAATATGCACAGATATGAGGAAATTAATTTTTGATTACTCATACAATTCTTTAAAAATAGAAAATTGCATTAATTCTGTCTTGTAGATACATAATTCTGTTTAATAGCTAGAGTGTGTAACACAGATTTGAGGATTTACCTTGACAAGAGATTACTTTGACCTCCATTGGCGTTATATTAAGCAATCATATCAAGTTTTTGTTTTCCACTACAAAGAGTCAATGTCTATCTTGAAATGTCATGCTTATTTACTAAGGTTATTACAAATTAAGGCATTACTGGTTTTAAAAAACATAACAACAACAATAAGTTAGTTTCTTAGATGTTTTATGATTGTTTCTAGTTCATACTAATATAATAAGCTAAGCTGTGATAGCCCAATGGTGAGACCGTGCGACTCTCTAGAGACGAACATAGGTTCAAACCCGGGCAGGCACCAATGAGTTTTTCTATTAAAACTCATGTGTCTAATTCATAATTGCAATTTATCACACGCTTTTCGGTGAAGGAAAACATCGTGAGGAAACCTGCATATCACTAGAGAATTCTGTTGATATGTGTAACCTACCAATCCGCATTGGAGCAGCGTGGTAGGTCTTAGCTCCAACCCTTCTCTCCAGAAACGGAGAGAGGAGGCCTATTCCCAGCAGTGGGATATTAACAGGCCGCTACTTTACTAATATAATAATTAATAAATAAATAAATAAAAATATTATTATTATTAAATTCTGTCTGTCATGAAACATGCATAAATTGTAGGTTATAACACCAGGGTAATTAATATAGGGGATAAAAAATCCCGTTTCGCTGATGCGAAACAGCAGTAAAAACATAAAATTAAAAAAAACATATATACATGATTTTATATTATATATATATATATATATATATATATATATATATATATATATATATATATATATATATAATATTTTTATATATTATATACTTTTATATAATATATAAAAGTAGAATATATATACACAGAGTGAGCCACAAAATAAGTCATTTTTTCATATTGGAGAGGAATTGCCTCTCCAATATCAAATATCACAATAATCTCTAAGGTTCAAAGTAACCTCGAATAGCAAGGTTGTAAGTGTTTCAGGTGTCACTATATTTAATTTGTAACTTCATCATCATTCTCCTGCTTTAAATCCCACTCTAAGTGGGGTTTACGACCGGCCGTCTGCGTGATCAACTTACCTTAGTCGCCTTTTACGACACCTCGGTAAGAAATGAGAATGGTCTATTCTAATCAGCCGGATACCACACGGCGGATTTAATTTGTAACCCGTAAAGCCATATTCTTTTTTGACTTAGCTGCTATGGTATATTATGCCCACATTAGCAATAGGTTTATCTTTATATATTTTTGTATGTTTTTGTTCAGTATGTTCTCCATGCAATCGACTCTCGCTGGGAGGCGCCGTGGGAGAGTAAAGCAGCGGTTCTGCTCTATACTGAGCTGGCGATCAACTTTCTCAAGGTGCTGCTGTACGTTGGATTCGTAGCAGTCATGGTGCGCATCTATACGTTGCCGCTTTTTGCTTTCCGTCCTATGTACGAAACTATGAGGTGAGAGTTCATATACATATAAAAGAACAGTTCACACTTATAGAAAAGTTCAGAGTTACAATAACAAAAATAAATATTGGTAATAGTTGTCTTTTTAACCCATAGAACAAAGTTGACCTTTGTACACTTTTGTTTATAAATAATGTTATTCTAATGTTTTTTATTGTACTAAAATAAAAATGCTAAGTTTGAGATTGTAGATATATGGTATCAACGGTATGAGACAATTTGATGTGAGAATTCCTTAAAGCCTTTTCTTTTATCATACCTTTTATAAATATCAAAATTTCAGATAAAGATCAAAATTTTACAGTAACTGATATACTCCTTTATATAGAGCGAGTGCATTACAGTTACTCTGATATGTGTAACACACTTGAAATCGGTTTGTGACCATAAGAGTTTGTTTATACTTAAATAAGGTGTCAGACAGTAGACATAAGATCGCACGAGCGTTAAGGAAGTAATAATGGATTAAATATAAATATATATTGTTTACAGGAGCTTCAAAAAGGCTTATAACGATGTTGTATTGTCCCGTCGTGCGATTCGTAACATGAACACTCTGTACCCGGATGCGACGCCCGAGGAACTGGCCGCAGCGGACAACGAGTGCATAATTTGTCGCGAGGAGATGCACAGCGGTAATTATCAAATCAAATCAAATCAAATTAAAATAATCTTTATTCAAATAAACCATTTCAGGCACTTTTGAATCGTCAAGCATCAATATGATTAATGAAGCTACAACTGGTTCGGAATGTTGCTCTTACCGAGAAGAACCAGCAAGAAACTCGGCGGTCAATCTTTTAAATATTTTCAATTATACATTATTAAACCACTGTCTTGTATGAAGCTGAAAGGATTTTCAAATCCAGGTTTTCTTGTCATCCAAATAATCTTCAATTTTGTAATATGCTTTACGTATAAGCATATTTTTTAAACTTGATTGAAATCTTTCTGTACACTGGTCTATCGCTATCAATACTAGTTATTTACTGGAAGTTAAGTTACGAAGTGAACTTAAGTAATGAAAATATATTAAAAATGTAATGGCTGATAGTTAAGTTACCTATAAGCAAATGTAAATATGATTAATATAAATAAATAAATATATTGGACACATACACACGCGATCGTTCATCCCCAAAGTAACTTAATACTTGTGTTATGGGTGACGGACAACTGGTAAATATATACATATATAGTTATAAATAAATACTTAAATACAAATACACAACCAGGCTCAAGAACCAACAAATTGTTTATAGATAATGTTGGCCCTCGGCGGGAATCGAAACCTGCGGAGCTGAAGGTTGCCCACTGCGCCAACGTACCAGTCAAAATTATTGGATCGCTAATATAGGCAGTTTATTTGTGTAAATTTTAGTTTTTTCTGAATAGTCGCTGGTTTAAATAAAACTTGATTTCTTTAAATATGACAACACTCTGGTCCATTTTGGGCTAGTCCTTCCAACATATCAACATATTTGTGACCTGAAGTATAAACTTAAATTGTGTCAACTTCCATTAATGTTGGTCCAGCGGATAAAAAGTGAAAGTGTTAAAGACAGATAAACTTGCGCAATATGGATATTACTAGCTGATCCGGCAAACGTTTTTTTCCATATAAATTACTACAGATTTGACGTTACTTTGACACATGGTTAATAAAAACACTTTGATAGGTTGATAATAGATGGCGCTTTTCAATGTCATTCTATTCTTGTAGAATTAACAGGATTTCTTTAGCCTATATTTTACTCGGAGTACAAGGAATAATTGTGACAAATTTCTTTGATTTTGGTTCAGCGGAATCGCTGTGAAAGAGTAACAAACATACATCCATACTCACAAAGTTTCGCATTTATAATATTAGTACAATAGGATTAGTAGGAAGTAGGATAGGATAGGATAGTAAAGTTGACAATTCAAAAGCACTTGTTTACAAGTTTACTTGAATAAAGAATATTTTGAATTTTGAATTTGATAGTAATTAAATTACTCCCGTCAATTCAACAGGGGCAAAAAAACTGCCGTGCAATCATATATTCCACGCAGCGTGCCTTCGGTTGTGGTTCCAACGTCAACAGACATGTCCAACGTGTCGGCTGAACGTACTGCGTGCGCCGGCTCCAGAGCCCGCCAACGTCAACGCACCGGCTCCCAACGCTAATCCACCAAACGCCAACCCGCCCAACGCCAATGTACCAAACCCACCACCGCCCACAGCTCCGGTGCCGCCACCTTTCCCAAACATGCCGCCACCACGTAAGTTTATGTAAAATGGCCTAGGTTTATCTGTCCACCATCGACAGTCGATTTTTCAAAACAAATCAATAATAGTTTATTACTGTATCTAGTTTTTTTGGGAAAAGCTTCGTGTAACGTTGACGCTGAAGACATGCTTTAAATCAAAAATCAACGAAATATTAAAAAATGCATTGATAGACATTGTGTTATTGAAAATTACTATACAAAATACGTTAGGCGTCCGAATACTTTTGTCACATGAAGATCGCGTTTTAATTTCCCTCATAATTTTTTACGGTGAAGAGATATAGATTTATTTTGAAATATATATATTATTATTGACTTTGATAAATGTCTTATTACTAGAAAAAAAAGCAACACGATCCTTCCATAGGTGTTCGCTGTACTAAGCAATTTATTATACCTAAGTGTCCGTATATTTTTGTGAGTCAGTGTACATGAGATAATAACTTAAAAGAAATCTCACTGGACTTAATAATAATAATAAATAAAAATAATATTTTCTGCAATAACCCATATTTGGTTAAGCCTTTTTCAAAACAATAACATATTGTTTTTATATAACAATATCCAGAGGATTAAAATCGTTTATAGTCGTTAAAAAACGTTGGATAATTAAAACAATGTGCGTTTTCGCCGCACGATACGTTTTTCAACTGTTGTTGGTTCTTATTAGGTGTAAGAAAAGTCTGCTTATGTCAGTAATATTGTGGACAGCTATGATGGGCTGGGGTATGCCGCCACCGCCGCCACCAAGACCTGCTTCACTGGCCAACCTCACCGTAGATGAGCTACGCAGTATGGAGGGCAATGAGAGGCGAAACATTGAAGCACGCTTAAAGGTAACGTATTTATATTATAACTGTGCCAGTGGCAAAAAGTAACAGCCTGTTATATGCCCATATGCTATGCCCTATGTCCACTGCTGGGCTAAGGCCTCCTCTCTCCGTTTTGGAGAGAAGGATTGGAGCTAAGACCTACCACGCTGCTCCAATGCGGATTGGTAGGTTACACATATCCCTAGCATACTCTAGAGATATGCAGGTTTCCACACGATGTTTTCCTTCACCGAAAAGCGTGTGATAAATTGCAATTATCAATTAGACACATGAGTTTTAATAAAAAAACTCATTGGTGCCTGCCCGGATTTGAACTCGTGTTCCCCTTTCCAGTGGCATTGCCCGCGTGGAAAACAGTGTATGTGAGATAACCGTTAAGATAGAGACATGTTGTCGCGGACGTTTTTTAAGTATTTTTGTAGATCTACAATTCCCATTATTTTAGTTTATCTCTGCCGGTTTATTCGGCGCACGTGAGTAAAGCACCCACCAAGCGAGTTTTTTTTCACAAACGCGCGACATCTAACACCATTTACATAAAACGTTAATGTACTATTAACTTAAACCTTCCGGAAGAATTGCACTACCTTTTAGTAAAAACCGTACAAAAAGTGAGTAGATTTTGAGAGAAATCGCTTACATACAGACAGACAACATTAGGGGACTTTGTTTTGCAATGAGTATAAATACACTTAGAGCGAAGCGTATGAGTTTTTTTTTTAATTTATAAGTTTAATTTATTTATATCACGAACAGATTTAATACATCGTTCAAATACATATTCTATTGTAATATAAAATTTAAGTCTAAATGTAATATTATTTAAAGGCAAATACCACACGCAAATGTAACCTAAAACTATTTAAATATAACTTACAATTCGCTAAAGTAACAAATTAAATTATTAAATAAGGTAGCTAAGATTTTTATGGATTTGTTTTCTAAAACGTTTTCAATTTATGTTCTTGTCATGGCGCTACATTTTCTCATATAAAATAAGTAAAGATTAATGACGTTCTACTTTAATACAAGTTTACAAAAAAGGACTAACGTGGAGCGGCGCAAATTTAAAGTAATGCGGCGCAAAAGTAGCTTGAAGGAATTGGTACAAGCTTCAGCCGAATATACGTTGTTTGAAGAAAGACATATTTTTTCCCAATTAAATTAGTGTTCTTTTCATTCAGTTAATTAGTGTCTATCGGCGGCCGATATAGAAAAGATTTTTGTTGCCCAAAAAAGAACCATACGGGCTATCTATAATATGAAGCAACGTGAGTCCCTTCGCGAAAAGTTCCAAGAAATAGGCATACTGACTGTAGCTTCACAATATATATATATAGTAATATTCTATTTGTACGGAAAAATATAAGTACGTATAAAACAAAATTTGATGTATATCATAGACATACGAGAGGTCACAAACAGCTTGCGATACCTGCGTCGCGACTCAGCAGAGTTAGCAACTCATTTATTGGTGTATCGCGGATTATAGCAAAATAATTTTATTATTACTTTTGTATTATGGATCTCCGCAAAGTAACGCCTAATTCTATAAATTATTTGAAGATTATTTAGTTGATAAGAAAGCCTGGATTTGAAAATCCTTTCAGCTTCATACAAGACAGCGGTTTAATAATGTATAATTGAAAATATTTAAAAGATTGACCGCCGAGTTTCTTGCTGGTTCTTCTCGGTAAGAGCAACATTCCGAACCAGTTGTAGCTTCATTGATCATATTGATGCTTGACGATTCAAAAGTGCCTGAAATGGTTTATTTGAATAAAGATTATTTTGATTTGATTTGATTTGATTATCAAATTTTACGTGTAAATAATATTGCTTTTAATTATAAAATTACGTGTAAATAATATATTTTGGGGTAATTCAACAGAGATGGATACAGTTTTCAGAGCACAGAAGAAATGTGTCAGAGCTATTTTAAATTTACATTGGACTGATAGTTGTCAACTGCACTTTAAGCAACTAAAATTATTAACTTTCCCTTCATTATACATTTTTAAACAGCTGTCTATGTTCATACTAATCTCAACACATTTAAAAATTTGAATAATAAAAGATACCCACTTAGATTGCGAATTGTTCCTTCTAAAAATGCTCTTATGAATAAGAGTGCATTCTGCATGTCAGTTAATATATATAATAAAGTACCCAACGATATTAAAAAACATCAATTAATAGTTTTAAAAGTGCGCTAAAAATGTTATCAGTTACTAAATGTTACTACACAATCAATGATTTTCTCAATAATTAGACTAGATAATATAATTTAATATTTAATTTAAAATATAGATTAATTATAATTACTGCATAATATTGTACACCATATTGTAATGATAGAATACATTGGTTTAAATAATTACTTTTATAACATCTATAATTACTGTATTCACAATAAATATGATTTGATTTGATTTTGATTTAATTTGCTCTGCAGCAGTGGTCGGCTAAGTGCGGCTCCGAAGCCGCATGTGGCTCTTTAGCTCCTTAAGTGCGGCTCTGGCACTAATATCTACAGAAAGCGCAATTATATTTTCAAATAAAAAAAAAGTTTCTAAGAATAAATTACATCTTATTTTGATAAATTGAAAATCTTCTAGAAATCGAGAACAAGTATAATTTTTTGATCGATTGAATCGAGTTTAATTTCGACTAAAAAGTTTTATTTAGTGTACTATTTATTTAGGGTAATAACCGTTTACTAAACATGCAGATTTGGCTCCCAAATTTTTTTAATGATCATATTTGGCTCTTTGGCTAATAAGTTTGGCGACCACTGCTCTGCAGTGTTAAAATTCCTTTTTAAATAATAATGGAAAAACTTTCACTTGTCTTTTTTTTTTAACTCCATTATTTATTTATTTATTTATTTACTTTAACAAAATCCACAGCTCTTATATTAATTTACAAAATATTACTTAGTTTAACTTACAGCCAATTACGGATTTTAATTTTGCTAACAATATTATTTATTTATTTATTTATTTATTTATTTATTTATTTATTTATTTATTGGAACACCAACAAGAATGCACTTAGAGTAAACTTAAATATAAACAATATTGTATCCTGCTACAAGTACATCCTTACTTACAGGTGTACACAACATGCATACTTATGGTGCTATACGTGCTTTACAATTTTTACAAAAAATTTTTTTTTTTTTTTTTAATTAAATTAAATATAAAAGAAATACGAAGAACAAAGTCGGAAAGAGGCAATACTTAAGCTAAAAACATAAATCAACAAATTATCGATTCTCGGAGTAAACATCTAAAGGTTGCCAAATTGTTCCTATAGATATCTCCCTTAAATTCACCAGTGGATAGTGTGTTGTACTGCCGCTTCATTCTATTAATAGGACCGAAAAAACCTAGTTTAGTTCGGCTAAATGTAGGTTTGAAGAGTTTATGCATTTCATTTCTTGGTACTCTAGAAGGGATGTTAAAATTAATATTTTCCAGAAGTTGCGGACAGTCCAACACACCATTCACCAACTTAAACAAAAATACGACATCATTTACTTCTCTACGCTTTTTTAAAGACTGCATGTGAAAGTATTCTAGCTTCTTCTGATACCCAGAGATACGCCCTACTTTGTATCGGTAAATTAAGGATCGAACCAGACATTTCTGTACTTTTTCAAGTGTCGCGGCGTGGGACTCACAGTGGGGATTCCACACCACACTACAATACTCGAGGCGACTTCTAACTAATGCGTTGTACATAGTTATAGTAGTGCTAAATTGCCTAAACTCCTTGGAATTTCTCAAAACAAAACCCAATGTCTTCATTGCCTTGGAGGCTATTGATTCGTAGTGCGGTGTAAATCGCAATGCGCTGTCTAAATCAACTCCCAAGTCACGTACACAGTGTACTTTACGGAGCGGTGAATCACCCAATTTATAAATGACTTCGTCACATTCGTTCAAATTTAACTTTCGCGTAAATCTAATAAAACAACATTTATCGATATTTAACCTAATTAAATTACGATTACACCAATCCAACAATTTATTTAAGTCACTCTGAAGCAAGCTAGCATCTAACGATGTATTTACAATGCGGGATAATTTTAAGTCGTCTGCAAATAAATAAAAATTAGAATTTTCAAAGATGTTGGACACGTCATTTATAAAGACATTAAATAGAATAGGACCTAGATGGGATCCTTGCGGAACCCCAGATGTTATTATATACGGACTAGAAGCAAAACCATTGACAACAACGACTGCCGTGCGTTGATCTAAATATGAAGCAAACCAATTTAGCAAACCCCCAATTATTCCCATATTATTTAGCTTGTGTAATAATATTTTGTGGTCAACTTTATCGAAAGCTTTGCTGAAGTCCGTATATATCACATCAACCGAAGACTTAGCGTCTATGGCTGTGCACAGAGAATTAACAAATGTTACCAAGTTTGTGCACGTCGACCTGTCTCGCAAAAATCCATGTTGGTGTACCGATAATTGTTGTTTCAAGTGCCAGGACAGGGGTTTGCATACTAATTTTTCTAACAATTTACCCAGTACCGGTAGTATAGAAATAGGGCGATAATTTACTATTAGTTGCCGGTCACCAGATTTATATATAGGAACTATTTTAGCAGTTTTCCATTTTAATGGAAATATGCCCCGTTCTACAGAGTTACGAAAAATTATTTCCAATGGGTAAGATAATGATTCCGCGCAGCGAATGAAAAATAATGGAGGTATATTATCACTACCAGCTCCCTTACGACTATCAAGTTTTTTAAGAGCATCTAAAATCTGTGACTGAGTAATTTTAATAGGGTTCAAACAATGCAAGTACTCCACCCTATCTTTTCTATCTAAAGGTAGAATATTGCTAACTTTTGCAAGCGTAGACGAAAAATTGCTTGCGAATAATTCACAAATATCTTTACAATCAGTAGCAGAATAATTATTTAGTTTCATTTCAGGAGGATAAGAACTTTCATTCCGTCTTTTTAATTTCACGTAACTCCAGAATAGCTTTGGATTGTTACGAAGAGCATTCTCTAATCTAAAAATGTATCTGTTATAACAATCTATTTGGAGTTTCATGCATCTCTCTTTTAACATTTTAAAACTAACAAGATCCATTGGGTTATTATATTTTTTAAATCTAATTCTATATTTGTACTTTTCTTTCAGTATTCTGATTAGATCTTTTGTAAACCAAGGAGGATATTTAGTCGTCCGTGGAGTTATATAAGGAACATATTGCTTAATCAAATTATTAATAATATCATAAAAAACATCTGTCATTGAATCCACTGACGTAATCCCTTCGAACCTTTTATTCCAATCAATCTGTTTCAACTGATGGATTATCGAGTCATAATCAGCTTTAAAAAAATTAAGACGATGATTTAGTTTAGGTAATGTCATATGGCCCGCAAAAGCAGTTTGGAATTCTAGTGGTGGATGTAGAGGATCGATTATGCTCAAAACATTATTACTTTTAAAAACTTTTCTAATTTGTATACTACTAAGAATAAGATCCAAAATTTTTGATTGTATATTTACTACGCTATTAAATTGTGTTAAATTATGTAACTTTATAAAATCTAATAATTTAATACTGAGTAGTGAATTGTCATGTAAAAAGTAATCTTTTCCATTATCATCTGTATCATTCTCATACCATTTAATGCATCCCAAATTAAAGTCCCCAACAATGACGCTATACTTAACTTCATCTAAAGTACGATTTGATTTAGTTATAAAGTCATGTAAGATGTCCCTATGCATAGGGGGAAGTAGGTACACTGCACATAAATACAGCCTCTGTTTATTAATTCTATTATTTACGTCAATGCTAACCCATAAGTCTTCGCAATTACTCTCAAAGTTTTTATGACGCCGCGGATTTAATTTTTCATTAACTGCAATTAATACACCCCCGCCCCTTTTACTACTATGGAAGCCTGATGTGTTTCGATCTCGTCTAAAGACAATATAACGATCATCAAAGAGCTCGGCATCTAGAACGTTGTCGTTTAACCACGTTTCCGTTAGTATAACAACATCAAAATTATTGTGAGAAACATTCAAATATACATCTGATGCTTTTGTGTTCAAACCTCTGACATTTTGATAGTAAAAATTTAATGAATTATAAGCTATATAGGTAAACACTAAAATCAGACGTAATAAAATGATAACCCTAGTCATTTAACTTATTAAGCTTGTCCAGGTTATTGATGACAATACGATCAGAAGATTCAGTCTTTCTTATGAAAATATGACCTCCACGAACCCAAACAAATTTGTAGTTAAGCTGGTGAGCCTTAACTCTGGTTGCTGCATGCAATTGTTTATTTTCAGGCGACAAATGTTCTACGGCATATATAGGGATGATTCTGTCAGAAGAGTAACCAAGATGGCTTGCATTTAGCTTATCCCTGGGATTCGCTTTATTATACATTATACAGGCGGACAAAAATGAATCTCTAAGCCTCTGGTTGTTAAAACGTATTATTATAGACCGAGGTCTTGTAGATTTGGTATCCATTTTGGCAACTCGTGTGCAATAATTGATATCCTTTTCAGTGATGTTGCACTTGATCACTGAACTGAGATGCTTTACTAAAGCAAGCAAGTTCTCCGATTTGCTTTCTGGTACACACTGAAGCTCAACATTATTTGCGCGTGCTTGTTGCTGTATCTGGTTCATTTGCTGGACAACGGAATGTAGGGAACTCCTGAGATCGATGTTTTCTTTCATAAGTTTGTCTATTGCCCCTTTTCTCTCTATTATTTCCTTTTTTAGCTCCTCAAGTTCTGTATTAAAAAATGTTAGGGAATCCTTAAACTCCTTTACATCATTGCGTAACTCTCTTAGATAAGAATTAAATGAATGTGCCGGATCTGCAAACAAATCTTTCAAAGCTGCTTTTATTTCATCACGAATAATTCTGCGTATTGCGTCTATTGACATATTTCCATCCACGGTATCATCATGTCGATGCTTTGATCGAATGGTAATATTGTCACTAGTTGATAATCTATCACTTGTCGTTGGCGTCTTTCCACGACAAGTTGGACACTGCCACGAGATTCTTTGATTTTTTGAAAGCTTTTTATATGTCGTTTCCGTCAAGCCTATACATAGAAGATCAAATTTCATTTTACAAATAGAACATTTCATGTATGATGCATCTTTTAGTGACGATCTACATCCAGCGCAGAATTCCTCTCTTTCCATTATGGCAACAAATCGGCAAAGATTAATATACAATTAATGAAGATGGTATAAAATAAACGTAATTAAAAAAAAAAAAAAATCGAATTCACAAAAAAAATATGTATAATGTCTGGATTCGATCTCTTGCAATTTTAAGTTCAAAACCGCGTCCCGCTGAGCTACGCTCGATACACAGTGAGAGTTGAATTAACAGGTCGTAATGATTGCAGTTTGCTAATGGTAATGAGTCACCACAAACAAAGGACTGATAACTTGAATGAGTCGTGTTATTATTAAACTGATATATCACTAAGAACTTGCACTAAATTCCACTATTTCTTCGTTAATTATGCTCCATAATTTATGCACTTTTAATACACTGTAACACTGAAGGACTGTAAGTCGTCAAAGAATGAGTTTTAAGAACAAACTGATATTTAGCAAATTTAATTATACGAATAAATTAAGTAACACGTACGCACCGTCGCACGGCCGGTGGCGGAACTTATCAATATAATAAGGACACCAGAGAAGTGTGTGTGTGTAAATGTGTTGCATGTGTGGAGAAATGTGTGCGCATGGTTGAGTGCATGTTTATGCTATGCATGAACATGCTTCAATTTGTGTATATATATATTTTTACATAATTACATAGTTACATACATTAAAGTTTTACATATTCTGAATAGTATCCAGAATTCTTTTCTTAAAACATTCCTTTGAATTACTAAATATATCAACCTGGGTATAATTGAGATTATAGTTTCTTAGAAGTCGATATACTATCGAGTTTCCTGCATACATTGATTTAGTGGAAGGGACACAGAAAAGAGGTGTTTTGCGAGTTATGTGTTTAGGAGTGCGCAAGCGCACTATGTTGTTTACGAGATCAACGCAATCGAAATGGCCGTTGCATATCCGGTGGAGGAAAAGCAGATCTAACAGGGATCTTATATGAATATATTACATTTAAAATTATTTTGTTGAAATAAGCTTAAGCTGCTATAGCTATATATTTTGCTTTAGTCTGCTTAAGTCAACTTTTACTATATATTTTTACTTAATTAACAGTCTAGAACAAAGAACCTCTTGTAATATAAAGCAGTACTTGCCTTGTCTATATTACCAAAGATCCAACATTGAATTGAAGCATATCCAAATGATATTATTTTACTGTTATAGCTCCTCCGTGAAATACAGGCGATGTTGGATGCATCAGTACTCCTGATGCAGCAGTACTCCAACGTGGTGGCTAATTTGCCGTTGAATTGCGCCAATGTCGCAACGCAGACTGAAATCCAGTAAGATATAACAAATTTATTTATATACTTGTACTACAAAGTGTATTCTTATGAAGCCAAAAAGTTTATATATAACGATTATATTAGAGTTGCTTTCTATTTCTAACTATTCTTACATTTGCTTCACAGTTTATTTTCAGCAATTTAATATTTGTGCATAAATATATACTGAATTATTAAAAAAATTGGCGATGTATTCTTCTTCTTTGGCGGGCTATTTTCCGCACTTAATCGCGATGTATATTATAAACAAATAAATAAGTTTTGGGTATAAGGTTCTAGTATAATATTTCGCAATAAATTTTAGCATTATAGCAGTTTAAAGAAACTATCAAAAGTAGGTTGATACAAAAAGGCCTACTAATATACTGTTAAGGATTTCATAGATGATAAGAATGTGTAGACATCGCTATTTTTAGACCCTACAATATATTAAAGACTTAATGAACTAGTTATAAGAATTATTTTTAATAAAAGCAACTGCCAAGTATGCTGGCTCTTCTCGGTAGAGTTGACGATAAGTATTTCCTTTTTGATTTGAGTGTGTCGATTGTATAGCATTTTCTTTAGCCGTCTATGACTTTTGTCGTATTTTTAAAATTAGAGTAGAAATTTGCCTCGCAGCAGGACAGAGCCATCTCCAGAACCAACACCAGTGAAGGTGAACACTGAACCAGCTGTGGTTCCAACCACGTCCACTTATATACCAACTCCTGGCCCATCGACAAGCAGGGACGATTTAACGTATGATGAGTCCGCAGCTACACTAGATAACAACAGGTAACCTTTATTTAAAAGTTGTAATGAAATGACATTTTGAACATACAAGTTGTTATCGTAACTTAACTATGAGAGAGAGAGAGAGAGAGAGGCCTTCGGGCACTGTCCCCCGGTAACCACTGGATAACACACTCTACATTTAGCATTATATCATACAGCATGCATTATAGCATCTAATCCTCATATTATAGCAAAATAATTCATTATATTTTGTCTCATCACTTTTTTATAATAATCTGTTCTAGTCGAACTAGAATACAGTTCTAGTTTAAACTTTTACTTCGAATTGTTAGTTAAGTTTGATTTTGTTGTATGGTCACTGATTTGAGCTTTGAGCTAACAGTTTTAATTTAAATTGTTTGTATGATGGTGTGCTTTTATTTTTATTAAAATATAAAATAATTGTGGATAATATTTGCTTGACTTTGCAAGTGAATAGAGAAACATTGTCAACTATACAAACATGTTGCAGAGAAACGAGTGATGCCGACGCCGAAGAATTAAGAAGACGTCGATTACAGAAATTCAGTACAGAGAATGAATGAGTTAAAACGAACTGTTGTGTTCCATTTTCCTAATTTTCTAATATTTAATGTACAAAGTGTTTTGGTATGTGAATCTATTGTGTATTCTAATTAAAAACAAATGTATTTGTGTCCTTGTAAATATTTGGATATATACATAAATACGTTTAAAATATATTTCTTTCTCTTTTACGTATTATTGCTATTTAGGCAGCCAATAAAATACAATGTTCTGCTACATTCTATTTATTCGATATGAATATACAAGATTTTATTAACAGTTATAAAAAGCATTTATGTAACTATACACCTTAGGGTTGTAGTTTTCTAATATAGGCATGCCGTTTAGATATTGACTCGAGTCATATAGTTTTAAACCATTCCTGCAAAACCAAACATTCTTGATTCCTTCTGTTCCGTCTACATTTAGGGTATTCAACTCGAACACACCAAGATGAAAACGCTGACCGTCTGTTTGAATGCAATTTACATGTATAGGTTCAGGTAGGTCTTTTACATCTTCCTGTAATAAAACAATTTATTGTTAATACTTCATAGACATTAATTTATCTAGACATTAGACTACATAATTTATTTAACTCTATGTATAGAATGAAATGATATGAAATAAAAACTAAAGACAAGAAATAACATTCAACTACAGTTTTATTAATTAAACTAATTTGTACTTTTCATTACTTAATAAAAGTTGTGAGGTAAAGGTTTAAATATGATTTAAAATAACCCCATCTATTTTATAGACCAATTGGGATTTTTTTCATTTGATATTTACTATTTATCACTAGCTTTTCTATGAAGGAAAACAATGTGAATAAATATGCATATCTTAAGAGACTTTTACAGAGTGTGATCGACTTATCAGCATTGGAACAGTACCAAAGTCTAATGTAACAGGTCAAGTTAAAAATGCTTTTAACAAAATTTCACATCATACTGTTAAGTGCTGAAGATATCAATATTTTATATTCTTTCTCATAACATTCCCTAAATCCTTAATATTGGTAATTTACCCCATGCAGCTGTTTTGCATATGTTGAAGCTACAGCAAACACGTGAGTCAAAGATCTTCCTAATATTTGTTCGGGTGTGACTGGAGTCTCATATATATTGTTTACTTCTGTTCGGTTGAAATGTAGCCATGTGGTATGAGGATGCCTTTTAGTCACACTTGGACGTAGTGCTGAAAAACTTGATATTTTCAAATTTTTTTTACCAAATGTGTTGGGTATAAAAGTTTAAAACATAAGGGAAAAGAACTTATTGATTTAGGCTTGATGAGTCGGAGTTATTACTTAAGTCTAATGTTACAATAACTATGTAAATTAAAAAAAAAACAATAAATACTCACGATATTGACTATTTTCACTATAGAAATGCTTAGGTGATAAAGCAACTGTGCATTTTACAGGATTTAAATCAGGTATTTCTATAAATGGTACATCTGATTCATTCAATTCATACTTCAGTGGCTTAGTGCCAGTGACTAGTATGTCAGAGGATTCTTGGAACTGTATTAAATCACCATCCTTGTGGAACATATTTTTATACTCAACATCATTTACTACATATTTATTTTGGGTTACTTCAACATCATTACTTTTTTCTACTAGTTGCAACAATCTGTTTGTAAGTATTTGGCTGAAATAGAATATTTGACTTATATTAACAGAAGGCATAAGGGGCAGTAGTGGTGTAATATGATAGCATGACTCTATCATATTCTAAGGGTTTGCAAGATTTAAACTGATGGTTTTACGATTCCATTTAGTGAAGGGAAACACTGTGAGAAAACCTGCATATATGTCTTGAGAATTTCTGAGTTATGTTTAACATACTGATCAGAGCAGTATAGGGTACATTCAGCTCCAATACCTTTACTCCACAGACAGACAATTGCATCACTTATATATTATATACATTCAAGGTTACCTTTTAAAACAATAGTTATAAATAATTCTTAAATTAATCATATGGATATAGAGTTTTGGAAATTTTGTTTGATCAAGTATTAACAGATGGATCACAATCAATAGATTGTAGTATAAATATATACTTAAATTATCTAAAAATAAATAAAGGTTAGTACTTTCGCCTTCTGTCAGTTATACCCAGTATTCTTGGAAAATTATATGCAGGCCTATTAGGATCTTTAATTTTAGGTAGTTTCTTTTGTTCACAATCAAATACATTTGCACTTAAAATTGCTTTTTTAACTCCTTCATGAATAGTTTTAGGAGCTGACAACTCTGCCAGCTCTTCAATCTTCTGGGGCAGTTTATCCTCTGCTATTATTGTTTTTGTTAATACTTGGGCTTGTGAGATACCTTCTAGGAGAACATTCGTATTTTCAAGTGTTAAGCACGGTCTTTCTTTGTAATCTGGGTGTTTATTATCCAGAGGTAATTGCTGCTCATATGGTCCAACAATTTCAATTCTGCAACAAATCAGCTAAATTTACATATTTAGTTATTTAAAAGTTCTAAGAAAAACTGATAGTGAGAAATTTCATAAGTTAATAGTTTTTTTAAGAACAGGTGTAAATTAATATAAATTGCTAATCTGTCAAAAGTATTTTTATAAATCCCATATGCAATTAAGTTCGTTATTTTTTAGATATGATGTATTATATGAGGTATGATGATGTAGCACTTGTTGACTTGGGAACAGAATTTATATAGTCCCAATGTAGAAACTTCAAAGTCCTGATACTTAAAGCATAAGCATATAACTATTTACACTAGATCTGTGAAATATTTATTTACTGTAACTAGGTTACACATATATAATGAAAGTAACAAAAATTTAATGCTAGCAGTGTTACCTTTCCCTTGGTGGAGGTTTTCCTTTCACAAAATCCACGGCATCTTCGACGAGAATACCTTTTTTCTTTAAACTTTCTTCTACGCCTGTATCTATCGGCACGCGTTTACCCTGAACTAACCAATGCTTTTTAAACATAAATCCTATGTGTTGCCTATATAATATTTGTGATAGCTTCATCGTGATCTTATTATGTTAAATGATTAAACAATTTTGGACAAATTAATCGTTTTATACCATCGAAAATTTTTTTGAAAACCAATCTGAGATAGAAAGTAAACTTTGGTTTTTTGACATTCACTTTTTTATTAGTTTTGATAACAGCCTAGAATCAAGTCCTTTGAGTCCACTTTGACATGTCAATTGTATTTTTTTCTCATGTCAGTTGACGTACCCGACGACAAATAACTTTTAAGTAATACAAAAATAAATATTTTGTTTATTCATTTACATATTGATTACTTGCACAACATAACTAATTACCCAGGATAAACAATTTGCCTTTACTCGATTCGGTTTGGTTAGTGGTGACCTTCATAGAGACCTCGACCTCCCTACCATTACTCACCTCTACGTGTTTCGAAATCTTACTTCGAGAAATCTGAGGTACACCCGAACCCTCTTATTTCAGTTACTTCAATCTACATTCCAGTTAGGTTTGACCACCGAAAATATAGGCGACCAAAAAGCATCCTATATGACCCTGACGATCAAATAACGATCGCAAACACAAAAACACTTAATATACACACACAGCGTCTTCGCCGGCGAAGACGAGTTTTCTGACGTCGGTCGGTCGTGGCTTCTCGCCACCCTTCCGACGTCGCAATGCCTCATCAAAGTCATACCATCAGCCCTCCACTACGCGTCGCCCTAAGCCTTGGTCCGGCCTCACAGGAGGCACCCTTAGGACGACGTTCCCCGACGCTAGTAGAGCTTCTGCGCTCTACTCTCTGCATTCGCAACCTCGGTGATGCTTCTGCGCTTGCCCGTCCCGCCCGGTGACGCTGTAAAAGCCGTTAGGGCTAACAGCATACAGTCAGTTCGAAAAAAAAATGGTGAGTGGTGGGTACTTAGCCTGGATATGGCTCTAAGTCGCTTTTGCCCTTTTATGAATGGCCTTTGCTTTACTGAGATCGGTCAACTATTACTAACAGGTTAGCTTATATTATTGATTGTGAGATAACGGCTCTGTGTAATGTTGATTCAACGATTGTTGTGCCTATCGTTGTTTCGGTCAACGGTGTTATAAGAAAACCCTTGACCAATATTTTTGGAGGCTTTTGCTTGGATGTCGGGTGCTATACTATCGATTTTTAAATAGCCTTGCACTAAACATTGCAAAAAGACTCACTATCACTGCCGCAAGCGGCAATGTATGACGCATACGTACTGCTTGCTGATTTGCCGCATAGGCAATGAAGATTGTTCCTACAAAGGAAGTAACAAAGGATGAGAATTCTTGTAGAATCGTCGTTAAAATGTATACGTAGTGATTGTGAATTTTAACGGTTATTCCTTAGTTTAAGTAAATTGCTGATGATGAGAAATTAATCGAGAAAAACAACAAATAATTTCGTAAATATATATATTTAAATTTATATCTTCCATCAATACATACAACACTGATAGGATACACCAATTTGGCTGATAAACATAAAGATAACATTATTGAGAATTTTAATCTCTATAGACTATTTTCTGTTTTTACGTTAGCACAGGGAAGACATCATTGAAAAGAAAAATTAATTTACAATATCATTTTAGTGAAAAAACTTTAATAACAAGTTAATATTTTAAGCTTTTATGTTCATAGAACATATTTATCAGGTATATTTATATGGCGAATTTGTTTCACTAAAATAGAAATATTGGAAGTTAGATGGACTTAATAAGCAATAATGAACGGAGGGTTGAATGGAACGAATATGGACTTGTGGTGTTGATTGGGAATGAGAGAACGATATTTATTTTCAGCTTTCACTTAATTAATTGTATACCATTTTCAGGGCGGTAATCATGGCAATGACCTGCATAAAAATAATTTCTTCTGGCTCGAAACAACATGGACAGAATAGCATGAGTAAATCTTAGGCCCTTTAAATATTTTCGAAATAAGGCTTATTTTTCGGTTATCAAAAAAATAAAAAGAATCTGATAAAATTCCGTCTTATGCGTTACCCTTAAAGAACGTCCGTTTTATGCCTTATTTTTATGAATTAATCAATTATATTGATAAACTTAATAAGAAGTATAATATTGATGGAGGAGTAATACTTTACAAAATAAAACTTATCGAAATATCTTCGGTGTATGCTAGGAGCTATAAAAATTGAAAATAATACAACTAATTAATTTCATAACTAGTAAGACATACAATCCCTTACCACGAGATCAGCGACATGTTGACGTCACCCGATGTTGCTTTATTTTCTCCAGAATAAACAAAACACATTTTTCATTATTATTTTAAAAAACTTCTTTATGTTTTATATATCGTAGTGAAGTCCCTTTGGTGATTTTACATAGTATTTTTTTTACCAATTGGTGGGCATTTAGAGATTTTAATAATCTTTGGACTTACTGAATTAAATAGATTTTCTTGTCTGTCATCATTCTAACTATGCATTAATTTAACCGCATATTGCAACAATTTGCGAATCAAACATACAACACTTAATATCTACTATAATATAATACCTAATTATTTTTTTAAAGTAACAAAATTAACTTATATTTACAGTATTATTAAATTGATAGCAGAATTTTCACTATTTAATCTACGTATCGTATAGAATTTGTCAGTTTAGTTTACTATAGGAGTAATTAATATGAGTAGCCACATTTAATGAATGATTTAGGTATCGGAGTACAAGTATGCATTTTACGAATACTTGGTACATAAAAATAGTTCTGAGAGTATTTTATGAAATAATTAATTAATAATGTATTATCTGGGAATTTTGGACCCAAACAAGCTCAAAATGTGCCTACAACGAATACTTGTAGTCAAACATGATGTTAAAGACTATTTATTGACAAAATCACTATAATATTATCAACTTTGTGCCTTTATAATACTAACGATATGAGCAAGTACATACATTGCTCTTAGGTTTGCATGGATTGACATTGATATAAAATAAAAACACTCAAAATCGCAATATAAAAAAGTAAATAAATGCGTGTAACAATTTGTCTATAAATGTATTTGTCAAATATATAAACAAATATGTTTCAATATTATCTAGTAAATATTTTCGTAAAGGAATTATAATTATAAATAATAAAATAAAAAAAATTATAAATTACAATTTATAATTTTTTTTAAGTATCATGACATGACATAACATGAGGTTAGAATGTTTATAGTCTATGGGAACAAAGATAAGACAATTTGCGCTGCAGCTGATTTGGAATCCTGTTCTTATTTTAAATCAATGCCAGATCAATATTAATTTATAATAATAATACAAAATCAACAACAGTCTGTATGTGTTAAGGCACCGTTGGTTATTCTGATACTTAAAAATATGTTTAGTATGACCTATAATAGAACCATATTGTCGAAAACCTCATTAGTAAGTATATATATTCCACTGGTGGATGCGTATGAGATCAAATTCGACATTTTTATATGAAATTCTGTGTTAAAAATGGGAATATAGCAGCGCCATCTTTGTGAAGAATGATCTTTGATACTGGACTCTGGTAATCCTATGTTTTATATTTCGAATAACATTATGTTTTATACAATTAATGGTGTTATAAAATAATGGATTTAGTACGGATCTAATATGAGGTAAACAACTTTCAAAATGCTATAATTTAGGTGATAGGTTTTAGAATATGTTTCGTGGGAATTTTTTATTGAATATATGGTAAGTATGGTTGAAGTGGAATTGTAGGGGTCCATTTATTTACTAAATGAGTGTGGTGAGATGGTGTCGCGTAGAATCGGGATCAGTCGTCGTCTTTTTTCTCCATTTTAGGCTCGTACATAGCGTGCAGCTGCTCAGGTGAGATTCTAAAAAAATAGATATAACTATAGTTCCATTTTATCTTGTTCCTGTTTATAATAAGTTGGGGTTAATAATTCATTTCAAATTTTTTAATGTTTTTATATATATATATATATATCATATTTTTCTAACTTATAATATGTATACTAATATCATATATGCGAAAGTCTATCTTTGACCGTCACACTTTCACGCCTAATCCGGTGAACCAATATTGATGAAACTTGGCACAGTTAAAGCTAAAGTACCGGGGATTTTTAACAAATATGTTAAAAACGTAAACTAAAAATACTGTTTTTACTCTGGGAGCAGCAAAAGCACACTATATAATTGAACGTATTTAAAAAAAATTTTTTTTAACAATAACATACCCGGTAATCCATCCCCAAAGCAACTTCTTAATACTTGTGTCATGGATGACTGGTAAATATACTACTTATATAATTTTAAATACATACTTAAATATATAAATACTCAGACTTGAAGACCAAAAAAAATTTTGTTTAGTAAATTGTAGTCCTCGGCGGGAATCGAACCCGCGACCCGCAGACCCTCAAGTCAGGACCACTGCCATCTGCGCCAACGGGGCCAGTCAAATTAAATTTATGCGACCGAAGTCATGATTATCGCTTGTTTATATAATTTATAAACTCTATGGTTACCCGAGCAAACTCTGCAGGTCACAGACGAAGCGGTAGACGTAGCGTTTGCCGGCCGTCTTGTGAATTATATTTTTATCGTAGTAATAGCGCAATCCGCGTGACAACTTCTCATAGTTCATCTTCGGCTTGTTCTTGCGGATGCCCCAGCGTCTGGCCACCTGAGAACACCGTTAATCTGACATGTAAGTACAAAAATTGCGGACACTTTTGTAACAAAAATACGACATCACTACATAGTATAAAACAAAGTCGCTTTCTGTGTCTGTCCCTATTACCCTATGTAT
This sequence comes from Morpho deidamia, assembly GCA_947086505.1. Classification (NCBI taxonomy): domain Eukaryota; kingdom Metazoa; phylum Arthropoda; class Insecta; order Lepidoptera; family Nymphalidae; genus Morpho; species Morpho deidamia. The sequence goes on from CAMTZC010000003.1 coordinate 6,773,195, forward strand.
GCTTCAATCTTTAAAACTACGCAACAGATTTTGATGCGGTTTTTTGATAGATAGAGTGATTCAAGAGGAAGGTTTATATGTACAATAACAGTCAATATGGAGTAGAGAAATACTGTAATTTTTGAGGTTTCTAACGTGATGTCGTAAATAATTACATTTTTTTCCGCTTACATTGCAAACGCAGGCTGAACACTACAAGATTTATCAAAACAATGTATTAAAAATTTGTACACCTTAAATAGGTCTACAGAAAACTCCGCGAGGGTATATGTCTATCTCTTATGGATAACCCACAATAGCATTTTTTTGTCGTTTACTTTTTACGAAAAATAACGCCCTCTTTTCGAAGCAATTTTAAGCAATACAGCATCAATCCTTATCCAATTAAGTACCTTAAATACATTGTTGATTTAATATAGATCAATATGGCCGTTTACAGCATGTAATTTAAATGAATATTTTCGAAGATATTACAGATTTTGCGGCGCGTGCCTATAAATAGCGCATCGGAGGCCGCGCTTCGCCCTATAGCACTTATAGTTTAGCAGCGATTGGATTAATTGTAAAAATAAAATACATAGAGAAAAATGTTAAAAGGAACTAGGTAAAATGTATTACATGAATTAAGATATTCCAAAGATAGCAGGAAATCTTCATGATATAGGGAAAGAGGAATTGTTTTACTCCAAATTTAACGCGTGCGGCCCGCGGGCAGTAATGAATAAATCAAAACTACTGGATCTATTTCAATCATTTTTTTCACTGAGTGACAGCCTATACTTATATATTTTATACCCGTGCGAAGCAGGGGCGGGCCACTAGTGTAGAATAAATAGAATAACCATGCGATACAATCACATAAACATACAATAGCATAACGAATAAATTTAATAAATATATAGAACAGCTTGCGGAGAGGCTATGATTCTAGGCTTCAAAAACTGAATCCTATTTACAAATTTGCTTTACTAGCGAGAAGGTTAAATCAAAACAAAAATAATCAATTTTATCTTCTATTAGAAATCGTGCAAATTCAAATCTATGTAATGCTATTATTAAGTTGTACTATTCGTGTTAATATTCTATGTATGCACGATTCGTGAAACACATGCAATATCTTGCCAATATCCTAGCACTTCCCACATTAACTACCATAATCTATACAATTCAATCTCCCGGAATTCAAGCTCATTAGGAGATCGACTCCACGACAAAATCATACATTTTCTCTAAAATAGCATAATAACTGAAAAACTGAAATAAAATTTTCGAAAAGTCACTGGGTGCTTTCCTTCGATTCTCCAAACCCTGTGCGTAACGTTATATTCCATTACCACTAGGTGTTAATTTGAACATAAGTTTACAAATGTTCTATGATACCTACCTCATCAGGGTCGGTTAGTTTGAACTCCCAGCCGTCACCGGTCCATGATATGAAACCCTGGCAGCTTTTGTCGGTCAGCAGCTCCAGCAGGAACTGCCACAGCTGGATAGGGCCTGAGCCTGTGCAGATGGTACACACTTGCTTTACGATGTACGCGAAATTGTTGACATTCATATTTGAATGACTTTTACCTACGATAATAATTCTGATACTCTAGTTCTACTACTATACAAGACCCCTGGTCTTGTATAGTAGTAGAACTGCTGAATATCTATTATATTTAATATGCGAAGCAAAAATTTTGTATTGTAAAACTTTTTTAGCTTAGTTATATTTTTGTTTATATAGAGGAGTGCAGAATACTAATAAATAAATGTGCTGGAGTAAATAAGTAAATTTAAATATAAATATATGGGACACTTACACACACGGTCGTCCATCCTCAAAGTATCTTAATACTTGTGTTATGGGTGACGGACAACTGGCAAATATACTACATATATAATTTTAAATACATACTTAAATACACACACCCAGGCTGGAAGAACCAACAAATTGTTTATTGAAAATGTTGGCCCTCGGCGGGAATCGAACCTACAAACCGCGGAACTGAAGGCAGGGTTCACTACCCACTGCGCTAAAGGACCAGTCCATATTATAATTAAAAAATAAAAATTATTAATATACCTAATATAAATTAAATCAACAAATCTTTACGTACATTCCTTTGTATATGACACATATACCTAAGTATACCATAGAGTTATTATACTTAGAGTAGAGACGCTAGCCTAAAATGAGGGTGTATCTGTCCTTCTCTTTTTATTTATGAATAGATAAAGATGATAGTTTCTTCTACCCTACCATTATTTATAGTGACTGTCTTAAATTGTACTAAAACTACTTCATACGGGTCGTCTTGTTTTTTCGCTCGCCAATAGAGCTTTTAAAATAACTTATAATAAATATTGCCCTATCTGAAGAACAAAGTCACATTTCCTATGCTTATATAATATGGAAGATGTGACTTTGTTCTTCGGATAGGGCGTTAAGTTTATAGATATATAACCAGCATTATTGCAGTCATGCTTCCGCCTATTAAACAGTTTAAAAAAAGCTATTGAGCTCTACTAGATAGAGGGCGTGCACACGACAAACGAATAGCTTATAGCCAGTTTCATGCCCTAGTAGCTATTCTAATTGGAACTCTTATTTCGTCCACTCGTACATTCGCTCCACTGCACATACAAGACGTGGTCTGATGGGCAACACCCGATCAATGTGAGATTATGCTGGTATCTCACAAAAACCAGACAGACTTCCGGAAACATAATGGTCCAGTTACATTCTTTTTTTAGAATACACGAGCATTATATTTGTGATTAGTTATAACTTTAAACCGCTGGAACATGATGGTTATAGCGATCTTAGCTATATAATCGAACACGAAAGAAACTTTGAAAAGATTTGTAAATCTTTGAATCTTTGGGACCAGAGGTTCTTTTTTCAGTTTTCAGTTCCCGCCGGGATAAGGCCGTGTAAATAGCTCATCAATAAGTGTCCCGGATGGGCTCGAAACTATTCGGTCTAACCCTAATTAGACGTGGGTATAGCCGGTTTCTATACATAAACCAGACGTTCTTTTAGACAACACGCATCTAATTGGTCTATCTATTCGTGATAGTTACATTGAGATATATCATATAACAACGATATTTTTCCTTTACACTTATTCAATAAATAAGAAGCAATTTTCTCAAAAATCAGCTCTTTTATTTCTCTATCAACAACTTGTCACATTGAAGGCAATTTTTTTTTATATTATTGACTAAACTATTTGAAGGAGTTTGTATTTGAAACACTTTGTTAGAAACATTATCAACTGTACCATAAATATTTTTGTTCAATTAATATCAGGTAATGCACCAAACAAAAACAGGAACCGCTTTTAGGGAGCCTCTGCATTCAATCATACTAAAATTATAAATGTGTAAGTCTGACGGTCTGTCTTACTGTCTATTAATTTATCTGTCTGTTACGTTTTCACAACTAATCAGCTAAGCAACAATATTGATGAAATTTGGTATTATTTGAAAAAATCCGATTTCGGAAAATAAACCCGAAAAGAGCAAAAACCGATAAAGTGCATAATCGAGGGTATTTCAACACTAAGGTCGACGCAACTAAGACGGTAGTAGACGCAAGTAAGGTGGTAATTATGTGATCTATATCTAAGTATATAGAAATAGCTGTGATTCTTAATATTGCTAACGTACCAGTGAAGCAGGGCCCAGAGGCAGGGTAGGGCAGCTTGTCCTGTGGTAACAAGGCATGCTGCTCCCCAGGCCACTCGTTCCACTCCGCACATCCACCATACTCTGTCGCGTATGCTTCTCCATAAACCTCGCCCACCACACCGTACCTGCCGCCCGCCGCTGGAACGATTTATAATGAATATATGATATGAACAAGGTTATAAGTAGTAAAGTAAAAGTAAAATAATGACCCTTTACAATAAATAAATAATAAATATATGGGACATTTACACACACGGTCGTCCGTCCCCAAAGTAAGTAACTAAATACTTGTATTATGAGTGACGGACAACTGGTAAATATACTACATATATAATTGTAAATACATACTTAAATACAAATATACACCCAGAAACAACAAATTGTTTATAGAAAATGTTGACCTTCGGCGGGAATTGTACCCGCGCCCCGTGGAGCTGAAGGCAAGGTCAATACCCACTGCAGGGCATAGATCTCCTCTCTCTGTTTCTAGAGAGAAGGGTTGGAGCTGAGACCTACCCCGCTTCTCTAATACGGATTGGTAGGTTACACATACCGAATTGTCTAGAAATATGCAAGTTTCCTCACGATGTTTTCCTTCACTGAAAAGCGTGTGATAAATTGCAACTCGATTACACACATAGCTTTTAATAGAAAAACTTATCTATTGGTGCCTGCCCGGGGTTAGAACTCTTGACCAACTCGAAAGAGTCTCAAGGTCTTACCGCTGGGCTATCAGAGCACCAAGGATAACCTTGGTAACGATATATAATTTTAACGAAATATAATTTTAATGCGGCATCTTGTGACATCAAAAGCTAATGCTAACTAATAATATATTTTTTTCTCTTTACAACTTAGATCTTAGATAGACTTGTTAAGTCGTCGTTTGCTAATATTACTCGGATTCGTAAAACAATACGTGAACTAATATTTTGAGATACTGTATTGTTCTCAAAACTAAATGCATACCTAAATTGCCATGTAGTTATTATACTTATAGTAGCGGAGCCATAGCCAGGTCTGTGAGTGACAATGACATAATAAATAATGTGAGGGAAGATTATGCCCGTATACTTGATCTTTGCCTAATCACACATTAAGAAGAGAGCCGGATATATCACCCTTATTTGCTTTCTCTTTACTGTAATATGTCACATTTTAGGCTAGTTTCCCTTCTCTAAGTATAATAACTCTATGTCATTCTGTCAATATTATATGTTAAAATTCTTTTAAGTGATCTAATTATTCAATTTTGAAAATAATCGAATTTTAACTACGATATCGCAGTTACCATAAAGGAGCCAAAAACTGTGAAATATTATGTTTCTGGTACCTCAATGAGAAAACGTTTAATACAAAAAAGTGATATCTAAATGTAATAGTCTACAACAATGGTTTCCTTTATAATGTATATCAATCATAATTAATGTAATTATTCAGTGGCGAGCTAGACATATTCTTGATATCTATCTTTTAATTTTTTATTAAAGTAATACGAAATTTGATAATTCTAAATTTTTTTCCAATATAAGTGACCAACGCTTGTTACAAAAAAGAGCTAAAAGTGATGTACAATATTTTTAAATTACGACGTAATTAGATAAAACTTATATATTTATTCAATTTCGTCTATATTAGTGTTAATAATATTTATTTCTTAATATTATTATATTCAATATATTTAGTCTGATATGTAATGTTAGTACAATTTAGTAATTTATTCAACACTATATGGTAAAAGTATATGTATTTTTGATGTTTCAAGATTTTTTACACATTAAAAAAAGAAGAATTTGTTTCCATGAAAATTTCTTCTGATATTCTTGTGTGTTATTCAAATATTTTATGAGAAAAATGGGGGTAATATAACTATAACGTTGGCCACTTTATGAAATTACCATACGCAAAGATAGACTTATCGAGTCATAAAGACAGTGGCTTGTGCTAATGATCGCTTCTAATTCATATATCTGTTGATCTTTTAGAAGAGACAGTTTTATTATATTCAAAGAATAATATAAAGTACGCTTATATATTTGGAAATATACTCTGTAAGTACATATTTACATTATTATTTAATTTCCTAAAGATCGGGGTAGATTCTCAACAGTTTGTATAATTCCAGGTACTCACTTCTCGGGTAAGGTTTTGTGTATGTGTGGGGCTGGTATTTATGCTCGTGTGTGAGCAGCTGTTGCGTGTGTGCGTGCGCGTGGTGGTAGTAGTCATCGAGGTAGGGCTGCGAGGGCGCGGGGGGTGGGTACTCGGGCTGGTAGTACTCGTCGAGTGGCGAAGCCGCGGCAGGCGCGGGCGCTGGCGCAGGGGCCGCCGCGCCGCCGCTCGCTTCGGTGTAGTACGTGTTCGTCTCGCGAGGACCGCCAGTCGTGTAACCCCCTGAAAATAATGGAAAGAGAATCAAATGAAGTTCTCGATACCGCAAACCCTCAAGAGCAAATATGTACTTTAAATCGGATTTCAACGTAAGCCGTTCGACTATTGTTACAGAAAATCTAGTTAGCTTAACTGGAGACAAAGAGGATATTATGAATACTCAAAGCTATATTTTAAAATAAACTCATAAATTTAATGTAGACTTATTGAGAAACGAAGAGTCTATAAAATGTAAACAATCTTGAATGACAGATATCTAATAAGATTCATTGAACGATCTTTAAACAGACGACCTTAACACTAATGAGAATTAGAAAAAAATTTGATGCATAAGTTTCAAAGCAAACAAAGGACCTAAAAAATCAGGACGCTTATGGCACCAGGCGTGTGCAGACGCACGGCTCGGTGCGGGTACCGAGGCGCGACCGTCGCGGTTCACGGCGCGCCCTTTGTTCTGCGCGTGCGGACTGTCTCCCGCCCCGCGCGCCGCTGGGTGCTGTGCGTTGCCACATCGCTATTGTTTCAATTTCAAATTTTCACGAATTTTTTAATATTGTACACTAACAATAGACACACTGTAAAATTTAATAATTTATGTTCCTCAAATAATGGTCGGAGTGAATTTAAATATGTCAACTTTTTGCCATGGTATGTACAAATTATCATTCCCGTACTCTTATCCCACTCTAATTGGGGTCTGCACAATATATTTAAAAAAAAATCATCTTCCACTCTCTTCTATCATTCGTCAACTCTGGCGATACTTTTTCATACACATAATATCATACTTCACGCGATCCTTCCATCTTTTTTCGGCCTCCTTTAGTCATATGTTCTTTCACAGTCATATTGAAAACTCTTTTGATAACGTGATTTTCATCCCTCCCCATTTCCACGATTACCATTATCATGTAAAGATAATTGTAACAGTTAAAGTTAACTTTTTCATCAACTTGCTTATTTGGACGTAAATTATTGAACATTTCGGATGTCTCATTTAGAGACTTTTACGTAAGGTAAAGCTTTGTTTTGATTGTACCCAGTCAGAAATGTCAGAAATACTTGGAGCAATCTTATTATAATTAAAGTTTCGATGTGATCTCAATTTTGATTTAATATCGTGGGTCCCTTGACGTCATTCACTGATTGGTTCGACGATTATCTATAAGACATTTTGTCTTCTGTGTTCTTCTGTGTTTTTCGAGAGTTTATTTGACAACGTGCAACTGATTTATTGCTAAGAGATTACGGAAAACGACAGTAATAGTGTGTGTAAAAATTGCTGGTATCTCAAATGTGTAGGTATAAGACCGATAAGCAGACACTTGTGTACCGGGAGTTGTTGAGGAAAATATTTGCATTTTTATGAACATATATACTCGTGAGGGGTATCTATACATTATACAGTAACTACAATTTTATTTAAAAATTATTATTTAATTGTTATCTAAATTGGTAAAATTTAGCGAAAATTTAAAGTAACTCAGTGAACTTTTTACGAATATTTATTATTATTTTTTAATTCTAAAATACTATGACTTAATTTTTATCTTATGTAAATTAATAAAATTATTGGCCTCTAAAATTAAAGTCTACAATATTTGTGAATATAACTAAAAATAACTTTAGTTAAATAGATAAAAATGAAAATATTTATCTCTACGCGATTAAATAAGAAAAACCTAGTCACCAATATAATTCAATCTTACAGTTCATATGATGACAGTATATCAGTCGAACGATAGATTAGGTAAGTACAAAGATAGAGGTGAGAAAAAGCCTATTTATTGCTCTTACAAAATCTCTTATTAAAACCATATTGCTTTTACAAAACCATTACCAACATTTTTTGCTGTACATCAAAATTTATACTGACATTAGAGGTCAGCTCAATTTCGTGCTTATTGCGCGTGGTACACAATTTTTTCTCCTTACTCTGTAAAACATACAATTCAATTATACATACGACCCATTACAGCACTTATGACAACAGCCTTATGTACTAGATTCGTGTGCATTCGTATTACTATACCTAACCGTCGGTCATCGGTCACGCATGTCTAGCTGTATTTTTGGTTGTAATGCTTTGTGAACTATATTGCGCGCTTAATATTCAAAGTTACAAGCCTATTTATGTCCTACTGTAGGGCAACAACCTTTTATTAGGAAGTGTCCAGTATATATACCGTCACACCATTATTTGCTCTCATATTAAGTTGTTCAATACAATAGGAAGGTTAAGGTCGCTAACATTAGCATTGGCATTGTGGACATCGTATTGTATTTATGGAGCGAATACTTTAATTCTGAACAAACCTTCAAAACAATTGCGAATGAACGTGACGTTTTCAAAGTGATCTCTGCCATGTTAAACACTTAAAAAAATATATAATTCAAACAATTTTTAATAATCATACTGAGGTTTGCAACTAATATTTGCTTAAGCTATCGTCGTTAAACAGTCTCATGCCCCATGTTTAAGCAACTAAAGGCAAATTCTTTTAGTACGAAGCATTTATGTATGTATCCATACTTTTTATAAAACAAAGTTCTAAAAAGCTGTCTGTCTGTATGTAATTGATTTTCTCAAAATCTACTAAACGGATTTTTGTACGGTTTTCACCAAAAGATAATAATAATAATAAAAATTCTTTATTACTGTTACAAATTTTTACAAAAGCTATACATAAACAAAATAATTTACAGATTTTAGGGCTACATAGACAATCGTTGCACCGATAGCTAAACTAGAATCGTGAGATTCTGTGCTTCAGCTACCGGTCCTCTTATAGGATTGAAGGTTCATGCATGTAACATTTAACATCTCAAATTAGTTTCTTTTGGAACAAATATTAGTTGTCATTATTATTATTATTCGTAATTAAAATTTCGCAGATGACGCAAATTATAATTAACAGAGATTTTCACAATACTTACATTACATTATACATTTAATAAAGAATTATTGGAGTATATTTCTTATTTTATATACATTATATAAAAATTTATTTAAAATTACTATTAATTAAAATAGCTGGCATATATTATGATTATTTTAATTACATTAAAACAATTTATAATGCATTCCTTTAATTTTTTTATTTTTATTTTTATTTATTTTTTATTATATATTATGATTGTATGAACGTGTGTGCAAATTTGAATGAGTGTATGTTTGTGTATATGAATATGAGTGTGTGTAAGTTTGCGCAGTTATGTTATTATTGTTATCAGATTTTCCGTTTGTTCGTAATCAAGGTATTGAAGCCAATTTTTAATTTGTTTTTTGCAGTTATAGTTAGACAATAAGTATAATTTTGTTACTTTGCTAGCAATATTGTAAAGGTGTCCTCCAAGGAAACACATATGATTTTGGGCAAAGCTAGTTCTGAAACGAGAGATTTTGCATATTTTGTCTTGTCTTCTCTTTTCGATATAATTATCTTTAAATTTATTCGTGGTATGTTGTAACAAGGTAATATTGAAAATAAATAGTTGTCTCACAGTTAATACTTGGCATTGTAGATATAAATTATGAGTCGGGTAGTCAAAACGTCTTAAAGTTGCCACCTTCAAAATAAGTCTCTGAGCTCTTTCAAGTTGAAGCATGTGTGATTTGCATGATCCACCCCAAGCAGAAATGCAGTAAGTTATAATGGATTCACATAAAGCCTTGTATATTAATTTTATTGTCCTTGCATTTACTATATGTCTGATATTTCTGAAAATTGCTGTTAGTTTACGAACTCTTTGTGTGACTGCTTTTATATGAGGATGGAAGGACAAATGTTTGTCAATGATGACACCCAAATACTTGATTTCATAAGCTTTATCTAAAAATGGACAATTGCATTTTTTGTTTACAGTTACCAAACACAAAGGCGTATGCGCCACAATTTTAAAAGGGTCCATATTTACCATTAGGGGGCGACGGATTGAAAAAGTTATGTATTTAGATTTCAATACGTTTAATGTTAGTCTATTATCCAATAACCATGTGCTCACTTTATTTAATCCATCTTGCGCTGCAGCAAATGTATTAACCCAGTGTTTTTCTTTAAACAACATAACAGTATCATCAGCGTATGTTATAATTCTACCATTTTTAAGAGGTATATTGCAAAGGTCATTAATAAAAATCAAAAATAAAGTTGGTCCAAGAATGCTTCCTTGTGGAACACCTAAAGTAACGTTAACATCTTCGCTTACTGTATTACAAATTTTTACATACTGTTTCCTCCCGGTTAAGTAGTCACAAATAAGTTTGAGTTGTTTGCCACGTATACCAATCCTATTTAATTTTGAGATTAGTAGTTGTTTCGGGATCGTATCAAAGGCCTTTGCAATATCCAAAAAAATAGCAATAGGTTTATCCCTAGAATCAAGTGCTCTGACTATAAAGCTCGTAACTTCTTGGACAGCGTCAGAAGTAGACTTACCCCGCCTAAAACCAAACTGATTTCTAGAGATAATTTCATTCTTTTCGAAATAATTTATTAATCTGTTATTAATTATACGTTCTAATATTTTGGATAAGGCGGGTAAGATCGATATCGGGCGATAATTATTTAAATCTAGTTTACTACCACCTTTATGTATAGGAATGACCAAGGCCTTTTTGAAAATATTTGGAAAATAACCACTGTTTATGCTCAAATTGCAGACATATGTTAAAGGAGGGATAATGATTTCTTTGTATTGTTTAATAATGTTAGCTGAAATATTATCCCATCCAACCGAACAATTTAGTTTCAGCCAATCAATCTGGTTCCTAACTTCAGCTTCATCGGTTTCTAAGAGGACAAAAGAGTTTACGTTAGACACCTGTGACATGGATGTTATGGATGGTTCGTATGAAGAAAAATTTACTGCCAATTTTTCACCAACGCCTACAAAATATTCATTAACTTTTGTAACTGAGCCCTTTTCTGACGTCGATATTTGCAATAATTCAAGTGGCACTGAAGCTTTTTTTTTACGATTCGTCAAATCATTAACAAAGGACCATATCTTTTTTGTATTCCTACCAGTTTTAAGAAATTCTGATTTATCATAGGCTCGTTTGACCTTTGACAGTAAATTGTTGCAAAAATTTCTGTACCTTCTATATGTTTGTTTTAATATTTCGTTATTTGGATCTTTTTTTTGTTTTAGATGCATCTTGTCCCTGTTCCGTATACATCGTAGTAGGCCAGTAGTCATCCATGGTTTTAATATAGTGTTACGTTTAGAAGTGGTTTTTTGATACGAGTTTTTTTCAATAATATTTCTAATTGTCATGACTAAAAATTCTGCAGCTTGGTTACAGTCTTTAATTCGATAAATAGGAGAAAAATCAGCCTTGCATATATCTTTTGCTAAATTTTTATGGTTTATTTTCTGCTCTAAACTAGGAATTGGGGTTTTCTGTTTTTGGGCCAAAAGCAACATAACCGCATCATGATCTGTAACTGAGTTTTGGATTATAAAATTTGTAGCTTTCAATTTAGATTTAAGGCACACATGATCTAAGCATGAATCTAGCCTAGTCGGATGGGTATATGCAGGAAGGAGTCCATGCGAAGCTAAAAGATCCAGATAATTACCTGAATTTTTGTCTGTATTATTTTCAGCAATATTTATATTAATGTCCCCAACCACAATTATGTTAGGAAAATCTTTAAGTGTCGTCAATAAAGAGTCTAGACTAGAACAAAAACGGTCCGCTATTTTATTAAATGGCGGTCTGTATATAGAAATAATTGCAGTATCCCCACAAAATTTTGTTACAAGGCAATTTGCGTCACTTAATATTGTTTCATATGTAAAGCACTGTAAATGACATTTAGTGTATACTAGCACGCCATCATTTTGATTTAAGTTATTTACAGTATAGGAACTAGAATAACCGGTAATCACGGGAGGTACTGATATAACGGATAGCCAGCATTCCGTCAAGACCAAGATGTCTGGTTCTATTTTAATTCGGGTTAAAAGGACCTTTAAATTATCAAAGTTTTTATTAATGCTGCGTATATTATGTACGAATACTTTTAAAGTGGTAGTTGTGTTCGACGATAGTGACAAACAGTCCTCTGGAGAACACACATGTAATGCCGAAGAAACTTTATCTAATTCATTTATTACTTCATTTATGTCATTAACCATTTAAATTTTATAAGATGTGGGTATCTAAGCAAAGGTTTATTACAATAATAGAATATTATTAATATATTACACACAAATCTCAACCTTGTTAACATAAAGCAGTACGATATACAGTTCATTATTACTAGCTTAGTATTTTTATTTTTCATTTTGCAGGGTACTCGAACTTCAAATACAAAACAAGTTACAAATGAAACATGCGCGTAAAGAATGTGCACCTTTTGTATTTTAACAATATTAGATATGTTTAGCATAACAGTAAGTGAAAATTGAAGTTTAGAGAAAAATAACGAATATGTATGATTTGTATGTGTAATAAGCATGAAAGTATTAGGTATGAACTTGTGTCTAGTATCATATTGTGATATTACTAATAGTCATAGAGAGTACTGAATTCTTAGTTCCTGGAGTTGATTTTCGTTGCTTATTTGAATTGATTGAGATCCATCTTCTTTTCTCAAATATATTCTGCCATTGACTGTCCAGCAATACTTAAAAAATTTATTCTTGTTCATTTCTCTCGTTAGGAAAAAAAGTCTTTTTAATTTAGGCGTTAAGTGCTCAGTGATATAAATAGGTTTAGAAGGTCCAGAAATACCAATAGCAGCAGAACTTAATTTATTATTGGGATTAAGTGTATTAAATTTTTTAACAGCTTGAAGAAAATTGTTTCTACAAATTGGTGACGTAAATTCAACCAATATATTATTATTTTTCTGTGACTTCTTTGATAATCTGTGCACATTCCGAATTTCAGATGAATTTAGGTCATATTTTAAAACTGTAGACATAAATAAGACTTGGTCTGTTAAACCCTTTTGGGATTCTTTAGTATCGAACGGAATATTAGTGATTTCAATCTTATTTAGGGTATTTTGCCTACTAATTTCTTCAACTTTATTTTCTAATGAGCATAATTTTAAAGAATATTCGTTACATTCCTTCTCTAGGGTATTGATTTTATTATTTAAGCCATCATATTGTGACGCTAAAAATTCCAGAGTTTTTTCTATATCTGTGTTTGTGTTACGGATTTCTGTCACTTGCTGTTTGATTATATCCATATCTTTTTGAATTCGGGAGAACTTATCATCTTGATCGGATTTCCATTGTTGCAGCATGGACTTTATATCATTCTGAAACGTTTCTAAGTTATCACTTATACTATCATGTTTTCTCTTTGGCCGATTCGATGAAGAAGTCGTTGTTTCCATTTTTCGCTCACCTTTTCCATCATTTTCAGGACAAGAGAAACCAGTTGGTGGTGTTCGATGCATTTCATATATTTGTGGCAAAAGGGCGCACTCTTTTTAATCGTATCGTGAATACTTACGCTACTTTAATTCTATTCCTCAATTGGTTGGATGTAATTTATTCTATTTAGATAATACTCAAACCACTATGCATCTCTTTCTTACCTATTTTAAAGACTGCCGGGGACTTTGTAAAGTAAGCAAAGGATAGAAACTTTAACAGACTTCTCACTTCACTGCACTCCTAGTACTTATAACGCCGTGTTGAATATATTGACTTAATATATTTTTTTAAATGGTTGAAAAACGAAATTAGTTACAAACGAAAAAGACGTCTGACTATTGCGACAATCCATGAAAGATAGTGCAATACTTCCGAATGGTTTCGGTAAATAGTACATATCGGTAGTGTTAAACAGATCGCGCAGTTGTTAAAAAACTTGCTAGCTGGAAGCTTTAGTCGTGTGCGCTGCGTAAACCAGCAGAGATACGCTAAAGTAACGTACTAGAGAATTGTAGATCTATAAAAATACTACAAAAAGTCCGCGATAGCATGTCTCTATCTCTTATGTCTCTATCTACTCACAATAACTACTTTTATGTTTAAAATTTGAATTCTAGAAAAAAATGTGACACGCTGATTTTCACGCGGGCGAACCCGCTGGCAAGGCTAGTAATAAATATTAATCATAGGGAGATGCATTGGTCCATCCTATAAAATAGATAAAGATAGGCATCTAGGGGTCGAACTCAAAACAAATAAGTTAATAAGCTAAGAAAATTGTTCCCTAAGACTGTGGATTGTGGAGACTATTTATTACCCAAACAAAACATGTATATTTCAGAATATACACTATATGTATAAGTACAAAGATTGCCAGCCATAAATCGAATAAGCTCTAATGCAATATTGTGCTGGGCAAGAGCTAAAGAACGGCGGTAACATAATCACATAGTATCCCAATTTGTATATTTTCGTATTAAGAAGTCAACGCTTGCCACTCTTTCCTTATAGGGAAGGGTTTTGGCGATTACAAACACCAGCTTTTATATACCTAATATAAATAATAAGTATATGTAGTAGGTACATAAATTATAATAAGTTGCTAGTGTAAAAAATATATATATATTACTACTTTATATGTGAAAATTACAACTAAAATATCTATACGATTATAAATGTAACAAAATCTAAAATTAAACAGTATTTTTTAGACGTCACAACAAGAATAATGGTCGTTAAAAGAACAAAGGCGCCAAAACAAATCACCGCTCAGTGTCGTACGGACAAATAGAAGTATTTTAATGAAGTCATTGTGAGGCTCATTACAATTCCCTTCAGTCGTCACCGCTGTCGCTATAAATTGTACAAAACGTCGGAATCAAGTAAAAAGCTCCCGCGGGAGTGACCTTTCGACACATTCCGCGTCGTCTGTATTTCATTGCTCACTAGGCAGGCACGCTTATATAAATTTAATTAAATATCATATTTTCTCCACTTTTTGTATTTTAATTTATAAAACACAATTATAAATTCATATTTGAGTTTTTTGATTAAAATTTGTTTGATTGGAATCTTAAGCAAACTAATGTAATTGGATTAGTAAATCTAACGAGAAGTGAAATCGATCCTTTACAGATTTAATAAAAAGCACCTGGGTGACCGAGCTGTGCTCGGTATTTTTTTTAGAAACAGAAAATGTAATATGAAAAAAAGAGAGAGTGGAATTTGAGTACAGGTCCATACCTGGACTCAAATTCTTATTTTTCGGACTTGTCGATTTCACCACTGAGCTATTACAACTTTATAAATGTTAGTGTAATTAGTCTATGTTTTCCCCGTTTCTGTCTGCTACAAAACGAGAAATGTAGAGATGAATCTGGAATATTTCTCGTATGATACGTAATGTAAGTAGGTAGATGTAATAAGAATTTTCCACTGCTTCCATGAGCAAATTTAAATCGAACTCAAGGTCGTAACGAGTTTATTGATTCCACGATACAAATGATTGGAAGCGAACAAGATAAATGTGCGAGACAAATTCGGTGTGCGAGAGGAGGCGTGTAGAGGAGGCGCGGGGCGGGACCAATGAAGCGCGGCCACGCCTCGCGCTGGGTCGAAAGGTCGCCCGCTCACCGACCGATTGCGCAGCGTTAGCGCTTAATGTTGGTAACACTCAACTATACAAGGCGATGAACACGACTGTAAACACAAGAATAAACTTTTTTTTACTTTTCACTTATAAAAATAAGCCTATATACCGAACTGTGGACGACAGATTCAACTTTTTCATACATTCAAATTTCGAATTCCCATGACATATACATCTATGAACAATACAGGCCACGTTTTTAAACGATGACTTATCTTTTCCAGGTTTTAGTTCCTGAATAAGGCATCCGTCTACACGGTTGCCAACAATAGACAATTTTTGTTTTAGTTTTCAGTTAAGGAATAGAGGGACCGTAAATTGTCAATGTAACGAACCACTAACTTTAAAAGTTTTGTTATAAGACTAACGTAATACTAAGTATACGACTGAATTCTGAACTGAATTTTTCTCACTTTTCAGTTCAAAATAAGAAGAGCTTACCTGACTTTGAATGATTGATTAAAGTTTTTACACTTTTCAGTTTTTAAATTGAATACGATTATTATAAATTAATGAATGACATACATAAATTTTAATATACTTCAGCTTTAGAGTAAAATTATAATGAAAACACTTATTTTGATGATATGTCATAAACATTTATTTTGATCGACGTATATATATATGCCTTTGTAGATTTTATCGGTATGTATATTAAGAAAAAAGAAATGTACAATTTTAGGCGATACGGTGCCATTTGAGATTTGCAGAATTCAAATTCAAATTATTCTTGATTCAAGTTGGCTCTTACTACTTTATTTTTGAATTGTCAAATTACAATGAAGCTACGATGAAAGATGTCAATAACGTAGCTTGTCTTGGACTTACTCTCTAAATATATTATTATTTTCTCTCCTTTTAGTTCAGAAACTCTACTTTTCCAAAAACGTTCGTATATTCCATAATTTGTTAATATCTTTAGCATATGCAAGAGTAACTTTAGAGGTTTCGGCAGCTGCATGGCGACTTATTAAAACTTTTTTCGTAGTCTTTTTTGCCTTACGAAATTGGAGACCCGCGAAAATATTCATGCGACATTCTTTTTTTAAAGACGCACGCGCTTACCGCCATATGGTGCCTTAATGACAGCTCGGAGAGTATCATATTTTAATAAGGCATTTTTTTATTTATTTATATACATGAAGAATACAGAATATACAGAAATATTTTATACAGCATAAACGGCGGTCCTATATTGCTTCTTAGAGATTTCATCCAGACAACCTTTGGATTAGGAAAGATGTTGGATAAATGTAGATAAAGGTAAAGTAAATTTTATTTCTTAATTCAGTAACTTTGTAATATAAAATGATTGAAAAGATTCAACATATCGATACGCATTACACAGATTTTGATGTGCTGATTTCATTCTACCACATAATATGTTGTGATAACACAAAGAAGTAAACGAAAGATCTATCAATTTTTTTCGATTTAAATGCATTTTGTAACAACTTTAACTTGTAAGTTGTGAATATATGAGAACAAAGTATATTTGTTTTCAATTGGCTACATACTAAATAGTGAATTATTGTTATTGTTTGTAATATAAACTATATTAGAATTCTCCACGAATGAGCTGTTCGCGCCAATTCCAATTCGGGAGCGGAAGTTGAAATATGATTTTTTAAATTTAGAAGCAATGACTGCCGCAGGTGAGCGCCCGTTGACAGGCTCGTGTCATCCGAATGGCGTGCCTTTTTGACGTTTCGCTTTCGTTAATGAACGCAGTATATATTTTTTATGATGTGCTTTTGAGTATGACATACAGAATAAATATACATTAAATACAAAACAAAATTTTATGTTCTAAGATGAAGCCTTGAGTATGAAAGTAGATATAAAGGATTCGCAACACTGCTGTGTATTGTGATTTTTCAAGTGCAAAAGTTTACTAGAAATGTTAATACTTTCTGTTACTATCACTAAGTTTCATATATCTTTTCAAATTCTGGGTATTTTTAAACACCTTACGTTGATTTAAAAAAGTAAGTTACGTAATCACAAATTTCGAAATAACTTTTATTTTTTATTGAACTGGAATGGTTTTATAATACAATGATAATTATAGTGTAATGATTATCTTTTAGTTTTTATGTAATTATATGAATAGTAATAAAAAAATTGAGATATTAAGACTGATGAGGAATATAAAGAAAAGAGTACTATTGAAAACAGCTGCACGTATTTAGTTAGAAGTAATTTGTGTCAACTGACAAGTCCGTTGCATAGGGAATAGCATTGAAACATTATAAATATGAAAAATAAACGTGGGAAAGTGACATCTACATAAAAAATCGGAGGAAATTGCTGTCAGCGCATGGATTTTAAATCAAACACAAAATTGAAGCATGGTTCGGCAGGAAGTGTTAAATATATTAATGTCCAGTCGACGCCCGTTTTGTCACGTGTACGTCCTCTATCATCTGTTATTATTTGATTTATGAAATATTAATATCTAAGTAATTCGCTGCTAATAGTAAATATGATCTATTACATAGATATACTATATACTTTTTAATCACACATATAGCGTGATAGTGATAGATGGCGTATTAGCAACTCGCGCGTTTACACTAAGCCCTAATTTGTATTAAATCACAATTCAGAATATATTCATGTAATTTAAGAAAGGAATGGATAAAAGAAACCATCGGTCTCATAATTGCGTGATGTATGGTAAATAATGAAACACGTTATAACAACCCCATCTATCAATTCTTACGTCATTCATATTGATGTTGAACAATTTGAAAGAATATCAGCTTCTAAATAATTTATAGAATTAGGCGTTACTTTGCGGAGATCCATAATACAAAAGTAATAATAAAATTATTTTGCTATAATCCGCGATACAGTAAATAGAAAATATATATAGTGTTTAATGTATAGTGGATTATCAGTATTTTCATACCCGATACGTGCAGGATTCGTAAAAGCACATGCACAAACCTCCACCACTTCCACCAAAATACACAAGCACTACACAGTTTCACTATCACAAACTCAACAATCGTTTCGCCCCGCAACCGAGGCATCATCAGGAGATAGACTCCACGACAAAATCGCAAAGCTTTGTGATTGTTGAGTTTGTGATAGTGAAACTGTGTAGTGCTTGTGTATTTTGGTGGAAGTGGTGGAGGTTTGTGCATGTGCTTTTACGAATCCTGCACGTATCGGGTATGAAAATACTGATAATCCACTATACATTAAACACTATATATATTTTCTATTTACTGTATCGCGGATTATAGCAAAATAATTTTATTATTACTTTTGTAATATCAGCTTCTGTCATAGCTATGACCCTATTGACGCTCGATAAGTAGGCATTGGACGCGTGCTCCTAACGGCTTGCAATATTAAATTTTATAACGGCGTATGACTACAACTTGGTTTAAAAATAAAGAGTCTTAGTCAGTTTTCCTGGACGCGACTAAACGAAATTAACTAAACCAGATACAATATTTATGACCGATAAAACGTATGGCATGCATGTATGAACACATGTTACCGAATATTATATTTTATTTATCAATACTATTATTATAAAGAAAAGTCCCCAAGAGCTGTCTGCCTGTGATCGATTTTCTCAAAATTTTTCGACGGTTTTTATTAAAAGGTTCTGCAATTATTCCGAAAGGTTTAGGTTGATAGTACATCACGGTTTATAAAAAAAATGTGTTATAGAAGTCGCGCAATTGTAAAAAATCTCGCCTGCCGGTAACTTTAGTCGCGTGCGTCGCGTAAATGAATTGAGATACACCAAAGTAATGCACTAGAGAATACACTGATCCACGCGGGCGAAGCCGCAGGCACAACTAGTAATATATGGAAATGAATGTTTGTCTGTATGTCTTTCATAGACTCCCAAACGACTAAACCATATTTTAATGAAATTTTCACACAATCATTAAAATGTCCTTTGGATGATTCTGTAAAGTTAGGTGGCGATCGGAGCATGTTTTAACTGTTGAGTTCTGTGTCGAGGTTAATTCGAAATAAGACTGTGCCACAGCAACGCGTTGCCGATCAGTTGATTTTAGGTAAAAGCATGTATTTGTACGCGGTTATGTTGTAATAATGATTAATCACACCATTCGATGGATCTGAAAATCCTTTCAGCTTTATACAGGACCACGGTTTAAAAATGTCAATTGAAACTTCAAAAGATAGACCGCCGAGTTTCTTGCTGGTTCTTTTCGGTAAGAATTAGGTACATTTCGAACAGCAAAGCAGTTGCTTTATTAAATCTTATTGATCCTCGATGCTTCAAAAGTGCTTGCAAAAGCTTACTTGAATAAAGATTATTTTGATTTCGATTTCGATAGACTAGGCTCTTAGGCGTATGAACGTATAGAGTCTATACTATAGAATCATGGTGGCAGTAAGTTGACGTGTTAACCAGAAATGCGGACTTTTGAATTCTGTCAAGGTCAGAAAAGTGTCTATATATCGGGGGCATGTATTTAGGCACGAGAGATATGACAACTTCTGAAATGAAAAATGTAATGTAAAAGTAGCAGGAAGAAGAGATGTCGGTCGCAGGAAGACATCCTGGCTTCGTAGGTATTCTGGGATTGCTCAGCAATCGCGAGTGCTGCCAAGATTTTTCACCTCGCGAAAAATAAACAGAAATATACGTTGCTGACTGCCAATCTTCAATGATCGGAGAGGCACTCCAAGAAGAAGAACAAGGCTCTTGTAGGGTTTTACTCACTCTCGCCCACTAACCTTACAGTATGCTTGATGTTGTCATATGCAAATGACACCTATATACGATGCTATCAAAAGTAAAAAGCCATCCCGTGTATACTTTGTAAGCTCATCGAACAAAAAGTTAGAGGTTCTCTTTAAGTTTGCTAGTAAGTAGTAAGTAAACAGTACCCGCAATTTCAGGTCTTTTGAAAAGTTTGCACACCTATGTCCCATTATATTACAGTAGTAGAATTACTCCAATTATTTATATGAACTTTGTGATGCTTTTACTAAGCTCTGAACCAGTGGAATTAGATTTCTAGACTTACAATAAAAGTTTTGTTTCATCAGTACATAATACTATTGTGCAGAAATTCAATTGTGATTCACGGAATTTAAGACAGAGTTACTCCCACTTGCGCCCACGGGCCAGCCATAGTAAATGTAAAAACTACCGAGAATTAGTTTTGAATAAAATATATCAGGATACGATAATATCCGGTAAAACATTTTCTTAGGTCGTATTCATAAACAAACGTCTCGGCAGATGTTAATTCAGATTTAACACAATAAAAACAAGTCGGAGATATAGCTCGATCGATAAATTTCATTGGAGACATTTGTATGTATGTTGTTTATTTGCCGGATTGTAAATATTTTTATTTGTTTGATAGTTTAGATTAAAAACGCATTTAATTTATAGAATACCAGCAGATGCAGTCCGCTTCGATGGGCTCAATTTAAAAATATCAGTAGTAAAAAGACTGCTACTGACAGTTAAAAAAATGCTCCGATCGCCACCAAACTTTACAGGATCATCTGCTGGGTCAGTCTAAAGATTGTCTGAAAATTTTATTCAAATGAGACGAGCCGTCTCAGAGAAATTAAAGTAAAAATGCTATCGGCGTAAACGACCTGGTCACCTGTCATATTGAAGATATTGAAGGGTATGTTAAGATCTCTGGTAGGTTTGAACAGGTCACTGTTGTGGATTCTATAGACCTTATATCCGAAGAATTGAGAATGGTGATTGAAATGGAATGGCGTATGGAATTTGGAAATAGTGATACACTGATATAACTTTAGGATAATAAACAGAGATGATTTGCATTTGATAAGTATTGCCATGATAAATCTCCTTATCCCACTTTAAGTGGAGTCGGTCTATCATCGATGAACTTTGGCGATACTCCTTTTATATGCATGACATTGACACATTCCAAACATCTCTTTTTAGGCTTAACTCTAGTTACATATCCGTTCATATTTTACTCTCGTTTGCTCACATAATTTTCATCCCCCCTCATTATATACAATCTTAATCTAGATTAGATGAGTATTGCCATATTATAGATTAAACATAAGAGAAGCGGTATTATATGTACAAATATTGTAAAAATATTTATTATTAATATGACTCAAGTTGCAAATCCGAATACCATGATGGGGTGACTCTTATGCCATCTAGTTGTAAACCTTATTGGATATTTGAAAATATAATTCTTTAATGAAACGTAATTTCCCTTGAAATATAGTTGACATTGCATGTCAACTCATCTGTCTGATAATATAGTCTTTACAATAAGACAAAGATAGAGAAAATACGATATCTACGAAGGTTCCGGCAATTAAACTTGGAAATCCAATCGTAGATTGATAAAAGCTCGACGGAACTAGGTGTTTGCAGGCTATTACATTGTCTAGACTGTCAATTACAAATCGCGAGAAGAACTAGAGTGGGCGTATAAAATAATTCGTTAATTCACTGATTTATTTCATATTAGCCTTTTGTAGTAATACATTTTCTTTGCCAAATATTTCACAATATTATCGCTTTGCACGATAAAAATATAATTGTATAGAAGACTTTATCTTAAAGATTTTCTTCCGAATCAGTTGCAGGGATTACAATCCGTTAATAATGTCCTAATATATTTATGTAGTATATTATTATAGTAATATTAATAGTATTAAAATATGACAAGTAAATTTAAGTTATTCTGTATATATAAAATAAGAAGAGCAATGATGAGCTCTGCTCTTCATTATAAAGCATCACCGTCGGCATTTTAAATAATAATAATAAAAAAGATACATTCGTATACAGTTTTAATTAGGATTCCAATGTCATAGAGTACAATACACTGTTTTAAGCTCTATGGTCGATCTGAGAGCATTAGTTGGTGGCAGGTGCGCGACCACCTGCGCACGTGTCGGCGGTCGTTACAAAAACGCATATGGGGGGCGCGACCTGTTACACTGTAAACACTGGCCGTCATACCCATGGCCGACATACGGGAAGCCATTAAAGTCATTGTTATAAGTTTAATCGCTTAAAGGCGACTTTTAAACGGTCAAAAATAGGATAGGATTATACCGAATTATCAAAGATAACACCCTATAAATGTCTTTTAACATTTATTAGCTGTTTATTTAATAAAACATGTATACATATTATATATATGATGTGTATATCTACTATATATGATGTTGAGTCTAAAGTCACTTAAATCATATTACATTCAAGTATTATTAAATAAATATATGAGACAATTAAAACACGGTACAAAGTTAGAAGGTAAGTTAATACTTATATACACACAGACTCGAAGAACCAATAAATTGTTTTTATGAAATATTAGTCCTCAACGGGGATTCAAACCCGCGGCCCGGGAACCTGAAGGCAGAGTCAACACCACCTACGTCAACGGGCGAGTTAAATATATAAGTTGATATGATTTACTAGAAAACGGAAATTGCCTTAAATACTGCAAATATGTTTTTAATCACCACCAAAAAATGTATTCAAATCCGAAATTATGTGAAATGAAATGATGTCAAAGGGATAAGGTTTTAGTAAGCTGTTCAGCATGGACTTCTCTGAATACAATATCCTATCCTTTTAGTCCTAATGATTGAAAAGCTGCTTACAACTGGTTAATAAAGGGTAAAACGGCTTTATAATATAATCGTCATGATAATTGAAAAGGGTGACATATTTACGATGAAATTTACGTAATTACTAAATACAATGAAGAACCTAGGATTTGAATTCAACATATTTTATTCAAAATAAATTGGTGTTGTGGATTTTTCGTAGAGAGTAAAATCTATACAAATAAACCACTAGTAGAAACACTACGTATTTTCCTATAAATTCAAATCAATATGTAATATTAAAGTAATAACGGCCTGTTACTAATCACTGATGGACAACTGTGCTCAAATGCGCATTTGCAGGTTATATATTATTATTATATTCCATCAACATAAATAACAACCATATGATGTTTTACTTCGCCTTAAAGCACATCAGAGATAATTACGATGAAATAAGTTATTATATAGAACTCATAAGCAGAATTTTCGTCAAGGATTACATAGTCTATAAATATTTGGCTAATCACGGCTTTAAATCATGGTTGAGTTGAGGTAAATTATTTACGTCACTCTAAGTTCTTACTCTAACTCTAATCTCTCTTAGTCAACTCTTACAGTGTTTTCAAGTTATCAAAGAAGTTCAAGTTCGGCTATAGTGTATATACATACACCTAAGTGGATAACAGGATACGGTGGCGCGACACTTCGGAAGGAAACGGTGCGGACACATCAATGGGCATACGTGACGTCTACGCGGGTTCACCGTCGAATAAACGCTTATATGATTATATTGGCGACAGGTTTGTCTGTATTAAATAAAGCCTTTTTCTTTTCGTTCTTTTTCTCTTTTGTTCTATAAAGGAAAATGGGTAAAATAACATTTTCAATCAACATCGAGACAATGAAGGAATGAGGATTATTCGCGTCAATAAAAACGTTATAAAACGTTTGGACATATTTTACTTCTGATATATGTTTACTTAATTATATTACATGATCGTTAAATTAGTATAAATGATCATACTTAATATATATATCAATTTTAATTAAATAAATTTTATTTCACCTCTACAAATTGTACTTAAAATCATATCGTTAATATTTTCCTGTAGTGTTCAATCAATCTGCTTAAATGTATTTTTGAAATAGTTCGTTCATGGATCATAGACCCGACGTTTTATAATACGCTATTGTTCTTAAAGTACATCTACGAACATTTTTTTTATTTTTAAAGGTAGCTAACCTTAGCCACTTGGATCGCTTGAATCAAACGGTTCGAGGTTAAATAATTATTGAAATAATGGTATGATTATTGAAATGATGAATGATGAATGAGATGATAATGAATATCTAATGAATACGTAGCGATATATAAAAATATAGAAACTCTGTAATAAATCAATTCTCAAAGTATATGTAATGTGTATCAATTAGATATATAAATTAATCTGTTTGTATTTAGTTCTAAGATATAGCATCTATTATAGAACGTTACAGCGGAAGGCGATTTTCAAGACGGCGCGGGCGCAGCGCCGGAAGTGGCCATGTTGTATGAATGAACGCGTGACGTCACCTTGACGTGGCCTGGTGTTACGATATCCGGGTTCAGCGTTGTCTGTCATTTGCTTCAGACATCAGCGGTAAAGGAATGCCGTAAAAAGATAAACACATAGAAAATATATGAAGAAAATGATATGAAGACCAAAATACTTTGATGTGGAATTGACATAACACATATAAACTAAGAAATTCTAGGCATATGCAAGTTTTCCAAGGATTGTTTTCTTAGACAGTAAAGTGCAGTTTGAATTACTGTTTAAGCACATAAATTCCTTTAAGCTTACTGAGCTTACTTGTTGGTTATCACATTAAGTTACTCCGATTTCTCTTCTTGCTTTAAATGGCTCTTCTTGCTTTAAATTCTTCAAAATAAAATTATGAATCTTGGATGTAGATATAGATTTGTTTGGTTTTTGAGATCACTTTTTAAAGTGCGCTAGATTAGGGGTCGGCAACCTTCTAAGACTAATGAGCCATAAGTGCCAATTTAAAAGAAATCTAAATTGTTAAAAAAGTCAATGATTTTGTTGTTTGATACAGTAATTATATGATATACATGATTTCTGATTTATAATATATTATTTAAAAAATATATTCATCCCTGCGAAAATATAAACATATTTTTATCACAAATCATATTCTAGCATTGGTGTAAAATTTTTATTATTGTTTTTTGATTACGGAACTGGAGAGACAGTAATTTACATCAAAAGCGCTGCGTCAGCTCGCGAGCCTCAGGTTGCCGATCCGTGCGCTAGAGTGATGCTCGCGTGTCTTTTTGGATCAAAATATATCTCATAGAGAGTATTGTTTTTGGTAATGCTAGTTTACTTCACTTGCTCGTTATTGCCTAGCCCAAGTGGTATTGTGATATATTAAAATTCATTGTCAACATTTTCAACCTTATCAATAATTATATTTATTCTTCACCGTTAATAAATGTAGGTATGTCAACGTCGAGGTCAGAGTCATTTGTTATTCGCAGGTCACCTCAACAGGTGCGTTAGACAGGTGTTTCTAACGCCCGACCATTACTAATAATACCGGATAGTCTCATATAAGTCGCATTTCGCGCAAATAATGACTTCGATTGGGGCCGTTTTATGCGGGAGAGTGCATCGGACTTTTAATAAGTTATGTGCAGTAATCATGTTACCTCCATAATAAAGTACCCATTGTATAAGACTTCGAACTATGTTGTTTAAATAAAGTGATAATCACCTAATAACAATTGTTAAGTCATTTCTAAGAGATTGCAAATGTAAGAAAGTTAATTTGTTACATATAGATTTAAATAAACCTTACCACAATATATAACGGAAACCTTCTAGTGGAACACTAATTAAATCAAACTCGACGATAACAAAACACTGATTAAAGCCAAAAAAAATATCAGGCCTTAGAATAGTAATAAGAAAAAGGAAAAGAGAAAAAGGAAAATCGAAAAGCATATGAAAAGCCTAGCTTCTGCGTCTTTCGTCTTACGAAAGCGCTCTTGGAGGCATTGAATAATTTTATTTATACGTAGTTACCCTACATTTGCTCATTATAACATTAAAGCACCATCATGTAAGTTAATTAATACGTTTACCCAATACACAACTCAAACAAATAACATATTACAACAAAATAAGGTGCACATATTTAATTCAATAGTGCTTATAAAATTCTATTTTTATAATTCATTTACTTTATTTATAACATCAAAATATTTATATCTAGTAACAAAATGAGTCATCTGCTTTCATAATATAAATATTTGTGGATAGGTGATTTATGTGTCAACTTATATACGAATAAGCAAATGAAGAAGATTACATAAAAACTAGGTATTAAAAAAAATATGATTCAATGATTCGTATTTCTTTGAACATGGCGATATATTTGGTTTCTTACATTGATAGGTAACGGATTATGAAGTTTCGATTCGGCATTACGATCACGTCATGTTGATTATCGAATAAGATTTGCGACCAGCTGTAAAAGGAAGGAACCTATTACTGAAAGGTGAGCGACCTGCACCGTTATTATTCTTTAGTGCTCCTGTTTGACTTGTGAGCCATCGGTAATAGTTTACAACGATTAAATGTGATGCCGCATGAATATTCATTGTGCGATACGCGTCGCACATTTTTAATTTAATTTGCACGATTAAATTTGTTTTTAAAATTTGATTATATCTAATAAAATAGTTTACCGACTGATTTATTTATGAGAAACTTTTCAAGATTTTGAAATAGTATATATTTTTAAATTAGTAATCAACACTTTTTTATTATTCAAAAGATTATACTCGTAACACGTTAACGCTTAATGCCACTTTTTCTATTGAAGAGTAATAAAATACGGAATGAAGCGTTCATATTATATTCACGTAATCTGTGTATGCAAATGTAAGCTGTGTGACAATACTGCGAAGCTTTTTTATGCGCGTCACGCGGCGGAAGTGCGGCGAGGTGCGCCCGCGCTGCCGGATCCAACATGGCGGCGAAAGTGCTTCCGGCCTCACTGAAGAGTTCTGAATGAAGCTCGCTCGCGTTAGCGTAGATATCAAATTATCATTCATTTGCATATTTTGATTTTGTATATCAAAGCTTTCATGTCTAATAACAAAAATATGTTTATGTGACACTGAACGTAGTCGAGGTAACTTTTTTAAATTACACTATGAATTTGAAAATATGAATGTCTGTATGATTACGACACGTCATTAACAGAATACTTTTAACAAGGACCAAGAGTTTCTTTATTGGGTCAATCAATTTTTATAGCAATTATGAGATATATATGTAGATAAAAATCCATTGATAATTAGTTAAAGGCTACATTCACGTAGTTTTTTTTTCTCGTAAAGTCAATCGTAATACATAATATAGAGCAACGATTTGGTAAATGTTAAAACAATCTGTATCTATAGAACTTGATGATATTTGTAGTTTTGGAGAACTTTTATTAAACAAGCTTAAAAGTTCCATTTAAAAAGATATATTTTTATTATGTATAAATTGAATGCAGCCTATGGTTACGATTATCGTTTAATTTAACACATACGCCACATATGTTGCATATATAAAACATGTAAGTTTATTCTTCAGATGGGGCGATATACCCATTAAGGATATGAATACGAATATTGAAATATAATTAATATGTATTGTAAAATTTTACATTTAATTTTTATTTATTAAAACGCTTTATGTATTTCTTGGAATATTAGTAATTAGTCGTTACTATTAATGATTAAACGCTCCTTTTTATCCTTATTTATCCAAAGTAATAAACCATAAACAAACGATACATATAAGCAATGTATTTAAAGAGTAACACTATAAATCGGATATTCCTCAAGTAAGCAATATAACTAACCTGCAGGTAGCACGTAAGACGGCTCAGCACACATGCTATCCACGGATGGGTCGTATGCGAGTCTGTTCTGGTCACCATACTGCAATTTGTTGGTATTTCCTGTTGGTTCGTAGCCTAACCTGGCGACACTGAGAGTTTGTTCGCAATTTAACCTATTGTCCGTTTGTTCTTCGTAGGGTTTTTTCACACTGTAGTCCGTAAAATTGAGTTTAGTAAGAGTGGACATGGGGTGTAAAGGCGCTGCGCACGGAGGCCCGGCGGCTTCGCGCGGTTCTACTAGCAGCATGGCGGCTTGGCACCGCCGTATAACACTACACTTTAACAATTCATATCACTCAAAAGTTGTGAAAAATTAAACTTTCATGAGTATAAATTTCCAATTTTTGTCATAAAGTAAAAAGCAAATCTGTACGTACGTAATTCGATTCTAAGAAACTATTTGTTATTTAATTAATAACTATACACAAAATTATTTCTACGATTCAAGTTTCGGAACATTAGTATTACGATACTACTCGTTAATACCGAACTGAACCTACAGCACCGCTCAATTCCGAGTCTAATCGCTGACTGAGCTTTCGTGCACTTTCGGCCTCGGGCGATTCGAGAGAGGGCGGCCGTGGAAAATGTACCGAGCGTTTACGACACCGGCCGAGTCCTGCCGAGGACTGCCGAGAGCGTGCGATAGACGACGGAGCGCTTTGCGACCTGCCATGCCACCTGCTGGTGCGACCAACTGTTGCGCGACCGTTTTTTTGCCAACCGCCCGTAGTATCATGAAAATTAGCAAAACACGTAAACCACTACAGTAACGACAACGATCATTCCTTTGAAAAATAAATGACTCGATCAATTTATAGATTCATGCATACATACGATCGACGGATTAATTTACAAACAAGGTAACATACATTACTTTACTAGGCATATTCCCTGTCGCTTATCATTTAAGGAAAATAGCGTTAACTAATATATTTATATGTCGGTAATTAAAATAGTTAAGGAGCATAACAAACATAAATAGTGGCACAGAAGTTTTAATGGTTTTAAAAGCGAAGAGAAAATATCTACTTCATTTAATTATGCACTTCAGTTGGCTCTACAAGGCTTTTGTTTTAAAGAGCGTTGTTTTGAAATTTGAATATGGAGTATTTTCTTGTGGCCATTGACGCGTGGTCTATTTATGCAAATCGATACTATTGAATAATGGAATATATGAATCTTATCATAATGTTGTAAAATATATACTTAATCTGATACATACTGAACGACTTATTTTTATTTTGAACTAGCCTATGCTTCATGGCTCCACCATACTATACCACAAGCTG
Organism: Morpho deidamia; assembly: GCA_947086505.1. NCBI lineage: Eukaryota > Metazoa > Arthropoda > Insecta > Lepidoptera > Nymphalidae > Morpho > Morpho deidamia. Next base: position 6,802,655 of record CAMTZC010000003.1, read on the forward strand.
TGGCATGGCCTCACAGGAGGTATCTTTAAAACGATGTATACCGCTAGTCTATCTTCTACTATCTAGTCACTTGAGGTTGTTGCTGCTTTTATCCGTCCTATGATGTACGCGCCGTAAGAGCTTACAGAAGTTTGAAAACTATTGGCAATAAAAATTTCTGTATCCAACCGGCTAAACTGTTACGTTCGCTTGCCCTATTGTTAGGAATTCCAAAAAAAGTTTTATATAATTCGTACTTATATTATAAATGTTAAACTTGTGTTTGTTTCTTCCTTACTTTGTCGTTTTTTTCAGGTAACCGACGGATGTGAATTTTTGTACGGAGAAAGTTAAAATCTGGAGAGTAATTAGATTATGATGACTCACCTGTTGACGCAGTGGGTAGTGACCCTATCTTGAGCTCCACGGGTTGCGGGTTCGTTTCCCGCCGAGGCCCAACATTTTCTAAAAACAATTTGTTGGTTCTTCGAGCCTGGGTGTGTATTTGTATTTAAGTATATATTTAAAATTATATATGTAGTATATTTACCAGTTGTCCGTCACCCATAACACAAGTATTAAGTTACTTACTTTGGGGGTGGACGACCGTGTGTGTGTACCATATATATATTTATTTATTTATCATCTCGCTCCTGAAGTCCACACTGACAAAATTAGGAACAAAATCTAATAATGTATGAGCTAATCATTTTGTGGTCAAATTATTAATTGCAATTCAGCATTAAAATCGAATCTTTATAGTTACTTTATTCTTCCCTTGTGTTTTTAACGAATCTAACTTGAATATATAAATCTTTTATAGTCATATCAAAATAATCAAATATCGCTTATGTAAAAAATTTACTACAGTATTATGGCGGTAATTCGTTGAGTACGACGACGTAGCCCGTAATTACGTATAATGATTATGACTTGTGACGCATACGCGACCTTGGAGATGATTCCTATTGTTTGATATAGTTGGGAAACTTCAAACTAGGCACTATTATCTGCATATGCATAGAATATTGGATTACACACATCCATACTAATATTATAAATGCGAAAGCATATCCCGTTATCCGCTATCTATAAATAAAATATGTATAGATAAAAATTTTGCACAAATAAAGCTTATATATACACCAGGGTAACATATTAAGACGAATTTTTTTCATTTTTTTAGGGAACAGGGACAAAACAAATATAGTCTTATGGAGTAGTTCAAAGCTTAAATTGGGGCAAATGCAGCCATGGGTACCCTTCGTACTTAATATGCATAGAGTGACAGTCAAGTTTCTCTCCATTTTTTATCTAGTAAAAGCCCATCTCAAGCTCTCCTTCTTCATATTAACATTTAATTTATAAAGAGTTTTTTTCGGGAAGTTCACACAACGGCAGATTGCTATATCTTGCCCTTTCCCTTATCCCACCTCGGTCGGCAAGTGTTCTTCGCTTCCATACTCTCCTACATACGAGTACATCAACTCGGTAATTTATAGAATTAGGCGTTACTTTGCGAAGATCCATAATACAAAATTCATTATAAAATTATTTTGCTATAATCCGCGATACAGTAAATATAAAAATAATACATAGTGCTAAATGTACATGCAGGATTCGTAACTTTGCGATTTTGTCGTGGACTCTATCTTCTGATGATGCTTCGGTTGCGGGGCGAAACGATTGTTGAGTTTGTGATAGTGAATGTGTGTAGTGCTTGTGAATTGTGGTGGCAGTGGTGGAGATTTGCGCATGTGTTTTTACGAATCCTGCATGTATCGGGTATTAAAAAACGGATAGTCCACTATACATTTAGCACTATATATTTTTTCTATTTATATCGCGGATTATAGCAAAATAATTTTATTATTACTTTTGTACATCAACTCGGGTGTTACTCCTTTTAAATGCATGTTATACTTCGCACATTCAATCATCTTTAGACACATATTATCCACATTCATATTAAACGTTAACGGTTTTTGTTTTAATTAGAAAACACTTTAAAATGTAATATTTCTAAATATTGTATTAGTTTAGTTTAGTCATTGTAGTAGCATTAGAATAGTAATTGTAAATATAAGCATTTTACGTTTTGAGAGTAAAAGGACAAAACCATTTGTTTTAGTTGATAAATTTATTTAATAACACAAAAACATGAAAAATGTTTCAGAATACGAACGTATTACGTATGTATCAAATATTGATGATCCCCGAATTAAAATGAATTATTTACCCTCCCACATCTCATATTGGTTTTAAGCGGAGGATGTTTACAATTGCAGGTAAGAATCATGACAGATGTTGGGTATTACTTTCCGATAGAGATGTAGAGAGATAGACCTTTGATTCGGTGGGAGGGCACGGGCTGAAGGCGGTACTAAAACCGGGTCAAGTTACAAGGGTGGATCTCAAAAGGTCACAAAGGAAAGGGGACGCCGGCATATTCCAGGGGATAATAGACACCTGAGCACGTGTGCTACCGGATATTGAGGACCATTGTCTACGTATACAGAGGAAGCGATTTCGACGCGTCGGAAGAAATGATACACGTCATTCTTATTATTTTAACTGTGGATAAAACTTTTTTTTCACTTTTTAAAGATAAGTTAAGGGGTATTCATAATAAACGATCTTAAGAGCTGAAACGATTTAGATTTCCTTATTACGTTTTAAGGTCTCTAAGATAGCTCTACACGCACTGCTTCATTGAGAAGGGAATGAACGCCGTAAGTGATCTTGGGATTTTGGGATAACTTAACACTATAAATGGATTAAATAATTTTGGTTATTCATGAAATTGAATGATGAGCTTCTAATAAATGTAGCTTTTTAACATTTTTAAATTTAAAACAAGTTAAAACGGCACAGCGAAAAAAAATTAAGTTTAGGCAACTGAGACCCTTAAAAATACGCGTATTCAAGGAAATAAAATAAAACATCACTTTTAAATTTTTGCTTATGATCTATTGATTATCTTATGAGCTGTGATCATGTATGAATTGATATCGTTTAATACATGATCACATATTTAATAATTTAATAAATTTTTATTTATAATACAAATCGATAAATAATTTACAGGGAGCCACACAAATAACTTTTTTTGCCGATCACAACCAAAACCGTTATACGTTATACATTTATAATTTTAAAAATTAGCTATCTTTATCTACTTATTTTTTTAGTAACATGACGATTAATGATGATTATCTTAGAAACAATACGATAAAGCTTTTATGTTGATAGTTTATTTGTTCTTACAGGCAAAAAAAAACAAAATATAATAAAAGAGTATTTGTGATATTTTAATTATGTTGGCAGTATTAGTCTATGATAAACTATTTATTACTCTCTGTCATCAAGCAACCGGTGGCGAACACAACCGAGATTCAATTAGTAAGCGCGCAGAAGGAAATAGCAAGGGAAATGAGTTTTCAATATTTGAATAAATGGGTCGCGGAAATAAACATACGCGGGATATTGTCTCTGCGCGCAATCTTGTAACTCACTGTCTATGCTTTTAAAGGAAATGAATTCGACTTGGCAAGTCAGTATATATTATGATATGCATACCTAGTGATGTTTAACTACTTATGATAATTAAACTTTAACATTATTTGTTTTTATAGTATTTTCATTGTTGTATTTTTAACTATTTAATGCACCTATACAGCGTTTTTACTATTTATCCAACTACCAAGGGTCGCTGGCAGAGATCTCATATAGAGTAACTCGTAAGTAATCCTTTGTACTTATTTTCTTTTTGTGTATCTTTTCTTTTATTTTATAATAAATTAAAAAAATAAATAAATATAATAAAATTCGTTCCCTCTTAAAAATTCCAAATTCTTGACTTACCGAAGATCTCCGAAGTCTATTCATTAGTCATATTTTACTGCGAACATGAAGAGTCGGCTTCAAAAAGAAAACGAATTACGTATGGCATAAGCGTAATATCGATCGCAAAAGGCAACGTAATATTAAAATACCGCGGGCGATCGATATGCACAAAGTAAGCTCGTCATTCCAGTGGCGGTGTTTAAATTTAAAAATACAATTTACCAAGGAATTCCCTGCTTTGAATTACATTAAGTGTAAACAATAAAGCGCTAGTGAGCGTATCGGCAGCGGCAGGCGACGGAAGTACACGATAAACAATCTTTTATAGATAAAACTCTGAAAACAGTCCATAAAATAGAGCGGCACGAAACCACTTCATCCAGAGCTGTCAACGGAGGGTAATATTGCATCTATTACCGTTATTTAATTCTGTCGAACGATACAGCGTAAATAACAACGAATTTCTTTTGGATTGACAGCATAAACGACTTTTTTTAAACATTCTAACATTTTTAACCTTGTACTAATTAAAAAAGCGCAGCGCATCCGGTATACACCAATACACAAAAGTGATTAAATTCTGATTTGAAATTCAATTTTTATGCTTGCTATTAAACCAGGGCCTAAGGTTAGATGTGTTTCCTGTGATTTTTAATAATACTGCATTCGGATCACATTAAATATTTGTCTTTGAATTTATGTATTTTATGCATTTTTTATTAAGTAGGAATTTTAAAAGCACATTGATCTTTTTGGTTATTTGCCGGCTGTTGTGGTTGTTTAATAAATAACTACAGCATACCTTTAACTAGTGTAGAGTGGTATGTTTTTAAATTGGAGCGCGCCCGGGACGTCACTTCCGGTACCAATAATTTATTTCTCTTGGCCTCCATCATGTGACGAGATGGTGCGAGATACGACATTTATCCACGTTTAAATTTAGAACGATTTCTAAGAAGATTATGATTGTGACATTATTCCTGTTTTAAAATCATTTGGCGGCCTGTCTACACAACTTTGCATTTCACCATTATGAACAACTCTGTAAATCTATAAATTTATTTTGTTAATGGTGAAAAAAATGCACGGATTCGGCATTAAAGGATTTTTTGCAATTTCATCAACTTACACTTACGTATTTAAATAAGTTTACAGGAAGGATTTTTAGGTTTTAAAGGCCAGTCAAACATATTTGAATGTCAATTTTACATATCAAAAGTCAAACCAAAATACAACTGATAAGAAAGAACAACAGCAAAGATGACCCGTGTCAAAAGGCTGAACATTTTTATGACAGCACTATCGCCTCTTGCGAAGGCCAGCACCCACTGCGTCCGTTCCATCGCCGCCCTTAGTCCCCTGATAAGATATTCACAATTTATTTAAACGCTTGAATTTTTATTACATTTATTTATTTTAATATTGTGTTAATTTTTCTTCCATGTAAAGAACTGACGATAGAAAAATTATTAAATTGTTTAACGATTTTTTTATGTGTGTACGAATTTGTAATAAGAATTTACAAATTTTTCATCAATATCGTGCTTGAAGATTTGTGTCGGTGAGAACTTCGAGAGCGATCGTCGAGAAATTCTTTGCTGTTGAAATGGAGGGTTGATCGTCCAGTAAGGATGATTAACCGATATAAAGACATATATTAGAAAAAAATATTGAAATAATTTATTATTTTCAATATTTTCAGATCATCTATTGTAGATGCTGTTTCTTGGTGTACGTCTATATCTTAGCATGATTGCGATTTACGTCACAACTTCATCAGAATACAATGATTTTAGCGACAGCAGTTTTGAACTTTATATAAATTACGTCAATCTTATTTATTATATTATATTTTATGTATGATATTTTTTGTTCATTGATAAATTACATTTTTAATATTTAGAATTAAATTCTATAATAACGAAATTTATAACAAGGTGTTTACAAAAAGTTTTTAAACTTTGTGATCTTCGCGAATTTGCGATGGAGTTTTTTCCTGATGATGCTTCGGTTGCGAGACTAAACGATAGTTGAGTTTGTTATAGTGAATGTGTGTAGTGCTTGTGTATTGTGTTGACCGTAGAAGAGGTGTGTATTATATTTGTATATACTCTACAGCTAGCATTATCTATATTTTCTATAAAATTTATCACGGATTATAGCAAAATATTTCTGATATTATTTGTGTCATATGAAAAGTTCCAATTCACTTAACAATACAAAATTTGTTAAGATTGGATTCACGTGATGTGAAATGAAAAAAATTCGGCGGCGACATTTACGATAATTAGTTTGGGTGGAGTCAATTTAAGCAAATCGACAAGATAAAAACGTGCGCTACCTAATAATGAATACCCATCAAATATTTGTTTTTTGCGGAGAACTTCTACAATTAGAGTAGAGAGGGCCGCAAATAAGGCAATTAATTGAATTCGGCACTTCAAAGCACCCGCCTCAGGCTTTGTCGGCGATCGACGCCGCGGTAACGCAACGCTTATATTGCGAATCGTTGGGTACTTCGCTGTTAGAATGCTGCGAATTCGTTAAAAACTCCTTCACCCATCTCAATTCCCACACCTTTTATTGGGATGTTATAATTCGAGAAGTAACACACCTGTGTAATTCGGGGACAATGCTGACTTATGTTACAACAAAAAATAAGCATGTATATTAACTATTCATTTGTTTTTTTTACCCTATGAATAGGACAGCTTATGTCTGAAGCCTTCTAGAATTCGCAAGCGAGCTTATTTTAGCTACCCTATTGCACAACAAAAAATATCAAAGAACACAAAGTCATAGTCATCACAAGGAATATAAAAGTAAAGTCGGCTTTAACTAACGTCACATATAACACACATTTGTGACGTAGTAATTTTATTTGGTTTAAATTTATTGTAAAATGATTCTGAAATTGGAAATTTCATCTTTGTATAGGCTTATTATAGACGTTAGTTATATTTTAAATGCATTGAGCTTTAAAATATTTCTAGTTGATGTCTATGTGTTATTTATTATCTCTTTCAGGACTTCAGGTTTTGTTCGTAGATCTTTTTAATGGATTTTCATACCATAAGATATTGCGCGGATAGATCCCGAGATCTTTTGAAGGCGTCTATCCAGTTAGTACTTTTAATATGGTTAGTAGGTCATAAATAGTATAATCAACTTCCATTTCTGATTGTATAACAGATATATACTATTACGGATATTATATTAAATAAAAATTTGATGAAACATCTATTAATCATGTTGTTATTTAAACCACGTAACTACATAAAATTTTTCAACCATATAAATGTGTCGCTTACTAACGTCCTTATTTACATACAGAGTAGGTATTGGTATCAAGCTACCAACATGTCTGCAAGTCTCATTTCGACTGCAAACATAAAGTACAGAACTCAATGGCGATAATTCGTTATCAACAGAATACCAAGAATCGTTCCAACTTTGTATTGTATTCATTTATTTTAATTAAAATATATATATGTTTTATCTGTGGGGATTTTACAGTTGTTACTTTTTAGGTAATTTTCCTTCGTCTCATTCAAATAAAAAAATAATATGGTCATAATAATATTAACATTTGCTTTCATATTAATATTATACAGGCGAAAGTATCGTTCTTACTTAAAATCTGATTGAAGCAAAATATAAAACGTACAATTATATACAAAGGTAACTTTGTAGATAGAATATAGGGTATAATATTTAAGCGTATTTGAACACTCAAAGTTGATGCGGAGGAAGTTGCAGGTAAGACTAAACTAAACTAATAAACTAAAAAAAGTAAATAAACGTGCAATACTCTCTTTTTCTATAAAATAATGTTAATTAACCAATACATAGATATGTACGTATATGTAACACTAATTGCCTAAAACAACGATATAAAACTTTATCTCAATGATTGTTTTGTTTAAATTAACAAACTGATATTTTTTAAAACGAAATAAAACTTTATTGGTCCATGAAATGTTATCTGAATGGAACGTTCAATTTCGACGAAAATAAAAATAAAATGGCGGCGATAAAAATCACTTGAATATTAAACGCTTTTGTGACTGTGACCCCTTACCCTTTATTACAATATTTGGAATATCAAACGAATCAGTTCGGGATAGAATCAAGGACGTCCGAAATAGGTGAATGGCGAAGAATGGCCTCATTGTGAAAGCACTTCGCAAGTGCTTGTTAAAGCTTATTGAAGTACAAGGGCCCCTTAAAGATGGTTGGAACTGTATTGTAAAAACAGACGTCGAAAGGGCACCCCTTGCTCATTTAGCGTGCCAGCCCTCGACGGCTCATTCTTTACTTCTTACCTGCTTTATTTATTAAGTATTACGCTTTTTTGTTGTACACATGTGATATACTTTTTCAGTTTATTTTAAAATCTTGATTTCGTATTCACTATATCAAGACCAGTCTATAGAAAGGTTTAAATTAAGTGAAAGAAATATGCTTATATGTAAAGCATATTACAAAATTGAAGATTATTTGGATGATAATGATAATATTCCCTGAACTTAAAAATCCTTTCAGCTTCATACAGGAGTGCGGTTTAATAACATAAAATTAAATTAAAATAAATTTAAAAAACATTAAATTTGAATCGCCAAGTTTCTTACTGGTTCTTCTCGGTAACATAGCAACATTCCGAACCAGTTGTAGCTTGAAAAGTTTTGATAGATTTGAATATAGGAAAAATCGACATATCGAAGATGAAATTGGGAATGACAATTAAATGCGTGTTTTATTGCATATATGTAATTACATAGATTTTCTATAATCGGTGGCGGGTAGTGCATTAGTTTTTGCGAATTCTGCATGTTTGAGGTATGAGAACTCATAGTACACTCTATATTTTTAACACTACATATATTTTCTTTAATCTCGGATTCGAATTAAAAATTAGAAAACGTTGTATGTTTAAAAAAAGAAAATAATATAAAACATATTATAGTAATAGATATAAATGTTAGTTGTTGGTAAACGGATTATAAATATACGAACCATTAATATAATACGGACATACCATTACCGTGTGCTCAGTTTACCTATACCTATTTAAATTGTCTACTAGAGTCCTTGTTCTAACATCCTTTGTGCTGATTTTTGTGATTCGAAATTTGAAAAGGACTCGCACGTGCGCAGGAGTGTGTATCGGGTTGCACCGGAAGTCGGTGGCGCATAATGGTTGCCGGATGTGGCCGCTTGAAATGACACGTATCTTTTTATTATTGGTATATCAGGAAAGCTCAATATTTTCCATGTCCACACTTCAGAGTTAAGGTTATGTAAATGATTATTGAATATTGAAGTATTAACAATGGACACGTGTCAGTATTAAGAACTGAACAAGACTATATTCGCTTAAAGAAAGATTATTAAACAAATATAATACGCATTCGACATTATGAGCGTCTATTTTAGCATAATTAAATGATCGTGGTGAATGATAAACTGGATTATATCATAATTAAATAAATAAATATAGACAATTTAGTTTCGAAAATAGCTTTTGTCGATATATCGCTCACTTAGTATTGACCTAATTTCAATAATTGTTTTTAGAAAAATTGCAGTAAAGCGTAGCGTAGCGCCTATAAAAATCGTGAGAGACCGATAACTTGGAAGAGCAATAAAGCAATAGTTTTTTTGATAGTTCGGAGCGTTGTGTCGTATATGGCGTTGAAATAAGGATAACAATCTTACACTAGGGACGGACGACCGTGAGTGTCCCATATATTTATTATTATTATTTTTATTTATAATACATCTGACTTAATTAAGCCTAATTTAGAATTAGGTCACTTTAATACTAAATGTTCGATATGTTTTTAACAAAATTGGAAACGATTAGATTCTAGTCCAATAAGTAAATGTAAGGTCGATCGTAATAGATTTAAGCGTATGTATCAACATTACAGGATATAAGGCGTCAACTCTAGATTAACTACCTATATCATTTATGGAAATAAATTAACACGATTGGTCAAAGCCACGTAGGTCGTAAACGCGCTAATAAGGATGAACCGTGATTTATGCGCGACGTGCATAGTGGTGGGCGAACTTTTTAATCGATGTGGAATTCGTCTAGGAATTGATTCTAGCGTAAAAGCTAGAATTCCACCAAAATAGTGTGCAGCACATTTGTTTAAGAAGATTGTGTACAAAGTTTCCGGACTGCACGTACTAATCTGATATCGTGTTTTGCTTCTGTCTCCACCGGCAAAGTTGTGTGTAAACACATGTTCGCGCACATTTGTGAAGCACACATGTGCGCGAACATGTTCATTGAGTAATATTTTATAATCTTTATTATTATTATTTCACTTATTTTTAAATTATATACAGATTTACGATAAAGTTTTAGACATTTTCTACAAAATTATTAATAATTTTTTCATTCGTCCACTCCTCATTAAAGATGTGCGCGTACAAACAAATGTTTTCGTTTCGGTAGCGGAAGCAAAACTGTGTTCGTGAACAACGAGTGCGTACGCGTTGACGCGAGTCAACTGTTTCAAGTGTACGCACACAAATTTGCATAGATGTGAAATGTAGAATTTGTTCATGTTTGCTTGAGTAAGTCGACCACAGTAAACATTAGTACTACACACTGCGTTCACAGTGCTGCACAGTTCTGCACACTGGTGGAATTCCGCCTTAACAACTACATCTTCGAATGCGCTGGATTTAGATCCTTCTATTCATATGACTTTTAAAACTTTTCTATGGGAATCCAAATTCTGAATTTAATTTGGAGCATATACTTTATTGATATTGTAGTATTTCAGTATTAAAGCAATTTTATACTTAAATTAACATTTAGGATATATTTATTTATCTAAGTCTGTTTATTGTTTTTTGCTTAGTTTAGCTTAACTTATTGCAACAAAAAATTTAATGCCAAAAGTTTAAAAGTAGCGCACTCACAATGGGAAATAGTATTAAATCAATTACAATATACAATGAGTATGAATATACGACTATAAATGCAATTTAAGATTTAATTAACTTCGCTATGACAACTTTTGTAGACCTTGGTTTATGAAGTTCTTTAGAAAAAAAACTATATAACAGCCAATGGAAATTCATAATAATGAGTATTGACAAAAGGCTTTTTTTTACTATTATGTATTGATATGTAATTTAGAATGTTTATGCTTCTCTTAAGAAGTGTGGTAAATTACACAAAAACATATAATTATTTAGAAATATGCAGTTATCCTGCAATGCTCCCCTGCAATACAATGTAGCTATAATGACCTTCACTGTTTATGTTTAATTAAAAAGAAATATATATGCAAAAATACAAACACGGCCAAGTAACTTGTGATATGAATGACAGACAACTGGCAAATATATACTTTATAATTTTCAGTAAATACTGAATTACACAATTTGACTGGCCTGTTGGTGCAGTGGGTAGTGATCCTGCCTTCAGCTCCGCGGATCGCGGGTTCGATCCCGCCAAAGTCTAACATTTTGTATAAACAATTTTTTGGTTCTTCGAGCCTGGGTGTATATTTGTATTTAAGTATATATTTAAAATTATATATGTAGCATATCTACCAGTTGTCCGTCACCCATAAAACAAGTATTAAGCTACGTACTTCGGGGACGGACGACCGTGTGTGTAAGTGTCCCATATATTTATTTATTATTATTTACAAAATATATTCGAATAACAAACGATTTTTTTTTAGAATTTTTTGACCTTTGGCGGGAACTCGCGACCCGAGATGCTGAAGGGTCACTACTAATTGTGGCAACGGGCCAGATTATAAAGAAGTCAAAAAAAATTCTGATCCGTAAACCACTATCCACAATAACACTCAACATAGTTTCGTATAATAGTAAAGATACCGAAATCCGTGACCATAGATTATGTTTATTTGTATCTTTACTGTAAGGCACTCGCCCATCACTACGCAAGAGTTTTAATGATGAGACGCGGCTCATTATATGCTCATTAATTCCTGACCAGTTAACAGCTTTATGAATGAAGGAAATTCATATTTCTTTTAATTGTACGGTATACGAGCTCATTAAAAGAAATGTGTAACAGGTTTGTTACACCGGATGTTTTGCAAGTTGTTGGTAATCGAACGGTCCTACTGGACGATATGCTATTAATCAATGAAGGTTAAATAAGATGACCTACTTTTTGATTCAGGGACTATTTCTGTTAATACGTCTCAATGGCTCTGTGATATATACACGAGAATTACTATGGACGCAAAATACGTTCAAATTATAATCTACGAAAATGTTTAATATATAAGTATAAATAACGTACATTACATATATTACATAAATTTCTATGGGACATATGCTCTGCCAAAACATGTAAATAGTCTATTTAAGGGATTTCGAAACTTAAACTAATCATGACTATAAATTTTGTAGAATCAAGTTTAGCAGACTAAGACAGCGTAAGGGTGTAACTTTATGAGATTTACACTATGTAAAAGAATATATATAAGGGAATTCGAAACGTAGTTTAAATATGACCATGAATTTTGCAGAATCAATTGTTGCAGAATGCAGAGTAAGTTATAGCGTAAATGTTTAACATACATCTCTATGTGATATCTAACACTATGTAAAAGAGTATATGTAAGGAATTTTGAAACGAAGTTTAAATATGACTATGAATTTTGCAGAATCAAGTGTTGCAGAGTGCAGACTAAGTTATAAAGTAAGGGTGTAACATGCATTTCTATGTGATAACACTATGTAAAAGAGCATATATAAGGGAATTCGAAGCGAAGTCTAAAAATGACTATGAATTTTAAAGCATCGGGTTTTGCAGAGTGCAGACTAAGATATTTCGTAAGAGAGTACCACATTTCCATGTAACATCTACACCACCAGATCCTCTAATAAGGTCTATATAAGGGAATTCGAAACTTAGTCTAAATATGACCATGAATTTCGCAGAATCAAGTGTTGCAGACTAAGATATTGCGTAAGGGTGTTCCGAAGCTTATGTCCGGTGATTAGCGCGTTCGCAACCCGAGGATGTGCGGCGATGGTTGCGACAGCGCGGATGCGCGCACATTGCACACGTACATATGCCACACGCCTTTTTAATATTACTGCAATTGCTAATATACACCGTTTTGTACACTAACCTTCGCGTTGTCGGCCCAATTGCATTATTTTTCAACGCTCGAGTTGGTGCGAGGACGCGATGTCTAAAAGCAAAAGCGGCGCGAAAACATGATAGGGCCATTTCGAATTAGTACTTGTGAGGCGGAATATCCTTGAAATATTTTCTTAGATTTTCACGATTAATCTCAATTAATTATTTTGTTCGTAATAGATTTTTATAGTTTACATAAAAATGTCTTGATTACCCGTAGAGTGAAAGAGCTTGATCATGTAAAACCGATATGATACCTTAGTGTTATATAAAATATTAATAAATAAATCAATATATATATATGACAATAGACAAATGCCTATCCCCAAAGTGAGCAACTTATACTTGTGCTATGCACGAGAGACAACAGGTATATATACATATATAATTTTAAATAAATACTAAAATACATATATACACCCAGACTCGAAGAACCAACAAATTGTTTATAGAAAATTTTGGCCCTCGGCGGGAGTAGAACCCGCGACCCGAGGAGCTGAAGCCAGGATTAGTGCCAACTGCACCAATAAGCCAGTAAAAACTTATGAATTTAATTGTTTAAAATGAATTTATTATGAGGGCCCAAATTATTATAGAAACAGCAGCCTCTAAAGAATTCTTGGTATACGCATAAAATGCGTATACTCAATGGAACGGCGTCAAAACTCTAATTTATACCTCTTACAGGAGAGAAGAGGCTTGGCCTTTGTGTTAGGATACTAACGGACGTTATATTAATAAAAAAATTTACTCAATATATTAAAAAAAACAGCTATTCTAAGTTTGGACGTGTCGAACATTTGATAAATATGTTAATTTGTTCGCTACGTAGAGATCAAACGTAAACGAAAAATATGCTAAATTGTTTGCTGAAACGAAAACGCAAAATAAAAGTGATTCTCTCTTATTATTTATATTTTCTTTTGCTTATGGCTTGGTCGATTCTAAGCTCGCTGTAGTCATGCTGCATCAGGTTATGAACTTTATGATTAGAGACAAGGCATTGGGGTGAATCAAGCCCAAATTATTATGAAAATCAAGGTGTAACCTATTACATGTTGATTTTCAAATGTAGCCTACTACATTTAGCTCGGAATCGATAGTCATTGAAAATAAAAATTGTTAACGGCGGTTTTATAAAAAAAGTGATAGAAACCGAGTGGAAAAGGTAGAGTTCCTGGCGTGCTGATGCTTACAAAAAAAAGAAACGTTGACAGTTGGCGGCCATAGGTTATTGTGGATCTTGATTATTTATTAAATAATTAAATTATGGCTTTTTTGGATTAAATTAATGAAATAAACCCTAAAATGTTACACTAATGAAGTTTGCGACAGCCGAAACACTAAAAAAAAACGAAACCTTTTATATTTACTTTTAATAAAATATAAAAAAAAATTACAATACACACAAATGTTTCGACACAAATAATGATATCACATTTTATAGCAGTTAAGATAAAAGGATACAAGAGCGCTACGCTACATATTCAGTTTTAAAAGTTAGCGAAGAAAAATTTCAATATAAGGATAATTGTTGAAGTAAAGAATAAATAACTGGTTCATCAATATGATCATTATTAATTGGCCTATTGAATAACGATTAATTGATAGAAGTAATAGCTGTTTTAAGTGAGCAACACTTACCACACCATACTAACAAAGAATCTAACTCGTTGGAGTCCCTGGCAATAGAGCTTGGGTGCAGGAACATAGTTTAACCGAAATCCAATTCTCCCATATTTGTTCACAACTATCACTTAAAACATCCGACTCGTAGGCACTTCACTTATATATGCTTTATAAATATTTTTCAAAAATTAGAAGAAAAATAATTTGTATATAAACATATAACAACAGTCAAAGAAACAACTGAATACAAACAATATGGCGAAGTGTGAAATTTTATGAAAAACAAAAGACGATCGTGGATAGAGCGCACATAAAGACTGCACCGGTTTTCCATTGCGGCGAGAGATGTTGTGGTAGGGGTTCAACTTCACCTTCAAACTATCATTGAAATACTGTTGCCAAAGAGAACCTTAAGCACACGAATATGTACTCAAAGACCAGTTCAACAGTTATATTTTTAACGTAGCCTCTATATATCTTTACCTTTGCCATTAATTAATTTTAATAGGATTTAAAGTGAGTCTATAATATAATAATTATTCTTTGATAATACAATTAAATGAGAGCGCTGTTGCGTAAAATACAGGTTTACGTCAAAGGAAGGCATTGGGTGATACATCTGATATCTCCCAATGCTGCCACTATTTGTGTCCATTAAACATTTATAACTATAAATTCTTATTTTGTGTATTCTCTTTGTACTCTGGGCTATTGATTGCTGATAACGATTATTTCTGTAATTCTGGATGTATATCCGATGAACTCGTGCGTTATTACTTGGGATTCGCGTAGAATCATTTCCCCTCAATAAACCTTGCGCGCGCCCGTAATGAACAATGTTTCACGTTATTTCTTACAACATACAACCTAGGGGCCAACAAAAGCCAGTGTTTTATTTGGAATATTAGGGTTTCCTCTTTTAATGGAGTTTGCAAATGCTGGCAAAATAGCTATATTGATTCGATAAGAAAAAATCATTATAGAAAAATCTCTCTCAAAGATGGGTTGTTTTCATGCAGTATGAGAGAATGGGTTTGTGAATAGAGCTGAACAAGGACACAAATGTTACCAACTACAACAGCTTAGTTGTGTAAATTAATAAGAACTGCAGCTGTGTTCGTCTTTTTGTTTTTTTATGGTTTTACTGTCTATGTTTATCTCAACAGTGTGTATGAAACGTATCGAATATTGTAATTAATTCTTTCATATATTTTTGTGATTGCCTGGCGGACCGGTGGCACAGTAAAAGCTAAATACTAATAGCTTGTAGTTACTTAAAATTGAAATAATTTGCCATATAAATATTTTAATTTGAGTAGGGGAGCTGTAGAGAGGCCTTCAAGTGAGAGTGACACAATAAATAATGTGAGGGAAGATGAAACTCGTATCATAACATCTGTCTAATCACACATAAAAAAGATATATACATATATAAATTTTCGTTTATTTTCTCTTTATTAGAATATAACACTTTTAGGCTGGTTACTCTAATATAATAACTCAATGATATTTTCAAGTGTTTCCTTTTCCTATTATATATCTAGGTGACGTCCAACCCAAGTTTCAAGTTATCGCGGAGGAGTAACATCTATGCCAATATTTACATTACTATTTTATGTTACAATTCTGATGGTAGATTTTTCTTCATAAATAATTAGTAAAATCATCATAGTAAATAATAATCAGAAAAATTCTACGTCGCAAAGAGCGGAGTTTCTAAAGATAAATTTTGTTTTACCATTCTTTCAAATTAATATTTACCAAGTAAATTTCAGCGAAACGAATAAAACTGGCAAGAAACTGTTTAATTATAACATTGGTTTAATCATTCATATGATAATGTATTTTAAATTTAATTTAAAATTGAGATAAAAACTAATTTTCGATATATATTTTCAATAAGGTACGGAGACATGTAAATATTGTGCGGACTTTTAATTTAGCGTGTATAATTATCAATAAATAAAAGCGCCCGATAATTTAATATTGTAAATTGATATCTACTTTTATGATAAGCTAATGAAATAATTAATTAAAAAACAGATGCGACAAAATCGAAATCGCCTCGAAAGATAAAAAGTTGATCGTACTGTTATTTTTTTATCGATATCATAAATTAGTATGTTAATAATTTCAAGGTAGTAAAAATTAATCTGAATTTTATTTGATCGAATAAACAATAAAATAGACGTGTCGACTCAAGGTATAATTAAGCGCCACCATAATTTCAAGCATATTCTTTAGTTGTGTCTATTTTAACTGTGTATTTATGAAATTTTGGTTTATTTATGTTCAGCATCTCATTATAAGCTTGACGCATAACAATATAAACGCTAAAATGTTGTAACGAGTTTCTACATTGAAAGAAAAATCTACAACCGATGAAATAATTAGCAATATTTTTTTATTTTTTTTTAATTAACGCGGTTAGGGTATGGGTATGTGTGAACACCGGGTTATTGACGAGGGATATTTTTCAGTTTCCACACCCGATGATATATTAAGTAGTCGTAGATATATCAGTAGCTTTTTACACGTCTAAACTATAGCCCGGAACTTCTTTTCGGAACCGATTTGCATAGTTTCAAAAGACGAGTGAATACGCATCTACTTGGCAAGCGCAGTTCATCTTAGGCTGCATCTTTCGCTTACCATCAGGCGAGATAGAAACCAGGCGCTAGCCATATCACATTAAACAAAAAACTTATAAAGTAAAGCTTTTGCGCTGTACTTCAGAATTTCACTGCTTCAATCCGGTGTCATTGTAAGTTTAAATCTGTGATCTCCAATGAGAACTGCTAGGTATCCCAGAAATTGTATAGATTTATGCAGGTTTCAGCATTATGTTTAACTACTCAGTAAAGCGTAGGATGCATTTTAAAAGATAGTTAAGTACATTAATTTTTATACAGAACTTATGGACCCTTTGTATGTACCCTTGATAACTATCAAGGCTTTATAACATATTAATACAAATCGTTGTTTATAACTTCTTTACGGAATTAATATCACTCAAAACATCCTCAAGTTATTTATTGTCTATCAAGGGTAGATATACCCAAAGTTATAACTTAACAAAACCATTTTTATTGCAATAAAAATCCATAATGTATTAACATATGCAACAGAATCAAAACTTTCTCACACAGTTAAAATTTCTTCATAATAAATTGAAGATATAATCAAAACAGACAAGTTTTAAAAATAATTAAACTAATTTATTGGTCCCAATAAATGTATATAGGTATATTAACCACACTATTTTTGATTTAATTTAAGGAAAAACTGGTACTTAAGCGGCGTGTCTCAGATTTTGCGACATTAAAATGTAATAAAGTATCCACACGTTTTATAATTTTTTTCTTACGTCGCATTATTAGTTTCCGCTCTATAAGAACGTTTAACTTGAATATTCACTTTATTTACCTTAAATTGTAAGAACTAATAAAAACCTCTTGCCTAACAAGTTCGTACATAAATAACTGGTTCATTTTATCGTAGTTCTTACAATATTATATTTAATTTAATTCGGCTGTGAATGATAAAAATTAGTTTTGCATTAATTAATAGGATAGTCATAATGACGATGGAAATTTTCTCGGAATATTGATAAAAACTTTATTATGTGAAGCATAACATAATACTTAAAGAACAAACTTAAATATAATGTCCACAGATAAAACCCGTAGATGCCAGACATCAAAGAGGAACTTTTAAAGCATTCTCACTAATAGCGTAATATTTAGAAATAATATGATTAGCGCAATAATGTCAACATCTAAAGAAAAAAGGTTTCATTTTTTGTTTTCTGTCGGCATTCGTCGTGTTTTGTTTGATGAAGTGTTAGATAAACAAGCCGGTATCTGACCGTCTACCTAATTCTAGCTAGCTATGCCCCAAAGTTTCACCTCATTTTTAAAGATTATGTTAAAAATAAGATAAAGAAATTAATTCATTATGATTTTGTCATGGAGCCTATCCTCTTGATGATGCTTCGGTTTCGGGGCGAAACGAGCGTAGGGATTTTAATGGTGGATGTTTGTATTGTCTATGTGCATTGTTGCTGGTGCAGGCGTCTTGGGATACGTGTGGTGACTTGTCCTACGAGTACATGTGTAAGGTGTGTAAATTTTGCGTGCTTCATACACTTAGCATTGCATGTATTTGCTTGGCCCACGCGGATTATAGCTAAGTAGTTCTGTTAACTTTACTTTCTACTTACTTAGTTCTGTTATAGTTTCTGTATTAGAAAGGAAGAATTGCAGGTACCTAGTTATAGACACAAATTGAGTTTACTGTGGGACCGTGGATTTTGGTTCAATGAGTCTGTGAATTAGTGGGTGAATTAGTCTAGTTGCCTATACATACATACGTAAGTATATTTTATTAGAGGCTTCTTTTACATTATTGATTTCATCTACAATTTTAACCTTAAACCTTTAATTATGTGTAACAAATCCCGATTAGGTACAGTAATTTATTGGAGCATAATTAAAGCAACCATTTTATTAAAATTACCGGTATTTTTTAATTATTGAAATAAAAATATGGATTATCAAACTAATTACCAAATTTTTTTTTTTTTTTTAAATATATGGGACATTTACACACACGGTCGTCCGTCCCCAAAGTAAGTAACTTAATACTTGTGTTATGGGTGACGGGCAACTGGTAGATATACTACATATATTAAGTTTAAATACATACTTAAATACAAATACACACCCAGGCTCGAAGAACCAACAATTTGTTTATAGAAAATGTTGGCCCTCGGCGGGAATCGAACCCGCGACCCGCGGAGCTGAAGGCAGCGTCACTACCCACTGCTCCAACGGGCCAGTCAGTCAAATTTAACGCATTACTGTAATAGACAAGGAAATAATAATTGTTTAATCATAGGGTTATTATACTAGAGTAGGGGATCTATAGGCAGGCCCGTAGATATGTCTTATTTTTTATATACGTAAACTACTAGATACTTATCTTTGACAAATAATACCTACATATAAAAGAGAGACAAATAGTACACTCTCATTTGCTTTCTCTTTATTTCTCTCTATTGTAATAGGCTTTCCGATTCGGGCTGGCTTTCCGATTATAGTATACTAACTCAATGTGTTCAATAATATAAGACCATTAATTAATAATCTATGGTTTTTATGATTTAATTTGTTTATTATTAATTCTAAGTAATCTATGGTTATACTAGTTTTGTCCTATATGAAGTTAAAAAAGATGACACTAAGACGGTGGACCTCGAATCGTCTGAAAGAGAGCGGAAAAATCGCGCCAAGGTCGTAGCTTGCTACATGCGTCCGCCCAACTGTAAAATTACGTGATGCCGCATGAACGTAAATGATATGTGTCCATACGAAATACGAAAGTCTGTGTCTATTAGCTTGTATGGTTGGTAGGTTTTAATGGCTAAATAAAAAAAAAGGATTTTCTTATATATTAGCGTGGCTCCGTACCCTTAACAGAGCCTATTGGAACCTGCCGATCAATACTGAAGCAGCAAAAGCAATCACTCCTCTTCTCAATTTACGGAAGTAGCTTTGAGAAACCATATCGCTTAGTATTAAACTGACCGAATTCAAAATTGGATTAGATAAAAAGTAATCCTTATTTCAATGCCATCTATAACGCAGTTTTCTTGCTTTTCCAAGTTCTGGATATCTAAAACACTCATGGCTTTGTAGGCGCTACGCTACGCTTTATTGCAATCTGCTACAAAAAAAAATTTTCAATTCGGTCACTTCAATACTAAGTGTGCAATGTATTTCTTCGGGAAAAGGAAAAAAACACTTAGTGCTCAATAGAATTTATTTTAACACAAGTTGACGTGAACTAAGCTGCAGGTACAGCTAGTTTCAAAAATTTTTCGAAACTAAAAAATATATAAAAATTTGTAAGATTAAGAAAATAAAATTGGCAGGATAGACATAAATATCACATAACACTAAGTGGATATGGTGTTGAAATTTATATGACAAAGAAAAATGTATCAATCCGTACGCGCAAGTACGAGTTGATAGAAGAACATTTTTCTTTGTTCGTGACAATATGCTATGTTAACTGCTTGGTTAAGTACTCTGAATAATGCAATATGTACTTTGTTTCAAAAACGTTCTACATGATAGCGTGATAAATAAACTAAAATTTTACCAAATGTCATTAATATTTCTGAGCGGATTAGCCGTGAAAACGTCTTACGGCCGAAACCAATAATCGATCTAATCCAAAATCTGCAGATTTTAGATCGGCGATAATCCCTAGATTACCAATAAAGTGTGCCAATAAACAATCTGTAATCTAGAATCTCAATCCGTCAAACCGATCAATCTATGGGAGGACAAATCTTAGATTGAAGATTGCCCTCTGTTCGAAAATGACGGTTTGAGCGTGCCAATAACATATCTGTTGCGTTCGATGTTTGTTTAGATAGGTATTTTAATCTGTAATCGCGATCTTACAATTTCGGGGGATTTCGAAACTTGTTTACGGATTTTATGTCTAAAATGACATAGGAGAATATTATTTCCTTTATTATTGTTATTATATATATATATATTTATATGTATATATTATAAATATAAATTATTTATATATATATTATTATTTTTAATTTTCATTATGTTTCTTTGTTCTTTTTGTTTTAACTCTCTTTTCTTTTCTTAAAGATAAGATATGCATTGTTGGATGAAACCCATGTAGTCAAACTACAAAATTTACGATTTTTACGCTTGTCTTGTTGTTTTTCTTTTTGACGTATACGAATAGTATCCGTGCACAGGAATGAAACATTGTTATTAATATATTGGATATACTATTTCAAAATCTTAAATATTCCTAATTGTGACTTGGTGATCTTGTTATTTGTAATGAATCTACCTTTCAGTATATTTCATCACATCTAAAGTTGGCGAAGACAGTTAAGTTCAATATTTTGCAACAGAGTCGAAAGTCTGTTTATGGCGCACTGGTCTTCATGCTCGCCTTTTAACAGCATATTGCATCGCACGTAAACCTAGATCGAATCCCAGTGTGCTACTAGCTATTTACAAAATTTGATTTTATAATTTTTTTTCGATTTTTCTGAGACTATTAACTTGAGTTATGCATGGCAATTCACGTTTTCGACTTTAGTTAGTTAGGTTAGGTAGTTGTCCACTTTGATTAGCCTTTATTCTAATTAATTATTATATTATTTAAAAAGGCAAATAATTAAAGAAGTAAGAATTATTATTAATCGGTTATTCATACAAGTTAATCGATTTCTTAAAACTCGATTTATTTTAAAGGCAAAATCGATTATTTATTAATTGTTTTTTTCTACTCCAACCCACATTATTACTAACCTGAGAGCCACGAAATAGTAACGTTCCATTTCTAAATATCAAGAAATTTCTACTGTTATTTGTAACAAAATCGGTTCTTTTTGAAAAGAAAAAAGGCTTTATATGATTAAAAGTTAGGTTATTATCAAAAATTAAACCATTTGAAGTCATTTTTTAATTTAATTATTATAAATATAACATGAAAACAATTTTAATTATTGTGTAAAGCGGAATGATCAGGAGGAAAAAGATTTGAAGATATCTAAAGATTACGCAAGAAATCTGTAGATTGTCGATTGTCAATATTGTTATTGGCGCGCGGATCGGAGATCGATCCATAGATCGACATTGATCGAAGATCGAAATCAATCTTGGATTACGGATACATTATTAATTTCGGCCGTTAGACAGATAGAGAGGCATACAGATACGCATTTATAATGTTAGTCCTCCTCATTGCGTCGTTTCCTCAATACTTAGGGTCGTGACGTGTTCATTATTTTTTTTTTTCGAACTGACTGTATGCTGTTAGCCCTATTGCTTTTACAGCGTCACCGGGCGGGACGGGCAAGCGCAGAAGCATCGCCGTGGTTGCGAAATGCGGAGAGTAGAGCGCAGAAGCTCTATTTAAGTCGGGGAACGTCGTCCTAAGGGTGCCTCCTGTGAGGCCGGACCACGGCTTAGGGCGACGTGTAGTGGAGGGTTGATAGTATGACTTAGATTAGTCATTGCGGCGTCGGAAGGGTGACGACTGACCGACGTCAGAAAACTGGGACCTCGTCTTCGCCGGCGAAGACGTTGTGTATGTGTATTACGTGTATCTGTGTTGGCGATCGTTATTTGATCGTCGGGGTCATACAGGACGCTTTTTGGACGCCTATATTTTCGATGGTCAGACCTAACTGGGATGTAGGTGGCAGCAACTGAAATAAGGGGGTTCGGGTGTACCTCAGATTTCTCGAAGTAGTGACGTGTTCATGTAAAAATCCCTTTCTTGACAATAGTCTTCCACCAATACCGGCGTTCGGCCATGTGGATGGCCTCGGAGGCTTGTTTTGAGTTGCGTGTGCATCTGGTCTGACCAGCGGATAATGCTACGTCATCTAATCTTTTGCCTTCGACCTTACCGGCTACGATTAGTTTCTACAGGTCGACGTCGGGCTTGCAAGCAGCATAATAGTATGTTTATTTTTTTTTCGAAATGGTTGTATGCTTATTGCTTTTATACAGCGTCACCAATATAAAGAAACGACTTAATGCTAGTGAACATTCAAAGAATAGGGTATATACTTGCATTGGACCATTGGTCCTTAGACTTTAGTGGTATTATTTTACATTTTCTGAATTGGGTCTTGAACAAAACGATGCAAAACATTCGCTGCGTGATCAGCAGTTACGCGGGGACCACCCGTGTTAACCGCCGAAGAGGGCTCCGCGTCTCTTTGGTAATTTATTATTTCAGTAGCGTTCACGCAGTCAAAACATCCCGCGCTATGATTTACAGCGCAATAAAAGCGCTTTTTATATCAAATGGAAATGGCTTTTATCCCTGAGATTACACAGGACTCTTCGATTGTAAAATTATGATAAATCTTTTTTGGTAGCACATTATGTGTATGCTCTGGTAAAGGCAAAACTCCAGTAAAGAATCTGGATAGGTATAAAAATGGAATTATTAATTGAATTTGTCTTTATCCTATTTGCTGAGATGAAACGATTCTAAAAGGAAACACGTGTTCCCATAAGAGGTTTATAAGTTAATTAACCAGAAAATTACTAAATAGCATAAATACAACTCGTTCAATTACTTGCTCAGATTTAGTGACCGTATACTCGTAAAGAAGGCCGTAAGGGAGATGTTACCTCTTACTAATGATACCAGACGATTGCGTTGTTGCAAAAGTCAAGTTCTAACTGGATCAGTGACCGATATTTAAAAGTATTGTTTCAAAACTATTTGGCCGTTTCTTCGATGGTAATGATATATATGGTTTTGAAAATTAGTTAGGCCACTACGTACAATATGTTAAGCCATCGGTCCCGGTCAATGGCACTAATATCACATAATAATCGTTAACCTATAGTATAATTTATTTTATCCTTATCCTACTAGCTGGGATATGGAGATCGAATAGTAATCAGTCCGTTGTTGAAGCATTATCATCCATCAAGCATAATCCAGATGCCGCAACATCCGTGTTTCTTTTTTATTTTTATTTATATAGAATTGGGTATTAGGCAACGATAGTGGTAATTGTATCATTCATACAAATGTTGCACTAACTTTTAAAGGTGTTTTACACAGACTTAGATTATTTTATATATTAAAAATGTGTTTGGAAATTGTGTATTGTAAAATACTATTAGTTGATCTAATTTTTAAAAAAAATCTGGTCTTATATGGGTCAGATTAAAATCCGAGATTTTTATTTAAAAAATCATTAACTGAATATAAAAGTAAAAAGTAAATTAACGGTCTGTTACTATGCTCACTGCTGGGCTAAAGCCTCCTCTCTCCGTTTTTGGAGAGAAGGATTGGAGCTAAGATCTACCACGCTGCTCCAATGTGGATTGGTAGGTTACACATATCCCTAGAATTCTCTAGAGATATGCAGGTTTCCTCACGATGTTTTCCTACACCGAAAAGCGTGTGATAAATTGCAATTATCAATTAGACACATAAGTTTTAATAGAAAAACTCATTGGTGCCTGCCCGGTGTTTGAACCTATGTCGTTTCTAGAGAGTGGCACGTCTCACCGCTAGGCTATCACAGCTTTTTGACTGAATATAAACATTGATTAATTAAATTGATTTAATTGTACCAGTTTCAAAAATATTTGACAAATGCAGTATTTGAAAATATTTTTCAATGTAGCTTATATATAGGCTATATATAAAATTACATTTTGACGAATAATGAAAATGAAACTTGTGATAAGCAAACGACCCTGAACTTAAAGGTTATCTTTTGATAATTACTATTCATTAGTTCGTTATTGACATAGAAAGTTACACTCATCGTTAACAACTGTATGTCAAACGCAATCATAAAGAACTTAACAGCGGTGTTATCATTTACAACTCTTTAACTAGCTCATAATTTTTGGGTTTCACCACACTAATGAGACCTTTATTCGAGAGATAAATTAATTAGTAGTGCTTGCAGCTTTCGACTTGGTTCAACCTTACAACCTTATATGGCTTATATTAACCGTGGCTAAGTCGTGGAGACGCGTCCAACCTTTGGGCAGTCCATCTATTAGTTTCCTATAAAAAAGCCTTTGTGATATTTATTTATAATTCACCTTGCGTTTTGAAATTAAGGAATAAAACTAAAAAAAATGTATTTGCATTTTTTTCTTCTTGAAGAGAGAGAGGAAAAGATTTTGCTTAAGTATTAACATATCACTAACATGCGAATATTTTTTTTCTAATAGGTTTATTAAAGCCAACTATATAGTTAATTTTTTTATTATTTTTATTTGACATTGACTGTTTCGTTCACTTTGAATTAATATAAGTCATTCATAAGTCATAAAAACAAAAGTTTGAATTTGAATTTGAATTTGATAGTCAAACTTTGATCACAATGGCAAGGAATAATAAGCATAGTACAACTTTACAATAATCTAATTGAGATATAGAAGCATTATTAAAAGTAGCCTTATCTACAATATAAACATGTGACGCCTATTGTAAATTGCAATTGAATACTTAAATCTTATATTATTATAAAATTATTTGTTTCCCACGGTAAATATCGTTAGTTACAGCGATTATGTGCAAAACTTTAACGGCTTTAATTTCAAACGCTTTATCTCTCTGTTAATTAACAATTTAACCTTTGGATTTCCTATAAAAATTCAGTTATTTCATAATTTTGTCGATATATTCATAATCTGGATTAAGGTACTGTTAGTCCACGTAGCGCTTGAATTCAATGGCTTTTTGTCAAATCTATCAAATTAAATCAAAATAATTTTTAATTAAGTAAGCTCTTTCGAGCACTTTTGAATCATCAAGGATCAATATGAATAATGAAGCTACAACTGGTTCGGAATGTTGCTTTTACCGAGAAGAACCAGCAAGAAACTCGGCGGTCAATCTCTTAAACATTCTCAATTTTACATAATTAAACCGCAGTCTTGTATACAGCTAAAAGGATTTTCAAATCCAGGCATTTTTATCATCCAAATAATCTTAAATTTTGTAATATTCTTTATGAATAGGCATATCTCTTACAATTTATTTAAACCTTTCTGTAGAGTGCTCTAGTATGGATTGCAGAATTTTATTCTAAAAGCCAATACCGAGACCAATGAATGAGTTTTAACTCTGCTGAGTCGCGACACGGGAATCACAAGCTTATTGTGACCTCTTGTATGTCTATGATATACCTACATTGTGATCATTTAACTTCGCTTGTCTCTATTCTATATATAATGGTAAGGACCTATTAATTTTGTTATTATCAAAAGTACATACATGTAAACAAGGAAACAAGGATAACATAAAATTATTCTAAACATTAGCTATGCGTATGAGAAAAGAATAAGCAAACGCCTTAGTACGTTTTCGTAAGATAATGGTGACATAGTATAAATACCCATTTATTATACTTGTTACTGTAAGGTTGTTATTTTATTGGACTTACCAGTATTGTTGTTATTGTTATAGTGATGTGCAGGCGGCGGGATGTAGTCGGGTAGCTCGGGCAGGCATACGTTGCTTTCATACATATTAGGGGGCACGTTCGCAAGCAGCGATCTTTCTTTCTCCACATCTGTAGGACAAGCTATATGTTAACATTAAAATGTATCTTAATAATTCGAAATTAAACATTCATTTTTGCACTTTCTTTAGAATCATTAATTTTACTTCTGTTTCGGATATTCTCGTACCGAGAACCTCTAGCAGCAAACTTGGCAGTAGATCTTTCCAATATAGTTTTTAAACTAATCTAGATGGAATAAATTCAAATCACACATACAGACAGATGTTTAAAAAAAAATGAAATGAAATGATAATATTTGGTCTCAAAATGATTACAGTAAAATTAAGAAATTTGCCATAATAAAGAAAATGCTAGGGCCAGGTCATTTCGCGTGATGGAAAGCAAACGATAAAACCTAAGGCTATTTAGTTTACATATTTTCTGAAATATCAGTAAATCAAACATCTAATAAAATTAAAAAATATATTTTATAATTATTAATTGTGAACCACAAGGGATTGGGCGGAAATGAATAAGACTCGAACAAACATCGATTGCAAAAATAAATTTAATTTGGGAGGACAAAAAATCTGTTTACTGATGAGCTAAGACATCCTTAAGATGAGTAATATTGTGTACCTATTCTTTATTGATTGGTTTGTTTATATGAAAAAATTTATTAAAATACGTTCTTTAAACGACTGATGAAATAAGAATGTATTGTGTGTTATATATAGGGGTCGGTACATTGTGTTCGAATTTTGGTAGTAATTTAATACTTTTATAACCTATTATAATATGATTATAATCGACAAGTCAAGTTGAAAAAGCTTTTAACAAAAGCTTCCCTCGACTAGAGCCGATCAGCTGGATGGAGCCGATGGCAGCAGCATCGGGTCATGCTTATCATAAACATACATTGTCATCGGTACCGGTGTGTAAAATTTAAGCTCGGAAACCGGGAAGTGGGTCAGATTTAATTTGGTAAGATTCCACCTTCATATACGCACACGGTAAGTTAATAAAAGGTTTTAAAAATAATTTATAGAAGCGTTACTATGTGTACCATGAGGTTTCAGAATATGAAATGAAATGAATTGTGTTTTGAATAATCAAAAATATCTTCAAGATCAATGGATCCACTAAGAGCGACTAAAACTTCAATAAAGGAGAACAAAGTAAATAATCTTGCCTCTTTCCTAGCTTGTTATTCATATATAAAGTAATTTTTCAACTAACCTTTCTGTAAAATTTCCAAATGTTCCCAAAGTATGTCGCCCATAAAGGCAGGGGCGCGTGCAACAAATTCTTCGCGGCCCATCGCGCAGATGTCTTTGCCTTGTGCACGTGCAAATTGTTGTAACGCTACGCCCTCTAGAGAAAACTCCCGCGCCGCCCACCGTAGCCATGCTGCTACTGCCGCCTCGCTCCATTGTCGAGGATCTGTAAAATAGGTCTAAACTATTATATTATCACTAATGCTGTATTGTTTTTGGAAGCCATTTCGTAAGTTATCAATAGGGTTAGACATTATAACAATTTTTAATGTGTATGCCTAATTTACACTGGACTGGACTTTCAGTATTTCCTTAAGTACGTTTGTGTTTCAACACGCAGTATGCAAATTGGGAATCTAAGCCTTTACGTTGTCGCACTTATTATTTTATTGCAATGTAAATTGTTGGGAGCTCGTTTTCCTGCATGTATAAGAAATGAGCACTCTACTTTTAGTATTACATAGATTTTCCATACACGCGGAATATAGCAAAGGAACGCTTGATGCCATAAATAAAAAACAAGAGTGTTCAAGATTAAGAAATGACTATCTTTGTCGATAAACACGGTGATCGAATGAAGCAACTTCGACAACAATTAGCCGGGCAGCGAACCGTTGGTTAACACCGGAACTTGCCTCATGCGCAGGAAGCAGCCCGACCTTGGCGCCTGACGTGTTGGGCTCTCTGCCCGATAAAAGTGATTTCTAATTCGTTTTTCCAAATACTTCTTTGAAGCGAAAACGTCTGTCAAACTCACAATTTATTTTTGTAATGGCTTTTATCCAGAAACTTTTATTGTTTATGCAATTTTTACATAAACATTTGTGCAATTTTTACATAAACATTTGTGCCTTCACTTTGTCCTTGTTTTTTTGTATTATAGAATTTAAGTGTTAATTATTAGTGTTCATTTGAACCTTAATTTTAGAATCACTCATTGAGTATAGGCCTGTTCCATTTTCTTTCAAACACCTGTATCTAATTTCTATTTCCTCCTGCCCTTATCACACTCTAAGCGGGGTCGGCACAGCATGTTTTCTCTTCCATTCTTTCCTATTATTCGTCAACTTTGGCACTACTCGTTTCATATGCATGTCATATTTCACACAATCAAACAATCTCTTTTTAAGCCTCACTCTAGTCACGAATACATCCACATTCATATTTAATACGCGTTTGATTCACATGATTTCATCCCTCCTCATCACATACCCATACCATAGCAATATTGCACCTCTCATCTTTTCTATAATGGGCGAGACTTTCAGACTTTCCCTTATACCCATTTCATATTTTATCTAATCTTGTCACACCATACAATGCCTCTATCCATATTCCGTATTCCATATTCCAGCATATTTTATAATTTCATCTAACCGCCATTATACTAATGTCTTGTTCTTTTTTTCTCTTTTCATATAGACTAGATCATTTTTGTCCATTTACCCGTCTATTCATGCAATATGAGCTTATGCCGGTTGGTACTTAACTTTACCTACTTTATTTGTAAATATATTAATAATAACTTAATTTAATTTATTAAAGGAAAAAAAAATATTCAATTTGAAAGTCCTGATTTTTGGGAATGAGAATAAATCGTGCTTTATAGAAGCAGGCGTTACTTTGCGGAATTCCATATTACAAGCAATATAACAGAACCAACAAACCGTTTTGCTGCATGTGTTCGGAGGGGAGGGTATTGGTGGGAGTTGAACTATTTAAGACTGCTTGTATGGGTAGCGCGGCGCAGTACGATTTTTGTCGTGAAGCCTATCCTCCTGATGATGCTTCGGTTTCGGGGCGAAACGATCGTCGAGATTGTGGTGGTGGGTGTGTGTGCTGCTTTTGTGTTCGTTGTTGCTGGTGAATTGGGCCTTGGGGTGCATGTGGTGGCTGGTCCTGCATGTATAAGGTGCGTAGATTTTGCCTGCTTCATACACATTGGCTTTGCATGCATTCACTTAACCCGTGCGGATTATAGCAAAGTAGTTGGTTCTGTTATATTGCTTGTAATAAATCGTGCGCTTAACAAAATATGAGTACATTCCAACTGTAGACTGAGGTATGGAACCGCGGTAAGAGCGTTCAATACAAATAGAGTTATGTGTTACTATGTTATAAATTGCAGGACAGGTCGGAACTTGACTTTTTCTCCGAGCGAAAAGCGGGACGAGAGTGGGCTAATAATAAATAATTACTTTAATTACGGCTTTTAGTGGCCGCCTTCGGGACACGCCGCTGTGTGTATGCTACTGGATACTTCGACCCTGTTTGTAAATGACTACGCAGTATAAAATAATATGCCTCTTGAAACAACATTTGTGAGAGATAATGTGGATGTTTTGTGAAGATAATTAAATTAAATAACGGCGGAATTTTTTTGTTTCTTTTCATCGTGTATCGCGAGGTGTCTGATTAGTAAACAAGCCCTTTAACCACATGGTTGAGATTGGTGAAAACCTTTGAATTCGATGCAAGAGTATAATTATTTGTGTACGTTTTCACACTCAAACCGCTGAATCGATTTTGATACTGCTCTAAATAATTATTTTGAGTGTTTTTAATTTTAAAGTTTAATTTAATAAATTTAATTTTAATATTTAATATTTAATATTTAATATTTAATAATAATTTAATAAAATAATAATTTAATATTTAATATTTAATATTTAAATTTAATTTTTAATTTTAATTTAAATTTAATAAAGTTTAATTTTAAGTTTTTAATAGTTACCTATATAAATAGTAATAATCCCATAGTTTATTTTCCGCAGTATTTCTGGCTTTATTTACAGTAGACGTTATAATGAATATTATTTTACATAGTCGATCAGACAATCTTGAAGCTAACAAAAGAAAAATGTTAATTGCCGTTCTAAGATCTCTTCATGTAGAACTATTGTTGCATTGATACTTCTATGTGTATTATGGTACAACATTGTAGATTCACAGGTTTTGGACAAAGGTTTTTAATACTAAAACTTTTAAGATTAAGACAAAAAATAAATTATGTATGAACGTGCAACGCGTGGCAGGACAATTAGTAATCTATAAAACGACAATATAAATATAAATCTTTATCAATATTATTGTTCTTCAATATTATTTTCGCTATAATATATGTATGTAGTCATTGTCAAAAATTAAAATTTATTTATCGTGAAAATTGTTGACAATATATTTAATTATGTACATATTTACAAAACGAGGAAATAACAGATAGTTAAAAAAGTGACCTGTCAAAATAAATGTAGATAAATATGTTAGATTTCAAGTCGAACAACATTCTATATTAATTTGATGTCTGTGTAGAATGACTCAATCAACTGTAATTGTCATAATTATAGCATTCAATAATTATATAAGGCATGTTTGAATTCTTATAAATACAGAAAGGATTTGTTCGTAACGATTGGTAGTATACAAAGCTCTACTCAAAAGTAACGAAAATATCATTTTGCTATAATTCGCGGTAAAATAGAATAAATGTAGAGTGTACTATCCGTTCTCATACCTGATACATGCAGAATTTGTTAAAAATTATGCATTATTAACTACCAATAAAACAACAAAACACTAATTCACTACCACAATCTCAATAATAGTTTCGCCCCCTGACTGAAGCACCATCAGGAGATACGGGATCTCGTACTTTTATATTTTTTAAATCTTATATGTCAGTATATCTATATAATCAGTTATTACATTCTTTAATAATGCTCCAGTGGATTAGCCTTTAAAACAAATTTATTATATTAGTGTGTATATAATTATCTAACAATTTTTTTGAATGAAAGTTTTTGGTGAGATAAATACATATAACAGTACCTGGGTCCGACCGAGCCTGATATTAAAGATGTTAAAAATATTTTCATTTCTTAATTCCACGTTCCCCACTAAGCTATTACAATTTCACAACTGACAGCAAAATTAACCATTTAATTCAATTAGCAGTTTTTCAATGTCTGAAAACAGGGAAAAAACGACTCTATTTAGAAATAAAATCCAGCTTGATGGATTAATCAGTTTCTATTTATAGTATATATTCTATAGAGAATGAATTTCGGATAAAGGTTGCCTGGAAGAGATCGCTGCGATGAGGCCGCCCAATGTACATTTAAGCTACGAGACTGCATACGTGTTTTGTTATTTTAAAATTTTGGTGTAAATATCATTGAAATAAACTTTAGTTTATTTCAATGATATTCTATTATTAGCTCATTTATAGATATTAGATTTTATAGTGTCGCATCTATATTTAGTATTCGCTTTAAAAAGATTAGTCAGGTGAGTCAACCGTGTGACCAGATGCTCCTGATACAGCATGATTATAAAATTGCCTTCATAAATCTTTATTAGACGGGTTTATTACGCTCTAGGTCACAGATGACAGTTGGTTATGCTAAGTTGCTGACAATGTTATATGAATACGGCAAATGTATACATAGAGTTATTGTACTATCAAATCAAATCAAATCAAAATAATCTTTATTCAAATAAACCATTTCAGGCACTTTTGAATCGTCAAGCATCAATATGATTAATGAAGCTACAACTGGTTCGGAATGTTGCTCTTACCGAGAAGAACCAGCAAGAAACTCGGCGGTCAATCTTTTAAATATTTTCAATTATACATTATTAAACCGCTGTCTTGTATGAAGCTGAAAGGATTTTCAAATCCAGGCTTTCTTATCAACTAAATAATCTTCAATTTTGTAATATGCTTTACGTATAAGCATATTTTTTACACTTGATTGGAATCTTTCTGTACACTGGTCTAGAATGGATTGAGGAATTTTATTATAGATGCGAATAGCGAGACCAATAAATGAGTTGCTAACTCTGCTGAGTCGCGACGCAGGTATCGCAAGCTGTTTGTGACCTCTCGTATGTCTATGATATACATCAAATTTTGTTTTATACGTACTTATATTTTTCCGTACAAATAGAATATTACTATATATATATATTGTGAAGCTACAGTCAGTATGCCTATTTCTTGGAACTTTTCGCGAAGGGACTCACGTTGCTTCATATTATAGATAGCCCGTATGGCTCTTTTTTGGGCAACAAAAAACTAAAGTAGGACAGTCATAGGTAAGCGTGCAAGTGAGAGTTTCACAATAAATAATGAGAGGGAAGATGAAACTCGTATACCTGTCTTTGTCTAATCACACATAAAAAAGAGAGACAGATTATGCGATCGGTTTTTTAACTCATTTAAAAATCAACGTCTTATAATATTAAAATAATATTTTTCAATTGACAAAAATAAAGATTATCTATAGTATTAATTATTTTTCTATACCTAACTCTCTTTAGTTTGTGAATTTTTCTTTGAAAGATGGTATTTCATACACAAAGTAATGTCTACTGTTATAAATTGTCTTAAGTTTCTCAGAGTTTTTCGTGAACGTATGTTGATAATTAATTTATATTGAAATAGTTATAGTCCATTTTCATCCTTTTTTTTATTTAAATTTGAGTTTACAAACATTGAACTTGCTTTACTTACCTAATTAAAAAAATATATTTTGATGATTTATTTATTTATTATTTTTTCAAAACTTACGAACCCTGATTTGTGGAAGGAAGTAAATACGTTATACGATCGATACGATGATACGTGATACGATATTACGGAGAGTAAATGATTGAAGTTTAAACCCAACACTACTCACATATATATTTTCAAGTTATATATATTCTTGGAGATCTAGGGGTAGGCATATTTCCATAAATATGTTTCATCATGCACAAAAGTTCTTAAAGCAAACTTGTAGTCTACCTGCGATTAGAACTCGAAGGATCAGTCTTTGTTACTATTTGTCCAGAGTAGCTTTCATTATATACATTAAATCCATATAAATATTATTAATGGGAATATCTGTCTGTTCGGCACGAAGACAGCTGATACCGCAATAACATATAGAATAAAAATCCCATTCTTCTCTCGGAGAACACGCAAAAAATGATATTAAATTATTTGGGGCACTTAAGCGCTTATATTGGCAAGTTTTAGGTTTAATTGTAGCTTAAAATATTATAATATTGCTAAAAATATCACATTTAAATAATATTGATACACCTGTTATAGGTAAAATGATAAAAGAATATAAATAGTCCAAATTAATTTGTATAGATCGTTAAAATGTAGTATTATATCAGACGATAGCATAAAGAGGATATTTAGGTGTTAATCAAATAAAAAACGCATACTCAAACCGGTTGTAATTTAATTTAATGTGGTGAGTCACTTTATTGAGTTGAACAACTTAAAAAGCAGTCTAATAAGTATTTTAAATTTTACGTTTAAATTAGTATTTGCCTTTATATCATTATATAATTAAAGGAAATAAGTATTTGCCGGTTTTAACCAGGATCCGACTATTGTGTTAAAGTTATTAATAAGGAGCTTTTAC
The DNA here is from genome assembly GCA_947086505.1 of Morpho deidamia. Taxonomy (NCBI): domain Eukaryota; kingdom Metazoa; phylum Arthropoda; class Insecta; order Lepidoptera; family Nymphalidae; genus Morpho; species Morpho deidamia. The sequence continues at coordinate 6,837,017 of CAMTZC010000003.1, forward strand.
TTCTAACTATGAGCCTTTGATCATAGACCTTAAAGGAACTAACGTGATAGAAAAATAATAAACTATAACTTTCTCTAACCGTTAATAAGGAAAAAAGGAAAAATAAAGCCCTATACCATTACGTAAAGGGCCTTTTTTCACCTTAAATGTTTTATCCACCAAAAGCGGATTGTTAGGTTACACATATCCTCTATATCATAGCAACTCTCCAGGCGTAAGTAGATTTTTTCAATATTTTTTTTTTCCGTAAAGCATAATCTGATAAATTAAATATATTAAGCTAATAAGTGTTTTTATAGCAAACTCATAGGACCTTGCCCTGGTTTTGCAAATTGTTTTTTTTAGATTTGAATCTTTTTTGGAACTATATGTTAGTTACCTTGCCAAGTATGTAAAATACGAAATGAGTATATATGGGGAATTTTGAATGTTGCGCCCAGCATAATAAAGAAGAGTGCAGTATTGAGGTATTATGGACATATTTTGAGGGATGAAAATCATCTGACTAAAAAATATGTACATGGATATGTGACTAGAGGGAGGCCGGAAAGACATGGTTGAATTGTGTGTGATCACATGCATATAAAAGGAGTAGCGCTAGAGTTAACGAAGGCTAGGAGAGAATGTATTGTGCTGATTTTTTTAAATATATGGGACACTTACACACATGGTCGTCCGACCCCAAAATAAGTAACTTAATACTTGTGTTATGGGTGACGGATAACTGGTAGATATACCTACTACATATAAAAATTTAAATACATACTTAAATACAAATATACACCCAGGCTCGAAGAACCAAAAATTTTTTTGTGGAAAATGTTTGCCCTCGGCGGGAATCGAACCCGCGAGTTGCGGAGCTGAAGGCAGGGTCTCTACTCTCTGCGCCAACGGGTCAGTCAAAGTGGTGTAAATGCTTGGACTATTAATAGTACAGAATGGAGATCTTTCGATTCACTGAGTTTATAGAAGGCAGGTGAGATTTCCAATGGGGAGATAGACGAGATTATAAAAGTTAGTAAAATAGTAGAAGCGCGAAGACACACAACGGCCTAGACGCACGCACTTCCGGCCGCGGCACGGACATCGAACTCGTCCACCCGTTTGTGTTTTAAATTAGCTAATGTTCCTATACCTATCTTATAATGTTATTATAAACTAGCGACTTTGTTCAACTTATACAAGTACTACAAGTGCGTCAAGTTAAGCGTTTAAGAACCATCAATAAAGCAATATGTTTCCCTGTTCCCGAAATAAAAATAGACTTTTTCTTAGAGCGCCATCTTCTTGCAAAGTTCGGCAATCATTAATTCAACCTGAATTGGAAGAACTGTAAGAAAGAAGGTGCTTTTACTCAGAGATTACTACTAACAGACATAGAGACTTTCGTATTCATAATATTTGTATCAAATGTATTGGTCGTAATAACCCTAATTGAAAAGTTGCCATAGTGTATAGATTACTTGGAATTTTATTGGAAAGTCTTGCGTAATAAATATAACATATGCGTTAACAATCTACACTTATTATAAAACAAAGTCCCAAAATGATGTCTGTATGTAATCGATCTTCTTAAAATCTACGGAACGGATCTTTGTACGGTTTTCACCAAAAGATTGTGCAATACTTCCGGATGGTTTAGGTAAATAGTACATATCGGTATTATGTAAATTGCGTTGAAGAGATCGCGCAGTTGTCAAGAAACTTTAGTCGCATGCGCTGCGTAGACCAGCAGATATACGCTAAAGTTATGTACTAGAAAATTGTAGATCTATAAAACTACTACAAAAAAGTCCGCGATAGCATGTCTCTATCTTTTATGGTTCACTCACAATAACTACTTTTATATTTAAAATTTGAATTCTAGAAAAAAATTGTGTAACGCAGATTTCCACGCGTGCGAAGCCGCTGGCACAGCTATTATATAATATTAAAGAAGTTTCTAAAAAAAATACCAGTAAGTTTTATTTTAATTGAAATATGTGTTGTAAAACATAATATATTAGTCTTAGGCCACGTGCATAGTTACAAAAGAAAAACTGTATTATTTGCATACTTATTATATTTGTACATGTTATTAGGTTTGTAGAATATATATATTTTTTAATTCTTCGTATAATAGCTATAAGGTAAATATAGGTAAAAATATATTATTACATACCGGCACTATCATGTGAAATGATTTCAGAGCTATAGTTACATTCAGCGTTATCAACGTCTATATAATAACAAAGACAGTGTATGGCACACGCGACATTTGTATGTAAATCGCATTGTGTCTAGCGCCCACCGTGAATATTATTAAATTATTTATTTTCCTGAGACCTTCTTCAAGGGACCCTACAATTTTTTGTGTTCCGGTCATTATAATATATAACGCGATTCTTAAACAGATTTTCAGTTTTTCGTTGTCATGTTCGATATGGATCTTTTATTACTTATTTCAAAGTTAATGAAGTATATGTTTTACTTTCTACGTTTAATACGTATTTCCCTAAAATGTTCCAAAAATATACTATGATACTAATATAATTAATAAAAAAAACGATTAGCAGGTTTCGATATAAATGTTGACAAGATTGTTTACAAATAGTTTTAATGTATGTATTTAATGTATGTATGTAATAAGTGAATGTTATAAAATACTAGCTGTCCGACCACGCGTTGGTGTGGCTCTGCCTGGTTTCGATCTCCCCTCGAAACAAAACTCAATGGTTAAAAAAATCCCCGATGACCGCCAAACTTACAGAGGTTCATCCGGTGTGTCATTCTAAAGATTTTCTGTCAATTTCATTAAAATTGGTCTAGCCGATTCGAAATCTATTAATCGACATCACATTGATTCACAATCAGGACAACACACAATCACATCAATAAAAAATAATGTTTGTAACAAACATTAATTTAATTTTTATAGATTAGAATAAGAAATTATGTAAGTCGATGATAATTTATTTGTAGTTTTTATATTTAGAATTACAAGTCTTTTGAAATAGGTCGAGATTTGTGAACAAATACTAAACATTTATTTTAAGCGTTTCTGATCTATAGCAAACTTTTAAAGGAATATTTCATTGCTTTTACTTCCTGATCATAAAATTTTATAATCAAAGATTGAAAACTAAATTCTTTATAAACAACTAGTGATCGTATAGCTTAGATAGTGATAGTATATCTTAGAGTGGAGTACGAATCTATTATTTAGCGCGTTAGCTCTTAAGTTGTTATAAATCCTACGATGTTTATTTAATTATTATATAATAAATCATAATTGTAAGCATGAAATGCATAAGGAAACTGACGTCTTTAGGTTGATAAGGATTAATACTGTATCTGTCTAAATAACTTTTTAATTACTGCTTTGAACGAAACCGTGTGTTTGTGATATTCAATTGTAGTCAAATCGGTTCATTTGATCTAATAGCTTTTGCCTTTAACAATACGTCATATTTCGCAGTTAAGTAACAAAAGTTTGACGACAAAAGTCCAAGAGGACGTAGCCTAATAAGGTGGACTGATCAGATACCCACCACCCTTGTTAATCTTCACGTTGCTCTTCGTTTGGCCAAGGAGAGGAACAAGTGGCGAGTAACTGTCCGGAAGATGATCACCCCATAACGAGGCAATCACGGGCCCCAGTAATGAGGACAACGACGCGAAGGAACCCGTAAATTAACTCTTCCATTCTTCGTTATATTTGAGAAAGTAACATATAAAGAGAACATAGTATGAAAGGTAGATAAAATATATTTAAAGCATTTTTCATATTTAATTTCTATTAAGATATGGAGCTATTTGAAAACCGCTAAAAGTTAGCGGTTTTCAAAAAGCTCCTATATGCCTGCCTTTCATTTTCGGTATGTTATTATCGCTGTGTGGTATCCGGCTGAGTAGAATAGACCACCCTCTCTCTTACCGAGGTGCCGTAAAAGGCGACTAAGGAAGGTGACGTCAGGCAGGCGACCGGACGTAAAATACCAAGCCAAATCATTTAACAACATGCTGTGCCGACCCTTCTTAAAGTGTGATAAGGGCAGGAGAATGATTTCATTTTAGTTATTTTAAGTGTCCCTGCTTCTTTGGGACTTTGGTCTTTTGGGGCTGTGATCAAATTCTTCTTCTTATTTATAGTGACGCTTTTAACAGATTATTATGAAACGATATCACTTGGCACGGATGTCATTTGTTTTACCAAAATTCACCAGATTTCTTTGCTGCAATAACTCATGCAAGGGTCCAACTAAAGCAGTTGTCGTTTCAGTGCATGGGCGATCGAACCCGGCTTTTGCTCTAGCCTCTGGCACCTTTCACTAAACGACGAGAGGTTTTATTGAGCAACCATTTTACAGGCGAGAGAAGTGTGCAAAGAACCGTAATATGAGACTTTGTACTCTAATACAAAGTCTCATATTACAGTTAGTGATAAACAACATCTCTTGCCTCTAGGGAAGAGATGTTGTTTGTCACCAAGAAGAGAAATGATGGTGCAAAATTTGGTCCACGAAAGTCCCAGCATTTTCGTTCAACACATCTCCAGGTATTTAAACTATGTAAGTAAAAATAGTACCTTTGGGCACGCCGAGGCGTAGCTGCTCCTTCTCCCAGGAGGCGAAGGTAGCCTTCAACGCCTCGGCCATCTTCTTGTTGGTGCCGGGCGTGAGCGGCGGCACCTGCGACGGGATGTCTGTAACAATGAAAATATAAAATTAAGCAACGGCCTGATAGTATTGTACTCTTGCTAAAAGTCTGTCCAAAAAAAAATAAAAAATAAAAGTCTGTCCATAAAAGACCCTTTGTCACTCCTTGGAGAGTAGGATTTGACCTTAGAACCAAGTTTATTGTCTAGGGTATTATTACCCTTAAAAGAAAGATAAATAAGTAAATAATAATAATGAAAATATGGGACAATGACACACGTTATCGGTCCCCAAAGTAAGTATATTAATACTTGTGCTATGAGTGACATACAAGTGGAAAATATATTCATATATAATTTTAAATACATAAATACACCCACAATCGCTAACAAATTTTTGTTTAGAAAATATTGGCCCAAAGAAGTAGAGACACCTAAAATAAACATAATGAAAGTTATTACTTTTGTATTATGGATCTCAGCAAAGTAACGCCTGATTCTATAAATTATATAATGAAAGTAATAAAAGTTAGCGGTTTCGAAATAGCTCCATACTTTAATAGATATTAAATATGAAAAATGCCCGTATGAAAATTTTTGTTCAAACTTTGGAACGTTAGAGTTGTACAAACATTTATGCTTTCGTTTCTAGTCGTTAGACATAGTACTCAATTAGAAATTCTTAAAACTAGCAAAAAGTTTTTTGTTTAGTACCTAACTATTAACAATTTTTTCATTTTACCAGTAAAATAAATGTTAATTTTACTAGTGTAGATAAGCCTTATAAATTATGGTCTAAAACAAGATTTGATAGAGTCTACGTAGATAGTTCCAAATGTCCGTGTTTGGATAATTAAAGGGTTTTTATTATATTTCAATCTTTTCAATCTGGTTTAATGTAATTACATGCTCTTACCTTAAAGCTTAACAGATAAGTAAGTTATAAAAACATCGATAAGACTAAGGGTGCTTTTAGATTGAAAGATCCGTGTTTCGTTATCTCCGATCCACGAAAACCAGTTTTCGTTGCGATTGACAAAGATTGTTCGGTGTGTGGCATTCGCTTAACATGAAATGGTAATGATACTGTTTTGTATTCGACGGTATTGGCTTCTGGTTTTGGGTTTTGAAAATATAAATGTTAAATGCATTTGATTGTACCTATTGATAAAAACAAAGACCTCACACTTAAAGAAAATTATAAGGGGTTATTGAATTCATTTTATTTTCATTATCTAAATTTGTTGTAGTTCTAGCTTCTATATTTAAATGACCTTATAATTAATTTATAGAATTAGGCGTTACTTTGCGGAGATCCATAATACAAAAGTAATAATAAAATTATTTTGCTATAATCCGCGATATAGTAAATAGAAAAAAAATCGCAAAGCTTTGCGATTTTGTCGTGGAGTCTATCTCCTGATGATGCTTCGGTTGCGGGGCGAAACGATTGTTGAGTTTGTGATAGTGAACCTGTGTAGTGCTTGTGTATTGTGGTGGAAGTGGTGGAGGTTTGTGCATATGTTTTTACGAATCCTACATGTAACGGGTATGAAAAAAAACGTATAGTCCACTATACATTTAGCACTATATATTTTTTCTATTTACTATATCGCGGATTATAGCAAAATAATTTTATTATTACTTTTGACCTTACAATTATTCAACAGCATCAGACTGCCAAAAATGTTTTCCTCTTACGATAATTGTAACATATTAGTGTAGTATTAGTAGTAGTAGTATAATAACAGAAACTTAAGCAAAATTTAAGAGATCAAGTTATTTAATGAAATAAAATTTCTGAAACTGAAGTTGATCTTTTCAGGAATGGCTAAAGGATCCGAACGTATGTCGCTGAAAATGGCGCTTATAAAAAAGCTGAGAGTAACTCAGCAGATAATAAATAACCTACACGTGGAGAAGCACTATATCATTAAATCGTGTTTTTAAGGTTAACACATTGAAAGTACATAAGTAGCAACTAGTGCAATATATTTCAACCACGATTATAAATTGACTGTTTCGTTGCCGCAGTAGGCAGCGACGCTGCCTTTAGACATGTATATTATCCACGATGGTTTCAATTGTATACTGCAGGTGATTTTACATAAAGGCTACCAAATTGGTAGTTGGTAGTTAATAGATCGTAGAATCACTAGAAGATAATGAGTTATAGACAAGTACCTTATAGTTAAAATGTTACTCCCGCAGATTAAAGTCATATTAGTCCAAAAAATACAAATAACATTGCTTTAACTTTATGATAAGTTGTAAGGTTTAATTTCAGATATATTTTCTATTTTAATATCTATTAAAAATACGTGGTTGTTATAAAGTCTACGATTAAATATCTGAAGCGCTATATTAAAAGATCGACTGAGAAATTAAGTAGCTGAGATATTGTTAAATAGGTAAAGGACTAGAGAATGTAGCCAGTGTTGACGTCGAAATAAGTGATCATTGATTGCAGGTGTAAACCAGTTACCAAAGATTTGCTTTTCTCTCATAAATCCTTAGCTTTCAAGAGATCTACTGCTACGTAGTTACGACTAACTGCTATTGTGCGATTTATTTTTATCAATCTTAGTTTTACTTATATTTATTAAAACTATATACATTAATCTCCTTTTCACTTGGTCATTGTATCACGCTAACACTTATTCTTTTTTGTTCCTTAATTATTGTAAGCGTTCTTACTTAAGTTTAGCGGAACATAAGGTAATTAAAAAAACACAATTTTCGTCTACAATCTAAATTTATTTTTTTCTTACTCATAGTGCCTATTAACTTTCTATTCGCCGCAGTTAATACCGTTGGGCTAAGCTAATTAATTATTTATAAACAGTTTTGACAACTGTTGCTTTTTTCATGTCTACTTAAAAAAATAGGCGTCTATCAAGGATGATAGCCTAATAAAATCCTATGTCCCTTAGATACCAGCCATTTCCTGTTACCAGTTAATCAGACGATCGTTTGTCCGCCTAGTGGAAGAACCCGCTATTCTCAAGGCCTTAGATGTACGACGTTAAGTAAGTTCTAGAACCATAATATACCAGATCTAATACTGTAGTCTATGGTCTCGTTTGATTACATCTCTGTTTACTGTTTTATTAACAATTTTGTTATTTAGCAGACGGATATTTAAGACGGAGAAGATATTTTAATGTAAGTAATTTACAGCATTAAAATTTAGTATCTGTGCGTCGGCATCAGTCACATAATACATTTGAATGTTCAATTTTTATTACAAATGACATAAACCGATTCGGTAACATCAAAGCTCGCTAGTGACAGATTATTGCTGTCCACAGCGGTACATATCCTCTAATCAAATGTGAACTTCATCAACCGATGGTTATCAACGTATTAATTACTTCATTTATGCTGTAATTTTAACCGAGTAGTGAACAAATTAATAGTTGATTTCTTTCCGAGTTCTGATGGCTCGGAATAAAATAAATCGGAGATAAACAAGCGAGATTGCCTTTTGTTTGTGTGCGCGATGCGCGGACGCAGGCTTCATTCATAAGTGCGTCTGGTTTGTTTTGGTAGTGTGCGTGGGCGTCTGTCCGTGTGCGTCGGCTTGCACACCTGCCGACCAGTTCTGAGATGTTGAGATTTGTACTGCTCTCCCACGGTCGCTGCCCGCTTCGATCTTCTAGCTGAACCGTTCTGATATCATTTAAATGTTTTATACGCATTACTTTACGACAATCTTGTATATCGCAAAAAATTACTTATCAACCAATTAATATGTCACGCATGACGTTTCCCATCGTACTAATCGAAAGATTTATCTAATTGCCCAAAACGAGTGTGCAAAAACTAGCATATGTTTATCATATCTGCATGTAGGTTTTGCAGTGCTAAATTCTCACGGATTTATAACGAATATACAGGTACTTCTTTATATCGCGATGTGACCCGCATGTTTATATAATAATGAGTAAGAATGGCGAAATAAAATGTATCAATTACTTTTGTTTATTAATATTTAAAATGGTACTCATAAATGTCGATATACCTTATACAAAAACATCTAGTAACAACGCTATTATTACTCCGTATTCAAAATATTTTTGAAATCAATTTGCATCTTTGCAAGAACAATTTTTTTCATTGTTTTAATCGTGTTTGTACACGATTTGTACTTGTTTGTACATATTAAGGTAAAATCTTAAGAGAACTATGTTAGGCCCGATATTCTTTCAGTTTTATGTTTTAAGAGGTGAAATGCGTTACAATGTTTTGATATCAGTTCCTAATAGTGATATTCATGAACTTGTGCATTTTAAATTTATTATAGAAGTAGGCCTCGCGTTGCGGAATTGAATAATTCAAAAATATTGATATAATGATTTTGCTTTAATCTTAACAAACGCAGATTATAGCAAATAATTGTATCATTACTTTTAAACTTATGTAAATTTATATAGAGGGCTTATAAATGTTTTTTAGCATCAGAAATGTATGCATCATAATTTAAAATTTTTTAAGCCAGGACATCAGAATTTACTGTATTTAATTTTCCATCATGGCATAGAATATTGTTCTTTAAAAACCATATATTGATTATACGGCGTGCCAATAGAGGACTCGTGGAGTCAATAAAATTGGGGAGTTAACTACGTCCCTTGTTCAAAGGCCAATTTTACTCGCTGGTCATATGTGGACCTGGATTGCATTAAAATAAATATCTTTTTAACTATTATTTCTCTATAATAATTAACAGGTATATTTAGTCCAACTTTCTGATATAAAACGGCAACATTAGCAAATCACGCGGCATTAATTTAGCTGACGCGTTGTGATTTACTCTACGAAGCCGGCAGCTGCACTTGACTCACGCATCTTGTGCAGAGTAATTTCAAAGGAACGATATCCTTATATCAGATGGAAATCTTGCTTTGTTAACCATGATTACGACTAAGATATCATTTAAAGGAATAAGTTCTTTACTTGTAATCCTTTTATATAAAGCTGGATAAATATTAGAAACACCATAATTAATATAATATCAATTATTATTATTAATCAATAATTATTGTTTTAAAATTAAGCTACTCGTTCCCCAAACATTTGGTCAACATTTTTTTTTTCTTTATGGTTCAATAAGTTCATTAAATATCAATAACTTATATATTTATATTTTACTTATAAGTCACTGTTGGTTATTTAAATATTCTTTGTTCAAGAAAGCTCCACAAATATCATATAAGCATTTATTTTATGCATCTAGTCTTGGGATAAATTTTAGATATATATTTGAGTAGTTTAAATTCTGGGACGTTATACAAAGAAATAATATAATTATTTCTTTTTACTTTGGAATTGGAAGGACATTAATTTCATAAGTACAAAATGAATGTACTGAGGGACATAGATTAAATAGCATTACTAATAAGGTGCATCACGCACACCTGCGCGACCAGCTAGCTTATTAACACATACATTATCATAATATAATATAATTTATATTATTCTCGTTAGTAATTATTCATGTAAATGCAAAGTAAATAACATTTATGAGACCATAAAAAATTATTGTGAACTTATCGTTACGATTTTACTTTAGCTATTCCACATTATATTAATAATAGCGACCCTGCTACAAACTTTGCAAGACTAAAACTTAATAGTGGTTGTAATTTAGTTTAGCCTTATCAGAAACTAGCAGTTCTCTCTCGCAGGCCCCTTGGCATCGATAGCAGTGACCCTGGCTTCAGCGCTGCAGGTCGAGTGTTCATTTTCTGCCGAGGACCAACATTTTATAAAAACAATTTGTCTGTCCTTCCAGTCTGTTTATATTTATATCTAAGTATTTATTTAAAATGATATACTTTTATGAATTTACCAGTTATCTGCCACTTATAAAACAAGTACTGAGTTAATTACGGAACGGATGTGTGTGTAATCGTCTCATATATATAAAAAAGTAAGCTTTAAGCCAAGTTAACCTTATTCCCGAAAGAAAAAAATTTTTTTTTAAAGCTTTGATTTAAATTGCGAACGTTAAATCTACTAAGTTACCAACTTTCCGGTGTCCGATTAAGCTGAAATTTTACATACTGGTTCGGTCGTTAGTTATTACTTATTAGCATGACCTGATGCTGCTGCGAGATTTGGCTCCAGGTCAAGGCTCAACGGTTAAAAAAAGGGATATGAAATTTTGTTAAAAGTTTTTTAAATTCACTTCTTATGCTATATGCTTGCGATGTATTATAAGCTCTATGCTGGAAACGCGCTATTCATATGTCCTTTGAAAGTCCGCGCTCGCGCATTTGAAATATTTATATCAAGAGTAATTCAGTAAAGTTATTTTATAATGTGTAATATCTTCTAAGATATGTATCTTAAATGTATTTTATTTAAATTAATAGAATTAAAATAACCTTTTACCACACTATTATATTAGTGTTGTTAACCTCCAGAATTTTTTTTATAACATCGACTATTGTAAAAAAAGAAAAAAAGCAATAATTAAATAAGGAATTCGCAACGAGGTTTCATTTTCCCAAGGAATGGTGTATTGAGATAAAAACAGCGTAGCAAGAGTTCCGTTTCCGTCATTAAAGTAATTAGTACATGATTTGGACCTAATTATCGTATACGACTTCCGATGGCCATCATCCGACCAGCTGTATCAGATCTGTTGAAAAAGATCCCACAAGAAACTTTTTAACATGGAGGAAATCCGACAGTTTAAAGCTGCATGATTCAGGTCATAGACATATAATATATAGAGCTAACTGCGACAGACGTAGAAGAAGTCTACGCGATACATCGTTCAGTTAAAGTAATGTTTTAATATTAAGTGAACGAGTATAATACAGCTCTTTTGTACTGAGCTGTGATACCGTGCAACTCTTGAGCGTGTCATGGGTGTTAAACCCCGGTCGGGCGCCAATGAGCTTTTCTATTAAAACTGTAGTGTGTAATTGATAATAGCAATTTATCGCACCGAAGTAAAAAAAAAGTAAAAAAGGTGAAGGAAAACATCGTGAGGAAACCTGCATATCTCTAGAGAATTCCGGGGATATATGTAACCTCCCAATCTGCATTAGAGCATCGTGGTGGATCGCTTCAAATAAGTAGGATAAACAGGCCAGGCCAGTAACAGGCCGTTGATTTACAGCATTTTTCTAACGTTCGATACTACAAGTTAGCATAAAACAAGTCAGTAATTTATAATAAAAACTCAGATAAGCCTAAATCAACGCTTTTTGATATTGTTTATGCTGACTCTTCCTTCTTTTTGATAGGAATATTTTGTGCAATATATTTTTATATAACATTATATCTTACGATAAAAATGTAATATAATTTTGATTATTTGTTCTTCTTTTCCATGAAAGTAAGTGTGTAGCTAATTTTTCTAAAGTGATCTATGTGACAAAACTGAGTTCCTTATGATTACTCTTGAGTATTACAGAATGCTTTTCTTAAAGCGGTTAATAAGAGTCAAGGCACGTGTTTTTTTTGCAATAAAAAGTTCTAATTTGAAGAAATAAAGACAGTTGTTGTTTTTCTGGTCACTTTAATGCACATTTATAACTTAATGAAGCTGCGACGGCGGTTTTAAATCTCTTCAACTTGTTAATGGGGTTGTAGCGAAAGCTTTATACGATCTTTTTGCCTCGAGGAATTTGTGGTGGCTTAAAGCTTTGTCTGCCTCATGTATTTATTTCATGATTTAATCTGTTACCCTTGTATCTAAAAATTAATAACGTTCTAGGAGTTTAATATATTAAGAAAATGTTTAGCAACCAAATCTGGACTTTTTGTCAGTCATTTTACTTATGAATTTTCATGATATATCAACTTACTAAGTACGTGTGAAAAAAGGAAGATAATAATTTGATTTTAAATTTAAATGTCGATAGAATGATTTATATACGTGCTATTACCATAACTTATCGCATCCGCCTTTCCTTGTATGCGTCTCGGTAACCCGGTATATAATATATAGTCCACTCGAGTCTGGACTTTGGCTTCAATAATCTTCTTAAAGGAAAAACTCCCTTGAGAACGCAGTTTCCCCTTTTACAATTAATAAATTAAGAAACAAGAAATAAAGTTTAGTTTATATCTCTTTTTAAAATTATTTCAATAGAATGTATAAAGTTTGGAGGTTAGATCAGAGTTGGCATCACCGCATACGCAAACTGAGTGTGTCGAATCGTGAATAGCGTAGACAACGGCACAATAGGCCGGCGATGCGCGTGGGCAGAGCCTTAAAACTCTTAAAAAAGCCTCCGCTGCTGTTTTGGGTAAGTCAATCAATATGTCAATAAAATAATGACAGTGGATCTATTTTAATTTTTACTTCGTTGTTTCTTTCCTAATAATAAGTTCCTTCCTGTTAATGTTAGAACTCTTATATGGGAAGCCGGAATTTGTATTATTACTTTACTCCTATAGCATTTAGCGTATGTGGGTTGAGATGGCATAATGTATTGAAGTTAAGGCGTGCATAGTGAATAAAAACTGTGTTGTAAAAGGGGTTACGTACTATGTATAATTAAAGCCCACCTGAGTCCCTTCCAGAGAAGTGTAAAGAAACACTAACTCTTTGTACATTTTTTATTTTATTTTTGTTTGGAGTCCAATGTAAACAAGAGTAAACAACACCAAGCTAATTAAGTTTAAAATAACTATTAAATGGAGGCTGATACCTAAAGCTATTACGAGTTCATAAATAATAGAAATTCGCGGATTTCATTATTATGATTGCGATTGATTAGACACAGTGATATACCCCTTTACAATTTTATGCGGTTACTCTTTAAGCTAACACGAGCCGTATGGTATAATTAATAATATATAGTTTAATATAATATTATAATAATAATATTTAGTAGTTATAATGCAAAATTCAAATTTGAAGCAAGTGACTTTAACAAAGAAAGCATATTAAAATTTTATAGTTAGCGATATGCCTATTTTTAAAAATAAAGAAATTACTTCATATTCTTATTATTCGATATTTGGATTGGCTATCTTATCGCACAACAGCGCCCCAAGTTACCACGCAACAAACGGCAGCAACAGGTGGTATATAAAAGTACGCAAGGGTACCACACTTGTTGCGCCTTTCCTTTTCAATTACTCAGTTATGGGAATAATACCATAGATTTACTATACTAGAGTAGGGAAGTCATAGACTGGCCTAAGTGATTGAGTGAGTGTGTGTCGCAACAAGTAATAAAAGAGGAAAGATGAAACTCTTACAGTTATACAATAATATGCTTATCTTTGTCTCATTACACATAAAAAATAGAAACAGATAATAAGTCTCATTTGCTTTCCCTTTTTTGTCGATGAACGCATTTTAGGTTGACTTTACTCTGTGGATTAAACACACATCAAGTTGTTTATGAGCATTAAGGTTTCATAGTTCAGTTTGACATTAACTTACCCAAATAAATTATGGTAATTCTTAATAAATTCTAGTTAATAAATTATTTAAATTTACTGTAAATACGTAAACGGAAGGAACAGGTGGCCTACCATCGTATTTTATTGAAAACTTGAATTTCGGTAATTAGAAAATTTTATACAATTACAGTGAATTCGAATTGTATATTTAATCATGCATGCTTGGGATAAACATCGGTAAATTCTGGAAAGAATTATATATATACTGTTTAACGCTTGGAACATGGGGTATTAAGAGCAATGAAAGTAAAATGACAGAAGTATAATTTTTTTTTCCAACTGACTGTATGCCGTTAGCTTTAACAGCGTCACCGGGCGGGACGGGCGAGCGCAGAAGCATCGTCCAGGTTGTGAAATGCAGAGACTAGAGCGCAGAAGCTTTACTAGCGTCGGGGAACGTCGTCCTAAGGTTGCCTCCTGTGAGACCGGACCACGGCTTAGGGCGACGCATAGTGGAGGACTGATGGTATGACTTTGATTAGTCATTGCGACGTCGGAAGGGTGGCGAGAAGCCACGACCGACCGACGCCAGAAAACTGGGAACAGAAGTATACTAGTGACCTGTTTGTATATTAATGTCGGGTAAAGACTTCCTCTCTCCTTGGGAATAAGAATTGGATCTTAGAATCACTACGCTGCTCCGATTGCAGATTACACATATCTGCAAACTATTGATAAGGGTCATCTACATTGTCAGTGGTAAGCTGTTATGACTTTTGTGGACTTTCTTTGTAGAGAACAGTAAAATAATTAGGTACAAGTATAGATCGCGAAGTAGTAGAGAAATCGGCTAGATTCTGCTACATAGAGCATTGCCTCTATCGCATAGACTGACGAACCCGTGTGTGACAGTGACAGCGCTCTACGACACTGAATTGGCCGGCTGTTTCGTTCAAGTTCTCGATGTGCATTATTTATTGCCGGGTACTATATATACGTTGATAGAGGGTGCCGGTAAATCAGGTAGTGCTTTGTGATAAATTTACAAAAGTTTAGAAAATACTGTCCTTTTTAGACACAAAATTCAATAATAGGATAAGTGGTATTGAAATAGACTTTTGATGATTTAATAATAAATTTACCATAGGTTTGAATCGTTCCTACTACAAAGTCGAGTAAGCAAAAAATTTAATAAGGTTTTATCGGTGTTAGCTATGTGCATTTCGTAATTATAATTTTTGCCTTAATTTTATAATTACCGTTCTATTTCTGACAGAATCATGTAACTTATTGTAGTATTACAATAGACTAAATTCCATAAATTATTTTTGTGCTTTTCTCAAGCTTTTTTCCGTTTTTATATCATCCATTATATACATCACTAATATTTTGTGAATATTCATATTTATTGTACTAACTCTCTTAAATTATTTTAGTTTTTCTCTTACATCTCTTACTTTAGAAATCGTCGATACATGATACAATTATTTGGAACATTTCGTGATTCATTGTTACTAGTGTAATTTGCACTCAAATCGCACTCGCAACATTTTTAATTACTCAGAGTAAGGATTTTATTATGGAATTATTATTTATGGCCGTTGCCTATAATATTGTGCAACAAGTGTCGCTCCCCTCGCGTTTTATTCATAGATCACCTGTCAAAAGGTTTGCGTGTGGGGTTGCCACGATGAATGTTTTTTTTAAATTGCATAAACAACGAAAGTGCTACCAAGCGATCTTCATGTGCTCAACTGGTTTACCCAGATAATAAATACATTATAGATTTTAGTCGGCGGCGTTCTTTTTGTCATTCATTGAATTTTAAATTTTGAAACTATTCAGTCATATTATAATTATGACAAAGTTATATTTAAATAAGATTAGGAAATAAGGTTTCTCTAGGACTCAGATACAATAGCCTAACTCTAGGGAGAAGAATAGGAAGAAGATCATTAGTATGAATCTACTGAAGCTAATTTATATCCGTGTTAATATTTAGGTTTAATAATTTCAAAAGTAATTATCAAGATATATTATAGGAACACCAAATAAACTATTTGATATTAAAATAATGACAGTGGAATTAAGACCGCTCGCGCGTATCGGTTGCATCACGCGAATAATGTCCGTTAAAAAAAATAAAAAGAATAATTCTATAGTAACTAATACAAGAAAAGACTTTAGTAATATTTTGTTAAAATAGTATTTTGATGTAAGCGTTATTTTGCAGAAATCTGAGTATAGTCTGAAAATTTCATTAAAATTATTCCAGCCGTTTCGAACTCTATAAAGAACATGTCTAAATATTCATGTTTATATATAAGAGGAAGATTACATCGTCGAAATAGATTTGACGAATGATTAATGGATAACAGAGATAAAATTGTGTTATTTTAAATTTGTTTTTGTTAGAGGTCATGTATTAAGTATTAAAAAACTCATTTGAGATCAAAATTTTATAGAACAATAGGTATTAGAAGTGTATAACGAAGAGGAAAACTTATAGACAGTATTTAGTTCTACCTTTAAAAACAGTAGCCAACAATACCGAGCACATTAATCTAAAGATCTGTAACGTTGATCACGAATGTAGGCGAGAGACCTTTGCTCAATGACAGAGGCGGCGCGGGCGCATCATCTCATTGAGTGCGCACCGGATGGGCCAATCAGCTGCGTGAATGGACGCCCCCGCGATGCTGCGCGGCATTAGCTCCCGTACTAGATGTCTTCTTTGTTACATCAAATTGTTATGACTTTTTTTGACCCCCGTGTTCTGTTGCTACTGTGCACTATTGTCCGAGTACTTTGTATTATGACGTGTTTATATTTCTTTTTATTACTTAAGCTGTTCAACGAATAGATATACATGATAGAGGTATCATTAATACCTGAAAATCGACATCCACACAAAACCGACGTAAAGCGACATTACTAAGAAACTATAGTCTTTGCGTATCTTCTAAAAGTAGATCTATCCATATCCGAATATTCATTCTAAAACTTTTATGTGGTACAATTGTCCAATTCTTTACTTTATATATACGAGTAAAATCCTCGCGTGTTTACGCAATGTTAATAACCATATTTCTCCGAAACGGATTTTTTATTCTAAGGGTAAACAATATTTGACCGGTTAGCTAGTTACAATCTTATAAAGTGCCATAATCATAAGTAGGTACGTATATCAGCATCTATTTTAATTCTAATAGATTGCTAGAATAATTAATAATTATCTATCATATAAATAAAAAGGAAAATAAGATGTTAAGGTATAATAGAATTAGACTGGCCCCTTGGCGCTCTGGGTGGTGACCTTGCCTTCAGCTCCGCGGATCGCGGGTTCGATTCCTGCCGAGGGCCAACATTTTTTATAAACAAATTGTTGGTTCCTCGAGCCTGGGTGTATATTTGTATTTAAGTATGTATTTAAACTTATATATGTAGTATATCTACCAGTTGTCCGTCACCCATAACAGAAGTATTAAGTTACTTACTTTGGGGACGGACGACCGTGTGTTTAAATGTCCCATATATTTATTTATTTATTTAATATATCGTGAGTGAATAGTTACGTCCGTGGATTTGATGCTTCTTTCTTGTAATTATTCTTTAGTGTTACAATATCTCAATTATTAGTTTCAACATTTTGATATTGTAGTATTAAATCATCCACAAGATATAGGTAGTGAATTTTTTAAACATTGGAAGACTTGTTATTGCGTTTATAAACGTTCCACGAATGCTATTTAAATGTTCGGACTAGATATAACTGAGAAGTGCTCAACAATTAATTAAGATTTTATTTCACTTGTGTAATGCGATGTAATATATTGTGTTGCTACATTAAAAAAAGTTGTTTATCTAAGAAGCCAGTCTCACGGCTGATGGCTTGAGTATAAACAATGTTTGGTTACAATTCTCAGACAGTGGCATCAAGGTCTTCACTTTCAAGATCAACAGACCATGCGCGGATCATAATTACAGTAATGATGGTTGCACAACCGCTGCCCTCAGGTTGTGGACACGCGATGTTACGGGTTGCGACTTTCATTATAGATATAGCATGGTTATGAAAAAGTGAACGCTTTTATATGTAAAAAAATGGGTTTTGTGTTTTTTAGTTTATTTATTTGTTCCATATGATTCTTTAAAAGGTTAAATATGATATTATAAGGCGTGCGGCGTTCGTCGCAGGCAGACGTGCTCGAGTGACCTATTTAGTGTTATTAGACTCGTACCTACCTATTAAGTATTGTGTTAATAGAACCTAACCTCAAATAATTATTAATCGTGAGAGCAACCACAGAGTTTTTTTCTAGTTCTCCTCGTTGGATGACATAGTTCCGAACTGGTGGTAAAATCGTTCTGGCAATTGAACTCTAAATTATATTTAACTGTCAAGACTTGTTCAGCTTGTTCCATATGTTAAAGCTGTACGTTTATCTTTTGTTAAAGTATTTTTTGTAACATTTATACGTCTGATGCTAAATATATTTAAAAGGGTAAAAATATATATTTTTGCAACTTACAATAAAAAATATTTATAAATAAAAATACATAATTTATGGATGTTTATTGATGCGTTCAACAATCCAACGCTGTTTTATCGTTGATACGCATTAAAAGTATATTCATACATTTCTTACGGTCACGCCGTGTTCACATTCGGGACAAGAGCAGTGGAAACCGAGAGCGTTGCGTCACCGAGGATGATACATCGCCTTTTCACAACCGACAATAGTGTTGCAAATTTGAAATTCGAATTCTGCAAATGGCCGCACCAATCACTATCATTATTTGTGATTGACATTTGTTTTTTTAATAACATAGAAGTAGTATTCCGTTTAGAAACGCGTACAATATAATGTATTAAAAAAATAATGTTTTAAGTAGATATTTAAAATAGTTAAAAATTACATTATTTAATGGCCCATACGGATAAAAAAGTGTAAGACTTAATGATGCATGCTATAGAGGCCTGCTGATTAGATAAATGCTCTTTGACATAGTATTGATAATTGTCTAACCGTCTCCAGAGTAGGCTGATAGTCTATATCTCAGCTTAAAGTGAGAAAAGAAAAATTGCCCGGTAACGAAATTAATAAAAATACAGCAAGTATCGTTAAACAATTATCATAATTAAACAATGATGGTCTATTTATATATTATAGTTATTCTATATAGTAGTCTAAAGTTAGATGTTAGTTAATAACGAATATTCTAACGATTATGATAACGAATGATTCTAGTTTGCGTAAAATCGAATGGCGACTAATTGCGAAATTTTATGTTTTGTAAAATAAATGCAGAGTTTGTTTGTTTGGCAATATAAAGATAACTTATAGCTTTAATTATTATTCTAGTTATATTAAAATAATTATTATTTTAACTATAAAAATTTAGAACAGGTTATACCTCATTCTATTCAAATAACTATTTAAAGCTATTAATTTTTATCAGCTTAGCATAAAAAGTAGAGTATAGATTCTGTTTTTTTTCGTTCCTATTTAACTTCGTCCTCAGGTTTAATTTATATTTACGTCAAAACAAATAAATATATTTATGGTTATTTATTCTTATACTAACCTTTCGGCTTATTGAAAGCTTTCATCATGACTTTGATTCCCATGCCTGCAATTGCCGCCGTCTCTTCGATGGTTTCTGTCGCGGGCTATAGCAGCCAGTAAGCTTTCACTACGATATATCTCGTAAAGTCTTTTGAGCACTTTTAGTTTATTTACAATAAAGTCTATCTTGTATAAATTTAACATTCGTTATAAACACTATAGTATCACTAATTTTTAATATTAAATAAGATCAATAAATATCACACTTAATTCATTTATTGTCCTGATAGTTCAGTCTAAACATTCTTCACTGTTTTTCATTTTGTTAGTTAGTTATTGTCACGTCACGACTGAAGTCATTGATGTTTGGTCACCGTTCATATTTCACACCTAGAACAATATTATAGGAGAATTTTGGACTCGACTCCACCTTTACTTTCCTTTACCTTTACATCTTTGTCAACTTTGCTACAAGTATATATATATATATACATATAACAGCTTGGTCATATCCTACGAATATGAAATTCATTGTTTTAGGTGAAGTAGAGGTACAAATAGAGGCTGTGATAGTCGAGCGGTAAGTCCGTGTGACTTTTTAGAGGGAGTCACGAGTCTCGGTCACGGTGAAGGAAAACATCGTAAGGAAACCTGCATAGCTCTAGGGCCTTCTGGGGATATGTGAAACCTATCAATTATCAATTCATATATCGTACAAATTCTTTGTTGACGGACTGATATTGTTTCAAAGCGCTGGAACTTAAGATTCCGGCTAGAAGTACTTTATATAAGGCTATCATGACAAACCGGTGTACGTATGGCTTAATAATGAGATAACCAATGCGTGAAGTTACAAGGAAACGCTCTCGGAATAGAGTAAAGGGACCAATATTCAAATTGCAGACAACATTCCCACAGGTGCGGGAACGATCGGTCCCAGGCATTTCCGGCCCGGTTCCCCACTTAGTTTTACCACCCGCACCCTGCCACCCTCCAGTAACCCCTCTAACCCCCGTTGTGCATGTGGTTCACACAAAGATCCCTAGCCCGTGACGAGCAATTTCGCTAAATTTTGTGGTTGGGTTCAAAGTAATTCATTTAATTTAAGGTGTTAAGAATTCAATTTAATTAATTGTCATTAAAAAACCAGACTACGCTACACTAGAAATTTCTATATATATTGTATTTTTCAATTAATTACTATACAAGGTTAACGGGAAATAATATTTTTTCGACAAACTATGTATGTCAAATAAAGCGTACTTACTGTTTACAATTATATATCTTTATAATCTAAATAATTCTCCTTATAATTATTGATACTCGTTTTATATAAAAGACCTATAGCTATTATAAATAAAAATTTCTCAATATTTTGACTGAACTTGATTACTACTGAGGTTACTAATTTTTTGGAAATGTCATAATCTCTAATCTAAAGATCTTAATCAAAGATGCACCATGTATTTACATTCAACAGTGTTATTTATTACTAAATATGTAAAAATTAACGTCATGTTTCGTAAAAGATATCTCTTTTAATTAACATAATGAAGAAATGCATATAAATAAATACACTTGCATAAGCGTAACAAATATCAATTTTTTTTTAAAAATATTTATTAACTTTTTATAAAAGATGTACTTCTTTTTTAAATTATTCATGTACGATAGCTATCACGGTTACCATATGCTTTATATCTTTTTTTAAGCGTATAACGTCTATCATTATATATCATGAAAATGGTGGTCAATATTTTTAACGTTTTCAATGTCACTGATTATAATATAAGCGATCTATCACTGATATTCACTGGCTTATAGAGCAGCAAAATATATGACGGACGTGAAGAAGTACTGTCGAAAATGCACGATATGAAACGTAAAGCTCGAGAGCTTTACTATTAGAGAACGTGAAGTCGCTCTGTGGGAGCGAAACGACTCTACGGTGTCAAGTATGTAGCAAAAGTCCTGACTTTGATTGAAGAAAAAACTGACTCCAGACAACTAGAGACGTTGATTTTGCTGAAAAAAAATGCTGTGTATTGTGCATGAGTGTGTATGTTTACCTTTGTATGTGTACTGTATATATTTGTGTTTGGAAATGAGTGCCTGACTAAGAAAATACACGTTCCAGTCAAAGAAAAAAAGTCCTTAATATTAAGCCCCTGTAATGTGTTTTATTGAAATGTATTATACTCGTTGCATACATGTTATTAACATAACAAATTGGTGTTACACCACGGTTCAAGGGTTAAATAGCGGTAAACATCTTCATTTCTATTTAATAACAGTTTCAGAGGGGTCGTAATTGAGTGCATAGTGGTTATTAGAAATATTAACCTTCAAGAGTATTGTCAACGAGTTAGCTGTAAACATTTTAATGAGTTCGAAAGAATTTTGTTGATCAGTTCCCACGGCCATTTTGTTTGAGAAGTTTTAAGGATATGGAGTGTGCGTTTATTTATTTTTGTAGAATGTTATTCTTATAAGTTTTATACGTGGTTAGTATTTACCATTTATTAACCTCATGGGCGTTGGATTCCTAAGGTATTGGAAAGGCGACATGATCTCCAACCATGATGACATTTCATGATACCCAACAAGGTGTACAAACGACCTCGAAAAAGGAGTTGTTGGCTCTAAGCGACAAGAGATTTTATGGCACGATCTATGGATTCGGTGTTCATTGAATGAAAAGACCTTGCGCCAAGAAGTATGTCCAGAGTTCGACGTTCATTCATTAAAAAAGAAGCATTATACTACCGATGTAATTTACATAGTATGATGAAAGCCATCAAAACTGCTTGAATGTTTGCAAGCTTAGTGGGATAACATGAAAATGTGATATATCATCTCAACAACCTTTGTTGAGATAATATATCGCAGGGAGTCAATAGATACATATACGAAAAAATCGTATGTCGTATGTATGACTTTACTCACGTCTTGTTTTATCTGGTTAGCCCGACTAATTTCTAGCAACCCCGGGGGCACTTATTCATGAGCTCTTTATAGGGTGTTATCAGTTCCCGTCGCTAATACGATAGTCAATAGACGACAGACTAAATTGATGACGTGAGTATAGCCGGTTTCTATACATAAATTACGAATACTACTCATGGTAGTCTCAATTTCTAAAATCATCTAGTAGAAGATCGGCTGAAAAAGAACAAGCTTAATGAAAAATCAAATTCTATTTGTTTCTGTCCAGTATTATTGCGTGTCCATAAATAAAATTGTCATAACGGTATCGTGTTCTGAACAAATGGGCCATAATATCGTATACATAAATACATTCAATCTAACTTACTTAGCGGCGATGGGGGCGACGAATTGCCCTCAATAAAAATCAAATTTAGACACCGCATGTATCTTATTGACCACCGGATCGGTCGCTGTCAAAAATTTTAACTGTCAAAATTTTCGGAAATTCTTTCTTTTAACTGTTATAATAGCCCAAAAGTAAATTGTATAGTAAATCATACTGAATATTGCTGGATGACCTATAGACCAGGATTCTGGCCGACTAAAGGCTTCATAAAAACGGTTAAAATATTCCGAAAGTAAATGAAAAAGTGTATAATACATGGAAAATTTATATTTATATTTGTATTGTAAAATCTTTTCAGGACACGTCCTATAAAAAAACATTTGTCATTATAAACATGTCTTCAAAATGTATAATGTACACAAATCTCGAGCTGGTGAATCGCTGAGCTCTTTTGTATCGCTTATTCAATAGCCCTAGTTGACTCGACCAATATTGGAGGACAATAGTTCAATGTGTACTGAGTAGGTAGGTATTTACTTAGCATACGCATTGACGTATAAAAAGGCTACATATATAAAAAATGATTTGCTGTTTGTTTATCCCGCCAAAACTCGAAAAAGGCTGGATCGATTTGGCTAATTTTGGTCTTTAATTATCTGTGAAAGATCAGGGAAGGTCTAAAAGGCGTATGTGATAAAAATGCTAGGAATTTCATAAAAACACCAATTTTGTTTTTCCTTACAAACAGGGACGATTATATTTATTATTATATTTGATCTCCGATGATCATCGATGACAAAAAACACCTATGTTTTATAACATTGTGACATCTATCCTTACTAATATTATAAATGCGAAACTCTGTCTGTCTGTAACGTTTTCACAGTCAATCCGCTGAACCAATGTCGACGAAATTTGACGTAATTCATGCTTACACCGAGGTAATCTGCTATGAAAATTTTGATATATGTGCAGGGTTGGAGAGTGACAGAAGCTCATATTTATTTGAGGACTAAGGTACACGTAGACGATGTCGCGGGTGAAATCTAGTTTGAAAATGAAAATAATTTTTCGATGTCTTCACGTATGGATTCAAGTCATTTAAAAAAATATGTATACACAAGTAATTCAATAATATTTATGTCATTAAAATTTTTTTAAATAATTAGGAAATTTGGATGTTTTGTTCTACGATAAATGAACGACATTAATTTTTTTAATAATTAGGCAATTTAGTGGATTTTATTTGACGATAAATGGAAAATACTCGACAGACTAAAATATAAAACAGAATAGTCATATTTTGACCTTTCTATAGCGATAGTTCACACTTATATCTTCTTCTTCTTCTTCGTCAACCGATGGACGTCCACTGCTGGACGTAGGTCTCTTCGTAGGTCTAGGGGTAAATGCGCGGATAGTGAACAAATTTTCGTATTACAAAAAAGAGCCATACGTGGCATCTACAATTTAAGTCCGCGTGATTCCCTGCGAGAGAAGTTTAAGGAAACAGGTATTCTAACATTTGCTTCACAGTATATTTTAAATAACGTAATTTTTGTACATAAAAATATAAAGAATTATAAAACGATAGGTGATGTATATAATAGACAAAGTAGGAACCGACATAAGCTTGCGACTCCTGCTTTGCGCCTAGCAAAAGTACGTAAATCGTTTGTGGGTTTGGGTATAAGATTCTATAATAAAATTCCGAAATCAATTGTGGTCATGCCATTACAGCAGTTTAAAAACACTGTTAAAAAGAGGCTGATACAGAAAGCCTACTATACTGTTGAAGATTACTTAGATGATAAGGATGTGTGGATATAGGTGTACTTCTACCCTGTACAAGACAGTAATAAATAAATGTAACTAGTTCTAAGATTTATATTTTAAAAAGAGCAACCGCCGAGTTTCTTGCTGGCTCTTCTCGGCAGGAACAGCTTTCCGAACCAGCAGTAAAGTCGACGATTCAAAAGCACTTGTTTACAAGTTTACTTGAATAAAGAATATTTTGATTTTGATTTTGATTTTATTAATTTCTAAATTGTAAAGTTTAATTTTAAATTAAGTCTTAGAAATTCATTCAGATATATATAATAGGGTGAGCTATAGGTTTGAGTGCGTGTATCTAATAAAAAATAAGAGAATGAAGATAAGGGAACCGATACTTTTATCTTTGTCTATCTTTGTTTGTTTAATTACGCATAAGAAAAAAAGTCAGTCTAATATGATTTCTCTTTTTTATTGATGGATACATTTTAGGCTAGCTCCCCCACTCTGGTATAGTATTTCTATGTAGAAATTACATAAAAATAAGGCAGATAATTTAATTTTTTTTAAAAGTGCGTTTTTTCCTTTAACTGTGGTCAGTCTGAGGCATGCAATGGTGTGAGTGCGGTTAATCGCGCGGTCGAGTGCGATTGTCGGGTCAACTAACTCGATTGTCGCGCCCAATTTGTCCCCTCGGTCACCTAAACGAGATCCTCTGCATCATATTTCATTCGTTGTTGCACAATCTTTACTCTATATATTGCCGTTTTTCCTTGTTCTACTTTATATATTGACTTCTTCCGTGACTTTCTTATTATAACAAAACCAATACTTAAATAGCAAAAAAGAAATTGGATTTTATACCGATAACGTTAATTAAACTGTACAAATAACTATGTTATTTTAGATGTATATTTTCTACATTGCTGTCTCTTTTTGAACTATAAATCCCATTTACTCGGTCTAAGGCACATATATTCCAATTAAGCACATACAGACTAAAAGGTAAGCAAGCGACCTCTTATTATCGCACTGCAGGGCATAGGCCTTTTCTCTCCTTGTTTGCAGAGAAGGGTTGGAGCTATGACCCACTACGCTGCTAAAATGCGAATTGGTAGGTTACACATATTCCCAAAATCCTCTAGAGATATGTAGGTTTCCTCACAATATTTTCCTTCACCGAAAAGCGTGTAATAAATTGCAAATATTAATTAGACACATAGGTTTTGACATAAAAAGTCATTGGTAAGCACATAGGATTTCTATAAAAATCCTAACTAAAACTGTTGAGTTTCTTTGAGACAAATTGACTCACTTGTTCAGTATTTCACTGCTTTACTACTAGCCTACAAATGAAGATTAAAATACAAGTCTTTGATCTCAAAGAACAAAAGAGTAATTGGCGTCGTAGTATATTAATTAACGCCGGTGGCTACAGCAAATATGTACTAAGCGGTGGGTGTCAATTGCACTGCGGGATCAACCGGGGTCGTCTCTAATTTCTAATCTTCGACCCCCTTAATAGGAAAGTGGACACCCGCATGTACGCTAAATAACTTCAACGTGGATTTTCTATTACAACGGAATCAGGAATTATAGGTCAAATGTTTTCATGATTATTATTAATATATCGAGACTATGTATATAATATAACTAGTGATTGACACTCGCGACTTCGTTAGCTCCAACCTAAGCGTTTAAGTAAGCGTTTACGTAAGACATAAAAATATTTCTAAACTAGAAATTGCTATAAATTGGCAACACTACAATAAAGGTCCCTTTTTACGCCACGCGAAGAACGCACACACGGTTTTTAATTTACTGCGAATATTTTCTATATTTTTTCTCCCTTTTTGCTGTTTTCTTGGACAGACAGACCTTCGCATTTATAATATTTATATGCATATGTTGGATCGCCAAAGCTATTTCAATAAATAGCTTAAATCATAAATACTGATTTGTTATACAAATTATACAAACTACTGTTTAATATGATGCTATATAAATTTGCAAAAACACATCAGGGTAGTCATAAAAACCAGGCTGTTTTACATATTTATTATATAATAATATAAATGAGGACAAACAAAAAGTTATATGCAATGTAATGAGCTTTTTTGCTAATATAATACCCGTAAAAGCGTATCTTTTTCAACTGGAGCGACAAATATTATTTATACAAATATTACTTATAACTGAAGCGTACTAGTATTAGAAGCTAACGTGTTCCTTTCAAAATCAATATAACATATTGTATAAAAAGTCATACATGTTATAGGTTAGAACCCATTTAAAAATTCGGACACGTTGCTATTCAATTTATTCAGTCTCATTAAGTCAAGTCAACAGTGTGGAACTTGTTTGTTTTCACATTTTTCGTTCGCGAGATTTTGAAGGCTTTCGGATCGCGCAAATCAACAAACATGACGACAATGGATGCTTCGGCGAAGCGTGTGTGACGCGGAGGCGATACAAATGTGGAACAATGCTTGTATAACAATTTGGTACTGCAAACTAACAATGTTATAGATCGTCTGCGTAAGCTTGGCTTTTGCACAAATTGTCGAATACAATGTTAATACGTAATACAAATTGTTTGCATATTTGCCTCCCAATTCGCACGTCGTCGATAACGTTGGGTATTCAAACAAGTTTGAGCATACAAATTTAAACGTAACTAGGGATCTTAGTGCAAATTTGGCCCATTATCAGCTAGTCCTATGCAAAGAAAACATTCTGGTATGAAAGTTTTTCGAAAAGTCATTTTTACAAATTAACGGATTCAACAACTTATTAAAATATAGGTCGTCAATTTATATCAAAAATATAACAGACTTTATAAATATTAATCTATGCTTTATCGTTGTAGAATAAACTGGGGTTTTAATGTGCTTATTAATTTTTGTTTTGTTTTTATTTCGAGATATTTATTGCAATAAACAATTTAAAGTCTGTTGTTATCTATCTGCGTTTTTACTCTATGGTACATTAATAAGCAGCATAGATAATGCTGCGGTCGTGTCCCAAGTGATTTGACCTTAGCCCGCTCAATTAAAACGTTATGGCCGGCGTGGGGCGATGGGCGATGATAAATGTGCCTACAATAGGTAATTACTGTTCACTGTAATATGGACATAGATTTATTTAGATTTTCATTGTTGTAAGGTCGAATAGATTCTTACTTAAAAGAGCCAAGAGGATAGCTGTTTTAAAGTTTATTACAACACAATTGTTTGTATAGTTTTCATTCAATACAACAGAGGTCAGATTATTTAATCATTGGACCAAAGTATTTAGGTCTTGAGGAAGCCTTTAGAGAGTGTATAGATAATTATAATTTGAATAAATAATTTCTTAGCGTGTACGTACCAGCGATCGCCGATCTAGATCCTAAACTATCTAAATACAATATAAATACAATATAAATATAACATAAATACAATATAAATACTATTTACATAAATATTCTCAACTATCTGATATGGAAAATCACAATTTTTTTTATATAATACCAGTTGACCAGGCAAACGTTATTTTGCCATATAAATTCATCATCATTCTCCTGCCCTTATCCCACTCTAAGTGGGGTCGGCACAACATGTTACAAACGTGTTGTCACATGATTTGGTTAAGTATTTTACGACCGGCCGCCTGCCTGGCGTCAACTTACCTTAGTCGCCTTTTAACCTCGACACCTCGGTAAGAAATGAGGGTGGTAGATTCTACGCAGCCGGATACCACACGGCACGTTTTGCCATATAAATTATTTTTAGTTAATTTCTAATGTACGTTATAAATAAATTAAAGAATTTCGTCCAACAAAAAAGTTAGGGGTAGACAACATTTATAAGGTATTAGGGGTATGAAAAATAGATAGAAGCCGTTGCGAAGGAGTATGATGACTAAAATTGTGACACGACAATTTTATATATAAGATTTGCAGTGTGTATAAAACATAACACTTGGTTGCAATTAAACATACCGCAGTTTGTAACGAGTGAAACTGTTATAAAAACTGAACCTAAGAACAAACTATCACAGATATGCTTGTTAATTCGATACGTATACAAATAAGGTATTGCTGGTTGTGTCTGAGCCTGTTAAAACGATAAAAAACATACGTTTTTTTGTAGCCCTCGCCACATTTAGGCGTACGTTCAAAAGTTATGTTCTTTAATACGACCTCACGTTGTAGGATATGTCAATTATTCCCAAGGTGTCCCAGTTTTAACTTTAAAATCTACATACTAATGGAAATGATAAGTTTGTGCGCACATTCAAACAAGGCAGTTTATCAGCTGATAAAAAGAACATTTTACCAAACGTTGCGTTAATGGCGAGCAAGAATAAAGTAGCTAAATGTTTTGATAAGTGAAAGGTACATATGGATTTAAGGCAGGATTGCAGAATTCAATTCGTTGTAATTATTATTAATATATAGTCTTATACGTAAAATTTAATTGAAGTGCTTCAAACGTCGACGAGACTGGTCATTTCGTGTCTTAGAGGAAAAAGGTTCTTGGCACGGTTTAAAGTTGGAACGAATATATCTACACTAACCGTTCATGTCTGGTTTAGGATAGAATCATTACCTACTAATAAACTTATAAATAGTTGATATAGATGTTTATTTAGGATGACGCATGTAAGGCAAAAACTAAATGATTATCCAACTATCATTCTTACGTCTTTCAGATTAGCGCAATCAAATGGTATTGGGAACAAAGGCCAAAATGCCATCGACAAAAAAGTTATCTTACGATCAAAATACTTGTATGTAAGTCTATCATCATCAGCTTTAATTCAGTTTTTAAAGCATATCTTTAGCAAGAATGTCGTTGACTAGCCTTTGTACACAGAAGCGTGCACGAGGAATTTGAGAGCACTAATTTATGTCTTACGACGATCGGATGATGTATTTTGCGGGAGGGAAATTTTGGCTTCGATCTCGAGTGGGTGTTTTGAAAAGTTAGGTAAACGAGATTAAGAGGCGTGCATACTAGACGTGAGCCGTGGGGCGGGCTGGCCGGCGATTGGCGAACGCCTCCCACCGCCTACGCATGCGCTGCGCCGCCCGATAGAAAAATCTCCGAGAGGAAAACTCTACACCACGGACATTCAAATTTTTATGTTTATTTCATTACGTGGGCGGTATAATCGCCGTTTCAATAATGCATAAAACGGCCACTGCGGCGATTTGGCTGTGTCCTCATTGATGTAAAAGTGACGATGACAACAATCTTTCTTTATTGTGATGAAAATTTTGATAATAAAGTGACACTATACATTTAGTATAAAAGGGAACACACAAAAGCTAATGCGATTGCCAATGAAAAACTTTAAAGATTAGCTATTGAGACGAACTGAATTCAAAACGGTTATATTCCAACCACAGTCTGTTGGAGTCTTATCATATTTCAGTACAAGTTGTAAAATTGACTGGTGTGGACAAAAGAAATATTTGAAACCTGTAACTGCGACTACGTTTGTATTCATTGTTATTTTACACAGGTTTATTGAAATAAATGTAATCAAAATAGTTCCCGATCTTTTTTCTTTTGTTGTGTACATGTGGATTTGTATTAATAGTGTCAAACTTTATCAATTTTTTTCATAGGTTGAGCCATAAGAGTATAACAAACAGAGAGACTTTCAGATTTATGGATTTCTTATAATCTTTAATAAATTTCTAGTTTTACTAAATGATACTCCCAGGAATTAGTGTTTATGTAGTACTACTACTTTCTTCTGCCTTACACTAATCTTCATGAAGTTCAGCGCCGAGATAAAAAAAATAGTCTTCTGTAACTTTTTCATCAGATTACTGTATTGAATAATATTGAGTCTGTTATATTTGATTTGTTAATTGAAAAATAAAAATAATTAAATTCAATCATGTCCATGAAATATTAGAGATATTTGTGACTTTATCTCACTTAATACTAATGTGAGACTCAATAGAGTCTCTTGATTTTTTTCTCGATAGATATGAAGTGAGAGTGCACGGAAGAAATAGTCGTAGTATGATTTTTTAATTTCCATCCTCACTTTGTGAACGAAACTTTTTATAGGCCAATCTGTGTATATGTTGGTTGGTTTCCTTTGACGTCCCAACGTAGTAGATCGATGTGATTTTAACATGAAGTTTTTGTTTTAGCTTTTAGTTTAGTACTGTCATAGTATGATTTTTAATTGTTGAATTATTGAAATAATGCATAATGTTGCAACATTACGTATGAAGCGGGTAGAAGCTAGTTTACATTAAAACTTTAATTTACATAAAAAATAAAAATTGACGAACTTTTTTATTTAATTTTTTTATAATATGATAGAATTAAACTTTTTTTTAAATAAAAGTTTTAGTTACCTAAAGTTTATAAATGAATAAGTTTTATGGCCTAGGCAGAAAACGTAATATAATTCAAGGAAAAATAAAAAAAACAAATGCATTTTAGAATTCGGCATACGATGTGCGATATAAACGCGCTTCAAACTACAATTTGGGTTATATTTATGAGGACTCATTAGACATTTAAATGAACGCAATTTCAGTACTTTTGTATGCTAATTCAGTATGGGGTGAAGTTCAGTGTCGCATTCATTATATGCTATACGTAACATTTTATTTTGAGAATACAAACAATGTATTTAATAAGTCCTAATCGCATTCGTTATTTTAAATCGTTATTTTACAATTATATGAAAATACCTAATTATCCGCTCACAATATTTATTCCTAGTATTTTTCCTGAGTTTATTTAAGATTCTAATCCTAAGGGATTACCCAGTAAGCGTATAAAATACAATATGTTTATAGTAGCCGGTCCCTATCCCGCAAGGAAAGTCCTCTTATCTCTTTTTAGACAAAAGTTTTTAGCTTCCAAGTTATAGGTCTCTTCTAAGAGCAACAAAACAATAGGTTTTTTGTTATAGTTCGTTGCGTGATATCATAGATCGCATTGAATTAATGGTTACAATGTATCTAGCTCAATTAAGCCCTATTTTGAATTAGGTCATTTAATACTACTGCGTGCGATATATATTCTTAACTAAAAAAAGCTGTGTAGCTGAGTTGTTCAAATGAATGCCTTTCTAGTTTTAAACATTATCTCATTCAAAATTTTAATCTGTTGCTAATGAAGCTACCACGAATTCTGTCTACAGTTGCGAATATGTGTATATTATTTATTTATGTACCATAAAGAAAACAAATACGTAAAAAAAACATTATCAATAAAAAAAAACAGACTCACAATAACAATTACAATTACGTAAACACACTTGATAGAGAACAACAAATTTCAATTTTAATTATACTTATACTTGTTAACTAGTTATAAATTTGTGTCCATTTATTACGATATAAATACGAAAATAGATAAAACTAATTTTCCAACTCTCATGTCGTAAATTAGATGTGAATCGCTAATATTTTTGGACTTTGTATTAATTTAAATATAGATGCCTAATTTAGCCTTGCTGTAAATTCCCATTTAGACGCTAACGGAATTAGGTTACTCCGTGTTACTGTGCCATTAGGGGCTATTAACAGAATGTTAACGTGAGCCCGAAATGTTTCTAACCAAATTTATAGACGTGACGACGGACAGAGCATATATTATCGAAAATAAGTCTTTATAATTGCGTATATTTTTTATTTAATATCATCAATCGCAACAAAATTATAGACCTATTAAACTCATAAAATTGAATTTGCCCTAATATACGATTTATGTATTTAAGACATTTAAATCATTAATGCTTATGAATAATTCATATGAATTATATTATACATTTAAATGTCCTATACATTTCCACGCGTGTTCTTTAGAATAAAATCTATTTTAGATACCATAGAAACCATAGAATACACAAATGTTACTCAACTAGCATATATTGGTTTGTCTTAAGTTTCAGTAACTATACCTGAACCGCCCGTCTCCAAGCACTGGTCAGAATATGAAACCCAGAGCTTGTGAGACCGAATTCAATTTAAAATATAATTATTTTATAGGGGCAAATACTCTATTTTCTTAAGCTTTTCGAAGCAAGTTTAACTTTGCATTCGAAGTTTAAAATGGTAACGTTAAGTATCGTAATGTTTGTTACGTTGTTTGCAACGATTATAAGAATGTCCTTAGTTGAATACACCTTTTTGATAACTAAACTTAACTTAATAAAATTATATCTTTCGCCATATGAAATACTCCGCGCGTGAGTTCGTTATTGTACCTACCTATTCTACGAGTATAGGGCTTTAAAGGCGTTTAATTGGCATTGCTCTACTAATTGGTAGATACTCGTATAACAAGGCAAAACAACATTTATTAACTTTAAGTGAAAATTCGTTAAAATAATTAGATATCCTACGACATGGACTATGAATGTTGTTTTATTTTCTCTGTAATAAAAATCTTTTTTGAACAATTCTTAAGATAATATATTTGATTAAGATAATATATTTATCCGAATATCAAATCAGAAATTAAAATAAATGCGCTTTCACGGTTAATTTGCTAGATCAAAAGGTGTTAATGAAATTTAGTGCAATTGAAGTTTATACTACTAGGTTAAGATGAGGCGTATCTGTTTTTCCGTCGGGAATAAGAACTTTCTTGGTTTTTGGCTCTTGATGGGACTATTTTCACTGCGAGTATATTATTCTCCTGCCCTTATACCACTCTAAGTGGGGTCGGCACAACAAGTTACAAACATGTTGTCACATGATTTGGCTACGTATTTTACGACCGGCCGCCTGCCTGACGTCAACTTACCTTAGTCGTCTCTTACGACACCTCGGTAAGAAATGAGGGTGGTCTATTCTACCCAGCCAGATACCACACGGCACCTCACTGCGAGTATATTATTCGGTTTATTACTTCACGTCACGCTATGTCTTAAGTAGGATAAGGGGCAATGTTGGCCCTCTTCATGAAGGCGCCAGAAAGACGCCAAGAGAAGAATAGAGACAAATCGCGACACATCATAAGGCGAGCGATATGCGCCTCAACTACATGACGGCCACGACCGCTCTGACAAGAGCGCATCGAGAAGAAGAAGTACAACGTTACCCTGGCCCTGCAACCAACAGCAGCATGGTGGATCACTCAGATCATTTTAGTCGGTGAGAGTCCGACATATTCGCCGCCTTTCCCAGTAGGGCGGCGGAATCCATTAGGGGGTTTTCCTGAAAGGTCTAAAGTATCACTATATAACAAGCAATACAACAGAACTAACTACTTTGCTATAATCCGCACGGGTGCCCGTTACCCGTGCGGATTATAGCAAAGTAGTTAGTTCTGTTGTATTGCTTGTAATATGGAATTCCGCAAAGTAACGCCTGCTTCTATAAATTATCACTATATACTTTTAAGAATGTTTCAGAAAATCATAAACTATATACATCTGGTTGCTATTTATTCAAAATTTAAAATAAAAAAGAACTAACATTTACAGTACAAATAATCGCGAATGTTTTGTGTTAAATTTAACATCACTTACACGTTACAATGACTCACGGCATGGTTGGCTGGTTACGTAAATTTGATGATTTTAATTTAAGTTGATCTCGAATATGGAGCGAGTTAAATATCAAAATTTGACCACCACATATATTTTTGATATTACGTTTTAATTGGTGAGTTTTGATGGCTGAAAAGTGACAGTACTTGACCTTTTTTAACCTCGGGTTAACTGGTTCAAATAAGGCTTAAAGATTTACAAATGTCGTATAAAAATGCATTTTCTTAATTCATGTTTACAATTCTTCATACACTTTACGCTGATATAATGTTAGAAAATCTGTGTCCTATAAATTCATATCAGAGCAGACTGGTGGGACTAAGCTCCAAGGAGAGAGGTAATTTTGCCCAGCAGTTGTATAGTAGCACGCTGATGATGAAATCTGAGGTTTAATAGCTAGATAGAAAGCCACGCGTATTATACTATGGGCTACCCAGTTTGTAAAAGCATTGTTCCGGAACGGCAACTGGCTTGAAGATATATCGTCGTAGGCTTACAAGTCTTAATAAAAAGTCATGTGAGGGACTTTAATATGTTTAATTATGTAGATATTAGTAATAAAACTTAATTAACCATTTTTAGCATGCTTGTTTTTTAAATACGAATCAGGTTTATGATACGTGATATATTTATTTATTTATCTGATTTATAGAAGCAACTGTAATGCGAAGACTTTTAATAAATTTTATTTGAAGTTCTATTATTTATATAAATATAAGACTTTTATTCAATTCTATCATACTTATTTACTCCTACATAAATAAAATTAAACATTAAAGGTTTTTTCTACGAAATTAGCCTACCGCATTTAAACGAATATGTTTAAATGATGCTAATTTTTGTCGTAAAGAAAAAAGATTTTTAAACTGGATTTTTACCGGTGAAGAAGTTTTAAATTTCAAGAATGTATTAAATACAGACGATGATAACAAATTAACAACAAAATTGAATAAGATCAATACAATTTTTTTTGCTGCAATTCATTAAACGTCGATTATTTTATAAATAAAATTCTTGTAAAATTGTGCGTGTCACAATGATAGTTAGAAAGAATTCTGAAAGGGCTTGACCGATTTTTATGAAATTTAATATGAATGTCTCAGTAGGTCTGGGAATCAGCTACTATATATTTTTCATACCACTAAGTTTAAGGGTTGTCCATCCCTTTTTTTTTTGCACATTTTTTAAAAAATTTTATAATGTAGATAAGAAATTCTCTACAAATATTTTTTATGGCAACATTTGCCCGCCATTTAGTATTATTATAAGAATTATGAACACTATTATAAACTCTCTTGGTGCCCCGAATTTCTGAATGGAAGTTTCATTATAACGATTCGCAAGAACAAACGAAGAAGTTTAAGTTTTGTTCCATTTTAGAATATTTTTTTTAACTATGCTAAAAATAAGGTGGCATATATTCTTCCCCTACTTCGATAACATTGTGGCCAAACTGTTGGTCGGTAATGTTGCAAGCGGGCGTGACCGGGAAAACATGAAATAGTTTACTTTCAGCGACTAGTCGCAGTTCTGTGAACCTGCAGTAAAATAAACAATTAATTCGTGATTCATTGCAGGCTGCGTAACACGGTACACGCTGATTTACGTTTTTGTGCTTGTTTTACACTGACCAATTTACGATGACAATTTTAGGAAAATACTGTTCGTCTGATGAGTGCGAGATAGTAAGATGGGATGGATATGCCAGTATCCCAAACAGGTAACAAATTCTGGCTATTTATTTGACAAGATATCTCGCTCTATTGTACATAACTAGTGTTATTAGGAGATACGTATCGTATACATGTATATTTAATTAAATTAATAAAATAAAAGGTGTTTATATTTTGAAAGACAATCTACAGAAAGGTTTAAACTTAGTGTAAGAAATATGCTTATATGTAAAGCATATTACAAAATTGAAGATTATTTTGATGATAAAAATGTCTGAATTTGAAAATTCTTTCAGAGTCATACAAGACAGCGGTTTAATAATGTATTGAAAGTATTTAAAAGATAGACCGCCGAGTTTCTTGCTGGTTCTTCTCAGTAAGAGCAACATTCCGAACTAGTTGTAGCTTCATTATTAATATTGACGGTTGACGATTAAAAAGTGCCTGAAATGGCTTATTTGTTTAAAGATTATTTTGATTTGATTGAAAGGATAGTGAATTCGATTAAAGATTATTTTGATTTGATTTTAAAGATATTTTTTTATCAATTATTATTTTGATAGGAATATACGTAAGGTAATACGTAATTTTTTTGGCAAAATTTCTCGTGTAGTTTGTATTTTAATATGTTTGTAATGTTTTTATGACAAGTTATCCAAATTGTTTCAACGTAGATTCATAAATATGAAACGATCTTTCAAGTAGATCATTTCTAATACGCATCACTAAAACGAAACACTTCGGGCTTTTGTTTTGAAACAATAAATTGACTAACATTAAGAAAAAAGTATTTATGCCTCTCTTATGCAAGCAATTATCATCTACATTGTCATCATTATCATTCCTCCACTTGATCAGAAAAGATTGTTTGTTAGAAACCACACTTTAATCAGAAGCTTCGAGAAAAATTTTATGTAAGCAAAGTATTGCAAAGAAACTTACAGAAGTATGCCAAGCGTTATAGAATGAAGTGTCAATGCTGTTTACACCACTGAGTAATAAAGAAAAGAAAAAAGAAATATATAATATCCGTCAGTGCTTTCGAACAAATTCATCAAGAAACACGTTAGATGTAGAGTCGAGTTCCTTTTCGATAACATGACTTTATTGTAATTGGTAGATGATTCTTAAAATTCAGTTTACGGTGAATTCGAAAAAAACCTTATTTGAATATACGAGAAAATTTATTTATTAAATTCCAAAATATATTTGTTGGTCATTCTCTCACGTCCGAACCGAAGTAAGAATGATTTGATTTTGGTTTAGAGAAATTAGAAGTTTTGGAGTACTAGTTATTTAAAGTGTTTTCATTTTGTTATGTTACTATTATTCGGTTGACTTTCATATACGGCAAAACTTTTATAAGTTTATGTTAACACCTTAATACTGTATTATCATATAGTCATGTATGAACAGATAAATAAATTTATAATAATAAAATAATAAAAAAAAAACTTAGAACTAAACTCCATAAAGACGAAGACGCGCGCAGAAGCTAGTTTGTTAATAGAAGATACATGTCAAAAATAACGCATTAATAACGAATACGTACATTGACGGCTTGTTTTAGTTGTTTAACCGTTTCAAAATTGTGCAATAAATTAGGTGTTGCTACGAAACGCATTTAGTGAAAACACAGTCACAATTACTGGAAGGCACCCTAAATGGGGTCTGACGAGTCTTATCTGTAGCTATTGTTTAACACGCTTTTTTCATTCCCACGGTCGTTGGCGAGCGTCGGCGTTGATAACGCTTACCTGTCGCAAGTACCTGATCGTCTCAAGGAATTCTGACTAAGAATAAATTATCTATTGAAAATATGACACAAGCATATATGTAGCTTTCGTTCACCAACTATTCACCGATTAGAGTAGTTAATAGATAATGTGCTTGTACCCGGTCTTTGTCTTTGATGAAGTCTCTATATGTGTATATTAATTGTATACATATGGGATTGTATAAACAAAATGTATACAAAACATTTTATTTAGTACTTCCACTAGTACCAGTTATCGCGGTTATCTGACTCGTAGTTGCTGAAAGCGATATCGCGCCACATAAAATAAACTAAACATTTAAATATAAATTATAACAGATGTTAATGTTAAATTAGCAAGTTCACATTCGGAAACTTAATTGCGTATTCGTCTCGTGGCGGCAGAAAATGCATTGTTAAATTTTAAATGGAATGGCATCAAACAAAGAGAGTCGGGAGTCAAGTGCAAAATTCACCGGCAACCTACGCATATTAAAAGGACATATGCAATAGGTATATGAGCCGAATCCATTATCCAATGACGTACATCAATTACCCATTTAATGTAATTTGGGCCATTGTAAATGTCCAGCGGGACTTCTCGTACATTCTCAGCGTCACTCACTCAAAAGCACCAATAAAAGAAATCACTGGGCAAACACTCTGTGAACACAGATTGATCGCGGGAGTTCGTGTTCGGAACCGGTCATTTCAAATTTGGTATCAGAGTTTTCAGAGGCAGGTTGTGAGGGCGCGCGCGAGCGGGTCTGCGGCCGGTGCGCAACTACTCGCTTTGAATGGGCGCCAGCGGAGGGGCGAAGCTTGCTACGTCTCACTCCCAGCGAGCTTACGAAAATCACCAATTGCGCCTGTCCTCTCATTAAACGATGATCACTTTGCATTAATCGTTGCACGAACTGCTATAACGCTCCGGGACGACGTCGCGAAACTATCGCGCACAACTACCACTGATGTCTTCCAGGAATAATTTTAAAGCGAAAGAGTGCGAGGTTTTTTCGAGGAGCTTCCGATAAAAGCTACAGTGCGGCGCTATGCATCCGGTGCCACCTGCTCGCACTCGATAAGAGCCAACGCGTTAGAATGAGATGAAGTGATCGATCAGAACGCAGACCGGATGGCGGACTCGGTTATGAATGAATGCGCCGTCCCGTTCTCGCGAATGTGTTTACGTAATGTAGTCTCGCTTGGGTACAGGTTGTAGAGGAAGTGAAAGGGACAGGAGGTGGCGTAGTAAATATTGGACCGGGATTATTTCTAAGGACCTCAAATTTTTTGTCCCATCACAAAAGGTATAACATCGAACTTCATTCATAGGTTTGTTGGTGTAATTCTAGCTGCATTTTTAATACTTCTCAACATCGAGGTCGTTTCCTTAAAAACTTTTAAAAGAACGGCACAAAACTTTGAATATTTATAGAAATATTTAAAAAGAATGTGCCTTATTTTTGTGTGTTTTGGCCAATTTTCTTTTACTTATACGACATGCGTGCTAAATATACTACTCGGAAATATGAAACATTGTTTTAACGTTCATAGAAACTTATCTCTAGTTTTTAGTAAAATTCCTCAATTCCGTAGATCGACAGCACGTCACCGGATGCAAGAAATACAAACATGGGAAACCATAAAGCATCTTAAGTAAGTTTAATGGAAACATAAAGAAATAACGTGTTTAAGATTCATGAATGGCGCCAGGGCAACCTAGCCGGTTGGAGAGTTGTCGTGATTTTGCAATTTATAGACATGTATATTAAACATATCTTTTAGTTATAAAGAAATTCATCTTTGCGTGACAGTATATAGACATATCCTGTATTCGTAGTCGTATAAATAAATGAAGAGAGAGATCACTTAATTTACTGTATCGCCCAGAGATTTGACTCTTTTAAAGTAATAATATTAGTTCAAGTATTAAAAATAATGAAATTAAATTTAAAGTAGTGAAACTAAATAAAAAGTATTCACTTTTGCAGCGATCTAATTGTGGTAAGCGTAATTTATTTTATTTTACACATCGATTATGATGTAAAAATTGTGAATTAGTGTTCCGAATATGTAATAAATCCCTATAATTTCATACCAATATTATAAATCTGAACGTTCGTCTGTCGGTTACGCCTTTGCGGATAACCCGCTGAACCAGTATAAATTAAATATGGTACAATTCAAGTTTTTAAACCGGTTTAACAGATATCATAAAAAATCCCATTTTTACTTCGGCTACGGGAATTAATACTTAGTAGTTACATAATTCGACAATAATAATATTTTATGTATTTCTGAACAGACGATATTTATATTTTAGTGAAAATACCCCATCGAATTTTAGTACAGTAGCAGTACAGTAGTAGTAGCCGTACAGTTAATTAAAATTTAAAATTAATATCTTTTACATTCTAATATCATATTTTACTCTTTAATGCTCTTAAATTTAATCAAAAATCACTCTTGAATTTAATTAAAATTAGATTTTCGTAATAAAGTGTAGGACGAACCTTTTGTTCGTAACTTTTGGCTCAGACCTCAGATCCGTTGGCATTGTTATCTGTGGACGCGGACCAAAAAGCTCGTGTCAATGTTTAACTCTCCGCACGTGGACAAGAAACGGTAAACACAACATTGTTCAATGGGCTACACTAGTGATTTTATTCCGAAAGGGTTGCTTCGTAACATTATAGAATCTACCTTTAATCGTACTTATTAGGTTTGTAAGTTTTCATTTGAATTTGTACCGCTTTAACGTTTCCATAGGTTAACGGATCTGTACGTAACGATCGTGTAACTTCTGTAAATGTTGATTCTTCTAAACTTAATTTAAAAGTGAGTTATTATACTAGATTAGGGGAGCCAGCCTAAAACAGCCATAGGTAGGCTATAGTTGCCCTACTTTATATATAATAATTGTGTAAAACTTAGGCTACTTTTTCCTAGAGACAACAATAAATTCGCTTTTCATCTTTATCTGAGTAAACAGGTTATCTATAGGTAACCCTCTTATTTCTTAAGTGGTGCAGCTATAGGCTAACCGTTTAACTTAACCCAGCCTTCGCCTGCGGGGTACAAAGGTTAAACAAGTTTGTGTGATTTAAAAATTAAAATTAATTGAAACAAGTCAAATTGAAAAAGCTTTTAAAATAGCTTTTATCGTAATATAATGTGCCTACTGTTAACCGTTGAGCAGATCCCTCATGTGGGGCCTAACCTCATCATAGCATAAACATACATGCATTGATCGGGACTGCACTAGCATGTAAAATTTCAGCCCAATCGGGCCCCTGGAAGTGGGTCAAATTTAACTTGCAAGATTCTGAGTTAACTTGCAAGTTGAACAAAGGCGTATGCTCTGAATTAGTGTGATCCTTAGGTTGAATATGTTGCTTTCTAACAAAAGATTAACGTTACACTTTATAGAAATGCCACAAATATGCGTCTAAATATTAAAAATTCTTTCTATTTTAGGTGTTTTTTAAGAGGTTCGTTATATGTATATATAAAAACAAATAGTCAAAGTAAAGTAAGGAAACATAGCTATTACTTAACTTTGTCCTTTTTAAATTTTAAAATTAGAAGCGAAGAACGTTAAGTGTTCTTTTTAAAAAGTAAGCCAAGGCGCGGTTCAGTTCATAGGACATTGTTATCTGTGGGCGCGGACCAAACGGCCCGTGTCAATGTTTGACTCGCGCGTGGACGGAGAAGGGTAAACATAACATCTTCAATGGGTTCACATTCATCTTTATTTCACCTGAAAGCTGTCACTGAGATCAAAAATATATTTATAACTATGTTTCTAAGTTTTTCGTTAGACACTTAACCCTTATTTAAAAAAAAATATCTGGAGTCCTTTAGGATCAGTACTGGCACTCATATCGTACGCGCTGTAACTGACAGAAACTCCACGGGCGCCTATTACAAAACGCACGCATCTAGCCCTATACGCGGATAACACCGCTATATTCATCACATCATAATTAAACGTCTTCAGAAAGCGATGGACAGCCAAGGGCGCTAGTACTGCAAATAGTGAATTGACATCAATCCAAACATAAGAGCAACTATGCACGTTGCCGTAAGCGGTAATTGTGCCGAACAGAAGTCACTCTTAGAAGGAAGTTCCTTGACGCTAGTAGACATTCTGTAGTTTAGATACCGTCTGAATTTTGCACGCTCTACGGTGCTTTTGCGTTTACCCGTTCCATCCAATGATGCTGTAAAATTTACTATGGCTGAAAAACTATAAAAATTAACAAAAAATGTATTTAGAATACTTCCTGTTCCATGAGTTTTAAAAATCTTACGGTTTGTAGAAAAGAGTTCATTTTTAATCAAAATATATTGGTTTTAAAATATAATTCCAAATACTTGTTTTATCTACCGATATAATTGCTTTCTTTTGAACTTGAATTTGAACTCCTTTGTCGCCAGGTTACACAACGTATCAGGTTGCTTTGAAAAGTTTCACCCAAACAAATGGGCAGTAACGCAACAATCGGCTTTCGCTTAGACAAATAGAGGATGTGGCCCGCATTGTCATCATCGAAGCTTGAATGCCTCGATTGGATCAACACTACATTGTTTTACTGTTTTCCTAAAATTACACGTTTAGAATAAACATCAGTACTTAAGTATTCTAAGCTGTACCTACTTACTTGTTAAAGAATAGGCTAGAAGCATTTATTTCCAGTAACATGACTCATTTAATCTAAATAAAGCTTATTGTCTAAGTTGGTGTTAAGCAAAAAATGTACTTAGAAATAACACAGCAATGATTCACATAAGCGTAGTCAAATCTACTTGTAATTAACACCAGGATGCTGTTGCTGCAACCTATGCCATATTTCTTTTATAAATACTTTATAAAGGTTACATTGGAAAAAAAAGCTCCTCTGATTTAATAATAAAATGATTGTTTATTAGGGTGCATAGATAATTCGTAAATCGTTATGGTAAAACGGTTAAGATGTACAAAATTTTGTGGAAAGTCAAATCGCGATTCGAAACACATGCGTTTTCTATGAAACTTATGTTCTATAGGTTTTCGGGTATAGGAAAATAATGATTAAACCAGTATATTCATAAAAGATTTCCGGCATAAATGTTACCGAACCCGCCAATCCGATCGAGCAGCGAGGTAGGTGCATG
Source organism: Morpho deidamia (assembly GCA_947086505.1). Taxonomy (NCBI): domain Eukaryota; kingdom Metazoa; phylum Arthropoda; class Insecta; order Lepidoptera; family Nymphalidae; genus Morpho; species Morpho deidamia. Next base: position 6,879,759 of record CAMTZC010000003.1, read on the forward strand.
TTCTAAAACCTTGTTTTGTAAGAAGGAAGACTTGCCAAGCAGTGGAACTCAAAAGGATTGTGACTACCTTTTGCTTATGGTAATAACGGTTTGTTATTACCAAAACCAAAAGCATGTTGTTCAATAAACCACGATTAAAAGGAATTAAAACTGTAACAAGAGAAATAGATATATGTGTCTTATCCACTTTGTGCTTTACCACTTTAACATACATTCTTTACATTAATAATATACGTATATTCTATATACATATATTATTATATACATTTATATACAGCTCCAATCCTTCTCTCCAATAAACGGAGAGAGGAGGCCTATTCCCAGCAGTGGGATATTAACAGGCCGTTACTTTTACATATATATACATACAAAACTTTTTAAATCCTTTTACTAAAATAGCGCGGACGGAAGGGTATGAAATTTCGCACATTTAACGTTTATAAGGTGAAGAAATAAAAATATTCTATTAAAATAAGGCAAAAAAATGATTATATTAATATTTAAAATACTACTTAAAATACAAAATACTCAATAAAAAAAATTTAGTCTTACTGAATGGTAAAGATAATTATGATTTTGATCAAAAGTATTCTTTATTAATTATGATCGAATTAATCGAATTTGACTGGCCCTTTGGCGCAATAGGTAGTGACCCTGCATTCAGCTCCGCGGGTCGCGAGTTCGATTCCCGCTGAGGGCCAACATTTGCTATAAACAATTTGTTGGTTCTTCGAGCCTAGGTAGTTAAGTATGTATTTAAAACTATTGTCTGTCACCCGTAACACAAGTATTAAGTTACTTACTGTGGGGATTGACGACCGTGTGTGTAAGTGTCCCATTTATTTATTTATTTATAATTTTATAACGCTTTGGTCTTTAAACGTATTAAAAGTCGCAAAGCTTTGCAATAATGTCATCTAATAAGAATAAGAAACACGTAAGATATTTAAAAATATCTTACGTGTTTCTAAGTATCAAATAAAAATAGATCTAAATAGACGTTTTAATACTAAAAGCATCAACAAAAATGATATAAATTTTTAATTTAATTACGGTGCTGATTCGAAGAGTAAAGTAACATAGTGGCCTATTAGGATCCTATTGCGCGATCTACGTCTCGTAACTACACGGAGAAAGGGATTGCAGGTAATACCCACTACACTACCCCAATGTGGATTGATAGGTTATTAATATTCAATATATGAAAGTTTCGTTACGATGTGATTGATAAATATTAAAATGTGTAAATATCAAATAGTTTCAGTTAATAAATCATTAATATATGCCTAGTTCATTCCATAGCTAAAATCCAAACTTTCTGATCATTATATAATAATATTATAAAGTTAAATGCGCTTTATAAGGGTTTGGAAAGGCAAGTGAATAATAGACTGCGAAATTGTTTCAAAAACTATATTATATTTAAAGGCTTTCTAGATATCCTAGAGCAGTAAAATAACATTATTATAAAAACATACTTAACTTTTATATAAGTGCATATCTATTTTGTACATTAAAGATCTCTCCTTTTCGTTCTTAACTAGTTCTTCTCAAATCATACATCCCCTGTTTCTCTTGAACCTCTCCATCTACTCTCCTTATTATTAGCCTTCTCCTTATTAGCTTCAGAGTTGACCTATTCTGGTCTGGTGTAACTTCCACTTAAAATTATGTTAATGTCCACCATTTTTCATATGCAAGCGCAACAAACGGTGTATACGCGAATGCAGGCCATTAATAAATTACAGCAACACACATGTGCATATGATTCTGAAGTAGCTGCATAGAGAGATAACGTGAGTGTGTGTAAACTTCCTCCGACCTTATATATGTATGTGTGAATGATAGGAACGGCGCGGGTGTGAGGCAAACAAAAGTGGGGGAGGGGATATACTTCCCGCATAGCACCTGGCGTGCAGAGGTTACATGTTTCGACGAGATCCCATTGATTTGTGGCAAGAGGCACTTTTCTTAATGTTCTATACATCACTCATTTTAAATATTATGAAACTTTATAACAACTACCTATGCTTATTTATGCTAAACCTTTACGCATTTTAATGTTTATTGTCCCTTTAGGTAATTAAAGCTTCAAGCCCTTGTATATATTAGTAATTACAACTTATAATACTGAACTTTACCTATCACTATGCAAATAGTTATTCGGTTTTATGCAAAAACTTTGCTTATGATTCTATAGTTAATTAATAGTTATTTCTGCTCGTAGCTTATTCTGCATGGACTTCAGTTCCATAGTAAAAAGAAGCCTAGGTCACTCTGCGTCCCCACGAACTCCATACCGAAAATCAAATATACTCAATTTATTAAAGTAGTGGTCGCCCAGTGGTTAATAAGTTAAAGACCAAAGACATAGCGTAAGGCAAATTTAGACTAAATGACAATTACTGTCTCTAAAAAGCCTCTAGACCTAATGATGGGCGCACAACTTAGTTTAGCTATTAGTAAGCTTTTTATTAATTTCTATGGAGTAATATACTTTTACCACAAACAATATGTACATTTTAGACTTAACACGTAAAGTTGACTTATAAAAATTCAGTTTTTGTGTATATACAATTGAAGAATACTTGCAACTTTTCATAAAAATAGTATTTTTATGTGAAAGTCGGCCGTGTGGTATCCGACAGAATAGAATAGACCACACTCCTTTTACCGAGGTGTCGTAAGAGGCGACTAGGTAAGTGCCGTTTGGTATCCGGCTGCGTAGAATAGACCACCATCATTTCTTACCGAGGTATCGTAAAAGGCGACTAAGGTAAGTTGCCGTCAGGCAGGCGGCTGGTCCTAAAATACGTAGCGAAATCATGTGACAACATGTCATGTTGTGTCCCACTTAGAGTGGGATAAGGGCAGGAGAATGATGAGTATTCTTATGTGAAAGTGTTAATGATAATGTTTCATCATAGAAATTTCAACGGGGCCATAAATTTCCAGACTGAACTACAGCGAAGAGTGATCAGATTTAGCTATAATACAAATAGTATGTGGTCAGTACAGGGTTACTTAAAACGAAACTTTTCTTTACTTTTCTTGTTTAACTATCGACACACGAGCCACAGCTACTTTGGAATGTGCCTTATTTCATGTCTAATGCATAATTGCCCATGTCCACTACTCACAATGAATATTATCACCAGGTAGCGAAGTCGATACAATGTGTCCTTCCGGTATCAAATTTTCCAAATGTCGACTATTGAAATAATACTTTATAGCCCAAGTTTAAAATTGAAAGTGCATTAACAACTTTGATGTTTTGAGCGATAGTTAAAACAAAGTTTGGAGAAGACACATATTTGAACGATACTATAGGTTTTAAGAAAGAAAACTGAATCTTATTACTAACAACATTCAGTTTGTTTTTGTTTGTTACTATTGTTGAGGCTATATGCTCGCCAGGGTTATTCAGCATCCGGTGTAAGTCGACACCGTGGGGAAGCGGGGCCATTTAAAGGCATAAGTTACCCTTTCACATTAAATCAGCAATTTATATGATAATATAAAGGTTATTTTGTGTTGTTTAAATGTTTTGATAATTTTATTATGCCCGTGTAATTTACATTGATGAAGGAAAAAGTTAAAAGACATCACACTATATATAATGGAACAAATGAAAAAACTACCAGACTTTAGTATCAGCCCAAGATATCAGCGAAGGCCTCTTGTCATATTTTTGAAACGATGGATTTGAGCTGTTGTGCGGATTAGAATGTTACTTTACGACTTTTTCCATCACCATATGATATTGCATATGATAAATTGTAGTTATTAATTTGGCAAATAAACAGTAGGCATTATTTTTTCATATGCTAACACTTATATACTGTTAAAAAAATGACAGAAAAACGGAATTAGGTGTAGATATGTTTTTTTTAAAAGCAAAAGCGCAAAACGAATGTTGAGTTAAAATTATTAATCAAGCATATAAGTTTTTGTCAAAGATGCCAGAATTTTAACCACCGATATCACTGCATCGCGTTATTTATGAAATATTGTCCGCCCAGTACTATTACTAAAAGTAAAGTAAAGTAACAGCTTACAGGTAGGTTACACATATCCCTAGATTCTCTAGAGATATGCAGGTTTCCTCACGATGTTTTCCTTCACCGAAAAGCGTGAGATAAATTGCCATTATCAATTAGACACTTAAGTTTTAATAGAAAAACTCATTGGTGCCTGCTCGGGGTTTGAACCTATGTCGTCTCTAGAGAGTCGCACGGTCTCACCGCAAGGCTATCACAGCTTTTAATATTACTACTGAGTATCATTTCCGTAGGAAAAATGATATTATCCTATATGTTAGCCCGGTGTATAAGCTTAAATTCTACCAAATTTCAACAATACTGCTTAGCGGATACATATATTTAATTACATAAATGAATGGTCAGTCATTGATCAATAACGGTTTTTAAGACTTTAGGTGGTTCAGTGGTAAAAATTACTACAGAAAAGATATGACGTTGTATGATTAAAAAGTACATTGTCAACAAATCGATACAGTATTAATAACTGCAGCGTTGATTTTCTTACAGTACATCGGATGACAGCATTCGTATAACGCGCAACAGCGTGGGTAGTTCACACTGCAGTAAATAAATACAGCTCGACAAAGCCAAAATCATATTTCAAGTCATTAAGCGTATGATGACGAGTAGAATTATGAACAACTCTGAATTGAACGAATTATACAGAAAAATGAATTTATTTATAAGAGATATATAAAATAGATTTGCATGTGAGCAGGTTAGATACATTATTATTTACTGTAAATAAGAGTTTCAAAAAAGAAGTTATTTATTTATAAATAAAGTGACAGTTAATATAGTAGAATATTGTAAAAAAAATATTGTAGAGAGAGATTGAGGTAAACCGTATTCTGGAAATTTCTTTTGAGATGTAGATTTCTTCACAGTGACGAACGAGGTTGACTCGACGCGATACTTCTAAAAATGCCTAAAAAGTGCAAATATCAAAGATAATAAAAATTTCATGTTTATTGGATCAATCCGCGAATCTCTAGTATGGACAACGCGCCTTTTTAGCTCATACATAAGCTTTATAGTCACACCACTATAGTGATTTACAAATGCCTTCAGAAATGAAAAGAGCCGCGGTCCTATTCTGAGCAATACAATAATCACCCGGCATTATTCCTTCAGTCTAGACTTGAATCTCGAACAGTAAAATGTCGAACGGAACCATAAAAAGTTGAGTAAAAGGCGTCGAAAGAAGGCAGCAAATTTTGAGCCAAACCAGTTTAATGAGGGTCGTATTTAAATACGAAAATAAAGCGGTTCCCACGGCGTCGTGCGCGGGAACGGAAGCCTCTTGGATGTCGCGTCACCGCGCGACTGTTGGAATCGCGCGATCGTCGCCTCGCCTTTCGCGATCCGATCGCCGCAGCATCACCAGTCTTGAGCGAACTCTTTGCTAGGGCTGTCATATTTTTTTTACAGTTACAAATCTAATATAATAAGAGAAAAAAATGTGTTAAGCGATGATGAATATGAGAAGATGATGACGTTGACCGCGAATGAATATAAGATAAAATAGGTCTATGCACTCTAATCGTAATTGACAATGGAGTAAAGATGGTACAGATGTAGACATGGATGGAATACGGTATTCTAAATTTCGGTTTACGGTTATATGGTAGTCTAAATTTCAGAGTAATATAGGGTTTCTAACATTGTATTAGATAAATAATAATAAGATTTCAAATTCTACTTAATAAATTAGTTATAGAAATGTATATATGTATATAGATATACATATATACGTGGATATATATATATATATAGTCATAGTTCTCTTTTTAGTCAACACCAGTTGGGCAATAAAATAATGATCTTTTAGCTATTACATATTGTTAATTTTAACACATAACAGTCTCCCTCTTTGTTCTACAATTTTAGTGATCCTATTTTATGCTAATTTCTACGTATATTTTTTTATTCTTACTTGTTTTGAAACAATATTATTTAGTATATTTTATTTAATTACAAAGTCTAAATGCGATAGTGATATGTACATATGAGGTATTAATATAATAAACTAGTCAATACTAACCCGTAGGCGCAGTTGGCAGTGACCCTGCCTTCAGCTCCGTGGGGCAGGGTGCGATTCCCACCGAAGGCCAACATCTTATCTTACTTCTTACTAATATTATAAATGCGAAAGTTTGTGAGTATGGATGGATGTTTGTTACTCTTTCACGACGAATCCGCTAAAACAATATCGACGAAATTTGGCACAATTATTCCTTGTACACCAGGGTAACATATAGACTATCGAAATCCTGTTAATACAGGAATAGGATGACATTCAAAAGCGCCATCTATTATCAACCTATCAAAGTTTCTTTATTAACAATGCGTCAAAAATCAAGTCAATTCTATAGTATTTTACATGGCAAAACAACGTTTGCCGGGTCAACTAGTTTTATATAAACAATTCTTTGGTTTTTCAAGTCTGTGTATGTATTTAAAATTTTATATGTATAAACTTTACCAGTTGTCTGTCACCCATAACAAAAGAATTAAGTCACTCAATTTGAGGACGGGAGGACCCTATGTTTAATTGTCTCATTTATTTATTTATTTATGTTGCGTTAATGATAATGTTCAGTATATACGAGTATCAACACTCAGATTAGACTTTAGTTTCAAATTGCGGTAACCCTATTTGACGTGGTTAAAACCTTATAACTTACGTGTCTTAATGAGTTTATAAATTCAATGAGAGGTCGATGTAAGCCAGTCGATTATACACGTGATCAGACAGGTCCCCGTGAAATAAGAAGCGATATCAAGTTTTGCGATTCGGTTGTTGACGCACCGCGTTAGGACATGAGCGTGAGAATATTTATAAATGCAAAAATAATGTTTGCAAATTTAATATTTACAAATATATTAAAGTTTTCTTGACCTTAGATACAATATTAATGTTCTTATGTAAAGATCGAACGGTATATTTCTATATGCGATGTTGACCCACTTAGGTATGAAGTTGAATGAAATGAAATTATGATTCTGATACGGATGTTAGATAATGTTTATAACAGTCTTTTAGTCAATTTAGTAGACGGACTAGATTCAGACAACACAGATTTGGAAATGATTATAAATTCTAAAATACACCTTCATCTTTTAACTAAACAAGTTAGACATGATGGTATGGACTTATGTAAAACTCTTAATATAAAAAACTGAAAATGAAATTTAAAAAATCCAATCAAGTACCTCAGTTGCCAAAAGAAGCGAAATTAACCAATAATGAAGCTTTATTATCTATTTCAAACTTCACACTATCTTATTAGTAAGTTAAGTTTGCCTTGTGGTATCAAGCTGAGTAGAATAGACCACCTTCATTTCTTACCAAGATGTAAACGGCGATTAATGGAACTTGTGCTGCTGTGTCGTATCCAGCTGAGTAGAATAGACCACTCTTATTCCTTACCGAGGTGTCGTAAAAGGCGACTAAGGTAAGTGACCCGTCGTGTGGTATCCGGCTGAGTGTAATAGGCCACCCTTATTTCTTACCGAGGTGTCGCAAAGGCGACTAAGTTAAGTTAACGTCAGGCAGGTAAATATCATGTTACGTAAAACATGTTTATAACATGTTGTGTCGACCCCACTTAACGTGGGATAAGGACAAGAGAATGATGATGACTTTGATTTGATATACTTCGAATTATTAAAATAAAAATATACATATATTAACTTTTCTTGGATTATATTATAACTTTATAGACATAGATATATTGGGTAACTGAAATTGATCTGATTTTAACCGCAACTTAAAATGATATATTATTTTGAAAAGAGTGACCGCCGAGTTTCTTGCTAGTTCTTCTCGGTTAGAGCACCTTTCCGAACCAGTCGTAACTTCATTTTAATTTTAATTTGACGATTCAAAAGTGCTTATGAAGACCACTTTTAATGAAGACTCATTTGAGTTTGAATATGTGGGTTAAAAAACGACGAACGAAGTTTTCTTTCCAATTTTTGCATGTAAAGTGATGAGATAAATATCTTACATAATTTATTTTTCAATTTTTTTTAGACAATTATACTCACACCTGTTCGTCCCTAAAGTGAGTAATTTAATACTTGTGTTATCAGTGACAGACAAATGGTAAATGTTTAATATTATTTTTAAATAAATACTTAAATTCGTAGATTGGGTGTATCTACGAATTTACTCGATCTACGAATTATCTCGAATTTACTCGAATTGACTCGATGAACAAAAAAAATTGTATTAAGAAAATGTTGACCCTCGACGGGGACCGAACCCGCGACCCGCGGAGCTGAAGGCAGGGTCACAGCCAAGGGGCCTGTCATATATATAGTTAGTTAGTTTGTTGCGTAGTATTCCCTCATCTAGACGACGTGTGGTAAATAAAAGGTGAAGATCAAACAGACATTAAATTGACATGAGCCGCGTTGATAGTTTCTGTTAAAGGTTTTTTATTTTAACGACACCCTTCGAGGAAATCTCGCAAAATTTACTCAAGGAAATATACATGCTGTAAACACGACCAACCGATCTTTCTTTGTTTGAGCTGGCTTTCGATAATGTCAACATGACCTTAGTCAACGGAACTCGTTCCGACGCTATTTGTGTATTTTTACAAAAGCTATTTTAAATACATAGGGTAGATACACTTAGAGGCTTTGCTGTCGCCGCCATTCATACATATTACACGAGGGATAAGAGTTCTTATACGCTATGAAACATAACCATAAAACATAAATATAAAACATATATAGCGTGCAAAACAACGCGCAGAAAAGTATTAAATAATATGTGTATTATATATTGAACGAGTGATCGCCTGAATATTTCCCCTATAAATTGAATACAGACTGTGCCTGCGACTTTACTCACATCAACTTTAGTTTTAAAGTACCTTCAGTTATCTATTTGTGTTTTCTTTGCTCGTGAAGGAAAACGGATTTTTTTTAGCCATATGTGAGCCCCTCATATACATTTTGATGAAATTTATCGTACCAAATTTTATCAATATAGATAGATAGATGGTTTAGCTGTAAAAGCATTATAGACAGACAGATAAACTAACTTACAATATTAGTATATAGATTGAATCAGAAAAGAAAATTTGTTCAACATGCAAAGTTACTATATTGTTGACTGGAATACATAGAACATCCGTAGCGTTCTTTAGCTTAATAAATTAATCTATTACACTCATTTTTGCCCCCGATACTATCTTCGTATTTAAGCAAAAATATTGCATGATAATACCTACAGGGTTACATTACATGAGTAAAGACAATTTTTTTGACGCGATTGACACTAGTCACAGATGGTATGTACAAGAAAATTATATGACACCAAATATCTGTGTACAAATGCAAATAATTTAAAAGTTTAAATGGCATGAAATGATGTGTAACAGAATATATTTCGATGTCGCAAGTAGTTCGGTTCATTAAGTCTCATGAATGATATGGCCATTGAGTGCGCCGGCGCAGATTGCTAGGTGGGGACCGGGAAACAGCATGAATGAAACGCTTTTGGACCGCTTTGCTAAGTGTACGAGTGTGTCGGCAAATACGTTTTGACTTTCGATATAACGTGGACCTACTTTCAATAAGAAACGCAATCCTCAAACGATTGCATTATTACAGAATATTTGGCAACATTTTTTTAAGGTAATATCCATACAAACTTTTGTTTGATGTCTTAAAAGGACCTAAAAATGTTTTCAAAGTAGTATTCACGTGTCAATTGTTTTAAATCTAATTAGTAGTAGTGGTAGTCAAAATAAATTAGGTATATAGGTTCAGTTTCTAATTTTAATTTTAAAGAAAATAGAAAATTAAGTTAAGGTAAAATGTTATAAAGAATTTTCTAAGTTACCTACTTGATTAAACCAAATAATTTGCAAATAAGTGGAGTTTTATTAAAAAGCGAATATTTCCTATAGTAATGAGCATATTTTTTGCACGCTCGATAAATATACGAATAACAATAAGTACTTAAGTAAAAAAGGATAGTATTTCATATGTGCATAAAACACGATGATTTAAGTTATAGTCCGACATCGACATGTCCTATCTTCAATATTTGTCGAGGCAACATGACAGGCTGTCATTCCGTGGTTCTCGTAAAAAAACTATGACTCAGTGTACATTGTAACTCATTTTATCTTCGCATTGTCTAAAGGAAAACCATTTTGTTCAATGTTATCTCGACTTTGGAATTATTAATAAAGGAAACGCGATAAAATACCCTATACAATATACCATCGGAATATTTAACAATAAAATATTATCTTTGGTAATCTCTATTAGATTTCGAATGTTCATAAATTTAACCGAGGCAATTTCTGTTTCCTTTGTTAAATCTATCTCCCATCGCATTAATACCTTCATCTCGTCATCAGAGTTTTCAATTAGTTTCTGGCTCCGAATAGGTAGATGTAATCTCGATTTTGATCAAGACCATTGCTACCATGTTTAAATGCTCAAGCATAATTCATACCGCTTGCTATTACCATTAATGATCTTTCGATATGGCCATTGAGTAATAATCTATGCATTTTACAACTTTAATTCTATTAATTTATTTAAGAAATAGTTTTTGTGAGATAAGAAATTAAACAGTTATTGAAATTAACACCAGTAATTAATAATCTTTAAGATGAAATTGATTTCAATTCAGAAATTCTATTTTATTTCGAAGGTTCATGCGTAACGTGGATCTACTCTTATGCACTACTTGAACATTAAAACAAAATTTAATTGTATGTAGCGATACGGATGAATGAAAAGCAATATTATTGGAGTCATATATTAATAGTAGTTTACAAAAGTAATAATAAGATTATTTTGCTATAATCCGCGATACATGTATCGCGGATTATAGCAAATTAATCTTATTATTACTTTTGTATTATGGATCTCCGCAAAGTAACGCCTAATTCTATAAATTATTTAATAGTAGTTTATTTATTACGAGTAAGTGATAACCGCAACTTTGTTTACGTTGATTTTAGTGTTAAATTATGCTGAATTATGTATTATATTGATTTTTTCTTGTGTCGGAAGGAAATGTGGAATCTAGATATCCCATATGTCAGCCCGATGTATCAGATCCAATCGACCAATCTTCTACCGAATTAGAAAGACAGACAGTTTTTCACACTTATAATAATAATCTGGATACATAAGTACAATACTATAAATTCTCTATATCTTAAAGTTCTCTATAATCAAAGGTCTCTACAATTTAAAAATGGAGATTTTTACTTTAGCTTTAAGGTCTCTATAACTTTAAAATCTCTACATCTTTAGGGTCACTATAATTTTAAGGTATCTATAACTTTAAGGTCACTATAAGTTAAGGTCACTATAATTTTCAATCCAATACCTATTTAAAAATTAATAATAAAATTATTTTGCTATAATCCGCGTTACAGTAAATAGAAAATAGATATAGTGTTAAATGTATAGTGGACTATCCGTGTTTTTATACCCGATACGTGCAGGATTCGTAAAAACACATGCACAAACCTCCACCACTTCCATCACTTTCACCACAATACACAAGCACTACACACGTTCACTTTTACAAACTATCGCAAAGCCTTTGCGATTTTGTCGTGGAGTCTATCTCCTGATGATGCTTTGGTTGCAGAGCGAAACGATTGTTGAGTTTGTGATAGTGAACGTATGTAGTGCTTGTGTATTGTGGTGGAAGTGGTGGAGGTTTGTGCATATGTTTTTACGAATCTTGCACGTATCGGGTGTTAAAATACGGATAGTCCACTATACATTTAACTCTATATATATTTTCTATTCACTGTATCGCGGATTATAGCAAAATAATTTTATTATTACTTTTGTATTATGGATCTCCGCAAAGTAGCGCCTAATTCTATAAATCCTATTTGTTTCATTTTTATTTACTTGTCAACAAGATCTTCGGAAACGTTCCAGCGGCATTAGTAGAGTTAGTTAACTGTCATCTGAACGAAGGCTAAGAATCTTATCGTGCGGTCACTTGGAATGAGATACTATCTTTGAACGTTGGGCTTCTGCATCTAAGATGAGATAATTATGGGACTTTGATAATATTTTTTTAACTTTCTCAATAAATATTTCCAGTCAATATTAATATCATAGATTTTCTTTATACCTGTTCGAAAATATTAATCTTCTTCGTGGCTAAAATTTTCTGATAGGATTGAAACTCATCTTACAAGATGAAATGTTATAAAATTAGATATGGGAAGCCATGGGCGTGTAATAGTTACAATGCGTAATCGAAAGGATTCGCATTTAAACACTAGCATTGGTGGATATATTTTTTTATATAAGCTTTTTCTTCATCGTTCCTTTACTGCTGGGAATCATGACTTCATTTCAAATGGGCTACTAGCTGCTTCCATTGGTTACGCTTAGCTGCCTGGTGAAATGCGTTACTGACAGGTATCTTCAGCTGTTCAGCAACCTGGTCTGACATCACTTAAGACCACTAACTTTTTCCCTCAAACTACGTAGTTATCACCAGACGGTTTAAGTTATCAGTACCTCTGCGTGCAACGTGGCCAAAGTATCGTATGTCACATTGTGAGCAGGTAGAAGACAGGCGCTTATATAGCTTATGTACTTGTATTAATATTAGAATTCATCGTGTGATTTATAGTGAAGGAAAAAGTGGTTATGAAAACTAACATAACCTAAGAATTTCTGAGATATGTATAAGGGGACAATAGAGATTGGAACAAAATAGTGCGGGCTTATCTCTAAGGAGAGGACGGTTTTTCCAATCATTGGGCCAGTATTATTATTGTATTTATTTATTTTTTGGTGTTACTATAATTATTTATGTTAAATAAGTGGGTTTTTTTTCATTTTATAAAAGAGATTTTAACGCCGAAATTTAAAGAGTAATATAATTTACAGTCAAGTGGTGACAAATATTATTTAACATATTTAGTGAAAACAAGATTTAATTTTAAAAATTACGTTGCAATTAAAAAACGTGTAAGCATAAAAAGCTGAATTTATAATTGAATTAGAATTTCTAGTAGGTACTTACCATTTTATTTGTCTAGTTAATTTATTTTTTAATTGCCATTCGGTAATCTATGATTAAATTCGTTTATATTTTTCTTATGCTAATGTCCAATATGAGGTCAGTGTAGCGGCTAACCGGTCTCGATTGTGTTGCAAGACAATTTTATAATTTTTGTCTAGCTACGGACCCAAGCGCCTTCGTGAGAACAAACTAATGCGCCAATGCAACTTGACACATCTCCGCTATAAAATATACGAAAATCAAGAGGCAGTGTAGAGTTCAACATTCACTGGACTCGTTACGTCAGGCTTTCGTCGCACCCATCAAAGTTCAGTGTAAAAACGTTGATTTGTTACCAACCTGATTTTGGCGGTTTTAGTGACTGATGAATATATTATGTCGATTTACCGTATTCTTTGCTTGTCTCGTGAGAAAATTGATTTGTTCTTACAAATAAGAGGTAAAGAACCTGTTGATTTTGTCGATAAATGCAAAAAAAATAGTCATTTAAAAATAACCTTTACTCAGCGATGTGACGTTACAAATTATGAGTTTAAGACCTACACGTAATACGAGCATACTAAAAGTTGTTTATACAACAATATAAAATAATTGATTAAGAAAAAAAACTTTCGATTGACGGCTGTTCAAAATATATTATACTTGTTCATGTTTTTTGTATATCATTGTAAAAAAAACTTCAATTCATGTTTATTTTAAAGCTTCACACGGTCTGACATAATATTTGTCAACAAGGCGTATGTCAAGAAAGATCAATGAAGCATATATATGCAAAAAGTTGAGCCCAATATTAAATAATATGAATTGAAAGTATGTTTGTGTCTCAATAATATAATAAAGAACTTGTTGATATTTTACGAATCCCAAGTATAGCTTAAGACAGTTCGGAAATTTGTTATTAGCTGGAGGGTTCTATTGTACGAACGTAGTTTCAGTTCGTCACATTATTGCTACGGATTCCAGTAAATTCTAGAAGGATTGTTCCTAAATTTTCCTCATGAAAATGTCCTTCAATTAAAAATATCACTGCATAACGAAAATCATATCAATATGTACCTATAACTTGTTGAAGCAGGAATGAGACGATAATGATCTTTAGTGAGGATCAATTTTCCTCGATCAACGCTTCAAATAACAAACCGACCTCTGATGAATATGACGGGAAAATTTCTAGGGATAGTATACCTCTAATTCATACTTATATCAAAGATTGATAGATCGAACTCTACATCTGTTTATTAGGAAAGGAATATTTTGTATAGAAGTAGAATATTAAATAATTAAATTTAACTCCTTTAATAAAACAGAAACAAATTAATTAAATAATATCTTATAGGCTTGAGGTGAGGAAAATAATTATTTATTCTAATAATAAAAACTCCACCAAAACACATAAGTAGACCTAGGTTCTCTGCAGTTTGTTCAAAACTGAATATATTCATTTTTATTATAGAGATAGCATATATTAATCTTCGCGAAATAATATTTCCAGTGTAGTATTTTCATTGAGCAACAAACACGTCGGGCAGGTTAGTCGCTTAATGTAATCACGTTATTTCAATTCGCGTTTCTCCAAAGCGGACATATAAAGAAGACTTGTAACTTAGAATCAGGTACTGTTAGATGGACAGGAAACGTCCGTCTAAAAACCAGAAATTCAACATCACCATAAGACACGAGAATATCGCCTTCCGCTAATTATTTACGATATATTGCGTAACGGTGAAACGACGGGAAGGAGGCTGGAAAAAACAAGCTCTACAGGACGTGGAGTCGCCAACACTATAGAATTAATACAATATAAAATGCACTTAATCACAATCAAGTTTAAGTCTATATTGACAATGACAAAGACGCGGCCAATGCTAGAATATCTTTATTCATATTCCGAACGATCTCGATAAAGCAAAAGCGGAGGCTGATCGATAGATGCTTCAAAGTAATTTGCACTTTATTTCCTTATAATTTCAATTCAAATTTATGCGTATGGAAATGGATCACCGCTCTGTTTATACTGGTTCATAATTAAAGATACCATAGCAGGAACCAGGAAGAGTGTCGTACTATCTCAACAGTTAGCCGGAAGTCGCTCGATCTGTGAGTTCATTCATAAATGAGCGGCTCGACGCGTCAACGTGATATCACGGAGTGACTTGTCGAGCGAAAACAACTTCTATTCATATGAGTGTAAGAGTTAATGTTGCGAAATTAAATATATGTTGTAATTAAGTATGAATGAAACGAACCATTTAATTGAGTAGAAATGTGAACAAACATTGTGATAGTTTGTTAGTTGGTATCAGTGTTTCTATTTGGGCATATTTTAAAACAATTTTTATATGCATATTACTCGATAATATGAGATAATTTAGAAAGTAATATCAGTCAGTAAAATGGACATCACTAGATCACCGGTACAACTTTCTATTCATTAAGATTAAAACTACTATTAGTACAGAGTACGTTACGAAAATTGAGCTATTTATGGTATGAATATCTATACAAATGACATACCTTATCTTTTCTTCTAGTAATCTTTTCGTAGAGTATATACATAAAATCAATTTGTTACGGAATTGGGTTTGTCTTTTTTTTTAAGTTTTTGTTAATGTTTAGACATTGAAATGTGTACCAATGCGGAGTGTTTTTTTTTTAAATTCTAACTCCTCCAACTTGATCGGAGCCTATGTTTACTTAAATTTCTCTTCCATTCCAGTTCTCGCATTTATTCATCCATTCATAAAACAAAATACATACTAATTCTTTCTAACTTTCATCTCTTTCAAACTTGCAGGTGGGACTCCCGCCTATAGCTGAACTATGTATTTCTTAATCTACCAGGAAAATAACTGTTATACGGAGTGTTGGTGCTTTTTCCTTATATTGAAACCTTTTAAAGTTACCAAAATGTTTGTTTTGCAATAGAATGATGACGTATTACGAAATAACTAACTATGAATGAATATTTTTTTATTTCAAGTTATATCACAATCATTTATCCGAGGATGACATTATTTCTTAGAATACTGCTAGTATTTGAATAAATAATGAACTAGAAATCGCCTAACCTAACAAGAAGCTAACGCAAGGAATCAAATAAAAGCACCATTGTCTCATTATATTTATATCTAGGTATTTTAAAAATATTACAAAATGTTTTACAATGTCACGATATCATAAGGTTTGAATCTTTGTTGATCTCTTTCTAACAAAAGCACACTTTTGAATCCAATATGATATCTCTGTCCCATTATAAACGTAAATAAAGGACAATCGTTCAGTTTCTATGGATTTTTTAAATTATCTTTGTCATTTTAGGCGTACGTTGAATACTTATTTTACGCCTTCGTTCGCCTAAATGTTAAAATATTCTCAATTATATATTTGTTTTTCCTGTTGCCCAAGAAAAATCGGGAATTATTTTACCCTACTTGTTAGTAGAACTTATAAGCTACAACTGTACTAAATATCATCAAAATTGCTAAACGGACAGTCAGACATACTGACTTTCACATTTTAAATATTAGTAGGTAAATAAATATAAATATATATAAAAATGAATGTTTGTCTGTATGCCCTTTCTAGAAACGGCTGGACCGATTGAATGAAATTTTCAGACAATCTTTAGAATGAATGACCCAGCGGATGATCTTGTAAAGTTTGGTGGCGAACGGAGCAATTTTTTTAACTCCTGAGTTCTAAAGTACTAAGAATAATATTTTGCTATAATCCGCGATAAAATTTTGAGTTCTGTTTCAAACGGAATTCGATAGCAGACTTAGCCTTTTGTAAGGGTTTCCGTTTTATCTATATTCCGTAGCAAGCTTCTGAAAGCAGTACAAAAATCAATGATAATATTGAGACGGTAATAAGTCGTCTGTCTGTCTGTCGGGGCGACGAGTGCGGAGTGTTGGAGGGACAGGGTCAAAGGGCGACTCTGATTGCCCTAATCGAGTTAAGCGGGGACAATAAACAAAAAGAGCGCAATTAGCGCCGCGTGGGCGCAGGATGCTCCAACTAGCCTACTAGCGGCGGAATCTAATTACGAGCGCTTTTGTTCCTTGAAAAACAAACAACGGTTGGATGTGTAACGTAATGTAAGTAGTGTGGACATTTTGGAGTGGTCAGTGGTGTGCTGTTTCGTGAGAAGTGTAATAACGTATATTAATGTAGCGAATTATATTCAAATTCAAATTATTCTTTATTCAAGTAAACTTGTAAACAAGTGCTTTTGAATCGTCAACATCTACTGCTGGTTCGGAAAGCTGTTCCTAACGAGAAGAACCAGTAAGAAACTCGGTGGTTGCTCTTTTCAAAGAATAATTCTAACTAGTTATATATAGTTATTAATGTCTTGTACAGGGTTGAAGAGAAGCTATATCCACGCATTCTTATCGTCTAGGTAATCTTCAATAGTATAATATAGCTTTATATGTAAATATAGATTAGTATTTTTATGTAAATATAGCTTTCTGAATTAGCCTTTTCTTTTAAATAGTATTATATAAAATAAAAAAAATAGTATTATATAAAACCAGGTTTAATGCTCGGTAATTACATATCAATCTAGCTGTCCAGCAACGCGTTGCTGTGACTCATGTTTCGAATTCCCCTCAAAACAGAACTCATCAGTAAAAAAAATGCTCCAATCGCCACCAAACTTTACAGGATTATCCGTTGGGTTATTGTAAAGATTATCTAAAAATTTCATGAAAATCAGTCCAGCCGTTTCGGAGTCTACAAAGGACGGGTAAACATTCATTTTTATATAATAGATTAAGAAAAATATATATAAATTATCTATTCTGTAACGTAATTAAAATACCTAACATAGGGTTTCTAATACAAACTACTGGTTTCTGTGATGCTACCAACCGGTGTAAATGTATTATGATATTACAAATCTCGACTACATTCCCACCTATCGGTTCCAAAGAATCTTTTCTCTCAAGTTGTAAAACAATATATACGTATTCAAAACAATAGACATTGAAATAAATTTAAATGACATTTTAATTGATCCGCCTTGTGGTATCCGGCTGAGTAGATTAGACCACCCTCATTTCTTACCGAGGTGTCGTAAAAGGCGACTAAGGTAAGTTGAGCCATCGTGTGGTATCCGGCTGATTAGAATAGACCACCCTAATATCTTACTGAGGTGTCTTAAAAGGCGACTAAGGTGAGTTCACCTACCGTGTGGTATCCGGTTGAGTAGAACAGACCATGCTTTTTCTTACCGTGAGGTTGTAAAATACGACTAAGGTAAGTTGACGTCAGGCAGGCGGCCGGTCGTAAAATACGTAGCCGAATCATGTGACAACATGTCTGTAACATGTTGTGTCGACCCCATTTAGAGTGGGATAACGGCAGGAGGATGATGATGGCATTGAAATTGGTTGAGCCGTTGCAAAGATAGACGTTTAATAAAAGACACGCTGAACTACTATATAGCATATCTTTAGATTAGATGACAGTTATGTTATGTCATATCCATCAAGTATTAAAGCATAATGAAACAAAAAATAATTAATGAAGCGCTGTCAATAATCGTATACTTTGAACGTCACAAAAATTTAACCGTGACTCAATGTTTTAATATCCACAGTTTATTAGTTATTGTTAAAACGATTATTAATAAACATAATAGTGTTTCCATTATTTCATTTATTTTATGTTAACCATAACAATCTATCTCTATAATTAATCAAAAACATCGACACAATAGTCGATATAGCGGGATGACTACACTATCCTCTACAGGAAGTGGCCGCCGGACGCGCGTATCTAGCTACTAACTACCGCGTATATCTAGGGCTACCAATCACTTATAAACTATATAATATATATAATATTGTAGAAAACAGAGGGGTAATCACGTAACCGCAATAAAAATCCGAATGAGTTTGATTGTTATATTCAGTGCAAGCTTGTATATCGATCGTTGTTAATTCGAAAGCAATAATTACAGTATAAACTAAACATATTTATTTTTTAAATATGCATCGTTTAATAAAAACGTAATCAATATTTATGAGAACCAGGAGAAAGGAGCAAATACCTAGGGTAGGGAGTCGACGACACAAATTCAAATTCAAATTCAAAATATTCTTTATTCAAGTAAACTTGTAAACAAGTGCTTTTGAATCGTCAACTTTACTGCTGGTTCGGAAAGCCGTCCTACCGAGAAGAGCCAGCAAGAAACTCGGTGGAGCTCTTTTAAAAAAGAAGATTCTTAATACTAATTACATTTTGTCATAGCTATCCTGCACAAGGTCAAAGAGCAGCTATATCCACGCATTCTTATCATCAATGTAAGCCTCCACGGTATAATAGGCTTTCTGTATCAGCCTCTTTTTAACAGTATTTTTAAATTGCTGTAATGGCAAAGTTAAAATTGATTGTGGAATTTTGTTATAGAATCTTATACCCAAACCCACAAACGACTTACGTACTCTTACAAGGCGCAAAGCAGGAGCCGCAAGCTTATGTCGGTTCCTACTTTTTCTATTATATACATCGCCAATCTTTTTATAATTATGTATATTTTTATGCACAAAAATCAAATTGCTAAAAATATACTGTGAAGCTAACGTAAGAATACCTGTTTCCTTAAACTTCTCTCGCAGGGACTCACGCGAATTCAAATTATAAATGCCACGTATGGCTCTTTTTTGCAATACAAAAATTTTCTCAATATCAGCGCATTTACCCCATAACATTATTCCATAAGACATTATTCCACATTATTCCACATTATTATTCCACAAAAGCGTTCGCTTAAATGATTATTTGTATAAAGTTAATATTGAATTAAATAACTGACATTTATGAGGGTATATTCTGTAATATTATTTATATGTGTTCGAAACGGCTGTGTTTTTATATCTTAAGGTAAATATTAGCATTACGTAATTAAATTTTAAAACTTTTCTTTTCTTACACTAAGCTCATTCATTAAGTTAATTGTAAATTACCATAACTTATATGGTCAAAATACTTTGCTGTTATTACTATGTATAGAGAAAAAGTTAATTTTTGTATTAACATTTCGAATAAATTTGGTTTGATATACTTTTATATGATATTTTTAACGAACCGCTGATGCCGTGCCATCTAATTTGATCAAAAAGAAACAAAGAAATTAGTATACATTAGCTCATAGAGTACCTTATTAAAACAAATCTAATGACTATTAAGTCATGGACAAACTTCAATGGCCTTATAACTTTATCAAATTCATCATATAAGTTTTTTTTCAAATAATGAAATTATATAATGATGTATTTATTTTTCAAATGCTGAAATGATGAGTAAACCCTGAGCGCATGTATCTCATTCGTTTACAGTTTGTCATATTGCTCCTTACACCTATCTCTTTCTAACATATAACATTGTAAAATTCCTCTTCTCTTTCTCGCTAGTATTTATTCGGCGATGTTACGTAATGATCACTATGAATTTGACTTTATATTTCGTGACTCATAAGAGCTATTGCAAGTGATGTTTTTATGTATAAATAAACTCCGATTTAAGATGTAAAATAAAGATCAAATTCTAATTTCCTTGTAGTACTGTCAAAGAAGAAATTATTTAAATATGTGCCATTTATCCCACTCACTATTATTTTTATTTTTATCATACGTCTAGGTTAGATTTATTTTTCTCTTAATTTGTTGACATTATTCTTATTTAAAAATTAAATATTAATAGTTTTTGTGAAAGATTAGTGTAATTAAGGTCATTAATGCCCGTAAATAATGGATGTCATATTAAGGTGACCGAAAAGTGAAAAGTGTCATATTTCGAATAAAACCGCGTTAAGATTTGCATAAAATATATTCTCATGTAATGTAGGTCAATTCAAACTATTAGCAGCACAAACTGCGCCCATGTAGAAGGACCGGCTACCGGCTAGAAATCATCTCTACATCCGGTCATTCCGCAGCTAGAATTTAATTATTAATGAAACTGCCCGCGCGGGAAAGCCGCACTACGGCCGGCTTCGCTTCCGCTCACGACTGCGTTTCATTCATAAAACCAAACTCCTCGGCAGCTATAACATAACTTCTCATTCTGTTTATATTAAAATGAACTTTGATAACAATAACAATAAAGTTTATTTTATTTTCTCAACTACACAGTCAACGGTGATAAGGAATTGAACATCGCGTGGACAGAAATAGACATGGAAAAAAGTTGTAACCTGAGAAACGACCAGACGAAAGTGGTTACTCCTACCATAGCAGAAAGTTGTTTTCCGTTTGTGGAATTATTCTCAATAGGACCTTAGAAGGCGTGAATATGCGCGGCTGATTTACTTGCTTGTCGTGAATGACATGCATTTTGTGGTCGGTGAGGTGCGAAGATCTAGTAATGGAGTGAATGGAGTGTTTGCTGTCTTCCAACTTTTACGATTGTAAAGCGCTCGTGGCGTGTTAACCGCCGGAAAACTGGCTAATATCACATTTCCATTTTGTTAGAATATCAAGTGGCATTCTCGTTTCCTTTTACGAAACTCGTTGTGATATCGGCTTATTAATAGTAGCAAACTAGCAAAAAGAGTGGCTATGGCGATTTATTGCAGCAAAAATCTTTCGTATTGTTTCTGATTATTCTTATTCTGTTCTATCCAAAAGCTGGCGTTTCATTTTTATCTTGCGTACATTCTGGCGATTTCATTTTCTTAAGTTTCATAGTATAAAATATCTTATAAATAAGTTATTACTGTCGTTTTTACATACTTATAATGATTGTTAGTTTTTGTTTCGTGAGGTTAATTGAACTGAAAAAAATAAAGCTCCATGTACCAAATAGATTATTGAACTTGTTTAAGGTTATTTCAGTATAATGTTCTTTAGCTATATATGCGTGTTAAAGTGTAAGCCAAGTGATTTATGGAACTAGGCGTAACTTTTAGGAGATACATAATACAAAAGTAATAATGATAGTATTTTATAAAAGAAAATAGCAAATATATGTACTGCTCAATGTAGAGTGTAATATAAAGTTGGGAGATATACCTATTGTAATAGAATATATGTAATGTTAAAAACAACTCTACATTTAGCATAACGTATATTGTGTATTAGCTTTTATCACTCATTATAGCAAAATAATATTATTATTATTTTTATGTAAGCCAAGTCTTTAAATTTAAAATAATAGATAAACTGGACATTTGTTAATCCGCTGTTGCAATGGCGTTGAATTATCCTTACATTATCCTCATTGAAATACAAAAGTAATAATAAAATTATTTTGCTATAATCCGCGATACATTGTATCGCGGATTATAGCAAAATAATTTTATTATTACTTTTGTATTATGGATCTCCGCAAAGTAACGCCTAATTCTATAAATTACTCATTGAAATACGTTAACTCTGATCTCGCTCAGCCAAATGCTCCCTGATTTTGCCAAAAAATGATACGTGAACCCCTCACCACCTTTGTAATCATTAGCTCGACTGTTTAAGGACTGTAATTATTGTGTGGCAAGCACGTTATATTAACAGAACTTGAAATATAATGGTATTTCGCATACCATATCGCATTGATATATGAATATTCATATTTATATTCAAATTCAAATTCCAAATATTCTTTATTCAAGTAAACTTGTAAACAAGTGCTTTTGAATCGTCAACATCTACTGCTGGTCGGAAAGTATATATATATATATATATGTATATTAAAAAGCTTACTATAGATAATTTATAGAATTAGGCGCTTCTTTGCGGAGATTCATCATATAAAAGTAATAACAAAATTATTTTGCTATAAGTGTCATAATAATTTTGCGGATTATAGCAAAATAACTTTATTATTACTTTAGCTTACTATAGTATAACATCTACTTATCTATCGGAGAATTTCATAATATAAAAAGTGAGCTTAAATTATTTTTTCAAATAAAACATATTGTCTAATTTTTTATTTACATTATTTAGTTGTATACTTAAAAGTGCATAACAATCAGTTTCATTGACTAGCGAGTTGAGTAGCTATTTTAGATTTTTGGGATAGAGAAATTTTGCCTACCTTTGGCCAGAAATTTTGCATACCCTGCCTGTGAATCGACTATCGATAACCATTTTCTTGTTGACCAAAATGCTACAGGCTGACGACAGTGGGGAGCAGCACTGTCGTTGCGAAATGGTCAGCACTGCGATCACCAAACCGCATGCCAAGCATGGTGATTACTGGTATACACCTTCATGGATAAATATATTGAGCCACAGCCCCGAGAGCGAGAAAGCGGTTTATTAAATAGATGGCAATATGAAAATAAAATGCAAATAAAAGCAGGATCGCATCCGAATTCTTGGAAGCAATCGATGAACTCCACAAATTTAAGTATTTCGCACGAACAAAAAGCACTCGGTGCCACACTGTCTGTAGCCACAAAGGGCGAACTTTTTTACAAATTCTACCTTAGAAATGCAACGTGTGCGTCGAGTTTCGCAAAAATCACCTTTATAATTTGGTTTATCAAGTTTATTCTTAGATGCAGGTAGATTTTGACATAATGAGCATCGTTTTTGTGTTTCGACCCAGCTAACAATATGGTGCTTCTGCTAACCGGATATACTCGAATTGTCCTAAGAATGGTGGGCTTAAAAAGCATATTTACGATTATGCACGAGCGATTTGTCGTCACTCGATCCGCGGGAGAAGCCTCCGGCGATTATTGTATCGCGTTACGTGAACATTAAAAGGAAGCGTCTTATTCTATTATTATATTATTACAGCTTCTCATTATTATTTTATCGATAACAGATGTGCGTTACGCCGTTATCGCCCATCATAATGGTTAGCGATAAGGGCGTCTACGATCTCAACGGGTTAACCTAACAATTAGGATATTAGATCCCTTAAGATCCTGATATTTTATACATGGTATCCTAATGAGAGCTGTGATAGCCCAGCCGAGACCGTTCGACTCTTTCGAGGGGAATACGAGTTCAAACCCGGGCAGGCACAAATGAGTGTTTCTATTAAAACTCATGTGTCTAATTGATAATTGCAATTTATCACACGCTTTTCGGTGAAGGAAAACATCGTGAGGAAACCTGCATATCTCTAGAGAATTCTGTTGATATGTGTAACCTACCAATCCGCATTGGAGCAGCGTGGTAGGTCTTAGCTCCAACCAAAAACGGAGATTAGGCCTATTCCGAGGCAGTGGGATTGTAACAGGCCGTTACTATACTATATATCCTAATAAAACATTAAACAGTCTAGCCTAGATTTCGTTGATTCAATGCTAATGAGTTTATATATAAGGTATAAAAACGGATAGTTTACTTCACTCTGCATTTAGCATTATATATATTAAGTAATAGATACTTAAGCGCAGATCATAGTAAAATAATTTCATTATTACTTTGGTCTTATGGATCTCCGCAAAATAACGCCTAATTCTATGGATTGAACTCATTTTAATTGGCTCAACCGATACGTCTTTTAGCCATATATAGTCGGAGTTGAGCGTAAATCTGTTTATGAAAAAACAACAAGATATATTGTAATACAATATCGCTCGACAAGTTACGATGCTGTTTCATAAACTACCTCTGTTTTGTCGCCTGTGCCCCGCGTATCATAAATTTATAATATAATGTATAAAATGACTTCGAATGATGAACAGACTGTTTTAAGAGATGTATTTATTCTACTTCAGCAGTTTTTTTCTTTTAAAGTGTTCGTTGGACGTTGTTATTCAACAAGTTATATTCCTTGTCACAAATCCAGTTTTCGTCGTAAAGAAGCACTGTGTAGTAGTATTATATTAATGGTTAGGGGTCTTTGCTTTTATTAACAGTTCAGCTAAGGCCTTGTTTCTTAAGGAGAATAATCTTATACACATTCCAATTCGCTTGTACGTTTGTATCTGGCACATATTCTAAGTATTTTCCAATTCAAAAATGTTCGTGTTATTTATCGGTTATTTCATTTATTTACATTAAGTACATAAATATATGGGACATTTACGGCTGTCCGTTTCTTAAGTTTGTAACTTAACACTTGTGTTATGAGTGACAGGAAATATATATAAGTAAATATGATACATATATATACTTACATACAAATCTACACCCAGGCTCGAAGAATCTACAAATTGTTTACAGAAAATGTTGGCCCTCGGCGGGAATCAAACCCGCGACCCGCGAAGCTGAAAGCCGGGTCAGTGGCAACTGCGTCAACGGGCCAGTCAAATGTTAATGAGACATCGATATGATGATTAATGTTTTATATATATTTAATAAAAAAAAGTGTTTTAGTACCTGGTTAGTAGTAGTAATTTAAGTTGTTTGTGTTCTATTTTTTGCACACTCAGATATATTAAAACTAATACAAGAATTATAAAAAAAACATATGTTTAATGTACAACGGCGGGTTATTCTGGAATAGGAATTTATTTCAGCCAACCAGATAACATAGGTGTTAAATTTCAAAATTAGCTTATAAGTAATTTTTTTTTGTATTTCTTACTTTTATTAGTACAGTTTTCATAAAGTGTACGACTTCATTAAATGTAAGCGAAATAAACCATCAAAATAATGCATTCCGTTGCTAATCATAGCCTTGTTTATTTTACAGCAGTAACAAAACGTCGCGCTAAATTATCGCGATATCTCATTCGGTCGGTTTCAACAAATCATCACATTATATTTCCACAATATTGCGACACTCTGTTTCGAGAAATGATCAATCATATAGCGAGAGGTGATTTTTCATGAGGACGAGGCGTTTTGTTTTTCCAATGCACTAAATAAAAACTGAACCGATGGTTATATTTAGCAACATCGCGAAAATAAGCGAGCTGTTGACACTTAACAACGACGTTCGTATCAACCATACTAATATTGAAAATGCGAAAGTTTGTTCGTTTATTAACAAAGAATTTAAAAAGCCAGAGTTACTCAACTAATTATATATTTCCAAGACAACTTTTTTGTTTTAATTATGCCTGTATAATCAATGGAATATGCATTACAAATTTAAATATATAGCACAGTGCGGTACTGGTTTCACAAGCTAAGATGTTTTTTATTTCCAGTGAGATCTGATGAAATTATCATTTCAAAGACCGTTCTACATTTTTTATCAGGTTAAAGAATTTCGACGACCACTCTTTTGGGAAAACGGTATCGATGTTCACATTTCGTCAAATTTTGTGAAAGGAAATGGGGAACTGAACGACAGTAAACTGCACAGGAAATTCAAAAATTATTCTTAATTAAATATAAAACGTTCATTGATTTACTCATAAAACTAAGATTAAATTAAAAACTTACAAAAAAATACCGTATTGCATATCCGTTCCGCTTAATCGTTGAATAATTATTCTAATTATTATCCGTGCGGTGGTTGTGCTAAATCTTATTGAACTGGTCTATGAGTCACCGAAAGATATCAATCAAAGTCAAGTGATTATTCAAATGAAGCATATAAAATTACTATAACAACATTAGCATATTTGTATCAAGCGATCTTATCGAATAAAAATATTAAAATTACAAAATAACGTTTCAAGGTTCTATTCAAATAAGAAAAGCTAACCTAAAATATTTAAAATGTAAAACAACATGAATCTGTAGCCTCACAATGGTGACTCTAAAAAAAGAAAACAAATTCGAAATAAGAATTGTAATCATACGTGACGAGTCGATGAGGCAGAACTTTTTCTAGTAGCCAGTCGGGCCCGTTAGTGAATGAACGCGACCGGTTTGACCATTATCAGAAGCAAGAGGTTTATGGATCGAATTATCGTACACGTATACAAGCTGCTCTAATGAGAAAAGTTAAAGAATTCGTCTTATGCTTCAAATATACTACCTATATATGTTATATTAAAATTAAATATGCAAATAATCATTTTTCTTTAAACGAACTTATTTTAATGATAATAATAACTTAGATATAAAAAGTAAAGTAGCAGCCTTTTACTTTTCCACTACTGGGCATAGGCCTTCACTATTCTTTTTGAAGACAAGGGTTGTAGCTTAAACCCACCATGCTACTCTAACGCGAATTTGTAGGTTACACACATCCCAGGATTTCTCCATAGATAAATTTGAGATATCAATTGGGCATATAAGTTTCTACAGATATTTTTAGTTATAGGTGCCCGGGGTTTGAATCCGTTGACACCCTGGAAAGAGTTACGAAGCGCAAACGTTTACCTATCGCAGCTTTTCATATAACTTAGATATATTAAAAAAAGCATTTCAAGAAATTGATGAAAGTGTTGTTACTTATTTAAATTAGCAGATAGAAGAAAATTTTTCATCATCATCCTCCTGCCCTTATCCCACTCTAAGTGGGGTCGGCACAACATGTTACAAACATGTTGTCACATGATTTGGCTACGTATTTTACGACCGGCCGCCTGCCACACGTCAACTTACCTTAGTCGCCTTTTACGACACCTCGGTAAGAACTGAGGGTGGTCTATTCTATGCAGCCGGATACCACACGACGATAGAAGAAAATTTTTATTAAATTTTTTTATGATCTTTTTATTATTAATAAACTTTATAGAAATTAATTTAATATTCAAATTAAATAATTAAGTAAGCGCCAAGCATTTTCTACATACTTAATTTACACCTAAAAGCTTATAAAGCTGCATGCTTTACGTAATTACATATACATTCAAAAGAGATAGGATGTTACGCCATGCTTATATTGTCTCAGGATGTTAGGTAAGTTTTCATAAAGGTTCGAGTATCCTGTATCGAAATGAAAGTCGCTGACGCCTGAGAAACAAGGCGTCTGTACAGATTTGCAAACGTTGGTATTAGACAACCTTAGATTCGACTTTAAGTTAATATTTGTAATCTTTTCATAGTTGAATTTATATGTGAGAAGTTTTTAACTCAATATGATCAACTGAATGTAACAAATCAATTCAACCAAAGAGTAGCCCGTTAGCGCAGGTGGTAGTGACCCTGCCTTCAGTGCTATGTCCGCGGTTCAGGGTCGTGGTATGGATTCCCGCCGAGGGCCAACGTTTTTTATAAAAAAAATTGTTGGTTCTTCGAGCCTGCTGTATATTTGTGTTTGAGAACGTATTTAATTTTTTTTTTTTTAATTATAGAGCTGTGATAGCCTAGCGGTGAGACCGTGCGACTCTTTCGAGGGGAACACGAGTTCAAACCCGGGCAGGCACCAATGAGTTTTTCTATTAAAACTTAAGTGTCTGATCGGTAATTGCAATTTATCACACGCTTTTCGGTGAAGGAAAACATCGTGAGGAAACCTGCATATCTCTAGAGAATTCTGGAGATATGTGTAACCTACCAATCCGCATTGGAGCAGCGTGGTAGGTCTTAGCTCGAACCCTTCTCTCCAGAAACGGAGAGAGGAGGCCTATTCCCAGCAGTGGGATTGTAACAGGCCGCTACTTATGTATTTAAAATTATATATGTATATATTTACCAGTTGTCTCTTACCCATAACATAAGTATTAGGTTAGTTATTTTGGGGGTGGACGACCCTGTTGTGTAAGTGTCTCATATTTTATATTTGTATTTATTTATTTAAAAAATTCTAATTGTCATTCAGCTGACTCAGATGATTGCTTATAATCTTCAATTTGCTTGTTGCCTATAGGTCTGATAATAAAAGTCAGAGTCTCGGCTATACTTGGGGCGTCTCGCAGTTACTAACTAACAAATGAGGCGATCTCTTTAAGAACCAAAGTTACCGCATAGTTCAATGTGTCGCGAGGCTTAAATGAGGATGGACGCGACTCATAGTACTAATATACCAAAGGCGATAAGTCTTGAAGGTTAGCAACATATAGTGCCAACCAGCAGTAGTCTTCTATGAATTGAATTGTGAAAAGTATTCTTAAAAATACTCCACATTGCGTATCATATGTGCTGATACCTAGAGACGTACGGTTCTACTGAGGGTTTTAAATAATGAAGTAAAATAGTATGGCTTTTCATAAGAGTTCCTCATAGACATCATGATCTTCAAATTAACGATTTTAAGTAGACTTGACTTTGTAATAACTAGTGTATTTTTTTGAACAGTACCTAACGTTGTGTAGTTAACAGGAAGTTGACATATAGCTGATGTGTTTTTCTGCTGTTATCGTATTAATAAAAATGTAACTCTTGAAATTTTTAATGTAAAAAACTTAAATAAAATGTTTTTAGACGATTTGCAGTCAAGAAGGTTATACTACTTTGTTAACAGTTTACGTAACTATGTAATACTTTGTAAAAAAATATTTTATTTTGTGTCATCTATTGATAACTATTTTAGAGCATTCTTTCGTAGACTATATTATGTACTTTGATGGCACAATTTTAATAAAGAGTTTGAGAATAAATAGACACAGTTTACTCAAAAAATTACGCCATGTATATGAAGCCACTAACAGGGTAGCAACTAAGTTAAAATAATATTTTATAAATAAAATGATTTCACAGTTAAAAAGCATACTATTATAATGTGTCGTTGGTTCAAGATCAAATTACATATTTAAAATACTCTAGTTCCCTGTTTAACTAACCCCCATCTTTTATATCATACGGTGAAGGGTGAGACATGTAACTGTCATCTTATAATAGTCATAATTCAGGAAAGGGCGTGGTCATCCGGTGTCTTCCAACGGGACTTCAGTTGTAATCGGAATATAATACTAGTGGTCTTTGTTAGGGCACCCTTTCCGAATATTTATATCAAGGGTTGGTTCAGATGAGTAAAACAGGACATTCTGGTTGTCCGCTATATCAAAAGGGTGAATATATTATTTTTTATCTATTTACTTGCGACACAACTTTGAAATATTATGTATTCGCCATGTTTTGTACTGACCTTCGCAATTACAATATGTGTATCGAATATTAAATATTAATAAATGTAGTTAGCTAATCATGTCTTAAATACCGTGTGATACTAATAATTTCTCAACAAATAATTTTGTAATATAAATATTTACGAATATGGCCATGGAACGTTGGTAAAAAATTCGTTCACAAAATTTTGCTTATATATCAACAAGATAAAAAATAAATAAAAACCGTGAGAACTTAGTTAATAAAGTCCAACTAGTTTTTTTTTGTCAATATTTCACCAACAATGTATGAAACGACTTCTCACGCCAATTTGTATTCGGTTGACAGCTTGACAACCAAAAGCGTCAAACAACACCAAAATTAAACTATTTCCTAATTAAAAGAATTAAAAAATCATCATCGAGACGAAAGCGCCTACTTCCGCATTAAGTTATTTGTGGTTAACCCTTCGCCAGCTATTAAGGGAGTAGGGTTAAATGAGACATTATTCAAAGCGGGCCCGATCGCTGACGGGCTAAATGAGATGTCTCTTCATGCTATTTTCGGATGTAGAGGACACGGTGCGAGATAAAAGGTTACAAGAAGACGACATAATTAACTTTTAAAAGTGTGTCCAAAAACACAATCGAGACTAGTCTTGATTTCATAAAAACATCCCGAATCATTTTTGTATAATTTAATTTTAAAAAATTACCAATATTATGAATAAAAACTTCTATACTAAACCTGATAATGAACTTCAGGATTTTCGGATCAATATTTCTTATAAAATATTTCATAGTTAAGTTCCTACAAAACCTCATCATCAATCCTTGAAAGAACGAAGTGTTACTTTCCGCCAGAAAGAGAAAAACCTCCTTTACGTAATACATAAGTTCGACTTTATATGCAGTTATTGTTCATACATCTAAGATTTTTGCATATTCAACTCTATATGTGCCTCTAAAACGGGACACATTATGAGGAATTGTTATTGCCGATAGAGAAAGAGATATCCGCTTAAAAGCAGTTTTATTAAAAAAAAAGAATAATCCCAAATCTGAGATATGATGCTAATATGAGAAACTAAAGCTTTAGATTAAACATGGGTATAAACCCATTACAACAATATCTCGTCGTGCAATATCGTTGAATAATATTTTATTTACATGAATTTTATGTTCGAATGCAACATCGAAACAAATTATATTGGCAAGTGTCAGTGTTGTTAATATAAAACATTGCAACTCTGATTCTCACACGTAAAAGCTAGTCAACATAAATTGTTTGTAAATAAATTATGTAAATACTGAATTGTAAAAGACAACACATAACAGGTTCCCACGGAGTTGAGGAAATTTCGACAAGACCGGTAGCACAACTAACTACAATAATATCAATAAACCGTTCATTATTATCAAGTTACGAAAGAAAAAAAAGTTGCAAGGCACTCGGGCGCCACACAAGTATTGATATTTAATATAGATTGTTAATATTTTATATCATAACATCTTAAAACTCTTAGATCGTCACTTTTAATAGCAGCAGAAGCCTGAAATTACTTTTGAAAGTCCCTTGAGTATGTTTTCACATATATACGTCGTGGCTGCATTTATGTATATCTCCATTCAAAAGTCATCAATACTATAAAATTTTGCAATGAATATATGATAATATAAATAATTAAATTATTAAACACAAATTAAAGTTAAATTTGCTTTAGGCTATTAGTTTTTATCTCGTTGAAGGAAACGACAAATTATATGAATATAAAAACGATAGTCTAGACATAGACAAACGAAAAGAGATCGTAAGATCTTTTTGCAAATGAGAACGAGGCAGGAAACTGTCACCGGTGCACTAATTTAACTGGCCGCGTGGTTTCAGCTTATCGGCAACCAGTTTCGCACCGTGGGAACCACACATGCGCAATAATTTACGCTGGTTCATTTGTAGGGTTGCCTGCAACCGTGTTGGCGCCAACGAAAGCCTGCCATAACTAAGGCGACTGGCGATACTTTCACCTTTATTGATAAATAAATCATGTTATTTCCTTTCTACATAACGGAATTGTTTCCTCGTTATTTTAGATAGATAGATAGATAAACATCTTTATTACACAAAATTACACTATATATAAGAAAAAAAAAAAAAAACAACAATTTACAGAAAACTTAAATCTAATTATAATGTAAATCATGCAAAGGGCGGTCTTATCACAGCAGTGATCTCTTCCAGACAACCCTTTTAAGCGAAGGAGTCATACATATAAAATAGTATAGTGGGTACCAAGAAAGAGAAATAAAAAACAAGAAGAGAAAAAATAAGTAAATTACACACAAATAATAAAATAAAAATAAAAATAATGAATACAAAGAAATTAAAGCATAATGCACAGTGAAAATGAGTGCGACCATACTACCCTAATATCTCATTGCATCAGGTAAAATTCTTTGACACGGCGTTTAAAAATGGCAATGGATGAAGGCTTGCGCAGATCTGGTGGGAGAGCATTCCACAATGTTACTGCTGTAGCAGTGAATGAGTTTTCATAACATCGTGAATTACGTTTCGGCACTTTCAATTTGTAACCATCTTGGGACCGAAGATGGAGATGAAGAGAGGAATTTGAAAGAAAGGAAAATCGTTCTTTTAAATAACTAGGAGCAAAGGGATGAAAGAGAGTCGTATATAATAATGCAAGGACATGAAGGTTACGGCGCTGTCGTATCGTTATTTTAATTCGGTAAAATTTTAGTGTATGCTTATTAATAATTTCCTGTTATAATCTGTCTGATTAGATGTTTAGTCAGGAAATAAAGGATGTAAAAATGGGGACTTTAATAACTTTTTCATTTTAATGCATGACGATATCCAGATGGGTAAGAATAAAGTTGTGTAGATCTGTGATATGCTATACAGCGTTAATATGGCTGATTTGAATATTGAAAAAAAGTAGATTGAATAATACAAATAATTTGAGACGTCTAAGATGTTTATAGGTAGCCCTGTAAATATTACTGGTCACTGACAGGTTGGCGGTGCGGCGTCCCATTCATAGTCGGATGAATCGTGTTAGGTTAATCTGAGTAGTGAATATATGTGTGCGTGCGGTCACCGGATCACACAAAACAAAATTACCAATGTTTTAGCTACCGTTACTGTATGGACTTTGTTACTTTCATAATCCACATTTTAATATCTTTATTGTATGTCGGTCCATATGCTAAACCGGTTTCATTTTGTACAGTAAGTATGATTGTTATCGATGAAACTCATTAACGTTACATTTAAAATACAGACAACAAATAGGCAACTGGGATTGAGGATAAAAAAACCTCAGCTAGGTTTATTTTCGTTGAAATGGTTATACTTAGGCAAAAGAATAGTCGTAAAAGTCCTAAATTTAATTAAGTATGAGAGCAAAGGATGTTTTTAAATCGATGTTCGTTTAAAGACGACAGCCTCGTGTATCCCAGTAAAACGCAAATAAATTTTGAATGCATTACGTGACGTCGGTGATGAATAACGTCCTCTCACAGCTCGGTTAACCCTTTCAATGGATAAATCTGTATTCTTGAACAAAGTGCAGACATTCAGTCGCACCTGACGATAATAATATACAGTATACAGCGTTAATTATGACAGATATGAATTGAGTCTAAAAACGATTCGTAATAGACACTTTTTTTTAGAATAAGTACATGTGTATGTTTTTTTTTCTCATGAGAAAAAAGTTTGTAAGTATCTTATAGTCTGTCATTAGAATAGACGTGGCGCCCAAATCTTGTTTTATCTCTACAATGATGTAGCCTGTGTATCGCTCTACACATACACATCTAGTGCTAGGAAACTGACCCGACCACTTTTCACCGTTGCATGCGTTATCGGCTAGTTTTGTACCAACATATAGAGCCGCAATAAAGCAAAGGTATCAATTTGTTTGTTCACAATTGGAGTCTAATCCGATGGATATAATAAAAGATATTGTACGCCTGGTCGGTCAATGGCTTCCGTAATTACTGTGGAGGCAGACGTTTTTGGAGTTCCACACAATAATTTATGCACTATCAATTGTTTTTAATATTAAACTAAATGTATTTTTTTAACCGAGTACATTTAAATAGATGGTTGTAGTCTTAACCTTTTTTACATTGATGATTAGCCGATCTAGCGCAGACCTTAAGCTATGACCATATATGTCTTAACGGTTAAATCGCTTGCAGGGTGTTGATAAGACAGAATATCTTGCAGGACTACTCAAAACAAAGTGGATAAAACTTAATTACGATAATTTAAGTAATGGTTATTTTTATCAAGAGTAGGATAAGAACTTGAATCCACAACGTTGCACAATCCGGACTGCCAAGTATCAGGTATTTTCCAGTGATACAGGGTTTATTGTGGTCTTGCCTTCACCGAATAGAGCATAATAAAATACTAATATATATTCAATATATAAGTTTATTTCAATGTATTATAATTTATATTTAATTTACAAAGAGAATATACAAGTTATATCTATCTTTAAATAATATTACTTACACGGAAGTACTAATACAAATCATGTCTACGTGGAATGGTCCTTAGAATGCTGGCAGCGTTTCTGCGTTTAATCGCTAAGCTGATTCTTTATTAAGCGAAAAAGGAGCCAGCCCTGAAGAAGCAATAACCGAGGTGTTTGAATGTGTGTGAATTTTCACACTTTGATTCCATGGTCCTAGTCTATATTTAATTATAAGCAATAATTATTTATAATTTTTTTTAAAGAGGCAGAATAACACTACTTTACCTAATCTTCTTATATATAAAAGTGAATGTTTGGCTGTATGTTCCTTGTAGACTTCAAAACGGCTGGACTGATTTTAAAGAAATTTTCAGATAATTTTTATACTAATCGAGCGGATGATCCTGCAAAGTTTTGTGGCGATAGGAGCATTTTTCTAAGTGCTGAGTTTGTTTCGAGGGGAATCCGAAACAGATTGACCCACAGCAACGCGTGGTCGACAGTAGTATACGCATAAAAATGAATGCAGTCGCTTTTAAGTCGGGCTTAAGCCGGGAAACCGTTTGACTTGGTAGCTCTTTAGTTTATATAATAGCTATCGCTTAGGCTCAATTAAAATTAATAAAATAAAAATAGTACATACATGCTTGTATAATAGACCTATAGCGTTCATATGCCGTTAATTAAAACACAATTATCTTGTATCAATTTGTAGTCTGTGCCATAATGATAATTCGTTAATTTCCGTGTTAATTTGTGAATTTTTGTTCGTGTACATATATCATTAACACCTGGTTCGGCATATTCACGCGCAGAGATTGCCTTCACACGTTTTAGTAATGGTCGTTAAGAAATTATTACTCACGATTTAATTACTGGAAGTGGGCTCTGCTATTACCGGTAGCTGGTAATATTACGATTTAGAAAGTTTGGTTTTCTATCTAATAAGCGTAAGAAATCATTGTCAAATATGTTAGACTTTTAAATACTGGAACAGATTAAGTGAATTCAGAAGGATGTTGCCAATTTGGCATGATCATAAAATCTATAAATTTGAGTTAATTTTTAAGTAATATACGTATTTTTGTATAAAGTATGGATTAAGTATAACTTCGTTGTTTATGCTAGAAAGAAATACAAATTAGAGCATTTTATTAGAATTATCACGGATTAAGGTTATTATTATTATTTATCATTATATATAGAATGTCTAGTTGTCATCGTATGTTTGTTTTTTCAGATGGTTTTTTTATAAATGAGTTAAGTTTTAAGTATATGTGAGCTATAAACTTAATATTTTCTTCTATCTCAAATTAAGAATCTTCTGAATATCATTAGTTAATTAAAACGTTTTGACTTCTACAATATCGAAATTTTTAGTGCTTCATATGGTTTATTAATATAATATCTAAATAAACGGGTTACATCGCGACAAAATCAAATAAACTTTATATAAGATTCGACGTTTCGGCAGAGTTGCATCCACCTTGGTCAAGTCAGTTCATCTTCTTCAAGAAGTCATTTATATAATAATAAGTATGAATCGTGAAACTTTAAAATCTACTTTCATATGGTTTTTCAAGACAACGTTACTTTGGTATTGAGATGTACGAAGGCAGCCTTTTGTACATCTCAATATCAAAAGCCAAAATAAATAACATACGCTACTTTTAAATCGATACTGAAGTTCAAGTAGACGAAGTTTCGAGCTATTGAATCTTAGTAATAAAATAAATCAAAAACAGAAGTTGCAATACAAACACAATTTAATTACTAATAGATTATGAACAGTATGCAAATTAATAATATTGTCAGTTAGTCATAAATAAACATGTTTTTTAATCTATCAATAATTTTTTTAACACCTGTTCTAACTCCTACGCGCATTCTGTTATGATCAAGTAAGTGAATAAACTTAAGAGTTAAAGAACCGAAAAATATGTTTTTATGCCAAAGCATATATAATACAGTGTGCATTGAGCCGTAAGGATCTAATAGTTCGTTATATTCTCATGGGTTTGTGGATATTAACAGCGTATCAGATTATTTAGTAAAAATGTATGTGCGTTATTTATGGAATCTTATGGTCGATGTCTTCATTATAAATGAATCTTTAGCGCTTAGTACTAGATATTTAAAATCCACCATTCACT
This sequence comes from Morpho deidamia, assembly GCA_947086505.1. NCBI lineage: Eukaryota > Metazoa > Arthropoda > Insecta > Lepidoptera > Nymphalidae > Morpho > Morpho deidamia. Next base: position 6,916,310 of record CAMTZC010000003.1, read on the forward strand.
TAACAGTGAATGAAAATATCTGTGAATTTTGGGATGTCTGTAACCTGCTAATTCGCATTGGTAGTATACGCATAATATTCTTCTCTCCAAGGAGAAAAGTCGTGTCTGTCCAGTATTTAACAGGATGTGCTCCTGCTTGCACTGTGATGCTTTAAAGGAGTACTTACCGGACCATAATTTCAACGCAGTGACTGTTGTTTCAGATGGAGAATTTTTTGACTTGACAGTATCCTGTTATTTCTCAGCAACGGAGAGCGAGAAGTACCGTTCAGGATGTGAGGGGTTATCCGTTTCATGTAAATTGACTTGAAGAGGTCGTTTTATAACAATTTTTAGTGGGGGGTAGTAACAAACCGATGTCGATTGTATTTTAGAGGGAAGAATAGGATAAAAGCGGTGTAGAGTGTCAGAATAGGGCCCCGAGCAGCTATCGACCCATTAGCTTGCTCAACAGCTTAGGTAAAGTCTACGAGAGAGTAATCCTCGCGAGACTTATAACGTTCATAGAGTCGAAGAAGCTCATACCGGATGAGCAATTCGGCTTTCGCGCCAAACACACCGCGGTACAACAAGTACATAGACTGACTGAAACCATCCTCAATGGCTTCGCCAAAAAACGGTACACCGGTACTGTTTTCTTCGATGTCGCCAAAGCCTTCGACAAGGTATGGCATGCGGGTTTAATATACAAACTCGCAAACCTAGGCATTCCCGATAGGCTCGTCCTCATCATACGCGATTATCTCACAAATCGCTCCTTTAGATATCGTATCGACGGTACGCTCTCCTCAAGACGTACCTTACGCGCCGGAGTCCCCCAAGGTTCGGTACTTTCACCGTTCCTTTATTCACTCTACACGAGTGACATCCCACGATTCTCCACTAAAACTAGTGTAGCCACCCACCTCGCCATGTTCGCGGACGACACCGCAATCTTCACCACTTGTAGGAATCCTACAACTATTAGCGATAGGCTCCAAACAGCGACCGATAGTCTCGGAAGCTGGTTCCGCCGGTGGAGAATCGAAATCAACGCAGATAAAAGTGCAGCAATGTTCTTTGCCAGGTCTAGGAGAGCTATGGACTTCATCCAAACGCCCCCTAGAGTCTCAATCTACAATAAACGTCTAGATTGGCAAAAGGAAGTCAAATACTTAGGTGTTATCTTTCAACCCACCCTATCCTTCATCCGACACATCCGCGTTGTCCGCAACCGAGCGGCATACGCCATGGGACGCCTCTATCCGATATTGTGCAAGACTAGTAAACTGTCACTTCGCAACAAAGTGACGCTTTACAAGACTTGCATTAGACCCATAATGACCTATGCGAGCGTCGCGTTCGCGCACGTTCCTAAGTCGCGACTGTGTCCGTTGCAGACACTTCAAAATCGATTCATGCGTACAGCCACTGGCTGTCCGTGGTTCGTGCGTAACGTGAATCTCCATAGAGATCTCGATCTTCCCACGATAGCCGATCTTCTCAAACGATTCTCGAAGACTTACTTCGAGAAAGCGTCCACACACCCGAACCCCCTTATAGTGGCCGCGTCCAACTATAAAGTGTTTAACTTTCCCAACCGTTTTCACAGGCGCCCTAAGAGCGTCCTTAACGACCCTGACGATGCTATTACAGCATCAAACAAGATCTACACACAACATTCACACAAACAGCGTCTTCGCCGGCGAAGACGAGGTCCCCGCTTGCTTGTGTCAAGCGGCCGCAGCCCTCTGCCGCGGCCGCCGTGATGCAGACTTCTTCAAAGTCAATGTGTTAGATACAGTCCTCCAAAACGCGCCGCTTCAAGCCGAGGTTCGGTCTCGCAGGAGACACCCTTAAGGCGACGCTCCCAATAAGTTACGAGTGCCTAAAAACACTCGCTTCTTATCAATTTTACCCAGCGAAGCTTCTGCGCTTGCCCATCTCATCGGTGACGCTGTAAAAGCCATTAGGGCTAACAGCATTAGACACATTCAAAAAAAAAAAAAACAGAATAGGGCCAGTCTCATGCCGAGACTCGAGCGACTATAACATGCTAAACACTGAATTTCACGCGGGCGAAGCTGCACGTATTTCTAGTAGAATATTTGAAAAAGCTTCACCGATTTCTATTATTCTTAAAGAAAATGCTGACGCCTGGTTACGATCTCGCTTGATGAGCGGTCACGACGGTTACGGCCTAATGCGGTTCACGCTTTCCCATATAGTGACTATTCTTTCTTCTTCCCTTTATAAACTTGAAATAGGAACCTATATTAGCTGCGTATTGCTTATAAAGATAGAAATTAACTAGTAAATTAGTCTCATACTTGTAACTATAACTCCTAATAATATTCTTTAAAGAGCAAAGCTTTAGTCTTATCCAACAGAAATGTGTGTCAATTAACAATTAACACATAATTGTACAAGTATAATAGTTACAACATAAAATAATCTCTTTATCCGTTTACAGGTGCGCCATGAGGATGTTGTATATATCCATAATAGCCATAGGTCGCAATGCCTAAGTAAATCTCGACCAGATCATTGATCTTTAGATCGTGAGACGGCGCCGGCGCAGTGGGAGGAGGCCTGCTCCGAAACACCTGCCGCCCAAGTACTATGGACCAGTGCTTGTATCACACAACAATAAAATAGTGTAACTTAACAATGACACAATCAAAATTATACTATATTCAATCTAAAATAGAGTTCAATTTAGATAAAGAAGACTCTATATCTTTAAACCTTTAATAGTATTTAGCAAATAGCCAACCTAGTCAGGGCAGAATTTCGCTAGATTATCTCTAGCTACTTTTACTGCAGGCATTGAATACGGCTGCCTTTTTAATGGGTCCTCTGCAATACCGGGCGATTTTGTAGATTGCAATGGAAATAATATTGTTGTTAAAACTATTTATTTTTCCGACTTTGTAATTGATGGTTTTCTTATGAAACATCTGCAAGTCTGCACATCTTCTTTTGCATTATATATTCGTTGCATTGTTTAAAAAAATAGTCTTATGGTGTATGCTTTTTTTTTGCTTAGCTATTTTAACATATTTATTAAAAAAAACATTTAGAAATTAGCATCACTCTATCTCTCCTTGGGAAATAAAAGAAACGTAGAGCGGCGTTAAGGTCGGAATCATTATAAAAGCTTCTTCCATGAGACTGTATATTTCTTTATTCGAGTATTTAAACACGGATATACTGTTTGGTTTTTTGTCAAGTTATTATTATATTTAAAACTTCGGCACCAAGGTATAAACTAGACCTTAGCAGCGTGATATGTTGCATAAAGAAAATAAAATTTAAGATAAGATAAAACAAAACAATGCGATACATAACCAAATATTATATCATATTATACCGTATCATATTAGTGACTCAAAAAGAGCCTCCTTAAATATATTAGTCAGCGTAATTCTTATTAAATATTGTAATGTGAACACAAATTATAATAAATTTTTTGATTTGTATTTCGTGTTGTTGTGCAAAATTGTTATTAAAAAAATATTAATGTGAAATACACGCATAAAAAGTAAATAAAAGTAAACTTGCTAGTTTAAAGTTAATGCCTGTGATATTGCAGTAACGTATACAGACATATCGTTGTAGTATTTATGTATATTAAACACAACATTGTCATAGAGATCAAACAACGCTAGTACCTATAAGTATTAGAGTATAGAACAGTGACGTAGCTACCAGAGGGCACGACGGGGCAGTGCCCCGGAACCCCTAATTTCAGGGGGCCTCTTTGACTCTGACTTAGCCATACATATTATAAAACAAAGTCCACAAAAGCTGTATGTACATATGTTATTGATTTTCTTAAAGTCTACTGAACGGATTTTTATACGATTTTACTAAATTGTTATGCAATCGTTCTGGAAGGTTAAGTTAGTAGTACATTACGGTTTTATGTAAATTGTGCTGAAGAAATCGCGTAGTTCTAAAAAAACACGCCTGCTGGGAGCTTTAGTCGCGTACGCTGCGTTAACCAGTAGAGATATACAAAAGTAATGTACTAGAGAATTGAGATTTACAAAAAGGTCCGCAAGAGCATGTCTCTATCTTGGTTATGGTTCTATGGTTAAAATAACTACATTTATGTTCTAAATTTGATTAGAAAAATTTTGTGACACACTAATTTCCACGCGGGCGAAGCTGCCGGCACAGTTAGTTATTTATATATTTAATCAATATTTATTCGAGCCTAAACAGTACCTAACCATGTCATTGATACATTGCACTAAACAAGTCCAATCTCCGATATTAAATTTGATCCCAAGCATTTTCAACATGTGACTTGCAAAATGGCTTCCGGTCAGTAATAAATTATTAAATGAAGTTCTTATACTTTTTTATAATGGTGACTCACTATTATTAATATATTATTGAGGCTTTTTGCGTATGATGAATTTTATTACTATAATTTTCTACACAAAAAAAGATAATTAATTAACATTCAATTATCAATAAAATTCCTTATTCCAAATATAATTCATAGGTGGTGTGGCTAGGTAACCAAAGATATTGGGGTATTTGAAACGTTTAAAAAATTAAATATATAACGTTACATAAATTTAATTTCGTATGAGACTAGAATCATGTTGGAATCCACCGAAGCAACGCGTGCATCGTCATTAGATCCCGCGAGCGAGTTTTAAGTAGCCGATGGGATGACCATTATCTGTTATCTGAGCCCGCATCGACACGATCTTACGATTGAGCTGTAGTGATTTGTAACGTTTCGGTATTTATTAGGGATTTTTCGTTTATTATATCTACCATCTAAAATGTGTTTTTTTACAATTATATTTCTTACAGGCGCATGCCGGCGACTTCATTCGTGACAAACGATTGTACTTTGGCGATAAACCGAAATTTTTTTCACATAATTAAACAATTTAATCAATCCTATATCGCTAACAGAAAATATGACATAACATTTTTATCCCACCTTATATAGTTTTTATAACCTATGTCATAATACGGTGCGTGTGCCGTGTGGTATCCGGTTATGCAGCCGGTTTCGGTTTCTTACCGAGGTGTCGTAAGAGGCGACTAAGGTAATTGCCGCGTGGTATCCGGCTGAGTAGAATAGACCACCCTCCTTTCTTACCGAGGTGTCGTAAGAGGCGACTAAGGTAAGTTGACGTCAGGCAGGCGGCCGGTCGTAAAGTACGTAGCCAAATCATGTAACAACATGGTTGTAACATGTTGTGCTGACCTCACTTAGAGTGGGATAAGGGCAAGAGAATGATGAGAATGATGATGTCATAATACGGTGCTTCTAAAATTGACTTTAGTTATTATATTAGTAACTTAAAATCGTAATACAACAAGCGATCGACGGATAGTCACGGCAAATTTCTTCAACCAAGGATTCGCAGCTTTGAATAGGCACCTATCCAGTAGGATAGGCACCTATCCAGTAGGATAGGTGCATATCTAGTAGGATAGGTGCCTATTAGTTGTCTATAGAAATATTCTACTTTAACCTTGTATATAAAATTCTCGTGTCGAAACGGCTCGACCGATTTTTAAGGTCTAAATGGTCACTAGGTCTTGATGACGCTACTCGTCTTGGAATAACGAAAAACTCTCTAAATATTCTACTTATAAATGATAACACGTTTATCAAATTAGGTAGGTAATATATTTTTCTTTTGATTAATAAATGAAACACATACTATGGGATTAAGGGTCATATATTGGTGGGAACGTTATGTAGAGGTTTTGAGTTGACACCTACTTCTATTAGTTTTTCCAACCGATAGTTCTCTTCTGTCAAAGAAATCTTAGAAAGAAAGAATGACTTGATCGGAAAGAAAGAATGACTTGATTTACTCGGGTCAATAGGATTTATCTTTTTTGAAGTTGTCTGTCTTGTTGGAAGTGCGATAAACCACCAAACCAAACATCATTCTCCTGCCCTTATCCCACTCTAAATGGGGTCGGCACAACATGTTGCAAACGTGTCACATGATTTGGCTACGTATTTTACTACCGGCCGCCTGCCTGACGTCAACTTACCTTAGTCGCCTTTTACGACACCTCGGTAAGAAATGAGGGTGGTCTATTCTATGCAGCCGGATACCACACGGCAGAGACCACCAAACCAAACACCGCCGAGAAATTATTCCACGAATGACTATCAGTTTTAAGTTGTAATCGAAAATTTTAACATTTGTTTCGAACTTAATTCTAAGAATCGCGACGTATCAGTGTCTGATTAGCTACTGTACACGAACTCACACCTCTCGTTCCTTGAAACACCAAGACGCGTGCCCGCGTTTCATGCCCGCCGACAAAGATGCCGACGCTTATCTCGTGTGAGACAAATTTTGTTTTAACAAGTGACAATAATGGCCTTTGTGGTATATAAATATGGTTTTTACACGTTCCCCACTAATATTGTAGTCTACGTCCGGAAAGGAAGTATGTTTTAGTTTAATGACTAATCCATACAGATTTTAAATGCTTAATTCTGTTAAATATGCCTATCGGTCTGTCAATCTGTGTGTCTGCCTCTCAATTTGTTGGTCTGTCTACATGATTGTAGGTCTGTTAAGTTAACCAGCTAATCCGTTGGTAAGATTTTGATTTTCATCAATTCATATATAAAACTGTATGTGCTATAGCAAATACAGTTTTATATACCAGCCATATAAATAGTCAAATTCGCCACGAAGTAAATATTAGCTCCGGTTGTTTTTTAAAAACGTTGTAGTCAGGTTTCATTTATTTCAAATTTAGTAGATGTAATTGCAAAGCTCGCAATAAGAGGTTGAGTAAAAAAATTACAATATATCTTCTAATGGTACGAAACCTAAAACGCTAGCCAAATATCTGCGGGCAAGTTGGTTATTTAATTAGAGCCGCATTAATTTCGTTACAGCAACATCCGGTGCGCGGGCGTGTCTAGACGTGTTCATTGGCTTTTAAAGAGTATAATAATGTCATTGTTAATTTTTTAAAAGTTGACTCTTCTGACAAAATATTGTGATATTCAGATTGTTAAAAAGGAATAACCGTAACTATAAACAATTTATTTGCGAAAATATGAAAGATTATCTTTGAGTTTAAGAAGTATTAGCCTTTCGCTGAATTGATTAAATAATTGAGTATTTTAGCGGTCGATAACTTTAATAGATCATATTATAAACCTGTCGGCCAGGAGATTTGTCTATGACACACCACAAGATGGGGATATATAATAGGATAAGATAGTTACTCCTATGTTATAGAGGCTTCTATCGCTGGCTTTGATACGAGAATTTATCGAGACCGAACTCTTAAGCTTAGTTTGTAATTGTGCTCCAGAGTATATACGCGAATTACGAAGAACGCAAGCTCTTAAATCTTATGACTTTTTTTATGACCAAAGATATTCTTAAAGAATTAAAAGGAAAAGTATGTCTTAATCTTTATATTTATTTATTTAAATTAATTCGATTAAAAACAACACAGAATTTTGCAAAGTTAACTTTTTATAATATTTTGTAATAATTTACTTTAATATAATAATATGTACGGTACCTTAGTAAGCATCAAGAAGATAAGAATTATCGTAAGCGAACTGTTTAATTTTGGTATCCTCAAATTTATGTCAGTTTTATGAACTAAATTAAAAAGAAATATCTATTATATACATTATAATATTACAGATCAAGTTTTTACAAGGAGGCTAGAGAGTGGTATAATTAGAAAAGTAATTTTTCGTAACGGTTTAAAGAAACAGAACGGGAATTCAAAGTAATTTCATATCAGTTTCGTTAAACAAAAAAAGCACACTCGTACAGATGAGCGTGCAGTATTCAATTATACATGAAGCGTTACAGCAAGGTCAGTGTGAGGCAACAAGTCCCTTTCCGCTCCAAAAACTACGACGGTTACGCAAGAACGTCTTTACTGAATAATACTTATAAATCTGCTAATGCGTTGTTATACAGTTTTCGATATGGAAAATTGACGATTAGTTTTGCCGAACACGTAGAACCCTACTAGTTCTGTTTTCCATAAAATAGGTCGTAAAAATATAGGCTCTTTTGACGTAAAGTTGCGGCTCTCCAGTTGCGTAACCAAAAAAAAATTATAAAAATTTCCCACCAATGGTCTCATTGATGTAAGAATGCTTAAATATGATTTGTGATAATAATGTTTATATTTTCATACGAATAAATATGATTTAATTCCTTTGTTTTAAATGAAAATCAAATATATGTATTATCATATATAAACCTATACCATACCATTTTAAATTATCGGGATTTTTAAATTTTCACTCATGACTCTTTAGAAGGCCGCCCACCCCTGGTATAGTAGGTATTCAATACATAGACTATAAATCCAGCTATATTTCAGATTAACGTACTACATCATTGACAAAACTTTCCCAGAGATTGTTGGTCAGCAAAATTATCATATAAAATCATCAATAACTGAATGCAAGACGAATCGAGGAAAAATTATGTAGAGGAAATATTATACGATGTACCCGGTAATAAAAATCAGAATTAGAAAATATAGAGCGAAAAAAAATTATGAACCATAAATATGACATGCGATCCGGAAATGCAGACGGCGCGAGCGACCGGACGTGAGCCCGCGCAAGTGGGTCAGTTTATTTCTATTTTGGCGGGAACCTGGCCGGAAGCGGCGTCATTGTGGATGCGTTGGGAAGCCCGGAAAAACAGTCCCCCGGATTTCTAGCTAATGAAATCTTACGCGGCGTAAACGGTAGCGACGTATTACGATGCCCAAAAAACCGCATTTAGTTTTAGGATAGCCTCAGAATACTAGTTACGCATGTCTTATTTAAGTCTTAAGTTTAGTTCGTTTCTAGGTTTTATCGAGATACTATTGGTGTAGCCAAATACACTTTAGTATGAAAACGGGTCAGTCAAAGTTAGTTAAGAAAAATATTTAATAAAGTTGACTTTTTCTGGGCAGCATATAAATAAAAGACACGATGGAATTATTTTGCAAAGGTAATAATAAAAATTATTTTGCTATAATAATATAATAAGGATTATAGCGAAATAATTTTTATTATTACTTTTGTATTATGGATTTCGGCAAAGTAACGCCTAATTCTATAAAAAAAGGAATTATTTTGCTTACGGATTACAGCAATATAATTCTATCATTCAGCAACGTTACGCCTACTTCTGTAAATTATAAATTAGTTTCTAAATAAGTAAAAACGTTGATCTAAATATCAGTATTTATACTTGTTAATGAAGAGTGCGTTGTCCCGACATAAACCAAATGTGCACCGAGCTTTACGCCACACTTTTCTTAGGAAGTAAATGTAGCCGACCATTGCAAGAGTTAATTTGGACGGCTGTTCTTAGTATGAGAACTGTAGCGATTTTGTGTTGGTGTTTTATTTACGCGAACAGGAAACGATTAGTGGAGTTATTTATTTTTTATCCATTAATATATTATTGTCTTGAATCAACTATCTATCATTTTATTATCAGTGGTTAAACGGATGGTCTTTGTTAAAATGTTAAAAGTGCTTATTAGCGCTTTTGAATTATAAATATATTATAAAGTTTTAAGATGCCAAGCTTATTGAGCGTAGGTCTAGAAATTATTGATATAACCAAGGAGCAGTTATCGATTGCACTCGAAGAAAAATTATCATCATCAGTATCATTCACCTACCCTTATCCCACTCTATATATATAAATAACTCTAAATAGGGGCACAAGATGTTTTAAATATGTTGTTACATTATTTGGCTGGGTATTTTACGACCGGCCGTCTGCGTGACGTCAATTTACCTTAGTCGCCTTTTACGACACCTCGATAAGAAATGAGGGTGGTATATTCTATTCAGCCGGATACCACACGGCGGGTCAACTTCTAAATTGAAAAATATTAATAATGGAATACATAATTATTTGATAGTATATGCAGCAGGCGTCGATACGTTTTGGTACACTTCATGAATCAGAGTACAATGGCTCGAAAAGTAAGATTGTAAAAAATTAAATCTCTTAAACGAATAATAAATCTCGTTTATCGTCAAGTGACCGTTTATTTTCTGGGATTGCTGAATTGTCTTTAATTAATTCTAATTGAGAGTCCTTTTAAGTCCTTTGCGAGAAGCGTTATTGCAAACGCCCGCATCGATACACTGTGGGATATGAATACCCTCATAAATTTATTTTCACACAAAAACGTTATGAATATGTTTATTAATTATCTGATTTTATGTTTAGAGGCAATTTTATTCTTTTTGAATATTTCATTAAAATCGTTCTAGCTAGCCGGCTAGAGTACAAGCCAGCGTTCGGCTTGTAGGCGCTACTCTACGCTTTATTGCAATTTGTCGCTGACATCTTTTTGAATTAGAGCAGTTTAATACTAAGCGTGGTATATATACATATATACAGACTTATATATATATAAATATATATATATATATATAGACTTCTTTTATATAGATAAAATCTAGATGGATAGGATTATTAATGATTACTTTATGTTAGAAGTAACTTTTTCTGAAATTATTCCATCTGCACAATTAATATGAATTTAATATACCGTACTTTTAAGTAAAGTAAGTTAGCTCCAGTAAAGTAAAGTTATTTTATTCTTATTCCTTAGTTTTTTTATTCCTTAATTTTTTTAAGACAAAAGTAATATAAAAATTAAATGATATAATTTATCGCGGTATCGCGATACGTTTATCGCGGATTATAATAAAATTATTTTGCTATAATCCGCGATACAGTAAATAGAAAATATATAAAGTGCTAAATGTATTGCTTTGCGATTTTGTCGTGGAGTCTATCTCCTTATGATGCTTCGGTGGTTGGTTCGATGGTTCGATGCAGTGGTGGAGGTATGTGCATGTTTTTACGAATCCTGCATGTAAGAGGTATGAAAAAACGGATAGTCCACTACACATTTAGCACTATATATAATATATTTTACTATTTATTGTATCGCGGATTATAGCAAAATAATTTTATTATCACTTTTGTATTATGGATCTCCGCAAAGTATCGCTTAATTCTATACATTACTTAAAAAAAAAATTATTTTATTGTCATTCTTTTGATTTTTTAAATAATTATTATTGGATTTAACTGTGTAGTTATTAAGAAATAAAATGATTTTGTTACTATTTTATTAATTATAGATATTGCGGTTTGCAACGTACCTAAATAATATAGTTTTATATTATTAGTTTAAATTTAGTTTTATATTATTTAGGTACGTAGCCTTGAAAACTGTCATACTTCAAAGTTTAATGACAGATATCAGAATGTTTTATGCGTGTTTAAAAATCAGAGATGGTATGCGCTTCCACGAATATGAATTCAGTACCATTTGGAATCGTTAAACTTCAAATTAACTCAAAGTGCGGGCGCTCACGCGATTCCCAACTTAAACTTCTGTCACTCTGTCATTATGTATGCATTTTAAGATGAATCAAACACTTATTAGTGTAAGATTTAACCCTGAGTACTCCGATAGGTTTTTTATATGTTTAAAAGATGATTAAGGAATATTGACCATCGATATTTTACAATGTTATAACGACTTTTCTTTACACCAACGAACGTTCCCTGCGTGACATAAGTCTCTTCAAGGGATTTTATTTTTTTATTATTTTGTCATGGTTATTTTTGTCAAATTAAGAAATTGATTTGTCTTTTAATAACCTTGATTTTTAATGATAAAGTTGTTCCGAGTACTTAATAATTATAATGAATTTTAATAATTCTAGTGAAGATTTCATTTCAAAGCAGTATAAAAATAAATCATGTAAATGTCGTTTAAGCTAATTTAGACAAACTATAATCATATCAAACCATAATATATTCAGTAAAAAGATATACTCCTATTTTACATACACAACGATACTTTGTACACGCTCATTCGACTGGGCTACGTTTTGGGTCAAGAGTGATCATTTTGTACTACAAAATATTCGCGGCTTAATTAATTTCTTTTTTTTTCATTGGAATACATCGCATAATAAAAACAAAAAAAAAACAAAGCACTTGTCTTAATGCAATATTAATTGGATATAATCGGAAAAGCTTTATCGAAGTTCATGATGAGTACCACGCGAATGCGCCGATAATGCTAATGGTGGGCAATCAAAATCAATTAAAAGCATTTAAATCAGATGATTAACCAACACAACGGTTTCGAAAAGCAATATTTATTGCTTAAATTTTTTTTTGTATGCAATTCCGAAGTATATAAGGCTGTTTCAAATTGATTACTTGACTTACTCAGTAATGTTTATGTTATAATTAACCTCAGCAGTAGAATACAATAAAAAGCAATCCTTACAGATAACTGTAGAAATCATCATTCATCATTATCCTGCCCTTATCCCACTCTAAGTGGGGTCGGCACAACATGTTACAAACATGTTGTCACATGATTTGGCTACGTATTTTACGATCGGCGGCCTGCCTGACGTCAACTTACCTTAGTCGCCTTTTACGACACCTCGGTAAGAAATGAGGGTTGTCTATTCTATGCAGCCGGATACCACGCGGCACATACCTTAGTCGCCTCTTACGACACCTCGGTACAAAATGAGGGTGGTCTATTCTATGCAGCCGGATACCACACGGCACATACCTCAGTCGCCTCTTACGACAACTCGGTACGAAAGAAGCGTGGTCTATTCTGTTCTGCTAACACACGGCGTAACTGTAGAAATGAATAACAATTACCGGGCTGGTGACGCAGATGGCAGTGATCTTGCCTTCAGTTCCGCGGATCGTGGGTTCGATTCCCGCCGAGGGAAAATTTTATTATGAATACAATTTGGTGGTTGGAGTATATATGTATTTAAGTTTATATTTAAAATTGTATATGTATAATACCAGTTGTCTGTCACCCATAACACAAGTATTAAGTTACTTACTTTGGGAACGGACTGCCGTGTTTGTAATTGTCCCATATAATACTTAAATAAATGACGTGGATTCACAGTTCAATTAAGGGTAGAAAAAAATGATAGATGTAGTACTCCGGGTCGAACACGACGCGGCGCTTCAGTTAGTTCCTGACCACGTATGACATAGATATGCTAAAGCCGATGCCGAAAAAATGTTTTTTTATAGTACAGTTAGTTATACAATTGTGTAAAAAAATTCAATGAAATAATTGACAATAGAAAAATTCGTGTCGAATTGTGAATTAGACATTGTTAATTTGAGTCGTCAACGTGGACGTCCGGTCTTTGTTGGTACGGAGAGAAATTAAGTCTTACTTCATTATTGGCTAACAAATGAAAAATAAAAGATTTCAAATATATTAAGAAAGATTTTAAAAGCAACAACTTATTACAATTATACGATTATATATTTTATTTCCAACCAAAATGTACAAGTTATGTATATCTTAAATTACTCACACGCTAGTACTATACAAATGCTGATACAAGAATGCTGGCAGCGTTTCCACGTTGAATCATGTTGTCGTTGGAATAATGTTATGGGGTAAATGCGCTGATATTGAGAAAATTTTTGTATTGCAAAAAAGAGCCATACGTGGCATTTATAATTTGAATTCGCGTGAGTCCCTGCGAGAGAAGTTTAAGGAAACAGGTATTCTTACGTTAGCTTCACAGTATATTTTTAGCAATTTGATTTTTGTGCATAAAAATATACATAATTATAAAAAGATTGGCGATGTATATAATAGACAAAGTAGGAACCGACATAAGCTTGCGGCTCCTGCTTTGCGCCTTGTAAGAGTACGTAAGTCGTTTGTGGGTTTGGGTATAAGATTCTATAACAAAATTCCACAATCAATTTTAACTTTGCCATTACAGCAATTTAAAAATACTGTTAAAAAGAGGCTGATACAGAAAGCCTATTATACCGTGGAGGCTTACATTGAGGATAAGGATGTGTGGATATAGGTGCACTTCTACCCTGTACAAGACAGTAATAAATAAATGTAACTAGTTCTAAGATTTATGTTTTAAAAAGAGCAACCGCCGAGTTTCTTGCTGGCTCTTCTCGGCAGGAACAGCTTTCCGAACCAGCAGTAAAGTTGACGATTCAAAAGCACTTGTTTACAAGTTTACTTGAATAAAGAATATTTGAATTTGAATTTGAATTTGAATCGCTAAGCTGATTCTTTGTGCAAAAAAGCCAGTCCTCTTCTCACCTGAAGATAACTCTTCAGAGGCCTTTTTGCAATTTAAATGATTTTTCATTTAATTATAAAAAGGGGTCCTTTGGATACTACAAAATATTTTAAGCTTTACTTATAGGCGTCACTTTTTTGGAGGTCCATAATACAAAAGTAATGTAATTAGTATATTTCTATAATCGGCGATAATTTTATAGGAAGATTAAATAAATCAAACTTTGGATTTGCATATAATATAAGTTTAAAATAATCCAGTATTGATTCCCTGGTTCTTTTCTCAACTCCCGAAACCGTGAGAAGGATGAAGTGCTCTACAATAAGAATACTACATATGTATAGTATCCGGCAATAAATAATGCACATCTAAGAGAGAGAGAAAATCGGCTAAATTCTGCTTCATCGACCATTGTCTCTGTGTGCAGTGTGATATCCGGCTGCATAGAATAGACCATCCTCATTTCTTACCGAGGTGTCATAAAAGGTGACTAAGGTAAGTTGACGTCAGGCAGGCGGCCGGTCGTAAAATACGTAGCCAAATCGTGTGACAACATTTTTGTAACATATTGTGCCGACCCCACTCAGCATGGGATACGGGCAGGGGACCATTGTCTCTGTCGCACAGACTGAGGAACCCGTGTGAAACGTCACATACTAACTGAGTGACAGTGACAGCGCTCTACGAAACCGAACTGGCCGGCTGTTTCGTTCTAAACATCGATGTGCAATATTTAATGTCGGGTACTATATCTCCAGAGGATTCTGGGTATATGTGTTACCTACCAATCCACATTGGAGCACGTGGTAGGTATTATCTTCAACCTTTCCGTCCAAAAACGGAGAGAGGAGGCCTTTGCTCAGCAGTGGGGCAGCAAGCAACGGTCTGCCGTTACTTTAATTATAGTTTATTTACTAGCCCACTGTTGGGCAAAGCCTACTTTCCCGTATTTTGATGAGAAGGTTTGGAGCCTAGATCCACCATGCTGCTCCAATGTAGATTGATAGGTTACACATATCCCAGGTATTCACCAGTAATATGCGTATTTTCTCACGATGTTTCCTTCAATGAAAAACTTGTTTTATGTAAAAAAAATAATTGGTATTTGTAACTAAGACACCGCTTTTCAACGTTTTTTTAAGAAAAAAAATAAGTTTAGGAGGTATAGGCTCTATAGCTCTATAGGCGTTCATTCTGGAAAAAGAAGTAGTAAGTAGGTCAGGCTGTTTATATAGGATACAGAGATTTCTTAAAGATTATAATAAGCTTTCTTACCACGGGCTTACGTCAGCTTTTATACGATACATAAATACGATATTGATATCTTTAAATAAACTATAAATACGTCAACGTGCTCTAACTTCGACTTATATCCCTCTATCATAAGTGATATAATAAGATTAATAATCTTTATCTATATAAAGTGCTCTATATTGGTGCGCATAGACGAGTTACCCAGGGAACATAAAATACTATTTTATTACCATGATTTAGTTTAATTTACAAATAAGTGCCTTATTAAAATGGTTAAAATAAAATAGAACCATAAATATTTATCTAAATTTCGGCGATTAAGCATTTTATAACTAGGAAAAAAGTAATTAAAAATCCATAAAACGAACTCAGATAAGTAAATAATTAACTTCAACAGAACGCTTAACACTTCGCTCATTAAGTATGAATCAATTTGAGTCGCGGGTTCGGTTCCCGCCCTCTCGCCTCGGGCTGTTTACTGCCCTAAATTGCTTTGCTGGTACTATTACATTATAATATATTAAGGCCTACCTATAATTAGTAACAGTTACACTCATCTAGTATGGAAGCAGATTGCATTCGTAAATTATTACTACGTATTTTTTAATTTATTTATAAGAAAGACTTTTATTACTATCTAACCAATACCTAAAGCGTGGAGCCTTTTGTTAATTTCATTTATTATTCCCATATTTCTACAATAGTGTCGTTTAAAAACACGCCGTGTGGTATCCCGCAGAATAGAATAGACCACCCTCCTTTTTTACCGAGGTGTCGTAAGAGGCGACTAAGGTAAGTGCCGTATGGTATCCGGCTGCATAGAATATACACCCTCATTTCTTACCGAGATGTCGTAAGAGGCGACTAAGGTAAGTTGACGTCAGGCAGGCGGCCGGTCGTAAAATACGCAGGCAAATCATGTGACAACATGTTTGTAACAAGTTGTGCCGACCCCACTTAGAGTGGGATAAGGGCAGGAGAATGATGAGTGTTGCTTAAAAACGTATTTTTTCCATACTTTCATCGTGGAATTTAGTATACAAATTTCTCGATGACTACTAATATTAGAACAAAATAATTTAAGGTAAACATTTTTTTTTGTATTTAGCTGAAAATTGTTTTCCATTACTACTTGCACGTAGTAGCCTGCAATGCGCTGTCTTGTTATTTAATGTTGCTAGAGTTCGATACATTTGCGTCCCTCCCGTAAATGAATTAAAAGCATAAAACCTCAATAACGAAGTAACTTATAAAAAGCCTACAGTTTGTAAGCACATCACTTAGGTCGGACGGAAGACCAATATTGAATCAAAGTCGCGAAAAATTAGATTTCTGCCCGTGGATGGGGAAGTATTTTGCCTTTGATGCCTTTTAATAATTTTAACCTCTTTCAATTTAAATACTTTTCCTCGTGAAATTTCTAGTCTATTAATTTATCGGACCGGAATGAGTGAAATATCAGTTTTTTGTTATCAGAGTAAAAATGTATCTGGTCAGTGAGTGAGGAGGCTAGTTACTAGAGAAGGAAAACGTGTAAGAGATTCGTAGTAATAAATGTTAATTCGTTTAGAAAAAATAGATAATGTCTCGTGTCGTTGTAGTGAGAAAATGTATGTGTAACAAATTCCTTTATTTTAAAACGTCACTGGGTAAATTCAAGTGCATCAATAGTACTTAGTATGATTAATATTCGTAATAAGACAGACATCTCTTTGGCAAGATATACGCCACCACACAACCTAGAAGGTATTTAATAGTCGCCCGAGCCTCGGCTTCTTCCAATCAATAAGCCACTCTTTTGTTTTTATATTTTCTACCCTCATTAAAAATTGTTTTAAAAAAATCTAACAAATGACATCTGCATAATTTTAAATTGAAAATATGCTATATCGATGTAGATGAAAAGAAAAATTTGTTTAAAAAATTAATTATTTTGGACTGGCGTTGGTTAACACGGCTTTAATGCTGATAGGTAGATTACATATAGGTATGTCATTAATACTATAGGAATATGCAGGTTCCTTGACGTATTCTATCACTGTGAAGTAAATAATGAATTATATATTCCAATTCACGAAATATGTATTAAAGGAATCTCGTAAGTACCAGCCTGGTACTAAGCTCACTAATTCTTATAAAGATGTAATCATGGCCATCACGGCTTTAAATAATTTAAGCTTTTTAAATTAGCCAATTTAATTTGGCTAATTTAAAAAGTTTAAATGCTATCTAGAATATTCTTGTATATTATATTCTTGTATATGCTTCTTGTATATTGTATATTCTTGTATATGTATGTGCTATAATTATAATGCTTACCTTTGTTATGGCAGAGCGAGACCTGATACAAGTAGTTTTAATGCATACTAGAAGTTTTGAATCTTTATTTCTTGTAACGGTTTATGGAAATGAAATAAATTTTTTGTATTCTGTAAATATTAATTATATGAAGGTGTAAAGTAAGCAAAATATTTGCTATTTCATACGCTCATTAAGAGTTTTATACAACAAAAATTTTGATACCTCCTATAATAGATAACTATGTCTCTCTTGAACACATAGTGAAAACAAATAAAATTGACAAATCGACTGCTTGAAATAATTTCGTTACAAAATGAAAATCGAAATAAGCACTTTATTAAAACTAGTTACTCTAATATACGCAGTTATGAAAAAAGCAATGCCGATAAAAGATATCCAATTAATTTTGACTTAAGTCACAACTAATTGAAGTCTCGTTAATGAGTTATTATATTGCTGAAATACTATATTTATTGCGTATTGTATCTATTACTCTGTTACTTTGTTTGTGATAGCTAAATGGTAAGACCATGTGACACATTCCCGTGTATCACAGGTTCAAACCCCAATGAGTTTTTCTATTATAACTAATGTGCCTAGTTTATGTTTGCAATTTATCACCCGCCTTTCGTTGAAGGAAAACACTGTGAGGAAACCGGCATATCTCTGGAGATAGATATCAAGGATATGTGGAACCTACCGATCCATATTGGAGTAGCGTAGTGGATCTAAGGTCACACTCTTCTTTCCAAAAAAAGGAGAAATGTCTAGCAGTGGGATAATACCTTTTACTTTACTTTTTTTTACTTTAATCTCTCAAGTTTTTTGTGTGCTTCCACACTTGTGACAGTTAGTTGTTATACGAGTACTACTCTAATACTTACTAAAGGCGAAATTGTTTTTCTATTTCACCTAATAATCATATAAGATATTGTGTTAACAATTGAAACAAAATCACACAATACTTTTATAAAGTTGAAAGTTTTATTTTTTTAAAACGGAATACTAAAAGCTATGTTAAGAATATGTATGATTATATCATATTTGATAAATTTAATTAGATTTTATATTTACTTTACGAAAAAAATCTGTAGCCTTATGCCATTACGATATTTCTAATGTGTTATTTTAAAAGTATATTCTTTTAACACACTCGAATTCTGAATGCAGTGTTTACCAAGATCATAGTAAAAAGTACTCATACCATAATGAAGTACTTTTTTCATATATAATCTTTATAATACTGTCTAAGGTTATTCTTGCACAAACGCGTGTAATTTGACTATTCGTAATTCATTTTTTTATTTATAAATAATTAGAAAAAATTACCATCGTACCGAGCTTCACTACAATCCTACCTTTCCTACAGGAAAGCGGAACTTTCTATGTAGCCCGCAGATATAAGTAGTTACACGTAGATAGATGTTCAGGATCAGTGGCCGGCGCACACCTGCCGCATTTCCCACGCCCGCCTGCGCCCGCGCAGCCTCTGACGTCACACAACGGTCCGATGCCGACTCGTTTTTTATTGCCCCGCGAGGGTCCCGTCAGGTTGTGATATGTCCCGATGTATCCAGGGAATGTTTTTGAAGGATTTCAGTTTCATTTATTTTATCTAAAAACAAATCTGCGTGGACGCGATTATGAATACAAGTCTAAAGTCATATTGTTAACAATGCAATAAACTGACTACAAACTCACTCGCACGATGTCACTAAGACACCGTTGTTTTGGTAAAATAATTGAATACATGCTGAAATTGCAACGTGATAAGCGTTTAAGTCATTAAAGCACCATGGGCTTGCAAACTCTCTGCAAACCGCGGGTTTGATATTCGTAGCATCGATTTTTTTTCAATTTTCATTCTCATTAGGTAACTTAGTAAGCTGAAGCTGAAACTATCTTAGCTGTTCTAAAATTTTACGAAACAACCATAAAAATTTTCGCAGGCATTTCTCTCGAATAATATGCTTCGAAATATTCAATTATTGCAAAATATTTAATTTTAGGAGAATATCCTTAGGCATTAGATTGCGAACCACAAGTTGATTGAAAAAAAAAACACGACTTATAAGCGCGCGATGAAATCAATTTTGGGACGGGAAAAAAAATATTAATTATTTCTTATTTTTCATATGAATTAAATTTATCAATCGATTAATTTTTCCAGTAATATTTATTCCCTCTTTTGAAAAGTTCTTATTTTTAAGTGGCCGCACCGCTTATTATATTAGTATGATTAATTTAAATATGTACACATAAACATTCATACATAATAAACATTTAAAGACACATAAGAAATACAATTAAACTTTCTCATTATTTATAATTATTATTACAAACTAGCCACAAAGGCTAATTTGGAATAAGCGCCACCTATCCATGTTTTGAATAACTAATGAGAGCGCCATCTAGTAAAGATCAGCAAAACTGCAGCGTAGTAAATGATCAAGATTTCGATGTGTAACAGTAGATGGCGCTGCAAATGCATATGCGTTTTCAATATAAAATATCGAAGATCGCATATTACGGATCAATTTTGAGTTCAAAAATAAAATGTTGTAAATTTTCTTATAAATGGTTAATAGTTCTCTTATACGATATCGGCACGCTTTATTCTTTGCATTGCACTGTTTTTTAAATTTCCTTTTGTGTTATATATGTTAATTACTGTATGATTTATTAAAACTGTTATTATTACGACATTATTACAATTTGATACTGCATTACTTTTTATAGTATAGGTAAATAAGTATATGGTAACTTCGTATATTTTTGCACATCACATAGGCCGTAATATCAACACAATCAATTTAAATAAATGCAAAATGCGATCGTGCAGCACGAGTAGGCAGTCATTTGCCAACAAGTTGGCAGGCTTTCAAACGTATTCTGAATATCATAACGAGTCAGCAACAGATTTATTATCCCCGTAAATCATATTTAGGGCACACACTTCAGCGTTATGTGCGAATTTATGAAATAAACGGCATCCAAATGGAGGAAATTTAATGCATTTTGGATATAATTATAACATTTTGATACTAATGGACTTTGTTGCAGACACACGTTTAACGCAATTCAAGTCTTTCTATATTGATTTTCATAAATGCCAACTGTGTAAATATATTTTACTACACTAATATTGATTAAGAAAAATTTTAAACAATATCTTCTTCTCGGTCGTTATCTTCATTCCTGAAGGTCGTGTCCTTGAAAGTCCTTTGCAGCTTTTTCAACTATTTCTCTTCATTTACTCCGACATTCAGCATCCCTCAGGGCGGTTGTAACTGACAAACCAGTGAGTGTGGATATTTGGTCACACCAACGGGTAGGTGATCGCCCCCGAGGTCTTTTTCCTTCAACCTTGCCCACAACAACCAACTTATCAAGGTTGTCAGGTTGCCGACGGGCGATATGACCAAAGTAACCGAGGATCCTTTGGTAGCAGATTGTAGATAGCCGAGTCCGTATGCGCAGTTGCTCCAAGATAGATTTGTTAGTACGTTTAGCCGTCCATGGTATTCGAAGCATACGCCTCCAGCACCACATCTCAAAGGCGTCTATTTGTCTTCGTTCTGTGACTCGAATCGTCCACGACTCTGACCCGTAGAGAAATATCGAGAAAATCAGTGTCCGGACCAATCTAACCTTAGTAACGTTAGATACCTTCCTATTCTGCCATATACGAGTCATCTTGCTCATTGCAGCTTTGGCCATTTGAGTTCTTAGTTTGATTTCTCGACCACTTCCTCCCTGGTCAGTGAGTAACGATCCGAGGTAGACAAACTCGCTGACAAAATCTATATCAGATAGTTCACCAGTCCTAGAGAGTTGACCGCCTCTGTCGATGAGCATTATTTTCGTTTTCGACTTGTTGACTTTCAGACCCATTAGTCCACTCTCATATTCGACTCTGTGAAACAAGTCAGCTAGCTCCTTTTCCGACGATGCAAAAAGTGTAGTATCGTCAGCGTATCTTAGGTTGCTGATCTTTAGGCCTCCGACAGAAATACCAAACAAAATATTTAAACAATATATGTCTGTGATATTTAAATTAAAATATACT
Organism: Morpho deidamia; assembly: GCA_947086505.1. Lineage (NCBI taxonomy): Eukaryota > Metazoa > Arthropoda > Insecta > Lepidoptera > Nymphalidae > Morpho > Morpho deidamia. The sequence goes on from CAMTZC010000003.1 coordinate 6,938,068, forward strand.
TTTCAATAATTAAAACATAAAGAAGTTACAAAATACAAAGTTAAGCAGTGTACATAATGCATGTATTTCTATGTCCATTTTTAAACTTAAATACTATGACATGAAACAGTTATATCTTTCATATTGTGAAATAAGTTGTGAGATATTCCCCTTGAATTTACTGGTATATTTTATCATTTATAATAGTAGAATGAATGTTTGATTTGACCACTATCTACATATCAACGTCTGTCTCAGACGATACATGTAATCGGTGTCTTTGCATCTGAGAATTTGCGCACATTATTTACTGAAAGGGAATTTCGATATGAATTAATATTAAAATTGTTTGAACTTAATGCAGACTTAACATACTATTGCAATAAGTGACTTAGTTTTGCTAATTGTAAAAGAAAAAAGTTAACAAGCTATCATGTCTCATACTATACTAGCTTTCACCCATGTTGTCTGTAAAGAAATCAGTATCGATAAAATTGTCTATGGTTATCTTTATCTCTTTAACATGTACTAAAAATGGCATCGATACTATTTTTCGTTTTAATGTAAAATAACAAAAAACATACAAATATAAATGTATTTATATATTGACATAATTTAGGCTAAGAATATTTTTTATGGTTTTACATGGGTCGGTCAATCTAGCCAACAACACCAGAAATTAGGTTAAGACTAAATAACTTTGATGTTTTTCTACGTTATCTATTTGATATGTTTGCGATATGATAATATTTATCAGTAATTGTTATTTCGCAATGTTATTATTCACGTAATATTTAGTGGACCGTTTTCCTCTTCTATTTATCTAGAGACTTTGAATCAGCCACGGTTCTATGAATGGAAATCATCGTTTGTCATATTTTATGTAAATTTGGAGAATTTATTTTGGTAAATGCTGAAATATCTGCTTCAAACATATGTCTATTTATTCTTTATATGTTTGGGAACGTTTCTAAACGAAGGCCGAATGCAAGAGAGGACAGAAGTGTAAGCGAGGGGGACAGGAGCGTGGTGACATATTCCATTATTAGTGAGCAGGTAAGATATTGAAAAGCAAATAGAATTGAAAACTGAAAAGGAGTCATTGTGTATTATTTAAATCCTACATATATTCAGACATTTTATCTTTATTTTGAAATTTCACCTTTTATTGAGCTATGATTTCCAGAATATACGTTATACATCATCATCCTCCTGCTCTTATACCACTCTAAGTGGGGTCGGCACAACATGTTACAAAGATGTTGTCACATGATTTGGCTACGTATCTTACGACCGGCCGCCTGCCTGACGTCAACTTACCTTAGTCGTATTTTACGGCCCCTCGGTAAGAAAGAGGGTGAGGGTCTACTCAACCGGATAGCACACGGTGGGTCAACTTACCTTAGTCGCCTTTTACGACAGCTCGATAAGAAATGAGGGTAGTCTATTCTACTCAACCGGATACCAATAAGGGAAAAAAAGATGATAAAATTAATTGCTATGAAACAGGAAAAACCAATAGGTATTGCATATTTATTATTATATAAATGTAGTTCTGTATATGTATTTAAATTAAGCGCTTTAACGTTTTACTTAACCACAAAAACTAAACCAAAAACGCGTAATATCGATTAAGCATATAAGCTTTTAAGGAAATTACAGAGAAAGAAATCCCGGGTAGGCAACAATGAGTTTTTCTGTTAAAGCGTGTTTCTAATTATTGATAGTTACAATTAATCACACGCTTTTCGATGAAGGGAAACATCGTTAGGAAATCTGCATATCACTCTAGAATTTTGGAGATATGTGTAACATACCAATACACATTGGAGAAGTGTGGTAGGTCATAGCTCTAACCCATCTTTCCAAAAAACGGAGAGAGGAAGCCTATACCCAGTAGTAGTATAGTAACGGGCCGTTACTATACTTATTGTACTGTATAGTATTCAAATTAAATTTTAATAGCTTCAGATCGTATTGTATCTCGTAAAAATACTCAAAGAGAACTTATCGTATAAGTAGTACGTACTATTGACGCCACGAGCGATGCGAGACACCGAAAATATGATTACCAAACGTGTTTATGCTTATTTATAGTTTTGTTGTACCTTTTGTATGGTTGAGAGACAATTAGTATGCGTACAATACGGTAGCTAGCAGTCGAGAGGTGACGACGAGCTCATTTAGATGCGCGGACATACCTAGCGACGCCTTTCGCATCGTAAAGGTACGCGTCATCACGATAAAATTATCTACAAATTAATAAAACCTTTATAAAAAAAACTACATACCTGGACTAGTCGAAGAAACTATCAAGTTTATTTTTGTTTATAAAAATTTTGAGTACTGGTTTAAATTTTCATATCTCACAATCTCTGCCTCATTGTAGACAATGAAAGACAAGGTCTTTGCTTAGCCTTGGGTCGAGACTATTTTGAAATTGGAAAAATCATAATGTGAATACATTAAATAAAAAAAATTCGTTCAATAACACTCTTAAAAAAAAAGTTTATTTTAACTATTAAAATATAATTAATTTGAAATTGTTATTTTAACGGTATAATATTTATAACCAGGCCTGACAAGTTCATAAGCATAAAAATACGAATAAATAGTGAAAGAAATTAGTAAAATATTTTGATCATGCAATGTCTGTCATCTGACTGAATTCCGAAATCAATTTTGGCCATGCCATTACAGCAGTTTAAAACACTGTTAAAAAGAGGCTGATACAGAAAGTCTACTATACTGTTGAAGGTGATGATAAGGATGTGTGTAATGTAACTAGTTTTAAGATTTATATTTTAAAAAGAGCAACCGCCGAGTTTCTTGCTAGTTCTTCTCGGTAGGAACAGCTTTCCGAACCAGCATTAAAGTTGACGATTCAAAAGCACTTGTTTACAAGTTTACTTGAATAAAGAATATTTTGAATATTTTGAATTTGAATTTGAATTTCATCAAATTTGAACATGGAGATCAGTCGTAGAGTTGAGTCATGAGGATAACACACTATGTCGCGTAGCTTTAATGTGGTGAGACGCAAAGAATATAATTGCAAAGAGATGACAACCTGTACTGGAAGGTAAAGTGTTTGTAGACCCTGCAATAGACGGAAAGTCGACTTTAAAACGTCGCTGGCAGCTGTCGCTTTGATATTAAATGACTAAACACTGTTCACATCTCTCGTCTTGCGTCGTTTCCATAATACTGTCCTGGTAGGTGATGCCCTCTTTACTAAAGCATCCGTTCTTCGACGATGATCTTCCATCGGTTCCGGCTTTTGGCCACGATGGCCTCGAAGACTGTTGTTTAGAGTGTGGTGCGGATCTGGTCTGAGAAGCGTATAGGACTACGTCCTCTAGCTCTTATTCATAGACCTGTAGGCCTGTTTAGCTGTTGAACTCTAATAATTGAGACGATGAAGAGAGAAAGATATGTGTATCGAATATTTTTGACATAAGAATAATTTCCCAGTTTATGCGATCCGGATCAAGTCACGAGGATCTGCTAGTTCTTGTTTCAACGTATTTGTTATGCGTTAATATTACTGACGCAACGTATGTGATTAGGCACACCCACGTGCTTATTCGATATAATCTTTATTTTATATCAGACATGCTATTCAATCTTCATAGTGATAATACGTTTAATTTCTTGTCTTTCATTCACGATAGGAAAGGTTTTTAAATCAACGCTTGTTGAATTAACAGCCAGTTGCTTCAATAAAGATACTCAAATAGAAATTGTATTCAAATCATATTAATATAATATACTTTAATATCAGCATAAGTTATACTCATTATTAAAGCTAATATCTGTTGGGTTGGTAAACAAATCCCACTAATAAATCGGTGAGGTGACCTGTTAGTATGTAACACATAGAAGAATCGTTTTTTATAGTTTGACATTTTTGATACTCGCTGAGTTTATTTAGTGTAAGAAAGAAGACAATAATGAATTTAAGATTAATGTTCTTGCTAATTTCGTAAATTCCCGCTGTTTTTAGCATACCCGTTAAGCTATTTAAAGGTCGGTCGATCGTTACCAGAGCGGTCAGTATCGACGATTAATAAAACAACATGTCCGCCGACTAGTCCGCCCGCGGTACCAGGCGATCATAACTTGTACGGAGCTTTCGCCACAGCCTCTGCCATTCAAGCGCCTTCTTCATGAATGAGCTTCGTATGTGTGCGTCGGACGTTAACTCCGTCGCAGTGCGCTAGTGCAACGAACACGTGTGGATTTGAGTCAACATGGTAGGCCGTTCATGAGAATTTTCTTGTGTCAACATATGAACTTGCTGAGACAGAAATAACTCGTAGCTTTGTTTCGCGAAGAAATAATAATAATACTGCCAGTCTCTCATTCAAATAAAGTGTATTTGCGTGGATGTCTAAGTCTATTATTGAAATCTACGGAGTATACTTTAATTCTATTTTGTTTTAATAATAAAATAATGTCATTAAAATATGAAAAGACATTTTTTAAAATAACAGGCTTAACGTTGGATGTTTTAATTTTGTTACATACTATGTTTTGCGACTGAATTCCTATTCGCACTGACGAAATTTCATTTGATGTTACAAATAGTGGTGTCGTGCGAAATGTGGACGAACAAATTCGTGATCATAATAATGTAATCGATATTTAAATTATCTAAGAATCCATGACCTCACTATCAGTTAAACAATTTTGAACAATATGTAGACAGTTTTATAGTTAAAAGCTATGTTACCCAATATTCCAAAAGATCTACTATATTTTCTGCTTTTTTTGGGAATAATATGGGCGCAAAACGCTAACTATAGATAAATTATTGCGTCTATTTGTTTGTAGATTTATTTATTTACAACAAAAATGTACAAGTTATGTCTTTCTTAAATTACTTACACGCTAATACTATACAAGTCATGCCCACGTTCATCATCTATTTGTTTATTGATAGTTAAAATAAAATAGAATAAAAAAGGTAAATATCTCGGTACTGAAATCTATACAGGTCCAAGTCTAGAGTACAAGACATTTTATCGCAGATTTAGAGTAAATATTTTAGACATTTCAATGGTATTATAAAGTTTCAGAGAGTAATGCTATTGAGTAGTTCTATTATGAGCCTAAAGAGATGGCTGTATTATGTTAAGTAGGTGAAAGCTAAAGGACCTTAAGTCCAGTTTTTGTTATTTTTGTATTTTCAATGATACTTATTCAGTATACTCGTATAGGTCAAATGGTACAAGACATTTAGTTCTACAGCCAGTAATTTCGAGGATGTAATCGGTTCCGTTGTTCTGAAGATTAGCGTAAACGCACATCGTGATACAGGATTTTTATATATAAAAATATATTTTCTCTTTATTCAATACTGGTCTCTTTATTATCTTATTATACGACATTATGACTTAAAGAGAGCTTAGACAAAGAAATATTAAAACATGTTAAACTAAAATACATAGTAATGTACAGTCTTCTGAGTGTTACTAACGTTTATAACAGCAGTCTGTTATTTATATGTAGCTAGATGTGCCAGCGGCTTCGTCTGCGTGGAAATCAGCGTGTCACAATTATTTCTTAGAATTCAAATTTTAAACATAAAAATAGTTATTGTGAGTTAATCATAAGAGATAGAGACATACTATCGCGGACTTTTTTGTAGTATTTTTATAGGTCTACAATTCTCTAGTACATTACTTTAGCATATCTCTGCTGGTTTACGCAGCGCACGCAACCAAAGCTCCCATCAAGCTAGTTTTTTAACAACTGCGCGATCTTTTTCAACACAATTTCATAATACCGATATGTACACTAACCTAGACCATCCGGAAATATTGCACTATCTTTTAGTGAAAACCGTACAAAAATCCGTTCAGTAGATTTTGCGAAAATCGATAACATACAGACAGACAGTTTTTATTGAGACTTTGTTTTATAATAAGTATAGATATAAATGAACTTAAGTCCCTTAGTGAAAAATTAAACGCTACTGAATAAAGCTCAACTGAATAATTTATAAAATGTGACTTAGGTCCTTTAGCTATCACCTATAGATAGGCATATAAAAGAAGAAGCGAAAGACTTGGTGAATGACAGGAGAGAATGGAAGAGACAAACATGTTATACCGACCCTACTTGGTCTGATGTCAGGAGAATGATGAATGCTTATTTTTATTAATTTTTTTTAAGTCAATGCTATGTAGCATTCCCCCACCATTGAACATATGGAAATTTTATCAAGAATATAAAAGTCGTTCCTGTATTTTAGTTAAACATTGTCTCAAACCACATCCGATGTAGGTTTCATAATTTTTTTTAAACCAGGTGTCATTCGAGATCTTTCCACTTGGTCGGGCGTAAAAACCTGCCCAGCATGCTATTGAATATAATGTTACTTGTAGACTTATTCAGGGTTTTAATAATGAACGATTATATGTAACAGTGATACGTGATAACTTAGTGGTTAGAACGCGTGATTGTAGGAAATTTGCAGTGTCAAACTAGAAAGACCGCAGATATTAAAAATTTCAGTACACTAATTCATATTTATCATTTATATTCCGTAATGGAAAATATGAAGAAATCTGTATAAAATAACGGCATGTTAATGCTCACTGTTGGGTATAAAGTCACCTGTAGGCATCATCAACTTTAAGAAAACGATTCAATTGCAATTCAAACTCTGTTCCTAAACTGAATCGCTTTCTTTTCTTTATATGAAGTGCTTTTAAGTGAATTGCATTCGCTCACCTACTATATAAATAAGAATGAATGAAATATATTTACGATTCAGTTTAGGACTTAATTCGGCAACGATTTAGACTGTGCATTTTTAACACGTCATGGTATGAAACAGCAAAACAATTCAGTTTCAGTCTTCAATTAAGCCGCAATAAGAAGTCATGGTAAGACTGCTGAAACATTGTTAACAATAATGGTAGTTTAAACTCACGACGTTCCTTCAATAGTAAGTTAAACATCACCTCGAAATTGTTTTGGAATACGCATGATTCTTTACGATTATCAAATAAGCATACGCCAGGTCTGAATCCACTAACCCTTACTAAAGATGACTTACTGTTTGTAAATCTATCGATGAAAAAGAACACGAACAACATGACATCGATTATTAAATTTATAATCTATATATATAAAACAAAGTCAGGTTTGTTACAACTCTTATAACTTGAGATCTGGTGGACCAATTTTCATGGCCTTTGATTCGTTGGATTTGTCTCCACCCCGAATAGCAGAATATATCTTATATATACATAATCATGAAAGATTTTATCTAAATGTTCTTTCGTATCGTACCTGGGAAACATTTGTTGTCCCGTCGAATACTGTAAGTAATGATTACATTTATGCATGCGTTCAGAAATGTATTTTGTGTAAAATATTTAAAAAGGGTGAATAGATATTGTCGGTATTTTTTAATAACAAATCAAAAGGTTGAAAAGTACATTAAGCAGATACAAAGAAGTTCCTCAAATATTTATGCGTGCGTACAGAAATAATGACAAATGATTAACATACGCGAGCGTTCAGAAACCTAATTTACAGATTTCACAAATTGTTTTTTTTTTTTACAATGGATATAGCTCAAGAACATTGTTTATTATAAAAAAGAATTATAATTACGATAGCTAGATAAAAAATATTTCACGTCAACTTCCAAATTTTACAATATGCTACCAGTAGTGGCGATGTATTATATATATACATAATATGGAATACGTTTTTCTTAGACACAGCATCACAATAAGCTGCCTGGCGCTTCATTATTATTCTTAAGTTTGTAATGTTATTACATCAACGCTATACATCTTTGTTACTGAATACAATGCTATTTATTATTATCTAAACGTTAGCATGATTACATGATAAGATCTTCATTATGTCTACGTGAGAATATTCAAGAAACAAAATATTATAATATTTAGTCGAATTTTATTTCAAAGCAAAACTTAGATGTGTTTGTGTGATTGTGTAGTATCAAACAGGGCTTTATAACTAAACACTAAACTTAATCAGTAAACTTCTACGCGGTAGCATAGCGAGCTACTCAAAAAAACTGGGGGCAAAAAATAAACTAGGGAACTGCCCCAACTAAACATGGAGTCTAAGCCATTACTAGTACGTCTTATTAAAATTTATCAAACCTCTTCTCAAAATTCTTCGCGCAGAGTAACCTTGAAATATTTAAATCTGTCGCAAGCTCTTTAACATATATAACTTAACAACAGCGATTCTCGTTCGATAATGTTTAGTATCGTAACTGAACTAATTCAATAGTATTATTTTTTATCTATAACTACACCCGCGGCTTGATTTGCGTGCACTTAGTCCAGGAAATCTATATGATATTATATTCAAGTCAATACGTTTTTGCTCACGTTTTACCGGTTTCGATGTTATTTAATAACAAACCTTGAATCCTACTAAAATTTGGATATATAATTAAAGTAAAGTACTATAATTATAGGTGTATCAAAGTCACTTTGTAACTAAGAAATAAACTTGTTTTATACATGGGGAAACATCCATTCTGTATACAAGCTAAAGCCTGTAAATTAATTCATATCTCCATGTACTAAAATACCTTTAATATCCTCTAAACAAATTGAAATCCAGCGATGGGATTTAACTATGGTTTTTTAATTTTATTTTCATATATAAAAATACAGAGCCGTTGCGTATATCTCTTGGCATAAATTTTGTATTCGTTATGTTGTTTTTCTTTACTTTATGTCGTATTAATCTTATTTTATGTTAACAATATTCTTCTCTATTTAACATACAATAAGCTGTGCAAATTAGGTGTAGATCAGGCACTTAAATTCCTGCACAGACTTCTCAATAAACTTAGTGTATAAAATGATAAAGTTAATAAAGTTAGTTTGTAAACATTGAAGTTAGCAACTACACACGATATTTTTTGTACATTGTATTAGATATGCTTTTAATAATCGTGGCCATTGCCGATATTTCAATTATAAATATATTAGTAATAGCTTACGAAGGGGCCAACAAAATTAAGCATAGTGCTCCTACCAAAAAAAAGCTTGCAAGAAATACGTATATCAATGTTCTGCTTCCATGCTTTTATTTCACCGTACAAGTATGAAAATAATGTGCGTGAATAAGCTTGGGAAGACGTGTGTAGAAACTAGTATTAAATATTTTATTTGTTACGTAGTACGAGTTGGTACGGATAACGTAAAAGAAAACACGTTTGCGTAGTTTTGGCAACATCCTGTATAGCCATCAACAGCATGCGGGAAGTGGACACCGCAACATCCTGGAGTATCGATAGACACTAATCGGTATACTACGAGGTATTTTAAACATTATCTTGAAAAATAAGTAAAGCCTTAATCAGTAAATAGCACCATACTCGTAAAATACATACAAGAATTTGATAAAAATGTATTTGTTCTATTACTATTCTTCGTCTTCTTCAACTGTTTAAGGAATCTCCACACTGCACGATCTTTTGCCGCTTGGATTCAGCAGCTCCCGCAACCTTTTTGAGGTCGGGTATCCACCTCATAGAGCGTCTACCAATGCATTATCCAATGCAGGGGCACCATTTCAGCACCTTAAGATCTCAATGCCCGTCGATTTTAGGTACTAATAGTATTAATTAAGATCGTGGGTTTCTTTAGGCAAAATGGCCTTTAAGTATACTTCGTTACGTATTAGTTGTGATGTGTTGATATTTAGAATTCATAGTGCGGTTTGTGCTGAACGATAAAGACTTTTCTGTATACATGCAAACTAGCATTATTAGAGGCTCTTGCTTCTCTCAAAGAAAAGACTAACCCCTTCGCCAAGCAGATTTCACTGAGTACGAAAAAAATACCACAACTTTGTACAAAAGTTATGAACAGAGCTATCAATAGTTTTTTTATATAAAAATGTATAACTTTTCAAAAGGCTTATAAAAAATTATAGAGTCATCAGAAAAACCTTAGATTTTCGTGTCATAATTAGGAATTCAATGTTTTATCGATTTAGCCATATAAAGTAGAAGAGATAGAGTAAGAAACTAATTGTTGAAAAATATTATTTACAGACTTTTTTGGTGTTTGTCAACAAAGGCAAGACACCATTTAAATACGTAACTAATGGACAAATATTCGATGTTACAAAATGATTTATAAAAACTAATAAAATAATATTAAATTAGTATTGTAAATTAAACTCACGCAAAAACTAATAATAACATTTATTTATTAATGTTTATATGTAGATACTAAATCTGTGACGATTAACTGACGATATCCCAGTTCATATAATGTTGTGTGGTACAAATTAAGTCGTTCCGTATGAGTCATATGAAGAGATAAAACAACAAATTACATCTTTGTTCTCGTTAGCGAGAATACTGATATACTATCAGTTGACAGTAGGTATTTCACTTCCATTACTATGTTGTAATATTAATGTGTCAATATATTTTATATATCGACAACTTTGTAATTTATTAGTCCAGTTGCTAGGAATATTTCAGCATACATCAAATACATTGACTTGTAGGTGTTTTACACATGTATCGATGAAGTCTAAAGGCATTTAAGCGAGCTTTAATGACTATGGGTGATGTTTATAATGAGTTTAAGGCAATTCTGGCAACATAGGAGTTAAAACCAATCGAATTTTATAGTCCGCGTAATAAAAAACCTATGAATTTTCTCTTACTTTTTGCATCTTAGTTAGTATTCAACAATTACCAATCAAGAATTGCTTGAAAGATATTTAAGTTAAATATAAATAACATGTGATTTATTACCCAAGACTTGTGTTAACGTGTATCTATTGTATCCGATAAATTAGGATTTTTTTAGATACGTTTTCTTATTTAGAATTCGTTTGCTGTTAAACAGACATTTAGATCTGGTATTAAGAACATAAGTTTTGTTAACTTCGATTAGATACATAAACAGGCACGTAATACCTAAGCTTACTGTATGCTTTAAGATGTAAATGAATTAAGTTATTCATTGTTTATTGTTAAGGATTACTGTACAGTCGACATCTAAAGATTTACCAATAACCCCGTAGCATACCAACTGCTTGAAATCGGATTGTTCATTTGTTTGCGTCTTAAAAAGCTTAATAGGTAATTTTTTTATCCCATACTTAATATACAGAGAATGTATAACCTTCTAACACCTGATAGTAGAACTAATAACGATAAAACACACTGGATCGTGCAGACTCTGCCTAGAGGCGGAGGAAACACCCATGCATATCCTCTGTGACTGCCCCGCACTGGTTCACCGCCGACATTTACTCCTAGGGTCGCATATCTTACGCCCCACGGAGGTTAAAAACCTCGCTGCCAAGAAGATCCTGGAATTCCTAGAGGATACCGGGATTGGCAGCGAACTGTAAGCAGTGGCGATCACAATAGATCAGTGATGGTCAAAGTGATACTGGGCCTCGTGGACCTGCACAGCCGCTACTACCAAAAGAAGAAGAAGAAGAATAACGATAAAATAAATATTAACGGGATAGTATGGTACAAGTTATTTATTTTTAAATTTAAATTATCGTTTTTTTTCAAACTACTTCGCGTTTACCACAGATAACAATAAGTAAATGCGTGGAGTTTTTGGTACTATTACGATCTTCATTAACTGTATGAATAGACATGAGGATCATATGAGTAACTGTTGTAAGTTTTTGGAAACAAAAAGTTGCAGGGTAACGGGCACCCAGTATATGACGACAACGAATATTGCCACGAGTGTGTCTTGACCACATATTAGATAACAAAATAAGTAATAAAATACGCTTTAAAGCATACGTCAACGTTTAAGCCAACGTCACTTTATTTAGCTCAGTTCGATATACATACATGTTTTTTGCCAGTCATCAGTATCACAGATATCTTATTACATTGTTTAAGTAATAGTTTTCAAATTGATCTCTAAAATTCCCATGGAATACACGCTGGCGCTAAGAGTACATGTAAATAGATACACAACCATATTGTTCCCACGTCACAGCTACAGTGAAACAATAGGCCCCTATTCCTCCAGCAGGGTGGGCCAACCTACCACGTACTGTAGTAGGTATAAAAGTTTACTGAACTTCTAAAAGACGAATCTGGTATTCGAAAGGGGCTTATTTGATCATCGCGGTATACTAATCAAAGGATCTATATAATACTGTAATAGAGACTTATAATTTCCAAGAAAATGTATAGATGAAACTAGAAGAGATTTTAAAACTTAATTAAATTGTTTCGTTATACATTCAAACAGAGACCGGTAAAAATCTTCACCTTATCAAATAAAACTTCTTTTCAAAACTCAAAAAGTAAGACCTTTTTAAGTTTGAAAAGATATTTTACCCACTTAAAATCAAATTAATTATTTAATACCACAAAGTTATCAACAAATACATTTTTCAAAACAAAATACACGTTTCACAAACGGCAGTCATAGTAAATGAAAGTGTCACAATACGTGTACATTTTGTAAACTTTTTTTATTAATAATGTTTTTGTAACGTTTTTTATTGTACATGTAAATAAATAAATAATGCCTGGGGAGATGAAACTCGTATATTTCATATTTGTCCAGTGTTAGTAAAGTAGTATAAAAAAAGAAGAACAGATATATCCTTATTTATTTCTCTTTATTGTAATATGGCACTTTATTGTAACATGACTGGCTTCCATACTCTAAGTATAAACTCTGTGTTTAATATACTGTATCTGTATTTATGGTTTAATATGTATTTTATAAGATTAAAAAATAATTTATATATTATGGTGTTTTTTTCCGAAACTTTTCCCGAAGAAAAATCGAAACTATTTCGCCCGGTATGAAGTTTCAATTGTACCAAATTTAATCAAAATTCCTGCAGCAGATTGTGTGTGAAAGGCTAATAGATAGAAAGACAGAAAGTTGAACGTTTACGTGTTTGTTTTTGTACAATTCATTCATTTTTGGGTGTAAATTATATAGAAAAGTTTTATTACTTTTAATTACTTTGGAATAGACTCATTATTTGGCATGAACATACTTGGGACAAAAGGAAAGCAAGTTCAAGGGTAGGAAACATGTAAAATAGGTTATGTCGAAGTGAGGTTGGTGCATTGCATGTAACGAGGATGCGCCGTATTATCCTATTCGGGCTTCACCTATTTGCTAATCATTTCAGTCCCCTTAATAGTAAATGTTTAGCGTAACCAGCGTTCAGCGCGAAATTATAGGATGTTATACTGTTTATATGACATAATATACATATAACTAGGTTTGAAAACAAAAGTAATAAATTTTGCTTGTGATTTTGTCGTGATACATCTTCTGATGATGCTTTGGTTACGGAGCGAAAATATTGTTTTATTTGCTTTAGTGAATGTATGCAATGCTTGTGTTTGTGGTTCCAAAGGTTTTTAGTGGATGCGTTTTTGCGAATCCTGCATGCATCAGGTAAGAAAATTGATAGTACACTCTACATTTGCATATATTTTTTATTTATTTTATTGCGGATGCTAGTCATATACAGCCATATAATATTATTACTTTTGTATTGTGCATCTCCGCAAAAAAAACCTTATTTTATAAATTAACTAGGTTTGACTTCGCTATGGTAGAAGGTAATAGGCTGGTTCTGTTTTTATCGTATAAGTAATCATCAGGCATTCTGTGGTAGCCTTATGTTGATAGTGTTTTTAAACTGTTGAAAAGCTAAAATCGATTGCGGAATTTTATTATAGAATCTTTTACCCAAACCCACAAACAACTTTACAATTACGTATTTTTGTTAGGCGAGAAGCAGGAACCGCAAACTTATGCCGGTTCCTACTTTGTTGATTGTATACATCACCAATCTTTTAATAATTATGTATATTCTTAATTAGGTAGAAAGCGCACTCGTTCAATTCAACAATATTTCATTGTCGTATATAAGATAAATAAATAGTATATAGCGCGTTCTACACTCATTCAATATAATTATGTTGTATGAAAACATCATTTAAAAGAGTAGCGGAAAGAGTTATCTCAATAACCACTTCACCACACGACGAGCTATCTATATTCATAAAGGACAGTTCAAACCGGACTCTTAAGACTGATATTTCCTTCCATCTACCGTTTACCGTTCACCGGAGATTTACAAGGTGTGATACTATGATTGGGGTTGTCGCAGTCAACCTTCAAGCGTTAAGGAAATCGCTAATAAAGTGTACTGAATTACGACACTGAATGCGACATGATATGAAATGCGCAGTGGAATACAAAACTTGTGTCTTATGTACTGAAGCTGGAATAGCCCAGCGGTGATACTATGCGACCCTTTCGAAGGGGTCAAGGGTTCAAATCAGCACCAATGAGTTTTGCTGTTAAAACTTATGTCTAAATTAATATTTGCAATTTATCACACGCATTTCGGTAAAGGAAAACATGGTGAGCAAAACCTAATTGTTGAAACCTAAATATTTATACATATCATGAAACAAAGTCCCGAAAAGCTTCGAGCTAAGTTTCAAACTAGTCGCGCGCACCCGATAGAGTAATACGTGAGTATAACCGATTTCTATATATTAATATGCTCCACAGACATCATATTCATAACGAATCATCGTTGTGAATATGATGCCTGTGGAGCATGAATCACCCTGGAATCATCCTGCCGCGTAAGTAAAGTAAAGTAGCGGCCTGTTACAGTCCCACTGCTGGTAATAGGCCTCCTCTCTCCGTTTCTGGAGAGAAGGGTTGGAGTTAAGACCTACCACGCTGCTCCAACGCGTATTGGTACACAATGTTTTTCTTCACCGAAAAGCATGTGATAAATTGCAATTATCAATTAGACACATGAGTTTTAATAGAAAAACTCATTGGTGTCTGCCCTGTCTGGGTTTGAATTCGTGTTCGCCTCGAAAGAGTCGCACGGTCCTGCCGCGTAAATTGTCTATATTAACTATGCACCTAGGTATAGTACCCGGCATTAAATAATGCACATCGATGTTTACAACGAAACAGCCGGCCAGTTCGGTTTCGTAGAGCGCTGTCACTGTCACTCACGGGTTCAGCAGTCTGCGCAACAGAGACAATGCTTTATGAAGCAGAATCTAACCGATTTCTCTCTCTAAGACTCGATGTGCATGATTTATTGCCGGGTACTATATGTTTCATAAAAAACTCATTGGTACCCAAGATTTAAAACGTTAGCAAAGATCACATGCTCCTACTGTGTGGCCTTTGCCCGTGTGGCTTTTTAATTAAGAATTCCACCATATAATTAAAATAATCTCATGATGATCTCATCGCCCTTAGTAAGTATTAGTAATACCTCTGATCAATAACGGATAGTTACGGGTGAGATGGGGTCAGTAATGCCATCATTAAAATCGCCTACCAAGCGCGACTTTGAATATTGTCATTAGTCTTCATGCCTGAATAATATCCCTTTCAAAGCTTCTTGACCCAGCTTTATAGTACTCATATATATTAATAAATGTGTAGAAAATAGTCTTTTAATGACTTAATTAGATTAGGTTGTGCTATCCATTTAAATATATTGTAGTAATAATAAAAAGTAAAATGGTTGTTCCTAATATTGCTCGATATATTCTTTGATATTACTAAAAATGATGATTCTATACAGTTATATATTATATATCGAAACGACTATCTATTTCCCTTTTGTAATAGCATCACACGTGAACGCATGGAACAATTTCGCTAAATATTTTTGTTGTGTTCATTATTTTCTGGAGAAGGTTCTTATATAAAAACAATATAGTAGCGTTTTAAAAAAAATATTTTGTCTTTTATTTACATATCCATTTTACTTTTATGCGCATTAACCTATTCGTCGCGGGTAGTAATTTATGTGTGTATTTTCTAACAAAATGTGGCATTTCTTTATTGATATTTGATTGACAGATTGATTTCCATCACGATGCTCAGCAGTGAGCACACGAATCAAGGCGGAGTAGGTACCATTTCCTTACGTCCACAAGCACTTATCACAAAATTTTTATGTTATTTTGGATTTTAGATATAGCGGTAATACCAGCTAGGATTCTGATATATGAAACTCAAAATTAAAGCTAGTACTCACCAAGAGACGCTTCTGGGTCTGTGAGATCAGAAAGCGATGGTACTTTCTGCATGGTGCGAGGCTCTTCTGCCTCAGGCGGCTCAGTTTTGATCCCGTCAGCTGCGCCACCACCCTCATCGCACTGTAATGAAATAAAAATAATATGAATAAGTTCACGGTGATTCAAAAAAGCATTTCTATTTTTAAGAATATATATAGTCGACTAGCGCTATATGTACAATCATATAATAATAATAATAATAAAAACATTTATTCTCTGATAAGTAATATACAAGAAAATAAACTAAACTAAAAAGTAACATAGGCAAGCTAATATTACCCCAGAGAAGAGGATGCGTCTCAGCATTTTGCTGCAATATGGTTATTGCAGCACTGATTTCAGACGCACCCTAAGAGTGGCGTCCCGTATCACGTAATCCATACTAATGTTATAAATATATAATCACTCTTTTACGAAAAATCTACTGGACCAATATTGATGAAAAAGCTGTATACACTGTTGTGACTTACAAGACAAAAAATCCCTTTTTTTCTTTTGGGAACAGGAAAAAGGGGGGGGGTACATTATTGATGTTATTTCATTACATCTATTGTTAAACGGGCACCACTAGCAATTAATTTAATTAAATTAAAGAATTCGCAGTGTAACAAAATCATACACGTGTTTCGACGAGTCGCGTGACTTTGATAAGAAAGGCGATGTAACGGCCTAAATTTGAAATTGTAGTGGCCTCTTAGATGAATCAATGTATTAATGATACAAAAGAACCTAAGTAGTATGTGAAATGCGTCCGAAGTAGACTTTGCACGAGCGGCTTAATCCTACCAACTTCAATGCTTTACAAACAATGCCCGGTGACGCAGATATATAGGGACAGGAACCCATTTTTTAGAGACTTCTCATCGGCTCCATCGAAGTCAATATACTATTCACCAAGCAGAGGCTACTTCCGCCGCTGAGACATGCATCGCCTTAATAATACAAAAGACAATATTCGCAAACGATTGACAAACTCGAGGCCACTAGACTTAAAGTCTAATACAATCTATTAGCATACTTTATAAATCATCTCGACAAATTTTCGTTTTCTATACTGTAAACTTGCTGAACCGAGCCACCTCGCTGTGGCTACTCTTGAATTTCCCCAACCTATACCAAAAACAACCCTAAATATTAACTATTACATACAATATACGAATCCTTGACTATTGTCCAAGACCGAGCAAACCGCTCGGCCTTCACATTGGAATCTAAATTAAAGAAGCACAAAATCTTTTGATCGTCATTATTTCTCATCAACTATTACATCAAGTAAGCATATATAATCTTGGCATGCCACCAATATATCGGCATTCAATAGGTTTTTTTATGAAAATAGATTACAATCACAGTAGCCTATTAAGTTTGGTAGAAATTAGATAGTTAGTAAACAACTGTTTAACGTCGAAAATGAATTTATTTATACCTTACAAAAAATATCGTTTTCTAGTAAATAAAGCCCCATTTATCAAATTTATTTTTGCACATAGGAACATCATTTCATGTCATTTCACAAACATATATATTTGTGTATTATTATTTTTTCTTAAGGCAACGAACTCTTAACGATAATATCGAAAACGTTCTTTAACTATTAAGTCGCAATTTGTTTTGTATGTGTAGAATCTTTATGCAGTGTGATATTGAGGTAATTTACTATTAGTAGAAATTAAAACCAGTACTCATAAATTATTCTTCTTACTTACATAGTATATCCTCACACGAGAATATTCAAAACCAGAAAAGAAAACACCCAAAATAAGTTTAGAGTTTCTTGAAAGATTTACTCCATCATGAATGTTGATGTGACACAATCATTAAAATATTATTCCCGAGTGATTTTTATTTTATATACAAAACTCAGCCATCTTCTTCAAGATGTATATGTTTTAGGTCTTTATATTTCGAGGAACAAAATCAATGTATATAAATTATGTGCAATGCTACTCGCCTTGCGATAACAAAAAACATTTTCTTATAGAAGAGCGAAGCCGCGGTATAATTTTATTCATCAATATCTCATACAGAAGTATAGTGCTACACATTATTTGTGCATTGATTGAGCTAGAATTAGTGTGTGGATTCTTAAACAAAATTTGAAAATGCTATTTTATAATGCTCGTAAATAAACCTGAGGGTGTATTACGGTAAGCTATATATATTAAAATGAAATTGCGTTTGTTAGTCTCGCTAAAACTCGATAAGAGCTGAACCGATTTGGCTAATATTGATTTAGAAATATTCGTATAAATCCAAGAAAGGTTTAAAGGCCAGGACATATGAAAAAATCGTAAGAAAAATTATAAAAGTCACAATTTTATTTTCCCATAAAAACTTTTCATACCTGTGACCTAGATTAAGATAGAAGACTTGTAGGGTGATCATTCAAGGCGTCACAAAGTTTGTATTATATATTTTAATATAATAACTATAATATTTTGACAGATGCGCGTTACAAGATCACCTCACTATTAAGAAAGCTATATATATAACCAACGACAGTGCGTAAATTAGTATTTATACGGATTTTATAATAGTCCAAATAATATATATTAGTACATAGACAGCTTAAATTTTAAACGACTCTGGATTATAATAATAAAAATATCATATGATGTTAATATAATATACTTATCACATTTCATGCGAATACAAGCTTTCATTTCCGTTTTTGAAAGCTTTTTTGTATAAATATTGTATAAAATAGTATAAAATAGTAGGCTATGAAGTTTATATCCGTTAACTGTTCGAGTAACAAAAATTTGGTAAATCATCAAGTTTCATTCAGATTTCCGTTATTCAAACAGTATAATCATCTGCCCGCTGTCTCAACCATAAAGTTATTGTATAGTACACGGATTAAATAATGCACATCGAGGCTTAGAGAGAGAAATCGGTTAGATTCTGCTTCATAGAGCATCGTCTCTGTCGCACAGACTGACGAACCCGTGTGTGACAGTGAGCCGTGGCCGGCTGTTACGTTGTAAACATCGGTGTGCATTATTTAATACCGGGTACTATACTAGAGAAGGAAGCCAGCCTTAAATGGGCACTATCACAATAAAGAGAAATAAAGAGAAAGCAAAAGACTGTATCTATCTGTCGCTCGTTTTATGTGTGGTTAGACAACGACAAGTTTTCGAGTTTCATCTTCCCTCTCATTATTTATTGTGGCGCTATCACATACATTCACCCACCGTACTCTACAATCTTTGGTCTAGATACTCGAGGTGGACTCTCGTATACTACTAACGGACTATGAAGTAACAGCCTGTTACTACGCCCACTGCTGGGCTAAGGCCTCCTCTCTTCGGTTTTTTTGGAGAGAAGGACTGGAGCTAAGACCTACCACGCTGCTCCAATGCGGATTGGTAGGTTACACATATCCCTAGAATTCTCTAGAGATATGCAGGTTTCCTCACGATTTTTTCCTTCACCGAAAAGGACGGAACTAAAACGGACTATATATGGTCATAACTCGTAAATAATTCTATAGGCAACAATGAAATAGCAATTTTATGTTGTCAGAAGTTTAAGGAAATAGGTATTTTTACATTCGTCACTTCACAGTATATTTTAAATAATGTAATTTTTGTACATAAAAATATAAAGAATTATAAAACGATAGGTGATGTATATAATAGATAAAGTAGGAACCGACATAAGCTTGCGACTCCTGCTTTGCGCCTACCAAAAGTACGTAAATCGTTTGTGAGTTTGGGTATAAGATTTTATAATAATATTCCGAAATCAATTTTGGCCATGCCATTACAGCAGTTTAAAACCACTGTTAAAAAGAGGCTGACACAGAGAGCCTACTATACTATTGAAGATTACTTAGATGATAAGGGTGTGTCGATATAAGTGCACTTCTACCCTGTACAAGACAGTAATAAATAAATGTAACTAGTTCTAAGATTTATATTTTAAAAAGAGCAACCGCCGAGTTTCTTGCTGGTTCTTCTCGGTAGGAACAGCTTTCCGAACCAGCAGTAAAGTTGACGATTCAAAAGCACTTGTGTACAAGTTTACTTGAATAAAGAATATTTTGAATTGAAAGCAATATAACAGAACCAACTACTTTGCTATAATCCGCACGCGTTAAGTGAATGCATGCAAAGCCAATGTGTATGAAGCAGGCAAAATCTACGCACATTATACATGCAGGAACAAGGTTTCGGGGCGAAACTATCGTCGAGATTGTGGTGTTGGGTGTGTGTGCTGCTTTTGTGTGCGTTGTTGCTGGTGAATTGCGCCTTGGGGTGCATGTGGTAGCTTGTCCTGCATGTATAAGGTGCGTAGATTTTGCCTGCTTCATACACATTGGCTTTGCATGCATTCACTTAACCCGTGCGGATTATAGCAAAGTAGTTGGTTCTGTTATATTGCTTGTAATATGGAATTCCGCAAAGTAACGCCTGCTTCTATAAATCATTTTGAATTGAATTGAATTGTCTTCGTTTTTTTTAATGACAAATAATCCTTCGTTTATGTAAGATAAACTTGTTTGAAATTTTAACATAGTGATACGGCTAAATATGGGCGTGTAAAAAAAATTAGACAACGCCCTATACATAACTCTAACTTGCACTTTGTTAACATAATTAATTATTAATTTTTAGATGACGCGAAGATTAACGTTAAAACATTAAAAGTATTTATAATAATAAGATGAATTATAGCCTCTCCCGGTCATTGATGCATGTGCGATGATTAACCTGTAAACAGTGGGGGATATTTTTACGCTCTACAGAGAGGGGTCGACGCCATCCCTCTGCTTGGCACGTGATTACCGATATAGGGGGCGCGATCCCAATTTATACTTACCTTTGTCGACGATTGATAAACTATTTGTTATTTTTTGTAAGTTCCCCTACCTTAAATAGTTTTAATAGAGTCCGTTGTGAAGTGACATCCTCTTATCTTTTATATTAATTAAATGTATTTAGCTGTGATAGCCTAGCGGTGAGACCGTGCGACTCTCTAGAGACGACATAGGTTCAAACCCCGGGCAGCCACCAATGAGTTTTTCTATTAAAAACTTATGTGTCTAATTGATAATTGCAATTTATCCCACGCTTTTCGGTGATGGAAAACATCGTGAGCAAACTTGCATATCTCTAGAGAATTCTAAGGATATGTGTAACCTACCAATCCGCATTGGAGCAGCGTGGTAGGTCTTAGCTCCAATCCTTCTCTCCAAAGAAAACGAAGAGAGGAGGCGTAAATAATATTTAATATTATTTAATCAAATAATTTAATATTATATATATAATTATTCTATCACCTGTATTTTCTGAATAAGAAATTACTTGAAGTAAGCTAAACTTTACATTTTATTTTAATCAATAACAATTTCGGAACATATATAGAGATCGTCTTCAAGGTTTTTTTATCGCCTATATTGTTATGAATTATGAAAATGTTAAAAATGTCATTTTTTACATTTTCATCTGCCTCTGCATTATATTTACGAAATACGTCAATCGCCTGAAAAAGTAGACCAAATGGAGGAAACTTGTAGAATATTTACATATATGGTTTCCGACTGTATGATTCGGCGTTTTCTGATCAAAAACCACCTATGTACCTTTTACTGCATCATTTTGCAGGCATAAGCGCCAAGCACTCGTTCTAATACTGAATTTATATAAAAACTTTATTTTTTTCAAAACCTATGTCATCGACATTCTTATGAAATAACATTTCGTGTCCTATTTTAAAGCAAATCATGTCGATTCTTGTGAATACCTTGGAGTCATATTCGATTATTGTTTAATCACACCGCTAACGGAACAGCTAAATTAAGCGGGCTAACGAACGATAAAAGTAATCTAACTACACACATTTCGTTGAATAATAGTCATGTTTTGTAAATAGTTGGAACACT
Organism: Morpho deidamia; assembly: GCA_947086505.1. Lineage (NCBI taxonomy): Eukaryota > Metazoa > Arthropoda > Insecta > Lepidoptera > Nymphalidae > Morpho > Morpho deidamia. The sequence goes on from CAMTZC010000003.1 coordinate 6,960,057, forward strand.
GAAAGGCTATGCTTTCTACTATTGAATATGAGACAGAAATTGTGCAATTCCTTTCAATTTAATGCTATATGTAAGTTAGTATAAGAAGTTAGTGAAAAGGTTTAAACTTCCTTTACTCATTATAAATAAGTCTTTTATGTAGATTATAATTATTATTATAAATGTTAAAAACTCTTACGTTCATTCTGTTATATAATAGGCTTTTCTAATTATTATATAAATAATGGGTCACGTGGCGACAAAATCGAATTACATTTGTATAAGGTTCGTCGTTTCGGCAGAGTTGCTTCCACCGTGGTCACGAACTACCTTACTGACTGGGCTTTACTAACTACAAAAAATGCAAGATTTCAATGCATAAGCTCGGGAATGATATTGGTGTAGGTCATGCTAACAGTGCTCTGTAATCGGCATCTCTATTTATGGCGATGATTTGTAATTTCATCTTCAAATCCACTTATTTTTTTATATTGTGGAGAGAAGAACGTCATGTACTTAGATCAAGTCTAATTTCAAAATATACTTAGTAGTTATTACGGTAGGTAATAAAAAAGATGTAGATCAGTAAAACTTAACTTTTACATATTTATACATATTTATTTTACATTATTGGAAAAGAGAAAAAAAAGATGATCATAGTTGCGTTGGTTAATATCCATATTATACTGGAAAATGACAAAAAAAGAATACAAAACATTGAATAAATTGTGGTACCTTATACTACTACTACTTATACTTATACTACTTATACTACCACTAGACTAAGTTAGGAATCAAATCAAGACCTTTGAAATAAGATATATCATTAAGAACCCTTAAATAATTATTACTATTATTAGTAAAATTCCCGTTTATCCATTAAATTTTCATCTATACTAATATATAAAGCTGAAGAATTTGTTTGTTTGTTTGTTTGTTTGTTTGTGTTTGTTTGTTTGTTTGTTTGTTTGTTTGTTTGTTTGTTTGTTTGTTTGTTTGTTTGTTTGTTTGTTTGTTTGTTTAACTGTTTGATTGATTGATTGTTGGAACGCGCTAATCTTAGGAACTACTAGACCGATTTGAAAAATTATTTGGGTGTAAGATAGTCCATTAGACATCACGCTAAGATGAGTAGGAGAGGAGCAGCGTTAAAAAATATTGCGAAAACGGCATAATTTAAAACTACCCTTGCGTGCGCTAAGTAAACGGTGAAAGTTATTGAAAAATCATGTATTACAAAATTGTTCCCCTCTAAAAGTTCTAAATAAAAGTCCGCAACAGCACCGCACATATGTCTAGCTTCTAAGGTTTACCTACTTTAACCATAATTAATATAAGTATATGGCTTTACTCAACTATTAAGACTGCAATCGAACGAAGGTAAAGGTGCCAGAAGAACAGTGAGGTTGGGCTCAATAAGGAACTAAATCGGTAAAAATAAGGAGAAATAGAATAATTTACGTATACAAGTGGACGAAATCCCTTTCTTATTTATTATAATCGTAGGCTTACACTGAGCCCGTGGATTATGTATGCGCATTTAAAAAGTCCTGACGTGTGATATACTGTGACAAGTTCGAGCGGACTCACACTTCACTGGCAAACGATGGAGCGCGAGACAAATAGTCAATTAACCTCCCTATATATTAGTGATATATTATCTACTTCCTTTAGAGGATTCTAAATGTGACAATGGAAGTAATTTATTGCGAACGATGATAAGTATTGTTTATAATATGATCGTAACTTAAGAAAGCACGCATTAACGTTATTTGTAATATAATAGTAACGTGAAAGTTTTTGTTTATTTAATATTAAATTACCTTTTTTTCTATCAGATCTAAAGACAACACCCTTTAAGGCGACAGTAAAGGATCATCAATTCAAAAGTAATAATAAATTTATTTTGCTATAATCCGCGATACAGTAAATAGAAAATATATATAGTGTTAAATGTATAGTGGTCTATCCGTATTTTCATACCCGATACGTGCAGGGTTCGTAAAAACACATGCACAAACCTCGACCACTTCCACCACAATACACAAGCACTACACAGGTTGACTATATTTATGATGTAGTTTATGAATTAGTTTGTACATTTTTTATTACTTATTAAATAGGGTAAGATGTTTTTGACTAGCTTTATTTCCAAATCCTGTTCTAGACTATTCCGTGCATTATTGTATATTGGGCACTTGAGTAGTAGATGCTCTACCGTTTCGCTGATAACGGGTTCACACACACACGATGACGTGTCTTTGCATTGAAATCTATAGCAATACCCAGAATATTTTCTTTAAGTAGAGAATAAAAAGGCTTGTAATTTGAGGCTACGTACGTACGTACTACATATGTTCGTAAAAGGCATTTGAGGGCATTACGTATACGCTAGACGTAACATTTACCTTAGCATGTTTCTCACAGGGTATTGTTTTTAGTCAAGTCTGTCCATTTATTACAAAAACGGGAGTATCAGAGTAAGCTCATTCCGAACAATCTAAGTGTTTACAAATAAACAACATTGGAACATGGTGTGCTCGAAGAAAGATGTCCAACATCCTATCGTTTTATAAATAACAAGTACAGTTTTTAATAACGTCGGTCTCTACGTATATTGTTGAGATTTGGTTTTGTGAAAGAAAAAGAAAAATATTTTTATGTTCAATTGTTTAATATGGTTTAATTCTTTATTTTCCAAAAAAAAATTTATATTATAATGGCGCAGCGGGTAATGACCCTGCCTTCAGCTCCGCGGGTCGCAGGATCGATTCCCGCCGAAGGCCAACATTTTCTAAAAAAAAATTGTTGGTTTTTCGAGCCTGGGTGTATATTTGTATTTAATTATGTATTTAAAATTATATATTTAGTATATCTACCAGTTGTCCGTCACCCATAACACAAGTATAAAGTTACTTACTTTAGGGGACGGACGACCGTGTGTGTAAGTGTCCCATATATTTATTGTTTATTTATTAATTATTATTATTGCTCCTAATGTCTTGATAAACTTTTATTAAAAAAAGGTAAACTTTTTTTGTATTTCTACCATGTGAATATAAACAGTTCCAATAAAAAGTTTTATACTTCCTCGCTCTATCACTATCGTATTACAGAATCAAAATATAATATAGTAACGGTATGAAGAAAAATCACAAAGAATTTGTCACGACCTGCGAAGCGGACGTAACTATTCCTTTAATTAGTTACCGGATATCGTGCAGTAACCCTTAATAAGTTACGCTCAGTTGAATCAACTAATTCATACCTTTTAGTTTTCGTATCACTAAGTTCTTGACTGTAAGCTTTATGATATCATGACGTAGAAATCTATCCATTGACTACCGAATTTATTTCATACAAATGACATTTTTGGCAACAACAATCGCCTTACGTAAACCGTTTGTGAGTGTTGGTATATGATTCTATAATAAAATTCCACAATCAATTTCAGCCTTGCTATTACGTAACGTAGCAGCCTGTTACAATCCCACTGCTGGGAATAGGCCTCCTTTCTCCGTTTCTGGAGAGAAGGGTTGGAGCTAAAACCTACCACGCTGCTCCAATGTGGATTGGTAGGTTACACATATCTCCAGAATTCTCTAGAGATATGCAGGTTTCCTCACGATGTTTTCCTTCACCGAAAAGCGTGTGATAAGTTGCAATTATCAATTAGACACATGAGTTTTAATAGAAAAACTCATTGGTGCCTACCCGGGTTTGAACTCGTGTTCCCCTCGAAAGAGTCGCACGGTCTCACCGCTGGGCTATCACAGCTATATGTCCTTGCTATTATAGCAATTTATAATAACTATAAAGAGGAGGCTCATATAGAAAGCCTATTGAGGATATACTATTGAGAATTATATGACTGTAACTCCTATATAGTAACTCCTCGACCTTGCGCAAGATTGCTATGGCGAAATGTAACTCTTTACAAGAATGATATTTTGAAAGGAGCAATCGCCGAGTTTATGAAAAATTTCAAATCGATCCCAATAAGAAAAATTCTTTAAGTACTTACTGTTTATTGCATAAGTCAAATAAGTAATCTAATTGTTATAGTATATGAAGTATAATATGGCAGTCTCTGTATCCTACAGAAGTTGCTGAGCAATAACTATAATTTCTAATCAACGTTAGTATAAAAAAGTGAAAAAAATAAAAATGTTGGTAGGTCTTTTTTTCAGTTTTAAGTGGTACGTGGTATTTTTTTTGTACCACTGCCGAGAAACGCCCAACCTGTGGCCAAACTTGTCACAGGGCAGGGGTGACGGCTTCCGCTATTGAATACTAGTACTAGTAATACTAGCGCTAGGTAGTGCTTGTCCCTCCATGAGAGTCAACCTAGCTTATCGTTCCATCGAGGCCATCACAGCCTAATCAGTTAATGGCCAATGTTCGTAGGGGTAACAAAGGCCCATAAGGCAAAAAAGTCAAGTCAAGGTAGCATTTTCTTTTTTTTATCTCTGATTGAATATTAACCAGAGTAAAAAAAAAGTTGAAAAAACAATCCATACTAATATTATAAATGCCAAAGTCTGTCTGGCTGTCTGTTACGCTTTCACGGCTAACCCGTTAGACCAATTTTGATGTAATTTGATACAATCAAACATTATGCATCGGCGTAACATATAGAATTAAAAATTCCGTTTCTGCTCTAGCAAACAGGAGAAAAAATAAATATTTGTTATGGAGCGTAAGTAAACTCCTAAGTTAGCACTTATGAAGTTGCGAGAACCAATAGTATGTTATATATTTTATTTATATTTCGCGTTTAAATATTTAGCGCATACCACTGAAAATACACCTACCAATCCGCATTGGAGCAGCGTGGTAGTTCTTAGCTCCAATCCTTCTCTCCAAAAACGGAGAGAGGAGGCCTTAGCCCAGCAGTGGGCATAGTAACAGGCAGTTACATACTGAAAATACGAACTATATTATTTCTTATATTACTCCAACAAAGGGCGGGGGCTTCTTTCAAACATTCCAGCGCGCATAAATCACGTCAAGTTATTCTTTATAGTGACAACCGGGAACCCGGGTAGGTGTCAACGTCACGACAGGCGGCTCTCTTTATTATAAACGTGGGTATTAACGACTCGAGCTAATGATTTAATGATAATGTCACTAATAAATATATCGATATGACGTATCATTGCGTTCAATAGAAATAGACATCGTACAAAAGATAAGTGACTTGAACGTAAAGCTTTCTCTGGTCTGTTAATAAAGTCCAGTGGTAGGTAAACCAGTAGTCATCAATGTTTCAGGAACGATAATACCATTCCAAACTGGTATTAAAAGCTGAAAGTTTGAATTGTGCAAAGAGTGATCGTGCAATAGTATTACAAAATTAATTAAAATTAACAGAATAAATTACAATTCAGTATTGGAACATACCAATATTATAAAAGCGAAAGATTATCTGTATGTCTGTCTTTCTGTATATCTGTATATACTTTGACAAATAGTTCGGTCGACCGATATTGATTAAATTTAACAATTTAACACTGGGGTAACAAATGGGATATAAAATTCCAGTTCTTCTTTCGGACACAAGGAAAAATAAATATATGTTGTATTGCATTATTGGGGATACTTAAACGCTTAATTAGATGCGAACGAAGTTATGAATAGAACTAGTTCATAATATTTGTATTATGATTTAAAAAGCTTAGTTCTACGTTCATTAAACGAGAGCTAAGGTTAGTTTGACAGTTGACCTAGTTTTTGGTTTACATGATTCCAAGTTTGTACATATAGAAAATGATTGTAAATAAGTAACACCTTGCCTTTAAAAAAAGTAACTTAAACTCGTGACTTTGTCTACGAGGATTTCAGTACTAAAATAAAAAGTAGCCTATATGACTCTACAACCCTTTAATACAGGTAAGGACCTTTAAATTCAAATTCAAATTCAAAATATTCTTTATTCAAGTAAACTTGTAAACAAGTGCCTTTGAATCGTCAACTTTACTGCTCGTTCGGAAAGCTGTTCCTACCGAGAAGAACCAGCAAGAAACTCGGAGGTTGCTCTTTTTAAAATATAAATCTTAGAACTAATTACCTTTATTTATTACTGTCTTGTACAGGGTAGAAGTGCACCTATATCCTCACATCCTTATCATCTAAGTAATCTTCAATAGTATAGTAGGCTTTCTGTATGAGCCTCTTTTTAACCGTCTTTTTAAACTGCTGTAATGGCATGGCCAAAATTGATTTCGGAATTTTATTATAGAATCTTATACCCAAACCCTAAAATTTAAATATAAGATAGTCTTTAAATATAACATAGTCTTTAAATATAAGATAGTCAAATGATAATTAATTATACGTGTAATATTATTATAACATCATCATAAAATATATATTCTCAAATTTAACACATTTTAAAATAAGATAAGATAATAATGGAATAATATCATGTAACCCATTCGTAAAAAGCCCTAACACTTTTCCGTCGCAGTAAGCTAATGTCGAAACTCATTAGTGCAGCTTAGCGTCAGTGTCACGGGCAAGTTTAAAAATAAAAATAAAAAGCGGCAACTTTGAAATAGAAACTTGTTTTTTTTTAGTTTTTTTTCGCCTGATGATTGATCGGTACCGCATTTGTATGAACCGTTTAATTATTTGTTTACTATTTTTTTATGTTCGACTATTATTATTTGGTTAATGTTCAACTTAATAGATACTGAAATTCGAAAGTACCCAATAGTGGTACGAGAAACCAAAATACAAATTAGCGTGGCTCATTTTCATGTGGCAAAAAGCGGTTTAATTGAAAATTTATTTTAATTTACTTATCCAATATATTTTTAATTTATTTTTACTTATCCAATATATTTAACATTGATTTTGTTTCGTTAAAACAGTGATTAATAAGATTATGCAGTTTTGGACCTGATAAGGCGAAAAACTGAATTAAGAAAGGTAGACTTAATCCGATGTACTTAGAGAAAAATATTTTGTTTAAATGTCAATCTGAACGTTTTTAAATGTAATTATTAATTATTATATATGAATAATCTAGTCAATTGTGATAGAAAGACTATATGGTATGCTGTACTATAACTGGCTTTCCATGCATATTACTTGTTTTACATGTAGCACGAATTTTGTTGATAATACGTTGATAATTGTTGTTGATAAATGATAAACTTGTCCTTGACCACGATCATACGATGATAAGCGTTGTTGCATATAAAGATATACACAGTACTGAGTAGGGTAATCTATAATTGTTTTTTTCAGGGAGACGAAATCTCTCCAACCCATGCATGTCAATTGTTGAAGGAACGCGAGTCAAGGCTTCATGTTATGTTATTAAATGTTCTCATGTTATGTTATAAAATGTAATGGGATTGTTCTACCAAGAAACTACAAGAACTTTGATGCTTATAACCTGTGGGATTTATGACGAATGCGAATGCGAAAACAATGCGAAAAACTTCCCCATAGCTTCCTCTTTCTCAAAATTACATCTACCAAAACGCACTGTAAGTTCCATATATACGTCATCATCATCATCCTCCTGCCCTTATCCCACTCCAAGTGGGGTCGGCACAACATGTTACAAACATGTTGTCTTATGATTTGGCTACGTATTTTACGACCGGCCGCATGCCTGACGTCAACTTACCTTAGTCGCCTTTTACGACACCTCGGTAAGAAATGAGGATGGTCTATTCTATCCAGCCGGATACCACACGGCATTTACCTTAGTCGCCTCTTACGACACCTCGGTAAGAAAGGAGGGTGGTCTATTCTATTCTGCCGGATACTACACGACACAAGTTCCATATATACGTATACTACGCCTTAATTTGTAGAATTAGTAAAGTAAGTAGCGCTGAATACGAACGCTACACGTACATAGAAGAATAATAATATGTGATAACTTATAATAGAAGTGTATCGCGAATAAACCTGATGTTCAAAGAAAATTTCCAGGATATGTTCCTGTCTTGGGTATGTACCAACCCTCTTTGTGATGATAGAAAAGATAAAGGCTCAGAAAGCTGCTATATTTAATTTTTATGGATGGAGTCAAAATATATTCATTTAATTTAATATATCAAATATATATCATATATCATCATCAATCATCATATATCATATATCAAATATATTCATATTCATGTCCCGTGAAAAAGCGTTAGAAAAACATTATTAATAAGGAAAAATGTACAAAAGTTAACTTATCCCTTTATTTGTTTTAGTATTCATTTTGTAAAATTTATTTCATAAAAGATTTTATTTACGTTTATAAGAAAAGGATAGGTCTCTTCCCAGCCTTTAAATCATATCAAAAAAGATAGATTTTCGTATTTATACATATAATAATAGGGTTTTTAATGGATATATTTACTATTGCCACCGTTTTTTATCAAATTAAGAACAATTTTGTCGCACCGATTATACATAACACATTTATGAATCTGATTTAATGGCAGATGATCAACAGAAATTGTTCATCCGGCTTTAACGGGTTCTAGTCAAGTTTACCGGACGTACTTCAAATTAAGAAAAAACCTGCTACAGTAAATAACATTGGACTGTCGATGATCTAAATACAAATAAGAAAACAATTATAATATATATTTTCCTTTATCACGGATTCTTTATAGCAAAATAATATTTTCATTACTTTTGTAGATAATAAGTTAAAATAGAAGACATTGTTTATGCTTTATATTTTGGTTGGACTTGACTTTGGCCAGGAGCTTTTAATCAATCTATATTTATCAAACTAAAACTAAAAACGACAATATTAATTTTATACGAAAACAGTCTTGCCGTAGTCTACATCAGCAGCTCTCCATTAGGTTAGATCGCGGTTGTACAAACAATAGAAAATTTTTTCTTCCTATCCTAAAAGGAATCCTAAAAGCTGTTCAAAATATCGTGTACGGAAGTAAGTTAATCAACAACTGTATCATTATTTCACTAAGAAGAACCAATATTTTTTTTCACCTTTTTGTATATTGTATAATTATTAACTTTTAAAATAGACATAGTAATTTAGTTACTATCATCTAGGCGAAAGTTCGTGTCGCTTTTTTGCTATAAATCAAGGGTATATTGGATTTGTCTAAAATTTTGCGTACCTATAGTATGTATTAATTTGAAACAGCATTTTGATGATTTGTTAATTAATTTTGAAAGTAATTTGATATCCGATGTTTTTAACTAAAAGTTTTATCTATAAGTACTGGAATGAAGACCATTTATATTTGTTATGTATGAGTATAAACAATGCCGTGTGGTATCCGGCTGAGTAGAATAGACCACCCTCATTTCTTACCGAGGTGACGTAAAAGGCGACTAAGGTAAGTTGACCCACCGTGTGGTATCCGGTTGAATACAATGGACCATCCTCTTTCTTACCGAGGGGTCGTAAAATATGACTAAGGTAAGTGGACGTCAGGCAGGCGGCCGGTCGTAAAATACATATCCGTATCATGTGACAACATATTTTTAACATGTTTTGCCGACCCCACTTAGAGTGGGATAAGGGCAGGAGGATGATGTATGAGAATAAACAAAACGTAAGTTGTCCACGTATATTTGTCACGTTTTTTCTAATCCATGTTAAAGACACAAGTATACCTTAAATTAAGGGATGTGAATATTCGAATCATACGCCTTATAAAGGAGCTTTGTATTCCGTGCGGAGGTGAGGCCAGGTTAAACACACCGACACCGGATGCATTGGCGATCAGCGGAGCGTGACCAACTGTCGTCCTTTTTGACACCGCACCGTAGGGAAAGACCTTACTGAGAGTAGTCTGACTCTGGTTACAACGTACACCATTATAATATACAAGCTTTACGCGCGACTTCTGTCACTTTAATGTATAACAATCACAATTATTTATTTTTTCAGATTCTTTCAATACCAGAATAAAAATAAGATTTTTACTATAGTATACGTATGCTTGGATTATAAGTTACAAATGTTATAATAGCGATAAATTATATTATAGCAATTTGATATTATCATTTCTTGTATTATGGACTGGCTACCAGCATTTGGACTCTCCTTTTGGCCTTTCCCTAAGACGGAATTATCTTTACCAAGTTTAACGTTTTAAAGCCCAGACAGGCAATATTGAGTTTTTTATAACAGATATATGTGTTTAATTCATATTTACAATTCGTTATTAATATACAGGGGAGGAAGATATTACTGGAATAAGTTTGATGTGATATCCCCATTGAAGCAACATGGTAACTGGTACTTAGGTAGGATAAGAATACATTTTATATTCTTGCCTCAAAGTCTTCGGATACCTTTCGGCACTTTTAGCTACTGACGTCTACTGTGTAACAATCTGTCTTAACTTTTTTATAATTGTTCGTTTGATTTTAAATTAAAAGGTATCCTGCTTCTTGGTTTTTATTTTTATTTGCATTTTAAATGCGAAAATCAGTGACTATTACATTTTCACGGGCTAATTCGTTTGATCAATATTGATGGAATCTGGCAGAAATAAATCTTATAATTCTGGGTCAACATATAAGATAAAATATACCGTTTTTCTTACGGTAATAGGCAAAATACTTACTTAGGCGCTTAAATTGGCGCAAAACGAAGATCCGAGTTTATAAAATAATGACATAGTTCATAAGCACCTGAATTACTAGAAAAGCTATAGAGATACGGTATCCAACACTACCATTGGTTTTAAACGGCGAGTATATCGGAGTTACTTCACCGGTTCTTCAACGTAGCCTTATTATTAACTAGTCGGTAAGACGAAACAAGAACACCACTTGTTTAACCACTACCAATAATTATGGCGCTGCCAGGAATCAAGTTGATATTAGTACGCTATGCAAGTAACAGCAAACCTTGATCAAGATTGAAACACGATATCTCCATTGAAAATAATTGATAAAATAATTTACTTCACATACTTAGCTGTATAATTTAAGTTCACTTTGTCGTTTAATAGGTTCAATAAACTTTGGAGGGGTTTTTTTTTGTAAATGAACTACTGCTGTTTATTTTGAAGCATTTTTAATAATATACATCTATTTATAGCGTGCAAGAATAAATAAAATCCTGGTTTTTATGGTTGCCGCAAAATATCGGATGCGCTTTTTAGTGTGCTACGGTATTTAGACTATATCATTAAAAAATATTATAAGCTGGTACACTTTCTTACCTGTTATTTTACTAAACAGCTCCATAACACGATAAGGCCGCCTTATTGTATCTATATTTGTTCCAGTCTATTATGCCTGTAGTTTTGTTTTTGTTATTTCTACAATAAAAAGTATTCTATCTATCTATCTATAATATAATATTATGATGATATGTGCCTGGGTTAAACACAGATAAATTTCAAAGCAAATTTCTTCACACAACATGCTTTATTAGAAATGTATTGAAAGCAATTTGTATTTCTATAAAACAACTTTCAATTAACTTTCCTATAAATATATAATCAAGCCTTCAAAATTTACCTTAGGTAGATATTATATAATATGTGCAAATAAACCGCACGAGCAAATGATCATTAATTCATATAATAATTTTATTAACATATGTAAAAGATATCTGTGAGACTTATTCCTTAAATATGTAAATAAAACCAGATGTAGCTTTTCTCTAGAATTACAATTACTAATTTTCTCGACCAATCCGGTTTACCAAAGGGAACCAAGATCTATACATTATAAGAAAGTAATTGAAAGACAATTACTTTCTTTTCTTCGATTTCTTTACTCTCTTTTTTTAAAGATAAGATATGCGTTGTTGAATGAAACCACTGTAGCCAAACTATACATTTTATCGAATTTCGCAAACGGCACATTTGGTATTTTTTATGTGTACTTGACCACTTTAATTAGTCTTTATTCTAATTAATATTAAAATGGCAACTTCAAGCAAAAGTCAGACAAAAATCGATTGTTAATAATCAATTTTTTCGATACGAGTTAAATAATAATAATAATACGAGTAAACAATCGATTTATTTCGAAGCGAGAAACATCGATTATTCATTGTTTTTTTTTTCACTTTAATTCACATCCCTAAAGACCAGTAGTGTAACCTAGAACTCGAGAAAGCAAAATAAGGAAAATACCAATAATATTTTATTTGATCCCATATCCCAATAATTTTTATTGATGATATTTAATACCACTAACTAGTAGTATTAAATATAATCGATAAAACTAACTCAATAATCTCAATAATTTAATAATCAACAACATTGATTGTTAACATTTTTGGCACCAGAGAAAGAGACAACTTATTTAAGGAGCTATTTCACCTACTGTTTATTCATTTTCACTCAGATAAATCTTTCTAGTTCTAGCTTGTTGCACGTGTTCAGAGGTAAAATAAATGGTGGGGATGAAGCAATTACTATATAACAATGCTTGTTTGGATAATGCTTCGCTTTGCGATTTTATCCTGGAGTCATCTCCTGATGATGCTTCGGTTGCGGAGCGAAACGATTGCTTGTGTATTGTAGTGGCAGTGGTGGAGGTTTGTGCATGTGTTTTTACGAATCCTGAATGTAACGGGTATGAAAAAACGGATAGTCCACTATACATTTAACACTATATATATTTTCTATTTACTGTAGTATCCCGGATTATAGCAAAATAATTTTATTATTACTTCTGTATAATGGATCTCCGCAAAGTAAAGCCTAATTCTATAAATTATTTAAAGTCTATCTTTTCTGATTTTTTTCTTATCTCTCTGCTATAAACGTGAAAATACGTTTCTCATAGTATACTTTAGTTTTCATAGTTTAGTTACTCACAAGCTATGGAATATACATACGATTTTATTAACTATTTGTGTTATGATTTTACTAACCAATTCAAGTCGCAAGCTGAATGAGACATGTTTCCGCGGTGCCGGCGCGATTGCTGTAGGTGCCTCATAAAACGCGGCCTCTTCTAGCCCGTAATCAGATTCACTCTCCGTCCACTCCAGCTTCATGCTGGGACTGTAACAATAACAACATTTTTAATATATGCAAATTATGTAGTAATAATTAAAAACAAATTGTTTTTTAAAGCTAGGTCTGTTACAACAATGATCAAGACAAGACAAAGTTTGTTAAGTATATCTTGTTTAGTTGTTTCACAGCCTGCGGTTTACAAGTTTTGAAACTAATTCGATATTGTTTAGTAAAGTCCGCAAAGTAATGCCTAATTCCGTCTTTTTTTTGTATCAGTCATAATTATTATATTGATTATCTGTTTATTACTTATGCACACTACTTTGTAAGCTAAACTTATTTACGTTTAGCTTACAAACTAGTATGACCTATCTTAGAAAAAAAGGCGGGTTTTATCACAATCATTACAACTAGATCTCAAATAAAGTCATAAGTTCTTATTTATTTATTTACAATAAAAATGTACAATTTATGTCTATCTTAAATTACTTACACACTATTAAGATACATTATAGCTAGTAAGAACGAGAGCCTCTGAAGTACATCTAAACATTTTTTCTTATTCGTTCATACACTATTAGATATAAATCACCTTAAGGAATTTAAAAGCCAGAAGATTTTCTACAATTTGGATCGAGTTGTTTCCTACGAACTTTTAGAAATCGTATGTCTGCCTATTTGGAAGGATTGCCATTTGAAGCCTTTAAGGCTGTGGCTACATAAGACAGCGACGCGATATTGGTAAGCTATTAAAACATATATATTGTCAACGAGTCTTCTGTTCGCATACTGTCGGTATCGATTCGCTCTACACGACGCGTCGCAAATCGCTGCTTAATGTTTTCACAGCCTAAGACTAACCGCTCGTCATTTCTTCCTGTCAGGTACATCGCCAATTCATAGATATTTGATTTGAGAGTTAGTTGAGATTAGTTTGAGAGAGAGAGAGTTGAACTATACCAGGGCTTTTTAAACTATGGGTCGCGACCACATTTGGGGTCGCGTAGCAAAATTCTGGGGTGGAGAGGTTTTAATGTCAAATATTTATATATACCATTTTATAACATCGCTTTGTTGGCGGAATACAGTGGACTTGCAGCGTCTATACACGCGCATTAGTTGAAAGTTTTGAGCTATCTTCACCGACAGACAGATTTTTGTATGTTTCAAAACGAATTCTAAAACTATATATTTTCATATGTATATGTAAGCGTATATTGTTACCTAATAAATAAATCATCAAAAAAAATAATTTATTTTTCTTTTATATTTGTAGGGGTCGTCAAGAAACTGGCAATCATAAATGGGGTCGTGAATGACAAAAGTTTAAGAAGCCCTGAACTATACCAGTAATTAAGGTTTCTTCTACGTATCTCCGCGGATTTCATCACTTAGCCACATCAATATTTGTCACCTTTTTTACATCTGTGTGCGTCATTTTGGCACAATTTTTGAATTTGACATTAACTTTTGTGACGGACAAGATACTCTGAACTACTGACGATTAAACCTGAGCGAAGAAGACTAACTTTGTATCATATACCATATATATATTCCTTCACAACAACTAAGAAGATACAAGTGGTCCTTCGAGCCGGATCCAGCGACCTATGGATTAAACGATATTCTAACATTCTCAGCTGAGAGATTTTAAGCTTTTCTATGAGACCCACAAACAGATAACAAGTTTCGAATCGTTTCCAAAAAGAAAAAATAAACACGTTTAATATTTTTTATTAACATAAACATTTAAACAATATCGCTTTACCAATCTTCACCGAAAAACCACGCTCCCACCGAACTACTTAGTAGCTGGTATAATTTGATCGTGTTTTACGACCATTTCTTATTAGCCACGGAACAATAGGGCTTCGATAACCACAGCCGTCGTGCGTGAATTCTGATAATGGACATCGATATATCTATCCTACTTATTCCTCCCGATTTGGTAAGGGATAGCGTTTGATCTAATGTCCGCGCTGAGCATACCTGAGTAGGCGGTTTAAACCTGTTCTTATGTGCTGGGTACTTTGACTAATTGGTTTTAAGGCTTCACTTTATAACTTCTATAAAAATATTTGCAATATTTTTCCAGTTCAATATTAGGGGAATGTTATTATTTAGGAAATGCTGTTACTATTTTTTTTATAAGGATTTTTCCTGGTGTTATCTTTTGTTAGTGTAAGCTGTCTGTCTCAAAATCTACTGAACAGATTTTTGTACGGTTTCCACTAAAAAATAGTGCAATACTTCCGGATAGCTTAGGTATATAGTACATATCGGTTTTATGTAAATTGTGTTGAAGAGATCGCGCAGTTGTCAGAAAACTTGCTTGCTTGGTGCTTTGGTCGCGTGCGCTGCGTAAACCAGCAGAGATATGCTTTAGAGAATTGTATCTATAAAAATACTACAATAATTCCGTGATAGCATGTCTCTATCCGTTATGGTTAACTCACAATAACTACTTTTGTTTGAATTCTAGAAAAAAAATGTGACACCCTGATTTCCACACGGGAAGCCGCTGGTACAGCTAGTTGAAAATAAATTACTATAATTTAAAACATATAACATATGAAAATTGATAAACTTATAGTTAGAGAAATCTATCTCTATCTATCTATCTATCGCTTTGGTAGAATATCATTAAGATGATGTAAAATAAGAATACGCATGGGTGGCATCGTCTAGGAACGAAGAGTTGAAGACCGAACTCAGTGGCGTGCTATGGGAGAGACTCATGTCCAACAGTGGAAAGGTACAGCTTGAGATGATGAAAATATAAATCGAAATCGAATTTTAGCGGCAAGGGATATTGATATTTATCTCAATGATAGGGTTAAAATAGCATACAGTTATAATTCTAGAGGAAGATATTATCCATCGGTGGTACATTAAAAAAGGCATTTAGTCTTAATGATTACTATTGAATGTTACAGATTATAAATAATTAGGCAGCTTAACATGTTTTATGATTGAAAACTCGCCTTCAAAAGATTATGAAATTTAATATCGAAATTTTGGCCACACATCTTTGTCGTCACAGCTAGATTATATTTATATGATTTTTATTTAAAGAAATGTCTAGTTCAAAATTTCCCTCATAATATTATTGTGTACAATAGTTTAGTTTTTTGTTTCTAAGTACGATTAAGGAACCACTTATATAATTTTTTTATCGAACGTTTGCCATAAAGTAAAACAGTAAATTCGGGCTAAATAAGTTTTGCGTTATTTTTACAACCCATTATTTCGATATAGCCCCGAAACAAAAATTACAGTGAAAATGAAATTATATTTTCTAATTCTAAGTAATAAATCTATACTCGCCTATTCATTGAATCCATTTATAACCCATCAAAGCGATTGAGATTAGTTAACACTTTCGAATATAATGAGTCGATCCGGCGGAAATGGTTCCCGAAAGCACGTGTTACCAAACCCTTTACTTCTTACTAAGCAACAGTTCTTACTAGTAATACAATAAGGTTGAGAATCCCTTGATAACAATTTTTCAGTGAAAACGTAAAAAGGGTCAAAGAAAGTCCCTTTGTGTTATCAGATCTTGTTACCAAAGTAGTAAGGGTTATAATTGTTTAGAGTTTTAAGGAATAGTTCTTCAGTGTTCAAGAAATAGCCGGCAGTGATAGTGTAAATATGTCGTCGGGAGAATTCGGCGCTCGTGTCGTGTCGTTTCAGCCAATATCCGCAGGAAATGGTTTTCAGGAATGGCATTACAGTCTTGTAATTGAATCCGCGTGTCGATTTCATCCTTATTCGTAGATGACAAGTGGAATTAACAATCTGTTTATCGAGATATCGGTAGGGCGGAATTAAAGCGAAGCTTTTCTAAATTTGTATGATAATAACATGTAGTCAGGCCCATTTTAAGATCAACAGGGGCCCGAATGCAACCAGTACTCGGCGCCTAAAATCCGCCCTACCCCATTACGAAAAGATTTTGGCGCCCCAGACGCCCAGCGCTCTGGTGCATTGCACCCCCTGTACCATGGGTCAAGACAGGCTAACAGCTAGTTCTTTATAAAAGCCTAATGTTCTCAATTGATGTTTATAATTCATCATGCACTTTACGATGAAAACATCGTAGAAGTCTGCATATTGTATAAATATTTCTTGGGACTTGTACCCAATCTTCATTGGGGCGTAGTGGATGTAAGCTCCAATGATTCAAAGTAAGAGCAGACCTTTGTCCAGTAGTTAAGCAATAACTTAACGCTATTATATTTTTTTCTTTTTTCTATGTTATAAACATAACATGAAAAGTGAAAGTTTGGTTGGTATTTATCGTTCTGTGAATACATGTTAAATGACAACGGCTACTCCTAATATCAGTAGCAAAGTCCATACAAACAAAATTCATTGAGTTATGACTGGCCCGTTGGCGGTGTGGTAGTAACCCTGCCTTCAGCTCCGCTGGTCGCGAGTTCGATTCCCGCCGAGGGCCAACATTTTCTATAAACAAATTGTTGGTTCTTCGAGCCTGGGTGTGTAATTTGTAGTAATTTGAATTTGAATTTGAAAGTTGTCCGTCACCCATAACACAAGTATTAAGTTACTTACTTTGGGGACGGACGACCGTGTGTGTAAATGTCCCATATATTTATTATTTCTCTTTATTTTAATATGTCACATTTTACGTTGACTTCCTTACTCTAAGTACTCATAAAATATCTCTATGCAAAAATTACGGGCATAGTGATATTATATGTACTCGTATATTTAGTCGTCGACAGATAGTTGGTCTATTTTCTTTACAGTATCAACAGTCTATTTTAATTGTTGATGGTTCATACATATTAGAGACATCACTTATCAAGAATTTGTTTTAAAAAAACAACAAGCCGCCTGCAATCTAATCTTGCCAAGATAACATGATATCAAACTCATATTGAACTTTGTTACGAAAATTGTTTCTATAGAAGCTGACGCCTTTCTCCAAACCTTGTGATTTCGCATTGCTTTAGGCAAATTTATAAGCTAAGATACAGTTATATAAAATTGTATGGATAGCTTAATCATGTTACACATACAAACCGTTACTTATTTATAGTTCATTATATACATATGTATAAATACAATATGGTATAAAACAAAATAGACACGGAAAAACCAAAGCGTGCAATGCGATATTTTTGGTGTAATCAACCTTTGGCGTACAGAATTATTATTAGAAAACAATGTACAGTGATGCAAAAACAAATAATAAAATTACACAATTTGTTCTATACAAAATTAATGTTAACATTTTAAGTTTGCTACTTATCTGGTCGGATCTACCTGATGCATCTGGGCGCTTTGATACGCATTATTTCGATGTATAATAAACATATATTGTACAATTTAAAACTCATCAATGTTTTATCATACACGCCATATTGGTGCAATTTAATTGAGCAATATAATGTGCGACAATATCAACTGTATTATGTCGGAGATAGTATGTAAAAAATTTAGGTGTTAATAATCATATAAGTTTATTATTGATAATATTTAAAACTCACTCAATTTGCGTTCATTTCTTTGTCGTGGACTTTCATACTATGTTTTCACGAAACGAGACTTACGTATCCGATGGGTGTCCGAAACTTATGGTAATCGTTCACCATAAGGTTCCCGACCTACAGAACATTGGCCGAATAATTGACCAACACGCGATTTCGCATGTTGACCTAATCGTGTGCATGGCAGATAATCGGTTTATATATGCCTGAATTGATAAGTGAAAGAATTTCTTGTATGAGACAGACGTCCTTCTTGCGATGATTGCCGGATAATATATATTTGTTAATTCTATACATATTATAAAACAAAGTCCCCAAAAGCTGTCTGTCTGTATGTATCTACATTTCAATACAGGCACAGTAATATTAAAAAAAAAAAATTGAAATGAATAGATAAGAATTCTTTATTGCACAAACATGAAAAGTGCATAAAAGAAGGAACTTAACTAAAAAAGCAAGACGTGCAAAGGAGGTTATTGTTAAAAGCAATCACTACCGGATAACCTTTGGAAAAAGAAGAAATCGAAACATTAATAGATACTTTTTAAAATTAAAAAATGTATTAAGCTTGTTTGATACTATTGACAACCTTTTTTACATTCAAGGAGATTTTTAACATAAACAATGACAGTAAACGAAAGATAACTTCAAAGATTACAGTGTACATGTGGAATAACGCTTTGAATAATACTATATCTATGATTATTATAATTGTAAAATTATAAAACTATTTTTGAGTATCTCAATCGAACGATAAAATAATAATAGACAAGAAAGGGTGATTGCATTATATTTAGCGATTCATCTGAAATTTAAGAATGGCAAAACGTTTTACCAAACCTACAATAAATTGGGTGGAGTTTGAGAAAAGGGTACCACTTGATCAGAGGGGAAAATTCCTGGCCTTTAAGGCTAAAGCTGATATGTATCTGCGGCGGTAAATATGATATAGTTATAACGTTTATGTTTTGTAACTCACAATGTCTATATTTTAAAATTTGGACAAGATTTAGTTTTACTGTTTAAAGACCAATTGGGTTTTTCTAGATAGTGTAGGTAAATAACCATCTGTTATGAAATTTAAAAAATGTGTAATTTTGATGAAATTATTTCAAATATTATGTTCATATAGATATATTACGTAGCCAAATCATATGACAACATGTTTGTAACGTGTTGCGCCGACCCCACTTACTAGTGGGATAAGGGCAGGAGAATGATGATTATGTTCAGATAGGATATAATTATTTATTGTATTTAACTTAATATAACACCGTATAAAACAAACTGCGATAAACTCATAGCTACTGAATCTATTTTCACGCAGTTTTAACTAATGGCTGTGGTTACCGACGAAGGTATAATATGTTAAGTATTTGCGTATATAAGATGATATATGACGATAATTGTTGAAAATTTCGGATTCACGCCTGAGAGCCTTTTTCGAAATCGATGCCTAATCCATTTTAGATAAAATAAAACAATGTATCGGTTGGATATTTTTGTTTTTTTTTAATATATGGAACACACACACGGTTTCGTTTAGAGAAAATGTTGGACCTCGGCGGGAATCAAACTCGCGACCCGCGGATCTGAAGCCAGGGTCACTACCCACTGCGTCAACGGGTTAGTCAAATATTCTTTTAGTATAGAGCTAAAAAATATTCCTCTAGTATAGGGCTGTAAAGTCCGCGATATCAGATATCTATAATTTAAGGATAACTTATTTTTCCCATTGTAACCCTTATTTAAATATTCTCGTAACCTGCAGTAATTGGAAAGCTATTTAGATGGTTTTAATATTGAACTTATCAACTAAAATAAGTTAGTTAATGCTAAATATTATGTTTCTTAACGCTATATAATTTAAATTAATATCTTAGAAGTTATCGCGAAAATAAAACTAACGATCAGGAAAATATTAGAAGGAAAACAGACACGATAACGTGTGGCCGGGATTGTATGATGTATCTTATAACTTAGTTAGTTATTCAGGTAATCTTAAGAAAGATAGTTTTATGTTAAATAATTTATAAAATTAGTCGTTGCTTTGCGGAGATCCATCAAATAGTAATAATAAACAAAGATAAGAGATACAAACAAAAGTAATAATACAATTATTTTGCTATACTGTTACTTAGCTATATACTACTTATGATATTATGTTTAATTGAAAATCAGAAAAGCTGCTCATTTATTTTGATATTTGATTATAAAAATTGTGTTAAAAAAACTATAAGTAAATCGAATTTTCATTAAGAACCTTTTCTATTTTTAGAGTACAAGCAAATCCCCCTGAGCCTCCAAAAATAAATTGGGAAGAATATGCCAAAATAGTCCCAGTAAAAGGGCTTGTAGACACATTTAAAAGAGAATATGCACAGATGGATGTACCTTACCCCGAAGATACACTATCAGAGCAGGTTGATGAGCAATGGGAAGCTTTAGAACCAATAATAAAAACTTTTTGTGAAGAAAGGCAAAAGGATATTGATGAGTATGCTATGGTTTTGATAAAGAGTAATAATATCAGCTGGGTGATAGCTTAAAACATTTTTTATCAATGCGTACTAGTGTAGTAGTATTTTTTTTATATTATCTTCACTATTCTCGTCACAAAGTAAGTTCTCGACATAACGTATTCTGAACTAAGAGAGCAGGCCTTTGTCCAGCAAATGAAACTTTTAGATAACATTTTTGACGTTCCAGCGCCCAAAAGGAACTAGACAAAATAAACGCTCTCCCAAAACTCGAGGATATGACGATGGAGATGATGTACGATACGAATCCAAACGAAGCCTTTGATCCTGTCAATCGCCCGTCATTTTGGCCACACACGCCTAATGAACAACCGGGATATAGGAACCCTGAAATCAAAACGCTAGAGAAGAAGAACGAATGAAAAAGGATCTTAAAACATTACACTATAATATTAACAATTAATTTTATAATGGTCAATAAAAGTATTTTAATTAATGAATAATAATACATTTTAAAACCGATGACTTTAATTCTTTAATTGATATATTATTTTACAGTACATAGAAGTATGAGTCATAAAATTCTGACTGCCCTTGAACTGAAAGAAATGGAATGATCGGATTTGTCCGTTAATTTTGTTTTGATGTTATAAGTCTTTGTTGAGTAGATCTTTAAATTACGTAAAATTTCTTTTAATACTCAAATTATGATTTAAGTAGTTTATAATTTAGTAAGTTACACAACAATTTGAAACCTGACTTCTAAAGTTAAATCAACATTAATCATTTTTTTAATATTTTTAATTGCAGTTAGGGACGATTTAAATCGTTAAACCTCGATTATAGTGAGTGGCTTTTCAATGTCGAGTGTTTTATATAACAAATAATGGGTTTATTTTCTGATATTTTTAACAACGAACTATTAAGAAGTATTATAAAAACAAACAAAACATTGAGCGCTTCCAGTTTTATATAAATCAAATTACGCATAGGTTTAGACTAAACAAATATCTTACGAGTTGTCAAAAGTATAGAAAATAACAAGTTATATAACGCTCTTGATAATAATGATCTTGACGATGTATTTTTTCCTAAAATCTGATGCGTAACGGATCGTATAGAACGAACGAAAGGTGAGTGAATTAATTAAATCTAGGTAACCTCATTATATTATTTAAAGTTATACTTAGTTAATGATATAGTTGTGAGATATACGAACGGGGTAATAAAATAACAGTGTCCAAACGACAAAAGTCATTGTATATGGACACGAGAAGGGCTGAAATCTATATTTAGATTCTCGTTCATGGTCGGGAACTACAAGCCAAGAAGTCGCGCGCCGTGGCAAATTGTGACTGCTCTTTGAATAGGGATACGACATTTATTTTGGAATTTGTTACTGCAGTAACTGGACATTGAATTGATGCACTTGCACGAACACGAACGAACATTAGATCATCTCATCTAATTTTTCTATGAAATATAAATCATTGCGTAATTATATCAGCTATGCTTATTTTTAGCGTAAAGTTGAGCCAAATAGAAATTAAATATTACAGTGGCAAAACTGTATCATACAAATAATTGAATTTAACTAAATTGATTAAATATCAAATTTTTAGGTTTTTTAGATTGTTCGATTGTAGTTAAAGTCATTTTAATTTTTTTAAATATTTTGAGGGAATCTTTAAATCAGCGATTCAACAGCGTATATTTGGATTTATAACAACGCTAATTTTAACGTGTAGAGGAATATACTTATAAATATGAATACAAATAATTTTTTGGTTTAGAAAAAGAAAACAATGGTATAAATAAATTACAAATAAACAAAGCTCGTCATATCAGTTTTATCAAGAGAGACTTGACATCTATAAATAAAATAAATACCTATATTGTTATCGTGAATGCGGCTTAAGAAACAATTTTCTGTAGCCTTGAACATACCATTATGATATTAAAAAGTTACGTTACACATTTGTCTTTCAAGTATTGTTTACAAACTGGGTATGCTAGTTTAAAAAAAATCTTTTTCATAATAGTTATCAAGAACTTTAATATAATGAGAAACTAATTAAAAAAAAATTAATAATATATGAACTAATAGCTTTTACGTATAAATTTTGTTAATCATAATATTCTGATTCAAATCATACTCAGTTTATAAGTGCGCAGCTGCGTCTGCCAGACGTGATGCCTGACGTTGTTCTAAGAACTGTAATTTCTGCAAACTAATTTCTGTTTTTTTAAAATAAAACCTGTGCACTGAATTTTTTTCACCAATAAGAATTATGAGAGTCTAGACTGACTTACTACTTGTTACTTCAGCGTTAAGGAAAATAATGTATTAAGATTAACGCAACTACGAGGGTTAACTTTAGGTCACGAAAATTGTTCTTTGTTATGAAGTCTTAAATTACTAGAGCTACAAACAAATGTTTTTAATATCTACTGAAAATAAATAAATATCGTTAACTGCTTATAGTTATATTTATTTACTGTTTTTTTAACAGGAGCAAACAGTGACGCAATTGATAATTTATATTTTATTATTTTAATATGCGCCTTTGCACCCCAACAAAACATTGTTGGTAAGATTTTCTCTATACGACAAAAATCCGCAAGAGATCCTCTGAATTCAAGCCACCCAAGCTAGTGTGTCATGAAAATTCCTTATAGATTTAACAAATCCCGGGCTTCTAGCTCGCTTCGAGGGGAAATATCGCCAATGCAATATGCCAATGTCATTTTTACGTCGACGCTACTGTCGGCCATACGAGTATCGTCGTAAAGAAATTACGTTGTACTGTGTACGAACCGGAATCCAGAAAAATCGCCTTTTTTTGGATAGGTCCCTATAGCTTGACCGCGTTACGTTCTACAATAGACGTCCATCGATGGAACATAAGAAGGAAATCCAGAGATAGAACCTCCGACCAAAATTTCAAAATTTCTATCTCATATATTATGATGTTTGAGTTCTAGTAAATAAGAAAAGTACATAGTTTAATTTTTTAAAAGTACATAGTACAAGTTTCGTTTAATCCCGTTAACTACACTGGATACAGTGCGGGTTCCGTATGGCGTAGGTGGAAGGGTGAGAGCACCTGTTGCAGGCAGGCTATTTTTAACACTCCCCCCAATCCCCACTGCCCCTGCGTCCCACACGTCAGCCGCTCATAAATTCATGACTAATGTGCGAAGTCGGCAATGCTTGCAACTTCTGACCGGTCAAGATTTTAATTTTAATTAATTATATAGCTATTTTCATATATTCATATATATGCTGTGATAGGATCATAGGTTGCAAACCCCGGGACACCAATGAGTTTTACTGTTAAAAACTTATGTGTCTAATTGATAACAATTTATTACAAGCTTTACGCTGAAGGAGAACATCGTGAGATATCCCGCATATCTCTAGAAAATTCTGGGGATATGTGTAACCTACCGATCCGCATTAGGTTAGCGTGGTAGGTCTTAGCTTCAACCGTTCTCTAAAAACGGAGAGAAGAGGCCTATGCCCTGCATGGGGATAGTAACAGACTATTACTTTACATATTTTTCACTATATAAGCCCTCTAAACATGTAGATACTTAAAACCTACTTAATTCCTGCCGCCAAATTCCATAACCGCACTGTACGCCACAGGTTACAATATCATCCTTACCACCTCGATTCGTGGCGATACACTACAGTGCGGTTTTCAAATAATTTCATTCCGCGCACAACCATTTTATGGAACGATCTCCCTATGGCAGCGTTTCCAGATCGGTATGACATGAGTGCCTTCAAAAAAACGTGTATTCCACCTATTTAAAGAACGGCAACACACTCGCTCTGCGAGAGGTCGTGGGCGGCGGTGATTCTTTATGGCGAACCGCATGCTCGTTTGCCTTCTATTCCATAAAAAAAGGCAAACATAAAGTATAGTACGCGGCAATAAGTAATGCACATTGAGGCTCAGAGAGAGAAATCGGCTAGATTCTGCTTCATATCGCACAGACTGACGAACCCGTGTGTGACAGTGACAGCGCTCTATGACACCGAATTGGCCGACTGTTTCGTTCTAAGTTCTCGATGTGCATTATTTATTGCCGGGTACTATAATTACTTTATGTTTGAAAGAAAGACAGTAAATGTAATGAATAGTAAAACCAGTATTTAAATGAGGATAAGGACGATTCGAATCGCAAACGAAATCGCTAATGATTGGAATTGATATTCAATTGCATGTGATATGTACAAGCCTCTAGCAACATTAAAAAATTAACGTCTAACAAGCCGTTTGAGTGTAATTGTTGTGGAAATCTCATGAAATCTAACAGCCGACGTCCAAAAGTCGCAAAAGTAATGGAAATACTTTAATGACACAAGTTGAATAATTTCATTACAATGACACACAATATTAATCATAGATATCTTTACCTTTGATGTGTAGAAAACTGATATCTATGATAGAATTACACTTGACTATTACTTTGTCTGATGTTATCTATTGCTATATCTGAATACCAAAGATATTTAACAATTTAGTTTTAACAGTATTATATATAGCCTGCAAAAACACTAAGCTTGAAAATCTGTCAACTCTCAATCCACCACTATAACTACTTAACACTTGACGTTGAGTAATCTCATCATCCTCCTGCCCTTATCGCACTCTAAGTGGGGTCGGCACAACATGTTGTCACATGGTTTGGCTACGTATTTTACGACCGGCCGCCTGCCTGACGTCAATTTACCTTAGTCGTATTTTACGACCCCTCGGTAAATTTCATTCTAACAAAAAATATATAAAACCATGTTTTACGTGGATCGATAATAAACAATACAAAACAGAGTGTAAATATTTATGCATTTTGCTTTATAATATAATAATAATAATGTTTTTTATTTTCAAGCAACATAGGCTTCATTGCAAAATAGATTTAACTTGCAGTATTTTAAGACGAATATGAAGAAAAAATCAGTTTCGGAATGCATCATAAAAACATTTGAGTAAAAGAAACAGAGATATCTATAGTTCATATAACTTTTCCTTTTCAAACATTACGACCCCGATGCAGTCCACTCTTCATGGTACGAAAAGAAAGCGGTTGGGTTTAGGTACTGACTTTGAATTGAACCGTTTTCTAAAAGTTCATGGTGGGCCTACAACAGGCCTACCATGAACTCTTAATGCGTCGTAAACGAAATTGATTTGCTTTTTCATACCATGACGTCTTAAAGACGCACACTTTAAGTCGTTGCCGAATGAGCATTCGAAATTCATCCTAAGAACATGTGAGTAAAAGAGACAGAGTTATCTATAGTTCATATAACGTTGTCCTTTTCAAACATTACGACCCCAATGCAATTCACACTTCATGGTACGAGAAGATAGTGGTTCGCGGTCGTCGTTTACGTCTTTAAGGCGCTGAACAGAGCTGGCGCAAATTCAGATTTCGGCATATAAGCCACGCCCACAATTTCTGCGACGGCGTAGCGACAAAATTAATTTTTTAACACCCATTGTAGGTGTACACTATTTTATCCAAACTTTTTTTGTACAATTTATTTAAAAAACTTATGTCTAATTAACCTTATAAAACTAAGTATGCTGAAACTATAACTAAACACCTAAAAAAAGACATATTGTCAACAAGGAATAGTCACAAAAGGCGGCAGCGAGCGACACACGTCCGTATAGCAGCGCGCCTCAGCGATCACTGTCTATATTCGTAGAT
Source organism: Morpho deidamia (assembly GCA_947086505.1). Lineage (NCBI taxonomy): Eukaryota > Metazoa > Arthropoda > Insecta > Lepidoptera > Nymphalidae > Morpho > Morpho deidamia. The sequence continues at coordinate 6,986,697 of CAMTZC010000003.1, forward strand.
GTAAAAGAGAAGCGAGACGATGACTCGTTTCAGTTTTGCTATTTTCTAAAAAATATTTAATTTGAATGAAATATCTTAATTAATTCAAAATTTAAATCTTACATTCTCTTTATATTATAATGATTTATTATTCTTATTAATTTTACCAATTTTTGTTGATAAATATTAGAGATATTTACGATCAAAGTAAAAATCAGAGGTCTATTTACCAATTTTTTTTATCGAAAAAAAGTATCGTAATCATGTTTTGAAATCTTACATTCTCTCTGAGATATGATGTATATTAACATATATTTTTCTTTTAATCGTCATCCCTATAGCTTTTGTTAAAAACGTGTTTAAAGTCAGCCTATTTGGCTCTGTTCAGCGCCTTAATTGAGTTGCAATAAGAGTTCATGGTAGGCCTGCAGGTCTTCTCTTCTATGGTAATATCTCTCTGAATAATGGCATGTTTCTGATCATTGATTCTGAAACTTGCCATATCAAAGCCATCTATATATTGCTTCTCAAATCCAAACGCTCACAAATATTATTTGTAAGGGTTTGGATTTGATAAGAAATCAAAACATTAAAATTTGATAATATAGAAAATCTATTTAAAGAACAATGAATATTCTATTACCATTAAGTTTCTGGGAACCTATCGAATAGTATTGTAATTTAATCATTGATTTATAAACCTGAATTTTAAAAATGCTCATCAGAATTTCTTTTGTTTACGCTAGGTATCAAGCAATCAGCGCGTGCGATTTTTATAAATGGGATACTTCGCGCGATAACAAATCCGATGTGTTTATACGCTATTGATACTGGAATTTAAATTGCCGACTACTTTATTTATAGGGTAACTTATTCTGTATGTTTTGAATTTCAGATGGGTAGGGTATGAGTTTTGGACTGTAATTGCTCACAAAAATACTATATTGATACTAGCTGACCCGGCAAACGTTGTTTTGCCATGTTAATTATTTCTAAGTTATTTCTAGTGTTCATTATAAAGAAATAGAAAACAATGTCAAAAAAATAAAAAAAATGTTAAGGGTGGACAACCCTTATCACTTAGGGATATGAAAAATAGATAGTAGCCGGACTTCTCGGACCTACTGAATATGTAAAATTTCATAAAAATTAGTCAAGCCGTTTCGGACGAGAATTGTAACTAACACGAGAATTTTATGTATAAGATATTGACACTTTATGATGGGGTATGTTTTTCTTAGAGTTAACAAGATCTTAGCTTAAATTATTCAAATTCAAATTCAAAATATTCCTTATTCAAGTAAACTTGTAAACAAGTGCTTTTGAATCGTCAACATCATCGTTCGGAAAGCTGTTCTTACGGAGAAGAACCAGCAAGAAACTCGGCGGTTGCTCTTTTCAAAAAATATTTCTTATTACTAGTTACATATATTTATTAATGTCTTGTACAGGGTAGAAGAGTAGTTATATCCACGCATTCTTACCGCCTAAGCAATCCTCAATAGTATAGTAGGCTTTCTGTATTATCATTTTCTTAACATTGTTTTTAAACTGCTGTAATATTCTTAAAGCGGGTTATGAGATCCGTCTGAAAAAAAGCATCGGGGAACAACGTCCTAAAGCTACTTTACATAAGATCGAATTTTGGCTTAGGGTCAAGTGTTGAGAAGAACAACTGAGTCCGATTTTTACTGATCAACATATTTTTTCCAATGAAGTTGTTTTCGTTATTAAGCTCCTTGTTGTGTTCTCTTATATTCATCCCTTTAAAAAAAAAACAATTTGCGTATCACAAACTGCAGACGGGTAGTATCATATAAATTATCTTCACACACTTCTCGTTTATTCTCAAACATATGTACACACAGAAGTAGGCGTTAATTTGCATTCCCTACAATTATTTTGCTAGATTTCGCGATTTTTTGCGCATTCAAGAAAACTTAGGTTGGGAAATAATTTATTTTTGTGCCTAATTAGTAATCTCAAGTAAATAGTAAAATGAAATAATTTTATTAGTTAGAAGAAAGGTATCGGCTATTATAATGGGTGACTTTGTATTTATTAGTTACTCCTTTGATATTTTAATTGTGTTTCTTAACAGTCTGTTCAAACATTTATTGTCTTGTTTATACCTGTATTATAAAGCATTTACGCGCGTGATACGAATAACAATACTATACAAATCGTGTTATAAGATAAATTATACAGAGCCTTATCTGTGGCGTAGCCTACTCGGTATTCTTTAGGTTCGCTGATTGAAGAGATTAAGAGAACCTTGGTTAACACTGACCTATAACAACCGCAGTTAGTAAAATTTACATGACAATAATATTCATAGTTTATTTTAAGACTTAAAAATAGCTATAACACTAACTTTATTTTACAACCTCTAGAAACATATTCTAATACGACTCTTGAACCTAAGATCTTTGTCGTAAATCTCTCAAAGTTCCAAAATTTAATTTTTTAATGCTTAAATAGCGACTTCGTTTGCGTCTAATATGATGTTTTAATACCCATAATTATGTACTATAAATTTTCGGATTTTTTTATCCTATATTGTTGGCCTGGCATCCATTGTAATAATTTCATCAATATTGCTCTAGTGGATTAGCCGACCCCCTACAAGGTGGACAGACGACCTCAAAAAGGTCGCAGGGAGCGACTGGATCCAGGCGGCGCAAGATCGTGTGGTGTGGCGATACCATGAAGAGGCCTATGTCCAGCAGTGGACGTCCATCGGCTGACGAAGAAGGATTAGCCGTTACAGTGTTATAGACATATAGACAGACTTTCACATTTATAATATTACAATTGATGACTTAGGGCCTCCAAATATATGCATTAGGTGAAAATTATAAGTTATTCAGGAATGTTTTATTTTTTATTTTGTCGTTCTATTAAGTAACATAGTTGAATGAATTGTGGTGAGGAAGGGTATGAAGGCGGAACTCATAGTTCTAAGAATGGAGGGATGGTTCCCAAGATATCAAAGGGCCAATCCTCACAATGTAGATAAACGACAAAATCCCTGAACATTTAGCTCTCACTTTTCGCTTTATATCTAACAGGGTACGTCGACAGGTGTACATAGAAATGTGAGGCAAAAAATTATTTCACTTTTTAATATACCTACATGTATACCTTTAAGTATAACCTACCTTTAAACATCTCACGAAACGAAAACACGCGATCAAATTATTATTCTACGTAAGAATCTCTTTAATACGCAAATTATTTATAATGTAAATTTATAAATCCATGCTACGACAATATTTAATATGATATGAGAATGAAATTAAGCAAATTACCGCCGTGTGGTATCCGGCTGAGTAGAATAGACTACCTTCATTTCTTACCGAGGTGTCGTATGAGGCGACAAAGGTAAGTTGACTTCTAACAATGTGTTTGTAACATGTTGTGCTGACCCCACTTAGAGTGGTATAAGGGCAGGAGGATGATGATGAAATTAAGCAAATTGAACAGTAACCTTTAAGTATTATATATTTTATCCTTTGTTGCCGCAATAGTTTGTAATTTAATGTATTGTTTTATTAGTCTTGTATATCTTTGTTCTTATTATGTTTAATTAGTTTTATCATGATCCTGACTGTCCCTGCCTCGTCACATACACCATTATTAGGCGACATGTCCTTCGAGATAAATAAGCAATTATATGGCACGGACATTGATAGTAGCTGTTATCAGAGTCGTCGAACTCGCACCAAGGCGACGACGAGTTCATTATGTAAAGGTCTTTGTTCACTTGTGTCATTAATTACTAAACACTTATTATATAATGATTATATACGTCCACCAAAATATTAATTTTTGGAGCTTACTCAATTCAAAATCTGTGACCATTTTCAAAAAACGTTTAAAGCAATATAACATTTCCTCCTGCTGTTTATAAAATTGTATTATGTTGTTATCTAATAATAATTAGTAATTGTAATATTATATATTAGTGTGTATCGTTCTATTTAATATATATTTGTATGTATATATTTATATTATATGTATATATATATGCATAGCTATTATACTTGTTCTTGTCGATGCACCTATCTAACCTAACATAAAATGTTATGTTAGAATTTCTTCTTTCTCCAAAGGTTGTCTGTTAGAGATTGCTTTTAGATAAGACCGCCTTTGCACGCCGTATGTTTCTGTAGTTAAGTTTCTTTCTTTATATGATTTGTGTAATGTAATATGTGTGCAATAAAGAATTTCTACCTATCTAGCTATCTTACTCCTTAAGAATAAATTTTCATACAAGTCTTAATACGTTACCTGAAAAGCTGGGTCATAAAGAGATATACTCGTATCAGTATTATTCATAGTGATTATCAATAGCAACGCTGCAGTACCAAAGGGTTCTAAAATAGAAAGAATTAAATCTGAACAGATTAAGTCTAAGTCACATTAGATGACGATTCTTATATCTGAATATAGATTTTATGTAAGGATTGTAAAGTTTTAATAACAAGTAAATTTAATACACGATTTATTTATAGTATGTCATTTTTATCATACTATAAATAAATTGTGTAAAGATATATTTATCTTATATCAAATTATCGATAGTGGCAACATTATTCTTGTTATCGGTTCGAAGTAAAAACCCACGTATAAGGGTTTTTACACTAAGTGTAAAATATTAATTAATTATTGCACCTAACCTTATTATCTTGTAAAACTCAAAACACATCTTAGTCTTACTGAATCATACAGTGATTCATTTACTGTTAAAACTAACACATATATAAGAAAGATTGAACCTGACTTTTTTTTAAGCTTTTATTTCACTTGATTTGTATGTATGTTTATATGTGAAGGTGGAATCTTACAAGTTAAATTTGAAATAACTTCCCGGTGAGCTGAAATTTTATATACTGGTCCCGTCTCAATGGCAATGCATGTTTATGATAAGCATCACCTGATGCTGCTGCCAGGATTGGCTCCAGACGAGAGAATTACTCAATGCTTACCGGTGGGAACATGAAATATTGTTAAAAGATTTTTGATGTTTATTGGGCTAGCCCTTGATTGTAAGCATGCCTGATGGTAAGCGATGATACTGTCTAAGGTGGAACGAATAAAGGATTGAACAATGATAATAGACTACATAGATACCGTAAGGGTTTAATAGCCTTTTACAATGGCAATTTTGGGAAAAATAGTGATCTCTCCTAGGAGAGATAGATTGGAGATTAGATGCATCTCGTTTTATTGGAGATAACTTCACAATGTTTTACTCTGAATCTGTCAGTTCCAAATAGGAGTCAAAGTTTCATCTCCAAGAATCATCAACATGAAACTGATACTTTAGAAAATTTATTAAATATGAATATAGGTCCATTTTGTATTTATCAAAATTACTATTGCCGTGTGATATGTAGTGTTACATTACAATGCACTAGAAAGGCTAGTTTACAATAAAGTTAATCCAAATGACGCGGATTAGGCAACTATGTGATGCGGATCGTTACTAATTAATTCATAATTAAAAATTCTGGTGCGCCCGCGCAGACGGCTTCAACCAATTACCCGACCGAAACGTTACAAACAAAATCAAATTTTAAGTATATATATATTAAGCTCAAATTTTATTGTTACCAGTGTGGAGAGTTTGTATGAAGGGCAAGCGACAGTTGTTTTATTTTGAACTATATTTAGTACTTGGACTGAATTGTTACTGTGCCAGCTCTGTATGGAGCGATGTGTGGCGATCATACGTGATGAGTGCATTGCTTAGATATGTAGAAAATATCTATGGTCCTAACAGTTGCTACTGGAATAACAGATGCACAGATAAAAATAGAATCTGTACATTATTAAATTACAAACAGAAATTGTCTCTTAAGATTGAACTCTCCATAGACTTATTATAGAGCATAAAGAGAAAAGAAATGAGACCATATCGATCTGTCTCTTTTTATTGTGATTAGACAAAAGTAGTATACAATTTTGATCTTCATTCTTATTATTTATTAATACCCTCACATTAGGCCCGCCTTAAGCTCCCATAGTCTAGTAAAATAGCTCTTTGACATTCTCTCATAGGGAATTGCGGGAAAAATATTTTGACATTTTTAAAGCAGAAATATTTTTCTACATTACAAAGAATCCTTATATGTTTATACTAGCCGATGTACTATCTTAAAATAGGTACATAAAAATACATGACGCTGCAAACATAATTAAATTGTTTACCGCGTGCAAAAAATTCACGACATGCGTATATAATTAATAAAATAAGGTCATCATACTTTTCATGAACTGTTTTATTTCGAATTATTATATAAACTAAATATTAGTCAATATAGTAGCTTAAATGATAAAGTATACGTTCTGAAAATCTAAAATGATTGACTTAGAAGAAAGGCAACTGCATAGAGTTATTATATTTAGAGCTTTTGGCAAAACTGTTAAATCGTTTAGTTACGAACGACTAAACTAAATGCCGTGTGGTACCTGGCTGCATAGAATAGACCACCCTCATTTCTTACCGAGGTTTAGTAAAGGCAACTAAGGTAAGTTGACGTCAGCCAGACGGCCGGTCGTAAAATACGTAGCCAAATCATGTGACAACATGTATGTAACATGTTGTGCCGACCCCACTTAGAGTAGGATAGAATGGAAGGGAAGATGAAACTCGTATCATCTTTGTCTAATGACACTTAAAAAAGAAAGACAGATAGATCACCCTCATTTGTTGTTTTTTATTGTAATATGGGACATTTTAGACTGACTTCCTACTATTCTAATAATAACTTATGAAATACTGACATAATGAATTTGTAATTAATGTCTTTGTTCCAACCAAAGATTACATTGTATATAAGGAAAATTGCAATTAAGAAAGTATTACTAGGTTAATCATTAATTTTTGTTTTTAAATATTCTTTTTTCAAGTAAACTTATAAACAAGTGCTTTTGAATCGTCAAAATCTACTGCTGGTTCGGAAAGCTGTTCCTACCGAGAAGAGCCAGCAAGAAACTCGGCGGTTGCTCTTTTTAAAATAAATGAATAAAATATTGTAGTCATTACAGTCTTGTACAGGGTAGAGTAGCTATATCAACACATTCTTATCATCTAAGTAATCCTCAACAGTAGTAGGCTTTCTGTATCAGCCTCTTTTTAACAGTGTTTTTAAACTGTAATGGCACGGCTAAAATTGATTGCGGAATTGTATTATAGAATGTTATACCCAAACCCACAAACGATTTACGTACTTTTGATACAGGAGCAGGAGCCTCAAGCTTATGTCGGTTCCTACATTGTCTATTATATACATCACCTATCGTTTAATTTATTGATGTTAAAATACAATTTGACTGTTTTATTGCCACTTAAAACCGAAGAGTACTAGTAAAGGGTCGAAATGGAGGGAAAGAACTTTTTTCAATATGGTCACGGAGTATTTGGGACATAACAGTAATTACTCGCTGCTTCATAGCAAACAGCTAATCTATTGACTACAGTATTGTTAAATGACTCAGAAATTCAATAATAAATCAAAACAATTCTTACGCTTAATTACTTTACTAAAATGAATTCGCTCCTATTTTTTAATGTCAACTAAGTTGAGACTATACAATGTAGGGACTAATGATAATATTTAAACTTCCTTATACATCTAACTAAATATAATAATTATTATCTTATTGTACAGATGTTGAAATAGCTATTATTAATGGCTAATGTATTAATAACACATAATAATATATACATAAAAATGGATTTCTATTTCCCTTGGTAAGAACATCACGCGTTAACGGATGGAATAATTTCGCTAATTCTGTTTTCAATATTGTCAGGAGGTTCTTATAAAAAAATAATTTGTAAGTGTAGCGGAATATCAAGAACGAAAATATAACTAGAATTTTGTTTACAGTTTACATATCGAGCTTACTCTTAACACCTATTAACTACCTACTCGACGCGAGTAGTACCGCGGAAAGCAACTGGTAATAAAATAAAATTCATTGTTGTATTAATTATTTTGATTACTGATACCGCTTTTTCCATAAAGCAACTGTTCTGTTCCATAAAAGCTGTGTATAAATCCATATTCGCGCTGAGATCCGTCCCGCATCATGTCAATAGGCGACGTTTCTACCTGAGGGTCCCGTTGCGTGCAAGGTGCACGCACCCCACTCGCACACAATCACATACACCCACACGCGTCCAACCCAGGGTTGTCACTTGTGTGACAAGATTTTACTATTTTTTTTCATTTTATTCTTTTGGAGAAGTTTTTCTGTAATCACACAACACACGCACACAATCGTGTACCACTCACGTCCAAAACAGGGTTGTCACTTGTCTAATAAGATTATTACTATTTATTAACATTATATATTTTTAAAGAAGGTTTCTCTTGAATCTTCTGGAAGTTATATAACGCAACGCATTCTAAGGTTTACATTAGAAGAAAAATCTTATATTTGCTTTCTCATGTACAGCTTATTTTCTAAGCTCAAAGCATCTTTTTGAGTCGATTGTCTGATAACCCCCCTCAGTTATTATTAGTCTCGGTATTAGCTTTTACAATATAATTCCGCAATCCATACTAGACCAGTCTACAGAAAGTTTTAAATCAAATGTAAGAGATGTACTTATAGCATACTATAAAGTTGAAGATTATTTGGATGATAAAAATGCCTGGATTTGCAAATCCTTTCAGCTTCATACAAGAGTGCGGTTTAATAATGAAAAATTGAAGATGTTTAAAAGATTGACCGCCGAGTTTCTTGCTGGTTCTTCACAGTAACAGCAACATTCCGAACCAATTGTAGCTTGAATAATCATATGAACCTTGACGTTTAAAAAGTGCTCGAAAGAGCTTGCTTGAATAAATAATATTTTGATTTGATTTGATTTGAGTTGAATACGTGACTAATAAAATTGCACTTTTATAGAAACTGCACGATAATACGTATCTGAAGCTATGAGATGTAAATTTAAGGAATTAACCGATATCTCTATATTGCAGTTATTACAAAATATAAATGCAATAGATAAAAGATATTAAGACTGTACTACTTTTTAATCCACTGGATCCTTGCCAATTAAACATATGTTGCAGGGCAATAGCTCTTTTATTAATTGCGTTTTGATCATTTTGTTTTTCTTAATCTATTTGAAAGAAGGAGACGATATAACAATATCCTTTGATATATCAAAACTAGTGATGAATGCCAAAATTTCACTTGTATCAAAATATTTTCGGATAGTTTATTGATACTTTTTTGACACTATATATGGTTTATGAATAATAAGTAATATTTTATTGCATTTGAATTTTAGATATAAAGCAGTCCATTCAGCTTAATTTAAGTATTTATTGTGGTAATGACTGCAAACTACTTAACTATAATATATAAATTACTCCTATGCTTAAGTCAAAGTAAAATTAAAGAAAAAAATATTTGGTAATTTATTTGTAAATGTAATGAATATGGTTAAATGATTATAATTTTCAATAAATTGGCAACCCAGACATGCAACACGCATTTACAGGTCCTTCGTTCCCCACATCGACGCATCAAAGTGCAACGAATTCGTCAGATTTCGATCATAACTTTTCAACATTTAACCGAAAATTATTTGTAGGCAAGTTCTAAAATTAGACAATTTTGATATTGAAAGTAATTTATCCGAAATTAATAAATATTTATAATATACAACAGTATATAATTAATAATTATTATATTTTCAATTGGATCGCTTCATGCCAAAAAGATTTGTAAAAATGAACCATTACATATTAACCGTTAACGTATTTTCCTTAATGACAAAATTATACGCTACATTAAAGTATATTGGATTTGAAAATCCTTTCAGCTCCTAACAAGGCTGCAATCAAATAATGTAAATTTAAATGTTTAAAAAATTGACCGCCGAGTTTCTTGCTGGTTCTTCTCGGTAAGAGCAACATTCCGAGCCAGTGTAGCTTATTAAATCTAATTATTGACTCTTGACGATTCAAAAGTGCTTGTAAAAAGCCTACTTGAATAAAGATTATTTTGATTTGATTTGATTTGATTAGAAAACTATATATAAACATCCACAACATAGAACGCAACTATAGTTACATTTTGTACTTACGTATGAGTGGGCTTAATTGCCACAGTTACGGTAATAATCGTTAATTTTGGCAGTACTTCAAAGGAACGAATGCCAACTCATAACCTTCAGGTGGAAAGATAACATTTGCGTTTGATAACGCGATAGCGTAACGTGAAACGTTACTGATTTAACAATGTTCCCACATCATGTTATTCTTCGTTACCTAGTATTAGAAAATACGAAACAATTTTAAATTTTCAATTTTTTTTCGAACTGACTGTATGCTGTTAGCCCTAATGGCTTTTACAGCGTCACGGGCGGGACGGGCGAGCGCAGAAGCATCGTCGAGGTTGCGAAATGCAGAGAGTAAAGCGCAAAGCTCTACTTAAGTCGGGAAAATTTTTCAATTACATTGAAGTACTGTTACTGAATTATATATTCATATTTCCCAAATATTATGCAATAATGAAAATAAAATAGTTTTTTTCAAGTTTTTATACATTTCGGTTTTTAAATCGTTTATAGAATTAGGCGGTACTTTTCGGAGATTTGAGATGCGGTTTTTGTTTATTCGATAAATTTAACTGAGCTATTTTCATATTACTGAGCTACTTTCATGTAAGTCATACGGGTTGTTTACTAAAATGATTAAACTTCGCCCTCGAGAAAAATTATAAATCTCTCTTAGTCTTCCCGGATCGAACTGATTTTTTGTGATGGTGTTTTTTATGATGGTGATGAACCAAGTTGCGGATAAAAGCTACTTATCAATATGCGTCTCTCTCCGTAAACATAATTCACGCGACAAAGCTATCAGTGTTGTAACTGTCGTTAATTATTTTAATATTTAATACAGTATGACGCATATTAGAGCTCTCAGAGTTTAATTCAATTTTATTACATCACAATTTCAATGTTTTTTATTTACAACAAAAATGTACAAGTTATATGTATCTTAAATTACTATACAAACGCTAGTACTATACAAATCATGCCCACGTGGAATGGTCCGAAAGAATACTGGCAGCGTTTCCGCGTTGAATCGCTAAGCTGATTCGCTTTGTGCGAAAAAAGGAGCCAGCCCTCTTGTCACCCGAAGAGGCCATCAACCGAGGTGTTAAAACGGATATTTTTTTGCACTTTGACTCCACGATCCTAGGGTCTCAACTGCAAACGGCACAATTTTAAATTATTTGAAAAGTCTATCTTCATAGTTGCTAAGACATCGTCGTCACGAAATATAAACACTAAACGATTCCTCCACGCGTCGTTCTCCTCAGTGCTGAGGGTCGTGACCTTTTACACGGATCACTTTGTCGTGGATAATCGATTACCAGGTCTTGCGATCTCCTGAGACTTGTAAGGTTTCGTGGACTGGGAAGGAAAGTGACTTCGTTATTTGGTCGGACCATCGCGTTGGACTGCGGCCTCTTCCTCTTTTTCTATCCACCGAACCAGTGATCATAAGCTTCTCAAAGCTGTTTCCAGTCTTTCTAGCGATATGTCCGAAGAACTTCAAGACTCTATGGAGACATGTAGTTGAGAGCATGGTTGGTGGTCACTCCTATGTATTTTAGTATTGATGCATTAACGATTAAAGCGTATAAAAGATAACCGTAAGATAGAAGAGTCTAGAAAACGTAGATTCGATTCACGTGGCATCGTGAAATGCTTGCTTCAATTTTAATATAATAATTATTACATCAGTAAATATCTCATCGAGCCACGTGCGCTTCGCGAGGTCTAAATGTAATACGATTCTAGTTCTATATTATCTATCATACCTATGCTCTGTGGAACTGTTTATATAAACTCGTTGAAGATATTTTTGGACTTAAATACAATCGACTGCACTGAGAACATTAAAAGAATTTGCGTCATTGACTCTACTTTGTTCGGCTACGCTCATTAAAATGACCAAAGGTATATATACTACAGCTTTAAGTCACTTGAATCTAAACATTTAAATCCAGTATCGTTGTTTTATATTTTCGAAGATCACCTTCGACGTCCCTGATCAATCAGTTAGAGTATGAAAAATTGTTGTGTCACAATGAATGTATACTTCTCTTATATGACTTTATTGTGATAACATTTAAATAATTTCATTTTTACATTGTATAGACTAATAATAGATGCATAACCAAAACTTGTATAGTACCCGGCATTAAATAATGCACATCGATGTTTAGAACGAAACAGCCGGCCAGTTCGGTTTCGTAGAGCGCTGTCACTGTCACTCAGTTAGTATGTGACGTTTCGCACGGGTTCTTCAGTCTGTGCGACAGAGACAATTTATTGGCGGGTACTATACGTTTTATTTTAGTCTATTAAACAATATTTCGTAGAATTATAAAAAATCGAATATCAATCAAAATCAATCGTTAACTAGGGTAGAGTATGATAAAATCAAAACTATCCCTAGCCATTGGGTCATCGCTAACATGTTTCCAGACGTCAAATGTCAACCGATTTATAAAAGCTGCAAAAACATTGTAAAGGGACCTTGTTTGTGTATTAGGGAAAATGATTAGTGTTTCTAGCACGGATAACATAAAAAGTACAGAAAACTATTTACATATGAGAATTTATAAGGTTTAATGATTTTAAATAGTGAATAAATATTGACAAGAGTTGATAAGTACTAACTCAAGAACCAGATTAACGTAAACAAACCAACGTAACGTAGGTAAAGAAACGCAACGCCATATGTATTAAACCAGACTTCTGTATCCGATAAAGAAGTCGCAGGTATAACTGGTCAGTATTATTTCGGTTGCAAGTATATTTGGAATCGCTATGCTCCTACCTCAACCGGTCTGTGAAAATGCTACGTAAAAGCTCATGACTTATCGAATATCGACAATATTGAAGTATTGAACATGAGTTAGTAATTAGTCAGACCTGTATATACATAAAGTGAATATTACAATAAAAGTGCTCTCTTATCAGAGTCAAAATAAGCTTAGAACGAAGTCGCCTAAATGCTACTTTCAAAATAATATTGAAACATTAATCGGTTAAGACAGGTTTGTTGTTGCCCAGTTCGTTCCTAACCGGCATAGTGCATGCCCCAGGAGCGAGAAATGATTCCATTTCTGGACTGAACCGACATTGTAAACCTACTAGTATTACGGAACCATACAGTTTGCAATTGGGAACGCTAAAGGACTATTTTACAATTTATTTTATGAATCTCATTTTATTCAGTGAGTCTGGCAAAATAGAGAATCTACAAACGTAATTAACACATTAGGGGGCGGAAGATAGATCAAAGAAGGTGCTAATATTTCCCGAGTAACTAGTTTTTTTCAGTTTAAGGGCACTCTTGAATACCTAATCAAATTATCGCCACGAGGATAACGTTAAGTGATGTTAATACTAATCGACTGTACAGACTTTTGTGATCTAGTAAAAAAGTCCCCGAAAAGAAAAAACATATTATATGTATATATATATATATATATATATATATATATATATATATTGATTTAAAACATAGCAAGAAATTTACGTTTTCTTTGAAGAACAAGACATATCTGTAAAAGAAAAATGATTATTTTTAGGAATTTTTTCAAAATTTCTCATATTAAACCATTTGTCTCTAATAACATTTATGTTTAGTAATGATGATAATAATAAATATATGGGACATTTACACGCACTGCGTGCCAACGGGTGAGTCAAGTAAGTATTTATACAAAAGTAATAATAACATTTGCTATAATCCGCGATAAAATAGCAAAATAATTTTATTTTAAATTTAAACTATGGTGAGTAGTATTCATTGTTAATATAGATACCGGCTATACTCACGTCTAAACGTCTCGTAGTTCCCACCGCGATAACGTCGTGTAAAGAGCTCGTGAATAAGTGCCCCGGACGGGTTCGAAACTAGGCGGGCTAATCCGATAAAATATTAGTATATTATGGACCTCCGCAAAGTAACGCCTAATTCTATAAATTAAGTATTTATATTAAATTTCATGACAAACTTATAAATCTTCATTTGTATTGTTCATAATCTTTGAAGAGAAATTCTCTTTAACCCTGTATATTCATGACTCGTGTACTTTGTATTGTAATATCGTTAAATGACGAGTATAACTATGATCTTTACTATTCAGATGACAGTGGAGACTCTATATGGCGATATTGCTGCCCTTCGTTAAGAACCACCAACACGCGCAGACTTAGAAGGGCCTTGAATACTTAACTATGTAGAAATCGCACCATGAATAAATAAGTGACGCATGTCAATGATCTTTGCTTACATATCAAAATTATCAAAAATATTTACTCGTTTACAATGCATTATACCACTCAAGTTGAAATTTATTTGTATTAAAGTAAATTAAAAATAAAGTAAAATTTGTATAATCCAATAGGTGTATAGCTAATAATTTGTATAATCTTTGTGCTTGTGGTGGACAAGCGAAAAAGGGGATGAATTGGATTCCAGTAGGAAAAACTTCGTTAGTAATTTATCTTTGTTAATCAATCAATACTGGTTGCTGCATGCTACCATTGATTCAACATTTAAGTAAGCCTTAAGGTGAGGTCAAGTTCCTTTGCAATTAGAGCATTAAATTAATCAATGCTGATAAAATTATTTTAGACTTATGAGTCTAAAATAATTTTATCAGCATAAATCAGCAGGCCACATTACAATTAGCACATGGCTAAATTTTTGTTTTCCTCAAACGAATCAGGATTCGTTTGAGGAAAACAAAAATTTGGATTGGATCCTGCCAGTTTTATATGGTGTGTTTTATAATATATGATTGTTACTTAAATTAAGTAAAATTACTTAAGAGATAATTTCTATAATGATAGAAGTACTGAGTCTTATAAATATTTTAAGTACTTTAGAATTTCTGTTAGCTTTTCTCAATAGGTGCAATTTTCCGCATGGGTCTTTTAAGCAACGATTCACAGGAGAACTGCGTTTTATACTATAAATTAATATCGCTGCTAATGTAAAATTTAGTAACTATTTGGCTATGAATGTACTGTTTTATGTAATTTCTATTGCTTTCCTTTTGCGGAAAGTTGTTTCAAATATATCTTGAAACCCTTAGGTAGTAACCGCATGTTCAAATCCATATATCGCCAATGAAACAAACCATATATTACCGACGCAATCATGCTGCTTCTTTAATCCCAGTTTTACACACAATCTGATGTAAATTCTAATCTACCTAATAGGTAACCTTCGTTGTTTGGCCTGCGCGCGAATGTTTATTGTGCCTATCGTCGTTACGCGATTTATGACTTTGTAACCACGTGTGAAATAATAGAAAACGAACAACGCTACGCATAAAGAAACAAAATAAAATACAGACATTGTTTTCTTCGTGTAAACAAAAACTTTGCAACGTCTCTTTATAACGTTAACGGAGAACTAAATTATTTGACTATTCAATTTATTAATTTAATTATACAATGTGTCACAAAAGTTTTTCACGCGTAAATCCCGACTCCGCGGGGATTCTAGGAGAAAACCTATATGTTGCTCTTCAACCAGCTAATCCAGCCATTCCGGAGATTGTAGAAAGAAGATAGACTCCACGACAAAATCGCAAAGCGATTTTGCGATTTTGCGAGTCTATCTCCTGATGATGCTTCGGTTGCGGGGCGAAACGATTGTTGAGTTTGTGATAGTGAACCTGTGTAGTGCTTGTGTATTGTGGTGGAAGTGGTGGAGGTTCGTGCATGTGTTTTTACGAATCCTGCACGTATCGGGTATGAAAATACTGATAGTCCACTATACATTAGACACTAAATATATTTTCTATTTACTGTATCGCGAATTATAGCAAAATAATTTTATTATTACTTTTGTATTATGGATCTCCGCAAAGTAACGCCTAATTCTATAAATTATGTGCTATAAACCTAAACCTTCCTAAACAATTGCGCTATCCTTTTGTAAAAATTCGTACAGTAGATTTTGTAAAGATCGATCACATAAAGACAGACAGATTTTGAGGTCTTTGTTTTAAAATAAGTGTAGATAACATTTATCTCAACAGTGGCTTTCATGAAACAATCCATTCGATGCAGTCATCCATTCCACTGTATTACGTATTTTCTACTTCAACTGATAGACGTCCATAGTGGGACATAGGTCTCTCCGAGATTATTTCGATCTTGATCCAAAAGCTCTTTTAGATTTTTTTTTGTGCTTAAATAATAATAACACTAATACTGCTTTTTTCTATGCGCGATCGCCAGTTCTACTCCTTAAGACTCTGACGCCTCCCCTTCAGTTATATAATATAACGTACTCGTATTAGAACGTAACGTAACGTAAATTTTCTTGATTTGAAAAAATGTATAAACCTTTTAGGAATATCTGACTCAAATACACACATATGTTTATGTGTGCTTTTAACTATAACGATACCATTAAATGATATCATGATGATAAAAGATAAGAGGCGGCTTCTTACGCGTCGTAACATAAATGTTCATGTAGAAATGATATGCGAGAATGGTTTATTTCTATTAAAATTATTACACAAACGCCCCTTTGTGTTGTCCTTTTGTTTTTTATTATGAGTTTTTTATAGTACGTATATAGATTAAGGGAGTTCAATGATGTTCACATGTTTGGGGTCTTTCACACTCTTAGATTCCCCATGTGCTTCAATTGTACTGTAGCGATGATATAATTTATTTCTTGTGTTTATAATTATTATATATAATTATTAGTTTCTAGTTAGAAGATACTTATGAGTGTTATGGGTTTATATCATAGAATTATTAATACTAGAGTAGGGAACCAGCCTAAAATTGTGATCGTCGAAAAAAATGTATGTATGTATAATAATATATATTCTATGTATAAAATGTGTATGGTTTATATATATCGTTACAGAAATTAAATTTTAGAATATAACTCGACTCCTTTAAATTCACGTAATCGTGATTAATAGATATAATTATGTTAAATATATATTGTTATAACGTTATCAATATATTGAGGTAGAGTTGAACTACGGTGTTTTATAATTTGACCTATAGCAAAAGACCGATGATATTAATATCATATTAATATAATATCTTGGAAAGAATTTGAGAACAATTACGACCGAATTCAAAAAATATATATATTGGTGTTCTAATCTTATTTTTTAAAGGTTTTTATTTGACCCTAATATTTCATCTCTGAATTAATCATGATGTTAATATTTCTCAAAAAAAAAGCTACTCTCATCATGCGTTCAAACTGGTGTCACTATTACTACACAACTAGCCTTCACTCCGGGATTCAACCCAGATGTGAGATTGACAGTGTACTAAATCAGCAAAAAACTGTATGCCGATTCCTATTATCTCTTGATATATTTCCTACGATAATATAAATTTTAGAGACTTGAGAGTTTTTTGGAATAACTCTCTTAATATTAAAGCCATTGTTGTTTAAGTAAACAAAATCATAAAACTTAAATTTATGTACATTATCGAAGAACCAACGATAATTTTAACAACATTGTGAAATAAATGGCAATACGTAAAGCATATCGGAAAAGCATGTATCCGTACGTAAAGACGACAAAATATATGCTATGGAGAAACTTTAAAAAAAAGGAAAGTTGTTATTAAATAGAAAAACTGTTTTTAAAAAGAATACACAGGGCCATTGATGTAAACAATCATATTTTTTTAAAAAGCTTTTTGCGTTGTGCACTCGTAATGAAAAAAAATCTCCATTCAATAATTCAAAAGCTTGTTCTTATAAATTATATCTGAAGGGATTTAGCATTCCAATGATCGTCAGGTATTGTAATATTTATAACATAATATTTGTTAAGAGTCTAACAACTTTATATTTGATAAAATTTTCCCAATTTTTTTATAAAATGTGGAGCAGCAAATTGTTTATCTTAATTTTATGTAAAATATATTTATCATCAATATATTCTAATATTTACTGTAAATTATAGTAATTATAATGTTTGTAAATATATCTTTACAAATACTATTTTTTTACATTGTATTATTTTTTGCTTTTTAGTAAAATGTTATCTATATTACATTTCACATTTATATCAAAATATTGTAATAATTTATTAGAATAGATAATAATAACCTATTCGCTGCTTATTTAAAAAGCTTTTAGTAAAATTTAGATATTATTATCATAAAAAATTTTAAAAGGCAATGTTCAAAATATTATTTATTTTTTTTAAATGTCCCATCATTTTTTGAGTCACTTTATGTACTTTAAATATGTTTATTAAATTATAATAATAATAATTATTATTATAATGTTATAACGTTCAAATCGTTTAAATCATATTAAAATTATAAAACAATATCCAATCAGTTATAACTTATAGTTGAATCGAAAAATCACGATTAGAAACGATAAGCCTGTATAACTGTTTATATCCGGCCATATAAGTGCAGACCTAATGACACTTATACCAAATAGAATGTGGTTTCTGGTTTCTGCTGTAGTCCGACTAGATTTAGGATATGTAGAAACGAATTCGCGACTCGTTCATGAGTGTGATCTGATTTTTCTCTTTCAGATACACGTTATGGTGCGGTTCGCTTCTTACGAGTGCCGTTTCAACTCGACTCAGGTAGTTCGGGATAAAAACATCACTTGAGATGGAACGAACGCGGCCGGTCTCACCTAGATAACGCTCGGCCCACTGAAACACCGTGCAAAGTGATTTATACCCCGGTTAAACACACCGGTGAATCAGTCTTTCTCGCGTCTAAAGCCCTAATCGCCCATTCATATCACGCGTACCGATAAAAATATAAATAGTCCCTAGCCAATGAATGAACTCTATATCATGTAAATTCGTTGCTCAGAAATCGCGACAGTGCGTAGGCGTCGTATTCGAATGAAAATAAACATGGTTCAAACTTTCTTTCTCGATAGCTTACCTCTCGATTTTGATTATATTATCCAGATTAGCAATTATGGCACAGCACTGTTACAGAAATGTTTTTTGTCACACTATCCGTTAGCATGTCACTTAGGACGCGGTAAGGCACGCAGCGCAGGCGAAGAGCACAAACCTACCAGCCGGCTGGAGCGATACTGTTCCAACTTCCAAGTTCCAACACAACGTAGGTGCGCTCGCGTCGCACACAACCGCGTTCATTCAAACAGCCGTATGGTGGGGAGGACTTATGAATGGACGTAGTGGAATCATGTATAGATACCACTGATAACGACACTCAGCAAGCATTATTCAATATGATACGGCCTAGATCGTTTTGCGAACTGAAAGAACAAAACTTTTACAGCTTTTACGTTTGACCTCTTAATATTAGAATAGATAATATGTCTTCATTCTTATCAGAGAGTAATATGAATTTATCAGAGATACCGAAGTTTTAACTGGGATTAAAACTTTGGTGTCACAATCATCCTAAGAATTTTCATGTAAAATATTGTTTTTTTCTCTTTTCATCACTGAAAACCGTAATAAGTAATAACCGTTTATTTAAGATACGAATCAATCATAAGAACTATAAGCTTCTATAGAAATCTACCATTGAAACATGTGTAATCTTATTTTGTTATACCCAGCTAACAGAGTTAAACTTATACAAACTAAAAAACAATAACAAAAAGATTTAATTTTGATATTATAATGGCAAATAAGGGTCGGAAAGTGACATCTACTATTTTTTATAGAATAAGGTGTTACTTCGCAGAGACACACTGAGCTATATCGGTGACTTTGGGTCTTCTACGGACCTCATTTCTGGTTTGGACCATGTAGAGATACTTCGGAGATAAGTTATCCGTCAGAGAACCAAAGTAATCGATGTAGCCCAAAGGTTTAGCAAGCTTAAATGGCAGTGGGCTGGTCACATCTATTACGCCGACAACCGCTGAGGAAGACGTGCGCTGGAAAGAAGACCATGCCTAGTTGGAGTGACGATATCCACAAAGTCGCTAGCATGGGTTGGAAATAAAGAGCTGAAGACAAGACATGCTATCGGAGAGACCAGGTTGTTGATGATGAGAGATACTTCGAGCGTAGCTCGCTCCATCACCCGCTAAATGGTTCTGAGCTTTCTTATAAATTCGATAGTCAGCGACCACGTTTCGGATCCGTATGTCATTACTGGCAACACGCACTAATCGAACATATTATATAGGTATGTACATTTGAGTAATATTAGGTCCTTACATATGAAATTGGCTTTTTTTTTTTAATGAAATATATTTAATTAATCAAAGTATGTACCATTGCTATGTATGCACTTTTGCCATCTCATAGGTAGTTCATTGATTCCCTTACTAAAAAAACCATTCGGGCGGGAATCAATAAAATCTTTGAAGGCGGTTTGGACTGCCCGAGTGGAGTTGATTTTTTTTCCTTGCAAGTAGTTATCCAAATTGCGAAAAAAATGGTAATCTGTTGGAGCAAGGTCCGGAGAGTACGGTGGATGTCTAAGACATTCTAATTGAAGCTAGTCTGATTTGGTAGCCGTCTGTTGTGCAGTTTGTGGTCTAGCGTTATCCTGAAGCAGCAGTGGCCTAGAGCGATTGACCAGCCTCGGTTGTTTAGCAGCTAGCTTTCCATCATGGTTTGCAGTTGCTGACAATAGATATCTGCCGTAATCGTCTGGCCAGATTTAAGAAAGCTGTAGTGAACGACACCGGCACTAGTCCACCAAACACATACAAGCAACTTTGTTTAGTCAATTTTCGCTTAGGGCAGGATTTGGCTGGTTCGCCAGGGCTCAGCCATTGCGATGAGCGCTTCCGATTATCGTAGAGGATCCACTTTTCATCACAGGTAATGATTCGATTTAAAATTCCTTCATTATTGTGCCGGTTGAGTAACGTAACGCAGCAGTCGACGCGAGTTTGTCGGTTTGCTTCACCCAATTCATGAGGTACCCACCTTTCAAGCTTTTTCACCTTCCCAATTTGCTTCAAGTGGATTAGAATAGTTTTATCACTAACACCGGAGCCTGCAGCTAACTCGGACGTGGTTTGCGATGGATCCGCTTCCACAATAGCCTTCAATTCTTCATTATCAACTTTGGTCTCCGGCCGTCCACGAGGCTTGTTCTGCAGGTCGAAATTTCCAGAACGAAAGCGTTGGAACCAAAAACGCACTGTGTTTTCTTTTGCGACACCGTCACCATACACAACATTAATGCTTCGAGCCGTTTCTGCAGCACTGGTGCCACGGTGGAACTCATACTCGTAAATAACGCGATATTTCATGTTTTCCATTTTGTAAACAGAACACAAAGAAAAAAACAAAAGAAGAATAAACAAATGAATTAAGGGGTTTGAAACACAAATGCATGAGTAAATAGCTGTATGAATTTGAATTTGGAATTCCTAACCATAAAGGTAATATTTGAGATCAAAGTGGCCAGTACGACAAAACGCCAATTTCATATGTAAGGACCTAATATAAAGTGCTGTTAATAAGGTAAATTTAAGTCATAATAGACAAGCAATGCACCGCGGTTTCACCCGCGTCCATACCGATCTCGTGGTAGTGGAAAGTCTATGAAGTCGGACTATAGATTTATTTTATAGATTATTTCATTATAAAAAAATGGGTAGTGTTCTTGGAATAAGAGCTAACTCACCAAATGCAGGCCCTGCTATAACGGTCGCTACAATGAATTTGTTATGGCATTATTTGCTTTCGATTTACATTCTTAAATTCGTTATATCTTTTAATCGGGATGTCGGATTTTAATAATTTAAAAAGTATTTTACAGGTATTGAAACAGTTTTTAATAAAATAACTTTTAATGGGATAAGGATTAATACAGAGATGTGAATAAAATGATTTGATTATTGTCAGCACTTTTAGCAACTTTTACAATGTAAAAAAGTAGTTATATTGGCATAACTATAATAGTTAGACATATGGTATCACGGACTTTTTTGTGGATATTGATACGTTCTATAATACTGTAGAACATTTTTTTCGTTCTATCATCAATAGTTTCCACAGCGCACGCGATGAAAGATTTTTACGACTTAATTTTTCACACCTTATTACAATTTTGTTACGGATACCTATTTTTTTTGAAAATGTAATATAGCCTATGTTGCTCAGTAAAGAAGCAGCTTTCCAGTTGTAAAAGAATTTTTGAAATCAGTGCAGTAGTTTGTGCGTGAAAACGTTACAAACATACAAACATACAAATCTTTCCTCTTTATAATATTAGTATAAATGAGATTTTTATCGCTTACTTGTCGAAATTTGACCGTAGATGCAATTACGCAATTAAGTGAACTACTTATTCGGCAAAAGTGTGTAGCAAAGAATGGTCACGTTCAAAGATTATATGGAGCAATGAGCATCAATGAGTAAACAAAAAGTTGATTGCACAAGGGACAAATATTTTGCTATACTTAGCTAACAATATTTAAAGTTATAGGATTATACACTGATCGCTTTACCTACACTAAGCATTAGCCAAAACTCATTTCAAATATATTTTGTTATACTTATACTGCTTCCCGCGACTTTGTATGCATCAACTTTATTGTTAAAATCCCCTTAACTATGTTTACTTAGATTTGTCCTATTCTTGAAGGAAAAATTGTTGTATTTATGTCCTATACATTAGCCCGTTGTATTAGCTACAATTGTACTATAATTAATCTATATTGCTTCAGCGCATTAACTTTGAAAGCGTAACCGACAAACAAACATTTATTACATATCTATACATATTATACATTTATAAAATAAGTTTGAATACAGGTATTAAGGATAACGTGCCTGTATGATTAAAATGAGATTAACAACGTTGAAAATATTGTTTTTTTTTTCGATTTTTATTAAATATATCCAGATTACTCATTCATACCGGTTCTGCGGTGGTGTTTCGTTCTAATTCTTCGTTCTAATTTTGGAATTCCGTAGCCGTGTGGTATCCGGCTGAGTAGAATAGATCACCCTCATTTCTTACCGAAGTGTCGTAAAAGGCGACTAAGGTAAGTTGACACACCGTATGTTATCCGGTTCAGTAGAATAGACCACCCACATTTCTTACCGAGGTGTCGTAAAAGGCGACTAAGGTAAATAATTTATAGAATTAGGCGTTACTTTGCGGAGATCCATAATACAAAAGTAATAATAAAATTATTTTGCTATAATCCGCGATACAGTAAATAGAAAATATATATAGTGTTTAATGTATAGTGGATTATCAGTATTTTCATACCCGATACGTGCAGGATTCGTAAAAGCACATTGAGTTGAGTTTGTGATAGTGAAACTGTGTAGTGCTTGTGTATTTTGGTGGAAGTGGTGGAGGTTTGTGCATGTGCTTTTACGAATCCTGCACGTATCGGGTATGAAAATACTGATAATCCACTATACATTAAACACTATATATATTTTCTATTTACTGTATCGCGGATTATAGCAAAATAATTTTATTATTACTTTCGACTAAGGTAAGTTGACACACCGTGTGGTATCCGGTTGAGTAGAATAGACCACCCTCATTTATTACCGAGGTGTCGTAAAAGGCGACTAAGGCAAGTTGACACATCGTGTGGTATCTGGTTGAGTAGAATAGACCACCCTCATTTCTTACCGAGATGTCGTAAAAGGCGACTAAGGTAAGTTGACACACCGTGTGGTGTCCGGTTGAGTAGAATAGACCTCCCTCTTTCTTACCGAGGGGGGAATATTTGAACTTACTAGGTCGAATTTCTGCATACTAATTGAAATCAAGGCAAGTAACAAAAGGTTTTAATTTTTTTATGTTCCTTCTGTTAACCGTTGAGGAATTCCTTCGTCTTAAGCCAATCCTGACAGCAGCATCGGGTTATGCTTATCATAAACATGCATTGTCATCGGTACTGGACTAGTATGTAAAATTTAAGTTCAATCGGACACCAGGAAGTGGATCAAATTTAACTTGCAAGATTCTACCTCCACACAAAAAAACACATACAAATCAAGTTAAATAAAAGTTTAAAAAAAAACAACAAATTGTCGATTATAAATTTAATAAATATTTCTTAAATTATACTTTTGAAACAAAGCAAAATTTTCTCGAGAATAATATAAATAAAGGATATCTATTAATAAAATGTAACGTGTTAACAATAAATTATGACAGTCCCTTGAGAAAGCTTGATAACTTATGACTCTTGTAGTCGGATCGCAGCTGGATGAAATTGTGTAGTATAGAGTGATCCAGTCCCGCCTGTAGATTAAAAATGTATTTCAGCACAATAAATTCCTTATTCTAGTTAAACTAAACGTAAATTATGGTTCGCCAGAACTTGAAGAGTGAGTTATTATACCTAAATAAATATGAAAACAACTAAATTAATTTAAACTTCAGACAATAAGAAGTGCTCAAGAGAATTATCTTGTTTAAAAATTCCCGTGTCACAATGCTAGTTACCGTACGGCTTGAACGATTTTTATGAAATTTTATATGCATTCAGCAGGTCTGAAAATCGGCTGCTATATATTTTTCTTAACCCTAACTGATAAGGGTTGTTCACGCCTATTATTTTTATTTTTTTGGACAATTTTTTTTTATAATTCTGTATCTAGTATGCATAATGTTATCTAGTATAAACTGGAAATAATTTATATGGATAAACAACGTTTGCCGGGTCAGCTACTATCAATAAAATAAAAAAAATGAAAATATTCTATTGTTCAATTATTGTGACAAACAAGTTTTCTGCTATACAGGAACATGAAAAAACACATTATTGGACAAAAGTAATAATAAAATTATTTTGCTATAATCCGCGATACAGTAAATAGAAAATATATATAGTGTTTAATGTATGACTATCAGTATTTTCATACCCGATACGTGCAAACGCATACTCCACATACACGCACAAACGCAAAGCCTTTGCGATTTTGTCGTGGAGTCTATCTCCTGATGATGCTTCGGTTGCGGGGCGAAACGATTGTTGAGTTTGTGATAGTGAACCTGTGTAGTGCTTGTGTATTGTGGTGGAAGTGGTGGAGGTTTGTGCATGTGTTTTTACGAATCCTGCACGTATCGGGTATGAAAATACTGATAGTCCACTATACATTAAACACTATATATATTTTTTATTTACTGTATCGCGGATTATAGCAAAATAATTGTATTATTACTTTTGTATTATGGATCTCCGCAAAGTAACGCCTAATTCTATAAATTATCACATTATTGGAGATAAATTTTAGCGTTTAAGCTAAAGTTGGAGCGAGCAATGTCGAAGGGATCACTAGTAAAAATGTACATACTAATGTCTCTCCCTCGCAGACTTGATGCAGATTTTCCGGCTTGACAAGCAGCAGGTTGCAGAGTGCGTGCAGAGTGTCGAAAAGGGCGTGCGCAGGCGCAGGGGCCGCGCGGGGCCCGCGACCGCATACCGCGGAACGGTACTCCTTGACGTCGCATATTGCTATCATTGCCCCTGATTAGCAACCCGATGAAAAATTATTATATACGATTGTATATAAAAAGCTGTGATAGCCCAGCGGTGAGACCGTGCGACTCTTTCGAGGGGAACACGAGTTCAAACCCGGGCAGGCACCAATGAGTTTTTCTATTAAAACCCACGTGTCTAATTGATAATTGCAATTTATCACACGCTTTTCGGTGAAGGAAAACATCGTGAGGAAACCTGCATATTTCTAGAGAATTCTGGAGATATGTGTAACCTACCAATCCGCATTGGAGCAGCGTGGTAGGTCTTAGCTCCAACCCTTCTCTCCAGAAACGGAGAGAGTAGGCCTATGCCCAGCAGTAGGATTGTAACAGGCTGCTACTTCATATACGATTGTATATAATAGTATAAAAGTATGTACAGGGTCTATACAAGTGGGTAGAAGTTGTATATAATTGGATAAAATGTATATACAATTGTATAAAATTATTTGCAGTTATATACAATTGTATAGTATTTAATCATATACAACTGTATACAATTATACATGATTATATAGAAATTACATGAAATACTTTCAGATTTCTTTATAATTGTATATTATCATATACATTTATAAATCTTCTTCTTTCTCCTACCCTTATCCCACTCTAAGTGGGGTCGGTACAACATGTTTTCCTCTTCCATTCTCTTCTATCATTCGTCAACTCTGGCGCTACTCCTTTTATATGCATGTCATACTTCACACATTCCAACCATCTTTTTTTAGGCCTCCCTCTAGTCACATATCCATCCACATTCATATCCAACTCACTATCATCTTTTATCCCAGTAACCATGTTGTATTTGGATTTGGCAAGTATTTTATGACCGGCCGCCTGCCTGACGTCAACCCTCCTCGGGAATTATTGAGGCCCAATTCATATACATTTATAAATATTATATAAAAACTGCACGAAAAAATTATAGATATGATATGCTTGAAAAAAATATTTGCATTTATATACAACTTTCAGTAAGATTTGAATAATTTTAAATTGATTAATTTAAATAATAACTAGCAACACGGTTTACGTATTTTTCTCTCTGGAATAACAGATGAGTACTTTGCTTCGCGATATAGTAGTGCTTTTATAATTACATAAGAAGTACCCATACAAAATAATAATTATTATGATTATAATCGGACACAATTGGATCGGGCAATTTTTTTTTATCCAATTTGTATATATTTTCATACATTTATATATAAATATATAATATTTAATATTTTTTCATCGCGAAATGTCAATTTCAGATTAAATACCTTTTATTAACAACGTCACATAAAAAAGTTAAAAATACGAAGTAAAAATACCCATACTCTCAGTCAATTGATCGAAAGAACATGATAAAAAAATTGGCACTATAGCTGTCGTGATATGAATACAGAATAAAGGTAAAGGTAAAGGTAAAAAAACGATCTATTTATTTATTTATTTATAAAACTTTATTGCACATTCCAACAATAGAATAGACAGCAGATGAGAGAAACACATTAGAGATATCTCACATTTGAGCCGTGCAAAGGCGGCTTTATTGCTATAATCTCTTACAGGCAACCTTTGTAACGTTACCTCCATCCCCGCTATCATGATCTAAACCTGACATCTTGCATTCATCACGGAAGAATCTACTCTTAATCTTACCTGCTGAATTAAACTGGAAATTCTGCAAATGGTCGTATATCACACGATGCAGACGCACGGCTAGCTCTAAGGACACAGCGTGCAAATTGTCTCCTTCTAGCTCTGAGTATATTTTGTCCATAACTGAATTTAAGTACGACACAACCGCTACACAAGCCTGTGGGGATGAATATTTAATCATTATTTTATTTCCTTCCATTCTTTGTACAAAATAAATTTTACTTCATCGTCATTCTTCTACCCTTATCCTACTCTGAAGCCCAGTATCCACCAAAGTGGAGAGGATAGGAGATGGGTTTTGAATATTTGTGCATAAGAATATATCAAAAGATTGGCGATGTATATTATCGACAAAGTAGGAACCGATATAAGCTTGCGGTTCCTGCTTTGCGATTTGCAAGAGTAAATAAGTCGTTTGTGGGTATGGGTATAAAATTCCATAATAAAACTCCGCAATCGATTTTGTCCACTACAGCCAAGTCCAATTAAAGACACTGTTAAAGGAAGGCTGATACAAAAGCCTACTATACCATTGAAGATTATATAGATGATAAAAAAGTGTGGATTTAGCTACTCCTCTACCCTGTACAAGATAATAATAACCAAATATAAATAGTTATAAGAATTATACTTGAGAAGAGCAACCACTGAGTTTCTTGCTGGCTCTTCTCGGTAGGAACAGCTTTCCGAACCAGCAGTAGAATTAACGATTCAACAACACTTGTTTACAAGTTTACTTGAATAAGGAATATTTTGAATTTGAATACCAATCAGATAACGTCGCTTCTACATCTCCTCTCCACATAGGTTTTAACCTATGTGGAGAGGAGATGTCGTAATTTATTACGACATCTGATTGGTATTCAAAACCCATCTACTATACTCTCCGCTTTGATGGGTACCGGGCCTGAGTAGGGTCGGCACGTGTTTTTCCCTTGCATTCGTCAACTCCAGCGCTACTCTTTTTTATTTAATTTTATAAATTTTTTAGGCCTCCCTCTAGACATATATCCTCCCACATTCATGTTTAACATCTGCTGTATATTTTGTGATGTATAGACAAAATCAACTTAAGTGTCTATAAGTTGTAAATTCATTTCTTATTTTATTAAGTCTCCTGTCACAACAAACATCCAGCTTAACATTCTCAGCTCATTTAAACTTGAAAGAATTTGTCTTACAACCCTCTTATTCACTGCCCAACATTCTAAGAACATTCGGCGGTCACATATTCCTGAGACTTAAAATATATTTTTAACTAAAATTAAATTTAGTTTTACTTATTAATGTTTATAGTAATTCACTACCATATTACGTTAGACGCTGTTTTCAGTTTAACTAATACAACAATTAGTGCGAGGTAGAAAAGGAAATATTTAATAAATAAGGAATTTTTGGAAAATACGGAAATAAGTAATAGAATACAAATCAATACTAATATTATAAATGCGAAAGTCTCTCCATCCGTCTATCTGCTAATTCGCTGAAATAATGAAATTTTGAACATATAGGGTTGGAAATTATCCGTTTTTCCTACAAATAGAATTAAAAACTGACTACAATTGAAAGTTTTTGAAGATGAAACTTGATGATAAAGAACACGCAAATACATCTTGTACTGAAATATAGATGAGCTAAATGCTCATATATTTGGATCCTAGTTGTTCTTGTGAAATAAACCTACCGATGATGCCAACGTGTCAATATCTCCTTCAGGCTTAAAATCAGTTTTCTTCTGCTCGGTCTGGAGGTGTAGTTTAACCCAGCCCACTATTGCAGCGATGGCGCGTTCGAGGCCGGCGTCTAGTTTATTTTCCAATTGCTCCATTATTGTATTCTTTCGCTGAATACATTCGCCTTGTTTACTGTTTTATAACATATAATAAACTTTTAAATCCCTTTATGAATTTTAAGCCCTAGAGAACATTCACCCAATGAAACTTTATTCAAAAATGGATATAATAGATATATCTTATGTTGTATTTTGTGTTAAAATATTATAATTTATATAATTTTGCATTTGAAACGCTGAAAGATCTTGCCTATTTAGATATTTTAATATCCAATAAAAATGCGAGACCGACAAACTTGTTTTAAAATCCTCGTATATTATATTTGTGCAAAATTCGTCAGTATATTGATTATGTCTTTGATATTTCAAAAAAAAAATTGATCGAAAAAAAATCGTTTCTTGCTATATGCGGGGTATATATTTTTATCATTAAACAGACATCATACAGACAAATATAGAAAAGATTTTTAAGATCACAAACAACCTAGATTCAATAAAATATTTTACTTCAAAAATATATTTATGCTTATACGTAGTTGATCGTTATTCTGTTACACTGTACACTTGATGTTTTTTAAAATGTATCTTAATAATAGTAAAACGCCTAGGAACAACTTGTTAGGTCTAAGCTCCGACCACTCCAAAAGTAGAGGCCGAGATATACAATGGTATCATTTATATATCTGGAATTGTTTTCGTTCTAAAATATTATTAAAATAATTATTCCAGCATGCATCTCGAAGGAAGTTGTGGGTGAATGTTGAAGGGGAAAATATAATATATATTATAACAATATAATATATATTATACAATAAAATATATTACTGTATAATTACCTCATACAAGGCAGAACCGATTCTTGAAAATGTTCTCCAAACATCTTTACTATTTTGTTCGCTTGGTTCACAATATCGAAGAAATAAATCTAAAAATATTGTTTAAGATGACTATAACTGAGCATAATTTATTCTTTAAATGTTAATACAATACTTCGACTGTAGAAATTTCAGAATGATAGTTTAAGACCTGAGCCAAAAATTAGCTGTAGCAATAATTTAAAAAAAAATAAAAAATTATTAGTCTTAATTAAAGAAGCATGTCGCACGCTTATTTTTAAAGTGATCGAATTAAGAATGAGACTTAACCGAGTTAGATACATTTTAATGCTAATTTTAATGCCATCTATGATATCACTCTATGAACTATTGAAAAAGCTAGTGATTTCTTGCTCTTCCAAGTTATGGGTTGCTTTAACACTCTCGAGTTTTGTAAAACAACTTTTTTGTATTACGTCACTTTAATATTAAACGTGCTCGGTATATGTAGAATAGCTGAGAAACGTGTAGTTATTAGTATTTATGTAAAATATTAAAGTTATTTCTGTTATATGGTTATTTCTAATTTTTAATGCCTTGTGATATTCGGTTAAGTAGAATAGACCACCCTCATTTCTTACCGATGTGTCGTAAAAGGCGACTAAGTTAAGTCGACCCGCCGATTGGTATCTGGTTAAGAAGAATAGACCACCCTCATTTTTTACCGAGGTGTCGTCAAAGGCGACTAAGGTAATTTGACCCACCGAGTGGTATCCGGCTAAGTAGAATAGACCACCCTCAAGTCTTACCAAGGTGTCGTAAAAGCCGACTACGGTAAGTCGACCCGCCGTATGATATCCGGCTCAGTAGAATAGACCACCCTCATTTCTTACCGAGGTGTCGTAAAAGGCAACTAAGGTAAGTCGACCCACCGAGTGGTATCCGGTTAAGTATAATAGACCATCCACTTTCTTACCGAGGGGTCGTAAAATACGACTAAGTTAAGTTGACGTCAGGCAGGCGGCCGGAATCATGTGACAACATGTTTGTAACATGTTGTGCCGACCGCACTTAGAATGGGATAAGGATAAGAGGATGACAATGATGGTTATTTCTAATTTTTACTTAGTTTAGATTTATCCTTCTGGAAGTATATAATAATTACCTGCGGCGGAGATTTATTCTCAGCGATAGGTATAGACTGGAGGCCTAAATCGAGAGCGTAATCGACGTGCTCTATAAGCAAGTGATGTATCAACGCATCCAACAGGGCTATTGTGGTACCAGACAATTCGTTTGTGGTACATAACTGCATAAAATAAAAGAAAACGAAAATGTAAAGTAAAAAGTATCGTACATAAGTCGAAGTTATTAATGGGTTCACGTTCGAACTCCAGGCACCAATGACTTTTCCTTTTTAAACTTATGTTCCTACTAGTTTTTGTCCGCGGCTTCGCTCGCGAGGAATTTGGTCTGCCACAGTATCTAATTTAATTAATTTTATGATCCACAATTTTGGTCATCGTAACTTCCACGTAAAAGATATATGGTGTCGCGGACTTTTATTTAGAACTATTAAAGACAAACAATACTACGGTACATCATCTTTGTGCTACTCTAATGGTTTAGGTAGATTTTTTTCAACTTTATTGACATGTATCGTTGTATTACATAAGATCATTTTATAGAAGCAGGCGTTACTTTGCGGAATTCCATATTACATGCACTAACCGGGAATTCCGGGAACATATGGCTGCATATAGAAATAATAAACCAATAAATTCTAATTTTGCAAAACATTTGCTTGAAAGCGGTCATAAAGTACCTAATGACCATTCATTTCATATTCTTCACACTTGTGATAAGAGACTCCGACTCAATATGTTAAGGCAACTTGAGATAATAAAAAATAACAATGGCCACTTAATTAACGAGCAAGTAAATGTCTCCAATTCCGTTTTGCTACATCTGTTCGGAGGGGAGGGCAGTGGTGGGGGTTGAACTATTTAAGATTGCTTGTATGGGTGGCGCGGCGCATTACGATTTTGTCGTGGAGCCTATCCTCCTGATGATGCTTCTGTTTCGGAGCGAAACGATTGTCGAGATTGTTGTGGTGGTGGGTGTGTGTGCTTATTGTGTGCTTTGTTGCTGGTTGAGGAGCCTTGGGGTGCATGTGGTGGCTTGTCCTGCATGTATAAGGTTCGTATATTTTGCCTGCTTCATACACATTAGCTCTGCATGCATTCGCTCAACCCGTGCGGATTATAGCGAAGTAGTTTTGTTATAGTGCATGTTACATAAGATCATTACAAATTGTAGCCTATATGTTATTCCAATATATAACCTATATAATTGTAAAGTTTGATCTAAATCCGTCCAATAGTTATTTCGTGAAAGAGTAACAAACATCCATCCATACTCACAACTTTCGCATTTATAATATTAGTAGGATGGAATGTATCACACGCTTTCAGTGAAGGAAAACATCGTAAGGAAATATACATATCTTTGGAGAAATCGATATATATGAAATCTTACAGCTTTCTGCGCCCTGTATAAAATTGTCTTCTAATCTAAGGGTCCGTATATTTAAACATCGTAAGAATTCTTGGGGCAAGAAGTTAATGTTGTTGGTGTATTGTCCTATTGGACAATACACCAACAACATTAACTTCTACTTAGCATTTACTCATTAAGCCGACTACTGCTTCTACTTATCTCATGAAAGTGCTGTCCGTAAGATCAATAAGACAATAAAACCAATACATTCTAAGTAATTTATAGAATTACGCGTTACTTCGGGGAGATAGTACAAAAGTAATAATAAAATTATAATATTTTATATAGTAAGTTATCGCGGATTATAGCAAAATACATAAGTTATAAGATGAAATTAAGAAAATCTATAAGATGCGAAGTGTAGGAAGCAAAACCGTTCTCATACCTTAAACATAGAAGATTAGTTACCACACTTATCACAAGATACCACCACCAACAGCACTCTACACAAGGACTACACACATTCACTACGACAATCTCAACGATCGTTACGATCCGTAACCGAAGCATCGTCAGAAGATCGACAAAATCGCAAAGTTTTTCTTAACGAACGCGGATTATAACAAAATAATTCTAACTTTTCCATACTCACAGTCTTACACCTAGTGAAGGATGTCTTAGCCTCGTTCAGCATTTTTTGTACGAGTTGCTCGCTAAGGAAGGTTTCCCCGCCATAATTCTCGATTTGAGCTATATTTATGTTAGCTCGAGTACCTATCACCGCTTGTAGGTCACGTCTAAGCTCTTGGAACCTGAAACAATGTGTAACATTATAATTTTTAATTAAAATTTTACACTATCAACACTGATGTTAAGTACACCCCGAAACCCCCGCACTAGGGGGCAGTGCAAGTCAAAGGGCGCGATGCGGGGTGATGAAAAATTAAGAAAAGTTAATAAAATTACTAAAGATACAGGCCGATTTCACAACGTTACTCTTTTCTACAACAAAAATTACTGTTTTTATTAAAATGATTGCTTTTTATTATGAACTTTCTTCTTGAGCAAGAACCAAATACGCTGCTCGTAAAACGCATGGGAAATATCAAATATATATATTTTTAAAACCCATAGAACTTGTTGCAGCTTCAACCCACTCAATGTTAGATCATTAGCATCACTCGACAATAAAAAACCATACTATTTACAAAGCCCCAAAGTAATCATAATAAACGTTTTAAGTAGATTTAAGTACTGTATAAAAATTTATTTTAAATTTAAATTTAATTTTGACTACTTTGGGTACAGATGGGGCATTTATGATTACTATTTAAGACCTCAATTAATAAATAATTTGTAATGTATGTTATCTGTCACTTATCTGTGGCACTTCCCTTCTTCCGTGGAATGCAAAAGTAATGGCTCTGTGGGAATAAATTTAATAAGTAAAAAGGGTCGTCGTCGTCGTCGTCGTCAGCCGATGGACGTCCACTGCTGGACATAGGCCTCTTCATGGGATCGCCACACCACACGATCTTGCGCCGCCTGGATCCAGTGGCTCCCTGCGACCTTTTTGAGGTCGTCTGTCCTCAGTAAAAAGGGTACTGAGTATTATTTCCCAA
This sequence comes from Morpho deidamia, assembly GCA_947086505.1. Taxonomy (NCBI): domain Eukaryota; kingdom Metazoa; phylum Arthropoda; class Insecta; order Lepidoptera; family Nymphalidae; genus Morpho; species Morpho deidamia. The sequence goes on from CAMTZC010000003.1 coordinate 7,020,561, forward strand.
GTAGAAAAACCCAGACGCAACATAATTAAAAAACAGCTTACGACTTCCTTAATTTTGATTACTGTCTATTTTTAAAAGGTTTTATTTAACTAGCTTTGTATGTGAAGGCGGAATTTTAAAAAGTTAAATTTGTCCTACTTCCTGGTGTCAGATTGAGCTGAAATTTTACATACTTGTCTAATCTAGATAACACGCATGTATAAGCACGACCTGATGCTGCTGTTATGATTGGCTCCAGTCAAGGTAACTCCTCAACAATTAACAGTAGGAACGGTTAAGATAAAATTTTGTTGAAAGCTTTTAAAATTCAACTATATGTTTTATTTTTTACTGCTAATGTATAACTTACCCACCACCTTGGATTTGCTTCTTTATGTGCTGCTTTTCGTTATAGTAGACATTAAGGGCGTTAGAAAGGACAGCTTTTAAACGTCTTATTTCTAACGCCGGATATCCGTCAGTCGCCCCCGCCATGGCACCATTGACAAGAGCCTCCCTTCTGAGGTCACCAGTGGATGTATTACCGTCGGCCGACACAAGGTTCGCTGCTACTAGATCGTCGCACGCTTTTTGTGTGCTAAAAATTCGTATATAAGTACAGATTTTTTATAAGTTCAAGCTTATTATATGTCATCATATCATAACATGCCAACCTTGCACCAAATTAACGCATATACTCATTAATTATATCAAATCAAATCAAATCAAAATATTTTTTATTCAAATAAACCATTTCAGGCACTTTTGAAACGTCAAGCATCAATATGATTAATGAAGCTACAACTGGTTCGGAATGTTGCTCTTACCGAGAAGAACCAGCAAGAAACTCGGCGGTCAATCTTTTAATTTTTTTCAATTATACATTATTAAACCGCTGTCTTGTATGAAGCTGAAAGGATTTTCAAATCCAGGTTTTCTTATCATCCAAATAATCTTCAATTTTGTAATATGCTTTACGTATAAGCATATTTTTTACACTTGATTGAAATCTTTCTGTACACTGGTCTAGAATGGATTGAGGAATTATTATAGAAGCGAATAGCGAGACCAACAAATGAGTCTGCTTACTCTGCTGAGTCGCGACGCAGGTATCGTAAGCTGTTTGTGACCTCTCGTATGTCTATGATATACATCAAATTATGTTTTATATGTACTTATATTTTTTGTACAAATAGCATATTACTATATATATATTGTGATACTACAGTCAGTATGCCTATTTCTTGGAACTTTTCGCGAAGGGACTCTATAACAAGCATCAATCTTATTTTGGTATGGCAGTTCTTATTTATTCTTTCGTATAGAAGGAAGTTTGTACAAACATAACTTACGTAAGATAAAATTGTCATGTTAGATTGTTTAAGGTGCATTCTACGCAAATGTAATGTTTAATTTTAATTCGCATTTAAGTGAACAGTAGTTCTTTTGAGAAAATAAATTATCTTTAACCCGATGTATGAGAATAAAAAAAAATGTCATGAATCAAGAAATTAATGATTTAAAAGTATGATTTATACTTTGATTCTAATCAATCTATTTTTTTAACTGATTGACGTTCACTATATTGGATGGAATGAATAGAATGTAATTATTTTTAATTACAATTTGGATCCAGTTGCTCCTTGAATATCTTTAAAGCTCATTTAGCGGGTTTACGAAAGCTACATTTTCAAGAGCATTTTCGCCAGTCCAACACCTTAGGTCACAACACCCAAGATTTTCTCGTAGTATTTCCCATACATACATATGAAATATATAAAAAGTTAGGAATTTTTATATGGAGCGACTGTCGATTGACCTTTCTAGTTATCAATTAACTAGTGACACGGAAATAAGAATAATTATTGAAGTTCTATGCTAAAGTTAATTACATCTCGATGTGGATATAGTGGACTTTACTTTTAATTCATTTTGAAATTCCTGAATATAAATTTAATACGAAACTTGAACTACTCGTAATAAAAAAAATAGTAAATTACGGAGTAATTATATATTAACAATAAATTATAAATAGTAAAATAGAAATTTTTATACCTAATATAAACGTCATATAAATTCCGCAAATATTTGTCCATATCATTTTTGTCTGCTAGCTTTGTCTGTATATACTTTTGCAGTTTCAGGTGGAATATGTTCAAGACAAACTTGCTCATCACCTGGTCCGGATTTGGAAACACGTTGCTGATGACGGTATAGTTTTTCTTGCATAGAGGGAGGACAGCTGAGAATATATCCTTGCCGAGTAAGGTATTCTAAAAGATTACAGTTAATTAATTTTACTAATAACGACTATAAAAATCGCAAAAAAAAAAACAAATTAAATAAAATATAATCTTATTCAAGTAAGTTCTTTCGAGCACTTTTGAGTCGTCAAGGATCAATATGATGAATGAAGCTACAACTGGTTCGGAATATTGTTCTCTTACCGAGAAGAACCAGCGAGAATCGCGGCGGTCAATCTTTTAAACATTTTCAATTTTACATTATTCAACCGCAGTTTTGTATGATGATCAGATTTATATCATATGGGAATTTCACTATAATTTGTAAGCTAGTCAGTTGACACCATAAAAAGATGGTGAAATAAAAGATACGAATTGTGAGCACTTTCACTGTTACAAATTCAAATTATTCTTTATTCAAGTACACTTGTTATCAAGTGCTTTTGAGTCGTCAACTCTACTGCTGGTTCGGAAAACTGTCCCTACCGAAAAGAGATAAGAAACTCGGCGTCAAATTTAGTCATTACTATATTGTACAGGGCAGAGGAGTAGCTATATCCACGCATTCTTATCATCTATATAATCCTCAATAGTATAGTAGGCTTTCTGTATCAGCCTCCTTTTAACAGTTTTTGTAAACTGCTGTAATATCATATATTTACATCATAGAAATAATAGAGATATAACTAAAAACCAGTATGCAGATAAAAGGTTAAACACAATAAACGTCGGCCAGTCTGCTAGTAAAAAATATTGTATTCTGTTATTATTAAGATAGTGTATCCTTGAAAAAAATGTGTTAGTTAATTGTAATATGTCTTTAACAGATATAAGTAAATAGTGTGCTTTTTGTTTATCTTTCATATAAAATAAGTTTCAGTGTTTCATTCAGTCTTCTTTCTCCATTTCCACAGATATTTGTCCACTGCTGGATACATCTCTTCAATTTTGGTGTTAACTTTAATTTTTCTTATAACTAAAATAGGTTTAATATTTAGATATATCTGCGCTTATAAATAGCCCATGGCTTTAAGTTTTCATATGTATTTACTTTTTATTTTCTACAAAATACATACCATCTGGCTAGTTTCAATGAATGCATCAACACACTGAGAATATCCCTTAAAATTTGTCATAATTGTTGCGATGTCCTTCATTTTAGCTACATTGCCCTGGTTTTGAGCCTTAACAAACTCTTCAATGAGGTTCCTTTCAATCTCATCATATTTAGCTTCAATTTTTTTCCTGGCAACTTCAAATTTGTCTGGCGGCAGTTCTTGTGCAATTGTGTACAACTTCTGAATTACGTCAGCCGCTTCATTAAGCTGTAAATATGACAATAATTTAAATTGTTGATGATCCTCAAAACATAAAACGAACTACAACAATAAAATTAACGGTCCACGATTAATTTGCAGGTAATCCGTGGATTTTGTATTATGGATCTCAGCACGAACTGATTCATACAACATAATCATTCAAAAATTTAGTATTTGTCATCAACTTAATTATAAGAGCACAAATCCTAGGCAGAATAGTGCATCTTTATACTGCATTTTAGTTAAATTAATAGAGTAGTTGTGTATTAGAGTACATGAGGTTCAAGTACTATCCAAAATAGTTCATGTAAATAAACTTAAAATACCTTATTAGGGTCGTTAAATAAATCAGTGAGCACTGGTCCAGGGCTAAGGAAGTTTGCTAGGTGTGACAGGAGATCCCTGGCAGCTGCTGCTCTCGCTCTGGGCGCTCTGGCAGCACCCAATTTCTCGCCAACATCTAAAGCACGACCCCCACAGCGTGACATTCTTTCATCAAGTGAACTAAAGACATTCACACAATGCTGAAATAATATAATAAAACCTAAAATTTCAATGAACAAGTCACGTTAAAAAATCTTTAAAAAAGCTTTTAATAAAGTTTCATGTCCCTAATGGTAACAGTTTAGGATTCCACTCTTCTGGAGCCAATCCTTGCAGCAGCATCAGGTTGTGCTTACCATACACATGCATTGTCATTGGGACTGGACCAGTATATCAAATTTCCTCTCAATCTGATACCCAGAACTAGCAAAATTACACCTTCACATATACACATGTACGGAAAGTTAAATAAAAGATATTAATATATTATTTATTAATTCTTATTGCATACATTAACAAAAAAATACATACAATACAAGATACAATATATACAAGAAATTATTTACAAGAGCTTGTAAGGGTGATCTTATCGTCATGGATCTCAGAACAAGGATAGGGTTGGTGCAACACAAATATAATAGAGAAGTTAATGGTATAATGTTATAGATGATACAGATTTTTGGAATATTCATATGTTGTCCTACATTAAGTAGCGGCCTGTTACAATCCCACTGCTGGGAATAGGCCTCCTCTCTCCTTTTCTGGAGAGAAGGGTTGAAGCTAAGATCTACCATGCTGCTCCAATGTGGATTGGTAGGTTACACATATCTCCAGAATTCTCTAGAGATATGCAGGTTTCCTCACGATGTTTTCCTTCACAGAAAAGCGTGTGATAAATTGCAACTATCAATTAGACACATGAGTTTTAATAGAAAAACTCATTGGTGCCTGCCCGGGTTTGAACTTGTGTTCCCCTCGAAAGCGTCGCTGCTTCGCTACCACAGCTCACATCCTACATAATTTCAGTAAAATAATTCTAGAACCTAGCATAGCACTGATATAAGAATCATTGACCTAAGGTACAATTAATATTATTCCTGAGCACTTATGCTTAAATGGTTACTTAAACTTTAACTTGAATACTTGTTTTATCCCCATAGGTATTCCTACTATTCATAGTAAGATTGTTGTGTAAACACTTGATAACATAACATATGTATATGGGTTACAACAATGCAGAAAGTACTGTACAATAATGAATACTGTAAATATGCTACAAGTTACAATAAATTGAATAAACCCATACTTATTATTATAAATATTATAATATGTTATGATTTCAAACTAACCTGCTAGAACAATATTGATGAAACTAGACACAATTAATCCTTACATATTAAATTGGACAAAGTTGTAAGTTCACAAGTAAGTTATAGTTCAGAAAAAAACGTACAGAATGCTGTTCCATTATTTCAGCAAGCTTTGCTACGTATATCTTTTCTTCTTCCTGTACTGCTTGCTCCAATCTAGCACACTTTCTTTCTTGTCTCTCTTGAAGCACCTAAAAATATTTTAAAAATACAATAGGTATATCTAAATCACAAATATGACATGACATGTGCTTTTCTGATAACTAAAGATATATTTAGTATAAATTCTCATAAAATAAATTATATTGTAAATGTTCGGGAAAAATCTGAGATAAATAGGAACTTACGTTTTCAAGAATTACTTACTTTCAAATCTTGTATGGCCTGTGTAAATATGTCATGGATCATCTCAGGATCAAATTGGTCATCTTGAAGTCGGCATTCTTGCATGCTGCGGCGTACCATCCTCTCCACAAATTCGTCTGGGTCAAATGGATCCTAAAATTAAGCCAATTTAATTATTTATAATTTGTACTTTAAAGGATTTACTTTACACAAGATGTATAATATTATCTTACTTGTTCTAACTCCTTCAAATACTGGTTCATCATTTTTATCGTTTACAATTTTATGTGGAATATCGTAATTTTATTTCCCTTCTTCGCCTCCTTGTTTATCAACAACGACAAATGGCAATTGGCAACGGCGATGACATTAAATCATAAACGTAAAATAGTGTCAGTCATCGTAGTCTATGACTAATGAACTGTCAGTTCTAATAGTAACTTTTTATAATATTTTACAGTTGTGGGTTATAGTATTTTTAAGCTTAATAATATTAAAGGAGAACCTTTTTATGAAACACTGATAATGATAAAGTTTGGTCTGGGAAGTATGTTTCCAACAGCCGGACACTCTGCCCGTACAACTATTAGTGTCATTGAAGATGACCGAAGTCAAGGCTGTGAAATGTGCAGTGTGAAGCGCGTAAGTTTCACAAGAGTAGGGGAGCATCAACCTTAGAGTTCTTCCTGTATGATTGCACCACGCCTAAAGTTAACGTGGAGGGTTCATGGTGTGAAATTAACTATTGTGGAGATAAGCCATGACCAACTGAAGTCAGAATGCTGGGATCACGTCTTCGTTGGCGAAGATGTGTGTATTCTGAAATAATTTCAAGCACAAAAGTTTTGGGATTATCTCGACGGTGCCTGATCGACAGAGTCATATAGGACGCTTTTGACTCTTATGATCAAATTACGATCACAAACGCAGTATAATAACAAAATCTGTGGAGTGTCCTAAGCTAAACATTGCACATTATAGATGAACCACCCTATCCGAGGAACAATGTCACATCCCCTTTATGTGAGCATAGGAAATATGACCTTCTTCTTCGGATAGGGTGAAACTGACTTCAATACGTTGTAGTGGAAATTATTTATCCTCTGCCACTATTAGTTCCATTACTATTCTAAGACTATGACTAGACATATAATGCTCTATGTAATTAGCACCAATTTTAGTACTGCATTTATATCAAGCCACTATCAGGTACGAACAGAAGTGAAAAGATTTTTTGCATTATTGTGTTTCTCTGTTTTTATAACAACTCATTTTGAACGGTTCTAATAAATTATATTTTTGAACTAGACTACATTATATTCTTATTTTGCACACTCATGTAGGCATATGAGAAAAATATTGTTTCAATTTTAGAAACAAAGGAAAAAATGACTAATATAGCAGAAACGTCTTTTTGGGAGATTTATTACTAGTGGAAGCGTTTTTTATGTCCAAATTCTTTGTGATGTCGTAATATTTTGATAAAATTTTGTGCGTACTATTAACGAATATTGTATTATTTTAGTCTCTTTTATGAGAATTGAGTGGAAAATATAAATCAATAATAAACTAGTAACTTGACAGCAGAGCCACTGAACATTCTAAATATCGTGAATAGTGTGATGTCCAATGTATCCTAAACGGGTTAAGATAAAGTCGAAGGAGCTTAATGGCTGAGCGTCTCAGCCCTCGAAGCTCCGAGGTCAACGCCTTGGAACAACGAGGCTATCTTATCGGCAAAAAAATTGGACAAGGATCTTATGCCACTGTCCATCTGGCTGAATACTGCGATGCATCTAGTCCCAAACGGATGCACCTTGCGTGCAAAATATTTGACAAAGAAAAAGCACCACGGGATTTTTTAGAAAAGTTTTTTCCACGTGAATTAGATATTTTAACGAAAATAGAGAACCCGCATATAATTCAAGTGCACAGTATTTTGCAACGCGGTCCCCGTGTTTTTATATTTATGCGTTACGCTGATAATGGTGATTTGCTGGATTTCATAAAGCGAAGTGGTGTCGTCCCAGAAAACCAGGCAAAATTATGGTTTCGTCAAATGGCTAGTGGCTTGCAATATCTACATAGCAAAAATATTGCGCATCGCGATCTCAAATGTGAGAATATATTACTATCCAGGCGTTTTAATGTAAAATTAGCTGATTTTGGATTCGCCAGATTTTGCACGGATGGTGAAAATAGGCGCGTGTTGAGCCAAACTTACTGCGGATCTGCAGCGTATGCGGCACCCGAAGTTGTGAGTGGCACACCTTATAATCCAAAACTTGCTGATGTTTGGTCTTTAGGAATAATTCTTTTTATAATGCTTAATGCGTCCATGCCATTCGATGACTCCAATTTACGTAAGCTTCTCAAGGACCAGATGTCACGCAATTGGGTGTTCCGATCTAGAATCCGTGATACATTATCTGCTGCAGCCAAGTCAATCGTGCGCCATATCTTGGAACCAGATATAACATTACGACTGACGTTAGACCGCGTTTTATCTCACGACTGGACAAGACCTAGGAAAGATAAAAGCGCAAGTCTCATGGGACGCCTAGTGCAATCAGCACCTTCAGCACCGCACTCACCTGGCAAGCATGATGAAGCCGGTACATCGGCCGGAGCTCGTGTCTCTGGCGACCATCGAGAAATGGAACGCGAGAGACACGATGACATTAATATGCGCTCCCACGATTAATGTCCAGGTCCAGTATTTTTAAACAGTGGTAACCATAAACTTCTGGTATTATAATATACCAAATAACATAATTATATCATAATTTAAACAGCACTTTTAGACTATCAAATTGTAAATTTCCTTTATTATTTAGAGGTTTTTTTATAATTGACGTCATAACTATTGTTATTCGTCAATAGTGAAAATAAAGATTTTGTATAAAACCCTAATTGGTTATTTTTAATTTATTCATAGATAGGCGTTGAAATTTAATATTTGCTAGAGTTCTTTTTCTTCAAACGATATCTTTTCGTTTTATTTGGAGTTATTTTCTTATTTAAGTTAATCAAATGAATAAAGTATAATTTGCAAAGTTTCGAATGGTACCACTAAATAAATAATTAGATCAATTTCTCAGGTGTTCTTCTACGAGAAATTTATATGCAGTAATAGGTGAGAGTAATTAAAAAAAGCATTATACATTTTTTTAAATTATATTAAAGTATTCTAAGACAAGAAAAATAATAATGTGAAAATTTTGATTTTCAGGAGTATAATCACTTTGATTAACACTCAAAAATGATAGGCATGGTCATTTATGAAAATGTTCCCCTAATTTCTCGAAAATATGGCAGAAGACAAATTAATCAAATACCCTTTTTCTCTTAACATATGTAACATTTTAACTGATAGTAACCCCTCGTTAGCACGAGAGGATTTTTATCGCTCGTAAAAATGACGTCGAATTGAAAATTGGTGTCCACAAATGTGTGACAAATGGGTATCCAGCTATCTGTTCACACGACAGCGTATTTACATCGCGACTTATTTTATCATACAGTGTTCCATTTTAGTCTTTAGGGCGAGGGCGTTAAGCTGAATATACCATACGAAACTTCTTATAACGCCTATTGTGGAATTTTAACGCGACGTAATTTTTACGCCCGTGCGTACGAGGGGTAAAAAGGCTAGCTAATTCACTTAGTTTTGTGTGGCAATGTGTGCTATTTTTTATTTATTTTAATAGACTTGGCTTCATGATTAAATGAGTATCGTTTTTAATGAATTTTAACGCCATAAAAAATGTTAAAATTTTGTAAAAAATGTATAAATCTGGCGGCAAAAATTTTACTTCCTTTGAGTTCGCATAAAACACATGCTCCAAAGTGTTCACAAGAAAAAACTTATATATATAAATTTTAAAATTATCCCTTCCTTCATAAAATCAAGAAACAGTAAATACTCCAGTTGAGCATACCAGTGGATTTAAAGATTGATGGACACAACTAACACTTGACATGTAATTTTATTTTAATAATATGGCATCAAGCTAACCATAGTTTTGGTTTAACCCACTTAACTTTTGGTGCAACCCACTCTATAATACTAAGTATTAAGTTGAACGTTAGGAAAATAAAACACAAATGAACATAATTATTTAATTCAAACATTTAACCTTGTGTTGTTTTCCGAACGTAGAAATAATGAGGAATATGCATCTACACCAAACGGGAAATAAATGAACGGAAATTTTATATGAAATTCTATAATGGAGCTGTTAGGATTAAATGATATATCTACTTTAGACAATGGGTTTGCGTAATGAACCCTTAAATAAGTAAATGGAATATCCAATCCTAAATCCGCAGAAACTGGCTGGAATAAAAAAAATAGTGTAAATAAAAACAAAAAAATTATGCGTGCATGTAATTGAGATCGCTGTTTAGGTCTAGATGAATAGTTCTATTCAATCCTATTTCAGAACATCTTAGCGTAAATAAAGTATTTTTGGCTATTCACAATTTAACGTTAAAATAGAACCATAAGTAGAAAATCAGTAGCGTCATATTAAAAAAATTTAATGATGTTTCGAATGTGGCAGCTTAGTGTTGTCTGATTTAATAACTTTTTATTCAAGTTACTGATAAGAATGCCACTTACCTTAACAGTAAAATTATAGTTCGGATGATAAGCTGGCAATATACCAACGTAAGCGTATGTCATTAGATCACTAAAGCTACGTTTTCCTAGAGAAAAAGATAATCAGTGAAATAAAATAAACACAGTTCCAATATGGTTTAGCAGGTTACATATATCAGAAGTGTACACTAGGGACATGGGAATTTATATTTCCCAATCTCTGGACATTCGCCCAACTGTTTGACAACAACAGGCTACTACATACTGTAGTATAGTAGAATAGTAGAATAGTTTTAGACTTAGACTAATGCTAATATGCTAATTACTACTTCATAACAGATGTATTGTACGCTTGCTTTATTTATTTTTTTGTTAAACTCGTAAAGAAATTTATTAAAGTAATAAGATTATAATGGATAATATTACTTTGACGCTTCAAAAAAAAGAAAAGACGAAATATCTTCTTTGCACTAATTGTCATAAAAATTAGTCTATACTTTTTTATTTAGAACAAAATGTACAAGTTATATTTAGCTTATGTTACTTAAAATTAAAATTAAATTACTCAAAATTAGTATTTTCTAACAATATTTTAGATAATGAAAAACTTACCATATTCATAGGTCAATATTTTTGGCACATATTGTATTTGCGAAAAATTTACAGCTATCAAGGATAATAATAAAAACGTTTTGAAGCATATCATAGCAAAGAAGGAAAAGTAAAAATGATAAAAGCCATTTCAAAACGTAGATAATTGATTTGTCTCCTAGTTATTCACGCTAACATTTTATTACTTTCGTTGTTTTAGTTTTATTTGTTAATTATCACTGTGCTGTTGCTTTGCTGATGCTGCTGATGATATTCCTAATGGCTATATAACAGATGAGTTCAGAAAAATCGTTGAAAGTGCGAAATGCGTGAAGTGGAACGCAGAATTTCTGACGTCGTCATAAAGCTCTTTGTGAAATTAAACAAAGGAATATTGGTGATAATAATTAGTATATTTTATTAATCACTGCTTGTAGAAACCTTTCACAACTATTGAGTACTGCGACATAGTAACTTGTGTCCAGCTGTAAGAAATAAGAACTCGATTGACGTCTGCATGGAAGTCTACTTTAGGTGGCGAAATAGCGCGAACCGTCACTCGTACATATGTGACTGTAACTCCATCTGGTACCTAAAACATCACATGCACACGCACCTTTTGATGAAATTTATTCAGTTATTAGGCTTAAATATGTTAGATACAAACTAGTGATCCAAACATTACCTCTTTATCTCCCTTTTCAAAACATTAAAAATATTGAACATACATGAAAACATTTTGGATCAGACGTAATTAGCAAATAACGTCAACGAACTGTGACTTAAAGAAATAAAAAAGATGATTTCTTTTAACAAAATATTACACCTAAACACATTATTCTTTTAGGTATATTTTGTGGCTATTACTAAAAATTGGAGCTGTGATAGCCCAGCGGTGAGACCGTGCGACTCTTTCGAGGGGAACACGAGTTCAAACCCGGGCAGGCACCAATGAGTTTTTCTATTAAAACTCATGTGTCTAATTGATAATTGCAATTTATCACACGCTTTTCGGTGAAGGAAAACATCGTGAGGAAACCTACATATCTCTAGAGAATTCTAGGGATATGTGTAACCTACCAATCCGCATTGGAGCAGCGTGGTAGGTCTTAGCTCCAATCCTTCTCTCCAAAAACGGACCCTGATAAATGTAAAACTTCAGAAGTGGCCATTGTATTTTAATTGCCGATTTTAGTGCTCGCTTTTTATCGATAGGCCGAATTTTCCGGTCGTCCGGTCCACGGTGATGTAGCAGTTGATACATTGGCCCCCTTGATACATTGATAAGCGAATTGGCGTCGACATTGTTGGCGTTGTTTCTACATTCAACAGTGTTTGTTTTACATCTAAGACTGCCAATATATAATACACTATAACTTATATAACTATACACTATAATCTTTATCAAGGTTACATGATACTTATCTAAAGTATTAGTATTAGTAGTATAGAAGTAAACTTACAATAATATCTTTGGTCGTCACAGTTTGTAAAAGGGGAATGCTCCCGTCGTAATTGTAAATAACTTCACCAATATTTTGCCCTGTTAGATAATTTTATTATATTAATGTTTGCCCTGGAATTCTAAAATCTATATATTCTTAGGCGGAATATTGTCCAAATACTGATAATATCTTCGTGGTGTCGACAACTTTCTTCGATTAAGATTTTTTTAATAGAAGTATTTTAACTATGGCTATAATAAACGAGCACAACAGACATTTGTCATATTTAAGTTAATGAAAACGTGCGCATAACTCACATTAAGAAGTCTATCTTGTCTTTAAATTTGCTTCTTTCTATTTTTACCTATCTACTGGACAGTATTGCAAATTGGATAACTTTCAAGCTTTTCTATAGATATGAATTTGGTCGCTGACTAATTGGCGTCATAAAGCCGAGAGTATCTCAGCGAGCTATACTCGTCATGTACCTCTATGTATAGTGTCCCTACCCGATCAAATTAGAAAAGAGGAAATCCGTAGAAAGACCAAGTTACCGACGTTATCCGTAGAAAGACGATGTGCTGAAGTGGCGATAGGCGGGGCACATACATGAAGAAAAAATCTTAAGGTGTTAAATTTACGATACTGGACTGGAATATGAACACGTAGACTAATCTCGGTTAAAACTATTTAATTTAACTTACCAAATTCATACACATATTGATTTAAAGATGAGGCAAAATGAACTGCCAAGAAAAATACTACTACAGAACTTAATCTCTTCATTTTGGTGGCAATAATGAAAATTTGTTACGTGGAGCTGTTTTATATTTTTGCAATTAATTATAATGTAGAAAATAGATTCGTTCAACATGTTGTTTAAGTAGTAGAACTTACACAATTATTGCAATATTTTTTCGTAACGGTCATTATTATTTTAATGGGATATGTTAGTTGAATAAACTGTCGTAAAATTTGAGATATGAGTATTATAATGCCTTAAGACTGCTTCTTAAAAATACTTAAGCAGAATCTAGTTGTAAAATAAACCACTTTGATATTGTAAAAAAAATGTTGTATATCCACCTTGAGAAGTTAAAACAAATAACCGTTTAACCTTATTTAACAAACCGTATAGTAAGTTACGTTTGGTAAAAAAAATGACAGATAAATTTACGCTTTGTATGATTGTCTACTTTTAAACTACCCTTTATCACGATTTTCAGAAGTAAGAAAGAAGAGAATCCACTCTTGTCCGTTTCAAATTGTCTATTTTAGTCGATGAATGGAAAAAAAGGAATGAAAACGGATGAAAAGGAAAAACAAATGTAGATGAACTATTATTTAAATATGCCTGATTGAAATCTATACTGAGCGCTTTTTGTTATTTAATGATACTATCTATGGACAAACATCATAAATCGCTTTAAAGAGATAACAGTTGCAATTTACTCTTTCTGTTGTTGTTGTTGTATCTTCTCTAAAACTCGTTTAAAGTTCTTTTGGGTGTTTCACTATAAGCTAGTCGCAGCAGTACTAAGTAGAGTTTTTGAAGATCTATTAAAATCTTGCTTTTCCAGAAGTACTTTGTATTAGATGTATATATTAACAGTTTAGCCTAATCTATGCATATAAACTTGACGCCTAGTCTGTGGTGTAGTCTACTTTGATGCGTTAGCTTGCTTTTTATTGTAGGTATATACAGTTTTTGTTGGTTTTTGTAATAGCTTACGGATATTAATTATAAGATAGAATGAAAATATTATAAAAGTCACGTGACTCAAACCGTTGAATAATAATATTTTTAAAATCTTTTATTATTTTCAAAAAGGTGTTTTGGTTACTACCAAGTAATTAAACACGTTTCAATTTAAGAAATATATTTATATTTAATAATTACATGTCATAGGACAATATTATAATAATGAGGTTATACCTCATTTGTTACAGGAACGTCATCAAAGGTCTCAACGTGTGATATGTTGTGACCGCAGAGTTGGTATGTTGTAATAATAGCGTTGCCCAAGTAGCGCCCGCTTGGATCCTGGCGCACCACGTGCATATAGTCATCAGCCAGGGTGAACTGGACTTGCGGCGGTGCAGCCCAGTCACATACTACTGTCACTGCCTTGTTCACCGACGGAGGATTTAAACAGTACATCTATAACAAACGAATTGATTACATTTTTTTGCTTTAACGTCTAGACGGCACAACGAAACTATTGATTTTTGGTTTGGAACTTAGACAATAACCCCCATGTACAAGTATACGGGGGGGGGGGGGGTCTTGTTTGTATTTGCTTTCAATGTACAACACCAATCGATAACCTTTAACACCTGACCTCTACTTATCAAGACGTGCTAAAACTGTTTTTTTGACAATTCTAAGAAACTAAATATAATACTCAATTAATCGCACTTGATTCATGGAATGAGGGAAAGCTAATAATTTACTCATAATATTCTAACTTAAACAAGACTCGATTGGTTTGGAACAAGATATTCCAGAATAAGTACAATATTCTCCGAAAACAAAGTTACTTCTGTTGCTTATTTGCCTCCTACAAACTTACTAATCATAAAAGTTTATACAAGTTTTGGTACTCAATAACATAAGAACACAAGAACAGTGTGTCCTTAGTGCGAGTTTACTTTAGTCTACTCGATCACGTTAGCGTAACACCATTTCCAAATTCCAATCTTTTGCAAATTGCAGCGTCAAACTGGCGTTACGCTAACGCAGTCGAGTACATTAAAAAAACTCGCACTAAGCACACAGTTGGATGTTTGCTAGAAAGATAACATGAAGTAATACACGAGAATAACACGCAGATGAAGCCGCGGACTGAAATTAACAAATAATAGATATGAAATAAATATATTTTTACGATCATGCAAAAATGATTCGTAACTCTTAAGACATAAAGTTCAAACTTTGCTTGACGATTTCATTCTAGAACTTTCGTTTGTTATACTATATACCCTACCATTGTAATTACGAATCGGGATAAATTACGAAATATAACTTTCTTGATCGATGAGATTGGATTAAACCAAGCATGATTTCCATGTTTTTCGTATATATATATATAAAATATACATAATTTATTATTTGCAATAATTATATAGGTACATACTGGTTGATAAGTTTCTCGAATTCCCGGATGAATGTAGGCGACTGGATAATCTAACTTAAAACGGGAAACGTAATCGGTATCTGAAATAAATAAAAACCATACCTATAAATAATCCTAGTATCAAGTTGCAATTATTTCCAGTTATTGGTTTTTAAATAAGCTTGCTATATATATATATACTATCAAAACTAAAAGCACACTGGCTACGGAAACTACGTGGTAAAAGTTCTACTTCTGTAGATTACAAGATTTCATTTAAAAAAATAACCATGATAGTTATAGTTACGTAATCTCATGGTTTAGAAAAAACGTTAGTAAATTGGATACATTGAAATCTTAGAACATATTGATTCTTCAAAACCATAACAAACAATATATCTTATAACTTTAGCGTAATTATTACAGCATTGGGGTAAGACGACTAAGAGCGAATAACCGCACGGTGCAATAAAATATATAGCCAAAACCTTATCCCTGGTTAAATGTTAAAGGTAGACTTAATATATTTATAAACTTACCTTTTGTTACATGAGTACAGTGCGGTGGGTAATTTTTTTTTAACTTCCCTTCAGTATTACCAATAAAAAATATTGTAAGGATAATCAATAAAAAAATTGAATACATTTTATCAATCAACAGGAACACTTATACAAATTGAAAAGTGTTCTATCACTTTGTTTTAACAGTTACCGCGATATGAACTTTGTGAAATCAACAAGGAAAATGAAATCAATATTAGTAGGCAGTGTGTGTCATAGGCTCCCCATCAAGGGGCCAAAAGTTGTTTATGTCTAGTCACAAGTTTTAGTAATCTTTATTGCAATTGCAGTAGGGTTCAATCTGTGACTTGATATTTAGCCGTTACATATTAAAAAAAGGTATTAAGGCTTTATAGTACTATACAGATCTTGCAAAATTATATTGTTATGTAATTCGGTAATGGTTATTATTTGTACTTTGCGATAGTTTATGATGCCACGTTTAGCAAATATCATGTGGTATGTTGCTTCTATTTATATTAAATCCATAATATAAATCTTTGGAGAATTGGACATTATTTATAAAAATAGTTGTTGGTTCACTAATATTTTTATTGTTTTAAAAATTCTGTACAATTTTTATTCATTCATAAATAAAACCATAATGTCCCTAAAATGACAGAAACAAATGTCATTCTCAGAACTTGTCATTTGCTGTCACGCGTTCTTTAGTGCGAATAAAAAATATATAAAGCAAATTTTTGATTTTTACGTTTGTTTTACTTTCACTAATGAATTTGTTTATTTGTTTCTTATCTTAAATTGATTAGGACAGGCTCATGATGATGAGTGATGATGATCGCGACATTGATATCGAAAGTGATGTAGGTGTTTTCCCGTTTCGCTTCACTTCGTATACCTGTGTTTATTTTATTTTATTTATGTTTATTGAGAAGGTTATATTATTTACAGGCCGAGAATGACTCTGACTCTCGACCACATGCTAGAAATAGTTTGGGAGGAAGTGGATATTATTCGCAGGTACATAACGATCAGCATTTACAAAAAAAAGTACATACTAAAGTGGAATCATAACTCCTTGTTAATTTGCTTCTATTTAATAAGCTATATCATTTCATTATTCTAATTAAGTTGAATGTTGTTATTTGATACTTATGAGATGAAGTAATAATTACTGTTGATTCTATTTATATATTTTAATGTAGTAATTAATATGTGCCATTATAACTGAAAAAAATTATCACTCATTTTTTTTGTATTTGGGCCTCTATGGTACATATTACAATTTATAAAGGCTTTAATGTACTTTGCCATATTAACAACATGGTATGTTTAATAATAAAGTTCAGTAATGGATGTTTATGTTTGTTATAAATTAAAATGGTTGTTAAAACATTTTGGTGATTGCAGTTATAAATTTATAATACCAACGTTTATTTAAAACTCTAATGGTAATGCACCTATTAGTCAATAGCCAAGCCTTGCTAATTATCCACTGGATAATAAAATCAGTTGTCAATTTACGTAACTGTATTGATGAACAAATAATTTATAAATGTAATGAATTTGTTGCAATAAGTACTAAAATGATCATGAAATGATCATCAACGATATGATGATAAATGTTCTAGATACAAATAATTTTGTATATACATTTATATTTTAGGCAGAAAAACGAGCACACCATAATGCTTTGGAGCGAAAAAGAAGAGATCACATAAAAGATAGTTTTACATCATTGAGAGATGCAGTGCCAGCACTACAGGGAGAAAAAGTAGTATGTATAAAGGTTGTTTGTGTATTGATTTATTAATAAAAGAGATTAAAGTAGCTGGTATTCTTAGTGGTGATCAGTATAGTCAGTAATATAGCAAGATGAATATAAGATATATACATCTCGAAGCATTGCAAGTCTTTGCGATATATGTTCACTATCTCATAACCTGGATATGTAATTTTGTGGCTTTAAAACTACTCCTAATTAAATCAAATCAAATAAAAATAATCTTTAATTAAATAAGCTCTTTTAAGCACTTTTGACTATTTAGGAATCAATATGATTAATGAAGCTACAACTGGTTTGGAATGTTACACTTACTTAAAACTCAGTGGTCAATCTTTTAAACATTTGAAATTTATAACAAGGACCTCTGTACAACAAATATAACTGATACTATCTCTTCTGAACGCATATTTCAATCTCAGACAATTATTGACACTGGCAACATTATCATGTGCATGTGCAAATAAGTATGAGTTACACAAATTTAAAATTTGATTGTATTTTTACTTGAGCTATTTAAAATTTTTGCTTCATTTATTAAATACAACTCAATTTCAATTTTTTATAAATGAAAACTGGTGCTTAAAAAAGGTTTTTAAATTTGAGTTGAACTTTTTATTGCACAATCATACACAAAATTAATTATTATCAACTAAAATTCAAAAGCTTTTTTTATATCAGTGTATAATGTATTGTTAATTATGACATAAAATTGTATTCCTAAGAGCATCAATGGCATCAATGTAACTAAACGATTTAACAGTTTTGATAATTTCTAATGAGTGTATTTTATATTAAAGATGCAAAAAACAAAATATGTCCAAATTTATGAAGTATTGTATGATAGAACTGAGCATTAGTTTGACCAATTTTCTATAAAATTGTAAAAATAGTATTTGTATTTTTGATGACAGGATTATAAAAAAATTATTGATTGGAATAAGAACCTTTTTCCTTAAAATGGTGATATTGACATTTCAGGCAAGTCGTGCACAAATCTTGAAAAAGGCAGCTGAGTACATACAGTTTATGAGGCGAAAAAATAACGCACATCAACAAGATATTGATGATTTAAGAAGACAAAATACTATCCTTGAAACCCAAAGTAAGTATTGTGTTATATAATCCCAATATTGTGACCAAACCATAAACTGTGCTAGATGCTTTTAATTGGTTTGGATTGGTTTGAAATAAAGCATAGGTAATTTCTTTTGGGTGTAAAAAGGGGCTCTGAACTTCAAATTTATCAAAACAAGTTTTTGTAGATTTAAGATTATGTCAAAATCATTACTTTTGTATACTGGAATTCTTCAAAGTAACACCTACTTCTATAAATTATTCTGTCCTGTGATGATGATTATGTAACGACAAAAATCTTTATGACCTCAAGTGGTATTGAAATAAAACATGATTCAAGAAAAAATATTATATCAATAGGTCATATTTGACGAAGCTAGATCGTAGATATGGTTTAAATTAATAAAAAAGTGTTTTATCATAGTTATTAAGAAAAGAAATCAGCTGATTGCAAACATACAAATACTAGCTAAGCCTTCATTTCTTGGTTTAATTAGGATCTGCACTGTGGGACTAAAATGAAAATAAAAATATTTTTATATAATATACCAATTAAAAAAAAAGACAATCCACTATTCGAGTTTAGTGGCTGCAGAAGTTTGAAGCAGAATTTTTATATTTAACGATACATATGATACAATATAGTATTTAATGTTCAAGAAGTCAATTAGCCTTTGACTCATAGATATGTTGAAAACTTGTGTATAAAAAACAGATATATTAATGTCAACATGAGTATGTTCATACTTAAACACTATCTCACCTGGAGATTATGCAGCTTTAAATGGAAACTCAAATTTTCCATTTAACTTATAGTGTATATCAATAGGTCACGAAATCGACTCGGCTCATTCTCAGCTGGCAAATTGCCCCATCCAAAGAATAAAGTTACATGTCATATGGTATATGTA
Source organism: Morpho deidamia (assembly GCA_947086505.1). Classification (NCBI taxonomy): domain Eukaryota; kingdom Metazoa; phylum Arthropoda; class Insecta; order Lepidoptera; family Nymphalidae; genus Morpho; species Morpho deidamia. Next base: position 7,040,188 of record CAMTZC010000003.1, read on the forward strand.
TAGAACAGGTAACTTTATTCGAATGGGGCGAAATGACTGTTTAGTTTATTCTTTTGTGTTGAAATTGGTAATAAATAAAAGCAATAATAACTATATGGGGCATTGACACAGACTGCTGTCCGTCCCCAAAGTAACTTAATACTTGTTTTATGGGTGACAGACTTGTAAATGTATAATTTTAATCATATACTTAAATAAAAATTTACACCCAGACTAAAAGAACAACTAAGAAAATAAAAAGGTAATTAAATTGTTATTTTTAGGTGGCTCTCTTCTCTTTTTTTTAATAGCATTTGCCATACTTAACTTTTGTATTGCAAATGTTACATGTAATGTAATATTATTATCGTTTAAAACTAAATATTAACCTGTCAGAATTAAAAATCTACAAGATTGAGGTTAACTTTGTCGTTTCAGTACGAGCATTGGAAAAAGCACGAGCAACCGGAAATTACATGGACGCACATGAACTAGGCCTTGGGATTAAATCAGAAGGAAGTTCACACGACACGGACAGTTCAGACGGCGAAGGCACCACTCGCAGGGTCAAGAAACTCAAAATAAATAGTGTTAATGTGTAATATAGGTATTCTAAGAAATTTTTGTTTAGGATTTAATACATAACAGTTCTTATTAGTTTAAATATTAAATAGAATATACTGTTCCATACCAGAACCTATAATGACGATTTATTTTGTTTTTCTTGAAATGTCAATCCATTTAGGTTTTCATGGTGCAATATAATAAAGTTGTATAGTGAAGGCAGGTTCCTTCTTAATGAAATAATTATTTCATTGCCAAAATATTGATTAATAATTGTTATGTATTTTATTCATAAGAAGTTGCCACTTTTGTGAATGATTGCTAGCGTTTATTTAGACAAACCACACCACAAGAATTCATTGTGCAAGTTATTTCTACACTTACACTGTACTTTGATACGATGCAAAATGATTCTCCGCCGACTTAATATTGATGGTACCTATTATGATTGTGCTAATAATTTTAAACTACAAATGAGAGCTAGGGTGGTCTAAATAACAGCTTTTTAATTCTGGGTTTAATTATATTAATGAATAAGATGCTTATGGTTAGTAAAATCAATTAAATATAAAGAATATTATATAATAAGAGTGTAAGACAGTAAATGTTTATGAAAGATATTAGTTTGCTAAAGTTGCAACTATTTAAAATCCCGGCTAATTGTTTTTCCTTGATACTTTAACATTTTGTTGAAGAACTTAGGCTACTCTGGCTCTCACGGTCTCAAATAACACTCGGCAACCTTCAGCTCACGAACCGCACGCGGAACTTTCTTTCAAAAGTTGTTTATTTAAATATTATTTTTTAAATTCATTTATTCTACATAAGAAATCATAAGCTGTGATAGCCTAGCGGTGAGACCGTGCTACTCTTTCAAGGGGAACACGAGTTCAAATCCGGGCAGGCACCAATGAGTTTTTCTATTAAAACTCATGTGTCTAATTGATCATTGCAATTTATCACACGTTTTTCGGTGAAGGAAAACATCGTGAGGAAACCTGCATATCTCTAGAGTATGCTAGGGATATGTGTAACCTACCAATCCGCATTGGAGCAGCGTGGTAGGTCTTAGTTCCAATCCTTCTCTCTAAAACGAAGAGAGGAGGCCTTAGCCCAGCAGTGGGCATAGTAACAGGCTGTTACTTTGCTTTTTTTGCTACATAAGAAATCAAATATATAGTATAAATAATAATTTATATAAAAACGAACTAAGTAATAAAAAAAATTATTACCTCTTAAAAATTCATTGTTTTTACATTTTCTCCTGTGCCTAGAACATAGTAGTAGTAGATTTGTTGAGCTAATCTTACGACATAATTTTATTACTCGATCCAGGGTCAAGTTAAGATGCTTTTTAATTTCGTGTTATCATGGTCGTGTTTCTTGGGCAAAATGTTTGTTGACATTTAATACCATCTCACAAGCTACAGTTGTTTTTATTGCGTGGTGTTACAAATTGTCTATATGCGCTACTTTTTTAACATTTGGCCATGGAATAAGTTATAAGGCAATATTGTTAGAATTAAAATAAAATACATTATTTTGTAATCTATATATTTTCAGACCATTTTATTGTCTAACCTGTTCAGTAGGTTTATTATTGCGTATTGCCTTCTAATTATGTTCTTGTGATATAATTACTTTTAAGACTTTCGAGATAAATATTCTTACTTATTAACCCTATTTTTAGTTCTTCACAAACTCAAAATATAAAAGGGATTTTGTAATGGTTATTCTTAGTTAATACCTTTTACTTATGTTATCACAAGTCTTAAAAAATGGTGACTCCCTAAGGTCAATACCTTTTAAGTTTCTATTATTCTTATATCTTTGGATATAAGACTTGACAGTATCTAGATCAAGTAACACTCGAGAGGTTTTTATTTTAAATTATATAGCATTATCACGAGACCGAGAAGTGTTAAGGTGTAATTTAATTTTAAAGTGATCTATCACCAGATAGGAGAGATTTCAATGGTAAAATACTCATGACTATGTTTGTCAAAGCAACATAAACATCCTTAATTGCCATGATCCAGACCAGAGGTTTCTTTAAAAACTTGTTTGGTTCTGATTTTTGTTCTATTCTGGTGGACCCTCTGCAGCTATATTTCTACCATATTTCCAAAACTTGACTATTTGTCAAGTCGAAATACATTATGTAATTATTTATTACATAATGTATTTCGAACCCACATTTTTATACGTCAACGTAGACCACATCTCTTCTCGAATCTCTTTTCGAATAAAAACTACAAACCATCCAATAGTCTTATCGAGTCCGCGTTCATATCGCGACTCCACTTACACTATTAAATTGGTAAGTAAAGTTTAAATTGAATAGAATAAACATTTTTGTTGACTGTTTTTGGGGTTAAGTAAGAATATTTAAGAATAAGATAAGATATAAGCTATGATAGTCTTCTTGAACATTGTACACATTGTAAACGATCCTGTATGTTCGAAATGTTTTACATAATTTATCGTGTCCAATCTGGACAGTACTTTAATAAAAGTGAAACCAATCGAAGTAAACAAGAGTAAAATTGTTTTGTTTCTTATATTTTATGTAAAATTAATTTAACCGAAACTCAAATTGTCAGTTCTTGAAGACTAAATAAGGATAAGAAGTAATATAAAATACTCTTGTTATGTTTTCTTTTATTTTGCTCTGCAAAATGCACTTCCCTTACCTTTAACATATCACACGCTTAGTATTAAAGTAACTAGTTTATATAATTAGGCGTTACTTTGCAGAGATCCATAATACAAAAGTAATAATAAAATTATTTTGCTATAATCCGCAATAAAGTAAATAGAAAATATATATAATGTTAAATGTATAGTGGACTATCCGTTTTTTCATACCCAATACATGCAGGATTCGCAAAAATACATGCACAAACCTCCACCACCGCCACCACAATACACAAGCACTACACAGGTTCACTATCACAAACTCAACAATCGTTTCGCCCCGCAATCGAAGCATCATCAGGAGATAGACTCCACGACAAAATCTCAGTTTTGCGATATTGTGGTGGCGGTGGTGGAGGTTTGTGCATGTTTCCACGAATCCTTCATTTATAGGGTATGAAAAAACGGATAGTCCATTTAGCATTATATATTTTCAATATACTTTATCGCGCATTATAGCAAAATAATTTTATTATTACTTTTGTATTAAAGTAACCTTATTAAAAAATTAGGCTTAATTGATTACATACATCGTAATCCTTATTTCAGTGCCGCCTATGACATCACGGTACGAACTTTTAAAAAAATAGTGTTCTTGCTCTTGTGCCCTCGTGTGCTCTTGTGTGGTATCGGGCTGCATAGAATAGACCACCCTCATTTCTTACCGAGGTGTAAAAGACGACTAAGGTAAGTTGACGTCAGGCAGGCGGCCGGTCGTAAAATACGTAGCTAAATCATGTGACAACATGTTGTAACATCTTGTGTCGACCCCACTTAGAGTGGGATAAGGGCAGCAGAATATATAGTGTGTTCTTGCTCTTCTAAGTCATGGGTCTCGTCTAACACAAGAGTTTTGTAGACACTACATTACGCTTTTTTTGCAATTTACCACAAACAACTTTTTTGAATTAGGTCACTTTAATACTTGGCGTGCAATGTACAATGATTTCGTGTTGTTTTTAAGTAAACAAGGTTTTTCCTGACTTTCATTATATAACACTGATATCTACAACATCTGTGTAACGATTATAAAGATTCAGTTACACCACTAACTTCTGCCCACAGTCGTGGGCAGAAGTTAGTGGTGTAAACGTTTTTCTGTGAACGTATCCTTAAGAAATGAAATTTGAGTACATAAAATATCTAGAATGCAATTTGTGCCGGCCAGCAAGCTTAAGTTTTGAATAACAGTTTTATTTTTATTGGACAGGACATTGGATTTTATGGACAGAGTCAACCACAAGGAAAGGGAATGTGCAATAAGAATTTCCACGGTGGTCTTCAATATTTCTATAATATCTTTCTGAATACATCCATAAGCAGGTAATGTTGGGAATATAAAAAGGTTTTACTTTTTTCCACATTTGTGTTGAATAGCTGAAATGAAACACATTGATCATTATCTAAAAATAATACATTCATGTTATAGGAAACAAGCAGCGAAATCTATATTTATTATAAAACAAAGTCTCCAAAAGCTGTCTGTATGTTATCGATTTTCTCTAAATCGATAACATACAGACGAATTTTTGCACGGTTTTTACCAAAAGGTAGTGCAATTTTTCCAGCAGATTTAAGTTTATGGTACATCACTGTTATAATTAAATTCTGTTGAAGAGGTCGGTGGTAAAAAAACTCCTGCTGGGAGCTTTACTTGTGTGCGCCACGTAAACCAGCAGATACGCTAAAGTAATGTATCAAAGAATTTGAGATCTACAAAAAATTCCGCGAGAGGATGTCTCTATCTCTTATTAACTGTTACCGTAGTAACTCGTAGTAGCTAATGTTAAATTCAAAATTTTGATTCGGTCAAAATTTTGTGACACTGATTTCCACGTGGGCGAAGCCGCTGGTACACCTAAATCTAATATTGACCGAATAACTGAAGGGAAGTAATGTCAGAGTATACTAGAGCAAGAGAGCCAGTCTAATATGTCTCCATCGACAATAAAGAGAAGCAAACTAGACTTATTATCCCGCTTTTTTTTGTGTGATTAGGCAAAGATAATGACGTGAGTTTTTATCTTCCCTCTTATCTCCTCTTCCTTCTTATTTGCTGCGATACTTTCACTGGGCCTGCCTATGTTTCCAACTTTATGAGTAATGTAGTCTCACTAGAAGAAATAATATCTATTTTTAAGATATTATTCGTAATGATGTTTAATTTTTCACAGCCTGTTGATTGTCACTGTTTTTTTCTTTGTTTACAATATTGAGATAATTTAATAACCAGCTCTCATGGAATAGACTGAGGCCTGCATTAAAAAACAATTAACATAAAATACTTACAGTCTTTAGGATCCGCTAAATAGGTATAATCCTGTCTCCATTTACGTAAATTTCCCATATGAGTTTGTACAACAGGCATGAGTGCTACATTGGAGTCGATCGAATCCTTCTTGATCATACCTATAACTCCTAAAGCAAGACCACCAAGTACGAGGGCGTGGTAGGACCCTAAATAGTAAGTTAGTATCGGGCCACAGGCAACTCCCCCTACAACATATGATGTCTTTATATATAAAAATCTCGTGTAATGGTGTTCATTTACGCTAATCTCCAAAACTACTGAAACAATTTCAATGAAATAGTCTAGTTAGTTATATTTCGACCGAACTTAAAGGATGGGATGATTTTTATCTCGATTAATCTTATTTTTGCGATTTAAAAAAGTATTTAAATTCTCAAGTTTTTTAAGTTTTCGATAGATGTCATAAAAGTATCAAGGTTGTTTATTTACAAAGTGTCAAAGTCGACTCAAGTCTGTAAGTATAGTAAGTAAAAAGGTAAAAGATAAAGTTTTTGTATACGATACGCGATGTACATTTATAGAAGGTTCTTATGAAAGAAAAAATAAATGTCACGGAAATTTAAGAGAACTTAAATAGTTAAGACAGGACCAACAAATATTTAAAAATGTATTAATATCTATGAATTCATACATTTTTACTGATTGTAAAAATGAAAATATTCACATTGAACGAAACAGAAGGGAAGACAGATTTACTATTACCTACTTCATTAATAATAATTCTGTTGAGTGTGAAGTGACTGGGATAGAATAACAATACATAAGGCAAGTTTCTGTTTTGCACGAATGAAAATATCTATAATATAAAAATGAATGTTGATCTGCATGTCCTTTATAAAACTACGAAACAGCTGGACCGATTTTAATGAAATTTTCATATAATCTTTAGAATGGATCCAGCGGATGATCTTGTAAAGTTTGGTGGAGGTCGGAGCATTTTTTAACTGTTGAGTTCTGTTTCAAGGAGAAATCGAAATCAGACTGAGTCACAGCAGCGCGTGGTCGGACTGCTTCATCCTCCTGCCCTTATTCCACTCTAAGTGGAGTCGGCACAACAAGTTACAAACATGTTGTCACATGATTTGGCTACGTATTTACGACCGTCCGCCTGCGTGACGTCAACTTACCTTAGTCGTATTTAATGACCCCTTGGCGAGAAAGAGGGTGGTTTATTCTAATCAGACGGATAGTACCTACACGCCGTGGCCGGCCACCTATTATATTATACCTATTATATATTAATAAATATTGCCATCATTATAAAATAATAAGTTTTATAAAAGTAAATCGCTTATACCTATAAAGTAGTTAAGGGCATCGTTTTTCTGCCGCACCCGCAGAGCTGTATTTGCTACTGCAGCAAAAGTAGCACCCATCAGTGTCAATGGTACTGTGTGGTAGGCATACCTTCAAACACATATATAAAAAAATAATCTTGTTAAATTGTAAAACAATAGAACGACACGTTTTCAAAAACACGTTTAACAAAAAGCTCAAATTCAAGTTCAAATTACTGCAATACATTATGACATAACAAAAACCTATAGTTGCTGAGTGATCATTATCTCCTGTTGTTATATTCAAATACATAAATCATATCTATTACAAATTGTACGTAAATACCATTAGCCGACTAGGAATACAATTCAGAAACTTATCATTTTGAACATGATGCTAAGATTCCTTAATTAACAATCCTACAATATTTTTGTTTGCTTTAGATAATATAAAAGTTTGATAAATATACTAAAATGTGCATTGTAAAATAGTAACTAATTTAATTACATTTATGATTCGCAATTTATGGTCATAATGGCTTCCACATAAAAGGTAGATATATGCTGTGGCGGACTTTTATTTAGAACTATTCAAGACAAACAATACTACAGTTCATAATCTTTGTATAACTCCAATTTCCACAAACGAGGCAAGATTTTTTCCGACTTTATTGACATGTATCGTTTGTTATATTACAAATCATTACAAATTGTAGCCTATATGTTATTCCGATGTATAACCTATGTAACTGTAAAGTTTCATCCAAATAGTTTTGTCGTGAAAGAGTAACATACACCCATCCATACTCATAAACTTTCGCATTTATAATATTAGTAGGATTAGTAGGATCTATCTTTTATGTAACTTTCTTGTAATACATACCGTCTCATTATTGGCCCGAAACCGATAGCATGAGAGTACATTAAAACATCATAAGTGGATAAAAATAAGCCGACCATAGCTCCATATCGAGACGTAACAAACATCTAAAATGAATAGCACAAATTGAAAATAAATAGGCGAAAACATTATTCATATTCAAATTCAAAACATTCTTTAATTTACTGTTATTCAAGTAAACTTGTAAACAAAAGCTTTTGAATAGTCAACTCTACTGCTGGTTCGGAAAGCTGTTCTACACTGAAATGCGTGTATATTGAAGAAATTAAACTGAAAGAATTCTGTAGAGATGCATCAATTTCTTTGTTCACGTGTCCACGCGATCGTCTGTATTATCATACGATACATACGTAACACCTAGTGATTACCTTTTATGTGTCTCCTAGAAACCGACACTTCCCGGGTTTTAGGCAATCATAGACGATGATTGGCGTGTACAGTCGAGTATGCCCTGTATACGATCATGCTTGCGCTTAATCGTTTGTAATCGCCGATTATGAATCATATGATGAATGAATGGTGTGGATACCTGCACAATGATCGTGTCGATTACTATGATCACTCAATCAACGATCACCACCGATAGAGGTGAACAAGCAGAGTATGTTTTTCGTTGTCTATAAACCTAACAGTCTTGCAGTGGCAAAAGACTTTTTGAAATTTGAGAAAGGTTTTTGAAATTTGTAGTAGTATCGCTAGTAGTCGAATTTATTAAAATATTTACTAACCTTTTTAGGTATGTCACATCCTTCTGGTGTATCATAATATCTGTAATAGTTACGTTTTTCTACTTCCTTGCATTCACAAGACATTTTAATTTATCTAATTCAAGTTTGATGCAAAGACTACAGTGTACGTTTGATGACAATTACATTTCTTTTCGTTGCTTTCTACACCAAGGAGAATATGCTATACTTTTAATTTCTATAAAATATACTTTTCTGCCGTGCGTTTTGGTATTTCATGTTATGATTTTTTTTACACATAACAAATCATATTTTGGCAACGTCTTAGATTTAGCAATATTGGTAATGAAGTCACAAATAATTATTTAAAACTACCCTTTTACCTAGTAGGCTTTATTGTAAAAAAACACATTTCATATTAAATTCTTTTATTTTAAAAATATGTCTTAATAATTAATGTCATTTCCTTAATTAATTAAATTAAAATTAATATCAGAATTTAAATAAATACTACTAAACTGGACTATCAATCTGTCTAACCATCATATAAGGACTTCTACTTTTACAAAGACTTATACTTTTTGTTTTTGACATGTTCCTCTATTTTAATTCAAAATTTGTTTTCTGGTCTAGACTAGAGTCTTTGGTAACTGGAGTATAATTAAGAGTAAAATTCTTCGGCATAAAGCGATATTAGTCGTTGATTTTACTACAACGATTTGATACCCTTTTTCGTTTTATCTTCCTTCATTATAGTGTAAATTATGTTCGTCGTCACTTGAAAATTTTTCACTTGATTGACTAGGCTCTGAAAATGAGACCAAGTTATTAATTATTTCAATTGTTGCAAAACTTATTATGATACACTTAACAGTATATTTTTAAGCCAACGATAGGAACTAAATAACTTGAAAGATGAATCTATATATATAAAAATGAATGTTTGTAGAAACAGATTTTTTATCAATGAATAGTTATATATTACGGTATTATATTTAGGTATTATATAATACAAATATATATAATCGAAACATCCTAATTTTCTAATATTGCTTACTCCACAGGAATTTGTTTTAGTGTTAAATAAATTACCTGATTTTATGTTAGTCTGGAAGCCTTCCTCTGTCTCTATCACGCGTTTTAGTGCTCTTTCAGAATAGGTTCTTTTTCTTTTGCAACTAATGGGATATTTTTTATTGTATTCAGGACTGGTTCGATTTTGTTCCCAACTTAAGAGGCGTTGTTCTAAAGCTTCAACTAAAAGAATATGAAAGGTCAAAAAAGTTCATCATCATCCTCCTACTCTAAGTGTGGTCGGCACAACATGCTACTAACGTTGACACATGATTTGGCTACGAATTTTACGACCAGCCGCCTGCCTGACGTTAACTTACCTTAGTCCCCTCGACACCTCGGTAAGAAAGAGGGTGGTCTATTCTACTCAACCCGATAACGCACATTGGGTCAAGTTGCTATAGTCGCCTTTTACGACACTTCGGTAAGAAAGAGAGTGGTCTATTCTACTCAACCCGATAGCGCACATTGGGTCAAGTTACTATAGTCGCCTTTTACGACACCTCGGTAAGAAAGAGAGTGGTCTATTCTACTCAACCGGATAACGCACATTGGGTCAACTTACCATAATCGACTTTTGCGACACCTCGGTAAGAAATGAGGGTGGTCTATTCTACTCAGCCAGATACAACACGGTGGGAAAGGTCAAAAGTTATTATTATAATAATACGAATTATCTATTAACCCTAACTATGCTAGCAACACCACTGTATATTCGATATTAGCCAGATTTTTATGTATGCATCACTTAAACGATTATGTCAGCCCTCATACCGATTTATTACCTACATACATATAAAGTAGTATACTTGAATATTAATAGCACAATAATTCTATCATAAAAATATTTCATCTCTGCTCCACTTACTTTTTTGTATCAATTTCATGTTGGATTCTTTCAATTCTTTTATTTCACGAGAATTATTTAAGGTGGCTGCTTTTTGAAGTTGACTGATAGCTGTGGCCAAGATATCGGAGTTGCTTAACTGAAACGTTAAATTGTTATATCTTTTTTATTTAGTATTTAATTGATATCATCATTCTCCTGCCCTTATCCCACTCTAAGTGGGGTCGGCACAACATGTATTAAACTTATTTTATTTGGCTAGGTATTTTACAACCGGCCGCCTGCCTGACGTCAACTTACCTTAGTCGCCTTTTACGACACCCCAGTAAGAAATGAGGATGGTCTATTCTACTCAGCCGGATACCACACGACATAATATTATATTGTATTCAATGAAACATTATATATTCTTACATTGGCTTCACAGTATATTTTTAGCAATTTAATATTTGTACATAAGAATACACATAATTATAAATTATAAAACGATTGACGATGTATATAATAGACAAAGTAGAAACCGACATAAGCTAGCGGTTCCTGCTTTGCACCTTGCAAAAGTAGGTAAGTCGATTGTGGGTTTGGGTATAAGATTCTATACCCAAACATAATAAAATTCCGCAATCTACTTTAACTTTACCATTACAGCAGTTTACAAACACTGCTAAAAGGCTAATACAGAAAGCCTACTATACTATTGAGGAAGTAAACCTCAAGACGATAAGAATGCATATAGCTACTCTTCGACCCTGCACAAGACATCAATAACTATATGTAACTAGTAATAAGAATTATTCTTTGAAAAGAGCAACCGCCGAGTTTCTTGCTGGTTCTTCTCAGTAGGAACAGCTTTACGAACAAGCAGTAGATGTCAACGATTCAAAAGCACTTGTTAACAAGTTTTCTTTAACAAAGAATATTTTGAATTGGAATTTATAATACAATATTAAAGAATAATTTCCTTGCATATTTAGTGCTTACATTAGGATTACAGCCTACTGCTACCGTTAGCTCCGCAATAGCTTCAGACGTTTCGTGCCTTCGCTGTCTTTCATATTGCGCATTGCGTGCTCTCCGTTCCTTCTGTGAAATGTCAATAAATTTTTTTTTTAATTTTTTATACTACTTTCTGTTTTTTTAAGCTTTTATTTTATTTCCGTGTATGTATGGAAAGTGGAATCTTGCAAGTTGGACCCACTTACGGTGCACGGCACATACGGTGCCCGATGTTAACGTTTGTTTATGATAAGCATGACCTGATGCTGCTGCCAGGATTAGCTCCAGACGAGGGAACTCCTCAACGGTTAACAGTAGGGTCATGAAATTTTCTTAAAAGCTTTGTTAGCTTGTTCATCCATTCATTCTCCTGCCCTTATCTCACTCTAAGTAAGGTCGGCACTACATGTTACAAACATGTTGTCACATGATTTGGCTAGATATTTTACGACCAGCCGCCTGCCTGACGTCAACTTACCTTAGTCGCCTTTTACGACACCTCGGTAAGAAATGTGGGTGGTCCAATATATGCAGCCGGATACCACACAGCACATACCTTAGTCGTGTCTTACGACACCTCGATAACAGCGGAGGGTGTTCTAAGAATAGAACTGGGTGGATGTGCTGGATACCACATGGCGTTAGCTTTGTTGTCTTTTTGTTATTTTAAATTTATATGCGACTATTACACACGGTCACCCGTCTCTAATTTAGTAACTTACTAGTTGTGTTATGAGTGACAGACAACTGTTAAATAAATACATGTATAATTTTAAACACAACTATACGCCCGGAATCGAAGAACCAACCACTTGTGTTTTAGTAAATGATTGGCCTCAGTGGGAATCGAACCCGTGACCCGGAGCTTTAGGCAGAGTTACTGTCTGTGTGATTTGAAATAGTTATTTTTATAAGAATAATGCCTAACCGGGCAAACCTTGTTTTACCATAATTTCTAGGGAATTCCTAGAGCACATTATAAAAACATAAATTTAAAAAAAAAGGTAGGGGTGGAGAACTCTTATCACTTCGGGGTATGAAAATACAGACCTATTGAATATGCATATAATATTTCATAAAAATCGGTCCAGCTGTTTCGGAGTAGTATGGTTACTAATATTGTGACACGATATTTTATATATAAATAAATAAATAAAAATAAATATTGGGAACAGTACATAAGAAAAATGAACGTTGATCCTGCAGAAGTATTAACTGTGTTGCAGTGTTACAAAATTAAACAATGCTCCTTAAATCAATTGTAGCTACATTATATCGTAAAGTTAATAAAAATGTTTGTTGAATTCGTTATGTATTAGTTTGTGCGTGCGCGTGCGAGTGTGCTTGTGTGTGAGTGTATGTGTGTGATTGTGTTTGTGTGTGCATTTATGTTGATTATATAGCAGATTTTTAAAGTTGTATCCCCATATCATAAAGTTGATAGCCATTAAAATATTTTTACATTTGCGGTAAGTTAATGGACAGATATTAATATAAGAATATATAAATATAAGAAATAAGATGAACTTACAAGAGAAAGAGGTACACGATTCTTTCCGGTAGGTCGTCCACGTCGTCTGTACGGAGCATCGAAACTATCGTCTGATATTTGTGCCTGTACAGTAAATAAAAGATTAAATACAATTTTTATTACTATTATCCATTTTCCAGATTAAAGATAAAAGAGAATTTCTATATTAGTTTTAAAGTTAATACCAATAAAGCGTGTACCTTAACAAAATTGCTGCTCAATTGGTTAAGGCGAAATACTTCAAAATTTGGTTCCAAGATACCGGTCAAATATAAAAAGTTTAACACAATATTAGTTGAGTAAAAGCTTTGTAAAACTGTAGAATTGTCCAATCCAATCACTGAGCAGTAAAAAATGCAATAATATGTTCTATATATGTTCTATATCCTACCTTCATGTTATAAACTTAAACAACTTTTTTGTCCTATTTATATAAGCTTTTCGACTAACTTTACGACGCACGCGCACATTTGAAATTAGTAATACTTATAAATGCTTGAGTTATGGAGGGTAAAGGGGTCTCGTAAAAGGGACCCCTGGTATGTGGAAAATGAAGGAGGCCAACCACCTACCTGGATGAGATGCTGACGGTTCTTCGGGTTTCACAGCGCGTCTTTAGAATGTTCGTGAAGGACATATCACTTCCACACTCACTTTCGCTGGTCGGGCCCGCCAGGATCCATGCACAGATAGTTCACTGATAGCACACCATAAAAGGCGTTCATATAAAATGATTTATTGAATTTAGCGTATGGCGTATGCGTATGCGTATGGCGTATGCGAAATAATAAGGGCGCGTGCGATGACGCTCCTTACAGCGTTTGTTTCGAACTGGCCGCTTGTCGCTGACAGCAGCCTCTTGCGTGCTCTTTTCCTTCGGTAAAGGGTTGGCCGAGTGTGAGGGAGAAGGATATAGGGACAAGGGAAATAGTGTAACTAGCCCAACCATAGCCCCCCCCTTGAAAGGCTCCCTTTCAAAACGAAAAGAGTAAGAAAATGATTAAGAGCGCAAAGAAAGTGGAGAAACTACTTGTGCTGTATGCACTAGGTTAACCGTAGCGCGAAATGATTATATGCGTAAGAGCGTCATATAGAAAGGTAGAAGAGCGCGAAACGTATAAAATTAAAATAAATGAAAATGAATAACAAAAAATAAAGAAAAGATGCGTATCATTTAAGCGTAATTAATTTTAAGTATAAAGGCTATTATCTAATTGATTGGCAATGGACATAAGCGAATAATAGGACGTTTGAATGTACTATTTTTGGTTTTAACTAAAGCGACGCGTATGCGTCCGTCAGCGCCAGGAAAGATTTTCTCAATAATTCCTAACGGCCAATGCAATGGAGGTGCGTTATCCAACATAATTAATACAACGGTACCCACTTGAACCGGGCGTGATTCCGTATTCCATTTTTCACGGACCTGTAGCGTATGTAAGTATTCATCACGCCAACGTTTCCAGTATGATTGGACGAGATTATCTAATAAAGCGAATCTTGAAAGTAAATTTGTGCGTTTGTCTAAAACTTCGGCAGCTGGAAGTAATTTTAATGGCGTTGTATTTAGAAAATGCGCTGGAGTCAGCGGTAAAGGCTCAGCCGGATCTTCACTAAGGAGTCCTAGTGGCCGTGAGTTTAATAACGCCTCTACCTGACATAAAACTGTAAGAAACTCTTCATACGTTAAAATTTGTGAACCTATGACTCTAAATAAATGAGTTTTGAATGACTTGATATTCGATTCCCAATTTCCGCCAAAATGAGGTGCGTTAGGTGGAATCAATGTCCACGATATGCGATTATTTGCTAATTCCTGTTTAAAAGCGTTATCAAAGTTAAAATTTAAAAATTTGTAAAGTTCATTTAAATATGATTTGGCACCTATAAAATTGGTTCCGTTATCGGAATAGATACGTTCCACTGGACCGCGTCTGCTAAGAAATCTTTTAAACGCGTTTAAAAATGAGTCTGTACTTAGATCTGGAGCGAGCTCGAAGTGTACTGCACGCGTTGTTAGGCAAATAAAAATACAAACGTAAGCCTTTTGACTCCTTACACCTCGTTTCCTAGTAAGCGATATATTAAAATGACCACAATAATCCACACCCGTATGCGAAAACGGTTTTGAAATATTGAGCCTGCAGGTGGGAATATCGGCCATTATTGGCGGTTGATAAGATTTTGGTCGTAATTTAAAACAACGAACACATGAGTGAATGCGCGTGCGTACCATTCGTCTTGCGGAGAGAATCCAGTAATGTTTACGTAATAAACTGAGCGTTAGATTTGGACCGGCGTGACAACTCATCTGATGTACATGATCAATAATTAAATTCACTATATGATCTTTACTAGGGAGCAAGATAGGGTATTTATGGTCAAAGGTAATAAACTCACTAGCAGATAACCGTCCTCCAACGCGTAAAATATCATTAACTATGAGGGGACGTAATTTTTTGATCGTATTCGGTAGACGAGTATTTTTATTTAGCGCAATAATGCAATCAGCAAAATGTAATTTTTGAACAGCTCTAATAATACATATTTCTGCCGCGTTTAAATCTTCCCCGGTAATGATTCCCGTTGTTTTTAAGCGTTTAGAAAAGCGTAGTATGTAAACAAATATTCTTAATAACCGTGACCAACTCGAAATACGTTCAGTAATGCCTGATATAAATGGTTTTTCAGTTGTTGCGTTATTTAGCGTAACCGTTTTGCATTCAGGTAAGTCATTAAGATTCGGAGAAAACGGTTTGATAGGCCAATCTTTAATATCCTTACTCGCCCAATTCGGCCCTTTAAACCATAGCGGATGAGCGATAAGTTGAGCTGGTGTTAATCCTCGGGATAAACAGTCACAGGGATTGTCTTTTCCCGGTACGTGAAATATGTTTTGCGGTGATAAAATATCTTGAATTTGCGAGACGCGATTGGCTACAAATGTTTTCAACTTAGAGGGAGTAGAATTTACCCAATTAAGAACTACAGTCGAGTCCGAAAAAGCGTATATACGAAAGGCCGGTAACCGCGAACAGTATTGCGTAGTGACAGCGCGTATCAACCTACTCAGCAAATGTAATGCACATAGCTCAAGTCGAGCTAGTGAAATCACTTTAACAGGGGCGACCCTAGATTTTGCGCATAGCAGGTTCAGCGTTATTTCATCCCCTTTTTTAACATGCGTATATAAAACTGCACCGTAAGCTTTCACACTGGCGTCCGAGAAAGCCAATATAGTTATTTCGCAATCATGAATAACACCGATATGTCGCGGTATCGAAATTTTGGATAAAAGATTTAATTCCGACTGAAAATTTGTCCATAAATTAATAACATTCAATGGCGGTTCTTCGTCCCAATCAATCTGAAGTGTCCACAGCTCCTTAATTAGCAATTTTGCGTAAACTATAACTGGACCTACAATACCCAGAACGTCAAAGAGACGAGCAATAACTGATAGCATATTACGTTTAGTGCAGGAAACTTTGTTTAAATTGAATTCAAATGTAATCGTATCATTGGAAGGTTCCCATTTTATACCTAAAACCTTCTGGCTAGATTCTGGATCAAAATTCTTAGCAGACGGGTGCAATAATTCCTGAGGAAACTGCATAAGAAATTCCGGGGTATTGCTGGACCACTTTAATAAATCAAAACCACCAGCTGCTAGCATTTTTGATAACTGATCTGCCAGCTCTATAGCGTCAAACACTGTATGCGTCGAACATATGACGTCGTCCATATAAAAGTTACCACATTCTATTGTTTTTGCGGCTAAGGGGTAATTGGTTTGCTCGTCCTCGGCTAATTGTTTTATTGTGCGTAGGGCTAAAAACGGGCTAGATGTGAGACCGAAACAGACTCGTTTAAATTCATACAAATGTAACGGGTCATTAGGGTCAAAACGGAAAAATATGCGTTGAAATTTATGATATTCGGGATGCACCTTGAGCTGTAGAAACATTTGCTTGATGTCAGCGCAAAAGGCAACAGCAAATAAGCGAAAATTTAATAAAAGAGAGAACAGATCGGATTGCAAATTGGGACCCTTATGTAAAAGTTGATTTAGCGACAATCCATTATCCGTAGGTGAACTTGCGTCTAAAACCATTCTAAGTTTAGTAGAAACCTTCTCATTGCGTATCACACCATGGTGCGGTATAATATATTGTAATATGTTGTCCTGTTGCGATACTGAGGACAAATAATCCTTTTCCAAATAATCTTTAATAACTTCATCATAAGCCTGACGTAAGGAACTGGATACACGCAACTTGCGTTCTAAATAAGTAAAGCGGTTTTGAGCGATTTGAAATGAACTACCAAGTAATTTCGGATCTGACTTAAAGGGTAAAGCGACTATATATCTTCCAGATGACTCGCGCTTAGTAGTATTGCGATATATCATCTCACATTCCTTCTCCTCCGCGCTGAGAAGTTTGTCCTTGAGTGGAGAAATTTCCTCTAACTCCCAAAAAGCTCGCAAAATATTATCCAAAGGACAATTTGTAATAGTACACAAAGTTTGAGAATGCGACGGAGACGGCGTGTACGCGACTGGTGCTTCACCCATCAATACAAAACCTAGGGTCGTTTGTATAGCGTGAGGCATACCGGGAGGTGCAGATATACGCCCCGGCATGAGAACTTGCGGAAATAATTTTGCACCCATCAAAATATCAATTTTACTGGGTTCGCAATACACGTCATCGGCTAGCGGTAAACCGGATAAATGCGTTAAGAGTGAGCAATCAATGTTCGACGTAGGTAAATTGTCAGTAATGTTGTCAACAATTAACGAGTTTAATGTATATGCGCTATTGTTAAAACGTGAATATATTTTAAGAGTTGTTACTTCATTGATTGCACTGGAGTTGCAACCAAAACCACTAACAGTCATGGGGTACGGTAATTTTTCAATGTCCAGTCCGATGCGTTTACAACACTCATTAGTTATAAAATTATTCTGCGATGCGTTATCCAATAAAACCCTAACCAAGTGCGTCTTTCCCCCTTTATCTATTACGCGAACGCGAGCCGTTGCTAATAGCACCGAACTAATGCGAGCGGGCGGCAAAGTCGCGCGCAGCGAGCAAAGCGAGACATGTGCGTGCGGTATCGAAGTAGGTGCCTGCGTGACCACAGCCGGGCGAGAGTAATACGGCTCCAATTGAGCATCGTGCGAAAGCGAAGAGCGAGGCGTTGGGGCGGTCGCCGTTTCAATTTGCGTCTTATTACTAGGCGAACGAAATTCATTGTTATTTTGCGGGAAGTGTAACATAGAATGATGCCACTTTGAATTACAAACACTACAATTTTTAGTGGATTGACATGAAGAGGCCGTATGATAAAAACTAAGACATCGCGAACATCCTTTGTTATCTTTAACCATATTAAAACGTTCACTCGAAGTTAACTTTAAAAAACGCGGACAGCGATAAAACTGCTCGTGATTAGAAGAATTACACGCGGGACAATTTTTATGCGATTTAACAGAAGTAACAAAAGTTTTGGTTAATCTGTTATGTGTAATTTCTTTCGGTAAAGGAATTTTTCTTTGTCGATAATCATTGATAGCGGTGTGTGAAACAATATCATGACCGGTCCGTTCATTTATTTTAGTTTGTTCCTTAATATATTTAACAAAAGTCGCGTAAGATGGTAACTTCTCTGAACGCACAGAATTCTCGAATAAACGAGCGGTATCTTTGTCGATCTTTTTTAAAGCGAGATACAAAAAAATAAAATCATTTTTATTAGGAATATCTAACCTTTCAAAGGCGGCTATAGCTGTAGTAAAAATATCAATAAATGAATTCAAGCCCTGCGTCGTCTGAAGTGGCTTTAGATTAAATATTTGATCTAAATAAGCGCATCCCAAAGCGCGAATATCTTGGTACTTATCCACCAAAGTAGAATAAATAAGCGAATAGTTTTCACTAGCTGGTTCAATTCCTGCAATCGTGTTTAGAGCACTGCAGGTTAACTGTCCCATTAAATAATGTAATTTTTCTGAAGTAGATAATGCGTTATTATTATGTATTGTATTATTGTAAGATTCAAAAAATGTGGTCCATTTCTTCGAATCACCATCAAATTGTGGTAGCGCAATAGGAGGTAATTTAATGTTAGGTTTAACCGGAGACTGCGACTTACTGGGGCTCATTTCGCTAATAGATGGAGCGTGTTTATTTAAAGTGAATTGAATAGTCGAAAACAATTCATCGAATGCAATAATGGATTGAAAATTCGGAATATAATTTGAATCGTCCTGTAAACGGGCGTAATTTAAATCCTTTACGATCTGCATAAATTCAACACGTAATTTATTAATATTAGCGGACTTAGAAAGAAACAATTCAATCCCATCCGAATTCCTAACATTGAGCGACGCGTCATAAATCGCCTGCATTCTAGAAAAATAAGCGCGTTCCTGTGCCTCTAATAACATAACTTCATGACTCACGCCGGATTGTACTCGGCTTGGCGAATCTACTTTCTTTTCTTTCGGCATCTTACTAATTATCAACAAAAAATGCTAAAACTGTAAAATATTCACCCCTAAAATTCAAAAATATTTAACTTAAATCGCAATAATATATAAAATAAAGTAACATCCGTAATAATATTTTACCCGTTCACCTTACTTATTATAACTTTAAATAATATGAACACGAATCTATCGAGAACAAGGTTTGAAGAAAATGTTAGCGAATTATCTACTTAAGAGTATAAAAATAAGGGCTATAATCGGATATCAATGTTCATTCAATCGGTCGCGAATTATGTGCTACCTACCTTGTTTTGGTTCGACAAACGAAACTAAGTATTAGATTTTATTGTAAATAACGTTTTTAGTACATATATTTTAACACCGTATACATATACGTGAGAATCTTTCCGATCATATTCTTAGATCTATAATTTAAAGTAAGAAAAAACACGTATTTATCAACTAAATAGTACATTCAATGTTGTATGCGATATGTATGCAAGAACATTCTAGTATATTGAACAACTTTTAATTAGCCTTTAACCTATAAAACTAATTGATTTTTACCTATCTATGTATATTTAAGCGTAGCGTTGGGATGTAAGTAATAATAATAGTAATAAATACTCCGTATAATGAGGAAGAACAATCTAAAAGCGTGGTTATAAAATATAATATGATTATGCGTTTACTATATATTATAGATAAATTAGTACTGTACTTAATAATCGAAGGACCTTATAAGCGTTTTTTATTTTTATTGAATATGCGTAAAATATGGACCGTAAGTAAAATAAGCGTCCGGTAAGGGCTAGTTCATTCGGCTCGATCAGGACCAGAAAATGGAGGGTAAAGGGGTCTCGTAAAAGGGACCCCTGGTATGTGGAAAATGAAGGAGGCCAACCACCTACCTGGATGAGATGCTGACGGTTCTTCGGGTTTCACAGCGCGTCTTTAGAATGTTCGTGAAGGACATATCACTTCCACACTCACTTTCGCTGGTCGGGCCCGCCAGGATCCATGCACAGATAGTTCACTGATAGCACACCATAAAAGGCGTTCATATAAAATGATTTATTGAATTTAGCGTATGGCGTATGCGTATGCGTATGGCGTATGCGAAATAATAAGGGCGCGTGCGATGACGCTCCTTACAGCGTTTGTTTCGAACTGGCCGCTTGTCGCTGACAGCAGCCTCTTGCGTGCTCTTTTCCTTCGGTAAAGGGTTGGCCGAGTGTGAGGGAGAAGGATATAGGGACAAGGGAAATAGTGTAACTAGCCCAACCAAGTTATATTAATTTAATATCGGAAAGTTAAATACTTACTAAGATATATTAAAAACATTTAATATTAGGAGCTTTTTACTACAATAGTTTGATGGTTTACTTAATGTAATAAAATTAGATTCTGACCTTTTTAATTATTCTGTCAAATGAATATATTATAGGGTTATTACAATATAGGGTTTATCTACAAATAATTAAATGTACATACCTTTTCTTCCATATTTAAACTTTACACACAATTATTTCACTGTTGACACAAACAATTATTTCACTGGGTTATACTTATTAAAGTTACGAAAGTCGAGTAATGCAGAAGTCAAATAGGTAAATAAGGGCCGCCCGCACAACCCCCTTAATCTGTTCTGCCCCCTCTCCTTGAATGGTAAGGATTATCGTCATAAAGTAGGTACTGAGTTTTTTTACCTGAGGTGTGTGAGTAGAAACAAATGGTTTGACGTTGTAAAATAGGTTCGTCGACAAGTTTTATCTGTTTTTAAGTTTAGGTTGTTTTAAAGGTATTATTACTTGAAATATTGATAAATAAACTGAGACTTTAGCAGTCTCATTACTTGCAAATACACCAACTTATTTATACTCCTGGTAGTTTGAGGTGTGAACTGCGGGGAAGTAACAACCTTAACCTTATTTGCCAACCATATCCGGAAGAGATATCTCCTGAAGGGTTTATGAGACCTTTGTGAACATGAGCTCAGATGGAGTGCAATTGCAACCCCCATTCTGTAAGAAAGTACATATAAAATGCATTTTTAACCGACTAAATTAGCAGGAGGGTAATTCATTTGGAGTATAACAAATATGTGTTTATGTATAAATAACCGTTTCTATAGTATGCGCTACGGCCCAAACGGCTTAACTGATAGCAAAACGCCGTAGCGCTTTATGTATGTATTAGTATATTATATTATAGTACGTGAAGATGTAGATGCATACTGTTAATAATCCTGGTGGTGCCTATGCTTGTGACTATTTTAAAGCTGTAATTAAACTCAGGATATTAACTAACGGTAGACAGTAGCGATAACAGAATAAGCAGAGTCAGGCTTTCCACCACCAAAACCCTGCCATTAATAACGCCAAACCTTTTCTTTCTCTTTAAGTCTTTAAGCTATTATGTTTGATAGCGTAACCAAAAGTGAGTATTATCTATCGTTTTTGGCAAAAGCTTTGTTTATTATTACTTAGTTTTCATAATATATATTCATAATAATATATATACTCTTGAAAAAAAGTCTGTTATACCTAAAAACGTTAGTAATCATATTAGTTAAAATTTCGTTAGTATTAATTTAGAAGGTTTTTTGTTGTTGTTGTATTTTTATATTAACTACGTTATCGTTTTGAGCGTATCAAAAGGTACGAAGAAGTTATTTTCTTTGGCCAAATGATTGGACTCGTTAGATGATGGTAGCTACAAACAGGTACAAGTTAATAGAATTTGCTGGCAAAGTTTAAAGCTGAACATTAATGCGTAAACAAATTTTATATTGTTAGATATAAAATGTCAAATTTGATTTTTTTGAAGAAATCAAAAAATATATATCTTTCTTTAAGTATCCGTTTACGTGTACGACGAATTATTCCACTGTGAGTACTTCAATAAGTACAATGTCAGATTTAAACAATTTATATGCGACTTTATTTTCAATTACCCACAGTCATGTAATACATGTTTTTCTTATCCCGCTTCGGTTAAGCCTTAATTATACCTAATTTCTCTAAAAGAGATTTCGTCCTGTAAAGTTTGGTGACGAGCGGAGCATTATTTTTATAACTGTAATTCATATATATCTTTGAATTAAGCCCTGCGAAGCGTTCTGGACATACTAGTACTAGTCTATATCTATACTTATTATAAAAGAAAGTCCCCAGAAGCTGCCTGTCTGTATGTGATTGATTTTCTCAAAATCTACTGAACTAATTTTTGTGCGGTTTTTACTTAAAGATAATGCAATTCTTGAGGAAGGTTTAGGCAAATAGTCTATTTCGGTTTTATGTAAATTGACTAAAATAAATAAGCGTGATAATCACGCGGGCGAAACCGTGGGCACAACTAGTTTTGTTATAAAATCGCTTTTAATTTATAAATTATACCAACATCGGGATGGTATATAAAAATGTTTCCCTGCAAGGTGTTCGCTAACAAGCATAAGGTTCGTTTTATTTTTCTATCGATTGTTGGTTGTTAGTCGTTGTTTAGTTATGTTTTTGTATGATAGGAAGGAAATTTTATATTCAAATCATAACTTACTTAAATATAAAATGTTAATTGACTACTTACAAAGTTTTACTTAACGTTTAGTCACTTATACTAGTTTGTTAAAGCCAAGCACTTTCAGAGGTCACCCGTAAATTATCAGTCTCTTAATATACTGAGTGGGCAAAACCTAGCTTGCCTTTTACGAATTTGAAACCTACCTTACATGCGCTGTATAGGTCAACATACGAGTATCATCATCATTCTCCTGCCCTTTTCCCACTCTAGGTGGGGTCGGCACAATATGTAACATTAATGTTGTCACATGATTCGGCTACGCATTGTACGTCCGGTCGCCTGCCTGACGTCAACTTACCTTAATCGTACTTAACGACCCCTCGGTGAAAAAGAGGGTCATCTATTCTTGATTGAAACATGTAGCAAAATGTGCAAAACATGTTGTGCTAATCCCACTTAGAGTAGGATACATAGGAAAAGGGCAGGGGAATGATGATATATTATGAACGAGGGCATCTTTGTCTACTATCTGTTTTATAAATAAGACACCATCAGTATTTGTTTATTATGCTTATTTTATACGCTTATTTACTATACTTGTGAGATAGAAAATGATTTTGAAATCAAGCCAATAAAGTGGTAGTATCGAGACCCTCTGCGCTGAGCTGGCACAAAATGGTAGCATATCATCGATACTGCGGTAACGACCAATGGGCATGTGTGTCTGGCAACAATTCAAGCAGAATCCCCGTAAATATTGCCGGCAGTTCCTGTTGACCAGCGTTCTGCGAACAAATACATAATGATTTAAATACAAATTAGCTTCTGCTCGCTAGTTTGCTTGCGTGCCGAGAAAATAGCCTTAGTAAGCCCTTCTAATATCATCATATCGAAAATCACACTCATCAGGTTTCATATTTGAACATAGAACACTAACAAACATGGATTTTTTTTAACTTTTCTTCATCTTTGCATGCACGAGTATGTATGTGAAAGTGGAATCTTGAAAGTTAAATTAGACCTACTTTGGTCGGATTGAGCTAAAATATTTACATACTGGTCTTATCCCGATGACAATGCATGTTTATAATTGATGCTCCTGCTAGGATTGCTTCAGACGAGGGAGTTCCTCCCCGCAGTAGTGCGACCCGTTGACAAAATTTCTTGTCCGTAGGGAAAAGTTAAAAGTTAACTTGACTTGTTATGATACTAATTATAAATATCCATATGTCAGGAAATAGTTTTTATTAAGAGAATGCGATGGACATAATTGTGTAGGTATATATATATGCCCTAACGAGATTTTTTTTTTTGAGATTAAAAAAGTAGCAAATCAAACTAATGTGTTCTTTATTTAAAATGCATTGAAATCAAATATTAAAAATATATTTGTTGTATTTGTATACTAAATATAACTGCATAGGTTCTCATCTCTGTAATTGTAAAGAATTCGAAGAAAAACATATATAATCGGCAAGTTCTATGAATTTACGAAAACAATAAGATAATAAAAAAATACTAGTTAGACAGGGAGGTATTATTATTAAGTATAGTTACAATTGCATTGCGGATTGTTCTAAAACAGTAGCTTTATCATAATTACAAATAAATATAAATCATTAAATAAGTTGAGTTTACAGCATGAAGTAAGAAAAATAGTCAATTATGTATAGATCTCTTATAGAAAATTCAGTGAATTTAGTTTAATGTTGTAATTTACGCTTCTTGTACGGATCATTTAGATTTTACACACCTTAGGAAAATTCTAGACTTAGCAGGTTTCATCACAATGCTTCAAAATAAAGCAAAAAAAAAGCACAGGGTTTGGACGTTTCGTGAATACAACAGAAAGCAGGAAATTCTTGGTTATAATAGACACAGTGCGCGTATGAACACGTGCTTGTGCCTGTGTATTTCTGTGTTTACAAAACGCACCTATCCAGCGTCCTAATTTACACATTATCGAAAATTGGCCAACTACAAATATTCAGGCTCTACTCCGTCATTTTCGTGTACGAAAATAACATTTCCCTACGGCATCGAAACACGCAGCTTCACCCGAAAATTTATTGTTATTATACATGGAAATTATCGCCCATAAAAATAAATAATATTCACAAAAAAAACGTTTTGAGCTTGACCATTATTATTGTTGAAATTGAATAAAGCTGTAATGTTATTGTGCAGCAGTAAGATAAAAGCTAAGAATGATCTTTGTAATATGATACACCGATGATATGATACACCGATAATATCATACACCGATACATTAATTAAAATGCCGTCTAACGGTTAGAGGACATGATCATTGACAGGGAATCCCAAGGTTCAACTCTCCAAGTTCTTTTATAATAAATGTTTTTATTTAATATTTACGTATAATTTTAATTTAATTACGCATTTTGCTTTGAAGGAAAATATTTGTAGAAACCTGCATATGCCTGACAATTTAATAAGTTACCGGTTATTTCACAGTAGAATAAAAACAATTTATTTATTATTTATTGATATATTCATCAATTCATTCATACTTAACTTATTTTTTAAATCCAAATAATAAGCTTTGATTTATGCAATAAAGTTCTTCTTTATTATTTACCTTAAATTTTTAGTTATGTTATATTTCTTTCTTTTTTATGTAACTGTTGGCGAATATTTTTCTGTTAAAGTATACGGAGGGTGTGTTCAAACAATAATATGATAAAATCGTTTCCGTAACTTTGATACTGTTCATTTTTTACCTTGAAAGTCAAGGTCTAAGTCGAAATGTCGTGTCAAAAAAGAAAAAGCGAATTTACTCTTATCTAATAGCTAATCTGCTATTAGAAAGACTAAATTCTTTTTTTCACTGTGCTATTTCTATAGCACAGTGGCCGATTAAGTTCCAAGTAAATTTAATATATTTTTAACACCACATTTAATTGAATGAATTTTTGTGTTTTGTTTTCTAAAAACAAATTTTATGAGTAAATCTTTTATAATTAGTTATCGAAAAATAACACTAATACGCGTAAAAAGAATCATATGCGGATGTCACGCCGATGGGAGTCCCTTGATGCAACCACCACCTAATATTTTTAATTTTAAATAATAACACATAAAAAGTGAGATTATGCAGATTCTTAAAAAAAGCCTTGAAAAAAGATGTTTATGATAACGTTGAAATTTTACCTATATCAAAATTTGACCAATCTCATTCATATATTTATACTTTATTGTGGACCATAAATAAAAAATGTAAAAATGTAAAAACGACAACAAAAATCAAAAGTATCAATTGTATAGGCGGTCTTATAGTTGAGTAGCGATTTCTTACAGACAACATTTGCCTTAGGATTAAGAACTGGAAATAAAGTCATTAATATTAATTCATTAATTTTATGTGAAAAAAATATTTTTTCAAAATCTATATATCATGTCTTTGTTATAGAAACTAGAAACTATTTGGTAAATACTATGTAGAAAAGCCGAAAAGCTGACACGGTAACAATGAGAGGTCTTATCTAAAAGTATCGGTCGCATGCCACTTGCAGTGATTAATCTTTGTAACACATTGAAAGGAAAACCATTTCTATGGCCTTTTCTTTCTTTGTCATTTAGACGGCTATATAGAATCGTTTGTGATTTAAGGCGACCGCAAAATATATTACTTTTATACATTACTAACTGTCCGGCCATGTGTTGCTGTGGCTCATTCTAGGTTCGAATTACCCTCGAAATAGAATTCAACAGTTAAAGAAATGCTCTAATCGCCACCGAACCTTCCACTCCGCTGGTCATTCAAAAGATTGTCTGAAAATTTCATTTAAAGCGGTCCAGCCGTTTTGGAGTCTATAAAGGACATGCATACAAACATTCATTTTTATATATAAGATAAAAGTTGTATTCTAAAACTCATAATGTTCTATCTCCCAATTTATTTAAATATTTCTAGGTAATTCAATGACATAACATTTTAAACAGATAAACTCTGTTATCGCATTTATTTATAAAAAAATTGTGAATTACACTATTAAGTAGAGAAGACGGGTCTTTAAAATAGTTAAGAAATGATTTGATTGATTTATGTCACACAGTTTTGCAGAGAGGGATTATAGATGTTGCTTGGTCGGGCATTCATGTCATATAGCAATTATTTAGAGGTATAGGTTTGCTCGAGATGTTCTCCAACAGCGAACAATTAGTGTCAAATTGAAAAATCAAATAAAGCACAAGTTTTATATTTATTACTGATAGGTGCCTCACCGGAGATTAAATCCGTGAGTGTGAGTAACGGTTTTGCGGTCTCACCGTTTGACTATTACGCTTTTGGTTTATATATTTAATTGACCTCGTTACATGCTGCTTCGTTAGAATCCTTTCCTAAAACGAATAAAAGGAAAGTAAAAGCTATTAGAGTAATGTTAGAATATCTCAAAGTCATTTGAATGCTCCATTAATGCTCTCCGTGACCTGACTTTGTTAGATTCGTTGATTGTTTTAGAATTTGAATTATTTATCATATTGCATTATATATATCGTGTTACTACGGAAACCCATTTTAATATGCTATGCTATTGAAATTGAATCTATCCCAATAGTTAACATAAAGCAATATTCAAGTCGTAATGGATTAATTGTACACGTGATCTCTAACAAGGGTTTCGAATTTCAACCCTGAGATTGAGTTTCTTTTTATAAAAAAGTATATGCTTAATTGATATATACGAATTAAGGCGCGTATTACAAATAAGGAAATCATGATATAACTCGATTGCTCCTAAAATAGAATTCTAGGTTTCGTATTACCGAACAAACCGCACTGGTCTAAGTTATAATTATTCTCTCTTAGGAGGCAGAACATTTTGTGTTAATGTATACATATCCTAATGAGATGAATGAGATGAGAGAGAATGACATGTATGAAATATCGGTGATTCAAGTTGCGTGTAAATAACAAACAATTAGTCCATTTATTAAAAGTCACTTCCTATCTAAGTGATAAGTGACGCAAATGGAGAGCATTGCTATAAAAAGTGTCGGTATTTTGAATACTATGTGTATGATACTTTAAAAAAAATTAACATTCCATAATCACTTTATGAAGTTTAGGAATTTAAAATCTGTCGTTAAAAAATAACAATTTAAAGCCGTTTAAACTAAATTACGAACATAAACAAAACAATTTCTTACAAACGAAAAACAAGATGTATGCGTAGGCATTATTTCTAACGTGTAAAAGTTTTGTCAAATATAATTTAAGTATTTATACACTTTTAATTTAAGGATAAAACTATACATATAATTAATAAGTCATTGAATATTTTATTTCAAAAATTACATCGTTCGGAATTTTCTTCAAAAGTTGTCCTGATATAAATATTGCACATCAAAAGTACCAAACAATCAAAAATAGAAACACCTAATTTAATTATCTAGTAATAACTACACAAGTTTTATGTAACGATGTAATAATATACGACTGCAATTATTAAAAATCGACTCATCTCCATTCGCATGCGTCGTGACTCCCTACAGCGTGAACATCGTACAAACCAGTTGTTATTCATCCAAGGTTCACGAAGAGCGGCGGAAAGTACCGATTAGTGCCGAACCGATCGTTACTTGGGACTTACGCCAGTGCGGTCCACATTTTATTAACCATTTCCTCTAATATTTGCACTTATAAATCTGATCACAACCACAAAAAGTATTTAGTGATGTCACAGTGAAGCACAAGTGAATGAAGGATCTCTAATTCGAATGTGCTCAATGTGTTAGTAATGGACAGTGGTATAAGAACAATAGCGCCGTGCACTGGACAACAATAATCGACACTAATCAGGCTGTCGTGTGAAAAACAAGGGTGTCAAATAAACAAAAATACTTATTCATATTTACGCATCCATTGTGACGACCTTGTGAGAGAAAATATATAGATTTGCGTGCCGTCAAACGATATTTTGCAAGAATAATGCCAACGACAGTACACGAAAACATTGCCCTCCTAAATATGATGTCTTCTGACAATTTAGAAGATGATCTGAAGAGCGTTCAGCTACATTATCCATCAGACAGACGCTTACAAAGCGACGGCGCATGCGTGGAAGAGAGGGTAAGAACATCGCGTGGAGATATATTAGTAGCAGTCCGAGGGGACCGAAATAAGCGCGCCATTATAACTTACCATGACCTCGGGCTTAATTACGCCGCTAATTTCCAGGCATTTTTCAATTTCGTTGATATGAGGTCGGTGTTGGATCAATTTTGCATCTATCATATAAACGCCCCAGGTCAAGAGGAAGGCGCACCAACTTTACCCGAAGATTTTTCTTACCCTTCAATGGATGCTTTAGCCTCTCAAATAGACTTTGTTCTTGGACATTTCGGCATTAGGTCTTTTATCGGATTCGGAGTAGGTGCAGGTGCCAATATACTAGCACGTTATGCCATCGTTAATCCTCAAAAGGTCGACGCCTTAGTACTCATCAATTGTACATCTACACAGGCTGGTTGGACGGAATGGCTGTATCAGAAAATCAATACAAGGCAGCTGCGATCTAGCGGAATGACTCAGGGAGCACTCGATTATTTAATGTGGCACCACTTTGGCCGCAGCACAGATGATCGCAACCATGACCTAGCTCATGTATATAAAGATTGCTTTTCTCACGTAAATCCCGTGAATCTGTCCATGTTTATAGATTCGTATTTACGTCGATCTGATTTGGGAATCTCGAGAGACAGCGCTTCTATTAAAGTGCCAATCTTAAACGTAACTGGTGCACTTTCTCCGCACGTAGACGATACGGTAACGTTCAATGGTCGTTTGGAACCTGCTAAAACTTCTTGGTTGAGTATTTCAGACTGCGGCATGGTATTAGAGGAACAGCCCACCAAAATTGCGGAGGCTTTCAGGCTGTTTCTCCAAGGCGAGGGTTACTGTAGATAAGAGACGACCTTGCTATTATAGACAACGATACATGCAACGCTGCTATATGTAGAATGCACTCGATGCTTTACCACACGCGAGCTTTAATAACAAATTTGTTATAGACATTGGAAATGTAGACAAAATTGTTAAACCTTGTTTAAATATATAAACGAAAATAAATTTATTTTGTGGCTGAAATTGTCTTTCACTTCAACCCTATATGTTAGGTGGATTATATGTAAGTGCAATTTTTTGCGAACTGCTAATATTTTATTAGCCCTAACGGACTTCATGCTCGTCCAGTGACGCTCACTGGACGAGCATGAAGTATATTATAAAAGAAGAAATTAAGGTAAAACTATTCTTATAGTTTTTAGCCTCAGTACGCTGTTTATTTTCAAAGTCCACAAAAGTCGCAATATTTATCTTCATCATTAAAAAGTTATCTTTTAAAACATTGTTTAATCTTCGTTTTATAAGAACACATCTCTTGATTGTATGCATTGCCTGCTCACAGAATTATTAATGACTTGAAGTTTTTTAAATAACAAAAACATATTGATATGTAAATTGTATTTGGCGATAATGCTAAATAAAATTAATGTTAATATACGTATATTCCAACGTAATTCTCGTAGATTGGCTCGTTGGCGCAGTGTGTAGTGACCCTGCCTTCAGCTCCGCGGGTCGCGGGTTCGATTCCCGCCGAGGGCCAACATTTTCTATAAGCAATTTGTTGGTTTTGATCGAGCCTGGGTGTATATTTGTATTTAAGTATGTATATAAAAGTATTTAAGTATGTATGTAGTATATCTACCAGTTGTCCGTCACTCATAACACAAGTATTAAGTTACTTTGAGGACGGACGACCGTGTGTGTAAGTGTTCCATATATTTATATTTAATTTGTCCCATATATTTATTTTAATTCTACTTTAAACAGAACATACATACATATATGATTCGTGCACGTGATTTAAAATAATTACTTAAAATGTTACTTTTTAAGGAATTCCTTCCAAAGTCTAACATATACAGCTATAAAATTTGTTTGTTATAGTGTAAGTTTAACAAATTTCTGACTATACTCTACCTCAATGTCTTTCATAATCTACAGTATGTTATTATAAAATCACTTTTAAATAATAATTGTAAGGTAGCATATAAATAAGGGTTTTTAATGTATACAAAATTAAAGACTGTTAAATTAACGGGATGATTGGATAATGTTTATGACTTAAAAAAAACTTTCCAACAGAAATATTCATTTAAATTATCTTTGTTATGTCGTCGTTGACTTTGTAAATCAATTTCAATCATTTCCTGAGCTGAAGTGAACTCGGGTGATTTGCATATTCGATTTAATGGAGTTTTAAAGCTTGTTATAATTCTAAACGAATTCAACGATCGCAAAATTATAAACCTTTCTCATCAGCAAAAATTTAAAGCTCCTAAAGTATACATAATACAAATTAAGTTCTGTTTGGAAATCTTCTTTGAATTTGATGACATTTATTCATTTGAAGGGATATGACAAAATGTTGGCGAGATTATTTTCAGGAAAAATAAAATATTTTTAACGTATGTAATTAAATCTTAACTTTTATGGGATTGCAGTTTAAAATATTTATAAAGTTTAAAATGGATCTAAACTCCATCAACATCAAAGAGTGACATATTAGAGTAGGGAAGCCATAGGCGTGTAAGTGAGAGTGTCATAATTAATAATGAGAGGGAAGAAGAATCTTTGGCACATAATATATATATATATACACGCACACGCACACACACACACACAGTTACACTCACATTTGCTTTCTCTGTATGTATATTTATTGCCATAGGATAATTGAGTTATTATACTGGAGTAAGGAAGCCAGTCTAAAATGTGTAACTCTATGAATCGGGCACAGTTTAGACTGGCTTTCTTACTCTAGCATAATAACTCGTTGATCAACACATCGAAATTGGGATGCTTCCTTTAAATGAATTCCACGGCTCTGGGTTCAAACTCTTTCACCTTTGCTATTAAAAATAAATTATGAATAAAATATTCCATTACTGGACGGTAATTAAAATACGAATAGACACATAAACAGTGCGTATCTAAAAATGAAAAGGCCATAATGTCTCTGTTCGCTATCGTAGCTTTACGGGTTTTAGAAAAATGTAAACTTGATCAAAATGAAAAAAACAATTTCCTTCAATACTTCTTAGTACTCGAAGACACTGAGGGGGTTTTAGATGCAAATATCTCCAGTGACTTCCTGAAAAACCCAAAATTGATTCGACAACTCATCATTTTACGAAATTTAACCCACGTACATGTTAATTCTGAATTTCTAGCGATGACGCATATTTTATATTTTACAAGTTAATATGAAATAATATTTTAAACCGACTTAATATCTAAGGTAAGCTTTTTAATCTGCGATATAAATGTCTGAGTTTATTAATGACTGTACTAAATTTGGTAATTTATTTGGGTAGGCTAGGTTTTAATTAAGAAAAGAGCGCCACGTCGGGCGTATACCAGTTATTGATAAAATATTAAAAAAAGATTGTTATTTGAAGATTATTTATGATAAATAGATCTTCACAAATATAACTAAATATTCAAATATTTTGGTCTACTATTTGGTCGCAATATTTAGTTGTACCGTTTACCGTTCTTGGGTGAAAATGAAGGTCGCCGGTCAATTCTCTTTGATGAATTACATATTATATCCTATTGAAAAAGTTTCTTCTCAGGTATATATTTATGTTTATATACTTATTCTTCTTCTTCTTTCTATAGAAACCCTTTATCTTGTTTCTTTGCCTCCTCAACGAGAATTTTCAAAATTAAACCTGCCAGATCCACTAAATATGCATGGGCACGTGAAGTATCAAATTAATTTATAATACTACTAATAATAATAATGCGTACTATATACTATGCGTAGTACTTATAGGTATTTTTTCATAAAACATGGCGACAAATATATAAAAAACTAAATACGGTACATACTAAAAACCGATACATTAAAAAAGTTTTAACTGTTTTTGTATGTACCGAAACAATGCAAAATTAAAGGGATTTGAATGTAGTTGGAAATTGAAAACCAATCACACAATGTCCTCGATGCATAGAACAAAAGGGAAAAACTAAACGCGTTATAAAGTTTTCAAAGCTATAATTAATTTTCGATCCGCTTCGAATTCCCCTTAGGTATTTTTTGCGAGGTTTCCTGAATAAACGTGTATCGATCCCCCTAAGGGGGCGTCGGTAAAATTGACTCCCCTGAGAGTGTAGCTCACCACCCACTCTCCCCAAAACTGACCACTAGATCGAAGGATTATGAAATATTCCACAGGGAAAAGTATTGACATCGGAGCTTATTATAATCTCTGGAGAATAATGGACTCTAATAGTACCTACTAATAACTTTTTTGGGGATATTAATAAATTCAGAAGAAGCCAAAAAAATATATTCGACTGGTAATTTTATTATAAATTGTATGATTATATTTCGGTTAGTTATTATTGTTAATAATGCGTAGGAAGCAATCGTTTATTCTACTCAGAAAGTAGATGTTTATGATGCGTTAATTTTTAATAATTTGTTTGTTTGGTTCAAATGTACTGTATACTATAAAGAGTTATATTTTAAATTTAAAATTAAATTTATTATTTTATTTATGAAAAAAACAACAAATTGTATATTGTGATTTCGATTTCCAACTCCACTCATCAATTATTAAAGATATAAATTAAATTTATCTAAAATATTCTCATACTAACATAATTATTCTCTTGTTTATTTAGGACATTATCTGGTGACTTGATTATACGTTCTTCAAACTGTAAATTAAATTTTTTTTTTTAAACCACTTAATTTTTCTATGTCACATTAGTGTGAGCTATTCGGCAAGTTTATTGTGAGCTAATTATTTTGCTATAATCCGCGAATATTATTACTTTTGTATTATGGATCTCCGCAAAGTAACGCCTAATTCTATAAATTATTTATTGTGAGCTATTAGATTTCGTTGCCAGGATAATTTAATTGAAAAAAAAATAGGATATTATATAAAATATCTTGCATTTAACAATATAACGAAACAAGGCCGATGTGAAAAATGGAGTTAATTTTCCATATTTACATTTTTCCATTTAAAACGAAATAAAAAGTGCTCCAAATATGTAATCCACACTAATATTATAAATGCGAGTGTGCTTGTTCTTCTTCCAATAAAGTAACTCTTCTTGTTCTAAAAAAGTAATGGTTCGGTTTTTATATTTAGCATGAAGGTTATTGATACGTTCGCATATGCTACTTATTATCTGGGTAACTTAAAATTTAGATTCGTTGCGGGGAGAGGTTTTCTATTTATATATTATGTGTTTAAAGACATTTCAGGATACTTATGAAATCTTCTTGGCGGAATAAAAGACGATAGAGATAAATGATTTATATTACAACAGACAAATCCTCACATACAATATTTACATTACAATTATATTGTCATAAAACATTCAATAAAAATTGACTAGAGTTTAATGATATCTATAAATTTATTTACAAATTTAAGCTCCATTCAAAAGTATAACGTCAGTCTGACTAGTTATTTACAAGATCACTACCCTCGCGTGTAATATTATTCATCTACACTCGTGAAATTACTATGCTTACATGTAGGTACATTACACGTACACCATTCTTTACGTCGGCTATTTTTTGCCTTATTTTTATTTCCGAAAGGTCCGGCCACACGTTGCTGTGGCTCAGACTGGTTTCGAATTCTCAAAACAAAACTGTCATTGACAATTTAAAAAATTCTCCGATTATCACCATACTGTACTTATCATACATATGGCTTATCCGCTGAGTCAAACTAAAGGTTGTTTGTGAATTTCATTAAAATCGGCCGCGCCCTTTCGGCGTCTATAAGGAACATACATACATACTTTCCCTATTAAATATAAATTCCCAGCGTAATAGCAAATATTTTTATAATATATGACATTAAATGTAAATAGATGAAAAGAAATTAAATGCGACCCTACAAAATAAGTAACTTGTACTTGAGCTTTATCATAACGTAATTTTTTTTTGAATTGTAAATCTGATCTCTATTATCGATTATATTATATTAATACAGTAAACGTAGTTTTAAGCTATTCTATGACAATGAGACAATTCAAAAATTTCATTATAAATGGCAACTTTCTTAATATATTATAAGATAAGAATTATGCGATATTGTTGTATAAAAAGAATCCTTAAATGTACTATTTTCTAGGTATTACAAAATGGCAGTTAACTAAAGCGTAATATTTTGTAAAGTCTATTGAACATCGAGTAAATTTTTTCTCAATATCGACCGTCACAGGTAATGTCATGAGCTGACATCGTTTCGTTCATCGTTCGTTCGAAATGGTTTTATTTGTCACAAAATATGCAATGAAATGTCTTTATAAATCAACTCTCCAACCTCCTTCAATTTATCTGCTGACATATTGAGATACACATAGTTTCATACGTGCACCTAATTATTTTGGTTAAGCAACTTTACCTCGAACCATTAGTTTGATTTATCTATGCACAATTCGATTACCGCTCTTTAAAGCGTAAATACTTTTAATTTTTAATTTAAGTGATTAAATTAAAAATTAAAAGAGCTTCAAAATTAAAATTCCTGAAACTCGATCTTTTACGTATTTACGTATATCAAACGTAGGTTATTGAATAATAGTATGTTTATAAATGACCCTAAGAAACACTGAATTTGAGCCCACGATAACATCGAAATTCAATAACAAACAATTACAGTAAGTATGTAATAGTATTTGATGTCATGCACCGACGAGATAAATAAAAATATAAATATATTTTTTGATAAAGATATTTTTTTTATAAGGTATGTAAGGTCGGTGTGCTTAAAGCTTAATAATTTACAAATCATTTCCAAAAGCTAGGAGTTCTTCTAAGAAGTTTTTTGTGAGTATTATTTTTACCTTGTACTTATAAGAAATATTATTTGTACGCAGTTTAATATGACAAAGAAAAAGATTCGGCGAGTCTACAATATTTAAAATTTGGATAATAATCTTAGGTTACGCCTTGTGAAGTGAAGTATATTTCATCTTAATGTCGACTTTTCGTGTGTAACCAAGTTATCGTATCCTTTATCTTTATGACGGCTTTCCTTCTACAAACAAGGACCTAAAGTTCAAGGGTAAATTCATTTCAGATTGTTTTCACCTTAAATTTTATTATTGCATTAATGTTTAACTAAAATACATACAAAAATCGGACAGAAATATAACATTAACGTTAACGTTAGCATTTTATAACACGGCATATGTTAACATGATACGTTAACATACGCCGTGCATAACCATACATTAAATACGCGCCGACGTTAAAGGCAGGCGAGTTTTTGAATTTTAAGGACTTTTCAAAATTTCCATTGTTAATATTTCGAATATTTGAATAGGTCCTTCTATTGCAAAAACAATTTTTTCAGAGTCGCAAGAATGTGACTTTGCGGACGAGTCGAAATATTTGAGATTTTTATATGTACGAGAGCATGTTACAAAATGATTGATTCCTTCCATCTCTAAGGCCGTAGTTGAAGGATATTTTACTTAGTCAACAGTTTGCCTTGGCGCTAGCTATGTTCGTGGTGAGTCCGTGGTGACAAGGAACCAGGTCCTGATTCGACGCTTGAATCGCCAGCGTACACTTCTGAGAAGCCTCCTCCACTCCCTCCGCCACCTCCGCTACCCCCACCACCACCTATTACAATTCAGACGATAAACATTCAATATAATGTTATATAATGTGAATCTGTCTTACAAAAATAAATAAAGTCATTTTACAAATGAAATTTCCCAGCGAAAACTTCTTTCTACTTTTGTGATAGTAAGTGATATTTAATTAATATTTTAGCCATTTTTTTTAGCAATATTTATTTTGTACTCTTTTAACGTTATTTTAATTTTTGCTACTTTTTTCTTGTTGACATAGTTATAAGATTTTTTTTATCAGTGCAAAACTTAGCTGATTTCTGTCTACCCCCATACGTTTATTATTTTTTATTTTATTATAATTGTTTGTTTCGCTTTAAATAAATAAATAAATAGACGAAAAGGTGCCTCGTCCAATATGCTCGCTCTTTACTATAGTTCATGATCATTGATCGTGTGATCGTGCTAGTCCTTTGTCCTTACGATTATTATTCGATATATACGATCTACCTATCAACATCACCCAGCGATTCCCTTCATTATAAAGAGGGGCCAATATCGCCCCATCCGAAGAATAAAGTTACATGTTATATATATATATACGTAAACGTGTATACATACAACACATACATATATATACATGTAACTTAACGTACCGTATTAACGTATAAATAAATGTACGAGTAGCTAACTTTATCTTCGGATGGGGTGATATATTTTGGCCATGCCATTACAGCAGTTTAAAAACACTGTTAAAAAGAAGCTGATACAGAAAGCCTACTATACTGTTGAAGATTACTTAGATGATAAGGATGTGTGATAAGATTTATATTTTAAAAAGAGCAACCGCCGAGTTTCTTGCTGGTTCTTCTCGGTAGGAACAGCTTTCAGAACCAGCAATAAAGTTGACGATTCAAAAGCACTTGTTTACAAGTATACTTGAATAAAGAATATTCCTATTAATATAAAGAAAGTTCCTATAATTTAAAGAATTAGGCATTAATTTTCGGAGCTTTATTATACAAAAGTAATAATAAATTATTGTGCTACAATCATAAATAATCGCAGATTATAGTAAAATATTCGTATGTTATCGATAATTTTGTGTCATCTCTAATCGTTGTTAACGCATATATTATGTACAAAAAACTATCTATCTTAACATAATAGAACATAAATATCAAACGAACGTTTATTGCACTTTCTTTTTTCAATTCAATTTCTCCAAAATTTGTTACAGTAATAGGAAACAAAACCGAAAATTTATACACCAATCTAGAAGTAGTATTAGCGCCTTTAATCCTAAGCAAAACGTACAAAAGTTTGCATACGAATATATATAATTAAAAAATAAACAAGTAAAAAGACAAAGATTAATATTTTCCTAATGTACACCCAAATGATTTTTCTGGAATTAAAATTTTCTAAATGTTTCTTTTGCCTTCAATTATTTACCATGGCTCGTTTAATTCCTTAATTTAACTGCCACCATACTTAAGGAAGTTCTCTTAGTCGTATCATAAATCATTATTAGATATAAGCCTATGATATATTGCCCAAATATATTAAGAAGTCGTCGGGTGAATGATAGATGATACTGTAAGGTATGATATGTGAGGTCATATATTTGTTACATAAATAGCAAAGAAGAAAAGGGTAGGTTTCATAAACTTTCGGTTCGTCTTTTATTTTTTAAACATATAAAGCGAAACGAATTTAATTTTATTATGAATTTTAATATGAATTTACAAAGAAATTATGATAAGACATTTACAGAAATATCTTTATACAAAAGTTTAATATCTTAAAAAAAATATTTTTTGTACACACGGTCGTCCGTCCCAAAACTAACTTAATACTTGTGTTGTGGGTGAAGGACAACTGGTAGATATACTACATATATAATTTTAAATACCTACTTAAATACAAATATATACGCAGGCTCGAAAAACCAACGAATTGTTTATAGAAAATTTTGGCCCTCGGCGGCAATAGAACCAGCGATCCACGGAGCAAGGCAGGGTCACTACCCACTGCGCCAATGGGCCAGTCAAATTCCTCCTCCTGCCCTTATCCCACTCTAAGTGGGGTCCGCACAACATGCTACAAACATGCTGTCATATGATTTGGCTACGTATTTTACAACCGGCCGCCTGCCTGACGTCAACTTACCTTAGTCGCCTTTTACGACATCTCGGTAATAAATGAGGATGGTCTATTCTATGTAGCCGGATACCACACGGCACGGGCCAGTCAAATTATAGTAATAAAATCCTTTAAAAACTTATGAACTAATAGAAACTAAATATGACATCGTT
Source organism: Morpho deidamia (assembly GCA_947086505.1). Lineage (NCBI taxonomy): Eukaryota > Metazoa > Arthropoda > Insecta > Lepidoptera > Nymphalidae > Morpho > Morpho deidamia. Next base: position 7,079,032 of record CAMTZC010000003.1, read on the forward strand.
TGTCGCGTATTATAGCAAAAGATTAAAATAATCTTAACTTTTGTATTATGGACCTCGCAAAGTAAGGCCTAATTCTATAAATTATTTATAACACTGTATTTGGTTATGTATTAAGGGATATTTAAACCTTTTTTTATTTTACCGTGATGTGATAGGGGCACGCAATAAGAGGTTCCTGCACAGTGTCGCGGCCGCACCTTTTCGTACCGACTCAGGTGTTGCAACTCGCAATCAGAGTGATGTTTTTCTACTGTTAAAAAGTAAATTTACAAATAAATATTACGAAACAAAGTCCTCAAAAGTCTGTATGTGATCGATTTTCTCTAAATCTACTGAACGGATTTTTCTACGGTTTTCACTAAAAGACATTGAAATTCTTGAGATAGGTTTAGGTTCTATCTAGTACATTCTCCAGAATGGCTAAACCGATTTTGGTGACTTGCAATGGTAGCATACCTAGCGCGCTTCGTCAGGCTTAATTTAAAGATCATCATTCTCTTGCCCTTGTCCGACTCTAAGTGGGGTCGGCACAACATGTTGCAAACATGCTGTCATATGATTTGGCTACGTATTTTACGACCAGTCGCCTGCCTGACGTCAATTTACCTTAGTCGCCTCTTACAACACGTCGGTATGAAATGAGGTGGTCTATTCTATGCAGCCGGATACTACACGGCTTAATTTAAAGATATCAGTACAAAAAAAAATGTTAATTACAGTTCAATACCCCAATCGCCTCCAAACTTTGTAGGATTATCCGCTGGATCAATCTGAAGATGTTCTAAAAAAATTTCCTTCTACCCGTTTCAGAGTCTATAAGGAATTGTACATACTTTGTTATTATAAATACTTTCTCTTTTATATATATAGGCTATTATATTAGATAAGACTTTTACCTTCCGCTCGTTCGCGATGCCGTTGCGGATGTTTCCTGCATGGTCTATGCGGAGGTGCGTCATTATCCCGATGACCAAATGTGCGAAATTGCAGAGTATGATCCAAAGTTGCCGCAGTTTCCCCACCCACAGCAAATGTTGCGTATGGACTTATTTCGTATACATCTGTATTTTGAATTAATGCTAATTAAATAAATAAAAATAAATATATGGGACATTTACACACACGGTCGTCCGTCCCCAAAGTAACTTAATACTTGTGTTATGGTACTACATATATAATTTTAAATCATAATCATTCTCCTGCCTTTATCGCACTCTTAAGTAGGGTCGGCACAACATGTTTTAAGCATATTGTAAAATGATTTGGCTAGGTTTTTTTACAACCGGCCGCCTGCCTGACGTCAACTTACCTTAGTCGCCTTTTACGACACCTCGGTAAGAAATGAGGGTAGTCTATTCTACTCAGCCGTTTACCACACGGCGGATAATTTTAAATACATACTTAAATACAAATACACGCCCAGGCTCGAATAAAAAACAAATTGTTTAAATGCTAATTAGTCGATAAATAATGCTTCTTAATATTTGCAATTACTAATAATTAGTACCTCATTACGATAGATAAATGGATTATAGCAAAATAATTCGACCATTTCACTTTTGTACTATGGAATTCCGCAAAGAAATTCGTAGTTAAATATTTTATACCTATATTATATATACCTATAAGTTAATAAATTACATTGACTAATTCATTATTATTGACAGATAGACACTGTTTAGTACTTACATATCTATTTATAAGGCTACAAATTTATATATATAAGCATTGCAAATACAAATCGTTTTGTTAACGAGTGTTAATAAGTATCTTAAAATTAAATAGGAAAGTTGATGGCACATTTAATAGCATTTTATCCCAGAATGTGAGGTGTCTAAAACAAAAGCAATAGTTTTGATAGAAACAGTTGGTTATTATTGAAATGTATAGTATAATTGTGTACAACAAGTACAATATAATTGTGTATAATTTAATCTCTGATAGCCTTTCGGTAACACCGTGAGATTTTCGAGAGTATCACGGGTTCAATCCTGGGCAGACAGCATTGAGTTTTTCTTTTAAATCTTATATGTCTAATTTATATTTACGATTTATCACATGCTTTTCAGTGAAGGAAAACATCGTGAGGAAACCAAGATATCTCTAGAGAATTCTGGGGATATGGATATGTTGGTGGGTTTTTGCTCCAATCCTTCTCTCCGAAAAAAAGGAGGCTTATACCCAGTTGTGGGATCGTAAAAAAACCTTGACTTTACAGTATAATTTACATATTTTTCTGTTCAATGCCGTTTATTAATTTAACCAAACCTGTTTCATTCTCGTCTGCCTATAATGAAATAACACATATTGCGTTAATGAGGGTAGTTAAACATTAAGTTGTTGCGAACGAAGTCACGGGTACAACTAGTGTTATATAAACTTAATAACTGAACATAAAAAGAAAACCTTTAAAAGCACATGTACGTTTTAGCATGCAGAACTAATTTTAATAAAGAATAAAAACACCCATGTCGTACATAAATTCTCACCAGAAGCAGGTGATAGTTTATCGTGCTTGTAATCATGTTGACAGTTTCTTAGGTTCTGCTGTTCGGGGCATACTGACTTGTCAGTGCTGGCTACTGAGTGGCTGCAACGACGAGCTTCGTCTTCGATTTGCGGGCCACAAGGTAGGAGGGTGCTAAAAATCCATGAAACTTTCACGTACACTCTTTGTGTCTAGTTTCTTAGTAGTGTAAGTATAATTTGTAAGGGTTTCTACATTAAAAAAAAGGTATCCCGTACAATGTTATACCCAAAAAAGGAAGAACAAACTTAACAAAGATATCTCTTGGTATATTAAAAATAATCTATATTCCTATATTCTGTATTTAATGGCACAATATTCCTAAAAATTTACGCAAAATTGCGAATGGTTAATAGATCCCGGACGATTAAAAGTTATATGTGAAATGTAAAATACTTTATAATATTTCTTCTTCTATTTCGAAATATTTTCCAATTTTCATATCGGACGTTAGAGACATTTAACATGCTTGATATATTTTAAAGTGTGTTAGAAAATTAACGTAACATTAATATTAATGGGGAATAAGCTATATTATAATGGTATAGGCACGTATATCGTCACAAAATATCGATAATTATTCTTATTTTATTACAAAAACTTAATAGCCCATTGATTAATAGCCGTAAAACTATACTGAACAGAGGTATAGAGCAAATGGTCTTGAGTAGGCTTAAATATTGTAATAGCTTGCAAAAAAAATTTAACTCCAGTGTCTCTTCAAAAGATTTTGGAATGAGATATGAAAAAATATATTTTTTTCTTAAATATATCTTTCAATTTTCGGGGTAAAAGTTTCGCCCCGTTAGCTCCCCTAAGATTTAAGTTTTAATTATATTGCGCAGCGTCAGTTAAAACATTTTAGTCGTTGCGACGAAAAGCATAAACGCGATAAAACTCTTAATATATTGGGATGGATGGCAATTATTAATTTTTTAAGCCTTCATTATGTTCCTAAATATTTGTAGTATTATTATTTTTTTTAACGTGAACGGAAATAACATTTAGTACATGAGAGTATTTAAGAATAAAGACGATGCGAAGAAAGTTGCAGATTATAAATATAATCACAAATGTTAAATTTATTTTTACTAAATTTCAGCAATATTGGCGGATTAGCCTTGAGAACGTAACAGACAGACAGACAGAGAAACATGCTTTTGCATGAATAATATTAATTTAAAAATTATAAATTTACGTTTGAATACCTTCGTTTTGCCATCACAACGAGCATCAATGCGGAAACCGCGATGGCGGCCACAGCAGCGAATGCAAGTGATACCGCACCAAGCACCCGATCTGCATTATCTGCGTTATTTACTGTAGCTACGGGACCTCCATCTGAATGAAAAGCAACTGGACGACGGAGACGTTCTGCATAAAAAAATATAAAATGCATGGAACAATTGTACACACGGTTAGTTTCCAAAGTACTACTACTTTGGAAACGGTTAATACTTGTGTTAGAAAATATAAAAAAGGTGCAATTTGAATTTAAGTTTACTGAAAAAGTTATACTGGCTTTGCTGATCAAACACGGAATCGATACAGGAAATCTGAATTTAGGCGCCCACCCGTTCCCAATTGTGCTGTAGTGGCTTGTCTAATGCCAGTGTAGGTAATTAACCTTTGATTTCAGATAATATTGTAGACATAATGACATCTATTGAGCGCTCTGGTAAAACTTATTTTCTTTTTCCACCTACCAAGAGATAGAGCTTGCGGCGACCTGAAAAGTGCTTTTTAGAGAGTTTCATCTCCCCCGAGTAAGATGTTAGATTTAAAATTACTCCAACCTAACTGACGTATGTATGGAACATTTACACACACAGTCATCCGTTCCCAAAGTAAGGAACTTGATACTTGTATTATATATGTATATTGACAGACAAGTGTTAAATATAATCAAATACTTAAATGTAATATACATGTGCCATACAACGGGCCAGCTATGAAAAAAAAAAATGTTTAAACACGAAGTAAATTTAATAAGTTTCTTCGAAATTAAACCGCCCGTAAATAGTTCGGGTACAACTATAGTCTTATTTATACTATTTGTTACGGTCAAATGAAGATAGTACTTGCATAATAATCTTTTAATTCTGATTAACCACTTACCTCCAGTATGGGTTGTAGTAGCTGCATAAATAATAGCCTGTTGTCGACCAGACTCAGTCGATGTCCATAATTTCAGTGCATACCATGTGCCCACTGTCAAACCGCCGACGACTACCTATGGAAAGTTTTATAACTGACACAAACTTACTGGCAATATCGCTGCGTTTCAGTTACAGATCTTATTGTACCTAGAGAGTTAATCTAACTTTTGTGTATAAATTTTACATCCTGTTTAACGTATGCCTAATGTGTTGTCTTTAAAAGTAAAACTTTCAGCTTTGAATCAGCTTACCAGCAGTCGATGTTCTCTACTTGTACACAAAGTAAATCTTTGAACTTATATAAAAATTTGTGAAAAATCAATATTTATTGAGTTTGAAAAATTTCCTTTTGGTTTGCGCTTGACTGTTATTTTATTTGAAGGTAAAAAGTCTAAGATGTATAGGTCACATACCTATAGACTACGTTACGGTTTCTGCACGGCATTGTAATGGAATGCTAAACCTATTACGCATTACATTTACCGGTAGAGTGGTAAATCAGCAAGGAGCGATACGAAATCCCTGACCGAACTAGAGATGACAATTGGGAAAATAATAATTGCATATCATACAGGATATAAAAATCCGGGATTCAATTATAAAAGTGGCACGTCGACTGTGTCTAAACAAAGGATTATTTATGAAAAGTTATTTATTTCAATATTTCATCAGTTTAAACACCGAGTACGCAACGCTGATATCTAAATATAATATAAACGTATGTGCTTTTGATATTTATTTATTTACTTTTACAAAATCCACAGCTCTTCAACTAATAATTTACAAATTATTACTTAATTTTTACTTACAGCCAATTACGGATTTTAATTTTGTTAACAATATTCTTATTATAATAAGGAAGCCAGAGAAGTGTGTGTATATGTGTATGTAGGTGTGTCACAAGTGTCGAGAAGTGTGTGTGTATGGTTGAGTGCATGTGTATGATATGCGTCGGAATGCTTCAATTTGTGTATATATACGTAGTTTAAATTTTTGACAAAATAAATATTGACAAAGATAGCTTGCTTCAAGAATACTTCTGATTGTTAAAAAGATTTTGTAACTCATCAAATTACTTTAATTGGGTTGCGATGAGCGTAACTTTTTTTTAGACAAGTATAAGTGAAGGCATTCAAAAAGAAGCGGGGACTAATCTACATTTAAGAAATTATATTTAAGTACATTTATGACCATTGTGGTCAGCTTAAACAAAATTCCCTCAAAATTTTATAATACCCAGGTAGATGCTATTCAATGGAATTTGGATTTTAATTTGAAATTTAACTCCACTTTTAACTTTACTCAACTACTTTGCATGTTCATTTGAATAGTCTTACTAAAGAGCAGTTTTAAAATCAGAACTTCGACACTTTTTTCTCGAGTGTATTATAACGAATAAATTACGAGTATTTTAGGAACGATCAAAATATTCCAGAGCGAAGGTCTTTAAATTCCTGCAAAATTTTAAGACGAGATTTATACAAAGAAACATTTAAGATTCTTTGTCCCTTATTCATTAACAAACAAAATGTTCTATATATAAAATTTATTGTTTATAGTTATTGCTTATTATCATATTTTGTTGTATTCAGTTGCTATGTTGTCATGTCCATACATGATATGTAATAAAAAATATTGGAAAGTAATAATAAAATTATTTTGCTATAATCCGCGATACAGTAAATAGAAAATATATGTAGTGCGGAGATCCATAATACTTTTGTATTATGGATCTCCGCAAAGTAGCGCCTAATTCTATAAATAAATATTGGACATAAGATATACCAAACAGTCTTTTTTTAACAAAATCAAAAAATCATTTCGTTTTCAAAATAAAAATATTAAATTAGAAGGTTTCAGATCTCATATTCTTTTTTAATGTAAGTTAATACAATTTCGCATTATTCAACTTTTATCTTTTTGATTTAGTTAGAAAAGAAAAAAAGCTGTAATCTGTGATCAACGGCAATCAAAGTTCTCATATTATAGCCGTAAATCTACCGATTTATAAAAGACGCTTTCAGTAAACGTAAATCTAGATAGCTTGGTAACAAAAAAATCAAGTATAATATTTGGCAAGGCAAGCGTATGTTATATGACGATATTACACGATGTTGTATAACAACTTAGGACAACAGAAAGATGGTAGGTTTAGAATTATTCCACTACTGACGTGTGATATAGTTATATGATTTACTTTTTTTAAACTTACCTCTCTATGATGATGTAAAGAGGTTAAGTCAGCGTCTCTCCAGGACACAGTCGCATCTGCTCGTCGCCACTGTAGTCTTACAAGTCTGGCACCACAACGAACGGCTCGTCGTGCGTCCAACGCCAGTGCGCTACTATTACTCCAGACAGCAGCTTCGGCGCCTTCCTCTTCATTGTTGTCTGAACTTCCTCCACCTTCCCATACCAGTACTGCGTCCGAATATCCGTCAGAATTAATTTTAGCCTTTTATTCATGCATATGTGATTAATAAATCTTTGGGACTTAGTTTTATAATTGTAAACTGTGATAGATCTTTTCAAAATCCACTGTGTCTGTGATCGATTTTCTCAAAATCTACTGAACGGATTTTTGTACGGTTTCTACTATAAGATAGCCCAATTCTGAACGAGGGTTAAAAGAATATCACGGTTTTATTTAAATTTTGTTGCAGAGGTGGCGCATTTGTAATAAAGCTCGCCTGCTGGGAGCTTTAGTCGCGTGCGCCGCGTAAATTAGCATGTATACTCCAAAATAATGTACCAGAGAATTGAAAATCTACGAAAATGGTCCGTGACAACAAAAGGTCTCAAATTGTCATGATTAACTAACAATAACTACTTTTATGTTCAAAATTTCAATTAATATTATAACGATATTTCCGAGACTGTTTTCTTTTCATAGACATTGACGACATTAGTCCCAAAATGCTGAGAGAAGAAAAAACACGTTTAAATTGAAAAGAGAATCTTTTTCGTGTCAATTTTTTGATACCAATTTCTTCTACTCTATTTTGACACTTACGGGTAGAGTACCGTTGTATAAACACGCATGATTACCGTTTCCTTATATTGCTTGCACATAAGTCATTGTTAATTCCTTAATTAAAATTCAAAACAAATACCTGGAGGTTTCGTTCTGATCATTAAAGGTGCCGAGGGAGGCGAGGATCCTGCCCGGGAATGTGCTACGGCTCTCACAGAATAGCTGGCTCCGCACGCTAACGCTCTAAGTATCACGCTGGAGGCTTCTCCTCCTGCCTCTATTCTTCGTTCTTCTTCGCCACGTGAATTGCTAGGTTCTGCACCGTCATTACTATCGTCTCGGATTCGGATCCAGAAGATTGTAAAACCTTTATGACCAAAGATGACAAAATATTAAATTTTCGCAAATTACTATAACCAATGTGTAACCACATTGGTTTACCATATTCCGCTTTTGACATGACCGAAAATATTCAATACTCCATTCAATCTAGGTATTTATATAAAGTATATCTGTATAATTTCCAAAGCTCATATAAGTTTTTCCCATAAATTCCGTAACTTTCTTCACGTAATTATTTGTCTGATAAAGATTACTAAAAATAGCAATAACATTTGTCGTCCATTTGTTTTAGCTTGCCTTATTTAAGACGTTAATATAAAATGCGTCACTTACCATGAGGAGGTGCAGACGGATGATGTGAGGTTCGCCACGAGAGCTTAGCATCAGTATGGGCGGCTCTGTCCAAAGCCAGTGCAGGCGCGGTGGGCGGCGCTGCGCACTCTATTCGGTACGTTACGTCTTCTGAACCGAATGTGTTGCGCCCAGAGCAAGTATAATTGCCAATAGTTGATGCGTCCACTTCTGTTACAATAAGCGTGTCGTATAAAACTATCGAATACTTACGGTGAGAAGTTTCAAACCCAATTTCTTCCTTTGGGAAGGGCTTCAACTTTAAATCACCGGTAAATCTGAACATATTTTCACAACTAATATATATTTTTAGTTACTAATCTAGAACTGATTTCCTAAATTTGCTTTAAAGATGACAAAATGTATATATAGAAAATTGAATAACGATTAGTATATTCAAATGTTAATATTATACATGTAAATAGTATATACTAAGGGAATACTAAACTTGTTCTTGGACAAAAACGCAAAAATAAATCATCAACTCAAGTTTCATGTAGCCTGTAATGTGAATCAAAATATTATTTTAAGCCCTAAATAATAAAATAAAAATATCGTATAATAAGTCGAATTATGTATTCTTTCAAATAAAATTATGATCTTATTTACCATGTATAACAAGATGGCCATGAGGTGTAACGTATGTGCGTGGATCATGCGTAATGGGTCGATCTCCGTGATGCCAACGAGTTCTGGGCGCAGGTTCACCACGGCAAGCGCAAGCTACTCGCAACGAGTGACCGCATTGAACTCGAGCCCATACGCCAAACGATAAAAGCCTCACTGCCGCTAAAGAGAAAGGAAGTATCGTTGGAGAACTTAAATTAAAAAGTGTAAACTTCATACTAACTACAGTTAGATAAAAATAAGGTAGAGATGAAACAATTAAACCGAACATTTAAATACAAAACGACGTAATACTTTGTATATACAACCCTATATAAGAAGGACATACTGAAATAATAGATATACAAAATAGGATTAATTGCGATTATAGAAAATTCTATAAATCTCCTTTTTTTCAGTAGTCTTACCCCTTGAGGTTGTTGTAGCTGGTTGTGGCGCAGAAGGTTCTCCTTCTCCAGCAGCAGAATGTGCCGCTACCCACGCTTCGTATGTAGCACTTTCTGATAGAGATCTTAGTTCTGTAAAACCTCCAAGGCCAATGGAAATTTCACCATCTTCTGATTGTACTGTCGTTGTTTGTGGAGGTCTATCCCTAAAAACAACTTACAATATAAGGATACCAAAATATCAATTCTAGACTTAATAAATATTAATGTGTATTGAAAATGAAATCTACAACTATCCCACTCCAATAGAATTTATCCAATCCAATAAAATGTAATATACAGATAGATATTGATATTCAGTTCTATAAAACACTTTTCATAGGCATTAATGAAATACAAGATGGGAAATATAAAAAATAATTTAAAATATACATTACCTGCCAAGTTCCCGATAAAAAACGGTGTAATATAAAATAGGTCCATTAGGTCTAGATGGTGGAAGCCAACTAACAGCTAAAGAGGTAACAGATGTGGCTATAACTTTAATTGCAGCTGGTGGACCCGGTGCTGTAAAGGGTGGTCATATTTGGTAAGATTAAAGCACATATACAATATAATAATCGAATCGAACTCATGTATTTTGTTTAGTTATTTCACATTATAAAGTTATTCTCCCGCAGTGTGGTATCCGGCTGAGTAGAATAGGCCACCCTCATTTCTTTCCGAGGTGTCGTAAAAGGCGACTAAGGTAAGTTGATGTCAGGAAGGCGGCCGGTCGTAAAATACGTAGCCAAATCATTTGACAACATGTTTGTAACATGTTGTGCCGACCCCGCTTTAAGTGGGATAAGGGCAGGAGGATGATGATACAATATTATAATTATATTATTAGGAAGGCTTTAAAAGTAAGAGGAGAGCCTCCAATATTCTTTTGTAATTATTTTCTTAATTTTTCTACAGATACTAATAATTATATCCAATTTTTTTTTAAGTACTGATTTTAACTTTAACTACCTATATTTTTAATTGAAACATTGGACTCAAGAATAGTGCGTAAAAATAAGGATTTTGGAAAAAAAGGTAGCGTTACCATCTTGTTGTGTAGTGCAATGTATGGGATGGGCGGGTACGCCATCACCGACAGCTGTATAAGCTAATGCTTGCACAGTATAGTTCATGAAAGGTCTTAATGCCAAAAGCAATGTCTCCACTCCTGCAACTCGCTTTACTTCCGCGCCGGTTGGTATGTTTGAGCCGCCATCTCCTCGGACCTCCCACTCCAGCCAATCTGCCGCTGCCGACAAACAACTGCCTTCACTCAGCTATGATTGCAACTATTACTATGGACAAATCACCAGACCATATAGGACAACAGGAAAGTTCTGCTCGTTTTGAGGATGAAATAAAATAATACTTTTTTCATACTTTATATGAACTTTATTGAATAAATATAATTTGCATTATTATTTGACTATTCAAAGCCATCATACTGGCAAGATGTTATAAATAACGATGGCAATTATATTATTCAATTATCATGCTCAGAGTGTGGAGTCAAGAGTCTTACCTTATGGCTGCCCTATGGGGATATTATCAGGTTTGTGAAAGGTAGGTTAAAGCAGGTGACACTATCGGGACAGCAGTGTAACCCTGTCTTAATATGGGGAAATAGATGGAATAGTCCGAATAGGAGCTCAACACCCATCCTGTACAGACAGGCGTCCCCGAGATTAGACAAGCATGAAACTTTATTCTTTTGTTTCATTTAAAAAACGGACAGAACTTTCCGATGGACCTAATATAATCCAAGTTGTTAGTACTCGTAAAAGCAATTTTTTTGTTGAAACAGTTGACGTATAACTGATATTACGAAAGTTTAACTTCCGCAAAGATCTACGGGGATTCGTATTATGAAATAAGCAAAATTTGCAATGTAAAGTATTGAAGAATGTAGTTGAATAAATTTTACCATATTCTACTCACTATGTTCCGGTCGGTAAAGTAGTTTATATCCGAGGAGAGCTCCGTGGTGAGCATGAGCCGGTGGTGGTGACCATTCCACTTTAAGACTCTGCGGAGATACGGCCCGACATCTCACTGCTCGAGGACCTTCGGAAGGAACTGAGAAAACAAGGGATAATCTTTACGACTGATTGAAATATCAATGAGTGAACAGAAAATAATGAGTTTTGCGATAATCCGCGGTTAGAGAATATTTATATAATGCTAAAAGTATGGTGTATTAGCCGGGTTCATAAAGGCATGCAGTATTTGTAAAACTTATGCTCTACAAATCTTCATGACCACACTACACTATCACTACACACGTTCTAATCAAAAATTGTTTTGCCTCGTAACTGAAGCATCATCAAAAGATAGTCTTCTTTTCGTTTTCTTTCTTTTTTTTTTTCATTATCCATATTTCACTCCTTGTCCTTTTCTTTCTGTCACTCAAAGGTTGACTGGAAGAAATCCCTTTTAGGGATAAGTCCGCCTTTGTACATGTGTTATTTTTTTTTTGCTTTTTTATATTATTTTCTATGTACAATAAAGAAATAAATAAACAAATAAATGTACTCTCTTTCACAATCGCATTGCAATGCGATGATTGGTGGATTGTAGCGCGTTTACACGAACACCGATAGTACAGCCCACTTTTAGCGTTATATACAATTATTGATTCATTGGATTATTATGGAAAACAACGCCTAAGTATATAAGTTATCTACAAGATAAGCAAGTTTCCAGACTAATAGTAGCTGAAACAATAAATCACAGGCTCGGTAGCTAAAAATCCATATTTTAACTTTTATATCATTTTTTGATTTCTTTACCGACACACATTTTGTGCAACATAAGTTTGAGTAGATTTACCATTTTCTTGTGTCAGGGTGTTAACGGAGGCTGTAGCTGGGCCTGCGCCTGCACTATTAAACGCTCTTACGCTTACTGAGTACCTAAAAAAGTTAATATATTATACTAACGGTGAATCCAATTAAAAATCTAATAAATAAATAACTCAAATAAATAATGTATTTTACATACACTATTTATTACGTTTACAGAACGAAGAAATAAAAAGACTTGAACCAAATTTTACATTTCGATATGAATTGATTCAAATTCAAATTATGCTTTATTCAAGTAGACTGTTTCGAGTACTTTTGAAACGGCTAATGTTATTAAGAAGATTTGGAAGTTTGTTCCTATCGTGAAGAACCAGTAAGAGCCTCTTTTCAAAAACAATAATAAAACTAGTTATAATAAAATTATTCTTAAATTAACTTCAATATCTCTAACCATTTTATTTAAATAATTTATTTCGCTAATATATGATATTTCCGCACTGAATTTCTGTACTGATGTAATTTAATAACTAACCTTGTATAATGTTCAAGACCTTCTATTGTATATTTCGACACGTGTCCTCTAACAGTTGCGAACTCCATACCAACGTTTGCGCCTCCTGACAACGAACCGTCAGCTGAAGGCCACCACCATACTGTATATCCTAATAATTCACCATTCCACGCTGATGTGGGTGGTGCCTAATAAAATAATTTAAATTAAGCAACAGTTCTTTTGATGTAGTTTGATGGAGAAATAAGAAATCTCAGCTAAACACCGAAAATAATCCAGCATATTATGATTCATAATATCTAAAAATACGACCCCTCTAAGTGGGGTCGGCAAAACATGTATTTCTCTTCCATTCTCTCCTATCATTCGTCAACTCTATCGCTATTATTTTTATATGCATGTCATACTCCTCACAATAACGTAAGGGTGGAACTTCTCCCGGTGCCTAGCGGTGCGTTGATAGAATGGTGATGGAGGAACAAGGTTATGGAGTACTTCAGCACACTCTCCGAAATATATTCTATAGAATACCGATAGACAGGCAACCCGCTAGGCACCGGGAGGAGTTCCACCCTCACCAAGGCGCACAAAGCGCTTCGCGTCTTCTTTTTTACTGCGCACGGCAACGGAATGGAATTCTCTTCCGGCATCTATTTTTCCCGAGTCATATAATATGGGTATCTTCAAAGCACAAGCGTTCGCCTATTACGCAATAAAAAAAAATACTTCTCACAATCCAACCATCCCTTTTTAGGCCTCCCTCTACATCCAATTCATATTTAACATTCGTTTGGTCACATGACTACACACTGTGGATGAAAATAGGACGATTGTCTTTCGTTCTAATTTGTTCTAGATTTTTAAAATGGCATCTTAAGACATTATTTTATAATAATCTTTCTTGAAAAGTCATCAATTAATGCATTAACTATCATTCCTGTAAATATTATAATTCTTCTGAAGAGTAGTCATTCCTTTTCCACTTTTCACGAGTCTTAAACTTCCATGGAAGTTTTAACCTAAGAGAGCGTTTATCTAAATGAATAACGATAAACTTATTAATATTAAAGTATATACCTGCCAAGACAATTCGATAGTAGATTGTCTAGGAGCAGAAGCTTGTAAACTGATTGGTGCTCGAGCAGGTGGTTCGTGTAATGTCAATGCAAGTAGAGCGCGCGTGTGCGCTGAAGCAAACTGCGCCGTCACTGTTCTTGCACGTACTAAGTATGCTGTGGCTGGTTCTAGACCTGATATGATGGCGTCCTCATTTCTAGTGTAATTAAGGGAAATAAAAATATCTTTAAATGAAATATTTCATAATTTGTCACATATGTATATGTTAGAACATCTGGAATGGTAAAATTATTTAATTATAATTCGCAAAATATCATATTTTATTTTTAATCGTAGTGTATAGGAAAATAATTATCCCATTACTTTTAATTTAGGGAATTCTACAAAGTAGCGCATAAATAGTCTAACTTTTCAATAATACTTTGTTCTAATTATGTAAAATTCAAGTTTTAAATTAGTACGTGTACTTATTTGTATTTACTATTTTTCCTAGTATTTTAAATCATTTTTTACTTTATATTTCTTTTCTTATCATATCTAATATTATACAACTAACAGTAGTTTATGCTATTTTCAAGCACCTCTTTTGTTATTTTCGCTCCTATTTAGATATTTCACAACTTTTGAATAATATAATTTTATTTTAATAATAATAAGTTTATAATTTACACAAGTTAAGAAATTATCTTAAAACGATGCTTCTACATAAAGCTTACTATACAATTGAAGATTATTTGAGTGATAGTAGCATATCTTAACTGCAGTCAGCTACGCACCAAGATGCAACGATTAATTTGTAACCATCAATCAAATTGTAAAAAAAAATATATAAAAAATATTTAAAAAAAACAATGGCCGCCGAGTTTCTTGCTGGTTCTTCTCGGTAGGAGCAAACTTCCGAATCAGTGGTAACTTCTTGAAAACATTGACGATTCAAAAGTACTGTAAACAGTCTACTTGAATAAAGAATATTTTGAGTTTGAGTTTGAATAATAAGGGCTCCAAGTTCCTCACTCTGGAGCGGGCGACAATTTTTTAAATAATTTTGTTTTTATAATTAGAAATATTTAAAAATGCAAGGAGTTAGGTTAAAGAAAAATAAATAATAATAAGTAAAATTAGATATTTAATAGTAATATTAAGTAAAAAACTTACTCAGGATAAGAGTTCGAGCTGTGAACAGATACGGATACGTTGTGGGTGTCGGCGTCTCTCCAGGCGTCTGGGTTAGCGGAATCATGTCTACGATACTGCACGACGTAGCCGAGTACTGGCGAATTTCCGTCAAATGGCCTTCTCCATTGCAAATGAATTGATCGTGACGTAGTGTCCACAACTCGAAAATTCGCAGGTGGTTCCGGAGGTTCTATTTAAAATGAAACGTTTTCACCATCATGTAACAAACGTCGCTATTTTATTTTTTTGATAATAACTAGCTTTTACCCGCGGCTTCACTCGGCGGGTGGAAGTTTCATCAAAATCCGTCCAACAGTGAAAGTGTAACAAACTTATCCATAATCACAAACTCCCGCATTTATAATATTAAATTTAATTAATTAATTAATTGATAGTAGTACAACACCGCTCTAGTCGAGTTTAATAATTTTCTAACTATAACAGTAATATTTCATAATAATTATTTAATTTATCCTGCGTATAATATTTGATTTTTATTCTTGGTTGGATAAGGTCGCCATTTGTACAATTTAATTGACGTTCGGTTAAATGTGCTTGTCTCATTATATATAGGCTAATTTTAATCTTATGTTTCTTTTGTTTGTCTTCTTTTATGTATCTATGTGCAATAAAGAGTATTTCTGTTCTATTCTATTCTAATATAATGGTAATATAGTAATGATTTATTTTCCTTAAATCAAACAATGTAAGTTATATATAATTTAAATTTCGTATGTATATATTTTTAAATTTAAATTTTCGATTTTATTTTTTGTAAGGGCTTAATCTGAATATTCTTAAATTTAATCTTAAATATCGTTTATCGAATAAAAACAATGAGATAATAGCCACTCATGTAGTTTTGATTTAAATTTAGGAAGACATAAGTTTTATATATTTAGGCAGGTTATTGTATATTATAATTGACATACAATATACATTTTTTTTGTAAAGCGACAATTTTATTCTAGGTAAAAGCAATTTATCTCTATGCCTTGTGTCATTACTTTAAAGATAGTCAGAATATTTTTTCACAAATATGCATATTTCCTTGATATATACAGGGCAAAGGCAATATATTTTATAAAGCGTTTTAAACAAAGGCTTACAGCTATCTAGAACATTTGCTTTGCATATCGCACGTATACATTTCTTTTGTACTTTATACTAATATTTTATCCGCATCCACTGAGCAAATAATAATGATTCCTACATTTCCTTTCTTGCAAACCTAATAAATAAACAATATATTAATTAGTTCACTTTAGAAATAAATCATTAAATGTAGGTATAAACCATATTTATACTAAAAAGAACGTCTTTCATTTTGTACCATAAAACGTGATTAGGAATAAAATATATTGTTAACAATACAACACACAATGTGTTGTTTTAAAGGTTAATCCCTGTGTAAACATGTATAAACTATGTATATCTTCATAAAGAATACAATTCTTACGTATAATACGCGGAAATAAATAATGCACATCGAGAACTAAGAACGAAACAGCCGGCCAGTTCCGTTTCGTAGAGCGCTGTCACTGTCACACACGGGTCCGTCAGTCTGTGCGACAGAAACAATGCTCTATGAAGCAGAATCTAGCCGATTTCTCTTTCGACGTACATTACTTATTGCCGCGTACTATAAGTGAGCTGAAAAAGCAATAAAATAGAATAATATACTCGTGATATGTACGTGATAATATGAACATATCATATACATATCTTTTACGTGCTTTGTATACATCAAAAATCAAATCGAAATAATCTAATCACGTAAGCTTCTGCAAGCCCTTTTAAATCGTCAAGGTACAATTAGATTTAATCAAGCTAAAACTTGTACAGAATGTTGCTCTTACCGAGTAAAAACCAGCAAGAAACTCGACTGTCAATCTTTTAAAAAATTTCAATTAACACATTGCTAAAAACCTCTAACAAAATTACCACCAACTCGGAACCTGTGTTACTCGCAGTAGTACTAATATTTTCTGTACTAGGTATAAACAATTATATCAACGCGCTACTAATGTTTTTATAATTTAAAAATTGGTCATTGATTTTTCGTATTTATAATTTATTCTTAGTCCTAGATTCTTTTAAATGAATAGTAGTTAATGTATAGGAACCCGCTATACTCACATATTATTCTATCGGGTTAGCCCTACTAGTTTCAAGTCCAGAATAAGACGTGAGTATAGCCGGTTTCTGTACATTAGCTAAGAATACTACTAACGATAGTATAAATTTAAAAACAGTCATAGTAATATAAAATATAAGTAAGAAGGTTTATAAATAATTTAAAACATGTAATACTGAAACTTTACTTGAGAGGTTCGCATAGTAAACAAGTTAGAAGCACTTTCACGCTTTCTCTGTTGACATGCGTATTACAAAAGTACTTTTCGCTCTCAGAAAATTCCATTTAAGGAACCCAACAACTTAAGTTTAACGTAGCTTTTCTTTACTGAACTAAAACAAATATTTCTCGGTACTGTCAGACCACACCTGTTAAAACAACGAAAAATAATCCACAAAGAGAATTTCACCGTGTAGTAAAATAAATGTGTGGCTATAAGCTATTTTACTCTAAAATAGTAACTTCTTCGTAAAGATACTTACCGATAAAGAAAGAGGTAACTTTTAAATAAATTAAAGTTAACAACTTGCCATGAATAAATCCTAAAGAGTTACAGTCTATATCATCTTTGTATTCTGTTCCGATTACATTCATTTAATTAACAGGTCAAACTAGATCAATATTAAAATTAAACACACTTGATATCCCAGATGTGGTCTGGAACCATTACATTTGATTGTTTATAAAATAAAATCACTGCTATAATACAGAACACTCTCAACTTTGTCTTCCCTGTTAATTAACAGGCATTTTAAAGGTAAACGCGCTACATCTTACACAGCATCAAGATCACAAGCTTTAATTGCAGTCATGCGCTTATCTATAAAAAATAATAATAATAATTGGACCTTATTAAAGAAGATTTAGTTTTGTTAAAAGGATATAATTCGCACGTTTAGTGTTAGCGTTGCTACTATTATGAATTTTGAAATTCTTATATTTTACAATGTCCACACTAACTAGCGCGAATGGAAGGGAAACGAGGAGAGGATATATAAGCAAAGCGGAGCGCTGGAAGGGTCCCGGTCTCGCAGGAGACACCCTTAAGGCGACGCTTCTAGTAAGTTGCGAGTGCCTAAAAACACTCGATTATTACCAAATTTACCCAGCGAAGCTTCTGCACTCGCCCATCCCACCGATGACGCTGTAAAAGCCATTAGGGCTAACAGCATGGACACATTCGAAAAAAAAAATGGATGGGTCTCTGGGAATATCTGCGAAGACGTGAACGAGTGCTGAGTGTTTTTGTGTTAAAGTTTAAAGAGGTATTATTAATATTTGTGTAACTAGTGGAAAAAAGGCTAAGTTAACATTAGTGAGTGAACTCGTGTTCGTTAATGAGACTTATAATTTGGAAGACCAAGAAAACACTTTTTTTTAAATAGTTCTTAGCGTGAAATAAGGATTAAATGTATATAGCTTAATTAAACCTAATTGTTAATTCGGTCGTGCTAAACTAAGCGTTCGAAATTCTTGTAAACTCACCTTGAACCCCTAAATGTACAAAATGATCCGATCTCCCATAAGGGTTCGACGCTTGACACCGATAAACACCCGAGTCCCGTCTATCTGCTCTCTCAATCACTAATTCGCTTCGAAGACCTTCGGCATTACGCGTTTCTGATATGCTCATCCTAAGAAAAAATTGTGTATTATGTATTTAAGAAGCATTATGTCAGAACATAATTAGTCGTTTGGTGAAAAAATTAATACAATCAGTTTAATAAAATTTAGATTTTTTTATCAGGTACGAGTACGTCATCAAACCGTATCAGTATCGCGACTATGTACAAGAATTCCATTTTTCATAAAAAAAGGATCGCTTTATTCATTATTAACGTAACTAGCTTTTACCCGGGACTTCGTCCCTTAGTCCTGGTATAAACAGCAGCTTTAATTACTCTCAAACCCTGCAAATATCTGCATTACAAAAATCAGATCGATGCGGAGGGTTAAATTGAAATTACTTTCGCAATGATTTCGCTACTCGAAACGTTTTATATCCGGTTGCTATCACTTAAAAATTAAGCTAACTTAAGATGGAAAACTTTTCCTAAGGTAGTCTACTACCCCTAAAAGATTCGGGAAAATCATTAATAACGTATAAAACTAAAATCTATCAAAGCCTGACTGAAGCATAAAAAAAGACCAAAGTTTACAACATCAATAAGATAATGAAGTCATACCAAAATTATAACAATGAATAGAAATAATTGATTTTCTCTTTAAATATATAGTTAGCAAAAAGTAAAATATAGTTTTTTTTATTACCTGTAGTCTGAATTAGGTAATACTCTTCCAGAGTGACTCCAAGACATTGACAATGGGTTGTCCCCTCGGGCAACACATACCAACCGCACAGTATCTCCAAGTTTCGCCGTTACATTAACTGATGGAGTCTCAAATCTTGCCGGTTCTGATATTACAATATTACAATTTTTTTTTCATTTCTCAATGCAAAACACGATACATACATGCATGCTAAGATGGTAAGATCACAGTCATGTATAGTATTAAAGAAAAGTGCGTCTGATATAAGTTTCTGAAGAAACGTTTCTCGTTTAATAATATAGATTCTAAGAACTTTTCTTTTCGCCGTTACAGAATTCCTACCCAATCATGAAAATACATTAACACCGCAAAGAATTTCTCAACTACTCCTATGACTATTATTTCAAATTTTGGTATATATAATGATGCTAATTCTAATGATAGAGTTTAAGACTAAACTTATTTTTGTTACTTAATTGAGAACGTGTAAATGTAAAAAATACCGTATAAATATTTTCTACTGATAGTTGGCGTTAGTTCAAAAACTCATCTGTAATAATCTATTAAAAAGATTCAAGACATAATCCCCATATACTATGGTAAATCTCTGAAATCCATATAATCACATCATTAAAATAATCCTGCTCTACAAATTCCGACAATTCACCGCGCAATATCGTTGAATATCAACATAGCCTAACCATTTTCGAAAGTATGCGTAACAAAATTACTTTAAGGATTCTAAATATAAGGGGATTATGGGTAAAATATTACTTTAAGAGTCATAAATATAAGAGAACTTAAATTCTAATGACATTTTTATTACTGTTTAAACAAAAGCACTAGAAAAAACCCTTCAATAAAATGGCAAGAGTAAGTGTCTTAAATCGCTCGCGCTATTAAGTTTCCATTTAATACATTAAGCGCGCGCAGAAGATATGAAAAGGGGGTTCAAATTTTATAGTTATGGTTCCGTAGGGCTGTCATAGAAAACTAAGGTTTGTGGAATTGTGCATAGAGCAACGTGTAGAGATGTGTACAAGCTAAATTGCGATGTGAGAGTTAGTTATTTAAATGTATATAATTATTGAAGAGGTCGCCTGTGAAGAATAAAATAATTCTCTGTACACCTATATTATAACATATGATTACCACAATTAGAATTATTTTTTTGTAATTAAAATTATATAATTTATAGAATTAGCGGAAATCCATAATACAAAAGTAATAATAAAATTATTTTGCTATAATCCGCGATACAATCGTACAATACATACAATTTGTATCGCGGATTATAGCAAAATAATTTTATTATTACTTTTGAATTAAAATTATCATGAATGTAATCATTCAATGTTCCAAGATTTTGTATTCGATTTGATTTATATATCGAACTTATTATTCAGCTGTCAAATATAATAACTATTATTCTATATTTCACTTACAACAAGTATAAAGAATATAGAACATGTTTTTAAAATATAACTTACATAATCTTCTTTTTGTGATAAATTTAATAATAAATAAAAAAGAGTAATAATTATATTTTTTTGATTAGCCTGTTTCTATCGCACTAGTGGGCACGCTGCTCTAATGGGGAATGGGGTTTGGTACTCGTATTTTTCATTAACATAGATTAATGAATAAAGTATCTTGAAACACAATCAATTAATATGTCTGTGGTTTTTAAAATATTCTAGATTGACTACAAATGGCTATTAAGCATATTTTGAAACTGTGATTACGGCAAAAGTTTTTCAAAACCGAGAGGCTTTCTTTTAAATAGGCCATTATATCACAACCCTAAGATGCCATAATCGTAAGTGCAGTGTACAATACTCACCATTAACGTGTATCGTGAGCGTTTTAGACAGAGCAGGCGCTACGCCATTCTCAGCTCTGCACCGATATTTGCCAGAGTGTTCCGCTCGGGCAGATTCGAGCCTCAAAGATCCATTACCGAGCACGACTGGATCTGATACTCCGCCCAGTGCAGTTTCTGTACTACCTTAAAAATGAGCGACAACCACCGATATACGATTAATTTTTAGCTTTTCTAATATATATATTTTTTATTTTTTTAATGATGTATATTACATATCTAAACTTTTTGAATTTAAACCATCTTAAGTTGTATTCATAGTTTATGTATGGAAATCTGCTATACACAGTTCCCGCTACGATTTCGCATAAAGAGTTCATGAATAAGGGCCCGGATGGGCTCAAAACTAATCTGGCCCGATAGAATAAGACATGAGTATAGCTATTTTCTAAACATAAACTATATATTTAATATTAAAAATTAAGTAAAGTTAGGAGTATCGCAAGTCCGCACTGCGAGTGGTCACATAGTTTGAAGAACAACTAGTACTATTGTATGGGTATACACCGTACTATAAAGAAGGTTGACCTCAAAAAGCTGCTGTATCCAAACGATTAAATTGTTTGCGTAAAATCCATTAAACGTTTTAGAAGACGATGTGCATAATTTGAAAAACGAAAAAGTAGAACTAAAGTTCGAATATATTTAACAGTAGATTATTACGTTATTATGTACCAAAAAACTTAAAGCCCAAAAAATTATAAATTAAAGGTTCATAAAATATGTACTACGGATGAAGCCTAACGGTTCGAGCAATATAAAAGTAATGACCAGAGAATAATAAGGAACATAATCCTTAGTCAGTGAAAGGAGATATAAACATCAAGGTAAAATAAAACTAACATTTTTATTTTATTTTTACAATTATGAACTTTGTACGGTTTTTAAACAATGAAATCAAATCTCAACATGATTTATGGAAATATTGGGAATGTTAGAATAGTTACATAATAACTGAAGGTTTTTATATATGACAAGTCTACGCAGTATTGCTATGCCGAGATCTATATCCTTGTATCGCATCGATTTTTATATGTTGGTATCTGCATACCTACAGATACATGTATAATAATTTAAATAATGATTTATAGTTTGCGTAGTGACGATTCCTCATAAATGTAATATCTTTAGTAAACATTCAAGGAAAGTTCAAGGGACAAGAGACTTTAGTTAACATTAACATGTATGCCAAGCAATATTCATTCGTCTTCGTTCTATTTTCAGAATACTTTATTTAAATAATATTACAATAATATTTAGTGAGGGTACATAATACAGGAATAAACTGGTGTGGCTTGTGACTTAGGTTGCCAAAACGCCCTTGTCGAGTCAATATGCTATTAAATGTATTGATATCTAAATCAGGTGTTGAGTTAATGTCTGGCTAAAAGGTAGGATTCCACCAAAATAGTGTGCAGTACATTTGTTTACAAAGATTGTGTACAAAGTTACCGCACTGCACGTACTAAGCTGATATCGTGTTTAGCTTCTGTCTCCACCGGCAACGTTGTGTGTAACTTTTGTAAGCGCACAGTATAGCACATGTGAGCGAACATGTTCATTTAGAAATTAGGATTATAGCAAAGTAGTAAGTTTTGTTATATTGCTTGTAATATGGAATTCCGCAAAGTAACGCCTGCTTCTATTAATCATTTAGAAATATTTTATAATGTTTATTATTATTATTTCACTTATTTTTAAATTATATACAAATTTACAATATATTTTTAGATATTTTCTATAAAATGATTAATAATTTTTTCATTCTTCCACTCCTGATTGTAGATGTGCTCGTACAAACAAATGGTTTCGTTCTGGTAGCGGAAGCAAAACTGTGTTCGTGAACAACGAGTGAGTACGCGTTGACGGGAGTCCCTGTTTCAAAAGTGCGCCCAAATGTGCATAGATGTGCGCGAATATTCTAGAAATTTTGGCGCACATCTTGTTAATGTGTATCGACTAGAGTAAACATTTGAGCCGCACACTGTGGTGCACAGTACTGCACACTGGTGAAATTCCACCTTAAGAATTTATCTTGCCGAGGTAAACAGATACCACCTTGGCTACAAAATTTTCGTTTGTTGCAATAAAAGTGTTTACCTGTAAATTTAGTCCAATATATGGCAGGCGGCGGGTGACCACGCGCTTCACAGCTCACGGTTAGTGATCCGTTCAGCAGAACCGCAGCATCTGACGGCTCCATTTGCCAATATGGCGGAACTGTTTAAGGATAATCCATATTATATCATAAATGCGGAAGTTTGCTGTCTGTTACACTTAAGCAGAACTGATAAAATTTTATAAAAATTAACGTAAATCTTACGTATAGGATAAGGGACTTTACTCTTTTTTTAACGTGGGTATAGTACAGTAACGGCCTTTTACTATACTATAGCCATTGCTGGGCGAAAGTCTCCTCTCTCCGTTTTTGAATGTGTTGGAGCTAAGATCACACTGCTCTAAAGCGGATTGGTAGGTTACACATATCCTCAGAATTCTCTGTATATATTTATGCAGGATTCCTCACGATGTTCTCCTTCACCGAAAAGCGTGTGATAAAATGCAATTTTCAATGAGACATATAAGTTTTAAATGAAAACGTCTTTGGGCCCTGCCCGGGCTTCGAACTGGTGACTCCCTAAACGGGACGATCTCACCGCTGGGCTATCACAGTTTTGCCGAAGTTTTTTTTATAGTTTATAGGGTAGCCCACATCATAACTTTGTATAAATAAACCAGATTCCAGGAACGTGACTTTAATATGAACAAACGACTTTATATAGTTTAGTTGGGGCCTAGTTCATTTTTTGCCTTTTGATTACCTAGGTTATACATACACTATTATACATACATACACTGGTCTATAAATAATTTATAACGAAAAAAATACAAAAACTTTATGTACACGTCTCAAGCTCGAGAAATATTCCCACCGATTCCAGAGTATTCCCGATGATAAATGTTTACATGTCGGAGTAAAATGCTAGACAGTACTACTACTGTGTACTAAAAGACTACCGGTGATTAATAAGTACTTATTGTTTCTTTTGGGAAATCCTTCTCTCATGCGATATTTATTCTTACCGAACGTAGTAGATTGGTGAAACTTATGTTAAATCAAATTATTATAGTTTCGTTTAATTGTGTTTTATTGTTGTATATTATCCCAGTGGCGTAACTAGGTTATCAAAGGACCTGGGGCAAACATTATATTCGGGCCCCTACTAATCTATATAAATGGTTTGTTTCATAGAATAAAAGTAAATAAATCAATCAAAAGTTTTAAATAGCTTTATTGTACATAAAATATCAAAAATAATTTATTTTGCGCACATTAAGTTGCTATTATTCAAGTCGCAACACTGGAACCTGGTCTATTTATATTCCAAATATGAGGACATTTTCACTGGTTAATTTAACAGTTCGTAAGTTCGAGTCCAAGGGGCCCCCTGAGCTCGCAGGCCCCGTTTAGTCTTCCGGTAGCTACGTCACAGGTTGATCATCAATCTACATGAACTAATAACCACGCACTAGGCTTCCAAAATATAATTGTACGAAATAAAAAATACATTAATTTTATTAAATAAAATTAAATCCATTCGATATTTTGGCAAATTAATTTATTAACTACATATATATAGGCAAAATGTACCTTTGATGGCTAACTCAGCGGACATGTTAGCTTTCCCGGCAGTGTTGGTAACGACACATGTATACGTGCCGCTGTGTGCTGCGGTCAGACTTTTAAAGAGGAGCATGCTATAGAACTCTGCGCCACGTTCGTCCACCTAAAGTTTAAGTACATATTAATGTGCATTGAATATGAGAGTATCGAATTCAATTCAAAGGAGCTCAATTTCAATACTTAATTGCAATTTAGGAATTCATTTACGTGCATAATATTTACTGAATTATATAGTAAATGTAGTGAAGTTCGATAATTTTGTAGTTTAGAGATTTATCATTTGCCGACGCAATCGATAGCGTTCGCTACATATTTATACAAATTCCTTAAGAGGTACTATACTGTTCAGGATAGCAAAGAAGTTAATGATGCGTTGATATAGCTACTATTCAACCCTGTACAAGATAGCAATGACTAAATGTAACTAGCTAAAAGAATTATTATTATTAAAAAGAGCAACTGCGGAGTTTCTTGCTGGCTCTTCTCGGTAGGTGCAGTTTTCTGAAGCAGGAGTAGACTTGACGATTCAAAATAACTTGATAACAAGTTTACTTTAATAAAGAATATTTTTGATTTGAATTACCTGTAGAACACTTGAAATCGGTAGCTGATCCTTCAACCATGAAAAGTAAACAGGCATGTCGCCCGATGTCACAGTGCAGGTCAGTTGTGCGCGGTCGCCCGAGCGTAAGCCAGGCGGAAACACGATAGGTGAGAGCACCGGAGGTGACACCACATTGATTTGAACCTGAAGTTAATTAGGTGTGCTCACTACAAAGGCGCAATAAAAAAAATAGATTCCTATCTCGTGTAAGGTGATTTAGGAATAAAAAATTGTAAGGTTTTATATAAAAGAAGATAAATAATATGTTAATAACTGACAAAGGTTTCGAAAGTAATCAAAGACTACAGTGTACATACTGAAATAGACTGGTAACTCGTAGTCATTATTAGCGATTCGTAAAAGGGCCATCTAGGAGACGGCTATGGTACTAAACTGACGACCATTGGCGCAGTGGGTAGTGACTATGCTTACAGCTTCGCGGGTCACGGATTCGATTCCCGCGAGAGCCAACATTTCCTACAAACAATTTCTTGGTTCTGGAGCCTAGGTGTATATTTGTATTTAAGTATGTTTATAAAATTATATATGTAGTATATTTACCAGTTGTCCGTCACCCATAACACAAGTATTCAGTATATTAACACTACATTTTTTAATTAAAAATATGTTAACACTGTTACATAGTAGTTATTTAACGGCTAGATGTCGCTATAACCGTGTCTGGAACTTTAGTTCTAAGAGAACATACCAGAAAGTAATATAGAAAACAAGTGACGGAATAGATAATTTTTATTTCTTATTTAGTATCAGAGGCTTCACCATCATGTAAACATCGAGGCTATCCAGCTTCTCTATATTAAGGGACTAGTGAGAAGACTGAAAAGTACAAACCTTTTGAGTTAGTGTAATATAGTGTTAGTGTAGTGTAGTGATAGTGCTACTGAAAAAGAACACAAGAACGAAGTGCCTATAGTAAGAAAGACTAAGATATGTCATTGGACCTGTTCTTAGATATAAGTCAAATTATAAAGTTTAGGTTAAAATTAAGTTGCTTATGAGCCTTAAGGCTAGATTATGACTACAATAAAGTACTTCCATTGTGATGTACTTTATAATAGGGGGAAAAAATCACTTCACAAAACTGACATACAATTGAAGATATCAAAAATTCAACATAAGTGTTCGCTTACAGTAATTGATGTGTTCTTGATCTGAACCTAGCATGCCTATAGGGTACCATACATATGATATTAAAAATATAAGTATTATATTACAAAATATTAATATTATAAAAATGTAAACATGTAAACTTTTTTAAATTTAATTTTTTTTAACTTAATTAAATAAATATGTATATTAACAGCGCCTTTTCCTATCAATGGTATTAACAGAGTCATGGAAGATATCTATATCACCACAAAGTGCATACGCAATTGACATCATACGACGCACGGGACTATGCTGGCCAAAATAAATGGAGAGTATTTGGAATTTAAGATGATCAAAGGACACATTCCTTGGCTAAAAAGAGTTTAGTGGGTAAATAAAGTTGGAGCAACATCTAGTTCGGACAGATTTAAAATAAGGATGAGATGTGAAGGAGAATATTGATATCAAAGGAAACAACAGTAATGTTGAGTACGTGTTTCATTTACTTTTGACCTGGTCGTGTGGTCGCACTAGTCAGCTTATTGCGATACCTATATATTAGCGTGGTTTATTTCTAATTCGTCTTTCACAAAATAAAATTTGCATTCTTTATATTCTGCATTAAAACACAGTCTTGTCAGACGTCGACAATGTTTTTTAAACGTCGCTTTAACTTAGACAAATGGCGAGTTGTCCTGTCTGTCAAGTTTTACATGGAGACTAATTATTATTAGCACAATTATAAACATTTAACTTTGCCGCTGTCTTAACAAGCTGTTGCTATTTTTCCAAGTCACTTCTTTCAACTAAACAGACTTTGGATTCACTCGCAACAAAAAAATGTATATAACATTTTTCCATGATCTTTCCATACTAATTTAATAAATACGAAAGTTGGTCGATCTGTTATATTTAAACAGGGAATCTGCTGGAGCTCATAGCCCGGGATAACATAAATGATAATAACAATGATTTCTTCCTAATCACGAAAAAAGACAATTGAGGGTATTTTAACACTTATATTGACGCGAATGAAGTTGCGGGTAAAGCTAGTAAAAATTACGAAAGTGTTCAAAAAATTTTAAGATTTCCAATATAACAACTTTTTTTTTTGATGGCGTAAGATAACATATCAACCGTTTAAAAACCCTCCTACAAATCGCTTTACTTCCTAAAGCAATCACACTCTGCACGTATCAAGAAGTATGTATCTAATTTTCTTAAACAAAGAACGTCTAATTTGCACGACTTTTCCCAAAAAGTATCTAAACTTTACATGGACCAAGTTATAACCATAACAATCTGATGTACAGAAGAAACAAAGTTGTAGCTTATTATGATTATCTTAAGTAAGCTGCCGAGAGATAGCTTTACTCCGATACTAGCCAACCAAAGAGCTACAGCAATGATGTCACAGCCTTCCAGTACCGATCGCATCGCTTATCGGATATGTAACTGTTATCACCATAGCGAGCCAGGGCCCAAGTCGATATATTATGATTTGCAATCATCTATTTTACCCTAATAGTACATTACCTCTCTCCTAGCAAGTTCTCCCCCCGGGGTCAGTACAGAACAGATCCAGCCTCCTCTATCACGTGTACGGTCGACGTTACTGATAGTTAGATGACCGCCTCCTTGTTGATAGCGGGGGTCGTTACCTGCACCGCCTTCCCATTTGACCGAGCTATATAAAAAAACAACACAATGAAACCAAAAACATTTTTTTTCTGTTCTTAACGTGGTGTTTAATTTTTGTCTGTCTCTATCAATACCTGTAAGTACTCATTTATTTATACATTTGTATTTTAATATTGTACAATCGCCATAAAATTTTGGAACGCTTTCATATTTTGGTGATTACGAATTGAATTTCGTGTCACTACAAAAACTTCATCAACAACACAAAAATACAACAAAATCTACATCACAAAACAAATTAAATTTTCAAATAAATAAATAAATGAATATATTTTACATGTATGTATATATATTCATTTATTCATATAAATGTTATTTGACTGTTTTTGGATTGGATAATTTATCCTCATAGTTATAGATAATATACAATCAAAGGAAAACAATATTTCATATAACAACATCGGCAGAGCGTGATGGGGTAATAAATAAATCAGGCATCGATTTATCGTTATAATGGAATTTTAATTTTCCGATCCTTCCCGCGAAATACGGTTTTCCATTTCTGCGTATAAAAGTTTTCAATTAAAATGCTAGCTTGAATAAATTACTCACTCGATTGGAAATCCGTAGTAGGGACACCATATTGTTACGTCTGTTCCTGCGACTGCTTTGACTGGATTCATTGATCGTATATACGGAGGACCTGTTAATCAAATCTTAGTAATTGGGGATATAATATATTCGTACATTTAGTATTGTTAACATTTGATAGATATGATAAATGATGATGCATAATATAAAAAAATAAAAATAGAATTTCGGCTCTTCTGATGAGTTGGAAAAAATTACGGACTAAATGAATGAGATGAAAAAGAGATATTTACGATTTATAATCTGTCGAAACAAAAAATTCTGGAAACGTCCGTATGTTTTTTTTTAAAGTGATATGGAAGAGATGAGATGGCTTTTTTCTTGTAGTAAAATGTGGTCATTTAATACTTGTTCTCGTGTAAGTTCTTCTCCATATCAAATTATGGCTTCATATACGTAGCGGAGTATTTCAGTATATCACATAAATTACCAAACTCGCCAAAGTGAACAAAGAAAGCGACCGATTATTTATTTCATATCGGCTGATGAAAATACTATTGATTTATAAAGAATAGAAGCCATGGATATCGCATACAAGGTGCCCATAATTTTACACAGATATCACAATGAGAACGATTTGTATAGGTAAATTTAAATAATGCTAGATTATCAAAATTTATTAGGAGCAGTGTTTAGCAATATATATCTATATCTATATCTATAGGAATTAACATTGCCATTATTTACTGCTTCGCTTACAAGGAAGATTCATTTAATTCATTCATTTACCTCAGAGATTATTTATCTTCATTTAGGAGATGCTATTTTGAATCCTCTAAACTTGCGAAAGTCGTAACTTATATTCAATTTTTAAATTTTTGTTTATCATCTCTTAGGGCGCTATTATAGTTAATGATACTGTGGATTTAATGATTCTAAGCTCTTCTTCTCGTTTTTGTTAATTGCCATATTAAATTACCATAGACATTCAGACGGGCAGCGTGAGCGACGGATCCGTGGGAGTTAGTAGCACGACATTCATACCGTCCGCCGTGCTCCACCCTTGCACTGTTTAGAGACAGCGTCGACATGATATAGTTGTTGTTGGGCCCAATACCTGATGGCCCCGTTTCCCGGCCCTCCGTGATGATGGCCCTGTAACGTGGAATATTCTATAGAAAGAACAACGTGCCGCTAATTACAATTCTCATCACGGCACCAGCTTTAAATAGCTCCTAAATAAGAATCGAGGATTGGTTGAAAAATACTAGATCTTCCCTGAAGTAAGTATATACTCGTTTATATAAATTTATAAATAATAGGTTGCGAAAGAAATGGTGAGCGGTTTTAAGATGTTTGAATGTCGACCTATCACCGAAATACGCAGCGTTGTTTAAGGCCCTCGAGATGAACGGACAAACTCAAATACTTGACTATATTATGGTGGATTTAAGCAATAGAGAGTTTTACGTTGAAATATCTTGAAGAAATTAGCAGTAGACGACCACCGGTTAAAAAAGAAATAAACGATGGCCGCTGAAAAACCCTTATCTTGTATGCATAAAGTTATAAAATCTATTTTTTTTAGAAAAAGGTAGCTTTGTTCATTTGTTGAACAAAATGGTTTAAATTTATAAGGATTTTATATTTCTTAATGTACATTCATAATTACCCATGATGTGAAGGAACATTTTGACCATCCAACGTCCACCGGAACCTTGGCGGTGGTTCGCCAACAGCTGTACATTTCAGCGATACCTGTGCGCCCGGCTGAACAGCTTGCTCAATAAAATTATATACCAATTCTGGACGAGAATCTAAAAAAAATTAAGGTTTTACTTGCATATCGAAGTTTTAAGCATGATTCTTCATTGTATATTTTTTGTTGAACTATATACTGACTATATGCTGTTAACCCTAACGCTTTCTCAGCATCCCACCGGTCGGAATGGGCGAGTGCAGAAGCTCTACTAGCATCGGGAAACGACGTCCTAAGGCTGCCTCATACCAGGTCTTATTTTTTTTTATATTTTTTTTTAAGGAGTTTAGACAATTTGACAATGTCACTCCCGTGCAGTCATCATCATCAGATTACTTAAATGTTAAATCCGCTAATATCCTAGCTTCCTTTGATAAAGGAGCGGCTATACTATTACAAATACCCATGTTACTTGTAATGAGTACACTCTTTTTTTTCGAACTGACTGTATGCTGTTAGCCCTAACGGCTTTTACAGCGTGACCGGGCGGGACGGGCGAGCGCAGAAGCATCGTCGAGGGTTGAAATGCAGGGAGTAGAGCGCTGAAGCTCTACTAGAGTCGGGGAACGTCGTCCTAAGGGTGCCTCCTGTCAGGCCGGGCCACGGCTTAGGATGAGTACACTCGGCCGCTCAGACTCGATCCGCACACATTCCATCAATACATGATACACATCGTCAACACATCTACATTCGACGCAGTCCTGAGTATTCGATATTCGTATCAAGAACCTAAACTTATTTGATGGAATATGCCCGGATCGAGGTCTTAATTGTATACAATAATTTCAAAAGACTACTGTTTCTATTGGTTATCTTACTGTTTTGAACTAAATTGCAGAATTCAGTTTTGTTACAATAATCTTGATACAATGCACCTGGATTGGTTACAAGTTAACTCCCATAATCGTTGGATTATAATGGATCCTTATTTATTACTTTATTATTTATTCTATAAACGGCAAAAAATGCCTTCTTTTTTTCCTTACTATGATCAAATGATA
Source organism: Morpho deidamia (assembly GCA_947086505.1). Classification (NCBI taxonomy): domain Eukaryota; kingdom Metazoa; phylum Arthropoda; class Insecta; order Lepidoptera; family Nymphalidae; genus Morpho; species Morpho deidamia. The sequence goes on from CAMTZC010000003.1 coordinate 7,110,692, forward strand.
TACATATGACAACGCAATGTTTACTTTGTAATTTTAATAATTTTTTAAATCAAAAAATATTTCAAATAGTCAAACATGTATACAGAAAACAAAAAGAGGCTAATAATAAACCTTTATGCACATTTATTACTAATCCATAGATATCAAATTCTGAATATGAAAGCCTCTTGCACGTATTAACCAGAAGGTCCAAATTTTAACGTGTATTTAAAATATGCAAATTATATACTTAGTGCTAAAAATCTACAAACTATTTATTATAAGGCTATTCAAATTTCTTACCCGAGGATCTCTTCAGACGTTTCCGTTTGAATCCAAAACCACCGTCAGTTTTCATCACTAACGAGCACCACATTACTGAAAATGTACAAAAGTGTTAAAAGGAGTAAGTATTCTTTATTCATAAAATATTGAAATTTTCTTCGTATCCGCAATTACTAAAATAGGTATGTTTTGCTTTTCCTCTACTTTAGCTAGTTATCTTTAGGACGACATTAGTCTAAGCTTAGTCTTAGTCTAGATTTAGTCATAAGTCTAATATAAGTTTAATAAAATCAATGGTATTTAATCTACTTAGGCAAATGTAAATTGTGTTTTGCTTATTCTGTTTGCCTTTAATTTAATACCCATATGGAGGGCTTATACAATTCTATGCAAGCGGTGGCCGTTTCAAAATTTTGTATAATCATTAACCAAAGAAGTAAACCAAATTGTAGTCAAATTTACAGTGCAAGATTTAGAACATAATCTACATAATTTTTTCAAGCTAAATAAAACTGTTTAAAAATAGCATTTAACCTTTTACTATTTAACATTTTTTCCAATTACACTATAAGTGGGCCCCAAAACTATAATACTCGTAAATATATGACCATATATCTTTGCATATATCCTATTTATACTGTATATAGTAGTTTCTACCCGTGGAGTCGTGGACAGTAATGAGATAACAAAGGCTATAGAGATAATTTAGCTTCTGTAATTCTCCAGCCATTCAAATATATCCATATTAAAAATAACGTCGATCTTTTAGGACGTGAAAGATTTCCAGGTTTAAGTACTCACACTTGCATTTATAATCATCATTCTCCTGCCCTTTTCCCATTCTAAGTGGGGTCGGCACAACATGTTACAAATATGTTGTCACATGATTTGGCTGCGTATTTTACGACCGGCCGCCTGCCTGACGCCAACTTACCTTAGCCCTATTGTACGACCCCTTGGTAAGAAAGAGGGTGGTCTATTCTGCTTAACCGGATACCTCACGGTGGGTCAACTTACTTTAGTCGCCTTTTACGACACCTCAGTAAGAAATTAGAGTGGTTTATTCTACTCAGCCGGATACCACACGGCGGACTAGCATTTATAATATTACTAATAATAAGGTTTGCGCGATAGTATCTTACAGGAGTTGCTTTGAAATTATTTTACGAGTAAACATAAGCAATAAAACTACGTTGTCGCCGACGGTATACTATAAAGGTCATGCAGAATTTAGGTCTCACTGAAAAATTCACTCACTTTTTCGTTTTACTATCCGCATCCGTTCAGAATTTATAACCCCGTAAATCGTGAGAGTGAGCAAAAAATTTATAACCAACAGCATCTACGGACGCCGGCATAAAAGGAATTTTCTATCACCTCATGTTGTCTGTGTGTACGTAATAAGATTGGGTCAGACACAACAAACTATGCGGCTCTACATATTGAAAAAAAAAATTTTTAATATACGTTATGGAATTATATAAAAGTAACGTAAAAACTCGTGTTAACGTTATAAATTCGAATGTTTTCGTATTTACATTTCATGTCCGTACATAAAATTGGGCTGAATTGAGGTTTGATATAGCGAAAGTTAAAAAACCTGAGAATTAATAATAAAATAACATCAAGAAGTAGCAATAAAAGTTATTTTATCTTGGTACTGAAATCCACGCAGACGAAAATTGCATATCTAAAAATAACTATGAAATTCCTATCTTTACAATGTTTCAATTTTAACCTACTCATTGATTTTAAACAATTCTAAAAACTTAAATGAAAATGGCGAGCACCGGTTTACAAATTAAGATCTATAAACAAATACATAGTTACGTCGGAAATAAATGTCTCAGTATAGCCTTAGTTGTGTTGGTCTAGTGAAGAGCTTGCTATAGAAATGATCCTATGAAGTAAGGTCTTTATCACAGTTAGAGCTGTGATAGCCCAACGGTGACACCGTGCAACTCTTCCGAGGGGAACACGAGTTCAAACCCGGGCAGACACCAATGAGTTTTTTCTATTAAAACTCATGTGTCTAATTGATAATTGCAATTTAACACACACTTTTCGGTGAAGGAAGACATCGTGAGGAAACCTGCATATCTCTAGAGAATTCTGGAGATATGTGTAACCTACCAATCTGCATTGGAGCAGCGTGGTAGTTCTAAGCTCCAACCCTTCTCTCCAGAAAAGGAGAGAGGAGGCCTATTCCCAGCGGTGGGATTGTAACAGACCGCTACTTTACTTACTTTTTTATAGCCTCATTTAGATTCCGCGGCCGTCCAAAAAAACCGTAGGCTTAAGATTGTAGATGCCAACATGATAGCCAATAACTTACATAGGTTGGACATTAAAAAAATTGGATAAAATGGACGAAAATGAGTAGAAAAGCGGACCCCGGATCTCCGGAGCTAGGTTGAAGAAGATTAGTAGTAATTATCAGTGAAAAAAAAGTGTAAAATAATAATATTAAGCTTTGGATGTCAAATAACTAATGAATATTGAATTACCACTATTTTACCTCTAATTCACTATTCTATTGTGACTGCTCAATACAGTGTATTACATATTAGCTGGAAGCCACAGTTGAAATTTTTTTATAATGTTTTATTTTTATACGTTAAATATTGACCTTTAAAAAATAAAATTTCCATTTCCATATAATACGTTTGTAATTAAATTTGTTTTCAAATAAAATAGCCATTCGTAATTTCAGTTGAGTGGAACGAAATTAAATCTAAGAGCTGCATCGATTCGGATAGCCGGGAAAAATAGATTAAAGTAACACGCTAACAAAAATGTCATCGCGCAACAATAGATTGTTCAGAAACGAGTTTTGACGTATGAAACTCAAAAAGGGGACCCCACCCAACCACCCGGTGACACCCGCCTCCACAATGATTTATGCCAGTAGAAAATATCTAGAAAACTATTCCAATTTGGGAAGTTTCCTCTTAGTTAAACAACCACTAGTACTAAATGTACTGGAGAACTCGATCCCGTCAAAGTCACGTGTGGCTTTACTTTTACTGAAGTTCTTATACAAGTAAACTAAAAGCTTTTACCGAAAACGTACTACGTCCAATATTTGCAATCCCCTTGCGAAGATATTCGGCCTGAAATGTGGATAAAAGCAAACATTTCTATGCCGCGCGGCCGCTTCTGCATAAAAAATTCTACAACCAATTCCCGTTTGCACGTGTAGACCACCCTTCGGGTCACTGCGTGCGTGGTTCGATACAAATCATTATTCAAAAGCGTACATTTTTTGATTATATTTATTCGTAAAGATTTTATTTATTCCTGTGTTACAACAACCGACTCGTTTAGAACAGTCTTATTTTATACGATACAATAGATAAGTACGCACACACGCATACATGAACAAACACACAGACCTACAGATCTCCTGAAAATGCCAAAAATCATATCCACCGACTGTCTCAAATACTACTTGACAAGTAAAGTTACTAATCGATGTAATGTGGTCGGCTTTATGAAAGAAAACATTTAAATCTTCTTCTTCTTCTTTCTCCTACCCTTATCTCACTCTAAGTGGGGTCGGTACAACATGTTTTTCTCTTCCATTCTCTTCTATCATTCGTCAACTCTGGCGCTACTCCTTTTATATGCATGTCATACTTCACACAATCCAACCATCTCTTTTTAGGCCTTCCTCTAGTCACATATCCATCTACATTCATACTCCACACTCGTTTGATCACATGATTTTCATCCCTCCTCATTACATGTCCATATCATCCCAATCTTGCACCTCTCATCTTTTCTATAATGGGCGCAACTTTCAGACTTCCCCTTATATACTCATTTCTTATTTTATCAAGTCTTGTCACACCACACATCCACCTTAACATCCTCATCTCATTTGCATGTACTCTTCTTTCATCCATCTTTTTCATTGCCCAACATTCTGATCCATACATTACAACAGGTCTTATGACCGATGTATAAATTTTCCCCTTAAGTTTAGGGGGCATTCGGGGGTCACAAATATGTGACCCCCGAAGGTGACAGGTGTCAGGCACAATAGTGCCTGAGACCTGTCGCCACTTCATCCATCCATCCATGAACGCAGTTCATTCTATTCCTCACATCGCGATCAATTTCACCGTTCTTTTGGAAAAGCGAACCAAGGTACCGGAAGTCGGAGCAGACTGGCAAAACAACCACCATTTAAGGTTATTGGAGAAAAATTGGAGGTACCACTGAAAACATAACATTTAAATATTATATCAATATATTCAGAAATGGAGGTGAAATGACTGCTTGCTGATCCTTCGACTTCTTACGGGTTAAAAAAATACCTGTTCTAAGTATTGATGAGTAATTATAAAATTGGTAAAAAGTGAGAAAGTGGTAGTGAATTTCTAACTAAACTAGGAATAAATAACTGTTTTTTTCTGTGTGTTGTGTTACATGACAAACACTAAATTGGTTGGTAGATAAAAGAGAAGATAACATACATATACGTAATCGGAAAACATTTTTGTTAATGTTAAATAATATAGTATTTAAAAAAGAACTAGCAATTTTGAGCGATTATTTTTAAGCGAGCCCTTTGATGTAAATATTACAAATGTATTCTATAATGTTCACGAGCGATAACAAACTTGTAATAAGAATTTTTCGCAACAATTTGCGACGAGCCGAGGCCTTATTTTTCTCTCTGACTGAGTACGGAATTTATGAGAGACCCCTAAAGTAATAAAATACCTTGTGAGAAAATGAAGGAGCAAATCGCAATATATTTGTTCCTCGGTGGCTAGGAGAAACCCATTTTAGCTATTCGTGCGTAGAAATATTATTTCTTGTTAACAATAGACGCGGACATAACCTTTTGATTTCAGTTTCATTTTGTGGTGTGTTCTTTATTAGGTTATCATAGTTAGTGTAATTGTTCAACAGATTGCCTTTATCATCAATTTTTTTTCCATAAAAAAGTGGGTGCCTAAGCAAGAAACCAATAGTTACTTCCCTATATTAGTGTATATGGACTTACCAGGCCTGATTTCGGCAGAAATAATGTATCATGGACTCGACAAAATTAAGATTCAGGCTGGTCTCTTTTCGCTATTCACTGTCAATTTCTTAAATAAAAAAATTTTAAAAGATATTTTTATAAGATTCCTTTTAAGTTTTCGTCCAATTAACTGGTAAATATAGCTAATGTACTGTTTCTTAATTTTTATTGTTACATTACATTGTAGGCCGCAGTAATTTTACAAATTAACAAGTAGACAGTTCCGGCGTTAAATAATGAAGGTAAAAGCAACTATAAGAGATCAATCACGCTATTAGGGTCCTACATTAATATACTAACTACTAAAATAAAATAAAAACAAAACAAATAAGAGTTATATGAATAACATACACTTGTGCCTTTCAGCTTTTAGTATAAGCCGTGCTTGGCGAAAAAACACTCTATTAAAGGCATCCGTGTTATTTGTGTACAGAAAGTGAAAAAACAAAGGTAATAATTTGATTCATATAAAAAAACTATTTAAATATGGTGGATGATCACTCGTGCCGGTTTTTATATTTTTATGTGCCAAGAGTCCAATTAAAATATTTTTGTAACAGTGATTTTTTAATTTTAGCTGCAAAGTCAACTTCTAATTGGAGTATTCTTTTTGACGTTATTTCATTTGCATATACCGTTTCTGGTTTTATAAAAAATGAAGGTAACCATTACATTTATTTATTTATTTTATTTATTTATTTTGTAAGACCATCGACGACAAATACATCTTTACGTTACATAAAACATACTTAGAATTAAAAGGATTACAGCTAAATGTATCGTCAATTATAGATGGTGACGACATGAGCAATACAGTTGACCAGTATAAAAGTAAAATGGTATTAAAAGCATAGAACAAAATAAAGAGAAAAATTATAATAACAGGAGGCTACGAAATTCTATATAAGTAAATAATATATAAATAATATAAATAATTGTATATATATATACATATATATACACATACGTATATACATACATATACATAAACACTTACATAACATATGCACACACACCCATATGCACATAATTATTAAAAAATATGATCGATGAAGTTGTCAGAACTAATATCGGGGTGAGTAACTTTTGTAAGTATTAGAAATGGATTTTTTAAATGTGTGTAAGGGGTCTGAAAAAATGTCAGCGGGAGCATTTTTGATAGTACGGTTATATGACCGCACCAGTCTGTTAATAGGAGAGTGCTGACCCAGATTAGTTCTGGCCCTATTCTCCGAAAAAACTTTTCTAATGACACCACGAGGAAATCGTCCAGGAAAGGAAATATTTATTAGACTAAGCAGGTAGGAACAGTCGATGGCTCCCCTCAATAGTGTGAAGAGAAAAATGCAATCAGTTACATGTCGGCGGTTCTCCAAAGTATCTACTTCAAAATATTCCAATCTTTCTCGATAGCTCTTAAATTTTTTTGCAAGGTTACAACTACAAACCAAGTGCCACAGAAATTTTTTTTGGACTGTCTCAAGGCAATTTATGTAGATGTTGTAGTGAGGGTTCCATACTACACTGCAGTATTCCAAAGATGGTCGCACTAATGCATTGTACAATACAATTTTTGTTTTTGGATTTTTAAATTCTTTGCAATTGCGCAACAAAAATCCAAGGGCTTTGAAAGCTTTGGTTACTACACGATCGATGTGAACATTAAATTTAAGATGGCTATCCAAAATTATACCGAGATCGCGGACTTGATCGACCTTAAGTAATTTAGTAGTTCAAATGATTATTAATGGTAGTTCTAATCATTATTCTAAGCCACTAATCAGCGTTAAGTTGCTGAATTAGTCTTTTCAAACCTAGCAATCAACAAAATCATAATCGATTCGGTGATTAAATTGCTATGACGTCAATGCCTATTATCATGGATGAACGTCTTACATTATTTTTCTAAAACCACAACTAATACGAACATTACACAATTCCTATGATTACTTTTTATATTTAAAAATGATAATAACAAATTATGAACCAAGTCTGTCCCATCAATGTTTTTTTCCAATTTTAATTATTTCGCACAAAAGATAAGCTTGGGTATTCATAAGGATTGTTGGTAAAATGTTACCTGTAATTATTTTACTACGAAAAATAAAGCTTAGACGACCGAGGTAACTATGTATTATTTGAGGCAAATAATCTAAGCAGGGCCTTTCAATATTTGCCTAAACCTAGTTTGTTTTCTTTTTGTAGTTAAACATGGGTATGAGTTATATCACTATTCAAATCTCAGTTATTTCTATAAATAATTTACATCAACATATATATTTGATTATTGTTGGATTAATTTTATTTGTAATGATATTGGAGATCTGAATAACTAAATAAATGACTATATCTATCGACACTATCAATCTTGACTTTTAGAATATTCGTTTCATTGAATTTTTTTTTTATTAGCACAAATTTACTGCTATAAAGTTAATAAATAGTCTCAAAAAAGCTCATTAAATGCTTTGCTCTATTTAATTTTGTTTTTGTTGCATGTAATCAAGTTTCAAGGCAAAAAATTGGTCAAAGTAACGAATCTTATAATATTCCATTTCTACAAAAGCTTTTGTCGGACTTAGCGGAGGTTATATTTTTATATTATGTTCTAAAAGCTTTTCAAAGGTACGTTATAACTTTTTATTTTAACAAGATTCTCAGAACATTTTTAATTAATTCAATAAATTAATAGAATTAGGCGTTACTTTGCGGAGATCCATAATACAAAAGTGGGAATATTGTTTTGTTTTAGTACGCGAAGAAATTTATCAAAGATTAAAGCAAATATTACATTATCATTTTTACTTTTGCAAAGCATTAAGCTTCAAATAGTTCTTAAATATTATCTGATCCGGAAATTAATGTGAATGCAATTTGTAATATTATACAAATGTACACATCGCTTTTACGTCAGTCAGTTACATCAAACCGCCGACAAGAGCGGTCGTTATCAGTTAGAAGTGAACACGCATTTCATTTGGGGTCACCACCTGACACATTCTTATTTAGAGGCATCATCTCTAAACGAATATTTAATAAAATTTTAGCGAATGTTTGGTTATTAGCAATATTAATGATGGTCATTAAACGCAAATATTTATGTTTAAGCCCAAGTTATACTCTAGTGCCCTTTTAAAAGCTATCTTCGCCTGAATTATTCACTACACAAAATCTATTACTGATCCGCATAAGCTACTTCGCACTTAACGACTTGTGACTAGAGGTTGCGTTTAAATATGGTGAAGATATTTTTAAATCAGAAAACGAAAGTTGAAATTCACATAAAAGAAAAATTACGTTTCGCTTTACGCTCCTGTCCGATCAAAACGAATAAATTATTTGGTACAAATCAGACATAGTCAAATTGAATTTTTTAATTCTCCAGTTATTAGCGTCGACGGCAATAGAGTTTGCAACTGAGTAAGATTGTTGAATTATTTTGAATAGTGGAATTGTGTGGAAGTCAAATAGTTCTGAACGTTGTCTTGTTAGGACTATTAGACGCCTTAGTCATAGGGTCTTGTATTAATGTTATCGATCGTCTTGTAAATAGATACGATGAGGTATATATTAACTGGCCCGTTGACTTGTGTGTAAGTGTCTCATATATTTATTTATATTTATTTTATATATACGCACCTTTTCAGTTGTTGTGCCTACTAACTTTAAATACTGTACCATTTCCTACATATTGCTTGTATGATTTTAATTGCAGGACTTGTCTTGATACGAACTATATTCAATCATTGATGTCCTCATATTAAAAATCTTAAAATCGCATACTAAAAATACTCACAACCTACTGCCTTATACTGTTAATTCGTTATAAGTTAAAATCCTATTCAAGATTGCCATTCACACAATTAAAAACTACCTCGTATCTAACGAGTAGCTCGGTTTAATTATATTGTATATTGACCACATATGTACATATATTAATTTGATAAGACTAAAACAAAACGTGCACTACTATTGAATCTAATCATGATGTTAAAAAAATATGTTAAAAAATACTTACGTGTGTCTCTATAGGCCCGTTGTTTTTTCTTTAGCACTGTCTTCAGTACATCGTATTTTATATTGACAGTATCGCGCTCCTTGCCGAAGTTCCTGTAGAATTAAAAGGATTTCTTACCTATTCATGGCTGCTACAGATTATAAGACTATATTATATTGTATATTCAAAGAAGTTTATATTGGTATCAGCTTTTGTAGTATAATTATAAAAGCTCCTGAGGCTTACAAAAGTAATGCATACAACCAGTCGGGCTAAGCCGATGCTGCATAGATGTATGCAAATTATTTTATTTTTATTTTATTAATTTTTAAGGAAAACATACAGTATAATATTTTTCTTATTAACTAGACAAAAATTTGTAAAACATTGACTAATAAAGTTTCCACTAACTGATAAAACATATAAAGCTAACATAATAAATGAAAATAAACAATACAATAAGCAAATGATGAATCAGCACAAAAAAAAAATACTACAATGATTTTACATAATTATAAGAATAATAAAGAAGAAAGAAAGAATTTAATTCAACTGATTCTGAATATATTTTTTTAAATTAACTAAGTTGATACAAAATAAATCAATATCACTATACTCATTATTGTACCTAGCACAGGCACGTGAAATAAAATTATTTGCACCAAAATTAGTCCTGCATCGAGGAGTATGCAAAAGTGAACGATTTCTAGCACTCAACCTTTGACATCTGAAATAAATATGGCTTAAGAGCATCGGAGAGTCTAAATGGTTATTTAAAATTTTAAAGAGTAGTAATTGGTCTCTAATGTTGCGGCGGTTTTCTAATGAAAGTGGAGTAATAATATTGTTTGCTCCATATCTATATTTTAAATGTTTTAAGAATTTGTTCTGGACTTTTTCGATTTCATTTATGTAAACCTTATATTGAGGATTCCAAGCCGAAGAGCAGAATTCTAATATGGGTCGAATAAGTGCATCATAGTAAAGCAATAAAATGGTAGATGGATTTTTAAAATCTTTTGTTATGCGCAAAATGAAACCCATGGTTTTGTATGCTTTATTTGTTATCATCTTAATATGAGAATTGAATAGTAATTTGCTGTCTAGTTGAAGTCCTAAATCTCGTAACTCGGTAACTCTTGTAAGTAGAATACTATCAAGTTTGTAGTTAAATGTTATTTGTTTCTTTTTCCTCGTAAAAGTTATAATGTTACACTTTTCTATATTAATATGAATATATATTTTTTTACAATACTAAACTAATCTATTTAAATCTTCTTGTAAAAGTTCGCAATCATGTATGCTATTGATAGTTTTAAAGATTTTTGTATCATCGGCGAATAAAAGAATGTTAGAATGATGGAAACATGAGGAAACATCATTTATGTAGATATTAAAGAGGAGCGGGCCAAGGTGAGACCCTTGGGGGACACCAGAGGAGACAGGTAAAAATGATGAGCAGTATCCTTTAACTGTCACAGCTTGCGTTCTATTTTTAAGATACGATTCAAGCCATCGCAGTAAATCACCGTGTATACCGACGTGTTCTAATTTTTGGATTAACAGGCAGTGAGGAATTTTGTCGGAAGCCTTAGAATAATCGGTATACACAGCATCTACTTGGGTTCCGCTGTCCATAGAGATGTATAGATATTGAAGGTATTCACAAATATTGGTTTCTACAGATTTACGAGTCATGAATCCATGCTGTTCTTTGACAATAATATTTTTTAGTAAAGGATAAATAGAATCATAGATGATTTTCTCAAAAAGTTTGGGTATCAAACTAAGCTTTGAAATGGGGCGATAGTTTATAATATTACGCCTATCACCACTTTTAAAGATCGGTGTTATAAAGGACTTTTTCCAAATTGTGGGCATTTTACCAGATTTAACTGATTTTTCAAAAAGAATACTTAAAGCCTCCGCTAAATTATCACAACAATTTTTTAGGAAAAGTGGTGGAATGCCATCAGGTCCTGCATTTTTGCGCGTATCTAATTTTTTAAAGTAAGTTTTAATAAGATTTTTATTTAGACTAACAGTATTTAAATTAAATAGAGGGTTTGAAATAATTTGGGGGTAAGTTGTATTATGATGCTTTTCAAAGACCGAATTAAAATGAGAGTTAAATAATTAGTTTCACCATTTGATGAGGTAACGTTATTGACATACATTGAATCAGGTAATTCGGGCAATTTTCTTCTAAATTTTACATATTTCCAAAAATGTTTACTATTACATCTTATACCTTCTTCAATTGAGTTGATGTAGTTAAAGTAGCAAACCTTTTCCATTGATTTTTGTCTGTCTCTCAAAATGGCGAATACTTTATAATCGTGTTCGCTACTATAAATTTTCCATTTTCGATGGGCTTTTAGGGCTGGCGAATTACTTTAATACTATAGAGAACTACTATACCAAACAGGAAATCTAGATTTCGGTTTATGTATTTTTTGAGGAACATGTTTCTCTATAACAGAACTTAGGATGTTATAAAAAATTTTAACAGATTCTTCTATATCCTCTTTATTAAGACAGGTATCCCAATCTATCGAAGAAAGCTCAATATTTATTTTTGCATAATCGGCAAGTTTATATGAAAAACATTTATAAGGTTTATAACCTAAATTTGATTTTGAGAGTAGATGAATTTCGAACAAAAAAGCAGGGTGATGCTGGTCCTCTGGTGTTAAACCAGAGGACCAGCATCACCCTGCAGTACAGTAACTTTGGAAACAAAACATTCAATGTTGGATATTAAAAGATCTAACTTCCGGTTATTTAAATTATTGATAGGGTTGTATTGCTGAAAATTGTTAAATGAAAGAAAACTTGCCAGGTCATTTACTAAATCAATCGAAAAATTGCCAGTTATCACATTACTGCCATTAGTGATATTCCAATTTGCCTTGGAAACATTAAAATCACCAACTATAACAAAATTATCATTAGCATGTGTAAGTACTTCATTGGAGATCCGTTCATAGAATTCAAGTAGAGCATCTCTGTGATAACAAGATGGAGGGAAATAGCAACAATAAAAATGGCAAAGCGAGGGGGATTTGTTTGACAAGTTATAGAAATTGACATAATGTCTGCTGTAGAATGTAAAGTAGGGACACATGTGTATTGGCTAACTGTTAAATCGCGTCTGATTGCTATCAAAGATAGCATATAAATATATATTGGTTGCGATTCTTGATTATTATTAAAAAAAAACATTTTCTACTTCTTATCAACCGATAAATAGATTTCTATGCCTCATAATTTGCTACTTTGATCCTGCGACTTGTTGTAATGTTTTATCCACATAGTAAACGTCTACCAAACAACCAACTGTAAATTGCTTATATTGGTTTATCATTACGTATATCAAAAAACGGATTCTAAACAATATTTTAGATTGTCTTTAAATAAAATTCAAATATGTCGATTTTATATTGAATAAATAATTTAAAAGAAAATAAATGCAACGTAGCTTAGGCGTGATGTTTTATTAAAAAATCAACACTTTTCATAACAGTTTGCTTTTAAAACTTTTACCGTACCACACCGTTGTTTCAAACTTTGTCATACTCGAGAGTTTTTTAAACTTTTCGCATTTGCAAACAGTTTTCAGTCAAGTTTTCATTTGCTAGACTTTTCAAGTGAGCTTTTTATAAGTAACATTAATAACTACGATCTGCACGCGAGAGGTCTAGTTTTAGTTGGTCTAGTTTTTTATCAAAAAATAGAATCCAATAATGGAATGATGCAACATGAGACAGTTTTTTTCTAAAAAGACTTTATTCCCATGAATTTATTACTTCTTAATTAGATTTTGTTATAAGTTCCATCTTATTGATGTGTGGAAGGTAAATAGGTTGTTAACCCTGTATAAGATACTGAGGTATTAAACAGTCCAGAAATATGTTCACGTGCCACTTGGATGGAATCCGAAAACCGCAAAGTTTTAAATGTTTCTGCTCACGAAAATTACAAATTTGTTTACTTTAGAAAACAAATATAAAAAACTATGCACACACACGCACAAATATTTCTGTATTTAGGTTTCTCTAAACAGAATATTTGAAACTCGTGCGTATGTAATTATCAGTGGTTGATGTAAAAGAATACTGATACAATTTTAGTCTGTTATTTTGACTCCCTCAGGTCCTAATTGGTATGCTGTGTGTAATCATCGAGTGAAGATAATAGAAAGGTAGACTTTTCCAAAGTAAAATAGGCGTTATCGCAATGTCGTAACGTACGATGATCGTAAATCAAATTATAAATAGTTGTTCTTGGAGAAATGATATTATAGAGTGGTATCATTCTATAATTATCGTGTTAAAAGCGAATGGTAAAATTTTTTAGCTTGTGCTCGAGAAGATTGTGTTTGACTTGTTAACGGAATTTATAAAGACTTTTAAACAAGTACGTTTAAGTCGTCAACTCTACTGCTGATTATGAAAAATGATCCTACCGAGAAGAGTCAGCAAGAAACTCGGCGGACATTTATGACCTTAGGATTTACTTGATTTAGAAAATTTTGAATTTGAATTTGAAGTGTAACATTTGCGTAGTCCGCGAAAATGAGAAATAGCTAACATGAACCGTTTGTAAATGCGAAAAGTTTGTTAAAATATTTGATGGACTTGGTCCTAAAGTGAAATACGGGAGAACTTTTAAACTGTACCTCCATGGTTTACTTGTTTACAAAAGCTTAAAATTTTGTGGTGTAACATTTGTACGTTGTAGAATGCAAAATCTGGAATTTTGCCAACAAAGAATATTGTGATAAAATTCTTTAGGTACAAGGAGGTATTTACTAGATAAATATGACTTTGAGATTTAAAAAATAAAATATTATATTATAATATATATAATTTTAGCACAGCCCAGCAGTACTACCCCCGGCGAATAGGGAGTTATTACGCATTAAGAGTAAAATGGATATGTAGTTTATAGACGAAAAGTAAGTCATTTTAATTTATTTATTTATTTATTTATTTATTTGTTGCCTAGATTGTGTAAACATTTAGGTGTTAATCATATAATACAGTTCCATCAATCTGCCTAATAAAGACATGCAACTTACAAATCTTATTATCTAATTTATAATAATAATTATTATTACGATTACAAAGTGGAATACTTAAGACAAACAGTTCAATTAAATGTTAACTTATTTTCAATACAATTCTTTCAATACTTTTAACTATCTTATTAAATAATTATAAAAGGTCATGATTATATAATGACATTATACATCTGACAAGTATTCATTAAGTGAATAAAATCTTTTTAGTAACAGAAATTCTTTAATTTTAGTTTTAAATATTTTAACACTTAAGTTCCGGTCAGCCAATGAGGGTGGTAACTTATTGTAGATCTGCCATGACATATTGATTACACTTTTACCAAATAATGCACTTGCATGCGGTGTATAGCACATTTTATTCTTCCTACGCTTGTTATTAGAATATGAAAAAAGACTATCATTCGTTTTGATGAACACCAACATTTCATATATATACAATGATGGAAAGGTAAGTATTTTAAATTTATCAAAATATGGTTTACATGAATCAGTTTGTTTGAGATGACATATGGCTCTAATGCATTTCTTTTGGCATTTGAATATCCTATCCCTATCAATCGAGTTTCCCCAGAATATAATGCCGTACCTAATATTTGCCATGACATATGCATTAAAAGCTGTTAATACAGCCGCTTGGTTCACCTTCTTTGATAGCATATATAATGTAAATGCAAATTTATTTAATTTTAAACATAAATTTTCAATATGAAGTTTCCAGTTTAGGCAGTCGTCAATATATAATCCTAAAAATTTTGTATTCTTAGTGTCCGATATTTTTTTACCCAAATAATTTATGTTCATTGATATATTACTATGTCTAGTTGCAAATGTCATTATTTTAGTTTTGTCAAGATTTATTATCAATTTGTTACATGTCAACCAGTTTATAATGTCTTCAAGGGTCTTATTAATTTCCGTTTCAAAAGTATTTAAATTATCCCCTACAAATATCACTGTACTATCATCAGCGAATAAGACCATTTGATGCCTAGTTATGGAAGGAAAATCATTTATATATGTAATGAATAACAATGGACCTAAAATACTTCCCTGAGGCACCCCCATTTTTACGATATCTGATCCTGATACATATGCTCTCTCGGTATGTCCTTCTAATCTTGTTATTTGTGTCATTTGTTTTCTGTCTGTTAAATATGAATTTATAAAATCCGAACTATTTCCTCTGACCCCATATGTATTCAGCTTCTCTATCAGAGTTTGATGACATACATAATCAAATGCCTTGGTTAGGTCCATAAATAGTGCACATACAGGCTTTTTCTTGTCAATATTTGTCATAACACCATTTAGAAAATGGTATATAGCTAAATTAATAGATTGGTTTTTCCTCAAGCCTTTTTGTTCTTTGCATAAAATACCATTCTTTTCGAAATAATCATTAAGGCAATTAAATATATTCTTTTCTAATATTTTAGAGAAAATTGATATGAGTGATACTGGTCTATAGGAATCCATGTCTTCTTTATTACCTTTTTTATAAAGTGGTTTTATTACCGATATTTTCAGTTGATCGGGATATTTTCCTCCCTCTATACAAAGATTTGTTATGTAGCTTAAAATGGGTGATATTATTTCCGCCACATATTTTATAACTTTGGTACTAATTTCGTCATATCCACAGCTATTAGTATTTTTAAGTAATTTTATTATATTATGTATTTGGAGAGGCGTTGTAGGATTCATAAACAGTGAATTTGATTTGTTCCAGGCATATTTAAATTTTTTTGTATTTGTAGTAACTGTTTTACGGCTGAGGAAATGTTCATTGAATGCCTGTGCTATATTTTCCGGATCACCTATAACTGTGTTTCTATTACTAATAAGTTTTATTTCATTATTTTTGAGTTTTGGTTTGAAATCATTAATAATATTCCATATTGCCTTAGATTTATTTTGGAAGGTTTTAATTCTGTAATCATTTTGCGATTTTTGTGTTAAATTAATGATTGTTTTTAATCTTTTTGAATATGCTTTGAAAATTTGTTTGTTTTTATTGTTAGGTTTTATTCGGTACTTCCAGAGTAAATGTCGTTTTATCTTGCAACATTGTTTTATTCCTTTTGTCATCCATTTAGGCTTCTGATTTAATTGTATTTTTATTTTAATGTAAGGAAAACAAAGATAATAAAGCAGAGTGAACAGCTCGTAAAATTTATTAAAGGCTTCATTTGGTTCAGCGGTTGCATATACTTCCGAAAAAGAAATGTTATTAATGTAATTTTTAAATTTTGACATATTCTCCTTACTGATATCTCTTCTCAAAATATACCAATGTGTTAAACGTCTAAACTTTTTAACAGGATAACTGAAAATTTGTGCAGAGTGATCAGATAAAGAAAATTCTTCTACCGTACAGCTATACTTTGGAATATTACTCAAGAAGTTATCCAGACATTTGCCGCTAGCTAATCGCGTAGGCTGATTGAGAGCTATTTTAAGATTAAAGCCATATACTATTTCTTTTAATGTTTGAGATGAGTAATTGTTTACCAGAACATCAATATTAATATCACCGCAAATAATAATCTTTTTTCTTTTCTGTACATATGTATAAAATAGATTGTTTAAGTTCCTAAAAAATGTGTCAAAAGTGCTTTTATCATATCTTGGAGGTCTGTAGATACAAATAAGTAAAGTACTATGATCTATTAATTCGATGCCACTGCATTCTATTATCCCCGGACTACTAAAATTCGTTATGTTAGGTAGTTCTTTTATTTTCAGACAATTCCGTACTAGAATGCATGAACCCCCTCTTCTATTATTACGGAAATATGCAGATACAATTGAAAAATTTGGTAATTTAAGAAGATTACAGTCATGTTTTACAAGGTTATGTTCCGTTATACAAATTACATCTATTACAATGTTTTGGGTTATTAAGCCCTCGATATGTATTGCCAGTTGTTCAGATTTATCTATGAGTCCATTAATATTTTGGTGAAGTACATATAATTCATGAGAGACGAAAAAAATTTCTATGTCTTTTAGGGTTTTCCTTAGTTTCACTACTATGATTTTCGGGAGTAATTATAATGTCAACCACGTCTTCAGTTGTGTCTTCTTGTGTTCCAGTTTTCTCTTTACTTTCGATTTCTATGTTATTTTTGTTTTCCTTGCTAACATATTCATCTGTCTGCGTGCTTTTATCTTGCATATATCTTTGCCTATCCTGATTGTTATCTATTAGTCTTTTGTAATTTTCTATTTTGTTCTTATATTCAATTCTTAAAATGTCTTTCAATAAAGACTGACATAAATACCGCTTTTGAAAACTACGGTTCGGCCTGCTTCTACTGTGATCCATGTCAACATATGTTACATTTTCATATTTACTACAAATGAATCTTAAATCGTAGTTTAGTTTTCGTTCGTTTAACGCTTTGTTATACAATATTTCACTTATTAAAATATTTGTGTGCTTGTTGTTATATAGAAACTGATTTAAATTTAATTGAAATTCATAGAGATCTGTTTCATTGGTACCTCCTAGAACAATCACAACGTCGTTTTTATTTAACTTTTTTATCAAAGCTGATTCAGCACGCAGTATATTTGAAAGTTTTCCTCCTGGTTTAGAGAAACATGTGACCTCATACGTTGGTCCTGTTAAATTCTGTATTATATTCTGGGTGCTCCTACCTTGCTGGTCAGCAATAATAACTATTCTCTTCTTTATATCATATTTTACTGTATCATATTTAGCGAACACCCTTACATCTGTTATTTGTGTGGGATGCGTCAAAGCGTCCATTTTTTTATGTACCGTCCCAACGTCATGATTTCTTTTGTCATCGGCAAACGATGTACTTAAGCTGCTTGAAACTAATTTTTCTTTTTCATTTAACGGTATTTTTGTGAGGGTCTTGGTTGTCCATCTACAACGACTCTCTACCCGCTGAAACGGCTGTCGAATCGGCGTATTGTTAGTGGTACTTGATTTCCGTCGTCTATTTGGGGTAATATTACTATTCTCTTGTTCCCCTAGTTTTTTATAAATTTTTATTGTTGTATAGCATTTTTCTATTTCGGCCTTTAATTGTGTGTTTTCATAATTTACATTTTCAATTTCTTGATGAGCACTTTGTAGCTCTTTAGTAAGTTCTTTTATTCTTTCATTCAGACAAGTAAATGTTTCATCCGGCGATGTGTCCGGCAAACTCATTATAGTTGACTCTAGAAGTGACATATTTGTGTCCGATAAATTATTCAAAGAGTTATATTTTTTAAGGTTTTTTTCGCACAGTAATATTTGATAACATTTCGTGTGTTATATTTTCCTTATCCATTGCAAACTTCACTTATTGTCAAATTCTTAAAAAAAAAAAAAAAAAGAATACATTAACACAAAAAAAAAAAAAAAAAAGTTTTTTGCCCTTCGCTAATATAGAATACACCCCAGAGCAGAATGTTTTCCGCAGTTATCTAACTATTAACCGCTGCGCCACATATAATCGTTACCGATCTGTAGAAATATGCGAACTAAACATTGTAAAGTTGTGCTATAGAATGAGTCATCGATCTACATCTGATATAATAATGATTCACTCGCACTGTGCACGAAACTGCATTGTCATTTAGCTTACACAATAATAAAATTATTTTCGTTTGATTCGGTTTTTATGCACACTAATAATTTAGAAAAATGATAGTTTATTGTTACAAGCACTTATTTTATCGAATGTACACAATTGTTTCACCGTATTGTTACTCTTCACCGATATTTCGAATTATTTTTGACGAGCATACCTTACTCGTGTACACCGCACGCATAATCTTTCTTATATTTCCAAAAACTATTTTTCCGTGGTTCATTTCTATTTATTAAATTAAAATCTCAAATATATAATACAATAACAATATTATTATAAAACAAAATAAATTTTTTTTTAATACCTTTTGAAAAATATTGTTAGTAGTATGTACTACATAGAATTAAAGATTAATTAATGAAGACTTCAATGCATATTTCTTTTGTCTACACCTTAAATAATTTTATTTGATACTAGCTGCCCGGCCACGCGCTGCTGTGGCTCGAATGTGGTTTCGAATTCGCCTCGAAACGGAACTTAACAGTTAAAAAATACTCTACCAAACTTTACAGGATCATGCGCTGGGTCATTCTAAAGATTGTTTGAAAATTTCATTAAAATTGGTCCAGCCTTTCTGCAGTCTATAAAAGACATACAGATAAACATTCTTTTTTATAAATAAGATTTGATATTGATGTCGGTGGCTGTGGAAATAAGAAATATTTCCATATTCGTAGTGAGAAAGTATTCAACGTAATGAGTATGTATCAAGCTATTCATTGTATAATCTAACTAAATTCTTCATCGCTGAAATACCTTCTGAGTGGGTTACACGAGGTATTTTGATTGCTCTCTTTAATATCATGGAGAAGGAAAATTGTTGGCACTCTTATGTAAAAGGACAATTTCAAGTATAAAGCTCTTTTGTCATCTATCTTGAATTTTATTTAGCGATAAAATGATAATCTAGCGGTAGCTAGACCGTGCAACTCTTTTAAGAGTTCAATTCAGGCAGGCACCAATGAGTTTTTTTTTAAACGTATGTGTATAATTGATAAATGCGATTTATTTATAAACATAAACATTATTTCTTTTCTGTTTACAAACGAAAAACTGTATGTATATTTCAATTATATCAAATTTCATCGATTGCTCCAGTAGTATAGTACCAGGCAATAATTAATGCACATCGAGGCTTAGAGAGAGAAAATCGGCTGGAGTCTGTTTCATAGACCATTGTCTCTGTCGCACAGACTGACGAACCCGTGTGAAACGTCCCATACTAACTGAGTGACAGTGACAACGCTCTACGAAACCGAACTGGCCGGCTGTTTCGTTCTGTACATCGATGTGCATTATTTAATGCTAGGTACTATACAGATAATATAATTACTCTATGTAAAAATGCCTATTATTCCTTCATTCAATGTCCGAAAATGTTCAGCCTTTGACTTAAAACTCTAATAATAAAATAAACAACAGTTTATAACATTGTTACAAAAAGTTTTCTTAAAGTTAAGTTACAGATAAGTATATAATATCTAGAAGAGGTGTGAGATGGGAAATCAGAGTACGAAGTAGGTCAAAGTCGCTCGGGGTCGATGCTCCAGGTCGGTGTCTAGGGTAATTACGGAACAGAGGTCGGGTCTGTCATTACATATACTGTACGCTTAATAAATAAAGGGGTTGAGTTTGTATACGTTACTAAGCGTAGAAGAAGGCCTTTTTAAAAATGTTCGTACAATAGGTAAGAACATTTTTTAAAAGGCCCCTTTTCATAACTGTTTTATTTTATTTTTTAGGGTATTGTAACAACGTTATGAACTTTTAGATTACCTGAATAAGTTTATTCTGCTATGTTGGTACTTTTTTTTTATAAATAAATGGGAAATTTACACACAGCTATTCGTCTTAAAGTAAATAGTTTAATACTTGTGTTATGGATGACAGACAACTGTACAGTACCGGTAAATTACATACATGTATACATCCAGGCTCGAAAAACTAATAAATTATTTATACAATATATTAACCAACGGCTTAGTTCTAGATATATGTCTAGTAGTAACACTCCAACTGTTTCTTTAGCTCACGGACATTCTCCCACCTAATAACCCTGCATATGCCATTAGGGCTAACAGCGTATTGTCAATTCGAAAAAAAGACGTTTCAATAAATTACAAATATATGGCGGTATGGGCGAGCTCAGATATTTTGAGGGTGGAAAAATCAAAGAGAAGAGCACTGAACCGGTACCGGCTTTATGTCCACGTTGTTATTTCGTCGATTTTTATCGCTCTGGTAGAACCGTATTGTAAGTCTTTCATCTACCATATTTTGTTTAATGAACAGGGCTATTTTGGGAGTTTGGACGTATTCCTATAACGTTTATGTTGTTATCTAAGTTTTAAATTGTTTTCTTTAACATAAAAAAACATGAAAGTTGCAAAAACTGGGATTAAATGAGAGAAAATATTGACCATTAATAATCTGTACTAGGTAAAGTTTTCCTCTTATAGCCCCAAAGCTATTCTTTAGTGCAGGGATGGCCAACTAAGGGCACGCGTGCCATCGATGGCACACGATATAATATTTTAGATATCTCATTTATGCACATTCGTTGTCTAGTCTGTTATTACAAAAGTTGCACTGATTTTCCAATAATTAAACTACGTGTGTGATTGAACCTTTGCTAATGTAACTTTTGGTATAGAAAATAGGTCTTTAAGTTGATTGTTACTATTAAGTATTTTTATTATTTCCCAAATAATCAATCAAATTTTTGACCTCATTAAATGATTGTTTAGAAAAAAAAATTGTAAGACGATGCGTTCGCCTACCATTGTCTTTTGCATGCAATAATTAACCTTTAATTAATAATTAAGCGTCTCAAAATTCTTAACTTTGCTGTCATGATGAAAACAAAGAGAAACTAGGTTCTTATAATTTAGGACTTAAATATAACGCGTCGTATTCAATATAACCTGAATAACATGGTTTATGAGATGCACGTATAAAATTTTTCACACCACTTTACTTACTTTCAATTCGAAAAACAAATTAAACACGACCTTTTAGCGTGAAAAGCAACGGTAGGCGCTTTTAATTTATACGTCAAGCTAGGTTTACTTACTTCTTGTCAGATTGACTAAGTTTCTTGCTCAGTAAATTCCCCAGATCAACTCCTTTTAAAGAAAAATTCTCGAAGTCTTTGAAACCTGCAAAAGAGAAAAGTGGATATTAATTTAAAATGCTAGACTGAGCTATATTATGGAGAAGAAGTCATGCACGTTAGGTAAATTAAACTTTGTAAAACTTGTATATTAAACTTGTTAAAACTTCAAACCCACATAAAGAATTAGCGACAGAATAGTTAATTTTTTATCTAATGTGATTAGGCATAAACAATATGAAATAACTAAAAAGAATATATAATAAAAATATAATAAAAATGATATAATAAAAAAAATTAAAGTAAATTAATAAAAATTACAAAAATATGTACGATGATGATTACATACAATACACACATATACGTACAATATAATATAAAAACAATAACATAATAGGAAAGTTTAAAAATCATTGTGAGTTTCATTACCAGTTTTTGTTATCGAACCTCTTAATCTATTTAAGACTATTTATCAGCCGTATTTATCGGTATTTAAAGCTTGAGAATTAAATACATTCTTATGCATTATGCAATACACAACTTAACAACTTCTGAGTTTTCTTGTTCCAGAAAATAAAAAAAAACATCATTAATTGTGACCGAAACGACTTGTACAAATTATTATTGTAGAGGTAATATTACGCATAGCTCGAGGCTATCGTTACGGTCTCTTGTTATGCAGTAAAATTTTACATATTTAAAATATAACAGCAGAAAAATATTGCCGTTACGAAATGCGAAACAAATCATGGAATATTGCATATAAAAAAGAGATTTAGGGCTCCGTCAATGGTTTATCGCGAGTCCATTGAGCTGGGTCAGTGCCATTAACGAAGCGAATGCAGCACTTATTCGTGCCGATGAAATCAATGGCCACTTCCATACACAAGTTCCCGTTTATATTTTCGGGCGTGCGCAATAAAATCAATACTGTGAACTTTGCAAGAGTGCAGTGACCCAGTCACCGAAATAAGGCCACACGTTGCTTAAATATTTGGAAAATACAATTATGCTACTAATATTCGTACACATTGTTAAATTTTGACTGGTCTGTTAGTGCAGATGGTAACCTTCCTTCCGCGGGACGCGTGTTCGATCCCGCCGAGGGACTACATTTTCTAAAAATAATATATTAGTACTTTGAGTCTGGGTATATATTTGAGGTTATATATGTATTATATCATGATCAGTCGACTGTATACCAAAACACAAGTAAGCGACGACCGTGGGTGTAGTCGTCCCATATATTTATTTAATACACTGCTTAGTTGAAATAACACTAAAGTAATGTACTAGAGAATTGTAAATCTATAAATATACTACACAAAAGTCTTGGAAAGCATGTCTCTATCTCTAATAGTTAACTCAAAAAACTACTTTTATTTTCAAAATTTTAATTAAATACCGCTAATTTAAATAAATGGCGGAGCCGGCATTGCTAGTAAAATATAAATAAAGCCAGCAGAAGAAAATCATACTACTGTATCAAATGTTGGAAGTTTAGTCGCCTAATAAATTAATCCATTCACTAAAGTCCGCATTGTAAGTACATTATAATACTGTACGAGGACAACAATAATCTACACTAATATACAAAGCTGAAGAGTTTGTATGTTTGAACGCGCTAATCTCAGGAACTACTAGACCGATTTGAAAAATTATTTGTGTGTAAGATAGTCCATTTACTGCGAAAGGCTATAGACATAACATCATATATAACAACATGCTCTCCTATTCATCTTGAATAGGAGAGGAGCAGCCATAAAAAATATTGCGAAAACGAAAAAATTTAAAGCTTTGCTTGCGTGAGCTAGGTAAACGGTGGAAGTTACTGAAAAATCATGTACTAAGAAATTATTCCCCTCTAAAAGTTCTTAATAAAAGTCTGCGATAGCATATGTCTAGCTTTTAAATTTAGTTCACTTTACCCATAATTAATATAAGTATTATGGTTTATTCAATTAATAAGACTACAGTCCACGCGAACGAAGTTGCATTTAAAAGCTAGTAATATATAAACACTCTATATACAATTCTCACAGTAAAGTGAGCCACTTGAAATAAAAGTTAAAAAATTGATGTTTGCATAGTCATCAGTCCCACGCGGATTTCAGACAAAGGCCTGCAAAATTACAGTCTTGCTTTCAAATGCGGAATTAATCGCAATGTCTCGCCCCTCAAAGCTTTACAAATCTGTTGTGGAATGCGACTTTGTCACTTTGCTCTTGAATACATAGATCGGCTTACCGCGTATCTACTTACAGAATCATGGCCCTTGTTGTAAAGTGATTTGCTTACACTTCACTTTAAACAACTGTATTTAGGAACAATTTAAATGCACCGAATTTTGTTTAGACTTTAATATTAAGATCAATAGTCTCAAGCCTTTCAACTTCAATTTCCTCTATACCAAAAATCATACCGTTGTGCGACTCGAATGCAAAACAAAGACTAACTAACAAACTTTGACATATTATTCTTTATTAATCTTCATTCTTCTGCCCTTATACCACTTTAAGTCGGAACAAGATGTAAACATATTTTTACATGATTTAGCCAGGTATTTTACGACCGGCCGCCTTCCTGACGTCAACTTACCATAGTCGTCTTTTACGACACCTCGGTAAGAAATGAGCGTGGTCTATTCTACTCGGCCGGATACCACACGGCGCGTCAACTTACCTTAGCCGCCTCTTTGAGATCTCGGTATGAAATGAGGGTGGTCTATTCTACTCAGCCGGATACCACACGGCGTGTCAACTTACCTTAGTTGCATTTTACGACACCTCGGAAAGAAATGATGGTGGTCTATTCTACTCAGCCGGATACCACAAGGCACAGTTTAATTATCGTTAAGTGTTTTTTTTAACTCAGGTAATACATTTCTAATATTATATCATCAATATTTATTAATTTCAAACATCCTACTGATCCGATCAGTAATCAAAATAGAAAATATATCGGTCAACTAAGTTACCTTCTCATTAAATTTTTACAAACATTTACAATTGTAATATAGTCTTAACGTAAACTAAAACATTGCACCAATATTAAACGTTTTATTTCAAGCGATAAGCGTATAGAACAAGTCCATAGTTAGTATCCGAGGTGAAATCTTCAAAGTGAGAATCAAGAGGCTCTTAAAAGCTAAGTTGAACTCCCAACACAACGCAAGCTAGAAAAAACTCAATAAGAAATGCGGAGAACGAATAAAAATATTGGGAATATTCAATTGAAGCTAAATGGAAAGAAAAAAGTATACTCGAACTGCGTCTAAAGTAGTTTAACGTGATCGGAATTCTATTTTATTTCTTTACTCGATGTTAGCGAAAGTTCACAATGGCTGAATACGTGAAAGTCGATATCGAAGCCAAATATAGAGAAAAAAAGCTATATTATTTGCGAAATTTACTTTAATTTTAAAAGGATAAAAAACCGTAGTAACAACTCTTATAATGTAATGACAAATTTTATTTTAATAAAGATATTTCTGGCATAGTATGTATGTTCATCATTATCCCCTTCTAAGTGCGTCGGCACAAAACATTTTTCGCTACTATTATCTCCTATCATTCGTCAATTCTTTTTTGTCTTTATCAGGAAAAAACCCTTATGGGTCCCACCGTCCGACGGGGACAAGCCGCGGGTATGTTGGACTAGCACCGACTTAAACAACCTGGCTGCTCCAGCACGCTGCTGGTGGCGGTGTAGGGCACAGGGTACCATTTGACACATCTGACGGGGATGGAGGCATCCCCGTCAGAAGCATCATTTGTCAACTCTGGCGCTACTCCTTATATATGTATGTCATACTTGACATAATCCAACCATCTCTTTTTAGGCCTTATTCTCTTTCCTCTTATATACTCACTTCGTATTGTATCCAGTCTTGTCACATTCTCATCGCATTTGCATGCACTCCTCTTTCATCCATCTTTTTCATCGCCCAACATTTGCTCCTCGCATGCCTTGGCCCATGCCAATGGCATATTACGACATACAATGTCGTGATAGGCTTAGTTTAAATAAGATTGTTTTATTGTACGTTTGAATACTAACGTTGAAGTATCTTTATCACATTACGTTTAAATTGTTTAACTTGCTTGCAATGTAAAGTGGAACACATTATATTTAAAGAAAAAACTTCAAAAGTCAATTTGAAAAATAAATACCCCTAAGTTTTACTGGTAACAGGTTGCCCAGTACGTGTGAATTTAAACATGCAAAGCCCCCTTTGAATGTCGCATCTTTTCATTTTGTCGGATGATGCCCGCAAGACAAAACTAGCGGAGTTACATTCGTCCTCAAATAAAAGCAAAGCGCAATATCTTTTCCCTTTGAAACAGGGAAAACTCATAAGCAGGTGGAACGGGAATAGGGCGTTGTTTTTGTGCCGCGTGGGAAAAATTGCTCCCGACACAAATTAAACGGCTGTTGGCAAGTTCTTTGTATCCCGTGGTGTTGTCATAGTTCAAATTTTAAAATAAACGTGGGATAAAAGTGTTATATATTTTTTGGAATTCTATTCCTAAGAGTTTTTTAAGGACCTTCTTTCTTTAAAAAAAAAAATTTCTGTATGTCGCTACCAGCGAAAATTCGCATCATAACTATTAGAAAATCAGAGCGCAGATCTAACAAGTTCGTCCATGCATACATATTATATTCTAAAAATTCGAAAAATATGCAAATTTTTAGAAAAAATTTTCCTTCACTGAGAAAGTCATAACATTTTTTAAATGTATTTTAACATGTGTGTTAGTAAACTGATGTCTGCTCGAGGTTTGAACCCGCGATGCGCAACGGTAAAGATCACAAATATCGCTGCGTAACCTAATAAATCGCACGCCTACTATTAAAATGACCTAATTCAAAATTAGGCTTAATTGAGTTATATATCGCCTCTTTACAAGAACAACGTGATATCTCATAAAAACTTTTTTATTTATTTCTTTTTTGCTTATTTACAGAAAGCACATTAATTACCGAAACAATTTAATTATTTGTCCACGGTAAATTTATTAATATTGTTAAATTTATCAAAGTTTAAATGTTTGAAATTGCTCTCCTGTAAAGCTGTGATTTGACAGATAGCATGTTGTTCTTGTAAAGATCGCCTCTTTAAAATTCAAAAAAATTCAAATAAGTCTTTATTCAAATTGGCCTATTACAAGCACTTTTGAATCGTCAAATTAAAATTAAATTGAAGCTACAGCTGGTTAGAAAGGTGCTCTAACCGAGAAGAACCAGCAAGAAACTCGGCGGTCACTCTTTTAAAAATAAATATTACAATTTTGTATATACTATTGTTAACAAACATAGATTACAATATCATCTAGTGCATAGCTGGTCGCAATTTAGTTCCAAGCTTTCTTATCATTGACATAACACATTACATTGACATTAAATAATGAATGTCTTCAACATTTATTATTTAATTATTATTGTAATCCCTGTTTCAATGCCATCTATGACACGAATTATTACAAAAAAACTGCTGTTTTCTTGCTCTTTCAAGTTATGGGTCTCTATAACACACGATTTTTATAGGCGCTGCGCTACGCTTTATTGCAATTTGCCACAAAACAAGTTATTTTAATTAAGTCAATTTAATACTAAGCGTGCGAAACGATGGATGCTACGAATAAATAATGGACAGCTGATCACATAAAACTTATTAAATTTTCGTTTCTTTTACTATTGTTACACTGCGTAAAATGAAATAAATAATTGCGTGATTACATTGCGCAAGCGCATGCCCATGAGTCAGCTGTAGATGTGACAGGTGAGAGGGGGCTTTGAACTTGAATTTTGAATTGACAGAATTGATTGATGGATCAGATTCTCACTTACCACTTTACTATTGTTTGTTTGAATACTACTCTAAAAGTTTGTACATTATGAGTGAATTATAATCAACAATTGTAAACTGAAACCTAATCAATAAATAACTTATATGAAGCTGAAATTATTAACCCCGTAATCGGGGTTTATATTTACGGCTACAATTGCTGAATTATACTGTGAGGCTCTCACGTCTCCATACTGGCCCGCAGTTGGTGTCCTGAGCATCCTGAGTCCACGTTGCCGCTGCACCCCGAGAAAAACAGGACAGTGTGTTTTTTGTCTTACTTAATGTAAATACAGGAAGTTCTCACTATCAATTCTTTTATTTTTGTACGTATAGACGTAACACTATAAAGCACCAAAAACTGACACGAATATTGAATGATTGAAGGACGTAATATCTATTTGTCTCCGTCTAGAAGACAGCGGACAATGAAGACAAAGTGGGTCAAAATTACCGGTACCAAGTAAGGGACAGACGCGCCTAGCATACTACTCGCAAACAAGATGTTTTATTAGCCCGCATTAGGGGGCAATGAAAGGAATTAGGCTCGTGATATGTCGTTTTGTTGTGGGCCAGCGAAATTGCTGCGTATGTTTTTATATCGCTATTAAATAGGAGGCCGGGGTATTAAAGTAACGGAATGGACTATTTATATTGCTTGTCATAAAATTTGGGCAACTTTGAACGGCGAAAATTGCGATATCCAGACGAGTTACAAATTATGTTTTTATATTAAAATGATATTAACTCTATAGGATATAACCCCGATTTTTATCAGATTACTTAAATTTCGCTTCATAATTTTTGATGCATATATCTATGATATTGCGTTACAAAATATTGCGGCCTATTACAGTGCAATATAACAATTAAACCAAAACCAACGGTAAGGGTCATCACCCTTACGTTCGTCAATCACCGTTTAAATATTTTACGTATAAGTCCGTGCCAGATGACGAATAAAGTGAGTCTAGTTATTGCTAACTATAGAAACTTTATGACAACAGATGGGTTGCACTGAAGCTTAAAATAATTAAGTTAAAATACATTTATAATCATACCTACACTAATATTATGAAATGTGAAAATATATCTGTCTATAGAATAAATAAATAACGATTTTCCCTCAAGATTAGGAAAAAACACATACTACATATTTGAGGGTAATTCAACACTAACTTGACGTGAATGTAGTCGCGGGTACAGCTTATCTATACATGTCATAAAACAAAGTCAACAAAGGCTGCCTGTCTATGCGTCATCGATTTTCTCAAAATCAATACTGAACGGAATTTTTGACACACAGCGAGATAGCGACAGTCAGCTACTTCTTCTCTTCTTCTTTTTCTTCAACCGAAGGTCATCAAGTGCTGGACATAGGTCTCTTCTTGGGATCTCCACACCACGCGATCTTCTGCCACTTGAATTCAGCGGCTCTCGGTGACCATTTTGAGGTCATCTATCTCGTAAGGGGTCTCCCGACACTGCATTTTCCGCTGCGGAGTCGCCACCACACCTTAATACCCCTCTTCTATACTATATTAAATACTTGTTGTAATATTTTTCATCATTCTCCTGCCCTTGTCCAACTCCAAGTGGGCACAACATGTTAGAAACATATTGTGACATGATTTGGCTACGTATTTTACGACAGGCCGCCAACCTGACGTCAACTTACCTTAGTCGCCTGTTACGACAACTCGGTAAGAAATGAGGGTGGTCTATTCTATGCAGCCGGATACCACACGGCACATACCTTAGTCGCCTCTTACGACACCTCGGTAAGAAAGGACGGTGGTCTATTGTATTGGTGCCAGATACCACACGGCATTGCTGCAATATTTTTCTTCACACAAATATTTTTCAAGTTTATTCATACGAATGTTATGTGTCTTCATACTATGTAGGTATATTGGTATCAACAGTAATATATCAAGATCACAATGTGCGTTCGTTCAGATAAATTCATGTGTTGCTAACTTCGAGCATTTTGAACTTTATTACTACTGCTCCAAGAACTGTGCTATATGCATATAAATGTTCATATGTAATATGACGGCACACTAAGCCTGGATGACATTTAATTGCTGCTTAGCTCAGCTGCTCACTCTGTGATAAGATGAGATACGCAACGATATGGAAAGGATTGCTTTTACAATTTCAAAACAAACTCATCGCTATTGGATATTCGTATTTCTGTTTCTAAGAAACATTAACATAGAAAATAAATAATCTAACTTCTAACCAGTGAATAGAGTTTTATTCGTTTAGAGGGAATAATCTTCCAAAAGATAATTTCACAAAGTTAATTCAGTTCAAAAGAAAGAGAAAAATTTATTCAAACAACATATACAGACAGGTGTCCCGTAATGAATGGATAACCTTGTAACACCTTATATATAGTACATCTATTCACGACTCAGAAACATTTAAAAAAATTATAGTATATTCTCGAAGTGGTACCCAAGTTGTGAATTTTTTAACTGATTTTGAACCAAGAAAAGATCCACTGTCAGGTGTTATAAGGTTATCCAGTCATTACAGAACACCTGTATAGGAAGTATCCTGTATATCCGGTATAGGTAGATGTATACAATATTTTTCTAAATCATTTTTTTCTAGGGAGACTAAACTAGTAAAAAAATTCAATAGTAAGAAGTAAATAAAAAGTAGTAGTTTGTATTTCATACAAGTACAAGAAACGGCAATGTGGGGACCACAGAGTATAAGCTTAGTTTTTATTTTAAAAACTAAGTTTATTATAAAAAGTTACTATAATTGCGAGTACTTTTCAGTTGATTGTTGTTAATCAATCAATAAAAGAAAATTTTTATGTTGCTATTTGACAATCTTCAAATAGTTTTTCTTTGATACCGAATTTCATAAAATTAATTTGGAACATCAGACATGTATTTTAGTCAACTTTTCTTTAGTTTTTAAATTTAAACTGTCGTGAGTAGTATTCATAGCTAATAAAGATATCGGCTATACTCACGTCTAATTTTATCGGATTAGCCCGAATAGTTTCGAACCCGTCCGGGGCACTTATTCATGAGCTCTTTACACGACGTTATCGCGGCGCGACTCGTGGGTAGCTGGGGCAGGGGAGGTCTGTTGACTAGTCGGGCTAGCCCGATAAAATTATCGCGGCGGGAACTGCGTGCAGCAGCTCGCTGGGCTCGCCTTGTAGCTGGCTGGGGCGGGGGTGGGGAGGGGAGACGGTTGCGGCGGTGGTCGCGCGTCTTCCGACTGTTCCGTGTCGCTCTGGTCTTCTTCGTCGTATGCACCAATGAAATTTGTGCATGCGACGCTTACGGTGTCGGGTCCAAAACGGTCTTTATATGTCAAAAATCGGTTTCCACGCCGGAGGTAGTGTCCAACCACCATCTCTGTTTTTCTTTAGTTATTATAATTTCAACAGTGTCACTTTTTAAAAGAGAACAATTTCTATACCTGAACAATAAAGTACAAATGTTCGCAAAAACTTTGTCTGACAACGATCCGAACAATTTTGTTTATCCTTTTGCACCCAGAGGTATTAAATTGCTTTAAATCTTCTTTTTACATTTGGGTTGCCAAATCTTTTGTTTGCTACGTTTCGTATTTCTCGATACATTTCTGATTATAATTAAACTTATTGTCCTGCTCTTATCCCGCTCTA
The DNA here is from genome assembly GCA_947086505.1 of Morpho deidamia. NCBI lineage: Eukaryota > Metazoa > Arthropoda > Insecta > Lepidoptera > Nymphalidae > Morpho > Morpho deidamia. The sequence continues at coordinate 7,142,311 of CAMTZC010000003.1, forward strand.
AGGGGGGTATGTACAACTTGTTTTACATATTTTGTTACATGATTAGGCTAGGTATTTTGCGTCCGAACGCCTACCTGATGTCAATAACCTTAGTCGCCTTTTTATGATACTTCAGTAAGAAATGGGGGTAGTCTATTTTACTCAGCCGCATACCACACGGCAGGTTAATTTGTCTCATAATTTTTATTTAATTAATCATCTATACTTTTATACAGAAAAATCATAATGCTGTGCAGACCCAATAGCTCAATTTACTATTCCCTATCTTTATTCTAGCTTTGTCCTTGTATTTCAATCAATGTTTCATAATTCCAACTAACAAAATGTAGAATTAAATTTTATTCTCATTTAAATTTTATTAACAAAATATAACACATCGATTTATAGTTGCGAAAATACTTTTAATGATTTAAATGAAATATCTATTGCATAAAACTAACAATAATGTGTAACACAATACGTCTCGATTTCAATTAAATTACATGATAATGGAATCAACATGGATCGGAACACTCCACCAAGTGTTTGACAAACAGTCTGCACAAATATACTCTTAATAAATACATTTAAGGGTAAACAAACAAAACGCACATTAATATTGAAATTAACAAACAATTTACTATTCCCTGTCAACGTGAACAACGCTTATTCTGTTTATATAATTATTTTATAACAATCAAATGTTTTAATGAATTTGATAAAAAAAAATATAGTTTTAAATAAAAATATATAGTTATTTCGTTATTAACGTAAACGTGATAGCCTAGCGGTGAGACCGTGCATCTCTCTAGAGACAACATAGGTTCAAACCCCGAGCAGGCACCATTGAGTTTTTCTATTAAAAACTTATGTGTCTAATTGATAATTGCAATTTATCACACGCTTTTCGGTGAAGGAAAACATCGTGAGGAAACCTGCATATCTCTAGAGAATTCTAGGGATATGTGTAACCTACCAATCCGCTTTAGAGCAGCGTGGTAGGTCTTAGCTCCAATCCTTCTCTCCAAAGAAAACGGAGAGAGGAGGCCTTAGCCCAGCAGTGGGCATAGTAACAGGCTGTTACTTTACTTTTTTTACTTTAACGTAAACGAAGTTATGGTCAGACGCATATATGTATCTGAAATTTACATTCGATGTATTTAAAGCATTCCTTATTTGACAGGATGGTACAGAGCATTTAAAACTCCCGAAGGAGTCTGTCTAAATTAACCTTCTCGAGCCACCGGGCGTTATGTCACTTTAAGATATTTATTACGGCTTAATAATAAAGTCTTAACGGCTTAAAGGCAGATCGGAATAATGTGCCTTTATATATTTATACTGGACCTACCTCGGTATACGTTCACAGCGGCAGTAATTACTTCACTTTGAAAAGAGAAGAGTTTGTTGAAGTAAATTATAGCAACTTTAAAAAATCTTTTTAAACGAGTACTTACGGAATTCTCATATTTTTTTTATCAAATGACTATGTTAAAAAACAGTTTTTTTTAATTTTAATAATATATGCAATATTCAGAAAACAAAGACTTAAAATACAAAATATTTGTTCATAAAAGTGTCAGCTTGCTGCCAAGTGTTACAAATAATTTGCTCTAGATTATTTCCGCATGTCTTTATTTCGCTCTAAACACGTCTTCTCATTGTCAGGTGTAACGTCGCTCTTACTATAATAATACATTTAGATATGATGTGAATGTACTTATCTTAAAAATTTATATGTAAAGCATAAAAAGCACTTCTGGCTTGTTACTGTTATTAGATACGAAACATGAAGAGATCAGTGAAATTTTTTGTGTCGATGTCAAATAATATATCATTGATGCTGTTCTTTTTGTTTTAACGTTGTAGAATTTTTGATTATCCAATTTTCCATTAATCGCTTACATTGGAATATCCCTTTAGCTTTAAGTTTCATACCAAAAAAATAAACTGTGATAACCCCATGGTGCGACCGTCTATCTTTATCGAGGGGTCACAGTCTCAAACCCCAGGACAGGAATCAATTGCCTAATTTATATTTTTAATTTATCAAACTTTCAAGATAAAAACTCATATCTATAATGATCTCTAGGAAGCCTACTAATCGGCATTGGGACAGCGTGATGGATCTAGCTTTCAACCTTCTCTCCAAAAAAAGAGAGGACGCCTATTACAGCAAAAATAAAGATTCATACTTTTACTTTAAAAATAATAAATAATAAAACCTTTCGTATTCAGTTTAACATTTATTTATGAATAACAAACTCACAACACGATTTCTTTAATAATGTTATATTAGTTGATATGGTGAGTGACTTTGCATAGCAATATAAAACATTGAAATGAAAATAAAAAGGTCATTTTTTCTGATATTGGCGTGGGTTTCATTACGTGAAGCGGACTATTTGTCAAACACTTGGCGGAAAGCGATCCGATCCGCTACGATTCAATTTTAACGAAATTTAATTGAAATCGAATTGGATTACCTTGTGGAATCCATCCTTTGCGGTATTAAAAACTGATTACTCATTTTGTTTGGCGCGTTCCGCCATAAATATATTTTGTATTTATATTGAGTAAAAAAAATTAAAGATAAAAAAAATATTTGATCACGATTCTAGATAAAAAATATATCTTTTATGATCAAATAAAGTTTTCTATTCAGCACAAAGGTTATTTTAAATAGGAACCTTAAACAGATATATCCTAATTTTCAACGAAGAAATGTGTCTTAAAATGCGAAGGTGGACCAAAAGTTTCAATAATATTATTCATGAAGAATTCAGCTCAGAAGTGGGATAGCAAAAGATCACCATTTTGTCATTTTATTGGTTAATTCATGCATTCACTCGTAATTCCTAATTTGTGCCTAATAGTGTACATATGAACGAGAAATATTCTGTCAGTACATACAAGAGACCTTTTATCTTTTACGCAGTCCCAATTTACTTTACTGTCGCTAATACAAAACATTAAGCTCATGTTAATTGATGCTCAAAAGTGTCATGAGGTAATATATATTACACATGAAAACTCCGACGGAACTTTAAATTACAATTAGTTAAAAAAAAAAAATAGCTGGTTTCGCTTACGATAAATGCTCATGCAATATTGTTCACGATTGGTTTAATAATAAAAAAAACATTATAATAAAATTATATCGTAAACGAACTATGAAATAATAATTGTTTTGTAATTAATAAATTCAAGCAATTTCGAAATCGCTGATAAATGAAAACAATGGTAAGAGGACTCTAACAGCGATCTGTAGAAACCCTCATCAAAATTAATTAATTTATGAAACAATAGATTTTATTCGCAGGCATATAGAAAATCCGTTGCATTATGGTTCTTTTGAAGCCATATTTATATTTGAGAGTACGGTCATGCAGGACTTGCATGATTTTGAACATTAATTTTGAAATTATTGAAATTATAAGTCATTTTTGAATCGCGTTTTTTAAAAAATTGTGTTTTGTAAATTTTTAAAATAAGTATTACTTTTTTATGTTAGTTTTTTGTTTATGTTAATAACCAGACTTCTAGAATTTGCGTTTTTTTATGTTTTTGTATATAGTCATTTTCAGTTTAATGGCGAGCCATTAGTTGACCAATAATAATAGAATACAAATTTATATTCTATTTTTTTGAAATTATGTATTTTCTAGTCTAGAAAATACCACAAAGCAACAATGCAATTGATCACTCATATGTTTTGGGTTGTTCACTTCCATACAGATGAATTCTGGTGGCAACAGACACGGCTGTGAACTATAATTTGATGACTTCTTTTTTTATATATCACCAGATCCTATATTTTTTACATAAACTTTTGAACTATGAAAGTTTGCTGCCTATTCTATAGTGTACTGCACATCTATTATTATTATTATTTTGTTTAAGTGAGACTATTCTTGACATCCGCTTATGGCTAAATTTAATTAAAAAGGTTAAGGATTGCATGAAATATTGTGACAGCTAACGCTTAAAATGACCATGCGGATGATATATTTAAAAGACCTATCAACATTTTTCAATTTCCAATTTGTATATAGCCTTAATATATTGGACATTTTAATAAAGGCACTAAAACCTTACTTTGGGTTTCATAAATTTTAACAGCAACCTCATTGAGTCGATTCTGTGTGTAAATGAATTGGGAATAGTTATAATTTTATTCAATATAATTAATATATTAAATAAATGTATTTTGATCATATTTGATATATTAGTCCGCAAACATTATTCAAATTAACACCCGCCCGCGGTTTCGTTTCGTAGAATGATCAGTTTAGTGATATGACATTTTAAGTGCAAACGTTAGAGTTGCCTCACTTGCTGTTTTTATTTGTAGTTATGAAATAATAATTCCTCCTCCTCCTCGCGTCGTTCTCCTCAATTCTGAGGGTCGTGAATCCCCCCCCCCCCGGATTAACTTCTCACGGACAATGTTGCACCAACGGTGTCGGTTCTTCGAGACGTGGATGGCTTGATGCATCTGGCTGTCGAGAGTGGTGCGGATTTGGTCTGTCCAGCGCATGGCCCATGCGTCCTCGCGGTCTCTGCCCCTTGACCTTGCCGGTGATGACAATTTTTTCAAGATTGTCACCGTTCTTCCGGGCGATATGACCGGAATACTCAAGAATTCGTTGAAGGCAGATAATCGATAGCCTAGTTGTAATCTTCAGTTCCTTGAGTATTGACATATTAGTTGTTTTAGCTGTCCAGAGGATAAGCAACATTGTCCTATATATATATATATGACACTTATGCCTTACCAAATCAACAAAACTGAATATAAAAAACACAAAATATTTAAGCCCTTAGGCATATCAATGAGTTCATTTCACTGAAAAGAAAATAAAGAATACAGGTAGAATGACAGCAGCTGTCACAGCAGATTAAGGTGTGCCACCAAATTGAACATGGGTGATAAATGGATGGCGTACATAAGCCAACGTAATTTTTCAATCGCCAATGCCTGCCTTAAATAGATTAGGGATTTTAATTGAGATCTCCCGAAACCCTCTTCAGTTTTGATTAATTGTAAGGGCAATCCGCTCGAGTGGAATTCGTGTGGCAATGATTTGTATGTTTGTCCTTCCAAAATAATTATATATGAAAATTAGAATCTTCTACCAACTTATTTTGAGATTAATTTGGAAACATCATTTAAATGAAATACGTTTGCGAATCTGTTTAGGATTTGATTCGGCAACGACTTAAACTGTGCAACTTTAACAAGTCATGATATGAAAAAGCAAAACAATTCGGTGTATGTCTTCAGGACGCATGTCTTGAGTTCATGGTAAGCTTAATGAAAAGGGAGAAATGAGAAGAAAAATGAGAAGGAAGATGAAACTCGTATACTTCATTTTTGTATAATCACACATAAAAAAGAGAGACAGATACATCACTGTCATTTTCTTTCTGTTTCTTTCTCTTTATGGCACATTTTAGGTTGGCTTCCTTACTCTAGTAAAAGAACTCTATGTAAGTAATAGTGATAGAAATAGTCAAATATGAATTCTCTAAAAAAACTCTATGCAAATAATAGTGATAGAGATAGTCAAATATAAATTGTCTAAAAATAAAACGACTTACTTAAAGTCTCATTGCGTCCATATTGTAGATGTCTAATAATATCCGTGCACCTGTAACAATAAATAAAATATTTAATTTTAGTATTCAGAATGATAAAGATTCGACCTAATTGTTCCTATAATATTTATAATTATACATAGCAATTTCAAAAGCTGTGATAGTCTAGTGGTGAGACCATGCGACTCTCTAGAGACGATATAGGTTCAAACCCCGGTCAGGCACCAATGAGTTTTTCTATTAAAACTTGTGTCTTATTGATAATTGCAATTTATCACACGCTTTTCGGTGAAGGAAAACATCGTAAGGAAACCTGCACATCTCTAGAGAATTCTAGGAATATGTGTAACCTACCAATCCGCATTGGAGCAGCGTGGTAGGTCTTAGCTCCAATCCTTCTGTCCTAAAACGGAGATAGGCGGCCTTAGCCCAGCAGTGGGCATAGTAACAGGCCGTTACTTTACTTTACTTTAATTTCAATTTTTGTTAATAAGTTCATATAAATAATATTTTGAATTTTAATGTATATGAGTATTAATGTAATGGGGTTGTGACTTTTCCAATGCTGGTCAAACGCTTCCTTTTGCCTGGGAGAGAAGATCGAAAGATTATAGCCTAAATTCACCAAAATCTTCCAATTACGAGTTATCCTTAACCGTGCTTTTCTCTAGTCTAATTAAGCTTTTATCAGAAGCTTTCGCTTACTGTTAAAAACAATTTTATAGCAATGGCAACATAAATAAAAAAACACAAAATAAATATTGTTTCACGTAAATATAATTTTTCATTGCAGTAAAAGTGTCATAAACACGTACGTGGATTACATGATGAACTATAATTACAATTTAAGCACACGTTTTATCTGTAGAAAACTTTGGCAATCGTCGAGGGCTTAAAGCGTTGTTTCATGTCAACAAAATATTCTAATTCCGATAAATATTACTAAAACTACGTTATTTTTGTAATGGAATCATGAAATATTCCTTACACAATTTCGAGGCTTCATATACTTTCCGTACGAAAGCGCGCCGCAGTCTTCACAATATGACAAGAGCGACGTGACACACATTTTTGTATATACTCAAATAGGCTTTAGGAGAGAATATACTTTTAAATCCGGTTCGAAATTTAAAATTTTTGCACCAATAGTAGAATTCATGTCCAATTTGTGTTTCTCTATTTTTAAAAACTACTCGTTTTTAAATTGTAGAGGAAATATAGAGTAGATGGTACAAAAAGTTATGGGGGAGGAACCTTCCTTTACATATAATTAGTCTGTGTCTACACAAGTGTTTCCCACGGTAATAAATGAGGGTGGCCTATTCTACTCAGCCGGATACCACACGGCGGTATTAGATTATATTAATTTCTTTAATTCTTAGTTGAGCTTGTGTAAATTGAAGTCCAAAATTATTCCATACAATATCGAATATAATGTATTCTACGTCTATATATTATAATATTTTGTTCTTTATATTAAACATCATCATCATTCTCCTGCCCTTATCCTACTCTAAGTGGGGTCGGCTCAACATGTTTCAAACATGTTGTCACATGATTTGGCTACGTATTTTACGACCGGCCGCCTGCCTGACGTCAATTTACTTTAGTCGCCTTTTACGACACCTCGGTAAAAATTGAGGGTGGTCTATTCTATGCTGCCGTATACCACACAGCATTTACCTTAGTCGCCTCTTACGACACCTCGGTTAGAAAGGAGGGAGACCTATTCGAGCGGGGCCTCTTTCCCCGTAGGTGGAAAACGGGAAGACTGGTCCTGCTCAGAAAGGAGGGAAGACCGGCCGATACACCCTCCGCGTATCGGCCGATCGTTTTGCTGGACGAGGCGGGAAAGCTGCTTGAACGCATCATAGCTTCCCGTATAGTCCAGCACCTCCAGGAGGTAGGGCCCAACCTCAGTCGCCTCCAGTGCGGATTCCGTCAAGGCAAGTCCACCCTCGACTGTATCGAGGGTGTAAGACGTCTGGCGGAGGAGGCGACAACCAGGGGTGATGTGGTGTTGGCAGTGTCATTGGACATTGCCAACGCATTTAACACATTGCCCTGGGGAGTGATCAGGGAGGCCCTACGCTTCCACCGTATCCCCTCGTACCTGCAGCGCGTTGTCGGCGACTATTTGGCCGAGCGCGCTATTAGGTACCCGACGTCTGGGGGTAGGTGGAAGGAGCGGAGGATGTCGTGCGGTGTTCCGCAGGGGTCGGTCTTAGGCCCCCTCCTGTGGAACATCGGTTACGACTGGGTGCTGCGCGGGCAGATGCTCCCGGGAGTGCGTCTGTTTTGTTATGCAGACGACACTCTCGTGACTGCCCGCGCAAGCACCTACCGGGAGGCCCGTATACTGGCGACTGTGGCCACAGCTCACGTCGTGGCCCGGATTCGCCGGTTGGGACTGGGGGTGGCCTTGGAGAAATCTGAGGCCATTTGTTTCCACAGGCCTCGGATGGCGCCCCCGGTGGGCTCCCGGTTGGTGGTGGGCGGGACGTCCATCGGAATCTCAGGTACTCTCAAGTACCTGGGATTAATTCTCGACACCCGGTGGACGTTCGAGACCCACTTCCGGCGGCTCGCCCCTAGATTGATGGCAGCCGCCGGAGCCCTGAGCAGGCTCCTCCCAAATGTGGGGGGGCCCAACGCAGGCTGCCGGCGCCTTTACGCCGGAGTGGTCCGCTCCATGGCCCTGTACGGCGCTCCCGTATGGGCGGAGCGGCTGACCGCTAAATCCCTGCCCCTGTTGCGCGGGGCGCAAAGGATTATGGCGGTCAGACTGGTGCGGGGCTACCGGACCATCTCCGGTGAGGCGGCCTGCGCCTTGGCCGGGTGCCCTCCATGGGACCTAGAGGCCAAGGTGCTCGCTCGGGCCTACCACCGAAGAGCTGAAGCCCGTTCAGCGGGGGGAAGCTCAGCGGTGGTAGAGGTGGATTGGCGGAGGGAAGCTCAGGTGGAGCTCATCCGCCAATGGAGGCGGCGGCTGGAATTGCCCAGTGCAGGATTTTGGACGATTGCAGCCATCCAGCCCATTCTCCAGGGCTGGGTCGCCAGGAGGCATGGGGTCCTCACCTTTCGCCTGACGCAGGTGCTCTCCGGACACGGTTGTTTCGGGTGGTATCTGTGGAAGGTGGCCCGGCGCGAGGCGTCCGGTGAGTGCCACGAGTGCGGCGCCGAATTTGATACGGCGCTGCATACGCTTGCAGACTGCCCAGCTTGGGTGGTTCAGCGGGCGGAACTCGTGGCACAGGTGGGGCACGATCTCTCCTTGCCCGCCGTGATTCGTGCCATGGTGGGCGGGGAGAGATCGTGGGCAGCGATGGCCTCCTTCTGCGAGGACGTAATCTCGCGGAAGGAGGCGGCGGGGCGGATTCGGGAAGTCGAGTCCTTGGATCCGATCCGCCGCAGGCGAGCGGGGCGCAGACGACTCGCCGAAGTCCGTCGCATGCCGCCCTAATGGGGACCTCCGAGCGTTCCGAACGGGGTTTATCGGACGTTCGCTGGAGTTAGGTCCCCGAGGCGGTCGATGCATCTGGTGCTCCCGATGCATCGATTAGCGGAGGGAGGGGCCCACTTTGAGAGAGGCCCCGACCCAGAGGTGGCGCACTCTGGGGTTTAGAGTTGCTGCTGGCGGGGATGGGGGAAGTGTGTCTAACGGTACCCTGTCCCCGCCACCAGCAGCGCGGTGGAGCACTGTCAGGTTTTTAGTCGGTGAGAGTCCGACATACCCGCCGCTCGTCCCCGTCGGGCGGCGGGACCCATAATGGGTTTTCCTGACAAAAAAAAAAAAAAAAAAAAAAAAAAAAGGTCTATTCTATTCTGCCGGATACCACACGGCTACTTTATATTAAACATCTTTAATATCTTCTATTAGCTCCATATTAATGATATATTGTTCTACATTGCTAGGTATATTTGAGCTATTAATTCACAGATTAAATAAATCAATAAATACAATCAAATGCACAAAATAAACGAGACAAAAACTTAACAAATAAGCGTGCTTGAATTTTGTAGCTTCAGGGGCTTTTAAACGGTACTGTAAAAAGGCGTTAAATTTTATAAGGCTTATTCTGAATAATTATTACGGGTAAGCATATCCGCAAGCCGTATCTTGCCACAAGGACACGTTGAGGAGGATTTTGGAGACCACTTGTAACACAATAGATTGTCGCTAGCAGACAATATGAGCACATACTCGTCCCATCACTCCTACGTCGATAGAGTCGCGCAGTAAAAAGACATTGTTGTTCCAAGTACTATTAAAACGCTCCATACCCTTGCTTACACTGTTAAGATACATCCTGTGTACCTCCTTGCAGTAAGTAAGATAAATTTTATTTTGTTAACATAAGGAGTTTGCTTCGAAATATTTTAATAAGATTAATCTTAAAAAGCTTTTATAATATCATATTTCTTTGATAAAGTTTTTAAATCCTGATGCAATACAGCTAATACAATCATTTAGACATGCTTTCAAGAACGTAGCCAGAATTCTATACAAGGGGGGGGGGGTAGGCAGAAATCCTAAACTATATATTTTTAATCATAGTATTTAAAATATAAGTAGCTAATATAGTATTTAGGTTTAAGGTGGCCTATGGTTGTAGGGTTCCCTATTAATTACGGGACTACATCGGTCCATCATGGCGTTGCAGTGCTGCGGACATTATCGGAGGGATACAGTCAGTAAAAGAAACGAGTAGCGTAAGCCTGTTAGCTACAGCTGTATGGACTTATCAATAGACGTTCACAAATAATCTTATCATCATCATCATTCTCCTGCCCTTATCCCGCTCTAAGTGGGTTCGGCACAAAATGTTACAAACATGTTGTCACATGATTTGGCTACGTATTTTACAACCGGCCGCCTGCCTGACGTCAATTTACCTTCGTCGCTTTTTACGACACCTCGGTAAGAACTGAGGGAGGTCTATTCTATGCAGCCAGATACCACACGGCACTTCAGAAATAATCTTATATTGAATTCAAAGCTAGTTTTATTAAGAATATTCACAGCTGAATGTGTTTTATTATGTAATATATTATTACATATCTACTAGATACCGAAACAATTTTTTTTCATATGTGCTTGCTTTAGTATTGACATGTAACCACAAGTGTGAAAAGTTCGAGGCCATGATCGATTAACCAGATGGGTTTCTCGTTGATAATCCTACAGTGAACACCGCCTCGTTTATCATACGTCAGCTGCTTATTTATAGCTCTTTTGGATATATATAAGACGTGTGAATTTTTAATACTTCTTCAATTTATTTATTTTTTTATTTTTTATGCCAAGCCAAGTTCTAGGTAAAACACTTTTTAAGGCGAGTTAACAGCGTTATCATAAGAAGTTTAGTACGAATTAGTTTATAATAATAAAAAGAGGAAGATTATAATAAAAAGAAATTTTGAAGAAAATTACTACTAATATATTTACTGTTCCTATTAATCTTAAACACAACTTAAATTTTAATTTCAAAAGAGGTTCATTCAATATTTTATATGTTAGCTCTTAAATTATTGAATAAAGAAAACAATAAAAACATATTATAAAACAAAGCTCTAAAAGCTTTCTGTAATATATGATGGATTTCTTTAAAATCTACTCAACGCTATATTGTACTGTTTTTAATAAACGATAGTGCAATTCTTAAGGAAGGTTTAAGTTAATAGTACATCCGGAATTGCTTAACCGATTTTGATGGGACTTTCACTAGAAGATAGAGGAGGTTAAGGAGCAACATATACGCTACTTTTATCCTATAATTCTCTCGTGGTCGGGATTTACGCGTGATAAACTTTGTGACAAGTGATTGCCACGCGGTCAAAGGCGTGGACACATCTAGTTTAATATAAAAATATTAACAATACCGTTCTATTCTTCATACATACAATTATTCCTTGGGTCTATATATGACGCACTAAATTAAATACTCGTATAACAAAATGTCCAGTTCAGAAAAATTTCTGTTAAATTCAATCCACTCTAAAAAAGATAGAACACAATCATCTGGGAAATAATGTAGTATCTATATATTTTGAAGATGTAAGTATATTAACTTAACTTTTTCTTTAACTATATATATAACACTATGTGAAGGTTATAGACCCAAGCAAAGCACAAGTTGTGGTTATCTTCAAGTGGGTCTACATCCTGATTAAGATGTTACCTGTTGATAAGCCTAGTATAGATACATAAATATATAGGTCTTATGTTGCAAGTATGTGTAACTTTATTATTCATTCTACCGTTTCTTCCATCTAAGCTCGCTATGATGGATGAGAGCAAAGCAACTCGATCCAATTTATCATGGACCGGTTCGCATACATATTTATTTCATTTTACCGTTATGATGCAGAGCTTATAGATTCTTATAGATGTAATATATACCGAAGTATATCTCCTGATGATGTTTCGGTTGCGGGGTGGAACGATTGTTGAGTTTGTGACAGTGAACGTATGTAGTGCTTGTGTATAGTGATGGTGGTGTTGACTTGCGTTTGTGCATCTGTTTTTACGAAACATGCATTTATCAGTTATGAAAACGGATAGTCCACTCGACATTTAGCATTATATATATTTTTTTATTTACTTTATCTCGGATTAAAGCAAAATAATTTTATTATAATTTTCGTGTAATTATTTTTTAAAGCAATAGATCTTATTCTTCTCACCATTCTCCTGCCCTTATCCCACTCTAAGTAGGGTCGGCACCACATGTTACAGACATGCTGTCACAAGATTTGGCTAGGTATTTTACCACCGGCAGCCTGCCTGACGTCAACTTACGTTAGTCGCCTTTTACGAGACCTCGGTAAGAAATGAGGGTGGTTTATTCTACGCAGCCGGATACCAGACGACAATAATTCTTCTGCATAATACAATACCTCATCACTCACTTGTCTTGAACAAATACTATACTTATTTAGGTGTATGGTAACGCAAGAAACAAGATTTATACACTAAAAGGTTCTATTCGTAGAATCTTATTTATCAACTAAAATTAACTTAATTTAAAGATAAAAAAATTCCAAGAGTTGAATTAAATTTTATCGGTTGACCTAATATTTGAAATTCAACAAAAAATATTATTACTTCTTTAGGTTTTAAATATTCTGGTATACTTTGATACTTTCCCAACTTTACACACAATTTTTTTAGATTAGTATATTATTTTAGTTAAAATTAATGTTCTTTATTTAAGCTTAAAGGATTAAGCTTAAGGAAGGCATCACAGTAGTTAAATTTCATCTCACAATCACATACTATATTTACTGATATAGAGTAGATGTTATAAAATACTTTAATCATTTTAACAGTTTAAGTTTATTGACAGGTTATATCTTAGTTTTGAGAATTCAAACCTCAGTCGATGTTTGATAAGTAATTCATCCAGTTTTGAACGCAATGATTGTTTGACTGTAAAGTTATATCCATCTCCCGCTGATCTACTGTTAGCTTTTTTATGAGGCTCATAGTCAGATACCATGTTTCGCATGTAAAAGTAGCAGCCTGTTACAATCCTACTGCTGGGAATAGGCCTCCTCTCTCCGTTTCTGGAGAGAAGGGTTCGAGCTAAGACCTACCGCTGCTCCAACGCGGATTGGTAGGTTACACATATCTCCAGAATTCTCTAGAGATATGCAGGTTTCCTAACGATGTTTTCCTTCACCGAAAAGCGTCTGATAAATTGCAATTATCAATTAGACACATGAGTTTTAATAGAAAAACCCATTGGTGCCTGCCCGGGTTTGAACTCGTTTTCCGCTCGTAAGAGTCGCACGGTCTCACCGCTGGGCTATCACAGCTTCGTTTCGCATGTATCACTTATTTTTCATCAGCAAAATTCACTGTTGAAAACTGACGTCTTAAATAAAAACTGCTCACAGTAAGTGTAAAAGGAGTACATTTTGAAAGATCCAAATAAAATTTATATCGGTTTACTGTCTTATTCGGGTTGCCGTTTATATGGTTTACTAATCCTATGTAAGTCCTATGGCGCTTCATATATATTGGAGTTATACCTGTGAGCGTGAAAAGGTGTTTCGTATCGTTAATGTAAATATTTTTGATCACATCGAGTAAGGGTTGGAGTTTTCGATAAATATTTTATCAAGCCTCCGCAGCTTTAGACTTTTCCCAGACCGCAATTTGTTTTGGCTCCGGTTTTAGGTACTTTGACGGTTGTGCGCGGGTTATTTAAAATGAAGGATAAAAATTTATTCTATAAAACTAAACTTAAAAATTTGGTAGATTTAGCTTAAATAATTTTAATTATATTATTGAATAGTTATACAACGACGATTATCTTGTACACATCGATATTAGTTCTATAAATCTCAAGCTAAGGGCTTCTCAAGCAAATTGCTTATATATTAAGGTTACAAATTTCTTTAAGGGGTCATCGCTGATTTAGAATTAGGTTTTGCTTGACTAGTTTTCCTATTTAAGGCATCATAACGTCTTACGCTTGACTGGATAGAAGAAGCCATCATCCCAGCTTGCGTAGTCCTTTCTCAGTCTCTGGTTTTAAGTATCAATTTTAGTTCTGTAGTAATGTACTATATTTGACAAAGTGTTTAATTCACAATTATGACTGGCCGTAAACGAAGCATCATCAGGAGGATAGGCTCCACGACAAAATCTTAATGCGTTACGGAGCGAAACGATGGTAGAGATTGCCGTAGTGAGTGTGTGTAGTGCTTGTGTGGAATGTTGTTGAAGGTGGCATTTTGTGAAAGGTGACTGGTCCTGCATTTATAAGGTATGTCAAAGTTGCCTTCTTCGTACACTTAGCTTACATAGATTCTGTTAACAAATGCGGAATATAGCAAAGTAGTTCTGTTATGGAAAGGAGTTAGGTTTTAGAAAAAGAAAAGATAGAAGTTATAATTTTATTACAAAAATAATAATTTTCTTTTTACTATTATATTAACATAAAAACATAATTTTAGCAACATAATTGTATAATAATTCATGTACCATGGAATTGCACAAAATAACGCCTGCTTCTATAAATTATGTGAAAAAAAATCTGCTTGTTTTACATTATACAGAACACATTAATATCTGATTTATGTGCTCAATTTCATCATCAACGTACGCTCTATTAAATATACGTTCACGTAATTAAAATGAACAAAGTTCATTTCACCAACATAGTAAATCCCATTACAATAGCGAGTGTACATAATTACTTTGAACATCACGATAAAATGATACTGGAGTTTTGATAAAATGATTTTTATGTAACACTGAGATATAAAAACTCCAGGTCGAGAGCTACACTACAGTCGACTGACCTAAAATCATTATGGCAACCAGTCATGCGAATGAATTTTGCCTCGGATATATTTTTTTCCATAAATTTCATATCCTACTAATCCTACTATCCTACTAATATTATAAATGCGAAAGTTTGTGAGTATCGATGGATGTTTGTTACTCTTTCACGAAAAAACTATCAGACGGATTTGGATGAAACTTTACAGTTATATAGGTTATAAATCGGAATAATATATAGGCTACAATTTGTAATGATTTTATGTAATATAACGATACATGACAATAAAGTCGGAAAAAATCTGGCCTCTGAGAGCTATCTCGGCGTACGCTGCCTAAACCATTAGAGTTACACAAAGATGATGTTCCGTAGTATTGTTTGTCTTTAATAGTTCTAAATAAAAGTCCGCCACAGCATATATCTATCTTTTATGTGGAAGCCACTATGACCAAAATTTAGATACTATGGCATTAAAAATTAGAAACTGTGGCAGACAAAATTCCTAGCGAGCGAAGCCGCGGGAAAAAACTAGTACTAAATATAGCTACGTAATTTAAGTAAGGTCACATTGGTCAAAATTTGAATTAATACGTTTTGAATTTATTTTATTATCAAAAAACTAATAGCTTCTTCATCAAGCTATGGACGTCAAGTGATCGACATAGTTTATTCACGGGATCTTCACACCACACGATCTTGTGAAGCTTGGATCCAACGGCTCTCCGTGACCATCTTGAGGTAGTGACTCCACCTTGTCTACCGACGCTGCGTTTTCCGGCGCATGGTAGATATTCAATTACCTTAAGACTTCAAAACCCATCGGTTCTCCGTACTATGAGCCCCGCCCATCGCCACTTAAGTTTAGCGACTTTGGTTCTTTTACGGATCTCTGCATTTCTTTTTGATCACGATATAGTCCAAGCATAGCTCGCCCCCATAGCCCCGCAGGCACGTAGTAAGATAAAACCAATATCAGTACCAATACAATTTAAAAATATGAACCTGTGTATATTTAGGTTATGATATTTTTTTAGTATATTAGAAAAAACTCAATCTGATTATAAGATACTAGTGGTACGCGTGGCTTCGTTAGCGCCAACTTAAGGGTTTAAGTACTCTCGGTTATGCGATATGAATAAAACCGGTACTTTTATCCCATAAGTTAAAACGATGTTTCATATATGTTGGTCCAACTAATAAGTCGTGAAGCGCGAAAGACAGACAGATATACTTTCGCATTTATAAGATTAGTATAAATTAGTCTGTACTTTTGGTGAATTAGATAATATTAAAAATCTAACTAATACGAATAGACAAAGTAGGAACCGACATAAGCTTGCGGTTCCTGCTTTGCACCTTGCAAAAGTTCGTAATTCGTTTGTGGTTTATTCTATAATAAAATTCTACAGTCTACATTAACTTTACCTTTACAGCAGTTTAAAAATACTATTTAAAAAAGGCTAATTCAGAAAGCTTACTATACTATTGAAGATTACCTATAAGATAAGAATGCGTGGATATAGCTTCTCTTCAACCTTGTACAAGACATTAATAACTATATGTAACTAGTGATAAGAATTATTGTTTGAAAAGAGCAACCGCCGAGTTTCTTGCTGGTTCTTCTCGGTAGGAGCAGCTTTCCGAACCAGCAGTAGATGTTGACGATTCAAAAGCACTTGTTTACAAGTTTACTTGAATAAAGAATATTTTGAATTTGAATTTGAATAACAAAACATAATAACGTAACTATTACATTGATCATATTGAATGAACACGCTATTATCAATTTGAATAAATAATGTAATATGGAATAGATCGCTTAATTGTTAGAGTCAGCTCTCATTCCATAATCCAACTTTGTTTGCGCAGCGCTCACTTCATAGCTACTCATAACTTCTATACGGTACTTGAACTCAATATTCCTGCTATGTATCCAGTTTGATAAATGTTCTACAAATCGAATGTAAAATATTGGATTTTGCGTAAAAACTGATATAATTTCTTGTTAGTATTTCATAACATAGCATTCATACTTTTAAACATAATATAATTAAATTTAAAAGAAATAATTAAGTAAAGCAGTAAGTAGTTCTTGCATAAAATATGCAATTATATGCGTCTATTAAATTACTAAAAATATACTGCGAAGCAAATGTAACAATACCTATTTCCTTAAACTTCTCTCTCAGGCAATCTAGCGGACTTAAGTTGTAATTGCCACGTTAGACTTTTTTTGTATTACAAAATTTTGCATTGTCCGCGCATTTGCCCAATATACGTATCTTGTGATGCCTTACAGGATGTTTATAATTTTTATAATATCTTGTATAGAAAATAAAAGGTATTCATTTCCAGTTTGAGATGTGAACATTATTTATTCTCAAATATTCCTGAAATAATTCTAGAGAGAAGTTATCAAGCCACCTGTCCATTAAATCATTCTAGTACCAATAAGGTTCTCCGTCGTAGTAAGTTTTTTTTTCCTATTTTAAGTGGATCTCTTGGGTTATTTTTTTTTTTAATCCACTGGCGAGACGTCGTAGTAAGTTAGTTAAAGCACCGACGAAATGCTCACGACATTGTATACTCTCTGACAGTCAGTGGCGTAGCTCGTAAACCAAAGGCTCTGGGACAAAAAATATGCCAGGGCCCCAACTAAACTATATAAAATAATTTGTTTTGTATTCGACGTACTTCAGTGGGGTGGAGTAGGGGACAAGCAAGGCCCCCCAGCGCTTGGAGGCCCTGAGGCACTGCCTCGTCTAGCTTTCAGTTAGCTACGCTGTAGCTCCGTAGCTATCCGATGACAGTTTATCTCTATTATAAAGTTGCATTATAAGTTGGGGCTTGGACCCGCGAAAACGCTTAAAAATACTCTACTATTTTGTCATCACGACTTCATGCATCATAAATGGTGTCAAATGTCTAAGAAAACCAAAGGTATAGAATTCAACACAATTCGATCATTTTCATTAAAAGTATAATGTTTAGGTAATATTCTTATATTGCTTGTATATGTAGTATATATAAATATATAAAATTTCTTTTATGTTTAATATTTTTACATTACTTGTACCTATACCACAAATCGTTAACTTTCCTAAGAATCTTAGGACTGCTAGAAGAGATTATCGCTTATAGCGCTAAATAAGCTTTCCTTTATATACATCGTTTTTTAATTTAATTTGTATGTATTAACTGTTTGTACATAAATAAATAAATGATGTGTAAGATTTGTAATAGTTTTAAATATACAATTTGCGTTTTATTAATTTTAGTTCCCTATAGTTAATGAATGCCTTTGAAATTGTTTGTAGTTGTCTTAAAAATTATCTGCGTATTCTAAAGATTAACTCTATTTTATGCAAAAATTAAAACTTAATAACGAGCTACAAAAAAAATCATACTTTTATGTATTTGTATTTCGTTCCACGCTGATTTATCAATTGAAATCGCGTAAAATGCCTGAGCTGTGATAGCCGAACCACCGGTTCGAATCCCGGGCAGGCACCAATTAGTTTTTCTATTAAACTAAAGTATCTTATTAATATGTACGATGTATGACAAGCATTTTGGTGAGGGAAAACATCGTGAGGAAACCCACATGTCTCAGGAGAATACCTGTAACCTACCAATCGGCATTGGAGTAGCGTGGTAGGTGTTAAACTCCAAAAAAAAGAGAGAAAAGGCCTTTGGCTAAACTGCTGCGTTTAGCAGTGGGATAACGGGTACTTACTTTATTGATTAATAAATTGATTGTAGGTAAATAATAAAATTAGTATCGCTTAAGCAAAATTAACACCATTTATAAATTTTAATTAAATATACCGGAGAGAAAACAAAAAGTTTGTTCAATTTGTTCGTCACTTTTGCCGTCTATCCCTCCTTTCCCATGAGACTTTATCGTTTAAATGTAATTAAAACAGCCTTCAATGTTTTCTCTGGGAAATAAACATTGTTCAACTCGACTCAGTTACACTTATGTTTCACTTTTTTATTTATATTTACAGAAAAAATGATATTGATTTACGCCACAATATAAATATGTGAGGATAAGCCATGTTAGGTGCCTTTTACGACACCTCGTTAAGAAAAGAAGGTGGTCTATTCTACTCACCCGTATACCACACGGCGGGTAAGCTTATCTTAGTCACCTTTTACGACAACTCGGTAAGAAATGAGGGTGGATATTCTACTCAGTCAGGATATTGATTTACATGATATTGATTTACGCCATAATAGAAATATGTGAGAAAAAGCCATTTTCGACATCAAATTTTGGTTGGTATTTACCATCAGATTCCTGCTAACAATGAGACAAATTCTTTATGACTTTTATTTCATTCATCCATCATTTAAATGAGAAAACATGGTTAACGAAAATTGTGTCACAAGCATCGTTACAGTTTGAAAACTGTCATTTTTATATTGTTGAAATTTTAAAAACTTGCGTTGTCACTCGTATCGTAAATAGGACTTTAATATTGTAATATTCGAAGATTTAAGCCTTATCATTTTGCTTCATAATTTCATTTTATTTTGTCTAATAATAAATCACACACACCCCTAAAGTAAGTAACTTAATACTTACTTGTATTTTGGATGATAGACAACTGGTAAATAGATACATACTCAGACTGGAAGAACCTACAAATTGTTTATAGAAAATGTTGGGCCTCGGCGGGAATTGTACATGCGAACCAAGAGGCTAATGGCAGATGGAACTTTATATATAATAATTATAAAAATATGAAATGTAATTGTAATTAAATATTTTTCATAAACTATAAAAAAAATTACACAATATAATTGTTATGCATTGAAATACGATTAGTCTTAAACACTACGCGCTGTCCAAAGAAATACTACAGTTTTATTATATCTACCTTTGATAAAACATTTCAGTGTGCGTGGTCTGAGCTACTGAAAAAGCAACAGGTAGTATTCTAAAGTAAATATTCCATGGATGCGACCAATGTTAAATATTTGGTTAATATTTGTTTTTCAACTTTTTATGAGAATACTATAATTAGTCACTCGGATCTATCCTCTAACACTATAAAAGATTCATTTTTTTTCATAGACGTCAGTGATAATAGATCGGTCCTAATAGCGTACAGCGTAACCATTATCAAAAAACCTGATGGGCGACTGTATAAGTCGCACGGCGCAATACTTATTACAGTGTATAAAAGTTACCACCATATATAAAGAGATTAACAAAATAAACTCCTCCATGGTTATGGCTGCGTGAATACTCAACTTAATAAATTAAGAACTAAAAAAGAAGAGAAAATTATAAAATAGTCATTTTTAATTTTACTTTATAACAATTTTCTGGAGGGTTTTAATTGATAAAATGTCAACAAAGTTTCCTTGATACACCCAACATATCATGTGGCGTGGTAATCACTAAATGAGTGTTTTATTTAACAGTTGAAGAATCATTATTCTACTGCCCTTATCCCACTCAAAGTGGGGTTGACACATGTTTAAACATATTGTTAAATGATTTTGCTAAGTATTTTACAACGGCTGCCTGCCTGACGTTAACTTTACTTAGTCGCCTTTTACGACACCTCGTTAAGAAAAGAAGGCGGTCTATTCTACTCACCCGGATACAACACGGCGGGTAAGTTTATCTTAGTCACTTTTTACAACACCTCGGTAAGAAATGAGGGTGGTATATTCTACTCAGTCAGGATATCACATGGTGGGTAATCAATTTGAATAAAATGAAGCATTTGAAGAAACCAATATATATTTCCTTTACTGGTCATGATCAGTACATTAACATTTTATTTAGTGCTCGCTTAGTGCAATGATATAAGTTGTGTTCTAAGTTTTGGTTACAAGTTCTTTAGTGAAAGTTGTGTAATTTATTACATATCAGACACCGTAATCAATGAACTTATAACTGTAGTACTATGACGTATCGGTGACAGTACAACATTTTGTATTAAATATACAAATAATAGAAAAAGAATATATATCATATCTTTTGTAAATTCAGAGATTATGTGGAAGTGGTTAACGAACAATATGATTAGAATAATGCACAAATTAAACCAAGTTCTTTTGTTCAAAGTAAAATTTAAAAGGCTCTAGCAAATTCCTTAATACAAAAATAATAATCTGATTAAAACGAACAAGATATTTTTGCAGCAACTCTTTATAAAGGAAACATAATGAAAAATAAATTTAAAAAAGGGATGTAAAAGTCTATTTATAAACTCTAAGCTTACAGTTAAACCATTAAACGTGACAAAAACAGAACATCGGCTTCCGGGCATTTATCTTGCACGGAAAGGTATAAAGAGCATAAATAAAGCAAAACCTATAAAGCTTTAAAGCAACAATGAAAAATACGAACCGTTTTGCGTTGGATAGTGGTGTGAGGCTAGGGTGAAGGTCCGGCGCGCTTCGCAAGCCTGCACAATACCTCCCCGGTGCGAGTACCGCTGCTGGAACAAAAAAAACATGAACAACTGCTCCAATTATTGACGTGGGCATGAGATGGGCGCTCTATCAGTCACCATGTGTGCCTACCCGTGGCTTACCCCTATACCATGGTCGGCTCTTCAAACAGGCTTTTATACCAAGGACCGACTTGAACTTATAAATGAATCTCGTATTTTATTGATATGTGTGTAGAGAGAACGTGCCTAAGTAATTTAGCCTACCATATTTCTCTGACCGCACCAGCGTGTGGTATCCGGCTGAGTAGAATAGACCACCCTCATTTCTAACCGAGGTGTCGTAAAAGGCGACTAAGGTAAGTCGACACACCGTGTGGTATCCGGTTGAGTAGAATAGACCACCCTCTTTCTTACCGAGGGGTCGTAAAATACGACTGAGGTAAGTTGACGTCAAGTAGGCGGCCGGTCGTAAAATACGTTGCCAAATGATATGAGAACATTAGAGTGGGATGAGGGTAGGACGATGATGATGGTTACTCTGACCGCAACCAATTGATTTCCTTACTTGTTTAGCCATCATTTATTCTGTTTATTCCTATTGTGACAGCTCAGAGGTAAGACCGGGTGACTTTCTGAAAGCGTCACGGGTTCGAACCCCTGGGCAGGCATAAGTAGTTTCTGTTAAAACTCATGCGAGATATTTGAAATTTATGATTTTGAAAAATGCTTTTCGGTGAAGGAAAACATCGTGAGGTAACCTTCATATCTCTGCAAAAATTGGGGATATGTGTAACCTTACAATCCGCATTGAAGCAGGGTGGTGGGTCTTATCTCCAACCCTATTTCTTCAAAAATGGAGAGATCAGGCCTACGCGCGGCTGTGGGATAGTTTTAGGCCGATAATTTAACTTTTGTTTATCTTTTTTATATTGTTATGCCTATGGGTTATTATTGTGCGCAAAGTTTCAATAAAATACGGTAAACTGTTAAGCGGCAAAGCGGTAAATATAGATAGATATATATTTATGTATATTTATATATATTTATATATATATATACAAATATAAACACACTCACTCAAATTACACATCGATTGTAGACCGGCAATATGTCCTATCTCAATTTTGAGCCAAATCACTTTTAGCGGCATAGGGTACTACTGCCCATCATTTACCGTATCAATATGTATAGTAGATATACTAGAAAATTTGTAAATAAATAAACACCATTTTTTAATTACATAATCAACCGTTTTTTAATTACATAAAAATTATTGCTAATATTCACGTTTAATAATCACGTCTTTTCTTCTTCCTGAAAAGTTGTAAAAAATAAGATAGGACAATTTGCCAGTTCACAGTCGATATGTATATTAATGATTCGAAAACGGACTGGAAACAAAGGAATGGTAGTTGACTGATGAACGGAGTAATCATAAATAAAACACTCTCAAATAAACTCAGATTTCTGACAAGAAACCAAGACAATATCAATTCAACCGACAGGCTTGCTTTTCCTTCGTAGCTCTCAAGCGTAGTAAAACATGGCTTAGCGTAGATGCTCACGGAAGTCCGATAATAATAATATAATACTTCTTTTACTTTGGTTAAAAAATCTTTATAATAGCTCCTGATTCTGGATTAAAATTAAAAAAAAATACTTTTGTATTGTATTTTTTACTAAAACTGACAGTAAGGTTTAATATTTAAAGCACAATAACGAGGTCATAAGCGCATGAAAACAATTTCCATATTACCGTATAAAAGCATATTCACACGAGGTAATCGTTAAATGAGTATTTCGCGAACAAAACACCCCACTAGAGATCACTGAATTGTTCTTGTGAAAATACGTGTGATCGCCGCTTTACTTTTCACCTCTTTAATGCTGTCAATAGTGCTTTGTGTTCAATCCCAATTAAGGTTTTGCGTTTAAAAATAACGCGGTACAAGATTTCCGAAAATAATGTATAAAAAGCTCGAAAGTAAAAGTGAAATAAAAATTAAAATTCATTCGTTTAAAAATTTTTTATGTGAATAGATATTTCTTTTTGGAATGTTAGTTTACTGGTATGATTCAAATGTAATCGCGTTTACTTCATGGATTTATACTGAATAAAGTGTACAGAGCAATGTCCTTAGGTCAATCAAATGATCAAAGCTCACCTGAAATTTAAATGAGAAATAATTAAAAGTTGGCTTCTAACATCAACAGCGCGTTATCACAAATCATTTGTCGAGAATAATGTTTTTGTAAGCATTTAAATAACGATTTCACTTACCACTATCACGTTTTTGAAATTAGCTATTCGTTCAGTACACAGTAATTTTTTTATGTTAAGATGTATTCTTAGTTGTTATTCCTAAATTGGTAGTTAATCAAAAGAATATACGAAGCTCAGTTCAACTTTGAGTTAGTAATACTTAAAAAGCTGTCTATCTATTTATTATAAAACAAAATAACCAATAACATGATACAACATAACGGTATAAATTTTATTGAAGATGTAGCGCAGTTATAAAAGAAAACTCGCTTACGGGGAGATTTAGTCGCGTGCGCCACGAAAACCAACAGAGATACACTAAAGTAACAAACTAAAGAATTGAAGAACTATAAAAATACTACAAAAAAGTCCGGGATAGGATCTCTCTATCTCTTATGGTTATGTCAAAATAACTACTTTTATGTATAAATTTCTATTAAATACAATAAATTGATTCAATCAAAATACATACACGGTTGAAGCTGCAGGCACACTTAGTAAGTTCATAAAGAATATTTACTTCAAATAATTTATAGAATTAGGCGTTAGTTTGCGTAGATCCACACTACAAAAGAAATAATAAAAATTATTTGAAGTAATAATAAAATTATTTTGCTATAATCCAATATACAGTAAATATAAAATATATATAGTGCTAAATGTATAGTGGACTATCCGTTTTTTCATACCCAATACGTGCAGGATTCGTAAATACAGATGCACAAACCTCCACCACTTCCACCACAATACACAAGCACTACACACGTTCACTATCAGAAACTCAACAATCGTTTTGTCTCGCAACCCAAGAATCATTAGGAGATAGACTCCACGACAAAATGGCAAAGCGATTGGTTTATTTTCTATTTACTGTATAGCGGATTAAAGCAAAATAATTTTTATTATTACTTTTGTAATATTTACTTCATTAAAAAGGTATCATTTGATGGTTTTTATTAATAAGTAACGAAATAATAGTCAATAATATACATTTCATACGAAAAGGAAACCGACTAAGCAAAGAAGTGTAACTTCAAATAAGAAGAAAGAGAAAAAACAAATTTAGTAGGCAGGTATAAAATAACATTCTAGTATTTATACTCTAACGCTAGATATATATATATTGAGTAACCATTACGTTGCGAGCGTACTGTATATCCGGAGGTTACCCCATACCACCCACAGCCCCCGATTTCCAATGGATTCGCCATTCGTTTTTTCGCTCCTTGTCCCCACTCATGCGAAACACATTACGTAGGTATACACTTGTAACACAATTTGTTTTATAAATACTTCTTACGGATCGCTGGGCTCAAGATTGATTGACTGAGAGTTTGCAAACAAAATAAGATTCGGAGAAAAATGCTATGAGCGCGGAAATTTACCGTTAATCCATTCAGACTTTGACTTTGGAAGACTGCGAAATCTTAACACTGAGAACTACACTAACGAATAAATTACAAAATAGAATAAATTTATTTGTATCAATTCATTATGCAATTATTCTTTTTTAAATGTCGAAGTCAATGATTAAAAAACACGAAATAACACGGGCAATAACACTCCCTATTTTTTGTTGACTGTAGTTGTAATTAAATTGTTAAGAAACCGAATTAAAACTAATTTGGAAGATCATAAATATTTGTTTTTCAAATCCAATTAACTTTCACGCTTTGAAAATTAGTTACATTTTAAAACTACTACTTTACTACTACAAGACATATTTCTTCGATATCCTTAGGGAACGTAGACTTATATAGAGAACTCGACTGCCCAGTCTCTTCTTTAGCTGACTTCTTTGAAATCATACTTCAAGAAGTAAAATTTTTTTTTTTCAAAATTATACATCATGTGAACTTATATAACTTTTAACTGAGTTAAAAGACCAAGCTTCTATACAGAAACGTCCTTAAAACGTTAGAAAAAATTAATTTTAATGTTTCTATATTACATTTGTTTTATATTTATTACTTAACATATTCTGCATTTTCTGTAAAATATTTTCATTAAAACTACAATCAAAATGTTCAAAAGCGTTTTGATTTGAACACATAATAAGATAACATGTCTGTAATTGAATATATCACTTAGGTTTGTGTCTAATACGTTAAATCGAAGGTCCGTCTAAACGTTTTAATTATCCCAAACACGACATACAAATAACTAATCAAGATACTGAGTACAAAGGATCCAACACAAGCAACAGGATCGTCGGTAATACGAGGCGAATGGTACGGCTTGATAAGGAAAAACGGGTAAATAAGGAATCATGAGAGCGGTCCGGAAAGGGTCAGAAGGGAGTGGGGTCCATCCGGCGGATATACGACCGTGCGCCACACCGACTAAGCCGACGTATTACAAACAACTCGAAACAATTTTAGAAACATTAAAATTTTGTATTATTACATTAATCTATCACACGCTTTTCGGTGAAGGAAAACATCGTGAGGAAACCTGCATATCTTTAGAGAATTCTGGAGATATGTGTAACCTACCAATACGCATTGGAGCAGCGTGGTAGGTCAGCTCCAACCCTTCTCTCTAGAAACGGAGAGAGGAGGCCTATTCCCAGCAGTGGGATTGTAACAGGCTGCTACTTACTTACCTTACTTACATTAATCCCACTTCTGAATTACGACTTTAAAATTACAGAGTTATATACGTCATATATACGGGAGGTATATGTGACTATTTAACAATTTCTGACAAGATATAAATGTTTTCCCATGATGCTTACGTTGATTTATTTCTAGAAAAACGAAATAATATGTAAAGTAGTAATTTCAATAGTAGGTAATAGTTATGTCTGTGTCAGAACTACATCAGACAGCCGTAGTAAATGCCGTCATATCAAAGGAAAATATTGTAAATAAAGCCCACGATTGTATAAATATAAATAAGATCCACAATATAATAAAATTATTTTGCAACAACTATGTTTCTTGAATATTGCATTATATTACTTTATAAATGTAAAGCTTTTAACGAGAAAGCGTCAAGGAAATCCCACAATGTCTCAGCAAACAGGTTTGATTTCCTCCAGTCACAGTCAAAGGAGCTTACCGGGAATAAGAGAAAAGCATAAAGAAGCGAAAAGGAATAAAAAATTCACAGAAATACGGAGGTCGGAGTTTTTCCTGTCACCGGGCACAAACAATGCCTCTATTGTCCCCTCCCCTTCGCTCGGAACAGGCGAGGAAACGAGCATCTTTTGTTACTAACCCCGCTCTCCCCGCGGAAACGGGTGCTTTGAACCCGCGGTCATCTGTTTACATCATGCAGACTAAAAAAGACATGAAATTATTTTGCTTCCCCCAAGTTACATTCACTGAATAGTAAGAACGTCGTTCGCACGCTTACGTCCCGAGTAAAGTTGGTGACTTGAAAAAGCGAGGAAATGAAGCGTGCCCTCGTCCAAATGTAGAATTTAAATCTTCAACAGACCTTTACATTTTATACGGAACTCAGATTGCTGTACGGAACAAATATATATTGTGAAATATATGTATAGAGATTGATGATTGTTAAAACATATATTTAATTAACTACGGAAAAGTTTTGACGTATGAATGGACAAACGGACGATCGGATTGACATATTCAGGTTTAATAACCATAAGCTTTTTAAGTGACGGGATGGTAAAAATAAAGTAAAAGCTTTATAATAGTTGAACAGAACGCGTGCTAAGACTACGCTGTTCTAATATGGCTTAATGTGTTGCTCTTTCTTTAAAACTCCTTTAGATATTTTTAGATCTAGTGGAGATGTTTTCCTTTACTAGAAAGAGATTATTTACAGAAATTACGAGCCCGTGAACATTTGCAACGATTTAATTTGGCTGTAAAATCATCAAGGAGTTTTCTACACTATCTATGGCTTTTATGCTCGATGGGCTACAACTTTTTGAAACAAAAACTTTTAAAAAGGTTGAAATTGTACCCATCCGACATTATGACGGTTCACTAAACGGCAAGTTTCACCAAATGCCACACCAACCATAGCAAGCAACATTTTATATTACCCGAAAATAACTCTGCCAGTACTAGTAATAAAAGAAGTAGCAATGGCCTCCATCAATAATGTATAGACCCTTTCCTATTTACCATTTCAAATGAATAAAGGTTCAAGGTTTTTGGTAGGTAAAGTGCTTACGACTCTCAGGCGACGTGGAATATATTTTTACCTTCTGAGTTTTGCGTGTGCTCATTTTCATACATACAAATAACGTTGAAGTCAAGCCAATAGCTTTCTTTAAACGCACATTCTTTGCATATTTATGCTAACTAGCAATATGCTCTAGAAAATAAGCTTGAAGAAAGTTGATTAAAAACAATAAGAACACATTGACGGCTGCTATACACATTTACGCTACCCACATTTCGTTGGGCTCTCCTAAGTATGCTTTATAAGTTTGAATATCATACTTAGTAAGGTAAGTCTTTGACCTACAGCATATATTTAACTAAAGTTTATTTTTATTGTTAATTACATATACAGCTGGCAGTTTATAGACGAAGTGACATCATAATTTTGAGACCCGTTTTCTTTTTTTTCCCTTTATTTAATTTAGGGACTTTTATAAATATGTATATGTCAGTCCCATTTTGGCAAATACGACACTTAACAATTTAAATTAACAAATCAAATAGAAAAAAAGACCCGTTGAACTACCTTAATACTAACTAAATAACTAGTTTAACCATTTATATGGATAATTTATAGAATTAGGCGTTACTTTGCGGAGATCCATAATACAAAAGTAATAATAAAAATTATTTTACTATAGTCCGCGATACTGTACGCGATAATGTATCGCGGATTGTAGCAAATATTTTTTTTATTACTGTTGCATTTATATAGATTTAATTGTTAACAAATTATTTTATTCGATAAAATGTTCAATTCTCACTTAAAAATAACAATGAAACGCAGTTAAACCATTATAAGTTCACCATTATATTGTAGAGAAAATTAAAAAAAAGATTTAAACTAAGTTTAAATCTTTTTTTTAATTTTCTCATTTCATCATCAACATTTAAACTAAGTATATAATTAAACATAAGTACCTTTAATCCAATCGCTATCACACCCGTTATAAAGTTACATATGTATAAAGTTATGTATGTATAATTTAACGTATTATTTACAAAAGTTATGATGTATAATTAATATATTTTTTATTAGTTCGTTCGTGAATTCGTTAAATAAAAACGGATTATAGCAAAATAACTCTATCATAACTTTTATACTATGGAATTCCGCAAAGTAACGTCTATTTCTATAAATTATATTATTGACGGTAGACTTACCAAATGTATTCATAAAGTTAGGATGTTTTTTTGCTTTTTGCGATACTAAGACGAAAAATATCTTAATTATAGTAGGGTTTTTAATGCACTCGTATAGTACACCTGACATGTTAAAGTTGAAAAGATAAAAAAAAGCCTGGCTTTAGGACATTTAATTACAAAATTGTTAAAGATGTCCTTGATCCACGTTAAATGAACAAATTGTATGATGCTCAACGTGATCTTTTACTATGTAACAAGCAATAAAGTAAACTTTAAAGCAGCACATATATATAAACCTATTCCGCTTCGTAAACGTCTTGAAATGGTTTGTTTTCCGACTACCTACTCGTAAACGAGTGCTTGCTGCAGGTCTTTTATTGTATACGCAAATTGGATTTTCCAGTGCAATATACATTTGCCACGAAGTGTTTTCTTAGGTAACAAAAGTGTTGCACTTTTTGGGATAAAGTACGCTGTAAAGATAATGAAAACACAAGGAAAAATATTTCTTGTTTACTTAAAAATAATTCTGTCACTCAATGTTGTCACCAGCGTAGAAGAGTTGCTCTCGAAATTTAATTCGAGGGGAAAATATCATCTTTTGAATGGATTTCATGAAGAGATTGCGCACTAAATATTTGAGAATCGGTGAATCGAATTTCAAATTATATTGAAAAGCAAGAGTATTTTTTTCGTACTCTTTTATATTTACTCGGTCATCTTTCATTGTGGCTATAGCTGATGTTATAATAACAATTTTGGATTTTTTTTTTTACTTTAAGGATTTAGATATAGATATAAAAACATTTTTATTTAAAGCACATACTTGTGTTATAATTTTAAGTCAAACACCATTTTTCAATGTCAGCCGTAAACTAGCTTTAGCTTAATTTTCATTGAGATTGCTCCAGTGTTTTATAGTGATAAAATATTGAAAAGTTAATGTAGTAGTAGTACTATTTGGAAAAATTTAAGGTTGTTCAGAATATATTTAATATACCTTATAAGGAAGAAACTAAGATAGACATATTAGTGTACACAACTAAGCATCATTTGTAATTAAAACACTTGATTACATCCGTAAATTTATAACTAAATCTTTATTACATAGGAAACACTGAGGTCATTGAGAGAGATCCGTGCTGAATTTTTTATTTTCCCATTATTATATTTTTATCAGAGAAAGTCGTGACGGATAAACGGTAAAAGTTTACAAGTAATTACGGATTCAAACCCGAGACAAAATAAAAATGAGTTTCGTATAGACAAAAGTGTTTTATTAATACAAAAAATCGATTATAAATCAAAATATGAAATCTGCAATACGAAAAAAATTTATGATTTGTGTAACCTAACTATTCTTTAATACCAAGTTGTCCAGGCTTAACTTAAAAGAGTATTTAAAAAGTTTTTCTCATATTTTTACGTTTTGCTAAACTCTTTTTTTCTTAAAACCTTCTTCTGGCAATAATTAACATAAAAAAGACAGATTGTTCCATGCGTCCACGCGTATTGCTATGATGAATGAACATACAGATCCATTTTTATATATATATAGACTAGCTGTCCGGCAACGCGTTGCTGTGACTCAGTCTGGTTTCGGATTCCCCCGAATTAGAACTGGAAAATTAAAAAACCACTCCGATCGCTACCGAAATTCAGAGGAACATCCGCTTGATCAATCTAAAGATTATCTGAAAATTTTCGTTAAAATCGATCCATCCGTTTCGGAGTCTATAACGGACACACAGACAACTATTCATTTTTATATTATATATAGTTTATTCGAACAAGATACTACAATCACATTCAATAAAAAAATAAATGTCGTATACAAATTATTAAAATTTATTTGGAGCGTGGACAATTATTTTGTGTGAATGTATTGCGACCTTGTATGTTTTCCTCATATCCTTTATATTACCTTCACGTATATTATTTTCATTATTTTCTTTGTTCGTACTCGGTTTACTGTTGAATGCCTGTAGGGTATAAGTCTACTTTTATTTACTGTTATATTTGAAGCAAATAAATATTTCTTATTGATGGATTTCTTTTTGAAATTATAATTCAGATCTAAACTGGTTTCTTTATAAACAAGGAACGGCACACTTTTTTTAAATTTCTTTTTATTTTAATTTTCGAGGGACTTTTCGTAGAGATTATGCTTCCGCCCCCATAGTAACAACAAACTAAAGCTACTTTCATCATTCTCCTGCCCTTATCCCACTCTAAGTGAGGTCGGCACAACATGTTACAAACATGTTTTTACATGGCTGCGTATTTTACGACCGGCCGCCTGCCTGACGTCAACTTACCTTAGTCGCCTTTTACGACACCTCGGTAAGAAATGAGGGTGGTCTATTCTATGCAGCCGGAGACCACACGGCACTAAAACTAAAGCTACTTTCTGCGGCTTTAAATCTTAACCACATTGTAAAATTATTTCAATGCCGTGTGGTATCCGGCTGAGTAGAACAGACCACCCTCATTTCTTACCAAATTACCGAGAGATGGTAAAGTACAACTAAGGTAAGTTGACGTCAGGCTGGCAGCCTTTTGTAAAAATATGTAGCCAAATCATGTGACAATAAGTCAAGACAAGTTTGTAACATGGGAGTGAGTAACTCCTGAGGTTTTCGTTCCGCACACATTGGATCAAAATATGAAAAACATCTCCGATGCCGCCGCATTCCATACCTTCTTCATCAAAAAAGGGTTTATCAATTAAGTTGAATGTGTCCATATCGAAGCCTTAATGCTATGAATACATCATGCCTCATAAGCTTGGTATCTTCAAACAACGTTTTTTAATAAGAACGGCACAGTTATACTCGGCACTTTATATAAAAAGACCGGGCAAACGTGTTTTGCAATATAAATTAGTTCCAGGGAGTTTCTAGTGTACATTATAAAAAAAAAAAAAAATTCTCTAAGAAATGACCCGACCCTTATGTACCTTAAATTGAAACTGACCGATTTATTTATAAAAAAGCTGTCTCGAAGGAGTTTGGTAATTAACATTGGCGCGAGAATTTTATGTATAAGATGAAACGCATTGTGTGCAAATGCACCGAATAAAAACATTTCAAATTGATAAACAACTGTGATGAATTGTTTGTATTCAAATTCAACTAAAATGTAAGTTCCCAACCAACTATAACCATACAAAATATCAATATTTAACCCAACATGGGCTTTAAAGCATCTGTAAGTTGTCTGAAAGTCGCGATAAATATTGAACGTTGCTCAGTGAAATGGAAATAAACTGCAGTGAAAATGTAAAAGAGCGGAGCATTACAGGAAATATGCTTCCACTTTTCGCTATTATATTAGAAATGACGGAAGTACGGGGGAACGATGGAACGTGGCGTTTTAATAAGAAAAAAGCAATATATTTTTTTATTTCCCACAATATAATTTATATATAAATATATGTAATTAAGTTTGTATTTATTATTATATCTTGTATATAAATTTCTCGTCTCGCAATGCTAGTTGCTATACTAATCCGAATCGGCTTGACCGATTTTTATGAAATTTTATATGCATATTCAGTAGGTCTGAGAATCGGTTTATTTCTATTTTCATACCTCTAAGCGATAAGAGTTGTCCCCTAAAAATTCCCTAGAAATAATTTATATAGTCAAACAACATTTGCCTGGTTACTTACCCGGCAAATGTTAATACGAATATATTTACCAGCTGTCTATCACCCAAAACACAAATATTTAGTTTACTTACTTGGGGGAGACTACCGTGTGTGTAAATGTCCCATACATTTATATTTATTATATATATTATTTATTTATTCGTACTTTTAATATTGCGTATCACTATTATATAATAGTGGTACCGGCAACATCTTAAGTCAACTTTAGTCTTTAAGTACCCTCAATCATGCAATATGTGTTTTCCCTGTTCCAGAAAGAAGAACGAGATGTTTTTATCCTATAACATATAGGATTTGAAAATCCTGTTTTTCTTGTGAATTTATTTATATATATTTAATTGCTTAAATAGCCGTTAACAAATAGATAGACAGAAAGACAGACTTTCGCATTTACACTTTAGGTACAATGAGTTATACTAAAGCAATGTACTACAGAATTATAGATATACAAAAATATTACGAAAAAAAACCCAACAGTATGTCTCTATCTCTCATGGTTAACTCATAATAAATACTTTTATGTTCAAAATTTCCGCTTTTTAGGCGGGAAAAACTTTATGATATACTGAATTCCGGAAGAAGCAGCAGGTATAGCTATTTAAAATTAAACTATCTGAATAGTCTAAATAATCTTTCCAAGCTCTTAAACCTCATCTCAATGTAACCGTAAGTTAAACTTTGCTCACAAGCGGAAATTTGAAGTTACGGTTTCTCACCTTCACCACTTTTATTACAACAATATCTTCATTACAACAAAAATGAATTTATAATCGTAGTAGAAACCTTATCTAACACACGTAGCACATAATCTTAACAATATACTAACAATACTCCTCCGAAACGGCTTGACCGATTCTTATCATCAGTATGGTTCTCAACATTATAGTAGGCTTTCTGTATCAGCCTCCTTTTAACATATTTTTAAACTGCTGTAATGGCAGAGACTTATGTACTTTTGCAAGGCGCAAAAATAAATATATAGCAAGGAGTTGGTAGACCACCTACGAGGTGGACAGACGACCTCAAAAAGGTCGCAGGGAGCCACTGGATCCAGGCGGCGCAAGATCGTGTGGTGTGGCGATCCTATAAAGAGGCCTATGTCCAGCAGTGGACGTCCATCGGCTGAAGAAGAAGAAGAAGAAGTAAGGAGTACTTTTTAATATATAGTAAGGAGGCTCGTTTTGCTGGGCTTGATTTAAATATGTGAGTAGTAAAAAAACTGTTAGTGGTAGTTTAAAAAAATGCTCTGATCGCTGCCAAACATTACAGGATCATGCGCTGGGTTATTCTAAATAGTATCTGAAAATTTCATTAAAATTGGACAAACATATTTTATTGGAAACAAACATATTTTTTTTATATATAGATGTATAACGAAATAGAACCTCGATGAACATCGATGCAGCTTTCCGAACCAGCAGTAGATGTTGACGCTTCAAAAGCACTTGTTTACAAGTTTACTTGAATAAAGAATATTTTGAATTTGAATTTGAATGCTTCCTTAGAATTTCTAAATGCTACTTACACTGCATCCATACTAGTACATATGTCTTTCACAAACATAACAAACGTAGAGTAACAATTAAGCATTTAATAAACAAGAAATGTTTGAATTTAAATGGAATATCTGACAAAGATCGTATACAAATTTATGTATTGTTGTACTTAGGAGGGATGCTATTTAAACATCTATTATCTTTCACTAAGGGTGAGCGACGAAGCGAAACTCAAATGGTTTAGACGAGTGACGATTGTGACGAATTTATCGTCATTATATTTATCTAATACAATATATCTATAATTTACGTATATTACGATGGATGTTATAAAGATTGTTATTCTACATACGAAATAATGAAGTAATTAAATATTCTACGTACATAAAGAAATGATAAAATTTTTGTTATTTATGTTTTATCCCCAAAATCATAATAGCGGTGAGATCGTGCGACTCTTTCAAGGCGGTCAGAAGTTCAAACCCCGAGCAAGCACCAATAAGTTTTTCTGTTAAAATCTTTTTAGAATCTTTTTGACATGATTTTCGGTGAAGGTAAACATTGTGAGGAAATCTGCGTATCTCTAGAGAATTCTCATGATATGTGTAACCTACCAATCCGCATTTGAGCAGCGTGGTAGTTGTTAGCTCAAACCCTTCTCTCCAGAAACGGAGAGAAAAAGCTTACCCCGACAGCCATTGTAACAGGCCGTTACTTTGTTTTTTATCGAACTAAATATTATTTTGTCTGAATGTCGAACAATAACAGGCTGCTTATAAGTTTCACTATCAGAAATTTCACCTCACATTACAAATCACATTCAATTATTCCGCAAATCAAATCAAAATAATCTTTATTCAAGTAAGTTTTTGCAAGTATTTATGAACCGGCCGACATAATCGGCAAAGAAATATTTTAGAACTTAGAGAGTTAAATGTTTAAGTCTGAATTTTTGTAATTTTTAACGTGTAAATTTTTAACTGGCACTGCCACCATTTATTAAAAAACAAATTCAAAACTATTTCACTCTGAAGTATAAGTTTCAAAATAAAGTATTCACTCATAATCGCGCATATAAACCGATTAAAACTAATATAAGTTATAACGATCACCCACTGTTTCATACTAATTTAACTTATTACAACAAATATACGTTATTGCAGTTACCCCTGCTTAATTCTAATTTCACTTATTGCACTAACAATATTAGCTAACAATTAAAAACAATTAGAACAATTAGATATTATTACGGTCAGTACATTTGCATGCTAACCTAACCATAAACCTGCAGAATGAAGTCGCTAATTAGTTTAAGTGTATGATGTACAACGACTTCAAAAGTATACTGACTCGTGTTTAAAAACTTGTAGAGTCCGTTTACACATAATCTTTGCGACTCTAATAACAAGTGGTTAAAATCAAGTCAGTTTTTTAATTTTTTAATATTATTTACTTCTGCTTATCTTATACAAAAAAATGAACAAAATATAAACCAATTATAACTAAAGTTTTAAAAGAAGTAATTGATCATCTAATGTTATTATTTTCCAAGCACTATAATAGAACTACCCTGCTATAATCCGCAAGGGTTAAGCGAATGCATGCAAAGCTAATGTGTATGAAGCAGGCAAAATTTACAAAAAAAAATCCACGACAAAAATTACAATGCGATTTTTGTCGTGGAGCCTATCCTCCTGATGATGCTTCGGTTTCGGAGCGAAACGATCGTCGAAATTGAGGTGGTGGTTGTGTGTGCTGCTTGTGTGCATTGTTGTCCTGCATGTATAAGGTGCGTAAATTTTGACTGCATCATACACATTAGCTTTGCATGCATTCGCTTAACCCGTGCGGATTATAGCAAGGTAGTTCTGTTATAGTGCTTGTAATATGGAATTCCGCAAAGTAACGCCTGCTTCTATAAATCAGTTATTATTTTTCTTAGGTGCAATGTATGAACTAGAATTTTTATAATCCTTTGTAAAACTATATACTATGCTATATCAAATGTCATTAAATACCAAATACTCGTATAGTTTCAATTGGAGTCTTATACATTATTACAGTAATAGGTTCAGCGATTTTCATTTCACTATTACTTATAATCGTTACTAAACAGTAATTATCGCGTGGATTAAGTAACATAGTTATATTCATGTATTAGTTTACTCTTATCGCATATTTCTAAAAAAAATGAAAACCGTCAAAATATATCTTAGCTATCAATCTTAACTCAATGAAAAAAGTTGTATGATGGCAATTACTGGCTAAAGAATGATGAATCAGAGGAACGAGAATCAATTTATGAATCGGCAATCTCCAAGTAATTAATTATGGTTTGTGAATTATATGTGTTGCTTAAAGCTTCAACTGACTAGAACTTTTTTACGAACAAATAAACTTTTTGAAAACTACTTGCACAACAAATGGTTTTTTTTTCAATCTGAACGACAGTATGAAAACGGAATTTTAATGTCTACGTAACGGCAGGCGAGACCGCCGTGGACACAAAACAAATGAACAAATAACGGCAGCGCATTTTTGCGGAAAATGACGCAGGACTGCAAGCCAACATGATTTGTCATGGCTACGAAAATGAACTTTCTTTTTAGTATTGTTTTGACCGTTTTACAAAAAAGAAAAGTTTTAGATAGATTCTAGATATGAATGCTTGTTTTCCGAATTATATAAAATATTGGAAGTTCTGACAAAATGGTAAGTATGGGCTAGTTATAAATATAAAATACTAAACATTGTGACACGTCGAAAAAATCTTCGAGGAAACTGGTAAAAATATGATATTATTAATATATTATATGAAATAGAGTATTTTTACATATAAAACGTTATGAATCCAAGTCCATAGAATTATAATCTTGACATGCAGCCGAAAAAATACCCAAGAGTTTTTATGAGTACAACTTTATATAATGTACCGCAGTTCCTCTACTTAAAATTCTCATAACTAGTTAGTTACATTTTGCCATTGCCATCCTATGTGAGGTTGAGGTATGATAAATGAATTTGAATTTAAAAAGCATCTATCTGTAAATACTAAAGTGATTTTCTATATACTATATTCTATAAAACAAAAACGCACATAATATGAAAATGGGAAAAATTTATATTCTATTGCAGCGCTTTTGATAAACAAAAGTTTGAGTTTACTGTATAAAAATTACTTTTCTACAAAAATTTCTCGGCATAAAAATGGAAAGAAGTAATGCGAAAGTGCAACGATGAGAACGACTTGTTGCCATCAAATCACTCCAAATTATGTAGCTTGCGTTTCAATCGTGAAAACTTTTACGTTATTAAACGTATATCTTATATTTACTTTACCATCATACAGTTTTACTATTTCAAGAATATTTACAACAAAAGGATAAGTTTATAAAGTCATACAAAACAGTATATACTGTTATACTCAACACGTAGAGTTCATTAAAAAGTCGGCCATCATTATTACATTAACATAATATCATTCAGCTATTAAATTTAATTATCAGAAGTTAAATGTTAATATCGAAAAGAAGGCTTTTTTTTAAATTCTTTATCTTAAAATACATTTTCTTACATACGAAAATGATGAAATTCATGATTAAAACAAATACTGAATTCAAAACTATTGTATGATACTCCTAACGTCTAAAGTTATTTTGTTTTAGGCGAGCACAAAAACACTTTTAAATGTTATCTATACTTATAATAAATCTGTAGAGAGGTCAATTCTGTAAATGAAATATATTTCCAAAATAACCATCAGGGGGTGATAAGAGATCGATACTAATGCCAAAAATGCAATCAGTAAAAATTTTGTCTGTCTGTCTGTCTCTGACTGTCTGTCTGTCTGTATAACCACTATAGAAACAAAAACTACTTAACGGATTTTAAAGAAATTTGGTGCAATTATTTTTCATACTTCTGAGCTGGTTATAGTAAGTATACTTTTCATCACGTTACAATCAATAGGAGCAGAGCAGTGAATGGAAATGTTGGGAAAACGAGAGAAGTTATTCCATTTTTTAAGCTTCAAACGCGTGTGCTACCTGAATGGTTAAAGCTACACAGAAATCATGTATGACGTAAATGTTTTCTTTAAAATTATGTATATAAAAAAATATCCCACGACAGCATATATCTTTTATGATTGACTCACAATAACACGTGTAACTCCGGATAGCTTAGCAATTCGAAGCTTTCTGGTTATATTTGTCTACTCCTACGTTTATAACACTCTCAGTCATCCCTATTAAAAAAAGTTAATAGTATTAACTATTCCATAAATTCCTAAAAACATAGAAATCGGTATAAAAACACCAAAGTTATACATTAAATACGCTAATAATAAGCCATCGCGCGTGAATACTGAATCATGCTATTTATACCTATCTATACTTATTATAAAACAAAGTCCCAAAAAACTATCTGTATGTATTCGATTTTCTCAAAATCTACTGAACGGATCTTTGTACGGTTTTCACCAAAAGATTATGCAATACTTCCGGATGGTTTAGGTTTATAGTACATATCGGTATTCTGTAAATTGTAGTGAATTGTATTGATAGAGTTGTTAAAAAACTTGCTGGGAGTTTTAGTCGCGTGCGTTGCGTAAACCATCAGAGATACGCTAAAGTGATGTATTAGAGAATTTTAGATCTATAAAAATACTACAAAAAAGTCTGGAATAGCATGACTCTATATCTTATTGTTAACTCACAATAACTACTTTTACGTTTAAAATTTGAATTCTATAAAAAATTGTGACACAGACTTCCACGCGGGCGAAGCCGCTGGCACAGCTAGTATTATATAATATAGTAGTTTGTAGTATTGATAGAATAGTTAAGATAGCTAGAACTTTTAAATGTTTCATCCGTTTATTGGGCATAACTCCATCTTTCTTTTTATTTTATCGTAAATATAATAAAATATTAAAATACGTTTGCCGGTCAATCATTCCAATATAATCTAAGAACTTGTTAAAGGGTTACTATTGTTACTCAAACCTTCTATCCGCTTAGAGTTGGAACTTATGTAATTATAAGTTGTAGTCAATAAAACAGAAATTACTTGTAATAGCTATAAGGCTTCAAGTTGTTGACATTAATAAGTGTGACTAAAATAGATCGACTTGAAAGAGAATTTATTACAACGTGTTTTGCTAGCAGAGATTGGTTTACTGTTTAGTGTTTTATAGAATAGAATATAAGAGGCCTCTATACTGAGCGTATATGGACGATTTAATTTCTAATCTGAAGAAGTTTTGCGTAATTTAAGATGTTTGCAGGGGCATTAGGCAACAATCTTGAATTTGTTTTTTCAGTGGAAAAAGAAAACATTAAACAAGCAAAGGTTTGATGCGGTAAATCCAAGCTCCGTACCGATCTTTACAATGTAAGCAATCTTTGTCCAGCTGTCGGACATAAACAAAAATATTCTTATACTTTTTATTTCCAATTTTTTGCTATATAGTTTCACACGACCCATATTTTTAAGTTCATTAAAGTCATTTGATAGATGGAATGTAAAAAAATTCGTGTATATTTTAATCAATCTTTATGCAATCTACATATTACAAACCATCTCTTAGAATGTTGGTACATAGAAAATGGCTTATGTCCAATTAAAACGAATATGCAAATATATACAAATATAATTTAAATTGACCTGAAGCGAATACACAAATTTACGCGTATGTAAAAGACATATATAAAATTTATCCTTTATATATACTTATAGTGTTTTTGTACATTCTATTAACTTTCAAGCTTACTTTACAAATCATATTCATGTCAAATAATTGCGAGGATGCTACCTGCATTTCCTCACTACTAATTTATCATTAACTGAATGGTGCAACTTACAGACCAGTATTTAACTCTATACTTACGTAATGATCTAAAATAAACAAGTAGACCTTAAAAAATAGCACAGACAATAAATATTCGAACATTTTCGCTGACCTACCCAGATTTCAATTAACACTGCTCACATCTTGCTCGACAACGAATTGTATTTTTAGATGCTTTCGGCATCTACCTTATTTGACGGCCTAAAACATTTAAATATAAATATAAGAACAAAATAATATAATATATATGTAAATTTTTAGAAAAATGTTTAAATAATTTTTTTTTTATAATCGTACTATATTCAAATTCAAATTCAAATTCAAAATATTCTTTATTCAAGTAAACTTGTAAACAAGTGCTTTTGAATCGTCAACTTTACTGCTGGTTCGGAAAGCCGTCCTACCGAGAAGAGCCAGCAAGAAACTCGGTGGAGCTCTTTTAAAAAAGAAGATTCTTAATACTAATTACATTTTGTCATAGCTATCCTGCACAAGGTCAAAGAGCAGCTATATCCACGCATTCTTATCATCAATGTAAGCCTCCACGGTATAATAGGCTTTCTGTATCAGCCTCTTTTTAACAGTATTTTTAAATTGCTGTAATGGCAAAGTTAAAATTGATTGTGGAATTTTGTTATAGAATCTTATGCCCAAACCCACAAACGACTTACGTACTCTTACAAGGCGCAAAGCAGGAGCCGCAAGCTTATGTCGGTTCCTACTTTGTCTATTATATACATCGCCAATCTTTTTATAATTATGTATATTTTTATGCACAAAAATCAAATTGCTAAAAATATACTGTGAAGCTAACGTAAGAATACCTGTCTCCTTAAACTTCTCTCGCAGGGACTCACGCGAATTCAAATTATAAATGCCACGTATGGCTCTTAATGAATTTAATAGCACTCATAATTGAGTGCTATTAAATTCCGCAAATGATGTCTTCTTTTAAATACATAGAATAGAGTACCCAGTGTAGTAACAGTATAAATAAGTAAATCTTATCTTTATTTTACCAGCTGCAAATATTTATTTTGACTAATCGTTAAAATTAATAAATTGCACGTGTTTTAAAAGTATGCAAGTCATCTATAACAAAAGTAATTAAGATATTTATTTGATATAATCCGCGATAAAAGAACATTTATGTAATGCTAGATGTACTATCCGTTCTCATACCTGATACACGCAGAATTCCTAAAAACTTATGCACTACCGCCACCAATAATACACAAGCACTGCACACATGCACTACCACAATCTCAACAATTATTTCCCCGTCGAATACGGGGAAATAATTACTCTACTTTTAACATTACATATATCTTCTATTATCGCGGGTGAATAGCAAAATGTTATTACATTTTCATTACTTTTGTATTATTGACCTCCAAAAAATAAAGTTTGATATTAAAAAAAATATTTTATACAGTTTAAAAACCGTTCATCTTTCAGTTTAATTATGAACTTCACAAAGGAATCAAAACGTAGAGTGAATTGAATCTAAAATCAACATTGCGCCTAACGAGGCCTTTATAGAATGAAATCAATTGATGCCTCACAGACTATACACACATTCCCATTTCATGATTTAATAGGGTCAGGCTTACAGCTGTGCTTAAAAATCCTCTGCGCAAAGGCTGATTGAATCGCACAAAGCGTTCTGCCGTTACGCCCATGTTTACTTGCCGTCTCGTTAAATCAACTGAAGCACCTTCACAACCAATAATAAAAATATCTAGAAGCGACATGTTGTCGAACTATATATCGCCTGTGAAATTACAACAACTCCTAGTGTACAAATAAAATCTCAAGCAACTATGCGACCGAAAACAATTTTTCCTTAGCAACAACTGAAAACAAATGTTAAGGTTACTTTGCGAAATTCCATAGAACAAAAGTAGTTATCAATTTCCAACGACTGTGAGTGGGGTCGGCACAACATGTTTTCAACATGTTGTTACATGTATTGGCTATTTATTTTACGATTTCCAAAGCTATGGTAGCCCAGTGCTGATACCGTGCACCTCTCTAGAGACGATCATGGGTTCAAACTCCAGACAGGCACGAATGTGTTTTTCTAGAGTTCTATTAACACTTAAGTGTCTAAATGATAATTGCAATTTTTCACACGCTTTTCGGTGAAGGAAAATATCGTAAGAAACCTGCATATCTCTAGAGAATTCAAGAGATGTATGTAACCTACCAATTCCTATTGGAGCAGCGTGGTAGGTCTTAGCTCCAACCCTCGTCACCAAAAACGAAGGAGGAGGAGAGAAAGACTATGCCCAGCAGTGGGATAGTAACAGGCATTTACTACACCTGCCTGACGTTAACTTACCTTAGTCGTCTTTTACGACACCTCAGTAAGAAATAAGGGCAGTCTATTCACAGCCGGGTAACTTAGAACAAAAGTAGTATGAAGTAAAATCTTTAATCCATTATTATCCATTAATGATACTTCAGTTCCAGAGTAAAATGATCATTAAAATTGTCTTAGTAAATGATTAGATTCCGATTATTAATTTTGTATAATGTATAAAATGTTCCGTACTGCTTATGAGATAGAGATGTAAAGCTTGACTCTGAGAGATTATTCTTCTTGAGAAATTCGTATCATTTGATAAATAAAAGTAAAACTACATCAGTCATCTAATATCTTCTGCTACGCCTGCTCTCATATGGAAGAGAGGATAGAGAAGTAGACTGTGACCCATCATTTATTTCTCCTTCGGCGGGCGGAAGTTTTAAGTTACGTACTTTGGGGATAGATGTGTATAACTGTCCCATGTATTATACAGGTTTTTTTTTAATCTTTGAAGCGCGCTATGTTAATAACAATAAAGCTCATTGTTAATTTAAAAAAAAAACTTTGTTTTGGTTGCTTAGGAAATCTGCGTACATTTTGATAAGGATCAACAAGTTTCATTTAACAATGCAGGTTGACTTATATTTAATTTTTAATTTTTTTTTATGACAACATACGACATGGAATGATTACAAGTTACATACTCTTGTTGCATCGGTCAAATTATTTTAGCACTGCAGTCATTATCACTCTCGTCCTGTAAAGATAACCGAATAACCTCAGTTTGAAAAGCGAAAGAATATCTGGATGCGACAGTGAACAAACTTATAAATTGAAGTTTGACTACACAATATGCAATGCAGTTTTCTTGGAAAATGTCCAAGAATCACCTGGTTAAAAATTATGGTGTTAAAGTTGAAAAGAAAACGAGAAACAAGTCCGGTAAGACGGCCGCTCTGCTCACCAGCCGCTCCAAGCCGCTACGTCAGCTGACTCTTCGAGGCCAGGACGTAGAGTGGAAGACACAGTGAGGTTTTTGGGGTGTGAGTTGGACCGTAGCCTGCGCATGGTCCCCATGGTCAATCGTGCCGTGGGCCAAGCCGCTGCTGCCAGGTCCCAGCTCCACACGCTGTTCACATCCCATTTACCTGTCAACACCAAACTGCGAGTCTACGGTGCCTACGTCCGCTCGCGCTTGACGTATGCGGCACCCGCCTGGTACGCGCTATGTTCGGCGTACCAGAGGCGAAGACTTCAAGTCCAGCAGAACCGCTGCCTGCGACTGATCGTAGGAGCCCCGAGGTATGTGCGGAACGACGTCGTGCATCGGGACACCAGAACGCCGACCGTGGAGGAGTATGTCCGTCGCCTAGCGCGCCGGATGTTCGCGCGTGCGGACAATAGCGCGCACGTACACCTCCATGGCATCGCGCCACTCCATGCGCGACCACCCGATGGACGTTCCCTGCCTCGCGAGCTCCTGCGATCACCGTCCCCGCAGCCCGATGCGGATGACGACGGCGACGAAGAGGACGACGCGACGGGCGAAAGGGCGAATACACCGGACATGACACATCTACCTGATCGAGACACCACCGGACGAGACACTACCGTAATTGACCCCGAGGTCTGGGAGCTACCATTCCCAGACCTCCCCACTGAACAAGACATCCATTAGGTCACCAAGGTGACCTGGGCTTACGGCCCAAATACCAACACCTTTGGGTCACCTAGGTGACCTCGGCCTACTAGGCCGGAACACATACCGGGCTTAAGTGCCCGCGAGGAGATGCCCGGGTAGAGAGGAATTCCTCGAGGCCCGCACCCCGTTTACCCCCACCCGGGGAGTAAACGAGAAGACCCTGCTGCTTTAATACTGGCTTTATATTTTAAAATAATACTTTGCATTTCCTTGGATTCTGTAATAAATAACTGAACGTTATTATGACGCTATTCCGTCCGCTTGTTAAGTTTTATATTGAACAAAATTTTTAAATATTATGAGATATATTATGTAATAAAAGAAATAGGGTTTAAATTGAAAAATGTCTGTATTAATAATTTACATCTGTTAATACTATTTTATTACTAAAGTCGTAATTAAATCGATTGTAAATAGCATGAATTAGAAAAGGAACCACTAGTTGCTAAGTAATAATAATAACTATTAAGAAAATTCGGACTGTGAATAAAATTAAACTAATTTATATTGAGTTTCTTGTCACACGCCGAGATATATCTTCCTTGTTAATTAATCTGTGTACCAAAAAAATTGCAAAAAAAATCCGTACAGTATATTTTCAATTTATCGAACATTGACATACAAACAAACATAAACCATGAGGTATACACTTTATTCTATAATGTGTTTTTCTATTTAAACTTATGCGTCTAATTGATAATTGCAATGCAATCACACGCTTTTCGGTGAAGGGGATATCGCGAGGGAACCTGGCATATCTCTGGACTATTCCTGGGTAATGTATAACCTACCAATCCACA
The DNA here is from genome assembly GCA_947086505.1 of Morpho deidamia. Lineage (NCBI taxonomy): Eukaryota > Metazoa > Arthropoda > Insecta > Lepidoptera > Nymphalidae > Morpho > Morpho deidamia. The sequence continues at coordinate 7,186,993 of CAMTZC010000003.1, forward strand.
TTTCAGAAGTGTTGTGCGTCTTTGCTCTAACTCTTCTTCGTGGTCTATTCCCAGTGGTAGGATAGTAAGAGGACGTTACTTCAATTACCTCTAGCCGGTTTTTATAAATCAACTCTAACAAAACCATTACTATGTATGTTTGTTTTTTTGTACCTTATCCAGTGAACGCAGGTGCATGTCGTCAGTAGAGAGCAAACAATTAGCCGTGAGCTCGGAAGCGAGGTGACTCGATCAACATTGCCTTTGGCTAACTCAGCTAACTAATGAAGAATTACTCCTGCTTTCCTTTCATTTCGTTTTATATTGTACAATGTTTTCCCAAACAAGGAGAAAGATATTGATTAAAGTAAAAGTAAAGTAGCGGCCTGTTACAATCCTACCGGGAATAGGCCTCCTCTCTCCGTTTCTGGAGAGAAGGGTTGGAGCTAAGACCTACCACGCTGCTCCAATGCGGATTGGTAGGTTACACATATCTCCAGAATTCTCTGGAGATATGCAGGTTTCCTCACGATGTTTTCCTTCACCGAAAAGCGTGTGATAAATTGTAATTATCAATTAGACACATGAGTTTTAATAGAAAAACTCAGTGGTGCCTGCCCGGGTTTAAACTCGTGCTCCCCTCGAAAGAGTCGCACGGTCTCACCGCTGGGCTATCACAGCTTAGATATTGATTGTTGTGATTGAAATTTATTTAGTTAAATAAAAAATCTTAGTTTATGTATAACTAGGTTTGGCCCGCGGCTTCGCTCTCGTGGAATTTGTTCTGCCACATTAAGTTTCGTGAAAGATCATTTTAGATTTAAATATTTAGTTTTTCACTTATTATTGAAAACGTATATTTATTGAGTTACTCGTAAATCCTAAATTTTAGATGTCTAACTTCAAAACAAAAGGATTCCATACAATCTTCGCGCGCCGCGCTTATTAGGCACTCGATGGCGCTCCATTTAAGCAAATCATATCGTGATAAGTTTTAAACTATTTGGCCAAATTACTTAGTGTAAACAAAGACAAAGTTTACCTACATGCAACACTGAAAGCACAAATGTATTGATTTTTTTGATAAATATACTAAAATAGGCATTGTAAAATAGTATCTATAATTAACTTTATGATTCACAATTTTGGCCATATTGGCTTCCACATTAAAGTTAGATATATGCTGTCGCGGACTTTTATAAGAATTATTTAAGACAAACGATACTACGCTACATCATCTTTGTGTAACTCCAATAGTTTAGGCAGCGTACGCCAAGACAGCTCGCAAAGGCCAAATTTTTTCCGACTTTATTGACATATATCGTTATATTGTAACCTATACAACTGCAAAGTTTTATCCAAATCCGTCCAATAGTTTTTTCGTGAAAAAGTAACACACATCCATCCATACTAACAAACTTTCGCATCTATAATATTAGTAGGATAGGATAGTAGGATAGGATATGAATGATATAAAACCATATAAGTATATTTATGATTACATTCAGCGTACTAATTGCATAGACTCCCCTAGTCTACCTTCCATAGGAGTCTTATGATGTTATACCTAGATCTGTTAGATCAGAACTACTAAAGTATAGTCACAGAATACTCACGGGAAGATTTATTTTTCAATTTATTTTTCATACAAAAGTGTGCGTATGTTTGGTCGAATCTATTGTAAGTTTAAAGAATCCAATTGTATAGTAAGGCGCGATTAATGATTACAGAATAGTTGATAAGCTTATAGAAGAATTATTATTGTACGAAATAAGGTGCAATGCAGCAACCTTCACAATTAAATATCTCTATCAGTACCCCATACACACCCGCGTTATTATATAACCAAAATATTTCATATGCCTTCTGCAAAAATACATCTTGGATATCAAGCGCCAATTATTCGTATCTGCGCAAAATATAACGATTTGTCTAAGTCATTATCAGGCATCGACATATTTCATGATCCATTTGTTGCTTTTAAAAATAAACTTATTAACTACGTTTTTGACCAATTAAACGTCGTATTGATAAGATTTTTTAAAAATATTGTTTATCTAAATCAACTGTGTTTTTTTATTAACTGTGTTAACTTCTCTTTAAAAGTTATTAACTTTAGACTTTTCTGAGATGCTACTATATATAATTTTGGCTTACATGGTGTTCATTGGTAGATGTTATGTGCACTTATTAAAGATATGCATATCAGTATGTTTAAAGTATGAATGTGAATATAGTGGTTAATATAATAATATGTATATTGTTAGTGTACTTATTAAATAAATAAAATAAATAAATAAATTATAAAAATAGCGCTATAAATATATGAAAGCTATATAATTAAAACTTACCAAATAGTACTACGGTGATAAGCGACACCATACTTGTTATAGTTGAAACACCATCTGGAAAAAAATTAACATATATCATGATACTTACAAATAACTAAATTTGATGAATAATTAATCGCATGGTATCATTTTGTTTATTATTAAAATTGTAAGTTGATATTAACTGTGTAACTGAAATAATTTTGATTTCACTTGTTACTAGAATCTACTGATAAAAATAATAAACTGAAAACCAAATATCCGTACTTCGGTCAGACGTATAAAGCCTAAAAGTATATTTAATTCCCATTATTATTTTTTAAAAGTAGTCATAAGGATTATAGCTGATCAAACCGATATATGCTACTATAATCACCCCATGCCAAACATAACTAGTTGCCGAAACAAGTTATATTTTATAATTCATTAATCAATAAAAAAAGCGTTATATAAAATAGAAACGTTATTAAAAGTCTAATAAAAGGCAAGCCAACCGTAAAGCTGAAGTCGTAATATTTTATTGAAAGTAGACGATTAAAATTTTAATTTATTTCTCTTTGAAACGGCGAACGCATAAAAGGCCAATCACAAATCAATTACCAAATAATGAAGTAATAATTTTATAGACTGCAATTATTCGTCAAACAAATTAGCATTTGGTGCCGTATATTACTACAAATAATTTTTACAAGTAGTAAGTTTTCTGGTAGAGATTTTTCATTCTAAAAGTGCACGCACAAGTGCAGTGTAATTTGGTGGAGGGCCACCAAATTACATTATTTTAATGTGCGAGAGAAAATATTGACTGTACTGATTTATATGTGTGCGCGCAGCAATTTCAAAGTTGACTCGACTCATTCGCGCACTTAAAGCTCAACTAATTGCTCGTCTGGTATAAGTCAAACATTTATATGGCGGAGAATGCACGCTTTGTATGAGACAACACGTCTATTCTGTCACGCGTTCCTATCATTTGTGCACTGGTTGACTAACCAATCCGGTAACACGGGTTACGAGTAACGTTTGCATAAAAATAAAATTAATTTCATATTTATAATCAAATTTATGTTGAAAATTCTTCAGAATAAAAAGTAAGTTTTTAATGTTTTCCCTTGAGTAATAGTAAGCGCGGTGGATTGTAAACGGGAAGTTCCGCATTCGAATCCTAGAAAAAAACATATTAGTATATTTCTAAAATTTATCCCTGGTCTTGACTAGATATATACTTCCGACGTACCATTCTAACAAACACGTACCACCAAGCGGTTTAGCATTCAGGTACGATGTCGTGTAAAAACCCTGAATGGTTACACGTTTAATCTCCAAACCCTTTCAAGAAACTCCAACTACATCGGCATCCATCAGGTGAATTCGCAATCAAGAGCTAGCTTGCCACCTTAATTTAATAAAGATCATATCATATTTCCATTATGCAACTATTAGAGTCTATACTAATATTATAAAGAGGAAAGATTTGTATGTTTGTTTGTTTGGTTGTTTGTTTGTTTGTTTGTTTGTTTGTTTGTTTGTTTGTTTGTTTGTTTGTATGTATGTATGTATGTATGTTTGTTACGTTTTCACATAAAAACTACTGGACCGATTTCAAAACTTTTTTCACCATTGGAAAGCTGCTTTTTCACTGAGCAACATAGGCTATATTACATTTTCAAAAAATAGGGATCCGTAACATAAATGTAATAAGGTGTGACAAAATAATTATAGAACGTATCAATATCCAGAAAAAAGTCCGCGATACCACATGTCTAACTATTATAGTTACTTTTTTACATTGTAAAAGTTGGTGAAAGTGCCGACAATAATCAAACCATTTTATTCATATCTCTGTATTAATCCTTATCCCATTAAATGATATTTTATCAATAAATTCAATACCTTTAAAATACTTTTTATATTTTTAAAATCTGACATCCCAATCACACACAATCCCAGTCACAGACAATCCCAGAATGTAAATCGAAAGCAAATAACGCCATAACAATTTCATTGTAGCGACCGTTATAGCAGGGCCTGCACTTGGTGAGTTAGCTCGTATTCCAAGAAAACTAATCATACCCTTTTTTATAATTAAATAATCTACAAAATAAATCTATAGTCTGACTTCGTAGACTTTCCACTACCACGAGATCTGTATGGACGTGGGTGAAACCGCGGGGCTTTCCTAGTGATAAATAAAACGTAATATACAGAAGTCTGTTCATTTATTTTATTCGTATAAAAAGAAAAAAATTAAACCGCAGTAAATATTTACTATTTTAACGCTATTCACTCACGTCGCTATCTTCAGATATAGACTCAACATTAATTATAAATTCAAAATCCATGTCAAAATTTTTATATATTCTATCTCAATATCATTCATATTTCGACACGTATTTTCCCACATGTTTCTATCAATCATGTCAATTCGTCCCTTAATGAAAGCAATGGCTTTAATGATGAAATAATGATAGATATTAAGTTTTGCCCGTTTTTTTTCGCCATATATTTTATTAAATTCTCCATATTTTTCTATTAAAGAAAAAATATTCATCTAATTATTATTTAAAATAAAAAATTATAAATATTTATCCACTTTTTTTATGACATGCTAACTGTATTTTTGGCAATAATCGATGCGTGCTCCTACTTTCGTGTCTGTGCGGCAACTGAGTAACCAATTAGAATAACAAGTTTGCGTGTATTTCGTCTGTACATAAGTTTTTTGTGTGTGAGTAAAGACATTGGAGGGGCGTGCACTTTTAGAATGAAAGATCTTTAGTAGTTTAGACCCCCTACGAGATGGACAGACGACCTCAAAAAGGTCGCAGGGAGCCACTGGATCCAGGCGGCGCAAGATCGTTTGGTGTGGCGATCCCATGAAGAAGCCTATGTCCAGCAGTGGACGTCCATCGGCTAACGAAGAAGAAGAAGAAGTAGTTTAGTGGTAGTAAAGAAGTAGGATACATGAAAACAAAAGAATTATTGTAAAACAAGCGCAATGACTAAATGGTTATTTTATATTTTAGAATGTAGAATAATATACTGACTGAATAATATATTGACTGGCCCGTTGGCGCAGTGGGTAGTGACCCTACCCTCAGCTCCGCGGGTCTCAGTTCGATTCCCGCCGAGGGTCAACATTTTCTAACAATTTTTTGATTCTACGAGCCTGGGTTTATTTGTATTTAAGTATGTATTTAATGTCATATACATATATAGTATATTTGCCAGTTTTCTGTCATCCATTACACAAGTATTCAGTTACTTTGGGGATGGATGGCGGTGTGTGTAAGTGTCCCGTATATTTATTTATATAAATTTTTTAAAGGTTAATTAAGTATTTAAAGGAGAATCTAAATTCAATTACATACACTTGAACTAGAACTTGTATATGAATCAAATTCTATATTGTTTACATTTATACATTATCTTGCCACTTAGATGGCAAAAAAATACATTACTATATGTAGAATCTCTGTTTGAAATCAATTTGATTCTACAAGTCTCTAATAAAATTTCTCCCGATTCGATTAAGTTAACGCTGACAAAACAGGTAAATTTATTTCCATTTATTACCATTCGTAGGTATTTTTACTTGAATGTTGAGTTGTGTCGATAAATTTTAGTTTAAATTAGGCTATTGTGGCTATTGTGGAGTTCAGCTATCTCAAAAGATTATCAGTCATCCAAGTTTAAGAAAATCTTTGTTAAAAGTAATGCTCGCTAACGTAATTTTTATTGTAGCAGCCTGTTACAATCCCACTACTTGCTGGGAATAGGCCTCCTCTCTCCATTTCTGGAGAGAAGCGTTAGAGCTAAGACCTACCACGCTGCTCCAATGCGGATTGGTAGTTTACACATATCTCCAGAATTCTCTAGAGATATGCAGGTTTCCTCACGATGTTTTCCTTCACCGAAAAGCGTGTCATAAATTGCAATTATCAATTATTAATTATCAATTAATACACATGAGTTTTAATAGAAAAACTCATTGGTGCCTGCCCGGGTTTGAACTCGTATTCCCCTCGAAAGAGTCGGACGGTCTCACCGCTGGGCTATCACAGGTCTATGCTTAACCGTAAATATCCGTGTAAATAACACTTATACAAGGATTATATACTTATATGATAGAAATGTAAAGTTTAAAGATATGAGCAAATTTTGTGACAATACAACAAAGTGTATTTCTTTTTACGAGAACATATAGCACGCTTAGTATTAAATTTACTAGAGATAATGCCTTGTTTTAATGCCATCGAAATATTAAAAAGCTAGTGTTTTCTTGCTCTTCCAAGTTATGGCTCTCTTTAACACTCACGGGTTTTGTAGGCTTTATTGAAATTCGCTAGAAAACAACTTTTTTTAAATTAAGTCACTTTAATATAAGCGTGAGATATGTTTAATCGCCGTAGCTATTTCGTAGCAGTATCAAGGTGGTGTAGCACCATCGTAGCATAGTACTACATGAGTAAAAACTAAACAATCTGAAAAATTACACGGACATAAACAACATTAAAAGAATTTTAATAAAAAATATATATTTTAAATAATAAGAATGATTATTCATCATCCTCCTGCCCTATTCCTACTCTAAGTGGGGTCTGCACAAGATGTTACAAACATATTTACGTATTTTATGACCGGTCGCCTGCCTGTCGTCAACTTACCTTAGTCGTATTTTACCACCCCTCGGTAAGAAAGAGGGTGATCTATTCTGCTCACCCGGATACCACACGGTGGGTCAACTTACCTTAGTCGCCTTTTATGACGCCTCGGTAAGAAATGGAAGTGGTCTATTCTACTAAGCCGGATACCCCACGGGGGGAATAAGAATGATTGCTATAAATTTTTAATTGAAAAATAAAAACATCAGAACAAATTTATTCGTTCTCTGAGACCTAATAAGATGAGCAAGTCAGTTCTTAATTAATTTTTAACCGGTGCTTGTTTTTCTTTTAATCCAAAGCAAAAACTGCAAAACTTTTGCAGGAATGTAAAATAAACAGAATTGCATGATATAAAATATTAAGCGAGCTGCAGATGCTCCCAGTGGAAAATTAAATGCAGATTCGTTTGGTTTTTATTTCGTTTACTATAGAAATTTTCGTAAAAACACTAACATTTACAAGTACATATGTAACAGATAATGGTGACTATTTGACGCAGTATTTTTCTTAATTAAAGATTTGCTATTTAGTAGAAGTTTTAAACAGAGTTCTATTAACAAAAAAAATAGTTATAAACTCAGTAATTCTTTTTTTTTTTGCTCAAACTATAAAAACTATCATCATACTCCTACCCTCGTTTGTTTGTAATCTCTTTATTGCAATAACTAATAAGATTAGTATAAACATGATTAAAAAACAGCATGGTGTGCAATGGCGGCCTTATTCTGAAATCACTTCCAGCCAACCAGTCTTAAATTGAAAAAAAGTAAATATTAAGTAAAAATAATAAAAATACAAAAATTAAACGTATTCAATAACAACAGGGTAGCTGAAAAAAATTTAATTTAGAAGTAATGGGAAATAATAAAATAATATTATAGTACCCTTATCTTATCCCACATAAAATAAGCCGTTTTTAATTCTCTACTAATCTATTTTTTACTTTTTTTATATCCATGATTCAAACAATCCATCCCTCTTTTTTCTTTCTCCTAATGATGCTTCGTTTATGGTGCGAAACGATCGTAGAGTATTGTGGAGTGCTGTTGGTAGCGGTGTTTTGTTATACGTGTGGTTACTAATCCAGCATGTATAAGGTATGTGAACGTTTTCTGCTTCCTACACTTAGTATTACATTGATGTTCTTAAAAAAAAGGAATTAATTCGAATTAAAATTAAAAATAATATTTATTCAAGTAAACTTGTAAATAAATGCTTTTAAATCGTCAACTCTATAGCTGTTCCTACCGAGAAGAGCCAACAAAAAACTCGGCGGTTGCTCTTTTCAAATATAATTCTTGTAGGGAAAAGTAAAGTAACGGCCTGTTACAAAGCCCACTGCTGGGCTAAGGCCTTCTCTCTCCGTTTTTGGAGAGAAGGATTGGAGCTAAGACCTACCACGCTGCTCCAATGCGGATTGGTAGGTTACACATATCTCTAGAGTTCTCTAGAAATATACAGGTTTCCTCACGATGCTTTCCTTCACCAATAAGCGTGTGATAAATCAATTAGACACATAATTTTTAATAGAAAAACTGATTGGTGCCTACCCGGGGTTTGAACACATGATCGTCTCTAGAGAGTCGCACAGTCTCACCGCTAGACTATCATACAGCTTAGATAATTCTTGTAACTAGTTACTATTTCATTCAAATCAAATCAAATCAAATCATTAAGTCATAAGTATCTTATACAGAGTTGAGGAGTAGCTATATTCACGCATTCTTATAAAGCAAAATAATGATCTTAAAGCAAAATATTTCTATAATAAATTCTGAAACCAATGCATCAAATAAAACAGTACTTTTTGTACACGTGCAGCGCCATTTTACATAAGTTCTATAATACTAAAAATTTTTAATTACTCTATTGTAAAGTAAGGCGTACTATAACGTAGCACAGAATTTCTCTCTTTTCTGTACTACGGCTTCACTCTTTAAAAGCAGTATTCGATCAACTAAAGTGGTTTTCCACAATACCCTCTTACTTATAAAACGGCGAGCTTCGGCCTATTATTCCCCAGTAGCAACGTTCCATTTATTTGTGGACTACAGACTAATTTAACTGTCAAGCGAAAATTACGCTACGTAAAACAAATTGTTCCATTATACATATTGAGACTTATTTTAACGTTGTAACGGTCACGCCTCTGATGAATTACATTCGAGAAATACTTTTGTCTACAGCCGGAGATATTTTTTTGTTTGACTTTCACAAAACAACGATTTTGGTTTGATAATGCCCAATATAAAGCCTTTGATGATATATTAGAAATGATTCGTATTAAAAAGATAAAGAGATATTATTATATACAATTTTATACAGGTTTTATTCCATTTACATTCTCGTATAACTTACCGTAAGTGATATATGATATTTAATTACCTATACTATCAATTTAAGGTTTTAAATTTTTGAAGTGATAGTGGCAAAAGTAATAATAAAATTATTTTGCTATAATCCGCGATACAGTAAATAGAAAATATATATAGTTTAAACGTATAGTGGACTATCCGTATTTTCATACCCGATACGTGCAGGATTCGTAAAAACACATGCACAAACCTCCACCACTTCCACCACAATACACAAGCACTACACACGTTCACTATCACAAACTCAACAATCGTTTCGCCCCGCAACCGAAGCATCATCAGGAGATAGACTCCACGACAAAATCGCGTCTTTGCGATTTTGTCGTGCGTTACATTTAACACTATATATATATATTCTATTTATTGTATCGCGGATTATAGCAAAATAATTATTAATAATAAATTATTATTACTTTTGTATTATGGATCTCCGCAAAGTAACGCCTAATTCTATTAATGATAATGGCAAACTTATATAATTTTTATTTATAACATTATCAGAAGTAATGCTCTCTCAAGTACTCGAAAGTTAGGTCATATTAAATGACTTGTATTGTAATAAAACAACAAATATTCTATTGTAATACAGCTAAAGATGTATGGAGCGTAATTTTTTTACCCTATCTCCAGCTAGTGAATAATAACTTATCAGTAATTGAGACATTGGAGAGACTTCCCTAAGCAATATGATCAAATCCATAATAATTCTCCGAAATAAGACGGAAACTAAAACTCTACTAAATATACCTGACTGATTCAAAGACTGTGTCAAGTATTTTTATATTAATCAATAAGTTCGTAGCCTCATCTAGAATGCTTAAAGCCATTTAAAAATAGTATAAATCCAGTTGAGTAATCGACCATTATGCATTTACGTAAAAAACTTTAAAATTTAAATTAAAATAACCTATGACGTATAAACTCATGACATTGTTTTAAAGAAATATGTACAAATTTGACCATATATTCCTATTAATTGTTATATATTGCTTAAAATATCGTATTGATTGTGTATTACTCAATCAAGGAAAAACTGTACTGATTTGAATGAAATTCGACATACGGATTAACAATCTGAATTAACTCATCATCATCTGCCCTTATCCCACTCTATGTGGGCTCGGCACAACATACAAACATGTTGTCATATAATTTGGCTACGTATTTTACGACCGACCTGCCTGACATCAACTTAATCGCCTCTTACGACACCTCGGTAAGAAATGAGGGTGGTCTATTCTATGCAACCGGATACCACACGGCACTTACCTTAGTCGCCTCATACGACACCTCGGTAAGAAAGGAGGGTGGTCTATTCTATTCTGCCGGATACCACACTACGTAATCTGAATTAACTCATGAAATATTATTATCCTTAAATAGAAAAAAAGTCACAAACAGAGGTTAGGTCTTTAATTATAATTTTATTTTAGTATAATGAATCTGTGGAAGAGTCAGTTTGATAAGCGGTTTAGTCAGTAAATTAATGGCTTTTTTATATTTATTATTACGCTTTTATCAATGTATATTTATTATATTTATATATATATGTACCTTTTATATTTACATTATTATACTCTACCATTAACTTAATTTAAAACAGAAATTATTAATACCCGACCCACGGCTTTCAATTTATTACACGATATAAAGCTGTTCAAAATGAACACATATCATATGTTTACGAGATACAATAAATTTGGCGAAAGATAAAAAGTAAGTATTTGAACTTCCACCATCAATACTTAATTTGCCTCGCATATTGTATTGTATAATAGCTAATAAAAAAGCTACGCATAATACAAATTTGGAAACATGCTAAACTAATGATTCAAACCTTAGTAGAGAAAAGTAGAATGTTTTGTTAAGTACAAAAAATAGACCGGAAAATCATACTGAAAAGTTAATTGTAGGTAGGGTTTCTTACGTATAAATTAAAATCAACTTTATTGCAATTACAAAGCTATATCTTTAACTCGGTTATATTATCAGGTTAAAACTTTAGAAACTTGAAAAAAAACTTTGTACATAAATTATATTATCCTATTTGTACATAAATGAAAATTTTCCCGTTCCAAAACGAAATTTATATTAAACATCACTCATAGAAATATAAACTGTGTTGTTTAATTCATATTTGAAGTACTGATAATAAATTGTTCCTCAAAAGTTTTATCACTTACCAACTTTCCATAACTTTTTTAAACGGTGTAATTTAATAGAATCAGCCAAACCACATTAGCACAAGTATCTCAAAAGTCCGACAAAAGTTCATAATAAAAGAAAAGTGAATATTAAAAAAACAATAAAAAACCGTATCGGAAAATTTAACGTCCGAGTAAAAGTGCCGCTGTGGAAATTCGTACAGAGCGAGCGGAGGCTGCAAGGATCGCGAGAGACTGAGCCGTACGCCAACCGCCCGCGCTCTCTACCTATTTTATATAAACGCCTATATACCGATTTATATATTTACCCACACTCATACATATTTAACTTTTTTCCCATTTCACATCGTTTATTCCCGTATGTGAGACTCGGGCAGTGCCCGCGTATGTGTGCGCTGCCGCCATTCGAACCGAACGAACGCTCCACTCTTCTATTTACGTATTTTTAGAAAGGGTGAAGCTTTTATACCTTTCCTTTCCACTGTTCGCTCCGTAGTTGATCGCAATGCTCCGAATACCGGACAATCAATATTTCTTTTCGATTTATATATTACACCAGCTAAACAATTTTAATAATTTTAGTAATTTCCTTTCAAAAAATTATATAACACGATAATAAGAAGGATATATTTGTTCTACTATCTTTCAACATTACCAGCTGAGATTAGAACTGTGAAAGTCGACCTGTTAATTGTGTGTTATTAATTATATAATAACACATATAAAATAAATACAATGATAATAAATAACAAATTATTAAATCAAATAAATAAAGTATAAATTATAATTATTAATTTTCCTTTAAGTTAATCCTAAACACTTAGTTACAATTAATAAAAATATTCCATTATTTTAATAGAACATTTTCTTTTGTTTTACATCTTAAGGTTACACCATGGATTTAAAGGAACTGTTACTTTATTTTTAAACGTATGTAAAACAAACCATACTGGAAACGATTATGTGATAGTTTTATTTTTAACACTACAGTTTTTAGTACTGTTAATACTCGTACTTTAATGTAATAGGGGACTTGAGATTAAAACCTCGGCAAGCAAATATGAGTTTTCTATAAAAAAAATGGTATTTCTTATTGGTATGTAGAATTTATCATGCGCTTTACGGCGAAAGAAATCGATAGAAACTTCTAAGAACTTCTTAGAATATTTGTAACCTGCCACTCTCTGTTGGGGCAGCGTGGTGACTATAAACTACAATGTGTCTCTCTAATACAAATTATGGTAGTAAGCCCATGTTTAACTTTTAGAATAGTATCATAATTTATATTAACTTTTTTACATTATTATGGATGAAGGCTGTTAGAACATCAATATAATATCGAATTATAATCAAATCGTAGTATAAACAAATATTGATGAAATTTACGTACTAAAGTGGAACTTAAATTTAAACTCAATATGAAATTCACAGCCCGCTATATTTTGAACGGCTCGTTATTGCGGTCAGGTAACGAAATTTATATCTCGTGGTCGTTTCCCAATAACTGTATGTCATTTATTATTTACTACATACTCCAAGTATTGGATGGGTTCTTTTTCTTCAGGAACACCGAATATCGGACATTGCCCAGCGACGGGGATGAGTATGTCGGACCTGATTAACCTAATGGTGCTCCACTCATAGAGTTATTATACAAGAGTAGAGAAGTCATAGGCAGGTCTGTGAGTGAGAGATCTTTGTCTAATCACACATGTGCAGAGAAGTATTCATTGCGCATTCTCAATTTAAATACGGAAATACCTAAATTCTGGAATAACCTTCCTCCGCCAATACGTAATTTACAATGAATACACTCTTTCCGTGTAAAATATAAGATTTTTTTGCTGGATAAACAGAAGGGAGTGTAAATACATACTATATTACTTTCTTGAAATATTTATCGTAACTATTTTTAATATGTATATACAATATATTATTATCAAGTATTATTATAATTATAAGCTGCATTACACATATTTTCCTTATAGTTGTGCCACGCTAACCTATAATATTTATAAAGTCACATTTATAAATGTTCTATTATAATATTTTATTTTCTATTGCGGTTGTATTTCATTTTTTAATTTATTATTCTATGCCATTCAAATATTTAAATCATTTTTATATCTTGCTTATTTTAAATTAAAAGTTCTCTATTTCGTATATTGATTTTAAATCAAAAGTAATAATAAAATTATTTTGCTATAATCCGCGATTAGCAAAATCGCGGATTATAGCAAAATAATTTTATTATTACTTTTGTATTATGGATCTCCGCTAGGTAACGCCTAATTCTATAAATTATTTGATTTTAAATCATTAAAAATCATATCGATCCATGATTCCGTTTGTTACAATTTATTTTTTTTACATATATTTATATATTTATATGTTTATTGTAATCTGCACCTTTCCTCATTGTTTTGCTTTAATTCCGTTTACCAAACATTGTTTGTAAGTATTGCTTACAGCAATAAGACCCCTTTTTACGGTGTAAATTCGCCTTTAACCATAGATGTTTGTTATTTTATATAAAAAGACACACAAACTAAACTAAACTAAATAAACACACTTTTTAATATAATTTTGAAATTATAAGCATGGCAAAGTTGCAACGCCTGTCTATTCGTGCATACGAAACTTTTTATTATTTCATCGTATCGTACATGCTATGTCTGAAAATATAATAACGAAACAAATATTATGCATTTCCTTATTAAAACTTTACAGTAAGTAAATTTTATAAAACTAACCTCCTTGATGTTTTTTTTCTCAGGGGAATTGCGGCAATATTGAAAACTGTTTGCAAATATGTCATTTACAATTTTATTTTATTTATTTATAGTTAGTTTTACAGTAAATGTAAATATTACACAAAAATTGAAGTGAAACGATATTGGCTGCATTACTTGAACACTGTGTCGCAGTCAATTACGTCCGCCTCCAATGTGATAAATTAATTAGGCACTATATTATATATATTTTATACGTGAGTCTGTGTGTAGGAGTGTGTGAGAGTGTTTGTGTGTGAAATAAAAGAAGTTGGCGAATGTGATTGTAGTGCATGCCATACATTTACTAATTCATAATTTTACAAAAAAAAATCCGAGACACCGTATGAAAGTAATTTAAGCCACTCAGAAGATTTTACATTTCTTAGTTGTAGCCGAATATATATTTCAATGGTAATTTATTTTGTTATATAATATTCAACTAACATAATAATATTGGTACCTAGCAAAAGAAGTTCGATTTAATCAACCTATGAGTTAGCAAGCAAATATAACTCTCGTTATTTTGATTGAATAACGTCGCCGGTATGAAATAACATTTATGTTCAGTGGTCGATTCCCAATAACTGGATGGTGTCTAAAATTCACGAGAGTTGCGACATGTACTAAACCGACCTCGACACTATTTATAACTCGGATAAAAGTGCAGCCATGCACTTTATCGGTAATCGCTTTCGATCTCACATAGACACACCTAAGGAAATTTCCCTTTACAATACACCGATTCACTGGCAACAGAAAGTCAAGTACCTAGGTGTCACCTTTCAACCTTCCATGACCTTCCATGAGCACATACACATAGTCTGCAATAAGGCTGCGTATGTCATGGGACGACTTTATCCGATGATATGCAAGAAAAGTAAGATGTCGCTCCGCAACAGAGTGACACTACAAAACTTGCATTAGACCAATAATGTCCTATACGAGCGTTGCGTTTGCGCACGTTTCAAAGGTCAGATTGCTCAGGCTGCAAAGACTACAGAACCGATTTATGCGGACAGCCACTGGTTGTCCGTGGTTCATGCGGAACGTTGACCTCCATAGAGACCTCGATCTCCCTACCATTACTCACCTCTTTAAACGTTTTTCGAAATCTTACTTCGAGAAATCTGAGGTACACCCGAACCCCCTTATTTCAGTTGCTTCTACCTACATCCCAGTTAGGTCCGACCATCGAAAATATAGGCGTCCAAAAAGCGTCCTGTATGACCCCGACGATCAAATAACGATCGCCAACACAGAAACACGTAATACACACACACAGCGTCTTCGCCGGCGAAGACGAGGTCCCAGTTTTCTGACGTCGGTCAGTCGTGGCTTCTCGCCACACTTCCGACGCCGCAAGGACTAATCTAAGTCATACCATAAACCCTCCACTACGCGTCGCCCTGAGCCGTGGTCCGGCTTCACAGGAGGCACCCTTAGGACGACGTTCCCCGACTTAAGTAGAGCTTCTGCGCTTTACTCTCTGCATTTCGCAACCTCAACGATGCTTCCGCGCTCGCCCGTCCCGCCCGGTGACGCTGTAAAAGCCAATAGGGCTAACAGCATACAGTCAGTTCGAAAAAAAAAAGACACTATTTATAACAATAACACCTTTAATACCTCGCACATACTCCAACTAAAATCAAACCATTTTTTAATAGTAACATAAATACTAGTGCAATTTATTTATTTATCTTTATTTATGTATCACATATTCATATTTACACATAAATAAATAGTAGCAGTATATTAATATCCTACTGTTAGGCTAATGCAAAAAGCGTTGCTCTAACCTTAAAAAAAGTTTTACTTAGGCCCACGACGGTATGTCAATTGTATGCGGGCGGATTGGTGGATTACAAATACCTAAATAATTTTTAGGGATGTGCAGATTTTCTAACAGTGTTTATCTTTACCGAAAAGTATATATAAACGTCAGTTAAGCATAAAAGATTAATAAAGAAACTCTCAGCTTAATATAATATATATATAAAATTGATTTTGTCAACTTTTATTTTTGTATATAAATTGTTTTTTATATTTATTTATGCATCTAAAAACTTCTTAAATTGTCCGAAACAGCACAATAGATGAAAGTATTTGCTTTTTCACAATTGTTTTCTTTCATTTCAACTTTACACACTTATAAAAAGTTAGCCCTACCTATAGCGCCTTAACTTAAACTTAAGCCAATGACTTTATTGAAAATGTAACTTACAGACAATGACAATATACTCGTATATTATAAATATATGGCACAATGCTTAATATGTATGAAATGTACCCTTCATCTATTACTACTCCGGTGTATACCTGACACGTACAGCGTCTGCGAATCGATTACCGAAATGTAATTTATTAGGTTCATATCACGTATTTATCGACTATCTTGTACCTTCACTTTCCGTTGACGTTCGACGGAATTTTAGTGAAAATATGGCGCTTCGTAGCGAGTAAATTGAAATTTCGGCGAAACTTTATTACGTGCACATGGGGTGTGATATTGTTAAATAACGTTCAACGGATATTTCGAGTCATTTTATAATTATAAATAAATAAGTATATGGGACACTTACACACACGGTCGTCCGCCCCACAGTAGGTAACTTAACACTTGTGTTATGGGTGACAGACAACTGGTAGATATACTACATGTATAATATATAATTTTAAATACATACTTAAATACACATATACACCCAGGCTCGAAGAACCAACAAATTGTTTGTAGAAAATGTTGGCCTTCGGCGGGAATCGAACCAGCGACCCGCAGGGCTGAAGGCAGGGTGACTACCCACAGCGCCAACGGGCCAGTCTGTTCAATTTCAACTTTGTAGCAAAATTCAATAAGCGGTTAAGCTATCTTCGTCCGAAATTCCTCCTAAAGTCTTCCAACAATACATATTGCGTTCGCCTATGAATCTGAAGCATAATCACTGACTACGATCATAAAATACTCAGATAGCTCAATGAGCAATCATAATCAGAACTGAGGAGATTCACAGGTTTTATTGACGCAAATGGAAATATCAATGAAGATTTTTCGTCTCTACACCAAAAAAAATGGAGTCTCCATAAAACAATGATCATAACCAAACCCCAACAATCTTTGGGATGATATAATTTAAGACCTTTGGGATGTTATAATTTAAGAAGATGATATAATTTATAAAATGTGTTGTTTTTAGAAAATTACATGTTCTACGTGAATATGCGTCGTATATGAAATGAACTGGTTCTTGACAATCACAAAAACATATATTACATTTCATTGATATTTTTTGGAAATAAATACATCCAATCTATGTGTTTTAGCATTTCTATTACCGTCTGTATTCTATTATCGTCTTCATTGTGTTTTTATAAGACGCCATTTCTTTAAAAAAAGAATTTACATTCATCTTCACACAATATAATAATTCTGCTTATAGCTGAGTTGCAAAACTACATGTTAGGTTGTCACATTATTCAGTGTTATTTATTCATATTTTGTGATTCATGCATATTTATACATACGCCAGTTGGCGGGCAAACGTTGTTTTGCCATAATTTGTGGTGCACATAAAAAAAAATAAAAAAAATTGTCCTTATGACTTAGGGGGCAATATATTTTTCATAAAAAATAGATAGTAGTCGATTCTCAAATCTATTGAATATGCATATAAAATTTTGTAAAAATCGGTCAAGCCGTTTCGGAGGCTTATGGTAACTAACATTGTTACACGAGAATTTTATATATAAGATAAAAATACACAAAAACTTACATGTGTCTCTACACATCATATTAAATTTGATTATGATAAATATAACAACAGTTAATTAACATATTAATTACAATAACAACACAAGCAAAGAATTAATTAAGATGTAATTTAGGGAGGTCGTATATAGCCTTGTATCGCAGAGGGTCTTATATGTTAACGACGTTATAAAGATTTTAATATTTTTTATTAAGTTATTCAGCCTTTTGCAAAACATAGATAGCAGCATAAATACATATTTCTAATTTAGCCTATCTTGAATGGTATTCATAATGTAATGAAACCAGCTATACTCACGTCTTATTTATCAGATCATCACATCAGTTCCAGCCGCTCGTGAATAAGGGCCCCGTATAAGCCTGAAACTAGTCGGGCTCGCTCGATAATTAAGACGTGAGTATAGCCGATTTATATGCATTAACTAACCATGAATATTTTTAGTAAGGAATACTTAAAGTTACACATTACATAAAGTAAAATAACTTTGAAGCAGTTTATATGCTGATACAGGTTATTGTCACTAGAGATTTAAAAAAAAGCCTGCATTGAAAATGGCTGGCTACTATTAGTTCAAAAATACTTCGCTGTTATAAAGACATGGTTAAATGCGTAGTGAAAACTGTAATAAAGTAATTAAAACGTAAAAAACTTTGCATCTCAACGTTTGGTTACCATCTGTAATATTACGCCCTCTTATTATCATCTCTTCTTTTTAGAGAGTAGAGTTAAAGATTAGGCACATCACGCTACTCCAATGTTGATTGGTGGGTTACACATATCTCCAAAATTATTTAGAGATATGCAGGTTTCCTCACGATGATTCCTTCACCAAAAAGCATGAAATAAATTGCAAATATCAATTAGACACCGTCTGTACATTTAAATGATTATCACTCAAACCACTACCTCCATCCATTAAATGCCTTTGTAACTAGTTTATAGCATTAATAGCCTTCTATTTGTGACTATATATTCTGTTCTATTTGTGAATGTATATAATTATTAAAAAATGGCAGTGTATATAATAGGAAAAGGAGAAATCGACATAGGCTTGCTTATGTCTCCTTTAGGCCTTACAAAAGAACGTCACTCGTTTGTGGATTTGCTTGAACAGCTTTCCGAATAGAGTTAATGAGTTAACAGCAATAGAGTTAACGATTTAAAAGCACTTGTTTACAGGTTTATTTGAATA
This sequence comes from Morpho deidamia, assembly GCA_947086505.1. NCBI lineage: Eukaryota > Metazoa > Arthropoda > Insecta > Lepidoptera > Nymphalidae > Morpho > Morpho deidamia. The sequence goes on from CAMTZC010000003.1 coordinate 7,206,239, forward strand.
TAGAATATTTTGAATTTAAATTTGAATACATTACAATTAATACTTTGATTTGCATTTCGTAGACATATGCACCAAATTGTATTTACAAAACGCTTGACTACGAATCGATCAAACTGTTAAAAAGGAAATTGTATGTACTGCCACGCCTATATACAGCACTATCGATGTTACATTCTAATAGGGCTGCCAAATAGATTTTTTTTAAAGCATCTGGTATAAATAAAATAACGGAACAATTACCTAATTACTTTGGTACCGAAAGTAATGAGACAAATTAAAAATTAAAATAAAGTTAAATAATTTCATTCACGGAGATTAATCTTTGAATACTTATTATTGATAGTTTAATTTACATAAAATTATACGTTAAAAAATATATTACCTTAAAAGATGGAGCATTCAGTTAAAATGAAATAACGATTTCCATCTTGAGTTGACTTTGATAATATTTGTATTTTATTTAATTGACTTTTCTTATTTATTAATTAGTTTATACAAACTGTTGTACATTACAAATTAATTAATGAATAATAATAATAAGTAAAAAAAAATAATAGTGTTTGTTTTTTATTTCAGAAGATAATCTTTAAAAAGAAACACTAAGTGGGGTCGGCTTATCTTCCATTCTCCTCTATCATTCGTCAAGGCTGGTGCTAGTCCTTTTATACACATATCATTCTTCACAAAACCCATCCATCTTTTCGTCCTCCCTCTAGTCGTATACATATTTCCAATTGTTCACATAATTTTTATCCCTCATTACATGACCATGCCGACTTAATCTCGTACTTCTCATCTTTACTATAATGGGAGCAATTTTCGGACTTATTTTATTTATTTTTATTTTATTTATTTAAGGACTACCAATAGCTACTACATTTGAATAAATTATTATACTATAAACATATTAATAGCGTTCGTTAAATGTGCAGCTTATTAAGATAGTCACAACATCCACAAAAAAAGGACAAGTTTTACTACACTACCACTAATAATTTTAAAATTTATATTAAAATGAAAAACAAATAATATAACGAAAAAAAGACGATACGCTAAACAATAAAAAAATATAGAAAATTTAAAAAAGACTATATCACAGCTCCCGTAGGTCTGTACTCAGAACCTCTCAGCAAACTTAATGTATTTTTACGAACTTCCCCTAATATACTAATTTGTGGTACAAATTTGATACCTTTATTGATTTGATCATTCATCATACTCTTGCCCTTATCCCACTCTAGGTGGGGTCGGCACAACATGTTACAAACATGTTGTCACATGATTTGGCTACGTATTTTACGAACGGCCGCCTGCCTAACGTCCACTTACCTTAGTCGCCTTTTACGAAACCTCGGTAAGAAATGAGGGTGGTCTATTCTATGCAGCCGGATATCACAAGGCACATAACTTAGTTGCATCTTACGATACCTCGGTAAAAAAGGAGGGTGGTCTATTCTATTCTGCCGGATACCACACGGCGTACCTTTATTGATTTGATATATTAATTTTTTTTTAGTATATACACTTCTTTTTTGATTCTGCCGTATGGTATCCGGCTGAGTTGAATAGACCACCCTCATTTCTTACCGAGGTGTCGGAAAAGGCAACTAAGTTGACGTCAGGCAGACGGCTGGTCGTAAAATACGTAGCAAAATCATTTGACAACATGTTGTGCCGACCCCGCTTAGAGTGGGATAAGGGCAGGAGGATGATTATGAAACTTCTTTTTGATTATATAAATTCCAATATTCTATAATTTTATAGAAATGAATAGTGGCAACCATAAATATAATATACAAGCTTTTGCGTATGTGTTAAGTGGAGGCGACGCCCATCGGTATTGGAATTTATTTCGCTTAAAAATACACTAAAAGTGCTCTCAATACTACCGAATTCGTTCACTGAATAAACTGCCATTCTACGAAATAAATTAAACTGCAAAACACGTAGCGAATCGCTTAAAAAATACTAAGCTGATTGCTTTTTTTAAAACTACATTTATTTTATTAAATAGTATCAGGAAGCGAGTTCTTAGTGTTATGAAATAATTTATAAGCTTTATAAATAGTAATATGAAAATTCTATCAAATGCTCTCAATCTAAAGAATAACCAATGTACCAAGCTGACTAAGCTAATTTAATAGAATATTATGTAATAAAACAAGCAAAATCGGTAATCAGACCTAGGTTTTTAGGTTTTTAGGCAAGTAACGGCCTGTTAATATCCCACTGCTGGGAATAGGCCTCCTCTCTCCATTTTTTAAAGAGAAGTATTGGAGCTAAGGCCTACCACGCTGCTCCAATGCAGATTGGTAGGTTACACATATCCCTAGAATTCTCTAGAGATATGCAGTTTTCCTCACGATGTTTTCCTTCACCGAAAAGCGTGTGATAAATTGCAAATATCAATTAGACACAAGTTTTTAACAGAAAAACTCATTGGTGCCTGTCCGGGTTTGCCACCACTGGGCTATCACAGCTACCTTTTTACCAGGTTTTTAGGTAAATATAAATAATTTTGTAGTATTTGTAGGTAATACTGTAGATTACTTTATTAAAAAACAAAAATTTTCTTATATATATCATACTGTAAACGAAAATTATGCAAATTCAAATTCAACACTTTTGAAGGTTTAAAGATGTCGAATAAAAAGGAGTGTGGTAAATATACAGTGGTTTCATTTTAATAGACAAAAAGGATATTCGGTATTAGAAATAGAGATCATTTCAAAAAATATTAGAAACAGGCGTTACTTTGCGGAATTCCATATTACAGAAACTAGAACAGAACTACTTTGCTATAATCCGCATGTATTAAGCGAAAGTATGTAATGCTAAGTGTATGAACCAGGCATAATTCACATACCTTACACATGCAGGACAAGTCACCATACGTATCCCAAGATGCCTTTCAAGAAGACACAACAACCACCAAAATCTCTACGATCGTTTCGCTCCAAAACTGAAGATCCTACAGGAGGATAGGCTCCACGACAAAATCGTAATACAAATCGTAGTCATTACGATTTTGTCGTGCAGCCAGCTTCTTTACCAACATTTGACTATTCAAAAGTAGTCAAAACTTTCTTTGGAATATATATTATTAAATCCGAATTAGAACTCACTTCTGGGAAAAAGAACTATAGTGGGTACAACCAAAGACTCGAATCTCTAAATATAATCTACACCCCAACAGTGCTTGTTAGAAACTTTTTCTGTCTTTGATCACAAATAATCCTTTTCGAAAGTCCCTCACGAATTCGTTCGCAAGCACAAATTCAATAAGTCAATAGCGAGTCGCCTTTTCGCTCCTAAGGGGCACAAATATCTATGGAATTACTGAAGTCCATAATTTTTCCTCGAAAATTTTATGGACAGTATATAACGTAACGTATAGCATATGATTGCATATCACACATATCAGATAACACACATTTGTGTGTTATTAACACACTTTTATTTTAATATAATCTACAGCTTTACATTAAATATATATTTAAAAACACTTAGTCTATTAATAAGGACAAACTGATGATATAATTTTACATATTATACATTTTGCTTAACAGATCATCATTCTCCTGCCCTTATCCCACTCTAAGTGGGGTCGGCACAACATGTTACCAACATGGACCACCCTCATTTCTTAAAATGAGGGTGGTCTATTCTATGCAGCCGGATACCACACGGCACATACCTTAGTCGCCTCTTACGACGCCTCGGTAAGAACGGAGGGTGGTCTATTCTATTCTGTCGGATACACCACGGCTAAAATACCTATTTTTTATAAAATGCCGCAATAACGACGTAATGTGCGTTTGTATGTAGTATCTGTGTGTGTGTGTGTGTGTGTGTGTGTATGTCTCTGCGTGTATGTGCCTACATGTGTTGAGTAAGTATATTGTGTGTTGGAGGGATGTATGATAGTTGGTAAGTATAATGGGAATACTTTATAGTTTTATTAATTATATTGTTTTTGCAATTGTGTTTAATTAACTTTTTTTTTAATTGTGTGTAATGTTGTCATTAACATCATGAAAGGTCTTTTCTTGAAAACAAATCAAATAAACGCTAACTGTTGTTCATCGTTGTTCGTATTTTCTGGATATATCTCGTGTATGTTTTAAATATATATGTATTTTATCTTCACGATGTTCTAAAACGCCATTAAATCAATTGAAAAACAACCTTCAAAACATAAATAAATGTATTCTGAAAGACTTCAATTGACTTTCAGACTTTCATTAAGCTCAGTGTAGGCGTCGTAAATTTACGTATGTTCCAAGTATTCCCTTAATGTATATTGCTATTTTATCACAAAGAGCCGTTATTGATCCGTATGGTTAGGTGTACTTTTTATTATTATTTAAAGCTCTAGTGAACTCCTAATGTTGGGTTAAACGATGAATGCTAGCTAATGTTTATTTAACTAATAGAAGAAGTGCGAGAAGAGATTTATTTTAAGAAATTTATTACATAAAAGGCCAGCCCACCCTGGTCAGTTGGCAACATACTGTTGTACTTACTAATATCTACATAATCTACATAAGAAACAATGGTCCTTGTTCTTCGAATAATAAAGTGTTGAAGCGGTTACCAGGTAACAAAAGACTTGAAACAAGTGCAGTGGGCACTTGTCGCGAATGCGGGAAGGTAGAATAATTACTTGTGCACATCAAACCGTATGTACAGCGAAAATTAAGCAGTAATTCATTTTATAACTTGTACAAATAATATTCCATGTATGTATGGAAATACAAATCAGCATTTCTTTTAATCATACAGTACGTGCCGACTTTTCAAAATTATGTACAATGTACCAATTTTCAAAATTGACCATTTATTAACAATAGTTCACAAGATAGTTCAGAAGATATTATTCTTCGTGTTATTTGTGGCTTTACGTTTTATTTTTTTGTATTTTTAAATATCCGTAAAGTCACAATTAACTCGAAACGACAAAGACTGTAGAAGTTGTTACGATTTTTTTTTCTTTTTGTGATTTTTAAAATATATATGTAAATAATGCAAAAGCATACCGTAATAAAATAAAAGTTATAACTAACTACTCATTATTTGTATAGAAAAATCAGATTGAAAAATAATAAAATGTAAAAGAATAAACTCAGAAATTCGTGCTGTTTGGTTCAATGATACTTTATATAATTGGTAGGATCCAAATTTAGAACCTTTTAAATTGTTTAACGAATCATATTTCGGTACAATTTTTCAGCTCGCCTTTTTATCACGTTCTCCCGCATCCATGGGCAATAGTATAAAAAAGGTCTCACTTAATTCGGTTCTTTTTTTCAGCTTTGTTCAATTGCCATTTTGAATTCAGTGTAATTATTGTACATAGTAAAGGGCAAGGTGATTGTTAAACAAAGGATCTTTAGTTCGAACTTTGAACCCTTGGTAGCCATTTAGGAGTTTTCTGTTATAAATTTTGTGTTTAAAATTATACGCTCTACGTTGAACTGAAGCAGAGATGATGATGCAGAATTAGGTTTTGCGCAGCAATGGGATAGTAACCGATACCTTAATTTAGTGCATGCAATAAGCAGTACAAAAGCTTGACTATAAAATTTAAGCATAACTTAAAAAGCTTTTATAGTTCTTTGTGGGAAATATGAAAACAAAATGTCTGACATGGCACGTTATTGATAATACTCTAGGAAGGCAGGGTTTTACAAAAAAATTATATGAACGCCGATATGGCTTAAATCCGACGTCACGCCAATCCCCTAACCCATTTAAGGATTAAAACCCCAATGGCGTTTGATCGAAACATCGTAAAAAACCACGAATAATGAAAAAAGTTAAAACTGAAACGATTTAACGATTTTTTTTACATAGCTTTCACGGAATATCACTTATGTAGGATCTCGATATAAAAAACCAGGTACTGTAAATATTATAAGTAAATGCTTGATGCTCTTGACTCTAACTGCAAGAACGGTCCTTGTAGTGCAGGTCTACCATGAACTCTTATTGCGCCTCAATTGAAGACGTAAACTAAATTGTTTTGCTTTTTCGTAGCATGAAGTCTTAAAGACGCACACTTTAAGTCGCTACCGAATGACCGTTCGGAATGCGTCCTAAAAACATTTGAGTAAAAGAGACAGAGCTATCTATAGTTCTTATAACGTTTTCCTTTACAAATATTACGACCCCAATGCAAACCATACTTCATGGTACGAAAAGATAGCCGTTGACTTTAGGTACTGACTTTGAATTGAATAATTTTCTAAAAGTTCATGGAGGCCTCCAGGTATGTTGATCCGTAGCTAACAGGTCGCACAGTTCGTGTATTGCCGGAATTGGTTAATAACATGTATTTATTTCATATTCGGTTAATTACTGACTGGTATTTTATAAATGACAAACCCTTAAGCTTTGTACTTTATATTTAAAATACATGTAATTCTGTTGGTGGTCCTAATAAAAACTAATCAATATCTCAAACCAGCTGTGCCCGCGGATCCGTCCGCGTGAGAATCAAAGTCACAAAGTGTGTTTTGCTATTTCAATTGACATAAAAAAGAAATTTACTATTAATTTAAACCTTTCTCAATAATTGCACTATCGTCTAGTAAAAACAGTATAAAAATCAGCGTAGTAGATTTTTAGAAAATCAACCACATACAGACAGACAGTTTTTGGATACTTTCTTCTATAATTTGTATAGATTTCATAGTCAACGAACTATTTCAGTTTATTTAAAAAAACAAATGAATGCTATATAAATATTTTACAAATGCTGTAGCATTCGGATTTGGATAAAATGTGACTTTAAGCACTTTGAATGCTACTAAGTTCATTGAGATATTGATTCTAATTTATACCAGCAGTGCATATTGAAAAACAAAAATACACCAACAGCCAACCGACAGCCAACTCAATGAATTTTCAGATTCCAAATGAATCTGAAAATTCATTGAGTTAGCTGTCTCTAAAGTCACAAAGTAAATTAGAATCCGTTGGCCGCTCGTGTATAAATAAAGAACCGACAAGCAAAGAGTTGCCTGAAACTCGAGCTTCTTTACAGCTTAGGTGTTTTATAATGGTGCGCCTGCAGTTTTAATTAAAATCTTGTGGGTACTGCGAAGATTTTACTCGTTTAGATTTTTAAACCTTGGTTTTAAAGAATTATGACGCTTAAAGGTAATATAATGAGAAAAGTATAAGAATTTTATTATGTTTAAAATGACATAAAAGATTTATTTCTAGCAGCCGTATTTCGAGCTCATTTTCGGGTTTATTCATTTAAAAGGTATTTATTCACATATGTAACTTTACAATTTTAATTGGAATATCCCTTAAATGTTTGTCCAAAGCCGTAAATGTATCTTTTTCTTAACTATTAAAAACATAGTCTAATTTATATAATTAGCTGTTACTTTGCGTTGGATTATAGCAAAATAATATTTTCAATATTTTTGTATAAGTAATATACGTCTTTTTTATTTCTTGCTATTATCAAAATGGCGAGTTCAATAAACTACACTGAATAAAATCAGTTCGTGTATTGGCGTACTTTACCCTTCCCTGTAAAGATTTTGGATCCCGAAAGCTTTACCCCTTGAACAGAATTATTATATAGACTAAACATTAGATAGAGTAGATCTAGAAAAGATTCCCGACGGATAAATATTTCATTATTTCTCTCACGAAGTACTCTTTCGAGGACAAAAAGTGATTTTAAGCCAATAAAAATAAAATACTTATTTCGTTCTTTCTACGAAATCACTCAGAACGTGTATTCACTTTCTGTAAAAATATGAATTTCATTTAATGATAATTTCAGGAGTTGCTCCATTCAAAATCATGATAGTTGTAAGGATTGAGAAACAGGTCTAAACTTAAACTTAAACTCAATCGTAATAGAAAATCGAAGTAAGGCAATAATGTTTCAATATTAATGATAAAGTAATAGAAAATATTAACAGTCATATTCATTCACATATGGCCGAGCTATTTTCCGGTTTCCTGATACGTATGCTGTCACTGTGGTTATCTCGATATCTGTACCCGCGAGTTGACAGCAAAACGTGTTAACATATATTAGAATGTGACTCGCAGTGGAAAAAATCTATGAAAATAAACACAAAAATCGATTACTAACAATCGTTTTCTAACAATTTGAAAACTTTTCATATCATTAACTAATTAGAATAAAGACTGATTAAAGTTGCAAAATCGCAAGGCTTTTAATTGTGGAGTGTATCTCGTGATGATGCTTCGGTTGCGGAGCGAAACGGTTGTTGAGTTTGAGATAGTGAACCTGTCTAGTGCTTGTGTATTGTGGTGGCGTGTGGAAGTTTGTGCATGCGTTTTTACAAATTCTGCAATGTATCACTCTAATTTTACCATTATACATATACTATATATTTACTACTCATTCATTACTCATTCTTTCAATATTTTTTTTTGTATCATGGATCTCCGTAAAGTGACGCCTAATTTTTAACCTTTAATATAGTTTATAGCAGTACTTCACGAAAATCAATTGTACAAAAATACTTCTATCATTACTTATGTAGTAGTGGATACACGAGGGATTAACGTAGTATAACGTAAGAGCGCTATCTTTATTGCTTGATCTTTCGTAGGTCAAATTCTAACAAAGCCCTTTCAATACAATTAGCTGAGTTCATATAATATTCTACACGTGAGATCTCTGAGACCAGAAGAACTTACTCGAATGGGATAGACATCTTATAACATTAGTTACGTGCTTCGAAGAAATGAGATTTTAAATTAATTCTGTTCGCGTTTCGCAGTGTACTCACAGTATGAGAAAATTTTAATGTAACATCGAACAAAACACCGTCCCGTATTTGAATGTTATATGTTTGTGGTTAATATAAAAATGAAATAAATCGTTTAGTATACCTTCTTCTTCTTCAACCGATGGAAGTCCACTATATGACATAGGTTTCTTCCACACCTCCACACCTCCACACCACAAGCAGTACAAGATTACTGCTTGAGTCCAGTGACTCCAGGCGACCCTTCTAAGGTCAAAACTTCACATCGAAGTCTATCATTATACTTAGATTAATAGAAAAGTCACAAACTATTCACAATTTACTTAAATCTGACCGTAAATATTTATAGTTTGACACTTTCTCTATCTATCTGTATTATCATCATTCACTTCTCTTACTCTAAATGGGTTCGGTAGAACATGTTATTCTCTTCCATTCTCTCCTATCATTCGTCAGCTCTGGCACTACTCCTTTTATATGCATGTCATACTTCACACAATCCAAACGATCTTTTTTTCTGCCTTCCTCTACTCACATATCCATACACATTCATATTTAGCACGTTTGTTCGCATAATTTTCATCCCTCGTCATTATATACCATTCCATACCATCTTAAATCTTGCACTTCTTGTTTTTTGTATAATGGACGTAACTATCATAGTTCCTATTATATGTCCTTATATTCCCATTTCTCTATAATAGTTATGTATAGGTAGCAAAAAAGATATAGAATGCTTAATGTATAAAACCTAGGAACTACCTAATTAAATTCGTTCAAATTATGATAATACAGATACAAAACACGAAATTGGTAACACACCTCGCTTTGCCAGTTTTACTCAAAGATACTGCAATTTATGAAAAAGGTTTAGCCTAATACTTAGTACTTTTCATCAGAATTCCCGCGGGATCGGAGTTTACGTGCAAAAACTCTGTTACACTAATTTCCACACGGGTAAAATTGCGGGCATATCTAGTAAATATATAATGGTTTGTACAACTTTTATACACAAATACAGAAACACCTAAATATAATAAATAAAATATTATAACGGAAGTGGTGAGATTTATAGACGCTTTGAAATACATTAGCGTTGTACTAAAATGAAAACATGCAAGTAAAAATATTCCTTGAGCTAATATACACAACTTACAAAATCTTTTACGATTTTTTTGGGAGTTTAAGAAAATCGCTAACAACTGAACAAGTAAAATATAGAGCAAATGACTTTAAGACTGAAATATACATCAAATTAGATTTGAATGTCATATATGTATATTACAGTAGATACATATATCAATTTTATTCCGCTGATTTGGGACGTATGCATCTTTGCATGAATGAAATCAATAGATCGATGCGCTATTAGGTATCAACTAAACTTTATACAGCTATAGACAACGGTGATTACGAACTGCTTGCATTGATATTGCGCACATATTCAGATGCGTCTATTTGTCAATATACGCTACATAGCAGAAACATAAAGAGATTAAAGTACAGGCAACCTTTTTCATATCGTTCGTCCTCGTACCGAATGGAATTTTTCATCTATATCACTATTTTTATTGGACAATATCGCCTTCCACATTTTCGTAATATTTTTTTGGAATCGTATTTGATATATGTAGTTTTACGTACGGGAAAATCGTGTTAGTGTTAATATTATCGTTATTAGATTTGTTTATTACCGATGAGTGTTATGTATAGATATCAACTGACAAGGTACTAAGAAATTGAAGTATGTACATAAATACCATACCTTTTCACGTCTTGAAGACAAAGACGTTTAATTCTCATCACATACTTAAAATATATACCAAAAAACAAGGTATGCCAAATGGCAAGACACCTACGTACTCATACAATCAGAGGTTACGTTCAAAACGGGGCTACTTTCCTATCGGAAGAACTCATTCCTGAGAACCCTGGATAGTTTTGAAAATAGGCCTTGTCAGCGATATTTTCGCCTTAAAAAGTACCTCCGGATGTCCCGTTGTTGGTCTCATTCGACGATGTATTTAATGAGATGATAAAAAGTATTATTCTATGATAGAATCTTTGGTTGGCAATACAAACCAAAAAGAAAATAGAAAACACATATGGATAAATTTGATTTAGGCAAATCACCACGGATCACCAGTTGGAAGCAAGATAAGGTATGGAATACAAATTTAAGGCACAATCCAACCATTCTTATGGGACCTCCAATATACCCCTCCACACCCATATCCGTTTACGAAACATGTCGATACTCAAAGTAGGGAGGTCGTTGGAGGCTGGTTAACGAAATAGACCGACGAGTCGACCACCTGAGATTTCAATTTCGCGTTGCGGAATAAATTTATTCGGATTTCTCACTTGCCTTGTTGAAATTGACGAGATATTTTTGCAAAGCTATTTCGTTGCCTAATATTGTAGCGAAATGGTAGACACGCTTTTGTTTTTTATTATGGTTTATTTTAGGAGATAGAAACATTTTTGACACGTGACAGATGAAGAAATTTTTTGTCATTAAGGACTGACTGCATACGCATGCAGCCTAGTATTGTGATCATATTGTTCATTGTTATTTCCTAAAGCGATGAACGAGCATTGCTGGACGTAGGTGTCTTCAAGCGATTTCTACAAATTACCTTGTGTCATTTTAAAGCTTTTGCTTTTACATTTTAGCTCCAATCAGCGTTAATCCAAAATTCAGTTTTTTTTTTTAAATTACCACTTCCTTTGATATAAAGGTCAGAGACGTGTTTTATCTTATGTTATTTATATCTTTTACATGTTTTTATACTTAGCTATAAAGTTACTTATTGTACATTTTCTATTATTTCTAAGGCTTAATTTTTTATTACATTTTTGCTATTTAAATGTAATATGCATTTTCTTACATCTATGTTGCATATTACTACATATTTTATTACAAGTGTTTTATTTTCTATTTACATTTTCCTTCTTACTCTAGGATTTATTTCAGCGATTCTTACAAAATTTGATTTATTCTCGTTTACTCTCAATTTGCCTTTCTGTTTTAGGATCAGGACGCACATAACATTCAAAATTAATGTACCATTTACATTAGTATGTACCATTAACATTCAGAATTAATGGAACATACTAATTTAATAAATGCATTGTTGATCTGTCTGTCTTATACGGCTCATACGATACTTATATACCGGGCTAACATAATGAATATAAAAAGAACCATTTTAAAACAAGAATAAAATAACATATTATTTTCAACTGACGATATTTGAATTCTCACGTTGACATGAACTAAATCGGCTTGCACCGAATAATCTTGAAGTAAGCAATTCAGCAATATAATATCATGTTTTGGTCTAAAATATTAAAAATGATCATGTACGAAGTACCGAAGCGATGCGACAAAGAAAATCATCTGACACCTGTGTCGATAACAGAATTTCATATTCTTTTTATCATTTAACGATACATTCAGTTTACTTATATATTTCATTATTAACATATCATACAATTATTTATTAGGTCTTAAGATTATGAACATTATTTATATATATATAATTTACAGCGCACCAGTTACATTGCACTAAAAGTAATGTTATAAAATGATGAATTTTTACAACATAATTTACATCATATGTAACCCATAGCATATATTTAATAAATAGAAGGTTATTGTGTTATAGAAAGATTGAAGTGAGTGTACAAACCGTAAAAATAGAAAATGTTACATAAATAGGTAGATTGAAAATTAAGTAACCTTCATCGCTAAGGACATCACAAGTTATGGACCTAGGTCCCGAACTAATATACCGAGCTAAGAGGTTGAACTTCTTTTGCTAACATCTTGTGGCTCAATTCGAACTTCGATCAATATTGTAAATTTTGATAAACGCTCATAGATACTTTGCGGTTTTGTCAATCTCCTGGTGATGCTTTGGTTGCGCGGCGAAACGATTGTTGAGTTTGTGATAGTGAACGTGTGTATTGTAGTGACGTTGCTGGAGGTTTTTCATATGTTTTTAACGAATGTTGCATGTTCCAGGTTTGAAAACGAATAATCAACTCTACATTTAGCATAATATGTATTTCCTATTTACTTTATAGCGGATTATAGCAAAATAATTTTACTATTACTTTCTCATTGATACTTTTAATCACAATATGTTTTAAAACATTAAGTTTCGTTGACAGCCTAATAAAACAAATATATTTGGAACGCCTCCAAGGGTTATCCCACTGTCTCCTCCGCCACAAGTATTTTAATACAACAAAAAACGTTCCCTTATTACATTTTTTCTCGGCTTGAAAACATTTCCATCACATTATGCCCTTCTTTTCTCCGTTATCTGAATTTTTTGAAGGGCGCCCGTCATGAACGAGCGTCACTGACGCACAAACCATTAACATGATTGTCGAAAACATTCGACTGTAATGTTTATCTGTTGGCGAATTTTATGTCTGGAATTTTTAAATTGATGTTTGACCACTGTTACTACTAAGGATAAATAGTGACACAATTTAAAGGAATGGGACTTGACTGCGAGAGAGGTTTAAGGAAATAGATATTCTTACATTGGCGTCACAGTTTATTTTTAGGGATTTCTACTTTTCTTTTGGTTATCTACAAAACAGAATATATATAATAAAAAGAATGGCGATGTATGTAATCTGTTCGCGCCACTCCACATAGTACAGGCCATACATACGTCAACGTTGACGTTGACACAAAAAAAAGAAAAAATCAATTGTAACTGCAGCAAAATGTGCTTATCTATAATTAATTAAAATAGTCAATGTAAAATTAGTTTTCTTTTTGTTCATATACTGAACAAAGTGGCGACCGTGACAGGACCTGCATCAAGTCCTAATTAGATATGCCAGTTTCATAGATCCTCAGAACATCGTAGTGGTCATCGCCACGCAAACACCGTGCAGTGCCTAGATTCCTTGGCAAACACCAAGGCATCAGCTGCGCCCAGGTGCCTACGTCGTGCAGCCGGACCACCACACTACCGTGCCGAGCGTCTCCAGGTCGCGCCAAGCAGCACCCGGCCCCATCGCAGTCATCAAGATTCGCGTTTGCAACGTGTGCTCGACACAAATAACCCGTGCTAGATCAAAGTGAGCCCGTTCCTAACTAACGCCTAGTGGAATCCTTTGCGACTAGTGTAAATTGTGATTTCAGTTACTCGAATGTTAAATTTCAAATTTGTAGTTTTTTGAGGTTAAGAAATTTTAAATATTACGTTCCGAATATTACGTACAAAGCACCTAAGGTAAATAAAACCTGTGATTAGAATTAGATCACAGATTTATAGTTAAAAAAGACAAATATTTCGTGTTACATACATAGTGTGAGTGAACGAATACTAGTCAAAAACCTCTCACGTATTAATTTTGTCACTAACTTAACAGACAACATCTTGGCTTTTACTCGCATAGGACTATATTTACTATATTTTCTATAGCGAAATATTGATTTCTTCGATAATTAGATATGATTTTAAATATTACATCCAAGTAAAATAACGTAACCTTAACGTTCTTGAATCCTACAAGCATTATTACAAGCAGATGATTTAACGTAAGCATTTTGTTACAATTTCAGTAGTAAGTGCATCGTGCACCGCTCGCAGCCCGGTGCAGCTAGTGAATGCGCGCGCGCCGACTGGCAACAATAACAAGTCCGCCGCGCGGCGCAGCTGCGACTAGAAGCGAGGAGCGTATCGTACCAATTTTTATTGTTTACATATTTTTATTTATTGTTTCTCGATAGTTTTACGTTATGGCGGATGCTAAGCAATTAAAGGCTAGACGCGCTAACATAAAAGGGCGTTTAACTAAATTTAAAAATCATCTTGATGAAACTGCCGCATTAGAAATAATTACGCCGTTAGATATAAATAAATTGTCGTTAAAATTATCGAGAATACAAGAGTTACTAAATGATTTTGATGAGGTGCAGGGTCAATTGGAAATTTGTGAAGGGAGTAACCGAGCTGAGGAACTAGATATTCGCGATTCATTTGAGCAGGAATTTGACACTTATGTTTCAATAGCACAAACTATGATAGAATCTAATACGGCTCCGAAGGCCTCTCAGTCCTGCTGTAACGCTAATTCCAGCATGTCGCATTGTGGCCGGGATAATTTTGATGTTTTGGGCTTTAGGCTGCCGGTTATAAAAATACCCACTTTCGATGGGCAATATTTTAAATGGCTCGAGTTCAAGGAAACATATGTGTCCTTAGTTCACGATAATGAAAGAGTTAAAAGCATTCACAAGTTCCATTATCTCCTTTCATACTTGGAGGGTGAAGCTGCTCGGGTACTTTGTAATTTAGAGGTGTCAGACGCTAATTATTCCGAGGCTTGGCAACTCCTGTGCAAACGCTACGATAATAAACGACAACTAATTAATAACCATTTAAAGGCGTTGTTCAGCATCGAAACCGTGCGAGAGACTGAAAAATCACTTCGTTTTGTGATTGATCATATAAATAAAAATTTGCGAGCTCTCCGCACTCTAGGTTTACCTGTCGAGCAATGGGATGTTCTTGTAATATACATGGTAACGGCAAAACTGGATAGTAATACATGTTATAAATGGGAGGAGACTAGAAACACTCTGCCGGATATTCCAACTTTAGATCAATTTTTTGATTTTTTGAAGAATCGTGCTAATGTTTTAGAGACTGTCAATAGGCAAAGACATGATAAACCTAAAATGCTCCCCCCAATTCAGCCAATAAAACCACAAAGTAAAACATTCACATTGACAACTAAGCAACCCGCATCGTCTTCACCTAAGGCTGTCATCGAATGTTTGCTATGCAAGGGCTGCCATCGTCTTTATGAATGCACCTCATTCAAGGCTAAGACGCCCGAAGAAAGGAGTGACTTAGTTTCTCAGCTGAAGTTATGCGAAAATTGCCTAAGATCTGGTCATAAAGTTCAAGGTTGTAGGCTACCGGGTTCCTGTCGGTCTTGCAAACAAAAACACAATACATTATTGCATATCTCAGATACAAACGAACTGCCTCACGTTAGCACCAATCAATCCCAAAATCTATCTGCTTTTACAAGTGGTGTTAATTCAGAAATTTTGTTGTGCACTGCCCAAGTCCAGTTAAAAAACCCAAGTGCAAATCAAATTTTGACAGTGAGAGCTCTTCTGGACAGTGGGAGTCAATCTACATTTATTACCGACAGGGTACAAAATATTTTAAACTTATGTCCTCAGCCTACAAATGTACATTGAAGGGATCTGTAAGTGACTGTAAGTGTGGTTGGGCTCTCAGACACTGCACTAGCAATTCAATCAAAGCGATGTGCACTACACTTTCAGTCACTTACAGATCCCTTCAATGTTAGTTTGACATGCCTCGTCATCCCAAAAATAACCGATAAATTGCCCAAGGTCACGCTTGACGTGAGTCAGCTTGACCTATCTAAGTTCCAACTGGCAGACCCCAGCTTCTTCGAGGCATCTCCCATTGATATGCTCATTGGTGCTGACCTATTTTGGGATCTAATAGGGTTTTCACAGCACTCGTTAGGTACAAATAAACCTATCCTTCGTAGTTCTAAATTAGGGTGGCTCATTGCAGGTCCTCTGCCTACTTTAATAAACAACAAACACAACCAAGCAAATCAAATTACACATTGTAATTTTCTTCTTAACGAATCTAACTCGTCTACTATACACGAGGACCTACAGAGATTTTGGGAGCTAGAAAATGTCCCACAATCTCATCCCTTCACCGAAGAAGAAAAGCATTGTGAACACCACTATCTTTCAAACACGGTACGGTTGCAAAATGGTCGTTTCTGCGTCGGTCTTC
Organism: Morpho deidamia; assembly: GCA_947086505.1. Taxonomy (NCBI): domain Eukaryota; kingdom Metazoa; phylum Arthropoda; class Insecta; order Lepidoptera; family Nymphalidae; genus Morpho; species Morpho deidamia. The sequence continues at coordinate 7,222,842 of CAMTZC010000003.1, forward strand.
CTCTTCGCGCTGAAAAGGACTGCTTAGGTGATTCTTACTCAGTTGCCAAGAAACGTTTTGCAAGCTTAGAAGCTCGTTTCCGCAAACAACCCGAACTTCAAAAATCTTACGCAGCGTTTATTAATGAATATGAACAGCTGTATCATCTATCAGAGACTTCTATTCAACGGCCTACTAATGCCTATTTTCTTCCTCACCATCCGGTCATTAGAACTAAGAGCGAGACAACAAAGCTTCGTGTTGTATTTGACGCGTCCGCCCGCACCACGTCCGGTTTCTCCATAAATGACTTACAAATGGTGGGACCTGTTATCCAAGATTCATTATTTAATATTCTTGTCCGTTTCCGCCAATATAAATATATTCTTTCCGGGGACATTGAAAAAATGTTCCGACAGATCTTAATCAGGGAATGCGATAGGGATATGCAATGCATTCTGTGGCGCGACGAAGAGAATGAGCCATTACGGACTCTAAGGTTAAACACCGTAACATATGGTTTTGCAAGTGCCAGCTTCCTTGCTACGCGGTGCCTTAAACTGCTAGGCGATGAATGTATGGACCCTAATATAAAAAGAATTATACAAAACGATTTTTATTGTGATGATTTGCTGACCGGGGCTGATGACGAAGAAGGCCTCAAGTACATTCAGCGTCAAGTGTCGGATGAGCTCGCCAAAGGATGTTTTCCTCTCAGAAAATATAGGTCAAACCTCTCTTGTTTTCTTGAGGATTGTCCGTCACCTCCTCAAGGCGATCTCATCATAAGCAATGCAACTAGCACTCTTGGCATAGGTTGGTATCCTAACTCAGATTTTTTGCATTTCCCTATCGAATTCTTGCCTACAGATGTTTTAACTAAGAGGTCAATTTTGTCTTTAACGTTTAAAATCTTTGATCCCTTAGGGCTCCTAGCTTTATGCACAATAAAGCCAAAAATTCTCCTCCAAAACCTATGGTCGCTAAAACTAGATTGGGATGAGGAAGTGCCCTCCCTTATCAAAAAATCATGGTTAAGATTTACAGAAAATATTCATTCACTTTCCTCACTTAAAGTACCAAGGCGAACGATAATCAATGATCCTAAGTATATTGAAATGCATACTTTTTGCGACGCATCTCAGAGTGCCTTTGGCGCGTGTATTTATCTAAGGTCAATTGATGCCGCAGGTAAGGTACAAATAAGTCTTTTGTGCGCCAAGTCCCGTGTCGCCCCCCTAAAACCCACAACTATACCCCGGCTCGAGCTTTGTAGTGCTTTATTAGGGGCCCAATTGAGCGCGGCTGCTACGCAAGCTCTCCGCTGCAGATTAGATACCCACGTTTATTGGTCTGACTCGAAGGTTGTTCTGGGTTGGATCCAATCTGCCAGCAAAGCAAAAACTTTTGTGGCCAACAGAGTAGCAGCTATTATTGAGCTATCTGATCCCAAGAGCTGGCGATACGTACCAACAGCCGAAAACCCAGCTGACATGTGTTCTCGCGGAGTAGACCCCCACAATGTCAGGGAAGCTGATATCTGGTGGCATGGTCCAGCATTTCTTTTGCAAGACACAGCCGCATGGCCAAAATCAGATTTTAAGGTCGTTGAGCTTCCCGAATTAATAGCTCTTCCTGCTATAGTAGCGGAGCCCACACCTATATCGTTTATGGACGTTACTAAATATTCAAAACTTCCCAGAGCACAGAGAGTAGCCGCTAGAATACTAAGGTTTATTTATAATGTCAAAAATCCAAAACAAAAACTTACAGGTATACTATCAGCTGAGGAGCTTCGAAACGCTCTTATGACCCTTATTAAATTTTCTCAATTGGAATCCTTTCCTACAGAAATAGAATGTTTGCAACGCAAAAGGCCACTACCCCGTAATTGCAACTTAAACCAACTTAACCTATTTATTGACACTGAAAACTTGGTCCGTGTTGGAGGCAGAATCCACGCCTCAAACCATCCTTATGATAAACGGCACCCCATATTGTTAAAGGGTAATGATCATCTTACAAAATTATTATTTCTCCATGAACATGTGCGTTTGTTACACGCCCCACCCCAATTGTTACTTTCTAGCATTCGTGACCAGTACTGGCCTATAGGAGGCCGCAAATTAGCACGAGATGTTTACAAGCATTGTTTTAAATGCCGCCGATTCGATGGTACTGGCATGATCAATATTATGAGTGATTTACCTCCTGATCGCGTGGAACAAGATTTTCCATTTATTTCTACAGCCACAGATTTTGGAGGACCGTTTTTGATCACGGACCGGAAAGGTCGCGGGTGTAAAATAACCAAATGTTACTTGTGTATTTTTGTGTGTTTTAGATTTAAGTGCATGCACTTAGAAGCCGTAAGTGAGTTGAGCAAAGATGCCTTTATTTTAACTCTTACTCGATTTATTGCACGTAGAGGTAAACCTAAAGTGATCTATTGCGACAACGGTAGAAACTTCGTAGCCGCAGCTAAGGAAATTAAAGAGTTTTTTAAATCTAACAGCAATTCCATTTGTGACTTTGCAGCTCAGCAAGACATTGAGTTTAAATTTTCACCTGCTTACGCTCCTCACTTCAACGGTCTCGCTGAGGCTGGCATAAAATCGGCTAAATTTCATATACGTCGTATACTAGGGCAAACCCACTTAACATTCGAGGAACTGTCTTCCCTTTTTGCCCAGGTCGAAGCCATCCTAAATAGTCGACCCCTATGCCCTCTCAGCCCGTCACCCAATGACTTCCAACCTCTGACACCGGGTCACTTTTTAATCTTCAGGCCGCTTACGTCGCTACCAACTGTAGACTACTGTGCCGAGAGCGCCCCGCTTCGCAACAGATTCCAGCGTGTGGAGCAAGTGCGCCAACATTTTTGGAAGCGCTGGTCACGTGAATATATAGCGGAGCTACAGCAACGCACAAAATGGCGGGTCAAATGCCGAAATTTAAGCCTAAATGACTTGGTGTTAGTGAAGGACGAGAGCCCACCACTTTGTTGGCGACTAGGGCGTGTCACAAAACTTTTTCCTGGGCAAGACGGAGTACCTCGTGTCGCAGAAGTCCACACCGCCAGCGGAGCTATTCGCCGGGCTATAAATCGTTTGTGCCTATTACCCACTGACAGCTTAACTTGAAAGCTTGCAGCAGCTTTCAAGGGGCGGGAAGATGTTCGCGCCACTCCACATAGTACAGGCCATACATACGTCAACGTTGACGTTGACACAAAAAAAAGAAAAAATCAATTGTAACTGCAGCAAAATGTGCTTATCTATAATTAATTAAAATAGTCAATGTAAAATTAGTTTTCTTTTTGTTCATATACTGAACATAATCTTTATATATAAAAATGAATTGCTTTTCGTTAGTCCCGCTAAAACTGACCGGCTGGTCCGATTTGGCTAATTTTGGTCTTCAATTATTTGTGGAAGAGTTTAAAAAGTGAGTAATAAAATGCTAGGAATTTAATAAAAACAACAATTTTGTTTTTCCTTGGAAACAAGGATGGTCCATTATCATTAACTTTAGATGATCATCGATAAAGAATAGAACATCGATGTTTTAAAATCGATTGTGCATTATTTTAAACATCGTTACATCTAACCCTATTAATACTATAAATGGGAAAGTCTGTCTGTCTGTTACGTTTTCACGGCCAATCCGCTGAACCAATATCAATGGAATTTGGCGCAATTCATGCTTATACACCGAACAAACAAATAGGCTTTAAGAATCCTGTCTTTTCAACACGAAAATCAGGAATTGAGAAACCCCATTATCAATACTTATATCAAGTTTCGAGTAGTGGAATCATTGCAACAGGAATTTCAATTTAATCTCCCTGATCGATCTGATTTTTGTTATGGATATATTTGCAGGGTTCGAGAGTGACAGAAGCTAATGTTTATTTCAGGACAGGTCCACGCAGACGAAGTTGCGGGTAAAATCTAGTAGAAAATGTAAGAACTGACATAAGCTTACGGTTCGTGCTATGCACCTTGCAAAAGTACGTAAGTCGTTTGTTGGTTTATTTATTTACTTATTTATTTATTTCAAGAGGTACACAAAACAGAGTACAGTCGGAGAAGTACAAGATGAAACATATGTATGTATAAACTAAGACTAGACAGTAATCCAAAAAGTATGTGTATACATCATGTTTAGTATAAATTTAGGGGTATAATATTCAAACGATATGAAATTAAAATAAGAAAATAAAAATTACTATTAACATTAGGGAGAAACTATTTTTAAGCGTGCTTTAAATTTATTATAATTGTTATCAAATACGCCTAGAGAAGATTTGTTTACATCTATTTCACTGTAATAACGACACATTCGAATAATTGGATTATTAAATTTGGGTTTGGGTTTAAGATTCTATAATAAAGTTACGCAATCAACTTTGTCTTTGCCACTTCAGCAGTTTAAAAAGAACTATTAAAGGGAGGCTGATACAGAAAGCCTACTATACCATTGATGATTATGTAGATGATAAAAATGCGTGAATTTAGCTACTCCTCTAGCCTGTACAAAATAGTAATGACTAGATGTAACTAGTTGTAAGGATTATATTTGAAAAGAGCAACCACCAAGTTTCTTGCTGGCTCTTCTCGGTAGAAAGCTTTCTGATTAAAAATCATGCGTTTAAAAGTTATATTTCATATTTATATTATAATATTATTATAATATTATTGAATATGAATTTGAACAAAACTCTATATATATAACAAGTAATAAATAACAATTACCAAAAGTATTAGTATTGTATGTTTCTTGAATATTGTACTAAAATGATATGATGTGGCTCACTTTTTGCATTGTAGCCAAGCTATTTAAGTCTATTTAATAAAGATTTGTAACTAGAGCATACTTTTAGGTTTTTTCAAAAAGGTGGGATGAGATTTTATTGTATCATTATTCTTAAGAGATATTTATATGTTAAAATTATCTATATACATAAACGATATTATTTACATTATCTATTGATTATATTTAAAAAAGTATGTACAAACGAAACCAAAACAAAATATTTCGTGAAAACAAAGCGGCGTAATAACAGTAAGCCCTCCGAGATCGCACTTAATTGGGATGGATTAATATACTCGTATCTTACAGTAATGATCTAGTAGAATTAGTTGGATGTGAAATTAGGAGATGGAAATAATAGTTTTGTTTTCGAACATCTGTAGTCTATATAAAAATAACTGCTTTGATAAACTTCCCACTGGCTGTACTTCTTCTTTCTCCTACCCTAATCCAAGTCTAAGTGGGGTCGGCACAACATGTTTTTCTCTTCCATTCTTCTCTATCATGCGTCACCTCTGGCGCTACTGCTTTTATATATCATACTTCACACAATCCAACCATCTCTTTTTAGGTATCCCCTAGTCCCATATCCATCCACATTCATACTCAACACTCGTTTAGTCACATGATTTTCATCCCTACTCATTACATGTCCATACCATCCCAGTCTTGCACCTCTCGTCTTTTCTATAATGGCGCAACTTTCAGACTTCCCCTTATATACTCATTTCTTATTTTATCCAATCTTGTCACACCACACATCCACCTTCACATTATCATCTCATTTGCATGCACTCTTCTTCCATCCGTCTTTTTCGATATAGAGCTTTTTGCCTTTGAGGGGTCTGGCTGTACGTCCTCAAAAATTTTGCGGTTTGCGCCATAGAATCTAAGATCTAGTAGTGTGTATATCCTTTACATACTATGTAATAACTGCAACAAATATGTTTGACTTGTTTTTATTACGTTCCGTCCATGGGCTAAAATGGAGAAACTGTGTCACTTTTTATAGAGGCCAATAAATGCCGCACGTGAGACAAGGTGGACATTTAATGGGCGACACGATGATACGAAAATGTACTTAAAGAAAAAGAAACCGACATTATACTAAAGCTTTGCTCTGAGTCTTAGAAAAGTTACATTTTATGCCACAAATAAATTTTTTTTACTACATATCGAACACATAGTATTAAAGTGACCTAATCCAAAAAGTCTTGTTTCGTTGCAAATTGCAATAAAGCGCAGCGTAGCGCCTACAAAAGAGACCCATAATTTGGAAGAGCAAGAAAACTAGTTTTTTTAATAATTCGTAGCGTGATGTCATAGATGGCATTGAAACAAGGATTACAACGTATCTAAATAAATGGAGCCAAATTTTGAATTCGGTTATTTTATGAGTCAGTTCTGAATAAACTGTTGCTTGGACTTGGCGTTGTTATTTTAATATATTGCATAACTATCAGAAGTACCCTATTTGAAAATACATTTTTCGCAAACAATGTTGCCATGACGTACATCCAGAGGAAAACAACTTGCAACTGTTATTTGCAAACAGAGGTACTAGGAGTTGAACACAAATCACTCGTTTAATCAGACGTTTGTCGACGCCAGGGTTGCAATTTGCAACACAACAAATGAATGTGAAACACTAATGCGAATAAAAAAAATTGCATGCTTAGGAATGATTCAGGAGATTCGCGGTAAACCATTCTTCTTTTTCTCCTTCTCTTTTATCTTCGATAGCCATCTAGCATTGGACAGAAATCTGTTTAAGGCGATTTCACTTAACATGAATTTTATTGCATTATGATTGGTATTGTTATATGAACCGGCCCGTTGGCGCAGTGGGCAGTGACCCTACCTTCAGCTCCGCGGGTCGTGGGTCCGATTTCCGCCGAAGGCCAATATTTTATATAAACAATTTGTTGGTTCTTCGAGCCTGGGTGTATATTAGTATTTAAGCATGTATTTAAGATTATATATGTAGTATATTAACCAGTTGTCCATCACCTATAACACGAGTATTAAGTTACTTACTTTGGGGATGGACGACCGTGTGTGTAAGTGTCCCATATATATGTATATATATAGAGCTAGCTGTCCGGCCATGCGTTCTTGTGGCTCAGTTTGATTTCAAATTTCACTCTGAACAGAAAGCAGCATTAAAAAAAATTGCTCCGATTGCCACCAAACTTTACATGATGATCCGGTAGGTGGGTTATTTTAAAAATTGTCTGGAAATTTTATTAAAACCGGTCCAGCTGATTCAGAGTACATAACGTACATACAGACAAACATTCATTTTATATATTAATATAAGACAATTATTTAAGCGGGATGAAATCTGTAGGTGGAAATACGCGGTACCACCGGAAGATTCGACGAGGGCGGAAATTACCCGCCACAGCTTATATCAGACTTGTATACAATGTAGCTTTCATTTAAAAGCTGAAGTTTGGCAAAACATTTTACACTCCATTTTTTAAAGCTTTTATTTAACTCGCATTTTGGAATCTTGGAAGTTCAATTTGACCCACTTCACTATATCTGATTGAGCTGAAAGTTTACATACTCGTGCAGTCCTGATGACATTGCATGGTTATGATAAGCGTGATCTAGAGCTGCTGCCACGATTGGCTCCAGACAAGGGAACTCCATAACGTTTAACTGTAGGCACATGAAATTTTTAAAGCTTTTTCGTCTTGAGTTGTTATTAACAATTACGCTTTTTTGTCTGGTTAAAAGTAGTAAAGTAGCAGCCTGTTACAATCCCACTGCTGGGAATAGGCCTCCTCTCTCCGTTTCTGGAGAGAAGGGTTGGAACTAAGACCTACCACGCTGCTCCAATGCGGATTGGTAGGTTACACATAGCTCCAGAATTCTCTAGAGATATGCAGGTTTCCTCACAATGTTTTCCTTCACCGAAAAGCGTGTGATAAATTGCAGTTATCAATTAGACACATGGTTTTTAATAGAAAAACTCATTGGTGCCTGCCCGGGTTTGAACTCGTGTTCCCCTCGAAAGAGTCGCACGGTCTCACCGCTGGGCTATCACAGCTTATCAGCTTTGTCTGGTTGCCGAACTATAATTGGTTACCAGTTAAGCAAATAAACCTTTTTAGTGGACCTTGCAAACAGCTCTAAATAAATATATAATACATCTGCTGTAAAGTATTAATAGACATTATTTTGTATTGTAAGGACCTACCTTATATATGAAATTGGCGTTTTCTATGGGAGGAACATAAAGTCGTTTTTTTTTTAATGAAATATATTTAATTAATCAAAGTATGTACCATTGCTATGTATGCACTTTTGCCATCTCATAGGTAGTTCATTGATCCCCTTACTAAAAAAACCATTCGGGCGGGAATCAATAAAATCTTTGAAGGCGGTTTGGACTGCCCCATCGGAGTTGAATTTTTTTCCTTGCAAGTAATTATCCAAATTGCGAAAAAAATGGTAATCTGTTGGAGCAAGGTCCGGAGAGTACGGTGGATGTCTAAGACATTCTAATTGAAGGTCCTCTGATTTGGTAGCCGTCTGTTGTGCAGTGTGTGGTCTAGCGTTGTCCTGAAGCAGCAGTGGCCTAGATCGATTGACCGGCCTCGGTTGTTTAGCAGCTAGCTTTTCCATCATGGTTTGCAGTTGCTGACAATAGATATCTGCCGTAATCGTCTGGCCAGATTTAAGAAAGCTGTAGTGAACGACACCGGCACTAGTCCACCAAACACTTACAAGCAACTTTTTTTTAGTCAATTTTCGCTTAGGGCAGGATTTGGCTGGTTAGCCAGGGTTCAGCCATTGCGATGAGCGCTTCCGATTATCGTAGAGGATCCACTTTTCATCACAGGTAATGATTCGATTTAAAATTCTTTCATTATTGTGCCGGTTGAGTAACGTAACGCAGCAGTCGACGCGCGTTTGTCGGTTTGCTTCACTCAATTCATGAGGTACCCACCTTTCCAGCTTTTTCACCTTCCCAATTTGCTTCAAGTGGATTAGAATAGTTTTATCACCAACACCGGAGCCTGCAGCTAACTCGGACGTGGTTTGCGATGGATCCGCTTCCACAATAGCCTTCAATTCTTCATTATCAACTTTGGTCTCCGGCCGTCCACGAGGCTTGTTCTGCAGGTTGAAATTTCCAGAACGAAAACGTTGGAACCAAAAACGCACTGTGTTTTCTTTTGCGACACCGTCACCATACACATCATTAATCCTTCGAGCCGTTTCTACAGCACTGGTGCCACGATGGAACTCATACTCGTAAATAACGCGATATTTCATGTTTTCCATTTTGTAAACAGAGTGACACAAAGAAAAAAACAAAAGAAGAAAAAACAAATGAATTAGGGGGTTTGAAACACAAATGCATGAGTAAATAACTGTATGAATTTGAATTTGGAATTCCTTACCATAAAGGTAATATTTGAGATCAAAGTGGCCAGTACGACAAAACGCCAATTTCATATGTAAGGACCTAATATTTTTTGTTTATTATTATCTTTTCTATGCATCTAAATGCCCATGACCAAATGACTATTTTAAATAATTTTGTGATAGTTTTTTCGTAATATTTTGTACGCTGTATGAATGTAGAGATTATGGAGTCATACGTAGGCTCGTGTTGCTCTTCGTAATATTCTTTCACACTATTTGTGAAATGCTTGTATTTTGTTAGTCACAAGTAAGCTTACGTAAAGATTTTTATATCTTTTTTTGAATATATATTGCTTTAATAACTCGTCTCGATTAGTTTTAGAGTTAATTACAAAATATTAATTACGAATTTGAGTATAAAATATACACCGACCTGTTATAATCCTAATTCTGGGCAATTGCCTCCTAACGAGTGAAGAACTAATGGCAGTTTAAAACTACGCTGCTCCAATGCGCATGGGCAGCTACCACATAAGCCAAAATCTCTAAATATTTTTTGGCCAATTAATGCTTGTACATTTATAACAAGTACATGTTTTTACAGCATACATCGAGCTAGAGTTTGAAACGGTGAATACTTAGCGAGTATAATCCGCATCTCCTGTTATAAATTATTTAAACAACATAACTTACTTTTAATAATACAATTTTAAACCGTAAATTCCACCAACAAATGATGCAAAAGTATCATTCAACTCGCACATTAGAGCACATTAAGCGACGCGACCGCGACCCTCCAACGTTGGTGAAAATGTTTTTTCAAGTTGTTCACTTGCTATTCATTTTGGCTCGACGCAAATGAGTTTCTAAACGTATATAAATTTCACTGTCTCGTATTAAATTTGTATCCTTTCAGTTTAAAAAGATGTACCGAAATGTAAAAAAATAATTTGTAGCAAATGCATATAGTGTTTAAATATTTTTAAAGTATGTACATTTAAACACGTTTTCACACAAATTATTACATGTAAAACAAGCTATACTTGATTTATAGAAATAGGCGTTACTTTGCGGAATTCCATATTACATGCACTATAACAGAACTACCTTGCTTAATCCGCACGGGTTAAGCGAATGCATGCAAATCCAACGTGTATGAAGCAAGCAAAAAATTACGCACCTTACACATGCAGGACAAGTCACCACATGCACCCCAAGGCGCCTCCACCAGCAGCAACGCACACAAGCAGAACACACAACCACCACCACAATCTCGACGATCGTTTCGCTCCGAAACCGAAGCATCATCAGGAGGATAGGCTCCACGACAAAAATCGCAATGCGATTTTTCCTGTGACTTGTCCTGCATGTGTAAGGTGCGTAAATTTTTGCCTGTTTCATACACATTGGCTTTGCATGCATTCGCTTAACCCGTGCGGATTATAGCAAGGTAGTTCTGTTATAGTGCATACAAGCTATACTCTTTCGTACACTGCTTATGCTAAAATATATTCTCATTCCCAATTATAACTCCAATCATGTGCAGCACGGTCATCATTTAATTACCGAACGTGTATCGTATATTTTTATAATCAAGACAACAAACTTTAAGCTTTATTTTTTATTTAAATTAAGTAATTATATAGAACGTTCCAAAAAATTTAAAATTTACCCTCTGTAAAGTAAGTAAAATATAGCAACTTTTTTTACACTTTATTTACTCGTAAGTCATTCAGTCCATAAAGAGGACCTTGCAATCGAGAATCGAATTCTTTGTATAATCTAATTGTTTTGAAATTTTTAATCTTTTTTATTCGAAACCGTTTCATATTACCTTCGGTATGTATCAACTCCGATTATTGTACTTTGATTTGTGAAGGATGAACTCAGTACAGTACATAAAGCTAATAAGAGGCGCGAGTGTCCACCATATTACATAAGGATTTTTATTAATCCATATCAAGCCATCCTTTGATTTAACCAATCCGCAATCCACATGAATAATAAATAGAACTTGACAAATCTTCTGTGACTTTGTTTGAAGAAATAGTAAAAATCAGTTTTCGGGGAAGCTCGCAATTGGTAACAGCATCTGAATACGTTGCTACGTAAAATAGATAAGGGTATGATTATATTGATCATTTCACATTATACGATAAGGGGTGCAGAAAATTAATAAGAAAATCACGTATAAGTTATATTTACTAAACATTCAACAATTGCTAAATTATATATATTTTTAATAATTAAATATTAATTAATATAACTTTTTTAGAATGTTGAAAATACTTTTTATTCGTGTTCGTCTTTAGCAGCACTTAACATTGAGCCATCGAAATAATTGCGAAATGAACAGAAAACAGAATGTTTAGCCTCGTCCTTAAGATCCCTGTGAGATCGGTCCTTGGGCAACGTATAGTGTGTACAAGTGCGAGAATAGGCTAGCCCCGAAATACCGAAGCATCATCAGGAGGATAGCCTCGTGGTGTCGTGTACATGTGTAAGGTATGTAAATTTTGCCTGCTTCATACACTTAGCATTACATACATTTTCTTGACAAACGCGGATTATACCAAAGTAGTTCTGTTATAGCTTCTGTACTACTGCACGATTTTTACCAGATGTATGGGACTATAATCAGACTGCATTTTATAGGCATGACAATAAAAATATAAGTAATAATTTAATTACAAAAATTGTATATTTTTTACTATTTTTGTATTATGGATCTCCACAAAGTAACGCCTATTTATATCAATAATTTCTATCATCTAGTTACAATTTGATAACCGTTAGTTAATGAAAGCTTTCTGATATACATTGTTAAATTACAAATAAAAGTCTCTTTATGAACGCGCCCTTAGTTATTTCCAATATCCGCCGCGATGCCTCGCATATATTCCCACATGCTGACTAATAAAATATACTACTCGGCTTGGTATATCAAGAAACATCAATAGAGGTAGATTTTTATTATAAAATCTAGGGATGACATTAGAGGAAAAAACAAATAAAATTGATTAAATAGAAATAGAAAGTCATTAAAGTTATCAGAAATAAAATGTATCAGTCATATTTGAAAAGCTTTCCTTAATACGTGGCATTAAAATTAAAATAAAAAGTTAAACAGTAAAAGTAGTAAATACAAAGTGTATCTTGATTAGTGATAATGATTTACCTAGGGTTAAACGACGATAACCTTAATTGATGACTTCATCGTCTTTCTTTCTAATAATCAAAACCGAATAATATCGAGAGTCAATATCGGATTTCCAAAATATGTCAAATTTTCGTTATTGTTTCTTCCAACAATGGCTTATAACCAGATGGTACCCGTATTTATTTCTCTATTCTACATACATTTGGTTTGATAAAGGTTATAAAAGTTAATTCTGGTATACCAATATATCCGAAACATCCGATGTACGTCGCCGTATTCGCGTTATTGCATTTTCATTTCCCTAGAGGGGAAAGACACCGATATTGCGTCTTGCTCTGTGAAAAGTTTCATATTTCTACAGCTATATAACTATCCTGTCTTGTACGATGAGATGTACAAGACAGATGACAGTTTAAATAGCTTTCTCCTCTTTTGGGGCCACAAAAGTGATGGAATATAGAAAAAAGGAAAAAAGACACTGCAATTCAATAAAAAATATTAAAGAAAAAAACACCAGATAAAAATCGTATATAGCGGACAACTAGAACCGAAGCTTCTTATTTCGAAGGACAATAATCATACTAGATCCTATCCTATCCTATTCTATTCTATCCTATCTTTGACTGGCCCGTTAGTGCAGTTGGCAGTAACCCTGCCTTCAGCTTCGCGGGGCGTCGGTTCGATTTCCACAGAGGGAAAACATTTTCTATAAAACAATTTGATGGTTCTTCGAGTCGGGGTAAAAAAAGTAAAAGTAAAGTAACGGCCTATTACTATCCCACTGCTGGGCATAGGCCTCTTCTCTCCGTTCATAGAAAAACTCATTGTTGCTTGTCCGGGTTTAAACCCATGATCGTCTCTAGACAGTCTCGGTCTCATCGCTAGGCTTAGCGAGTCGGGGTATATATTTGTATTTAAGTATGTTTTTACGATTATATATGTATACATTTACCTGTTGTCTGCCACCTATATTACTAGTATTAAGTTTACTTACTTTGGGGACGGACAGCCGTGTGGGTAAGTGTTCAATAAATTAATTTATCTTACATTTGGAGAAAATATATGAATTCTTAATTTAAGAGATGTTTTTCTTTTTGGTGGTGATCTCTTAAAAAGGTAACCACCATTTTCATTTGTAAATACGTAATGTTGCTTATTAAAGTTGAAACGTTGTATAGGCCTGTAAGTAACGTGTCATACTGTATTAGGAATAACACTAGTTGTACTTTGTGAGCTATAAATTTATGTACACAGTGTTGGCTTTAACTTATAAAAATAAATAAAATAAAATAAAAAAATAATAAAAGCTTTTATTTATTGTATGTAATGTGCGGGTTACACATATCCCATGATTTTTAAATATTAATCTGAACTAGTATTGAAAAAATATTTCGAAACGATTGTAGGTAAAACGCTCACTGCTCCAAAACTTGAATAGTACTCGTATAATTCGCCGACTAACCAACACGACGCAAATTGTAGCAGCAAGATTTTAATTAATGTAATGACATGCTTTTTAAAGCATAGACTGGTTGAATGGGATAATTTTTTTTGCCTTTAAGTACGTAGGCAGAAGTTAAGTGAAACGAATCAAAAGAAACTAACTTACGTAAGCGGATTACCGTGTACGGTGTACCAACCGTAATCTTTTATGATGTGACGATGTGTTACCGATAGTAGAATTAACTAACAGTGTAAAAATGTGTTTAAAACACTTATGGATTCTATAGCGTTACTATAATAATTTCTTTAAAAGCCGTTGCTCATACCCTAGAAGACGCAAGTTTGTGCGTTAACCGCAAAACCATCACCATTTGTCGTGTCTCCATCTTTCGAGGATGTTCTGTTAAGTGGTTCGACTAATATTGAAAAACTGGGTCTGGACATCTCAAATAGCTGCAAGACTCGCGATCACTTGGAAAGGAAGGCTAAGTTGGCCTCCAAAAAATTGGGTGTTATCAATAGAGCGAGGCAGTACTTCAAGCCGGCCCACAGACTAGCGCTGTATAAAGCACAAGTCCGGCCTCACATGGAGTACTGTTCTCATCTCTGGGCTGGTGCACCCCAGTACCAACTAAAGTCATTCGATCGCATACAGCGCAGAATAATCGGGGACCAGGCAATCAGCAAACAGCTGGACTCTTTGGCGATGCGTAGAAACGTATCTTCACTATGCGTTTTCTACCGCATCTTTCATGAAGAGTGTTCCAGTGAGCTACATGACCTGATTCCTGCCGCTAAATTCCATAACCGCACTGTACGTCACAGATTAAAATATCATCCTTACCATCTGGATGCGCGGCGATCCACTACAGTGCGGTTTTCAAATAATTTTATTCCGCGCACCACCATTTATGGAATAATCTCCCTGTAGCAGCGTTTCCGGATCGGTACGACTTAAGTACCTTCAAAAAGCGTATTGCCGACCTTTTAAAAGGTCGGCAGCACACTCGCTCTGCGAGAGGTCGTGGGCTGCGGTGATAACGTTGAACTGCATGCTCGTCTGGCATCCTATTTCATAAAAAAAAAATTAACGTCCATACTTTGGACATATAATGAGGAAAAATCATGTGATCAAAGGAGTGTTAAATATAAATGTGGATGGATATGAGACTAGAGGGAAGTCGAAAAATAGATGGTTGGAGTGGGTGGAGTATGACATGCATATAAAAGGGATAGAGCCAGTGTTGACGAATGATAGAACATAATGGAAGCGAAAAATATGTTGTACTGATCAAATTTACTGATGCGTAAGTGCAGGAGAATGATGAACTATCCAGCTTTTACTCGTAGCAACTACGGTACAAACTCAACCATCTATTTCCACAAGGATTAAATAAAATGTTTTAACCTTATCTTTTATTAATTTCTTTATATAATTTATAGAATTAGGCGTTACTTTGCGGAGATCCATAATACAAAAGTAATGATATAATTATTTTGCTATAATCCGCGATACAGTAAATAGAAAATATATATAGTACTGAGTGGACTATCCGTATTTTCATACCCGATACGTGCAGGATTCGTAAAAACACATGCACTAACCTCCACCACTTCCACCACAATACACAAGCACTACACACGGTCACTATCACAAACTCAACAATCGTTTCGCCCCGCAACCGAAGCATTATCAGGAGATAGACTCCACGAAAAAATCGCAAAGCAATTTCTTTATAAGCTGATGACTAAATATGCTTTTCGCGGCACGTCGTATGCGTAAATGACAAATTTTATAAAAAATATCGATCGCCCATTCAGGTCCTGGCTTAAATTACAATAATGCAAGCATTTCATATTCACTATAGTAGTAAATAGGCCAAACCCCACTCTAAATCTCATAAATGAATTTTATAAATTTCTAATACTAAATAAATACTTACCAAAAGTGTCTAATTTCATGAGTAGTAAATCAGTTGATTAGAACTAGAACTCTAAATAAGTCTGTTATTGAAAAAAATATAACTAGGTAGTTTTTTGCGGAACCCCAAAATCGAGGAGGAGATATGAAAAGCCACATTTCCCTTAAAAAAATATGGCCGCGATTCCATAAAGGCATTCATTATTCACAAGGATGAAAAGGTTTTAATTTCTATAATCTGATGAACTAGGCTATGCGTACGGATTTTTTCTATACGATTTTCCCATGCAGCAATTTTGCTGCAACGCGACATATTTACTTCAAAAAGGGATTGTAATTGGCTTCCGAATTTGTAGGGTACCGTAAATTAATATTTTTTTAACATTATTGCTGAATATACATGGATATATAGCACGCTCAGTATTAGTGTGACCGAATCAAAAATTAGGCTAAGTTAATTTAATTTGTACTCCTAACATTGTAATCCCTATTTCATTGCCATCTATGACATTACGCTACGAACTATTAGAAAAAACTGTTTTCTTGCTCTTCAAAGTCATGGGTGTCCTTAAAACCAGCGAGTTTTGAAGGCGCTAAGCTATGCCTTATTGCAATTTGTTACAAAACAATGTTTTTGAATTAGGTATTTTATATTCGGTATTTTTAGACTTTAATACTAATCGTGCAATATGTTTATCGGCTGTCACAATGTTAGAACGACTTTTTGTGCTCCTATCTTCTACACAAGTATTTTTATGATTCCAAAAACGTCCCAATCTCTATGTTTGTAAGGATATTTATAAAGTTGAATTAATTTTTGGTGTATTATGTTTAAAATAAAGATTAGACTCGAGACCCGCTCTAATACGATTTGGCAGACCGAATATTTACCAGGAATTGTTTATCCAGTATGCAGATTTCATCACGATATTTACCATCATTGTAAATATGAACTACGCGACTTACTTTTAATTGAAAACTCATAGGTGCCCGGCTTATGAACCAACTCTTACTAATGACTACTAATAATGTAGCCTTCCCTTAAAAAAGTTTAGAAATTATCTTAAAACGATGCTGCTACATAAAGCTTATTATACGATCGAAGTTGATTTGAGTGACAGTAGCATATTTTAACTGCAGTCAGCTACGCCCCAAGCGGTAACGATTACCTAGTAACCATCAATAAAATTGTAATTTTATTTTTTTTCCAAAAGACTATCCGCTGAGTTTCTTGCTGGTTCTTCTCGATAGGAGCAAACTTCCGAATCAGTGGTAGTTTCTTTTAAAACATTTGATTATTCAAAAGTACTAAAAATAGTCTACTTGAATAAAAATATTTTGAATTGAATTTGAATTTGAATGTCACTATGTTGTTTAATTATTTTAAATATTATATCAGCTGTTTCTGGCATAAATAACCATTCGAAATCAAACAAGGTATTTTAAGTTGCCTTGGCATATTTTAGTTCATTTTAATACATTAAGTAATGCAATAGGACTAATCGCACGCCATGCCACGAGCATTTGGGACTTATTCAAATTCAAATTCAAAATATTATTTATTCAAGTATGCTTGTAAACAAGTGCTTTTGAATCGTCAACATCTACAGCTGGTTCGGAAAGCTGTTCCTACCAAGAAGAGCCAGCAAGAAACTCGGCGGTTGCTCTTTTTATAATGTAAATCTTATCACTAGTTACATATAGTTATTAATGTCTTGTACAGGTTGAAGAGAAGCTATATCCACGCATTCTTATCGTCTAGATAGTCTTCAATAGTATAATTTCTGAATTAGCCTTTTTTTAATAGTATTTTTAAACTTCTGTAATGGTAAAGTTATTGTCATTAGTATTTTCAAATCATAAAGTAATTAACTAAAAGCAAATATGTTCAATGATTTAATGTAAAATTGACTACGGAACAGTCTAAGCGTATCCGCAACTTCCACTTAACAAGTTTATTTCTGTGGCCAGTGGTCGGTCGGTGTTTTATTGCTCACTATTCTGGTGAATAAACGCGGCAGGAGGGGGTTCTAATGGACTCGCCGGGGTCGTCCACACCCTTCAGCCCTCACCCGCCGCTTGTGAATATTCAGTTTTTTGCTTCTGGATTGCATCTATCAAAGGATAACCATTGTTGGTTTTATGTATATTTTACACAAAATTTGAGGTAGGCGAATCAAAAGGTTATATTTTTTATACGTATACCAATATTGAGTCATATATTTTATTATCAACCTTCGAGTCCTTAAACATTTAAGGACGCCTCTTCAACACAACGAACTTGCTTTAACTTTTGAAGGGTGAGTGCAAAGACTACAGTGTACATATTGAAATAGACTGGTAACTCGAAGTCATTTTTGGAGATTTCTAAAAACGCCCTCTAGGAGATGGTTATGGTACTAAATCGACGCCCGTTGGCGCAGTGGATTGTGACCATGCCTTCAGCTTCGCGTATCACGGGTTCGATTCCCGCCGGGAGCCAACATTTTCTATAAAATTTATATTTTTGTATATTTGTATTTAAGTATGAATTTAAAATTATATATGTATATATTTACCAGTTGTCTGTCACCTATAACACAAGTATAAAATAAAATCAGAATTTAATTGATTAAAATTTTATGGTAAATCAATTACTCTATCTTAAAATTACTATGTCGAAATATAAGTTAGTTTGTTAGGTTAGTCCTATTTGGCATTTTTGCAGATAAGTGGTCTAATATGTTACTTGAATAGATAAAGTATAGTGAAAATGTAAAATAACTTATATTGTCCGTTTAATTATATCTGGTTTGTTAAATTTTTGTTCAAAGTTTTTTTTTCAACTTGCCGTGTATGTGTATGAAATCTTGCAAATTGAATTTGATCTAGTTCCCGGGGTCCGATTGAGCTAAAATATTACATACTGGTTAAGTCCTGATGACAATGCTGCCAGGATTGGCTCCAGACGAAGAAACTCCTCTACCAAAAACCTTAACAGTAGGGTCATGATATTTTAAAAAAGCTTTTTTTTAATTAACGTGTTAATAATCCGACAATAGAATTGTGATAACACTACCAATTTCTAGATAGCTTTTATATGAGACCTGTTTATTGTGTACGTTACGAATAATGTAATACGAAGCAAAGATCCACAAAAATGTTACCCAGCTACTTATATGTTGTTTTTATCCGTTATTGTAAATCCAACGTCTCTCAATTTGTGATATTGCTTTGAAAAACAATCGTGCCCAAACAAGTCATATAAGACAAGTGAGATACACGTCTAATAGCGCAAAGAGCGCCATTTGAGGTATGTTGCTTTAAGCTGTGTTTCCACTAACCAATTCTATAAATACTTTCATATCGACAGGCAACTATTTGTATTGGCTTGTGCTATCAAATAACTCGGTAACATCGTGCAGTCTGAACTTTGTTATCAGTAATACGAAATTAAGAGAAACTACGACCGCTCCTTTGAATCGGTTTAATTTTTCCCCTTTTAAGACCAATCATAAAATATCTAAAACAGTTTTAAAATGAACATAAAGTCTCTATAAATCGTTAAAAAACTAAAGTAACGGCCTGTTCCTATACCACCTGGCATAGGTCTCCTCTAAAAGTTTCTGGAGAAAAGGATTGGAATTAAAACCCACCACGTTGCTCCAATGCGGATTGGTAGGTTACACATATCCTCAGAAATCTTTAGAGATATACAGGTTTCCTTACGATGTTTTTTTCCTTTACCGAAAAGCGTGTGACTAATTGCGATTATCAATTAGATACATGAGTTTAGAAAGTAAAACTTATTGATGCATGTACGAGGTGTGGCCAAATTGAAAGAGTTGCACGGTCTTATCGCTTGGCTACTATGCTTCTTAAAGGATATATATATAAAAATAAATAAATCATATCTCTGTTTAATTCGCTCTTTATGAACATTTCCTTACGATTCATATAATTTTCTTGAGATTGACAGACATATTACGCTAAGCAAATTGGCACACATTCCAGCATTCCAAATTTAAGCAACTAATAAACACAGAAAACTTAATTACTTTTACGGCGAAAGAAAATGTATAATTAAAGAGATTAAAAATGAAAGTGTTTACCCTCAATTTTGTCGTCCGAAATTGTCACCGACTGTTTACTGAACGCTCGTTGAAATAGTTCAATTATTTATCCAATAAGAGGTTCCTTCTGTCTTAGTTGTGTATACATTTCATTAAAACATTTAAGCTCTGAGTATTGAGAGTCCTGGTTCTTAGGATGATCTCAAATTAAAAAAAAATGTAATGTTATTTATACATGCATATTACGCGATCTCATAGATATCTTATCTCATATGCTTCTTTTACTTTTAATGTAATGTTTTAAATTTTATTAAAAAGGTAAAACTTATTACTACTCCACGGCTGCGCAAAAACCTCGTTGTCCAGTCCAGTGTAGATTATGAGAGTGTAGCTATTCCACAAAATTTCGAGGGAAACATGCTCTCACCGTTCGATAATCGTGCCTGTTTAAAATTTTCTAAACATTACGCCACTTACGATTTTACCGAATCCTACTATTGAGGTATTATTCCCCTAAAGACGTCGAGCGTATCGACTATTACTAATCTGAAGAATATAAATATAATAAGTAATGTATAGTTTAATACTTTAAAGAAAAAAGATTTAATAAATTGATAAGAAAAAAATAAAAGAGAAAGGATATAATTAATCGCTTTATAAACCGAGTCTGCAACCTCAATAGCGCAGTTTGCTGAGTGACGTAAAACTAAAACTGTAAGCATTTAATTAATCGTGTAAACGGTTAAGAGTGGAAGTTCGCGTCGAGATGCCATTTGACTCGCTCGGATAGGGTAAAAGCATTTCTTTCCAAGTTGATTTTAATGAATAGTACCGTGATTAAGTGTTAGCTAGGCCTCAAACTTTTTTTGTAATTTATAAAATAAACAAATTAAGATTAAATGAGATTAAAGTTTGTAGATTCGCGCGTAAAAGCAGATGCAAAGTCGGAGCGATTGAACGAATTTAAACTAGCCGCTTTCAAGTTTTCTCCGTTATACACCGAACATAATACATTCAAAACATTTTGAACTTTCAGAACTATTGAATGAACAAACAGTGGAGATCTGAGATATCTTTATTTCTCACCAATTTTGTATTTTAGCTATCTTAAGTTCAATTTTTACTCCTCGATAACCGTTCTATGGCACGTCTGCGGAAAAATCATAAACGCATAAATCGGGATATTATCGCGTTATAAAATAAAAGACATCCTACGTAAATTAAAAGACAACTATGTTACTTCTTTTTAAGTAGTCTTCATGAATATAAAATTTTCAACCCAAGGTACTTTTTTCTATTTCAGTAATTTTTAGTATCCAGAGAGACGACGGAAGGATATATAAAATTGACATTTGTTTTGTCGTCAATTTACCTACAGACCCGCAAATATATGGTCAATTTTTAAAGACCAAGTTACAGCTTGATAGGAAAGTTACATAACTTATATGCAAAAAAAATTAGGCGAATTTATGTAGGAGAGTTTATTTTGCCGTCTCAAACATTTTGCAATGTGGTTTGTACTCTATGCTCTCCCATATACACAAAGCGAAATGTTGTTCAAACAGCCACGCAGCAGAAAATTCATAGCGTACAGCGTTTATTAGGCGCTAAATCGCCACCAATGTGCTGTTAAGCCGATGCGGGCTTTAAATAAAGGGATTGTAAATTCTACTATCTAGTATATTCAAATTCAAAATTATGTGTTTAATTCAAACTTTCAAACTATATTTTAAAACGCTCGTCTTAATATGTATCACAAAGGGCCACTGTCATCCGCAAATTGTATAATTTACGATTTAACCTATGAAGCTCTTGCAACCGAGTAATAGTAGTGTATCGACTAACGATCTTTCTTGCCAGCTGACCCAAGGACTCCCTCATTAGCGTAGTTAGGCATTATCGGTGTGATATGCTATAAAAATCCTTTATAATTAATAAAAATTCATTCAAATGCGAAGTCAATTATCTTCTAAAAGATGTTAATTAAGATTTGTTTGGATTGAATTAAGATTTGATTAACAGGTCATTAATTCAATATAAACACAATACCCGCGTACCTGATTTTTTTTTTGGAATATATCTGGTAGCTACGTCGTTGACTTATACTCTATATGGACTTTATTCTAGAACCTTTAACAAGCAGTGTAATATAAGTTTATACCAAAATAATAAATATCTAAAGACATGAACAGAGAAATGAAAGAGATGAATAGAGAAATGCACAACTTCTCTGATATACTAGTCAGATAATACAAAGGGGGATAACTCATTACGAGAATAAATAGAATCCATAAAAACTAGTAAAGTGAATAGTGAACTCACAAGGGAATTAAAAATAATAAGAATATTAAAACAGGTGGTTTTAAATTTAATATCAGGAAGAGATGAAAGGCATGAAAGCTATCGTCCCGTATTTACATTTCTACTCAAAAAAACTTACCTTTATATTATGCTATTCACATAAGTACTCCATAATAGCGTTCGCTATTCATAAAGAGGAAATGGTTTTTATTTCTCGAATCTAATTTACCTGGATACACATACGTGAGTCTATATAATGTGAATGCAGCATATATGTCGAGTATTACAGATGTAAGGAGTTATAAAAATGCAAAGCTCTCCGCTAATTGAAATATTAGTTTAATATGGTAGTCTGGATTTCATAGATTTTCTTTTGAACTTTCTTCTTGTTGGCTCAAACGATCTCTTGAAAATAGTGTACATTTCATTACTGAAATTCCTGATTGATCAATGATTTTTTTCTTAATTTAAATTTAAGGTTCACCTTCTTAATATACAGCGTTAATCTTAGTTATCTTTTTAATTACATGCCAATTCTTTACTTTTAATGCTATTTCACTATTTTTAAGCTAATTAGACAGCCATAATTTCTATTATTAAAAAATATATTTATTTTTATACTATTGTTATCCCTTTTTAAAAGCTTTTATTTAACTTTTATCGTATGTATGTTTATATGTGACGGTGGAATCTTGCAAGTTAAATTTAACCCACTTTCCGGTGTCCGATTGAGCTGAAATTTTACATACTGCTACAATCCTCGTGACAATGCATGTTTATAATAAGCATGAACATTTTGCGACTGCCAGGATTGGCTACAGACGAGGGAACTCATCAACGGTTAATAGATTAGACATGAAATTTTGTTAAAAGCTTTATTAAAAACTTTTTAACTTGACTTTTTATTTTTTTAAATAAGATAAAGCAAGCGCTTGGCTACCACAGCGGAAGCGGCAGATGCAACCTAAGGTGGACAGCGCTTGCCAAAGTAGTGCCTATTCACTCTTTTTTTTATTTAGTTAAATCGTATATATCCGGGAACATATATGCAAGAAGGAAATTCCACGCCTTGGCCGTACGCATGAGAAAAAATGAGCCGAACAGTGAAGCCCATCACGGCGTCTGGTCGTCCGGTTATAGAACGGTGAAGAAGAGACCAGATCAAACAGATCTGTGGCACATTCTCCGAAATATATCCTGTAAAAAACAGAAAGCGATGCGACTTGTTAATATTATATGTAAGTAATTTGTGTATATCTTGATAAATTTTGTAATTATTTTATTATTTTGATGTACCACTAAAAATCGGTCCCGAATGTCATGGCCAAGCTCTATGGACTTTTTCAAGATTTAAATTAATTTTTAAATCATGTATTGTATTTTAATTATTGTACTGTGTTTATCTATGTTTATACAGTGTATAAATAAATACTTTGCTTTCTTTCTTTTTCATTATCATAACGCTTTGCAACTGCAAAACCCAAGTGGGTTAATTATCAGGTAGAGTATCCCCTCACATCGATGATACTCCCTGAATCCGATCAGTCCGTTATTAGTCGTTAGAGCTTTCTCGATTAATTGGCACATTAAATGCCCAGTGGGAAATACACCAGGTTTTCCTTATATCTTTAGAAATATATTCAGTATTACGATTATAATAACGGTACTTTTTTTACAATTATTAACAAGGTTAAAAAAATAATAATAATACAATATTAGCGATTTTTTTGCTATCTAAGGATTTATCAGCAGCAACTAGCCCACATCTGGGCAAAGATATATTCTCTTCGTTGTTGAAAACGATTAGACACACTTGGCTGCTCCAATGCGGATGATTTATTTATATTTGCATGAATCCTCTAGAAACTTGCAGATTCCACTTTCACTTCACATGTTTTCATTCGCCGTATAACTCATAACGATTTGTATATTAATTAATCTCATAGCTCTTTGTAGAGAACTTCTAGCTGCTTAGATTTCTAATCTTACATTCTCTCGTCTGGAGTAATTAAAATATCATGAGAAACCTGCATAAATCTTGTTTTTTTAAATAAATTTAGACAATTTCATACACGGATGGACTACCGTGGTAACTTGTACCAAGAGAACTTAATACTTAATACTTGTGCTATGGGCGACAGACAACTGCTAAATATATACATATAAAATTTTAAATACATATATACACTCAAACTCGAAAAATGCATAACTTTTTATAAATAAATGTTGGCCCTCAGTAGGAGTCGATCCCGCGATCCGAGAAGCTGAAGGCAGGGTCAATGGTAAGTGTCAGAACGTGCTAGTCGAAATAAATTTATATGTAATGAGGATCATTCACTGGAGCACCGTAGAAGATCAAAAATTCCTAACCTTCTCTCCGAGTTTACTATATTGTTGGAACTGAGAAAAATTAGATACCAGTACTTTTCACTTTACATATTAACACTTAGGCAAAACGTTAATGTTTGAATTATCATGAAAAGCAAATGATGTAATGATTTTCTAAGTTCAGCGTATACTGTTTAGCGAATTTACAACTCGTAAATAAAAATTACATACTTTACTAAAAGGTTAACTAAGAAAATACGTCTTTAAATAATCTCACACGTAATACTCGCTCTAATATATCTGGCTTAAAAGAATTTGTGTTTCTAAATTTCTTCTAGTATAATTACGTGTATAAAAGCCGCGACATCAAATAAGTGCGATTTACAAAGAGTTTCAAAAAACATTCAATGATTTTCTTATATTCAGAAAACTTCACAATGCAATACTTTTATAACTGAAAACCTTTCCAACAAATAACTTATTTTACATGGCGATATTTTGAAACAAAACCTAATAGATAAAATTTTCACAATCTTGTTTCCTGGAGCACAAATTATGCATCAATATTGGTACGATGATGTTAAAAAAGAAATTTAAAATCTATTCGACTAAAGTAATCTACCATTACTACTGAAGAAATCGATATAAAATCAAATCAATATAATCTTTATTCAAGTAAGCTGTTGCAAGTACTTTTGAATCGAATCGTCAAGGATCAATTAGATTAAATAAAACGACTACTGGTTCGGAATGTTGCTCTTACCGAGAAGAACCAGCAAGAAACTCGGCGGTCAATCTTTTAAACATTTTCAATTTGCATTATCAAACCGCAGTCGTGTATAAAGCGGAAAGGATTTTCAAATCCATATAAATAAGTTTCTTTTTTTAGATTAAAAGTTTAAATATATGAATTACGGCATATGTTAGAGTTATTATTTACATAATCATTTACACCGTCTACAATAGTTTCGTTTATTCTCAAGTCCGTGAAAAAATGGCTGTAGGTGTAAGCCTTGGTTGTTTTTTCTTTAAGTGCTTATTTACTTCTTTAAAATAAAACTCTTATCAAAATTCAGAAAATGGCAAGGAAAAATAAAAGTTCTTAATTCGATTGTTTACCTTGAGAGAAATCTATAACCGTTGAAAATGCTTCGCGGAACTCGTTACGGGAACGCTGACGTCGATGAAGCAATTTCCGACGGTTAAATTGTGAGCGAGTGTTTACTTATCACCTGCCGATACAACGTCCATTCAATACTCGATACAGGTTTGACGTGGATCTACTACAAAAGGAAACTTGTTTCTGACTCGCCGAAACCGAAGATATCAAAAATATAAATTAATTTTTCATCCCAACTTTTACTTAATGGTAAGTACAAGTAATCAAATAAAAATTTTTTTCTTTGCGATTTTGTCGTGGAGTCTATCTCCTGATGATGCTTCGGTTGCGGGGCGAAACGATTGTTGAGTTTGTGATAGTGGACGTGTGTAGTGCTTGTGTATTGTGGTGGAAGTGGTGGGAGTTTGTGCATGTGTTTTTACGAATCCTGCACGTATTGGGTATGAAAATACTGATAGTCCACTATACATTAAACACTATATATATTTTCTATTTACTGTATCGCGGATTATAGCAAAATAATTTTATTATTACTTTTGTAATCAAATAAACCTTTTTTTACTGTGTAAAATTACTTTACTGAATTCTACAGTATAAGTTATTATAGAATTATTTTGCAATAATCCGCGTTTGTTGAGTAAATCTATGTGTAGGAAGCAGACAACGTTCACATACCTTAAACCAGACAGACATTAAAGTGATGTCTATCTGCGTGATACTGTAGGCACAGCTAGTAAAAATATAAATATAAAATCAACCAGGAAAACATTGTTCCTCATCCAGTCTCTATATGCAAAATTTGTTAACATAAATATTATGACATAACATTAGCAGTTTCAATGTTACAATTTCTATCGTACGGTATATGAACCTGAAATAGCCTAATATGTCATCTAGGTATTAATAGCAAACAATCACGGTTCCTGTTTTCTTTCACGTAAAGTAATCAGAAACCATAATCATTGCTAAGGCTCTCATCACATCAAATGTGTTCCCTTTTATTAGAGATAGACCAATAAATTCCGTACGTGGAACGACGCGAGGAAAAATATTTTCTTTGTTCAGTTCACATTTACGCAACAAAGCTATTATAATATGGCGTAATATATTTCTTGTTCTTACAAATGTAAGCCCATATATTCAACAATAAAGGGTTTTTATTCAGAGTAAGAATTATTTACATATATAAAGAATCTCTATATGAATGTGGCGGCTGCAAGTTCGTTGGGTCGAATTACCGAACATTGTTAATAAAAGTTGAAGATCAAGTTTGTTGTAGAACTCTCACAGACGACATAAATCGCCCCATCCAAAGAATAAAGTTAGATTTTCTATATTTATACATGGAACATGTTACTTTATTCTGCGGATGGCTCGATATAATAGAATTTCAGTATTTGTACAGAAAGGTACACGAAACTGTTTGTGTGAAAAGCAGACTTATACTCAGGTTTATTACATGTAGTATTTGTGTACTTAGAGCGATTGTTTTAAACTATCCCATCGCGTTAACGTAACCCTAATTTGTATGGCGCTAGAACAGTGGTAACTAGATGTCATAGTTCCAGTGTCATCCAAATTACGTTAACGCTATCGAGTAGGTTAAGAAAAACTCGCACTAACCATACAGATCAAGATCGTGTCTGATGACCGTGACCTGATGCTGCTGCCAAGATCGGCTGCAGACGAGGAAGCTCTTCAACAGTTAACAGTAGAACATTAAATTTTATGAAGACTTTAAATCAAGTTCTATTAGATAATTTTTGGCGGTTTAAAATCTGAATGGGATAAAAGAAGTTACTTATACATAAATTTTATATTATTTGGAACAGGCATGGTTAACTAAAAGAATTAAAAAATTCTGTAGAGTTAAATCAGGTTTCTCGATTTCGTTAATTTATTATATTAGATATTTTCTTAGATTATTGACATAAAAATAGAAATAACAGTCTATTACGTAGTTTTAATAAAAATAATTTCATTAATATCATTTGCCTACATATATTATAGACAGTTTCCCTATATGTGTATAGGGCAATACGACCCATGATCAATCAGAAAACACGGACTTTCACCAACAAATTCTCACCATTTGATGTCTGTCTAATCTTTGAGAACACAAACATTCCGATTAGTCCGATTCAGACATAATTATTAATATATAAAAATACAGGTCACATCGCGATAAAATCGAAGTTACCTTTGTATAAGATTCAACGTTTCGGCAGAGTTGCATCCACTGTGGTCACGAGCAAATCATTTGCCATTTCGCGATGTGACTCGTATGTCTCTATATATTAATAAGTATGAATCGCGAAAGTTTAAAATCTTCAGACAGTTTGCCTTGAATAGAATGGTATAATCAAATTCCACGAGACATCAAGGATTTTTCCGTTAATTTAACCTTTACATAAACTTCAATACTAATGCTTTTTTATATTTTATGCTGAAAATTTGAAAGAATGATCCGTCATTGGACCTATTATTGTATTGTGCCGTGGCCATTAGGCTGTTACATTATGTTAAATGAACGTTATTTATGTGAAACGGAAGGATTGATAGATCTGGCAGTTATCCAAACAATATAGGTTACGTTAAAAATTACTGTCTGGTTTAAATGAGAAATATAGCTATCGTAATGATATAAATTTTATGACAATTGCAATTTGTGATATACCAAAAATTAGGTCGATCATTGACATAGATATTACACTCATCATTCTACTGTCCTTATCCCACTCTAAGTGGAGTCGGCACAACATGTAACAAATACGTTGTCACATGATTTGGCTACGTATTTTACGACCGGCCGCCTGTCTGACGTCAACTTACCTTAGTTGTATTTAACGACCCCTCGGTAAGAAAGAGGGTTGTCTATTCTGCTCAACAGAATACCACACGGTAGGTCAACTTACCTTAGTCGCCTTTTACGACACATCGGTAAGGAATGAGGGTGGTCTATACTACTCAGCAGGATACCACATGGCGGTGTCATAGATATTACACTATATAAGATAATCATTGTTCAACATATAGGCTACGCAAGCAAGTGCTAACAAAGCATGGCGCAAGCATGGTGGATGTCTAAAGTTACTCCTTACATCCACAGTGGATGTATTTATTATAAATTCAGTGCAGTTTACAATTATGTTCTTTTTGCATTGTATCGTCCGCAATTTTTTCCTTTTTTTAAAAAAGAAAAAAAATTGGGTTATTACCCATGTCAATGCTTGGCATTATTTTCATTTTTTTATGAATCCTTACACAACCAACATACGTTTATATATAATATTTAACCAAAAAGCAAACAGAGTGTCACGCGTAAAAACGAAATGTACTTGTATTGCAATTTGTGAAATTCCCTTTATGTTTTCGTCCCTAATATTTACAGATAGTTTATTTAAGTGCTCCAGTCGACGAGGGTCAAAATTGGCTATAAAAACATACTCGGTATGTAGTTTGAACCCTCATTGATATAAATTCTAATAAAACTGTAGATACGAATAATGTATTGCACCAAATTTAATATAGGTATATAGTTTGTCTTGAGAAGAGTATAATTTTTAAATACATTTTTCGAGGAGGTCGTTATGGATATATTCACTGAACCTTATCCTCAGAGATATAATAAACTATTATTTTATATAAAACTTGATAAAACTTAAATATATACATTATATATAATATTAATTACTTTGATACAAATATATACTCAGAAATTGTTTATAGAAAATGTTGGCCATCGATGGAAATCGAAACCGGGAACCGAGGAGCCAGGCCTCTGCCAACTGCATCAACAATCAGCCAGTCACTTTTGACTCTTTCAAATTGATAACTTACCATGAGTTCAAACCTCGATCAAGGATTAAGGAACGGTTATTATTTAAACTATTGTTGAGACCATGATCAAAGATTAAATAACCAAATAAGGATACTATAAATTATTAATTTTGGACGTCTCGATTGTACCAACAATCGCGACGTCCGAAATTAATAATAATAATAATATGGTCAACTTCACATTATATAACCACCATTTACGAGAATCTAATAATTAATTGTATTCGATTATTGTTATAATTTTACTTCTTAATATTATTATTTCTACATCATGTTAAAATATTACAGAATGTTATTCTAAAAGTAAAGATTTAGTCAAAAACTTGTTAAAACAGTCATACTTCATAGTACAACGTACGATAAAAAACTTGTTAAAGTTAAAGACGTAACGAAGGCACTTCATCATAACTACAAAGTTACAGTTTGCTTGCAAATTCATAAAATCCACAGCGTAGTTTTTCTGTGTAGTCATATCTGTTAAAATTAGCGTAGTTTAAATGAACTTGCATTTTGAACTGTACTTTCAAAGTTAGGCATCATAAGGAATGTAACAGCATCTCTAAGACAAATATCATCAACCAATCAATCAATCCCAGTTTAAATTAAAAATTAGTAACTACGATGACGAATGACGATTCAAAAACACTTGTTCACAAGTTTTACTTGTGTAGTTAATAGTAATGAAGTAATAAGTCGTAAAATAAATTCATTCTATAGAAGATAAAATGAAGATATATAACTTCCAAGATTATGTTAATGAATTTAAAAATATTTTAGTTAACTATGAATTACAATGGTTTCCATGAAATAGTAGCATTGTGTTATAGCTCATAAATTAATTTATGCTACGAATTAAATAACCAGAGCTCAAATCCTATTTATGAGCGCTGTGTAGCGCGTACCACCAATAAGTGGTTACCCGCGCTGAGGCTGGCTTCAATTTAAAAGCGAAAATATTGAACATTCGCTGGCTACGGTGGGTGGATGAGCACTCCCCTCACCGGCACATTCAACTTCCGCATTTATTCCTCAAAATAGTGCACAATAAAATGCCGACCGAACGCTAACCGCAGAAAGGCACAGACCAAAATTATTATTTCTTTGAATAGCAAACGCACGCAATGTAACGTACTTCAGCGGTGCCCGCAGCTTCATTTTTCATATACGAAAACCGCGATTCGTTTAGTGTTTTGTACTGAAATGAAAACTACCTCCATTAAAATAAATTGGAAAAAAACACAAGTTTAAAGTATATTTATAGAAACTATAACAAAACTACTTTGTTATAATCCGCGCGTGTTAAGCGGATGTGTGCGAAGCTTATGTGTATGAAGCGTGTCGATATTCGATGAGTCGTTATGCATTACGATTTTGTCTTGGACCCTATTGTCCTGATCATGTTTCGGTTTTGAGGCGAAACGATCGTCGAGATTTTGGTGGTGGTTGTGTGTATTGCTTGTGTCCATTGTTGCCAGTGGAGGAGTCTTGGGCTGAATGTGGTAACTTGTCCTGCACATGTAAGCTAAGTGAATTTGGCCTGCTTCATTTACATATAGCTTTGCATGCATTCGCTTAACCCGCGCGGATTATAACAAAGTAGTTCTGTTATAGTTTTTGTAATATGGAATTCCGCAAAGTAACGCCTCCTTCTATAAATCAATTACTCAATACAACGCGGAGAATTGTTTTATATTCAATTTTTTTATGTTTTCCCTATCATTTTTATTTTATTGCAACACCCAGATGAAGAGATTTTTACACAAAAAAAGAAAGCCGAAAATTGAAAGTTTTAAACAAGATAAGAGAGAAGATCACGTTTTCCCTTTCAAGGTACAAATCATTCATTTAAAAGACCGGTCGAAATGTTATGACAAGTATAATGAAAAATAAGGTTTAACAGCATAACTTTTAATATCGTCCTTGCCAAACAACTTTTTGCGAATAAATAAAGTTTTAAAATCGGAATATAGTTTAATTTCGAAATCAAAAACTGCCATCAGCGAGGGTTGAAAATAACACCCGGCTCTCCATAACACCACCCCTGCCGCAATCACCAGAATAGCGACCGATAAAACACTAACCGACCAACAGCCACAAATGAAATTTATTCTAATATACTCGTAGAACATTAGAATGATGTACTTATCACTGTGATAACCCAGCGGTGTAACCGTGCGACTCTTTTGAGGGGAACACAAGTTCAAACCCGGGTAAGCACCAATGAGTTTTTCTATTAAAACTCATGTGTCTAATTGATAATTGTAATCAATCGTTGAACGAAAACATCGCGAAGAAACCTACATATCTCTAGAGAATTCTGGAGATATGTGTAACCTACCAATTGGAGCAGCGTGGTAGTTCTTAGCTTCAACCCTTTTCTCCAGAAACGGAGAGAGGAGGCCTATTCCCAGCAGTGGGATTGTAACACATTGTAACTTTACTTTACTTTTACTTATCACTAAATCGACAATTAAAACAGTTAGGGATGACATTCCTCATTCTGTATTCCAAAAAATTAATTTATACTTGGTCAATCTCTTCGGCTTAAATTATACAATTCTTGCGTTTGTCAATTAACTAGTGTAAGGGAACAGACATTTTGTTTTATTTTAAGTGATAAAGTCCATTGTAAACCTTAGGCGTACATAAACCATCTATTAACCATTGATTTCATTACCACGTGATTATGGGAGTTTTGGAATTACGATAGCTTTTCACAAACATTGTCGCTATTAATGTTACTGAAGGAAAATTTAAAATTTCTATAATCTTATTGTAGGGGTTTAAATGTAAGCGTTTGTGAAATGTAAGTTAGTGATACTCGCACCGCGACGTCCGTAAGACGCGCGGCAAATAAATATGTAGTTCGCCTGAATTGTTTTATTGAGTATTAGGTCCTTACATATGAAATTGGCGTTTTCTATGGGAGGAACATTAAGTCGTTTTTTTTTTAATGAAATATATTTAATTAATCAAAGTATGTACCATTGCTATGTATGCACTTTTGCCATCTCATAGGTAGTTCATTGATCCCCTTTCTAAAAAAACCATTCGGGTGGGAATCAATAAAATCTTTGAAGGCGGTTTGGACTGCCCCATCGGAGTTAAATATTTTTTGTTGCAAGTAGTTATCCAAATTGCGAAAAAAATGGTAATCTGTTGGAGCAAGGTCCGGAGAGTACGGTGGATGTCTAAGACATTCTAATTGAAGCTCCTCTGATTTGGTAGCCGTCTGTTGTGCAGTGTGTGGTCTAGCGTTGTCCTGAAGCAGCAGTGGCCTAGAGAGATTGACCAGCCTCGGTTGTTTAGCAGCTAGCTTTTCCATCATGGTTTGCAGTTGCTGACAATAGATATCTGCCGTAATCGTCTGGCCAGATTTAAGAAAGCTGTAGTGAACGACACCGGCACTAGTCCACAAAACACTTACAAGCAACTTTTTTTTAGTCAATTTTTGCTTAGGGCAGGATTTGGCTGGTTCGCCAGGGTTCAGCTTTTGCCATGAGCGCTTCCGATTATCGTAGAGGATCCACTTTTCATCACAGGTAATGATTCGATTTAAAATTCCTTCATTATTGTGCCGGTTGAGTAACGTAACGCAGCAGTCGACGCGCGTTTGTCGGTTTGCTTCACTCAATTCATGAGGTACCCACCTTTCAAGCTTTTTCACCTTCCCAATTTGCTTCAAGTGGATTAGAATAGTTTTATCACTAACACCGGAGCCTGCAGCTAACTCGGACGTGGTTTGCGATGGATCCGCTTCCACAATAGCCTTCAATTCTTCATTATCAACTTTGGTCTCCGGCCGTCCGCGAGGCTTGTTCTGCAGGTCGAAATTTCCAGAACGAAAACGTTGGAACCAAAAACGCACTGTGTTTTCTTTTGCGACACCGTCACCATACACAGCATTAATCCTTCGAGCCGTTTCTGCAGCACTGGTGCCACGGTGGAACTCATACTCGTAAATAACGCGATATTTCATGTTTTCCATTTTGTAAACAGAGTGACACAAAGAAAAAAACAAAAGAAGAAAAAACAAATGAATTAGGGGGTTTGAAACACAAATGCATGAGTAAATAGCTGTATGAATTTGAATTTGGAATTCCTAACCATAAAGGTAATATTTGAGATCAAAGTGGCCAGTACGACAAAACGCCAATTTCATATGTAAGGACCTAATATAACTCAGTTAGTTCACGAGTATACTGGCTCCGAGGCTAGCCAGAGAAGTAGACAACCACTATCGTAACATTATGAATTGAGTGTAGTACGTACTGATTGTTTTATAATCTTTCTTAGTTCAGATAAAAAAAAACAAATTCGTAATCATTTTCGTGTAGAAAGTCTTATAGGTTTTAATGCTATATTTATTCTATTATTTATTAAATTAAGTTTTATTTAAGTATGTTTTGTAATTATTTTATGCATTACGTACATACTTAAGAATTAAAATTTGATACTGCTTAAGGT
This sequence comes from Morpho deidamia, assembly GCA_947086505.1. NCBI lineage: Eukaryota > Metazoa > Arthropoda > Insecta > Lepidoptera > Nymphalidae > Morpho > Morpho deidamia. The sequence continues at coordinate 7,256,651 of CAMTZC010000003.1, forward strand.
TACATTTGCTTATCTAGTGAGGTCTCACATGGTTTCATTTTGCCTTCTTCAATGTAAGGAATCGAATTATCAAATGATTTTATCTGCCTGTTGCTATCATACTGCTGAGCTAAGGTCTTATTGGAGAGAAGAATAATAGCTCCAAGAGTTCTTCATGTTTCCATTTCTACTTTTCTACACTGAAACAGGCATGATTAAATTTAAAAATCCATAAAGCTCCCAATAGCGTGTAAATGCTCATCTAATCTTGCGGTCATCACGTCTTCACGTGAAAATTATATTGGATTGAAAATATAAAAGTTTTGAGAGAATAAGGTGTCTGCTATATAGACATTGGCCCTCTCAGGGGGAATAAAATCTCAAAATATGAGGTGAACGCTTCCAGACGACACATGGCAGTCTCGACTATATTCACAAGATTACATTCCATGTTCTTAAAAAATTTTCAAGCATATAGATTCATTAGTTAGCATTAGTCTTCTTTCTTTTTGCGGCACCAAAATTGTATTTGTTTTTCTGTCTTGCCTCGTTTGTGTATCATATAAATTGGCGCTAATAAAAAACAAGTTATGTTTTGAAGATGTTGACAAAAATGTTTTGCAATCTTATTATGAAAGAAAACCTTTATATTAATATTTAATAACCAAAAGTGAAAGCTAAAAAAAACATATATTCGTTCATATTTCTCTATCTACAATAAACATATTTGCATAAGATAGTAAAGTAACCTAAGAGCACTTTTCTCGTATTAAAATATTTGGGGGCATCTAAAGATGACCGATAACAAAGCTTGGAGGTTATCCAAATGATAATACATAAAAGTCTTTCAATCTGTGACCCTGTGGACAAGAATTTATTAAAACATACGTATAAATTCTTTGAGATACAGTTTTTACTTATAGTTCGGTACGTTGTTTATAGTAAGAACTAAAACAACATTTATGTTTTGTCATACGTTGATATTTACTTTATAACAAAAGAAATACACGACTGGAACTACAATAATAATATAGTAAAATAGCATCATCATTCTCCTGCCCTTTTCCCAATCTAAGTGGGGTCGGCACAACACGTCACAAATATGTTGTCACATGATTTGGCTACGTATTTTACGACCGGCCGCCTGCCTGACGTCAACTTACCTTAGTCGCCTTTTACGACACCTCGGTAAGAAATGAGGGTGATCTATTCTATGTGGCCGGATACCACGCGGCATTCACCTTAGTCGCCCGTTACGACACCTCGGTAAGAAATGAGGGTGGTCTATTCTATGCAGCCGGATACCACACGGCTAAAAATAGTAAAATAGCATATCAATTAATATTAATAACACAAACACTACGATCCAGCTAGGGGATATTGATTGAGGGGATTGCAGTGTATGTGTTCACTTATATTGTAATATAGACTTGTGTTGAATGAATATACCACAGGCTCAAATACACACTAAAAAGTCCCTACAAGTCCACTCTCACCAAGGGGCTCTCGCGATACTTACATTTTGAGACAGTGTAATGTTTCCTGTATATTTGTGTGTCTGTGTAGGTATATTCCTGTATGGATTTAATTACCTGGTGACTCGTAAAAACACTTTTTTAAACTTTTCACTACGAACTTAGTACTTACAATCTCTATGCAATTCGTTATCCAATAAAAAGCCAAGGTCACTCTTATTTCACTTCTATATTCACTTCGTAATTCGCTCTTGATCGCCATTCGCAAATTGAACCTCGAGACGCACGATACGTCCGCTTATATATCGAACGAACCGATGACGACAACGTTCGCGAACGTTCGCGAGTCCTCGTAAACAGATCGTAAACAACCTAAATGTTAAAATTAGCGTCAAGCGAATTTGGACTCTTTGACGTATAGTTTACGAACTCTTTTTACACTTTCGTAAGCTGCCCCCGTCCAATTTGAACTTTATGACATATGCACTAAGAACTCTTTTCGTATGTTCGTAACAATATTTATATGTCTTGTATATAAATATACAACGTGAGATACACACGTCTCAGCCCGCATACACGACTTGGATAAAGTTCTCTTCCGTCTCTGAAGAATCCATCCCTATCAATACACTTTAGCAAATAATACATATCTCTATATGTAAATAGTTGCTATCCAAATTATAACCTCCTATATAGTATTATCTACCTAAGATTAATTGGAAATATTACAATAGGTACCAATCAATTATAAAAAAAACAATATTTTTTCAAACAAAATCATAAAAATAGTAAACAAACTTCAGACATCTAACAAACTCTATCGTTAACCGCTCTTAAACTGTTATCACAGATAATGAGTGAGACATTATACGGTTGTTGAAGATGCTACCCAAGTCCCTTAAGATGTAACTTAACTTAAATTATCTCTAGATTCGTGCAAGAGAGTGGTACTTTAACATCGCTATTTTTTGGTAAATATAATTAACGATTTTCGAGTACATGCAATAAATATCCCGTAATATCAAATTAAGAGGTTTATTTAATCAAAATTACCTGAAACAATTATTTATTTCTTTTGCAAACCGCATATTTTAGCTTTATGGAATAAAAATTACGCTTACTTGTATAATATACATGACTTTAGACTTTATCTTGCTATGCTACGAATTTAGCAAATTTGAACTTATAAAAAAGTTTTTTAAACTATTTATAAAAAAAATACCTTTTCACTAGGGTTTAGTTTAAGAGATGCTTTAATCATCAGATCAACTGCAAAGAGTTATTACTGTAGCTTTTCGTGAATAAACCCTATAATTTCAGTGCAATAATTTTGAACAATGATTACCTATATGCGCTGTTTATACCAAATTCCAAACTCACTCAGCGAGTTATAGAAAGAACTATGGCATATCTCTTCATCTTAAATTTAAATATAAATAGCGTAAAAATAGAGAATTAGTAGTAAGAATCGAGATCCTGTTCTCATATTCTTGAGCCAACGGCCATTCTAATTTCTAAAATAAAATCCATTTACCATACATGAAAAGTATATTCTACTACATTATTTTAATATTCTATGCCGTGTGGTATCCGGCTGAATAGCATCCACCACCACCTCCACCAACCACCCTCATTTCTTGCCGAAGCGTCGTAAAAGGCGACTAAGGTGAGTCGACCTGCCGTGTGGTATCCGGCTAAGTAGAATAGACCACCCTCATTTCTTACCGAAGCGTCGTAAAAGGTGACTAAGGTGAGTCGACCCGCCGTGTGGTATCCGGCTGAGTAGAATAGACCACCCTCATTTCTTACCGAAGCGTCGTAAAAGGTGACTAAGGTGAGTCGACCCGCCGTGTGGTATCCGGCTGAGTAGAATAGACCACCCTCATTTCTTACCGAAGTGTCGTTAAAGACGACTAAGGTGAGTCGACCCGCCGTGTGGTATCCGGCTGAGTAGAATAGACCAACCTCTTTCTTACCGAGGGGTCGTAAAATACGACTAAGGTGAGTTGACGTCAGACAGGCGGCCGGTTGTAAAATACGTAGCCAAATCATGTGACAACATGTTTGTAAGATGTTGTGCCGACCCCACTTAGAGTGGGATAAGGGCAGGAGGAGGATGATTATTTTAATATCCTAAATGCTCAAGTCCAATTTCTGTTTCGTTTTCAAATCTAAGCCGCTAGACCAATATTTATAAAATTTAGTAACACTTATAGGGGATAGAAAAATTCATTTCTTATTCGCGAACTTGATGAAATACATACTATTGAATATACACTATATACACTATCGAAAGTATCATAACACAACGATAAACCCTGAATGTAACGTAATAAGATCTTAACTTCGTCGAGTCCAAATATAAGAGGCTAAAGTTTTTTGTTTTCACTTTTCTTTTCTATACCTATTTAAGAAATTCACTCGTAGTTTGTAATTTTGTTACTTTTTAATAGTTGTGTTGAATTATTTAGTATCTAATGCTGTTGAACATTCTAATAAAAATATAAATATATAGCGTCGTTCGTATCATGCCCAAAAAAAGGTCAAACATTTAGCTTAAATATATGGTCGGATTAGATTTTTCCTTAAGCGCAGGTGATCACACGAAGCCTCCAATCAGCCGTTACTGTGTAGTGCTCGTTACTCGATTGTTGACTGGTACGATGAAGCGATTGCATTGGACTAAAAGCTATTTACCCAACACCTCTCGCTTATTTAGCATTAACATGTAGGTATCTAACATTTCAAAATAAAGTCTGGGACTTGGTTTTTATAGATTTCAGCATTAGCATAAAAACGATTTTATGACAGCATAATAAATAGTCAAATTAAATTTATGTAGAAATAAATAAGTAAATCAATTCATTTTCAAAACATTGACTCGTCCTATAATTAGACGCTCATGTGTTACTTTTATGTGTAGTTACTGACCGAACTAACTTGTTGTTAGCTGTAGTTCATCCATAACTACCCGTGATAAGTGTTCTGTGTACCTACCATATCTACTATCTGATCCCTGGACTTTATAACATAATTAGTGACTAAAAGAAAATAGTAAAGCTTATATAGCATTAAAGAAATATAGCTGTTAGCTGATCATCGCCTTATGATTATAATACTTACTTGCCATCTGTAATTTGCCCGTAACTTTGCCACGGAACTCGTCAATTCTAATTTGGCAACATTATTGATGGAATCTTAATAATCGTCTTAATTAATTAACTAACTAAATTTAATCAATGATAGTTGTACTAATTCGTCATTTGTATTATTATTCAATTCTATTATTATTATTATTTTCTCTCCCATCCTTATGTTATCTTTTATGTATCTATTATCAATTAGTGGAAACTGTATAGGCCAATGTTGTATAAATTTTTTACCAGTTATATAGAACTGACCCGTTGGCGCAGTAGGTAGTGACCCTGCCACTCACCTCCGCGTTCGATTCCTGCTGAGGGCCAACATTTTCTATAAACAATTTGTTGGTTATTCGAGCTTGGGCGTATATTTCCATTTAAGTATGTATTTAAAATTATATATGTAGTATATCTACGAGTTGTCCGTCACCCATAACACAAATATTAAGTTACTTACTTTGAAGACGGACGACCGTGTTTTTAAGCGTCCCATATATTTATTTATATACTGTTTGTTTCTCTTAAAGAAATAATCTATAAATGAACATAAAAAAAAGTAAAAGAACGAGTCCCACACTGCCTTTTAATTACAAAGTACCAGACTAAAGATAGAAACTCACCTTTTAAAAACGACCTTCCTAGTAGATACTGAAAAAAATTAACTACAACATATGAAAAGACGAAATTCAAAAATCTTTGTAATCCAGTAGGAAAATTCAGCGTAAAAAGAGAAAGAATATGGACGTACGCTATTCACAAAAGTTTTAATAACAGGTGCGAGCACAAAGGCCGGACAGCGCTCCGAACCTCATTCCCGCAAACGAAACATTCATTTGCTGCCACGAGCCACGACGCAACGAAAATGTTTTTCAAACGTTTGTTAACGAACCTAAAACTTAAAAAAAAGCGCTTCCAAATAACGAACAAGCAATGCGTCAGGACAGCCACGAGCTTATCTGTAAAAAGTAGCAATTTTAAACGGTATTTCTACTGCTCATTCTCTTTGATGGGTCCGATAGGAATGAATATTATCTCTCTTACAAAAATAATGCTTATTTATTATATTTAAATGCCAATATGTTTACGATACATAATGTAAAATAATTTAAAAATATTCAATAAAGTCTATTATCATTACCTCAACTCAACTCAACTCAAAATATTCTTTATTCAAGTAGACTGTTTACAGTACTTTTGAATCGTCAATGTTTTCAAGAAGTTACCACTGATTCGGAAGTTTGCTCCTACCGAGAAGAACCAGCAAGAAACTCGGCGGCCATTGTTTTTTTTAAATATTTTTTATATATATTTTTTTACAATTTCATTGATGGTTACAAATTAATCGTTGCAGCTTGGTGCGTAGCTGACTGCAGTTAAGATATGCTACTATCACTCAAATAATCTTCAATTGTATAGTAAGCTTTATGTAGCAGCATCGTTTTAAGATAATTTCTAAACTTGTGTAAAGGCAAGTCTAGATAATGTTGAGGAATTTTATTATAAATACGTGTACCGAGACCGACAAATGATTTTCGCACCTTTTGGAGGCGCAACCTTGGCGTCATTAGTTTATTTCGGTTTCTAGTGTGTCTGTCGTATCTATCACTATTCTTACTATAAAGGTGAATATTTTTTCTTACAAATAGTATATTACTATAGATATATTGAGAAGCTACAGTCATGACGCCTATTTCTTTGAATTTCTCCCTTAAAGAATCACGAGGTTTCATATTATAAATACCACGAATAGCTCTTTTTTGTAAAACGAAGACCCTGTGAATATCAGCCGCTGTACCCCATAGCATGATTCCATATGACATAATGCTATGAAAATAGGAAAAGTAAACAAGTTTTGCTGTTTCAACATCAGGTAATTGTCTTATTTTCCTAACAGCGTAGGCAGCGGAACTAAGTTTTCCACAAAGGTTTGATATATGGGGGCCCCATTGGATCTTTTACCGTTTTGGATTACCGTTCTATAATAGAACGTTTATGATGATATTGCACTCGATTGTTAATAAACTTTTACATTCAAACTTACAATTCTTATATATAATGTAATGTAATCTTATATTTGCTTCACGGAAAGAATTGTTATGAAACCAAAATAATTTACAATATATGTACTTATATTCTGCCAATCCGCATTCGATTATCGATTCGATGGGTGAGTCTAACTACCAATCCTAGATGGATCCAACAAAAGAGCTGATATTAAACATATATTATACTTACACATATTATACTTTACACGAAGTTATCGCGGCGGGAACTGAAACGTGTAAAGAGCTCATGAATAAGTTCCCCGGACGGGTTCGAAACTAGTCGGGCTAATCCGATAAAATTAGACGTGAGTATAGCCGGTATCGGTATGAATACTACTCACGATAGTTTAAATTTAAAAATATCATTACTTAAACATTAATGTTAATCTTGCTGATTTTTATTCCGGAAACATAAGGGAAAACCAACGTGAAAGTGATGAATAACAGTAAAAATAAGAGGATCGACAAAACGCACTTTAAATAAGAGCATTTAATTAAGAACATATCACGTCCTTATATAAAGCAACCTCATAGTCCAGAATTTTATTTTTTAAACTTAATTTTGCATAATTAGAATATATATCTTTAAGGAAATATAATAAAAAAAAATGTTACTTATTCGTGCGGTCGGAAATGAAAAAGCATTTAATAATGAGACCGCCTATAAACAGTGTCGTTCCTTTTTATTTTCGCTCAGCGACCCATCTTTGTCTCGAGCTTTGTTAACATGAATCTACTGCGGTGAAAAAATTTTTTTCAATCTCTCTATTTTCATTAGTGAAACCTTTATAAACATTTTTGTTACAGGAAATTATCCAGTGAAAATTAGCTATAAACGAGGGCTGAGTCCGCGCGTTTATATCGCTGGCTAACATTAATTATATTTTGCCTGTTTTTTGCACCGTAATAATAGTATAACACGCAATAAAAGTGATTATTAACTACCATGTTATCGGTACAAAAGTCAAACAGTCATCTGTTGTTTATTAAAAAAACATGTGCCAAATTAATATTCATTAGCTTTTTTCAATGAAGAAAGATAACATGAACCGCTTATCTTTAGAGAATGTCTGGAACATGTGCTACCCATCGATCTGTATTAGAGCAGCATGTCGGATCTACACTCTAGTCTCCGGTTCTCCTAAGGCTACTGACCGTATTTCAGACTCTTGACGCTGTTTATGATGAAATTAAATGATACCTTAACGTATTTAATGCGTTTAGGTACCTTAAATACTGTCTTGAAAGGTAAGAACACATATACAACATCAACTGCTAATCCTATCATAAGATACGATATTCCTTAAAAATAAATATCGAAGCAAATGGAAGGGAGCCAAATCGATAAGCCGACCATGCGAGGTGCTACACAACCATCGACATCAGATAATACAATATCACGCTATAAAATGAGTAATGAGATAACAACTAGTAGTAAATTCTAGAAAACCCTGCTTTGTAATAGTTCCTTGTTATAATTCCATTCCATAATAAATATATATATACATATATATATATATATATATATATATATATATATATATATTATTAGAACTCAAATGTTGAGTCCATTTGAGTCCTAATAATAAATATATTAATTTTTAGATGTTATTTATTGACATGAGCAACAGAGCAGCAGATAATAGTCGCATTAGTCCACACTAGGGACGTAACTGTATTCCTAAAAAAAACCTTCGCTATATTGCAGTAACCGAGCCACCCATAAGTTATACTTTTATCAATAAATAACCTAGCTCCCACCAATGAAAATTTACTATAGTGTACATTTTGACAAACACGATATTAATTTATAACCAGATACCAATAGGTACTTATAATCTTTGAGAGGCGAGTAAAACCGCGAGGCGAACCTGCTTATCTATATTTATGAGCTTGTTGTTGTGCTTCTCAGACCACTTCCAACCACTCGTCGCTCCGCTTCGACCACTTGTTCCGCTAGGTTCTATTCGATTTCGCGCAGCATTCACAGATTTTCAACGATTTCCCTTTTTTAGGGACGTTGCATTTTCTGTATAACGATGCTACAGATACCAGCGATAAAAGATCAAAGCAGTCAAAGTAAAATTTATTCGACAAACTCTGGGGATGAATAGAAAACTGATTTTACCGCGTATCATGTAATATAATAAAATACACATTAAAAGAGTTAAAATATAATATAAGAGTAAATAAATAATAATTAATTAAGCAAACCAATATTACAGATCAAATTAAAACAATGTAGCTTTTTGCAAACATGCAAAGGATAAATCTCTTTGCAGTTCTGTGGATTTGCAGGTGTCATAGTAAACTCCTCAGTACTGAACTCGCTTAGTAAAGTATAAGTAAGGTATTGGTAAGTAGCAGTAAAACAGTGATTTAGTAGTTTTTTTTTTATTCAAGAATAAATTCTATTAATTAACATATGCTAGATAAACATGATGTTTCTTTATCAATAACTTCTTGCCTCATGACTCCATAATGTCAAATCAAAACGAACTTCACACAGCAAAGTCAAATCAAAACCAACTTTATTAGAGACACTATTGATGGTCAATCATTATGAATTTTCATCGGATCTGTAAATTGCGCTGTAAGTATATAGAAGAGCGCGGGAGCTGGCACCAATGTCAAATACCAGAGTTCTTTGAACCCTGTCAAAGAGATGATGCCATAAGCATGAATGAGCCAATGTCCAATAAGTATAATCAAATTCCGTACATTTGTTAGAGAGGCTGTCAACAAAGCTGGAGCTGACTGATCAATTTTAATTGAAAAGTGGGATGCTGATGTCATCATTGATATTATGATAATTATGTAGGGAAATGAATAATCTGAAAAAAAGAATGATTATTTAGTACTTGAGTATTACTTTTATTGTACTTTAAGTTACATTTATTAATTTTTTAAATGTTTAAGGGTAGTTGCAAATTAAAATTAAAAGTACTCTCATTTAAAATATACAAAGTTGTGATGAAGAGAAAAAAATATTATCAAATATGTAATTTATACTTATTTGTTTACAATTAAGTATTATATAAACGTTTGTTTTATTTTAAGCCACTTTTTAGTGTATTTTGATGTGATGTGATGGAATCATTCACTTACAAAATACTGTTTTCTACTTTACAAAAAAGGTGGGCAAAAATTAGGTTAACATTTCGTATAATCAATTATGTGTATAATGTCTTAAAAAACTACAAATGAAAATAATGTCATTTTAAATATAAATTATCATTATTTTGAAAAAGCTCAATAGATCTTCAAGTTATAGTAGTTTATGATACTGTTGCATAATAAGGGTTCTTATAACACGAGTGTGGTTTAGAAAACGAGCCACAGGTGAGTTTTTTTATAGTGTCACACGAGTGTTCTAAGACCAAGTTATGTGCAGTATCATACACTACTTTATCTACTCTCATACTATAATACGTAAAACAATATTGCAAATAAAACGCTGAATATAACAACAAATTTATTTTTACTTGTAATAATTATTGATGTTCTGAATATTCATTTTCCATTCCATGAACGTAGTAACATTTAATATATGTACAATCACCACTATCCCCGCTCTCAGACATGTTTTTACACAAAATCTTATTTTTTTACAAACAAAACTAACCTTCGTTTAAATATTGAAAAGATTTTTTAAATGTCATATATTGGCGCCAAGGCGCAAACATCGATTACGCATGCGTGTTGCGTCGCCGCGGACCCATTCATTGAAACCTTTTTTTTTAAGGTAGAGGTTCAACCTCCTTGGTCCTGCTGGAAGTTGTATAGGTGTATCGTTATGATTAAAAAGTTACATTATGATACAGGTGTCCATACAAGACCTGTATCGTAATGAAACTTTTTAATTTTTTATTTTTGTTCTGTATGTAATGTTTGTTATAAGAATTTTGTTTTCAGTTTTATAATCTTTGTATTATTGTATCAGAGTAGATAAAATAATTTATAGAATTAGGTGTTACTTTGCGAGATCCATACTACAAAAGTAATAATAAAATTATTTTACTATAATCCGTGATACAATACAATCACAGATTAAAAAAATATAATTTTATTATTACTACAAGTTAAAGTTCATCATTTTTAATTACTTAATTGTAAATTAAAAATTTTAACACATATTATATATTATAAACTACCTCATTAAGGAATAGTTGTTTTACAATGCTATGGTTTTGTAAGACCAAATTGTACAATGATTTATTATTTATTGTGTATTGCAAAAATGTGAGTGACATATGAGTAAATATACTTACATATTAATCCTGCAGCCACTGTATGTGTAAGTACAAGTATGGGATAAAAATATAAAGCACAGTATATTGCTTTCTTGCCAGTATTAGATTTATACCAGACTAAGACAAATGGTCTTAATATCACTGTCATTAGAAGTCCAAATGCATATATTAATAACACTATTGTGTATCTGAAACAAAATAGAATAAATAAAATAAATTCTTTATAAACTATTTAGAAATATATAGCCCCCACTGAAGAATAAAGTTCCATGTTCTATATTTATACATATATATTGTTAAAACGTTATTATGAAGTCAAAAACACTCAAGAGAAATGAAAGCTCTATTTTTATCATACTATATACAAAAGTAAAGATTTTTCTTCATATTTGACAACTTTTTATTATAAAACAGAAAAAGTGTGAGTCCATAACCAAATAATATGAAACAGTACCTATCATATACTAAATAGAATTGTTCCAAATTTTCCATACACTATATAGCTGATTCTAGTAGCATTATAAAGGAATATTGTAATTTGAATGACATCATATATTTTGAATTTAAATGATATTCTTTATAATAACACTTACAGTGGATACACAGCTTCCTGAGTACAGTGCAATGTTTCTCTGTAATCTGGCTGCGGATTATGTAGCAATGTGTACCAGTCAGACAGAGCCTTAGGCGAACACACATGAAGTTCCATCGACCCAGATGGTGGGAGAACTATTAATGCTGTTAGTGTGCCAATCAGGACTTCTATGAATGCACAGACAAGTTGTGAAACTATTGTTGAATTTCTGGAATCAATAACATGCCAATTATTTTATCTATTGGGATTAAAAATGTTTCTAATATTCATTATATTTATTACACATTTAAATGCATATTATGACTACCCATAAATACATATGGTAGAAAGTGCACACTATAAGCAATACACTAACCATATTGTGTATGTATGTGTAGTAAACAATAAAATAAAAATAATAATAAAAAAACATGCCATATAATACAATAAAAAACCCCATAGGCAATAACTTCTCATACTACACACCAAATATCTTTGAGCACATGGTTTAATAATTTCAATTTTAGGTATGCAATATAGTGCAGCTATATAAGCTTAATAAGTTTTTGAACATTTAAGTTTTACAAATAAATAAATACAAACAACAGCAACATATTTACAATAATTCGCACTTATTTATACAAGCTAAATTATATGTGTGTAATGTAAAGTATATTTTTATCTATCCAATTCTTTTTGGACTGGAAAATTTATGAATTTCTTAAGCATTGCTTAAAAATTTATAAATGTAAAGCAAAGCTAAACTCACCGGTTTCCAGCCGCAACCATGTCAATAAAGAACAGATGTAAAACCAAAGGTAACAGGACCATAAAACCAAGGTACTGCCAGTCATACAATGTTGGTTCTTCAGAACATTCTACGCAAAAACTAGTAGCGTTCGTACGAAATCCTCTGGGACACGCTCCACAGTCACTCCATGATCCGTCAGCTAATTCTGTACGTCCACAGTAAAGCCCAGGGCAAGTTCGTACTATTGACATGCTTACTGCAGTGTGTTTTCAAATTTTAATAATAAAGAAGAAATAAAGAAGGTATATATTATACCTACTTTATTTTTGGTTTCTTCTTCGACCGTCAAACGCAAACCTTATAAAGAAGAGTTACAAATCTTAACATTAAAATAAATAAACACTTAACTTTTTCTTCGCACATAAATTATATTTATTCATCAAAAATACAAAAAATAAATAACATCGACGAATAATTTTAATGTCACATTTTATAGTGTATCTATGGTCACATACATGTCAATTCATGGACGTAGTATATACTGGACGGCGCCAAAAGACGTTGCCGATCTTGCGTCTGTGTGTAAGCGATTTATCGTTTGTCTCTGTTCTTATCGCGAACTATACATAAGAGTGAAAGAGATTGTGATGAAGTTTGGCAACGTCGCTAAAAATGTGTCCAGTTGGTGACACCAAATGAGGCCATAACATTGAGTTTGTTGAAGATTATTTCTTGAAGTCTAAAGCAAATACGAGTGTTATTGATATATTTTTTCAAAAAAGGTCGAATGTGTCGTGTGCTGCCTTATCATGTCCACCAAGAACAACGAAAGGAGGAGTTAAAAACACGGAATTATCATTTTATAGGTAAATCTTTGACTCTCATTTTCGTGCTAAATTAAAGCGTTTTATTCAGTTAAAGCGTTTCAGATAATAATGTATCAGTACAGTTTGATATTCTCTAGCCGGCACGAGTGTGGGATACTGATAAAACATAGAAATTAATCATTAAATATTCGATTGTTTTGTGTTACCTACGTAGTGATGTACACACTAACGAATTATTATGTATCGATAAATATCAGTCAAAGTTATATTTACTAGCCAAGTAAATGCGAATTCTCTAATTTTCGATTATTTTCTTAGGTTTCCTAAATGCCCACATATAAGAGAACAGTGGATAAAAGCTGTTAGACGGGGAAATTGGGAGCCTACTAAAAATTCCAGGCTTTGCTCAAAACACTTTGAAAAATCTTGTTATATTGAAGGATTGTCAAGAAGACAACTTAAAACTGATGCAGTTCCTACCATATTTGAAGGATATACAAAATCCTATCAACTGGTAAGTATTCTTGTTTATAACTTCTCACTAAATATTCCATGTTATCCTTTGCATCTAATGCATCATGGTATGTTTTAGGTTGTGAGGAAGAGAAAAGAGCCTACAGATCGTAAGGAAACCGAATTTATTTCTCCCAGGAAATGAAATGAAAGGAAATGAACTATAGCTTCGTTAATGATCACAAATATTTAATAATAAAGTCAATTTGCGAAAAATATTTACAGCTTAGGATACATTATGTTATAAAAAATGCCGTGGTGGAAAACAGTGTAAGAAATATGTATAATAAATTGATTTTGTTTAAGGGGCATTAAGATATATGCGGGAGGTGACCAATTAAATATATATTTTTTTATCTTGCTATGTATCATGTAGCTGTTGGATTAGAGGATAGGGAGCCTACAAAAAGATCCTGGCTCAAAATGTGTTAATAATAAATAGAAGCTGTTATATTACAACCTTGTTTTATTTCACGATAAATAACAAACATATTCTGAACAGTAAACCAACTAGGTTGGTTACAACTGTATATTAACTTTACAGTACCTGAGCTAGGCTTCGATAATTATCGATGCCTAGTTTAGCTTATCGATAAGCTAAGTACTTCCCTAATCACGCACACTAATGCAGTTCTAAAAGTTCACACAAGCATAAAACGGACACACAAAAATAGCTAAGGCGGCATCCAGTGTATTATTTATCCAAGTGTCAATTGTTACATATTTTTTTAAATTACTCGTTCTATTTTAGAATCTAGCTTTTTAAGAATTTCAAACTTTCAAATAGGTACATAGAACCGAAAATCGTAAAAAAAAAATACCTAAAATATCTTATAACATTATTAGCATAGTATTAGCAACAATGTAATTTTCAAAGTAATCATTAAAGTTTTCATTTAATTGGACTCGGTTAGCAAACTAAGTTTTTTTTTTTTTACTTTTTACAATAATCATCTGTTCGTTATATAAAAAAAACTATCATTTATTTTATTGCTTCGAAAACCGAGTTTTACTATTACAGTATGTTAAGTGTATGAAACGTGATAAAATGAAAATATAATAATAAAAACATTAATTAAGATTAGTTATGCTGTACTTTACAATATTTATATGTATAACAATTTTATATCAAATTAATTTTTATATTTACTTAACCAATTTTTTTTTATAAAATGTGTAATTAGCTCTACGTCTTACAATACAAAAAATATATTTGGACAATAAAGAATTACAATGCCTTAAATTTACCGGATTTATCAAATTTTCTTAAAATGTGAAGACGTAAACGGCTTAAAATATTTAGGATAATATACAACAACACAGAAAGAACGAGAATAACTAAAATTAAAAGTACACCAACAATATCTAGTGAATAATATTTAAAGTTACTGAATCCAACAGCCGGTGACCGAAGATGCTTCGCACCTCCATTTCGTAAAACATGTTCCGTCCACCATACGGCGTTATCAGGACCTGATATTAGAGGATCGACAATCATACCCTTTAACTTGGACATTGCATTCTTGTACCTGTACAACAAAGACAGAATAAATCAGTCACAGTGTTAATTAAACTAAAAAAATGCTCAAGGTCAGATTAGCCAGTCATCTTGGCACCCTTGTTCAACGAAAACAGCAAAGTACAGAATTAATAATTTTTTTTTATAAAATTCTTTTGCAGTATAAAATCAGGATTTTTACAATGACGTGTTTTTTTTATGTAATAAAAAAATCATGTGCCGTTTTAACAAAATAGAAAATGAATACATTGTAAAAATTCTCATCCTGAGCATGATTCATAATTTGATTTCTTAATATAAATAAGCCAATTAAAATAAATTACCCCAGTTATTCATGAGAATTAACTGTCGAATGGCGGAGGGGATTATGTGTGTATGAGATAGTCCTTACGGCACTACACATATGTCAACTATTCTGTTCTTCGTTTAAATTTTTGAATAACTTACTTATCATTAGATACAACTGATGAAATAATTTTCTTGAGCTGATCCTTTTCCAAATAAAAAAGATCCACAACTTCTCCAGCTTCGTATCTAGTAATCTCTTCGATGAACACTTTTCTTGATTTAAGTAAGGGCATACCAACTACTGGCACTTCATAAAATATAGCTTCTTCTAGGGACCGCCCGCCGCCATTTGTTATAAACGCCTTGACATTTGGATGTGCTGTAATATCAAAATATTTAAATTTAAGTCTATCACATTGACCTACAAAGCAGTATAATAATGTTACAACTTACCCAAAACTTCTTGCTGCGGGAACCATGTGCTACTGACGACGTTTTCCGATTTATTTATCATAGTAGTATTACCGATTTTCCAAAGTACTAAATAAGGTAGTTCTCTGAATGCATCTGCCAGCATATTTAGAATTCGTGTGGATAGGTGCTCGGACTCTTGAAGAGCACCTAGACTAAAATACACTGCCCCTTTGATAGCAGAATCTAATATTGCCTGAAGATCCTGTCAAATACACATTTATATAATCAAAATAAATAAAATTTAAACCAGCTTAACTACCAATTAATTCAAACAACTACCTGTGGTAATAAAAAGTCCGGATTAATATGCATACGATCAACATAAACAACAGCTGGAGGGTTTGGTCTATTACCAATTAAGACAGGATTACTGGCAACAAATAGCAAATCAATATCATATTCTACTTCTTGGAGACTTCTTTTCAATCCGAATATCTTTTTTGCTGCTACTTCACAAAGGGGGAGATATCTATTATAATATTCATGTCTTGTTTGATAGTAACGGTAGAGTTCAACGATTTTCTGCCAGCCACTGAGATATCTATAATTTAAAGTATTCACATCAGGATACTGAATCGGATTAGTTGGCGATCCTTTTGATTCGTATTGGTGTATCTTACCACTTGAAGGTGTTATAGCAATGTGAGGTACTTTATATTTGTCAGCAGCAGCATACAAGAGGGGAACATCCGCTTCAGTGATGATCAAATCAAATTTGATATTTGGATTTATTAATATTGAAGTCAATGGCTTTGATTTTAGTTGTGCGACTGCTAATTTCACCGAGAAATCATTTATTGCACTCATTCGCAAATAATAGTCATCGGTGTTCGTCATTAAGTTCTTATATTCTTCCCAATACTCAGATGATTCGGGGCCAACATTCAACTCAACAACTTTTTCCGCGTCTGGGTATGTGAATTGACCAGGATACGGTGTCATTAAAACAACTGAATGTCCTCTCCGAATTAGAAGGGACAAATAATTTCTGAAAACTAGTTGATCCGAAAATGATAAAGACGAAAAAAGTGCTAATATCGATGCACTGTCCACTGCACAACTTAAATATATTAAAAATGCTGTAATTTTATGTAACTCCATTTTGAAACGCTCGATACATACGCCTGCGGTTGCAGTAGAATGTAAAAGAATACATTTCCATAATTATTGCGTCAAACTTACTCGCTCAGCCCGAAACAACTGTGTAAATATTTTAACTTACGCAAAACTCTTAATACAAATACCTTAAGTGTATTCTTTGTTACCATAGTGTATTTGTTGATGTTCATGTATTTTATAATTTACAAAAGAAAAATCAAAATAGTATGGATAAAGATTTAATGGTTGTTAAGGATTACTATTACCTACTTATTATTGTAATCTTCTAGTCATCATCATTCTCCTGCCCTTATCCCAATCTAAGTGGGGTCGGCACGACACGTGTTAAACATGTTGTAACATGATTTGGCTCGATATTTTACGACCAGCCGCCTGCCTGATGTCAACTTACCTTAATCGCGTTTTACGATACTCGGTAAGAAATGAGGGTGGTTTATTCTACTCAGCCGGATACCTCACGGCGGTATTGTAATCTTCTAGTATTTATCATCTGATATGCATCTTCGACGTTTATAATATTATAGCAATCGAAATTATAATAAGTATCTTCCCTTATAAATAAAATATTCTCTATGAAGTTGACCATGCCTATACGCGTTTTCCTATGGCGTTTCCCATAGCAACGGATCCAAATAACATAAAAATAGGAATATTATTAGTATATTAAAGGGGCTGCAAATTTGTACACTTTGAAAAAAACACAAATAGTTATGAGTGCCGTTTCTAATTACTCAGTGGTTGGTCATATAGGAGAAGGCGCGCATGGTCTTGTACTCAAAGCTCGGCATTTGACCACGGGACGGGAAGTAGCTTTAAAGAAAATACTAATTAAGAACCTTGAAGATGGCATTCCTGTTAATGTAATTCGAGAGATTAAAGCACTACAACTGCTACGGTGTAAATATGTCAGTTTGAATAAATATTTTATCCCAACATGGGCGTGATTTTCATCAGTACCTTTGACCCCTGTGTGAGACTCGATTTTGACTGTGCCCTCGAGAATAAATTAATTTAAATATTTAAAGACTATTATCTGAATAATTAATGAGCTTTTCTCTTAAGTAATAATAACTAAAAACAATGACTTTTCGCAGGTAATAAAGTTGTATGACATGTTTCCCAGAGGTATGAGCTTAGTACTAGTTTTAGAGTATATGTGCTCAGGACTACGCGAAATGCTACATCACAGCCAGCACGAGCTGACACTTCCCCGCGTCAAAACCTACATGCAAATGTTGCTCAAGGGAACGCGTTATATGCACGCGCACTACGTCATGCATAGGGTATATACGTTTTACTTATTTTATAACAAGTTTTTTTCACCCAGAGATCTCTTCCTTATCTCAAATGCAAGCCTGACTTTCATTCCATTATTATTCCATTATTTTGTTCAAGGATCTTAAGCCGGCAAATCTGCTTATCAATCACGAAGGAATATTAAAAATAGCAGATTTAGGTCTTGCACGCCTTTATTGGCCAGACGGTGGAAGAGCCTATTCACACCAAGTCGCGACTAGGTCGGTTAACTTTTTCCTACATCGTAAAGTAATCTAAAATCAGCTGCTTCATTATTTTAAATATTTTTATATAATATCAACAACATTCTTACCTACTCGTTAGATGGTACCGTGCTCCCGAATTGTTATATGGAGCAAGATATTATAGTGAAAAAGTAGATATATGGGCTGTTGGTTGCATTATTGCCGAAATGATCACGAAGCAACCTCTTTTCGCCGTAAGTATTGATCTTAACGTTTAATAATGTTTGTTACTGGCTAAGTTACCAGAGTACACATTGCAGTAACAGACAATTTTTATAGCTTCAATTAAGCCATACGTTCTTATTTACCGGAATGATGGCGCGGCCATTTTGGAATTGCTGCTCATTGAGTTTATATATTTCTGTTTGTACTGTAGCTCAAACTATTTAATAGATGTTTAATCACTCTCGAAACAGCCTATCAATATTATTGGCAGTACAAACTTCCTCTCTCTCATCGCAGAGTGGAAAACAAATGTTTCATTCGAATAGTAATGAATAGGTCACTCACACCCAAGAGATATTTACATAATTTACCTCAATGTATTCCAAAAGTAACAATAAAATTATTTTGCTATAATCCGCGATAAAGTAAATAGAAAATATATATAATGCTAAATGTATAGTAAACTGTCCGATTTTTCATACCCGATACATAATCGGATTCGTAAAAAAACAGGCACAAACCTCCACCACCGCCACGCCAATACACAAGCAATACACATGTCACTATCACAAACTCAACAATCGTTTCGCCCCGAAACCGAAGCATCATCAGGAGATAGGCTCCACGACAAAATCGCAAAGCTTTGCGATTATAGCAAACTAATTTTATTATTTCTTTTGTATTATAGATATCCGCAGAGTAACGCCTAATTCTATAAATTATTCAATGTATTCCGTTAACGTATTGCACTAAAAAATAAGAATATTCATGGATTTTTAATTTAATTCACGAATGTTGTAATTATGATTTGTTTTCTAAATAGTTCCAAGTTACTGGATAATTAAAACCAAAAAAATGTTGAAAACAAATCATCTTTTGTTTTCTAACTGATCCTGATACAACTTCACTTTTACTTTACAAGGGCGAATCTGACATAGAACAATTAGCCATAGTTTTACAACGCTTGGGAACACCTACTGAAGAAACTTGGCCACGACATTCAGAGCTGCCAGACTACCACAAAATAACGTTTCCGGAAATGCCTCCTATGTCATGGACGGACCTTCTTCCAGGCGTGGAGTTTGATGCTATCGATCTGATCAGGTCATTAATTCTTTACGATGAACAAAAACGGATATCAGCAAAAGAGGTAATAGCAATTTTCAGACTTCAGTTTAAGCTTAATCCTTTAAAAATAATTAAAAAGTAAGAATGTAGCAAGTAACCCAGCGGTGAGGTAAGCACTTATTTTATCTGTTAAAACTCATGTGTCTAATTGATAATTGCAATTTATCATACGCTTTTCAATCAGAAAAACATCCCAAAGACACCTGCATATCTCTATAGAAGTTTGGGGATATGTGTTACCTACCAATTAATGGAGCTGTGTGGAA
This sequence comes from Morpho deidamia, assembly GCA_947086505.1. Classification (NCBI taxonomy): domain Eukaryota; kingdom Metazoa; phylum Arthropoda; class Insecta; order Lepidoptera; family Nymphalidae; genus Morpho; species Morpho deidamia. The sequence continues at coordinate 7,276,708 of CAMTZC010000003.1, forward strand.
GGTCTTAGTTCCAACCCTTCTCTCAAAAATGGAGAGTCCAGTACCCCGCTGTAGAAAAGTAACATACCTTTACTTTAGCATTTATTTATTTTACAATCATTAAGTAGGTACAGCTTCCATGTTGTCGGTGACATACTTGTTGCAGGCATTACGACACCACTGGTTTCAAACAAGGCCTCTACCAGCATCATTAGAGGACATGCCGAAGCAAAATGGAAATAAGCCAAAATAAATTGAGCATAAAACAAACACGTTTCTTCAATTGTTTTTTTTTATTCCCCTGCACTCAATTAAAAGATAATTAAGGTGTACACTGATTATAGTCGATAAACATTATAACAAGACTATTGTACTTTCTTAATGTACATTTGAGCAAAAAATATGGTAGATAACGTATAAAAGAATGTCGCAACTTCGAGGTTACTATTGAAAAACATCGAGAACGGGGATCAGAAGACCTTCACTTAAGTAATCGCTGCCTTTTTTATCTAGCAAACTAAAGCAAACAACAACTTTTGTTGTATATTATTATTCTTTTAACATATGTAAGAAACGCTTTATAAAATGTCAATAAAAATATATACATTTATATTTTGTGTAAAAAGTCAACAGCTACCCATGGTTCTGAGCCATTAATTTGCGACCAGAGAAATAGGGGAAGTTCAAAGATGGCGATGCATATTTTAAACAAATATTAGATTACCTATGTCCAATTCTGTAAAGTTGATCTCTTGCAAGTAATACCAATGAAACCACTCCTCATTACAACTCTAAATACCTGTGAGATAAACGAATAAATAACATGAACCCATATTGTAATCCAATGTTCGTAACAAGGTAAATTTTTTATTAGACTACTCTTAACCTCAACAAAACATTACATGGTGGTCACAATCAAGGCATTCCAAAAACACGTCGACCTTACTGGCGACATTTAAATGTGATAAAATCATTCATCTAATACATAAAAATTAATGTTTGTCTGTATGTCCTTTATTGACTCCGATAACGCTGGACCGATTTTAATCGAATTTTCAGACAATCTTTAAAATGACCCAGCGAATGTTCCTGTAAAGTTTGATGGAGATCGGAGCATTTTTTTAAACTGTTTAGATCCTTTTCGAGGGGAATTCGAAACTAGACAGCCTCCAGCAACGCTTGGGCCAGATGGTTAGATTTATTCATATAAAAAAACCTCTTATATACACACTACTCATAAATAAAACCGTATAATTCAGCAATTCTAAATATAAAAATCAATCAATAATAAAAATTTATTGTATAGAAAAAATTTTAGGGGTTAAAATCTCAAAGCTATGGAACCAAGATGATTATAACTGAGATAGGCACGTGAATTTGCCACACCATAAATTATGAACTAAGAGATCGCTTCAGATACCATTTATAAGTCTTTTATAAACAATCTTCGCAACCACGCGTGCATAGAGTTTTTATACATAGAGTAAGGCGGCCATAGGCACTAGGTAGCCCTGTGAGAGTGAGTATTCAACAAACAATAGAGGGAAGATAAGAGACTTACGGTGTTTAATAACACATAAAAAAGAGAGATTGGTAGCTTCATTTGCTTTCTCTTTATTGTTGGTGGCCACTTTTTAGGCTGGCTTCCTCTAGTATAACTCTATGGTCATATTATGTAACCCCAGTCTCTTCAGTCATTCATGTAAACTACCCACAATTTACCTAATTACCCATTAACACCCACTAACACAAAACTATTAAGCTGAATTATTGAAACTTTTATTTGTGTTTAATTATATTTAATAATAACGTAAAATATATGTCAAAGTTCAGAGGACTGCGAGTATCGTACTTGCATTATCGTAACTTTAATGTTCTTTAGCAATCTATCATCCAATCCACCACTTGCAATTTTAATATGAAATTTGAGATTTATTGAAGTGAATATTTAGTCAAATAAAATTACTAATGGTAAATTAATAGTGTAGTAATTGAAAGAAACGAAAAAATCTCCTATTAATTCAGATTTTCAACATTTAAATATACTTTACTTAATAAATATTATTCAACATTTTCCAAGTAAGCTACAGAAATAAATAACTCTAAATGATATCCTATATTTATTACTAGAATTCACCTAATTAGCACTATTTACAAATATCAATACTACCCTAATAACTAGGGTTGCCAAATAAAATGTTAAAATCAGTAATAAACTGTTTTACGCGTTATATTTTTTACTGTTGCATAGAAATGCGTATAAAATACTATGAGGAGCATTATATAAAAGTAGAATAAAATATAAATTTTAAACTTATTCCCCACACAATTTTTTTTATTTAATCAGAGATTGTTCTATACAGCGCAGCCACATAATAGCCACACAATAATGAAGTTTCCTAACGAATCTAAAAGTTATCTAATAGTATTTATTTTTCTAAAATACTGTCTAATATTCTTTACAGGCTTAAATACACTCTATTTCTTGTTAAAAAAAAAAGTTGGCAACCCTAATTACAGCACGTAGTTTGGAATAAACGAAAACTTATATGTATCTATTTACATTCATATGTTATTTTTTAATACCATTGTAACTAATACCCAATAAATACGATGTATTGTGATTACATATAAAATTAAAGTACAGCCAAAATTATACTATAACATTTTTTTTATAATTATAAACTATGTCATTAAATAGATTCTGTCACAGTTAGCTTTAAACATTATTTACACAATGCCTTTATATCACGTGGTACATCGCGTCATTAATTTTATTTATTTTGTTTACCAAAATTTATTTACAACTAAGTAAAAATTATTTTTAAATGGGTATCTCACTTCGGGAAAAGATTATCCTCATCATCATTCTCCTACCCTAATCCCACTCTACGTGGGGTCGGCACAACATGCTATACATATGTTGTCTCATGATTTGGCTAGGTATTTTAAGACCGGCCGCCTGCCTGACGTCAACTGACCTTAGTCTCCTTTTACGACACCACGGTAAGAAGTGAGGGTGGTCTATTCTGATCGACCGGATACCACACGGCGGGGAAAAAATTATCCTAGAAAAAAACAATAAAATTGGAAGATTACAATTTTAGTGTTTTTTTAAAGTACTTACATGAAAACTAGAGTCTAGATTGTCTATTATAAAAAACAAAAAAATACATGAATAAATCTTTTTCTTTGTATTCCCCATACTTTTATGTCAAATACTTACCTACTTCCTTTTCTATACATAGAGATAATATATTTGAGTGTAGACCTCCAATCTCCTTTAGAAAAGTGTTGGATCTTAGTTCAAAGATGCTCCAAAGCGGATTTGATAATGACTATTATAATATAATATATATTATATTCCAGAGTACATATATAGAGGTTTCCTCACAATGTAGTACACTCCATCGCCATAGGTGAAGGATATTCAGCTCATAAGTTTTATATGGAAAATATATGGAAAACCATCCGTTCCTACCCGGAGTTTGCCGTGAGCCTTTACTTGATCAAACCATAGCTATCGCGGTTCAAATTGTGTATGGCACTATTGCCATATACATATATGATATGATCATTTTCAATATACAAATGATATTACGGACAGCTCTATAAAAGCTGCTCGGACGAAAAAAAATCATTTAAATATAAAAACCATATTCTCTGGATATGTTTTTACTAAGTTAAGTCTATGACATATACCACTTGATATGCGAGTATAGTACCCAGCATTAAATAATGCACATCTATGTTTAGAACGAAACAGCCGGCCAGTTCGGTTTCATAGACTGACCCGTTGGCGCAGTGGGTAGTGACCCTGCCTTCAGCTCCGCGGGTCGCGGGTTCGATTCCGGCCGAGGGCCAACATTTTCTATAAACAAATTGTTGGTTCTTCGAGCCTGGGTGTGTATTTGTATTTAAGTATGTATTTAAAATTATATATGTAGTATATCTACCAGTCTTTCGTCACCCATAACACAAGTATTAAGTTACTTACTTTGGGGACGGACGACCGTGTGTGTAAGTATCCCATATATTTATTTATTTATTTATGTGCTGTCTCTGTCGCTCAGTTAGTATTTGACGTTTCACACGGGTTCGTCAGTCTGTGCGACAGAGACAATGCTCTATAAAGCAGAATCTAGCCGATTTCTCTCTTTAAGCCTGGATGTGCATTATTTATTTCCGCGTACTATACTAAGTTTAAGCTGTGATAGCCTAGCCGTGAGACCGCGACTCTCTAGAGACGACATAGGTTCACACCCCGGGCAGGCACCAATGGGCACATTTAGGCACTATTAAAACTTATGGAGTCTAATTGATAATTGTAATTTATCACACGCTTTTCGATGAAGGAAAACATCGTGAGGAAACCTGCATATCTCTAGAGAATTCTAGAGAGATGTGTAACCTACCACTCCGCATTGGAGCAGCGTGGTAGGTCTTAGCTCGAATCCTTCTCTCCAAAAACGGACAGAGGAGGCCTTAGCCCAGCAGTGGGCATAGTAACAGGCTGTTACTTCACTTTTATACTATGTTTGGTTATAGACCAAATGGGTCTATAAACAAACTTAGCATTTATGATTGGTAACCCATTTTACTAGACGCTTATAAGGTACTAGGTATCTAGGTAACCAAGTTGTATCCAACGCTATTAAAATAACAATTTTACAATACAATCTTAGCAGTCATTCTTTACATTCGTTTACAGCGGTATATACAGTGATTCAATTACGCTACAATATTGTTAATAATTTATTTCGTCATTTATTTTTATTTTACAGTATAAAGTCCCGCACCCTTTGAAAACAGAAATCGAAGCCAATGCCTTCAAATTTCTTTTATAGCATGTGGTAGAAGGATATTTACAGTTTTCACTATTCGACAAAAACATTTACATAACAACAACAATTTATATCTAGCGCTTAAATTGATTACTAAATTAAACTATTAAAAATAAACTAATATTATGCTTTTAGTTACAAGCATTGTTTTTTCTTAATGACTCACAAATAAAACCTTTAACAATCAAAAAGTTTGCACATTAGTTATAACTGAACTTGTTTTATTGAGTCTTACAACCATTTAAATTATAAAAAAAACACTATTTCGAGGGTGGCACTGCAATATTTAAACTTTTTTGCATATGCTATCCACCTTATTAGGATAGTTATAAAAAACAAAAACAAATAAAAAGTTATGTAATGAATTATAAAAAAAGGGTTTGCGCGTATGTGTTTGTGTGTTGGTACGTTTGTTGGTACGTTTGTTGGTGCGTGTGTTGGTGCGTGTTTTAGTGCGTGTTGGTACGTATGTTCGTTCCTGTGTTAGTTTGTGGGTGGATGTGGATTTGTATACATGTGTGTAACGTAGTAGTATATGAGTTAACGTGATAACCACACCCCACATCTTATGCTGTGTCATTTGGAAACGAGTAAATTTGGTCTTTTCAATTAAATTTTCCCGATTCCGTATCAAACCTGACGACTCAAACACAATCTGACTGAAGACGAACGTACACGATTTAGCGTCAGCGACTCGAAGGTTGAGCTTCAGTTTAGTTAAATATTTAGAAAACGTCTAAGGCAACTAAGGAAGTTTAATTTCAATAAAATTTAGTTATGTAAGTTTTTGTGGAGTAGTGTATGTTAGAGCTCTGTGATATACGGCAAGGGGTACGAGACGTGGTTCAACGTATACTAGTTACGTATCCAGCCGGCGGTGTGCAGGTAATGCCGGATGGCGAGGTCTAGCTCGCTGTCGTGCGCTGGCGCCCGCCTTAGCAGCACGCCCTTCATTGTCACGTACTGAGTTGGTGGCAAATTGAGTGCGGTACATAACTGAAACGATATTCAAATCCAAATTCAAAGTATTCTTTATTCAAGTAAACTTGTATACAAGTCCTTTTGAATCGTCAACTCTACTGCTGCTTCGGAAAGCTGTTGGCCCTCGGCGGGAATCGAACCCGCGACCCGCGGAGCTGAAGGCAGGGTCACTACCCACCGCGCCAACGGGCCAGTTTAATATTATAGTAGTATATTATAAAAGCTTACTACAAAGTACCTGCATCTCGTTAGTGGTCAGAAGCTGCGTCGAGCATCCTGCGCCGCTGCTGCTGCAGGAGTTCTTTTTGGAGCAGCCACATGCGGTATTTCCGTCCCGTGTGCACCTTGGGCTGGTGGAACTTGAGCCGCTTTCTGCGTCTCTATTTATCCAAATTATGTTAATCAGTATACGTGTTACATTTTTATCGGGTAAGCCCGACTAGTTTCGTGCGCGATAAAATGAAAGGTGAGTATAGCCGGTTTCTACACATTAATGATTAATACAACTCACGATAGTTTTAATTTAAAAACTGCTAACATTTAAGTGCAATAGCAAATAATTAAAGATAACATAATTGCACATTGATTAGTAATGGCCTCTTTTAATCTCACTGCTAGAAGTAGGCCTCCTCTCATCGTTTATAATAAACGTAAGTAATTGTTATTGACTATTTCAATACTCGTTTTGTAATATCTTTCTTGATTTTTTAATACAAACTCTGGTTAAGATGAAATCGAATAGGATAAAATGGGAGAAAATACGCAAATATATTATTGAAATCAAGTTTTTTTCAAATACTTTTCAATTGTGAAATTTTAATTAAGTTATGTAGAGAGAAAGGTTGGAGCTAAGACCTACTACGCTGCTCCAATGCAGATTGATAAGTTATACATATCCCTTAATCTCTCCAGATATGCAGGTTTCCTCACGATATTTTACTTTACTGAAAAGCGTTTGATAAAGTTCAAATATCAATTAGACACATAAGGTTTAAATAAAAAAATAAATATATGGGACGCTTAAACGCACGGTCTTACGTCCCCATAGTAAGTAACTTAATACTTGTTATGGTTGACAGACAACTGGTAAATATATCTATACTAATATTATAAAGGGAAAAGATTTGTATTTTTGTTTGTAATAAATAAATATGCTTGAAATATATGGATCTGCGTAATTACGCAGATCAATATATATACAAAAACAAAATGAGATACGAGAAGAAGAGTTAACGATGAACTATTCTCGTCGTATAAATTAGATTTAGACTGATTTGTGTAAGAACAGCTGACAAAAGTAATAATAAAATTACTTTGCTATAATCCGCTATACAGTAAATAGAAAATATATATAGTGCTAAATGTATGTACTATCCGTTTTTTCATACCCGTTACATGCAGGATTCGTTAAAACACATTTGACATGTGGAGTCTATCTCCTGATGATGCTTTGGTTGCGGGGCGAAACGATTGTTGAGTTTGTGATAGTGAACGTGTGTTGTGCATGTGTATTGTGGTGGAAGTGGTGGAGGTTTGTGCATGTGTTTTTACGAACCCTGCACGTATCGGGTATGAAAATACGGATAGTCCACTATACATTTAACACTATATATATTTTCTATTTACTGTATTGCGGATTATAGCAAAATATTTTATTATTACTTTTATAGCTATAACTCTTAAAAGAATTTAATTTCCAGTTAACACTTTATTTGCCTTAACTATTAATAAGACTCAGGTTCAAACTTCTAATTTGCAAAAATAAATCTATACTCCGAATGAGTAGACTGTCCACTACCACAAAGATCGGAATGTACGCGGGTGAAACCACGGAGCATTGCTAGTACATATATAATTTTATATCCATACTTAAATACAAAAACACATCCAGCTCAAAGAACCAACAAATTGTTTATAGAAAATGTTGGCACTCGGCGGGAGTCGAACCCGTGACGCGCGAAGCTGCAGGCAGGGTCACTATCCACTGCGCCAACGGGCCAGTCAATTAACAGAAAAACTCATTGGTTGCCGCTTAGCAATCGCAGCTATTCAATAACATTTGGCAATTGTCTGAAGAAACTAATAAAAAATTTGATTTAGAATAAGTGCTTTTAAACTCAGATTAGAGAAACATTATATTTCTTTACTCCCATAATATATTTGTTGACATTTATGTATATATTGAGCTGTGATAGCCCAGCGGTGAGACCGTGCGACTCTTTCGAGAGGAGCACGAGTTCAAACCCGGGCAGGCATCAATGAGTTTTTCTATTAAAGCTCATGTGTCTAATTGATAATTGCAATTTATCACACGCTTTTCGGTGAAGGAAAACATCGTGAGGAAACCTGCATATCTCTAGAGAAATCTGGAGATATGTGTAACCTACCAATCCGCATTGGAGCAGCGTGGTAGGTCTTAGCTCCAACCCTTCTCTCCAGAAACGGAGAGGAGGCCTATTCCCAGCAGTGGGATTGTAACAGGCTGCGATTAGTAAATCCAATTTGAATTCTTCATTTTTGATACTACGTACCAAAACTGTTTTACTATAAATTGTCTCACTTCGTAGGTTAGCTGGTAGAGATCTCTGTCAAAGGGGTAATTTGACCTTTGTACTCTGTTTTTTTTTATTGATAATTTTTTCTTATTTTTTTATGGTACTTAAACAAATAAATAAAGAAAAAAATAAATACCTTTTTCTTAGTTGCTGCGTGCTGGTCAGCGTTTGGTCTTTTATCTGGTGTGTGTCCAGGCACCCACTGCTGCCCTGGCGAATACAATCGTTATACGGGATCAAACCCACCTACCGTGTAACGTTGCTATTACCTAACGTCTAAAGTTAGTAAGCAATTCGCCTAGCTGTCAATAACAATAAAGGATCACTTTTTTTACTACACACACGGTCATCCATCCCCAAAGTAAGTAACTCAATAGTTATGTTATGGCTGATAGACAACTGGTAAACATATACACACGTAAACATGGTAACATATATAGATTTAAATACAAATGTACACCCAAGCTCGAAGAACCAACAAATTGTTTACAGAAAATGTTGGCCCTCGGCGGGAATCGAACCCGTGACTCGCGGAACTGAAGGATCACTTCCCACTGCGCCAACGGGCCAGTCAAATCACTGTTATTTTGTCGACATTAAACACCTAAATATGACGGCTTGAAAATAGTTCATTGAACTTTGAATTATTGCTTGATACCGGATATTGGGTACGCATCTGATTATACCTAAAACGGCTTACTTAGTTGGGTCAGTAACGACTAATCAAGACATATAATGCGATCTAGATGCGTGAGAGTCTGATAATTCAACGAGTCAATGTTTAGAATGAGACTGACTTTACGCTATTTAAAGGCAATCCCGACTCACATAAAAGCCCCTTCTTTCTATTCTACCCTTTTTTTGATTAGCCGAGAAACCCGTTCCTGGTATACTCAAATGTAAAACCTACATCTGTTATTAAGCAATTCAAATATCATTCGACTAGTTCCTTAGCCGACATTTACATTAAAAAAAATACATTCTGGATATATAAGTATATTTTTGACACTGAAGTCTTTATTGAAAAAATAGCGATGTTCCCAATATTCTCTTTAATTACCTAAATAACCTTAGTTATTTTCTTAGATTATCTTAGTTTCATTTGGTCTTAAAGCAGACTTACTTAAATTATTATTTATTAAATATGGATATAAGATAGGATTTGCATGCATTTTGAGTAACGCACTCGTATAATATTGTTTTGGTCTTCTGTAAAATCGATATGCACAAAGTTGCGAAATTCTATACGTAATTTCTTGCTTTAAAAAATACTATTCCACCAGATCTGTCATGCATTTACTTTAATTTTATTATATCCATGCAACATGAACTACATTCAACACCGCTGAAGCTAAAGCATATGTAAAAAATGAAACATGGTACGAGGAGCCATGCATCATATAATGAATGTGCCAAAACAAAACATAAGAACAAAACAATATAAATAAAAACAACATAAAAAATATTTGAAAAGAAAAATGTAAGATAGTATTTAAAAAAATGAAAATGGAATATACGCCAGCGCCGTAATACGCATTGTTTAGGGGCAACGCGCTATATAACCTTATGTTTCAATATAAATATTAAATACACTGAAATTTCGTCTATAATATGTATATTAAATATATTATGACCGGTTCACAAATAAAAGGAAAAAAAAAGGAAGGCGGGAAAAAAACCATTATCATGCGGTATTCCCAGGCGGTCACCCATCCAACTACTGACCGCGCCCGACGTTGCTTAAAACGTCGGTGATCGGACGAGAACCGGTTTATTTAACGCGGTAAGTGCTTTTGAACCGTCAACATGTACTGCTGTTTCGGAAAGCTGTTCCTAACAAGAAGAACCAGCAAGAAACTCGGCGGAAGAATTATTCTTTGAAAAGCGCAATATTTTCAAGGAATAATTCTTATTATATAATAATACTATTTACATATAGTTATTAACGTCTTGTACAGGGTCGAAGAGTAGCTATATCCACGCATTCTTATCGCCTAAGTACTCCTCAATAATATAGTATGCTTTCTGAAAAAGTATTTTTTTAATAGTATTTTTAAACGGCTGTAATGGTGAAACTAAAACAGATTGTGGATTTTTTTTACAGAATCTTACACCCAAACCCACAAACAACTTACGTACTTTTGCAAGGCGCAGGAACCTCGAGCTTTTATCGGTTCCTACTTTGTCTATTAAACATCACGAATCTTTGTATAATTATTTATATTCTTCACCATCATCCTCCTGCCCTTATCCCACTCTAAGCGGGGTCGGCACAACATGTAACAAACATGTTGTCAGTTGATTTGACTAACACCCGTATTCAAGAAGCATACTCAGCTAAGTAAGCACAAATTACTATGCGAAGGAGGCTAGTTCACTGTGCGTTCCTCGTGTCAAGCCTTCCATTTCATAAACAATACTTAGGCCACACTCAACTAAAAGAACGCTATGCGTCCAACTGCGCGCTCTGATTGGTCCATTTGATGTGGCGTAGTTCAGTCTAGTTTTTGACAAATGTCAATGTTATTAACAATTTGTTTTGTTATTAACAAACAAACATAACCTTATTTTGGTATTTCCGTAATTTGCAGTTTATCGTGTTAATAATTTTTTTTTAATATTTTGTGTATTGTGTAAATAAAATATAGTTTAGTATAATGACTTCGCCTTTGTATTTAAATGCAAGCACTGCAAGTCCTAAGAGGTAGAACTATTTTTCTTTAATTTATTATGTATGATAGTTTTGTTGTATAGTTTTACTTATATTATTTACTAGACAAAGTTAAATTATTATCAGAATAAAATATAATAAATAGATAACTAATAAATAATTTTGCCTTTAACCAAAGCGGCGTGAACACTGTGCGTTCGCTAAAGTAGCTCCTTATCTATTTTAGCTTTGCGTCGATTTTGACAAACGCATAGTAGATTCACTCAAGTAATGTCTATGAATTGGTTTGAATGACCCTATGCGTCCCTGAGCACTGTGCGTTCTCATAGTAATGTTTATGAATACTGGTGTAAAACTACAACTAATATAAAAGTAAGAATAATACAAGTTATTGTCAAAACGGATAACGGCGCTGGCGTCATTTGCATAGCAACAAGCGAAGTACCATCGCGCGTCTCACGTCGATGTGGTGCGGGTGCTTCCTGTGCGCGGCGTGCTGCTCGTAGTGCGCGCACTCCTCCAACCGCGTGACGCCCGCCAGCCTGTACCTATGGAGCTCCGCGAGACGCACGCGCAACTCCCTCTCCCGCCACAGACCGGCGACCACCGCCGACTGTTCAGTCCGCCCGTAGAACTGTGCCGTCCACCGGAGACGGTCTATAAACTCTCTGGAGACACAACAGTACTGTTGTCATAGCATCTAGCGTCAGCGCACGCACGCACTCACACACACACACACACACACACACACACTCACACACACACACACACACACACGTCGTAAATTAAATAAGGCAATATAAACTTTTATAACAATTTCCTTTAAACATGAAAATGTTTCTTAACTAATTTATAGAATTAGGCGTTACTTTGCGGAGATCCATAATACAAAAGTAATAATAAAATTATTTTGCTATAATCCGCGATACAGTAAATAGAAAATATATATAGTGCTAAATTTATAGTGGACTATACGTTTTTTCATACCCGTTACATGCAGGATTCGTAAAAACATATGCACAAACCTCCACCACTTCCACCACAACGCTTTGCGATTTTGTCGTGGAGTTTATCTCCTGATGATGCTTCGGTTGCGGGGCGAAACGATTGTTGAGTTTGTGATAGTGAACCTGTGTAGTGCTTGTGTATTGTGGTGGAAGTGGTGGAGGTTTGTGCATATGTTTTTACGAATCCTGCATGTAACGGGTATGAAAAAACGTATAGTCCACTATACACTTAGCACTATATATATTTTCTATTTACTGTATCGCGGATTATAGCAAAATAATTTTATTATTACTTATGTTTCTTAACATTAACACGCGCATACAGATTCAAATTCAAATAAGTCTTTATTCAAATTGGCCTATTACAAGCACTTTTGAATCGTCAAATTAAAATTAAATTGAAGCTACAGCTGGTTCGGAAAGGTGCTCTAACCGAGAAGAACCAGCGAGAAACTCGGCGGTCACTCTTTTAAAAAATAAATATTACAGTTTTGTATGAACTATTGTTAACAAACTTAGATTATAATATCGTCTAGTACATAGCTGGTCGCAATTTAGTTCCAAGCTTTCTTATCATTGACATAGTCTTCAACATTATAGTAAGCTTTATTAATGAGTCTCTTTAATTACTTTTTTGAACTTGTGTAAAGGCAAGTCCAAAATTGATTGAGGAATTTTATTATAAAAAAGTATACCGAAGCCCACAAACGATCTAGGTACTTTCTGAAGCCTTAGCCTTGGTATTATTAATTTATTTCGGTTCCTAGTTTGCCTATTACTAATATCGCTTTTTTTATTAAAAAGATGTATAGATACACATAGATACATAGATAGATACAGAGATACACACGCGCGCAATATCTCGTATATGGCAATATAAGCTTTTATAATGATTTCCATTAAACATTAAAATATTCCTTAACATTTAAATTATTTAGTTTAGGTATATTTTGTTTGGAACACTGTTTGTCCTTTAATTTTAATGAGGCGGGCGTTGACATCTGCAGCAGTTTTTACTTTTGCAGTGTCTTCGTTGTCATTGTATAAATGCATTTGTATTGTTCCTATAATAATAAAAATTGCATTTCAAAATTTCATTTCATCTTTAAAATGATTAAACCCCATTAAAGAAATTAGGACACCTTGTGACGTCACATCACATTCGGTGCGCTCGTACAATTGCGCCGTCCATCGGAGATACTTTATAAACTCTCTGGAGACACAACAGTACGGTAGTGATGGAAATTTTAAAGTGACTTAACCCCATTAAAGAACCGAGGACACCTTGTGACATCGCATTACGCCTAGGGTTGCCAACTTTTTTTATATATTACATAGAAAAGTATATTCAGGTTATAAAACAAGGATATTAAACAATTTTGTACAAAAATGAATGACATGTGCAAGACACCACAATCATAATTAAAATTTAGTAGATACATAATTTTGCCTTCTGTGGTCTACGTCATAAATTAAAAAACTTCAGTAGAAATCATCATCATCATTCTCCTGTCCTTATCCGACTCTAAGCGGGATCGGCACAACAAATTACAAACATGTTGTCATATGATTTGGTTACAACCTGACCTCAACTTACCTTAGTCGCCTTTTACGACACCTCGGTAAGAAATGAGGGTGGTCTATTCTACTCAGCCGGTTACCACACGGCGGCAACTTCAGTAGAAATTTTGTTTTTTTATTTGTCATAATTTAATTTAATTAATAATGAATATCACTCACGATAGTTTAAGATCAAAAAAGATGAGCTGTTTTAATAAAATATAAATAATAAATACCAACTTTTTCTCGTGACTTTATCTGCATGAGATAAAAAATAGCCTACGCTATTCAGAATAGATATTTCTATACCAAAAAATTACATCAATCTAAGTAAAATATGGATGTGATTGCGATGATGAAGATGTAAACTTGACACTTTCGCATTTATATATTACAATTTATGCTTAACTAACGAATTATCTACTTCGAACGGACTTAAGATGAGTTATGAATATGAGTATAAAAAAATAATTTACTAACTTTTTTTCTTTGGCAAGTTTTCCAAGCGTTTTCTGTTTGTTCCTCTGATTATTGAAGAACACTGAGACTAGTTGGTAATCACGTACAAGCCTTTTCCTCCTCGTTCGTTCGCGCAACCGACGTGTATATATATCTACTTGACTTAATTTTAAAGCTGTAAAAAAAACCATTATTAATAATACAAAAACTTGAAAAAAAAGCTTTATTTGCAAAATTGACAAAACAATATTAAGGAATTGCAATGATTTCTATAAATTATATTTTATTTTTATTTATTGACGATAACCAACTAGACTTAAATTATGAATACTATAAAATACTCTACAATCTATTTAATTAAATGCAGTCTTAATTATAGGTTCCCAGAACAGAAGAGATAGGGACCCCTACAATATTTAAATATAATACAAAATAAAAATATGTTTATAATACCAAACTATAAAAATATTGTAAATTTCATTATCATGCACTTATAGTTATTAGTATATTATTATGTTTTTTAGGTTTAATTATATTTTACCTAAAAACATGGATGATATCGGTCAATATGTCTGATTTTTTTGAAAGACAGAGAAAAATAATATTCCTTTAAATGTTCTCCCCACATTGAAAACATTTAATTGTTTAACCTTTGGGAATGCATATTTATATTTTATTGTATCATATCACTCAAACTCACCAACATCTAGCTCATCATCCTCAGAATTGATAGACAATGGTGATATTAATTGCTCTGCCTCATGATCATGCTCCTGAAATAAAATTGTTTACTATATTAATTATTTATTTTGAATTAATTAACTGAAGTTGTTATTAAGTATGAAATAAGAATTTGTAAAATTATGCATATTATATAATTGAGGAATATGTAAATTGTATAAATTATTCAATTTAAATTCTTATTCAGCTTCACAAAAATCTATTAAATTATAGCCCAATATATTGAAACTACATTAAACATACAAACTGGATTAAACTTAACAACAAATAAAAATATACTTATTTTAATACCCTAACAAAAATCTGTCTGTCTTTTGTTAGGGTATTAAATAATTTTACTAAATAAACCAAAAGTAAATTTGCCATTTACCCTTTCAAAGTCATCTCTATTAGACATATAACCAAGTTGTGCAGCTTCATCAGGTGCTATAGCAATTGGTTGTAATCTAGAAATGGCACTAGGGCTCAAAGGTCCCTCATCTCTATCAGCACAGTGTAATGAGGGGCGACTAGTGCTTTCAATATTGCCCCACGTTGCACGTCCTATGCTTCCTTCTAAATATCTTGTTATGTATTCATCCTTTGCCTCTGCGAAAACAAATACATTTTATTCTGGTGCATATATATTTTAAAGCTAGAGCAAAATTGACTTGTTTGATCAAACTCTGTGCTGATATTGTTTAATTGTAGTAGATTATGTAGAAAAATACACTGAGCACAATACAAGTTACTTAGCAAGCAACAACTGCTTTTTGAAGCATTTTTCCTTTGAATAAGGTAATAAAAAAATAACAATGAATCTATAAAACTTACCATCAGGTGAGCGCGTTTCTATGTGTTTTGAAATATCTTCCCAATTTCCAAAACCAAATTGTTCTATTGCGTCTAATAATCTAACTTCTTCATTCGCAGACCAACTAGTTCTACCTAAAAATATACCAAATGCCCCCGAATCCTAAAAAACAAATGTGTCAAATGCTATGTAAATTATTATAAAACAATTTAATTTACTGTTTATCTAGGAATATATGAATTTACCATAAATTGATAGGAATGATCATTTTTGTGCGATCCAATCTCAGCACCTAAGGAAAAACACTGAAAAAAAAACAAAATTAACTTTCGCATAATTTCAAAATTTGCGCCAAAACAGTAAACAAAAATGGCAACGATGCTACTTTACCTGCAAACAAATATCAAAATCTTTACATTCTGCACATCTTACGCGCACACCACTAATTTCATCTTGACAATAAGTGCAATTATATTTCGCATATAAATCAGAAAATGACATTTTTGTAATCACTACATTAAAAAACGCAAATTAGTAAATTTGGCAGTTCCGTTAAAAATTACACGACAGCCATTTTTTACCACAGACTACATATTTTTTATTACAAATTCGGACGGCCACAGATAATGACAAAAAAATATTAACAAGATTACTAAGATATAACTAATAAAGAAAATAAACACCATAAAACTATTCAATTAGACTAAAAATAGAACCAAAAATGAAGATACAAGAATTCAACACTCATTAGGCGAGCCTGTTACATTAATAATTTCTCATTACACAATTTTATTATTGTTATGACGAGAATTGTAGCAATTAATTGATGGCAATGTTTTTCGTATTACGCCAACAATTCTTACTTTCCACATTGAACTATAACTTAATCAGTACGTTTCGGTTTACATCCCTTTCCTTCTATTTTTTTGTACATATAATATCGAAGTTTTTGAGAATACAACGAAGACAAATAGTCGCTAATACCTATTTAGTTTCTCAGATTGTTACCTCTCGTACGTGCGAGGTTTTTACCATGCGTTAAAAAATAAAAATATGTCAAATTAAACAAATGGGTATCCAGGTATCTGTTTACACGACAGCGCATTTAAAACGTGACGTAGTTTTATCACGCAGTGTTCCATTTTAGGCGTTAGGGTGTAGGGCGTTAAGCGGAATATACCATACGAAACTTCTTATAACGCCTATTGCGGAATGTTAACGCGACGTATTTTTTACGCCCCTGCTAACTTTATTAACTTATACACTTCAGAGTTATTCTGCAAATATTATTATTGCAAAAGTAATTATATTATTTTGCTGAAACCCGCTATAAATTAAAAAATAACGCGTAATAAGAAAATAAAATTATTATTATTATTTTGAGATTGTATTGAAGTTAATTAAAAAAAAAATAGTAATAAAATTTCGATGTTGGTTTTAAACTAAGCAAGCTTCTTACCATGAACTCTTATTCGGACTCAATTAAAGACGTAAAATAAATTGTTTCGCTCTTCATACCATGACGTCTTAAAGACGCTCACTTTTAAGTCGTTGCCGAATGACCGTTCGCAATACGTCATACGTAAAAACATTTGAGTAAAAGAGACAGTTATCTATAGTTCATATAACGTTTTCCTGTTCAAATATAACGACCTAATGCAATCCACACTTCATGGTACGAAAAGAAAGTGGTTGAGTTTAGGTAGACTTTGAATGGAATCGTTTTCTAAAAGTTCATGGTAGGCCTAGAGAAAAGCAAACAAAACGTAGGAAAGGATTTAGTTCTTTTTCTTTTTGGGTCAGCTATATTTATTTATAGTGATTGAGCTTAAATGAATATGGGAATTACTTTATCCGATGTTATGCAAGAAAGTAAGATGTCGCTCCGCAACAAAGTGACACTCTACAAAACTTGCATAAGACCAATAATGTCCTATGCGAGCGTTGCGTTCGCGCACGTATCAAAGGTCAGATTGCTCAGGCTCCAAAGACTTCAGAACCGATTTATGCGGACAGCCACTGGGTGTCCGTGGTTCATGCGGAACGTTGACCTCCATAGAGACCTCGATCTCCCTACCATTACTTACCTCTTTAAACGTTTTTCGAAATCTTACTTCGAGAAATCTGAGGTACACTCGAACCCCCTTATTTCAGTTGCTTCTACCTACATCCCAGTTAGGTCCGACCATCGACAATATAGGCGTCCAAAAAGCGTCTTGTATGACCCCGACGATCAAATAACGATCGCCAACACAGATACACGTAATACACACACACAGCGTCTTCGCCGGCGAAGACGAGGTCCCAGTTTTCTGACGTCGGTCGGTCGTGGCTTCTCGCCACCCTTCCGACGCCGCAATGACTAATCTAAGTCATACCATAAACATTCCACTACACGTCGCCCTAAGCCGTGGTCCGGCCTCACAGGAGGCACCCTTAGGACGACTTTCCCCGACTTAAGTAGAGCTTCTGCGCTCTACTCCCTGCATTTCGCAACCTCGACGATGCTTCTGCGCTCGCCCGTCCCGCCCGGTGACGCTGTAAAAGCCATTAGGGCTAACAGCATACAGTCAGTTCGAAAAAAAAAAAAAAGAATATGGGAAAGTAGTCCTAGGTTCGAATGCATCTCAGCTTCACAACGTACGACTAAAGTCTTGTACGATGTCCTCTGACTTCAAATAATTACAAGCTTGTAGACCCGGCCACTGGCCACTGGCCAGGCATTGCGGTCTGTTTGCGCTTTCTAAACTTATATTTTAAATTTTGATTCTCCGAGGTCGGAACTTGCGATTGAACTCACATTTTCGTTTCTTCATTGTATTAAATAGCTTTTTATTAGAATAACTATATGTAAATTAAAAATTTTAATTCTGTTGGTATATAAATATTACTTATAAAATTACAATAGTAATATTATAGGTAATATTTGCATTGGATGAAATATGTATCGTAACATCTACATTAGATCTGGAATCTAAATTCATATTATGTTGGACAATATAGATCATTCGCAGCTCACTGTTAGTAAATCTGTATAACAACAGGTACTTCAGTTTCATGGTAGAAAAAGAAAATCAAATTATTATCCATCAAACTTTTATTTCATCAGGCAATGGCAACATTTACAAAATTCGAGTTAATGCCAAGTTTTATACTTAGTATCTATAATGTTCGGGCTTGTATGGGCCTTCTACTGACACTCCAATATATTTAGCTTGTTTTGTTGTTAGTTTAGTCAGTTTAACACCTAGATGATCAAGATGAAGTGCTGCTACTTCTTCATCTAACTTTTTAGGCAAAGTGTGAACACCAATTGGATATGTATTATGTTTAGTCCATAGTTCAATTTGAGCCAAAACCTGATTGGTAAAAGAATTAGACATGACAAAGGATGAATGACCAGTAGCACACCCTAAATTAACAAGTCTTCCAGAAGCAAGAACGATTATATGATTACCATTATCTAATTCATAACGGTCAACATGTTGTTTAATATTTACTTTTTTGGCATTCTTCTCCAACCAAGCAACATCTATTTCAGTATCAAAGTGGCCAATATTGCAAACAATAACATCATCATTCATTCTCATAAAATGTTCCTTAGTAATAATATCAATATTTCCAGTAGTAGTAACAAATATTTGACCTATTTCAGAGGCCTCTTCCATTGTTGTCACCTGAAAACCTTCCATTGCTGCTTGGAGGGCATTGATCGGATCTATTTCTGTTACAACCACTCTACCTCCAAATCCTTTAAAAGCCTGGGCACATCCTTTACCAACATCCCCATAGCCTGCAACTACACAAACCTTACCAGCAATCATTATATCAGTAGCTCTCTTAATACCATCAAGCAGAGATTCTCTACATCCATATAAATTATCAAACTTGCTTTTTGTAACGGAATCATTTACATTGATAGCTGGTACTTTCAAGAGTCCTTCACGAAACATTTTGTATAGGTTATGCACACCTGTCGTTGTTTCTTCTGATATGCCTTTTATACCTTCTAAATATTGAGGATACTTGGTATGTACCAAGTTGGTCAAATCTCCTCCATCATCCAAAATCATATTTAAAGGCTGAAATAGCAATTACTATTATTTTCTAAGAATAAGTAATACATATATTTAAAAATTAATTTATATTTTCAAAAATATAAATAAAAAAAATTATATTATCAATTATATGTTAGATAATAATTAATAGTCAATAAGGGATGGTACATGTCGTGAAAATCTTTTGAGTTATAAATAAACGTTTTATACATACTAACTGAATATTAACTATAGTTACAGGTTTATTCCAAAAGATGAGCATCCCAAATAATGCACATTGAAACTGAATATGTACAAACCTTTCCATCTGAGAAGATAAGAGTTTGCTCAATACACCATATATATTCCTCATCAGTTTCCCCTTTCCAAGCATATATAGGAACTCCAACAGCTACTAATGCTGCTGCAGCTTCATCTTGTGTACTAAATATGTTACTGCTTGACCACTGAACCTTTAAAAACAAAAATTATCAGTGTACATGAATTCCGTAAAGGGCAAACAGTCTGGGATCTTTTATAGAAAATATTGATATTGGGAAATGTTGTGAATAGTTCAGACGCAAGAGCCATCACACCTCTGTAACTTAAAACAGTAGTTACATTCCTAGAAAATACAGTGTTTTATGAGACAGAGCTAGAACATAAAGTGGGTTACTGTGTGTAAATATCTTAAAAAATAACTGTACTTCTTATTTTTTTTTTATTATACTAATATACATAATATTAGTAGTATGTAGTATAAATAAATTTTTCTTTGCAACAAGGTCATTGATCGCATAGGTAAATTACTATTCTAAGTGTATTCTAAAGTTATTATTATATTATAACAGATAAAATTATTTAATGTTTTTATTGCATCATAGCAATAGCAGGTCAAAGGTGTGTGATAATGTATGTGTAATAAAAATGACAAAACAGATACAGAGCATAAGATAAGACAAGTCAATTTCTACATTATACTACATAGAAAGAATGATTGCATCATATTTTTATCTCAACTATCAGAATATATGTAATATTGAACATAGAGTGATAATGAATATAAGATGATTTATATATAGAATTACTTTATAATGAGGTGTAAATCACTGACTGGTTATGTAAATTTAAAATGTATCTGAGGAAAATATTACGCAATTAAAAAATTATGGGGATTTTCCATTTTCCAGAAATGATTACTTATTATTTGTACTTATTGAACTCTTACTTGATTTTTGTTTAGAAAAAAATATTCGTAATCTATAACACCCATACCAAGAAACATAGTATGATTCCAATATTTTTAATCTATTAAACAACATTAAAACTTTAACCCTGAGTATGTTTAACATATATAAAGAATGAGCGTGAATATCAGTAAGTAACTAACTTTAGGGTAAAAATAAGTAAAGTGGAGGAGCTGGTACTATTCAACTGATAGGTATAGTAAAAATTAGTAGCACATATTCCAGGAATTCATTTGATACATGGAGGTTTTATCATGATAAATGCCTTCAATGCAATGCATGCATGTAATGCACATGATAAATTTTAGATATCAGTTAAGCACATAAGGTGTTATAAAAACCACATAGATACCCATTCTAGTTTCAAACTTAGACCTACCTAACTAGCTTATATCTATGTTCATATGTGGAACATGTAACTTTATTCTTGGGATAGGACTATATACTCTTACAATTTGAAAACATATATTTTTAGTAGTAAGATTCATTATTACAATCATCATAGTATCATAAATAATTTTAGCAATATTACATATACTTAAATCTTAAAATAATATATATAGAAAATCACAGCCGACATAATTAAAGTATATCCCAGCTTTAGATATATGCTACAACATTATACATATATATCTCAAAGATAGTTCTATACTTACTTCAGCTCCAAGCTCAATGAGAGTTTCAATAAGTACAGCTGTTTGTACTGTCATATGAAGACTGCCAGCTATTCTTGCACCCTTAAGTATCTTGCTAGGAGCATATTTTCTACGACAAGCCATTAAGCCTGGCATTTCTTTTTCTGCAAGCATAATCTCCTTGCGCCCCAGCTCTGCCAATTTTTCATTTGCTGTAACAATGTAGAATAGTGGTAGTTTATTCGTAAAATAATGATTACAGCTTGACAAATACACACCCAATACCTAAATACACCTACCCCATAAAAACAAATGAAATATGATTGTGTGGATGATAATGTAAGTTACATTGTAGTATAGCTAATTACCACAAAAGACACTCAGAGACTACTTCCGTGAAAATGTGTGTAATTATAATAAAATATCCATTTTTGTTAAAGATAATCTAGACGAAATATTGAAAATAATAAAATTCTGGCATGTTATTTAAAATGTCAACAATGCAAGTTTTAGTGGTGGGCATAAATTTAATTTAGGTTTAAAAAAAAAAGAAAATAAAAAAGAATTGTCCATCAACAATTTCTAACATATCAAATTACGAATAAGCTATTTAAATAAAATCCTTGTTTGGCTACAACACATTCTGATATAAATAATATAGTCTAAGATAAATGATAAAAATATATAACCTCTCATGATCAGGCTACATAAAAAATCTAATAATTAAAATTAATAACAAAATTATATTTCAAAAATGAAATAAAATGTACACATTTTTAACTTCACAAATATCAAAATAACTTACCAATTTTGTAGGCCGGTTTCATTTTTAAATATTAAGTACAAGCAGTTTATATTCGAGAAAAGTAATTTCTATATAATATATTAAATAAAAAAGTTTATACTTTATATTATTTAGTAATGTCGAATATTGTCGAACAAAAACCACGGCCACCAATGCCCAAGCCACAAACGTGGTTTTATCATAGACAAATAATGTCAGTTAAAACTTAAAAGAGTATCCACACTATATATAACGAATAATAGGAACCAATCATAGACTACTATAAAAGAAAATATAGCAAATCGTATAATTATAAATTTTATAGATTTAATAACACGTGCTTTTTGCCAGCTTTTTTAAAGTACTCTTTTAAGTCTAAGCACGGTAGCGCGTATGCTGCATGTTTTATGAACTTCCTGAATCCGCACCCAGTTTTAACGCACCAAGTACTTCTCCATTGCAAAATATCTAGAACAGGTACAATGATTAACGAAACGAATTTTGAAAGTTGTTTGTTTATAAAAAGGAGCTTGTTACCTAAAGAACCATTTTTCGACTAATTAGATAAACTTAATCGGAACAGAATATGTGTGCCGTGCCGCCTAGAGACATTATTTTTTTTTTACATCAACGCCTTAACCCCTCGTACGCACGGACGTAAAAATTACGTCGCGTTAAAATTCCGCGTACGCCCCGTACGAACGGGCGTAAAAATTACGTCGCGTTGTAATTCCGCGTAGGCGTAGTGGGTAGTGACCCTGCGTTCATCTCCGCGGGTCGCGGGCTCGATTCTCGCCGAGAGCCAACATTTTCTATAAAATTTAAATTTGTTGATTCGTCGAGCCTGGGCGTATTTAAGTATGTATTTAAAATTACATATTAGTATATAAGTTACTTACTTTGAGGATGTACGACTGTGTGTGTAAGTGTTCTTTATATTTATTTATATTATCATATATTTATTTATATGTTTAATTTTTTTTACCAATAAAGTTATTTTCTTTTTTTTCAATTTACAGTTTAACCACTGTTTCTTATTTTTAACTCATGCTGAGTTAGTCTATAAGTGAGATATACGGGTTAGTAATACTAAGATGATTGTATCTATACATTATATTGTAAACTATTAGATTGCGTTGACTTCCTATTAAAAAAAATAAATATAATAATATAATGAAATAGAATAAGATCATTTGATAATTTTATGGAAATATTGGTCCCAGAATAACACACTTCAAGCCACTAATATGCGTTCAGCAAAAACAAAATGTACGACGACTGACTTTAGCCCTAAAGTAAGGAAAACAATAATAACGAAATTACTAAATGATCGTGCTTTGCTCTACTGGGACCGATCCATTATTACTGACAGGTATATTGTTACCAATAAAACCTGATATAGTTTGAGTGGATCGGTCAGCCAGTCGGGCAATTATTGTTGATATCACTGTCCCGCATGGCGATAATCTCATACGAGCAGAAAAAGAAAAATTAACAAAATATTTAAATTTAGCTCATGAGATGACCGCCATGTAGGATATTGATTCAACAATAATTGTTCCAATTGTTGTATCGGGTAATGGTCTTATCGCGAAGAGCCTCGACCAACATCTCAAGAGGCTCACGCTTAGTTGCTGGATACAGAAGGCAGAATGTTGCTTGAGACGGCACGGATAGTGAGGAGGTTCCTCCCTCTGTAGCCCTAACCACCGGGAGCTTGGGTCCTCTCTCCGATCTCCGTGGATGGCAATGTTTTTATATTTTTATTTATTTTTTTGTTGTAGAAAATATTTAAAAATGTAAATCAATTTGTATATAAATAAACGAGTGAAATACGAAATTACAAAGCAATTTTTACTTTTCATAATATTATTTCAGTATTCTGGAAAATGTTTCGCATATAGATGCGTACGAGAATCCACTTCTATAATAAGTACTTCTGGATCGATAAACGACATTGTATTATCCACTCTCAGGCAAAAACTAAATAACACGTCAGACCGTAGTTTGAAAGATTTAAACAACTAAACAGGCGGAATAATTCTTCTTAGTTTAAAATACAAAAAAAATTGCCTCTCAATAACTAAATAAAATAAAATACCTTTAGTGCTGTGCTACAGACAGGCAAGCATATTAAAATATAAATATAGAAGTATGGGTTATAAATGATATTTAATGATTTTTGTCTAATGTGAAGTCTGAATTTGTCATTTTCATTAATTTATATTATATGTCTGTGGTTATATTTTTGTTGCGAATGTTCGTCGTGGAATAAGCACTATTGAATATTGATAAATGATTAGATGTGATCTGTTTCTTTTTATATTGGGATTCTAATTTGTTGCCACTTTCATACACTTCAATTGTAAACACATATCGTAAATAATACTACTTGTATTGTCCGATCCTGTGCAATGTAATGTGATATTAGGCTAGAAATCTCTCTTTCTCGTCTAGTATCCGTTTTCGACCATGAAATCAAGTAAACGTAGACTTCAAGCACTCACTGAGAGTTCCGATGGAATGCCAAATTATCTTAAAATGGAAGATTCTGAAACATCAATACCTCCAGTTTTCAGATCTCGATTACATGAACTTTTCTCGCAAATAGAAAAAGAGTTTGACCTTTTGTATACAGAAAACTTAAACTGTAAGTAATCTGCTTATTAATGTGATGTTACATTAATAACATTATAAAATGTTAATGTTAAAAAATTAAATTTCTATTTTAGTGCAAGAAAAAATAGACATACTCAGTGAGAAATTAGAACGTGAAAGCTACATTGGAGATAAACAAAATATAGACTATATTGAGTTTGAAACTACTGGGAAAAATTCTAAAGTTAAATGTAAGTTAATTGTGTAAATAACATGAAATATATTTAATTTCCAAAGGCTTTTGTCATGTCAGGTACTATGAACTAGAATTGAAAGTTGAATTAATATTATTTAACTTTAATAAGTAATATATTGTTAGTCTAAATAACGAATGCTATATTAATTTTTGATTGTTATTCTTTGAGTGGATTGAACTGAACATATTATTAGGTCTTAGCCAATTGGTGTTGAAATTACCATTTATCTATTGTTTACAGTGTCTCAAAATAACTCCCAAAAGGTGAAGACAAGTCACAAATTGAAGGTTCAAACCAGTAAGATAGTATCTAGTTTTAAAGCTCCAACTTATAACTGCCAGCTAATAAGAGAATTCTCAGGACACAAGGATGGTATCTGGGATGTATCAACTGCTCGCCCTGGACAGGCTTTGATTGGAACTGCTTCTGCAGGTGAGTATAATTTGACAAATTCTAGTTAACTACCTTAATTATAGTACATAGAGATTGATAAGAAGTTGAAAATGTCTTATTATGCAGTGTATGCACTGAAATAATTTATAAGTATCTTTTATTTGTGTGATAAATATTTCCTCATATGCATTTAAAATATTTGAATCAAACTTTCGTTTAATTTCCTGGTAACATACCTTATCTCTTAACATTTTATATAAAGTAAGCATTAAGTATTTAAAAATCTTTAAATACAAAATATTTAAGGTGGAAGTAAACACCAGTATTTGTCATTGTCAGATCACACAGCTTGTGTATGGAGTATTGAATGGGGTAAGTGCCTACTGCAATACACTGGGCATTCTGGTTCGGTAAACTCAATCAGATTTCATCCAACAAGAGACATTGCTCTCACAAGCAGTGGTGACAACACAGCACATGTGTGGCAAGCTGCTGTTAACTGGGACTTACCGGTAATTACTATTTTATCATTTCTATCAAAAACCTTTGTGTAATAAAATTACATCTTTTTTTTATTGTTTGAAGATTGTAACCTGTTTGTACTAATTTAAATATTTTTATTTGTGAGGCAAACAACCATTACAATACAGTATATAAATCATTTTAAGAAATAAAAATTATACTTTTTTTTCACAATTATGCAGTAGTTAGTAAGGTTTCTTTTTGTAATAAGATCACAACAATTTCAAAATTAATTTAGCATGTGCTAGTTGGTAATTGCAACTATGTTAGCAACTTTTGACTTTACTATCAAAATACCTTCAATTGTGTACTTTGAAATCTTTACTGCACTTTGTGCATCTTTTTATATATATAGCAATCACTCCACCCTTTTTTTCGTAATAATAATAACAATATTTTAAATTTAATATTTTAATTATTAAATTTCGTACATTGCTTTTATTCTACATGTATTCATGATTATTATTATTATTTTCCTTTTTAGTTTGATGTGGTATAAATATAGTTATAATTTTATTAAATTATATACATTTTATTAATCTTAAAGCGTGGTCAGTCATCTGAAGAAGAGCTTGAAGGTGGAGGTGAAGAAAGTTTAGGTGACAGTGATAGGCCCGAAGTTCTACGGACGCCGCTAACAGAATTGTCAGGTCATTTGGGCGTAGTAGTAGCAGCTGATTGGCTGACCGGAGGTGATCACGTGATCACCGCTTCCTGGGATAGAACAGCCAACTTGTACGATGTTGAAACTGGAGACTGTTTGCAGATTTTAACAGGTAATTAAAGTCTAAACATTAAAAATATAAAAGTCTACCTGTTCTTTATTTTACTTATACCTGTAATTGTCTAGAATTTATATTAGATTCATCTGAATCTATGTATGTTTGCTCCGGCGATCACAATAGATCAGCAATTGTCAGCAAGTGATACTGGGCCTTGAGGTCCTGCATAGCCGGTATTCCCCAGAAGAAGAATGTATGTATGTTTGTTTGTATTTAACAGACTCCTTACAACTAAATTTTGATCCACTTTGACAACATATTGAGTACCGAGGACAACTTTTTCACCATCACTCACACTACAATGTGGAATATAAAGGTTTTAAAAATAAAAAGTGAAAAGTAATTCTTAATATACGTAAAATAAAAATAGTGAACTAAAAATTTTAGCGGTTCGTGGCATATTTTTTTGTATATACAGGTGATCATTTAAGTATATTAAAAAAGAAATTGTTAATTTAGTGGTAGATTTTAAACTTTCGCGCTTCATACTTATTTATATATAAAAAATAAGGGTCACGTCGCGACAAAATCGTATAAGGTTCGACGTTTCGGCAGAGTTGCATCGACCGTGGCTACGTGGTTAGTCAGTTCGTGACCAAGGTGGATTTTGTCGCACGGTGTATTTTTTTATTTTTATTTATTAATAAATAATAATTTAGCCACAGAACTATATCCAGGACTTTTTAGGTCGATGTTCTATAATTTTTTTTCAACAGGTTTACTTTTTATGATATCACAGGTCATGATCATGAACTAACGCACGCGTCTGCACATCACAGTTCTCGGTTGGTGGTGACAGCATCGCGCGACACCACCTTCCGTTTGTGGGACTTCCGGGAGCCGATACACTCTGTCTCCGTTTTTCAAGGCCATACTGAGTACGTTATTTTGTGGATATGTGCTATCAGTAACGTGTTATATATCTGTATTATCTTAATATGTTGATAGGTAGCTCTCTGGCTTTCTACATTAAGTGTTCTATGTCTAGAATCTACAATATAATTATTTTGCTATAAACCGCGTTTGTTAAGAGAATGTATGTAATGCTAAGTGTTTGAAGTAGGCAAAATTCACATACCTTGCACATGCAGGACAAGGCACCACACGTATCCCAGAATGCCGCCACCAGCAACAATGCATACAAGTAATACACACAACCACCACCACAATCTCTACGAACGTTTTGCCCCGAAACCGAAGCATCATCAGGAGGGTAGGCTCCGCAAAATCGCAATCAAATATTTCTATTGTAGCTTCTGTATTATGGAATTCCGAATGTCTATCATAACTTTTTCCTATATATAAATGGGAAGTTCTGAAAGTAACGTCCATTATTTCGAGAAGTGCATGATTAAGAAGGAATGGACTTATAATGAGGTGGGATGAAAATCATGTGACAAAATTAGTGGGAGGCTTTAAAAAAGATAATTGAATTGGGTGAAATATGACATGCATATAAAAGTAGTTAGCGCCATAGTTGATGAATGATAGGAGAGAATGGAAGAGAAAAACATGTTGTATCCTATCTTCAGCTTCACGGATCGTCAGATCGGTTCCCGGCGAGAATCCGTTGAACCTGTATGCTATCTGATCCGTTGTATAAAAGATTTTTTATACATATAATTTGTTGGTTCGTTAAGTGGGTGATTATGTATTTAAAATTATCTTATCTACAAATTTATCGTGTAACAATGTTAGTTACCATACTTCTCCGAAACGGCTTGACCGATTATTATGAAATTTTATATGCATATTCAGCAGGTCTGAGAATAGGCTACTATCTATTTTCATACCCTTAAGTGATAAGGTTTTCCACCCCCACATTTTATTTTATTTTTTGGACAAAATTGTTGATTATTTTTTTAATGTACACTAGGAATTCCCTAAAAATATTTTATATGGCAAAACAAAGTTTGCCGGGTCAGCTAGTATATGTATATATTTACCAGTTGTCTGTCACCTATAACATAAGTATTAAGTTACTTACTTTGGGGACTGTGTGTATAATTGTCCCATATATATATATTTTTTGTACTTAGAGTGTGATAAGTACAAGAGAATGATGACAGAGTACGTTTTTCTTTTGTAAGCAGTTTTTTTCGATTCTTTATTTCAAAGAAAATTTAAAAGCATTTGTAATTCAATAATTTCTATTTAAATTATACCAATATCATATCATCATATCTCTAATATCATGTGCTGATCTACGAGATAGTGACTAGTTCATACAAGAGAATGAACTTAAATCCTTGGGATCTAGTTTTTTACATTAACAAACTACAGAACTTTAGTGTTATTGAAAAGTTGTAGCAAGAATGAATTTTAAATTTTTGGTTAAATATCTTGATGGACACAATGATGATTATGATTTGTTATAACTTAAATTTTTGTGTATATACTCGTATATGAGGCCATAAGAGCCAGAGTTGCTTAACTGACAGTTTTTTAATCCTGAGTTTTATTTTTTTAATGCATATTTGTGAAAGATATTAATTGGGTAAAGTTGCAATTTTTAAGAAATAAGCCCACTCTGGCTCTAACGGCCTCATATAATATACCTACGTGTTTGTCCATGTGCCCGTAAGTGCATAGACAAATAAATAATTTTTATTTGTGTTTTACTAGGAGTGTTACCTCTGCAGTTTTCACCCGTGAAGATAAAGTTGTCTCTGGGTCGGATGATCGATCTGTCAAGGTATAAATATTTTTTATATCTATACTCTTTTTAAAAATTGATCCGCCTTGTATATGTTAACTTGTAATTCTAAAGCTTTTGTTGGTCTCTGAATGTACCAAAACAATTTTACTATTCATTCATTATATTATAGTTGGGAAGTCTTATTTAGATCTCTTACGAGGAATTAAATAATAGTTAATGTATAGAAACCGGCTATACTTATATCTTATTATATCGGGTGACCCCAATGGGGCCCTTATTCATGAACTTATAAGGCGTTTTCGCGGCAAGAACTGCGTGTTCGGTCACCAAACGATATAGTAAGACGTGAGTATATTTTCTTACTATATCGGACTTTTACTATTAATTTATAAATTAAAAAAATATATATTATTACGACTTATCAGTAACATAAGTTTTTTGGTTAATTATCTTATAAATTCCTTTTTTGTTATTATCTCTGGTGCTGTCAGAATTTTTTTTTATTTTGTTAGTGTTGAAATTGTGATATATATCGGTGCCTGTAATGGACTAACATATGAACTTTATTCCATAATGCTTATACAAATTTGTATGTAAGTTGTTGGCGTGAACAAACCTAAGAAAATAAAAATATAGTCGGGTTTTATACATTAACCCCTTCAGATCTGTATTATTGTTAAGGAATAATAACATTTTACTTATTATTAGTAAGATGGACATCATAAAACCAAATTTGTGAAAAATCATACATTTTAAATTTTCCGACATCTGCAAAATTGTGTACACACAAATGGCGGAAATTATTAAAATAAAAATTAATATAAGGCTTTAAAAATTATGTGCACACAACCTCCGAAAGGGTTAACTATGCATACTACACACGATAGTTTACGAAGGCGCCTTGGGGTGCATGTGGCGACTTGTCCTGCATGTGTAAGGTGCGTAAATTTTTACCTGCTTCATACACATTGGCTTTGCATGAATTCGCTTAACCCGTGCGGATTATAGCAAAGTAGTTCAGTTATAGTGCATGTAATGAGTTTTTCTATTAAAACTTATGTGTCTACGTGATAATTACAATGTATCATCACATGCTTTTCGGTGAAGGAAAACATAGTGAGGAAACCTGCATATCTCTAGAGAATTCTAGGGATATGTGTAATCTACCAATCCGCATTGGAGCAGCGAACAGCAGCGGGGTAGGTTTTAGCTCCAACCCTTCTCTCCCAAAAAAAACGGAGAGAGGAGACCTATGCCCAGCAGTTGGATAGTAACAGGCCGTTACTTTACTTATTTGTAATTTATTTTGGACGTCGGAAACGACAGATATGATTTTACTTAACTTAAAAAAACACCGTTTATATCTTTCCAAATAAACCACTGAATTGTTAGTTTAAATTAAAAAAATTGAATTTAACAAGTATTTTAGGTATGGGACGTTCGTAACATGCGGTCCGCGTTGGCGACTATTCGGTCTGACTCCTCAGTGAACCGTGTGGGAGTGAGCGGCAATGGGCTGATCGCTATTCCTCATGATAACAGACAAGTGAGGCTCTTCGATCTGCAAGGACAGCGTCTGGCGAGGCTGCCACGGTCCAGTCGACAGGTATAATAATTTAAATATATATATATATCTTGTTCCGCACAAACGTGCGGGCGGATGAAACAACCTCCGAGACCTGGGCCCGCCGTCTCGGCGTCTCAACCTACCTTATGCGGCCGTCAGCTGTATGCGGTCCGGCCTCATGAATCACTGCGTGTATATGTGTACGTGTGTGTGTGTGCGCTTGTATGTACTTGGCCGATTCCCGAACCCGTTGGCTCGCCTCAGCAATCTTCCACGGACACGTACTGTCTATTTCTCCCGGAGTATACACTTCACCAACGCGGTTAAATAACACAAATAACACGCGGTGTGCACACAACCTTCGTAAGGTCACACGTTATTGAATCGTCCCTATATAGGGGAACATTAACCCGAACGCGCACTAAAACCGCGGACGGTCGCGTCTTCTCAAAACGCTTCACTAATTGAACGCGTCACTAAATCTTAAAAAAACCAAACCCAAAACGCATAATTACGCGTGTGCGTTATAAAAGGAATTCCGTATACAGGCGCGCGCGGCTTCTTCCTGTCGTGTTCGAAACATCACTAAGTATCGGCGCTCGCGTCCACAATAAAATGCAGAAAGAATATAGAATATATATAAATACAAAACATATCTATATATGTATATATTTGCCGCCGAGTTTCTTGCTGATTCTTATCGATAGGAGCATATCGTAATAAATGAATCATCATCTTCCTGCCCTTATCCCACTTTAAGCGGGGTCGGCACAACGTGTTACAAACACGTTATCATATGATTTGGCTACGTATTTTACTACCCTTCGGTAAGAAATGAGGGTGGTCTATATTACTCAGTCGGATACCACCACAATAAATGAATATCGAATGTTATCACATAAATGATAAATGGTTTATATTGATGATAAAAGCAATTCGTGCAAAATTATTCCCCAATGAAAAAGATATCAAAAATGCTCGTTAATATTCAAGTTTTCTCCTCTGCCAGCATTCCCGGAATGTAATCCGTTGATTTTTTTTATATGTATGTTGTTAAATAAACTTTTTTTAAATTAATTATAAAAAAATATATAGAATTAATTGACTGGCCCGTTGGTGCAGTGGGTAGTGACCATACCTTCAGCTCCGCGGGTATGGTTCGATTCCCGCCGAGGGCCAACATTTTCTAAAAACAATTTGTTGGTTCTTCGAGCCTGGATGTGTATTTGTATTTAAATATGTATTTAAAATTATATTATTATAGTATTAGGTAGTATATTTACTAGTTGTCCGTCACCCATAACACAAGTATTAAGTTACTTACTTTGGGGACGGATGACCGTGTGTGTAAATGTCCCATTTATTATGTCATATTTATTTATTTATTTATTACGTAAGTGTTTTTAAATAAGGATTATATGGTATTACAGGGCCACCGTCGCATGGTGACATCGGTGGCGTGGGCAGAAGACATATCATCCAACATTAACTTCTTCAGCTGTGGCTTCGACCGCCGCATCTTGGGCTGGTCCATCCAACCCTCGAAGGACAATTGAATCACTACCTCATGTACCTAGGTATCATTGAAATATTGTAAAATATCTTAATCATTATGGTTTATTTATTATAATCAGTTGTTATAAGTTATAACTAAGTCGAAGCTAAACGTTTTCGTCCCTAAGTACATTGATAAAACTTTTACTTGTATGTATAGATAGTAATCTGACATTATTGGTTTTTTGCGTATTTTTTATGTAAAATTCTTAATTAAAAAGAAATAACAATGACTTATTTCAAAATTAGTATACTAAATAAAAAGCTAAATGCGTTTGTTCAAAATATTCAATCGATTTGGTTTAACTTGGACTTAAATTGAATTCGGGTTTTGTAGAAAGGCGTTGACTTCTCGAAAGTTATCAAATTTTTCGTTCTGTTATGAAATACTTTGGTTAAGCATTTCGTATATACCGAATGAATATAGCATTTGGACAAATTTTGTTTCTTAGAGTGATTCAAGTAAAATCTTACCAAATAATCATGTGTTTTTAATAATGTAATGAGTTATTATTGTTGAAATGTTGCGTTATTTCTAAGATTATTTATTTTGCGCTTGATTTGCTTTATAATTTTTTACCCTTCTGTAAATAGAACCGTTTAAAAATCCATATCACGATACACGGGTACATGCAATGAAACAAACGTTTTTGAAACAAAGCAATTGTCAACTTTTTAATATACTGAGAGTCAGTTTTTGAGACATAATTTCCGTATGATTCTGAAATAATAGAATAGAGAAGCGTTGAGATGTTTAACTAATATTCACGAGTATAAATACGTACACAATAGAAGTCCCTCACCGAGAAAATACAAAAATCGTTAAAATAAATTAATACAAATTTTAGTATACCATTACCCCAACCCATTTTTATTCCGCGTAGTTGTTAGGTGAAAAGCTTATGTAACGTCCTAAGTAAAGCATCTCAACGCGAACGTGATTGCGAAACGATCCGATGCGAATTCAATACGGTGTCGTATTACAAGCAATATAACAGAACTAACTACTTTGCTATAATCCGCACGGGTTAAGTGAATGCATGTATGCATGCGTACTGCAGTACGATTTTTGTCGTGGAGCCTATCTTCCTGATGATGCTTCGGTTTCGGGGCGAAACGATCGTCGAGATTGTGGTGGTGGGTGTGTGTGCTGCTTTTGTGTGCGTTGTTGCTGGTGAATTGCGCCTTGGGGTGCATGTGGTGGCTTGTCCTGCATGTATAAGGTGCGTAGATTTTGCCTGCTTCATACACATTGGCTTTGCATGCATTCACTTAACCCGTGCGGATTATAGCAAAGTAGTTAGTTCTGTTATATTGCTTGTAATATGGAATTCCGCAAAGTAACGCCTGCTTCTATAAATCACGGTGTCGTATGACGCGGAGGCTATGTCTTATGTGCGCGCGAATCGTCCTATGCCATCACCGCCCTACCTTCTGCCATTTAGTTGACATTAAACATTTACATGCTGTGATAGCCCAGCGGTGAGACCGTGCGACTCTTACGAGGGGAACACGAGTTCAAACCCGGGCAGGAACCAATGAGTTTTTTCAAATTCAAATTCAAAATATTCTTTAGTCAAGTAAACTTGTAAACGATTAAAAGCACTTGGCTTTTGAATCGTCAACTTTACTGCTGGTTCGGAAAGCTGTTCCTGCCGAGAAGAGCCAGCAAGATACTCGGCGGTTGCTCTTTTTAAAATATAAATCTTAGAACTAGTTACATTTATTTATTACTGTCTTGTACAGGGTAGAAGCGCATCTATATCCACACATCCTTGTCATCTAAGTAATCTTCAACAGTATAGTAAGCTTTCTGTATCAGCCTCTTTTTAACAGTGGTTTTAAACTGCTGTAATGGCATGGCCAAAATTGATTTCGGAATTTTATTATAGAATCTTATACCCATACCCACAAACGATTTACGTACTTTTGCTAGGCGCAAAGCAGGAGTCGCAAGCTTATGTCGGTTCCTACTTTGTCTATTATATACATCACCTATCGTTTTATAATTCTATATATTTTTATGTACAAAAATTACATTGTTCAAAATATACTGTGAAGCAAATGTAAGAATACCTATTTCCTTAAACTTCTCTCTAATAAAACTCATGTGTCTAATTGATAATTGCAATTCATCACACGCTTTTCGGTGAAGGAAAACATCGTGAGGAAACCTGCATATCTCTAGAGAACTCTGGAGATATGTGTAACCTACCAATCCGCATTGGAGCAGCGTGGTAGGTCTTAGCTTCAACCCTTCCCTCCAGAAACGGAGAGAGGAGGCCTATTCCCAGCAGTGGGATTGTAACAGGCTGCTACTTTAAACATTTACATTAAAATTTTGGTGTGTCCAACGAGCGTGAAAATTTCAAGCAAACTGATCGCGTTCGCATCAGTTCGTGCTGCGCCGCATCGCACTTTATATGCATTCACGTAGGCCACTTCAATAGGCATCGACTGTTAATTTTTTCGTGCCGCTTCGCGGTCGCGTCCAGTTCGCACACGAAAGACGCTGCCTTACAGATCAATGGCCAAGGTCATGGCTAATGTTATCTATACTAATATTATAAAGAGGAAAGATTTGTATGTTTGTTTGTTTGTTTGTATGTATATTTGTTACGTTTTCACGCAAAAACTACTGGACCGATTTCAAAAATTCTTTCACCATTGGAAAGCTGCTTTTTCACTGAGCAACATAGGCTATATGTCATTTTCAAAAAAAATAGGGATCTCTAATAAAATTTTAATAACTTGGTAAAAATTTAGTCGTAAACATCTATCATCGCGTGCGCTGCGGAAACTATTGATGATAGAACAAAAAAATGTTCTACAGTATTATAGAACGTATCAATATCCACACAAAAGTCCGCGATACCATATGTCTAACTATTATAGTTATGCCAATATAACTACTTTTTTACATTGTAAAAGTTGGTAAAAGTGCCGACAATAATCAAACCATTTTATTCATATCTCTTTATTAATCCTTATCCCATTAAATGATATTTTATGAATAACTTTTTCAATACCTTTAAAATACTTTTTAATTTATTAAAATCCGACATCCCAATCAAAAGATTTTACGAATTTAATAATGTAAATCGAAATCAAATAATGCCATAACAAACCTAACCTACCGTTATAGCAGGGCCTGCACTTGGTGAGTTAAGTCTTATTCCAAGAATACTAATGATACCCATTTTTTATAATTAAATAATCTACAAAATAAATCTATAGTCCGATTTCATAGACTTTCCACTACCACGAGATCTGTATGGACGCGGGTGAAACCGCGGGGCTTTGCTAGTTGTATATAAAGAAACATAATCAGTGAGAATAGAAGTTGTTAGTCTGTTTAATTAAAACCTAAATTATTGTATGATAAAATGTAGAAATCTAATTAGTAGACACAATATCTAAAGTTTTCAGCATAAAGATACTGAGTTGTTTTTAAGTGTAATTAATTAAACTGCAGCGCTATATTTTTACGCACTAACATTTTTTTAATTCAAATGTACCAACTTCATATTATAGTGCAAAGTTAATAAAGAAGGAATCAAATTACCATTTTAAAATGGCGTTAGCCACAAGCTTCCAGGCAATTAAGTTAGTTTAAACATATCGCACGCTTAGTATTAAAGAACTAAACTAAACTAACTAGCTATTAAAGAACGTCGAACCTTGTAAAAAGGTTACTCGATTTTGCCGCGATGTGACCCGTTTATTTATATAATAATTAAAGAATTAATTCAAAAAAACTTATTTTGTAGCAATAAAGCCTACAAAGGCCTGAGTGTTAAAAACTTGGAAGAACAAGAAAACACTAGTGTTTTCTTGTTCTTCCTTACGAACTATTAAAAAAGCTAGCTTTTTTAATAGTTCATAGCGTGATGTCATAGATGGCATTAAATAAGGATTACAATGAATCTAACTAAATTAAGTCTGATTTTGAATTTGTTCTCTTAAATGAGAACGAATTTAAAATAAGACAAAATAATAAATTTAAAATATTAATTTCATTTGCACTTAACTTAATAGAGTTGTGTTGTTATTAAATATATTATTGTTGGTTTTTAGCGAAGTGGATTTTATTATTCATTAGTAGATTATAATGTTATGTATTACTCTAGTAGGAATTTAATGGTATTTCATTTATAATTAAATTATTTATGAACTATTATAATTTAATAAGGGAATTGTATATTCTTAACGTTTATGTTAGTTTTATTGAGTGCTGACTGTACCGTCTGATTCTTTTTATCCCAAAACCTCCACGAAAATATGTAATGTAAAAGGATTTCTTTTTATATTTTGATTAATTAACGTGATAAAATAAAATGGAAGAAGAAAACATATTGTGGCGACCCCACTTAGTGTGTGGTAAGGGTAGGATAATGATGATGATTATATAAAAATTTTGTGTACCTTAAGCCACAATGACGTCATTATCCGCTATACAATCGATTTGAAGTTTAGTAAAAAAATAAGAATTTGCTATTAGCGATGTACTATAATTTAAATATGTTTTGTTTTGACTGGTCTGTTGGCGTAGTTGGCAGTAACCCTGCCTCCAGGTCCGAGGGTCGATTCCCACCGAGGGATAACATTTTCGATATACAATTTGTGGGCACTTTAAGTCTGGGTGTATATATGTAATCGAAAATATATATGTATATATTTACCAGTTGTCTGTCACCCATAACACAAGTACAAAGTTACTTACTTTGGAGACGGACAGCAGTATCTGTTATGTCCCATATATTTATTTTAACTTTATTTCGATAAGTGTATATTATATAAAATCAAATTAGCCTCATTAGCAAGTCCCAAATGAAATTCCTGAGTCAATTGTAAACAAAACTAATAAATAGCTCGGGTATTAAATAACCTGTCATTATCCTGCTGTTGGGTACCTTTTTTCAGAGTGAAGAGAGCATCTTATACGCATTGCCATTAAGTTTATTTTTAACGCTAGTTGACAGCCTTCTCATATCCCAGAAATTATCTATGCAGTAGGGATGTCAATTGGAGTGGGTATTATTTAATAATTGAATTTTTTTGACTACTTCAAAAGTTACTTTTTTTAATATTAATAATTAATTAGAATAAAGACTTAATGTCGAATACTACGAATAAATATTGCTCTTTTTGTTGCGCTGTTTGCGAAATTAAAATTTATAGTTACGCTACATTGGTATCATCTAACAACGCATATCTATCTTAAAAAAATAGAATAAAAGAAGAGAAAGCAAGTAAATATAATCGATTTGTAAAAAAATCGTTTTATAACTGATTTATAGAAGCAGGCGTTACTTTGCGGAATTCCATATTACAGGCACTATAACAAAACTACCTCGCTATAATTTATATATAATTTTCTATAATTTTAATTATTTTTCGATTTCAATTACCTTTGACACTAACCGGTTCCATAGGTCCGACGAAGAACTGCTAAACTAAAGAAACCGGTTGATAAAGCTACGTATATATGTCAAAGAAATAAATATCAGCTTTTTTTCATATTACCAAGTTATATTAAGTTTATAATATAATATTATATTATTTAAGAAGTTTCTTGAAACTGTTTGGATTTTGAAAACGATTTTGGAGAGTGATCGCTCCGTCTCTCTTATTTTAATTGTAATTATGGAAGGTGTGAGCGAGATAAGGTGAAATATGCTTACGCATTTATCGTTGCGTGCTTGTCTTTCGATATATGACCGCAAGATTTTTTTTTAAACCGGTTTCTCCTGTAGACAAAAAACCGTTTGTTCGTTACACAGTAAGAAAGTGTTTCTTATAACGGTTTCGGGAAAAAGCGCCCAGCTCTACTAATCGTAAGCACATTATGGATTGTAACTATAAATTAATAACTACTCGATTCTCGCGGATTAAACTCCTTCCTATAAAATATCCTATTAAAGCAATTAATTGATGAACCAATGTTTGTTTATAACAACACGATACGGTGTTTAAATGACAACAAATGACTTTAAATTACCTTTTTTCTTGCTAAGAGATGAATCACTGTTAAACTTCATGTACCACCTGATTTAAATTTCATACATTAGTCTTATACAATTATTGAGTCGCTAAGGCAATCTGAGACATACTTAGATAATATACCAACCGATTCTCAAGCTTAAGAAATATATTACCTGTAGTATCACTCATAAAACATATCTTAGATATACAAGATACATTATGTATTAACTTTCCTAGTCGAGTTTGAGAATGGAAGCTAACATTTAAAATAAATTATATTCGTGGATTGAATATTTAAAAAAAACACGATATTTTTGAAGTTATATTTCTTTATGTTTATTATAAAGTTACGACGAATAAGTGCAATTTTTACATGCTCTATGCATTCAAACATTATTAACTTGTAAATAATAAGAATATAGAGTTATGGGATATCTATTTAACGAATCCGAAACAGATATGAGAACGGATACTCCACTCCAGTTTTAGCATTATATATATTTTCTATTTACTTAATTATAGCAAAATAATATCATTATTACTTTTGGCATTATGGATCTGCAAAGTGACGCCTAATTTTATAAATTATTTGAGTACCTATAGGTCACTAAACGCCTCTACGTTACTAAGCAACTGTAGGTTATTAAGCACCTACACATGTATATGTTACTAAGCACATATATGTTACTAAGCACCTATATGTTACTAAGCATCTAAAGTTAGATATTTAAAAGGTTACCTTTAAAAGTAAGATTGCTTTGACACAAACTTTTAAGATTATGTATTTTAGGCTTTTAGATTTGTAACATGGGTAATATGAACGATACAAATATGTACTGGTATTCTCACTTAGAAATATTACTTCAAAAAGGCGTCTATAAGCACTTGCTACCATATTTTTGAAAATACATATTTTTACTTTTCTTTGTTAGCCCCCATTGATTCTTTACCAAAGATCTTATATTGAATACGTCCTTAGTTTAAATAACAATTATAATTCACTTGCTTAAGGTTTTTAGGTTGTTCTATCTAATAATATTTAATTACATTGCCAATTTGCACATCGACACCTAATTTTTACGGATTTTTATAGGGTAAAAGTTTTTAAAAATTTCAATAATCTCTGAATTAACCAAGGTGTAAACTATTAACTACATTTAATAATAAATATTTATTTAGTTGCTAAGCATTAGTAAATATAGACAATGATATGGTAATATACTATAAATATCCGTTAAATTCATTTTTATTATTATTAGTTCGTTATTAAATAATTAAGCTTTACTATATTAGATCCCTTGTATGTAGGTGTAAATTAGAAAGACGTGAAAA
This sequence comes from Morpho deidamia, assembly GCA_947086505.1. Taxonomy (NCBI): domain Eukaryota; kingdom Metazoa; phylum Arthropoda; class Insecta; order Lepidoptera; family Nymphalidae; genus Morpho; species Morpho deidamia. The sequence continues at coordinate 7,316,650 of CAMTZC010000003.1, forward strand.
AAGAATTAGATGTTATAACTATCATATCTTATAAAATGCCCATGTACTTACAAAATTAAGAGTGAAAAAAATATTTTAAACATCTATTTATTATATATATTCCTTAAAAATAATATGAAAATCCTATGTTATATGCTATTTCATATTTATGCTACTGAGATATTGTTTTATTAAGCTTAGTAAAGTCAATGTGATGGGTATAGTAAAAAAATAAAGCATATCTAGATAAGATGCATTAACTAAAAAACTAACTCCTGGTTGACTACTGGTATGACTTATGTATGAGTGTATACTCATACATAAGTCATCTATTAAAAATGAGCAAACTGTTTTTTAATTTGAATTGATGGTTGATATATCTTACTAAATCCCTACATGTTAACACTTGCTAACACATACTAAAATTGAACATTTTAAGAGTTGTCTGTTCATTTTTCATAGGTTTACGTTAATAGTATTGTTGAAATTGTATAATAATATGGATGTGGTTTAAATAATATTTTTGTGTAATTTGACTAAGAGATTTTCAGTTCTCTAAATGATCTGAATATTTTTGTTATGCCTATTATGGTATGGAATATATAATTATTAAAAAATTATATTATTTGTTTAATTTTTTTTATATCTAATGAATTTAGTTCTATTATTTTCTTGTTTAATTTAAATTTATTAAATATAATACAAATATTCAAATGGAAACCAAGAGAAAGAAGAAATTCGCTAGTGACGCCCACCCACCAATAAAGTACCACCGAGTGATCCCATTGGCTCGGTGGAAGAGTTTACTGATAACCGCAAAATATGCAATGTGCAAATACTTATTACGAACCTTCAGTATTAAGTGAAGGATGATTAATATATGAATGTTCGTGACCTATACACATTGACATGTGAGTATCCATTCTAATTAAATTTGACCAATTAATATTGGTTGAGTAGCAGGGGTTCATATAGCCAAAACAAAATTCAATATATATTAACTTCCCGTACGTTACGTTTTTACAGGGGACCGAGCAGTACAAGCTTCACAATGAATGATTTTTCTTACTATTTCCAACAACTTATAAGTTACTAAACTAAAAAATTATTATTCATCTCACTTTTAGTATATTTACTATGCAACTAAGAGATATTTCTGTTGTGATTTTAAGTTCAGACATTGTTCAATGGATGACTCTATTTTATGAATAAAAAGTTAAAAGACAAGACACGTTAATAAACAAATACTCATACTGGTCATTTAGGTTTTCCTTAATTTTACTTGATTCCAGGCCGTTAAATAAACTAAAAAAAAAATCCTTAGTAGTTGTGGCAGTGTTTTCAGTTTAGGGAAATTTTCCTGTTTTAGGGCGGAATAAAATAAATGAGATATAAGTAGAGTTGGATCGTACTAGGCAAAACTAAATACTAAGTATCACTGTGACTGAGATTTAAAAATACCTGTGACAAATACCTGTTACAAAATACTAGGTAATATAGGAACAATAATAGTTTAAAAGCACAATCGAAAAAAATGTGCTATACGAAATTAAGCTTTAAGCGTAACAGTTATGGTGTAAAATTAAATGTACTATAAACGAATATAATACTTTTTCCCGGCTTACAAACCCGCAAATAAAAATTCAAAGAAGCAATAATTGCTTCTTTAATACTTGTATATAATATTTATTGGAAATAATACTGAGAAATATTTATATAAGTTTAGGTTTGTATGACACTTTTTTGTGGCACGTCAATTCCCAAAAGTTGTAAGTTCAAAGTTTTTTGTATCCCCTTCTTAACCACTGTTTTGAAAAAAACAGAAAAAAGAATTTACTTTCATTTTTTATTAATTGAAAACATATCTTTGAAAATAAAATGTGAACTTATATTAAGGTATATATACAATAAAAAAAAGTAATCTTTTATGGTGGTGGGATTTAGCATATCGTACATAACTTTTAAAGCAGTCTCCAAATTAAAACCTTCGAAACCAAATTGATTTTTTTTTCATATGTTAAAAATTTCCTGAATAAAGTTTATTATTGTTTATTTACTCAAATTAATACTGACCAATCATAAATATTTATTATTCCAATTTTATTCATATTACGTTTTCTTCATAAAGTTTATTAGTAAAATGCAAAAAAAATACGTTGCCCTTTGACTCTCTACATCACTAAAATTAAAATATAAAAAAAATGCGTTCAATGAATACTGAATGTATTAGCAGCGCCGCATACGTGTTCCTTTTCTTTCATTCTAACGAAAATTATTGTATAAACAAAAGTGACAAAGAATGCAAAGGGCTTCTCTTTTCTTTTTATGTGATTGAAGCGAGACGACTACATAGTATTTTGGAACAGGAATCGTAAATACTAGCCTAGTGTTTTGTACGCGTCCCTGCGAGGCGTACTTCATACTCGTCGGCGCCTGTTATTTTATACCTGTTACAAAATACTAGATGAGTATTTTGTACTAGGGAGTATAAAATACTAGATGAGTATTATGTCACAGGGAGTATAAATACTCGTCGCTAGTATTTGAGTATTTGCGTACCTATTCCAGACTGTTACTTTTTAGTACTTAGTATTTATACCTGTTACGATAAATACGCTTCACCTCTAGATATAAGTAATCAGGGTATATTTTGGTAACTGGGGATTTACGGAATTTTATTTATAATGCATAATTTAAGTGTTAGCCCCAATATAAAAAGATTCTTCTTACGCACTGGTACTGGGCTCAACTCAATCATTATTGGTTGTGTTATTTTAGAACTTTATTACTTATTCGTTTCATTCCTTATTAAATATGACATCAGATGTTTTGCGTATTCACACAGACTGATTGACTGATTTAATTTTCAATTTTTTACAACCTTAATTCTTTTTTTTTTTTAATCTGCGACTTCCTCACATAACATGACATAAGTATAAAAAGAATATTTTAGCTTCTGATGTTGTAAATTTGTATAATACATGTATTTTTGTAACTATTTACAAACCTTACCTTACCTTTACCTTAAATAAGGGAAATTCAATTTTTTTTTAAAGGTATTATAGAGGTAATTTGGACAAATATCGGGTGAAACAAACATTGCGAGAGGCAGCACTGGTCTGGTTTCAACAGTCAACTTTTCATTTATTATTTGTCTCAGGTGTTTATGAAAAGTTTTTGGGAATTCGATGTCTGATTTGTTAATAAATTGCGGAGTTAATTTATATCTAACATTTCACGATTAATAATATACTTTCGACTGATATATAAGCTGTTGTAAGACTCTTAAGTAATGGAAGAGCTAAGGGCATTTTTTAATAATCCCTGTCCATCGAGTTCACAAATAACTAAACTTCGAGGCCCACTTACCGGTGGTCATCGTATTACTAAATACAATACTTTAAATGAACTAAACAGACTTGAAGAACACAGACAATCGGTTCTCGTAAGTGGCACCGACTACGCACGTGAAGTTAAGCGAAGAGAAACTGAGATTTATTTAAAGGTTTGTATCAAATAATGTATGATTATAAATTCTCTAAAACAATATAAATAACATTAATATGTATCTGATGTAATATTTGTATGCTCCTTCCTAATGGGCAGTTAAAGTTATTATATTTTGTTAGGTTTTCTCTAAGCTTTAACATGCTTTTGCTAAATAAGAACAAATAGTCAAAATGTATACTCAATACTTCACATGTTCACTGTTGGACAAATTATTGCTGTGTAAGTTATTTGGTTTAGTTCCCATATTGCAGTTATTATAGAGCACCAAGTTGTAGTGTCTGAAAACGTTGCAGTGGTCAGATTATCAGTTAATATGAGTAGATCTGCAGAATAGATTAAAAATATTGTACTGTATGGCACATATCTCTGTGATACTCCACCTTCAATAAAATTGTGATTCTATTATATGTAATATATAAAAGAGCAAGTAGTATGTTACAAGGTAGATCAGTTTATAATTTGTATAACAGGTTTTTGTCCAAAACTTGCCTTATATGTATCAACAATGTACCCCTTTGTCTCTGCAGATTTTCTAATTTTATTATATCTATACTTTAAAAAGTCAAGTTTGTAGTGATGCTTTCATAAGCTGAACTGATATGATTGTATAGTGCAATTTTGATTAATTTGTTGTTTAATAATATTAATTAAAATTACATTATACAATTAAAATATTATAATATTAGACTATTATATTCTCATAAAATTTTTAGAATGAAAATGAACGGGACAAATTTGAAAGTATCTCTGGTGGCTTGGACTCATTGGAACATCTATCATCCTTGAATGCCTCCATGAACAGTATGGAGAAGTTAACAGAGGAGGCCATGACTCAAGTCTATAGCAAGTACTCTTTCCAGATGAGGGAAGATACTAAAAACCTTGCAATTAATGCTTTTCACGATATTGTAAGTTAATATTTAAAACATAAAATGGATGTCCGTTTTCAACCGAAGGAAAATTACTGCTGGTCACTGACCTCTTTAACTCATTAACTCTTTAGAGCTGTGATAGCCCAGCAGTGAGACTGTGCAACTCTTTTGAGGGGAACACGAGGTCGAACCCGAGCAGGTACTATTGAGTTTTTCTATTAAAAACTCTTGTGTATAATTGGTAATTGCAATTTATCACACGCTTTTCTGTGAAGGAAAACATTGTGAGGAAACCTACATATCTCTAGAGAATTCTGGAGATATGTGTAACCTACCAATCTGCATTGGAGCAGCATGGTAGGTCTTAGCTCCAACCCTTCTCTCCAAAAACGGAGAGAGGAGGCCTATTCCCAGCAGTGGGATTGTAACAGGCTGCTACTTTACTTTACTTTTACTGACCCCTTTAAGAGAACCACTGCACACAACCCTGTCTCTTAGTATCCAGGGGACTTGCTGCAATCCTTTTCTGGTTGTCTTAATCTCAAAAAGGGTCTACAAATGCTGCATTATTCAAATTCCTACACCTTGTGTATGACCCAGATAGTATTTTTTCATATTGACAACAGCTTTGATGGAAGATTACAGGGTTTATTAGGGTTATTATTGTACGATTAGTATTAAATTGTCCTAATTCAAAATAAGGCTTAATTGAGTTAAAAATTAGTGTGCCTGCTTTTCCAAGTTAGGGGTTTCTTTAACACTCATGAGTTTTGTAGGCACCATGCTATGCTACACTTTACTGCAATTTTCCACAATACAAATTACATTGCATTTTAGTGCAAATAATATTTTAATTGAGTTATATTATTTCAGATTATGGAAAGAATCAAAGCTTTTCCTGTAAATATAATAGAAGGTCCTACAGGTTGTGGTAAGACTACTCAGGTGCCACAATGGATCCTTGATGATGCATATAACAATAGAAAGCCATGCAAAATTATTGTTACACAACCTAGGAAGATAGCCGCTATCTCTATAGCGAAGAGAGTAGCTCAGGAGAGAGGATGGGATGTTGGTGGACTTGTTGGTTATCAGGTAAGACTGTATGTTACACTCAAAGAACCAACAATTTTTTTCTCGAAAATATTTTCCCTGGGCGGGAATTAACAGCAACCCCCCGAGCTGATGGCAAGGCCACCTGCACCAATGGGCCAGTCAATGATATCGTTTTGGTTAAACAACATTATACTGAAACACTATGGCATAGTGACGCAATGATATAATTTCTACCTCTGAACTGAAAATTGAACATTTCAAAAGGAACAGTGAATAATCATCAATTTTACATATTGCCAATTTAGTAACTGATTGTAGAGTATGATTGTAAAGTATGATATATCTTGACTATGGCAGAATCAGTTCTGCGAAAGTCCACCACAATAAAAAAAAAATTCAGTACATTCTCATTCAATCAGATTTGTATAAAAAAGATTTAAAATTGGTGGCTTTAAATTTAAAACTAACTAAAAATAAAAATAAAATATCATGAATTTAATAATGCGCCTTAACCATCATATTTCGGCAAAAATAGGTGTCATAAATTCAATGAATCTTTTATATTACAGGTTGGTCTTGAGAATAGAACAACCACAGATACAAGAATTCATTATGTGACCACTGGTGTATTATTACAAAAACTTGGTAAGTTGTCATCAATACATAATTTTATAGTTAATGTGTAGAAACCGGCTATACTCACGTCTAATTTTATCGGGTTAGCCCGACTTATTTCAAGCCCATCCGCGGCACTTATTAATAAGCTCTTTACACTCATCGTCGGGCTAACCCTATAAAATTAGACGCGAGTATAGTCGGTGTCTATACATTAACTCTGAATATTACCAAGATAGTTTAAATTAAAAAAAAACAATTTCAATTTAATTTATTGAAGTTAGGCCTAAATTTACTAAGATATTTATATATTACACATGTTCACTTACACATATTATAGGCTAACCGTTTAACTCAGACCTCGCCTGCGGGGTGTAAGGGCGCGGAGGCAGAATTCTACACTAGAGAGTATATAGAGTAATTTTAAACTTAAAATATTCCTTTACAGTGAATGCAAAGAATATGAATGAATACACACATATCATTCTCGATGAAGTTCACGAACGTGGGCAGGAAATGGATTTCTTGCTACTTGTGGTCAAGAAACTGCTATACACGGTGTCACCAACAGTCAAAGTCGTTCTAATGTCTGCAACATTCAATAGCAAGGCATTCGCTAATTATTTCCTGATACCGACAGCAATGGGCCAGCAAATGTCGTCATGTGTAAAAGTTACAAATGACAAACCAACATTCACTGTGAAGACATTCTACTTGAATCACTTGAATAAGTTTAATTCAGTAAGTGCAAGTAACATAGTTTAAAAACGTTTAATTAGGTAATAATAATATACAATACATTTACAGACATATAATATACAGACATAGATACAGACAATACATAATGTATCCACTGATCATTTGTATGTAATAAATTACTTTGGAATAATTCAATCTTCTTAAATATCGTTATCGGACACCTCGGTAAGAAATGAGGGTGGTCTATTCTATGCAGCCGGATACCACGGCACATACCTTAGTCGTCTTTTACGACACCTCGGTAAGAAATAAGGGTGGTCTATTTTATTCTGCCGGATACCACACGGCGTAAAATTTACTATTCTACATGAATATTAATTTTCTTTTATTTATTTTAATTTTTTTATAAATTTTCCTTAATTAAAAAAAAAGTGATATAACAAGTTTTATACTTGTTGTAATTAGTTTTCATTTTTTTTCTGTGTAGATCGTCCCTCAAGCTACACCTAAATCTGATGAGCCAGTCATCTTGCCGGAAATGAACCACCTTGTTCTAAAACTTATTATTGCCTTCGAGCAAATTGATAAGAAAGAAGAGTACACAGATAGATCCGAAGCTGACCTACCGTCTGTGCTAATATTTCTACCAGGGATACATGAAATTGAGGAGCTGTACGCGTGCCTTGTGGATGATGTTTTAAAGTAATTAAAGTATTTATTTTTATACTACAAAACCATGCCAAGAACATTGAAAAAAAAAATTAAATTCATCATTCTCCTGCCCTTATCCCACTCTAAGTGGGGTCGGCACAACATGTAACATGTTGTCACATGATTTATTTTATTTATTTAAGCCTTTATTCAGACATTTGTTAGATACTGATTTAAAATAAGGTTTTTTTTTCCATCAATTATGTCTGTTTGTCTACAGACAAAGGCCTCCTCCAACTGTGACCAGATACTTCTATTTGCAGCAAGCCTAGTCCATTTTGGCCCTGCCACAGTCAAAATGTCATCCACCCATCTTAGGGGTGGTCTGCCTCTCTTTCTTTTCTGGTGTTTTGTATACCAGAACATTAATTTTTTCGACCACCTCTCATCTCCTCTTCTGTCTGTCACATGATTAGGCTACGTATTTTACGACCGGCCGCCTGCCTGACGTCAAATTACCTTAATCGCCTTTTACGACCTCGGTAAGAAATGAGGGTGGTCTATTCTATGCAGCCGGACACTACACGGCACATACCTTAGTCGCCTCTTACGACACCTCGGTAAGAAAGGAGGGTGGTCTATTCTATGCCGGATACCACACGGCGAAAAAAAATTTAATTATAAAATAAATATATTTATTTATTTTCTCCAAGTTAATCCAAATTAGTCCAAATTAATAATTTAATGTAATGTGGGAAAAAGACGTCTGATATAAAGTTTCAACCATCCAAATGATAAAGTTTATTTGTTTAATATATGTAATGTAAAATAAATGTTCTGATTATAATAAAGTAATAAAAGGCGCTGATACACTTTTATACAGTTTTGGACCCAAATAGAAGTAGAACCAATTAATAGCTATTTTATTAGCTAACTCTTATTTGGAAATAATGTTAAAGTAAACAAAAGTAATAATAAAACCAGCACAGGAGATAGACTCCACGACAAAATCGCAAGGCTTTACGAATTCTGCATGTAACGGGTATGAAAAAAACTGATAGTCCACTATACATTTAGTACTATATATATTTTCTATTTACTGTATCGCGGATTATAGCAAAGTAATTTTATTACTACTTTTGTATTTTGGATCTCCGCAAAGTAATGCCTAATACTATAAATTATTTAATGTTAAAGTAATTAAAATTTCTTTGTTATAATTTTAACTATTATAGTTGTGTGGTATATAACTTATTTCATTTGTGCCAAACACATTTTCAAAGGTTTTGAATTTTCAAACGTTTCAATCAACCTATTATAATTGGATCTAAAAGTCCCCGTTTTCTTTACCAAAAATCTATTATATTTCAGTCTCTATCTTGAAATGAAACAGAGAACTTGAAAATAGTGATGGTTATAGTTTAATATATATTGATTTCCTTAGTATGAACGATGTTTTCGTTTATTTTGATGCTTATTATTCAATTATAAAATTATACTAGAATTAGCCATCGTACAGAAGCATTGATAGTATTATTTTCCGCCATTAGAGACATCTATGAAGTGATAAAATTAGAGTTGTGTCAGATTTCTTATAAATGCAGGATTTGTAAAGCGCATGCCTTACACAAAATCAATTACACATTGATAATGATCCAGACATGGATTCCACGACAAATTCAAATTCAAATTCAAAATATTCTTTATTCAAATAAACTTGTAAACAAGTGCTTTTGAATCGTCGACTCTATTGCTGGTTCGGAAAGCCGTCCTACCGAGAAGAGCCAGCAAGAAACTCGGTGGAGCTCTTTTAAAAAAGAAGATTCTTAATACTAATTACATTTTGTCATAGCTATCCTGCACAAGGTCAAAGAGCAGCTATATCCACGCATTGTTATCATCAATGTAAGCCTCCACGGTATAATAGGCTTTCTGTATCAGCCTCTTTTTAACAGTATTTTTAAATTGCTGTAATGGCAAAGTTAAAATTGATTGTGGAATTTTGTTATAGAATCTTATACCCAAACCCACAAACGACTTACGTACTCTTACAAGGCGCAAAGCAGGAGCCGCAAGCTTATGTCGGTTCCTACTTTGTCTATTATATACATCGCCAATCTTTTTACAAAATTGGAAATACTTTTTTTGTTATTCAAGGAAAAAAATGGCTGAAACTGATTATGCTGCATACAAATGGTGGGTGCTACCATTGCATTCCACCATCACAGCTGACGAACAAGTACGCGTTTTCCAACGCGCGCCCCCCGGACACCGGAAAATTATACTAGCCACTAACATCGCCGAGAGCTCTATTACTGTTCCCGATATTAAATACGGTAAGCATTATAATAAGAATAACTAAGAATTAAAAAAAAAACAAACAGTAATAGACATTTTTTTTTAAATGTCTATTACTGTTCCCGATATTAAATACGGTAAGCATTATAATAAGAATAACTAAGAATTAAAAAAAAAAACAAACAGTAATAGACATTTTTTTTTAAATGTCTATTACTGTTCCTGATATTACATACGGTAAGCATTATAATAAGAATAACAATGGCTCTATTTATGTGGTACATTACAATACAGAGAGAAAGAGTAACCAGAAGATAAATGATAATAAAAACTAAAACAAAATAATGTATATAACTCACAAATAAAAAAAACTAAAAAAATATTAATACCTTAAATTAAAGATGATATATTTATCATCTTTTATCCGCCGTGTGGTATCCGGCTGAGTAGAATAGACCGCCCTCATTTCTTAACGAGGTGTCGTAAAAGGCAACTAAGGTAAGTTGACCCACCGTGTGGTATCCGGTTGAGTAGAATAGACCACCCCCTTTCTTACCGAGGGGTCGTAAAATACGACTAAGGTAAGTTGACGTCAGACAGGCGGCCGATCGTAAAATACGTAGCCAAATCATCTGACAACGTGGTAACATGTTGTGTCGACCCCACTTAGAGTGGGATAAGGGCAGGAGAATGATGATGATATTTATCATCTTTTATATATATTATTTATAAACAGATCATAAACATATAAGAGATAATGGCTTCTAACTTTATTCTTGACCCTGTGCCTCATTAGAAACCTTAATTAGCTATTTTGATAGCTCAGATAACAATAATCTTTATATAAATAAACTTTTTAAGCTCTTTTCCAATGTCCATGATTAATATTAATGAAGCTATAACTGGTACGAAATGTTGCTCTTACCGAGAAGAACCAGCAAGAAACTCGGCGGTCAATCTTTTAAACATTTTTAATACATAATTAACCTGTTTGAGTCTTCTGGAAGGATCTTGAAGTCCAAGCACTCATTATGAAAAAATGTACTAAAATTCTAAATTCAAAGTTGTAGTAGCGGCCTGTTACAATCCCACTGCTGGGAATAGGCCTCCTCTCTCCGTTTCTGGAGAGAAGGGTTGGAGCTAAGACCTACCACGCTGCTCCAATGCGGATTGGTAGTTTACATATATCTCTAGAATTCTCCACAGATATGCAGGTTTCCTCAAGACATTTTTCTTCACTGAAAAGCGTGTGATTAATTGCAATTACTAATTAGACACATGAGTTTTAATAGAAAAACTCATTGGTGTCTGCCCGGGTTTGAACTCGTGTTCCCCTCGAAAGAGTCGCATGGTTTCACCGCTGGACTATCACAGCTCGTAAATCAAAGTTGTAGTATTTAAGACTTAATGTTTTTTTTTATTATTCTCTATTTTTGAAATTGTTATTAATTTTAATTACTCATAATTGTAACACTGTAACTAAGAATGATGTTATCTCCTGTAATTGGTACTACATAATTAATTTAACAATATATATGATTTTCTATGGATTATTAAATACGTAATGCTGATGGAGATCCGAATAAATAAATATGCTTGAAATATATGATTATATACAAAAACAAAATGAGATACTAGAAGAAGAGTTAACGATGAACTATCCTCGTCGTATAAATTAGATTTAGACTGATTTGTGTAAGAACAGCTGACAAAAGTAATACTTAATAAAATTATTTTGGTATAATCTGCTATACAGTAAATAGAAAATATATATAGTGTTAAATGTATAGTGGACTATCTGTTTTTTCATACCCGTTACAAAATCGCAAAGCATCGATTTTGTCGTGGAGTCTATCTCCTGATGATGCTTCGGTTGCGGGGCGAAACGATTGTTGAGTTTGTGATAGTGAACGTGTGTAGTGCTCTTGTATTGTGGTGGTAGTGGTGGAGGTTTGTGCATGTGTTTTTACGAATCGTGCATGTAACGGGTATGAAAAAACGGATAGTCCACTATACATTTAGCACTATATATATTTTCTATTAGAGCTGTGATAGCCCAGCGGTGAGACCGTGCGACTCTTTCGAGAGGAACACGAGTTCAAACCCGGGCAGGCACCAATGAGTTTTTCTATTAAAGCTCATGTGTCTAATTGATAATTGCAATTTATCACACGCTTTTCGGTGAAGGAAAACATCGTGAGGAAACCTGCATATCTCTAGAGAATTCTGGAGATATGTGTAACCTACCAATCCGCATTGGAGCAGCGTGGTAGGTCTTAGCTCCAACCCTTCTATCCAGAAACGGAGAGAGGAGGCCTATTCCCAGCAGTGGGATTGTAACAGGCCGCTACTTTACTACTACTACTTTACTACTATATTTTCTATTTACTGTATCGCGGATTATAGCAAAAGATTTTATTGTTACTTTTGTATTATGAATCTCCGCAAAGTAACGCCTAATTCTATAAATTATTTAAGAACAGCTTGTCGACATCTGTACCATGATTCAATGTTCAACAGTGATCGACTTTTGCCTGATGAAGATATTAGTGGCAGATCAGAACACAAATTTCACATCTCTACAATTGTCATGGGCTTCGAAGACCAATTGTGAGCAGCGTGCTGGCCGAGCGGGCAGAGTGCGAGACGGCCGCGTGTATAGACTTGTCAATGATAAGTTTTATGTAAGCTATTGTTTTAGCTTTTAAGAAATAGTTTTCTATGCCAAATGTTATTTGAATTTGTACGAATTTAAATTTCTGTGGACGTGACAGATTTATAAGTTCTATTTCAGGATTATTTGGCAAAGTGCCATAGTAAATCAAATAACCAGAAATAAAGCGACTATTACTTTTTATTGAATAAAATCTTTTTATAAAAAATATAAATTTGTCTGGATTTATTCTATTGTGACATGCATAAATGGTAGAGTTGAGTAGCTCGCGAGCTAAAGACAAGAAAGATATATATCTCTCCAGAAGATATTATCACTCTATAGCTCGCATGTGTTTCAATTATATCTCTATATCTTTAATCTTAAGAGTCAATTTTCGTGATGAGTTACGGCTCGTTCAGAGTTGTGAGAGAGTGAAAGAGATGAGCTTATATAACAATTTACATGTCAGAAAGAGAGACGAATAACTCTATTGCATATTTCTATTAAAAATGTAAACTACGGATTTTCGGAACGAACGAATTTTATGTCAAAGATATAAAATGCTTAATTGGATGCAAATGTACCAAAAAAAAATCACTAATTCGCGAACGATTATTTATTTACATAATGTCTAATAAATGCTAACATCATGCTGAGATTAGTTCTAAGTTAAACATTGGGAATGTCTTTGAAGAAAAATATAAAAGTAAAATAGATCCATACTATTCTATTGCTGGGAATAAGCCTCCTTTCTTCTTTTAGGGAGACTGGTTGGAACTTAGACTGACCACGCTGCTCCAATGTTGTTTGGTTGGCTATTCCAGAAGATATTCCAGGATATATTCAGGTTTTCTTTCACCGAAAAGCGGTTTGAATATTTCAGGATAGCCTACCCCAAGAATGTCAGCCAGAAATTATCCGGTGTCCGTTGGAGCGTCTCGTACTCCTTGCGAAGATGTTAGACATGGGCCCACCCAGCGATATTCTCGCGCTCGCCATGGACCCGCCGGACATGTCCAACATATACCGCACCATACTTGTGCTGAAAGAGGTAAAGAGACCTATTTTTCGAATATTTAATTTATGGTGTTGGACATGATAATTTTTATAGTATTACAGAAAACAGAATAGAACAAAGGCATTGAGGCAGTTGCGAAGCTTCTAGAAACAGCTTTAGAGATATAGAATCTGACTGCCCCTTTGTTGGTTCTTCGAGGCTGGGTGTATATTTGAATTTAAGTACTTATTTAAAATTATATATGTAATATATCTACCAGTTGTCCGTCACCCATAACACAAGTATTAGGCTACTTTGGGGTCGGATCGTGTGCGTTAGTGTCCCATATATTTATTTATATTGTGTAGAAGTTTTGATAATTATTGAGTTTATTGAATCAACACAGACGGATATATTGCGGCTTCGCTCGCTTACTATAAAGATTTATAAATTCTTAAAGAATACAAATCCGGCATTGCATATACATTGTCTGGCCATTTTTTCTTGAAAGGGCAGTCTTGTTCGTTTTCCTCGATAATATAAAGCATTTCTTTTATTTTCCAAGCTATGGATGTCCATCATCAGACGTACCTGAATACCCATACTCAGGGATATCAAAGGTTTAGAAAATATTGTTCCACTAGAATTTAGCAGCTCACTGTGTTTTCCAGTACTTTTGAATAGCTAAATGATATTAAAGAAGCTGCCTTTGATTCTGAAGTTTCCTCCTAGGAAAAAGACCAAGTAGGAAATTCGGCGGACACTATTTTCATTAAAGAAATGATACCCTTTGATTAGGTTAACTTTAGCACTCAAATATTCTTCAATTGTACACACATATAAGCTTTATGTAGAAGTATTGTTTTAAGATATTTTCTGAACTCATTTAAAGGCAATTCTTGAAGAATTTACCAAACATGTACCAAATCCGACAAATGATTTTCGGACTTTTTGGTAAAGCAACATAGGCATCATAAGTTTATGTCGGTTAGTAGTCTGTTTGTATGTCGTATTATTTATTAGGCGGGAGCATTGAAGAAATCTCTTGACGACGAGTGGTGCTCGTCAGATGGGGATATAACTTATTTGGGCCGTATAATGGCAAAGCTTCCGCTGGACGTTAAGATCTCCAAGCTTATAGTTCTCGGATACATATTTGGGTGCTTGGAAGAAAGCGTCATTATGGGTAAAAGCTCAATTTCTTTACTTACTAACATTTTGATTAAAAAAATGGTTTATTATTGTATATATAGTTCAGTATGTATATTGTAGACAGCAATAATTTTTATTCAGTGTCTCAATTTATTGTTGCTAGCAACATTTTATAGTTACCGCCCAATATAAGCGATATTGGGCGTTATACCGTATATAGTTTTTTAACAGAGCTCTCTCTTTTACGATCGGTTCTCGCCTGCAAAAGCTCTGGTTAACGTGACTAATTTTATTTATTGTGTTGTATTGATTTTGTTACATACGTGTTAATTTTGTTATCTTTTTATAAATCCTACTTTGGATCCTAAATATATATTATATAATTGTTTATAATTGTAATATAAATAATATTTTGGCTGTTATTTATAGAAGTAGATGTTACTTTGCTGTATTCCATAATTCTAAAGTAAGGATAGAGTTGTTTTGCTAAATTCTCCGTTTTTTGAGAGTGTCAATGTAAAGCTAATTGTAGGAAGCAAATTCCGTTCTTAAACAAATATTGCTTTTGTAATTTTGTTTTAATTTTAATTGGTATGAACTTGATGAGCAGATGTTTTGAATTTTGTTTGCAGTACTTAAATCAACTTAAAAAACCTTTGATGAAAAAAAACCTATGTTTGAATGCGTAGATTAAAATTTATCTTTTACAGCTGCCGGGATGTCGGTTAAAAATATATTTAGCAGTCCATTCCGCGAACGGCTTAATGCGTACAATTCTAAACTGACTTGGGCAGATGGGTCTACAAGTGACTGCATTGCATTACTTAATGTTTACAAAGTAAGTTTATTTTTAACTACTTTAATTGTTACCTATACATATATCTATATGGGAATTGGAATATAACATTGAACCCTATATTGTTTCCAGTAATAATGTGGAAATGGGTTTTGACAAGGTATTTACAGCTCGTTACGTATTCGTTTTTGATTCTAAACTATTTGAATCAGCAGTTGTTAGGCATAATGCCCTGAGATACAAAAGTTGATGTTGTTCATTACATAGTCCTTAATAATTACAAAACGTTTGTTGACAATTTCAACTTCAATCAAACAGGTCAATATTACAAAGCGATGTTCACCTGAAAATTAGACCATAATCTGCTGGCATTTAATAGCCACACTACTAGTTCACCGGAAAATTAGACAATGATCTGCTGGCATATAGTTGCCACACTACTAGTTCCCCGGAAAATTAGACCATAATCTGCTTGTATTTAGTACCCACACTATTAGTTCCCCGGAAAATTAGACCATAATCTGCTTGTATTTAGTACCCACACTATTAGTTCCCCGAATAATAAGACAATAATCTGCTGTCATTTAGTAGCCACACCAATAGTTCACTATTATTGCAATAAAAATTAGTAAATATATCATTGCGATTGAACCGATCGATGTGATTTTTAGAACAAAGAAAATCAATGCTCTAAGAATGAAAAGTGGCAAACTTTTTTTTGTCACGCCACTTAATTCCACGCACATGAGGTCCTAGGCAGAAGGTAGTTTGGTTTCAAATTAATTATGGAAAACTAAATTTAGTTATTTCACCATCCCATTAGGTATGGAACCATCTCCGCTTGCAAAAGCATTTCCAACAAAAGGGTACAAGCGAAGTTCAATGGGCCAGACGCTTCTACGTCCAGATACGAGCTCTGAAGGAACTGGATGAAATGGTCAGAGAGATACGGATGCGTTTATCAAGAGAGGGAATCGATCCTAAAAAGGGACACTCACCTTGGAACAAACACGAGCTGCCTTTGGTGTTGAAGGTAAGATATCATTTTCTAACCCTTTTCCCGCTCTAATGGGGTCGGCACAATAGGTCTCCTTTCCATTCTATTCTACAATTCGTCATCTCTCGTGTTACTCCTTTTATATGCATATCATTCTTCATACAATCCATTTAGTGATAAAACTATTCTAATCCACTTGAAGCAAATTGGGAAGGTGAAAAGGCTTGAAAGGTGGGTATCTCATGAATTGAGTGAAGCAAACCGACAAACGCGCGTCGACTGCTGCGTTACGTTACTCAACCGGCACAATAATGAAGGAATTTTAAATCGAATCATTACCTGTGATGAAAAGTGGATCCTCTACGATAATCGGAAGCGCTCATCGCAATGGCTGAACCCTGGCGAACCAGCCAAATCCTGCCCTAAGCGAAAATTGACTAAAAAAAAGTTGCTTGTAAGTGTTTGGTGGACTAGTGCCGGTGTCGTTCACTACAGCTTTCTTAAATCTGGCCAGACGATTACGGCAGATATCTATTGTCAGCAACTGCAAACCATGATGGAAAAGCTAGCTGCTAAACAACCGAGGCTGGTCAATCGCTCTAGGCCACTGCTGCTTCAGGACAACGCTAGACCACACACTGCACAACAGACGGCTACCAAATCAGAGGAGCTTCAATTAGAATGTCTTAGACATCCACCGTACTCTCCGGACCTTGCTCCAACAGATTACCATTTTTTTCGCAATTTGGATAACTACTTGCAAGGAAAAAAATTCAACTCCGATGGGGCAGTCAAAAAAAAAAAGTCGCCTTCAAAGATTTTATTGATTCCCGCCCGAATGGTTTTTTTAGTAAGGGGATCAATGAACTACCTATGAGATGGCAAAAGTGCATACATAGCAATGGTACATACTTTGATTAATTAAATATATTTCATTAAAAAAAAAACGACTTTATATTCCTCCCATAGAAAACGCCAATTTCATATGTAAGGACCTAATATATCCATCAACAAAACTCCTTTGTCAAATGATTTTCATACCTCCTCATTATAAGATTGAAAGATTATTAAAAGATTTTTTTTTCAACTATTATTTAATGGTAGTATTTAGGTAATGTTAAAAAAAATTATATTAGATAATTAGATTTATGAAGATATTAATTGATATATGCCATATTTTTAAAATTTTATTAGTAAATTTATTTCGATCGTAAAATAAATTCTACTTCTGGTCTCACAACGGGAAAGGTTTTATTGGACCGACCCCTGTAAGAGTCGGAAATGCCGGGAAATGCCGGGAAGAGTCACAATGTAATAATTAGGCCTCAGCTTTTTCCTATCATATTATATAAATTAAGTAAAGCTGTATATATGTAGCTGTATAGCCCAGTCTCACAACGGGAAAGGTCGCTTTATTGGATATTGGATATTGTGATAGCCCAGCGGTGAGACCGTGCGACTCTTTCGAGAGGAACACGAGTTCAAACCCGGGCAGGCACCAATGAGTTTTTCTATTAAAGCTCATGTGTCTAATTGATAATTGCAATTTATCACACGCTTTTCGGTGAAGGAAAACATCGTGAGGAAACCTGCATATCTCTAGAGAAATCTGGAGATATGTGTAACCTACCAATCCGCAATGGAGCAGCGTGGTAGGTCTTAGCTCCAACCCTTCTCTCCAAAAACGGAGAGAAGAGGCCTATTCCCAGCAGTGGGATTGTAACAGGCCGCTACTATATACAGCCCAGTGGTGAGACCGTGCGACTCTTTCGGGTCACTGAGGTCAATGAGTTTTTCTATTAAAAAACTTATGTGTCTGATTGAAAAATTTTCACACGCTTTTCTGTGAAAGAAAACATCGTGAGGAATCCTGCCTCTATACAATTCTGTCTATACTTTGAGCGAAACAAAGCTACATAGAAAAGGCTTATCCTCCCTCTCTTGGCGGTAGGCGAGCCACATTATGACAGTTCGGCTGACGTCACAGCATGGTTGGTAGTTATGGCGCGGATCATATCGAAAATAAAAGAAAGAAAATGAGGCTACCTTTTTCTCTTTTTGTGTGTGATTAGCCAACGATAAATATGGGTCTTTTATCGTCCCTCTCTAATTATTTATTGGACACTCTGTAGGCGTGTCTGTGGCTCCCCTACTCTATGTACAATAACTCTTAGATCTATAGAATTAGGCGTTACTTTGCGGATACATTTATTATAACTCTATGATCAATTGTTGTGGCTTAGCTTCAGCTATAAAAAAAAAAGTAAAGTAACAGCCTGTTATTAAGCCCACTGCTGGGCTAAGGCCTCCTCTCTCCGTTTTTGGAAGGAAGGATTGGAGCTAAGACCTACCACGCTGCTCCAATGCGGATTGGTAGGTTACACATATCCCTAGAGAATTCTCTAGAGATATGCAGGTTTCCTCACGATGTTTCCTTCACCGAAAAGCGTGTGATAAATTGCAATTATCAATTAGACACATAAGTTTTAATAGAAAAACTCATTGGTGCCTGCCCGAGGTTTGAACCTATGTCGTCTCTAGAGAGTCGCACGGTCTCACCACTAGACTATCACAGCTTTGTGTAGAATAGACCACCCTCATTACTTACCAATGTGTCGTAAAATACCACTAAGGTAAGTTGACGTCAGGCAGGCGGCCGGTCGAAAAATACGTAGCCAAATCATGTGATAACACGTTTGTGACATGTTGTGCCGACCCCACTTAGAGTGGGATAAGGGCAAGACGATGATGATGATGTATGTCACTTTATATAACATTTTCTTCAGTTATTATTTAATCCCCACTTAATTAACCCAACAACATTTTAGAACATACAAAGCATGCTTTAGCTTCAGCTATAGCTGGCTGTTATATACAGTAGTTACAGTAGTGATAAGAGTCACTAACCATTTGATTTGTATTACAGGTAATATTGGCTGGGGCTTTCTACCCGCAGTACTTTGTGCAAGTGTCAACAAACGAGGTCCGCGAGAGGGATGCAGTACGGGTGTTGGGAGGCCTGAACCCTCGCAACACTGTATATCTGAGGGGTTTCCCTGAAGGCCAGCCGGGCGATGTTTACGCGTCCGCCATAAAGAACGTTATAAGACAGCACATCGGGGACGAACCGAGAGTGACTTTTGACAAGAACAGCCAGTGAGTTTGTTTTCTTAACTCAAATAATAATAATAATAATCATTTATTCAGATAGGGTGTTACATGATACTGAAACTAATATGACATAACTGTCTGTAACACCATTCTGAACATTACATTCTGTACAGCTCAGCGTATGTCCTAGGCGCTGATTTTCAGCACTACCCATGATAGCAAAGTATGGCATTAGTGCAAAGGATATATATATTATATAAAATAATAAATAAAATTATACAATTTATATGAAAGCTTTACATATATGTGTAATATAAAAGAGTATATTTCTGTCTAAATAACATACATAAAATAAACATTATGGAAGAAATAAAATGAATTGAGAAGTTAATATATAATAAAATAATATGTGATTAATAATAATTATGAACAAGAGAATGTGATAATATGCTGCTTCGTAGAATAGATGCCTCCACTGTAAAGTTAAATCCAAATCTTAAAAAGGTAAGACCATGTGACACTTATGTTAAGGCTGGGGTTCTAAACCTAGACAGCATTGAATTAAAAACTTATACTATAAAAACTTATGTATAATTTATAGAACTGGGCATTAAATTATTAATTTAATAGGATATTTATTTATTTCGAATTATTAAAATTATTTTGCTCTTATCCGCGATAAAGTAAACAAGAAATATATATAATGTGAAATGTAGATTTGACTATCCGTTTTTTTCATACCCGATATAGGCAAGATTCGTAAAAACACTTGCACGAACCTCCAACACCGCCACCACAATACACAATAGCACTACACACGTTCACTATCACAAACTCAACAATTGTTTTACTCCGCAACCGAAACATCATCAGGAGATGATGTTTCGGTTGCGGAGACTTAAAGATAAAATGGCAAAGCAATTTTTTTTGCACTTTTGAGACTGGCATTATATGTAACTTACCAATCCGCATTGAAACAAGATGGCGGTTTTAAGTTCCTACATTTAAAGACTAAGAGAATCTTTGTCCAGTATAGTGATAGGCCGCTACATTATTTTCTATATAGAATGATTTCAATTCATCTTATGGACGATCTATGTTGGACTAAGGTTATTTTTGGACGCATAATTTCATATAAGTGATAAACACACACTTGTAAAATGATTGTACGTTTTATTCTTAATTGATCTGTATCATGGCGAAATTCTATATCGTGGTATCCGGCTGTGTAGAATAGACCACCCTCATTTCTTACCGAGGTGTCGTAAAAGTTTTAAAGCTAAGCTGACATGAGGCAGGCGGCCGGTCGTAAAATACCTAGCAAATCAAGTGACAACATGTTTATAACATGTTGTGCCGACTCATATAGTGGGATAGGGGCAGGATGATGATGTTATAAGTATGAGGGTCCTTAAGTAATTTGTAAACTGTTTCATAATTCTTCTCATAATTAGGTTAAGGCAATGTTAAAATAAGTTAAAAATAATAATAAGCTGTGATAGCCTAGCGGTGATACCGTGCGACTGTCTAGAGACGACACAGGTTCAAACCTCGGGCAGGCACCAATGAGTTTTTCTATTAAAAACTTATATGTCTAATTGATAATTACAATTTATCACACGCTTTTCGGTAAAGGAAAACATCGTGAGGAAACCTGCATTTCTCTAGAGAATCCTGGTGATATGTGTATACCAATCCGCATTGGAGCAGCGTGGTAGGTCTTAGCTCTAATCCTTCTCTCCAAAAACGGAGAGCGGAGGCCTTAGCCCAGCAGTGGGCATAGTAACAGGCTGTTACTTTACTTTACTTTTTTAATGTTAAAATTAGATAACAGCTTGATACTTAAGTAAATAAGACATACAAATCATGCTTCTCATTGTATTATACAATGTTTAACTAATTTTCTTACAGAAAAGTGTACCTGACCTTCCAAGATAACAGCCAGATCATGAAAAATGATAAACGAGGTGGTGTAAGTATGCATTTCGATTATTTAAACTGCTTTTTCTTTAACAACTCCAATTCGAGATTGAGATGTTTTTATTTGATATGCCAATTTTTCTAAACATTTGGTACTTATATAAGGTGTTTTATTAAAAATATAATTCTAATTTGATTTTTTTTTAAAGGACCCAACAATACCCGGTCAAGTCGTGTTACCCGTTTATAAAGCGATTAAAGCCAGGCAACTCAAGATGGACATTAGAATACCATTATTACCGTAAGTAGATTGCTTTTGTAATATCTAGATTACTCTTTAATTATTAAGAAGTAAGAAGTAGAAAGAAAGATTGGAGTTAGGGTATACTGTGCTACGTTGATGCAACTATAATCAAATATATCATATTAATTTTAATTATTAATTAAGTATTATAGGATTTTTATAAATAGAAAAAATGATACATTTCTCAGTTTCAATCCAATGATAAGGAAGAATCAAAGTTTCAAAGAATTTTTAATCAAGGAGAGAGAATATAAACAGCCTGTTTACACTTATAAATTTTACTTTTAACAATTGCCTTATTATTATTATATATAATTGGTTTATTTATTTTTATTTATTTATTTCTTACATATGACAAATAGGGCTTAACGTAAAATATGGCCATCTTTAGCCGAACTACTTAAAACTGTATTTATGTTATATATATGTAATAGGGACAGACACCGGACACATGTGATTTAATTACTATTTGCTATAGAAGGTAACGTAAATATAAGATTATCATTAGTACAATATTTTATATTTTAAACAATGTAATTTTTGTACATAAAAATATAAAGAATTATAAAACGATAGGTGATGTATATAATAGACAAAGTAGGAACCGACATAAGCTTGCGACTCCTGCTTTGCGCCTAGCAAAAGTACGTAAATCGTTTGTAGGTATGGGTATAAGATTCTATAATAAAATTCCGAAATCAATTTTGGCCATGCCATTACAGCAGTTTAAAACCACTGTTAAAAAGAGGCTGATACAGAAAGCCTACTATACTGTTGAAGATTACTTAGATGATAAGGATGTGTGGATATAGGTGCACCTCTACCCTGTACAAGACAGTAATAAATAAATGTAATTAGTTCTAAGATTTATAATTTAAAAAGAGCAACCGCCGAGTTTCTTGCTGGCTCTTCTCGGTAGGAACAGCTTTCCGAGCCAGCAGTAAAGTTGACGATTCAAAAGCACTTGTTTACAAGTTTACTTGAATAAAGAATATTTTGAATTTGAATTTGAATTTGAATACAATTAAAAAAATCTGTAAGTCTGTATAGAGTACGTCTCTGTGAGTAAATGAGTAAAGTATGTAATAATATGTATTAGTTTGTGTAGAAGGTATGTATGACAGCGAGTATTAATTCTATAGAATACAACTTATTAGATTGGCAGCAAAAGTCTGCACTCTCAAAGTTGTCTGTCAATATTTCAGTTATTGCTTCTGTAGTATTAGGGATCATCATCATTCTCCTACCCTTATCCCTCTAAGTGGGGTTGGCACAACATGTTACGAAAATGTTACACAAACATGTTGTCACATGCCATTTTTTTGTTGCCATTGCCCATAAGGCAATCGCAAACCTTATCTTTATTTAAAAAGCGTGTTAAACAGCATTTTTTATCTCTTGCTGTATTACAGTGACATTTGAAGTGTGACGATTTTTATATATGTTAATTGAAATATATTTATATATCTATTTGTATATTGTATGTATTTGTTTATATATTTATGTATATGTATGTATGTATTTGTTT
The DNA here is from genome assembly GCA_947086505.1 of Morpho deidamia. Classification (NCBI taxonomy): domain Eukaryota; kingdom Metazoa; phylum Arthropoda; class Insecta; order Lepidoptera; family Nymphalidae; genus Morpho; species Morpho deidamia. The sequence goes on from CAMTZC010000003.1 coordinate 7,339,791, forward strand.
TTTATATTTATGTATATGTATGTATATATTCGCATGTATATTTTAGTTAATATTCTTTGCTGTACACCACCTACTATATATCTGTAACTCTGTCCTTTCATCAAACTGGTTGGCTGGAAGAGATCGCTATTTAGCGATAAGTACGCCAGATTGTATCACTACTTTTGTCTTATTATTATTGTTGTATTTAGTTTTATTGTAATTAATGTGGTGTAATATAATAAAAGTGTTCATTCATTCATTCATTCACATGATTTGGCTAAGTATTTTACGACCGGCCGCCTGCCTGGCGTCAACTTACCTTAGTCGCCCTTTACGACACCTCGGTAAGAAATAAGGGTGGTCTATTCTATGCAGCTGGATACCACATGGCTAGTATTTTAGTTATTGTTTCTGCAGTATTAGGGATATCCAAGACAAAGTAAAACACCGTAGCTATAAAAAATGGTGTATTCCGTTTAATGCATGCACCTAACGTTTCATTTCCACACTTGTATATTTCTTTTATATATTATTAGGGTTGAAAAAGCAACAGCACTGGCTACCGCAATTGCTGAAATGCGTAAGCACATGGATATAGACAAAATGGTGCCCCGCCTACCGGAAATAGATGATACCCACTTTCCGTTGCAGATTTCTCAGGTGAGTTCCCATTCCAGAACTTCGACAATCACTCCTTATAATAATAAGATGATTCTCACCACATGTTTTCTGGAAAAAATGATTTTTACCTACTTTAGGCCGACAGATTTGATACGAACTTTGAACAATTGAACGGTGAAAATACTTTAAATAATTTAAAGAATTTGTCGTTACTTTACGTAGATCAATAAAAAAAAAGTAATCATAAAATTATAGAAATATATTTTTTTTATAAATAATTACTTTTGTCGGTGAAAATATATTAATATATATAAATAACTCGAAAGTTGTTTTTAATTTTACATTTAATCGCACTAAAAGTAGAAAACAAATAGAGTAAAAAAAAAAAACACTTTTGAACAAAAAAATTGAAAAAGAACGGAAAATATTCGTAGTATTTTGAAAAAAGCCTGTGGCGCCATCTTCATATATAAACCCAAACGCAACCCAAGCTTTTCTTTACAATTATACAATTATTCATAGTTAATGTATAGAAACCGGCTATACTCACGTGTTATTCTATCGGCTGAGCCTGACTAGTTTCAAGCTCATACTCCTTATTCATGAGCTCTTTACACGGTGTTATCGTGTAGCATACGATAGCCTCGATGGGTTTGAATCTCGTCGGGCTCACCCGATAGAATAAGACGCAAGTATAGCCAGTTTATATACATTAACTACGAATATCACTGACGATAGTTTAGGTCCAAAAATCCTAATATTTTTCACTTTTTGTTTTTTTTTAACTTTGTTAATGAGGTTAAATAAATAATATATTTATAGCTTATTAATGTGGGACGATTCTGGGTTCAATATGACGACGAATCTACCGCTCGCGAACTGCAACAAATACAAACTGCGATGAACCGAAAACCTTTGCTCGCGTACACCGACACTGTGATGGTGGATACCATCGTAGCGGCCCCATATGCTGATGCTAGTGGCACCCTACTGTTCCGGGCAAAGGTGATTCGCTTACTACCAATGGACATGATGGAGGTAAGTTCAAAACTACTCTTACGAAGCCATAAGTCAATGTCCCCAATATTGGACGTTGGAGGACGAAAATATTTCTTTTAATTTAAATTCAAAATATTCTTTATTCAAGTAAACTTGTAAACAAGTGCTTTTGAATCGTCAACATCTATTGATGGTTCGGAATGCTGTTTCTTACCAAGAAGAACCAGCAAGAAACTCGGTGGTTGCTCTTTTCAAAGAATAATTCTTCATGTAACATGTTAGAAATGAAGGAATTGAAAATGAAGGAGATACAATGTACGATAGTCACTTCAGTTCCTGCATATCATCTTAAGAATATTTTTATTCTATATTCACTATGAAAGCGTCGGTCGTGTAAGAATGGCCAGTATAAGGCAGTTGCTGCCCGGGGACTGCTAGCAGACCCCGCAATGGCCATGCATTGTGTCTTTTGGTTTGATTTAAAAAAATAAAGAATATAATTTACATTCGTCACCTCAGAACCAGTGTTATATGATCGTAAGGTATTCTACATTGACTACGGAAGCGTGGGTCGAGTTGGAGTGGCCAGTCTGAGAGAGCTGCCACTGGGAGAGTGCCAGGAGCTTCCGCCGCTGGCCATGCAGTGTGTTCTCAGCAATATTGCGCCTGCGCCTTTGCTGCATGCGCACGCGCAGTGGAGCACCAACGCTGAAAGACTTTTCACTGAGCTAGTTGCCAAGGGACGGCTGCTAGGAAAGGTGAGATTGTTTTGTACAAATTGCACGCTCAGTATAAGAAGTAGTAGTAGTAGTATAAGAGGAAGTAAGTACTAAGAATTAAGTAGGATATCAAATCAAATCAAATCAAAATACAAAAGCAATAATAAAATTATTTTGCTATAATCCGCGATACAGTAAATAGAAAATATATATAGTGTTTAATGTATAGTGGACTATCAGTATTTTCATACCCGATACGTGCAGGATTCGTAAAAACACATGCACAAACCTCCACCACTTCCACCACAATACACAAGCACTACACAGGTTCACTATCACAAACAGTCTGACCCACATATGTATCATTGCATTCAGGACATATTATTTTGTAAATACACTCTTTTTCGGGCTTTCTAATTTATCTTTATTATTGCATAATATCTTTTTTAAGTAGTTATTACTTTTAAAACCTAATTTTATATTTGACTTTGTTTTAAAACAAAATCACTTTGCGATTTTGTCGTGGAGTCTATCTCCTGATGATGCTTCGGTTGCGGGGCGAAACGATTGTTGAGTTTGTGATAGTGAACCTGTGTAGGTAGTGCTTGTGTATTGTGGTGGAAGTGGTGGAGGTTTGTGCATGTGTTTTTACGAATCCTGCACGTATCGGGTATGAAAATACTGATAGTCCACTATACATTAAACACTATATATATTTTCTATTTACTGTATCGCGGATTATAGCAAAATAATTTTATTATTACTTTTGTATTATGGATCTCCGCAAAGTAACGCCTAATTCTATAAATTATTCAAATCAAAATATTCTTTATTCAAGTAAACTTGTAAACAAGTGCTTTTGAATCCTCAACTTTACTGCTGGTTCGGAAAGCTGTTCCTGCCGAGAAGAGCCAGCAAGAAACTCGGCGGTTGCTCTTTTTAAAATATCAATCTTAGAACTAGTTACATTTATTTATTACTGTCTTGTACAGGGTAGAAGTGCACCTATATCCACACATCCTTATCATCTAAGTAATCTTCAACAGTATAGTAGGCTTTCTGTATCAGCATCTTTTTAACAGTGTTTTTAAACTGCTGTAATGATATGACCAAAATTGATTTCGGAATTTTATTATAGAATCTTATACCCTTACCCACAAACGATTTACGTACTTTTGCTAGGCGCAAAGCAGGAGTCGCAAGCTTATGTCGGTTCCTACTTTGTCTATTATATACATCACCTATCGTTTTATAATTCTTTATATTTTTATGTACAAAAATTACGTTATTTAAAATATACTGTGAAGCAAATGTTAGAATACCTGTTTCCTTAAACTTTTCTCGCAGGGAATCACGCGGACTTAAATTGTAGATGCCACGTATGGCTCTTTTTTGTAATACGAATACTTCGATAACTATACTTACTTTATAAACGATACTTCGTAATCCTTGCTTAAATGCCATTTATGAATTCACGCAACGAACTATTAAAGAAGTTAGTGTTTTTTTTTTCTTCAAAGTTATGTGACTCTTTAATTCTTTACTCACGAGTAATGAAGACGCTTTATTGCAATTTGCCACAAAATAACTTTTTGAATTAGGTCACTTTAATATGCGTGCGAAATGTTGCTTATATTAAAGCTGAAGGTAGTGTTTTTATTTTATTTTTTAATATTTATAAATATAAATATATGCCTGCGCTTACACACGCGGTCGTCCATCCCCAAAGTGAGTAACTTAACACTTGTGTTGTGAGTGACGGACAACTGGTAATTATACTAAATATATCATTTTATATACATACATACATACAAATATATGTCCAGGCTCGAAGAACCAACAAATTGTTTGTAAAAAATGTTGGCCCTCAGTGGAAATCGAATCCGCGACCCGGGGAAGGCAGGGTCACTACCAACAGCGCCAACGGGCCAGTCAAATTATGTTAAATTTTCGTTATGTTAAAAAACTCAAATAATGTAATTATGCAACTGCAATTTGACTGGCCCGTTGGCGCAGTGGGTAGTGACCCTGCCTTCAGCTCCGCGGGTCGCGGGTTCGATTCCCGCCGAGGGCCAACATTTTCTATAAACAATTTGTTGGTTCTTCGAGCCTGGGTGTGTATTTGTATTTAAGTATGTATTTAAACTTATATATGTAGTATATCTACCAGTTGTCCGTCACTCATAACACAAGTATTAAGTTACTTACTTTGGGGACGGACGACCGTATGTGTAAATGTCCCATATATATTTATATTTATTTATTTAATTATTAGTTGTTTAAAATTAAAGTATTGTTATTTAAAAAAACTCGTTTTCGAATTATTCTGAGATTCTTAATTATATAAAGAGCTATACTCTTTATATGATTAATAATTTTAAAATAAATTAAGAAATTGTATTTTTACCTAACATTTTGTAAATATTTAAATTAAATAAATATAGGCGATACAAAAATCTCTTCAGTAAATTTTGAGAAAATCGATCGCACAGCGTTTGGAGACTTTGTTTTATAATATGTAAAGTTATTGAGCACCCCGTGCTTATTTTTCTAGTTCATTATTTCTATTCTGATAATATTAAGAATCATTTTTCCATTTTTTATTTTGATGTGGTAAAATGTCTTCTAATTTTTTTTAACTTTATTTTTTATCATTTATTTCAGATTTATTCTGTAGCTCATGGTATAATATCTATCGAGCTGTTGGCCGATGGAGGAAAGATCAACGTCAATAGTGAACTTTTGGCCAAAGGATATGCAGTTTCTAGTGAGGAAAGCTACGATTCGAAGGTATATTTTTTAGTTAACATTAATTACAGTTGTATAAAATTGGTTAACTAACGAAACTTTTATTTGAAAACTAGCTGTCTGGCCAGTCTTAGTCTGGTTTTGAATGCCCCTCGACACAGAACTAAACAGGTCAAAAATAAATGAAAATAAATATGTCAAAACAATAAATGTATGAAACATAATTTATAGAATTCGGCGTTGTCGTGGAGTCTATCTCCTGATGATGCTTCGATTGCGGGGCGAAACGATTTTTGAGTTTGTGATACTGAACCTGTGTAGTGCTTGTGTATTGTGGTGGAAGTGGTGGAGGTTTGTGCATATGTTTTTACGAATCCTGCATGTAACGGGTATGAAAAAACGTATAGTCCACTATACATTTAGCACTATATATTTTTTCTATTTACTGTATCGCGGATTATAGCAAAATAATTTTATTATTACTTTTGTATGAAACATGTAAAAAATAATAATAATAAAAATGATAATTGTCTAAAAACCGCTATGTGGCGGTCGGCTGAGTAAAATAGACCACACTCATTTCTTACCGAGGGGTCGTAAAATACGACTAAAGTAAGTCACGTCAGGCCGGTCGTAAAATACACAGCCAAAACAGTAAGTCACGTCAGGCAGGCGGCCGGTCGTAAAATACACAGCCAAATCATGTGACTATATGTTTCATACTCATGTTTGTATGTTGTGCCGACCCCACTTAGAGTGGGATAAGGATGATGATGATAATCTTCTAAAAAGTCACACTAAGAAATATTGTTATTATGTAATATCAGTCATTATTTTATTATAGTATTATTAAAAATAATATACAAAAAATAATAACACTGATGTCACAAGTATCCGTACATGTCGCATCTTTACAAGAACAACGTGATATATCAAATTACAACTTTACAAAAGAACAAGTTCAAACATTTAAACGTTGATAAATGTAAAAAAATATTACAAGCAATATAACAGAACTAACTACTTTGCTATAATCCGCACGGGTTAAGTGAATGCATGCAAAGCCAATGTGTATGAAGCAGGCAAAATCTACTCACCTTATACATGCAGGACAAGCCACCACATGCACCCCAAGGCGCAATTCACCAGCAACAACGCACACAAAAGCAGCACACACACCCACCACCACAATCTCGACGATCGTTTCGCCCCGAAACCGAAGCATCATCAGGAGGATAGGCTCCACGACAAAAATCGTAATGCGATTTTTACGACATTACGATTTTTGTCGTTATATTGCTTGTAATATGGAATTTCGCAAAGTAACGCCTGCTTCTATAAATCATTAAAAAATACTCATAATTTTAGTGTGGAAAATCGATTAAATTGTTACGGTAATTAATGTGCTCTCTGTAAATAAGCAGAAACGATATAAAAAAATAAGTAATAAAAAAAGGTTTTTTATGAGATGTCACGTTGTTATTGTTAAGAGGCGAAGTATTTTTTTTAGTTCATTAATGAAAAAAAAATGTTGCTTATCAGATAAATCACGATTTAAGACAAACTGCTTCGGAGCTTAATTTGGCTCAAAAACGCGCCTTCAACAAGGAACAGACAGAGTTGGCGTTCAGTGAACTGCACGAGATTGCAACGCCTAATTATAAAGAGTGCATATCGGACGTATGTCTTAAGGGACCTGACAGGTAAGAGAATTATTAAAAATGATTGCCAATACCCGTAAATCATTCAGTTTATTTTTTTTTTTTGCTTTATTAGTAGCTTTATATTAGTTTTAACCGTATGTATGTAGTCAGCTTTTTTAACTCAAATTTGGCCCATTTTGAGCGGGCAGATTTAATTCAAACTTTATAACGGTTACAAATCCTTACCAAACACGCCAATTGAAAATTAACCGTGTTAAACTCAAACTGAAAATATTCTTTATTCAAGTAGACTGTTTACAGTACTTTTGAATCGTCAAATGTTTTCAAGAAGCTACCACTGATTCGGAAGTTTGCTCCGAGAAGAACCAGCAAAAAACTCGTCGGCCATTTTATTTTAAATATTTGTTTACAATTTGATCGATGGTTACAAATTAATCGTTGCTGCTTGGTGCGTAGCTGACTGCGGTTAAGATATGCTACTATCACTCAAATAATCTTCAATTGTATGGTAAACTTTATGTAGCAGCATCGTTTTAAGATAATTTCAAAACATATGTAAAGACAAGTCTAGATAATGTTGAGGGATTTTATTATAAAAACGTTTAACGAGACCGACAAATGGTTTTCGGACCTTTAAATTTATTTTGTGTTATAATAGGGTTGAAGGAAGATAGTATGGTTTACTTAGTGTAACATTTTATTTCGCTATGTAATATTCGACGATCAGCTTTTTTCAGCGTTTATTTTGTACCGATGTTATGAGTATGAGTATATTATTTAATTTACTATTATAAAGTACGACCACAAAGAATGGACGCTATTGCAATTACCATCTATAGATCAACCGGTTATCTAAATCCACGCGTTAGGGGTACAAGTGGCGCGGAAATGTGACGAAAACGAGTACTAAGTGGGTGGCGAGGGCCCTTAGTGTCATTCATATACAAGAGTTGACCGCCTCAGTACCTGCCTCAGTCCCCAGTCTCGTCCTACCCCAGTTCTCTAGTACCCTACATGCGAGGACTTAGTTAAACGGTTTGCTTATAGCCAAAATGGGAATAAGTTACTTAAGGCTAACATCCTACTTCCTATCCTACTATTATTATAAATGCGAAAGTTTGTGAGTATGAATGGATGTTTATTACTCTTGCACGAAAAAAACTATTGGACGGATTTGGATGAAACTTTACAGTTACATAGATTATACATCGGAATAACAAATTGGTTACAATTTTTAATGATTTTTATTAAATATAACGATATATTTCAATAAATTTTATTATTTATATATTATTATTATTATATTTAGTTTTATTGTTATTAATGTGGTGTTCAATAAAAGTAATCATTCATTCATTAAATTCCGAAAAAAATCTAGCCTCGGAGAGCTATCTACGCGTACGCTGCCTAAGCCACTGGAGTTACACAAAGATGATGTACCGTAGTATTGTTTGCCTTGAATAGTTCTAAATAAAAGTCCGCGACAGCATATATCGACCTTTCATGTGGAAGTCACTATGACCAAAATTGTGAATCACAAATTAAATTTAATAAAATTTAAGATGTACGAGTAACTAAATATATTTTTTTACTATTAACTAAAAAAAAATATTTAACCTGAACTGTTACGAAGGTTAATGTGGCAGACCAAATTCCACGCGAGCGAAGCCGCGGGCATAAACTAGTAAACTTATAAATTAACATATATCTAAGAACGGGTCCAGTAACTTATCTTAGTTTTTCATATTATGTTCTCAGTAAATCGAAAGGTTTAGTCCTTTTTAGTTTTCTAACTATACCCGTGTTGTACGGGCCGCTACAACGCTGTACAATCTTTGGTTAATAGATTGATAAACTGCGACGATTGATTGATTGATTTATATTATAATGATTTGATAATGATTTCGATGGGTTGAGCACGCACGGCCGCTAATGTCGTACTAATTTACAATTCATACGAAATTGAAAATATTGCGTAAATACCGATGTTGCAAAAGTACGTATTAGCCCGTGTAAAAAAAAATAAAGTAAAGTAACAGCCTGTTACTATGCCCACTGCTGGGCTAAGGCCTCCTCCCCCCTTTTTTGGAGAGAAGGATTGGAGCTAAGACCTACCACGCTGCTCCAATGCGGATTGGTAGGTTACACATATCCCTAGAGAATTCTCTAGAGATATGCAGGTTTCCTCACGATGTTTTCTTTCACCGAAAGGCGTGTGATAAATTGCAATTATCAATTAGACACATAAGTTTTTAATAGAAAAACTCATTGGTGCCTGCCCGGGGTTTGAACCTATGTCGTCTCTAGAGACTCGCACGGTTCACCACTAGGCTATCAGAGCTTTTTTAAGCCCGTGTACGTGTTATAAATTAATGCCATTATAATTTATAGTCCCTTGGAGTCATCTCTGCACAACTTGATGTACGCAAGTCGCGACAAGCAGGTTAATGTTGAATGGAACTCTGTCAACTCAGTGCTGCTGGATACAGAACCGCAAGAGGTATATGAGAGGTAATTTAAAAAAAAAACGAAACTATTGATGAATTTATATTTTTATCATAATTAATTAATTATCTGTATTCTTTGTAATCTGTATAAAATAAGTTGGTAGTCGCGCTAAAAGAAATGTTAAAAAAAATTATTAGGCAATATATCCTTTTTGAGAGAATATCACCTATATTATAGCATTTATTTATACATTATACCTTTTCGCCACCAATATTGTTACTTATGATTAAAAATAGTCTCATCATAAGTATATTATGTATAAATAGAAACTATTCGAAAAAATACATATATTATATATTTCTTATATTATAATTAGAAAAAAAATGTGTATTTCTTATTTACACTTGGAATATCAATGTAATAAATCGATTAAAACTTCTAAATTGTTAATAAAAATCAATTGTTTAACGAAAATTAAGTACGACATGCAATTTCAACACCACTATTAAAGCTGTCAAAAGTCAAATAAATGATTGCAGACAGGAGTATTTTATGAAGTATATGCAATTAAGTGATTCAAATGCAATAGTTAATATTAATCTTTTCTTTAATAACCAAACAATCTTATGCATTACAGATTGCTGGTAGCAGCGGATGTAGGACAGAATGAAATGAGCAGCCGGCTGACTCTGCGTCATACTACATTGATGCCCAACATTAGAGGATTGCCAGCCATCATCGCATTGCTTTTCTGCCCGGAGTAAGTCTTACTATCTACATATCATTTAAGACATCCTACGAAGGCAAACGAAAGGCATCGCTTCTCTATTTCTGTAACGCACAGGAATGGAATTCCCTCTCGACATCTATTTTTCCCATCAATTTTAATTTCTATGCTAATATTATAAAGAGGAAAGATTTGTATGTATTTATGTTTGTAATATTTTCACGCGAAAACTACGAGACCGATTTTAAAAATTTTCACCATTTGAAAGCTGAATCTTCACTTAGCAACATAGGCTATATTACATTTTTAAAAAATAAGGATCCCCCATAAAAATGCAATTAGGTGTGAAAAAATTTGTCATAAAAATCTTTCATCGCTGTGGAAACTATTGATGATAGAACAAAAAAATGTTCTACAGTATTATAGAGCGTATCAATATCTACAAAAAAGTCCGAGATACCATATGTCTATATTTTGACGATGTAAACAGTGCTCTATCTCAGATATCAAATTGGTTTTCAGTAAATAATTTACTTTTAAATGCAAATAAAACCAAATGTCTGCAATTCGTGTTACCAAACGTAATTAGGTCAGACATAAAGTTAGAGATTAATAAACAGATACTAAAGATAGAAAATACAACTAAATTTTTGGGGCTCATTTTGGATGATAAACTCCAATGGGGCACCCATATATCTGTCCTCGCAGGAAGACTTAGTTCCGCCGCTTACGCTGTTAGAAAAATCAGACATTTAACCGATGTTGAAACAGCGCGACTTGTTTATTTTGCTTATTTCCATAGCATTATGTCATATGGAATAATGCTGTGGGGTAAAGCGGTCGATATAGAAAAGATTTTTGTTGCCCAAAAAAGAGCCATACGGGCTATCTATAATATGAAGCAACGTGAGTCCCTTCGCGAAAAGTTCCAAGAAATAGGCATACTGACTGTAGCATCACAATATATATATAGTAATATTCTATTTGTGCGGAAAAATATAAGTACATATAAAACAAAATTTGATGTATATCATAGACATACGAGAGGTCACAAACAGCTTGCGATACCTGCGTCGCGACTCAGCAGAGTAAGCAACTCTTTTGTTGGTCTCGCTATTCGCTTCTATAATAAAATTCCTCAATCCATTCTAGACCAGTGTACAGAAAGATTCCAACTAAGTGTAAAAAATATGCTTATACGTAAAGCATATTACAAAATTGAAGATTATTTGGATGATAAGAAAGCCTGGATTTGAAAATCCTTTCAGCTTCATACAAGACAGCGGTTTAATAGTGTATAATTGAAAATATTTAAAAGATTGACCGCCGAGTTTCTTGCTGGTTCTTCTCGGTAAGAGCAACATTCCGAACCAGTTGTAGCTTCATTAATCATATTGATGCTTGACGATTCAAAAGTGCCTGAAATGGTTTATTTGAATAAAGATTATTTTGATTTGATTTGATTTGATTTGATATACTATAGTTTTGCCGATAAAACTACTTTTTACATTGTAAAAGTTGATAAAAGAGCCGACAATAATCAAACCATATTATTCATATCTCCGTATTAATCCATATCCCATTAAATGATATTTTATTAAAAACTGTTTCAATACCTGTTAAATACTTTTTAAATTATTAAAATCAGACATTCCAATCAAGAGATATAACGAATTTAAAAATTTCAATCTAAAGAAAATATTTCCATAAAAAAATAATTGTAGCGACCATTGGTAACAGGGCCTCCAACTGTGAGTTAGCTCATATCTCAAGTATACCAATGATACCCACGTATTTATCTATACCTTGCAAAAAAAATCGATTTCCAGTTAAAACTTCCTTTGCCTTAACCATAAATAAGTCCCAGGGCTAAACTTTCAGTTTACAAAAATAAATCTGTAAACTCTGTTTAAACCTCAGATAAGAGTTTAATCTTTTATCTATAATTTTTTCGTAAGATCAATGCGATACCTTGCAAAAAAAATCGATTTCCAGTTAAAACTTCCTTTGCCTTAACCATAAATAAGTCCCAGGGCTAAACTTTCAGTTTACAAAAATAAATCTGTAAACTCTGTTTAAACCTCAGATAAGAGTTTAATCTTTTATCTGTAATTTTTTCGTAAGATCAATGCAAAGTAATCTACTAACACTAGTTTAGACTATTCAAAGGCTGTTTAAAGACTACAAACGTTTAAAGTAGACATTCCACCACCCACGAAATCGATATATACGCGGGTTAAACCGCGGGGCATTGTTTAGTAACTTGACTGGCCCGCTGGCGTAGTTAGCAGTGACCCTGTCTTCGGCTCCGTGGGTCGCGGGTTCGATTCCCGACGACAACCAACATTTTCTATTTAGAATTTGTTGGTTCTTCGAGTCTGGATGTATATATGTATTTAAAACTATATATGTATATATTTACCAGTTGTCTCTCACCCATAACACAAGTATTAAGTTACTTACTTTGGGGATGGACGACCGTGTGTGTCAATGTCCCATATATTTAAAAAAAAAAAACTTATAAAGTTTATTTCATACAGAGCAGAGTTACGTCGCGATAGTGGCGGCTCGCGGTACGTGAGCGTACTATGCGGTCTGGGTAGCGCGGAAGATGGTACGCCGCGCTTCCCCGAACACGACATACTGGTCAATATCGACGCGGACTTATCTGTTGATGACATCGGACTGGTGCGTATTATCAGGTTTTAGTCACTGAAAGGAATCAGCGCATTCTTCAAACACCGTGTATGTCCTACACGCGTAAGCTACTCGTCACACGTAATCTACTTTAAATTAAAAACCCTTGAACACCGCGGCAAAATAATTGATCTTGTGGCACTACATAGACTCGTCAATAATACATTACAGTCTGTTCCGCACAAACGTGCGGGCGGATGAAACAACCTCCGAGACCTGGGCCCGCCGTCTCGGCGTCAACCTACCTTATGCGGCCGTCAGCTGTATGCGGTCCGGCCTCATGAATAACTGCGTGTATATGTGTACGTGGGTGTGTGCGCTTGTATGTACTTGGCCGATTCCCGAACCCGTTGGCTCGCCTCAGCAGTCTTCCACGGACACGTACTGTCTATTTCTCCCGGCGTATACACTTCAATAAGGCGGTTAAATAACACAAATAACACCCGGTGTGCACACAACCTTCGTAAGGTCACACGTTATTGAATCGTCCCTATATGGGAAAACAGTAATCCCAACGCGTACTAAAACCGCGAACGGTCGCGTCTTATCACACGTGTCATTGGTTAAAACGCGTCACTAAATACTTATATCAATATCAAAAGTCAATAAACAATAAACCACACCCAAAACGCATAATTACGCGTGTGCGTTTTACCATAAAATCCTATACAAGCGTACGCGTCTTGTCATTATAGTATCCGAAACATCACTAAGCTGGCGGACGTGACTTGCTGCAATAGAATGCATAAAGGTCGTTGCTCCGGCCGGTCGCGTGCGTGAATTTATACAAAACAAAGTCCATGGGTGCAGTAGGTAGTGTAAATTTCTCAGTGCCACACAATACTCCTCGTTGCTGTAAGAACTTAAAAACTTTCAGTACCTCAAAGTCTAGAACCAATTTAGGTAAAAATAGACCATTTAACAGGCTAATGAACACATATAACGCACTTAGTTCCCATAATAGACATATATGATATAATAGACATCTTCCATGACCCTCTATTGATTTACAAAAATAAACTTGCTCGCCTGGTTTAAGTTGTTAAGATTATTAGTAACAGCAAATATTTTAGTAGTTTTTTTTCTTTTCTTTAAATATTTCCTTTTTATGTATCCGAATAATCTTGCTCTTTTTTATTAATATTAAGTATTTTTGTACGTAACTTCTTATGAAAATGCTGTACTCGCCTTAAAAAAGTGTTTTTACCTAGAACATGATTTAAAGTCAAGTGTTAATAAGTATGTTTTGTAAAATGTTATTGGCTTGTATATATAAATAAATAAATAAATTCGTATAAAAAAACCACCTTTCAAGTGCACCTGCAATGCAATAAAGTACAATGATATATCTGCCGAATATCCGAGCCAGATTCCATAATAAAAAAGTAATGTTCATACTACAAAACATTACAAAAAGCCCGCGATAGCATGTTTCTATCTCTTATGGTTAGGTCACAATAACTATTTCTGTTTAAAATGTCAACTATATACACTGATTTATATTAGACTAGTTATTTATAAAATTTGATATTAAAGAGGATTGAATTAAAAGAAAATAAATAATTAATCATAGAAATTGACGTTACTTTTGCACAGAATTTGAAAACTGTTTTTTTGTGGACTTATAATAACGCTATACAATTATCTTATTACTCAGATAAATCACATACGCCATTTGATGGATTACATGATGTTCTGCAACGACGGTCAAGATATACCTTCAGCTGATGACGACTTCCGGCCCAATGTACCTAAATTCATACGAGACGATCTCATGCAGTGAGTAAATTTAAATAAAATTGTATAATTATGTTAAGGTAACGAAAATAAAAATCAATCAAAGTCACAACGGTTATTTGCAGTGACTCTGATTTTTATTCATTAACACTGAGTTGGGTTTTCAAAAGTTTGTTTCACGGCGCTTCATTTTATCATCCTTACTAATTTTATAAATGCGAAAGTCTGTCTGTGAAATTTTACACTACTAATGCTTATATATCGGAATAACATATATTATAATTTTTTCTAAGGAAAATAGCAGGATATTGAGAAATGCCGTCTATTATCATTATCAAAGTTATATTATTCACTATTCGTCCAATCTGTAAATTAAACAATGCTTTATTACGCTGTTTTCCTTACGTCGAAAAAGTTATTTTAAGAAAGTTTTTGTATATTTTTGTTTATTGGATAAATTTAACTGAATTATTTAAATATATATTTCATGTAAGTCATAGGGTTATTTACTAAAATAATTAAACTATGCTCTCGACGAATCAAAATAAATCTCTCTCAGTCTTCCCGGGTCGATCTGATTTTTGTGATGGAGATAGACAGAAGCTGGTGTTTATTTAAAGACTACAGTCCACGCCAACGAAGTTACGGGCAAAAGCTAGTACAAAATAAATTAAGATTCATACGTTTCGCTTTTGATACAACTAAACTAACGTATAATTAAACTAACGTGGAACGGATTAAATTAACGATGAGTACACAAATTCAAAATATAACGGCGTAATGACTTAGCTTGAAGGATTTTCTACAAGCTTCATCCGTTTAGAGATTAAAGTTAAAGATTCTTGGAAAGGTTTAGGTTAACAGTGCAGTTAGCTCTCCGGAACGGCTAAAACGATTTCGATGAACGTTTTACAAGAACATAGAGGAGGTTTTGGGGCACTTTTCATCTTTAAGTTTCTGTATGGTATTTACGCGGGAATAACTTTGTAACACATTGATTTGATCGCGGGCACAGTTAGTATTATATATTTAAATAGATATTTATTAGGTTATTACTAAAACGGCGAAAGCACCGCGAGCCGCAGTGCGTGGTGAACGCTTGGGAATGGAGATCGATCCCTGAGGAAGAGGTTCTTGAAATCACTATCCCGGACATGGTAGAGCGAGCTGTGGTGTATCCTCTGCACGCGCCCCTCGAGCTGTACCCGGTGCCAAGGGAACACCTGCTCACGCTCAAGAGAGACAATGATGAACTGAAGATGTTGGTCGGCAGGTGAGATTGTTTTTATACAAAATATCAACCCAGATAGCAGCTAGCGTCATATCTTTTCATGGGAATGAAAGGCAGAACGAATTATAGCAATATTTTTCCATTCTATAAGAGATGTAATGTTTTTTTAAACATATTCCATTTACCTAGCAGTGATAGTCCAGTGGTGAGACGAATTTTCTCAAGCGATTTTGCTCACGGGTTTAAACCCCGGGCAGACATTGATAATTGCAATTTATCACATGCTTCTCGGTGAAGGAAGAAATCGCGAGGAAACCTGCATATCTCAGGAGAATTCTGCGGATATCTGTAACCTACCCATCCGCATTGGAGCACCGCAGTAGGTATCCTTTTCCCCAAAAACGGAAAGAGAAGGCCTATGCCCAGCAGTGGGATATTACCACGCTGTTACATTTACCCTTTGCCATTACAGCAATTAAAAACTATCTAAAAGAGGCTGATACAAATAGCCGCGACAAACATCGCCGACAGCGTTTAACATGAGAACGATAAAGTTTACACTATTTTACAGAATTATAGAAAATGTACTTAAGTTGGTGTCATCACAGTTTTGATGGGACACATTGAAACATGGCAAACATAAAAAAGCTTCCTCTTCACTAGTATAACAAAATGTTACAACACGCTTGGTTTTTTGCCATCACTCTAGAATCCTTCATTCTAAAAGTGCACGCCCCTCCAATGTCTTTACTCACACACAAAAAACTTATGTACAGACGAAATACACGCAAACTTGTTATTCTAATTGGTTACTCATGGTTGATTATTGCCAAAAGTACAGTTAGCATGTCATAAAAAAAGAGGATAAATAATTTTTATTTTTTATTTTAAATAATAATTAGATAAATATTTTTTCTTTAACAGAAAAATATGGAGAATTTTATAAAACTATGTGGCGAAAAAAACGGGCAAAACTTAACATCTATCATTATTTCATCATTAAAGCCATTGTTTTAATTAAGGAACGAATTGACATGATTGATAGAAATATGTGGGAAAATACGTGTCGAAATATGAATGATATTGAGATAGAATATATGAAAAATTGTGAATTTATAATTAATGTTGAGTCTGAATCTGAAGAAAGCGACGTGAGTGAATAGCGTTAAAATAGTAAATATTTATGCGGTTTAATTTTTTTCTTTTTTTACTAATAAAATAAATGAACAGACTACTGTACATTACGTTTTATTTATCATGCTAATAGTTGCATATAGAATATATGATATGATCTTTATTAAATTAAGTTGACTGCGAATTCACGTGATGGATGCCGATGTAGTTTAAGATGGAAGTGGGCTAACTTGAAAGGGTTTGGAGATTAAACGTAACCATTCAGGGTAACCATATGTTAACCATTCAGGGTTTTTACACGACATCATACCTGAACGCTAAACCTCTTGGTGGTACGTCTTTGTTAGAAGCGTACGTCGGAAGTATCTATCTAGTCAAGACCAGGGATAAATTTTAGAAATATATTCGAATCCTAGAAAAACATATTAGTTTTTTTCTAGGTATCATTAGGTAACTACCTAATCTACCATTTTTATTAATGAATGATGTTTGGGGAAAATGCTGGGCCCGTGAGATTTATGATGAATTACTATGACAAATGTCAGTTCGTGACTGGATTAAAAACACTGTACATACCAGTTCTCGTTCAGTTTTACCACCTAGGCCTAGGGTTTATGTAAGCACTTGAGTTTTGCGAATACACTTCAGTAATACGGGAATTTAACTTCGATTTTGGATTACGCCCATCACATTCGTCTGTCAAAAAGGTTATGGAACTACGGTGCGTGACAACTAGCAAAAATGGACTCTCTCAACTCAACTCTGTTAGGGCACAGACTAGTTAAAAACATAGCTTTGCGATTTTGTCGTGGAGTCTATCTCCTGATGATGCTTCGGTTGCGGGGCGAAACGATTGTTGAGTTTGTGATAGTGAACCTGTGTAGTGCTTGTGTATTGTGGTGGAAGTGGTGGAGGTTTGTGCATGTGTTTTTACAAATCCTGCACGTATCGGGTATGAAAATACTGATAGTCCACTATACATTAAACACTATATATATTTTCTATTTACTGTATCGCGGATTATAGCAAAATAATTTTATTATTACTTTTGTATTATGGATCTCCGCAAACTAACGCCTAATTCTATAAATTATTTAAAAACATAGATTAGGATTTTTATATTAATTTCATTTGGTAACGAACAAATGATTTTCTTCTCAGGACGGTAGCAACATCAACGTTGGAGCTTGTCTGTAAGCTGTGCTCCACTACACCAATGCCAGCGCACGCTATGCGAATTCATTTATGCTCAAATTCTCATCTGGAAAAAGAAGAAGACTTCCGTCTGTTACAATCTTAAATATATTCACATAATTTATTAATACTCACCAAAAGAGATTAATATTTCATCTAAATTTCGAGTCGTACTTTTAAGTTTAATTTTGGTTGATTGAATTTCCTTTACGAGCGTGAATGTGTTGATAAGTCGAGTTACCTCTTTTTATATGTTTAATAATAACGCATTAGGATTGCCTAATTTATATGGTGAATATTTCAGTGAAGTCGGTAAGTATTTTATATCGCACATTCAAACTGGTGAATATTTGAATAACTCTCTTACACTACGTACACTAAACGTAAACCTATTTATAGCTGCTTCGAATAGTGTGCGTTTTATACTTGTTAAGTTATTCACGCCTAACACGGAAATAGCATAAGTAATTTTCGACATTTCGCCTAAGAAAATTCATCTCTTTTGATGTTGCCGTTTTTTATCAAAAACCAGTTACTGTGAGGAGTTCTAAGATAAGTATTAAAGCCTGATTACTTTACTATATTTTATACTGCTCAATCGTTTTGAGTATTTTTTTTTTACTATTTCCATTATTCCCGATAAATTATAGTGTGAAAACTATAATCCTGTTTACATTATTTTCTAGACATAGTTATCTGTGGTAAAAACGTTTTTGGTAGCTTAATTTAAGATGTAATAATAATTAGGATTGAACTATTCTGAACTGTTCCTATAGATTCCTTAGTTTTTTAAACTTCTTGGTTTAAATACCTGGTAAGTTATTTCTGATAATAAATAGTTTTCGTTACTGTCATATATTGTTTATTAGAAAGAATCTTTGCATTCACTGTATAAAACATCACTAAGATAACTTTCAAATAATTGAAATAAGTTGTTAATGGATGTCCAAGCAAAGTATTCGAGCACCTATTTTATAAACTTGATTTAAAAGTAAAATTTTCCATATCCAACTATATCAAAGGCCAAAGAAAAACCATTTTGAAATAACTTTATCATGCTCCTGCGAAAAATGTGTCGCTATAAAAATAAGACAATGTTTACTGTATATACATACGTATACTTAAATTTAATGAAGAAACGATTTAATATGACCTTTTAGTGATTTCTGAATATCTTATAAGTTAATATTAGCTATAGTTGACTATTTTGGATTAAACATTATGAGGGTATCATTAAAATCACTTTAATTTTATTTGAATTTCTATGAAAATTCGATTGAATTCTGTAACAACCTTAAACCTTTACGTTAATTTCTAAATTTATGGTAACTGTACTTGATTTGTATTAATTATTAAAACGGTTTAGAATAAATATAATTTGATCTTTTTTAATATTTCCAGTTTATCAATTGATATACTTCTGTAACATTTACGCTATTTTGTGATAATCCTTATATTATAAGTTATGCTTAAATGCGTTACTTAACGAACAGATTAAGGAGGGTCTAACTCAACATTACCTAATTTCATTGTTAGAGAAATCAAATGATTTCGTTAAGACTTGTTTTTTTGTTTTAAATTGTTTGTTGGAAAAAAGTATTTTCCAAGTTAACTGGTTTCTTAATAAACTTCCGTTGTTATAAATTACAAACTGTTTCATTTTGAATACCTTTTTGCCCTTTAATTTTGAATAATGAAAAATTAATTTACCGAAATCTCAGATAATTATAATTCACACCTTTTTTTAAGTCTATTGTTCTCTGCTATAGCCAGAAATTTTATTTATTTTAAACATTAAAAAAAAAATGGTATCTGGAAGCGGAGGAAGGATCTCAACAAGGAAGCCAATGGTAGTCTGGGTTCCAGTATAAGAAAACTCCTTACAATGTGTGCCGTCCCAAGTAATACCTGCTTTCTGTATCCTATATTTGAACCAAACATTAAACGAAAGGTTTTATAATTTATAGAATTAGGTGTTATTTTACGGAAGCCCATAATAGAAAAGTAATGAAAATATTATTTTGCTATAATCCACGATATTTTTTTTAAACACGCAGTACTTTAAATAACTAACCACATTAAACACTAGGTTCGAAAGAAGAAAGATCTTCTCGAAAAATTGAGTAAAGCATTTTTAAATACATATATTTCGTCATTGTATCTCGTGTGAGGTAGCAGAGTATTTAATATCCACGCATTTTATCATTTATATAATCCTCAATAGTATAATAGACTTTTATATCAGTCTCTTTCTATAAGGTATTCTCAAATGTTCTAATGGTAAACCTTACTTACAAAAAAGAGCCATACGTGGCACTTACAATTTAAATTTGCGCGATTCCCTGTAAGAGAAGTTCAAGGAAATATGTATCATATATTAGTCTGTGGTCGTTAGAAAATTATTATTGTCAAGATGGAGGACTTTAATAAATACAAAATAAATAATTAATTAATTGGAGCTCGTTTGTTTTAAATTATTAAATTACACATGGTGTCAGGTGTTTTAATACACATCGAAATAAAAATAAAGTAAAAATGGAGTTTAAACCTCCGACGGAACTACTCCTGACAGGCGATTTAGCAGAAAACTGGACCAGCTTTAAACAAGCGTTTGAACTCTTCCTTACTGCTAATGAGTATGAAAACAAACCTGAGAAAGTGAAAATTGCAATGCTGTTAAGTTGCATTGGAACAGAAGCAATAAGAATTTATAACACGTTTCAGTTAGACAAAGAATCTTTGTTAACTGTATTGGAAAATTTTGAAAAATACTGCTTGCCGAGAAAAAACACATTATTTCTAAGGTATAAATTTTTTAGAAGACATCAAGAGGAGGGAGAATCTTGTGACAATTTGGTAACAGATCTAAAATTATTAGCTGCCAAATGTGATTTTGGGGAACAGCAGGAGTCTTTAGTGAGAGATATCTTGATACTGGGTTTGAGGGATGCCACACTACAAGAACGATTATTAAGGGAAATCGATTTAAGTTTAAATAAAACTTTGCAGATTTGCAGAGCTAGTGAAGTGAGTAAAAAAGAATTAGAAGTTATGAGAGGTTCTGTAGATGTGATAACAAAGAAGAAAAATAAGAAAACTTCAAATTACAAGTTTAATTGCCGCAATTGTGGTAGATACCATGGATTAAATGAGTGCCTTGCCTTTGGCCAAAAATGTAACAATTGTGGTCGCTTGAATCATTTTAGAATTAAGTGTAACAATAAGAAGAAGACTTTAAATGAGTTAAATAATAGTTTAGACAAGACTGAAATGGAAGGATCTTCACAAATGTTAGAGACCTTGATAATTGATTCTATATATAACAATATGGCAAGAAATGATTGGTATCACAGCATTGTTTTAAGCGACAAAATAGAAATTAAATTCAAAATAGATTCTGGTGCAGATGTAAATGTATTGCCATATTCAGTTTTTGTTCAACTGGGTGAAAATATCAAGTTAACTCAAAATAAAAGGAAAATAACAACATTTGGTGGTCATGATGTAACTCCTGTAGGTATTGTCAAGGTTTTATGTAAACCAGCAGGTCGTGAGTCAGAATCCTTAGAATTTATTGTGGTAAAAGGAGAGGTGACACCTATATTGGGAAGAGAGTCATCAGTCAAGCTGAACTTAATAAAAAGAATTTTTGAATTAAAAAATACCAGTGAAGCAAGTTTGTTTGTTGAAAAGTATAAAAGTGTATTTACTGGACTTGGAAAATTACCATTTGAATATAAAATTAGACTTAAAGAAGATGCAATTCCGGTTGTGAAATCAGTAAGAAGAATTCCAGAGATATTGAAACCAAGACTTAAAGAGACTTTAGATGGGTTGGAAAATAGTGAGATAATTTCAAAAGTAACAGAACCAACGGAATGGGTTAATGATTTAATTATAGTAGAAAAACCAAATGGCTCTTTGCGTTTGTGTCTCTGTCCGTTAGAATTAAATAAGTACATTATGAGGGAACATTATGGTATACCTACTGTAGATGAGTTAACAGCTAATTTATCAGGTATGATGTATTTTACAGTATTAGATATGAAAGATGGTTTTCATCAAATTTCTTTAGATAATCAGTCTACATTGCTATGTACTTTTAATACACCTTTTGGCAGGTATAAGTTTAACAGGTTGCCCTTTGGTCTTTGTTCTAGTCCAGAAATTTTTCAAAGAGAAAATACAAAAATATTTGGTGACATCAAAGGAGTTCAGATATATTTTGATGACATAATAATAGCAACAAGGACCAAAGAGGAACATGAAAAAGTCCTTGAAGAAGTGATGAATCGTGCCATAAAATATAACATTAAATTTAATTCAGCTAAAGTTCAATATAAAGTTAAGGAAGTTTCATATTTGGGCTTTGTATTTTCTAATAGTGGGTTTAGGCCGGATGAGGAACAAGTAAGATCAATTCTAAAAATTAAAGAACCAGATAACAAAAAATCTTTACAAAAATTTCTGGGTGTTGTTACTTTTTTGCATAAGTTCATTCCAAATATGTCAAAACTAGCTGCACCATTAAGGCATTTACTTAAAAAGAATATTGTATGGACTTGGGGTGCACAGCAACAAAATTCATTTAATATTTTGAAGAAGGCAATAAGTAGTGCTCCAACATTAGGATATTTTGATATGAAAAAATCAATAACTATACAAACTGATGCGAGTAAAGATGGTCTGGGGGCATGCCTAATGCAGGAAGGGAGACCCTTAGCTTATGTGTCAAGAAGTCTTACTTCTGCAGAACAAAATTATAGTATGGTTGAAAAAGAATTGCTAGGAATATGTTTTGCGGTAGCCAAATTTCATCAGTTTATATATGGATATGTATTTAAAGTTCAGTCAGATCATAAGCCCTTAGTGTCAATTGTAGGTAAAGAACTACACAAATGCACAAATAGAATACAAAGAATGCTATTAAAACTTCTCAAATATAGGTTTCATGTAGAATATGTGCCGGGTCGATTAATGTTTGTGTCAGATTTTTTATCTAGAAATTATATTAAAGTAGATTCAGATGATGATCCGGATATGTTAGATGTTGTGCACACTTTAGAGATTAAGGATTATTTGCCAATAAGTAGTTCAAAGATTGAAATGTTCAAAAAAGAAACTTCTAAAGATTTGGTGTTATCTAAAGTCATTGAGTATGTACAAAATGGCTGGCAAAATTATATTAAAAATGACTCAAATTTACATCATTTTTACAAACTAAAGGACAACTTATTTTTAAAAGATAAAATTTTATTTTTGGATGACAAAGTGATAGTTCCAAAAAGTATGCAATATGAAATGTTACAAAAAATTCATGGGGATGCTCATTTAGGAATTGAAAAGAGTAAAAAGCGGGCAAGAGGTTTACTGTATTGGCCAAAAATGGCTTCTATGATAGAGATGTATATAGGAAAATGTAAAATTTGTGAAAAGTATTTAACTAAAAATATAAAAGAACCTTTAATCAGTCACAAAATCCCACAGTTACCATTTTTAAAACTAGGTATGGACATTGCTGAATATGCAGGAAAAACCTATTTGATTACTGTAGATTATTACTCGAAATGGTTTGATATAATACAGATACCCAATAAGTGTATTGAGACTATAATTATAGAATTAGATAAGTTATTTTCAATTCATGGTATACCAAGTCAAATCATTTGTGACAACAATCCGTTTAATGCTAAGAAACTAATAGACTTTTGTAAAGATCGAGGCATAGATTTAATTCATTCATCACCATATTATCCAAGGTCGAATGGTATGGCTGAAAAAGCTGTCGGAATAGCCAAAAAGATGATTAAAAAGTGTAACTCTCAACAGGAATTATATGCAGCTTTATTAGAATATAGGACATCTCCAGTGTTAGGTACTGATTATACACCATCTGAAATGTTAATGGGGAGACTATTACGTTCTAAATTGCCAGCTGTAAAAAGTCATTTAAAACAAAAAATTGTGGCAAAGGATGCTTATAAACAAATAAGTGCAAAAAGGGAAATAAGAAAGAATTATTATAATTTGAATGCTTGTAAGAAAGATAAAGAATTTAAAAAAGGGGATAGTGTGATAATTAGGAACCCTATTAAATTGTTGTGGGAATCAGGAGTAATCATTGATAAATTAAATAGACCTAGGTCTTATAAAGTAAGAACACATGAAGGGAAAACTTTTGTAAGAAATTCATTTCATCTAAGACATTCAAATAATAATTATGGAGACTTTAAAAACAGTGCAGTAAATGATTGTGAATCTTGTTTGTCAGATGATGGTAATATAACAAAAGAATCAGAAAAAAATATAGAAGAGGAGGTAAGCCCAGGAAATACATTGCATAATAACAGTAATAATATAGTACAGTCATCTGAGAGTCAAGAGGTAAGAGCAAATAGAACAAGGTGTGGTCGTATTGTTAAAAAGCCTTTGTGGTTAAGTAACTATGTAACTGATTAATTTAAATTGTGAAAATTGTTATTGGTAGTATTAAGTTTAAAATTATGTACTAAAATCATTTGAAGTAAATTTAAAATGTGTAGTTAGAATATGATTTGAGTAATTAATACAACTATGAGGCAAGAAAGTTGTTTAGTTAGTAATAAATCTAAAGTTATATTTTTATGAAAAAGTCAAGTGTGTTTAGTTTAAGAATTTATATATATATACTAGATTTAAAGGAAGGGATGTATCATATATTAGTCTGTGGTCGTTAGAAAATTATTATTGTCAAGATGGAGGACTTTAATAAATACAAAATAAATAATTAATTAATTGGAGCTCGTTTGTTTTAAATTATTAAATTACACAAAATAGGTATTCTTACATTAGCTTCACAGTATATTTTTAGCAATTTATTTTTTTACATAAGAATAAACATAATTATAAAAAGATTGACGATATATAACAGACAAACTAGGAACCGACATAAGCTTGGGATTCCTGTTTTGCGCCTTACAAAAATGCAGTCGTTTGTGGGTTTGGTAATAAGATTCTATAATAAAATTCCGCAATCTACTTTAATTTTACTATAACAGGAGTTTAAAAACACCAATAAAAAAGCCTAATACAGAAAGCCTACTGAGGATTACTTAGACGATAAGAATGCGTGGATATAGCTACTTGTCAACCCTGTATAAGACACTAATAACTATATGTAACTATTAATAAGAATTATTGTTTGAAAAGAGCAACCGCCGAGTTTCTTGCTGGTTCTTCTCGGTAGGAACTGCTTTTCGAACCAGCAGTAGATGTTGAAGATTCAAAAGCACTTGTTTACAAGTTTACTTGAATAAAGAATATTTTGAATTGAATACCGTTACCTACTTGGGACAAGGTTAAAAGATTACCTAAATGAAATTATTATATTCGCTATAAAGGCTAGCCCAAAGCAACATAATAGTTATCTTTTCATTATTAAAACTAGGTACACGTAAAAAACTATTTTAAGGTGTAAATAACTTCAGCTTTTGCAAATCAATCGACTAGAAAAAACAACAACAGTAGCCGATTTTCTATTTATTACCATCTGAACGAGCGCCGGCTCATCAATGCGCATTGAATTCATTATTAAATCTACAATTTTTTTTACTACCTACAAAAAGCCACCGTTACTATGATAATATTATAGCAAAATACCTACAATTATTCAGTACATACATTAATTAAATGAAACTACTATAAAGCGAAACGGAATAGGTTAT
The DNA here is from genome assembly GCA_947086505.1 of Morpho deidamia. Classification (NCBI taxonomy): domain Eukaryota; kingdom Metazoa; phylum Arthropoda; class Insecta; order Lepidoptera; family Nymphalidae; genus Morpho; species Morpho deidamia. The sequence goes on from CAMTZC010000003.1 coordinate 7,365,395, forward strand.
ACTTTACGCTCGTTGAGTGTTTAAGTTATTATTACATTATCAGGTGGCAGAACCAGTTTTGTTTCAAACACCTCTTCATTTAGTCATTGTCCGACTCGTAAGAGTTATATACAATATTTTATTTTATAGTTATATTGTATTTGTATTTATAAAGTACCGTCGTTCTATAGAATCATGTGGAAAACACAAGAGGATTTGGATTCTGTTCTTTTGTAAGCATGATAATTAATTAAAAGTCTTTTATGTATTTAAATTATAATTATAATTTTATATATATTATAATTTAATATTATAAATAATTCTATCTTGCTTGATCCGAATTAAATATTCGAACGTTTTTTGTATCAGTAGATTTAAAAGTACAATATTAACAATGATTTCGTTAATTAGTTAAGAATTAGTTTGGTGAGTGGTTAAATTTAATGTATTTGAGAAAACTTTTATTAACTTTAGATGTCTTAGTTCGTTTTTACAGAAAACTTTATATATATACTACATAATATATGTCAGTAAATGGTATTATGCTATAACAGTAGATAATTTAAGTAACTTATTGAGAAAAAATAATAATAATTGCTGACGAATAACATGATTGTTTTGAAAACGGTCAACTGACGGTTTCGCTTTAATTTTGCTATCACTATTTTTGTAAAAAAAATGTACACACAAATTGCAAATTATTGAGTGAGTTTGAGTGGTTATTTGTTTTATTTAAGCTCTATTACGCTAAAGTTTTGAACAAAAGTAAGCTGAATAATTTATAGAATTAAGGGTTATTTTGCGGAGATCCATAATACAAAAGTAGTAGTTCGGGACGAAACGATCGTTGAGTTTGTGATAGTGAAAGCATGTAGTGCTTGTGTATTGTGGTGGCGGTGGTGGAGGTTTGTGCATGTGTTTTACGAATCCTGCGTGTATCGGGTATGAAAAAACGGATAGTCCACTATACATTTAGCTCTATATATATTGTCTATTTACTTTATCGCGGATTATAGCAAAATAATTTTATTTTTACTTTTGTAAAAGTAAGCTAAGCAAAGACGATAATAAAATTTACACGATTATTTCCATAATGGAGTAGAAACAAGTGTTTATAGCATTTTTTGTCGAGTCATAGTCGCGTTAACTGATGGTATTTACTGTTTTCCTCTATATATGTTTATCATTTAAAATATTTATCACCTTTTAGTTGAAGATAGCAATGCTTTGTCATTGTCATAAGAGCGTTATGCTTCATCATTGCCAAAAAAGCGTTGCCTAAAGTAAAGTTAAAGACGAAATATCGTGATATGACAATAATTCCCATGTTGAAAGAGACCAATGTATGCATCCCATTAAGATAATGTATTGTTTGTTGATAATTATTTATGTTTTCGGATCGAATCATTCTAACGCCGAGCTCGTACTTGATAAAATGAAATTATTAATATTAAATTCAAGATTTATTTGAAATATATGTGCAATCGTTAAAACATCACATATTTTATACGTAAAATTAAAATATTTATTTCTAGCAAATGTTCAGTGTAATGATAAAAGATGAAGTTAAATATTATCCGCACGTCGTTTAATGTTAGATTTAGTAAATTTTGTTATAAGTGTTTACGGTAAGTACCAAAATTTGAATATCGTTTACTATGTAGAAGAAATTTCTTAAGAAGAGCTTGGCTTATGTGGTTAAACATTTTTAATACAATACTATATCAGTCTTCTATGGCTCCGAAACCTTTGAGAAATGCACTGGCATTAATAAGCGAGAAGCAAGAAATATTTTGACATAGTGGTACCTGTGCCTGTCATTCGTCAACTCTAGAGCTACTCCTTTTATTAATGTATCATACTTCAACCAAAACCACAAAAAAATCAATCTCTTTTTCGGCCTAGTAACAAATTCATCTACACTCATATTTAACACACGTTCGGTTACATGATTTTCGCACCTCCTCATTACATGACCATATCATCAGACTTCCCCTCATATAATTTCAAAAGGAATATATTAGTATAATTACTAAGAGCGAATCTCCTTAAATATAAAGTACTAATCGATGAAAACGAAACTTTAGCCACCAAAACTGCTGAAACTGATGATTTAGCTAAATGGTTATCTGTTGTAACGTATTTATTTGAATCCCAATTTAAACAGGGTCAGGGTTATCTTAGGTTATGAACGTGGTGAGCCTTCATGATTGATTTATAAGCAGAATTTTGGCTGTCTGTCAGTCATACTTAGTCATACGTAGTATTGTGAGGATGGCGGCAAAAGTTATTTCCGGAACTGAGATCGCTAGGTATGATTACCCTGTTGAATAATTATTATGTGATTTTTAATAATCTACGTTGCAATTAATTTTAAAGTTTTAATTTAACAAGTCTTAAGCATTAATGTACTTATTCATTAGAATTCAGAAAGACTAATATTTGAAATTATTGAATTTATGTTAAGGAAGTCAGTTGTTTATATTCTGACATACGATTATGTGTCGCCCTTATTGGAAAGGTCTATTATTAATCAGAAGTTATATTATATTATTAACAATATTAATATTAGAAAGATGTTATCAAAGTTGCATCAAGTAAATAAGTTAAAGAAAAATAAACGCCATTTAATTGAAATTGACTTCTATTTTAGAAACAGGACAATGCTTTCAATTTAAATGGTTGTTAAAACTCGTCTAACTTGTACTCCATACGAAGTAATGATGATAAATGCGACAAATCGCGTAAAATCTTATATTTAATATGTAATAATGATAATATATTTTTGTTATGCAACCGTTTCTAAATACATTAGATATTAGATCTAAAATAAATGACAACATACTTTTTTCAAAAAAAAGTATTTTATGTACGTTTTATTACAAATATCTCAAGGATGACCGAGCTTAGCTTGCATTTTTTATAATGACCGAGAATGAGTTCTCATATTCATTCAAGCCATTCATATTTATATTTCTTTGTATTTCTTTTCTTTTATTATATTTTAAAAGAAAAACAGTATATTTTCATAAAATAAAAGAAATATTTCACGTATTAATTTTGTTATTAACAACATATATTTATATATTATATATACTCCACTATTAGATCTATCGAGGATGATTTGCGTCGCCAAGTGTCGCAGATGCGTCAACAGTCCGCCAGCTTCCAACCACGTATGGCGATCGTACAAGTGGGCGGACGAGAAGATTCCAACGACTGTATCCAGATGAATCTCAAGGCGGCTGAAAATATTGGAATCCTTGCGGAGCACATCAAGTTGCCCCGAGACTGCACTCAAACAGAGGTAAAGTAAAAATACAAGATTATACGTATTTGTAAATTGGCAGGAATCGTCGACACTAATCCAATACATGAATGAATAACTGAAAGACAGACGTTTTCACATAGATGATATTAGCATTGAATATAAAACTTTACTGTTAAAATTCTAAGAATGAAATCTTTTATATAAAAAAAAGTAATATGAGGGCCTTTTACCAAAACCTTACTAATAAAAGCATCCCTGTAAGATGTGTTTTTAATGCGGCTGTTTTCTCATTATCATTAAAAAAATTATGTCCCGTGTTGATTTATTTTGTTAGAGCAAGCAAGAAAAAGCAAGGAGAAGGTTCTCGAATAGATTCGTAGAAGTACAAGGGGTACCGATATATCCTTCGCTGCAGGACCATGGATGAGTAACAGTACTCAGAAGTTTTAGGTTCTCAGTTCTTCGGAAGAACCGATAAGCTTTAAGATCATAGGGCCAAGGAGTGACGAGAAACGCAGCGTCTGTAGACCCTTCAAAGTGGACAGATGAAAAAGTAGTAATAAAATTATCTTGCTATAATCCGCTATACAGTAAATAGAAAATATATATAGTGCTAAATGTATAGTGGACTTTTGCGATTTTGTCTTGGATATTTTATCTCCTGATGATGCTTCGGTTGCGGGGCGAAACGATTGTTGAGTTTGTGATAGTGAACGTGTGTAGTGCTTGTGTATTGTGGTGGCAGTGGTGGGGGTTTGTGCATGTGTTTTTACGAATCCTGCATGTAACGGGTATGAAAAAACGGATAGTCCACTATACATTTAGCAAAATAATTTTATTATTACTTTTGTATTATGGATCTCCGCAAAGTAACGCCTAATTCTATAAATTATGGACAGATGAACTCAAAAATATTGCATGGCGCTGCTGGATTGGCGTTGGGCGTTAAAATCCTTTTGTTGATTTAAGTCATTAATGTGTTTTTCAGTATATACCGATAGGTGAACATCTTATTAATTTTCACAACATAAATTAATATAAGAGAAGTAACCTGTGGGACGCCATGTCCCTTATAGTGTTATGAGTTTTTCATGTCACCAGTTAAGGGTTAACGATAGCCCTACATGCCCTCAACTGATATGATAAGTCGGGTAGCACATGAGTTTGAAATGTGTGTTGTTTTAGTTTTTATGATATAATTGTATTCGATCATGCTACACATTATTGGTTCATAATTAAAATAATTGAAATGCAATCTATATATTATAGTAAATAGTAGCTACCCTTAACAATAGTTAATATTACCAAGATCCTGGACGATGGGATGACTAAAGTTTTATCACGATGACATCCTACTGTAAAATGCAGCGTTGGTAGACACCAGAATTATATTAGCTGGATTCACAGCTTGATGGTATGGAGTTGCACAAGACTGAGATTGAGTTGTCAAAAGCGATATAAAAGCAAGAAGAATCAGTGGAAGTAGAAGATTGTATTTGTTTTTCCTTTCATTGAATTATCCTAGAAAATAATTTAAAAAGGACATACTAAGTTTCCAGATTTTCTCTTTAATTATGATATTGTAGTTGGATAATTTTAATGCTCATGACGAGTATATCTCACCCCTTTTTGTTTAATTGAAGTTATATTTAGTTAATTATTTATTAGTTGAGAGCTGTGATAGCCCAGCGGTGATACCATGCGACTCTTTCGCGGGGGTCACGAGTTCAAACCCCGGGCAGACACCAATGACGTTTTCTATTAAAACTTATGTGTCTAATTGATAATTGCAATTTATCACACGCTTTTCGGTGAAGGAAAACATTGTGAGGAAACCTGCATATCTCTAGAGAACTCTGGAGATATGTGTAACCTACCAATCCGCATTGGAGCAGCGTGGTAGATAGGTCTTAGCTCAAACTCTTCTCTCCAGAAACGGAGTGAGGAGGCCTATGCCCAGCAGTGGGATTGTAACAGGCAGCTGCTTTACTTTTAATTTTATATTTAGTTATGTAGTATGAATAATTTTTTAATTTAGCAGTAAAATGTTGGTAATGAGAGCCGTCAGGCGAATTAGTCAGATATTGTTTTGGAATTTTGCGTTTCATTGCACAAGTGATGAAAAATACGACAAATTTTAAAAGCTTTTATTTTTTTTTATTTAACTAAACTAAATTTAATTTAATTTTACTTGTATGTTATGTACGTAGAGGAATTTTGCAAGTCATATTTGACCCACATCCACTTACGGTTGAGCTGAAATTTTACATACAAGACCAATTCGGTCTGGACCATAAGTATGTAGTCTAATACTAATATTAGACTACATATTTATTTGAACTATATTTCATGTAACTATATCTCTTGTTGTGCGTACAACAAAGTGCTAACGCATTCTTTTATGTCTGTAGCTTTTGGCTAAGCTGGCAGCGCTGAATGACTCACCGTTAGTTCATGGGATCATCGTGCAAATGCCGCTCGACTCCACGCACACCATGGATTCACACCTCGTCACTGACGCAGTTTCTCCTCACAAGGACATCGGCGGGTATGACCTTATCCTATTTCTCAATATTAAGACATGTGAAATTAAATCAAACTAAGAACCTTCTTGGGCCGATTCCACATGGGTTTTTGTATAGTACTAGTTCTTAATATCGCTGTTTACACCAGAACTTACATGCTAGGCTACATGCGAACAAGGCTTATTTAGTTTTGTTAATTGCTTTCCTCGAGAACTGAAGAACTGAGATGTCCCGATGAATTGAAATACTGGGAAAATGATTTTGCTATAATCTCATATGCTATAATCTCTATAATAAATAATATATAATGATAAATTTAGAGAGTACTATTCGTTTTCATACCTGATATATGCAAGATTCGTAAAAATACAGGCACAAAACGCCACCACCGCCACCACAATGCACAAGCACTACACACGTTCACTATCACAAACTCAATAATCGTCGCGTCGCTTTGCGTTCATCAATTGTTGCGGGGCGTATAGTGCTTGTGTATTCTGGTGACGGTGATGGAGGTTTATGCTTATGCGTTAAGTTTTAAGAATCACGAATGTATGAGATATGAAACCGGATAGTCAGATCCCGCTTCATAGTAAAATTATAAAAGGCGCTACGGAAGCGCCATCATATATTTTCTATTTATTTTATCAATACTTTAACTTTCAGTCATTCATTTGTGAATTCTATCGCAGGTTGAATACTTTAAACGAAGGACGAGTTGCGCTTGGTGATATGACAGGTTTCATCCCGTGCACACCGGCCGGCTGTATTGAGCTTATCAAACGAACCGGGATCACGATAGCTGGCAAGAATGCGGTCGTTTTGGGCCGCAGCAGGGTTGTGGGAACGCCAGTCGCTGAACTTTTGAAATGGGAACACGCAACGGTCACCGTTTGCCATTCTGAGACTAAGAATTTAGATGAAGTGGTATGTATCATAATTTTCTTTTGCAACTTTTACTTTCATAAATGATTGTCTGAATTTTTTAATTTTACTATATTTTAAACCATTACGTTGTTTTTAGACCAAGACGGCTGATATACTTGTTGTGGCGATAGACAAAGCGGAGTTGGTTCGTGGATCGTGGATTAAGCCTGGCGCAGTAGTTATCGATTGTGGAATTAACGCCGTACCTGGTGGGTTCTCAGAAAATAAAAATATACAAAAAAAATTAATAGGCATTTAAAAGAAGTGTATTCCATCGTTATCTCGAAACATTCTACCGGATAGATTGAAAGGGTGGCCAGAAACTTAGTGTTGGTTCCTATATCAAAACACAGTATTTACAACTAAGTTTGTAATGCGTTACTGGATGAATCCATTGGTTATATTTTTTCATCGTTCCTCTATAAATAATTATGTTAAGTTTTGCTACAATTAATAATTTAAATAAGCCAGTTAGGTTTTGCATTTTAAAGATAGTTTCTTCGTTTTTTAAGAGAAGGTATATTAAGCAGGTCGGGAAAAAATATATATAAGATTAAATACAAAAAATTAGTACACTGATTAATTTTCTAGTATCTCTTATTTTATCACTTATCGATATTTAGCGCGAAGACACCATTGAGTCTCAACTGTAATCTGAAACAAACGTTGACAAAACATACAATGGCGTGTTTGTAAAATATTTAACACATTCGATTGAATGTAACAACATTCATAATTCGCAATACAAATAACTATTCGCGTGTAAAATTATGTCTGGAAATTTCTGTACCTATTTTGACGTAAATTAAACTTAAATGAAGAATAAAGTGTGAACGGTTCATAGTATCCGGCAGAGTAGAATAGACCACTCTCCTTTCTTACCGAGGTGTCGTAAGAGGCGACTAAGGTAAATGCCGTGTGGTATTCGGCTGCATAGAATAGACCACCCTCATTTCTTACCGAGGTGTCGTAAGAGGCGACTAAGGTATGTGCCGTGTAGTGTCCGGCTGCATAGAATAGACCACCCTCATTTCTTACCGAGGTGTCGTAAAAGGCGACTAAGGTAAGTTGACGTCAGGCAGGCGCTCGGTTGTAAAATTCGTAGATAAATCATATGACAACTAATTCCACTTAGAGTGGGATAAGGGCAGGAGATTTTTGATGGAATTGTGAACGGTTCATAATGAATGTCTCGTGTAAAATTAAAGGAAATAAATTTTAGTATTTCGTATATCAAACTTCGTTCTTTAATTTTTCATTGTATTTTTCTACTAAGATCAGTATTTAGGGGAAACACTAGTCACAACATCCAATTGACATCTTGACTAGTGTTTCCTCTGAGGCTTGTATTCATAGAGCTGCTTCGCTCTGTTCTTCCAATTTTTGCATACTTGCTTTTTCATCCAGGCAGCGCTATAGAGTCTAATAGGGTAATAATAATATGTTATAATGAGGCTAAAGGTAGAGAATAGAATCTTGATTTTTTGGCAAAAATGAGAATTGAGAACGTAGCATATACCGAGGTTGCGCTATTTATCAATTTATGTCTAGTAACTTATTCCCTATCTAAAACAATGTCAATTTTTTTTATAAATATTTCAAGATTCATAATATTTTTAATATTCTACTATTTTAAGCTACCAAAATTTAAAATATACTTACGAAAACATAAATTTGTTATTTAATGTTATTAAGATTCGACGGAGAAGAGTGGGCAGAGACTAGTGGGGGACGTGGCTTATTCGGAGGCGTTTGAAGTGGCGTCACACGTGACGCCTGTGCCTGGTGGTGTGGGCCCCATTACGGTGGCCATGCTCATGAGAAATACTGTAATTGCTGCTCGTCGACAGCTAGAACGCATCACGAGTCCGGCTTGGCCGCTACAAATACTCCGCCTTAATGCACTTGCTCCTCCACCAAGGTATAAAGCGTCAGCTTTACCTCATTCTTAAGCCTGTATGCTCTCATTTACGTTCTTTGCTATCCGGTTTTTGAAGTAGCTTTTAGTCATATGTAAGAGGTATGGCTGATACTGACAACGTTATATGTGGAAGGGAACAAACTATAAGGACTATACTCAGCTGATTGCCACCTTCGCTAGTCAAAAAGGCGTTCCAAGAACAAGAATTCATATTCAAATAGTTGAATACGTTAGAATTAGATCTTGCGCGAGTCAAATTTATAATAAAAATATAAACGTCTATAAAAATCATATAATAAACGCTATTCATTTCTAATAGTTAGCTGCAGTCCCATAGTCGTCGTATTATAATATCCTTATTACGATATCGGGTTCGAAACTAATAAGACCGCAAACTTTACGTCTGAAAGAAACGGATTTATTTAAGCCACTATTAAGTTTACTGCTGACATTTAAGTTACTGCCATCTCACTATATTCCCCGTTTCTCCTTTTCTTGTCATACTAAATTCTGGAGTAGAAATTACCTACTGAAGAAGCTCACTGAAGGTTGCCCAAACTAAATAAAAATTTGCCATCACAAAAATTTTAGGTTTAAATTTTTCGTAATTCATGTCACTAGATATTTACTTTTATTATTTATTCAAAATCTTATTATTTAAAATCGATATAAATGATTAATATCGTTTAAAAATTTTAGTGACATCGTAATAGCGCGCTCGCAAAAGCCGAAGCACATAAGGCAACTGGCTGAGGAGATCGGCCTCTTCCCAAACGAGGTGTCCCAGTACGGCAACACTAAAGCCAAGATCTCGCTCACAGTACTGGACCGTCTTCGCGATCAACGCGGCGGGAAGTACATTGTCGTAGCTGGGTGAGTTACTTTCGTATCGACATAATGTCTAGCACTTCATTAGTACTTTCTAAAGCATTAAATAATGAAACCAATAATGATTTATAGAAGCAGGCGTTACTTTGCGGAATTCCATATTACAAGCAATATAACAGAACTAACTACGATCGTTTCGCCCCGAAACCGAAGCATCATCAGGAGGATAGGCTCCACGACAATAATCGTACTTTGCAGTACGATCGTCGAGATTGTGGTGGTGGGTGTGTGTGCTGCTTTTGTGTGCGTTGTTGCTGGTGAATTGCGCCTTGGGGTGCATGTGGTGGCTGGTCCTGCATGTATAAGGTGCGTAGATTTTGCCTGCTTCATACACATTGGCTTTGCATGCATTCACTTAACCCGTGCGGATTATAGCAAAGTAGTTAGTTCTGTTATATTGCTTGAAACCAATAATCCTCTTCAGCCTTATCTCTTAATATGTTTGCGCTTGCTCATCCAGTAATGACTGAAAACCAAAAAAAAATCAGTTGTAACATTACATAATTAGTTCTAGAATATAAATAATTAATTAAGTATATAGTTTTCAACGCCTAAGACAAAATTATCTAGAAATTTATGCGGGTTATGATATAAAAAATGGTACTTTTAAAGTATGCAATGAACTCCAAAACAAATGAAGCTATACTATTTAATTGTTTTTGCACCTCCTGGGTAAGACGAAATTATATAGTACTAGCAAAGCCCCGCGGTTTCACCCGCGTCCATACAGATCTCGTGGTAGTGGAAAGTCTACGAAATCGGACTATAGATTTATTTTGTAGATTATTTAATTATAAAAAATGGGTATCATTAGTATTCTTGGAATAAGAGCTAACTCACCAAATGCAGGCCCTGCTATAACGGTCGCTAGAATAAATTTGTTATGGCATTATTTGCTTTCGATATACATTCTTAAAATCGTAATATCTTTTGATTGGGATGGCGGATTTTAATAATTTAAATAGTATTTTACTGGTATTGAAACAGTTATTAATAAAATATCATTTAATGGGATAAGGATTAATACAGAGATATGAATAAAATGGTTTGATTATTGTCGGCTCTTTTACCAACATTTACAATGTAAAAAAGTAGTTATATTGGCATAACTATAATAGTTAGACATATGGTATCGCGGACTTTTTTATGGATATTAATACGTTCTATAATACTCTAGAACATTTTTTTGTTCTATCATCAATAGTTTCCGCAGCGCACGCGATGAAAGATGTTTACGACTAAATTTTCCCAACTTATTACAATTTTATTAAGGATATTATTTTTGAAAATGACATATAGCCTATGTTGCTCAGTGAAGAAGCAGCTTTCCAATGGTGAAAGAATTTTTGAAATCGGTCCAGTAGTTTTTGCGTGAAAACGTAACAAACATACATACAAACATACAAACAAATAAAAATACAAATCTTTCCTCTTTATAATATTAGTATAGAAGTATAGATTTATTGTTGTAGTGGCGGATTGTGAAAATAAATATGAAAACATTTTTTGATCAAAATATATATTCTCTATGTAGCATAACACCGACACCATTGGGGGAAGGTAAAAGTACCACTCTCCTAGGATTAGTACAAGCTCTCGCGGCACACCGGGGCCGCAACGCGTTCGCCTGCATGCGACAACCGAGTCAAGGTCCAACTTTTGGCGTTAAGGGCGGCGCTGCTGGCGGAGGTTATTCACAGGTTTGTAGCTCAATTTTTATTTAAATATGTGAATATAAGCAGACCCATGATAAATACATGGATTTTGCAAGATGGGATTTAGTTATTTGTTAATTAAAATGCTACGAGATCGAGAATAAATTGAGTTGTAATTAATTCAAGATGAAATTTCCAAAACGTTTCTACCAGTTCAAACGTTCACTGATATGTGGAGCTCTCAAGAAACTTATATTAGACACTTTCCTCAGCCGAAAGCATATATTTACAGCCTTCGGTCTTCTTATATATTCTTAGACCTTAGCTTCTCATATATTTCTTATACACATATTCTCAACCCAAAAATAAAACTCAATCAATGTTTATAATCTCAATCAATAGCATAATACTGTGTCACTAATTACTTCTACTTAAAAGTATTATAAACCTTTGCACTCAGATAAATTAACTAACTAATCTTTTCGTTTGCAGAATATCCAATTTTTCTCATATTCCTTACTCCTTAACAGGTTATACCAATGGAAGATTTCAATCTTCATCTCACGGGTGATATTCATGCCGTTACGGCAGCCAATAACCTTCTAGCAGCACAAATGGATGCTAGGATTTTCCACGAGTTAACGCAAAAGGATGGTGTATTGTACGATCGATTGGTACCGAAAATCAAAGGCGTCAGAAAGTTTTCTCCAATTCAGCTCAGGCGGTTGAAAAGATTGGGCATTAACAAAACAGATCCGGATTCATTAACAGCAGAAGAAAGAACGAAATTTGCTAGACTGAATATCGATACGAAAAAAATAATGTGGAACAGAGGTAAGTATTAAAATTTTTACTTTTTATAAATATTTTCATTAATAATAGTACTAGAAACAATCAAGAATATGATAAAGCATAATTTATACTTGTTGGTTAACATCTAACATGTGATAATAGACATGATATATTCGGAGACGTTAACCATTACCTTTAGCGTAAAGTATGCGAAAATTATCGTATTATTTGCACCATATTGGGTGGTTAAAGACTGTAATCAATCGTTTTGTGCATCTATTTTGGATGTTACAATGTTTAAGGACTTTTCCGTTGTAGTTGCTAAATAATCAACCTTATTAGCACAACGACACTTTTAAAACTCCAATATATTTCTAAAAACCTTAATCTAACTTTTTCATTAAGTCCTTAATTGATACAACACATTTATAGTTACAATTATAGTTGTTTACAATTTATAGTTGTTTTCATTCTACGTTTAACTTATTGTTTTTCGTGGGCGTGTGTAACCGCTATAACATATGTCAAATATAAAGCTAATTTATTTTTTTATATTTTTGAATCTTGTAAGTCCCTCATTCAATTTCTTTATTCTGAGATTTCATCATTAAAGTATTCTTTTAGTTGTGGATCTCAACGATAGATATCTCCGTAAGATAACTATCGGTCAATCACCTACTGAAAAAGGTTACACCCGGGAAACCAGCTTCGATATATCTGTGGCTTCTGAAATAATGGCCGTGTTGTCACTGGGCAAAGACATACAGGATATCAAAGAGCGATTGGCTAGTATGGTTGTAGCATTGGACCAGAGTGGCCACCCTGTTACTGCTGATGATCTGGTTAGTTTCAATTAGTTTTTTTTATAGATTAGTGCTTAAGTAATTATAATAAATGTGAAATCAAAAGTTGAATTCATATTTTAGGGTACTAATCATATCTTAAAGTTTAGCAATGAAACACGTCCTTTATGTTACTGTTTCTACTTTCCTTTGATTTCAGTATTCTCCTTTAAGTCTCATCCTTATTTAAAATATATCTGAACTAGATGCTGCTCCTACTCTTCTTAGTCACAAAACCCTAATAAACCAAGGTTCACGTTACCGTCATCGTCCCTAATTCCCATCGCTCCCGTTTTACAATATCGTCGTTTATTTCCTTTTTTCTTTTTCCATATTTAAAAATCGTTAATCATTCACATATTCTCTTTGTCTTTTTTATATAGAACCTTACACTAGTCATCACGCCCTCACGAATGAAGAGAAATATATATCAGATGTACAAATGTACATCTGATATTCTACGATATTCTACAATATATATCAGATTACAATCTTCGTACAATATATATCAGATGTACAAATGTACATCTGATATATATTTCTACAATATATATCAGATTACAATCTTCGTACAATATATATCAGATGTACAAATGTACATCTGATATATATTTCTACAATATATATCAGATTACAATCTTCGTACAATATATATCAGATGTACAAATGTACATCTGATATATATTTCTACAATATATATCAGATTACAATCTTCGTACAATATATATCAGATGTACAAATGTACATCTGATATATATTTCTACAATATATATCAGATTACAATCTTCGTACAATATATATCAGATGTACATTTGTACATCTGATATATATTTCTACAATATATATCAGATTACAATCTTCGTACAATAAACAAATGTGACTTCCTATACACATTTTATTATATAATAGACACTCTGACGACATAATTTCAGTTAAATTAAATATTTTATGGAAACCAGGGAGTGACTGGGGCACTGATGGTGCTTCTCAAGGACGCCTTCGAGCCAACACTTATGCAATCGCTAGAGGGCACGCCGGTGCTGGTGCACACTGGACCCTTTGCCAATATCGCGCACGGCTGTTCCTCCATCCTTGCAGACAAAATTGCCATGAAATTGGCTGGGGCTGACGGATATGTCGCTACCGAGGCTGGATTCGGCTCTGATATTGGTAAGTATCTGATAATAATATGAGGAGTTCCAAGGATTCTTCCTTAACTAATTGTCAGTGAAAAATATTTTTTTACATTATTTCGTACAATGTTATTAATATACATTCGCTCGCTGTATCAAATAAATAAACAAATAAAAAACAAACAATACATAAGTCCTGCCTAGTGGCGAAGCTCCTAGAAGTCGTTGATATGTTCGCGTATAAAGTTAGTAACCAATACACTCTATCAGGAGCACTTTTTAATCGTAATTTCTAACCTAAATTGACAACAGGTTGTGAAACGGACGTGAGACGTTAAGTCCCCCATGACTAGCGTTTTAGACGCAAGCTGACATAGAAACAAAGACGCATCTGAATCGATATTTGCAATAATATTTTCCAGGTATGGAGAAGTTCTTCGACATCAAGTGTCGCTCGAGCGGTGACACGCCGCACTGCGCGGTGATCGTGAGCACGGTGCGGGCGCTGAAGATGCACGGCGGCGGGCCCACCGTCAGCCCCGGGTTGCCGCTGAATGACGTTTACGTGCAGGTAAGCTTTTCCGCTGATGAAAATTGATTTCATTGTAGAAAACACCCATTATTCCTTCGAGAGTGAGTAAAAAAACATCAATATTTTATGTTATATATAAAATCCCCAAAAATTGTCTTCTGTATCGTGATCGATTTTTTTACGGTCTTTACTAAAAGGTAGTGCAATTCCTCCGAAAGTTTAGTCAATAGTACATTGCGGTTTTTGTTAAGAACTCGCCTGCTGGGAGCTGTAGTCGCGTGCGCCGCATAAACAAACGAGATACATTAAAGTAATTTACTGGAGAATTGTAGATCTATAAAATTACTACACAAATACAAAACACATTAAAAGTCCGCGACAGCATGTCTATGTCTCTTATGGTTAACTCACAATAATTACTTTTATGTTCAACATTTCAATGAAATACAAAAAATTCCACGCAGGTGAAGTCGCAAGTACTAAATAATTGAGAATATTTTAAAATTAATTTCATGCGAACGAAATTGTGGGTAATAATAAATATTGATTGAAGGATTAATTCAAACAAAAGTAATAATAAAATTATTTTGCTATAATCCGCGATACATTGTATCGCGGATTATAGCAAAATAATTTTATTATTACTTTTGTATTATGGATCTCCGCAAAGTAACGCCTAATTCTATAAATTGATTAATTCAAAGGCAGGAGTTGCGTATAAAAAGTTGCTTAAATGACGTTGATGATTCATTATGCGCTTTCCGGTTGCGGAAGAAACAGAGGAA
This sequence comes from Morpho deidamia, assembly GCA_947086505.1. NCBI lineage: Eukaryota > Metazoa > Arthropoda > Insecta > Lepidoptera > Nymphalidae > Morpho > Morpho deidamia. The sequence continues at coordinate 7,380,645 of CAMTZC010000003.1, forward strand.
ACTAAAAATATCGAAAGAATTCCTATGATTCATATATAATTTGATGACCCTCGAGAAGCATGGCCTAAGGAGAAATAAATCTAATTTTTTACATAATTAGTTTACTAATTATTTTGTATTCTATTCAGTATAAATTTTTCTCTTTCAGGAGAATTTGGAATTGCTCAGTAAGGGCCTGTGTAATTTGGGTAAACACATAAGCAATGGCAAAAAATTCGGCGTCCCAGTCGTTATTGCTGTTAACAGACATGGGTGAGTCATTATACATATTTTTTTTATTATTCGCTATTATATGTACATAAGTCTTAAATGTCCATTCTTAGCGATTAATATAAATGCGACAGTGGATGAGTTTTGTGTGTATGTGTAATTTTTTTAATATCTTCATGATGTTATAGATCTATGTAACTTTCGATTTGGATGATGACTTTGCTTATCTTTTTTTTATAGGAACATTCTTACCTTCATATTATATATTCATATCATATTATATATTTATATAAAATGTCAGTTTACAAAATACATAAATAAGATTTTCTTTTGATTGAAATTTAAATATGTGGAATGGACCTTTTTTAAACCTCTCTAATGTCATTTAAACTATTTAGTTAAGTTCAGGCTTAATTTAGTTTGAGGCTTTATTATTCCCCTCTTCCACAGTCCCATTATTCATCATAGATCTAGTTTTAAATTTAATTCATAAACGTTATCACCAGAAATGACACCGAAGCAGAATTAAACATGGTCAAAGAATATGCCGTTAAAAATGGAGCGTTTAGAGCCGTTATATGCAACCACTGGGCTAAAGGTGGTGCCGGGGCGTTAGAGTTGGCAGACGCCGTCATAGACGCCTGCGACCAGCACTCGCGCTTCGACTATTTGTATCCACTTAACTTATCTATCCAGGATAAGATCCAAAAGATTGCTACGGAGATGTACGGAGCTGGTACAATTGAATATACCGATGAGGTGTTAGAGAAAATTAAATTTTTCACCGAGAGAGTAAGTCCTGACATGTCTTAAATTGAGTAAATTGAGTAGCCTATAATTATTGACGTACTTTATTCTGATGCTAAGAAATCGTCTGCAGTTGATATTTGTTTCACTTCGATTTATAAGTATAAGTAACAAGTGCGTAACCCGTGCGGATTATAGCAAAGTAGTTAGTTCTGTTATATTGCTTTTAATATGGAATACCGCAAAGTAACGCCTGCTTCTATAAATCATATAAGTAACAAGTATTACAGGAATATAACTTAATTTATTTATATTTGTGCGGTACAAAGGCGTTTCTGAAAAATCAGGGGAGAAGTGTAAATACTTCATTATTTTACAGCTTGTATTATATTTCATAGAGTTGAATAGGCACAATTTTTATTACAAGATTTGTATTGATTGATTGTAATTTAAAATATTTTTCAAAAATAATAAAAACAGTCTGGTCTAATCTTGGCCAAAGCAGCCCTTTCTTGGACATTATTTCACTTTCCTGAAAACGGGCGCATCAGCGTTGTTAATTCTAAGGTCCAATAAATGTTGTTCAGATAGGAGAAGAAACTTTTTAACGTTGTTCAACGAATATTTTCTGTTTATTTTGTTGCTTCCTTAAAAATAGGGTTTGGTATTACAGGGTTACGACAAACTATCTGTTTGTATGGCGAAGACATCGAACTCCTTAACCGGCGACCCGACTGTCAAAGGCGCACCCACAGGCTTCGCACTCCGAATCAACGATATATTCGTCTCAGTCGGCGCCGGCTTTGTGGTGCCTATGGTTGGCGAGATTTCCAAGATGCCAGGACTATCAACTCGACCCAGCATCTACGATATTGATTTGAATATCACCAGTGGAGAAATCGAGGGGCTGTTTTAAATTATCACTCTAAAGTGAAAAAGTTTAAATAAAGTAATAAAGGAACATATTGTAATAACCTTTCATAAAACGATTATGGGACTGTTGGATCGTAATACTATAAAGGTCCTTTTAGAACTTCGGTTGCCTTACAAGATTAACGACAAAGATTAAATTAAGAGATTAAATTAAGTTATAAACCAACATATTGTAATAACCTTCCATAGTACGATTATGTAACTGCTCTATCGTAATACTACGTGGCTTTAAAAAAATAGCGGAAAAGCGATTTCGTGAAGAATATTTTATTTGTAAACAAAAGCTATAAGAATTACTACAGGATTAAAAATGAAAATTCGTTTATATTCTGAGCCAAATGTTTTAATTTTCTGAGACATTTTTCAAGTTGAAATATGTAAATAAATGAAGAATAAATTGTATTTTTCTCAAGAGTGAGAGTTATGGATTTCAAATTTTTTGCGTTATCATTTTCGTTATAGCAGCACTATAATAAATGTTTTGTTAATTAATATTAATAATTAAATATTAATTGTTTATTATAAAGTTTTGTTTTATTTAACTTGTTCAATTCTCAAATGATATTTTTACATTTAAAAACAATTTAATAATTAAAACACTATTGTGTTTTAAATGAAGCAGTTACCTCTCCACTCTAAGTGGGTAGACACGACATATTTTTCTCTTCCATTCTCTCCTATATTTTGTCAACTTTTGCGCTACTCCTTTTATTATTTTGTCATACTTCACACAAGCCATCTCTTTTAGGGTCTTCATCTACTTACAATTCCATCCACATTCATATTTAACACCCGTTTCGTCAAATGATTTTCGCCCCTTATTAGATGTCCATGCCATCTTAATCTTGCTCTTATCGTCTTTTATAGAAAATTATACATAGGTATAATGGGCGCAACTTTCAAACTTCTCTCATATAATTTCAAATGCAAAATGCTGGTATCTTTACCGATAGAGAATCTCCTAAAAATACTACATAAAGATATATACAATACAAAACGATGAAAAAGAAACTCGCCACAAAGAGTACTGAAACTAATGATTTAGCTAAATGATTATGCCGTTTTGATGTATTTATTTTATTCCCAATTTAAACCGTAATAAATTGGTCGTAAATGATATCGAGTCAGGGTTATCTTAGGTTACGGACATGGCGAGCCTTCAATTAATGAGTTATAATAGCAGAATTCTTGCTATCTGTCAGTCACATATAAGTATTGTGAGGATGACAGCAAAAGTGATTTCGGGAACTGAGATCGCTCGGTATGATTAATCCTCTTGAATTATTATTTTGTAATTTTTTATATACTATGGTCTAATTTTGTTTAAATTTAATTTTGAGAAAGATTAAATGTGAATTAAGAGAGACTAATATTTGAAATTACTGAAGCAATTCCTGTTAATGATGTTTTTTATTCACTGACATCATTATGTATCGCTCCGTATTGAAAAGGTAGATAATTAATCAGCGGATAGATTAAATTAAAAAAAAAATGCACTCGTAAATAAGTTAAGGAAAAATAAACACAATTTAATTGAAAGGTCATTTATTTTTTACAAACAGAACAATGCTTCCAATTTGAATGGTTGTTAAAACTGAATTAGTAAGAATTTTGTTAAAATTGTGCTATAGAACATTCGTTTAATAATGTATAATTAAAAAATTTTAAAAGATTGACCGTCGAGTTTCTTGCTGGCAACATTCCGAACCGGTTGTAGCTTAATCATATTGATGCTTAACGATTCAAAAGTGCTTGAAATGGTTTATTTGAATAAAGATTTTTTTGATTTGATTTGATTTAATTTAACGGAATAACGATGATAAATGCGACAAATCGCGTCAAATCTTATCTAATATGTAATAATGATAATATATGTTAGTCATGCAGGCGTTTCTATACAATTCAGAGAAGATCTAAAATAAATGACAACATACTTTTTTATAAAATAAAGTATTTTATGTACGTTTTGAAAATATCTCACTAGAATGTCATATTGCGCTTAGCATGGCCAGATTATCTTGCATATTGTATAACAACTGAGAATGATTTTTCATCAATCTACATTGATATATTACCTATATTATATTATATACATTTGTATTCATGTATATTATACATATTTCTTTGTAATTCTTCAGGTTAATAGTTATTCGATATTTATATTTTAAAAGAAAAACATATAATTTAATAAAATAAAAGAAATACTTCACATATTAATTTTGTAATTAACAACAAAACATATATTCTACCATCAGATCTATCGAAGATGATTTGCGTCGCCAAGTGTCGCAGATGTGTCAACAGTCCGCCAGCTTCCAATCACGTATGGCGATCGTGCAAGTGGGCGGACGAGAAGATTCCAACGTCTATATCCGGATGAAGCTGAAGGCGGCTGAAAATATTGGAATCTTCGCGGAGCACATCAGGTTGCCCCGAGACTGCACCCAAACGGAGGTGAAGTAAACATCTGAACTGAAATTATAAGATACCGCATTCTTGCATATTGACGGGAATCTAAACTAATAAAATAAGAATGGATAATAAAAAGACAGACAAACAGATAACCAGAATTTCACAGTTACAATATATAAGTACTGAAAATATTTCTTTACTTGTATAAGAATGAAATCTTTATAACATATAATAATAATAATGTTTTTATTTCTAAGAAACATAGGCTCATTATGTTAGTAACAGACTTATAACTATGTCAGTTACAAATATACACAAAATAAACACAAATAAACACAAGGAAACACAAACAAGAAAACAAACAACAAGACTACAATTCCGATTAATCTACTGTCGCAATAATATCTTCATAAATCGAGCATATATGGGCGACTCCATTTTACACACTAACGTACTCAGGATACGAGCGAAGTCTTGCTAGCAAGGAACCGATCTTTTTCCTTAAGATAGTGTGAAAAGCTAATGATGATATTTTTTCGTAGACCTTACTAATAAAAGCCTACCTGTAAAGAATTTCTATTGTGGCCATTTTATCATTAACTGTAAACAAGAAACTATTTTATTGCGCGGATATGGCGACATCTTGGACGTGAATAATATTTTACATCAAAGATTTCGTTTATTTTGGTGGATATATATATATATATGTTTTCTATAACAGTTCCAATGCAAGCTATAAGTCGCTAAGCCATGATTCTTGAATTGATTCGTAGAAGTGCAAGAGTTAGCGATATAGCTTATCGTTTAAATGAAGGATCATGGGCGAGCCACAGTACATAGAAGTTCTTCGGAAGACCCGTTCAGCTTAGGGATCCTAGGGTAATGGAGTGTCGACCCAGTAGGTACTGTAAAATGCAACGTAATGGTAATGGTAGACTTAGCAAGGTAGGCAGATGTACTTGATTATAGGCTGCCGCTGGATAGAGATTATGGGGCTTTAAAGATCTCTTAACAACACATATGTCCACCGGTGGTGGTGGATATACGTCCTTCTATTGAAAGAGGATAAGAGAAGCGAAAATACGTTTCATATTTCAATGCATTTCATACAATACGAGCAGATAACGTCGTGTCTTTAGTTTACTTTGTGACTTTGTGTGTAGTGTAGTGTATTACGAAATTGAAATCCATAATTGCTCATTATTATTGACATCAATTATGTTACGTTGTTTTTCTTAACGATACCCCTCGCTGCCCTCAACTGATATGATAAGTCAGTATAACATGAGCTTGAATTGTTTGTTGTTTTCGTTTTGATAATTTCGCATAATTGTTTTCGACCAAAGCCATATCTGCTCACTACTTAGAGTGATTGTAAAGAGGCGCGCTTTTAAGTGAGAGTGTCATAATAAATAATGAAAGGGAAGATTAAATTCTTTACATATCTTTGTCACTCAAGACCAGAAAAATATACATAGCGTGTTCTTAATTTAAAAAATAGGTACTTAGACAATTTTTAGTATACCTACCTTCAAAATGACGCATGCGCAAAAAAGAAATAGATGATAAACCTCATTTGCTTTCTCTTTATTATAATATGGCACATATTGGGCTGGCTTGTTTACTCTAGTATATTAACTCTATGGCGCACTATCATATTTATGATATGTGGATGCCGCGTGGTATCCGACTATATAATAGACCACCCTCATTTCTTACCGAGGTGTCGTAAAAGGCGACTAAGGTAAGTTGACGTCAGGCAGGCGGCCGGTCGTAAAATACGTAGCCAAATCAAATGACAACGTGTTGTGCCGATCCCACTTAGAGTGGGATAAGGGCAGGAGATTGATGATGGCGCACTATCATATTTATAATAATTGAAATGTAATTTATACATTAACAGTAAGTATTCCTACATAGATACAAAAAGCAACACTAAATATTACCAAAACTGATCGACCATGGGGTGCTAAGGTGATAGAGTGATGACCTTGTATCGCAAAACGCAGCGTTTGTAGAGCATAAAAAAACGCAAGTATCCGCTGCATAAAAGTAGCATAAAATCGTATGCCGTGAAAATCAATCGAACAGACCTGTGTTCAACAGTGAAGGTTGTCGGTTAAAGTAGAAGTTGCCACTGTAACTGTATTTCTTTACATTGAATTATTCTAGAAAAAAGTTTAAAAAAGCAGATATTCAGTTTTCAGATTTTCTCTTTAATAATGATATTGTCGATGAAACATTTAATCGTTTATTATGAGTATATTTTACCACTTTTTGTAGACTAAGTTTTTTTTTGTTATTAATTAATTAATTGCTTCGAAAAGTTGCTACTGAGAGCCGCTAGTCGAATAAGTCGTAAATATTTTTTTAAATATGTACAAGATATTAATTAAATTTAAATCGATTTATTTTTTAGTATTACAATTAGTATTTTCAACAATTTTAATAATTATTAGACCTAACATTATTACAATTATTTTAGGTTGAGATGGATGGGTTAGTTTCCTTATTTGTTTATTCATTTCACAAGTGATGAAAAATAAGTCCTTTTTACATGAGATACTTATTTATACTTATATCTCGTTTCTTACAACAAAGTGTTAAGGTATTTGTTTATATCTGATAGCTCTTGGCTAAGCTGGCAGCGCTGAATGAGTCACCTTTAGTTCATGGGATCATAGTACAAATGCCGCTCGATTCCACGCACACCATGGACGCACACCTCGTCACCGATGCCGTTTCTCCTCACAAGGATATCGACGGGTATGATCCTAGTTCTCAATATTAAGAATCCTGAAATAATATCAAACATGGAACTTTGTTGGACCGATTCCATTTGGGCATTTGTACATTTTTGACTATTTTTGTATGTCAAAACAGTCTCATACTGTTTTGACATACATACATACATACATTTGTAGATTTGACTGGCCCTTTGGTGCAGTGATCACCCTTCCTTGAGCTCCGTAGGTCGCGGGTTCGATTCCCGCCGAAGGCCAACATTTTCTATTTTTTGGTTCTTCGAGCCTGGGTGTGTATTTCTATTTAAGTATGCATTACTAGTTCTTAATTCTATAAAGCATGCATTACATTTAAGATAGCCGTGACTAAGGCTTCATAATAAACTTAAAAATGATAGTATTATTAAATAATATCAAACTTTAAAATTATATTGTAGAATAAATCACCGTTTACACCAGAACTTACCCGCGACATATTTGGTTTAGTTAATTGCCCTCCAGTAAGGCCGGTGAATATCGAACTGACATGTCCCGATAAAAAGGAATACTGCATTATGTCACTCGGTTCATGCCGAGCTGTATGGCCTTTTTCAAGATTGCATAAAATTTAGATGCATAATTTGTAATGATGCATTCTATCCTACTAAAGTGTTGTACTGTATTTGTCTATGTTTTATGCAATGTTTAAATAAATATTTTTCTTTCTTCTTTCTTTATCCATTGTTACATTATCATGCAAAAAACATCACATAAAAAGAATTTCCTACATTTTTTTGTGAACAACTTGGTATTATATTTACACCGGTAATGTAAAAGTTATAGAATGTTTTCTAAACACGTTATTCTTTACAATTACAGAATAAGTTATTCGATTGTCTTAATTTAAATCATTCTCAATATTGAACTATATCGCAGGTTGAATACTTTAAACGAAGGGCGAGTTGCGCTTGGTGATATGACAGGATTCATCCCGTGCACACCGGCCGGCTGTATTGAGCTTATCAAACGAACTGGGATCACGATAGCTGGCAAAAACGCGGTCGTTTTAGGCCGCAGCAGGATTTTGGGAACGCCTGTCGCTGAACTTCTAAAATGGGAGCATGCCACGGTTACCATTTGCCATTCCAAGACTAAGAATTTAAATGAAGTGGTATGTATCATAATTTTATTTTATAACTTTTACTTTCGTAATAGTTTCTCTGCCAGTCAGCCAGCCAGCCAGCCAGTCTGCTCCGACTTCCGGTACCTTAGTTCGCTTTTCCAAAAGAACGGTGAAATTGATCGCGATGTGAGGAATAGAATGAATGCAGGATGGATGAAGTGGCGACAGGTCTCAGGCACAATATGCGACCCCCGAATGCCCCCTAAACTTAAGGGGAAAATTTATAAATCAGTCATTAGACCTGTCGTAATGTATGGATCAGAATGTTGGGCAATGAAAAAGATGGATGAAAGAAGAGTGCATGCATATGAGATGAGGATGTTAAGGTGGATGTGTGGTGTGACAAGACTAGATAAAATAAGAAATGAGTATATTAGGGGAAGTATGAAAGTTGCGCCCATTATGGAAAAGATGAGAGGTGCAAGATTGGGATGGTATGGACATGTAATGAGGAGGGATGAAGATCATGTGACTAAGCGAGTGTTGAATATGAATGTGGATGGATATGTGACTAGAGGGAGGCCTAAAAAGAGATGGTTGGAATGTGTGAAGTATGACATGCGTATAAAAGGAGTAGCGCCAGAGTTGACGAATGATAGAAGAGAATGGAAGAGGAAAACATGTTGTACCGACCCCATTTAGAGTGGGATAAGGGTAGGAGAAAGAAAGAAGACTTTCGTAATAGTTTGTCTGAATTTTTTATTAGAAGATATTTTGAACCTTTACTTTACTTTTTTTTAGACCAAGACGGCTGATATACTTGTTGTGGCGATAGGCAAAGCGGAGTTGGTTCGTGGATCGTGGATTAAGCCTGGCGCAGTAGTTATCGATTGTGGAATTACCGCTATACCGGGTGGGTTCTCAAAATTAAATTCCAACAAATTTTTTAACAGATATTTAAAAGAAAAGTGGATTCCATCGTTATTTCAAAAATATTCTACCGCGAAGAGCAATTTACTTTACTAGCAAGGAAGTAGTGCTGGTTTGTGTTTCAAAATACGTTATTTACAACTTAAATAAATTTTAAGTTGTTTTTAATGCGTTACTAGATGGAACTTAAATCCATTCATCATCCTCCTGCCCTTAACCCACTCTAAGTGGGGTCGGCACAACATCTTACAAACATGGTGTCATATGATTTGGCTACGTATTTTACGACCGGTCGCCTGCCTGACGTCAACTTACCTTAGTCGTATTTTACGACTCCTCGGTAAGAAAGAGGGTGGTCTATTCTACTCAACCGGATACCACACCGTGGGTCAACTTATCTTAGTCACTTTTACGACACCTCGGTAAGAAATGAGGGTGGTCTATTCTACTCAGCCGGATACCACACCGTGGGTCAACTTATCTTAGTCACTTTTACGACACCTCGGTAAGAAATGAGGGTGGTCTATTCTACTCAGCCAGATACCACACGGCGGGTCGACTTACCTTAGTCGCGTTTTACGACACCTCGGTAAGAAATGAGGGTGGTCCATTCTACTCAGGATACCACACGGCGGACGAAACTTAAATCCATTTGTAAAACTAATTAAATAATAAAACTATTATTTAATCGCTCCTCCAAAAGTTAAAAATTAAAGTAAACTTGGCATCATTTTGCATTTTTTTTAATTTTTCTTCGTTTTTTAAGAGGATGATTTTTTTATCAAGCAAGTCGAGTAAAAATGGATATAAGGTCAAATATAAAAAAGTAGGTTTTCCAATATTTGTTATTATATAACTTATCCACATTTTGCGATAAAACATCAGCGAGTCTCAACTGTAATCTGAAACAAACGTTGACAAAAGACACAATGGCGTGTTTGCATAATATTTAAGACGATCGATCAGATGTAACAAACTTTCGCCGTATTGTCTGGACTTTCTGTACCTATATTGACGTAAATTAAATTTAAATTCATTTCATGTTTTAATAAAATAAAATGTGAAAGGCTCATAACGAATGGCGAGAGTAAAGGTGAATATTTATAGGTATAGGCTAACCCTTTAACTGAGTCCTAACATGCGGTGTACAAGGGCGTTCAGGTAGGACGAGAGCGGGGATTGAGTAGGAGTAGCGCCAGCCGCCCGCACCTCGGATAGTCCCTGTTTTCGTCCTACCTCCGCGACCTTGTACCCCGCAGGCGAGGACTCACTTGAACAGTCAGCCTGTACTAAATTTTGTTATTAGATATACCATATAACATACTTCGGTCTTTAATTCTTTATTATACTTTTCTACTGAAATCAGTTTTTAGGGCAAACATCGGTCACAATATCTAATTGACATTGTGACTAGTGTTTTTCCTAACCCTAGTAAAGCTCTCGCTCCTTAAGCTCTGTTTTCCTCAATAATGCACCTGATCTAGCTCCATTCCGGTGACACTGTAAAAACCTAGTGTCAGTTAGTAAAAATTGAGAAATGTATACAACGTTTATCGTACAACGTGTTATCAACGTATGTTCGTTGTAAATATATGTTCTTACGAGTATATTATAACAATGAATGATATATACGAATGGAAATCATGTTACCAAGCGAGTGAATATGGATGGATATGTGAAGTAAGAAATCACAATCAATCAATCAAAATCAATCAAAAAACTATGTAAAGGGTGACCGAAAAAAAGATGGTTGGATTGTGTGAAGTAAGAAATGCACGAAAAATGATTAACACGAGAGTTGATGAATGATACTAGAGAATGGAAGAGATACATATTGTGCCGACCACATTTAAGTGCGATAGGGGCAGGAGAATGATGAATGATGTTTTTTAAAGCTATTCTGTATCTATAAGAGTGATAAACTTTGTGTTATATGAAAACGAGAAGATCTGCAACAATTTGTTATTTAATGTTGTTAAGATTCAACGAAGAAGTGTGGGCAGAGACTAGTAGGGGACGTCGCTTATTCAGAGGCGTTTAAAGTAGCGTCACACGTAACGCCTGTGCCTGGTGGCGTGGGCCCCATGACGGTGGCCATGCTTATGAGGAACACAGTGATTGCTGCGCGTCGGCAGCTCGAACGCATCACAGCGCCGGCATGGCCGCTGCAAACACTCCACCTTAGTGTGCTTACTCCTCCGCCAAGGTATAAAGTGCCATTTTTAGCTTATTATTAAGCCTGTATGCTCTTATTTACGTTCTAAGTGTTCCGGCTTTGACGTTATTTATTCATACGCAAGATGTCCTGCCTACCATGAATTCTTATTGCGACTCAATTGAAGACGTAAACGAAATTGTTTTGCTTTTTCATACCATGACGTCTTAAAGACGCACACTTTAAGTCGTTGCCGAATGAGCGTTCGGAATTCGTCCTAAGGACATGTGAGTAAAAGAGACAGAGTTATCGATAGTTGATATAACGTTATCCTTTTCAAACATTATTTTGTACCATGAAGTGTGAATTCACACTTCATGGTACAAAAAGAAAGCGGTTCGCGGTCGGCGTTTACGTCTTTAATTGAGTCGCAATAAGAGTTCATGGTAGGCCTGATGATCCAGATTACGTAATATATGGAAGTTGGTGGGTAACGCAAGTACACATTTCACGAAATATACTCACCTAATTATTGACAACTCTCGTCGACAAGGCGTCCCGAGAAGAAGAATTTATATTCAAATAGTTGAATACTTTAGAATTGGATCTTACGCGAGTGAAATTTATAATTAAAATATAATCGTATAATAAACGCTATTCATTTCTAACAGTCAGCTTCAGTCTCATTGTTGGCGCATTATCACGAACTTTTGTCCGAAACTAGTCAAGACGCAAAGTTTACGTCCGAAAGTAATCGATTCATTCAAGCTACTATTAAAGCTTACTGCGGACATTTAAGTTATTTGTAATCTGTTAGAAAGTCTGCGTCATCTCACTGTATTTCCTGTCTATCCTTTCCATGTAATACTAACTCACCTACTGAAGAAATCACCTACTGAAGAATCTTACTTACCCAAAGTTAACTAAAATTTGACAAAAATAAGGTTTAAATTTTCGTAAATTCATGTCATTATATTATTCATATTTGTTTTTTTAATTTATCACGAAATCGATATCAATGATTAATATAGTTTAAAATTTTTAGTGACATCGTAATAGCGCGCTCGCAAAAGCCGAAGCACATAAGGCAACTGGCTGAGGAGATCGGCCTCTTCCCAAACGAGGTGTCCCAGTACGGCAACACTAAAGCCAAGATCTCGCTCACAGTATTGGACCGTCTTCGCGATCAACGCGGCGGGAAGTACATTGTCGTAGCTGGGTGAGTTACTTTCGTATCGACATAATGTCTAGCACTTCATTAGTATTTTTTAAAGCATAAAATAATGTAACCAATAATCGTTTCGGCTTTACCTCTTTTAGCTTGTCCCACCGTTAGTTAATATTTAGATCACAAGAGCATCCTTGCATACACAGTATAATACATATAAATATATGTGACACTTATACATAATTATCTATCCCCAAAGTAAGTAACTTAATACTTGTGTAATGGGTAACGGACAACTGATAAATATACTACATATATAATATTAAACACATACTTAAATACAAATATACACCCAGGCTCGAAGAAACAACAGGTTGTTTAAAGAAAATGCTGATAATGCGTCACTAGCCACTGCGTAAACGGGCCAGTCATAGCGTATATAAACGTAGCTAGTTCGACAGCAAAGACGAAAGTCCCCGTTTGCTAACAACTTCAGTCGATCATGGCCCGTCTCCTCGCTACTTTTGGTGTATCAAATCACAATAACGCATCTGTAAGCCAAGGCCTTTATCATAGAAATTACCCATAAGACGCCGTACTCTTATGATAGTCGAGTTTCTACATTCGGTCATATGTTTGCGCTTGCTCTTCAAATAATGACTGTGAAAACCATTAGGTCTAATATTACATAATGAGTCCCAGAAAATAAATAAGTAACTAAGTATATTACTTATATAGTTTTTTATCGCCTAGCTAAGACAAGATTACCTAGTAATTTATGCGATTATAAAATTAAAAGTGACACTTTTAAAGTACGCAATGAATTGACAAAAAAAGTGAAGCTTATACTGATTTTGTACCTCCTGGGTAAGATGAAATTATGCAAGTTTTAATGTCGCAATTGGCAGATTGTGAAAATAATTATGGAAACATGTTTTGATCAAAATTTATACTCTCTCTGCAGCATAACACCGACACCATTGGGGGAAGGCAAAAGTACCACTCTCCTAGGATTAGTACAAGCTCTCGCGGCACACCGGGGCCGCAACGCGTTCGCCTGCATGCGACAACCGAGTCAAGGTCCAACTTTCGGCGTTAAGGGCGGCGCTGCTGGCGGAGGTTATTCACAGGTTTGTAGCTCAATTTTTATTTAAATATGTGAATATAAATAGACCCATGATAAATACAAGGACTTTGAAAGATGGGATTTAGTTATTTGTTAATTAAATCGATACGAGATCGAGACTAAGTTGAGTTGTAATTAATTCAGGATGAAATTTCCAAAACGTTTCTATCAGTTCAAAACGTTCATTGAGGAGAGCTCTCAGGAAACTCAAATGTGACCATCCTTTTTCTCAGCCCGAAGGACATAGCAGATACTGTGTTATGTGCTGATCTTATAAATTTACAGATATTTTTTATAGGAAATAACTATCATATATATATTTTTTGTAATAATTTCCTTTTCCGCCTTTCTTAATAATCCATTTTTTGTCTTAGTTTAATGATACGATTAGTTTAATCGTATCTCTCAGGTGTAACTTAATTTGAAAGATATTATCACGTTTAATTATATTACTTTTTTTTTAGTTGTTCAATGTATAATAATGATAATGTTAAATTTTATTGGAAAAAATAAGAAAATAAGTAAACCTAATCAGTATCTAAAAGTATCATTATATTATTAATTACTATAGGCTAAAATTATAATAAAACCTTTTCCCTCAAATAAATTAACAATTGCAATGCAGGATATCCAATTTTTGTTATATTCCATGTTCTTTAACAGGTTATACCGATGGAAGATTTCAACCTTCATCTTACGGGTGACATTCATGCTGTTACAGCAGCCAACAACCTTCTAGCAGCACAAATGGATGCTAGAATTTTCCACGAGTTAACGCAAAAGGATGGTCCATTGTACGATCGATTAGTACCGAAAATCAAAGGGGTCAGAAAGTTTTCTCCCATTCAGCTCCGCCGGTTGAAGAGACTGGGCATTAACAAAACAGATCCTGATGCATTAACAGCAGAAGAAAGGACGAAATTCGCTAGACTTAATATCGATACGAAAAAAATTATGTGGAACAGAGGTTAGAATGTACATTTTTACTTTTTATAAATATCTATACATATTATAAAAGTAAGCCCCCAAAAGCTGTCTGTATGTGATCGATTTTCTTAAAAAAGCACTAAACGAATTTTTCCACGGTTTTTACTAAAAGATGGATTTTTATTTATATATGTAATTATATATTTATTTATATATTATACACACACACATATATATATGCTATTAAATATATATTCAATTTAGAATTTAAAATATATGTAGACTACACATTTTTGTTACAATTTAATTGTTGCGCACAAACCCGTTCTTACACTATAATCCTCACATCAAAAGTTGTCTGCGAGAGATCGCTCCAAGCGATAAGACCGCCTTTGCACGCTACTGTGTATACGTTTGTTACTTGTAATTCTTCATTTCGTGTGTAATAAAGAATGAATAAATAAATAAATAAATAAATAAAGAAAAAATAAAGATAATGCAATTCTTGAGGAAGGTTAAGGTGTATAATACATTATAGTAATTACCCGCAGGGTTAGGATTTAAACGGAAAAACTGTGACACTAACACTTACTCGCGGGCGAAGCCAGCGCGGTTCGCTAGTTTTAAATAAATAATAGTATTTGTAACAGTCAAGATTATGGTAAAGCATAATTCATACTTGTTGGTTAACATCTAACATGTGTAATAGACGTGGTATATTTGGAGACGTTAACCACCACTCTTAGCAATAAGTATGCGAAAATTATCGTACCTTTTATTTGTATTAATACCATATTGGATGGTTAAAGGAAGTAATCAAATAAAAAAAAATACACGTCGATCCAAGGTTCAAGACCTTTTACGCTTTTCTGCTAAATAAAAGCCTTATATTGGCACAACAACCCTTGTAGAACACCGATATATTTCTGACCTTTGTTACGTTCTTAATCTCGTTTTTGTAAAGTAAATACTTTTATAATTGTTGTTCATCTCATGTGTCGCTTACTTTAATTAATGTGCGTACGGTTACTAAAAATAAAATAAGGTCTAAAAATACTAATAAAAAATCCTATGATTATGGTCGACAATCCATTTTAGTACATATGTGGAATGCTAAGCTTAAAATGTTTTATATTTTAATTCCGTGAACTCCATCTTTCTATTACTCTAATCTTAGAATTCACCTTTAAAGTATTCTTTTAGTTGTGGATCTCAACGATAGATATCTCCGTAAGATAACAATTGGTCAATCACCTACCGAAAAAGGTTACACCCGGGAAACCAGCTTCGATATATCTGTGGCTTCAGAAATAATGGCCGTGTTGTCACTGGGCAAAGACATAGCGGATATCAAAGAGCGATTGGCTAATATGGTTGTAGCATTGGACCAGAGTGGCAACCCTGTTACTGCTGATGATCTGGTTAGTTTAATTTTGAAATCATATTTTAGGATAATATTTATCCTAAAATATATATCCTTTATGTAACTGTTTATATTTTTTTGACTTTAATCTTCTCTTTTAAGTCTCATTCTTATTTAAAATATGTCTGAACTAGATGCTACGCCTACTCTGTAACCGTTCATTCTCATTAACCAAGGATCACATTTTCTTCATCGTCCCAAATTCTAATCGTGCCTGTTTTACGATATCGTCATTAATTTTCTATTTTCTTTTTCCATAATTAAAACCCGTTAATCATTCACATATTCCCTTTCTCTTTTTTGTATACAATCTTACACCAATCATCACGCCCTCAGGAGTGAAGATAAAAATATATCAGATGTAGCAATAGAAAATAAAATCGTTACGTCCATGTGACTTTTTAGACACGTTATATTTTATAAGGAACACTCTGACGACATAATTTTTGTTAAATTTAATATTTTATGGGAACCAGGGAGTGACTGGTGCACTAATGGTGCTCCTCAAGGACGCCTTCGAGCCAACACTTATGCAATCGCTAGAGGGCACGCCGGTGCTGGTGCACACTGGACCCTTTGCCAACATCGCACACGGCTGTTCCTCCATCCTTGCAGACAAAATTGCCATGAAATTGGTTGGGGCTGACGGATATGTCGCTACCGAGGCTGGATTCGGCTCTGATATTGGTAAGTATCTGATAATAATATGAGGAGTTCCAAGGATTCTTCCTTAACTAATTGTCAGTGAAAAATATTTTTTTACATTATTTCGTACAATGTTATTAATATACATTCGCTCGCTGTATCAAATAAATAAATAAATAAAAAACAAACAATACATAAGTCCTGCCTAGTGGCGAAGCTCCTAGAAGTCGTTGATATGTTCGCGTATTAAGTTAGTAACCAATACACTCTTCTATCAGGAGCACTTTTTAATCGTAATTTCTAACCTAAATTGACAACAGGTTGTGGAACGGACGTGAGACGTTAAGTCCCCCATGACTAGCGTTTTAGACGCAAGCTGACATAGAAATAAGGACTCTAAATGATTATTTGCAATAATATTTTCCAGGTATGGAGAAGTTCTTCGACATCAAGTGTCGCTCGAGCGGTGACACGCCGCACTGCGCGGTGATCGTGAGCACGGTGCGGGCGCTGAAGATGCACGGCGGCGGGCCCACTGTCAGCCCCGGGTTGCCGCTGAATGACGTCTACGTGCAGGTAAGCTTGTCCACTGATGAAAACATAAAGTCCCCAAAAGTGGTGGAAAAGTCTTCTTGATCGATTTTCTCAAAATCTGCAAAGCGGATTCTTGTAGGGTTTTTACTACAAGGTAGTGCAATCCGGCCGAAAGGTTAATAGTACTTTACAGATTATGGTTTTTTGGAAATTGTGTTAAAAAGGTCGCGAAGTTGTAAAGAAACTAACCTGCTGGGAGCTTTACTCGCGTGCGCCACGCAAACGAGCAGGGATACACTAAGTTGAAGTAATAGAGAATTTTAGATCAACTAAAATACTACAAAAAGTCCGTGACAGCATGTCTCTATCTTCTATGGTTAACACAAAATAACTACTTTTATTTTGAAAATTTCAATTAAATACACAGATTTCCACGCAGGCGACGACGCAAGCATAGCTAGTACTAAATAATTGAGAGAATTTTAAAAATAAATATCTCGCGAACGAAGTTGTGGGTACAAGTAGGCAATAATAAATATTGATTAAAGGATTAATTCAAAGGCAGTAGTGCGTATGAAAAGTTGCTTAATTGATGTTGTTGTTTCATTATGCGCTTTCCGGTTGAGAAAATATCTGAGGAAACTACAAATACTGAAAGAATTCCTACGATTAATATAATATAATTCGATAATCCTTATCCGAGCAGCATGGCATAAGACACGTACCCATCTTTAAGGAAAAATAAATTGAACTCTTACATAATTAGTGTACTAACCATTTTATATTCTATTCCATATAAATAATCGTTTCTCTTTTAGGAGAATTTGGAATTGCTTAGTAAGGGCCTTTGTAATTTGGGTAAACACATAAGCAATGGTAATAAATTTAGCGTCCCAGTCGTTATTGCTGTTAACAGACATGGGTGAGTCATCATACATATTTTTTTATTATTGTCTATTACATAAGAGTGAAATGTCCATTCTTTGCGTGTTTCTTAAAGCCATTCTAATAATATAAATGAGAAATTGGATGAGTTTTTTGTGCATATGTGCTTTTTTCTATTATCTATATAGATGCATGTAACTTTCGATTTGGTGATGACATTTGCTTACCTTTTTTATAGTTACACTCTTAACTTCACATATAAAAAAACGCCAGTTTCGAAATACCTAAATACCTGTAAAATTTTCTTTACATTTAAATTAAAAAATGTGGAATAGACCTTTTTTAAACTTATTTAATGTCTATTTAAATTATTTAGTTAAGTTCAGGCTTAAATTATTATTCCCCTTTCCACAGTCCCATTATTCATCATAGATCTAGTTTTAAATTTAATTCATAAACTTTATCACCAGAAATGATACCGAAGCAGAACTAAACATGGTCAAAGAATATGCCGTTAAGAATGGAGCGTTTAGAGCCGTGATATGCAACCACTGGGCGAAAGGTGGTTCCGGGGCGTTAGAGTTGGCAGACGCCGTCATAGACGCCTGCGACCAGAACTCGCGCTTCGACTATTTGTATCCACTTAACTTATCTATCCAGGATAAGATCCAAAAGATCGCTACGGAGATGTACGGAGCTGGTACAATTGAATATACCGATGAGGTGTTAGAGAAAATTAAATTATTCACCGAGAGAGTAAGTCCTGACTTGTCTAATATTGACACTTAAAATTTATAGTCTACAATTATTATTTATATTTATACTTTGTTCCGATACTAAGGAAACGTCTGTATTTGATATTTGTTTCACTTCCATTTATAAGTATAACTAATAGGAATTACAGTCATTTAACTTATCTACATTTGGGCGATACAAAGCCGTTTATGACAAATTAGAGGAAAAGTGACAATACTTCATTATTTTAGAGCTTGTATTATTTCATAGAGAGTTGAATAGGTATATTTTTTAAATAAAATCAAAAATGTTTTTGAAAGCGTTGTAATTGTAATGTAAAATATTTATAGAAAAACCCGCCTTAGGATATTATTTTACTTACCTGGAAACAGGCGTATCAGTGTTCTTGATTCTAAGGTCCAATAGATGCTGTTCAGATAGGAGAAGAAACGTTTTTAACGTTGTTCAACGAATATTTTCTGTTTATGTTATTGCCTCCTTAAGAATAGGGTTTCGTATTACAGGGTTACGACAAACTAGCTGTTTGTATGGCGAAGACATCGAACTCCTTAACCGGCGACCCGACTGTCAAAGGCGCACCCACAGGCTTCGCACTCCGAATCAGCGATATATTCGTCTCAGTCGGCGCCGGCTTTGTGGTGCCTATGGTTGGCGAGATTTCCAAGATGCCAGGACTATCAACTCGACCCAGCATCTACGATATTGATTTGAATATCGACAGTGGAGAAATCGAGGGGCTGTTTTAAATAATCGCTCTAAAGTGAAAAAGTTTAAATAAAGTAATAAACGAATATATTGTAATAATAACCTTTCATACAACGATTATGTAACTCCTCCATCGTAATACTATAAAGGTCCTTTTAGATCTTCGGTGGCCTTACAAGACTAGCGACAAAGCGATTTCGTGAAAGATTATCATTTATTTCTGAGTATTTTTTTTAGTTTCTGAGACATTTTTAAAGTTTAAATAAGCCAGTAAATGAGGGATAAATTTTATTTCTCTCCAGAGCGAGATTTATATTATGTTAGTTATGGATTAAATATTTTATGCGTAATCGTTCCCGGTATGGCAACTAAGCCACTAAAATAAATGTTTTGTTTATTAAATATAAATATTTAAAAAAATAAATAAAATATAAATAATAAATTGTTTTTTTATGTCTCTCCCATATTTTAAATAATATATAATCATCATCCTCCTGCCCTTATTACTTTCTAAGTGGGGTCGCCACAACATGTTACAAACATGCTGTCAAATGATTTGGCTACGTATTTTACGACCGGCCGCCCGCCTGACGTCAACTTTCCATAGTCGTATTTTACGACCCCTCGGTAAGAAAGAGAGTGGTCTATTCTACTCAACCGGATACCACACGGTGGGTCAACTTACCTTAGTCGCTTTTACGACACCTCGGTAAAAAATGAGGGTGGTCTATTCTACTCAGCCGGATACCACAAGGCGGGTCGACTTACCTTAGTCGCCTTTTACGATACCTCGGTAAGAAATGAGGGTGGTCTATTCTACTCTGCCGGATACCACACGGCGCTTTAAATAATATATAATACATAACAGTTATTAATGTATTTGTATTTAGAGGTGTCCATGTGCGACGTGAAGATGTGTAAAATTTATTAACCCGATAGAAAATAAGAACAAGTTAATCAGACAGAGAATGGAATCCCACCCTTTTTAGTTGGGAAAGATGATGAATGTAAGAAAGAATAGTTATGTAGAATGGAAGTAAGTATAAAAGCGAGAATTGGTATGACCGACACAGGCTCCGATTTACGTACAATCGCGTTTTTCGTCCGAGAGGAAGAGGAAAGAATAACAGAGAAGAATGCCCGTGGTCTTGAAATTGGTCGTATAACTGTAACGCAATATTTTTTAGTTACTTCTACAGAGTTATTAAAATTGATATTGAATTGACCCTGTACAAGACATTAATAACTATATGTAACTAGTAATAAGAATTATTCGTTGAAAAGAGCAACCGCCGAGTTTTATGCTGGTTCTTCTTGGTAGGAACCAGCAGCAGATGTTGACGATTCAAAAGCACTTGTTTACGAGTTTACTTGAATAAAGAATATTTTGAATTTGAATTTCATCAAATTCTTAGTAAACTTTTTTTAAAAGATAAGATTTTAGTGTAAGTATATCAACAAAAACAGGTATGTAAAAATAATGAATTTCACGCAATCATATGAACGTGTGAAATTGACTAAGGTGACCCGAAAATTTTATAAGGTACCTCACTCAGCTACTTCTAGAAAAAGTGTACTACTACCTTTCTTCTACCTTTGAAAATCGCAAATAAACGTTCTAAACATTGATGTGCATTATTTAATGCCGGGTACTATATATTCAAATCTTGTATCAAATAAATCTGAAATTAAAATGTATAACATGATTGAATGGTTAGTTCCGACGCCATAAAGTCGGAGGAGTCAAACGGGTTTGGAATTCGGAATCAATGTTTGTTTGTATTAATATGTAGTTTAATAGTTATGTATATTCGTGTCCAGTATATTTATTATTTAAACATAAAGTTGTTTGTTCAGTTTCTTGGAATTAGTGTGGGACATTTATTTATTGATTTGTAGACATTAAAAGTATAAGAATGCATATTCTAGAACAAGAACGAGTATGTCGTACATTGAGTGGGTTATATAAAATAGTCTATGAGTATATTAATTTAAGGTTTACTATCGAAGTTTAAAAATTATTTATTATATATGAATATTTCGATAAAGGTATTTTTCGGTATAATTAATGCATACTCAAAATTAACTTTAATAAATCAATTTTAGCACAACATCGGAAAAGAAGATGGTATCAAGAATAGAACCCAGGAACTTTTTTTCTAATTCCTATTAATTCAAATTTTGTCGTTTTACTTATATAATTTTAAATATTCTCTCCGGTTTATATAGACAGAGAAGATGAATTTTGAAGAAACTTCTTCAAAATTAACCATTTAATATTGAATTGTTTATGGTTCGTAATACTGTGACTCGTTTTTACCTATGTATCAATACTTATTATAAAACAAAGGTACCAACAGATGTCTGTATGTGATAGATTTTCTCAAAATCTACTGAACGGATTCTCGTACAATTTTTATTAAATCATAGTGCAATTTTTCCGGAAGGTTTCTTCTTCTTCTTGTTCAACCGATCGACGTCCACTGCTGGACATAGGTCTCCTTAAGGGATCTCCACACCACACGGTCCTGTGCCGCTTGGATCCAGCGGCTCCCCGCGACCTTTTTGAGGTCGTCTGTCCACCTCGTGGGGGGTCTTCCAATGCTGCGTTTACCGGTGCGGGGTCGCCATTCCAGCACCTTAGGACCCCAACGCCCATCGGTTCTACGTACTATGTGCCCCGCCCATTGCCACTTCAGCTTCGCGACACGATGAGCTATGTCGGTAACTCTGGTTCTTCTACGGATCTCCTCATTCCTGATTTGATCACGTAGAGATACACCAAGCATAGCTCGCTCCATAGCTCGCTGAGTGACTCTGAGCTTTCTTATGAGGCCCATAGTCAGCGACCACGTTTCTGCTCCGTAAGTCATAACTGGCAACACGCACTGTTCGAAGACCTTGGTCTTCAGGCACTGAGGTATTTCGGACGAAAAGATCTCGCGCAGCTTCCCAAACGCTGCCCATCCGAGTTGGATTCGGCGACTGACCTCTTTCTCAAAATTGGACCTACCTAACCGGACCGTGTGTCCCAGGTATATATACTCGTCTACAATTTCAAGTACAGAGTTCTCAACGATGACCGGGTGGAGCGGAACAAGTGAGTTTGACATAATTTTCGTCTTGCTCATGTTCATTTTAAGGCCCACCTGTTGAGACACTCTGCTGAGGTCGTCGAGCATTGTGTTAAGGTCCTCCAGAGACTCTGCCATAACGACTATGTCGTCGGCAAACCTAAGGTGAGTGATGTACTCGCCGTTAATGTTGATGGCGTATCCGTTCCAATCCAAAAGCTTAAAGACGTCCTCCAATGCAGCGGTAAATAGCTTCGGGGAGATGACATCTCCCTGTCGCACACCTCGCCGCGTTTGGATTGGTCTCGTAGTTCCGTCTTGGACACGGACAGACATTGTGGCGTTTTCGTACAAACACTTCAACACTTGGACGTACCGGTAGTCGATACGGCATCTCTGGAGTGATCTTAACACAGCCCATGTTTCCACCGAATCAAAGGCTTTCTCATAGTCCACAAACGCCAAGCAAAGTGGCCGGTTATACTCCTCGGTCTTCTGTATAACCTGCCGCAGCGTAAATATGTGGTCTATGGTGCTGTAGCCTTTCCGGAATCCGGCTTGTTCGGGAGGCTGGAAGTCGTCAAACCTACGAGCGAGACGATTCGTAATGACTCTTGAAAACAACTTATAAACCTGATTCAGCAGCGCGATGGGTCTGTAATTCTTCAATGAGGTGTTATCACCCTTCTTGAAGAAAAGAACCACCACGCTCCTGTGCCACGCTTTTGGCGTAGTACCTTCGTGAATAACGGAATTGAACAATCGCTGAAGGACTTTGAGTACTGGTTTTCCACCCGCCTTCAGGAGTTCGGTTGTGATTCCGTCATCACCTGGTGCCTTGTTGTTCTTAAGTTGTTTCAAAGCCATACTAATCTCGTATAGGCTGACGTCCGGGATGTCTTCAGTATAGTGTCGGGTTAGCTTGGCTCTTGGGTCTTTTGCCAAGGTGACAGCAGGCTGTTGTGTTGAGGTGTATAACTGCCCATAGAATCTCTCAACCTCTCTCAAAATCTCAGGTCGAGATGAAATGATACTACCAGTATCGGTCTTCAATCGCGTCAGCTGCCTCTGCCCGATAGACAGATCTTTTGCGAACACTTTTGAGCCCCTGTTACGCTCAATAGTATCTCGAATATATTCGGTATTAAAGTGTCGCAAGTCGCATTTCTGCGCTTTTGAAATCTGTCTATTGATCAGACGGTAGCGTGACGCGTCTACTGAAGACTGTAGTCTCATTTCGTTCCTCTCATCCGGAAGGTTTAAGTTAATACAAAATAATTGTTTTATGTAAGTTGTGTCGAATAGATCGAGCAAAAAATTGTCTGCTCGGAGATTTACTCGCGTGCGCCGCATGATGCAGCAGAGATAAATTAAAGTATAATACTAGAGAATTTTAGATCTAAAATAATACTACAAGAAAATCTGCAACAGCCTATCTCTATTCCTTATGGTGTGCCGTTAACCCCGGTTCCTAACTATCTACCAATAGAGGTAAATGAAACCAGGGTTTCGTGCATCAAAAATTTATTAATAATGTGTAACCTTTTGCCCGGCACACAAATTTATTAGAGTGGTATATAGCCTATCTGCTCTGACTTCCGCCGCAGCTCAAGTACTCTCCTGTCGGTGGTGATTGTTCCGGGATCCGGTCCCGGTCAGGACAAGTCCTGACCGGGACCGGATGCACCTCCTGGGTCGCACCCAGGAGCCTTGGCTCCTGGGTGCGACCCTGATGTAATCAGCTCGAGACTTGCCCCTGATGTAGTCAGCTCGAGTTTTGCCCCGGATGTAAACAACTCTTTAATCCAATGTAATCTCCTCGGATATAACTAACTCGAATGTAAACTCCTCGGATATAATCTTCGAATGTAATCTACTCGGGATTTGCCCCGGATGTAATCTCCTGGAACGTCATAGGGGAGGTATTAATATCCCGGAAAGAGCCAGGATCCGATCTGATGCGAACCACCAACGGCTTCCTAAATACGGAGTACTTGAACGTAGCAGTTTTGCCATGATGTTTCTATCAGAACGGAGATAATAAAATTTAAATTGGAGACACAAATAAAGAGAATTGACCTGTACAGTTAAATAATTAAAAAAAAAAACAGTTAACAATTGATGACAAAGTTATTTACTATAATTAATGTAAAAAGTTATTATTAAAAAATAAAAAATAATAATTCAAAAATTACCGTTAAACAAAAAGTAATTGTTTTATGTGCCATATAAAACTTACCCTCTATCGGGAGATAACACTCACTATTATATTATTCACTAAATATATATGTGATATTTATTTATTTATTTTTAAGTTTTCAAAATATTTATATTTTCAAAAATCCTAGCGGCCAACGTATGTATCCGTTGCCTCCGATATTTTAAATGGCCGCGCGCGCTGACTCAACTATCAATGGTTATGTCGATGACCTGGCGGTGTCATTGACCGCACAAACTCAAGATCGGCGCGCGCGCCGCGGCCGCGTTTATTTAATTTAATTTTAAAATAATGTCCCGTGACAATGGTAACTCAAAATAATTACTTAAACAAAATGTGACAGACTGATTTCTACGCGGGCGAAGCCAACTAGCACAGTTAGTACCTATGTATATGTGTATATATCTATCTATATCAAAAATATTATGATTTTTTTTAAATATCATAACGATCGACGGTTGTTAGATCAAAAAAGAAAACAAATTTAAATTGTAAATTGGTAGTTTTTTATTAGGTGAGATTGTTTTACATAATAATCTATTCTACTAAATTTGAATAGGCATTGATGTCACTGTGTGTTTGGGCACATATTAACGGTGTTACACAGTTGGTGTGTGATGGTGAATCTTCAGCGTGTTCACGCATCGGGTTCCTCCACTTCATTAACGATGGTGGTGGGTGTGAAGGACGGCGTCTCCTCGGGCTCGTCGTCACTATCGGGCGCTGCGCCGGGGTGTGCTGGCACGAAATGATCGGGCTCACCCGTCGGAGCATCAGTGCCCGGAGCACTCCAAGACTTCTGGGACTTCTGCAACATGAATTATTATTAAATAATCAGTCAGTGCTAGAATTTTAACCATGGTTCATTAAAATTTTTATTTTGACTATTATTAAAAATTCGACTAATTCTTTAATCGCCAAGGCTACCACAGTAAATTTGTTTAAAAAAAATGACATGAAAATTAATAGGATTGTTTGATATTCCATAAGGCTATATTAGAGTAATAAATAAAGTCAAAGATAAATAATTCGACCATAGATTTAACCATAAACAAAGAATGTATACGTGTGTGTATCAATTGCATATTAATAGCATGCGTAATGATGTTATTATTGATTTAATGTATTTTTAATGCATTTTTTTAATATTCATCTGTAATCTTTGTTTATAAGCTATGATAGCCCAGCGGTGAGACCGTGCGACTCTCTAAAGCCGATCATGGGTTCAAACTCCCAAATGAGAAAAAAAAACCAATGAGTTTTTTTATTAAAACTTATGTGTCTAATTGATAATTGCAATTTATCACACGCTTTTCGGTGAAGAAAAACATCGTTAGGAAACCTGCATATCTCTAGAGATTTCTCTATGGATGGTAACCTAACAATCCGCATTGGGGCAGCGTGGTGGGTCTTAGCTCCAATCTTTCTCTCTAAAAAAAAACAAATAGAGGAGACCTATGCGCAACAGTAGGATAGTAACTGTTGCGGCCTATAATCATCTGTATATCTGTAATCATACGGATGACAAGCACCAATGGTGGGCATCTCCGCGAAACGTCGTCACATACGTCGTTATACGTTTTTAAACCAAATTTTCAAAATTCATATTCAAATTTTGTAACGCTATCTATGTATTTAACTTGTAACCAATATAATAGTTCAACAGTATTCACAAGGCCTTTTATTATCAAAACGGAGCCTCCTATAAAGGCTTAACGCAAGCGCAAACACTAACAAACCGTTACTTAATCCTTATCTATAACTCCGTCCGTAATTTTTGTAAAAGTAACAGCCTGTTACAATCCCACTGCTGGGCATAGGCCTCCTCTCTCCGTTTCTGGAGAGAAGGGTTGGAGCTAAGACCTACCACGCTGCTCCAGTGCGGATTGGTAGGTTACACATATCTCCAGAATTCTCTAGAGATATGCAGGTTTCTTCGCGATGTTTTCGTTCACCGAAAAGCGTATGATAAATTTCAATTATCAATTAGACACATGAGTTTTAATAGAAAAACTCATTGGTGCCTGGTTTGAACTCGTGTTCCCTTGAAAGAGTCGCACGGTCTCACCGCTGGGCTATCACAGCTCTTATTTGTAAAAAGGTGTACAAAGTTGTTGTTTCTTCTCTCAAAAATGACCATAGTTTTATTTAATTATAAAATTAGACTTAGTGTTATTAGGTTACGATGGGGCTGACATATATCTGTAGATATTTAAGCCTCTTAAAAATAAAGATATAAAATAAAAAAAAAGTTGTTGTTTAAAAAAAACTATTATATACAAATGTTACCTGCGTGTCGGTTTGCCGTACAATATCCAGGTACATGTCGTAGACGAACCGTGCCATATGGGGCATGTCACGCACGCTCACCACCATGGGCTCTGGAACTGCTGCCGTAGCGTTACGCTGAGCCGGATACCGTTCCCCAGGGATTATTTCGAGCTCCAGGGAACGCTCCACTAGCTAAAAGGGCAAAAGAAATCCAATTTACTCAAATATGATTTTTGCTGCGACAAGTTGCAGAGGTCAGTAGTGGAGATAAATATAGAATAGTTATATTTCACAACTAAGTTTCCAGTAGTATTCTAGAAGATTTTATTCTATTGAATTGACCATCTACTATTTTTTTTAAAGGAAGTGGCTGCCTAATTTTAATTTTAATTTGGCAATTCAAAAGTGCCTGTAAAGGTCAATTTGAATAAAGACTTATTTGAATTTGAATTTGAAAAAAAATAAGCATTGCCAACTAGATGATGATGGAGTGAACAAGAAAAAGAGCTGTTATTTTAGTAATGTATAAACCTGCTATAGTAATACTAAATTATAGTTTTGTTTGTATTTACGATTTTTAAATTTTAATAAATATTAAAAAATAATTAAACATTCTCTCCTTTGTCAACTTTGATACTTTGAATATAGTAAAACCATAGTTGGTTTAAAGTTTTAAGACTATAATAAAAAAGTAATAATATAATTATTTTGCTATAATCCGCGATGAAGTAAACAGAAAATATATATAATGCTAAATGTAGATAGGACTATCTGTTCTCATACCAGATATATGCAATATTCGTAAAAACACATGCACAAACCACTACCACCGCAACAATCGTTTCTCCCCGCAACCGAAGCATCATCAGCAGATAGACTTCACGACATAACCGTAAAAAATCTTTGCGATTTTAAAGAACATTTACTATTTACTTAATCGCAGATTATAGCAAAATAATTTCATCATTACTTTTGTATTATAGATCTCCGTAAAGTAACGCCTAATTCAATAGATTAGTTATGGTAAGACAATGTTAATAAAAACGTTAACTATGCACAATCCCACTTCTGATTTCGGTAATTGTAGAAAGATTTAATCTTTATTTATTTATTTACTTTATTTATTTATTCGATATACCAACGATACAATATAAATGCTTTAACCATTATACTTATATTAATTCTTATACTATATTTATCCATTAAAGGCGTATGTTTTATAATATTGTCTTATAATGTTAGCTCTTAAATATATTTTACAATTAGGTACATCATCAAATAAAAGCATCAAGTCTAAACTGAATAAAACTATGTCAAAAAGTGTAGTAATAATATAAAAAAGAATGCCTAAAAGATAATATATAACAAGTAATCAGATCGATGTCACAAATGTCCGTAGATGTATATTTTATTCCTCAAGCTAGTAAAAGTATCGTGAAACTCAAACTCAAACTGAAAATATTCTTTATTCAAGTAGACTGTTTACAGTACTTTTGAATCGTCAATGTTTTCAAGAAGTTACCACTGATTCGGAAGTTTGCTCCTACCGAGAAGAACCAGCAAGAAACTCGGCGGCCATTGTTTTTTTTAAATTTATATTTTTTTTTTTACAATTTGATTGATGGTTACAAATTAATCGTTGCATCTTGGTGCGTAGCTGACTGCAGTTAAGATATGCTACTATCACTCGAAAGATGTCAATACCATGGTGGGTCATAACTATTGTAAGTATTGCTAATTCTATTAATAGGAGAAAATTTATAAAGAAACAGTTATATCGGAAATATTTAGAGATAATGTTAGTATGACAGTCTGTATGTACCTGGTTGAACGTTGGCTGTAATTCGAAACAGTTCCGGAACAGGTTAGCCCTGGCGAAGATGTACAGGCCTAGTCGAGCCCTGGATGCGGCGACTATGAGACGCCGTAAGTCGCGCACGTGGCCCACTGCTTTCGTGCGAACCAACGATATCAGAGCGATATCGTTCTGCTGGCCCTGGTACTTGTCCACCGTTGTTACCTACATAAATAGAAAAGTAATTATACAATTATTTGGCTATAATCCGCGATACAGTAAATAGAAAATATATATGGTGCTAAATGCATAGTGGACTATCCGTTTTTTCATACCCGTTACATACATGATTCGTAAAAACACACGCACAAACCCCCACCACTGCCACCACAATACACAAGCCCTACACACGTTCACTATCACAAACTCAACAATCGTTTCGCCCCGCAACCGAAGCATCATCAGGAGGACTTCAAGACAAATTCACAAAGCACATAAATAGAATTTATACATCGTTGACATATGTATAATATCAAATCAAGTCAAAGCTTTGAATTATCTTATTGCTTATTAACGAGAGATTACATCAAGTAATTTGACTGGCCCGTTGGCGCGTAGTAGTGACCCTGCCTTTAGCTCCGCGGATCGCGGGTTCGATTCCGAGGATCAACATTTTCTATAAACAATTGTTTGTTCTTTCAGTCTGGGTGTGTATTGGTAGTTAAGTATGTATTTAAAATTATATATGTAGTATATCTATCAGTTGTCCGTCACCCATAACTCAAGTATTAAGTTACTTATTTTGGGGACGGACGACCGTGTGTGTAAATGTCCCATATTTTTTATAAGTAACTTCTCTGTAACTACAATAGAACTGCTTAGCAATAAGTAAGTTTTAAAATTTGCACGGTGGTTGTCAAGTATACAGTTATATCGGTCAATTACAGCCAAAAATACTGCTTACATTTTGATTTTAAGGAAAATACTCTTCATAAACTGTATATGAATAGTCCGGCCTAGGCTAGGTTACTTAAAATTAGGAGATACTCGTATGTTAGATGTTCTGAATACTCGGCACTGTTAGTGCTTAACGCACTAAAAGCTGGTGTTATCAAAGCTTTTCTAGTGATATAACTAACAGCATATTATCAACTTTAAAAATGTGATAATCCCAAGGGGGTTTAACATTACAAACCTATCAAACACTTTTTTGTTGAAGCACTTAAATCCTCCTCCTGCCCTTATCCCACTCTACGTGGGGTCGGCACAACATGTTACAAACATGTTGTCACACGATTTGGCTACGTATTTTACGACCGGCCGCCTGCCTGACGTCGACTCGACTCACCTTAGTCGCCTTTTACGACACCTTGGTAAGATAGAGGGTTGTCTATTCTACTCAGCCGTATACCACACGGCGGGTCAACTCACCTTAGTCGCCTTTCACGACACCTCGGTAAGAAAGAGTGGTCTATTCTACTCAGCCGCATACAACACGGCGGGTCAACTCACCTTAGTCGCCTTTCACGACACCTCGGTAAGAAAGAGGGTAGTCTATTCTACTCAGCCGCATACCACACGGCGGGTCGACTTACCTTAGTCGCCTTTTACGACACCTCAGAAAGAAATGGAGGCTAGGATTAATATTTCAACTAAAAAAAATGCATACCTTATGGGGTCTCCCGATCAGAGGGTTTTCGGCACAGCGCTTAGTGATCACATCTCGGATGAGATGCTTCTGTCCGTTGTATGTGGTAAGAATAGAGATTTTATGTGCCGGCCAACCAACCAGGCGCATAAACATGAACACCGCTACTACGTACTCCGCTTCTGCTAAATTCTAGAATGGTAACACGATGATTGCGTTAATTTATGAAAACCTTACAATTAAATATTAGGTCCTTACATATGAAATTGGCGTTTTGTTGTACTGGCCACTTTGATCTCAAATATTACCTTTATGGTTAGGAATTCCGAATTCAAATTCATACAGCTATTTACTCATGCATTTGTGTTTCAAACCCCCTAATTCATTTGTTTTTTCTTTTTTTGTTTTTTTCTTTGTGTCACTCTGTTTACAAAATGGAAAACATGAAATATCGCGTTATTTACGAGTATGAATTCCACCGTGGCACCAGTGCTGCAGAAACGGCTCGAAGGATTAATGATGTTTATGGTGACGTTGTCGCAAAAGAAAACACAGTGCGTTTTTGGTTCCAACGTTTTCGTTCTGCAAATTTCGACCTGCAGAACAAGCCTCGTGGACGGCCGGAGACCAAAGTTGATAATGAAGAATTGAAGGCTATTGTGGAAGCGGATCCATCGCAAACCACGTCCGAGTTAGCTGCAGGCTCCGGTGTTAGTGATAAAACTATTCTAATCCACTTGAAGCAAATTGGGAAGGTAAAAAAGCTTGAAAGGTGGGTACCTCATGAATTGAGTGAAGCAAACCGACAAACGCGCGTCGACTGCTGCGTTACGTTACTCAACCGGCACAATAATGAAGGAATTTTAAATCGAATCATTACCTGTGATGAAAAGTGGATCCTCTACGATAATCGGAAGCGCTCATCGCAATGGCTGAACCCTGGCGAACCAGCCAAATTCTGCCCTAAGCGAAAATTGACTAAAAAAAGTTGCTTGTAAGTGTTTGGTGGACTAGTGCCGGTGTCGTTCACTACAGCTTTCTTAAATCTGGCCAGACGATTACGGCAGATATCTATTGTCAGCAACTGCAAACCATGATGGAAAAGTTAGCTGCTAAACAACCGAGGCTGGTCAATCTCTCTAGGCCACTGCTGCTTCAGGACAACGCTAGACCACACACTGCACAACAGACGGCTACCAAATCAGAGGAGCTTCAATTAGAATGTCTTAGACATCCACCGTACTCTCCGGACCTTGCTCCAACAGATTACCATTTTTTTCGCAATTTGGATAACTACTTGCTAGGAAAAAAATTCAACTCCGATGGGGCAGTCCAAACCGCCTTCAAAGATTTTATTGATTCCCGCCCGAATGGTTTTTTTAGTAAGGGGATCAATGAACTACCTATGAGATGGCAAAAGTGCATACATAGCAATGGTACATACTTTGATTAATTAAATATATTTCATTAAAAAAAAACGACTTTATGTTCCTCCCATAGAAAACGCCAATTTCATATGTAAGGACCTAATATTCTTTTTAAATTTGTTCCGATTGTCATTAATAACGTATAAAATGTAAATTTTGGCTTGTGTAGTATGCATTAAAGTTTGCATCTATCTTTTTAAAGCCATATAAAATAGATAAATAGATCGGGTCTACAACGAATTAAGATAGCGCTTAGTATTGAAAAATTATAATATTACTATTACTATTACCTTTGTGTTGAAAGAAGAAAAACTTTTTAATGCAAAGAAATAAAGGTACGTTGAAATGTTGATTTTTGGATGTGGCAAAACATATGCAAAAATTATTCTTAGGGCATTCATGTGCATATATCCGCAATGCGCGGATATATTGAAGAGAAAGTTACATATAGTACACAGCAATAAATAATGCACATCGAGGCTTGTAAAGAGAAGTCGGCTATATTCTGCTCTTTTGCATCTTTTGCTTTTGCTTTGCATTGTCTCTGTCGCACAGACTGACGAACCCGTGACGAAACGTCACATACTAACTGTGTGACAGTGACAGCGCTCTTCGTTAGGGCTAACCGCATACAGTCAGTTAGAAAAAAAAAAAGACAGCGCTCTACTAAACCGAACTGGCCGGCTGTTTCGTTCTAAACATCGATATATTTTTATTGTTATACTAAAGAGCTCATGTTCATGAAAATATAAATTTTCTATCGAGCCAACATCCATATTATAATTGCGAATTTCCGCCTATTTGTACGTTATGCGTGACGTCACTTTCAAGGTTACTACGATAAAAGACCTTATACACATGAGGTAACAAATAGGAAGAAAATTGCCCCTTTTCCGTCGGGAAAATAACATACTCGTATACTGCATTATTGAGGGTACTTAAGCGCTTAAGATGGCGCGAACGAAGTCACGTTTACCGCTTGCAGTTAATAAATAAAGTTTATAAATCGTTTATGAATACCACTGATACTTTATCCATATAGCAATTATTAAAATCGGAAAAGTTGGTTTCACAGACAGAAGGTACCTAAATATTTAAGTACCTACATGTACAAGTAAAGTAAAGTAAAGGCCTTTTACTATCCCACTACTGAGCAAAGGCCTTCACTCTCTGTTTCTGGAGAGAAGGGTTGGATCTACGATGAACCACGCTGCTCCAATGCGGATTGGTAGATTACACATATACCTAGATTATTATAGAAATATTCACGTTTCCTCACGATGTTTAACTTCACCAAAACGCGTGTGATAAATTGCAATTATTAATTAGACACAAGTTTACCAGAAAACTCATTGGTACCTGGAGGCTGAACCTATGATCGTCTCAGCGAGATAGCTCAGCGGCGAGACCGTGCGACTCTCTACACAGCTACAGTTTTTTTGTGTATCACAACGGTGCTGACCTTATTTCACCATCTTGTATTTACTTTTTAATGAGCTGTTACTGTCTATTTTAGAACTATGTAAATAAAAAAAATGGTGTCCACGTTTATAACAGTACAAACAGGAAGTAACGTGTCATCGATTCCGTTAAAACTGACGACGAAAACTAATTATTGTTATGCGTCATCCACTCCAAGCTTAAAATACTGTTAATGGCTATATTATGCCAATAAAACCAGTTCTAGGATTTATTGCGACAACCGTACGAGGATCTTGAGATTTCAACACGTCCGATTTACTTTTGAAGAAAAACTTTTTAAGTGGAAATAACGAGTCACTCAGGAAATAATGTTTTTAAACGGAAATGATGTTCAGTAAAAAATATATAATTGGATGACAGCAGTATTGAGCGCGTGCGCGGGCGCGTTGTTAACGCATTTATATATAATTTTTAAACAGTTATGATAGAATTATTTTGCTATATTATGCTATTACCCGCGTTTGTTAAGAAAA
This sequence comes from Morpho deidamia, assembly GCA_947086505.1. Classification (NCBI taxonomy): domain Eukaryota; kingdom Metazoa; phylum Arthropoda; class Insecta; order Lepidoptera; family Nymphalidae; genus Morpho; species Morpho deidamia. The sequence continues at coordinate 7,414,435 of CAMTZC010000003.1, forward strand.
TCTATCGAAAAGCTTTGATATTTTGTCGTGGAGGCTATCTCCTGACGATGTTTCGGTTACGGGGCGAAACGACCTTTGATAATGTCGTAGTGAATGTGTGTAAGTGTTGGTGGTGGTGTCTTGTGATACGTGCGGTAACTAACTACATGTATAAAGTTGGGAAACGCTTTTGCTTCCTACACTTAGCATTATAAATTAATTATAAAGTTTTTTAACAAAAGCGGCAAATATCATATAATTTATAGCAAATGATGTATAGTACGCGGGAATAAATAATGCACATCGAGGCTCAGAGAGAGAAATCGGCTGGATTCTGCTTTACAGAGCATTGTCTCTGTCGCACAGACTGACGAACCCGTGTGTGACAGTGACAGCGCTCTACGAAACCGAATTGGTCGGCTGTTTCGTTCTAAGTTTCGATGTGCATTATTTATTGCCGGATACTATACTATGTAAATGTTTGTCTTGTACTATGGATATCCGCAAAGTAACGCCTACTTTTATAAATTATATAATTTTTAATTGTACATTTTATAATAATCACTTCATTATGTGATGTAATGATTCACTGCAATGACATGTATATGTATCATAGAGTTATTACACTAAGAGTAGAGAAGCCAGCCTTAAATGTGACTTATTACAATAAAGATAAATAAAGAGCAAAAGCAAATGAGGGTGAACTATCTGTCTCACTTTTTTATGTGTGATTATACAAAGATGAAGTATACGAGTATCTTTCCTCTCATTATTTATTGTGCCATTGTCACTTACAGGCCTGTCTATGGCTCCCCTACAAATAACTCTATGATATGTATAAAATGGCAGGAATACTGCGAATTTGCAACTATGTATTTAAGTTAAACTTGACATTAATCTAAAGAAAAATATTCGTACACTACATACATCAAGAGTTGTATGATAACTGATGGTTTTTTTTCATAAAGTACTATAGCTATACTAAACTTCTACAGTCAGTTCTATGCATTTAAGATGTTCGATAGAACTTTAGACTGCATATTGCTATGTTGTTTTTATGTGTAATATCAATACTACATTAATTGATTACTAAAGCTTTTTATTTAATATTTACCTGATAGAAGTATGGGCTCGGTTCGGTTTCGCCCGCGCCATTGAAATCGTCCACATTAATGAGTTGAAAATCGTAGCGCAGTCCGGCGTTTGCCGCGCGGTATTCGGGCAGGCGGCACACGTGGGATAAGTCTCCGAGGTTGCGGTAACGCCAGCGATACAAGTTGCAGATACTACAGAAGATGAAAGATAACAGAAAAGATGAGAAGTGCAAAATGATTGTAGAAAAAATGAATCAGCCGAACAATCTCTTATACGTTCTTCATCCTACGTGACATTGACAAAGTGATATCTCCTGTTGGCACGCCTTAATGCCAAAATTTTAAAAGAAGAAGAAGAAGAAAGACATTATAAACACGATCGGTCATATTCTTTCTCTATCGTCTCTTAAATAACAGCTTGCAATTGCTTACGCTCGTTTACGCTAATGCGACCTTATTCCACTGACCATCCTTTTAAGTATATTTACATAACATTTAGGGCACTGATCAGAATGATGGTTGGTAGAAAACGTGCATGCAAATGAGATCAGAAAGTTAAGGTGGATGTGTGGTGTGACAACACTAGATAAAATACGAAATGAGTATATAAAGGAAGTCTGAAAGTTTATGAGTACAGCCAAGTTAATTTATAAATAAATATTTTTTTAACTACGCTTGTTGGTTTTCAGATCGATTCACGTTGAACTAGTAAGTAATCTATCACGGTAAGTAAACAAATTGTTCCTACTATCCAATTTCAAGTCTTAAATAAATTGTAAACGAAGCATGCGTAAACAAAATCTGGATAAGTGAGCGATAAGCAAAATTATACATTAACAGTCTCCAATGAATGCTCATAGTATAGGCGTTAAAAATCACATAAAGTTAAAGTTCAATCTTAATTGTTAACGAATTTAATAACTTATAATAAATCTATCTTTATTGTATCGCTAATAAATAAATTAGGAACCTTAAACAACCGAAAGTGATTCATATTAAGCCTGCATTACGTACAAACCGAATGTAAAGCCATACATAATATAAGTATTAAGCTTCTTACGCGTATACACGTGACGTCACGTAGCGTAGCGCGAAATGACGCGACTGTCAATGGCATTGTATATCCTGTATGTTAATCATTGTTTATTTTGCGACATTCATTAGCAAAACTATTAATATATTCAACTTCCTAATGTTGTTTTTTACCATATCCCAGCCTAGCACAGATCACAAGTTGTATTTTGAGGTAGGTATATTTAATTTTACATTTATGCTCAAATAGTTTCATTTTATTAGCCCGTGAACTTGTTCAGTAATATATTTTAAAATGAATATTTGCTTTAAGTTTACATATTTTAGGTTTCTTTAAAAAAAACAATCATCATTCTCCTGCCCTTATCCCACTCTAAGTGGGGTCGGCATAATATTTTACAAACATGTCACATGATTTGGCTACGTATTTTATGACCGGCCGCCTGCCAGACGTCAACTTACCTTAGTCGCCTTTTACGACACCTCGGTAATAAATGAGGTTGGTCTATTCTATGCAGCCGGATAACACACGGCGCGTACCTTAGTCGCCTCTTACGACACCTCAGTAAGAAAGGAGGGTGGTCTATTCTATTCTGCCGGATACCACACGGCGTTAAAAAAAACACACATAATATCAGGATTTTTTTACATATGTCAGCCACGCGCAGAACGCTTCACAAGGTGTCTTTGTAATTCTGTATTTATGCTAAACAATTTTTTCATAATAGCCCATGGACTTTGTTCGGTAACACATTTGAATATGGTTATTTGGTCATTGTTCACATATAGTAAAGTTTTTCTTTAAGATTTATCCCACCTATTTAATTCTCTGATACTATTTTCACTTTTAAAAACCATTTAAGAATTAAAACACAATTGTGTTTTAAATAAAGTATTTATTAATGTTAATCAAATAAACCATCACTGTTATTATTTAATTATATAAAGCCTAAAGGCAGTGGAGTTTATTTATAGAGTTATGTGTGGAAAAGATGTCATACATTAATAACGTTCATGACATGTTCCGATCCTAGGAATATTGAATATCAATAAATAACAAACAATACTAAATGCCTTAATGACTCGTTATAAATTTTATGAGACAACTGAATATCCTTTTATTGTGTCTGCTTAAAATATCTGTAGCCTGCGAATGTATAAATAATTTAGAGTTCTGTTACGTTTAGTACGATACTGTGTTGAAATAATAAAGAAATCGAGACTATCTTTACAACATATACAACATCTTAATATATACAAAACAGATTCAACTTCTGAATTCTATCTATCATTAAATCAGACAAATGGTTGGACTTATGTTACATGAGAATTTCAAACTGGGATAATAAAGGCCGGAAAACTAGTCAAAAGATTACTAAATGAAAAAAAATATAACTCACTAATTAACGGCTTTGGTTTTATAACAACGTGTTTATAAAAAATATATAATGGGTGGTTGTTTGCCCGATTTAGATTTGAACGTGAGGAGTTGCAATGAATTTTCCATCAAATAAAGATCCCTCAGTACTAGAATAACATAAACAGTCTTTGAAAAGTTCATGTTGTAATGGATGCCATATCGATATGAAGTTGGTCGCTAACTATGGACCTTATTTAGCTCTGTTTCGCTCAGTCAACAATATAAAGAGTTATGCTCGTCTCCACGTGACGTCCCATAATAAAGGGATCAGTAAGCAAGTTAGATTGCAGGGAACTGGTAGATTTAGATAAGATAATGTAAGATCTGAGTAAAAAATATTTAAATAGATCTATATCTAACAGTCGACTGAACTGTTTTAAGAAATAGAGAAGTAGACAAAAATAAAATTAATGGGAGTATAAGAATGAATGAAGAATATTTCTCACCTAGATCGTGCTCTTCCCTGTGCGTCCAATTCAACATATGGAACACCGAGTCGCACCATCCTGGTGAACAAGCTCTGCTCCATATTGCAATATTTCTGAAAGGCCATGTTCTTGACCACCGGTGGTAGCTGGTGATGGTCCCCAATCATGATCCATCGTTTAAGACGCGAGCGTCCGTCTTGAGGATTTTGCAGGAGAAGAGGGATAAACGTTTCGATTTCCAGAATTTGAGCTGATTCTTCCATGAGGATATTGTCGTATTTAAATCCTATGGAATTTAAATTGTAAGGTTTCGATTGCGAGAAAAATTAAATTTATGTTCATAAATAAAATTTGTTCTCAATTTCGTTTATGATAAATTTGTTTACGTTACGTCTGTCTGAAATCACTAAATTGATTTTAATTTATTATTGTTTGTTCCAAATTGGAAGATGCTTTTGGACCATTTGATAATAATTTATAGAATTAGGCGTTACTTTGCGGAGATCCATAATACAAAAGTAATAATAAAATTATTTTGCTATAATCCGCGATACAGTAAATAGAAAATATATATAGTGTTTAATGTATAGTGGACTATCAGTATTTTCATACCCGATACGTGCAGGATTCGTAAAAACACATGCACAAACCTCCACCACTTCCACCACAATACACAAGCACTACACAGGTTCACTATCACAAACTCAACAATCGTTTCGCCCCGCAACCGAAGCATCATCAGGAGATAGACTCCACGACAAAATCGCAAAGCTTTGCGAAACGATTGTTGAGTTTGTGATAGTGAACCTGTGTAGTGCTTGTGTATTGTGGTGGAAGTGGTGGAGGTTTGTGCATGTGTTTTTACGAATCCTGCACGTATCGGGTATGAAAATACTGATAGTCCACTATACATTAAACACTATATATATTTTCTATTTACTGTATCGCGGATTATAGCAAAATAATTTTATTATTACTTTTCCATTTGATAATATTGTCGAAATGTTGGCTACCCCTAATAGCGGTCTAGATCAGGACAGACCTTATCCAGCTAGTAAAATTGTATAATATAAATCCTACAACAAGGAATATGCTTCAACCTTGAGTTAATGTGTAGATGACAGTGAATAATTAAATGAGACACAAAGAGTGTTTCCATATACACACCCATCAGCACTAATTCAGAGCGTTTCAAGGCAGCGTGGGTGCAAGTCATAGCGATGATCTTCGCTTCTTTGACAAGGAGGTATTTAGAGCGATCAAGTCCAGACCGTAGCAGTTCAAAGGCGCGAAACTCCTCCAACTCTTCGAATATGTGGTCTATATAGCTGTGGTTAAAGAGTTACTAGCAATTTACTTTTGTACTGAAAATTAAACTAAGAATTCAAAATTATTACTTCGCTATTACCATTCCGTACACCACATATCAATCAAGCCAGAAAATATGATAATGAAGACGGAAAATCATGAAATTATTGAAACTACAATCAAATGATATTGTAGATAAGTGTAAATATGGAAAATATGGATTGAACCCGATTATCAGAATGATAAAATTCAAATTGTTAATCAAAGATATAGGATTATTTAATATTTACTTAGGGAATACACTTGAAAATTTAAAAGTAAATGAAATTAAACAAGAAGATAAATACCGGTTACAACTTTTAGCTATGTCCATATCTTCTTTATACGAATGTCCAGGAAAAAGTGGTTTGGGAGCATCGTCGAAAAATTCATGGAATGGAAACTCTTTACTGATGGTTTCTATCGATTTGGCCTGAAAGAAAACGGAACTATCACACATGGTCTATCAGATTTTTTTTTAAAACCTTAGTATTTGTTAAACATTTATTTATTAATAATAATAGATACAGTGAAGATTTTATGGCAAACCTGCTTGAGATCATCGGAAACTATCGGATTGCTTAATATAAATTCTATAATAACAAACCCTACAAGTATTGTTGTTATTTCGAATAGATTTTTCTATTAAATATACACTTAGAATTTAACTTCCGAGTTGTTACTTGACAAAACTATTCAAAAACTGAATACGATGCAAAAGTAATAATAAAATTATTTTGCTATAATCCGCGATACAGTAAATAGAAAATATATATAGTGTTTAATGTATAGTGGACTATCAGTATTTTCATACCCGATACGTGCAGGATACGTAAAAACACATGCACAAACCTCCACCACTTCCACCACAATACACAATACCACTCCACGTACCATACCTCCACCACTTCCACCACAATACACGATTTTACGAATCCTGCACGTATCGGGTATGAAAATACTGATAGTCCACTATACATTAAACACTATATATATTTTCTATTTACTGTATCGCGGATTATAGCAAAATAATTTTGTTATTACTTTTGTATTATGGATCTCCGCAAAGTAACGCCTAATTCTATAAATTATTTGAATACGATGCGCTCGCTCGAAGCGAACTAAGCGATCAAGCGAATTTGTACTCAATCCTATGGTATTAAGATTACCATTTTTGCGTGCTCGGAACAATATATAGACTTCAAGTTTAAATTTCAATGTCAAAGTCAAGTATTAACCTGGTCCTTGCTGCAGGCGTGGAGGAAGGCCTGCCAGCGTGGCCGCACGTGGTACACGTGGAAGTGATGCGCCAACTCGCACGTGGCCCCCGCGTCCCCGCCCGCGCCCAGCGTGCTCTGCAACCTCGACACTTGCTCCAGAAGTTCTAAACGTTTGGCTAACACGTAGTTCACACGACCGTATCTGTGGCAGACATTTGATATTTTAATAGAACAGGAGGCAAAAACGAACAAACGGGTTATCTGAATCGCCGGACACGACCTCTTTGTTGCGTTTTTTAAGAGTACTCATGTCGTACTGATCAGGAAACGCTGCCAAATGAAGGTCGTTACATAATTTTTTGGTAAAAAGTTCCTCAAGAAACGTACTATAGTAGATCGCCTGAGACGTACAGTGCGGTACATGTGGCGTAGTGGAACTTGGCAGTAGAATACATTTAACATTTGACACATGCACAAACGTAGGCCAGTGCATGTGTTTTTACGAATCCTGCATGTACGACGAATGAAAACGTATAGTCCACTCTACATTTAACATTATATAATATATATATAATGCTAAATCTATCTATTGTATATCTATTTACTTTATCGTGAATTATAGCAAAATAATTATTATAATTCCTTTAGTACATAGTTTTCCGTTATTTTTCTTATTCTTTCTTTCTATATTGCCCGTATTTCACTTCTTGTCGTTTTCGTTCTGTTGCTCAAACGTTGACTGGAAGAAATCCCTTTTAGTGATAAAAGGGATGGGGTATGTACAATAAAGAGATAATATAAATAAATAAAATGATAAAGAATATTTTGTTTCAAAAACCTTGAAAAATCCTTATCAGTTTGCAGTGCTTCCTCTCCATGTCCAAGACGCAGTAAGTGCCTCTCATCTACGTCGAGCTCGGCTACCTTCTCGAACAATTGATTAAGTGCCTGGTTACTGTGGGTCACTACTAGTGTCCGTTGCCACGGGAAATTGTGGTACAAATTAGAGATTATCTGCACAGCTACATCAGTTTTACCTAAAACAATATTTTAATTGCCATCTTTTATATACCGACACGTGGCAAATACACTGAAAAATCGGCCTTCTATCTAATATAAAATATTATACAAATTTTATATTAAGTACCTTCTAGTACTTTACTCGGTATTTTTAGAGGCGCGGCGCGCTTGTTGAAAATACAGGAGACAAGAACATTATTCTTTTGTCTCCGTTGGGAGACAAAAGAATAATGCGGTGCAATCACCTTATTTAGTTTTTAGGTCAAGGTTGGAATGACGTCATAGGGTACGGTCATTAATCTCTATAAATCTTGTTTATTTAAAAAAAAACATAAAAAAATTCTGTGTCTGAAATAACTAAAATAACAACTTTTTTAATGTGTGTAGGGTAGAATTTTGTAAAGACGCACATGCTATTTTAATTCAAAATTGATAAGTGTCTAGCTTTTACATGTCACACTGTACATAATTTCTCAAACCATCAACATCATATTTCATGGCGTGACGAAAATGGAATTCCTTATTAATCACTTCTCTGAAAATAGATTCCATCTAAATATTATTTCAAATGGAACGATGACGATGTGAGTTATGTATTTTTAAGAGCTGTAACAAGAACCATAAATAGCAGAATCGGTTCATTAATCTAATTGAAGTATTTACGTGATGTATCTGTTGGGGAAAACCATGCGTTGATTCGCGCAATTGATTTTAATGAAAAATAAAAGATGAAGCAGCATTTCGAGAATTGGGTAAAGTAAAGAAGCAAGCTAATCTAATCAATAATTTATAGAATTAGGCCCCACTTTTCGAAGATCCATAACAAAAGTAATAATGAAAATGTTTTGTATACGCGATTAACTAACCTAATCATTTGTACCTATCATGTGCACTTCTTAAAGAAAGGTTCTTAATACCTAGTTACGTGTGTTTGCAACAATCAACATGCCATTTTAAACAAAATTGTTTAGAATATAAAACATCATATTTTTCTAATTCTCATTGTACGCCAGATTCAATTTGGTTAGAATAAGAAAAATTTGCAATAATTACCATGTACACAATAAAATTGTATACTTGAGAGCAGAACTTTTTATCGTTCATCTCAAAATGTTTGAATTGTATCTTTTTTATTTAATAGATTTACAATGGAAAATTCTATTGAACAATAGTTTACAATTTAATTTAATATATATATAGGTAAGGTATATTTTTGTTTGGTACAAAATTTTAAATCCGTAATTAATTTCATAACGAGATTTTCATACCGGTCCCTGGAGGTCCTACAACTAAAGTAAGACCAGGCTGCATCCCAGATCGAATCGCTTCCACTTGAGTGGGAGTGAACAAAATGTTGTTCCTGGAAAAATAACTTGGTTTTAGGGGAAAAAACACTCTTAACGAGACATAAAAGAATAACTCTCTCGCCTATTTTCATATCCGTTGTCAATAGAATATGAGTTTCATAAACCGCAAATCTACGTAATACACTTACAACTAAGTCTGTTCACGTATAAGTAGACATTATTTACCATAAGAACGTCGAAGGATAGACCAATACACATGTTAATGACTCATTATTCAAAGACTATGCAAATCCACCGTACACTATAAATATTTCGCTGTAAGAATCATGGAAATTACTTATTTATTATCAGAATTGTGTCAACTAGTGAGGTTGAATGCAGGGAGGACCTCTGGGCAGGCACAAATGAGTTTTTCTGTTAAAACTTATGTTTCTAATCGATAATTGCTATTTATCACACGCTTTTCGGTGAAGGAAACCATCATATATCTAGAGAATTCTTGGGGATGTGTGGGCATCGTGATATAGTCTTATCTCCGATCCTTGTCTCCAAAAACTGAGAAGAAGCCTAAGACCAGCAGTGAGATAATAACAGGCGGTTACTTTACCACCTAATAGCACAGTTATAGGTGGTACAAAAAATATAGTCACTAACTTTTTCGGTTCATTATATAGGTAGGGTCCTCTCTTCGGCTGTACGTGAGGCTGGACCACGATAACTTTACGCGGCTCATCTTCATCCATTGCATTCTCCCCTTGTTCTTGTTTACGCAGCACGTTTTCAAATGTTAGTCTGGTTAAAACGAAATTCACAATTTTAATTTTAATTTTCATTTAAATATATAATGACGCAATCTAAATGTAAACAGTAATTTTTCTGCTCAAAGCCTTGTACTTCACAAAACTAGAAAGGCAGAAACAAAGTAGTGAGCTTAATTGCATAAATATACAAGTCTAGCTATCAATTCTGGATGAAATTACCATTCCCAATGTCTAGGATTAAATTCTAGCAGTAAATTTAAATTATTTTTGTTGACTACTTCCGAAATCCTATTCAAGACATACATTTATTTGAATTTAAGTCGAATACTACCTTTCATTTAATAAGGAGTTAGTAGTAATTATTGAAACAAATAATAATAATGTTACGACGTCAGTTTCTAACTACATCCCATTCTTCAGTATTGGATTAACGCATCCATTGAAATGTTATTTTTGAGATTTCTCCACTGCTAAGATATAGAAGGTTTTGAGTACGCATATTAAAATACCTGTGTAATAAAAGGTTTACAGACTTAAAAAATAAAATTATTATGAACTTACTTGAATGGGCGTATTAATTTTCTTGGATCATCAGTTTGGACTTTTATTTCGTAACCTGGGAAGCTGTTTCGCAGGTGTTCCATATTAAGAAAGGTATCGTTGAAATCCAGAGATGGGATCTCATTCGGCATCCTGTAAAATAACCAATCATTTAATTATTGAATAGCTCGTCATTGACAACTTTTTAAATACACTGGTGGACTCCCTCGTTCCGAAACGCGCAACATGGATTCAATTTCAAGTTGTAATAATATCTTTTATTTAACGTTAATTTAAAGATGACTAATTTTACTATTGACATATCTTTAAAAAAAAGTCGTGCACGTAGCATATGCAAATTCTCTTATCAGTTTAAAGTACAGTACGTTATATTGTTACCGGGGAAAAGAGCAAGAAAACACAGTTAAGGCGTTCCAACAGACTATGGCAACAAAAAAAACTGTGTCAGGATATAGTTTTTTTTTAAGAGTCATGTTTGATTTTATTCCCAAATTAGAATGAAACTCACATCCCCCCATACATAGAAAAGATTTTTAATGGGCGGTTGAACGAATATTCATTTATTCGTAGTTCGCTCTAAGTGGGTACAATTTACGGCAGCTCGATAGTAAAAAAGTGAGAATAACCCAAGGCTGTTACTATGACTCACAAATTCTTCTCACTAAATAATATACTGACGTATTCCCAAAACATAAACAACATCCACCGAACGTATTCTTTTGAATTCCAGTTATGTTTTCGGTATGGACAAAAAAATAGTATATGTAACTCTGCAACTCATGAACTAACTCCACTACAAAAACATATCGATCCGTCGTACCACTTAAAGGTAAAAGAGTGATACAAACAAACACACTTTAATATCTATGTCTACGCATATAATAAAACAAAGCCCCTAAAAGCTGTCCGTCTGTATGTGATCGATTCTCTCGAAATCTACTGAATAGATTTTTATACTACTGAATAGGTTTTTTTTAATTTTTTATAATTAAATTAATTTAATATTAAAATTTAAATAAATAGAGCAATTCTTCCGGAAGGTTTAGAATAACATTATATAATAGAACATTACGGTTTTATATAAATTGACTGAATATTCTTGACACTGATTTCACGCGCGCGAAGCCGTAGACGCTGTTAATTTGTATTATTTGTATAAAAGTATGGATGTATTAATACGCAGGCAGGATGTATTACTACAACGCCAATTTGTTTCAATATTTTAGGCCCTCACTAAAGAATTTTGTAACGTATTATAACAACAATTTTCTCTAAAAGAAAAAAAAAGGCCTTTGCCCAGCGTTCAACAGAATACAGAGAGCTAAGCAATTTTTTATATGAATAAAATTTAGGTGTGCTTATTGTTAATGTAACAGATAATGCGGTTGACTTTTACGCATACTATTATGATAATACTAGTAATATGAATGCCTCACATTTACCTGGCGCACCTCAACTGTAGATTATTTCATGACGTCATCGGACGTGATCCGAAACATGTCAGTTTACAGTTGTTATCTTACGTCTAGACGGTTTTACATGGAAGTAATGGACGAATGGTAAATGTACATATTGATACAAATTTAGTTTTTTATTACAGGACGTGGACAGCACTGTATTTTCCTTGAACAGGTTTGTTAAAATCCTCTTTCTATATAATTTTTAATTGGAAATCGTATTTTTTATAACATTTTAAATAACATGATCATAATTGTTCGAGCATTTCATATCATGTAATGAATATCGGTTGGGCAGCGGTCGCGATTTTACGCCATGTTTTCGTCTCAAACAGATACATGAATCTATGTGCCTCACAGAAGTCTCAAAAAGAAGAATCAGCAGTTTTAACAGTGCATTTCTTTTGACGTCGAAATAATTTGTCAAGGCCCTATTCATGGCAGTATAGATGTATACGATTGATGAATCGTTTCAGCAAAAAAATAAGTTACATTTCTACAAAAACCGTTAAACTAACTACGCTCAATGCTTCGTTTAATTTGGCCTACATCCTTACTAATAAGGATGTGGGCTATATGCAAAAGTTTTCTGTCTGTAACGATTTCACGGCGAATCCGCTGAACCTATATCGATGAATTTTGGCACAATTATTCCTTATACACCGGGGTAACACATAGGCTATAGAAATCCTGTAAATTTGTTTAATTTGTAAATTTTTAATAAATTTAATAGTAATTGCAATTTAATCCCCGGTCGATCTGATTTTTGTGATGGAGATATTGAGTGAGTGAGTGGCAGAAGCCACTGTTTATTTCACGACTCAACGGTCCTCGTGAATGAAGTCGCGGGTAAAAACTAGTATCTTTATAACTTAGATAAACACAAGCACACAGCTGTAAAAGCCGTTAAAGGAACCAACATATTAACAATGGAGAAAAAGTAGACTCGAACAGAAGAGCGGGCAAATCTAGATAAGCAAATTTTGCAGATTGTTGGGTAATTCAAGGCTATTCAAACGACTGCAGCTGTTTCATGTTTAAACGGTATTTCCAATAAAAAAGTTTTGCTAATACTGTTTACCATGTGTTAGCAGATAAAGTGGTTTACTATCCGGCTATTCAAAAGTCATATGATAGGCCATTAATTCGTATCAGATAACCTTTATGTTGTGTGTCCTGATTACTTCAATAACCGAAAGTAGATGGCAACTTATGCTGAGGATTAGGATAAGGATAAGGATATAAGTATGAGTATCTGAACCATAAAATACAAGAAAAATTTTCTTCTTTGTTCAAAGCCCACTTCCGGACATAAGTTCTTTATTGGATTTCATATTGGGAGCCGCTTCAACATGGTTCTTCCCGCTATATTATCCTTCTTTATATTAGGAAAACCTCTTACGAGAATCGCAGTCCGAAGAGGATAGGCGGCAAGTATATCAGACTCGCGCCGACTAAAAGTTTTCTAATACTCCACCTCCTACATGCCAACTCTACTAAAAGTATAACTTTGTCCAAAGTTATAAGCAAATCTATTTTATTCATTCTATTTCATGCAATGGATCTGCTAATAATAAAAAAAAAATTCTTTATTAGCAGATTTGCTTATAACTAACCCCCTGGGCAAAGTAACAGCTGTTGGCAACGTAATAGCTTTTGGTAAAGTTGGCATGTTCTACGGCAAGTCACTACGTGGCGAAGACATGGTAACGTCGAGCACGTTGCTATCATCCACACCATCACCAACTCTGTAACTAGGTAGCCTCTATAAGCCGAACCGTTTCGTTAATCGATGTCTCGATTACACCAGATGATTCTACCGTCTTGGGGACTTACTCCAACCGGGCGTCCTATGTCCCCTATATGTATATATGTCCCCTAACATAACAACTTCAAAGCAAACGTAACGATGAACCGGTGATTTCAGTTCTTTTGGAGATCTTCTTGCCTGATTACACCCTTGTAGGGATACTCCAAGCACAGCTCGTTCTGTCGTCTGCTAACTAAACTTTCTTTGAGGCTACAGGCACCAATTCAAGTTAATGACAACTTCAAGATCATAAATCTTTAAAATAATTCGTGAATCAAAGCACTTTGTACCTGTTTATGGAGAGAATGAAATTTGGCACGGTTGGTTTATATACAGTAGAACATAATAACGCATAAAAATACATTCAATCAATACAAAAATACATACACTATCATACATTTTGGAACACACACAGATTATATAAACATCTTTTTTGTTTCGTTAACTGCTAAATGTCAGCAACCTAAAATGTATTGCATAATGCATATAGAACGCTTGTCATTTGTTAACCAGAACACATTCGAAGAGACAAAGAAGGTATATTGGCGCATTACTGTAAATATTTATTCAAATCGATAACATTTTCATTAATGCATTTAAATGAGCATCAAAATTCATATAAGCAATTGCAATTGTTATGACTGTAAACAAATATATTTAAAAATGAAAACAAAACATTTTGATTCCGAAAACATTGTATTTTTATTTTAGGTCATTTAGTGACCATTGGGGACCACTAGTTAATATAAATGAATATATACCTGGTATAGTGAGCCTGGCCGGGATCTCCGTACCCCAACACTATGTCATGAAGCCACTCCGGCACAACGCACTCCGTGTTCATGAGCTCCCTTATCGTCTCCAATACCGCCTTGAAGTTGTTCTCCTTGGGCTTGCGGCGCATCACGATGTTAAATGTTTCGTACACGTCCTGTATAAGCAAAATTATTAATAATTAATTAAGTTACTCATCTTCTTGCCCTTATCTCACTCTGAGTGCGGTCGGCACAACATGTTACAACATGTTGACACATGATTTGGCTACGTATTTTACGACCGCTTGCCAGACGTCAACTTGCCTTAGTTGTATTTTACGACACCTCGGTAAGGAATGAGAGTGGTCTATTCTACTCAGCAGGATATCACACAGCAGGTCAACCTAGCTTAATCACCTCTTACGACACCTCAGTAAGAAATGAAAGTGGTCTATTCTGCTTAGCCGGATACCACACGGCTAACTTAAATTATATTATATTATATTATATTAAATTATATTATACAAAGACTTTGTTCGCGTCAATAAATTTCTCTACCTTATATCTGTAGGTGAAAGCTAAAGGACCTTTAGTCAAATTTTATAAATTATTCAGTAAAGAGCTTTATTCAGTAGCGTTTACTTTTTCACGTTTAGAGACTTAATGACATTTATAATTTTACATCCACGAAATTAGTCGATGTAAAACTAAATGTCTTTTATCATTTAATCGATACGGGTATACTGAATAAGAATCATTGAAAATAAAAATGACAAAAAATGGTCATAAGGTCCTTTAGCATTCACCTACAGATATAAAGTACCCTAAAATATGAGTTATTTATCTTTTTGTGTTGCCAAACGAGAAAAGGAAATTTATACGTTTAGATATCCGCTTTTATAATATTAGGTAGTATGGATATGGATTTTAAATATAATATTAATCATATATTTCGTATTCAATTGTATGTTATTGTGTTTATACACTGAATACAGAATAGGAACTTGGATTTAAATGAATGAACTAACTTTTGTGTATGAAAACTAATAATGCATTTATTGTCTTCATTTCCTACTTCATAAAGTGTCTATATTTTACCGCTTTGTGATAATTTATCGGATTTACACAGATTTTATTGAGAAAAAATCTGGCCCCAGAGAAAGAAAATGCTGCTCAGGTAGCTTAGTCTTATCACGATGCTACAATGCGAATAAGGAGTTTATGTGTCAGGAAAGCCTAGGAATTCAAATTCAAATTATTATTCATTATTCAAGTTAGCTTTTACAAGCTCTTTTGCATCGTCAATTTTTAATGAAGCCTAGCACTAGTTCGAAGAGATGCTCTTACTGAGAATAACCAGCAAGAAACTCTGCGGTCACTCTTTACAAAAAATAATTTTTAAAATAATGTATAAGCACTTATAAAAAAAAAAAGATTTAGCGCGTAGATGGTAGCAACTTAAATCCAAGCTTTCTTATGTTTTAAATAGTCAATAGCTTTGTTATTAAGTATTTTCTTAATTGCTTCTTTGAACTTGTGTAAAGTAATAAAGATATGCAAGTTTACTAACGGTGTTTTCTTAACTGAAAAACTGTGTAATAAATAATAAATATCATTACAAATATTGAGAGGTTCCAAGTAGTATAAAATTTTAAATGACTTTTATATACTTTATGGCGTCTTCGCAGTTAATGATATCACTAATGTATTCCTAATATAAACTCTATCCTCTGCAATAGTAAACATTTCCTCCCACTTGTCTATCTGGCGGGTTACTAATCGTATAAACACTTGAGTTTTCAAGAAAAACGAGTAGTGGTAAATATAACGCTTATGCGTACGAAGTTTTCTAAATTTTCAGAAACAAAAATCCTGGTAACGTCAAGATTAAGAATCAATCGCCATGCATGGGCTTATTAGTCAGAACACAAACTCGCAGTCGTTAATCAAGGAGGTCGTCTCGTTTATTATTATTATTATTTACTTAAACTACTTTTCAGGTATTAAACCAGGTAAAAATAAATATTATATTTACGGGTATAACATACCAAGTACTTAAATTTTGTTGGTGTTAGTACATAAAACGTCTCCATTTGATGGTAATTGCAAGAATTTTCGGACTATTCTACAAGTATTTTATACAGCTGCTTTTTGTAATGTCATAAATGTGGTTTTGGGGAGCTTCAAAACTTGAATACTATGATGTAAATATTTGGGTACAACTCCGGTGGTTGAAGTTATTATTGGGACTCTTGTAACTATATTGATGTTCCACACTCTTTTTATTCTTCACTTCTTTTTTATTATTATTTTTAGTATTATAAAGTACAATCAGAATGAAAGTAATTTATTGCAGTCACTATCTAGCCCTAAGGCTAATAAGCAACTCTATAATAACCTAGACTTATAAATTAACTTTTATCTTATAAAGATCTAGTGACTTATCCTTAGTCTTTACTATATGAAATACTTTGTTCTTTGGTTCTTTTAAGTAGTACTAGCACTGCACTACACTATCGCTACACTACATTACACTATCATTTCTTTTAGTCTTCTAACTACACTACACTATCATTTTTTTTCTTTTCAGTCTTCTATCTATTCACATAGTGTGGAGAAGCTCAAAATTAACAATAATTTAATTTAATTTTGTTCCACTCGCTCCATTAATATAAATATCCATACAAATATTGAAAAGCCAAAGTCAGTCTGTATTTCTGTCTGTCAGAAAGCTGTTACGCTTCATTGGCTTACCAGCTGGAGTGATATTGATGAATTTTGGTAACTGATGTTTATAAATCGAACTAACGTATAGTTGTATAACATAAAACATAATTGTCGATGAGATAAGACTAGTACTATGATGTCATTTAGGCGGGCCCATAGAATTGGTAATAATATCTAAGAACAGATATTCTCGATCCGATTGATCACCACCGCATCATTTGGTTATATTTAGATTGTTAAAAGCCGATATTAATGTCGGGTATGGTAGCATTCATAAACATTGAGCGTACATTTAAGTACGTAATCGTCATGTTTTCCAAGGCGTATTCAATGAGACGAGACTGTTACTGTCTGTAGAATATAAACATCATTAAATGATGAATAACACAACTTATCAATCGTCTCTTATCAACAGAAATTCCAACCCGTAACGAATGAGACGAAACGCATAACTTATTTGTTACTGTTGCTATACTATAGCTATAACAATAAATTATCTTGGATTTTTTCAGGCCCGGATGCAAGCTCCAGCCCCCCAAATTCCCCTCTCATTACCGAAAGGTTATAGCGCGGTGGCTCCCAAAGCACGGCGCCCGGGTTCTTTACGCGTGGAATTCAGTGTTTCACAATTTTTTTTCTGCATAAATCGACGGGAATTTTAAATAAAATGTAGCATTTATGTTGCTTTACAACTCTCTCTATTACAAGCAATATAACAGAACTAACTACTTTGCTATAATCCGCACGGGTTAAGTGAATGCATGCAAAGCCAATGTGTATGAAGCAGGCAAAATCTACGCACCTTATACATGCAGGACCAGCCACCACATGCACCCCAAGGCGCAATTCACCAGCAACAACGAACACAAAAGCAGCACACACACCCACCACCACAATCTCGACGATCGTTTCGCCCCGAAACCGAAGCATCATCAGGAGGATAGGCTTCACGACAAAAATCGTACTGCTACTCTCTCTATCTTCCAGTGAAAGTTCCATCAAAATCGGTATACCCCATCCGGAGATAAGGCCGGATATACACACAGAGAAGGAACTAATTTACTATTTACTATTAACCTAACCCTTCTTCGAGAATTGCACTTTCAGTAAGAACCGTACAAAAATCGATAACATACATACAGCTTTTTTGGGAAATTTGTTTCATATGTATAGATACCTATAATAATGTCTTTGGTCCATGCACAAAGACTGGCTTATGCCTATGTGAATAACTTTTTTTTGCTATATTCTCCATAAGGAAAGTCCATTGTTCTATTACATCCAAAGATCAATCAATCGTTTTGGTCGAGTATTGAATACCGCGTCTGTAGTTCACACGGTAGTCTAATCTGTTCTGTTAATTGTAGATTCAAAATATGAAGAAGGTAAATGTAAAATATTTAATGGTTTCTTAAAAACGCATCATTTTTAACAAGGGTTCGATAGTTCGATTTAATCATGAACAAGAGGTACGTCTGTTTTCATGTTATCACTTTTTTATGTCTAGCACTAAAGACTACGCCCCGTGCAATATAAATAACCAACGTTCAAAATTCAAAGTAGTTATTATCTGGTAGTTTTGAAGCTTCAGATTTCAGCATACAAGTCTAAATGAAATAGTTAAATAAGCAACCCATTCCATATTAACTTTCTTACAATGAAACGGATTAAGAACTACACTTGCGTCAGCAGCATGCTATTGTACTCAAGTCTATGACCCAAAAATCGCACATTCAAGCTAAATATAATCTCGTATGGAAAGCCCAATTGTTAACAACCCATTGTTTGCAAGTCAATTCGGTTTCCTTTGTTAGGACATCCTATAATTAAGACACTGAAAAGTTTGTTAAATTAACACATCTCTATGTATCGCATATTTTAGGTACCTTTAAAACAAGTACTATCCTACAAAATTGCAATGCTTCTTAATGCATATATGTGCAAAAATTATGAAATTTTTATTTAACTATATATTTAGTGCCTGTTTTAACTTTTTTTTTGTAATGTTCTAACGTAATTTCAACTCTTCTCAAACGTTATTGACCGTTGTCACAGAAACCAGGTTTTCAATTCTAACCAAAAATAAACACATTGCGACTAATATCTCCACACATGGACCACGATCCTAAGATAAGGCCTGTGAAATATAAATAAACCGATGGTAAATCATTGACCGTTGTTGACAGCTAACATAATTAATTAACACTAATTTATGCAATATTTATATATAGTGATAAATTATTTGTAAAAGTTTCAGATATTTATTATTTATTACATATTATTAATAGAATATCAAAAAGTCCGAGTTTCGGTCATTAGAATAACTGTTAATGATAAGATTTAGAATTTTATTTAAGCGAGACTTTTTTTGAATTTCAACTATCGTGAGTGGTATTATTAATTAATGTATAGCCACCTACTATACTCCCGTCTTATTTTCAGCCTGACTAGTTTCGGGCTCATCCGATAAAATAAGACGTGAATATACCCGGTTTCTATACATTAATTAAGCGACTTGGTGCCATTGGATTATTTATTGACTATTTATATCTAAAATCATGTATAAATAAATATACACGTATATTAGTAATGATAATGGTAAATAAATAGATCTTTGAACAAAGCAATAATAATATTATTTGCCATAATGCAATTTATTTATACAAATAAAACAAATCAAACCATACAGTTATCTATATGTATCATAATCTATAAGTAAATCACATTTCCTATGTTTGATCTCAGAAAAATAAAAAGTAAAAAATATTTAAGTAGTGCGCAAAACTCATGAAACTCAAAAATGTGTTCACGTACCTCTTTCCCTTTACTTGCTTGGTCCAAATCCAGACGATATTGGTTGGGATCTAAAAGTAATCTGAATGTCCTGGAGTCACCGTCTAGCTCTGGTCTTGGTTCAGGCCCTTCCTCAATAACTCTACCAGACGCGTCCAGCATTCCCTCGACTTCACAGCCTCTGACATATATTATCCCTGCTTGCTCAACCATACTCTTTTTGTAGTCGTACTTTGTTCCTACGAAGAAAAAGAATTTTGACATAGTTTATTCTCAACAACAACAAACTAATAAAACAACATAAAGCAAAAGCTTTGTTAATTCCCCATTCAAATTTAATTCAAAATTCATTTATTCATTAACAAGTTCTTCATTACTGTACAAAGGTTGGAATCTTCTAGTGAGTAAGTCAAGTATACTCGTGTCAGAAGGTCCCGCTCTTCCATATCTAAATAATAGCACATAACCATTAAGAATAAATGAGTCTGCATATGTTTGTGTGTGTGTGTTCGTGTGTGATTGTGTCTATGTGTACGTGCGTGCATGGATCAGTATGTGTTTGTGAGCGTGTGTGTGGCTGTGTGTAATATGTACGAGCGCATCCGTAAGTATGTTTTATGATTATAAATGATTACATGATTAGTTTTTAATGTTTCATTATCGATTCTATCTTACCATAATCTTGTGTCTTTAACCACTCAGTCAAGACTTTTTTGCACTCATGATATGTCATCGGGTAGATATTAAGAGATTTATTAATATTATTGTAAATACGAGCAGACTACGTTAAATACTAATTGCCAGCAAAATAAGTTTTTGTTGCATGTGTTTTAATAACCTTATATTTTTTTCTTTTATTTATTTTTTTATAATCAAAACTTTGGGATTTATGTAATTTCAGAACTACAGAAAGGATATAGTATAATTGCTGTACTGTTAAAACCTGACTTATTAGATATAGCATATGCGTTGAGAATGGACTCTATCTCCTGATGATGCTTCGGTCACGGGGCGAAACGATTGTTGAGATTGTCGTAGTGCATGTGTGCAATTCAAGTGTAGTATGGTGGTGATGATTTGTAGTGCATATGTTTTAGGAATATTTCAAGCATAAAGTAGGAAAGAAACCGGATAGTACACTCTACTTTAAGTATTACATAGATTCTCTTTAATCTCAGATCGTGTCAAAATAATTAATGTGTACATATTTTTTTATTATAGAACTCTAAAAAAACGGTGAATTCTAAAAAATAACAACACAAAATAAAAAATAAACATCGTACATAATTTAAATTAAAGTTTCACACAAGAAAATATTGTATGCATGTAAAGTTTTTTTTTTATAAATTTTACTAAATATTTTTGTATTAACAACAAGTTGTAAGAGTTGTTGAATGAGAAGAGATAAACATGTGCCGACCCCACTTAAAGTGGGATCATGTTTCGATGATTGGGAACATTTATATTGTTGTCTTAAGATCATCATTATCCCTCCCGTATCCCACTCGAAGTGGGGTCGATACAAAATATTTTTCTCTCCCGTTCTCTACTATCATTCGTCAACTCTGGCGCCACTCTTTCTATATGTGTGTCATACTTCATACAATTAAACTATTTCTTTTTAGGCCTCCCTCTAGTCACATATCCATCATTTCCCACATTCCACATTCATATTAATACTCATTTGGTCACATGTCTTTGATCCCTCCTAATTATATGTCCATACCATCTATCTTTATTGTTGTCTACTATACTAATACTAGATGGCCCGACGAACTTCGTACCGCCTAATAGTCAATGAATGATGTGTTACCTTTTAGCTGAACTAATTTAGGCTTTGATGAACGTAATACAATAACGGAAAATAAATTTCTGAACGCACGCGTAAATGTTTGTGTTTCTTTTCTATTTCTGTACGCACGCATAAATATTTGAGGAACTTCTATGTATCTACTTAAGGCACTTTTCATTAATTTCAAAAAAAATATACAGACAATAGTTTATTCACCCTTCTTAAATTCTTGTTTTTTTAAGTTAATACAAAATACATTTCTGAACGCATGAATAAATGTCACTCACTACTTACACTATTTGACAGGATGACAACAAATGTTTGACGGGTACGAAACGAATAAACATTTATTTATTTTCATAATTATGTATTCGTCGATTTTTCATTGTTTTTAAGATTTATTCTGCTATTCGGGGCGGACACAAATCGAACGAATCAAACACCATGAAAATTGGTCCAGCAGATCTCGAGTTATAAGTGTTGTAACAAACTCGTCTTTGTTTTATATATATAGATTATAAAAAGGAAAGATTTGTTGTTTGTGTGTATCTGTGTTTGTAATGTTTTCAATCAAAAACTACTGGACCGATTTCAAAAATTCTTTCACCATTAGAAAGCTGCTTATTCACTAAGCAACGTAGGCTATATATTATTTAAAAAAAAATAGGGATCCCTAATAAAATTGTAATAAGGTGAAAAATTTAGTCATAAAAATCTTTCATCCGGTGCGCTGCGGAAACTATTGATGACAGAACAAAACAATGTTCTACATTATTATAAAATGTATCAATATCTACAAAAAACTCCGCGATACCATATGTTTAACTATTATAATTTTGCCAATATAACCACTTTTCTACATTGTAAAAGTTGATAAAAGAGGCGACAGTAATCAAACCATAATATTTACATCTCCGTATTAATCCTTATCCTACTAAATGATATTTTATTAAAAACTGTTTCAATACCTGTAAAATACTTTTTAAATTATTAAAATAGGACATTCTAATCAAAAGATGTGACGAATTTTAAAATGTCAATATAGAGAAAATAATGCCATAACAATTGTAGCATATTGTATTTGTGTACCTATAATACATTCCGTTAAAAATTTCCTTTGCCTTAACTATTGATAAGTCCCAAGACCAAACTTTCAATTTACAAAAATAAATCTATAGTCTGGCTTAGTAAACTTTCCACTACCACGAGGTCGATATGTACGCGGGTGAAACCGCGGGGCATTGCTAGTAAGATATCTGAAAGAGAATTGTTATAAATGTATTTCTGTATGTTTAAATTTAAAATTAAAACAGTATTCTTACCAATTCCTTGAGTTGGTCGCACAGTAACAAGAAAGCAGACGTCGTGTTTTCTCAAACTCTCCCACTCGTGCTTGATTTCATTTCGTACGCTGAGGGTGACTGTGACATCTGCCCTAACTCTTGAAGGCGCTTTCTCGCCTATGTTTGGTTTTGCTACCTCAACAACTGCAAAACTTTGGATAGGATGCGCCATACGTGCCCAGCCTCCAAAGAATACACTACCGTCTTCTGCTCGCCTGTTGTATAATAATTTATAGAGAATTAGGCGTTATTTTGCGTATATACATAATACAGAGGTAATAATAAAATTATTTTCCTATAATTCGCGATAAAGTAAATAGGAAATTTAATGTGGAGTGCACTATTCGTTATCATACCCAAAACATGCAGGATTCGTAAAAACACATGCTCAACGACCACCACCGCCATCACAATAAACAAGCACTACACACGTTCACTATCACAAACTCAACAATCGTTTCGCCCCGCAACCGAAGCATCTGTCCCGATTAAGCATTATATATATCTCCTATTTACTTTATCGCGGATTATAGCAAAATAATTAGATTATTACTTTTGTGTTGTATAGTAATTAACATTATTGGTCACGTCTATTGTCAAATTTCCAAGCTTGCTTTGCAAAGATAATGGTTATATTTAAAAGCACTATACTACTTGCGTAAATTACACTTTAAACTGTAAATCATTAAGCTTTCATACATTTAATTAATTAATTCTAGTTCAAAAAATTATTCGAAAAGGACCAGCAAGAGTCTCGGAGGCTGCTCTTTGCTAATTATAATGTTATATTATTTACATTGCAGTATAATCTTCGCAAGGTTGAAGAATAAATAATATATAAGTGTGTGTGTTTGTATGTGTGTGTATGTGTGTGTTTGTGTGTGTGTGTGTGTTGTGTGTGTGTGTTGTGTGTGCGAGTGCGTGTGTGTATATAGTATATAGAAAGCCTTTGACCGTAAATAAAAATTAACTTTCATAACGATCTATTTAGCTATGCAATAATACATTTACGCAGTGGCGTAGCTAGTATATTTGTGGCTCGGGGCAATTGTCACCTGGTGCCCCCCCTACTTCTAAAGAGTCTAAATAATTTTAGATTTCAGAACGTAATGACTTTAATATATAAATTTAAATTGGTTCAAAATGATAGAAACTATATATAAAATAACATTAGATTATGATAAAATTTATTTAGAAAATTTAAAATCGCAATTTTCGAAATGAATGGTGTCGACTAGTTCGTGCTCTATTGACATTAGTGCAAGATTATTTAATCTACTATGTGACACTCCCTAACACTTAACCCTTTCTTTTGCGATTGTGCGTCATTAATTTCCCTTAAAATTGGTTCCCAAAATTCAAGATAAGTCAAAAAAGTGTAAGATTGAAGAGAAACCAATAAACCTCCTGCAGCAGCCCTTGTATCAGCATTTTCATTTCCAGTCATCAGTCAAAATTTCGAGAGATTCTAATATCTTCATAAAATGAGTTTTTACCATTCTAACAGCTTCTCCTCTTGCGCTCCAGCGTGTTTCGATTAAACGTTTTAAGCTAGCAACTGTGGTATTGGTTATTATATCCCACCGATGAGTAGAAGTAGAAAAGAATGAGTGCAAACGATCCAACGTGCTAAAAAAAATCACTAAGTTTACGTCTACATTAGATGCATGTATTCCGGTCAAATTTAAACTGTGGTTGGAACAGGCGATAAACTGTGCTTTTGGATTTATATCTGATATTCTTTTTTGGACGCCAGAGTGTTTTCCTTTCATCACAGCCGCATTGTCATATCCTTGACCTCTACAATCCATTATGTCCAGTTCATCTGACTTTAGTTTTTCTAAAATCATTTTTGTTATATCAGCGGCAGTTTTGTCCTTAGTGTCTATAAATTCAATGAAAGACTCCACCGTTACACTATTGTTCTTCATGACTACATATCTTAATACTTGTGAAGTTTGATCTATACGAGAAACATCGGGAGTGCTATCAAATATAATAAAGAAATATTTTGCCTCCTTCACACGGTGTATAATTCGGCTTCTTAAATATCCTCCCAATAAATCAATTAATTCGTTTTGAGTTTCTGGCGACAAGTAGGTTGTTCGATTTTTGCCAATATTAATTCGAAGCATATGTTCCCTAAGTACGGGGTCATACTTAGACAATAATAATATCAACTTTAGAAAATTTCCTTTATTCTGAGAAATGTCAGATTGATTTAATTCCCGGTGTCCACGCAGCGCCAGATTTTGTTTTGCAAGAAAACGTATGACATCTAGAATTCGAGTAAGAATTTCCCACTACTTATTTGTCTCTTTTTTACATTTAAAAATTGTCTCTTGCGTTATTGTATCTATTGTTTTTTCTGTACTGTGACGCAGTTCCAGTTGCTTCCACATAATTAGCGATTGTTGATGACCAGTACTTGACTCGTGATTTGCAACACGAGGAGAAAGCCTTTTCCAATCATTGAATCCTTCTTTAGATGTAAATGTTGATTCTTTCTGAGACTGTTGGGGAAAAAGACGACAGCAGAAACTATACAAAGACTTTTTGGAAGGAGAGTAGCACATCCACATTCTTGGAACATTTTCGCCATTTGGCATTTTTTTTTAAACCAAGCTTTAGTAAGTTTTCTTTTCTCTCCATTTTTCAAAGTAATTTCTTCAAAACTATGATTCATATATTGTATCTTTAAAGAACCCATCTCAATTAAATACATTTTAACGTTATCTGAAAATATTATTGGCCATAATCCGATGTCTGTTAGCGTCAAGACATCACAGCTTTTTACTCCCCCATTACCATAACTAGTTTCAAAGTTTTTTATTTTAACATGATTAATATCATTTTCGCTAAATTCATGGATGTTTTTTTTGTGGTGTGTCTACTTCGATGTTATGTTATCAGAGTCCTCAATATTATCGAGATTTGAAGCTACAGAAGAAGATAGAAATTTTAAGATTTGCCCTTCTTGTTTTTTAGCAGCCTCTTCTTTTGCTTTTTTCTTAGACCGTGTTTCAGCTCCACTTAGTTGACGCCGTATCATTTTAGGGGTTATATACCGTAGATACTAAAAGTTTAAATCAACGTTAATAAAAAAAAGTTGATCTAACTGGAGACCTATCAGAGCGAGTCGGATTGGATATGACATATGGGTTACTAGACACAAGAATTAGGAAAAGAATAGATCGAAACGACTTCTCTTCATTCGGCGAATTGTTATTGAAAGCCCGAAGTATTGAGAATTCGTTAAAGGAAAACAACTCGGCATTCAACGCGGTACGCTCCTTGGACGTGCCGCCGACGGTTACTCAAACGTTTACCGCCTCGGTCAAAAGGTGTGCCGCCATCAACGAGGCGAAAGGCGGAGTCGTTTGTGCACCGTCCGTTGTTTCTTCATCGAGCTCTACAGTTAAGAAACTTTTTTGTGCTTATTGTTGACAATATAATCATACAAAATCAATGTGCAAAAAGTTAAATAAGAGTCTTATTCAAATTTTTCTTATTCAACTTTTTTAATTAATAATGATATGATTTCATTATTCATCAATAAAAAAATTATTATCAAGTTTGGTGCCCCCCTTGCCTGTGGGCGACCGCCCCTCTCGCCACTCTCTAGCTACGCCACTGCATTTACGTTAAACTGAAATCTTATAAATAAATTATCAGTTGGTAAATAAAATATTAACAATTACCATGGTGCCAATCGATATACAGCATCCTCAATATCTTGCCGAATTTCATCTGAAACAAATGTGCTCATTTACAAGATGACATGATTTTTCATGTTTTACGGATTTCCAATAAAAATCTTTAGATGTAAGGAAGTTTGAGTAAAAAAAAATGTAAATGATTTTTACTGTTTACTGACACATCTTTTTAAAGAAATGTGGTCATTAAATTTAATTAATATCAGCACTTGGGCTGCAACAGTAGCACATCTCAAAAAATCATGAGATAAGTGGGTTTAAAGTTTTAATCGCTAAGGAAAACGCATAAAAATTGTTTTAGCTTGCTTAAACGAACGGTCTCATATTCAATTATCGATTCTGCTGGTATTGCTGCCGAATAGAATGTGTGTTTAACATTTAAACCTATTTTTAGTCCAAGACACCCGTTTTTTGCGTTGTTATACAATGGCAGCCCGCGAGCGATAAGTTTACATGAATTTTATTATAAAATTGCATTTGCAAATTTGTGTACAAAAAAAAATTATATATAATATCTCTAAATATACTCTCTTTTATCTCGACAAGTGACAGAAACTTAACAGTGTATGAACCGTTATCAACAGTGCACAGTAAATATATCCAAGGTTACGTAAACGTCGACTTTCCGATGTTGCGGTTGTTGTAGTAAAAACTAGAACGTGAACCGTTAATAGTTGGAAACAGATTCTGTTTGGTTCATTTTTATATATTTTCGCGCCAGATGTCTATATGCGTATTTATCAGTATTCACTGAGTAACGTATAAACACTTTTCATGAAATCGTGTGAAACGACGCAAGTAGGAGGAAACACACTAAAACTTCGTACAAATAAGAAAAGGTAGCAGCCTGTTACGTCTGATGAGTTACAGCTGCTACAGTTGATAAAAAGCCTCCTAAATTAAGTACTAAAACGTTTTTCGTATTGTGCGAAATTTCTGAACGATAAATAACCGTTAATATAATAATAATGTTAACCGTTGAGGAGTTCCCTCGCCTGGAGCCAATACGGTCATGCTTATCATAAACATGCATTGTCATCGCGTCAAATTTAACTTGCAAAATTCCACCTTTACATACATACACGCAAAGGTAAATAAATGCTTTTAAAAATGACGATAAACGCCGTGTCCTAATGGGGAGATCGTGATTCTTTTGCAAGTTTAAACCAGAGATTTGTATAACAACTTTTTGCTCAATATTACATCAATTTGTAATGAGGGTACAAAATATGGATACAAACTGGTTTAGAAGGGAATAAGTATAAAGAACGGTTGCCAGAGAAGCAGGCTGCTTTTGAGATTTTAGCGACTAATAGTTGCCTTAATGTCTTTAGGTCGTGTTTAGCTAATGTGTTGTGTGGTGATAGCAGATTGTCGAAACAAATAGATACCACTATTGCAACTTATATTTCGTGCGTTTCATCACTATTATTCACAATTCAACGTGCGATTCTACCTAAAAATTAAGGAATTTTAATTAATCAATTACAGTTAAGAAATTTCAAGAGTATGTGTGCGTTTGTGTAGCGTTGTAGGTGCCACTTTATTTACAATGAGTAAGAAAGACTACACATTTTTTTTACATACAAACTTGAATAACAAACATTTATAAAGGGATTAAAAAATTTATCGAATAACTCATCTCGATGACTAGCTATAAGAAAATTTTCTTTATCCACATAGTTTTACATACATTAAGTTTTAAATGCATATGTAAACTTTAAAAAGTATCATCATAATTTTCCTGCCCTTATCCCACTCTAAATGGGGTAGGCACAAGTTTCTCAGTTTGATTCCCTCCTGTCAATCGTTAACTCTGACGTTATTTCTTTTATATGCATGTCATTCTTCACACAATCCATCCATCTCTTTTTCGCCCTTCCTCTAGTTTCATATCCATCCACATTCATACTTTAGTGTAGTGTAGTGCTAGTGCTGCTTAAAAAGAACACAATAACAAATTGTATCATAATATGAAAGACTAAGTTAAATCACTGGACCTGCTCTTAGATATAAGTTAATTAATAAGTTTAAGCTAGTTTACTTTTAACCTTATGGATAGATAGTACCTTCAAATTTCATATTTTATTTAAATTTTGCTTTCCCTTTTTATTTTTTTTTTATATTTAATTATAATAGTTATTGTGCGTTTATAACCTATTAAGCACGCTGTGACTGCCTCTAATTAGACTCATATGTTACTAACAACGCTGTAACATAGATCCTTATTACTTAAAATACATGTATAAGTCTGTTGGTAGTTCTATGGAATAAATAAATAAATAAATAAATAAATAAGGTAATTCCATTGTGGTTGTGAAAAAAAATATAATTTGAACACTCCTTTGGTTATAGGATTTTTATTTCTTACGAAAATTAGATAGAATAGTAACAAAATAATAAGTTCCTAAATAAATAAAAATGTATGGAAATTATTTACAAAGCTATTTTACAAACTGGCTGAAACAAAAGTAAAATGACGTGCTTTTTTAATATTCCATAGGTGGTTAATGAATAAAATTCTTACCACCTTAACACACTTTAAAACAAAATATTTATAAAAAAAATATTTATTTAAAACTAAGGAATCGTAATTAGGAAAAATTTAATTAATAATATTTGAATTAATACTGTACATTTTTAATTTAATAGGTATAGATAGCCATTGGGAATATACCACACTTAAAATTTACACTCCTTATGTATCTTATACTAAGATTATTTTAGATCGAGCGAACTCCTCACTTACATATAATATATCCTACGAGGTTTGTTTATGTATGTTGTGATATGTTTATGTAATATTTGATTGTTTATGTGTAAAAAGGTAACCATGCTTCACCAACAAGGACATAGTATAGAATATTATTAAATATCTATCATCGCGTATACCACATTGGATGATCCGTCAACACTTATACCAGGCGTGGAATTGCTAAACACTATCATCTACAGCCTTAACTATCAACCTACTCGTACATGAACCGTAATGACGATTTAATCGTTAGAATACATAATTATCTATCTGTGACTAACCAATATGATAATATATCGAAGTTATTACTTATACGAAGAATAGTACCTTTACGATTATATTATAAAGTATGTTCCCGAAAGGTGAACAGAGAAGTAAAGATAGCCGAAAGATAAGAGCGTGTGATCCATTGTTATATTATAAATGGTTAAGGAAAGAACACATGAAACCTGATGAAGATAAGTTCATATCAACCCAATTCCCATGACAGATCAGCACAGTTTATCGCTAAGTAACATAACTTCGATGTATCAATAACCACCCACCTAGATTGTACATACTTAGCATGAGAAAATATAACCCTACCCTTCAGCCACAGATCCCATAGGTCTGCGTTCAAAATCAAGCCGAAGCCAAAATCATAAATTAAACTTAAAATTAAAAAAAAATGAAATTAAAAAAAAACTATTATTCACTTGAAACTATTATTCCATTTACTATAAATAAATTAAGAAACAACAACAAAAATTGTCAATTTCAGATTTCAGCAAATGCAAAAGTATGTTTGTTTGTTTGTCGTCTTTTACTTTAGAATATCTTTTATCTTGATAGTGAAATCCACGCAAATAGAGTCGCGGGGAAAAGATGAGTTATGAAAAAAGATTTAAACAAAACAAAGCCTAGTAAAATCATTCATTGTAGTAATTTAATTAAAATAGTTTACTCACATGTGCTTTCTAGCCGGAACAAGTTGAAATTCCGCAGTAAATAGTCGTGCAATGTAAGAAATTGCAAGTTCAATTTTGGCAGCGCAAGACAGTTCTCGCCGCTGTATATCTCCGTGGGTACAACATTCTCATCCCAAATGATTTCTTCGGTGGGATACAGTGGCATAGAATTCAGTTCTTCTAATTGTGATATTCGCCGCTCATGCCGTGATATCTGATCAACGATATATTATACGCAACCTTAACCATCAACACACCCTCTAATCTTAGGAACTTTAATTTTTCTGAATTTCCGATGAAAAAGTTTCTTTAAAATTATTTTCAGAGAAGATTCTAAAATCTACACTGACCCATAAAGTCTCAAATGGATTTTTTTTTTAAGAGATTAAGGCGTAAAAATCTATTGGACTACGTGTACAAAAACAGGTAATTTGTCACATATTAATTGGTAAATGTCACCAAGTACTCTCAAGAAAAAATTATCTCCTTAAACACAAAAGAGATTTAAAAGAGCAAAATTTTACCTCAAATCATCAAAGTAGATGTAGTTGTAAAATTTCAGCAGAGCTAGATTAATACCATATTGATGTTTCTTACCAAGAGTTCTTTTAAAAATTCTTTATCCAGACGATGCCAGGGTGCTTCATTTAGTTTATCCTCTGGTGGGACGAGATTCAAGTAGATGGCAATTGCCTGAAGAGCTTTATTGCTGTTAAAAAATATGTTCTAATTAGGCACAGAAAAAAAATATTTTAAGAGACTTGGTATTATTCTATTATTTGGATTATCCTATTAAAAAATAATGTAAATAGCTTTATATAAATTGATTCTTTCAGAACACTAAAGTGTAGTTCCGTCAACAATTTAGTTTACGGTTTGTGGCCTGATTTATGTTTCGGCTGGATGATTTCATTTTATTTCAAAGTCTATAAGCTATTTTTATAACTTTACCAGCGAAAACTCGACAACGATTTCTAATGTTCATGAGAATTGTCTATTCACCTTAGATTTCCAAAGTGCCTCTGGAGAGATTCCCTTGTATCAACACTTGCAACGTTTGCAAGGGAAAATAATCTCAGATCTGGAAATTTTGAGAATGCGGCTTTCTGAAAAAAACAAAAAGTTGTACATGAACATTTCATACATTGCAATAACGACTTCTTTTATCACTTGAATGCTTTAATAACATACCTGTAGAGAAGTGATTCTAGAATAATGCAAAAGGGTCATGTCCCGATCTGTCATAGGATCACCGGTCTCGTCACTGATCTCGAAACGGGCGTAAAATTTAAGCATTTGCAGCAACTAAAACAAATTATACATTTATTGCTATCTAGCAATAAAAAAATTTTTTTTTTTTAGTATTTATCAACATAAGCTTCTATTGATTAATTCTGAAAATGCTATAGTATATTATAGTATATTTATAGTATATCAATGATGTAGCGTAAACAACTGTTTAGATGTGGCGTGGGTTGATGATATTGGTAACAAATTATTCAATTAAATAATCGAAATTTAGATAAACGACGAACAGCGCCACGCCATTCTTATTTAACGTTAGTTGGTTCAAAATAGCATTAGCTGGCAATCGTAAACCAAATCAATGACAATTTATATTGCATTTAGGTAAACGGAAAGATGTGTCCAAAAAATGCATCTTCTTTTCTACTGTTTCTTCAATAAAACATTCTAATTATAGAGTTATTAATAAGAGAAGGGGAGACATGGGTAAGCCTGTATGTGATAGGGACACAATAAATAATGAAAGGGAAGATGAAACTTGTATACTTCATCTTTGTCTAATCACACATAAAAAAAACAGATAGATTACACTCAATTGCTTTCTCTTTATCGTAATACGGTAATATGGCACATTTTAGGTTGGCTTCCCTGCTCTATTATAATAACTCTATGGTTCTAATGCAACACATTTAAGACATGTACTAAATATATTCTGGAATCTGTTTAATATTTTGAATGAGCATAAAACTAACGCAACCCAACCACCCTTGTTTATATTAGCGTATTTCTGGGATCGAATTAGAAGTAGCTAACGGAAGCAAGGAATCAAAAACATCACATATGATCTAAAGTGTAAAATACGTTATAATTAAGTGATTCTACGAGGCAGATTTTAGGCTGGCTTCCCTGCTCTAGAATAATAGCTCTATGGTTCTAATGAAGCACAATTAAGACATATACTAAATATATTCTGGAATCTGTTTAATATTTTAAATGAGGATAAAATTAACGCAACCCAACCACCATTGTTTATATTAGCGTATTTCTGGGATCGAAAGCTAACGGAAGCAAGGAATCATAAACATCACGTATGATCTAAAGTGTAAACTACGTTATAATTAAGTGATTCTACGATATTAATATAATTCACGTACAGATAAGTTTCTGGAAACTTTATAAATTAATGGATTCCTTTACTATGGATATAAATTTATAATACAATCCTTCCTCACTGGTTGATAATCTCCATGCTACTACTAGTATAATTAATTAGAAATGTATAATTTAAAGTATAATCAATTAACAATCATAAATAAATAAATATCTACCACTAAATAATACCACACGGCATCCATTAGACCATTCTCTTTCTTACCGAGGTGTCGTAAAAGGCGACTAAGCTAAGTTGACGTCAGGCAGGCGGCCGGTCGTGAAATATGTAGCCAAATTATGTGACATGTTTATAACATGTTGTGCCGACCCCACTTAGCGTGGGATAAGTGCAGGAGAATAATTAATAAATAAATAAATGTATGGAATCCCCTAAGTCGTCCCCATAAGTAACTTAATACTTATTTTAGGGGGAACAAACAATTGGTAAATATTTATACACATATAATTTTTAAATAAATACTTTTATACACCCTGACTTGAAGAACCAATAAATCGGCTGGAATCGAACCAGCGATCCATGGAGTTGAGAGGGACACTGCTACGTGCCCCGTCAGGCCAGCTAATAATTGCAAACGTTTATTAGCATCTAATATAAACGCATATCTATTATGGCTAGCTTACTATGACTTAAAAAGTAAAATAACGGTCTGTTACTATCGCATTGCTGGGCTTACCCTTCTCTCCGTTTTTCGAGAGAAGGGTTGGAGCTGAGACCTACCACGCCACAACGATTGGCAGGTTAAACATATCCCCAGAATTCTCTAGAGATATGCATGTTGCCTCATGAGGCAACATGCATTCGGTGGAAACATCATGATGTTTCCACCGAAAAGCGTGTGAAATTTGTAATTATCAATTAGACACATATGTTTTAATAGAAAAAGTCATTGGTGCCTGCCTGGGGTTCGAACTCGTGACCCCCTGGATACAATCGCACAGTCTCACCGCCGCACAACTTTATAAGTTAAGTCGAGTGTCTAAATATACGCTCACTATACTATAGTTCATTGAGTGTGTTTTGCACGCTTCAGTGATCAGTCTCGATTGCGCCGGCGCCAAGATAAGGTATACGTTTCGAAGTACGGTGACATACGAATATCGTGACTGAAAATAAGAGCATATTTAAAATAGAAGTTTTTATAATTTAAGTGAAAATGAAACTAATTCTATTTTTGGTGGCTATCGGCTTAGTTACATGCGATCGTGATAGTTCGTACTGTTGTAAACAAGAGCAGGGAGTTATGGAGGACGATAAGAATCTATGTGTGGATACAGTCAAGAATATCACAACTCCTGGAAAACTTGCGTGTGTGAATGTGACGTCCTTGATATTGTCAGATTTTGAATATGCTCTCGTTGATGATGGAAGGCTTATCCTATATCAAGGAGAGCTCATGGAATCTCACGTTGAGGCTGACGAGTAAGTACAAATTACTTGATTTATTTAATACATTTCTATGCTGGTAAAATGTAACCCAAGATTTCAACGCCGCTTGGTTCTCTTGAATAAAGCAAGACCACCCGTTATAACCACATAAGGCTTGACAAGTTTATAATATTTTTATCACATGTTTTTTGTTGAGCTACCTATACATATATCAAAGTATCGACCTATAGATTTCGGCTTTCTACATTAAGAGTCGTAAAAAATTGTAAGATAATATAGTACAAACTTTTTATGCCAGATGGTCCCAGTGCCAGGAAGTTTATGGACATATGAGACGATCAAAAGCGGTATTGGACTTGATTTTCGATCGAATCTTGCGCGATTAATGCTTTAAAAAATTGATGGGTTACGACAACTGTAAATTATATTCGTGATTACATCTATACTTATTATAAAACAAAGTGCCAAAAAGATGTCTGTATGTAATCGTTTTTCTCAAAATCTACTGAACGGATTTTTGTACGGTTTTTACCAAAAGATAATGCAATACTTCCCGTTGGTTTAGGTAAATAGTACATATCGGTATTATGTAAATTGTGTTAAAGAGATAGCTCAGTTGTTAAAAAACTTGCTTGCTCGGAGCTTTAGCTAGCAGAGACGCTAAAGTAATGTACTGGATATTGTAGATCTATAAAAATACTACCAAAAAGTCATCTCTGGTGGTTAACTCACAATAACTATTTTTATGTTTAAAAATTTGAATTCTAGAACAGAAATTGTGACACGCTGGTTTCCACGCGGGCGAAGCTGCCGACACAGCTAGTTTCGTATAAAAGTCTTCGTAAAAACCAGTTTTGACGCTAAAATGCTCAGTTAGAAAGCAAAAATGTGTCCATTCTTTGTACCATAATTAATCGTCACGTTAATCATTGCTTTAAATAAATAGTCAAGTATAAATAACTGAATACAAATAATAATAAAGGCTTTAAAATTTTATTTTAAACATAATACAGTTGTGGCTATGAAAGCAACATCTCAATTAAAATTTCCACGGCTCCAATGTAGATTGGCAGTCTAAAAATAATTTTGGAATTTTTCAGACATATGGTATCCATATTCAAATTGTTTTCATTAACGTAAATTGGTTGATACCGAATGACTAATTGTTATACATCACTGGACTTCTACTTGAACATCCTTCTGTGTTCTACCTCTGGGTCATGCGTTTCCACTATTCAGTTATCATGGCAAGAGTGCTCAACCTTTATATCGGCAGGGACCAAACGAAAATCTTTTGCGAGCCACTATAGTATCAATATTTTAGCTATAAATTTCAAAAACCATATTATGAAATGTGTATTTAGTGACAATATATTAAAAAAGCAGCGTGGTGTCCAAAATCCAAAATGAGGGCGGAGGCCTCTGCTCCACAGTGGAATAGTAACACGTTTCTTTGCTATAGTAAATTAATAGTTCCGAGTTGTCGTTCTCTCTCACCAACTAAGAAAGAAGGTCTTGGAAGAGACCTATGTTCGGGTCTCTTCCAAGGACTTCCACACTACACGATCTTATGCCGCCTGAATCCAGCGGCTCTCCGCGACCTTTTTGAGGTTGTATATATGGGCGGCTAGCCTTTTGCGTGATAAAATAAACTTATAGTCAATTTTATGTTTAATTTTTTAATATTAATGTTAAAAATTGTAACTATTATATGATAAATATTATTATTGTATAAAATTAATTATAATAACATAAAAAGATTTCTATCTGTATGTTTAATGTAATATTAATTTAATAGTAACTAAATGTTTGTTGGATTACTCAACTCGTCTTTAGAAAACGCTATGAGGTAAGGGGGGGAAAAATGGCGGCATTGTTGGTGGCTTATAAAATAAGACTGCTTGCTGTTAGGGCTAGATCATTTTTAGTCGTGTTGTAAGGTGTTACTCTGCCCGAATAAAGTTTAACAGTGATAGTTGTGTAAAAATGAATAAAAAGGACTGTGTTGATGGTTCGGCGCCGACATATACCTGGTGGAAAGTCCCCACTCTTGCACTTTGAAATCCTAACGTCCATCGGTTCTTCGATTCATGTGCCCTGCCTATTGCCACTTTAACTTTGCGACCCGTTGTGCTATATCCTTCACTTTGGTCCTTCTGCGGATCTCCTCATTTCTGATTTATCACGTAGAGTCATTACGAGCATAGCTCTCAATATAGCCCGATGAGCGACTCTGAGCTCTTATGAGGCCCATAATTAGCGACCAAGTTTCAGACTGTCATCACTGGCAACACGCACTGTTCG
This sequence comes from Morpho deidamia, assembly GCA_947086505.1. NCBI lineage: Eukaryota > Metazoa > Arthropoda > Insecta > Lepidoptera > Nymphalidae > Morpho > Morpho deidamia. The sequence goes on from CAMTZC010000003.1 coordinate 7,450,808, forward strand.
AAGACTTTAGTATTCAGACACTGAGGAATATTGGACGACAAGAACCGAGGTGTGGAAAGGGATTAATATTTTTTCTACATGTCGAGAACATTTTATGATTCTTTGGCGGACCAATTAAGATTCGTCCAGGTTAAGCGTGTTTTATTGCTAGGGCTAGCAAGACTCAGACTATGCGCTTTTTGTTTTTATAAGCTTAGAGTAAAATTCCAATTAACGAACAAAATTAATACAGCAAACTGTATTCGCAATTGTTTGATTCGCACTAGCTGATCAACATATAAATAACTAGCGGCATGTTCTAAAGTCGTTATCATTGATCAAAGACGTTGTTTTGCATACTATGTGTGTTGTGGATACTTTGTAGATCAACACATACCCGGAAAATTCCAATTCCACTTTTTATGTGCGAATCTTTTGATGAAAAAGCGTTGAGTTTGTGATAGTGAACTTGTGTAGTGCTTGTGTATTGTGGTGGAAGTGGTGGAGGTTTGTGCATGTGTTTTTACGAATCCTGCACGTATCGGGTATGAAAATACTGATAGTCCACTATACATTAAACACTATATATATTCTCTATTTACTGTATCGCGTATTATAGCAAAATAATTATAATATTACTTTTGTATTATGAATCTCCGCAAAATAACGCCTAATTCTATAAATTAAGTTCTTCTATAATTGGTACTTCCTACATACTTAATTTAAAACTATATGGAATATATCTTGGATGGTTTATCGTGTAATGCTGTTGAAGTCCCGAATGAATAAATAAATAAATATTTATGCAAATGTTATGTGATAAAATTAACTGGTTTTTATTTCAGATTTTGTATAGCCAACCAGACGTTGAACAATAATGACACATTCCTAGTGTTCTGTGATAATGCAATACCGGAGAATATTGTCGACGACGAAATATTAGCATACTGCACGATTGTATCAGTCGTTTTCTTGACAATGACTGCCATTGTCTATATTTTGCTGCCCGAAATGAGGTAATATTGTCTTTTTTAATGGGCAACATTATGGCGTCTCAAATTCCTTTGTGAATTAAAAAATAAATTAATATTCAGCAAAACTATGTGCTGAAACAAAGTCATAAAGTTGTTATACTAGAGCAGGGAAGCAGCCTAAAATGTGCCATATTACAATAAAGAGAAAACAAATAAGGGTGTAACTCTGTCTCTCTTTTTAATGTGTGATTACACAAAGATGAATTATACGAGTTTCATCGTACCTGTCACTATTTATTGTGTCACACAGATAAAGAGAAATAAACAGAAAGGAAATGAGGGTAATCTATCTGTCTCTCTTTTTATGTGTGGTTAGACAAAGATGGAGTAAACTAGTTTCATTTTCCCTCGTATTATTTATTGTGTCACTCTCACAGACCCGCCTATAGATCCCCTAATCTAGTAGTAATAACTATGATTAGAACACTTTAGTGAAGCTTCCTTCTGTTCAGTAGATAAATAGCTGCATTTTTAACACATCTTTCCGTTTACCTAAAAGCAATATAAGTAGTTGAGTGCCTTTATACTTGCCAGTTAATGCTGTCAATTGGTTTTAAATAGTATATTTAAAACCAATTAACGTTACATAATAATGGCATAGCTTTGTTCGTCTTTTATTTAAATTTTGGCTATTCAGCTAAATAATTTGTGACCTATATATCGTAAACCCACACGTGTAATGTACACCCCACGTATAATTAATGTGACGTAATGAATAATCTTTAGAATTAATTAATAGTAGCACTCTTTATGAACAAAGTGCATAAACACATGTTAATGTTTAATTTTTTTTTTATGTTTTAGAGATCTTCAAGGATTAAGTATAATAAATTTTTGCACAAGCTCCGCTATTGGTTTCATGATTTTGAGTATCTTGAAGTTATTTGATTACTCAGATCTAGCACTATGTGCTACAAGAGGTATATAATTCTTTTATTAATCATACACTTATATAGAGACAACACTTTACTAAATTTTAGAATCTTGGATATTTTCGATAGCCGTTACATGAAGGTTTCTCTCAGTAGTTTTTAAGGTTTTTCGACTTATTGTCTTTTGCACTTTTACTAAAACAAGCCTTGCAAGTAGAAAAAAGTCGTTCCAGAATGATTTCCATTAAGTATATATTTATAATTAATAAATAAATTTTACAATATTGTTCGAATAATCGTTGTTTGTTGATAAAATATTTATTTTTTAATAATAGTGTCGATCCCGACATTAATATTTACCACATTAATACTTGTCCTAAAAAGGTAGTAAAGGTACTTACGCAATGACAAGGACCACTAGCAAGGTTAGATTTCATATGATATAATTGGAATTATATCGCTGATATAATTGATAATTTTAAAAAGAAAGACGGTAATGTGATTATATTTATTTCAATTTATCTTTTTTCTGTGCTTTTAGTCTTGTATACGTACATCCATATTTACAATTTGTTGGTTCTGTGTGTATATATGTATATAATATTTAAGTATGTATTTAAAATTATATATGTTTAAACTATCTGACAGGGAAAACGTTTTTTCTATATAAATTATTTCTAGTGAATTTCTCGTGTAAATTATAAAAAAAAACTCCAAAAAATAAAAACAAAATGTTAGGGTGAACAACCCTAAACACTTTGAGGTAAGATAAAATATATAGTAGCCGATTCTCAGACCTACTGAATATGCACATAAAGTTTCATGAAAATCGTTCAAGGCGTTTCGGAGGAGTATAGTAAATACTATTATGACACAAGAATTCTATATATAAGATTTACCAGTTGCCTATCGTATATAACATAAATATTAGTTATTTACGTAGGGGACGGGCGACCGCGTGTATAATTTGTTCCATATACATATATATATTATTTATTTATTATATCCATACGAGTACTAACATGGCAAATGGGAAAGTATGTTTGTTTGTTTCTCTTTTACCTCCAAACGGGGCATCTGGTCAAAATAGGAATATAGATATGGTAGATTGTAAACTCTCCCGATTCATTATAGATTATTATATAAACATATGGGTTACGTCGCGATAAAATCGAGTTACCTTTTTATAATGTTCGACGTTTCGGTAGAGTTGCATCCACCGTGGTCTCGAGCTAACTGAATATAAGATAACTCAGTACTTAAATACACACAGTCAAATTCGCGTGCGGCAGCTGGTATTTCATAAAAGTTTAATAAGTTAATGCTCCTTCTATACACGTAATCTATACTTATTATAAAACAAAGTCTTAAAAGGCAGTCTGTAATCGATTTTCTCAAAATTTACTGAACGGATTTTTGTACGGTTTTCACCAAAAGATAGTGCAATACTTGCGGATGGTTTAAGTAAATAGTACATTTCGGTATTATGTAAATTGTGTTAAAGAGATCGCGCTGTTGTTAAAAAACTTGCTTGCTGGGAGCTTTAGTCATGTTCGCTGCGTAAACTAGGAGAGATACGCTAAAGTGATGTGGAATACAATTGTAGATCCATAAAAATACTACAAAAAAATCCGCGATAGCATTTCACTATATTTTACGGTTAACTCACAATAACTACATTTATGCTCAAAATTTCGAAAATTCGAGAAAAGTTTCGTAAATCACTAAATTCCACGCGGGCGAAACCGTTGTTGGCACAGATAGTAATTTATAAAAGTAGGCGTTACTCTGCGGCGTTATCTGCCAATGCACGAAAGAACGTACCGTTTAATTAATGCACGTTTAATGTGGTATAATTTATTTGTTACAGGTTTCCTCGTGTATTTCTTTTTACTGGCAAGTTTTTTTTGGACGAATGCGATATCAATACAGATCCTTTTAAACATAAGGTTAGTGTTTAATGTTCTTCTTTTTTCTAGTGCACCCCACGGACGTCCTTACCGGTCGTTTGAGGGCGATTTATGCCGCTTAGACTCCACCTTATTAAGGGCGGAGTCCTTTTTAAAAAAAATTATTTAAATAATAAAAATAAAATTATTCAAAAAAAAATCAAAGTAGAATAATATATATAAGAGCTTATTCGAATTGAGTACTTATAGACCTCGAGCTAGCTAATTACATTTACCGCATAGTACTACATAGTTTGAAGCCCAATCAACCCTGCGTTCGTTGGAGCAGGTTTTATAGGTTGGGTAATATTCCCATAACCCCTATAGTAAGTATAAGTAACGGCCTGTCATCATCCCATAAAGCAAAGTTCTCCTCTTTTCTACTAAAGAGAAGGGTTGGAGCTTTGACTTACCACGACACTAAAAATCTTAATTAATTAATCAACTATTACGCGATCACAGCTAATTAAGTAAAGCAATACAAATTCAAAATATTCATTTCAATAACCTTGTAGTAAAGTTTTTTAATCGTCAACTTTTTTACTTCTGGTTCCGCAGTTAATCTTTTCCAATCATAATTCTTATAATTATTCATATTTTGTCATTGCTACCTTGTGCAACGTCGAAGGTAGCTAAATCCACGCATTTTTCTCTTTTATGTAATCCTCAATAGCTTTTTTGTATCAGCCTCGATTTAATAGTTATTTTATACCAAAACCAACATGAGCGTAGCGAGGCACGGGCAAGGGAGCAGCTGCCCCCCCTTACACTGAAAACTGTAACATTGGGAAACTGACAACATAGTGACACTTTGTAAGGCTTGAAAATTACCTATAATGTACCTCATCTACATTACTAATGTGAGCTACTTATATCTTGAATACCACAATTAAAAAAATATACTCAAAGATTTTCTAAATCTTGTATAGAATTCTGGCTGCGCCCTTGAAAACCAATGGTATAGTAAAAACTTACACTATCAATTTCAGACGCCCAACTATTTACGAGAAAGGTTGGAAACCATTTATCTGGTACGCTTTGTACGCCTGGGGCTGCCCGTCAGTTTTGACATTAGTTATGGCTATTATAAATTTCCACCCTGGCTATCATCGTAAGCCTGGCATAGGATTAAATACATGCTGGTTCTATAGTAAGTATTATTCTTTAGTTTGGTCAGAACACTCTCTACATATCTTTTGGCACAAAAACTAGATATATGTATGTATATCAGATCATTGTGTAAGGGTCTTTAAATCTATTGTACTAATGAGGTAAGTTTATAAAGAATTACCTGAACACTTAGAAATGAACACTGCACGTGCTTTCATTTACATTGTGTGAAGGGAACATTTTATATTTTTATTTAATTTTGGATAATTGTTGTTCAGGAACCGTGATCGCGTTACCATAAAATTATCATAAAACGCGAAAGCCTTCATGAGTATAATGTAATTGATATTTCACTGAGTATTTCTTCTGTCTAGCACACCCTGAAAGATTACGTATGAATTTTACTGATAAGTAGATTTTTTTTAAAATTTATAATCTCTTTAATGAATAATGGATATAAAATGTTATCATTACCTTATTAGGCAGGAGGCGACGATGCAAGTTAACTTTAAATGATCGTAATAGCACAAATTAACACCCGCATCTCAATTGGAATAACAAAGACCCAAGCGTAGTATAATAAAATTAGGAATTTAAGAAACATTTTCTGGTGTATACGCGTCGACGCGTATTTCATAAAAAACAAATTGCAATATTACAAACTATCCTTCACATTTTGTGTTTAAGAACTGCAGATAGAAAATCGTATGTTTCATTTAATGTTAATATTCATACATATTGTACGTAGAATGAGTATTCCTCTCCGAGTCATGACGATCGGTTACTCTGTTAGCAATTAATATTATATTGAATATTATTGACTTTCATTAAGAAGACGGAAGACTTCTATGTAAATTTTAGTGTTTGCAACCTTTACCCTTTAATATCAAAACTTTCAGGTAAAATTCAACAATGGCAATATATGTACAGCGTCATGTCAGTCTTGATAGTGGCTAATATTTGTATATTTATATACATATCACTCTGTCTGTGGCGCAACTCGTTCTCTTCGCATCACATATCGGCGTTAAAATATAAGTAAGATTTTGTTTATTATTTTATTAATTAGTAAAGTAAAAGTTTTAAGTATTACTCATGAAAGTTGAATTATAATTTTTGAAGTCAAAACTTGTGCACTTTTTGTGATAGATAAAAAATGTTAAACTTGCATCAGAGTAGACCACCGGGGCGGTGTAGGAGAAGAAGTATCCTCTTCTCTTTCTACTGCACGGCGAAAATGTATGCCTGCGCCTGTTGTCTCGTTTAGACGCTTGCGCGAATTAGACTGTTTTGTAATAGCCTGAAGTGTTAAATTTTTAATGTAATCTAAATTGTCATGTTTGTGTACGATAGAGCAAGAACTGAATATTGTATTTTAATATATAAATGTTAGTAGTTTTATACTGATAATTAAAGCAATTCGTTCAAAATTATTAATTACCATTCTAAATTATCAAAAATGCTCAACGTTAATATTTAAGTTTTCACTTCTGCCGGCACTCACGGGGTCAACCCGTTTTTTATATTTATTTATTTGTATTTGAGCGTGGGGTTAACAAGCGTGGTAGTTTTTACAAATTATTGGTCCGTAATAATATTTAAATAGATCTCAAATGTATACCTGCGTTCTTTATAGAATACAAGCTCAAACCGCGACTTCGTTCGCGTCAATTTAAATTTTAAAATATTTTAAACCCCCAACCGACAGACTGACAGACTTTCGCATTAGTATGAATTTTATCTTAAGTTATACTTCGAATAAAACATTCAAAAAATTATCGGTCGTAAAAGTACTAATTATTATTTAGCATCCGCATACCAATTGTTAGATCTATTAAACTATTGACTAGAATTAACTTGTTTAATTCGATGTATCATATGATTTCAGATTCGTGATGACTGTTCGTATGTTTATCGTAATGGGTGTGCCGTGGATGTTTGAAATGATCAGCTCACTAAGCGGTCCTCATTTAATATGGTAAGTAGACAACATCCTTATTATCTTTGGTTAAAAACAATTACAAACACTATAAGCAAGAATCCAACAACATCTTTCGATTGTGACGTAGGAAAATTTAAACGCAGCTATTTATTTAAAGTATTGTGTTATTAACGACCTTTATATAGTCTGAATTGTAGGGTTAGAACAGAAGCACCACTCAGGGTGTGTAACTAGAAGAGTAGAATTTGTCGACGAACGTAAAGTCCTAAAAGTTATACCTATGTAATAAGTATAGCCGAAACAATGCTTAAGCTTAGACGTAGCATTACGCCATCGCATGTGTTATAGGGAAAGCCATGATTTAACAACCGCAAAAATTAGACCTCGTCTGCACCGGCGAAGACGGTCAAATTCACTCACAAATTAGGTGTCCAAATCAAAATAATCTTTATTCAAGTATGCTCTTTCGAAAAGTTTTGAATCGTCAAGTATTAATGTTGCTCTTACCGAAAAGAACCAGCAAGATATCATCTTCAATTTTACACACTGGTTCTCGCATGAAACATTAGTCGCAGTGAGTTACCATGTAGGATAACTTATAGTTCAGTAGATACTTCAAAAGTAATTATAAAAATCATATTCATATAATCGCCATTATAGAAAAAACTATCAAATTAGGTAATATATAGATACCGGCTATACTCACGTCTAGTTTTATCGGATTAGCCTGACTAGTTTCGAACCCGTCCGGGGCACTTATTCATGAGCTCTTTACACGACGTTATCCAGCAGAAACAGCTCGCTGGATGCGACTCGTAGGTGGCTTTGGAGACGGTTGCGGCGGTGGTCGCGCGTCTTCTGAGTGTTTCATGTCGCTCTGGTCTTCTTCCTCGGATGCAAGAGCTCATGAGTGTAATATATAATAATAATAAGTGCCCCGGATGGGTTCGAAACTAGTCGGGCTAATGCGATAAAATTAGACGTGAGTATAACCGGTATCTATATATTAACTATGAATACTACTCACGATAGTTTAAATTTAAAAACTATTAAATTGTTATGGAAACAGAATAAACAACTTATTTTTATAACATACGACCTATACATCTTAACATGTGATATTCCACAGTACGTCATATCTTTACTGAATAAATATAATCGTGAGTTGGTAACCTATTGCATCTATATACGCTATTATCAGTGGGTCAGATAGATGATAGATAAGATGCGGAAAACCGCATGTAGATTTGTTGACGATTGAAGACTCAAAATTAGACTAGCGCCCCCATGACATACATATTTACGTTTCATTGTTAATTTTCAAGTCACGTTGACGATAAGGCATTTACCAATTAGAGTGTTTTCGTTACTGCATCGGAGTTAAATTTATAATACTTTATTAATATATCTAATATAGAATGAGAACATATTTTTAATCCATTAGAAGTTATACAATTTTCGCCAGAATCGAAAAAAACTAAGCAGATACATATATTATTAGATGATTGATTAGCTTATTAATTATTTTATAAATCATATTCAGAATGCCATGACACCCATGGCATATATAGCGCTTAAGATCCGTCTTTTCTAACATATAAAGATGTCCTTTATAGACTCCGAAACAGCTGAACCGATTTTAATGAAATTTTCAGACGCTCAGAATGACCCAGCGAATGATTCTATAAAGTTTAGTTGCGGTCGGAGCATTTATTTATAACTGTTAAGTTCTGTTTCGAGGGGAATTCGAAACAAGCCTAAGCCACAGCAAAGTTTGGCTTGACAGCTGGATTTTTAATCTTTTATCCTCCTTATTCTTTTCCATTTCCATGCCATACGATTTTAAGCAGCACAAGATGGTTAATTATACTTCATAAACTAATTTTGCTACGTATATAGTATGTATACTAAAAAAATGTTCTTGAGTGTTTTGGTAACTTCGTTTTAATTATTTTTCAGGGTGATGCTGGACATATTCAACTTGTTACAAGGTGTACTCATATTTCTATTACTCGTTGTATGGCGCAAACGGGTTATAAAAGCAATGTACAAGCGAGGTTGGCTGGACTGTATTTCGGGATTTGTCGAACGCCATCTGGCGGTTGGCGACGATGAAGAGGAAGTTGTACACCACACGACGGACATCGCACTAAATGATGGACCAATAAAATAGTATAGGTGTTATTATTTTCTGTATGTAATTTCTATGTGAAACAAAGCAAATATATCCTGGAACTATACAGGGTATCATTGTGAATTACCAGTGACGAATCTACTTACAGAAATGATTATTCCTTAATCTTATGCTAATTATAATTTTTGTCGATACGGACCTCCTAATTCTTGTATGCTGTCTGTCTATGTGTTATTGCATCATCCGAAAATAAAAACAAATCTGCCCTTTATATTCACGTTAAATAGTCATTCGGTCTCCTAATAAATGCGAACCTATTATGATAATAGCGTACATTATATTAAAGATTTCCATATTCCTTAAAAAATACTGTTGTAACATAATTGCATAGATAAAGGTTGATTATTAAAATTTAATTTTAATTATTAATTGTCAATATAATGACCTAATGACTACTTACTTGATGTACAAAAATATTCAAAATTATAATATTTTTTTAAGTGGTACCTGCGACTTCGTTAGTGCCAATTTAAGCGTTAAAGTATCCCCAATAATACATATGATTTATTCCGTGTTCCCAATAAAAGGGAATTTTTATATGTTACCCTGGTGTATATTTGTAAAATCTCATCAATATTGGTCAGTTGGATTAGCCGGAAAAAGCCATTACAGAGAGACAGAGTTTCGCATTTTTTTATCATCTGGATACCACGCAGACGAAGTCACGGGTATTGACAAATACAATGCATTACTAGTAAATAATAAGAAGTAACCATTTCTAAGTCAATGACATGGTACCAATGTTGTATAGATTGGCGCTAAATTAGTTACATGAATAAGGCTTTATTCATGTAACTGGCTCTGTTATTTATTTTTGCTTCAATGTTCGATATATAGCACATTTAGTACTAAAGTGGCCTTACTTAAAATTAGGCTAGATTGCGTTACACACATTATCCTTAATCCTTATTTTAATGCCATTTATAATATCACTAACTACTAAAAAAATAGTGTTTTCTTGCTCTTCCAAGTTATAACCCTCTTTAACACACTCGAGTTTTGGAGGCGTTGCACTTCGCTGTATTGCAATTTGCCGCAAAACAATTTTTTTTTATTAGGTCACTTTAATATTAAACGTGCGATATTTTGTGCGATATATTGAAAATTATATATGGTTTAGCAGTGGAATCTTTTCCATTAATTTTAACGCTCTCATATTGCGATTTTCCCGAATAATAGACCATTCAATTGAACTGAACACTCGTGACCTAGTAACCGTCTGACTCATACATGTGCGATACATTGAAACCTGATTTACCAGTTTCGTATTTGCTTTCTTGTGACGTTATGAACTGTTATTTATTATCTTCAGCATCATCACATTAAAGTATATACATACTAATATTATCCCTCTTCCCCTAGGACCTCAGACAAGAGTAGACGTGTAACAAACTGTTAAATTTATATATTATTTTAATTCTAAAGTTAATTTAAAAGGTTAAGTGAAAATAATTCTTCTGTAAAAATAGGAAAGTATAAGTGCAAAGGAGTTGCTGAGACACCGAAGCAATATCCGCGTGAGTTCCTGTAATTTATGATAACTTTGTACTTTCAAAATATAAACTGCGCCTGACTGATAAAATTAGCATCATTGATTATACTTGGATGCAATATTGCGTTTCCCACACTACAAGGAAGGAGTCATTGATTACTCTCCGAGAACCTCAAGAAGGTTTGAGCTCCTAGTACAAACAGCATTCGTGTGCGCTAAATTTGTGCATAATATCTTTTTGTCTTGGTCCTGAAAAACATTAAATATTCCTCGCTGTGTAAGATCTCCCACTGAGTGTGTAATATAACCTGTTTTTCCTATGTTTTGGTAATAGACTAGAAATAACTGTCAATGTGATCACAATTTGACCTCTGTAAATAGTTTACAACCCTGGTACAACAACTTGTGAATATACTGTATTGAGCCAGTATACTTTGTTACTTTGTCTGCAAAATTGAATATATTATCTCTTTGAATTTATAAGCTCTTGGTACATTATGGATAAATCGGCATCTGACTCCAACTTAAATAAATGCACCTTTAAAAGTCCGTCTCCAAATTACGTGAGTCAGCGGGTAAAACACAATAGAAACAACGACCATCACGATCTTACCGCTCTTAAGGCTGATATTAAAAAGATATTTTCGCTTTTGTGTACACAGAAGACCGAATTTCAAGGAATTATAATGACGTTGGGAGAAATTAAGCAATCTAATATAAAAATAGAAAACTCTGTAGAATTTTTGACTAAGCAAAGTTAATTTGTTAGAAATACAGTGCAGAAAAAATCAAGAGTATATTACTATCTTAGAGGATAAGATAGAGAATATGCAGCGAGACAGTCGGAAAGCCTGCTTTGAAATAAAAAAAGTTCCTAAGAAAAATAATGAGACACAAGAGAATGAGACATTAAATCAAGATTTAATTGATATGGTCATAAAATTGTCTGAAAATATTAATTCTAAAATCGAAAAAGCTGATATTAAGGATGTGTTTCGGGTACAAGGGAGAAGGGCTTGGATTCAAAATACCCCCATAATTGTGGAAATGAACTCTACAATAACGAAGTCTAATATACTGAAAGCTTGTAGAACCTTTAACATAAGAAACAAAGAGAAGTTACGTGCCAGGGAACTAGGCTTTCGTACAGAAGAAGACACTCCAGTTTATGTGTCGGAACAATTGACTGCAAAAGGAGCCCGTCTTTTTTTCCTTGCAAGGGATCTCGCGACTTCAAAAAAATATAAATTTTGTTGGACCTCGTTTGGCAAAATTTACGTACGCAAAGACGAAAGTGCTCCTATAATTCGTATCTGCAGTGAAGCCCAGATCAACCAACTGATGCAAAAGACATGACTATTCTAGGTAATCGACTTTGTTTGCTTTAATCTGCTCTTTATAAAACCAATACTGTATAAAATATTACATAATGTTATTTTTCTTCATATCAGATCAAATGTAAAATATGCTTTGTGTACCTTAAACTAACTTGAAACTTATTTATTACACTTTATACTCACATTCAAACTACCTCAACTGCTCTAACACACAATTACACACACACATTCATTACTTTCTGTGCATTGCGATTTTTATACACCTACGTAGTGCTTGTCTGGATTTTATATCGTAAACAACTATTGTATATGTGCTATGGATAAGTCACCCCAAACTGTACAAGTATTAGACAATTTTGAAATAGCAAATTCTATCTCATGTGATATTGAACACCTACATAAAAGTACATTTATAAAAAAATCAAGCTTAAATATTATATCCCAAAATATAAGAAGTATATACAATAATTTTGATGACTTCGAAATAACATTATCGCAATTGAAAGTAAATATTGACATTATTATTTTTACTGAATGTAGACTAAATCATAATAAAATAATCCCCTTGTTACCGAATTATACTTCATACTACACTTCTGACGTATTGAACCAAAATGATGGTGTCGTTGTGTATATAAAAAACATTCATCAGTCGAAAGTACAAGAAATGTCACTAACTCATGCTTCGGGCTTAGAAATCATAATATCCGATATAATTATTTATGCAATATATCGATCTCCCTCCATCATCAATGCAGAAAATTTCATTAACTCTCTGAATCATGCTCTATGCTCTCTATGCCGTTCCGGACCATCTAATGATCTTCCTAAGTTTATCTAATATTCCTAAATCAAATAACTACCAGAAGACAAAAACTATAGTTAACTATGATAATGCCTGTAAATCTTTACTTGAAAGTAATTTGAATGGATTATTTCATTACACTGACCCTAACATATTTACAGATCTTCTAATTAAAAAGGTATCAACATCAAAAGTATAGCTATTACAAGAAACAAACGAACATTAAAACCTTATATAACACCTGGCATACTTAGATGTATGCAAAATAGAAACCATATGCAAAGAAAATTGAAAATAGATCCTAACAATGATATTTAACGTATCACTTATCGTAGATATAGAAACTATTGTAACGCGTTAATTAAAAAAGTTAAACGTAAATATGAAAGAGAAAAATTAGCACATTCTTGTAAAAACAATAAAACTCTTTGGTACACGATTAATGAAATTACTCAATACAAACAACATAAAACTTCTAATGATAATAAATAAATAAATAAATATATAAATATATGGGACACTTACACACACGGTCGTCCGTCCCCAAAGTAAGTAACTTAATACTTGTGTTATGGGTGACGGACAACTGGTAGATATACTACATATATAGTTTTAAATACATACTTGAATACATATATACACCTAATAAATAATATAATGATGTCTTGCTCAACATCTTGCCATCACCATTGCTCTCAGTAAATTATGTAAACCAATTTTTTGCTCACATTGGTAGAAATCTATCTGAAAATATTTAAAAAAATAACAGACCATTACAAACAATATTACTTCCGATAGCTAGTCAAGTCTCTTCTTTCGTATTACTTAACACCGATGACAATGAAGTACCTGAAATACTGATGCAATTAAATTCGAACAGTGCTCAAGGTATTGACCATATTCCTATTAGTTTTCTAAGAAGTGGCGATAAAATTTTGGTTCCATTTATCAGTCATTTAGTTAATCTTTGTTTTGAATCTGGTGTATTTCCAAATGCCTCGAAACAATCAATTGTTACACCGGTGTACAAGAATGGAAGCAGGGACGAAATTAATAATTATAGACCAATATCGGTTCTTACTTCAGTCTCTAAGGTACTTGAAAAGCTTTTAAATTCTCGGTTAACGAAGTACTTAAATAATTTTAAGATCATAGCTCAAAATCAATACGGCTTTCGTAAACATACATCAACTGAAGATGCAGTTATGGCACTTTCATCACTTATTGTTTCCAATCTAGACGTTGGTAAAAAATGCCTAACTGTTTTCTTAGACCTTAAAAAAGCGTTTGACACAGTCTCTGTTCCTATTCTTGTACATAAGTTAGAAAAAATAGGAATTAGAGGCACTCCTTTGAGTTTATTTGAAAGTTACCTTAGCTGCCGTAAACAGCGCGTTAAAATAGGAAAATACATCAGTGACGAAATAAAGGTTACCTACGGCGTTCCCCAGGGAAGTGTCGTAGGGCCTACTCTTTTTAATGTGTACATGAATGATCTTTGTAACCTCAATATTCAAGCGGGGAAATTGGTTTGTTATGCAGATGATACTGCTATAACATTTACAGGTAATTCGTGGGAGGATGTTTACAGATATGCATCTTCCGGTATGATGCGAGTTGCGGAATGGCTGAATACTAATCTGTTAACATTAAATATATATAAGACTAATTATATGTTTTTTCATCCGTAACTCAACTCAACCGGATGATAGCTTTAGGTTAAGGATTCACAAATGTGATAATCCTATCTCAACCTCTTGTAAGTGTCCCTATCTTACTAAAATAGACAAAACTAAATACCTCGGTGTTATAGTTGATCAGAATTTGTCTTGGTATGGTCATGTGAGTTTGGTCTCGTCTAGAATGAGAAAACTAATATGGATTTTCAAGAACCTTCGTCATGTTGCCACAAAGAAGTTAATCAATAATGTATACACTGCGTTAGCTGAATCCGTTTTAGCGTACTGTATTCCGGTTTGGGGAGGGACCTCTAAAAGTAGATTCTTGGAATTAGAAAGAGCTCAGAGATCCCTTTTAAAAGTAATGTATTTTAAACCCTATAGATATCCCACCTTAAAATTATACAAGTTTGTTAATCTTCTAACTGTCAGAAAATTATATATTCTGCTTTGTATAATAAGGGTACACAAGACTATAGGTTTTGACAAAATTTGGTGCAATAATAGAAGAATTTTCTTAAGGATGTCATTTACTAACACAGCATGCCCTAAATCTAGTTTCGCAATAAAGCAATTTGGTAGACAGTCCATTTATCTTTACAAGAAAATTAACAAAAAATTAAATTTATACAAAAGGAATATTTATGATTGTAAAAAAATATTGAGTAGTTAAAGTTATTAGATTACGACGAAACAGAAAGTCTTTTGGAATTCATAAAGTACACACTCGAATAAAGTTCCCTACATCTCCTAAAGATATCCCTGCACGTACATTCACAACACACTCATGCACACACGCACACACACACACACACACACACACTACTGTTTATTTATATATTTCTAACATTCAATATTAGTTATGCTGTAGTCTTAGAACTTCTTGTCTTGTATGTGGAAGAGCGGGGATCCCTAGCACAAGTAATATATATTACTTAAAAGGAGGTCCCCGGCAGTAATTATGTAACATTTAGTTTAAGTGAAAGAAATAAACAAATTTTATTTTAATTAATTTAATACATGCGAAATTCTATCTGTTATGAAATTTTCATATAAATGACATTTGACTGGCTATTGGCGCAGTAAGTTATAGTCCTGCATTATTTTCTAACAACAATTTGTTAGATTTCGAGTGTCAGCGTATATATGTATTTAAAATTGTATACAAGTACAATTTCCCAGCTGTCTGTCACCCTTAAAAAACGTTTTGAGTTACTGAATACGAAATATTAAGAAAATGCTTTAGAACGTGATTATACGCATTGGTTCGCGCCGTCCATGTTAGTCAACAAATAAAAATAAAAAAATATATGGGACGCTTACACACACGGTTCTCCGTCCCAAAGTAACTTAATACTTGTGTTATGGGTGAGGATAACTGTTAAATATATAGATATTTTATTTTGAATACATACTTAAATACAAATATACACTCAGGCTCGAAGAACCAAGAAAAACCCGCGACCCATGGAGCTGAAGGCAGGGTCATTTTCAACCGCGTCAACGGACTAGTCAAAATAACAAGAATCAAAGCTTTTTGTTGTGTATTATCATACGGCCTTGTTGGCACATAGTGCACTAGTCAAATAAAGATCAATCATCGATCGCCATATCTTATAAGCTTACTAACTATTAGAAAACAAGAATCTTTAAAATTAAGCAGACAAAATGTACAATAATGTTTCGTAGTCAGTAAGTGTCCCCCCGCATTAGAAAGCCAGCAGGCTTACTATGAACTCTTATTGCGACTCAATTCAAGACATAAACTAAATTGTTTTGCTTTTTCATACCTTGACGTCTTAAAGACCCACACTTTAAATCGTTGCCGAATGAGCGTTCAGAATGCGTTCTAAAAACATTTGAGTAAAAGACAGAGTTATCTATAGTTCACTAATTTGTGAATAGAGATCTTCATTCCGTGAGTTTTATTTATCAGCTAACAATTTTTTACCATTTATAAGCTTTCTTTACTTGACTACCGAACTTTAAATTCCTGCGTAATTCAATTTAAACATTTCATGATGCTTTCATCTTTGTCCTTGGCTTTATAAAAGAGGCTTTAATTTATAAAAATATCTATAGTATGTTAGCGATAGTAGAAGTAACTGTATATTCAAATTAACGTATATTGCTATTGGGCTATCGCTGCCTGGTGCGATTAAAAAAATCGGTGTCAAAGATTAGTTATAAATATTACTTAGTCTTCTTTTCAAAATCTTTTAGATTTATTGCAGTCTACTTTCCAGTACCGTCTTCTTAATTTTGCTGAGTCATATTCTTTCTATATTGTTTTTGAAATAAGAGATCGCGATGTCAAGACGACGCTTCCTTGGGCGAATGTCTTTATTTCACGAACCATCCTATTTAGTATATGTACCATACATAACTTTTGGGATACCTAGGTATATGGCCGTACTAACTATGAGAGTTTTTTGGGCTTCTATCTAATATAAAATTGAGCCTTTTGTGGACAACATATTCAAGGCCTACCGTAACTTATTCTTCATTTAGACATCTTGATCATGCCGAGTGTCCCTGCCTTTAAACAGCCATCAGTTAAAACTTTTTTTTTGTAAGATTATATGAAATACAACTTTAGTATATGACTTTTTTGTATTGTATAATGTATGCCCCATATATTTAAATCTCCACTTAAGGTTAGCTATAAGTAAAACTATATAAAGAATTAGTATATATTAGTTACGACCTTTACATTAGTTATTACTATGAACTATAATATTCCGTTTTATTATTATTGAAATATCATGTTTTTCATATTATTATTCAAATATCAAAATGATAATCACATATACTTAATGGTAAAGATTTGTAAAAACTCCGATGTGCAACATATGTAGGTCTCCTCAAAGGTTTTGCCTAAGCGGATCTTTTGCTACTTCACTCGGAATCCACAAATAGACAATAACAACTTAAGGTATTGTAGATAATAAAGATTATTATTTATATTATTTAACTAACTAGTGTGTGATTTAGATATTAGCTAACATATTAAACAGTTATACTATGATCATACCAAAAACTTAGAATCACCACTGATTCCCTTTTAAAAAGCTTTTATCTAAGTTGCCTTGTATGTATTTGAAGGTTCAGTCCCGATGCCAATGCAAGTTTATGATAACCATGACCTGATATACTGCTGTCAGGATTGGCTCCAGACGAGGAAACTCCTCAACTCAGGAAGCTCCTTAACAGTACTTAACAAAAAAGCTTTTAACATGAAACTTTGTTAAATAGCTAAAGTTAAAAGATCTGTGATAGCCCAGCGGTGAGACCGTGCGACTCTTTCGAGGGGAACACGAGTTCAAACCCGGGTAGGCACCAATGAGTTTTTCTATTAAAACTCATGTGTCTAATTGATAATTGCAACTTATCACACGCTTTTCGGTGAAGGAAAACATCGTGAGGTAACCTGCATATCTCTAGAGAATTCTGGAGATATGTGTAACCTACCAATCCGCATTGGAGCAGCGTGGTAGGTACCTTATCCAACCTTTCTCTCCAAAAAACGGAGAGAGCAGGACTATTCCCAGCAGTGGGATTGTAACATAAAACTTTGTTAAAAACCTTATATATATATATTCTATCTATATATATTGTCTTTTACGTATTTTATTTCGTTGTATCTTAGAATTAAGGTTATTTATTTTGGTAATCTAATTTTAATTGTTTTATAAAAGCTTTTATAATATAAAAATTAAATCAACCTTTAAATTTTTTTTTTTCTTGTCCCGCGACAACATCAGCAGTGATTATCTGCAGTTTTTTAGTTCATGCGTAGTTAAACTTAAATAATGTTTATTTACGACGGTTTTTCTTTCAATGAAGGCTAACCTTTATTCGAAATATTTAACTTTTGTATGACTAATTATACAATAGTTAAATATTTCGAATACAAATGCTACACATACAATTCAACCATCACCTTTTTTTTAACATGCTTCATTGACATTTAACTATTATCATTTACATTAAATACAATGTAACGTAATATTTTTAACACCAATTCAATATATTGCTCGAACGAAATCCCAAGATCTCTGTGACATCTTTAAAATAACAAAAAAATAGAAGTTTATAAACATGTGTATAAAAATCATTGTTCTTTTATTTATCCCTTTAACCCTCCTATTCCTACTAAATGATATATTTTTTCAATCGCTTCTTTTTATATTTGTTATTCTGAACTGAATATGTTTATACGGGTTTGATTTTTATGTTTTATCTTCTACACATATATATAAAAAATGAATGTTTATCTGTGTGTCTCTTATAGAGCTCGAAACGGCTGGACCGATTTTAATAAAATTTGTAGATAATCTTTAGAATGGCTCAGCGGATGATCCTAGATCTGGCAGCGATCAGAGTATTTTTTTAAATATTGACTCCTGTTTCGAGGGGAATTAGAAACCAGACGGAGCCACAGCAACGAGTGGCCGGATAGCTAATTTATATTACTACATATCACAATCAAGTTTTTAATATATGGCTAGTAATAATACATTTATTTATCTACCGATAATAATGTAGGCCCTAAAAATAAAGTTTATAGATTAGATCATCATTCATCATTCTCCTGCCCTTATTCCACTCTAAGTGGGGTCGGCGCAACATGTTACATACATGTGTTCACTTGATTTGGCTACGTATTTTACGACCGGCCGCCTGCCTGACGTCAACTTACCTTAGTCGCCTTTTACGACGCCTCAGTAAGAATTGAGGTTGGTCTTTTCTATGCAGCCGGATACCACACTGATTAGATCATTATTCCAGTTTAATACAAACGTTAAACATCGATAGTTTCGATATTTTCTGATAAATCAATAGAAATAAGAAAATTTAATAAAAATATTTTATCTACTCTTATACTATAATACAAAGATTATAAAACTGAAAACAAAATTCTTATGACAAACATTACGTACAAAACAAAAATTAAAAATTAAAAAGTTTCATTACGATACAGGTCTTGTATGGACACCTGTATCATAATGTAACTTTTTAATCATAACAATACACCTATACAACTTCCAGCTGGACCAAGGAGGTTGAACCTCTACCTTAAAAAAAAGGTTTCAGTGAATGGGTCTGGGTAATTGTACACCACCAGATATTCTGAAAGCTGCGTCAAACATGGCCGTGAACCTGTTGCCGACGAAATCTAGGAGCAACTATATTAAATGTTACCACGAGTTCATGGAATGGAAACGTACGTTTTACGTATTATAGTATGAGAGTAGATAAAGTAGTGTATGATACTGTACATAACTTGGTCTTATAACACTCGTGTGACACTATAAAAAAACTCGCCTGCGGCTCGTTACCACACTCGTGTTACACGAGTGCGGTTTTAAAAAACCCTTAAACGTTTAAGAACCCTTATTATGCAACAGTATCATAAACTACTATAAATAACAAGAGTAAATTTAATAAAGGATTTCAAAAGAGATTACTGTCACAATGGATATGACACTGTCTCTTTGTCGTCTTTAGTCTTTGTGTCTTTAGTCGTCGGTATATATATTTCGTACGTACATTATAATTAAACAGATTTCCTTAATTAGACCTGTCTATAGAAAGATTTAAATAAAGTGTACGAATTATGTTTATACGTGAAGCATATTACAAAAGGTGAAGATTAATCGGATGATAAAAATGCCTATATTTGAAAATCCTTTGAGCTTCATACAAGACTTGCGTTTTAGTAATATACTAAAATATTTACCACCGAGTTTCTTGCTGGTTCTTCTCGGTAAGAGTAACATTCCGACCCAGTTGTCCATTAATCATATCGCCCTATCCGAAGAACAAAGTCACGTTTCCTATGTTTATAAATGGGAGATATGCTTTGTTCTTCGAATAGGGCGATATTGACCTTCGACGATTAAAAAAGGCTTATTTGAATTAATATTATTCTGATTCGATTCGCTTTCGATTTATGATGAAAACAAAAAGGTAGCTTCAAGATCTTCATTTAAAATTTTGCTTTATAATTTTCTCTGAAAAATTTCATGTGGGAGATATATTTAATAGTTCTGTTGGCCGAGGAAATATCAAATAACTCGAATATAATCTATTCTATTATATAATTGACGGTTATTAATATTAACCCAGTATTTTCCGTCTTGATTTCTCATTAGGTAAGGACGAAATGCCTCAACCAGAGATCGTTAATACAATCAAACTAACAATCTAAAATATTTGACAAATAGGATATCTGGAAAATGGAAAATATCGAGCGTTGTCGTAAATAGCGAAATGTAAATAAATAATACAAATCATCATACTATGTACTTTAATAATAATTCCATAAGTTTGACTTATTTTAAAAACTTTTTATAATAACGTTCGTACTTTCCATATAAATTTTTTTTTGTATACATTTTGCATCGTAATTCACTTGAAATATTCCAAATAAGGCAGAAAAAGACGCGATCAGTAGGTAAAACATCTAATTTACATTGAGCGAGACGACAATATTAAATTCGATAAGAAAAGTGTCAGTTTGGGATGTAATTATAAAAGGAGCGTGTTTACTATTATACGCTCTTTCGCGTTCATTCTGCGACAGTGACGGCGTGTGCGCATCTCGGTTACCCATTAGTACAAGTATCTAGAGACGATATAATTTCAAAACCGCCATCCACAATTACGCCCCCAGCGTCGTCCATTCGCAGGGGAATGTGATACCGCGCCTGTCGCTCTGCAGTGTTTATCTAATATCGTGTCATTTTATCTGCTTAATATGCTTTATTTTAAGGTAAGATCTATTTTATAACTATAGTAATTAATTATGAAGTTCGAAAAACGAAAAATTTACCACTATTGTGCGTTAAGAAAGATTTTTTCGGAACGTTTATCGTTTTTAATTTTATGCAATCAAATTTGTTTATAGTAATTTCATTGAAAACTATTATTGTAATCGATGTTTAAAACGCGTATACAGTAATCACAATTAAAAATTTATTTTTCTTTCCTAGAACTTTTCTATCAATGTTAATTCATTGGAAGGTAGATGCAACAGATGATTCGACCTATTACATATTGTATTATTACGAGATTCTTTTATAAATTTAAAAATATTAGAGTCTATATTTTAATAAATGAAATTATCTTGTCATACTTAATGTCTAATGTATATAATAGCACAGGGAAATATTTTATTTTTTTGTCTTAACACATTTCGTAAGTAGGGTGGGTTAGTTTGATTTTTTCATTTTAATATCTTTCCAAAGCTAGTTTCGCGAATACATTAACACTATTATCATTTTAAATAAGGCGTGTTTTTGTACCGGTGCTGCAGATAGTGTTCCTAGCATCCATAAATGCGTAGTTCACCGTGTAATTATTTTATAATAACATTACATTTTTGGATATGCTGTGAACAATGTTTTTAATTTTTATGCGAATACATTGATTGTTTAATTAATCAAGCAACAATACTTTATCTGTTTTATTTAAAAATGTAATGAATTGTCTACAAAATCTGAATTTAAGTAAAGTAACGGCCTGTTATTATTCCACTACTGGGACTCTTCTGTCCCTTTTTGGAGAGTAGGGTTGGCGCTATGACACCCTGCTGCAATGCGGAATGATGGGTTACACATATGTCTAGAATTCTCTAGAGATATGCAGGTATCCTGCCGATGTTTTCCTTCACCGAAAAGCGTGTGATAAATTGCAATATTGGTTATATTAGGAGGTTTGGTCGTATTTTTGTTTTCTTCAGGAACAGAACTGAGTTTTACGTTTAAGTTGACGCGAATGGATACGCAGGTATAATTAAAAAACTTAGCTTATTTATAACGAAAATGCAGCAGCTTTAAAAGTGTCAAGTTTACAATAATTTTACCTTGTGATCATACGGTAGCTATGTAATGAATTTTTCATTTTTTTATTTGAATTAATTTAAAGTATTTGCTATATAAATATACATATTTTTTTTTCCAAACTAAGTTCTCTACATTAAATTTAATTCTGAAAATCTAAATCTAACATATCTGTGCGTGCAATATGCTAAAATAGGAGTGTATAATTTTTTTATTATTATACATATAAGGTACTAGCTGTGCTCGCGGCCTTTGGGGACTTTTTTTTATAAAATGTGTTGATTATTGGTAATATATCAAAGACCAGTCAACATAATCGCCCCTCTGAAGAATAAAGTCACATTTCCTATGCTTATACATGGGACATGTTACATTATTCTTCGGATTGGGGCGAATTATTTTTCTCGTCAAATATCTACCTTTGATCAATCTTTTACATGCTTCCATGCATACTTTTAGTGTTTTTTACACAACAAATTAAATCAACAATCTAGTTCCCAACTTAGTATTATTACTGGTGTTTGCTATTTATGATCAAAACAGTGTTATTAATCCTTATGACGTCTTTCGCGATCTTTTATTATACCCACAATATCTTACGAGATCTTTCGCAGAACACATAATAAATACAACGTCCTTATTATTCGTAAAACTAACTTATAGTTATTCGTTTGAATAAGAAATACCTATGACTTTAGTATAATACGTATGAATTCAAGTTTTTTTTTAAATCCACGTGTTTCTTTCTTTTTGTTTGTTGCCAGTGTCTTAATTAAGAAACGAGATAAACAGTGGCGTAGCTAGGTAATCAAAGGCCCCTGGGCAAAAAGAAACTAGGGCCCCAAATAAACAATTAAAATAATTTGTTCCGTAATGTTCTTGTTCCGAATTCGCCGTACTCTTGGCAAGCACAGAGGGGCCTCGGGGCCCTCTACGCTTGCCAATCTTGGATAGCTGGAGCCACTGGAGATGAACCAGACTTGTACATATATCTAAATGCAACACGTATACGCAAGTAAACAGGTTCTTTAAATCCTTTGTGTATCTTTAAAATATTTAGTAGATGAAAAAATACATTAGGTAAAATGTAAAATAACTACTTCTTGCTATCCGACAAAAGGCTCCTGTCGTCTTGGAAAAAAATGGTTTTGACCTACCACACTGATTCTATGCGGATTGGCAGGTCTTACAAAAGTGGTTTCAATGTAAAAATCAGTCAGAAATTCCAAGCCGACTTATGTTCAAAATTGCGATATCAGTTACATTAACCACAAAAAAATGTACTTTTTCTGACCTGGCCCTAAGATAACCTTATTATCGTCATATAATATTATTTAATAAAAATAAAGTTCTTTTGATTAAAATTGTTATGCGAGCCTCAAACGTGCCGCGCTCATTCGTCACAATATGATAATAAGGAATATACGGATAAGAATTTGCCTCCATCCACATTTATCCCGACGCTTCATCCTTGGGACCAATTATCCAAGAAATATTTTTTAATTACTTTCAATCAAAATTGGGGGAATCCAAGCACCCATCCTAACTGCGTCGTTACTATTAGGTCCTTACATATGAAATTGGCGTTTTGTCGTACTGGCCACTTTGATCTCAAATATTACCTTTATGGTTAGGAATTTCAAATTCAAATTCATACAGCTATTTACTCATGCATTTGTGTTTCAAACCCCCTAATTCATTTGTTTTTTCTTCTTTTGTTTTTTTCTTTGTGTCACTCTGTTTACAAAATGGAAAACATGAAATATCGCGTTATTTACAAGTATGAGTTCCACCGTGGCACCAGTGCTGCAGAAACGGCTCGAAGGATTAATGATGTGTATGGTGACGGTGTCGCAAAAGAAAACACAGTGCGTTTTTGGTTCCAACGTTTTCGTTCTGGAAATTTCGACCTGCAGAACGAGCCTCGTGGACGGCCGGAGACCAAAGTTGATAATGAAGAATTGAAGGCTATTGTGGAAGCGGATCCATCGCAAATCACGTCCGAGTTAGCTGCAGGCTCCGGTGTTAGTGAAAAAACTATTCTAATACACTTGAAGCAAATTGGGAAGGTGAAAAAGCTTGAAAGGTGGGTACCTCATGAATTGAGTGAAGCAAACCGACAAACGTGCGTCAACTGCTGCGTTACGTTACTCAACCGGCACAATAATGAAGGAATTTTAAATCGAATCATTACCTGTGATGAAAAGTGGATCCTCTACGATAATCGGAAGCGCTCATCGCAATGGCTGAACCCTGGCGAACCAGCCAAATCCTGCCCTAAGCGAAAATTGACTAAAAAAAAGTTGCTTGTAAGTGTTTGGTGGACTAGTGCCGGTGTCGTTCACTACAGCTTTCTTAAATCTAGCCAGACGATTACGGCAGATATCTTTTGTCAGCAACTGCAAACCATGATGGAAAAGCTAGCTGCTAAACAACCGAGGCTGGTCAATCGCTCTAGGCCACTGCTGCTTCAGGACAACGCTAGACCACACACTGCACAACAGACGGCTACCGAATCAGAGGAGCTTCAATTAGAATGTCTTAGACATCCACCGTACTCTCTGGACCTTGCTCCAACAGATTACCATTTTTTGCGCAATTTGGATAACTACTTGCAAGGAAAAAAATTCAACTCCGATGGGGCAGTCCAAACCGCCTTCAAAGATTTTATTGATTCCCGCCCGAATGGTTTTTTTAGTAAGGGAATCAATGAACTACCTATGAGATGGCAAAAGTGCATACATAGCAATGGTACATACTTTGATTAATTAAATATATTTCATTAAAAAAAAACGACTTTATGTTCCTCCCATAGAAAACGCCAATTTCATATGTAAGGACCTAATATAACGTCTAATTAAAGCATATTATAATTAATATTAATACATATGTACATAATAATAATAATAATATTGGGAGCTTGGGTCCTGATTCCGCTCTCCATGGACGTCAATTTTTTCATATTTTTAAATATTTTTTTTAGAAAATATTTAAAAATTTTGAAAATAAATGAATGAATGATAATAATCATATTATAATGAATATTAATATATACATATATTAATTTATAGCAAACAAGCTGCCCGGCCACGCGTTACTGTGGCTCAGTCTGGTTTCGATTACCCTAAACTAAAGAAAAATTTTCCGACACCACCAAACTTTACGTCCTGAAAAGTTTGGTTAAGAACTAAGACCATCCGCTTGGTCACTCTAAAAATTGACTGATAATTTCATTACAGACGGTCAAGGCGTTAAAGAGTCTATAAAGGACATACAGACAAACATTTATTTTTATATATAAGAAGAAATTTCTCAAATCATGAATAAACTTAATTAATGACTTAATAATCAGTAAACAAACGGATATATTATAGTCAATATTTTGAGTAAGAAGACAAATAGTAATAATCATTTACTGATTCACGGATTTCTCGTCTTGGATAAACAGATTTGAGAATTCAAAGAATCGATTTGCGTATCGCAAACAAACAGACTTAGCGAGATGCCCGAGCTTGTTTTGTTTGTGTCTTAATTACGCATTAAACATTAAAAGGGTATATACACAGACAGATTTAATATCTTCAAGCAGTCCAACTGAATAATGTGAAACAAAATTATATGTTTTGGTTCGTAGTAATGAACATTGTAGTATTTTTACAAGACTAAAGTTATACTGGATTAATATTTATTTCGCCTTACAGAGAAGGATTGACATTAGGACCTTTTTAAAGCAATTCGGGCGCACAGAGGATTGTG
This sequence comes from Morpho deidamia, assembly GCA_947086505.1. Taxonomy (NCBI): domain Eukaryota; kingdom Metazoa; phylum Arthropoda; class Insecta; order Lepidoptera; family Nymphalidae; genus Morpho; species Morpho deidamia. Next base: position 7,476,804 of record CAMTZC010000003.1, read on the forward strand.
AGTGTAGGAAAATGAAATTTATGTATAATATGTATTATAAATTATCTTACGCAAAATAAAATTAGAAGTAGAAAAAAAAGGTATTTGGTACAACGTTATACAAGGTCAGCCTCTTCGTTTTCCTTGGTTTGATAACATTAAATTAAGTAGAAAATATATAATCGTAGCTTATAGGTTAAGATCTGGAAAGTATCCGTCTAACAAATTTGCATTCTTATGAAATAAGTTAATTCGGCCAATTGTGATATGTGCGGGACGACGGATAATGTCCAGGATATTCTGGTAGAATGTAAAAAGTATTATGTGGAGAGAGAACGCGGAAATATAATTTAAATATCTATGTTATATTGATTTAGGCGCTAATGGGACTGGTATATCCTTGTAGGATATAAGTCCTTAAAAAATTTAGATATAAAAAAAACAATATTAATTGTTTACGTCTATCTTGTCAATTTAAAACACGAAATATTTGTTATATATCCTTCGAAGTAAAATATTCAAAGAATGTAAATTTAAATATTGGGACTAGTTTACAGAATGACGATATTATCATGACCATTTACATTTGTAAATCTGACATATTATAAAAAAAATCTGTCTGTCTGTATCTGAAGATCTCAATTATCAAAACCTACTGAACGGAACATTTTCCGGTATGGCTAAACAGATATCGATGGGACTTTCACTGGTGGATACAGGAGGTCGTGGAACACCATATAGACTACTTTTTATACTAGAATTCGCGGGGGTCGGATTTACTTTTTTACTTTAAGTTGAGGTTATTCTGTTAATCGAATTCTATTCATATTTGGTGTTTTTGGTATACTATACGATAACTAGTATTTTATTTATGTCAGATCGTCAGCCTTGCGGTCATAGATACATCAACGCTTACTATATTGATAATAATAATGACAGGAAACCCTATAGATAGATCCGACAATAAAAAAACATATAAAAATAGACAACCTATAACCTTGCATATTATCAAACGTATCTTGTTTCCTTTTTGAAGCGAAGTTTTATTAGCTTTTATAGTAAATACGCAATATACAGCCGTGGTACCCTAATAAGCCCTAATAGCCAAGTGGTAAGAACACGTGACCACGGGTGCCTGAGTTGAAACATGGGGCACAGGCTTATGATTTATCTTCAAAACCCTTACTTGCAGCAGATATTGACATTCTATCAAACGTTTTTAGCAAAAAAAACCGTGACGAAACATACATTTTTTAGAGAATTTCCAGGAAGTAACAAACAATAACCTACCTGCATTAAGGTTAAAATTATATCTAATATCTAATATCTAGTGCTAGAATCAAATGGATCAAAATGGTATTGGCATCGACCTCACATTACAGATACAGCAAATTTGACAGGCTTATCGGCTTTAAATTAAATATACATATGATGATATGATTGAAAATTTTTGTGCCGCGCCAGTAGGTTTACTTGTCTAATTAACGAAGTATATAGCTTATGAACCCCAGTTTGAATAAATAAAAAAAGATTGGTTTAGTTCAGGTGGTAGATTTCATCAGTGTATAGTTCCAACTCATCAACTAAATCAACCGTGTTTTTCTATTGTATCAGCGCCTCAAACCCGGCTTATTTCGAAGCGAAGTTAAGGATTGCTTCAACCCACCATCCTGCTGAATAGTAGCCTGCAAACATTTTCGATATTCCCGAAAGATATATCTCCCCAACCATGATATTTTTAATCAGGACGTCCAGTTTTTTAGGAAAACTTATAAATGTCCGCTGTAGTTTGAATCCACAACCGGTATTTCAAAGACTATCACCTTGCATCCATCACTGTTAATTTGTAAGCCAGTATTTTGCAAAAATTGTTCAAAAAATTTTACACAATGTATCGCGGCAATGAACCGTGATCCGACCTTACTTTAGGAGCAGTAACATTAATAAAATTAGCCTCCTTACATATCATTATTGATCGTTTATTGCTCTCTGACCCATATTTCAACGCACACCTGTGTAATTGATTATACATAACAACCTCGGCGTATTTTGTGTTTGTAAAAAAAAATATCCCATATTATTCTGTTAATATCCCATAGCCGAGCTGGCTGTCCACCTCTTTATTTTTGGACACAAAACTTGAATATTGGTAGTTTACGCATATCGCTGTGATTCTCCAGGCATTTGCTAGCTTCCACGCGATTTTTCACCAAAATGCGCGTGGTAAATTTCAATTACTATCTATGTACATTTTATTAAAAAAATCGTTGGTTCTACTGTCCTTCCGCTGTCACACATCTTTTCTATTTATAAAGTTTAAAGCTTTGTACCATTTCTTGTACTTATAAATTTGTGATTAAATTTCTTTGTTAAAAATCTAGATTAGATAAAATGTATTTACATTTTATTAAATTCGATCGATCTATCAAACTAGTAAGTTTCGATCCGTACAAAAAAGATAAATTTATAAAATGAACAAATATGATATAATTTCATTGACAATGAAGCAGTGAAAAAAATTAATATATTACATATGATAGGGGTTCAATAAACTCGCGATAGGTTCACGAAACCGGATATGCGTTAAATTGTTTCTGATATTTGTTTGTTCACTACATGTTTTCCAGGTTTTGTCTGCCTATATTTAATTTCTTGAATGATAAACATTTTATGTTCGTACATCAACACGAGTATTTCATATGGGTCATAGATCGAAACCCGAGCAGGCACTGAGTTTTCTGTCAAAACTTATGTACCTCATTGACAATTTATCACACGCTTGTTAGTAAAGGAAAACATTGTGAGGAAGCTTGGATATATCCAGGTAATTCCTGGAATATGTGTGACGTACCAATCCGCATTGGAGCAGCGTGGATAGATCTAAGCTCCAACCCTTCTCTCTTTTTGCAGAGGCCTATGCCTATGGATGGTTACAAGCCGTTACTACTATATTTCAGCATTTTTGTTTAATTCAATGTTGTTCATTTCAGATATCCATCCTGGCATGTTTTATTTCCACTGGGATAGCGCTTACAGCGGATCCATGCTGCCCCAACAATGCCATAATCAAACCTCGTGGATATTGCGACAATTCCACGGCAAAGATATACTTGAATTGCAAACAAGGTCACATGCTACTCAGAGAAGTTATCGTTACAGGAACCAAGGTCTCGACTCAAGACGCTCCCGATCTTGTAATCGTGGAGGATCCAGCCCTGTGAGTATAATTTTTAAAATTAACTAGATTTCTTTGAGTTTTGTTACCATATCGATCGTTTTTATTCCAAAAACAATGTTTATGACATATAATAAATATATTAACACACCTTTCGCAAACCACGCAAGGTTTATATGAAGGAATGGATGGTAGACGTAACTAAACAATTCAAAACATAGTTAATTTTAGATGTAAAGTAACTTTTTGTCATAAGTAATACTAAATGAATTTAAATAATTTTAAAGTTGTATGATGTACCACTATAATGCACCTGTACAATTATAAGCAAACCAACGATGATGTCGCGGTGTACAGAAAAACTTTTTATAAGTTTATGCTATGCCGTATTGAATATTGTAATACCATTTAAGATTTTATGTAATAAAAAAAAATGCCGTTTGGTATCCGGCTGAGTAGAATAGACTACCCTCATTTTTTACCAAGGTGTCGAAAGAGGCGACTAAGGTAAATTGATCCAGCGTGTGGTATCCGGTTGAGTAGAATAGACCACCCTCTTTCTTACCGAGGGGTCTTAAGTTACGACTAAGGTAAGTTGACGTCAGGCAGGTGGCCGGTCATAAAATACATAGGCAAATCATGTCGCGTTGTGACATGATTTGCCTATGTAACATGTTGTGCCAACCCCACTTAGAGGTGGGATAAGGGCAGGAGAATGCTATGATGTACCAATATAGTAATTAATGCCAAAATATCTATATATTTTCTAATATCATTATGATGTTATAATAAACATAAAAAAATGATCGCGAACAATATTCCATTCATTCATCTAACTAATATTACTGTCTAATCTACGTAATATTTAAAAAAAAATAAAGAGCTATTGGTTTCTTTCATTAAATGTAATTTATCCTGTGATTGGCTGGCAATAAAATAATAATTTATATACTTTAAGCATGTATATATATAAATCTGTGTAGGCTGAATTATTTTCGAATAGTTAATGAAGTGTGGATTATGTACATTTAGTTATTACACTTAGATTTGCAATCTGTACTTGAATATGGTTAATATAACTGTATTTGGTAACGACAGAGTTCTGTTTTTTTTTTGGATCTAAAAATATCAAGAGTTAACAGACTTCGTGATTTAAAATCACCAATGAAGTAATAAGTAAGAAAAAAGTAGTATTTCGAGAGCTGAAATGAAATTCCCGAAATAGTAGCTATCAAATCTTCAATTGGAATTTGAAAAAAAATGTATGTTTGTCTATAGACTCCAAAACGACTGGACCGATTTTAATGAAATTTTTAGACAATCTTTAGAATGACACAGACCATGATTTTGTAAAGTATGGTGGGGATCGGAGAATTTTGAAAAGTGTTGAGTTCTTTTTCGAGGGGAATTCGAAAGTAGACTGAGGCATATTTACGCGTTCCCGGACAGCTAGTTATATTATAATAATAGATAACAACGATATTTTGGACTTTGTCATTTAGCAAATATATTTATATTTTAATATCTGTATATATTTTAAATTCATCGGTACAGGCAAGTTAACCTTGTAATAAAGTAGTAAAGTAGCAGCCTGTTACAATCCCACAGCTGGGAATAGGCCTCCTCTCTCCATTTCTGAAGAGAAGGGTCGGAGCTAAGACCTACCACGCTGCTCCAATGCGGATTGGTAGGTTTCCTCACTATGTTTTCCTTCACCGAAAAGCGTGTGATAAATTGCAATTATTAACTAGACACATGAGTTTTATTAGAAAAACTCATTGGTGTCTGCCCGGGTTCGAACTCGTGTTCCCCTCGAAAGAGTCGCACGGTCTCACCGCTGGGCTATCATAGCTCTCCTTGTGATAAGTTCAGTTTATTATTATAATAGTTGTTTTCAAGGTTTCCATAACAAAATATTTCAATTTAATTTCAGATACAAAAGTAATAATAAAATTATTTTGCTATAATCCGCGATACAGTAAATGGAAAATATATATAGTGTTTAATGTATAGTGGACTATCAGTATTTTCATACCCGATACGTGCTTTGCGATTTTGACGTGGAGTCTATCCTGATGATGCTTCGGGTGCGGGGCGAAACGATTGTTGAGTTTATGATAGTGAACCTGTGTAGTGCTTGTGTATTGTGGTGGAAGTGGTGGAGGTTTGTGCATGTGTTTTTACGAATCCTGCACGTATCGGGTATGAAAATACTGATAGTCCACTATACATTAAACATTATATATATTTTCTATTTACTGTATCGTGGATTATAGCAAAATAATTTTATTATTACTTTTGTATTATGGATCTCCGCAAAGTAACGCCTAATTCTATAAATTATTTAATTTCAGATACTGCCTCGGCAAAATGTATCGTAATGCATCAGATACCAGCTCGGGATTTATTCCTGTGGCTGTGACATGTTACGAGAAATTCGAGCCGGATATCGAAACTGGAGGAATACTGACAATCTTATCGTCAGTCTTTCTCGTCATCACGTTTTGTATTTATATGTTTTTGCCACAAATGAGGTAATTAGTGTTACTATTGTTTACAAAACTTTCTTTGTATGTATGAGAAGTTGGAATCAAAATACAAGTTAAATTGGACCCGTTCCGGTTTTCGATTGAGCTGAAATTTTACATACTGGTCTACTCCCGATGAAAATGCGTGTTTATGGTAAGCATGGCCTGATGCTGCTGCCAGGATTGGCTTCAGTCGAGCGAATTCCTCAACGGTTAACAGAAGAGACATGAAATTTCGTTAAAAGCTTTTGTTAAATAGTTTTTTACCAAAAGCTTAAAAAATTAACTTATATTAGAGTTAAATAAAGATGGTGAGGGTGGATTAAGCCGTGTGGTATCCGGCAGAATAGAACCAACCCCCCTTGTTTTTTACCGAGGTGTCGTAAAAGGCGACTAAGGTAAGTTGACGTCTGGCAGGCGGCCGGTCGTAAAATACGTAGCCAAATCATATGACAGCATGTTCGCAACATGTTGTGCCGACCCCACTTAGAGTGGGATAAGGGCAGGAGAATGATGATGGTGAGGGTGGATTAATTAAATAATTGCGGATAATATAACACGCCTAATTCTATAAATTATCATAAGGGTAATAGGTGATTGTGATAGTATTTTAGATGACTATATTTAGGCAGTCATCTAAGTTGAAATTTTGAGAGTTTAATTAATCATCAATTGATGACAGGTAATAAGCCGTTATGAATATGATCACTGCGATATTTATCTTCATAATGATCCATTTAAACCATAAATAAAATATTAATGGTGCCACTCAATCAATTAGCTGTAATAATCAATATCCAAAAGTAATAATCAATTTATTTTCAATAATCCGCGATAAAGTAAATAGAAAATATATATAATGCTAAATGTATAGAGGATTATCCGTTTCTTTTTAACCACCACCACTACCACGACTACTATACATTTAGCATTATATATATATTTTCTATTTACTTTATAGCGGATTATAGCAAAATAATTTTATTATTACGTTTGTATTATGAATCTCCGCAAAGGAACGCCTAATTCTATAAATTAACCTATATCCAACTTTTGTAATAAGTAAATATCGCCTTACGAGTATTGCAGTCTCAGCATTCGAAGACAATAAATGTTCGTTGGCTAGAAGAAAAACAATAATAAGAAATATTATAAATGCGAAAGTCTGTCTGTCTTTCTTTCTGTTACGTTTTCATGGCTAGTCCTTTAGAACAATATTTATGAAATTTGATACAATTAAAGCCAATATACCGGGCTAAGATATAGATATAATTAGTTAATAATTAATTAATATAATTGAGGGCATTTTAATACTAAGTTAGACGCGTACGAAGCCGTGGATCACACTAGTTAATAATTATATTAAATTATTTATACAAATTTCTTTTTCAGAGATTTACAGGGTTTATGTTATATGTGCATGTGCCTCAGTATGGCTCTAGGGTTTTTGTCCCTCGGAATATTGCAACTGAGACCTGGATTCAGTAATGAAATATGCGCTATTGCAGGTAATCTAGCACACACGAATTAATTTAAATTACTTAATTAAATTGCTTTATTTTTTATTATCCTTATATTCAAATAAAGTTATAGTTTATTGTCCTTTCCAATCGTGAGCTACTTTGAAACATAGCGAGCAAAAAAGTCAGCCGTATGTCTTTTACCAAAATATAATTCTTATAAAAGTTACATTTCGTCATCGCTTTCTTTTGCAATGTAGGAAGTATGATCAAACCTATGCAAATTTACCATATTTTTAAGCCTCAAAGTATACAAGGTATCCTGTTAGGGCATAGTTTAAAAAGTTGTTTCAAACGAAAAGGACAAAGCTAAAATTTATTGTAGAATTTTATTATAAAATCGTATGCAATAATCCATTAACAATTTACGTATCACGTACGTACGTACGTAATTTACATACAAAAAAAGTAGTGTGTGTCGTCTTCAATTTAGTCAAAACAAAGCGTAATTTGTATTTATGTACATACAATTAGGTACTTACATTGGTATTTATGTTAATCAGTATTAGTTAAAATGATTAGCATAAATATCAATAAAACAATAATAATAATAATAATAAGTAAATAATAATAATAAATATATGGGACACTTACACACACGGTCGTCTATCCTCAAATTAAGTAACTGTATACTTGTGTTATGGGTGACGGAAAACTGGTAAATATACCACACATATAATTTTAAAAACATACTTAATTACAAATATACACCCAGGCTCGAGGAACCTACGTATTGTTTATAAAAAATGTTGGCCCTCGGCGGGAATCGAACCCACAACCCGCGGAGTTGAAGGCAGGGTCACTACCCACTGCGCCAACGGACCAGTCAAATAAGTTAACGTGTATTTAAATTTAATTATTTAATTAAATATAATAATTTAATTTAATAAAAAATTTAGCGCTACTAGTACGAGCTTTGCGATTACGCGTTCTAACTTCTAACTAACAAGGTGTTAGACCTTTTTGGTGGTAATATAGTAGTCGTCTTTTGTTTTAGGATTCATCGTTTACTTTTGGATGATTGCAACTTTCTCCTGGATGAATGTGATAAGCATTAACATGTACCGCACTATAGAGTGAGTACTATACTGTTTTTTATATTACAATAACTTTGTTTACTCTGTGGACTCTGCTTTCAATAAGTGGACAGAAGTGATGCAGAGTGACGTGATGCTGCGTATATCATTAGTCTTATAAAATTTTATTATTCATAGAAGTAATACCTGTGATTGTTATGTTATTTGAAAGTGTTCTATATATTTCTATGGTGGATACCATTACTACTACATATAACAATTAGCAATGCCCCGCGGTTTCACGCGCGTACATACCGATCTCGTGGAAAACTTACTAAGTCAGACTAAAGATTTATTTTTGTAAATTAAAAGTTTGTTTAAAAATGGTTAAGGCAAAGGAAGTTTTAACTATAAATTGAATTCTTTTAAGAGGTATAGCTATATCCGTGTATATCATTGGTATCCTTGGAATAAGAGCTAACTCACCAGTTGCAGGCCCTGTTATAATGGTCGCTACAATGAACTTGTTATGGCATTATTTTCTTTAGACTGTCATTTTTAAATTCGTTACATCTTTTGATTGGAATGTTCGATTTTTTAAATTTTAAAAGTATTTTACAGGTATTGAAACAGTTTTTAATGAAATATCATTTAATGGGATAAGGATTAATACGGAGATATGAATAAAATGGTTTGATTATTGTCGGCACTTTTATCAACTTGTACAATGTAAAAAAGTAATTATCGCATAACTATAATAGTTAGACATGATATCGCGGACTTTTTTGTGGATATTGATACGTTCTATAACATTTTTTGTTCTATCATCAATAGTGCACACGCACACAGCGCACATGATGAAAGATTTTTACGACTAAATCTTTCACACCTTATTACAATTTTATTAGGGATCCATATATTTTTTTAAATGTAATATAGCCTATGTTGCTCAGTGACGAAGCAGCTTTCCAATGGTAAAAGATGGAAATTTTAGAAATTTTGAGTTCTTCGATCACTGACTTATGTGTCCTATGCGCAGTCCAAGGAATGCGCAATAATTTCCTCCAGCACCAGATCTCAAATGCATCAATGCGTTTAAAATATATCAAATAAATATATTTAATAAATAATTCACCAATTACAGAGATGCCAGCTACTTAAAGAAGACTGAGAGAAAACAATATTTAATATATAACTGCTACGCCTGGGGTTTTGCGATATTCTTCCTGTTCGTGTCACTTATCACGGACATGGTCGAGGGAAGCCATTATAAGCCAGGAATCGGGAATGGCAGCTGCTGGTTTAACGGTAACAACTCGTTTTTAACCGCAAAGCTATAACAATGCACCTTTATAAATCCCTACGAGTAAAATGAATTTGCAACAAAAGTATAAATATAAATTATTTGAATTAGAATAATCTACACTACACTAACTTCTACTTATACAGTCTTTTTTAAGCAGGTCCTATACACCAACACCACATTGATTATTAACTCGCCACTTTTCAATCAACTGCCGCTTAAGTGCGTTATATCGATACAGAAACTATAACAGATCTACTTTGCTATAATCCGCACGGGTTAAGCTAATGCATGCATTGTTATTGTCTATGGAGCAGGCAAAATTCACGTACCCTACACATGCAGGTCAAGTGACCACATGCGTCCCAAGACGCATCGTAAAATCTCATTACGATTTTGTCGTGGAGCCTACCCTTCTGATGATGCTTGGTTTCGGGGCGAAACGATCGTAGAGATTTTGGTGATGGTTGTGTGTATTGCTTGTGTGTATTGGTGCTGGTGGAAGCGTCTTCTGATGCGTGTAATGAATTGTCCTCACACGGTGTTATAGTTTCTGTAATATAGAATTCCGCAAAGTAACGTAAGTAAGTAACTTCTATAATTCATTTTGTCAATAATGACTATCGCACATCATGAAAGATATTTTACTTATCCCGTGGATTTCTTTATAAAAATATATTGTTTAATTTTGTACTAATGTGCAAGTGGATAAACATTGTAATCAATGATCAGATAAAATTAAAAATGTCAAAATTATTTCATTAACTGTATAAATTGTGTATATGTGATACCGTTTTATCCATACTCTCCTTTAGAGAGGCATAACAAAACTTAAATTAAATGTTAACCGGATAAGGCAGTGACATTAAAAAAGTAATATGAAACGAGCTTAATACACTTATAAAATATTTCCAAATAAAAGGCTAAAATGTGTTTAAGGATTCGTATTTGATATCTTACAATACTCTTCTATAAGTTACAGTTCAAACAGTTATTTGAAGGCTGCATTCACTTTAACGTTTTTGTTGATATTGTTTAAGGTCGCACAGAAACATGGATTTTCTTCTACGGGCCAATTGCCGTCCTAATCGCCGCTAACATACTTCTTTTTGTTCTCTCTTCGTTAAAGTTGTGGAAGACCACAAAACAGTACGAAGTAAACAAGTTAAACAATCTTAAGCACAAGTAAGTAATTCGTCTAATACTTAACTTTACTTTTTATCTATGGTTTTAATCGAGTAACTAATCGTACATTTCGAAAGTATAAGGTTGATGAAGAAAAAGCGCGAAAGATTTTGGAATATCACACCTAAATGTTAATGACGTCTAATTAAAAGAATAAATAAATTTTAGTGCTCCTTTAAGACGTTTCTTATTTATAGAGATTCATTATTTGTTGTTTTCGTAAAGGACCGATAAAGCATATTTAACCGATTAAGCTTATTAAATGACAATTCAATGTCTATGTTCGCTCAATAAAATAGCATTAACGTATCGCATTAGGTCTAAGCTCCATCCCGTCTCTCCAAAAGGTGGGAAAAAGCTTTCTCAACAGTATGGTAATAAAAAATCGGCACAGTTTATTTACTATTTAATATCACAAAGTAATGATAGTTTATGTTTTATTACCATATTTATATTACCCAGTCTAACCACTAATATTGAATTAGTTTTAGTAATTAGGCTTGAATAGTCCCATACCGGCGGATATGAATATGGCCTAGTCCATAACGGTAGAGACCACCCGATCCTGTTATAAGTTTTACCGAACCTATGACTCAAGTGATTCTCGGGTATCAATTTATAAACCAGCGAACCAATAAAAAAAAATTGATTGAGGTTTTCTCAAAAAACAAAGTTCTCATCAAATTTAGATTGTGTTCCATATATCGATGTATGCTAACGTACCATATTTTTCTAGGTTCTTGATATCTCTAAAGCTGTTCCTCGTCATGGGAATATCGTGGATCTTTGAAATAGCCAGCTTTGCACATGGGAAGTCACACATACTATGGTGAGAAGCATTAATTTACTAATAACATCTTAATTTCGCTTATTAGGACAGAAAAATATAAAAATATTTATTTACTGGTTACAGTTTAGTTTCTCAAACGACTGGAAATAAAAAAAATCTTATGTGCTCAGCTCAACCATACGATTTATAATTTGCTTTCTTCTTTTCAACCAGTAGAAACCTACAGATGGGCATAGATCACTTCAAGGATTTCAGCTTCGCAACTTCTTGAGTAACATCGTTAAGTTAGACTGTCCTAAGAATCACCTAATTACCGTCTAATTTCCTTTTTTTTGCATTAATTACGTCAATCTTAGTCATGACATGGGCAGCAAAACATACTAATTGGTCTTTCGCCATGAATATTATAATCATTAAATATTTTAAAAGATAAGAATCCAGACATTTTATTTCTTAATACATGTCATGTCGTTTCTAGGCGGATAATGGACACGTTCAACTGTCTCCAAGGCCTAGTAATATTTTTGATTTTGGTCGTATTCCGGAAGCGTGCCATCCTAGGGCTAGCTGGCGAAGGCTGTTGTTTATTCTTCACTCGTCCATGGGCCGAGAAGTTAAGTCCACACGATGACACAGACTCTAAGGAAATATTAGCCGATGATACAGTGGAGGTCAGGCTTAATTGAATGTAATAATTAGGTTAAACGCTAATTAGTATTACAAATTATGTAATGTAAATGCTATAAAATAAGCTATATGTGATATTCAATAAAGAAAAATATTGTAAAGCATAAGTTTTAGGCTTAGCAGAGTCGAATTATTTTATATTATATTTTGTAAAACTAGAATATAGCAGTAATATATTTCAATGAATTTCCTAATATGGTCGTTATTTTATTTTTTTAATTGTTATTGTTATAGACCATAATGTTTTTTCTATCTCTTACTAATTGTAAATTTTTTATAGATCGACATTTGCATATAATTATTACGTATTTAAGTTATTATAATTTCAATTATCATTTTCTTTTTCTTAACAGAAAAAGTTTTGAATGCGTAATTGTAAAAAAGAGTTTTCAAAGAATGAACCAAATAAGTTATTTTCTTAGTTATGTGCCATATTTTTTTACAATAAAATAAGTAAGGGAACTCAAATACTGATTATTTTGTAACTAGAGTAGGTACATAAGATCAATATAAATTATAAATTTAAGATAGTTTCCAAATTTCTAAAGAATTAAAAAGGATAATTAAGTTATATGCTTCCGTGTTTGTCATGCCAAATTAAGCTTATCAACTTTAAAAAACTAACTAAACTAACCAGACATAATAAAATAAAACCATTACGACCGTACCTCCAGATATGCAATACTTATAACTTTGCAATGATTACTAATATTTTTGTAAATTCTCAAATATTTATTTGTATAGGTAATTGTATTTAAGAATAGAAATACGCAATTAAAACTATTATTATGAAATGTATTCAAGCTCAACTCAATTAAACCCTAAAAGCATGATATTTAAATAATCTTCTTATTTAATAAAATTGAATTATATTTCATTGTTTCATTTATTATTTCATTGTTTTTTATTTCCAACAAAAATCTATGTTGATATTACGAGGGCGGTTCCATATCATCTCTCACCGCCCGCTGGCGTATTTACCGCAAATTTACTATCGCGTAGTACGTTGTCGTAGACGTATGCTGTTAAAATTTCAGCGAAATTGGACTTAAAGTTTTGTTGAGATCGCATGTGGAAGCGGTCGTGTCCGAGGATTTTAGAAAAATGGAAAACGAACGATATCGATCGATGATTTGACTATTGTTTTGGAGGAGAAATTGCGCAGCTAATGATAGACCGTTTGGATTCTGGGTGGATGTTAAAACTACATATTTGAATAACTGTAACACAAAAAATATAATATTTTTTCTTATATTTTTATCGTTACTCCATATAGTGTAAGTGAGGATTGATTGGTTCCTTGTGCTCTACTTTGTCCTTGTAATTTTTTGCGACATCCATTCACAGAACAAGCAATTAACCAATCAATTCTTTTTTTTTATTACTTTTAATTCACGGTTGAAACTCAGCACAACGTTTTCCATAGTTAATAGCTATGAAAATTAGCGTTCCGAAAATCTTCACATTTTTGTCAAGTGCAGAAATGTATGAATATGGTACGGGTCCAAAAGAGCCAGCTATATTTGGAAAGTGATCTATGAGAAAAAGTCTGAGAACTAAAGAGTAGAGTCACTAATTTAGACAAACCTTAATTATTTTAATGTTAACTGTTTTTTCTGCTTAGTTATTCTGGAAATCCTTTATGGCAACATTGATTGTCAATGTCAGTTGTGTCACTTCTATTATAAAAGACAGAATTGTATCTTAAAAAAAACGACTTTACAATTACAAAACATGAAATTAAAGGTGGTCGATACACCACAAGATGACTAATCTTTTCTCAGTATTATAAAATTTTTGACAAACTTATAGAGTGCCTTGTGCAATACAAAAGTTATATACATTACAACTGATAGCCATAAGTTAATTAGTCTGTATGCGGTGTAATCAATTATTTGAAATTTAAATAAACAAACAAATTAAAATGATTCTTCTGTATGCAAATACTCTATTAGTGCTAATGTTGTGCGTCACGAAAGCTGAAGTCGGCGAAGATGACTTAAACGAAATATCTGATAAAATATACGGAGTCAAAATAAATAAGTGTTGTGAAAATAACGAAATCATGGTTGATTCTGTGTGTAGATTAGTCAGTCAATATAATCAGAGTAAGTGTGTTAAAACTTCACATCTTTATGCAAAATAAAGTAGAATACTTCAATTAACCACTGTTGGAATATTACTGAACCTTATGTTTGACTCTTAATTTTGGTCTATTAATTAAGATCACAAATATCTTGATATTATTTTTGTGATAATTATATCTATCCTTTATCTTATCTTTTACTTTGCTTATTTTTTTGATATTTTAAGATATTATATTTAATGGGCTGATTGACTGTATACTTGACAGCATATCATTAAGTTTTATGTGAAGATAAAGTCCCTTAGGTTCACCTGTAACTCAACAATAGGTCCAAAGATTTAAAATATAATTACATCAAAATTTCTTAATATTAAAAACATTCAATAATAAAGTTTATTTGGTAAATTAAAAAATATATTTAGCAACTTAACATCAACTGAAATAATAAATCATATTAATTCATGTTGTTGTATGGCTCTCTGCAGTGAGGTGATAAATATTCAATACTGATGTATTCAGTAAGCTTAAAATTGAATTTCTTTTAAAGGATTATGTTTTTTAAAAAGGATTCTATATTATCGAACAAGTAACAACCAATACCACCTTAAAATCAACTGTACATTATTTCCTCATGATTGTTATATCTAAAAGTGAATATAAACAGCCTAACTTGTATTAATTAAATAATAAATAATTTTTCTAGGTATCTGGCAACCACAATTTAAGACCGAAGATGGTAAAACTGCTACAGTGAAATATTTTAACTTTGTTACTGGAGTGCCAGATTGTGCAACAACCCAACAAAGGCCTATATTTGATTTGGGAAGATCTGAGGATGAGTATGTAATAAAGACATTGTTATAATTAACTTATAGTGTTGCAAATTTACAGCAGTATGTACAATATGTACTAGGCGCTGTTACTCTGTGGTGAGGCCCTTGGGCAAATAAGAATTATTGAAAAGTAATATAGTCATATCTAGAATTCACTAGAGCACTTTTTTTAGGTCCATAATTTAATTGACGCTGGCAAAAATCATAAGATGAATGAATAAGATTTGTTGAAATTTATACTATGCTTTATATATTTATGTTGCTAATACAGATCAAATTAAACACTTAGTACTTTTCTCAACAGTATTTGACAGAGTTTTGAGTAAATAATGAGTTTCAACTTTGAAAAATTGCATGCAATTTATATGTATTTACTGTAAATTATTTAAATTTTTAGAATTCCTATATAAAAATGATAATTAAATAAAATTATATATTATATAAGTTAAAGATAAAAAATGATGTTTTTTTGTACAGATATGTTAATAAGCATTAACATATTTAACTTTCAGACTTAATCTACTTATGGATGGACGTCTACAGCATTTGATACACCATCAGCACAGTACTGATCATATCAAAGACGATCCACTATTAACAAATACATTCAGCATTCATGAGGCCATTGCAATTCCTGAAGTGAAGGAGCCTTCGTCATACATTCATGATCAAACTAAATATTGCATGGATAAGGTCAGATTTTATTCAATATTTAAATACATGTGATTATTATTAAGAATTAAGAAACAAAATTTGAATATCTTCATAAAGTTATATAATATTATATATAACTTCAGTCACAAGATATGTAGTATATGATGGCAAGATAGTAGATAAGTATGATAGTTGTCTAATAATAAATTAAGTGTTTGATTTTTTGTGCTTTTTTTAAAAATATCAGTGGTATCATTGACTTCGTTCGCACTAACTTAATCATACCCTAAACAACAAATAACAGTTTTTTGTTCCTACATCCAGTAAATAAGCTGTGAAAGCATAACAGAAAGACAGACTCTCGGATTTATAATATTATGTTACATCGTGTTACAAATACAAACTGCTTTATACAATTAGGTGATCAATAATAAAAAACATTTATAAGTTGCTAGCCTCTTGATTATTCTGGGCTAATAAATGCACAGTTACATTGACTGACCTTTATTCACTCGCACTCTATACTCTTTTCAGTAGGTTGTCACAGAGCCAGTCACTTGCCGAGACTCGAGCGACTATTAATGCTGATTTCTAGATTGCGAGCTAAGCCGTCGTATTCTGTGCTGGGCTAATAATTGGTGTGAATGATTAATTTTCACACTGTGTTACAATTAATTTGGATAAGAATATTATCATGTTCTCGATCCTTGGCTGCTTAGTTTACTGATTATTTAATATTTATATTTTTCATTACAGATACTCATAACAAGCTCAAACCTAACAGGTCAATATGCATTAGTGTGTATACCAGAAGTAATTATTAATTGGAAAGAGACAAGCTTTCTCATGAAGAAAGTACTGAATCCTCTCTTCCATGCCATCGCTATGATCTTATATCTATTAGTGGCCATAATATACTTTGTCTTGCCAACATTACGAGATCTCGCTGGGAATATAATCACTACTATTAACATCTGTTTAATAGTAAGTCAAGCTGCAGATCTGGTTAGAATATTTACAGAGTTCAGCAATCATATTAGTTTTATGGTGACAGGTATGTATTTTCTTTAAATGTTAATTTATTTGTTGTATAAATTTAGTTAACTGATGAAGACAGATAAAGTAAAATAACGTTGGCCATAGCTATCCCTTGCTATAGACAAATATAAACTGATTTAAATTGATTTTATCTTGTGGTACGGACATTATCATTCTCCTGCCCTTATCCCACTCTAAGCGGGGTCGGCAGAACATGTTACAGACATGTTGTCATATGGTTTGGCTACGTATTTTACGACCGGCCGCCTGCCTGACATCAACTTACCTTAGTCGCCTTTTACGACACCTCGGTAAGAAATGAGGGTGATCTATTCTATGCAGCTGGATACCACGGCGTATTTTGTGGTACAGACAGCTTACAATAAAAAGAGGATAATAGATATATAGATAAAAGTCCTATAAATTTGTAACATAAATTATTTATCCCATAGCAATACAATATTTGTATTATAATATATTGTAGAATATTATTTCATAAATAATATATATTTTTCAATTTCAGACATAATTTTATACATAAGCCTATTAGGAGCATTCTTTTGGCTAAACAGCTTCGGATTTTACATCTGGAAGACATTTAAGTGAGTTATATGGAGACTTGTTCATTTTATGTTTCGCTAAACTAGTAGTTTATTTTTTTATTAATTAATTCGAAATTAAATTCAATGGTATTATGAGTTTATTTTATCAATATTGAATTGAATCTCAAGTACGATATGCTTTATCGGCATAGTACTATTCTCGTATTGATTTATGTTCATACAAATATGAAGAAAATAATTTCATTTTAATCCCTTTCTTAAATTTTCAATGACTAACGGACCGAACACGTAATCGAAATAAATAATTTATAGAATTAGGCGTTACTTTGCGAAGATCCATAATACAAAAGTAATAATAAAATTATTTTGCTATAATCCGCGATACAGTAAATAGAAAATATATATAGTGTTTAATGTATAGTGGACTATAAACGCAAAGCTTTGCGATTTTGTCGTGTAGTCTATCTCCTGATGATGCTTCGGTTGCGGGGCGAAACGATTGTTGAGTTTGTGATAGTGAACGTGTGTAGTGCTTGTGTATTGTGGTGGAAGTGGTGGAGGTTTGTGCATGTGTTTTTACGAATCCTGCACGTATCGGGTATGAAAATACTGTCCACTATACATTTACTATTTACTGTATCGCGGATTATAGCAAAATAATTTTATTATTACTTTTGTAATCGAAATAAGTTTAAAGCATTCGAAACACTATAGTATCATAGTTTATGTATCACAGTCTTGTTTCCTTAAAAAAACTATGTGTGATATTTATATGTCTTGTGTTCATAGACTAGAGTAACTTATTTTAAAAGAAAAATAAGGGTTACCACTTATGTATCATTAAGATTTATTTATTTTTACAATTTAACTACACGACACGTCGTAACACCATTGTTTGTTAATGTATATGACGTTAAATAAAATAAATTAAAAAATTAAAAACAATATCTTCATTTAAACAAAACATAAAAAAAAAATTTCTCAGCCGATATTAATATATGATAATAAATATATTTTATTCTATTTATTATTTTATTATATTTATTATATGTACTATAATATTATTTTATTATTTCGTATTACTTTTAATTCTATTTTTGTTTCTTAATTTAAGTTTTCTGTATTTTAAGTTTTATTTTAATTTTAATTTTTTATAGTTAGTTCTAAATTTTTATTAGAACCTTTTGTCAAAATTTAAGTGGTTGGCTGGAAGAGATTCCGATTACGGAATAAGCCCGCCATTGCATTAACACATGCAATAAATAGATTACAAACAAACAAACAAACGTTACAGGTCTAGAAATGTTTTCTTACGAGTAACCGACGTACGTAAATATTGTTATTATTCGAGTGTGGTTTGGACTTCCGTCGGTTTGATGGCCGCCATGGCGATCTGCGCTCATTTCTTAATGGACTCAGGTTCATACCCTTACAAGAAAATGAGGTTGTCAAACACTATTGTCTTGGAAGATGTTGAACAGGAAACTATAGGTAAAATGTCTTTCATTTATGCCAAAATAATAAATAATAATAAATAATAAATATATGGGACATTTACACACACGGTCGTCCATCCCCAAAGTAACTTAATACTTGTGTTATGGGTGACGGACAACTGGTAAATATACTACATATATAGTTTTAAATACATAAATACATATATACACCCAGACTCGAAGAATCAACAAATCCTAAATAGAGAATGTTTGTTCTCGGCGGGAATCGAACCCGCGACCCACGGAGCCGAAGACAGGGTCACTGCCAACTGCGCCAACGGGCCAGTCAAATAAACTAAAAAAAGAACTAAATATTCAGTAAACGCTGCCACTGGCATATTTCCTGTAGTTTTCATTCATCTTATAGAGAATAATCATTTGACTGGCCCGTTGGCGCTGTGGGTGGACTCTGGTGGCTGTGTGGACCCTGCCTTCAGCTCCGCGGGTCGCGGGTTCGATTCCCGCCGAGGACCAACATTTTCTATAAACAAATTGCTGGTTCTTCGAGCCTGGGTGTGTATTTGTATTTAAGTATGTATTTAAACTTATATATGTAATATATCTACCAGTTGTCCGTCACCCATAACACAAGTATTAAGTTACTTACTTTGGGGACGGATGACCGTGTGTGTAAATGTCCCATATATTTATTTATTTATTTATTTATCTAATTTTCTTTATCATTTGGAGTCCGCTGATTTTAATTTTAACATGACTATAAATAAATCGGCAAATTTTTTGATGTTTCTTGCAGGATGGCTGGGAATCGCTGTATTTTTCACGCCGGTTGCCTTCACGATAATCTTCAATCTTTTCTTTTACGTCACAACACTTAACGTTATCAAAAGGATAAATATATACGGAAGAATACATCACAAGCTTAAAGGATGGTAATAAATTCATATTTTTAACTTAAAAATACGTTTTTTTAATCATACTTTCTATTTATCATTTTATTTGTGTAGTGATTTGTTTCTTTATGCGTTGTATTCAGAATAATTTTATATAATTCATATTTAAGATATTAGTTTTTATATCGCGTATAATTCTGACGAGTTATAATCAATATATGCCTCCAGTATGTATTCATCTGCTCTGTCAATACAACAAGCACTGCACACATTCACTACCACAATCTCAACAATCGTAGCCGAAGCGTCGTCAGGAGATAGACTCGGATTGTTGAGATTTTGGTAGTGAATGTGTGCTGTGCTTGTGTATTGTTGTGTTATTGGTGGCGGGTAGTGCACGTTATAACTAACGAATTCTGCATGTATCAGTTATGACAACGGATAGTACAATATTATCACAATAATATTCAAAATAATATATCGACTGTGAACTGGCAAATTGTCCTATCTAATTTTTGACAACTTTTCAGGAAGACGAAAAAACGTGATTATTAATAAATTCGGATTAATTTTTATGCAGTAAAAAGCCAGTTGACTTGAAATATGTTTATTTATATACAAATTTTCTAGTAGATAATACATGTTGATACGGTAAATGATGGGCAGTAGTACCTAATGCCGTTAAAAAGTGATTTGCCTTAAAATTGAGATAGGACATATTGCCGGTTCACAGTCGATATACAAAATAATATTCCCATTACTTTTGTATATGAAGTTATATTAAAAAATCTTTTGTTGCAGTTTTGACTTATTCATCCAGCTGTTTCTGATAATGACAAGCGCTTGGCTGTTTCTCTTGCTGTCATGGCTGAACTTCGATGGACTATTTTACGCACATATAGTTGTGAATTTATTACAAGCCATTCTCGTTTTTTACGTAAGCGTGGTAAGACAGTCGCATGTTACGTTTTTGTTGAGGAAAAGTTGCTGTTACGCCGAGCCGGTGCCCACTGGAGATTGGGGAGATGAAATGACTCATATGAACGGAGGTAATTATTGATTCGATATCAGATTTCTTATATTATGCCTTAAAGAAAAAATAAATAGTAAAAAAAGAGCAGCCAAATCGTTGAAGTAGCTTAAAAATTAATCGCAAATATGTTGTACTTCAGTTTTTCTATAAAAAAAACAAATTTAAATATAATAATGCGTGAGTTCTTCTACTAGTTTTTTGCATTTTAAAGGATTTTTAATTGTGAAGGTAGACAAATTAAAATGAAAAATAATTACGAAACACTATATCATATATTATTGAAAGAAGATTATAAATAAGGTTAACGTTATATAATGAATATCAGTAATTAAGATTTAAATAGTATAATATGACTTAAACCATGGAAAGAAAATATTGATTGGATGCTAAATTGTGCCTTAATATAAAATAAACTTTATCAATATTTGCCATTGCAAATAACATCGAATTTCATATTCATTACAAAATACATATTATTTAAGCAAATAATTATTGAATTTAACGGTTTATAAACATATTTAAAAATGTATATAAAATAAACGAAAAAGAAAATTATGAAAGAACAATACATATTACGTAGGATACGTTGTGTAATAAAAATCCTTTTATAAAACAAATGTTAATATAAGTTGACAAAACCCAAATAAGACACTTTTGAATGTTATATAAGGAAATAAAAAAGTATTTTAATTTTCATGTTATACTAAATATATAAAATTTTAGTAAAAATATAATGTATTCACATACACTTTTATGTATATGTACGAACAGTATTTTGCAAGCAATTTCATAGCTCGACGTAGGAGAGATATACACGATTTTACAACCGTAACTACGAATATATTAATCGTTTATAAGTTTAAGGTTTAAATAGTATTAGACAGGCCTAAAATTTTTAATAAATAAGATCAAATCATAGCATTGATGTATAACACCCAAGATACCCAGTTCCACACAAATATCAAACCAAAAAATGTGACAAGAGAAGTAACATTGTCAGAAAAACAATGCTGATTTCGGTAAAATAAAAACATCGACAAAAATTTGATTTTTGAACATGTTGCGTTATGTCTTGCGTCATCTGGCGACCAAATTTAAAAGCCGAGCGAAATATACAAACGAATATTTTTTTAAATAGCCGAACTTTACTAAACCAGTATTAAAATATCAAAAAGGATAAAATTAAAAATAATTAAATTATCATTAAATTAAGCATATTGACTGTGAACTGGCAAATTGTCCTATCTAATTTTTGACAACTTTTCAGGAAGACGAAAAAACGTGATTATTAATAAATTCGGATAAATTTTTATGTAATAAAAAGCCAGTTGACTTGAAATATGTTTATTTATATACAAATTTTCTAGTAGATAATACATGTTGATACGGTAAATGATGGGCAGTAGTACCTAATGCTCTTAAAAAGTGATTTGCCTTAAAATTGAGATAGGACATATTGCCGGTTCACAGTCGATATATAAAACAAACAAGTTTTATTGCGCCTTTTACTTACCGAAGGTAAGATGTCCATTTTCAATATTCTGTCATACTTTTCAAGTTTCTAAAGGAAACATTATGTTGTTAGGACACTTTTTAGCACCTGGCTGTATATCATGGGTATTATAGTATATCAATGATAGTATGAATTATTATTATACAAACGTAAAGTTCACATAGCGAGAAAATCGAGTTACCTTTGTAAAAGTTGCCACGTTTCGACAGAGTTGCATCCACCGTTGTCATGGTACGGATCGCCGCGGCGTCTTCGTTCCCGAGTACTACAGTCATTATTTTGTTCATTTACCCTCACTTGAACCGCACAATCCCCGTAAGATCTCATGCACACCACACTGATATTATCCGCACGCGATATAGCTTGCAACGATTTCTTTCGAGAGTTATATTTATTAATCACTAGATCCCAAGTCGTTGACAATCTGAAGACCTATTCTCTGTTGAAAGTTTGATGCTTTTTAATTTCAACAGCTTCACATGCCACTCTTGCATAATAGTGGGCAACAGTTGACAGGACTTTAGAATTATGAAGCTCAATCCCGTGATTGCTCTCGAATTTAGCAGATGGTCTGCAATCGCTGACTTTTTGGCTAGTTAACTGCAGATTTATGCTCTGCCCGATTAGCATTGGCAAAAGTATCATAAACCACCACTAGATAATATCAATGTGGTATGCAAGAGACCTTACGTGGGTCGTGCGGTTAAAGTGAGGGTACATGAACAAAATAATGACTGTAGTACTCGGGAACGAAGACAGTCAGTTCGTGACCACGATGAATGCAACTCTGCCGAAACGTCGAACCTTATACAAAGGTAAGTCGATTTTATCGCGATGTAACTCATATGTTTATATAATAATTAGTATGAATCGGTATGAATTATATTATAGATTTTTAGAGATGGTTTGGTGCTGATTGCGTAGCATTAGCTAAAGTAACTATCCACAGACATAACCCACTGTAAAGTCGTTTACGAATAGTGGCTAGAGAAAATGATACACAGGAATGAAAATTACGTCCATCTCAAACACAGTATTCTGAAAATAAATTTTTTTTTTCTTTAGTTTTTAATCATTGAAATCGTTACAATGAATATCATTTATGAGTCAGAAATCTCACATCCAAAAAATTGCTTTAAATTTAACCTTATATATAACTTAATATTTTAAGAACATATTCGCCATAAGTAACTGCAGTATTTTTGCAACTGCATTTTTTTTATTAACTGTTATACTAACTATTACTCATCTTTAATTTGTCTGTCCAATATATTTGTTTTTTTAGACTTTATTTAAGCTCATTGAAGATACTTAATTAATCTAAAATGGACCAAAATTATTCCTAAGATTTAGAGCAATTTTAGTTATTAAATAAATAACGTTTCGTTTTGTAGATTAGGAATATATATTATTCTTTATGTTTGTATAATCCTTTTATAATTTATAAGTTCATTGAACACACAAATTTATAAAAGACTGCAATTTCTATATAAGTTTATTTGTATCCGTCCCAAATTTTACAATTTAAATTTACTAAAATCTTCTCTCGTAATATTTATCTTACGAATTTTATACGTTTATAGAATTAGGCGTTACTTTGAGGATACCCAAGAAGGATAGAAAAGTAATGTTAAAATTATTTTTCTATAATCCGCAATAAAGTAAATAGAAAATATATATAATGCTAAATGTAGAGTGGAATATCCGTTTTCATACCTGATACATGCAGGGTTCCCAAAAAAATATGCAAAAAAAATAGCAATGCCTTTGCGATTTTCTCCGTTAGTATCCGTATCCGAGACTATCCGTTTCCATACATGAGAGATATGAAAACGAATAGTCCACTCTACATTTTGTATTTATCGCGGATTATAGCAAAATAATTTTGTTATTGCTTTTGGATTTATATATGTAATGTAAGCGTGTCTTAGTATAGCAAATTAGAAACACAATTATTATTATATACGAGAATTATATGACTTTTTCTTAGCACGTATAGACTTTGATAAAAAATGACAGTATATTTGAAAGTATACTGTATTATATAGTATTCGAGACTTCCTATAATAATGACTGTTTGTAGAATAATATTGCTTAAAATAAACGGCAGCTAAATAATTTAAAAAATTACTTTATATTTTGCTCTCTTGCGCTAATTTTATATTCTCGTTGTTCTCTCATTATGTTTATAATGTTTGTAATTTGTCACAATTTTAGTATAGTAAAATAAACAGTGATATAACTAATTTGTTTTATTTCTCTTTTACCCTTGTCAATAGATTTTATACGAGTTTACTAAAAATGTTAAGAAATATATTCAAAAGATATATAAAAAGGAAAGGAAGAGACCGGATACATAATTTTCATTGATCATCATATACATATAAAGTTTGATAATCTCTGTACAATACAGAACTCAGTAATTACACTATGACGCGCTACATTTGAGGATTTAAAAACTAAAAATTAATTTAAGTTTATCATGTCACCTAATTTTTCGAGACATTAAGTAATAAAAATTCAAGCACATAAAAGTAAAGTGTGTAACAGCGCTTTTAGACTCGACTTGTAACCTTGAAAGCAACATTTCTCCAGACACGCTTGTGCTTGGAGAAACGGGGCTGTTTCTTTAACTTCTTGAACAAATGTTAAAGATACAGCCGGTTACTACTATCCCATGGCTGGGCATAGGACTCCTCTCTCCGTTTTTGGAGACAAGGATTGAAAGTAAGCCCGCCACGCTGCTCCAATGCGGCTTGGTTGGTTACACATATCCCTAGAATTCCTTAGAAAAATGAACCGTGATGAAAATTCTTCACGGTTTTTTTTCTACACCGAAAAACGTGTGATAAATTGCAACTCCCAATTTATCAATTAGATACATAAGCATTTAACAGAAGAACTCATTGATTGGTCCCTGCCCAGGGTTTGAATCTGTGACTCCTCGAGTCGAACGGTCTCACCACTGGGCTATTACAATTATGAACAAATATTATGTTATCGCTATAAAGGTAAACTTTTATTACTATGTAAAAAACAATCAGTAAAAATAAATTTAACAGTTGAATCCAATTTTTAAATACGCATAGAATGTTGAAGTATGGTGACAAAAACTTCTTTAGATAAACCTTTCTATTAAAGAAATATAATTTACGACTTATGACCTGTGTAAGCCGGACATCCCACAGCACGTTGGACTTTCTTAACTTAATGTTAAAATTAAATCGTTATCAATATCAATCGGAAAAACAATTATTTTATTTAAGTACGTAAAAATTTCATTACGCAAGGTCAATACACTCTCTTTTTAGCTCGCATCGCTCGCATTTAGCTCGCAGCTGCTTGTAGTGTGTCCTACGTTTATGTTATTTTCCGGACATGCGGGACTATTAAAACTTCAATATGAAAACTACTACCGAATTTAGAATGTACATATAAGCAGTAGGCGACATTTTTGTATTACGCTGAAAAAGTGAGCCGATATATTCGATGCACTGGCTAAGAGAGGAAGAGAGAAAGAAAATGTTCACGCTCTAAGTGCTCTCTCTCACTCACAATAAAAAACAGACAATAGGCCTGCACTGTGTCTTAGATATACTTAACGTAACTGAGAGATATAATTCAACGTAACTTAACTGTGAGATTTAAAACGAAAATGTGTGCTCGCATATCTCTCGTCACTATAGTAATATACAAAACTCTTTGTATCTTCACAACTTTATATCTCAATCAACTTTTTAATTACACAGTTGAAATAGTTGAGCCTTAATGTAGTTTTTTTATGTCTCCAGTGTTTATTTTAGGTTTATAATTGTAACATAATAACTAAGAATGATATGATCTTCTATAGTTGATACTACGTATGTAATTTAAAACTATATTTATTTATTTAATACATTTGCTTGGAACATGTTTATAAGGTAGGTAAGGTAATAAAAAAAATTCTCATGTCCGCCAATATCTCGGCACGTAAAGTTTGACCTAAATTATACACATATTAATAATTTTTTAAAATAATAGCGTACATAATCATTTTAAAATATATGGGATATATGTTGGATGATTTATCGTGTAATGCTGTTGAAGATCCGAATAAAAAAATATAATTCATGCAAATGTTATGTGATAAAATTAACTGGTTTTTATTTCAGAATTTTGTATACGAAGTGTACAAAATCTGTGTGTGTTTATTCAAATTCAAAATATTATTTATTCAAGTAAACTTTTAAACAAGTGCGTTTGAATCGTCAACATCTATTGCTGGTTCGGAAAGCTGTTCCTACCGAGAAGAACCAGCAAGAAACTCGGCGGTTGGTCTTTTCAAACAATAATTATCACTAGATACATACTCAAAGTGTGTGTGTATACAAATAAAAAATAAAAAATAATAATAACACATAATACAAGCAATATAACAGAACTAACTACTTTGCTATAATCCGCACGGGTTAAGTGAATGCATGCAAAGCCAATGTGTATGAAGCAGGCAAAATCTACGCACCTTATACATGCAGGACAAGCCACCACATGCACCCCAAGGCGCAATTCACCAGCAACAACGCACACAAAAGCAGCACACACACCCACCACCACAATCTCGACGATCGTAAAATCGTAATGCCTTACGATTACGATTTTTGTCGTGGAGCCTATCCTCCTGATGATGCTTCGGTTTCGGGGCGAAACGATCGTCGAGAGTGTTGGTGGTGGGTGTGTGTGCTGCTTTTGTGTGCGTTGTTGCTGGTGAATTGCGCCTTGGGGTGCATGTGGTGGCTTGTCCTGCATGTATAAGGTGCGTAGATTTTGCCTGCTTTATACACATTGGCTTTGCATGCATTCACTTAACCCGTGCGGATTATAGCAAAGTAGTTAGTTCTGTTATATTGCTTGTAATATGGAATTCCGCAAAGTAACGCCTGCTTCTATAAATCAATAACACATAAATAAATAAAATTTCGTTCACCTCGCCCGATCACACTTTCTGTAACGCTTATAGTGTATCATCTATGGTAACGCTCTTGTCACACATTCACCAACTTACTCCCCAAGTCAAGTGTCTAAAGTAGTTTTACTTAAAAGTCAAGCACTTACCTGTAAGAACAGTTGTCCCTCGGGCCTGTTAGCGAGAGGTGCAAGCTGACAGCGTACCACTAGATGGCAATCGTCCATCACCGTGTTGAAGAACCGACGTGTGGGCAACAGAGCTTCTAGATCTATCATTAGCTCGAGGAACCGTTCGCAGTACCTATTAAAGCGAATGAAATAAAACTTTTATAGAGTTTTTCAATTAAAACTTATGTGTCTAATTGATAATTGCAATTTATCACACGCTTTTCGGTGAAGGAAAACATCGCGAGGAAACCTGCATATCTCTCGAGAATTCTGGAGATATGTGTAACCTACCAATCCGCATTGGAGCAGCGTGGTAGGTCTTAGCTCCAACCCTTCTCTCCAGAAACGGAGAGAGGAGGCCTATTTCCAGCAGTGGGATTGTAACAGGCCGCTACTTTACTTAAAAAAAAGAAGGTGATACAGAAAGCCTACTATACTGTTGAGGATTACTTAGACGATAAGAATGTGTGGATATAATAGCTGCGCTTCTACCCTGTACAAGACAGTAATGACAGTAACTAGTTATTAGATTATACTTATAGTTATAAGTAACTAGTTATAAGTTATAGATGCACTATCGCATTGATAAGGCCCATTATTAGTTAGTGCGTTTTTAATTAGCTAGTATAAAGGGCTATTTTAACTAATCACCCAACAAGAAGCTGTGGTAGCCCAGCGGTGAGACCGTGTGACTCTCTAGAGACGATCATGGGTTCAAACCCGGGCAGGCACCAATGAGTTTTTCTATTAAAACTCATGTGTCTAATTGATATTTGCAATTAATCACACGCTTTTCGGTGAAGGAAAACATCGTGAGGAAACCTGTATATCTCTAGAGAATTATAGAGATATGTGTAAGCTACCAATCCGCATTGGAGCAGCGTGGTAGGTCTTAGCTCCAACCCTTCTCTCTAGAAACGGAGAGAGAAGGCCTATGCCCAGCAGTGGGATTGTAACAGGCCGCTTCTTTACTTTACTTGTTTAATAGTATTTTTTACAACCGCGTGACTTCTCTAGCACAATTTACATGAAATTGTAATAGACTATTTACCAAAACCTTGCGGAAGAATTATTATATCTTTTATTAAAAAAATTACAAAAATTCGTTTAGTAAATTTAGATAGAGATATGTGTAACCTACTAATCCGCATTGGAGGGGGTAGGTTGTAGGTCCAATCCTCCAAAAAACGGAGAGAGGAGGCTTAGCCCAGCAGTGGGCAAAGTAACGGGCCGTTACTACTTATACTAGATTCTATCCGCGACTTCGTCTGCGTGGATCTTAGTGCTAAAATAAACATTAGCTTCCAACACTCTTTAACCCTGCACATATCTTCATCGCAAATAAAAGATCAATCAGGGGGATTAAATTGCACTTCATAATACAATGATTCTGTTACTCGATACTTGATATATTGATAATAGATGGGGTTTCTCAATCACCTGATTTTCCTGTTGAAAAGACAGGATTTTTATAGCCTATATATTATCCCGGTTATACACAGGCTGCATGAATTTCATCGACATTATTACAGCGAAATGGCCGTAAAAAGGTAACAGACAGAAAGACTTTCGCATTTATAATATTAGTATGGATATAACGATACTTTAAATAGTACAGAATCGATTTTAAAACATCGACATTTCATTGTCTATCGATGATCATCGAAAATCAATGATGGATCATCCCTGTTTCTAAAATAAACCTTCACATTCAAATTTTAAACCTTCTCTGGACTTCCACGCATAATTAAAAACCAAAATTAGCCAAATTAGTGCAACCGTTCTCGAGTTTTAGCGGGACTAACGAACAGCAATTCATTTTTATATATGTAGGTATGCTGTGATAGCCCAGCGGTGAGACCGTGCGACTCTTTCGAGGGAAACACGAGTTTAAACCCGGGCAAGCACCAATGAGTTTTTCTATTAAAACTCATGTGTTTAATTAATAATTGCAATGTATAACACACTTTTCGGTGAAGGAAAACATCGTGAGGAAACCTGCATATCTCTAGAGAATTCTAGGGATATGTGTAACCGACCAATCCGCATTAGAGCAGCGTGGTAGGACTTAGCTCCAACCCTTTTTTCCAGAAACGGAGAGAGGAGGCCTATTACCAGCAGTGGGATTGTAACAGGCCGCTACTTTACTTTTTTTATATGTAGGTATATTATAAATTTGACGTGTGGTATTCGGCTGAGTAGAAGAAAGAGGGTTCTTTCTTACCGAGGAGTCGAATAATACGACTAAGGTAAGTTGACGTCAGGCAGGCGGCCCGTCGTAAAATACGTAGCCAAATCATGTGACAACATGTTTGTAACATGTTGTACCGATCCCACTTAGAGTGGGATAAGGGCAGGAGAATGATAATGATAGATAGATTATAAATGAAAAATTACGCTGTGGCACGCTTTAATCTGCTAAAGCGATATTGATGAGATTATCTACATTTAAAACTTATACCGGCTACACATATGAGAGATTACAATAAGGTTATTATTCCTGACTCGAGTGTAGGGGAACAGGCCAGGGATTTAAATTATACACTGATTCTAATGAGGAACGTATAATCAATTTACACTGGCAAGCAATATGTCCGATAACTATGACGTATTGAACAAAGTACACAAGAAGAGAAACTAAACATGGCGCACGCTGCTTTTATACACATCATTTAGTGTGGCCATTTCATAAAGATAAATTGCATTAATTTTTGTTGCAAATAAAGGCATAAACAACATCGAGACCCAGTAGAGTTAGTAAATCATTCGTTGGTATTCGCTACTACAATAAAATTCCGCAATCCATACTTGACCAGTCTACAGAAAGGTTTAAATTAAGTGTAAGAAATATACAAAAGTAATAATTAAATTATTTTTCTATAATTGCAAAGCTTTGCGATTTTGTCGTGGAGTCTATCTCCGGATGATGCTTCGGTTGTGGGGCGAAACGATTGTTGAGTTTGTGATAGTGAATGTGTGTAGTGCTTGTGTATTGTGGTGGCAGTGGTGGAGGGTATAAAAAAACGGATAGTCCACTATACATTTAGCACTATATATATTTTCTATTTACTGTATCGCGGATTATAGCCAAATAATTTTATTATTACTCATGTATTATGGATCTCCGTAAAGTAACGCCTAATTCTATAAATTATGTAAGAAATATACTTATATGTAAAACATATGACACAACTGAAGATTATTCGGATGATAAAAATGATTGGATTTGAAAGACTGCGGTTTAATAATGTTTAATTTCATCAATATTTGTCCAGCGGATTGGTCTTAAAAGTATTCGCATTAATGATATTAGTATTGCTTATTAATCAACGTCATACCTAACTGCATGTGGGTCAATGTCTTCAGTGTCCGGAATACTCTCCAAAATTCGCATAAACTTGATCATAAGCCTCTGCAAATACCGTCGCTCCCACATTAGCTTCTCCATAAGTTCGGGCTTGTCTTTCTTTTGGATCGCGCGCCAATATTTACGCCATTTCGGCACAGTTTTGAACTCTTGGTTCCTTCTCCCTACAAAACGCACAATATACTCGTATAATTTGAATATATTAATTTCAATCTAAAGTTTCCAAGTATTAAAATAATCTTATTTAGGAAAATGAATCTCGATTTAGAAAAGTAAAGTAAAGTAACAGCCTGTTATTATGCCCACTGCTGGGCTAAGGCCTCCTCTCTCCGTTTATGGAGAGAAGGATTGGAGCTAAGACCTACCACGCTGCTCCAATGCGGATTGGTAGGTTACACATATCCCTAGAGAATTCTCTAGAGATATGCAGGTTTCCTCACGATGTTTTCCTTCACCGAAAAGCGTGTGATAAATTGCAATTATCAATTAGACACATAAGTTTTAATAGAAAAACTCATTGTTGCCTGCCCGGGGTTTGAACCTATGTCGTCTCTAGAGAGTCGCACGGTCTCACCACTAGGCTATCACAGCTCGATTTAGAAAGTATAGAACAATTTCGCTAATGCTTTTTTGTTGTGCTAATTATTATCAGAATAAGGTTCTTATGAAAGAAGAAAATTTGTAAGTTTATCTGACATTATATTCAAATTCAAATAATTATTCAAGTTGGCTTTTACAAGCAACCAGCAAGAAACACTGCGGTCAATCTTTTCAAACATAATTATTTCAATAATATATAATTGCTTAACAAATCAAAAAATAGAATTTAATCTGTTATACATATAAATCTTACTCTTAATGCCCATTAACTAGGTATTAATGGGTAGCTAGTATTTTTAATGATAGGTAGTAATGGTTGCCTGGAAGAGATCGCTGTCTTAGCGATAAGGCCGCCAATTGTACAATGTTTTTCTTATGTTTTTTATGTTATTTTTGTTGTATTTTCTTTAGTTGTTTTGAATAAGAAGCAGTGCTGTTATTATTTTTGTACAATAAAGAATATTTGTATTTGTAGTTAATAGTACTACCGATTCGTCACAGGAAGTAGGAGCAATGTTTATATGAAAGAATGGATTTGGCTTAATCTGCTTTTTTAGTAGAAATAGTATAGTGGGCAAACGATTGTATCCGCGTTATCTTATTATACTGTCAGTTATATACTATTTTATTATGTCCCCGATTAATAAACGGGAATTATTTATTCTATAATGACTGGCCCGTTGGCGCAGTTAACAGTGACCCTGAGTTCAGCTTTGTAGATCACGGGTTCGTTTCCCGCCGAGAACCAAATTTTTTTTTGATTTTTTGATTTGTTAAATCTTGGAGTTTGGTTGATATATTCGTATTTAAGTATGTATTGAAAATTACATTTATCAGTTTTCTGTCATCCATAACCAAGTATTATGTTACTTACTCTGGTGACGGATTACAGTGTGTGTATTTGTCCCATATACATTTTTATTTTATTTATTATTTATATGTGAGCCAGGTATATTTTAATTCTAAGCTAAGCTATCACATCACATTTCATAAATTAACGTCCAACAGTACAGACGTGAACGCGCGAGATATAAAGGGACAAACAGATTTGCGTCTCTAATATTAGAATGGAAACACGTAATCATATAAATATGCTGCAATGCTTTAATATAAACTTGTTCAAACTTAAAAATGTCTAAACCAAAAGGCTTATTTGACGTAAGTGTGATTTAAATTCAAACTAACCTTCCTGCAAACTGATCCACATACTGAGCGACACAAGTCTCTTGACCTGGTCCCGACACAGCTGCACCTCCATGCTACCAAAGCAGTGGTTAAGGAACAGAAGCAGCGCAGTCTGCTCTCTCATATTCTTCACGTCGTCCACGACGCTTGCTCGTAACACTTGTTCGAAAAAACCAGCAAAATGCTCTGGCTTCTTTAGGAATGCCTAAGTAAAATAAATAAAATGAAGTAGTAGCTTGTTACTATTTAATTGCTGGGAAAATCAATCCTTTGGAGAGAAGGATATAGAGATGATGCCATGGGAATTGGCAGGATACACATATTCCAGAGATTCTTAAGTTATATGTTTACTTCCTCTTCACTGAACCTGTCATGACGAATTACAAATATGCATCCTTTGAACATATTTAAAAAAAGGTAAACCTCATAGGTTCCTGCGCGGGCTTTGAACGGAAGGTTATACCTCATAATATTGCTTGGAAAAATAGTGCATGCAATTATACGTGGAGTTCATTTTTTATTTAAATAAATACTTTTACAAAAAAAACAAACAGAAATAACTGGTTAAAGGTAAATTAGCACTGTACAAATCAATATCTTGAAGCAATTATTACAGACAACTTTTAGGGAATGGAATTATAGCAAAAGAATTAATAAAATATACATATATAGGAAAGAATCGGATGAAAATGGATTTTCCAATTCCATTTGAATTCAAGCTGCAGGCTACACATATATCTATCCAAAAGATGTTAAAATATGTTTTGTTTCTTTTCTTACTAGAAAATATTAATATCATACTATACTTTCTATAATATTCATATCATTAAAGTTGTAATTTACCAGTTAAAAATTACAGATTCGCTACGCTTCCTACTAACCTGCCATGCGGGAACTCTTTCTCTAAACTTTTCATTGATCATCACAATAATTGACATCATGTGCGCATGCGATGCTTTCCCGGATTCATAGTGTGGCCACAAGTAGTTTTCGAGATATTGAGAAAATTCCAGCATCATGATACGGCGAACTGCGAAACTATAATACAAATCATATAAGTAAATCTATTTCGATGATTTAATATTGATTAAATGGTAGTAAAGACACACGAGCATCAGAAATAATGTATTGTAGCGTGTATTCTATAAAAAAGAGCGTATCAATTTGAAATTTTTAAAAAGAGTCATTTTTTCATAATTATTTGACATGGTATATTCCCTAAAGTCTACAATCTTTTAAACTCTGCAGAGAGTATTTTTAGCAGTCAATATCGATATTGATTACGAATTCTAATTTAAATTTTCATTGCTGTAGTTAAAAGTATTTGCGATTCTTTAACTTTTGTTATCATACATTTCATCCTTAGCAAACTTTTATAATATATATAAAAGAACACATTACGTGTTCTTTTATAAATATTATAAAAGTTTTGCTCGAGTTTTGTTTTATTTGAGTATACTTGTTAACTAAGTATGTAGACAGTATAATGTCGAAATGACAGCTACTAATGTACTCAATTTTTTTCTGTAATATATTTATAGATATATGGCAAAACTCTGGATTGGTTTATTATTTAATCAAATATAATTTATTATTTAATCAAATATCAATATTATTTAATTATTTAATAACAAAAAAAACAATTAGTTCATGATGATCAATTGAAAACATGTAATAGAAGTAAGAAAAATAAAATATACTACTAAACTTCAACATTTACTGTATGTTTTTTCTTTCTTTTGAAGTTGTTGATTCAATTTGAATGGAAGCTCTAAATTATGTTGATATCAATAAAACTTATAGCTTCCATTCAAATGATTAAATTAATAATTTGTTTACATTATAAATTAGCTAAAGTAAAAAATAATTAGAAAAGAGAATTTTTTAAATAAATATAAGATTACAAAATTATTTAAAAATTAAAAAGATACTAATATTTAAAAAACTCACAGTCTTAATTATATCTATCGATATATTACTACCAACTGGTATATTTAAAAATTAAATGAGGTCATTGACCTAAATCCATGAGGCTATTAACCCTGGAACAGTGTTTTGTTAATTTCAGTGTGGCTAAGCAATTATTATATGTGCATTTTAAATTGAAATTTGTTCTTTTATTTATATTTACATACCTGGATCCAAGGATTTCAGCTTGATAAATTGATTCCACAATAGCAGCATCATAAGGTAAGTGATTCTCTTTAGTTTGTGGAGACCAATACTGATTAGCAAGCTGCAAATTATTAAACCATATTGATTTTAAATTCAGTGAGGAATGTTACATAGATTTTATGTGGTTACAAGACCAGTGGGCTGCTTGTTGAATATATAAAAAGGTGTAACCTACATAATGTAAATTAATTTAACAGGAATATTGCAATATGTATATGTATATTATTATAATACAATAATATAAATATACATATTGCAATATTATTATAATATAATAATATAAGTAGAAATTTATTCAATAATCTTAAGCTAATCTTGATCTAAACTTTCTTGATTTTAATCATATCTATATTTATTAAAAAAAACAAAGCCCCAAACAGTTGTCTGACGGTGATGGATTTTCTTAAAATCTACTGAACAGATTTTTATACTGGTTTTACTAAAAGATGGTGAAATTCGTCTAGAAGGTTTAGATTGTGATTGTACATTTAATTTCTATTTTATTTAAATTTTTATTAATTGCATTATTGAATGTATCTAAATTGTGTAGAGGTGCGGTGGTCGGTTGTTAACAAATTCGCCTGCTGGGAGCTTTAAGCGCGTGCGCCGCGTATATCAGCATAGAGACACTAAAGTAAATGTACTAGATAATAGAGAATTGTAGATCTATTAAAAATACTACAAAAAGTCCGCAACAGCATATCTATCTCACTCTATCTCTTATGGTTAACTCATAATTACTTAATTTAAACTATCGTTGGTAGTATTCGTAGATAATATAGATACCGGCTATACTCACGTCTAATTTTATCGGATAAGCCCGACTAGTTTCGAACCCGTCCGGGGCACTTATTCATGAGCTCTTTACACAACGTTATCGCGGTGGGAACTGAATAAGTGCCCCGGACGGGTTCGAAACTAGTCGGGCTAATCCGATAAAATTAGACGTGAGTATAGCCGGTATCTATATTAACTCATAATTACTACTTTTATATTCAAAATTCTGTTTGGGTGAAGCCACAAGCAAAACTAGTATTATGTAAGGCATTACAATAGTAAAATAAAAATAAAATAAGTAAAATGTCAAAAATGTGCTGAAGTTTAAAAAAAATAAAATTATCCATATATTACAACTAGTTTCTCATTTCCTTAAGCCACATCTTAAAGGCCTGAGCCTTTGCTACTTCAAGTTAATATTGCATTACCATCTCCATGAAATGTGTTTGTCTGTTCATGATAAACTTAAATACTAGTAGATGAATTTCATACGAGGTTGAGTAATTTCGATGAAGGATATAGAATAAAATTTGTAAATTAATGGAAATATAATGATAATAGTTGAAAATTTTGAAGAAAGTCGAGTTTTCTTGGAGCATTAAACAGAAATGCCACCTAATCTGTTTGGAATAAGACTACAATGTATGGTTGAGATTTTTTTCTTATATAGGGCTAAAAAAAATTGGATAGAATTTATCTTTTGGAGATAACTTACTATATCCATTTTTAGTTTTTTTTTGTCACATACAATGCAGTATTTGGAAAGCTAGTATAACAGGTGGTAGCTTTAAGTATCATGCAGTTATATATGAGTTTCGGAGAAAACTATGCCTCGTTCATATTTAATATCCAAATTTAAAAACATCTCTGACAAGTGCATAAAAAGTTTTAGCAATACATAAAAACAAGATTTTAAAGTAGCTACATGTTAGTTATCAATATCAGTAGCAGTTTCAGTTACATAAACCTACTACAAAAAGCTGTAGAAAAATGTTGTTATTAAATTATATATGCAGTATTTTTAAGCATCTTTTTTATTTTCAATCAATTCAAGCCATATACATTGTATATTATTTGACCGAAACAACAACAAATAATTATTGAATGCTCGGTATTTCAAGATAGAAAAAAAAATTTTCTCCAGTGTTATCATTCCCGTACGTTAACATACTTTATTAAAAGTAAATTTTCAAAATATTATGAAATGTAAACAACCACTGAAAACGTTACTTATTTCAGTAAAAGATTAATAATTTTCAGGCTGTTAACACGATTTTACTGAAACTTCAATTTTTATTTAAAAAAAACAGGATTTAGTAAGTTTCATCTCTAAATTTGCTGAAAATACTAACTATAGCAAAACATATAATATAACCTAAAATTATATACTTACCAGAGTTATCCGATCTGCGTTTATTTGGGAGAGCGTCGGTAATGGTATTTTTGGCTTATCTGCTAGCGGCTGTGCATCTACTTTCATGTTGTTTACTAGATAATACGGTAATTATAAAAGTAACACAACTGAATCAACCGATAATCAACAATTATAAAATGTCAAAATATTTTCTCAATGTCAATGTGACATTTTAACGTTCAGAAAATTAAACTAAAAAATAATATCATAATATCTGGAAAGCCAATATCAACCGACACGAATGTCTTGAAATAATAATTTTTGCAGATCCAGAATAAAAATAATTATTTAAGTATTCATTATACATACAATGCTTGTAACCAAATGTTGATTTCAGATATTTCAGAGAAAATGATGTTCGATCCACCAGATTTTCCTTATAAAGAGCTTACAGAATCTTTAAAAGACCATTATGGACCAGATGATCTTCTCTTCAGTAATCACAATGTTATTAAAGAATCAATTCCAAATAACGACAAAGATCTTGTTAAAATTACGGAGTCATTCATTTCGAGTGTAGAAACTGAGTTATCTTTGAACTCTAATATTTCTGGACCTTATTATAATGTTGAAAATTCATTTATATTGAACACTAAATCACCGAACACTGAAGTAAATCCGGAACTGCATGTTGTACAATCTGATAATTTCTTCAATTATGAGCCTACATTGCTGGATGACAACACAGTCAACCAATTTTTACTACCTGTCGAATTATCTTCAGCAACAAATAAGGTTAATATATCTCATTTGATATGATAAAAATTTGCCTATTTATAAATACACTTACACAAATGCAATAAAATCAAAAAATATTTTTAATGAGGCTGAGATTAACGTTTATCACAATGTTTGACAAAAGTACATTGCACTTTTTTGGTACCTTGGTATTTTATATTGATTATATTTGAAATACAAATTCCTTGAGCTACTTAAAGTTGTATAACGTTGTAAAATGTAATATTTTAGGAGGCTGACGATACGGGACCCCATATATTAGCATTACATTCGTGTTCGATTTGTCACGAGATTTTTATAACAGACTCAGATTTGCTCGATCACACAATATCTACACACTCCCCTGATAAAGAACCGGATTCAACTACTCTATTGGCTGCAGCAGTCAATGATGCTGGTATCGAAGGTAGATAAGGAATTTCATAATACCGCTAACTCTAGCTTAAAAGAAGAAAGAAAGCTTTACTTAAACATATATGTTTCACACAGAGAAGTCTTATATCTCTTTCTTTTCCTGATCCGCAATCAATTTCTATACATAGATAAACCTATCATCCTAGTACTGTATTTTTCATTAGATTAAATTTAGTTTTAAAGATACCAGAGGTTGCAGATGACCCGGGTATTTCGCGTGCATCGTTGTACATGGAAGGGTTTGATGTAAATTATACTCTTGCCCTCATCACCACTGTTTTCATTGAACACGGTTTAGTCAAAATCTGCTTATCAACTTTCTGCCACTTTTGGTATATGTACAACGTCTTAAAATAAGTCGCGACCTTTTGATAGATTTGTAAGAAAAGGGTATAGACCTATATACCTATATTGTCTATACAATAAAAGTAGATTCTAGATGATTGATAACTTCATTATCACTCATCTACAATAATAGTATATATACTTAGTACAAACATTTATGCCTATTTATAACATTTATGCTCAAAATATTTTAATTAACTGTAATACATCAACTCTTTGATAGGATTAAAACTCAGGCGTATGTTGTTTCTCAAGTACTTTTCAATCTATGGCGGATAATTCGTTTTTTAAAATGTACATATTTTTATACAAAATTTAAACAGCGTAAGTTTTTTTTTCGTTGAATAAGCCCATGGCATTATACGTAACTGCTCTTTATCTCTTTAATAAACTAATAAGTGTTAGCATTTAGCCGTACATGCAATTTGCTGACCTATTTTATAAATGCAGAGCGCACGACTCTCGTTCTTTTGTCGCCAGTCCGTTCGTATTCCGGACCAAAAACGAGAGAAAATCAAAGCATTCGACCTAATTGCATTGCTGAACTATGCTTAGTTTTAAGCAGTATATGGAACGAAATAGATGGTACATTTGTCATTTGTAAAAATAAATTTCAAAAATAATCTGAATTAGCAATTTCTTGCTTCAGCAGATGTACGGAAAGTACATTATGACTTCAGGGTTTACCTACATTATAAGATCAAGGGGCTAAACAGATAGAGCCAGTCATGTTCCGACCCATTTCTGGCCCTGTACTATTCTGTGTACATAGGGTGTCATTTTGCAGAAATGTATGCAATTTTTAAATTTAAACTATCGTGAGTAGTATTCATAGTTAATGTATAGAAACCGGCTATAAAAGTTTTAAAAAAATCGGGCTAACCAGATAAAATAAGACGTAAGTAAAGTCGATTTCTATACATTAACTAGAAGTGTATGTTCAGTTCTTATACAAAAGAAGCGTGTAAAGATTTCCACATCAAGAATTTAAGCAATTTGAAATATTATTGACCTTATACTATGCCTATATACATATTTATTAAAATTTCAGGCGAAATCGACCTATCCCGCGACAAACGATAAACAAATACATCAGTAATATTATTTTCGCTGCTAACGGATATGCTAAGCATAATTGTAATTATTTATAACAAAGATCCATAATACGAAATAATCATTACTTTTGCTAGATTGAGACCTTAACAATTCCTTAAATAGATCTTCATCTTGCAATGCAGAAGGCGTCTTTTTATTACCATATTGATTTGAACTCTCTTAATTATATTTTGTGGTTTAAAACGATATTTAAAAGGGCATTGATTTATTTTTGTAGATACAAGCTGTTTAAATTTGGAATGCGAGTGGCTAGTTTGCAGTGTATGTGAAAGAGTTTTATCAACCGCCCTAGAAACATTACCGCGTGGTGAGTAACTGAACTTCTATTCTCGAAACAAATATTAACAGGATAAATCCGATATATCAGTGCTATATAACCCTAGTGCGAGTCAAATCAAATCAAAGCATTCATCATCATCCTCCTGCCTTTATCCCACTCTAAGTGGGGTCGGCTCAACATGCTTCAAACATTTTGTTACGACCGGCCTGCTTGACGTCAACTTACCTTAGTCGTATTTTACGACCCCGCGGTAAGAAAGAGGGTGGTCTATTCTACTTAACCGGATACCGCACGGTGGGTCAACTTACCTTAGTCGCCTTTTACGACACCTCGGTAAGAAATGAGGGTGGTCTATTCTACTCAGCAGGATACCACACGGCGGTAATCAAATCAAAACATTATTTTCTCAAAAAAACTTTTTCAAGAAGTTGTGGATCGTCAAGGATCAATATAATCAATGAGGCTAACCGGTTCGGAATGTTGCTTTTAACCAGAAGAACCAGCAGCAGAAATCATGATGGCATTTAAGTGCACTGCGAAGAAAGAAGCCTTTTCACTTATATCACACTTAAAATTGTTTTGCTTTCGTACGCTTTTAGAAAAGTGTGAATCTACCAATAAATACTCACAATAAAGTAATAGTTTAAATCCCACCATTATTAAAACATCAATGACGATGATCAATGACGGTGTGATTGTAGTATATCTAAAACAAAGTCATACTAGTAATGTATTATTTTTCCCTTCAGAATTGCTATGTTGCATCGACCTAAATGGAAAAAGCACCATAAATGTGCGCAAGTTCAGCACGATGTTCGTATGTGATTATTGCAGCTACCTCTTTGCAAATGGCGAAGCACTGGATAAACATAGGCTTACATGCTTTTGTTCAGAAGACTTGTATCCAGTTGAAATAGTAAATATTATATTTTTTATTTAAAAAATGACTTATTTACGCCACGAATATACACCTACTATACTCTTACTTAACCGACACTATTTGGGCTCACCCGATGTTTTAAGACGTGATTATAGCCGGTTACCCTGTCATAGCTCAGCGGTTACACCGTGCGACTCTTTCGAGGGTGGTCATGGGTTCAAACCCCGGGCAAGCTACAATATGAATGAATGAACTCTAGGGATATATCTAACCTACCAATCCGCATTGGAGCAGCATGGTAATTCTTAGCTATAATCCTTTTCTGTATCATAGTAATAGGCCGTCACTTTACTTTACTATTATAACCGATTTCTTTACATTAACTATGAATACCACTAACCATACTTTAAATTCAAAAATAGTCACAACCTCTGTGGAAGAATTTAATTTTTTGGTTCGTAGCAGAATATAAAAGAGCAAAGTATTGGTTTATTACTATTTCACTATTATGCAAAAGCGAAATGAGTCATTTGAGGAAAAAGATTGCAACTTATACTCATGACGCTGCTCAAATCAAATCAAATCAAAATATTCTTTATTCAAGTAAACTTGTAAACAAGTGCTTTTGAATCGTCAACTTTATTGCTGGTTCGGAAAGCTGTTCCTGCCGAGAAGAGCCAGCAAGAAACTCGGCGGTTGCTCTTTTTAAAATATAAATCTTAGAACTAGTTACATTTATTTATTACTGTCTTGTACAGGGTAAAAGTGCACCTATATCCACACATCCTTATCATCTAAGTAATCTTCAACAGTATAGTAGGCTTTCTGTATCAGCCTCTTTTTAACAGTGTTTTTAAACTGCTGTAATGGCATGACCAAAATTGATTTCGGAATTTTATTATAGAATCTTATACCCAAACCCACAAACGATTTACGTACTTTTGCTAGGCGCAAAGTAGGAGTCGCAAGCTTATGTCGGTTCCTACTTTGTCTATTATATACATCACCTATCGTTTTATAATTCTTTATATTTTTATATACAAAAATTACGTTATTTAAAATATACTGTGAACTACTACTACTACTGCTCCACTGCATACTGGCAGATTACATTTATCCCGATAGTATAGAAAAATGTGTGATATGAGAAATGTGAAAAGAGTTAGGTCCAAAATGGATGGGTGGATTGCGTAAAGTATAACATGTATATTTATAAAGGTTTGTAACAGTTAAAGAATTATAGGAGAGAATGGAAGATGACAACATATTATGCGGATCATATTTAGATTGGGGTAAGAGCAGGAATGAGTAGTTAAGAGATAAGGTGAAATAATACATCACAATGAAACCATTGTGATGTATTCTTTCACCTCAAAATGCCTGCTCGGGGTTTAAACACGTGAACCCTTGTTAAGCGTAAAGAGTCACGCATTCAATCAATCAATCAAATCTTTATTGTATATAATCCGTTTACAGGATGTTACAATTACAATTTACAGTAATTACAATTTATAATAACTACAATTACAGTTTTAAATTTTAAAATTTACATATGTGTTCAATAAATAACGATTTAAAATATATCATTATCAATTATCATTCTCATCAGTCGGCCATAAAGTTTATCAAGTAAGACCAAAAATATTTATTTCATGCTATTAAATATTTCTAAATTTAGATGCTGCTAATTTTTTACAATAAAGATATCCAATAAAAAGTGTAAAAACAAAATCCTTTAGATAATATAATTAAATACAAAAGATCCTAAAATAGAAATTTGCCTGAGGGCTAATCTGAGAATTCTCCTGAAATTTCGATAATAATAGTATAATGTAGGCGTAAGCATTACAAACGAGGATGAAGAATATCAAGAATAACAGGGTAGATCTTATTTATCTATATAGCGTA
Source organism: Morpho deidamia (assembly GCA_947086505.1). Taxonomy (NCBI): domain Eukaryota; kingdom Metazoa; phylum Arthropoda; class Insecta; order Lepidoptera; family Nymphalidae; genus Morpho; species Morpho deidamia. The sequence goes on from CAMTZC010000003.1 coordinate 7,519,365, forward strand.
TTATATCATCTATGTTGACGATGGAGTTTTAAAGCTGCTTCGTATAGGCATGGCCCACAACTTTCTTCAAAATTCTGACCATATTACCAGATAGAAATGGAATCCGCAACGAAAATATAGTTCTAGTCGTCCTTGATCAGGGATAGTGAGCTAATGGCACGCGATAAAATATTTTGGGCACGTCACAGATCATAAGTTAATCGCACTAATTTTAAACTACATAAATTATAAACTATATAAATAAACTACGCGTGGATTGAATAGATTGAAACATTGCAAATGCACCTACTGGTGTCAAATAAAGGGTAATGTAATGATAATACTATTTATTATTTGCATAAAAATCACAATAACACTGATGCATAAAGTTGCGCCGTCCCTGTCCTAGACGAACCTCGGATCGGTTAAAGGAGAAATTAAATGGTTAGTATAGGTAGCAGAATGGTATAGGTTTCTCCTGGAAGAGGTCAAAATAATTGCTCGAGATATAGAGTGGAATGTTGAATTCTGTTCGCCATAAGCCCTGATGCTGGGCCATAGTTAATTTTAAGCTAGAGAACAAACGGGCGATTATTTAGACCCATAACTACAATCAACGCTGAAACACTACACTAGTCGCTATATGATGGCGAAATGACTGATAGAATCAAATAACCGCAGACGAAGCCTCAAAAGATAATCTCTAATTTAATTAATTTGACGTAAGAGATTAAATAAATCTGAAACATAGTGCACCAATTTAAAGTTACATATAAAAGGACTTAATAGAATTCAATTGAAATTAAATGCAAAGTTTTAATCTTATACATAAAATTCTCGTCTCACAATGTTACTTACAATACTCTTTCGAAACGGCTTTACCGATTTGTATGAAATTTTATATGCATATTCTATTGGTCTGACAATCGGCTACTATTTTTTTTCTGCACAATTTTTTTTGTTGTATTGTACACTAAAAATTCCCTAAAAATAATTTATATGGCAAAGAAGCGTTTTCCCGTCACAATAGTAATAAATAGATTATCAAAGAACTTATACTATTATTTGGCTATATTCTACGATTCAATAAAATATCTTTAATGCTTAATGTAGAGCCCATCCCAACCTTTTTTGTGCCTTTCTACAATTCCTATGCACTCCTATATAACATACATAACTCATCATCATCCTCATCATCGTCCTGCCCTTATCCCTTACCCCTCAAGTGGGGTCGGCACAACTTGCTACAAACATGCTGTCACATGATTTGGCTACGTATTTTACGGCCGCCTGCCTGACGTCAACTTAGTATATTACGAGCCCTGGGTAAGAAAGAGGGTGGTCTCTTTTACTCAATCGGATACCAAGCGGTGGGTCGCCTTACCTTAGTTGCCTTTTCCGATACCTTGGTAAGAAATGAGGGTGGTCTATTCTACTCAACCGGATAGCACACGGCGTGTAATATACATAACTATTCATATTAAAAATTGTAATGTTCACTGAACAAACTTAAATGTAGGTTTGAGCAAACACAATAAGCTTTTTCAATAAATTTTACACCGAAATCTAGCATTACATTTAAATGTTCTGGAACAGAAAGGTTAAAGTCGTGTCAAGTCCATTTTTTAATTGCCCCCCCCCCCTTAACAATCAAAATGCCCACCCCGTGGGTCGTGAGCCCACATAAGGAAACTGATGTAGAATGTACTATCCATTTACATACCTGATACATGCAGGACAAAATCGCGAAGATTCTTTGCGATTTTGTCGTATAGTATGGCTCCTGAAATGATAATGACGTTGGAATGTCTACAGTACAAACTACCACCTCAATACTACTAGAGTATTGAGGTGGTAGTTTATAGTGCATGCGTTTTCACAAATCCTGCACCATAGATCAGATATGAAAAACTAGGGTGTACTACACTCCGCATTAAGCATATACCAAAATAATATTATGGATCTCCGCAAAGTTACGCCTAATTATATGAAATATACTTGTTATTTCATACTGTAGGATAAATCTTTTCAAGAAGAAAGTTTGCTATCTCTGGAAACGATCAGTAGCACCGATGGACAGCAGGATTCGATAGGAGAAGATCAGCCAAACTTAGGCAGGCAACGAAGACCTTATACTACTGGTAATAACAATAAAATGTGGAACTGTGGATCCTGCAACCAACTTTTTGCTACGGCCAGGTATTTTCTATACGACTTACTTAATATTTTCAATTTAAATTTCGAAGTTGAGTTAACTTTTATAATAATAATGAAACAATATTCATTTATTTTGTATTTATCAATTTTAATTATTCGAGTTCGAGTTTATTTATGCATTTAATTGTTTATTTAATATTATATATATTTATATTTACCAGTTGCCTGTAAAAAGTAAAAGTAAAGTAAAGTAACAGCCTATTACTATGCCCACTGCTGGGCTAAGGCGTCCACTCTCCGTTATTGGAGAGAAGGATTGGAGCTAAGATCTACCACGCTGCTCCAATGCGGATTGGTAGGTTACACATATCCCTAGAATTCTCTAGAGATATGCAGGTTTCCTCACGATGTTTTCCTTCACCAAAAAGCGTGTGATAAATTGCAATTATCAATTAGACACATAAGCTTTAATAGAAAAACTCATTGGTGCCTGCCCGGGATTTGAACCTATGACGTCTCTAGAGAGTCGCACGGTCTCACCGCTAGGCTATCACAGCTTGTTGCCTGTAACCCATAACACAATTATGAATCAACATTTTAGTTGAGGCATCGATTCTATCACAGAATAACACAATCTATAATCATATTATATAATCATATTATATAATATAATCGTACCTTTTGTTTATTGAAGAGAGCTATATCGCCATAAGCGCGGTGAAGATCGAGCTCCTGGGACTCCTCTTGTGGCATACGTCTGCGAGGAGTGTGACAAAGTACTGGGTAGTATGTGCGCGCTCCACACTCATAAGAAAATGCACAAAGTATCAAAACCTGTAAGTTTTTATGTATCAGAGATTTATCTCTAGGGTAGTATACGATGTACATATCCAATACTTTTAATGCCTTATTAACTACTTTTTTTTCGAACTTACTGAATGCTGTTAGCCCTAACGGCTTTTACAGCGTCACCGGGCGGGACGGGCGAGAGCAGAAGCATCATCGAGATTGCGAAATGCAGAGAGTAGAGCGCAGAAGCTCTACTAGCGTCGAGAAACGTCGTCCTAAGGGTGCCTCCTGTGAGACCGGACCACGGCTTGGGGTGATGCGTAGTAGAGGGCTAGTGGTATGAGTCTGACGATAAACTATTTAATCTCCTCGGGTAGTACCGCGAGACGCAGTTAGTTTTAAATAAAGATCAAATAATTTTACTACAAAATTAAAACAATAATTTCTTGGTTGCATTGTTTTGTATTTAGCCACTGTTCTTGTAAGATTAGCTATGATATCCCGCATTGGATTCTAAAAAAAATGATATTATATATTTTAAGAAAGTTGTTTCAAGTATAAGCACTGTTTTGCATAGCAACTAAGACCGTGAAAAGTTTTATAAGTGTGCACAGAATGAGATATATAGATTATTTTGTTTAAAGCACTGCTGATTGCATGCTCTTTCCGACTTCTCCGTGTTTTTAAATATGGAGTTTGTAATACATGATTCAAATATATATCTCAGCTTCAAAAATAAAACTTTTATTTTTTGAACCTCACCTGATAAAGATCTGTCCATTTGGCCATTACCACAGCTGATTACTATATGATGTAATTATTGGAAACGTGAGTGTATAATTCATCATCTTCCTACCCCTAGCCCACTCTAAGTGCGGTTGGCACAACACGTTACAAACATGTTGTGACATGACTTGGCTTCGCATTCCATGACCGGCCGCCTGCCAACGTCAACTTACCTTAGTCGTATTTTACGACCCCTCGGTAAGAAAGAGGGTGGTCTATTCTACACAGCTGGATACTACACGGCGGGTCGACTTACCTTAGTCGCCTTTTACAATACCTCGGCAAGAAATGAGGGTGGTCTATTCTACTCAGCCGGATACCACACAACGGGTCGATTACCTTAGTCGCCTTTTACGACACCTCGGTAAAAATTTGGGTGATCTATTCTACTCAGCCGGATACCACACGGCGGGTCGACTTAACTTAGTCGCCTTTTACGACACCTCGGTAAGAAATGAGGGTGATCTATTCTACTCAGCCGCATACCACACGGCATAAATAACGTGAGTGTATAATTAAAAAACTAAAATTTCTTGCAAGTAGGGCTATCCATGTCGTGTATGCAGTCGTCGTTTCAACCAGTCGGGGCACTTAGCCATACATATGCGAATGCATACCGGCGAGCGCCCTTACCCCTGCGACCTTTGCTCCAAAGCCTTTAAAGTCAAGGTAAGCTATGTATAGTACCCGGCATTAAATAATGCACATCGATGTTTAGAACGAAACAGCCGGCCAGTTCGGTTTCGTACAGCGCTGTCACTGTCACTCAGTATGTGACGTTTCACACTGGTTCGTCAGTCTGTGCGACAGAGGCAATGCTCTATGAAGCAGAATCTAGCCGATTTTCTCTCTCTAAGCCTCGATGTGCATTATTTATTGCCACATACTATAACAGAACCTCCGAAAGTTTTACTTAGTAATAAAGAAGCTACAATTTCTGATCGCACTTTTTTTCTTTTTTAGTTTTAGTCTTAGTTTACTTTTTAAAGCTTAATAATTATTGGTACCAAAGTACCTAACGCCACAAGACTTGGACTTTGTGCAGCTTGAAAGTTATAGATATAGAAATAGGCATTTAGCTTTAAGATCTCTATCTAGAAGTATGCTGTATTTTATAAAATCTTTCTATTTGTAATAGGTACTATCAGCCTCTTTACATATTTGATATCATTATAACAAACTCTGTAGAGTTTTTAAGATTAAAGTATAACGACAACGTCGAATACTGAGTACAGATTTATATATTTTTAATAAATTCAACTGCCTTTAAAATCTTTTATTTAACTTACTGTGTATGTGTGTGAAGGTGGAAATCTTGCATGTTAAATTTGACCCACTTCCTGGGGTCCGATTGAGCTGAAATTTTACATGCTAGTCCAATCCCGATGACAATGTATGTTTATAATAAGCATGACCTAATGCTGCTGCCAGGATTTGTTCTAGACGAGGGAATTCCTCAACGGTTAGCAGTAGAGACATGAAATTTTGTAAAAAAGGTTTTTTTAAATTAATTTATATTAAAGTAAAGATGGTAAGGGTGGATTATTTAAATGATTGCGGATAATATTACACGCCTAATTCTATAAATTATCATAATGGTAATAATGTGATAATATTTTAAATGACTAATATTTAAGTCATCCAAGTTAAACTGAAAGAAATTTTGAGAGTTTAATTAATGATGAATTGATGACGGCTAATTAGCCGACAATGTATGTTTATAATAAGGATGACCTAATGCTGTTGCCAGAATTGGTTTCGGAGAACTCATCAACTTTTAACAGTAGGGAAATGAATTTTTATTAATTTTCCATCGAGTAGTGAGTCAAATTTAACTTGCAAAATTACACCTTCACATACAAACATAGGTACATAGAAGTCAAGTTGAAAAGCTTTTAAAAATGTGTTAAGAAATCTCATAGACGCTCTTGGTTTAAAACCTTAGAATCTGGCAATGATCGAGTGTTCTCGCCATTCAGCGGCTACATCTAACCCATGGTCCCATAAAAAACCCAGATCATTTCTTGTACAAGTCAGTATCCAAGTTTTTAATAGGATAATGTGTGTGAAATGGTGTGTCAGGTGGAGCGAGACGATCATCGGCGGACGCACACGGGCGAACGCCCCTTTGCGTGCACCGCATGCCCCAAGACGTTTACCGCGGCGGCACGCTTGCGTGAACATGCGCGTATACACACCGACCAAAGGTTACCGCGATTATTTACCAAATAATCCACTCAGCATTAGTTGCTATAATCAAATAAAAATTAAATCAAAATAATCTTTCCTCACATTAACTTTTCCAAACACTTTTGAATCGTCAAGGATCAGTAGGCCTACCATGAACATTTAGATAACGATTCAATTCAAAGTCAGTACCTAAACCGAGCCGCTTCTTTTCGTACCATGAAGTGTGGATTGCATTTAGTCGTTTTGTTTGAAAAGGATAACGTCATATGAACTATAGATAACTCAGTCTCTTTTACTCACGTTTTTTGGACGCATTCCAAACGCTCATTCGACAACGAATTAAAGTGTGCGTCTTTAAGACGTCATGGTATGAATAAGCAAAAACATTTAGTTTACGTCTTCAATTGAGTCGCAAGAAGAGTTCATGATACGCCTGCAGTTAGATTCGCTTTGCAATTAGCAACGTTATTATACGTCAAATTTTATAAACGCTAATTGACACGTTTATACACGTCGGCAAGAAATATGTCTCGTTAAACAACGTGCATGAAGGGCTGAAGCTTCTACCAATTCCCTTAAGCTAAGTCATTAAATCTTCAAACTCATCAACAACAAACGCCAGTCCACATTAGTTTATGTACACATGTATGAAAAGCAGAATGTGACTATTGCCGTCATTGATGCCCGCCCGGATTTGAACCCGTGACCCCCTCGAAAGAGTCACACGGTTACACCGCTGGGCAATATTGCAAATACTGCGACGATAACGGATAATACTTAATACATTTTACATTGAATATTAAGTTTTTTTACATTAGCTTTACGTTTTTGTCGTGAAGTGCTTGTGTATTGTTGTGTTTATTGGTGGTGGCATGTGCAGGGGTTTTCACGAATTCTTCATGTATCAGATACGGATAGTACACTCTACATTTATATATTTGCTTTCATTGCGGATTATAGCAAAATAATATTATACTTACTTTTGTTTTTCGAATTATCAGGGTTACACTGTATCTTTCAATTTGCCCAGGCTTGAGCGTCTTTCTGTATTGTAATTGTATTCATTCTGACTGATTCTGATGATTGACCCGTTCGCGCAGTGGGTAGTAACCCTGCCTTCAGCACGCGGCTCGCAGGTTCGACTCCCGCTGAAGGAAAACATTTTCTGTAAACAATTTGCTGGTTCTTAATCTGTGTGTGTATTTATATTTAAGTATGGATTTAAAATTATATATGTTGTATATTTACCAATAGTCCGTCACCATAAAACAAGTATTCAGTTGCTTACTTTGGGGATGGACGACCGTTAGTGTAAGTGTCCCATATATTTATTTATTTATTTAGTCTCTCAGTGTCAAATGTCTAGTAAAATCTAGGTTCATAATATTGATAAGAAAGACGATTATCTAGTGATGTTAACTACAAAAATATCTTATACGTAAAAAAAATAAACTATCATCACAATTGGGACGTATTCACATGAGAGCAACATTTAACTTCCTGGACATTTCACATCAAGGAGTTTTCTGTAGCAGTTCTTCTCTCAGAACGTTTGCAAACTTATCTCCTGTTTGCACTTCAATATAATATATATTATAAGATTGTACTAACATACTTATCTATATATGCTTAACTATAGTTGGCTTCACAGTATATTTTTAGTATTTTAATTGTTGTACATATGAATATAAATAATTATAAAAGGATTGGCGATGTATATAATAGACAAAGTAGGAACCGACATAAACTTGCTGTTCCTGCTTTGCGCCTTGCAAAAGTTCGTAATTCGTTTGTGGGTTTGGGTATAAGATTCTATAATAAAATTCCACAATCTACTTTAACCTTACCATTACAGAAGTTTAAAAATACTATTTAAAAAAGGCTAATTCGGAAAGCGTATTATACTATTGAAGACTACCTAGACGATAAGAATGCGTGGATATAGCTTCTCTTCAACCCTGTACAAGACATTAATAACTATATGTAACTAGTGATAGGATTTATATTTTAAAAAAGAGCAGCCGCCGAGTTTCTTGCTGGCTCTCTCGGTAGGAACAGCTTTCCGAACCAGCAGTAGATGTTGACGATTCAAAAGCACTTGTTTACAAGTTTACTTGAATAAAGAATATTTTGAATTTGAATTTGAATTTGAATATACATAACAATATACATACTTATAAAAGCATTGGCCATGTATATAGTAGACAAAGTAGGAACCGACTTAAGCTTGCGGTTCCTGCTTTGCGCCTTGCAAAAGCACGTAAGACGTTTGTGAGGTTGATAAATAATAAAATTTCGCAATCGATTTTAACTTTATCATTACAGTTTAAAAACACTATTTAAAAAAGCCTACTATATTATTGATTACTTAGACAATAAGAATGCGTGGACAGAGCTACTCTTCAACCATGTAAATGACGGTAATGAGTAAATGTAACTAGTAATAAGAATTATACTTGAAAAGAGCAACCGCCGTATTTCTTGCTGGCTCTTCGTTCTAGGAACAGCTTTCTGAACCAGCAGTAGATTTGACCATTCAAAAGCACTTGTTCACAAGTTTACTTGAATAAAGGATGTTTTGAATTTGTATATTTAACATAACCGCTGTTTGCGCAAAAAAATATATTCCTCAAAACTATCTCGTCGCTACCATATCTAAATTTATAATTCGCAGACGCAACTATCCAAAACGTCTGTGTTTAATGTTTATTAATAATTTAAAATACAAATTAAGGCAATAAAGTTATTCGCCCCGAGATGTTCGTCGCGGCGATACGCTCGCACGAACACGCTCGCATAGACATCTACCAAAAGTTATTATGACACCTCTGGACAAAAACACGCATCGTCCGTCATTGTTGTTTTTTCCTCTACGAAATTCACCTGTCGTTGTAAATATATGCAACTTAAAAAAAAGTAATTTGATTTATTTAAAAACTAGATGTGCTTGCGGCTCGACCCGCATAGAAATCAGTGCAATTAATTGAAATTTTGAACATAAAAGTAGTTGCTGTGTGTTAACCATAAGAGATAGAGACATGCTGTCACGAACTTTTTTGTAGTATTTTAGTCTATCTACAATTTTCAGGTACATTACTTTAGTGTATCTCTGTTGGTTTTTGTGGCGCACGCGAAGAAAGATTTCAACAGGCGAGTTTTTTAAAAACTGCGCGACCTCTTTCATACAATCTACATGAAACCGTAATATACTGTTAATATAAACCTTCCGGAAGATTCGCGCTATCTTTTAGTATAAACCGTATATAAAATCGGTTCAGTAGATTTTGAGAATATCGATCGCATACGGACGGACATCTTTTGCGCAGTTTGTTTTATAATAAGTATAGAAATTTATAGTATCATAACTGATTATATAAATGAATATAATTAAAGGAATATTATTTGTGGTTCTCACGCTAGATCTAGCCTATGTTGCGTAATACAGAAGACGGACGTGCGAATTTCTAAGTAGGGTTATCAAAGGCTTAACAGTCGTATACAAATTCTTGACAGAAATACAATGGCCTTTTAATAATTTGATTTTGCATATATTATATAAAAAATCCATTATTACTATTTCACGTTTGCACTTTTTTTTTTATTATTGTTCTTGCAACGACATAGACATCTATCAAAAATAGAAAAATACAACATGAGAAAATCTAGTGTCGAATCATTTTGCCGAAATAAAGACACAAATGTCCGACCTCGCAGAAAACTGGGTATAGGTTATTCTAAGGTAGCTTGTAGACGCTTTGAATAAATTAGTTTAAATATGATGACGAAGTTTTTATATAATTTGAAAATAATATCGTAAAAGTGAATGCAAATTTAAAAACTTACGCGCGGCATAAATATTATGGCGTTAAGTTTTTGAAAAAATCGATCACATCCAGACAGACAGCTTCTGAGGAATTCGTTTTATAATATGTTTAGATTTTCATTGCGCTTTGAGCTGAGTTTATGTGCATTTGGTGAGAATAATAATATATGTTGATTGTTTTATAACGATTGTTGCCTAACCAGCTATATTATTTTTAAGTCTTCATTTCTCTAATGATAAACGAAGCTGGCATATAAACTCCTGTTTAAAAGCATCTACAACTTTACGTTACGGTTATATGACTACGCTTACAGCACGAATCTTGGCTACTTATGTTGCAAAGGCATTACTTATTTTATCAATGATGAAAGTAGGGAAAGGAATGTTCCTATTAATTTACGCCTTAATATGGTTTTGAGATTGAGAGTAATCCTTTTCAGCGTAATCAGCTAATTAAATTCAAAACATTCTTTATTCAAATAAACTTGTAAACAAGTGCTTTTGAATCGTCAACTCTACTGCCGATTCGGAAAACTATTTCTACCGATAGGAGTCAGTAGGAATCTCGACGGTTGCTCTTTTCAAAATATAATTCTTATTACTAAATACATTTACCTAGTCATTACTATCTTGTACAGGGTCGAAGAGTAGTTATATCCACGCATTCTTATCATCTAAGTAATCCTCAACGGTATAAGTAGGCTTTCTGTATCAGCCTCCTTTTAGAAATGTTTTAAACTGATGTTTTAAACTAAAATTGATTGCATATTTTATTATAGAATCCTATACTCAAATCCACAAATGATTTACGTACTTGCTAAGTGACTTATAAGACTTGCTTATATACCTTAATAACCGTTTGTAATGTTTATTAAATATGTCAAACTTTTAAATGATACATGAGATTAACATGAGTTAGTGATTTATGTTGATAAATATTTATTAGTAACTACTTGAAAATCGTAATGTCACCACTTCAGTCAATCCGATCCAACATGACCTAAAATATGGCAGCCTAAAACACCGACGATAGCACAAAATTTATAATAAAATTATTTTGCTATAATCCGCGCGAAGTATATATAATGCTAAATGTATAGTGAGTGGACTATCCGTGTTTTCATACCCGATACATGCAGGATTCGTAAAAACACACATGCAAAAACCTCCCCAACCGCCACCACAATACACAAGCACTACACACGTTCACTATCAGAACCTCAACAATCGTTTCGCCCCGCAACCGAAGCATCATCAAGAGATAGATTCCACGAGAAAACCGTAAAAATCTCCGACGGTATCGCCCAGCGGTATACATGGAACTAAAAGAGTCGCGGCCGGGCGCATTATATCTATACTTATAATAAAACCAAGTCCCCAAAGGCTGTCCGTCCATATGTGATCGATTTTCTTAAAATTTACTGAACGAATTTTTGTACAGTTTTTAATAAAAGATAGAATAATTATTTCGCAAGATTTAGGTAAATAGTATATTACAATTTCATGTAAATTGTGGTAGAGAAGACACGCGGTTGTAAAAAATACTCGCTTGCTGGGAGCTTTAAGCGCATCGCGTAAACCAACAGAGACACACTAAAGTAATGTACTAGAGAATTGTAGATCTATAAAAAAAAGTAAAGTAGCGGCCTGTTAAAATCCAACTGCTGGGCATAGGCCTCCTCTCTAGAGAGAAGGGTTGGAGCTAAAACCTACCACGCTGCTCCAATGCGGATTGGTAGATTACACATATTTCCAGAATTCTCTAGAGATATGCAGGTTTCCTCACGATGTATCCCTTCACCGAAAAGCGTGTGATAAATTGCATTTATCAATTAGAAACATGAGTTTTAATAGAAAAACTCATTGGTGCCAGCTGTGATAGCCTAGCGGTGAGACCGTGCGACTCTCTGGAGACGACATAGGTTCAAACCCCGGGCAGGCACCAATGAGTTTTTCTATTAAAAACTTATGTGTCTAATTGATAATTGCAATTTATCACACGCTTTTCGGTGAAGGAAAACATCGTGAGGAAACCTGCATATCTCTAGAGAATTCTAGGGATATGTGTAACCTACCAATCCGCATTGGAGCAGCGTGGTAGGTCTTAGCTCCAATCCTTCTCTCCAAAAACGGAGAGAGGAGGCCTTAGCCCAGCAGTGGGCATAGTAACAGGCTGTTACTTTATTGGTGCCTGCACGAGTTTGAACTCGTGTTCAAGATCTATAAAAGTACTACAAAATAATCAACAGGCACAGCTAGTTATGTAATATTTTTAGTAAATTTCTGGTAATATAGGGCCTAGATTGTCAAGGACTCTCTCGGTCTACAAAACGTCCATAATACTTGTACTCCTTATTGCTTAAATTTCGTTGTTCTTTTTCTTCTAATTTATATCGTTATATCATTCCCGAAAACGGAGTATAGTAGGCTCTATTTTGCCAGGCTATTTGAAACCATAAAATACCAAATACCGTGGTACCTATTCACATTTCGATGGGCCAATTAATACAATATGATTGAATAATTTATAGAATTAAGCGCTACTTTGCGGAGATCCGTAATACAAAAGTAATAAATTTTTTTTTGCTATAATCCGCAATAAAGTTAATAGAAATATATATAATTCTAAATGTACAGTGGACTATAAAAAAGAAATTTGGCGATTTTGTCGTGGAGTCTATCTTCTGATGATGCTTCGGTTGCGGGGCGAAACGATTGTTGAGTTTGTGATAGTGAACCTGTGTAGTACTTGTGTATTGTGGTGGAAGTGGTGGAGGTTTGTGCATGTGTTTTTACGAATCCTGCACGTATCGGGTATGAAAATACTGATAGTCCACTATACATTAAACACTATATATATTTTCTATTTACTGTATCGCGGATTATAGCAAAATAATTTTATTATTACTTTTGTTTTATGGATCTCCGCAATGTAACGCCTAATTCTATAAATTATGTACAGTGGACTATCCTATAGTGGTATGAGGAAACGGATAGTCCACTATACATATGACAATATGACAGATTTACATTCTCTTCCGCGACAGCATATTTCTATCTTTTATGGTGAAATTTTATGTTTAAAATTTCAACTAAATACACTGATATCAAGCCGGGGGAAGCCACAGTAACAGCAAGTTAATTAAATAAATACTTAATTCACCTTTTTTCTCTTATTTTGTTATAAATGCCCAAAAGTTATTATCACATAAATCTGATTGTCTAGAATGAGTGTGTTTCTATTGCAGGCCGTACAAATGTGATATATGCGGCGCAGCATTCCGAAGACCTTACGCTCGCACCGTGCATACCCTCATACATACGGGAGAGAAACCCCACGAGTGCGATGTGTGTGGAACAGCCTTTAGGTGATTCTATTATAGATTAAACTAGAATATATTCTGGTTTGTTCGGAATAGAGTTATTATACTAGAGCCAGTCTAAAATGTACCCATCGGCTATAAAGAGAACACGAACGAGACATATTATCTGTCTCTCTTTTTTATATGTGATTTGACAAAGATACTCGTAAGTATATGAGTTTCATCTTCCCTCTCATTATTTGTTGCGACACTCTTACTTGTCTATATATTTATTATACATATGTTTAACAATTTTTTAAACACATTTATGGCCTATAACTCCCAACTCTAATATACCTTTTTTTTTACATGAGGAAACCCTTCATGGGTACTGCTTTCCGCGGGGGTGAAAGCAGTTATGCCGGACTCCTACCGGCTAAAACCGCATGGTGTTCCACCTTGCTGCTTGGGGACGAGGGCACAGGAATACTGAACGGATCACTTCTACACCCTCGTCAGCAACGTACTCCTGCTAAATTTTTTTGAGCCTGGATAGACCCCTGCACTACAATCGACGCATTGGGAACACTTTAATGCGTTAGCCAACTCTAGGATTTTTCTCCAGCCAGAGCATCGAACCCCCCCCTATTCGACGCCCAGAGATGCTCATCAGGGTGGTAATCGACGGTCTGGGGCGCATCGTCTTCTTCCTGAACTCTAAAATACCTAATAACTCTATGTTGTTCGGTCATGGAATATTTTATTAAAAGCTAGCTCTCCGACTTCGCGTTGCTGTGGCTAAGTTTGCTTTCCGATTCTTCTCAAAAGAGAACTCAACAATAAAAAAAATGATTCATTTTTCGTTTTTATATATAAGAAGTCATAATAATTAGGAATAATGTCAGCGTATATATTTCAAATTGAAAGCATATTTATGGCTCGTGATTCCTACCGATTGAAGTTCACGGGTAAAAACTTTAGTTTTTTACATCCTTCTATTACTAACAGCGTATGAAATACTAATTCCACTCAATAAGTCACACTCGACGCCACAACAAAATTGCATAGCACAAGCATGTCTTCTTCTATGTCGGTATAAAACAATTAAGTTTAATGCTATTGGAATACAATAAAGTAAATTATATTTTGTCAAAACTAGTGAAGAATATAGTCCAGAATTCATAGAATACCGATTACAAGTCGCTGGCAGCAAAGTAGATAAGGACATCTGCATTTTTGCGAAAATGTATTTTTTTACAAAAAACTCTATTCAGTAAAAATTATCGCAAACGACGTCACGGGCGTAACTAGTAATATAAATAATATTTATAATTATGTAAATGTCAATTAGAAATGGGCAGTGCGTCAAGAAACGAGAAAATGCTTCAGAGTGACAAATGTTTTTGTCGTTTTTATTTTTGAACATAGAAAGTGATCGCATGTCAGATTTTTTAATTCATATTATTATTAAGTTACAATGACAAATAGCGTTACTCCTAAGACTGTATGACACGATTATTCCACTATTACTATGATTACACGCGAACAAAACACATTGATAATACACACACACAGAAAATAGTGATTATCTATTTAAGAAATAACCGGCAAAAAGTAAGCTAGAATTGCAAAGTTCATCCCAGAATTGTAGAGCCTTTGCAGCTAAGTAGATAATTATTTTGGTAATGGCCCTTGGCTATTTTGTTTCATATTGAATTATATTGTGTATTCTTATAACATTATTATTTAGTGACTTTTTATTTTTCAGGCGTTCAGGAGATATGTGGAAGCACAAAAGAACACTTCATGGGATTCAGGCTGTCAATGGTGTTGAAACACATTGATAAATGTATCTACGAATTAATGGGACCGAAAAATATTTATCGGAAATGTGATTTGTTTCATTTGTAAACTATAATTTTGAAAGTTTCGTTGTTTTATTTTAAGAAAACCTAGCGTAGCGTGGCGTTGACTTGTGAACCTTTTTACTTTTTAATCAAATTAATGAAAGGAATTCGCTAATACTTTCTTAATCATAACTGTTTATTTCTTTAATTCTTGGAGGACCTTTTCTGCCTAGCCATCGTAAATCTGCTGTGCGTTTAATTGAAGTACGGGCCATGACACTGCTGGGCAAGGCTAATTTCTTCTTATATTTGAGCTTATTAATGCTCTACTCCAATGCAGACTAGCAAGTTACACATGTCCGAGGAAATTTGAGCAATACCTACGCCGATTTCAACATAACCGATGACATTGTACCGCTTGTATGCAGCACCTCTCTGAGATCTTTTTGAAGTCGTCAGTCCACCTTGTAAGGGGTCTACCGACGCTGCATTTTCCAGTGCAAAATTAGGATTCTAACGCCCCTCGGTTCTACTTACTACAATGCCCCGCCCCTTTCCACTTTAGCTTCGCCACACGCTGAGCTACATAAGTTATTTGCGTTTGTCTACGGATCACCTCAATCCATATTTTATCGTAGATACTTCGAGCATAACTCACTCCATCGCCCCCTGAGTGTCTCACAGCTTTCTTATGAGGTCCATCTTATGCATATAATTACTAATCTTTTATATTACTGTAATCGACCTAGAGGATAATACTTGGATATCAGCGCAAAAGTGAATTGGGTAGGCAATTATTTGTTTATCAAGAACCATCAGATGTAATCTTTGTTGTTATCAAAGTTTTTTGGATTGGTGCACAAATTCGAGTCACATTCATGAGTACAATAATGTGAAGTGATAACTAGTGATTATGCATAGACGAACCAGTCATCGATATAGTTCAGCGTGTCGCGAATCAGCATCGCAGACCTCCCACTTGTTGGACAGATGACCTCAAAAAGGTCGCGGGGAGCCTCTGGATCCAAGTGGAGATCCCATAGACACCTATGTCCAGCAGTGGATGTCCAGCGTCCGTTATTATCGTCCTTCTTTCAGATTGCAACACCAATGATTTTCTTGTAAAGGACAAACTACTTAACAGATAAATTATCCTTAGATTATTTGTCTCTTAACCTGATGGAAATTTATAAGATATCGCAGCTTTGTTTTAAAGTGACCGAATTCTAAATTAGTCTTAATCGACTTACATAGTAATCCTTGTTGTAATGCTATGACATCGCGCTACTAACTATTTATAAAACTTGTGTTCTTGCTTGTAAGTTATGGATCTCTTTAACATACATGAGTTTTGTAGGCGCTACTTTACGCTTTATTGAAATTTAGCACCAAACTACTTTTTTGTATTAGGTCACTTTAATACTAAGCGTGCGATTATGGTGCTTCAAATAAAAGGCCGTGTTTTTCATCAACAGTAAATATTTATTATAAAAATTGCTCTTATAGCCACATTTCTGTATCTATAATATATATAATATTTATGTTCATTCTTTGTGCCATTGTTTCACAAAATTATTCCTGTTCTTGTTATTTTCGACACAACAGCTTAAACAATAATTTATATTACAATATTTCTTACATTAGAAAATTGGGAAACCATTTTGACCTATCATAAGGAAAATATAACAAAACATTTCGATGTGCAAAGCGAGTGTTCAAAATAGGTTTCGCGATTTTCTATTGGGAGTATTTTTTCTTTTATACACAATCGTTTTAATAAAAATCCTGTCATTTTTTGGTAACCAATGGCAATGAAAAACACTAATGAATTACACTTAGATAATTATAGTTACGTATGATGGTATGGGAACCGCTTCTTGGAAGCGTACCCAACATAAGGTATGGCTGCCTTATCTACTTCAATAAAATAGAATATTAGTGCATGCATGAATATTAGTTAGTATTGAACTTTGATATTCCCAAGTAAAAGTACGTTTCTTTCTCCGTTTTTCGAGAGAAAGGGTAGCTAAGACCTACCACGCTGCTCCCATACAGATTGGTAAGATACACATACCCCAAGAATTATCTGGACATATACTGGCTTACTCATAATGTTTTGTTCATCGAAAAGAGTGTGATAAATTGCAATTATCAACGAGACACATAAATATTAAATAAATAAATATTTAGGACATTTTCACACAAAGTAAATTAATAATTTTGCTATGGATAGAGAACCGGTAAATATATACATATATAATTTAAATGCCTACTTAAATACAAATATACACCCAGGCTCGAAGAACTAACAAATTGTTTATCGAAAATGTTGGTCTTGGCGTGAACCAAACTCGCGACACGCGGAGTCGAAGGTAGGCTACGCAGTCCAGGTTTTAACAAAAAAAACTCATTGAAACCACCAAAAGAGTCGCACGTTCACTAAGCTACCACGGCCCTTTCCGAGTAAGCTGTGGTTTATCTATGTATTTTCATAGCAGCCGGTTAGTTCAATTGAGGCAAGTGAGGTTTTATTGATAGTTTTATAACGCAGCCATACCTGAAGACGGATAAGACAAGGTCTTCTGTCCACAATTATTGCTGTATTCACAACACCGTGCGCGTCTCGCCGTGTTCTCTTACGGCAAGCCCAGTGATAAACAAGAGGAAACACGTGAAAAATGTAATAAATAGTGCTCTCCAATTAATTTGTACAATTCGAATAGACATTTACCGGATTTATACCAAATTTTACGTGTTGAGCACGACGTAGTATTTATTTAGTTTTAATTAATTTATACAATCCCATAATACATATTATGAAAACAATCATTTGTAATTTATAGAAGCAGCCGTTAGATTACGGATTTCCATAGTATAGAAGTTATGTAGATTTGTCTTTCTATACTCCGCGTTACTACCTTGTAATCCTGTGTAGGAAGCAGGCAACGTTCACATACCTTGTACAGTCACCACAAGTATCATAAAAAGCCGCCACCAAAACACCGAAACGATCGTTGAGATTGTCGTAGTGATTGTATGTAGTGCTTGTCCTGACTGGTCCTGCATGTATAAGGCATATGAATGTTACCTGCTTCCTACACTTAGCATTACATAAATTCTCTTAACGCGGATTATAGCAAAATAATTCTATCATAAATTCTGTAACGTATGAAAACAATTGAATTGAAAATGGAATAGGGATTTCTGTTATTTGTACATTTGCAAGCATATTATATAGTTTGTGCCTCTGTCGTTTGTCATAATAATTATTCTAATTGGTACATTCAAGAAATTTTTAAAACAACTCTCACGCGGACATGACTCAGTAACTCAGTTATACTTTAAGTACGTTCAAATGATATATTCTAACACCAATACGAAAGAGGCACAACGTTTTAGGCTATTTATGTAGAAACGTATTTATTTCAAATAGACTTGTTTACCCATATTTCACTAACTTACTTAAGTAAACCATCACAACCAACCATACGGACAAGTATAACAAAAAAATATCTAGAAAGGTATGCGAATAAAAATTAAATGACAAACTGAGCGGAACTTAATACAAATATCCAGAGCATCAGTTACGCCAAAACGTAGGATCGGAACGACTCCATCAAAGACCAAAAAATTAAAATTTCAAAAAAAATTGTTGCCAACACAACAACTAGGTTCTAAGGTTCTGCAAAATTTTTTTTGATTAAAATAGTAGAAGTAATCTTTTGATATAATATAAGAAATGCTTTTTGAATTTTAACGTTAGCAAATATATTATACTACACTTTAGAACATATAGAATTATAAAATATTTAAGATTGATATTAAAATGAATTTAATATCTTTAGTAGAGTATTTTTAAAACATTATAATTTATATATACATTTCTATTCACTTCGTAAAACATTTCATACTTTAGCTTTAATTTAAAACAATGTCTATGTTGACTGGCCTTTTTTTGTCAACGGTTTTTTTTTTCGAATTTGTCTTTTACTGTTAGCCCTAATGGCTTTTACAGCGTCACCGGTGGGATGGGCGAGCGCAGAAGCTACGCCGGGTAAAATTGATAAGTAAACGAGTGTTTTTAGGCACTCGCAACTTATTGGGAGCGTCGCCATAAGGGTGTCTCCTGCGAGACCGAACCTCGGCTTAAAGCGGCGCATTTTGGAGGACTGTATCTCACTCATTGACTTTGAAGAAGTCTGCATCACGGCGGCCGCGGCAGAGGGCTGCGGCCGCTTGACACAAGCAAGTGGGGACCTCGTCTTCGCCGGCAAAGACGCTGTTTGTGTGTATATTGTGTGTATATCTTTTTGGATGCTGTAATAGCATCGTCAGGGTCGTTGAGGACGCTATTAGGGCGCCTGTGAAATTTGTTGGGAGTTTGGCAACAGTATTTCTGTTTTTATAAATCCTGTTCGGTCTCAAATGAACGTTCCAACCGTTTGGGCGTACGAGTTTACAACTCGTCTATTACAAACTACACATCACCCAATCTGTACTGGCAATATTTTGTGACACTTACATTAAAACGAATTATAATATGTAACTTGTAAATCTGTACTTCAATGTATTGGACAGAATAGAGGTCGTATGGAAAAACGGGTGAGCGAGGCAGCGCTGGCGATCGAACCCACATCGAACATCATTAAATTACTTTACATTTTTTATTTACAACGGCTGCGATCACCGCACTATAATGCCCAACTCTCCATATAATATGTACACTAAATTTAAGAACATAGAGTTTCTCTCATTAGCTACCGAATCACAATTCAAATATTTGAGTAATTGACAACGGTGGACAAACATGCGCCGGAGCACTAATGCATTACTTTATTTGAAATTTGTACTTTGCTCTATTTAAAAGTCGTGCTAGGTTGGTCCATGCATTCGTAATTAATTCCGCGTGCGGGGAAACTTTACGACCGTGTCTTCGGAAGAGCGGTCGGCCGTCTATGGGAACGGGTTCAACGCAACAAATAATTAGTATAATTATTAATAATGTAATGTCCAAAAGGAACCTTTAAACTCATCGACCAAATCAGTAAAATAGGTCCATCGTATTCAAAATATACTTTATCGCTTGCTCCGACCCCAAATCCTGATGATACACGGTCATAGTTTGCCTTACGTAAGTTGCTTCCAACCCGACGTCACTTTTGAGAGCAGCGATCATTACGCCGAGAACGTATCAATAATTGTATGACGTCGGCTAGAACTCTCTTAGCAAAGCCGGGTTGTCTATTGTTATACAATTTTAATCAGTATATTCGATGTTTCAATTCTCAACGCATTTCTAATACTCGTCTTCCTATTCTCTACATGATGTTGCTACAGGACGATTCCCTCGTATATGTCCGGTGGCCCGCTAGTGAAAATCTATACAAAACTAGAAATAAATACTGAAAATTAATGTTATTTATCACTTATATTAAAATCATTACATATTAGGAACTGCATTTAACTGTTATTAGTAAATACCGTAACAAATTATCAAGTGGTAATTTAATATTAGTATACGTTTGATCCTTAAATTATTTATTGTTCTTAACTGGTACACATCGATCAAAGAGCAGTTTCGCTAGAGGGCCAGCGGATTCTCGGACAGATTTCGATTCATTCACAATTTCCATTAAGTACAATCACAAATACGTTAAATTACGTTTGAAAATTCTAATTGTTTAACAGAAAATGCTAAAAGTCACGAGACATTTGTCAGGATTGTCGATAAGGCTGTTTAATTGACACCCAATTATAGTGCCGCCCGGGAGCAGTGGATGCGGAACTAATGAAAGTTCATCGGTTAATTTAAGTACTTACTACGTATTTAATTACAATTTGTTCAAATGGCCGACAACAAATACGAAACAGCAGCCTAGAGTGCCCCAAAACAAACTTCGCACCTTGAAAGCGATGATCGGCATGTGTCCACACTGCGTCTGGTGGTGGGTCTGGGATCGTGCGAGTGCGCTCTTTGCGGTAAAGGAACGGAAGGAATTCAAGCGAGACGAACGTGCCGGACACCTCGGTCCAGTGATGACTGTGACATAATAGAGATCGCACTTCCACGAACGGCAGAACCCTAACGACGCAACCCACCCGAAGTCACGCTTCGCCGTAGAGATACATCCCATAGAATAGAAAATATCAAGACAGAAATAATTTTAAATCGTCACCCTCTCAACGTAATAAATATAGCATTTATCTAATTAATTACACAATAATTTCAACAAAAATTTCAAACACCCGATACGAACGGTAATAACGTCTTCGGCTCGGTCACTCCAGTTTCTGAGTTCACTCAAAGAAAAAAAAACTATCAAAAATAACTCGGGTCGCTTAAGAGTCCCGCGTGTCGTCCGAAGCTAGCACCTTCCCATTAATAATCACATAACACTAACTAGTGACTGCATGGCGGCGTGGCGCCGACTAGATGAGCCGCGCGGGCGGCGGTCGCCGCGCCGCGCGGCCGCGCTCAGCTGACGGCGCGGCGCGCGCCCCGCCCTCCGGCGCTCAGTGCGGCGCGGGCGCGTCCTGCCCGCGCGGCAACCACTAACTGGTCGGCACCAGGAGCCGCACGAAGCTGTCCTCGCTCCAGCCCCAGTCGTCCGGCCACGCGTCTTCGGGGGGGTCGAGCGCCGAGCGCGACGACAGGCTCAACACGGAGCCCCAGTCGATGGTGCGATGCTCCTCGTCGCCGTAGCCCGAATCGCGGTCGGGCGGAGGAGGCGCGGGGAACGGCGTGGCGCGGCCGGCGGCGGGGTCGCGCGCGCCCAGCACCTCGCACCGCGCGGCTCCAGCCGCCGACGCCGCGCACGCTGCCTCGAACGGAACCGGCGGCTCCTCGGCGCTCTCGCGCTCCATCTCGCGTTCGATGCCGCGCAGGGTGTTGCAGACGAGCACGGAACGACGCAACGACGGGTCCGCGGTCTGCCGGAAGCGCGCCAACTTGAGCGCACACAGATTCATCATCTTGAGCCGTCGCTCGCGGTAGCAGCGGCGAGACGCGCAGCGGCCGGCCGCGCGGCCGTCGCAGCAGGCGCGCGCCGCGGCGCCGCCCAGCTCGAGGTAGGACTTGCCGTTCTCGGCGCGGATGGTGTCGTGCGCGCCGCACCAGCCGCCGCACCAGCGCCGGCGACACGCGCGCCGCTCCTCGTCCTCGCGCCAGCACTCCCCGCCGCCCGCGCCGGCGGCCACCGCCTCCAGCCGCGCGATCGAGTCCTCCCAGCGCGCGACTTTTCCTCCACCCTCGCACGGGGAGCCGGCGCGCCGCTTGGCGCCGCACCCGCCACCCGAGCCCTGCAAAACATCAATTATACGCTTTTTAATTGATGTAACTAAAAATAGCAACATTTATTATAAATAATATTGTAATCGAATTTCGTAGCTTTGTATAATTTAATTTTCCCTTTATTGTATTTTCTGTTCGTAATACCATTATGCGTTTATTCTTTGTCAACTGTTATGCTCGTGTCATCACCATCTGTAATTGACGATATATTTAACTAATGTGAATGATCTATTTGTCGTTGATGGTCTAACAAAAAAAAATATGAAAAAAGTAGAGATTATTTAAGGTTTATTGAAGATAATAAATTTTATTTAATTAAACCTTTAAGGGCTGATGAATGGATATTACTATAATTAATTATACCTAACTAATGAATTGTCACGTAATTAAAACTAAACATTTTGTGTCTTTATTACACAAAAATATTTTGTATATTAATTATATGCAATTTTCAAAATCATAGAATAACAAAATATTTTATAGTCAATAAAGACACAACTTAATACTTAGTTTATATTTTGAATAATTTCACATTTTTCAAATACCGTAGAAGATTTCTTCCTTATCAAAATCCGAGTCTCTAAACTACTCCTTCGATAAACAACAGCAAAAGTCCCTATTCGATAAGTCTCGCTACAGATACCTGGGTCTGCTTTGTGAAACGACCCTCCCTTTTTTTGGACACAATATGCGCCCGGGGAACAACCCCTGCAGATATACCCAGGTAGAGACTTCGTGTCCCGTAATACAACTGTGGGATTTATCCAAGCAACTGTCGGCATTCTTCCTCTACCAATTGTTTGCCCCAAAAAAGGTCTACCCAAACCCTATTCAGTTTTGGAAATCGACATAGAAGTATCGGTTCCCTTCGACTTATTCTAGATATAGCTTTTTATTGATAAGCTGAATGAACCATTAAATTCAGGTGAAAGGTGTACTTTTATGATTCAAACGCTATACTTAATAAACTTTAGACATATAACAAATATTTAAAAGCGATTTCAAGACGTTATAATAAACTTGATAAAGGCAAAATTGAAAAAATTTATTGTTGCGGTACTCAAATTCGGTACCGAAACAGTTCAGAATGAAAAACAGTATGGTTTATTTAAATCAATTCAGAAGTAAGTTTTCTTTTGCCATAATCTGCGACGAATGTATAAATGCAGCTTATGCACATCGTTTACAGTTAACAAAATAAAAAATAAGTAAGAGGAAATTTGATTTCTTATAATTTTAAACTGGAAAAACAAGGTGCTGTATCGCAGCAGCTGCAATGTGTATATCTATAGACATAGACGCAACACGATAGACAGTTGACAGGGCCCCTCGACTTCAGACATATCTATTGGACGGTACACATTGCGGGTTTTGTTCGTCGAAGCAGAGAATTATAGCTATGTGAAACAAGCGATGGTACTTAAAAGGGATGTTTTAAAAAACAAATGATGACCGTCCACCGGGGGCAGATGCCCGTGCACCTGCTGTCACAATTAGGTGGCACACGCCTTTCTCACTTCGCAACCTTAAGTCCACATTAAAATACCAAGAGAAGATTTTTAGGCAATTTTAATGATATTTAAGTAAGTACAGATAACTCAGAATTTTTCGTTTTAATACGTTTCATATCAGTTAACCTGTATGTATGTATGTAATTACATGTTTTATATTAGTTTCATGATTTCACCTGTATGTGTGTAATCTTTTGTCCAAATTTGACCGGACAAATTTAATCGGAAGTTTGTACACTTATCAAGAACCAGTGACAATAAAAAATAAATAACTTAAAAAAAAAATTAATGAATTGTACTTATATGAGGAAATAAATAGTTTAAAAAAATCTTAATACGCCTAAGAATATTTCATCTCATTAGTTTTTTTTTTGGTAATGTCCCTAATAAAAAACAAAAACAAGAATATCATTAAAGTGTCTACAAATCGTACTGATTCTGTATCAAATAATTTGTGCATTGCACGTTTTTTGTAAGACAAAAGTCACACAAAATTTAAAATAGTTACTTGTACTTTTATTAGTAAAAGTCTAAGCAAAAGGCATAACGTCACTAAAACTTACTGGCTATTCCTCGTACTTATTTTGGAGGTGGTAAGTACTAACTCATAACTTAGTTGCTCATGTAAAATAATTTTCGTGGAAAGTATGTCTTGAATTTAAAGCCAATTTTTCCATTGTCGAAGATAGTTTCCTATATTTTGTTTCTGATTTTAGTGAGTAAAATTTTGGGTTATCATATTTTTAAATAAACATCTTTTTTAAATTCCGTTCAGAAATGTTTTGTTTATTATATCTAGTTTAATAACATTTAATAATAAATGATAACTTGTATTATTATGTAATGGCAATAAGTCAGCGATACTCTATAAATAAATATCTTCTTAATTCGTCGATACGTAATACAATATTAAAACAAGTAGCTCCAAAGTCACAGTTATTTCAAGACGTTGCATTTAATGTAGATAACGCAATGAGAATCGAGGCGCTTTGCTAAGCGTCGCAGCGCCGCACAAGTTGACTCAGCGGCCACTCATCGCAACGCTGCAAATAATCATTTTGCGTCACCCTTTTATCGCTCCGCGGAAAACGGGCCGTTCCATTGTTCACTCGCGATCGCAACTCGCCGACCCCTTTACTTCACTCGAAATCGAATGAATAAAAAATCGTGCAATATCACAAGATGCAGAAATAGAAGCTGTCGTACAATATCATTAGCATCATGCGCTCCCGAATGTAAGTATTTAATGTAGCGGTGTCGTCGCCAACTCGCCAGCGCTGGCGCTCATGAAAATAAATTTAGTATATGACGTTGCCTCGAGGCGTTGCCGCATCGCGCCTTGGAACGTGGCCGTGCGACGTTGCCACACCGCATGCTCTTTCTAATCTTGTCGTAAAGTTCTTTTTCTGATGCGCAACGCGTCGCTCGTTTTGTCCGCTCGAAACTTGGATATGTCTGACGTTTATTTTATCGCTAGCTACGGTTTGTCTCATAGCGTACTCAATAAACGAGTTTTCCGTGTAAATTATTATTCGATACCGAAACTTTTAATAAATTTAGATGACTCTGTATTTGATATAATTTGAAGTAGGTATGTGTGGACGGATTGACGAAAGGTAGCGGTGCAAATAATCAGTCAGTCGGCCCGTGAAGGTAGGAAAAGTTCGATTGGCGGGGCGAGTCGAACGAACTTTCTATGGCATTGTAAAGAGCGAATAGATGGCGGCACCGCATTGCCTCACAGCGCGCTAAGCCATGTCGTTGTCGAACGAGTGCGGGTCGGCGGGGCGGGATGGAGTGCGGGCAGAGGAACGGGTCGCGGGCGAAGAGCGGGGGACGGGGTTCTTGCCTGTGTGTGAGTTTCGTGCACGTTCACGAACACACAGCCGCAGCTCATAATAACATCGCGTAGCGACCGTCCGCTTCTATCTAACGCTACAGCCAGCTACCTACGCTTCGAGGAGCGTTGTATTATAATCAACTATAAAATGGGGTTGATAGCATGGGGTGTTCGGCTCTATATTATGGAGCTAAGCTATAAGAGAAAAAGCATAGCTCATAGAATTTTAACAGAAAGCTTTTTTCATATTGCTTTAATAACTACACGCTATGTTTTACTTAAAAATAGAGTCAAGCCTAGAATAAAACAAAAATCGACAAAAACCTAACGTTCACGTTTTTGTACGACTCTAGCTTCAAGCCATTTTTAATATTAAAATAGAGATTGCGTTGCCGCCACGCGATGTGGGCGTAGGAACGACAAACAAAGCTTTTATAACTTCTGTTTAATAATTTGAAGATAAACGACGATAATAAACATGCGTAAAAACTTACTACAAATGATCCAGATAGTATTTTTTTTGCGGTCCATTCATAAATTTGTGATAGCGTGAAGAGGTGTTAATCTGCGATATCGAATTCTATTGAACAACCAATTTGTAATTAACATTCCTTTTCAATACAAAAGAACACGTGATCGTTTCGAGTTCATTCATTAGGATATATCTACTATTCGATTTGTTTACAGGTGGATAAAGATTATAGATCTTAGCGAACTATACCTGTACGTGGTAGCATTCTTTGCGCGTGGAAGATTTATTGATTGTTTCGGATCTCGGAAGCCACAATAACAATTGTTTTAATGATTCTATGGATGTTTATCGATTTAGATTGAATTATTTACCGTGTTTTCTTTAGGTTATTTTTTTGTAAAAATATTTACATATGGGTAAACAACAAAGCTATTTCAAGTGTTTATTTATTTTGAAAAATTGTAGAATGAAATTTTGACATCAAATCAATTCCTTATTTTAGTACTTGAGTAGTAATTAGTGTTATCAAGTAATAATCAAATCATCATAATCGAATTTACTCGAACTTTTATCGGTGTTTTGTGATAATAAAGTCGAACATCAATGACAAAACTATTTTGACCAGGAAAAAAAATCGTTAGAATGAATGATTGTGTAATTCATAGCAATATATTTGTTATTAACTACCTAATATGTCATTTTTATTAAACAATCTGCAGGGAAGAGATATTTACACAAAGGAAACTGATACACTTTCATTAAATTTTGGGCTCAAGATGTAAATGTCAATTAATAGCTTTTTTTAAGTTAACAATTTATTTAAATTTTTGGTAATTTTCTCAATCTAAAGGCAAGATTTAGTAAAAGTAAAGGTACAAACTTATATGTTACACAACTGATTATTAAAGTATTTTAGCATAGACACAGTAGCATAATAGATAGATAAGCGTTAACACAATAATGAAGAAACAAAACCAATTATTCGATTTCTGAACAAGATCAAGTTTAACTTGAATCTCTTTATTATTTAAAGTGTTTGTAACAATAACTGTTAATGTTGAGAGACCGGCTATACTCACGTCTTATTTTATCGGATGAGCCCGACTAGTTTCAAGCCCATACGGGGCTCTTATTCAGAGTTCCCGCCGCGATAACACCGCGTAAAGAGCTCATGAATAAGAGCCCCGTATGGGCTTAAAACTAGTCGGGCTCATCCGATAAAATAAGACGTGAGTATAGCCGGTCTCTCAACATTAATAATGAATACCACTCACGATAGTTTAAATTCAAAAATAACTGTTAACTATTATTTTATATTGTTATTTAAAATAGTCATGTAGTCAACACAATATTTGTTCTATTTTTAACTATTCGTTTACTTTAATCGATTATTGTACTCGATTACTTATGTTATTGGTTGCAAATATATTTTATTTTATAGATTTTTTAAATTCCTAGATTGCAAATTGCGCAATTTTTTCAAGCCACAACCTTTCATTGGGCCCAAAAGTCCCCGTTTCCTTTTGTATAGATGTGAAATTTATACGCGTACAGAAAGACGGCAAAAATTTCCTTAACAAGTATAGTCGTACCTATTCGGGTTTATTCGGCATGAGCCAACGCCAAGGCAGTCTCTGGCACGCACATTTCCGTGAGCGGCGGGCGAGCGAGGCCGCGCGTCCGTGTGTGCGTGGACCCTCGTATTCGTACACGGCCATAACGCCTGTGTGCGCCAACCAGTCTCACATCCTGTTCTCGGTTGCGCCCGCGCAGCTTCGGCTTCTCGGAGCTTTTTATACGACTGTCCCGTTTCGTATTAGACTATACTTTTAAGTTTGCTATCGTTGGTGAATATTTTTGTGTAGAATTGATATTAACAATCAATTCTTTTTTTTTAATGGAAACATTTAGTAGCTGTCTAAAACTGTCTAACACTGAAATTACATGCAGTGTAATTACAGTGGTACCTCCAATTTTTCTCCAATAACCTTAAATGGTGTTGTTTTGCCAGTCTGCTCCTACTTCCGGTACCTTGGCTCGCTTCTACAGGAAAACGGTGAAATTGATCGCGATGTGAGGAATAGAATGAATGCAGGATGGATGAAGTGGCGACAGGTCTCAGGGACAGTATGTGACCCCCGAATGCCCCTTAAACTTAAAGGGAAAATATATAAATCGGTCATAAGACCTGTCGTAATGTATGGATCAGAAAGTTGGGCAATGAAGAAGATGGATGAAAGAAGAGTGCATGCAAATGAGATGAGAATGTTAAGGTGGATGTGTGGTGTGACAAGATTGGATAAAATAAGAAATTAGTATATAAGGGGAAGTATGAAAGTTGCGCCCATTGTAGAAAAGATGAGAGGTGCAAGATTGGGATGGTATGGACATGTAATGAGGAGGGATGAAAATCATGTGACTAAGCGAGTGTTGGATATGAATGTGGATGGATATGTGACTAGAGGGAGGCCTAAAAAGAGATGGTTGGAATGTGTGAAGTATGACATGCATATAAAAGGAGTAGTGCCAGAGTTGACGAATGATAGAAGAGAATGGAAGAGGAAAACATGTTGTACCGACCCCACTTAGAGTGGGATAAGGGTAGGAGAAAGAAGATTTAGTAGCTGTCTCATTTTTTAAAAACATTTATCCTATTCGAAAAAGGTGGAATTAAACTTGTTGTTAACTTTTTTTGTTCTCATGATAATTCTCTCTGTGACAACTTTGAATATTCCGTAACTAACATGCTAATATTCTTACTGCCAATGGTCGTGTACTGCGTCGACTTTCATTAAACATAGATCTACAGAACAGGCCAGTCAAGACTACCTATTCATCAGTTTAGATGATCACATCACTAAGTTAGGAGGGGTAAAGAACTTGATGCCCGCACGACGTGAAATATCTTTAACATATTTCGGGATACTACATAGTGACTTTTTAGTATAAACGGTATACATATTTACAGTATGGATATTTTTGTTGAAATTATTATCACCTATGAATTCTTATACACAATTGTCATATAGAACCTGAAGCCTGTCGGCTATCACAACAAAGGCTCTGAATTAAATACGAAGTTTTAGATTATCTTCAACTAGCTGTACGGCCATGTGTTGCTGTGGCTCAGTCTGGCGAAACAGAATACAACACTAAAAAAACACCCACCAGACTTAACAGGATCCGCTCGGTCATTCTAAAGATTGTCTCAAAATTTCATTATAATCGGTCCAGCCGTATCGGAGTCTATGATGGGCATACAGAAAATAATTCTTTTATATATATTAAATTAACCCAATTCGCTATGAGTTTCTGAGTCTTCCATGAGTGCTATGGAAAGTCAGACGACTTTTAAAAGATAACTAAAAGGCTGGATTGGTGTGGTGAGTGAATATATCTTTGAGTCTCTAAAACTCCCCTAGAGAGCTCTACGACTAAGTATGGATATGCGTTGTTAGAAAAGCCTAAAAAATTAAATATAATAAATATTTAATTCTTTATGCTTTTTAGCAGTAGAAAGTTGTTTCTCATATATGAAGTTTCTAAAAAGAGATTATTGTTGTTCAAATAACAATCTGTATATTCCGGGACGAAAGATTAAACGGTTTTTTATTAAAAGATTTCATTCATCTTGCAATATATGTAATTTATAGAATTGGGCGTTACTTTGCGGAGATCCATAATACAATAGTACTAATAAAATTATTTTGCTACAACAATCGCAAAGCGATTTTGTCGTGGAGTCTATCTCCTGATGATGCTGATCATTTTTGCGGGGCGAAACGATTGTTGAGTTTGTGATAGCGAACGTGTGTAGTGCTTGTGTATTGTGGTGGCAATGATGGAGGTTTGTGGAGGTGTTTTTACGAATCCTGCATGTATCGGATATGAAAAAACGAATAGTTCACTATACCTTTAACACCATATTTATTTTCTATTTACTGTATCGCGGATTATAGCAAAATAATTTTATTATTACTTTTGCAATATATGAATGCGGAGGTGGAATCTTGCAAGTCAAATTTGACTCACTTTCCGGTGTCCGATTAAGCTGAAATTTTACATACTGGTCCAGTTCTGATGACATCATCATCATTCTCCTGCCCTTATCCCACTCTCAGTCGGGTCGGCGCAACATGTTTTAAACACGTTGTTACTTGACTTGGCTTCTTTTCTTACGACCTGCCTGACGTCAACTTACCTTAGTCGCCTTTTGCGACACCTTGGTAAGAAATGAGGGAGGTCTATTCTACTCAGCCAGATACCACACGGTGGACAATGCATGAGTATGATTAACATGACCTAATTGCTTCTGCCAAGATTGGCTCCAGAACTTTCGTTAAAAGCTTCTTAAAAACTGTTTTAAACTCGATTAGTTGATTTGATAGTACAATATACTCGCTGCAAAATTCTGATTTTTAAATTATATTTTCTGTTGAGCCAAATGAAAGTAGTTTTTTTTTTATATTTTAGAAATAGAAAGCAAACCTATATGATGACGTTCGGAAATTTTTACATTTAATATTACACTACATTTCCATTTATCATCAGGTATGATAATTATCAATAGCCCTAAAAAGACATTAGCAGTAACCGCTCTCCTGCTTTAATATAATTCAAATTCTCAAATTCTTTTTATTTCATTTCAAAAAATATTTCTTTTTCATTAAAGCAAAAAAACATATACATATGTAATGCTAAAACGTTAAATATATGTAACGCTTATGCTAAACATAGTGTACTATCCTGATAAATGCAGAGTACGTAAACAATACACAAGCACTTCACACATTCACTAACACCATCTCAACAATTGTTTCGACAAAATCGCTTTCGATTTAGTCGTGCGGATAGTTACATTTAACATTACATATATTTTCTTTTATCGCGGATTATAGAAAATTTATATTTTCCTTAATTTTTGTATTATGGACCTCCGCAAAGTAACGCCTAATTCTATGAATTATTATTCAATAAGAATATTCATAGACTTAAAGTACTATAGAAACGTC
Source organism: Morpho deidamia (assembly GCA_947086505.1). Taxonomy (NCBI): domain Eukaryota; kingdom Metazoa; phylum Arthropoda; class Insecta; order Lepidoptera; family Nymphalidae; genus Morpho; species Morpho deidamia. Next base: position 7,550,364 of record CAMTZC010000003.1, read on the forward strand.
AAACAATTTTTATTTGTTAAAAAGTTAACGCATCGTTCCTGAGTTTGCTCCTACCGAGAACAACCAGTAAGCAAAATCGTTAAGAAGATAATATTTAAATCCGACCACAACGTAAAACATTCATTAGCCGTCATAGCACATTTCGCTCTGCAGTAGAAGCATCATCAAAAGAAAGGGGACAATATGCAAATGATTCTGCAATCATTTGTGTATTGTCCATAATTTTATCATACCTTTTGTGCCGTCGAATTCCGCAAAGCAACGTCTCAAAAGCGGTGCGAGTAATGCTAATACGAGTATAAAATGTTTATACAATGTCATGTTAAATAAGTTGAAGGCGACAAAGAAAAATGAACAAAACCATTTAAGGGCAAACAAAAGGAATCCCCAGGAATGTGTTCCCGCATAAAAAGAGAGGGAAATCCCGAAACGCATTGTTTACGATGCTCGTACGAGAGGTGGCATTACAAGTTTATTGTGATAGACATTTTTTTAAGTAAAGAAAAGTAAACAAATAGATTCGGTGACAAGTGCTTCCATCTCGAAAGTGCGGGATATATTAACAATGTACTACTTTAAAGATCAGATAATTATTTTTTGGAAATACGGCTACATTTCGTAAAATATGACCTTTTTTCATTAATATCATCATCCTCTTGCCCTTATCCCACTTTGAGTGCGGTCGGCACAACATGTTACAAACATGTTGTCACATGATTTGGCTACGCATTTTACGACCGGCCGCCTGCCTGACGTCAACTTACCTAAGTCGCCTTTTACGACGACTTGGTAAGAAATGAGGGTGGGCAATTCTACTCAGCCGGGTCCACACGGCGGGTCAACTTACCTTAGTAACCTTTTACTTCACCTCGGTAAGAAATGAGGGTGGTCTATTCTACTCAGCCGGATACCACACGGCGGTTCGACTTACCTTAGGTGCCTTTTATGACACCGCGGTAAGAAATTAGGGTGGTCTATTCTTCTCAACTAGATACCATATCTTCTTCATTCTTCTTTCTCCTACCCTCATTCCTTATCCCAATTCTAAGTGGGACCGGTATAACATGTTTTTCTCTTCCATTCTCTCCTATTATTCGTCAACTCTGGCGCAACTCCTTTTATATGCATGTCATACTTCACACAATCCAACTATCTCTTTTTAGGCCTCCCTCTAGTCACTTATCCATCCACATTCATACTCAACACTCGTTTGGTCACATGATTTTCATCCCTCTCAACTAGATACCATATATGATTTTATGTTAAAGTAGGCAAAAGTTCAAAAAAGCGAAGCCTCTTAAAAGGGCTCTTGCTTCTAACCTTTAAACGCCACGAGTATATTTTTATACGAAATAAACTGCGATAGCCGAACAGTCAGACTGTGTAGATTATTCGAACGGAATAAATAAATGAATGCTTCGGATGGAAAATCGGAGTTTATAAGTTAGGTCGTAATATAACGACACTATAAATACTAGATAAGTTGTCTAAGTTACCACCATAACAACATAATACTTACATCAAAAATATAGAAGTTATAGGTTACAAATCAATTTGTTTCCAACTAGCAAAATACACCGCGGTTTCATCCGCGTACATGTCAATTTCATGGTAGTGGAAAGTCTACTAAGTCGGACTATAGATTTGTTTTTGTGAATTAAAAGTATGGACTGGGACTTAATAGTGGTTAAGGCAAAGGAAGTTTTTACCGGAAATTGAATTCTTTAAAAAAGTTTATGTATATACGTGGATATCATTGGTATCCTTGGAATATGAGCTAACTTAACTTGCAGGCCCTGTTATAATGGTCGACACAATGCATTTGTTATGGCCTTATATTTTTAGATAGACATTTTTAAATTCGTTACATCTTTTGATTGGAATGTCCGATTTTAGCAATTTAAAAAGTGTTTTACAGGTATTGAAACGGTTTTTAATAAAATATCATTTAATGGGATAAGGATTAATACGGAGATATGAATAATATGGTTTGATTATTGTCGCCACTTTTATCAACTTTTACAATGTACTTAAATAAGTTATATTGGCATAACTATAATAGTTTGACAAAATAGTACCATACTTTTTTGCACACTTTTTTTGTAGATATTGATACGTTCTACAATACTGTACAACATTTTTTGTTCTATCATCAATAGTTCACGCAACATACGCGATGACAGATTTTGAATGACTAATTTTGCACAACTTTTTACATCTTTATTAGGGATCCCCATTTTTTTGTGACGACGTAATATAGCCTATGTTGCTTAGTGAAGATGTAGCTTTCCAATGGTGAAAGAATTTTTGAAATAAGTCCAGTACAAACATACATACAAATCTTTCCTCTTTATTATATTAGTATAGACGAGCTAACAGCCGCCCAGCAAGGCCTTGAGTGGCAGGCCGACATTCCTCCCATAGTGGCGCTTCGTCCGCGTTCGGGGAAGCATGCGTCATCTAACTGAGCAAAAACTACCATTTTCCCTTTCGATGCATGTATATACAATACTACTTTGTACATGAGTTTTTGCTGCTATTAACATTCTGGACCGTCTGTATTAGCAATTTTACTTAATCTGATAAGACTGCCGTGTGGTATCCGGCTGAGTAGAATAGAGACCACCCGCATTTCTTACAGATATGTCGTAAAATACGACAAAGGAAAGTTGACCCGCCGTGTGGTATCTGTCTGAGGAGAATAGACGACCCTCATATCTTACCGAGGTTTCGTAAAAGGCAACTGAAGTAAGTCGACGTCAGGCAGGTGGCCGGTTGTAAAATACCAATTCAAAATATGTAACAACATTTTTATAACATGTTGTGCCGACCTCAGAGTTGGACAGGATAAGGGCAGGAGAATGATGACTTAATCTGATGAAAATAAAATACGAACGAAGGAACAAATCACGTTAGTTTTATATATGAATATGACTAGAAGGAGGCTGAAAATATAAGGAGTAGCACCAGAGCTGACAAATGATAGAAGAGAATATATGATGGTGTAATTTCATCAACGGACATAAACCCTTTGCAGACACATTCTACCGTAAAAACATACTTAGTTTTGTTAGCTTTAATCGGAACCTATGTAAAAGTTCTCAGCACGGATCAGTATAAAATACTTCAATCGTCACTTTAGGAAATTCTTCTAATTATCACTTCAGAATACAAACTACCGAATCGTATTACGCTAGTTTTCGTACTGCGCATTGCATCGTCACTAATTATTTTACACTGGTAACCTATATCCCATTTAAATGTTTTCAAAACCGGCCCTACTTATCGGAATCAATAGCCTAATAAGTGCACCGCATTCACTCAATGAATAAAAAACTTCAACAGAAATTTAATCAAGTAGTCGGAAAGCAATAATCGCGATCGCAAGTGCGACAAACAGAAACGGGACTGGTTCAAGGCGCACTTAGCGGTTTGCACTGACATTGCGAGGCGTAGTGCGTACGCGGTGCATAAATCTTCCGACCGCAGGATGAACTTCGCAGCGTGCGCTTTTGAGGCAATAAATCAACGGCGCGCGCGGGATAATGACGTCACTGGCACGGCACGTATCTCGGAGAATCCCCGGAAGAGAGCGAATAAAATAAAAATGTCACGTAGCGATCAGCTGTCGGGCGGCGCGAGCGTGACGGGCCCGCACTCGCAGCGATACGCATAACGACGCCGCAATAAAACTTATTTTTATGTTTTTCGCTCACAATGGCCGCGCGAAGGTCGAGCTATCTAAATGGGTCAATACACTCAGCGTAGTACGAGCGTCGAACACGTGCTCCCGCGTTTGTAAATAGCGAGATATCGGCCGATTGTTGCAGTGATTAATGGGGGCGCGTAATGACTCGGCCGCCGCCCGCGCCGCTCCGCTCGCTAATGTGTTCATTCATCGTGATCGTCCCGACACTATTATTATTTGAGATGGTTTTGTGAGTGCCGACAATCGATCCGGCGACATTAGGTCCAATGTCAAGGCTGCACTTAACATGCGCCCGCCCCCTATTCTTATCACCTATCAGTTACTTGACTCGATCTATTGATTTCCGATACTCTTGGTGCTGTTTTAGATAAAGAATTAGTCGCTCTTAGATCTGGTGTAATAAATTTGTGTTTACACAGTGATGATTATGAATGTTTTGACCATTTAACATAGTTATAGATGTATACAATAACTATGTAAGAAATCTGAAAAAAATAAATATAAAAATATAACTGAATTCTTTGAAATCATTATTTTCAAATATTGACACTAAATACAGCGCAAACGCTAGATTTAAACACAGTGGCTTAATATCATCTTACAAAGCATTAATAACAATCTTACGTGCTTTCCATCAAATACATAATTCCCATTTACCTAAAATAAGTGTAACATTATACGTCTAAAGAAAAAGTGTAGAGGTTCAGTATACATTAAGCACCAGTATGATTTGTATTCTCCGGAGAAAACATACACATAGGTGTAAAGGGTAATCTCTGTGGGAGTCATCGGCGAGCGTCCGCGATAAGGGCGAGGTCACGGTTATCAATGGCGGCATCTCCATACGCGGGCCGGCCACGACATCTCGCGCCCATTCACTATGAAGACGGCCCCGCGGCCCGCGCACCACCCGCCACCACCCCGCACCCTCCGCGGTGCATCCATGCAACAAGTTAGGGCACACTTTCTGTCTTCTAAGGAGTTCCCCAATACAACTAACCAGATCTATTCACCCGAGTTTCTAACTTTTCTATGTCGCTCACCGAAACTTTTTAATGAAACTAATTTGCATACCGGCTCGCCCGGATAGAGTTTAGTGCTTTCGAATAAATTTATCGATTATACAAACGAGCAATCGGCGCGGTGCAGTATTTGCAATAGTGCACGATGCCTTTGAACGGTGACATAGCAATTTAAATAGAGTTCCGCGGAAAACAGGCCGGTACATATTTTCAGGCCGTGATGCCCAATTAAATATGGATGTGATTGAAAAACGCGTGTCCGGTAACGAGCGTGTACATAATTGGTGGGCGGTGGAAGGCCCGGTGTGACCCAGTTGCGTTGCCCGGCGACCCGGGTGTCCGCCCGGGCCCGGCCCCGGCGACACCCGCCGCCCCGTACACCCGGCCGCACCGAATAACCTGCCCGAAGCGGCACCTTAACAAAGGTCGTTCAACCGTTACAGGGTACTTGTACTTTTGATTTTTCACGTGTGATACTAAGACCTTTACCTCACCTAACGCCTGTGCGCCACCAAATCCTATTTCTAAAAACGGCCTACAATAATTCATAATTACAAGTAAACTCGTGCTGCCATGGAATTCTATAGTGTGGTTCGCATGTTGTCAAGTGTTTGAAGTGTATATGAATATAGAAGCGCTCAATCGCGTTGGCTTACTGAGGCAAAGTGGAAAACGCGAGAGCAAATAAACTTAATTGTTATAAGCCGGGTTTGCCGACTGCCACCCCCAAAAGATGACTCCTCAAAGGGCGGAGGGGGAAGCGACTAGAGTTGTATTTCTCCGAACTTGTGCTAAATTTCACTTTCTCCGAAGACGTTGTGCGTACACTTAGCCACCCACTCCGCCCGTTCTCGGTAACAAACTTTGGAAAATAGTTTTCCCTCGCCTACTTCTAAATAAGTTGTGTAGTTAGTTTTTCTGCCTGATTAATAATGAAAGTTTATAGTATTTCAAGGCACCGCCTTGAAGAACTACAAATAGAACACAAACCCAATTGGATTACTTCATAAACGGCTGTAAAATATGCCAAGGACTGTACCTCTTCCTCCAAACGTACTTTTTACTTTCAGTATGACATCGTTATCTTAGCGAGCCCTAAGCGAATAAAACATAAAAAACGCACGTCAAAAAAGTCCTTCTACACACAAAAACCCACCCGCCGCCTCGCCCTCCCTGAAGTTATAAAACACTGAAGGCGAATAAAATACCTACAGAAATTTATACCGTAACGCCTCGGTTTAGGGTCGAAGTTGGATCTGACGGCGTCATTCGTCTGAAAGGCGAGCACACGAGCGTGGAAGCTTTAAAGTAAAATGAAAGCCGACTCGCTCTTAATTCACCAGTACATAGATACGAACGAACGTCGATAGAGCGCCCCCGGCTCGGCCGTCGCCCGCCGCCCACCACCGCGCCAGGCATAAATAAGGGGGGCCGACTCCGCTTAACAAGAGAGTGAGCACCCTCCCCAGCGGCATCGCTAGATGGGAGTATCGAGGGGGCTGCGGCGAAGGACGAATTAAGGAGATGAGAGAGCACACGCTCTCGAGACACGAAACATCGCGCCGGGCTTGGAATAAAAGAGGAAAGTTTCTCGATGCTGATGAAATTTAAAAATAAATTTTGCTGATTTCTTTTATATAATATAACAACTTTTATTTGAACTTTCTTCGGGATCAAACTATATTTTGTCTTATCAATATATTAACTTGTAGTCTCAAAAGGGAAACTTTTATTTTCCAACCCAACTAGCGTCCGAGCTCCGCAATATCAACGTGGCGTCCGTAGCACGTGAGTCACTACGCCTCATAAATTACAAACTATATCCCTCTGGAGTTAGGGTTTGTTTTCGGCAAAATTGCTAGTAGCGCTCCTTTGTCTTTTCTGTGGCAGTCGGGAGAAAATAGATTGTATTTCAGCGCGGTAAAGTTGGGTTTACCCGGGTGGAATTCTAATATTCTTGGGAAGAGGGTGGGTATAAATTTTGTATGGGGGCAGACGGTGCGACGTCGCACGAGGGCGCCGCTGAGTCACGGCGGCGGCGGATGCGGCGAGGGCGGCGACGTGGGGCGCGGGGCGATAGGAGAACATATAGTAAGTGTCTACCACTCACATGTCACAAAGTTTTCTCCGCATCGGGAAACTTTGCTAGCGTCAACCGAGCACGTGGCCTTCGATATTACTATACAATATAATTGCCGCGCTTCCCGCTTTCCGCCAAAACTTTATGCCTATTCTTTCGATACACACGCAATAACTATATTTGATTGGTTAAATCGATTTCTATCTAAACGTTTTAGCTACTATTGCTATCAGTAGATAGCGAAAAAAGTTTACTGTTTAGTCACTACCAGCTTCATTTTAATTGATATGATTTTTTTTTAAAGATTTAAATATATAAAGCCATAAAAGAAAAATTTGTATCGCTTATCTATTGGTATAGAACAGTACTAATAAACCGTGATACAAAATCTTATCACAATATATAGATGATTCATATTTTATATCCGCACGTGTGCTTTTTGATTATTTCTTAAAATGAAATAACAATTTAGATCGCCATTATAAATCAAATACATCGTATCAATAAAAAAATATCAATATGCTATTCACTGAACCGGTTTTGATAAATCATACTTAAGATTTAAAACTGACCTTGTACTTTCCAACCGCAAAAATAAAGAACAAAGTTTCACAAGTTTCTCTATTTCACCCGAAGAAACAGAGATAAAAACATTTACAATTAATCGCTTTTTACCAAGTTACTAAGTAAAATAATCACCTATTTAAACCTCGTTAGAAATTAACATTTTAAAATTGAGATAAAATGTTATTTATTATTTACTGTAAAATAATTATATTTTGAAATATGTTATAGCATCCATAGTGTGTATGGGTATGAATAAACGTTAATTGGTTCTAGCTTTATTCTAGCGTTATTAGTTCTAGTAATGAGTCCTAGCAGTACGGAAGTGAAAATGTAATAAATGTAATTACTTTCACATTTATAAAATCGTTACTTAGAATGGACGACCCTCATTTCTTACCGAGGTTTCGTAAAAAGGGACTAAGGTAAGTTGACATCAGGCAGGCGGCCGGTCGTAAAATACGTAGCCAAATCATGTGACAACATGTTTGTAACATGTTGTGCCGACCTCACTTAGAGTGGGATAAGGGCAGGAGAATGATGATAATATTATGAATTGATCGTTGGATATGATATTGACGGATTGACCGATGCACGAACCCGCATCTTCGGGGCATCCTGATCGATCCTTTCTAACTACGAAGCCAGAGCGCGACCTACATTCATCGTGAAGTTACTGAAGCTTGGTTTCAAATTCAAATTATTCCTCGGGTGTTTTTTTTTGTACCGAAAAGCGCATTGTAAAATAAGATTTTTTTTAAAGAAAGAAGTGATTTAAAATATGTCATATTCATAATCGACGTAAGTCATCATCCTCTTATCCCTATTCTACTCAAAGTGAGGTCGGCACATGTTACAAACATTTGTCACATGATTTGGCTACACATTTTACGACTGGCCGCCTGCCTGACGTCAACTTACCTTAGTCGTATTTTACGACCCCTTGGTAAGAAAGAGGGTGGTCTATTTTACTCAAATGGATACCACACGGAGAGTCAATTTACCTTAGTCGCCTTTTACGACCCCTCGGTAAGAAAGAGGATGGTCTATTTTACTCAAATGGATACTACACGGCAGGTCAACTTACCGTAGTCGCCTTTTACGACACCTCGGTAAGAAATAAGGGTAGTCTATTCTACTCAGCCGGATACCATATATGATTTTATATTAAAGTAGGCAGAAGTTCAAAAAAGCGAAGATGACCACACTGCATAATAATCGAGGTAAGTTTTAAACACATAAAAGATAACCCGGAGTTTGATTCACGGACCCTTAGTTAAAGTTCACGTATGCTTACCGTTTGAATATCAAATATAGAAATATATATTTAAATAGGCGTTACTTTGCGGAGATCCATAATACAAAAGTCAGAATAAAATTCATCAACATTCTCCTGCCCTTATCCCACTCCAAGTGGGGTCGGAACAACATGCTACAAACATGTTGTCATATGATTTGGCTACGTATTTTACGACCGCCCGCCTGCCTGACGTCAACTTACCTTAGTCTAATGAATGAATGAAACGAAAGTGGTCTATTCTATGCAGCCGGATACCACACGGCATTTACCTTAGTCGCCTCTTACGACACCTAGGTAAGAAATGAGCGTGGTCTATTCTATGCAGCCGGAAACCAACGGCATAAAAGTCAGAATAATATTATTTTGCTATAATTGGCTTTAAAGTAAATAGAAAATATATACAATGCTGAATGTAGAGTGGGCTATCCGTTTCCAAACCTGATATATGCAGGATTCGTAAATAGTAAAACTTGGTTTTATCGTGGAGTCAATCTATTGATAATGCTTCGGCTGCGGGGCAAAACGATTGTTGTGAATGTGTGTAGTGCTTGTGTATTGTTGTGTTATTAGTGTATGTATCAGGTATGAGAACGAATAGTACACAATACATTTAGCAGTACATATATTTTCTTTTATCGCGGATTATAGCAAAATAATATTTTCAATACTGTGTACGTGTTTAGTGTTTGTGTATTCTGGTGGCGGTGATGGAGGTGTGTGCTTGTGCATGAGTTTTTACGAATCCTGCATGTTTCTGTATGAAAACGTATAGTACCTACATCTATTTAGTTTAAACTAATTACTTCTATAGATGAAAGAGTATTTTTTCATATAAACATTGCCGACAAAGTATTTCGGCGACAATTTAATCGTTTATAAATCGTTTTGTAATATGCGTATGTATATAATTGCGAGTGATACGGCAATCGTCGGAGTTACATCGGACCGTCACCTTGAAGGTGATAAGCCGTGATAAGAACGATATCGCTTGCAACATTCCGAGTTAACGCTTTGCTTTGTGTTTTATATATTTTTTTCTTAAAAGCAATAGGCAATTGTTTGCGTAATGATTTAATATGATTGGGTGCTTTTTATGTTATGGCAGCTTTTAACCCAAAGCTCGCGCGTTTCCTCGATTAGTAGGAACGAATATGAGGACTAAATTTTTTTTATATGATCAGAAATTAAAACCAAAGCCTCTAATTTGAAAAGAATTGGGTACCAAACTATCAAGTCATACAGCGAAAAGGTATCTCTTATAGAAAAAAACACTTTATTTAATACTAGCTGTCCGGACATCTATTACTGTGGCTCAGTAGGGTTTCGGATTACTCTCGAAACAGAACCCAAGAGTTTAAAAAAAATGCTTCGATCGCCACCAAATTTCACAGGATCATCCACTAGGTCGTTCTAAAGATTGTCTGTAAATTTTATTAAAATCGGTCTAGCCGTTTCGGAATGTATAAAGGACTAATAGAAAAACATTCAATTATATATATAAGAAGATTTCCACTACAAGTCGCTTTAAAGTTAAAGCAATATACACATAAAAATCTGCAGCAAAATGTTTCATAGATTTAAAATACTTCTCGCTGAAGAAGAGATTATAGATCAGCAATTTTACTCTAATATACTTATACTTAAAAAAGAAGGTTTGACCTGTAAATTTTGTAACCGATCATCAACAATAAATTTATATGAAAGTTTCAGAAGTCAATATCTACGGGACAAAATACAGCAAGACATAACATGAAAGCGTAATGACAATGAATTCGTAATCTCCAAGACGTGCGCCCACGAACCAAAGCCTACAGGACTGAGATCCTCTCCTCTACCAATTACATTAGGTTATGAACGGCGGAGGGCGGCGACGTCCTTATATACTCCTCCCTCCCAAGAATACTCATTACAAAGCGCGGGAACGAATTTTCCCGCGCAAACTTATCGCCAGAGCGTACTTACGCGACATTTTTTCACGAGCTTAGCTTAGGATGACGTCGCTGCGAGCTTTAAGCTTTAAGCTAGCGAATTGTCTTGTCGAGAATATGATTATAAGCTGAGCATGCACTTTTTTTTTAAATATTCTTTATAAGATATTATAATCGATACCGAAGTTTTTCGTACCTTCTTTTTGATAATATTATTTATATGCAATTTCTAGTAGAACTTAGCATAGAAACAAATATATATTGTTATACATATAATGAATGTGTATTGAATTTGATTTCATTGCATACACACATATCTATACTTACTATGAAACAAAGTGGGGACTTTTTTGCGGATTTTTGTACGGTTCTTAGTATATGGTAGTGCAATTCTTCCGCAAGGTTTAGGTTAATAGTGCATTACTGGTTTATATAAATTGCGTGGTTCTAAGAAAACTCGTCTGCTGAGAGGTTTAGTCGCGGCGCATACGACTAAACCTCTCAGCAGACACAGATACACTAGTAATGTAGTAGAGAATTGTAGATCTCCAAAAATATCACAATAAAGTCTGCGACAGCATGTCTCTCTTGTGGTTTACTCACAATAACTATTTTTATGTTCAAAATATCAAATACAAATATTACGTTATTTACGCGGTAAAAGTTTTGTGACAATGAGTTCCACGCGGTAAAGCCGCAGGCACAGGTAGTTAATTATAAAAATTTTCTCCACATTGCATCTAATCAGAGTACGTTCTTCGTTTAACCACCTTTTGTATATAGGTACTTATATAATACTACATCACGAAATGAGCTTTGGGAGTGAACACTGATAAACTGATATAAATATATATTTTTTTATTTATACAACAAAAATGTACAGGTTATGTCTATCTTAAATTACTTACACGCTAGTACTATATAAATCATGCCCACATGGAATGGTTTCAAGAATGCTGGCAGCGTTTTCGCGTTGAATCGCCAAGCTGATTCTTTGTGCGAAGAAAATCTAAGATCGATTGTAGAATTTTGGTATAGAATATAGTAAATATATAATAGTAAACCTACGCCCACGAATGACTTTGGCGCTTACTGAAGAAAGATTGGCTCGGGAGTTCAAGGCTTAAGAAGGAAAGTTCAATCATTGTGTTGTACAAAGGAATTGAATCCGTGCTAATATTATAAAAGCTTCATAGGCATTACCTTTGAGATTGTCTAGCATATTTTTTTTACAAATTTGACCTGGAAGGCACATATAGTATAATTTTACTTGACGATTATGAATGGAGATATTTCAGAAGGTCAAAAAATATTATAGTGAAGATGGACAAGCATAAAAAATTAGCTATGATTTTTTACTATTATCGATAAATAAGTAACTATTACACTATGATTCGCTGATTTATTTTTCTAGGTATTTATTTATTCCAATCGGGAATCTCAGTGCTACTTCGACCAAAGACGACTACGCTACTGCACTATAGAGGTTGTCATAATAAGGGGTATACAGTCGTTATTCCGTTAGCCGAAATACGCATTAAAGATTCCCAGTACACGTAGGGGTCCGCGCCCGAGGGAGAGCACAAAGACCAAACCCCGAATTTAGGAATGAGCTCCCTTAACCCATTGCTAACTCGCAGATTAGGGTCCCTGCAACGTCCCTTTTCAACGTTTCGTACAACGTTCAATTGAAAAGATAAAAGAGACCTCTAAAGAAGATACTTAATAAATTGCACTTATGCGAAAATCGCAGCTTTATTGTTTTTTTTTTCTGTGTAAAAACCTGTGATAGCCAAGAGGCGAGACCACGTGCGTAAGATATATGAGGAATAAAAAGCGGTTCTTATTGTAGATACGATAAATGTATTTTAACAGTTTTTTTTATATCATTTACTATTTAGGCTATTTATTGCACCAATACTTATGGTTTTGTAGGTATCGGTAGTCTTTGGGCTATAAACAAAACAAGTACAATACAGATTAGTCTCAATCATGCATTATTGCGAGTAATTAATAGTGCGATAACGGGAAAACATTTTCCAATGTGTGTCTCTAATGTGCACTGCTATCACCGAATCTGTCATGCGTGGTGATTATCAGCACTAACCTAATACCAGCAATGAGTGAAGACCTAAGCAAAACAAAAGTAAAGTAGCGGCCTGTTACAATCCCACTGCTGGGAATAGGCCTCCTCTATCCGTTTCTGGAAAGAAGGGTTGAAGCTAAGACCTACCACGCTGCTCCAATGCGGATTGGTAGGTTACACATATCTCCAGTATTCTCTAGAGATATGCCGGTTTCCTCACGATGTTTTCCTTCACCGAACAGAGTGTGATAAATTGCAATTATCAATTAGACACATGAGTTTTAATAGAAAAACTCATTCAACTCATTTAAATCAATGGTGGTATCAGCAGGAGCAGTGGACGTGTGGTCGCGAATACCGCTGCCGCTGCTTTGCATAAGTAATGACCATACCTCCCCCTCCGATCCAACCCTCCCCCGCAACCCCTTGCCCCGCGCTAGGCCTATCGATTGCGGCGCGAGGGCGGGCCGCATAGCCGTAATTGTCACGCTGAGCGAAATTAAACTCCACCCTCAATATCGACCTTACTACCCCCGCATAAAACCCACTCTCCGCCAACTCAAATTGGTTACCAAATGTGTTATAGTCCGCGCTAAGTTTGGAACCAGTAATAGAGCCTTCGAAGAGTCTATGACAGAGCTTAATTAGACAAGCGCGATAGCAACAAATGGATTTTACTTGTTTCAGTACGATCCAAGCGTGAGCCTTTGCGATTGTAATCATTTTAAAATTAGATGTAGGTATATAGTGTAGACAGGTAACGGCGACCAAAAACCTGTCATTGACAAGGCGTATTTGTAGATCAAGTTAGCACTGACAAGTGGACTCGGCGTTTGTATTATGTTATATGTTAAATTCTGTGCAACTTAATAAGTATAGTTCCTAACATTATCATTAAAAATTACATTTATAAACAATATCTCATTATATATGTATGTAAAAATTAGTTGTAAAATCGTTATAAATATATGTATGTAAAAATAAATTGTAAAAAAATATGACAACACATCGGGATCTGGCCCCCAAATAAATAAAAAAAGAAAGTAATTTATACAATTAGGCGTTACTTTGCGGAGATCCATAATACAAAAGTAATAATAAAATTATTTTGCTATAATCCGCGATACAGTAAATAGAAAATATATATAGTGTTAAATGTATAGTGGACTATCCGTATTTTCATACCCGATACGTGCAGGATTCGTAAAAACACATGCACAATCCTCCACCACTTCCACCACAATACACAAGCACTACACACGTTCACTATCACAAACTCAACAATCGTTTCGCCCCGCAACCGAAGCATCAACAGGAGATAGACTCCACGACAAAATCGCAAAGCAAAAAAACCTTCATTAGACTTGTATATTATGTTCTAGTTTAATGGGCTCTTTTATTTTATCCAAAAATATAGATGGATAAATAATATTAGGATTTGAGTTGAGGTGTGCGTTAAAAGAAATGGTGCTGAAAGATCCTTCGGTGTGCAACTATCATAACTAAGAATTTCTCAAGAAGCGTCGTATATGTTACAATTTCATGTCATATAATGTGGTTGGGTGAGTAGTAACATAATATAAACTTTTTATAAAAATATGACATAATAGTTTATAAAATATTTTGTTGACAGGAAACACTGCTAGAATTACTTAAGATCTATTAGTTAAAAGGTGGAAGATTCAGTCGTCGGAAGATATCTTGACCTGTGATGATGTATTTTTTTTTTTTTCGAATGTGTCTAATGCTGTTAGCCCTAATGGCTTTTATAGCGTCACCGGTGGGATGGGCGAGCGCAGAAGCTTAGCCGGGTAAAATTGATAAGAAGCGAGTGTTTTTAGGCACTCGTAACTTATTGGGAGCGTCGCCTTAAGGGTGTCTCCTGCGAGACCGAACCTCGGCTTAAAGCGGCGCATTTTGGAGGACTGTATCTAACACATTGACTTTGAAGAAGTCTGCATCACGGCGGCCGCGGCAGAGGGCTGCGGCCGTTTGACACAAGCAAGCGGGGACCTCGTCTTCGCCGGCGAAGACGCTGTTTGTGTGTGTATTGTGTGTATATCTTGTTGGATGCTGTAATAGCATCGTCGGGGTCGTTGAGGACGCTCTTAGGGCGCCTGTGAAATCGGTTGGGGGAGTTAAACACCTTATAGTTGGACGCGGCCGCTATAAGGGGGTTTGGATGTGTGGACGCTTTCTCGAAGTAAGTCTTCGAGAATCGTTTGAAAAGATCGGCTATCGTGGGAAGGTCGAGATCTCTATGGAGATTCACGTTGCGCACGAACCACGGACAGCCAGTGGCTGTACGCATGAATCGATTTTGAAGTGTCTGCAACGGACACAGTCGTGTCTTAGGAACGTGCGCGAACGCGACGCTCGCATAGGTCATTATGGGTCTAATGCAAGTCTTGTAAAGCGTCACTTTGTTGCGAAGTGACAGTTTACTAGTTTTGCACAATATCGGATAGAGGCGTCCCATGGCGTATGCCGCCCGGTTGCGGACAACGCGGATGTGTCGGATGAAGGTGATGATGTATGGAACACGCTATCGTATTGTTATGGTATACGTAACAGCGTACAGCGCTTTAGAAAACAATTCCGTATCGTTTCGCGCGACAGAACGCAAGTCGCATCGCATGTACTAATAGCATCGTCTAATCGCGCTTCGTTTTTTAGCGCGCCAGCGACGAAAGTGCGGTGAAAGTGGCGCGTTGACGTCACCCACACACGCGCACCACATGCGTGCTGTGCGCTGGAACATCCCAATGATGCCCGAGCTCGATATAACATCAGACTCGACTTCTTCTTCTTCTTCAGCCGATGGACGTCCACTGCTGGACATAGGCCTCTTCATGGGATCGCCACACCACACGATCTTGCGCTGCCTGGATCCAGTGGCTCCCTGCGACCTTTTTACTGCCGGTAACTAGGGGCTGTGGCTTATTGTTTTTATGCATGAAGGGTATTGCCAATAATCACCACGCTTGGCATGCGGGTTGGTGATCGCAGTGCTGACCGTTTTGCACCGACAGTGCTGCTGCCCACTGTTGGTCTGGTATTTAGGTCAGCAAAATGGAATGGTTATACCGCCATTTATCGGTCGCCAGAGCCTCGTCGGTTGATCTGCAGGGTGCACCGCGTGCAGGTGAGGTTGACAATTGAGAAGACTGACTGGGACGAGCCTCCCCCTTACACCCCCAGACTCGACTAGCATATTATAATTGACAGGTTTTGAAATGCCGATCAGTTATTCGCTCACGACACTAGTCAATTAATTATTTCGTTAATTAATACGTTCCGAAAGAAACGAACAAAAGTAATGCGCAAGCTTGACATATCGTTGGCGTCACCCAACAAGCGCACCACACGTGTGCTGTGTTCTGGAATGCCGAAGTGATGGCCGATTATAAATTCAGATTCGACTACAACATATAACGTAAATGACAAGTAGTATAATACCAATTCTTGATTCACTACTAAAAGTCGATAGTTATTTATTTTTTTAATTAAGACGTTCTATCAATGGATAACTCAAAGTATTGCGAAATCTATGCATGATATGTAACGTAGAAATCGACTTGTATTAAACAAAATAAGGGACTCATTCAATTTAAACCAAGGTTTGTTTCGATTCGACTAAATTAATCGACTGTATATTTATCTGTTCAATATATAAAGTCCATCACTAGTT
The DNA here is from genome assembly GCA_947086505.1 of Morpho deidamia. Classification (NCBI taxonomy): domain Eukaryota; kingdom Metazoa; phylum Arthropoda; class Insecta; order Lepidoptera; family Nymphalidae; genus Morpho; species Morpho deidamia. Next base: position 7,566,744 of record CAMTZC010000003.1, read on the forward strand.
AGAAGGCGACGTGCCAGCTGCGCGGGCGCCGCTCTCCGATACTCTTGCTACAACCGCGCGTTGCAACACCGCGCATGAGAAATACGCCCGACCGGCTCGATACGCGGCCTCTCTCGACACGTTCGCTTGCCCAACAGAAAAATACTTTATGCAAGTTTGTTTTGAATTCGTTTAATACCTGTGTCTTTGTTTAGTGACACCCAGTGGGTTTACTTAAAAAAATATATGAATAAGGATTACAAAAGTAATAATAAAATTATTTTGCTATAATCCGCGATACAGTAAATAGAAAATATATATAGTGTTTAATGTATAGTGGACTATCAGTATTTTCATACCCGATACGTGCAGGATTCGTAAAAACACATGCACAAACCTCCACCACTTCCACCACTTCCACCACAATACACAAGCACTACACAGGTTCACTATCACAAACTCAACAATCGTTTCGCCCCGCAACCGAAGCATCATCAGGAGATAGACTCCACGACAAAATCGCAAAGTGATACAGTAAAGTATACTTTTGTATTATGGATCTCCGCAAAGTAACGCCTAATTCTATAAATTATGAATAAGGATTATTTACGCATGGTTTTTTTTTCATTTTAAGTACATTCAATCTAAATTTTTTTTACTGTAACTACTTTTAATGTAGGTGGATGTAATCTACATTTTTTAATATTGATGTAATAATCCTGCGACGGACACTAACTTCAAATTTTTATTTGTTTGCGATGTTATTTGCAGTCAAATAATTGGATGATTGATTTGACGGAATAAGTAGCATTGTTTTTACAACCTATAATCATCATCAAAATATTATAAAATTCAAACATTAGGAATAAAATTTACACTAAATTTAATTTTTATACGGATACTGTTAAGTTAAACTGATATTGTGTATGCACAATACAAAATTGTTATGTATAAATTGAATCTTTGATAGGCAAGCATGATGAATATTTACCATTATGTAGTCTAAGCCCTTACCTACACATATCATAATTACCATTATTTTGAAATTCCTATTACTTTTTCACACAGTGGTTTACTTAATCCCTTTAAATGTATAATAGCATTTACAAACGCAGTTTTAACACCAAAAATATCTTGTAAATCTTGGTATATATTAAAAGTTAAAGTGCCATTATTTACTTTTCGAATCCATTTAAGTTTTTTTTTCTGAGTGCATTTGTTTGCTACAAGCCGTGGGAAGTAAAAATATGCGAAATAAGTCCATGGTGATAGTATTTTTTTTCAACTTTTTATTCTCATTTTACGTAGTATAATTGGAATTTCATTATTTTAACCGTAAAGAACATCAATATACGCAAATGTTATGAACGAATGAGGATTACGGGCGTTCCCCGTCTCCTGCTAATTGGCTTCTATAGGGGCTCGTTATTGAATACGGGCTCTAGCCTTTCGTCCTTTCAGTTTACAACTTTATAAAGAGAATATTAATAATGTACCTGTTTAAAAAAGTAACATAAGTTAAGAAAATATTCATATTTACAATATTCAGCAATCTATTATTAGTAATCCACGACTTACAAATGAAAAACAAAGATTAGACTCCTCACTCAAGATTTATCTATTCAAAATGAAATTTCCTTTAAAAAATTCATATAATTATTTAAGTAAAGCTCAACCTCTACTTTAAGTTACAATACGTGTATTTCGAGCTTCAGACATGCAGGTCCGAGCTTTAGATTACTTATACGTTGCATATTTTCCATGATCGTTATACGAAGAATATGCTAAGTAATCTATGGTAGATGTTGTACGCCTAAGTCATTTATGAGAGATAATTGAGATGTTAAAATGATGTCAATTGCAACTGTCAATTAAAAATAATTTGTAAACTATGTTTATTACGAAATAATTAGATATTTATTTTTTGTTTTCATCACATTGCAAAAAATGAGACCAAAGTTAAAAGCGAACTAAGCGAGCGACGTCTATTCATGGGCGGGTGTAGATTAAACTAAAGATGGGATTCATTCAGTAATCAGAATGAAGGTTAATAGCTTTGGTGCACTTGATGGTTATAGGATAAGAGAAGACCGTAAGATTACATATCGAATGAAAACAAGATTATTTTTGTTCTAAAGATTTACTTGAATAATCGCTACTAATAAGTAAATTATTGAATAAAAGTATCTTAATCAACTATATTTTTTTATCTTATTGAAGGCTTCTCAAATGGAACTAAATAAATAATATAATAAATACTTATCGAAAACTATTAACTCATGACTAGAAAACTAAAATTAAACAGAAGTTTTTAAAACAAATCGAATATGGCCATTTAACTATAGAACAGTATTATTAATAGTTAATTATTAATAATTAATGCTAATTATTAATAATGATTAATAATAATTAATGATAATCTCAAGCCAATATTTGAATATTCAATTCAGTTATAACTAGAAGTAATTTAACTTTGTTTACAGAATAAAAAATTGATATAAAGTACTGCGTAGTAAATCAGTGTGTCACAAATTTTTTCCCGCGTAAATACCGAACGAAAGGAATTCTATCTACCAAAAAAAGGACTGTCAAAATCGGTTTAGCCGTTTCCATTCTTAATTACCTAACCTAAACCGTCCTTAGTAGTCTCTTTTAGTTAAAAACGTACAAAAATACGTTAAGTATAATATCTTAATATAGCTCGAGAAAAACGATCACACACAGAAAGATATTTTGGGGACTTTGTGTTATAGTATGTATATATATAAATTTTTTCGTTGTTCCATTGAGAATAATATCTATTTTGTCTCTTTACGGCGATCTACTCGCCGTCTCTTCAACTACAATGGTGTAGTTAAGTATGAAAGTTGATCGTTGGCTCGCGCACCGCCCGTGGCGTTCAATTAATTACGCGAAGTGCGAGATGAAAAGGAAAACGATCAGCTGATGTGATGCGTGCACCCAGATATCGCATCAACGTGCATCCCATCCTGTAACGTAAACTCGAACCTGTTTCACATACCGTTATAAATGTACGTCTGTTATTAACGGTATTATTTTTCGGGTCCGAAATATTTTTATTACACACGTATTGATTAAAGATATTTTTGTATGCTTTAAAAAATGAAGTTGATATATTTTTCGAAATATTAGCCGTGTGGTAGACCACCCTCATTTCATAACGTGTCGTAAAAGGCGACTAAGGTAAGTTGACCCACCGTGTGGTATACGGTCGAGTAGATGGATCACCCTCTTTCTTACCGAGGGGTCGAAAAATACAGCTAAGGTAAGTTGACGTCAGGAAGGCGGCCGGTCGTAGAATACGTAGCCGAATCATGTGACAACATGTGTTAACATGTTGTGCTGACCCTACTTATAAGGGCAGGAGGATGATGATGATTTTTCCAAATATCGCAGTTATATATCGGGATGAACATTATAACACAAAAAAAACAAAAATATTCTGAGATAATCATATAACATTTGTCAGTTTACTTGGCAACTTTAACCTTTAGGACTAGAAAGCGTAATCTTTTTTCATCGTAAAAAAACCTGTGAGCAGTGACGTCACAGGCTCGTTGGGAGGACAAAAAAAGATATGAAGGGAGGAGGCAGGATGGATTGCGGGGGCGCTCTAATACAGGCGACCCCCCAATACCCCTACTATGAACAAAAACGTAAAACTCGAAAGTGCGTGATACCATTTTTATATGTCATAATAGTAGTCAAAAAATAGAAAAAATATCCTACACAAAAATCTACGATTCGGCCCGTCAGATTAAGTAACTGTTTTAGGTGAAAAGCTTAAATAACCACTGGAAGCTTACAATTTCCTTAGTTCCAATAGTGTGATAGAATAGTGGAGTAGATGATAAGACAAATACAACATATTTTAACACGATTAATAGAAAATATAACTAAATCGAAACATTTTTTAAGTAGTACGAACAATAGAAACATATGCAATCAACATAAACCTCAGTTATATATATCGCGACGGCACAAAAATGGAAAAAGTTAATTTAGACACTTATATTTGTAATTACTTAATAAGAAGATGCAAAATATTTTGAGAACATTATTTTAAAGAAGTAGCTGTGTAGTAGAATGGAAAAATGTTAAATTTACCAAAACAGCAGTATTATTTGTAAGGATTGTTCTTACAGTGCTAACAAATATTTCGTATTCGTGTTCTTTCATTAATATTTAATTATAAAATTCTACGTACGACATGCAAAGAAAAAATCCAATTCACATTTCGAGTTTACTTCGACATTTATCGGAATCGTGAACGAATGGTAATAATTAATGGAATGGGATGAAAGGGAACCTACCTATATAAATGTGTCGAACCCACACATTCGCAACGTACATTACTGTAATTATCCAATTATGAAGGACTTTTTAAAGGGCACAGTTATTGTTGAGAAAATCAAAGTCAATCTAACATTAAGGCTGTTTAAAAAGAAGTCATTTTTAATAAACTATAAGCTTAAAAAGCAAAAAACGATGAATTGACTTTTAAAGGGACACCTGTTACTGTCACTTTGCTGGATAAAGTTGGGCAAAAAGTACAACATATCTCAAAAATTCTCTAGGCACCCTTTCCTCACGATTTTCCTATAACTTTTTTGAATATTTTATATAACTAGCTGTGCCTCGATCTGGAGAATGTACTATTAACCTAAACTTTCTATAAGAATTGCTCTATCTTTTAGTAAAACCGTACAAAATTCCGTTCAGTAGATTTTGAGAAAATCGATCACATACCTACAGACAGACAGCTTTAGGTAACTTTGTTTCATACGTAAAAATAATATCGATATTGTCGTCTCTGACAATCCTTATTTGCTGCTGGACAAAATCTGGTCTATAATAATTGCTTCTTATAACAAATTTTAAGCAGTAACTATAGTGTTTGTTCCTTTTAAGTATCGGACAGTGGTTGGTGATCGCAGAGCTAAGTCAATCGCACCACTTACGCTGGTTATTATCGCACCATTCCATTATTGTTCTTATCTCAGTGGATAATGAGAAAACAGGAAGAAAGTATCGTAAATAAATGTAAAGTGGTAGTATCCTAGAAGAAATATACCCTTATCCCCACCCGTTAACCCATTTAGAATACAATGATTTGTATTTTAAGTAAGAAAATTTCAAAAATAGATTATTTTCAGCGTGTATTATACATTAACAATACTAATGGATACTATACTAAATAATGAGAGAAGCCGAAGCGTGCGTCTCCCCCCCTTTGCGGCTGATTACAGCGCTCCGAAATAAGAATGAATTTTTAATAAACACCCACCCCGCCTTCGAGGGTACACTGTACCCTATTCTGAAGGCTGCGCACTTAGAAGATTAGTCCCAAGAGCCTTCTAGCCAAATGACTAACAATCCAAGAAGGGAGCAAAGACAACTTTCTTTTATAACGATATTAATAGATTTAATCTGAGGAAGTTTTATTTTGTTTGATTTGTTATAGTACTTGACGAGAAATACGGTATGATCTTTAAAGTTCTGGGTTAAATTGCAAATAAAAGATTTTTTTAATGCTTAATCCATACATCTGTGTACCCATATTAAACGTGTCGTCCACATTATACATTTTAAAATAAGAAGTGCAAAATAATTGTTATATTACACGGTTACTGTATAAATTTGAAATAATCTTTTATGATATTATTAATCTATGTAAATAAATTATAAGTTGTTTATAAATAAAATTAATCGATCGTTCACAATCAATTAATACAGCAATGTCATTAAAAATACCGTTAACGTATTCATAGAATCATAAGTTATTTAACAAACAACCGATAAAACAAATCGTTGTGTAACAATCCGACACTAATCTTAAACGGAACGTTAAGGTAGTACAAATACGTAAAAGCCAAAAGCAATAAAAGATAAGGCGACGACCCCGCAGTGCAATAACAATGTAAATAAATATACTTTATAGTGTAAACAAAAAGAATGTAGACGTGTTGCGTTGCGACTACGTCACGGCGCGTCACGACTGCGACGTCACGGGCGGAAGTCCGCACTAGATATATTTACAGTAGCCGTACAGCGGGTTCAATGTCGAGCTATCTATCGGCCATCAATCAGCGATAGTCGGACCCGGCGCCCGCCGCGCGCCCGGCCTCATCCGCCTCGGCTCTCCTTTACACCCACCGCGACCGACACTTCAACACATTATTTTATACACAAAGTAAGATGTCGCTCCGCAACAAAGTGACACTCTACAAAACTTGCATAAGACCAATAATGTCCTATGCGAGCGTTGCGTTCGCGCACGTATCAAAGGTCAGATTGCTCAGGCTCAGAACCGATTTATGCGGACAGCCACTGGGTGTCCGTGGTTCATGCTGAACGTTGACCTCCATAGAGACCTCGATCTCCCTACCATTACTCACCTCTTTAAACGTTTTTCGAAATCTTACTTCGAGAAATCTGAGGTACACTCGAACCCCCTTATTTCAGTTGCTTCTACCTACATCCCAGTTAGGTCCGACCATCAAAAATATAGGCGTCCAAAAAGCGTCTTGTATGACCCCGACGATCAAATAACGATCGCCAACACAGATACACGTAATACACACACACAGCGTCTTCGCCGGCGAAGACGAGGTCCCAGTTTTCTGACGTCGGTCGGTCGTGGCTTCTCGCCACCCTTCCGACGCCGCAATGACTAATCTAAGTCATACCATCAACCCTCCACTACGCGTCGCCCTAAGCCGTGGTCCGGCCTCACAGGAGGCACCCTTAGGACGACGTTCCCCGACTTAAGTAGAGCTTCTGGGCTCTACTCCCTGCATTTCGCAACCTCGGCGATGCTTCTGCGCTCGCTCGTCCCGCCCGGTGACGCTGTAAAAGCCATTAGGGCTAACAGCATACAGTCAGTTCGAAAAAAAAAAAACACTTCAACACAGCCCACGCGAACCGATCACCTATTATTAAACGTTCACAGCACCTTAATATAGGTCTAATTACAGTTAGATTAACCGCGTCACAAGGTTTACGTAACATGCTCATTGAAACGTACCGCATTGATTAACATTATTGATTGCATAGTATAAGATAGCGCAAAGATAGTGATCGGACTCATTGAGAGATGCGATATCGGGGTATTTCGTGCGTGACTAACGGTGCGGTGCGTCCGGGAGCAAGGCCGGCCGTGTTTACAAACTTCCGTCACGACCCGCGAGCACTTGTCTAGTTGTCACTCGGGGACGCGTTGCTTGACACACGGCTACGCAAATAATGGCGACAGGCGAGCCCTCAGCACTGACATTGTCCCACTTCGGCTACTGGTCGTCTAGACTTGAGATACGATCGTTGATAAACTGATTGCTCTGTTGCAATCATTTTACTATTAGCATACCGACCATTGTCTCCTTCCACGGCTAACATAGCGACAAAGGTTGTCGACCTTCCCGAGAAATCTTTAACAATGTTACTTTTTTAAGCATTCTAATCCGTTAGTTGTCAAGTACGCCCACTCGGTGTCGCATTCTACCAGCTGTTTACGGAATCGTTATAATAAATCTATGTGATAATTTGTCATACTTCTTAGTATTTTCGTTAAGTACTGAGATACATCATAGTTTAAGTTTCAGTTGTAACTTATACAGTTAGCGCAACAAACAAAGTGTGAAAAAACAAATAATACCGCGAAATTAAATAATTGAATCTTTTAACAAATTTTAAAGAAGATAACAATTATGAGTACTTAACATAATAAGTGAACGACGATGAAAACCGGGTATGGGATACGTCGATATAGCTATGTATACATGCATTACATGGACCCAGTGGGCAAAAGTCTGATTAATACACAAGTAAAAACAGATCAAATCATTTAGGAGTAGAAGAGTAACAAAAACAGGCATTACGGAATCTTCTATATTAAGAAAGTTCCTAGTATAATTCCAGAACATTAATAAAATAATTAATTCAGCGATGAATGCTATTCTTGGATTTGAAAGGCACCCTTACATTTGGGTAGCCCTATACAGGGAGGCGAGGGGTGGATGCATTGGGGAAGGAGGGACGAGGGGAACGGTGCAGTAGGCGCGTACTGCAATAACGGAGCAGTGAAAGTGTCGCGGGCCGCTACAACCGTCAATGAGTGAAGACGTACTCTCCCTTCACCCCTCCGTCTTCTCAAACTTGTAGTTAATAGTAAGTTATTCGACTAGACAACACGTATGTTCCTTAGATAAAAAAAGGACGATTGTGTGCACGGAACAAAGTCATGTAAGATTTACCAATTCTAAGTCGTTATCCTCTATACGAGCATCATCATTCTCCTGCCCTTATCCCATTCTAAGTGGGGTCGGCACAATATGTTACAAACATGTTGTCACATGATTTGGCTACGTATTTTACGATCGGCTGCCTGCCTGACGTCAACTTAACTTAGTCGTATTTTACGCTACCCCTCGGTAAGAAAGAGGGTGGTCTATTTTACTCAACCGGATACCACACGGCAGGTCGACATTTCCTTAGTAGACTTACCTTACTTATCCTCTATACGAGTATAATAAACGCAATTGACATCCAACGAAAAACTAAGGCGACACCATCCTTAGTAAAAAAAGTAATTATCTGTTTATTGTTTGATTTTATTTCATATATATATATATATAAGTATAATTAGATTTCCCCATAACACCTCAATACACGCACATATTTAAGAGTAAATATTTCAAAATGCTTTCGGTTTATTATTCGGCAAAAGTCTGTCATTATTATCTTTTGATCTAAAGGTCCTTAACAGAATCCACTTCCCAAAGTTCTACAATAATTCTGATTTTATACTACCACCTAATAACTTTTCGCGAGTAGATTTTATGGAATAATAAATACGACCTTATGGCGACCCAATTACACGCTCGTAAAACAATATATGAGTCGTTGAACTCGGGTTTGGTATGCCTATGTAAACAGTGCATTGGGTAAACACGGGCGCCCCCAGACGCGCCGCCGCCAATAATTTATGTAAATTCACATCATCGCACAAGACCGATGTTTTTATGGGCATTTTTCTCATTTTGACGGTCAAGTTCAGCTCGGGGTGAAAGTTTAACATAACATAAATCCTTAGAATATGCACTTAAAATTCTGTCTCATACATTTTGCAGAATTGTATAACACTTTATACTGTTCTGGTTTAAAATGTAGGATTTGTGTTACAGGCAAATTGATACAATGCTTAATTTTAACATAATCAGAAACATAATTTATGAAATTTATTTCACGACAATTGATAATGTCAAATTTTCTTTTTGTATCTACATGTACATAAAGATTATCTGTAAGAGATCGTTCACACCAATAAAATCGCCATTATAAGTGTAAATTTACTTTTAACCAATTATAAGTTACTTTGTACAAAGAAATATTAAATAAATAAATATGAATACGAGTTTTATACTTTGTAGAATTTATAATGTGTAGTAACACGTTAAAGTACATGTTAAAATACTAAGACTGGCCCGTTGGCGCAGTTGGCAGTGACCCTGTCTTCGGCTCCGTGGGTCGCGGGTTCGATTCCCGCCGAGAACAAACATTTTCTATTTAGGATTTGTTGGTTCTTCGAGTCTGGGTGTATATATGTATTTAAGTATGTATTTAAAACTATATATGTAGTATATTTACCAGTTGTCCGTCACCCATAACACAAGTATTAAGTTACTTACTTTGGGGATGGACGACCGTGTGTGTAAATGTCCCTGTAAACTTATGATATCGGTATTGGTTCGTACCGTTGTGGTTAGTATGAATCTGAACAATATTCTTTCTTTTCATTGCGGTTTAAATCATACATATGATAAATAAGTTGTTCGCCCAACGCAAGAAATGTACAGTAAATAATTGCCGGCACGATGTAAAAAATCACATGTATTCAACATACATTAGATGCGAAACAAATGTAAACAAAACAAGGTTGATTTGTGTTTTACTACAGACGTGAAACGGCGAGCAGCGTAAAATCTTGAATAGGTATAATTATGCGATAATGGCTTTATTAATGCCACTACAAATCTATTTGGTAGGTAGTTACTATAAATCATTTATGAATGAATAAATATTATTATACAGCAACCGGTCAACGATATCGGAATGGGCTAAAACGTCATTTTATAATCATAAGCTCATAAATAAACATGGTGACGTATCACGGGTGATCAGTCGGAAGTGGGCAGGCGCGGCGCCGGAACGCGGCACGTGCACAGATGGCATGTAAACGCGTTAATTATGTAACATTGTTTTGACATTCGACAACAACGACACATTTAGCGGACATTAAGTGGATCAATGAACTTGAGCCGTTTGTGTTCAATGTTACGCAACGATCGGCATTTGAGTGAGATTAATGCGCGGATTATGGCACGCGATACATTTCAATTTACGTTTCGTTTCATTCATGACTCGAGATAATGACGGTGTACACGTTCTGTTTGTATGTTTGTTGTTCGCCGCTCGTTACTTTATTGTTGGGGTATTCGCAATGTTTACATAATTCACCTGTCATAGAGTCACGAGTCATCGAGTACGATAATTCAATTTTGATGTGTTCTTATTATATACTACTCACAAGTACGAATTAGAAATGTCATGTTGCATATAAATAAAACCAACTATATACAAACAAATTACAAACTTGACGCCATCTTGTATTAAAACATAAAAATGTGTGAATGTGAGGAAAAAACACAAACACAACAAAAAAGCCGTTATGGTCAATTGGTACAAAGGAGTTGCCGCTTTCAAAACCCCCGCAAGCTTCCCATAAAAACTAGTGCTCAATTGATATTTACGTGATTCACCTTTCTGTGAAGGAATATCCGTTGGGAATACTAGCTATTGCATTGAAGCAGTGTGGTGGGATTTTACCTCCAATATCACCTTTAATCTCCTAAATAGCAATGGCAATTGAGCCATAAGCAGTTACTTTACTTTTATAAAACAAGAAACGTATCCGCCGAATAAGAACACAAAAAATCCCAATAAAATATCAAAGAATATTGTAGTATTTCAACAAAAATGTACAAATACTTAATCAGGACTTAAGCCGTAATATCCCACAGTGAAATAGGTGACAAAAAACGACAAACAATCTCGAACTTGGTAATTCAATACAACTGTTATAAAAATATGATGGTCCGTATTCAATTGGGTACACCTGACATCGGCTAAGCTATTTTTTTTCTAAACAGGTGTTTCTGTCCATTCACGAGTCGGTGTCGATGTCCTATATTATTATAATGTCTTTCAAGTTCATTGAGTCATACAATAGTCCCATAATTGGTCGTAAATGTTTATGTCAAAACATGTCGGCACGATTCATAATGTTTTACATAATAAGGCTCGTTTGCATAAGCGATTATTATGCGTGTCTTCGTCGATGACGTCGGATGCGTTACGGCAAATTCATTCATTTGTTTATGTTTACTTGCCCCACGTGGTCGATTGTTAACGGGCGTGATGTGTAATAAAAATTGTGACGAGATGCGCGAAACGCGGCGTGTGTGATGAGCGATCTGCCGACTACGAAAATGCGGCGTTAAGACATTTTACTACATTCATTATTTAACTAAGTTTCCCTACGTGGGTCAAATTGATTGTTAAGAGAGGAAAATCGACTCGACACCGGTTTAACTCTTGCTCTAGGCCATTTAAATGCAACGTTAAACCTAAAACCTATCCTGTGTTTCTTAAGTGAACAATTCAATGTTTTAATAGTAAAAGTTGTTTGATTTATAGAAGCAGGCGTTACTTTGCGGAATTCCATATTACAGACACTATAACAGAACTACAGTTCGCGGCAATAAATAATGCACATCGAGACTCAGAGAGAGAAATCGGCTAGATACTGCTTCTTAGAGCATTTTCTCTGTCGCACGGACTGACGAACCCGTGTGTGACAGAGACAGCGCTGTAAGAAACTGAACTGGCCGGGTGTTTCGTTCTAAGTTCTCGATGTGCATTATTTATTGCCGGGTACTATACCTTGCTTTAATCCGCACAGGTTAAGCGAATGCATGCAAAGCGAATGTGTATGAAGCAGGCAAAATTCACGTACCTTACACGTGCAGGACAAGTCACTACATGCATCCCAAGGCGCCTCCACCACCAACAATGCACACAAGGAGTACACGCAACCATTGGGTTGGTTGGCAAGTTATATCTCAATATGAGGGCTTTTTTGTTTGTTTGCATGTTTTCCTTTTATAAATTATGATTATTATTTGATTTGAGCATAATTAGTTATTTTAAAGAAAACCTATCGCACGCTTAAAATTAAAGAGACCTAATTCAAAAATGTTGTTAGCAAATTGTAATACAACGTAGCGTGGCGCCTACAAAATTCGTGAGTATTAAGAAATCATACTTTTGGAGAGCAAGAAAACAATTTTTAATGCCATCTATAACATCATGCCACGATCTACTAATAGTTCGTGGTGTGATAAGATGGCATTAAAATTAATATTACAATGTATCTAACTCCATTAAGCTTTTTGAATTAGGTCACTTAAATACTAATCGTGCGATATAACCACTCGAAGTTTTCTCTCTCGCCAATACTTTGATAAAGTTAATGCACCCTCACCATTCGAATATTACGGATATGTTAAATATATGTTACTTAATTTTGACTGGCCCGTTGGCACAGTGGGCAGTGACCCAGCTTTCAGCTAAGTGGGTCGCGGGTTCGATTCCCGCCGAGGGCCACCATTTTCTATAAAGAATTTGTTGGTTCTTGCCTGGGTGTATATCAGTATTTAAGTATATATTAAAAATTATATATGTAGTATATTTATCAGTTGTCCGTCACCCATAACACAAGTATTAAGTTACTTACTTTGGGGATGGACGACCGTGTGTGTAAGTGTCCCATATATAAAAATAAAAAAAAATGTTTTTCATTTTAACAATCTATGAAGTACCATAAAAGTGAGGAGTGTTGCCTACATGTAAACGGTTTACGTGTGACGGCGGATGCACGTGACTGCAACAAGTCGCATTCCTGAGTGCACCCTCCCATGCCCACCCCCTCCCATACCTAGGCCTGAAGGGAAGTGGTTTGTTCAAAAAGTTTTTAGGCTACAACTTTTTACTAGCATGCTCCGTGTTTGTTTACATTAAATGTATTATTTCATAAGGTAGTTATTATAAAGGCATATTTTATAAACTACTTTTTTTTTTTCTTTCTTATAATTAAACATACTTAGATATTTGTCCTGCCAAACTGTTAAGCAGTTTGCCGGCAGTATACTTCCATTCGGTAAACTATGTAAGCTCTAAATAAATAACTAGCACCCCTGGCACCTGCCTAGCCCTACGATACAATCTTGGGTTCGGTTTATTGCTAGAATAAAGCACTGGGCAGGTACAGAAGTGCTCTTATATATTTTCGTTTTACAGTAGAACTTAACGAATACGAATAAAGTACCGTGATTATTAGTTTTTCGTTGTTCCCGAAAGAAAATATTTTTTTAGTCTATATCTTAGTCTACTATATACCGTTTGGTACCCGGTAAAGTAGAATAAACCACCTTCACTTCTTACCGATGTGTCGTAAAAGGCGACTATGATAAATTGACTCGCCGTGTGGTATCCGGCTGAGGAGAATAAACCAGCCTCATTTCTTAACGAGGTATCGTAAAAGATGACTAAGATAAGTTGACGTCAGGCAGGCGGCTGGTCGTAAAATGACAAACCAAAATATGTAACAACACGTTTTAAATATGCAGTGCCGACCCCACTTAGAGTGGGATAAGGGCAGGAGAATGATGATGATGTTAGTTTAGTACATAAACTTAAATCGTGCCATATTTCATTAATATTACTCCAACGGATTAGCCGTGAAAGCGTAACAGATAGATAGTTTTGCATTTGTAATCTTAGTATAGAAGTATGTATATAAGTAATTATAAAATAATAAATATATAAATATATGGGACATTTACACACACGGTCGTCCGAGCCCAAAGTAACTTAATACTTGTGTCATGAGTGACGGACAACTGGTAGATACAGACTACATATTATATAATTTTAAATACATACTTAAATACAAATATACACCTAGGCTCGAAGAACCAACAAATTGTTTTACAGAAAATGTTGGCCCTCGGCGGGAATCGAACCCGCGACCCACGGAGCTGAAAGCTGGGTCACTGCCCACTGCGCCAACGGTCTTGTGGATCGCATTTTTATTAATTTTTAACAGTAAATATATATAAATATTATTCAAAAGAATTTTAAGCAGAAACAAAACAAATTACTTCAAGTTACCGCCCCTGAATGATTTTCTTAAGCTAAATTACAATGAAATGTTCTATGGATGTCTTAATATTCTGTTACATAACATGTTCCACGAAATTGGCCCGTTGGCGCAATAGTTAGTGACCATACAGCTCCGCGGATCGCGGGTTCGATTCCCGCCGAGGGCCAACACTTTCTATAATCAATTTGTTGGTTCTTCGGCGTAAGCGTATAATTGTATTTAAGTAGGTATTTAAAATTATATATGTAGTATATCTACTACCAGTTGTCCGTCACTCATAACATAAGTATTGAGTTACCTACTTTGGGGACGATCGACCGTGTGTGTAAGTGTCCCATATATTTATTTAATTATAAGAAGTTAATTCTAGGAAAAGATAATTTTTTTCGGTTTCATTTATATAAATGGATTTTATTTGATTATAATATGACTGTCTGCATCCAAGCACCGTGTGTAGACTAAATGTCAAGGTTGAGATGATAAAACGTGAAAATGGAACAAACTAAAAACCTGTTGTTTATAATGCCTATAGTCGTAAAATAGAATAATTTACAAACCGTGAACTTCGTACGAAAGTTTTAAACTCGAATTTGCGTAAATTAACTTTTTTATTATAAAGACTGCAAGGTATAAATGGTCGTTTTCCTAGAACCATTCTCAATTCCGCATTTTCAAGGCAAGACGTTGAACTGTTTTATCACAAAACTCGATTAAATGACGATAAATAAAAACAACTGATTTTGCAAGTACGCCAAACGTTATCAACTTATCTTTGATAATGTTCTAGCTCGTTATAAATCTGATATGCAGACATAACAAGTATTGAGTAAGTGGAAACTAAATTAACAGTTTAGATACTTTCAAGTAACATGAATGTTCTAGGAGGGGCCCCTAATTGTTACCATGGCGATTCGCCCCTCGATTCACTCATAGGAAAACCCAACGACTCATAACTAGAATTTAAAAATCTTAAGAATTGTTGCATTTCAGACGTGGTAGCATTTCTTCAATTTACTTATTGTGATCAGCTTATTTAACTCTCGTCGCTGACTAACGAAATTAAAAAAAGCTGTTCTTAAGTATTGTAGCTACGGCAAAAGTTGCCGAAAAATAAGCAAGAGTTCGTAATAAAGTATTATAGAAAGTAAAGTGCGTTCGCGCTGGCAACTGGCGAGCCAACTCGGCGATAATTAATGTGGAGTCGAGCGAGCGAGCGGCGCCGGCAGCCTCGCGCCCGCCGACAAAAAACCCGCTCTGCCACAAAAACACCCGTCGCTAGAGCGAGACGCCCTCATGCGATAGAGCGAGACGACAACAAGCACGTATTTCTGTGACGAGTTCTCGTTCGCCTCGAGCGCGGCGCAGTTATCAGAATACGGCGATTTTATTTAAAACTCCACAGAATGCGCCCTTCTATCTATCACATGACGTTTGACAGGTCGCCGGAAACGCGCCGAGATGTCAGATTGGAAAAAGGCGCGCTCTTCGAAACAAAACAATATTTTTTTAAATTTGAAAACTTAACACATGGTGTATGATAATTATGCTACAATACGTCGTGATCGGTACAAACAGTAGAAACTAGCTCAAGTCAAAAATGTGAATAAAATGTATAAATGAAGTAGACGAAGAAATAACAAGTGAATATGTAACAAAGAAACTAGCATTGTCAAATCAAGTTTTCGAAGCGATTAAATCACGACCTGGTAGAATCTAAAGAATCTCAATAATAATGTTTGCATAGAAAAGTTTTGAAAGTTGTACGAAAATTATATCAACCAAACTTAACATAATTTTCTGAATCTAAGTGGGTAGGCAGAATTATACGTATAATGGGAGTAAATAATACTATTTGAATATAGAACTTTCAAACGTATAATAATTTATTTTTTTAAATTTATTTTTACGTTGCAAATGCATAAATTAGATTTAAGTTAAATAAAAATTAATTTCAAAATATTTATTTTTGAATCTCCATTAAATAAACTTTCAAAATAACACAACCAACGATATTTTAAAACCCACTCTTTTCAGTTAGGCACAATTTAATTCTACCCATTTTATAAGAGATACATCCGAATGTTACTCAACTTCAGCGAGGTTGAAACTAAGTTGAAGTTAAGTATAAAAGTAAATTTCCTTAAACGAATAATAATTCATTAATTATTATATGCAATCTTACCTGGAAATCACTCCACATTTTCATGGGGATACACCATAGTTCCGATACGAAAACATGACACGATCACGATAACTGTCAAAACTCAAAGTCACCAGCACGGCGTCACTCACTTGCGTTACGTGCGGAGGCCGAGCGCAGACTGAGGCGACGGCAAGCGGCTGCGGGCGGTTACGACTTTCCTCGTTCGGGCCCTGTCGGCTTCGCTCGGCCCACCTGCAACTCGAATAACAAAACGACCACCGTACCGCTGTACTGGGTACTGGGTTCTACCTCTTACCTGCTAGAAATACCTTCTGCGTATTTGAAGGCCTTAACGATTTCCAGTTTGTGTTCTGTCGACAACTGTACATATTACATAAAATTGTGAAATCCAATTTCTTGTTATGGTTCATAAGATTAGTCCAAAAAATTACAAATACTTTTTATTTGATTTATTTATGTTCTTGCATACGTCATTATTAATTAACAAATATGACATTAAAACAAAACCAATAAACATTTGCCAAATTTGATAAAGTTTGAATGTAAGCGAGAAATATGTTTTATAAACAGGATAACGAATCAGAGCAGATAACTCCGCTCTAAGACGCAAGAAGAACTGAACTTTTCGTCGCACTGATAACGGTTCGGAATGTGACTGATAAAAAAGCTTTCCAAACAAAGTTTCGAGTGCAGGGCGCAACGGCGTAGCAGGAAGTTTCGTAGCAAAACTTCGTAGCGGCTCGTAGCGTGAAAGTTTTGATTTCAACGATTTGTGTTGCGGCAAAGAGGGCCGCGAGGCCGCACTAGCTCCTTAATCCTGCGAACAGCGTCCCCAGATTTTCACAAAATCGCCATAGTTTATAGCTGTATAGAGTACATTGCCACTCACATGTGAGTAGTTGCACGAAATTTCCATGAAAATACATCGATGGATTCGGTATTAGAGATATAATCGTATTTTCATTTAGTTGCTGCATTTATCTATTCCGTCATATCTCACGAGAGAGCGCCACTTGCATGACTAGCAAGGACACCTCTACCGCGTTATAGTCAGTTTCGCAAACACTTCATGACAGGGTATTTGATAGTCGCGTTCCATGCCGTGTACGGTTCATGCGGCGCGGAGTCCCACGCCCCACTCCGCGGCAATGTGCCGCACGCTAATCGATATTATTGCTGCTCCTATAACAAAGACAAATTCAAATTTCGAAAATACCAAACCATTTTCTGTTAAATTTTAATAAGTTTTAACTAGACATAATCGTATTTTACAAAAGAAATAGTTTTCATACTTTCGCTTGTGTCTATGGTTGTTGCTGATCGCCATGACAAAGCAATTTTTGGAGTCACGGCATTTAGTAAATAAATAGGTTTACTATCTAGATTGTATTTTGTCAACCTTAAAGCGCTTTATTGTAAAAAAAATGTAATCGATCAGAGATTTCATTGAAAAGAACTATATTATCAAGGAAGAATATGTTAATTAATAAAATTCATAGGCGTCACTTTGGGGAGATCCATAATAAAAAAGTAATAATAAACTTATGTTGCTATAATCCGCGATAATGTAAATAGAAAATATATAAAATACTACACGTAGAGTGGACTATCTGTTTTCATACCTGATGACATGTAGGGTTAGTAAAGGAGATTTTATCGTAGAGTCTATCTCCTGACGATGCTTCGTTTGCAGGGCGAAGTGATTGTTAAGTTTCCAATACAGAACATGTGTAGTACTAGTGTATTTACCCGGCGAAGCTTCTGCGCTCGCCCATCCCACCGGTGACGCTGTAAAAGCCATTAGGGCACAAGACACATTCGAAAAAAAAAACTAGTATATGCGTACGGAAACGGATAGTCTGCTGTACATTTAAGCATTATATATATTTTCTATATATATAGCAAAATAATTTTATTATAATATTACTTTTAAAGAATATACTCACAGTCATGCTATTTATCTTCGTCCTTATTATATTTATAATATTGTTAGCAAAATTAAAATCCGTAATTGGCTGTAAGTTAAACTAAGTAATATTTTGTAAATTAATATAAGAGCTGTGGATTTTATTAAAGTAAATAAATAAATAAATAAATAAATAAATAAATAAATAAATAAATAAATAAATTTCCTTCACTGTGTTGAAAATTTATATACTTATATATTTTTATTTATTACAAGCCAACTCACCCCGCATCGCACGGGTTATATCTTTGAATACGAATATCTTCAGGCCTATGCCCAACTCTGGGATCGTAATAGGACGTTACTCTACTTGTTTTTACTTTCATATTTTACTAGCTGCGACCGCGGCTTCACCCGTGTGGAAATCAGCGTATCATAAAGTTTGTCCCACGTAGATCCTGACCCTACAAGAATTCTAAAAGTCTATGCGTACCACTCCACTACCTCCTCTATCTTCCAGTGGAAGTCCTATCAAAATCGGTTTAGCCGTTCTGGAGAATCTTCTATTTATCTAAACCTTTCTCAAGAATTACACAAATCCGTAGATTTTGAGAAAATCGATCACACACAGACAGATTTTGGGGACTTTATTTTATATGTATAGATATGAGTAGGTATTTTTTCCCCTATATATGTATACTTGCTGGAAAATAAAAAACCAATCCAGCAAACAGGATAACATTAAATACGGCGGGCGTACTTTTATGCGCAAGGTGCGCAAGCGCATGTCGCCATGTGCATATGAGTCGCGTCTTTTGCGCGATCTGCAATACATTGAAAACTAGCGTATGAAATTTATATATGATATATATCAGGCGATTGTAGACTTTATATCTAAATATTAAAGTCCAAATTGGGTTACGTATTTTATGACCGTGCGTTTGTGGCCTAGTGTACCAAGTCGAATGAAAAGCTGACTCCTCAGTCGGTGTCACTTTACGTCGCTATATGAGAAAGCAGGCCACGATTGAAGGTAGGTATTTTGAAAAGTTAAACATGAATGTTTTTACAATAACATTCGATGACATCTTTGTCAGCGTGACAGTGTAATATGCTAATCAGATTTTTTGAACCTATATACTTTCAATATTTAGAACTACTTGTTATATATATTTTTTTAAGATAGACTATTAATTTTAACATAAAATATATGGGACAATTATCCATCCCCAAAATTACTTGTGTTATGGGTTAAATATAACTGTTTAATATAAAAATATATAATTTTAAATACATACTTAAATATATAAATGAACACAGAATCGAAGAACAACCACAAACTGCACTTAGAAAATGTTGGCCTTCGGCGGTAATCGAACCTGCGACCCGCGGAGCTGAAAACAGGTTAATTGCCACGTCCGCTAACGGACCACGCAAATTTGAAAATAAATAACTTTAGGACCATTTCGTAAAACACACATTAAATAGCTCTAATAGACTTCCAAAAAAGAGTTCCTATACCTACCCTGATAATCACATAACGATCGCAAATTCAGACATATCATATACACACAAAGCTGTGATAGCCCAGCGGTGAGACCGTGTGACCACGGGCAGGAACCAGTAAGTTTTTCTATTAAAACTTATGTGTCATTGATAATTGCAATTTGCAATAATTGCAATTTCGGTAAAGGAAAACATCGAAAGGAAACTTGCATTTCTCTAGAGAATTCTGGGGATATGTGTAACCTACCAATCCGCATTGGAGCAGGTAGGTCTTAGCTCCAACCCTTCATTCCAAAAAACGGAGAAAAGAGGCCTATGCCCAGCAGTGGGATAGTAACAGGCCGTTACGTACTTTTTTTTATATACACACAGACAGCGTCTTTCGCTGATGAAGACGAGGTCCCATTTTTTGACGTCGGTCAGCCGTGTCTTCTCGCAACATTCCCGACATCCCCCCGTCCCGTGATGACGAATCACAGTCATACCACCAGCTTTCCACTACACGTCGCATAAATTCATGTTACAACCTTACAGGAAGCACTCTTATGATGATGTTCCCCGATGATTGTGGAGTTTCTGCGATCTACTCTCCATTTCACTACTTCGACGATGGTTTGTACTCCCTTATCCCGTCAAATGGTGCTGTAAATATATTAGGGCTAACAATATACAAAACATGGTCTTTATGATACGTAGCGAAATAAAATGTCAAATTTAGAATCAGGAAATTTAAATCGTCACCAACGTAATTTTTTTAGTACAAGGCGTATGTTCACTGAAAACTCTTATTTAGGCAATTGCAATTTATTCAAACCTGAATATACATATTCTTAAAAATTAAAAAAAGCGATACACTCATGGTAAAAGTTTCAAATCATCATCATCATCATTCTCCTGCCCTTATCCCACTCTAAGTGGGGTCGGCACAACATGCTATGAACATGTTGTCACATGATTTGGCTACGATTTGGCTACGACTGGCCGCCTGCCTGACGTCAACTTACCTTAGTCGTATTTTACGACCCCTCGGTAAGAAAGAGGGTGGTCTATTTTACCCAACCGGATACCACACGGCGGGTCGACTTACCTTAGTCGCCTTTTACGACACCTCGGTAACAAATGAGAGTGGTCCATTCTACTCAGCCGGATACCACACCCCACTCATGGTAAAACTTTCAAAGATGTCGTTAAAATACAATACTGCTGTAAATGGTATAGATATAACACAGTATAAGAGATCATTGCACTATCTCTTATACTGTGTACAAACTTTATACGTGTATAAAAAATAGCAAACACATGTAAAATAAAGGATAACAATGTTCAATTCATGCTATTTACACAGTGTTTTTCATTTCAAATTGGTTTGTCTCTATTAGTTTTTTTGTCAGAACATTTTACGTTTCGTTTAGCCTTCCATCCATAAAGCCCAATCCGACTATATGTAGATTTTGGCAGCAATGTAGGTCTTCGAATCAACTTGCAGAGTCGAAATATCAAGTTTGCTGCAAAGGTGTACTATAGATGAATTATAATTGAGTAATTATTTAATACCGTTATGATTTAATAACCTATATCCTAATATACTAAAAACAGTAATTAATATAAATATAAAACAATTTCCTGAACTAGTTCATAAATTCATTATAAAAAAAATATTCAGTTGTATGGTTTATCTAAGAAAATCTTTTATTTTATTTATTCATTAAGGGGGAAAAAACAATAATAATAAAACTTAAATATTAAACGTATGGGGTAGACAGAAATCAGCTAAGTTTCCACTGGTACAAAACAAAACTTATAACTATATCAATAAGAAAAAAATAGTAATAATTAAAATAACGTTAAAAGAGTACAAAATAAATTTAAATAAATATTGCTAAAAAATTTATTATTTATATTAAACCAATAAAAATGGGTGCAAAATAGTTTGAAATTTTTTAGTTAATCATTTGGTGGTTTGGACTATTGGTGGATGTTCCCATTGTAACCGTTGTTCTCAGGTTCGATTCACGACATGATAAATTTTGTTTGCCAAAAATGCTGTCTATACTGCTGGTCGACTAACCAGCCGTAAGTTGTTAGCTACCGGCAAAGGTACGCCAAAGTAGATTTGTTTTAAAAACAATTCTTGAAATAAACATTTATACAAGATCATTTAAACTATGATATTAAAAATTTGTATAGTTTTTAAAGACGCCATCTGCTGAGTATATGTCGATGAAGCGAAATGTATAGTGCATATATCAGGGGTATATAGCCGAGCGCATATTTATAGTATTGTCTAACAGCGATGTGATGATACACATTATTTTCTTCTCCAATGTGTGTAGGTGTGGGAAAAATAATATATATAAGCTTCCCAACTTAATTTTTATCCATGTCTGATGAACCACGATAGATGTCTTTAAGCGCTTCTCGGTGTCATACTTCGAATAGCACCCATACCTTCTTATATCAGTACTAGTAATGCTCCGCGGTTTCACTCGCGTACCTACCGGTCTAGAGGTTGTGGAAAGTTTAATCAGTCAGACTAATGAATTATTTTTTAAATTGAAAGTTTGGGCCTGGGACTTATCAATAGTTAAGGAAAAGGAAATTTTTCACGGAAGGTATTCATAGGTACACAAATACAGTACACTACTGTCGTTATGGCACTATTTTCTTTATATTGACATTTTTCAATTCGTTACATCTTTTGACTGGAATGTCCGATTTTAATAATTGAAAAAGTATTTTACAGGTATTGAAACAGTTTTTAATAAAATATCATTTAGTGGGATAAGGATTAATAAGGAGATGTAAAAATTATGGTTTGATTATTGTCGCCACTTTTATCAACTTTTACAATGTAGGAATGTAGTTATATTTGCAAAACTATAATAGTTAGACATATGGTACCGCGGACTTCTTTGTAGATATTGATACGTTTTATAATAATATAGATATTTTTTTGTTCTATCATTAATAGTTTCCGCAGCGCACGCGATGAAAGATTTTTAAATGTTTAAAACAACAACAACATGCAACATGCTCATGCAACATGCTCATGTTGCATGAGCATGTTGCTCAGTAAAGGAGCAGCTTTCCAATGGTGAAAGAATTTTTGAAATTGGTCAAGTGGTTTTCGCGTGAAAACATTACAAACATACAGATCTTTCCTCTTTATAATAGTAGTATAGATAACTGTGTTATATTTCTATTGACTGACCGAAAATATACCTCTCGATTCCTTTGAGACTCTAATGATACGATCGTAAATACGAAAACGCAATATATACTAAATAAATAATAATAAATAAATACAACAAGCATTGTCGCTGGCGAAGACGCGGCACCAGTTTTCTAACATCATTTTTGGCGTCTTGAGGCAATGCCAACTGCGTAATGACTATCACAGTCGTATCACAATCAGAACACCCATCACCACTATTCACCCTAAGCCATGGTCCGACTTCACAGGAGACATTTATAATATTCTAACTGTGTTTCACAAAAGAATAATCTGTTATGGGTCATATAACTATGACCCATAACAGATTATTCTTTTGTGAAACACAGTTAGAATTCTGCGTTATAACTTATAACGGTACATCAAATAATAAATAATATAGATAATTTTATTAGATAAACTCACATATACCATAGATTGAATATTATGATAAACATACACGTTAAAGTGCACTAGTGCTTGACTGCTATGACAGAAGAAAAATGGTGATGTATTAAGTGAAGGTAGATAATAAATGATCAGATTCTGTTTAATCCCATATTTTAGGTGAGCGAAAAACAAACGCCAGAAACACACAGCGGCACGCGGAATAAAAATTTGATGGCACACAAGAGGAATATCAGTTACAGAACAGTGCACATTTTTGTGGCACCTACTTGCTCGATGGTAAGGGTTAAGGAGCAACGAAACCGTATGATTTCCGTTTTTCTACGTGTTTGTTTTGTAGCATCGCACTAGAATGTGACTAACTAATAATAAAATAACGCATGGATTTCCTTTATTTTTATTAAAACTAACTGTTTACATTTTTAAATATTTTTAATTACAATAAAAAACATTTCAAAACATAAAAAATCGTCATCCGCTGAAAGCGGGCTAATATTCCAAGCTACCGGTGGCTACGGCTCCAGAGTGAGGAACTTCCTCACAATACGTGCCTTTTCAAGTAATACTGCACTCTGCATCCGACTCTCGATCCAACTAGCGAAAGCCTCTGAAGATTTGGTTCAGGCTTTTCGCAATTAGACCGTTAACCGAAACAACAATAGGAACAATTATTGTTGAGTCAATATCCCACATGGCGGTTTTCTCACAAGAAAGGTCTAAATATTT
Source organism: Morpho deidamia (assembly GCA_947086505.1). Taxonomy (NCBI): domain Eukaryota; kingdom Metazoa; phylum Arthropoda; class Insecta; order Lepidoptera; family Nymphalidae; genus Morpho; species Morpho deidamia. The sequence goes on from CAMTZC010000003.1 coordinate 7,590,946, forward strand.
AGTCAATTTTTCTTTTAAAAGTAAAAAAAGTTTTTTACTATGAGACACATAGCCGTGGACGTCATCGGTTGACGAAAAGCCTGTGACTTTTTTTGATAATTTATCATGATAATAAACAACAATTTAATATTTTATTAATATTATAAATATATCACCACTGCATGCGTACATAGGATTACCTATCCTTTCACAGATACTTGACTGCACAAAAAAAAGAGTCGTAAATAAATTGAAGTGAAACCCATCGAGAAAACAGAGCACTAGGTTTCTAAGGTTTCTATGTGCACACAAGCCCGTCAAGAGACTGGCAAAATATCTAATACTGAATAATAATAAAAAACAAAGTAACCGGTACAAAGTAATAATAAAATTTATTTTGCTATAATCTGCGATACATTAAATAGAAAATATGTATAGTGTTAAATTTATAGGGGATTATCCGTATTTTCATACCCTATACGTGAAGGATTCGTAAAAACACATGCTCAAACCTCCATCACTTCCACCAAAATACACAAGCACTACACACGTTCACTATCACAAATTCAACAATCGTTTCGCCCCGCAACCGAAGCATCATCAGGAGATAGAATTCACGACAAAATCGCAAAGTATCAGGCCACAGTTTTTCAGGCTAAGATTTCTAAGACCAACACGTAAGCATCGGTCATCATTGATTATTACCGAAACTAAATATGGATTCCATTTTTGGACCCATTTCTGGGCTCTAAATCTAACGATAAAATGTTATTGTTGTAGAACTTATGATTGGACAGAGATGTTGACTCATGTCATTGTAAATTTGGAAATCTATTAAATTTTCTATTATTTTTTTCTAGAAACACGACTTCTAGAGAACTAAAATATGTTCGTTTGACTACTTTGTTGTATAATCTTGACATTACAGAAAGAATAAAATATAAATTCTTTAATCTTTTAAAACAAGGAAAATTATAAAAAAAATCGCATATGTCAAATGTTATTTGGAATTCCCTAGTGTCAAGTTATTGAAGATAACTTCAGAGTCCCACACTTTTGATATATGACTCACACATAATATTTATAATGCCTATGTAAAAAAAATAAAAATTTCAATTAAAATTACAAGGAATAAATTTAATTAAAGATAATCGTATATCACATAGAGCCTATAGAATTTTATAATTTTGTTTTTCTTCTTGGCGTTTTCCAATTCAATACATTTATTACAGGAGTTCATAGAGGTTATAAAGCATAATTGACATTTACAATTTATAGTATGCTTTAAGTTGAAAGATAACAGACAACATACGATGAAAACTGCGTAATCTTAGAAACTCTTAGGTTATGTGCATTCTGACGATCCACGTTATTTTTAATTTTTATTTATTTTTTATTTTACATACACGGTCATCCGATCCCAAAATAAGTAACTTCATACTTGTGTCATAAAGAACTGGTACATAAATACATATATAATTTTAAATCCATACTAAAAAACATATATACATGATTTATAGAAGCAGGCGTTACTTTGCGGAATTCCATATTACAAGCAATATAACAGAACTAACTACTTTGCTATAATCCGCACGGGTTAAGTGAATGCATGCAAAGATTGTGGTGGTGGGTGTGTGTGCTGCTTTTGTGTGCGTTGTTGCTGGTGAAATGCGGGTGCATGTGGTGGCTGGTCCTGCATGTATAAGGTGCGTAGATTTTGCCTGCTTCATACACATTGGCTTTGCATGCATTCACTTAACCCGTGCGGATTATAGCAAAGTAGTTAGTTCTGTTATATTGCTTGTAACATATATACACCCAGACTCGAAGAACCAACAAATTGTATTAAGAAAATGTTGGCCCTCGGCGGGAACGAACCCGCGACCACCGCGACCACCGCGACCGCGAACGGGTCCATCAAACATTAGTACTGTGGTGGGTCTATCCCTTTGTTAAAGGATAGAGCAGCCATTAACCCAGCATTGGTAAATTTTAAAAGTTATTAAAAATTTCTTTATTAATCGTGTATCTCGCACAGCCCAGATATCGAATTTTATCCGTTTCCTTGTGCTTGCCAACTATTTTTATTTGGACGAAAAAAGCGAGTAGGTGAGTACTCTCCATTTTAGGCATTCATCGCTAATCATCACACAGCCTGGGGCTGTTCAATATATTAAAAAAATACGGCTTAAAATATTTTTAGCAGCAACTACATCACATTATCTTCACATCAATCACATTATCAGCAGTCTTACCAAGCCAAATGCAGAAATATAGAATAAAATGTAATATTCACTTATATAGAGAAGAGAATTAACAATTATAATGCAGCAGTTGTATATTTTAAAACAAAATGAGTTTAACGACTGAGTATTTAAATATAAAATAAAAATACTATTTTTTTTTGTTTTTAATTAAGATAACAAATAAATTTACAAAATCACTACATTAGTCCGAATTTGTGAGAAACATCACATTCTGTAAAACATTCTAGACTATTATTTACCATTACCCACTGTTATACACCACGATCCAAATTAAAATTTATGTATAGAACGCGGCTATACTCACGTCTTATTCTATAAGGTTAGCCCGACTTGTTTCAAGCCCATCCCGGGCCCATATGCATATATACATATAGCCGTTTTCTATACATAAACTACAAATTCTAATCACGATGATTTCAATTCATAAAAGTTCCAAATACATATGTCAACTTTAATTTTATGTATAATATTAATGAGAAAGGGTAAAATATACTAACAAATGAGCCAACAAAATCAGTGTCTATCGGAATACAAAAACTTAAATAAAAAATCGGTAACAACCTTTAAAGATTGAGAAATATATAGCTGTCTTGGTCTGTTACCTTGGAACTTTCGTATGCGTAAAGAGTTCAAATTGACTAAATTTAACTAATTTTGTCGCTATTTCAGTATTTATAACAGTTAATTTTTTGATTACTAACCCTTTGCGGTAGTATTATATTTGTATTTGCTTATCTCCAATTAATAGGAACTCCCTATTGGTTTGTAAATGAGTTTCTTAGGCATTGAGGTTTGTTTAGAAAAATTAAAAACTGATACATTAATGCATAGAATGGACAAACTATGGAACCATCCTAGTTCCTTTGTTGCTGAGAGCAGACACAGGATCGGAACGGTATAAAGGCTTCGGTGGCTGAGAGTAGACTTATGACCAGAAAGGGTTAAAGGAAAGCAGTTTAAATGCAACCTTGAGATCAATGTAGTCGCAAACTCCATCTAAGATATCTTCTTTCTCTTAACAAGCGACACCAGTTTATTTCTACCCTCACTTAAAATTGTTAACACGATCTCTTCATCACAATTTTCATAAAACCGTAACTGTACTGTACTATTAACTTTAATCATTAACCTTTCGAAAGATTTGAACTGCCTTTTAGTAAAAACTGTACAAAAATCCGTTCACTAGATTTTGAGAAAAATGTTTTGATAATGAAACTTGATTTTACGTTTACTGCTGTTTAATTCAATGGGAGTTCAACGTGATATTCGTACCATCTAATAATAATAACCTTAATTACAAGGTCTTATAAGTGGAAATAAAATAGAAAAGGATTAATTACTGTTATTTTTATCATGTAGATGTTCGTTCTTATTACCTCTGTACTCTAGAATTAAATCTCATGAACGTTCAATCGCTTAGCCACAGACTAGCATTAACGTAGCCATATGTGTTACACAAATGTTTGTATTAAACCATACGTGCACAAAGATATTAAATAAAAGTAATAAAAAAAAAGTGAAACTATCCAACGCATCATGGTGTGTAGATAATTAAGATCTATTCATTATTACCTCATACAAATAAAAATATAGACTAAAATTTTAAAAAACTAACTACTCCCACGACTTCGGTTGCGTGGATCTGAGTGTGGCCCAAAGTTTTTCCCTCACAAATCCCGATCTTCAAATTCCCGATCAAAATCGTTTTAGCCGTTCCGAAGATTTTACTATTGACCTAAACCTTCGTCAGGAATTTTACTATCTTTTTGTAAAAACCGTACAAAAATCCGTTGAGTAGATTTTGAGAAAATCGATCATATACAGACAGACAGCTTTATGGAACTTTGTTTATAGTAAGTAAGTATGTAGATATACCCATTCTCGAGTCTATCCAGTTTCATAATGCAATTTTACACCTAAAATACTTTTGGAAAGAAAAGGATCAGAACACAGTAAACTTATATTAATTTTAGTTAAAGTGGATTAACCTTAAAGGCTAGACATATGCTGTCGCGGACTTTTATTTAGAAATTTTAGAGGGGGAACAATTTTATAGTACATGATTTTAGAATAAATTTCACGCAAGGAAAATTTTAAATTTTGCCGTTTTCACAATATTTTTGAAAGCTGCTCTTCTATTCATCTTAGCGTGATGTTATATAGTCTATAGACTTCCTCGATAAATGGACTATCTTATATCCAGTAGTTCCTGAGATTAGCGCGTTCAAACTAACAAACAAACAAGATCTTCAGCTTTTTATATTAGTAATAGATAAAAGATGGATAGAAGTTAGTTACTTTTTATAAGGACATAGTTTTCTTAAATAGTACTTTTGGCATTGAAGATTGAAGAAGATCGATCAAATTTTACCAACCCATAAGCAAGAGTACAAGTTGTAGCGGAAAAACAATAAATAAAAAATACACGAATAATATTAAAATCCAAGTGAGCTGAGAAGAACTAAAAGTTTATTATTCGCAAATAAATGGGAGAGAGCTTGTTATTTGCAATGATCATTGGAAAATTGAAACAAAGAAACAATGAAATTCTTTGTTCAAAAAAGTCCATATAAATATACATATTAATAGGCTGTTGCAATGAAATAAAAAAAAAGATATCTTTATTCTACTTGAAAAATATTGGAGGCAAGTGCTGGAGCTTTTTCCGTTTTTTTCTGAAATAGCGTTTGAAATTTTACTTTAGAAGTAAATTCACAAATTGAAATAAGAAGGCTTAGACTGTTGTATCCGGTTTATTATAGTAAAGTCGATCTTAGAAAATTAATACAGATCAAAGCATAAAATTAAGATTTTTTTTTGTCAAAATCCATGTCTAGATCTATGCTAATAATGTCAGTATTAGAAATAATACTTAAAAGTTAGAAAAGTAATAATAAAATTATTTTGCTATAATTCGAGATAAAGCAAACAGACAATATTATACATATTTTATTATATATTGGCACACAAACTATTGGCAAGGATTATATTATACTATGTTATTGTTTAATTTTAATAAGTAATTACAATAAAATGAAGTTACAATCCTATGCTTCTTCGTCGGTAGTCCTAGATTCGATTCGCAGTTTGATCAAATGAAATATTTCGATATTTTATAATATTACTGCCACGTCCTCTTTCGTGTTACTAAGTTTAAATGGCGATGGATGGTGGTAATAGCGCGAAGAATACACGTTGGGATCCCGAGGTGTTAGCTAGCATTCTACACCCGAAGACGCAGTTTGGACAAACTACCTTCAAAAAGTTCGCAGAGAGCCACCTGATCTAAGCGATAGAAAATCGTGTGGCGATAAAATTTCTTACGAAATTATGAAATGGAATGGTACGCAACAGGTTATATACGAAAAGGATAGGATAGAAAAGTTCATAGAGTGTTAACTAGAACACAAGGAATCAACATCATTAATGATGTAAATTTTTTAGATATTTTTAAAAATATTTATTTATATATTTTTTAAATCAGCTTATTCTATATGCCAGCATTACTTAAAAACATTATAGAAAGTTGTAGTAATCAACATAAAGTAGTCCTTAAATTGTAAGTATTGAGATCGATCCAGAAAGGAAGTCCCTTTCTAGGCTACCAAAATCCATATCTTACTGAAAGTTTCATAGAGCTGGTGGGATAATGTTGTTCACGTTTTAATGAGTTGAATACACCTTGTTCATTCTTTGCAGGTGAGGTAGAGGACGGTGTGTACTCATCTCATTCTCATTATGATTTTGCGACTTATGTCAACGATCAACATGACGTCAACTTGTTATGTACACGTACACGATATTAGTATTTAAGAACACACAATAAGCTTCTTTTTTCCTTGAAGCGGTTTCTGAACTGTTCGTCCGCCACTTCACTTTACTTGGTATCGCTCGGCGCGCAGCGTCGATGTTTTCCTCAGTCGTTTTTATCTAAATCTTGCTCTTTGACTTCGTCTGATGTGTAAAACTTTAATTTCCAATATAAACCTTATATGTATAAGTATAAAGTTGTTATTTCATCGCGCGCGCTTAGTTTTGTCGAATTTTGGACTCATTAGGCGGGAGTTTGGTATTTTGGTTTTAGTAAACAGTAGTGATATGCGAGCAAATAGGAAATCGACGCTTTCGATATTCTTATTTTGACAGATTACATTGATTGCAATCAATAAATTATTTATTACTTACATAGGTATATTTCATAAATCTATATCATTTTCTCTCTTGTCGTTAAATACAACTGTTGTGCCTAACATACATATTTAAATATTTTATAATGGATATTTTTTATTGTACCTAACACATATATGTATTTATATTTTATTTGTATATATTGTAATTTACGATATAGAAAACTTTATGCGTCGTGTAATTATATCAGTAAAAAACAACTAGGAAAGTACCTACATATATATAAAGTATCATCAATTATATTAAGTAAAGTTTTAATTTCTATAAAAGTAATAATAAAATCGCAAAGCCGTTTTGTCGTGGAGTCTATCTCCTGATGATGCTTCGGTTGCGGGGCGAAACGATTGTTGAGTTTGTGATAGTGAATCTGCGTAGTGCTTGTGTATTGTGGTGGAAGTGGTGGAGGTTTGTGCGTATGTTTTTTACGAATCCTGCATGTAACGGGTATGAAAAAACGTATAGTCCACTATACATTTAGCACTATATATATTTTCTATTTACTGTATCGCGGATTATAGCAAAATAATTTTATTATTACTTTTGTATTATGGATCTCCGCAAAGTAACGCCTAATTCTATAAATTATTTTAATTTCTAAGCAAAACTTTTCTAAAATATTTAAGTTCCTAGATCAGAAAATTGACTTCTTGGATCAATATAATAAAAAAGTGGTATTAGGAATTTTGGAATAAATAATCATACAGGCTGCTCGAGGCTGGTGTAGGTTTTATTTAGGTATATGCGAAATGCGGGCGCATGACGGCGTCGCGGCGCCGAGAGCGATTGTCAAACCGTGCCGCCGCCCGTCGACCGCGCCGAAGCCCGCTCGCCGCTGACGCAACGCACGACCTCTTTGTCCGGCCCCACGGACTCACGGACTCCAGCGGAATGTCCGCCGAGCCGGCCTCGCCGCCGCGACACCGACCGCGCTCGACTAATTACGAATGTCAAATGTTATCGCACGCAACCGTCCACCGTCCGGCGTCCACCGTCCGGCGTCCACCGTCCGGCGTCCGCCTCGACCGCACTCCGCTGCGCTGCTCTTCATAATAATAAAACCTGATATTTAAAACGGAACGTCCTTCTAACGCCGTGTAGTTGCGCCGACGCCAATCTACGATAATAATAAGCCGGGCTCCAAGAGAGCGACGCGCTAAAGCGCTCCATCACACTGTTCCCTTAGACCGTATTCTGCTGTACGGCGCTACAGCGACACAAAGATACGCTCCGTAGCGCTCACATAAGTACGGCCAGTTCTATGCGCGCCTGTATAGCTATTAAATGTATATAGAATATATAGTAGTAATCGCTCGACGCAGCGGTATTATGTCGGAAATATACCGGCCGCGACGCGCCTCAAGCCGATACACTGTTTCACTATTTAGTTTGTATGGAAAGTTTATTTATGATTTTTTAATGGATTAGAAAGAGTTATTGACATAATTTTTACGTTAAAATATAATGTTTAGCATAAGCTTTCCTTGAACGTGTATTGTGTTGTTCTTGAAGTTCTAATTTTGAAAATATACTTTATGTACATTGGTATCATCAGTATAGTCTCAATATCGTTTAGGTAGTTGAGTAAGATCGTTTCTTAATTTATTATTTTTTCTTTAAAAAAAAGAATAAAGTAAGAAACGTTGTTTTACCTACCGATATATCGATAATACCTCGTAACGTATTAGCTCAAACAAATTAGCCAATTCAATATCATATAATACATATATCCTTGACATCTTTCCCTTGTAAATATAAATAGCTGTATAGATATAATTAATGTGGGTCGTTTGTTTTAAAAATCAGCGTTATAATGAATATTTCTTACAAAAGTAATAATAAAATTATTTTGCTATAATCCGCGATACAGTAAATAGAAAATATATATAGTGTTAAATGTACAGTGGACTATCCGTTTTTTCATACCCGATACATGCAGGATTCGCAAATGCACAAACACCAGAGCCACCTCAATACACAACCTTTTTTTTTAGACAGTACAAACACCAAACATTACTAAAAACACATAAATAATAAGCAAAGTAGAGATCTTTATGATTAAACATATAAAACACGAATCTTCTAAATTGAGTTTAAAATTAAATAAATACTTTCTTCTTCGTCGAAGCATATTTCGCGAATTTACCAGGCCAGATCCATCCCATGTGATAATACAATCTTAACACGGAGAGACTGCCGTTTGAACTCGCGAACCTGTTGCAGTTAAATTAGTAAGTCGTTTACGGGTCTTGTCGGAAATTAGTAATACGTGGGCCCGATAACAAGAAATGTAAGGAAGAGAAGGTAAATAGATAAATGATTATGAAGTACTAGATATCGATCAACCATAAAGTTACCGACTTCAGTTACTGTTGCTACATTGGAATTTTCTAATATAAGCCGTTTTCACTATTAATTATTCTCAATCTCTATTTAATACACTCTACGCAAACGTACATATTTTATCTTTGTAAATCTAAGGTAAGGGCAATAAACACCCTATCCTTTTTTAAACACTGTAATTTATACTAATATAAAAAAAATTAAATAAGTAAGTATTTTCTAACATGGAATGTTAAGTATTTATCTTTTAATTAGTAGAGTAAATAAATATTTTAAAATTACAAGTTAAAATTACATATAACAATCCTATCAATATAGTCAAATATCGTAACTACGCAAATTAAAAGAAATACAAGTATATAAATTATTCATTTCATAATTTTACTCGATTCATAAATAAACGAAAATCACATTGCAAAAATATTTAAGTACAATATCAGTAGGAGTACAGCAATTTTAAACGTAAATAATACAACGATACCAAACAAAGTAGTATAGCAAGTTATCATCCTTTTCATTTTTTTATTATTTTAAATTATGAAATGATTATTGTGAATTAAATAGTTCTCTGTGAGATGAATTTAGAAAGAAATATTTTTAACACTATCCATATAGATCCATTTATTACAATCCCAATTCCACAAAATGCAATACTACAGTCCCATGTTTTTATTAAAAGCTCTACATCCTAGTAAAAGTTGATTACAAACAAGATCCAAGATAAGGCCACTTTTCCAAATCTATTTGGAAAAGTGGCCTTTAAGTTATGGGATAGTGTATGGTGGCAAAAAGCCGTGTTCATTACTATCATTATCATTTTAATCAATAAAGATAAGGGATTACGATTACAATTTCAAATTTCATTAAATATTGTATTATATAACAATTTTTGTACAAATCAAAAAAACTTTAACACGTTGATTGCTGTTTTTCTCAATGAGTTGAGTAAACCAAAACAAATTTAAATATCTTTCATTTTTCTTATATAATATTTATTACCTTAAATAAAAACACCAATTCTTGTTTATTAACACGTAGATTTATCTTTATTCAATAAAGGATGTAAGATATTATTATAAACTCACATAAAAAATAGGGTTTGTTAAGATCACACGGCAGAAGCAAAAACTTCGTTGATTCATTAAAGAGAAAAAACGGATACATTTAGCACCATATATATTTTCTATTTACTGTAGCGCGGATTATAGCAAAATAATTTTATTATTACTTTTGTATTACTTCGCAAAGTAACGCCTATTTCTATAAACTATTTTCATCAATTAATAATACGAAATACAAAATTTTTCGACTCGACTCAAAACTCGAAACGACTCGAGCCGACTTTAACCGAACGAGTATAGCTGAGACCAGCAGAGACGCGTTACCTAAATCTCTCGCGATCCCCTCATCGTCTCGAGCGTGACAGCTCCAAAATAATGAAAATATTACAAGCAATACAACAGAACTAACTACTTTGCTATAATCCGCACGGGTTAAGTGAATGCATGCAGAGCCAATGTGTATGAAGCAGGCAAAATCTACGCACCTTATACATGCAGGACCAGTCACCACATGCACCCCAAGGCGCAATTCACCAGCAACAACGCACACAAAAGCAGCACACACACCCACCACCACAATCTCAATAAGGTGCGTAGATTTTGCCTGCTTTTGCATGCATTCACTTAACCCGTGCGGATTATAGCAAAGTAGTTAGTTCTGTTGTATTGCTTGTAATATGGAATTCCGCAAAGTAACGCCTGCTTCTATAAATCATTTAAATGAAACATATTTTGCTATCAATCGTGGATTATAAAAAAATATTATTTTCATTACTTTTATATTATTAATTAAAGTGCATATAACAAAAGTGTTCATAAAATATGGCATCATCTAAATTATACAATACAGAAAAATATTCAAGCAGCGATCGGCCTTTGTCGCGGCGCGTCCCTCTGTCAGCTATAGCGTGGCCTTATAGATGGTTGTTTGCGCTCACAGAGTGCGGTGAACAGCGCTCACCGGCATCGAGCTTGTGTGAGTGTTCACGTACAAACGCACACAGGGACGAAATTCTCACACAGGCGCTTCGTGTACGGTGCGTTCCGAAACCGCTCTCTATTCTATCTATGCGAAGGCGTCGTATCGCCTCGTATAGCGGGCACGCTCGGGGCGAGGAATTTAGAGGCGGGGGTCGTATCGTTAATTGTTATGAAGTTGATTTCGGTCCTGAAATTCCAAAATAGGTATTTTGAAATAACGCCTCTTTTTCATCAAGACTCCGACCTTAACTTGTCATGCAGAATATTTGTGCCAATTCGGTGTTAATTGTTATTAATCTATTTCAGTAAATTGAGATGGCTGGATCTTGCGTCACTTTTTGTTGTCGTCGCTAGAGCGCGCGGGAATAGATTAAAGGACTTTAAGGTTAGCGTGTAGGTGTTTTCGTTTGTTATTCGATTGTAGGTGGCGTGTTATCAGTCGGGTCGTTGATAACGATGTAAATGGTATCATAAGACGTGAGAACAGGACTTAATATCGCGGTTATTGATGAACAGCCTGAAATGTTAAATCCATTTTAAGAGCAACTACCCAGCAAGCGACATGAACAAAAAACGAATATAAGCCTAATTAAAATAATAATCACTAGGACACTATTAATTTATAAAATTAGGCTTTACGGAAATCCATAGTACAAAAGTAATAATAATACAAAAGTAATAATAAAATTATTTTGCTATAATCCGCGATATAGTAAATAGAAAATATATATAGTGTTTAATGTATAGTGGACTATCAGTATTTTCATACCCGATACGTGCAGGATTCGTAAAAACACATGCACAAACCTCCACCACTTCCACCACAATACACAAGCACTACACAGGTTCACTATCACAAACTCAACAATCGTTTCGCCCCGCAACCGAAGCATCATCAGGAGATAGACTCCACGACAAAATCGCAAAGCATAGTGAACCTGTGTAGTGCTTGTGTATTGTGGTGGAAGTTGTGGAGGTTTGTGCATGTGTTTTTACGAATCCTGCATGTATCGGGTATGAAAATACTGATAGTCCACTATACATTAAACACTATATATATTTTCTATTTACTGTATCGCGGATTATAGCAAAATAATTTTATTATTACTTTTGTATTATGGATCTCCGCAAAGTAACGCCTAATTCTATAAATTAGTAATAATAATATTATTTTGCTATCCTTCTCGAGGATTATAGAAAAATATAATGTGTTAATATTTTATAATTCTTACACCACATAACACAAGCCCCTTTGCGCGGGGGGCCTTATAATTTTAAACGTATACTTCAGTATATTTTTACATATTTTTTTTTGTATGTAATACTATTAAACAAATAAAGCTATGGAAAGTAAAAATAAAATATTTCATTGTGATTATTTTTTCTATTTTTATATTGAATTTTTACTTAGGTTTACTCATTTATCAAAAAGCTTCAATGAATTTTTGAATTGACAATTAATTTATAATTTCCTTATTGTAATCGTCTACTACACTAGTATCTAAAGAAGTGATAAAATAATTAATCTTTATCGCATTTTTGAGTATTTAGTTGCGAGAGATGGTTTAAAAGTTCCTCAGAAGCCCCGACAAAAGGCCTTATAAAACTCAAAAATCGATAAGTCGAGAAGCCCCGACAAAAGGCCTTATAAAACTCAAAAATCGATAAGTCGAAAATATGAAGTTATAATTAACACTTCTTCCATCAAAATAAGTTAATGAATACTCTTGAGAATTCTCACAGTACATATTGCCAGTAATATCCTCACAATCGGAGTTTTTCTGTTTCATGTTCATTGCGCGCTGTTGAGTCATTGACATGCGACGCGCGGCGCGCCGATACTAAAAACTATCTTTAAAATAACGGCAATGCATTATAACTCTTACACGGAAATATTAATGGTTATAATTGTGTAAATTTTCACAACAGATGGTAAATCCGTCATAGCACGCGGGGAACTTCCCGGGAACATATGGCATCAGTACCCTTAACTTTCCGGCTTTCATCAGTAATATATTCATTGAACGTTTTCCTTTAAATTTTTCGATAGGCCGCAGAAAAATACGAAATGTATGCTGAAATGTGTGACGCAGGATACATTCCACCAGGTTCTTGTAACGTCCACCGAGTTGCAAGGTTTTATGAACAAAATTCAAGAAATCAAAATCCAAAATAAATCAAGAAAAGTATTTGTTTGTTCAAGCTTCTGATAAAAAAAAGAAAAATTAGTGGCCCGTAAATAAAAATAAAGCATTTTTCGGCTCAGTATTACTGATTTCATATGTATATAGTCACTAAACAGACTATCTATAAGAATGCGAAAATTAAGCCGACCGCCATTATAAGCTGATGAGCATTCAGGCGTATTGTATATCCTTATTTGTGTAAGAATAAGGATCATAATCCTTTACACTAAGAAGTATCCGTTTCCACACTTGTCGAATTTAGTATCTACTTAAAAATGCTTCACTCGATTGTTCTGTAAGAGTCCATTTGTTTTTTATTCTTGATCTGACTTAAAATAATAAATTACATAAGACAAAGATATATTGAAAATTAAATACAAATAAATTGTAGGCGAAAAGTTTTTTTAGCACTCTTCCAATATCTTCAAGCTATGGTGTTCTATATAAGTCGGTACATAATTATATTCTAAACTATACTTGAAATAAGTTATTCGTACCTGATAAAAAATTGTTGCCTTATTTCTTTTCATATAAAAACGAGAGGCTAGCGCGCCATTTTTAAAACATGTTGGACTTGGATAAGTTGGTTGTCATGGATGGCTGCTTGTGAAATTTGCCGTTGCTACAAGCGCTAGCTGGAGTTGCAGTTCAGAGGATATTGCTCGAGTTTGCTTGAGATTCAAAACTCGAGCCAGTAGAACCAAGGCAAACAAGCTAAGCCGAGTCACAATGTGAAAAAATTCTCTCTTCGAAGGCGAGCGCCTGCCAGCCGTTTTGCGCCACAGAGTATATATATTACTATTAAACTAATCAGTAATTTTTTTACAACATAAAGACAAATTTACAAATTTTGTTGTAGTTATTAACGTAATTACCTAAAAATTACTTTGCGGAGATCCATAACATAAAATAACAATGATGTTATATATCGCAATATCGCGAATAATATCATTAACACTTTTGTGTTGTATATTTACTTTGACCTTGATAATTATATTTTCTTTCTATTGAAATCAAACTCAAACAATGTGCTTATAAATACATAAAGGACGCAGCAAAAGCACATCCATCTTTTATTTTAAATTATTAAAACATTTAAATTTAAAAATTCATTATAGTTTGTTAATATGCGGCAATAATAAACTTCTATATTTTTCCGTTGTAAATTTATTATTAGCGTAAGTAAGATAAAAATAAATATTTCTAGTTCCGCGTAAAAAGACGCAAGACTTCAGGTCCTTGAGTGTTAATATGCTGGATAAAAAAAACCGTAAACACGGTTTGCCTACTCTGTGGTTCGCAAAGTCGAGCGGCCCGCTAGGTGGCAGCACAGAGTTCGCTCGCTATTCACAATGTATATTATATACGCCGCGTAGGTATATATGTGTATGTCGTTATATAAACGAACAGAAAGCTATGTTCAGTGGACGCGATGCCGGGGGCAGGGAAGTGAGCGGGGGGGGGGGGGGGCAGCAGCCCACGCACACGACGTTCTCTTCCCACGCACACAGCCATCACGTGCCGCGTCCGTGTGTATCGAACAAGCGAGCGCGCCAACCGACCGACTCGCTCGACGTATTCTTATTATTATGAAAGGAGAAACGCTTTTTGTAGGGCAAGAACTAAATTTGTAGTACCATTACTGCTGCCAATAATAAAGATAAACGCATTTCTGTACACTGAAGTTTGCGGTGTCGCTCATAGATGTCGCATTTCCTCTAGTTTTTCGCAAATCGCCAATGTTTTTCGAAATGTACGTCATAATCATATAGTTTCGAGAATAAGCGAGATTTCATTTGGACTTAAGTGTCATTATGGCATTGAAAAGCGAAGCGATGCTGCACTAATGATTTCTCGAGTTATATAAGTCGAAATTCTACTTTAAAATATTATGACATGTTAAAATATCCTTTCGTGTTCACCCTGAGTATACTCATGAATTGATTTTGTAGAGTTTAGTAGGGAAGTTTCATACAAACCACAGTTTTATCATTAGCGCCAAACAACGCGAGGTGGCGCCGCGTTGCATAACCTGTGTTCTAAGACCTAGAATCCCGCCAAAAGTTCGCCAAGGTTCGGATTGACTCGAACCTATTCAATAACTTTAACTGATAAGTTTAAATTCCCGTTTATAACTGGGACAGACGCGTCGTGCTTGTTGCTGCGCTGCAGTTTTTCGAACGGTTTATTTATTTACTTGTACATCTTCAGGCGTTCGAAATTATAAAAATTATGACTTACAATCGATGCTTATACATTTTATATACGTATATGGTCTTAAATTTGTGTAGGTATATATTTTTTTTTAGGCATAAGCTTGTACTTGACAGCTAGCTCCAACCCTTCTCTCCAGAAACGGAGAGAAGAGGCCTATTCCCAGCAGTGGGATTGTAACAGGCTGGTACTTTTTGTACTTGAATTTTGGTAGGTATAGTATACTACTAATGATTTGTTTTAATTATATCATGAGTGCGTGAATGAGAATTTACAAGTACTTACTATTGTATCCAAAAACAGCTTTATTCGTTATGTAAAAAGCCATTTTCAGTTTATAGAAATTGACTCCAATTTTATTATTTATTGCTTTATGATTAAGTAGTATTTTATTGTAGTTTTTTAATTTTCGTATATGATATTATTTAGGACTAACTTATTTGAATATAGAAATAGTTTTGCTTATTAAAATTCAAATATCATATTATTTCTATTTAAAGAGATTTGAATTAAAAAAATTAGTAACAATAATAAGTTTTATAATTATTTTGATACGATTATAATTGCACCTATTTTAGCGCAGGTTTTTTAGTTATCTCGCACATCGTTTATCTAATTGTTCGAATAATTTTCACAATTATGTACTTGTTAAGGTCCTTTGATAGAAAATGCTTCATAGCTCTCAACGGCTCGTAGAGCTGACCAATCGGTTTTTAATGAACTCAAAGTAGGAAACCCAAGACTTTGAAATTTGCAAAAGCAGTGAGGATATTTGGATTCTGTGGCCTGCAGTTTCACTAGAAATTCAAGGACTAAAGACCGCAACATAGATGTCCTATGTATTGGATGAATTAATGAAATTAATGATACCTTAAGATTTTTGTTTATTGAGAAACTTAGTGGTGTTGCCAGGGGTTTGAATCCGCGGCCCCCTGGTAAATGTCACAGGGATATTTACCATTCGACTAGCACTGCTTATTTCTTTGCTTGCATTTGCCTAACGATCCAATAGAGGAATAAAACACATAGAAAATTGAACTTTGATTTTATTTGCAACGTAAAGCTACAGAAAGATCCAAAAAACTTACAACCCTCTGGAGTAAAAAGTTTATTTAGTATTAGATTTCAAGTTTCTTTTATATATATTTCAAGTTTGAAGTCCACCAAAATGCCAACTCTTTTAATTTGACTGTATTGAATGTCAAGCAGTACGAATCTCAAAGTCAATTTAAATTAAACTTTCGCTACAATTTAAAGATTCAATTAAAAATTAACGCGTAACAAATAATAATAATAAATAAATATATGGGACACTTACACCATCGGTCATCTTTCCCCAAAGGCAAGTAATTTAATGCTTGTGTTATGGGTGACAGACAACTTTTAAAATTTACATAATTTAAAAAATACTTAGATATATGCATCCAGACTCATAGAACCAACGAATTCTAGATAGAAAATGCTGGCTGTCGGCGGGAATCGAACCCGCAACCCCTAAGAGCTGGAGGCAGGATCGGTGCCTACTGCGCCAACGGGCCAATAGACTATCAATCTATCAACTATAAACAATGTTAAGGCATGTATAGCCATAGTTAGACAAAATCATAATTAGGTAGAGATCTTTCATTCTAAAAGTGCACGCCCCTCCACCATTTTTTTACTTTACCAATTACATTATTTAATGTGTGAGAGAAAATATTGACTGTACTATTTTATATGTGTGCGCGCAGCAATTTCAAAGTTGACTCGACTCATTCGCGCACTTAATGGTCAACTAATTGCTCGACTGGTATAAGTCAAGCATTTATATGGCGGAGAAAGCAAACTTTGTATGAGACAACACGTCTATTCTGTCACGCGTTCCTATCATTTGTGCACTGGCTGACCAACCAATCCGGTTACACGGATTACAAGTAACGTTTACATAAAAATAAAATTAATATTATATAATATTTATAATCAAATTTATGTTGAACATTCTTTAGAATAAAAGGTAAGTTTTTAACGTTTCCCTGGAGTAATAGTAAGCGCTGTGGATTGTAAACGGGAAGTTCCGCATTCGAATCCTAGAAAAGACATATTAGTATATTTCTATAATTTATCCCTGGTCTTGATTAGATAGATACTTCCGACGTACTCTTCTAACAAAGACGTACCACCAAGCGGTTTAGCGTTCAGGTACGATGTCCTGTAAAAGCCCTGAATGGTTACACGTTTAATCTCCAAACCATTTCAAGAAACTTAAACTACATCGGCATCCATCAGTTGAATTCGCAATCAAAAGCTAGCTTGCCAACTTAATTTAATAAAGATATTCATTATGCAACTATTAGAATGATAAATAAAACGTAATGTACAGAAGTCTGTTCATTTATTTTATTAGTAAAAAAAGAAAAAAATTAAACCGCAATAAATATTTACTATTTTAACGCTATTCACTCACGTCGCTATCTTCAGATTCAGACTCAACATTAATTATAAATTCAAAATTTTTCATATATTCTATCTCAATATCATTCACATTTCGACACGTATTTTCCCACATATTTCTATCAATCATGTCAATTCGTTCCTTAATTAAAGCAATGGCTTTAATGATGAAATAATGATAGATTTTAAGTTTTGCCCGTTTTTTTTCGCCACATAGTTTTATAAAATTCTCCATATTTTTCTATTAAAGAAAAAATGTATTTAAGTATTATTTAAAATAAAAAATATTTATCCTCTTTTTTATGACATGCTAACTGTACTTTTGGCAATAATCGATGCGTGCTCCTACTTTCGTGTCTGTCCGGCAACTGAGTAACCAATTAGAATAACAAGTTTGCGTGTATTTCGTCTGTACATAAGTTCTTTGTGTGTGAGTAAAGACATTGGAGGGGCGTGCAGTTTTAGAATGAAAGATCTCTACTAACAAATACTCATCGAGCCATACTTTTGATATCTGCTATAAATATTACAAATTTACTATATTTTGGGAAGAGCAATCACTGATTTTCTGGCTAGTTCACGGTTGGTCCAATATTCTTGATAGGTACCATATTCTAGAATATACTGGTATACAAATTAAGAGAAAACTTTTATTTATGCGAAGACCTTACATCGCAGCTCCATTTACTAGGGATATGCATTTGTATCTAGGCAAGTTAACTCAGTGGGAATAAAAATTCCGATATGATAAAATTTCGCAATCCATATTACACTTGCTTACAGAAAGGTTTAAATTATGCTTATACGTAAAGCATATTACACAATTGACGATTATATTAATGATAAAAATGTCTGAATTTGAAAATCCTTACAGCTTCATGCAGGGTCGCGGTTTAATAATGTAAATAGAAAATTTTTAAAAGATTGACCGCCTAGTTTCTTGCTGGTTCTTTTCGAAAGAGCAACATTCCGAACCAGTAGTAGTAGTAAACCTAATTGGTCCTTGACGATTCAAAAGTGCTTGCAAAAGCTTACTTGAGTTAAAATTATTGTGACTTCAGACTTGATTTGAAAAATTATGAACATCAATCGGCAGAATGCACTGCGAGTAAGAGAACTTAGAATTTAATTTGAGAAAACTCAAGCTTCGCCCATATGTAGTAGATATATTTACCTTAGATACGAGCCTATATTATTTATGTTACATAATAGATATATATTTCATATATACTACCTAGTAACCGTGAATTCGTCTGTATTTTCATGTTAGATTCCTTCGGCAGGCGAATTTGTGAACTTCAGTAATAAGAAACCTACGTTGGTTCTCATGCCTTCTACTACGAGTATCTCCATGCCAAAAATTATTTCAATCCTTTGTAAGATGGACATATCAATTAACAGACTTTCGTATTTATTCAAATT
The DNA here is from genome assembly GCA_947086505.1 of Morpho deidamia. Lineage (NCBI taxonomy): Eukaryota > Metazoa > Arthropoda > Insecta > Lepidoptera > Nymphalidae > Morpho > Morpho deidamia. The sequence goes on from CAMTZC010000003.1 coordinate 7,610,014, forward strand.
CAAATTACTTAAAATTTTTGTATATTTATATTTTATTTATTAAAATAAAACTAATATTATTAATAAAATATTTTTGTTCCTTTTTAATTTTTTTATTAGCAATAATATTTTTACAAGCTGTGATAGCCTAGCGGTGAGACTGTGCGACTCTCTAGAGACGACATGGGTTCAAACCCCGGGCAGGCACCTATGAGTTTTTCTATTAAAACTCATGTGTCTAATTGATAATTACAATTTATGACAGGCTTTTCGGTGAAGGAAAACATCGTGAGGAAACCTGCATATCTGTAGAGAATTCTAGGAATATGTGTAACCTACCAATCCGCATTGGAGCAGCGTGGTAGGTCTTAGCTCCAATCCTTCTCTCCAAAAACGGAGAGAGGAGGCCTAAGTCCAGTAGTGGGCATAGTAACAGGCTGTTACTTATTCATATTTTTATGTATAGCAAAATAATATTGCTAAAAGTTGCATTCATGTGGCATACGTTTCAATAAAATCAAATGAAATAATTCTTTATTCAAGTAAACTTGTAAACAAGTGCTTTTGAATCGTCAACTCTACTGCTGGTTCGGAAAGTTGTCCTACCGAGAAGAGACAGCTAGAAACTCGGCCGTTGCTCTTGAAAATATAAATCTTACAACTAGTTACATATAGTCATTACTATTTTGTACAGGGTCAAAGAGTAGCTGCTATATCCACACATTTTTATCATTTACGTATTCATCTGTTCATTCTGTGGTATGAGCCCAAAACTATTCAACCGGCACCGACAAATGAGATGCTATTAGATTCGTCTCATTGAAGCAAGGATTCTGCGCTACATTCTGTCATTATCGCGTTGGTTATCTTTACGTAAACAATTGGCACACGACTTCGTTCATACAACTTAAGCGTTAAGGTACCTTCAATAACGCAATATGTTTTTTCGTTGTTCCGGACGAAATCATCTTTATCCTGCCTTTATCCCACTCTAAGTCGGGTCGGCACAACATGTTTTAAACATGTTGTTACATGATTTGGCCAGATATTTCATGCGACGCATTTTATTTAAAAGAAGGTGGTCTGTTCTACTCAGCCGGATACCGAGCGGCGGGTCAACTTATCTTAGTCGCCTTTTACATCTCGGTATGTAAAGAGGGTGGTCTACTCTACTCAGCCGCATACCGACGTCGGGTCAACTTACCTTAGTCGCCTTTTACGATACCTCGGTAAGAAATGAGGGTGTTCTATTCTACTTAGCCGGATACCACACGGCGGTTGACTCAGAAGAAAAACGAGAATTTTTATCCCATATCCCCATATTTTATTCCCAGTGTAAGAGCTTAAGTTTCGCTAAATTTCATCAATATTGATCCAGCTGATAAGCCGTGAGAGCGTAACAGATTGACAGACTTTCGACTTTATAATATCAGTAAGCATGGATTACTGGAAGTTTACAGTAATACGTCTTTTATTTTGTATAAAGCATATTTCATTAGTAGGTAAAAAAAACAGTTTCTCACCTCTAGAATCTATCTATCTTTATTTATATATAAAAATGAATTCCTGTTCGTTAGTACCGCTAAAACTCAAGAACGGCGGGATCGATTTGGCTAATTATGGTCTTCAATTATTTATGAAAGTTAAGGGTTTAAAAGTAAATGTGATAAAAATGCTATGAATTTAACAAAAACAACAATCTTTCTTTCCTTAGAAACACGGATGGTCCATTATAATAGATTTTTGATGATTATCGATAAACAATAAAACCTCGTTGTTTTAAAATCTATTAAGCATTACTTAAAACATCGTTACAGCTATCCTTACTGTCTGTCAGTCTGTCTGCTACGTTTCACGGGCAATCCGCTGAACCAATGTTGATGAAATTTGGCGCAATTCTTGCTTATACACCGAGGTAAGATATAAGGCTATAAAAATCCGGAGATATTTGCAGGATTGGAGAGTGACAGAATACTTATTTCAGAACTAAGATACAGGCAGATGAAGTCGTAGGTAATAGCATGTGTTGTAAAGCTTTTTTTTATAAAGGTAAGTACCGCCATCTATGAGGACCACAGGAAACTGTATATGAAATGTAATAAATGTATATGAATACAGGAAATGTATCACGAGAAAATGTTAAGTTCCTGTAAAGCTTTGATAATGCAACAAATCCAACCTTATATGAAATAATATTATTTTGTTTTGCTATTCAACAATATATATAAATTTAAAGCCACCTATTTTTTTTTAATGATTGGATCAAATTTTATTGTGAATGCATAAGTTTAGAGGTAAAATAATGAAAATATTATTGTGCTATAATCCGCGATAAATGAAAATACATATAATGCTAAATGTAGAGCGTACTATCCACCCTCATACCTTTCTAATACACAAGCACTGCACACATTCACTATCACAATCTCAATAATCATTTTGCAACGTATCTGTTGTGTCGTTAGGAAATAGACTCCACAACAAAATCGTTTTTTAGCAATTTAGACCTGCGCCAATAGATTGCAAATATTTTAACAGATAAACACATTGCCTGGAGTTTAAACCGTTGATCCCCTCGAAAAAGTCGCAAGGTCTCACCACTGAGCTATCACAGCTTAATATGTGTATATCAAATATAATATATTTTTTATCTGTATAAAAAATTTAATTCGATCTGTGTGTCACATAAGAAAAGTTTGCTAGTACTCAAAATAACCTCACTCAGAAATGAAAGTGTTGCGAAGCGAAGAAAAATCACACAATGAGAGAAAGTCTCGCTGTATCGGAACATCAACAGGTTGTTTCCTCTAGTACTTTTAACAAAACTCTGATGCATGTAAAGGCGGGCGGCTCTAAACCTGCACCCGAAAGCATAACACGCGGCCTTGCCAGAAAGCTTACATAAACATGTAGGCTAAGTGAAAGTTACTTCAACATATTCTAGTAGTTTCCCCGACTTCTTCTACGTGGAATTAATTATATAATTTAATTCAACAACAGGTTCTTTTGTATCATCTACTGATTTGGGAATACGAATATACAATATTTTCGATCGAAAGCTTAGCTATGTAACTAAGAAATTGTTAACATCTGTTCTTTTTGTATATCACACATGTAAGATAATGATATATGTATGTATATATCAGACCAAGCGTTGCTGAGTCTATTCTCACTTCCCCTGTCCTATTATTTTGGCGCGCGTTTGCTATAATTTAGCGATAAATCCTGGGATATTCATCAAAATTATACGGTTTGAAGGATCATAATTTTAAGAATAAAATGCTTAATACGTTAGGTATTCCAGTTGATAAGAATTAATACCTTTAGCATTAACATTGGAAAAACAACATTGTACGTGACCTCTAAAAAAAAGTTATAATGGATATAGTAAGTTATTCTGAAAAGAAAGATACATGCCACGGCGGTCATTTTGTAGTTCCACAAAAGACGAATGTCCACGATACATTGTTTTGTTAAATCTTAAAGTGATTAGCAAAGTTTTCTATGAAAGGTCCCAGCCGGCTCCACTTATTTACGAAATTATCCACAATTATGGGCATATTTTAAATAATTTACACAAAACAGTAACAAATTATACATATCAAAATAAATAAATTGGTCTATTGGTGATATCCGAATGAAAAACCGTTTAGTGGTTTTTCTTTTTTTTTAAGACGAACAGATTGAGATAGACGTTACGGGCTATTTAGATTATATGTGAGGACGTACATATTGGTTCTGTACATATTATAGCTGTGATAGCTCAGCGGCATGACCGTGCGACTCTTTCGAGGGGAACACGAGTTCAAACCCGGGTAGGCACCAATGAGTTTTTATATTAAAACTCATGTGTCTAATTGATAATTGCTATTTATCACACGCTTTTCGGTGAAGGAAAACATCGTGAGAAAACCTGCATATCTCAAGAAAATTCTGGAGATTATGTGTTGCCTACCAATCCGCATTGGAGCAGCGTGGTAGCTCCAACCCTTCTCTCCAGAAACGGAGAGAGAAGGCCTATTCCCAGCTGTGGGATTGTTACAGGCCGCTACTTTACTTTTTTTTTAACATATTGGTTGATGGCTGGTTTTCAATAAATAATTAAATAATAGTTCAGGTTTAATCGATAAATAATAATAATAAAATATGATATTTACATATATGTAGAAGCCATCATAATAATCGTGTGCATCATATTGTTAGACATTAGTGGGCGTGATAGGGTATTGTGCATATGAAATAATTGTAGTTCTTTCGCAGCGGTTTTCTTCGACTTTATATTCTTCTTAACAACTTCACAACTGCGCCATATATATTTGTATAATAATTATAATAATAATGTTGTATTGATATTAATTATTGTATTAAGTTAAGTGTATTTGGAAGTTTAAGAATTGGCATTAGTCTCAACTTAGGGGATATTAAAAAATATGGAGGGAATTCTTTTTGGCCGCATTATGGTACGACGTAAAATCATTGTAATTAAACTAAAAAGCGTAATAAAGTGTTTTAGGAATTGTTTTGGCATGTTATTGAAAACCTCTTAGAAGTATTTTATCACAATTATGGTTGCCATGGCCGCGACATATACATATCTTTTTGAATGGCGGGATATTTCTAATTAATAAAACATTTATAATGGGATCAGAAAAATTTAATTATATAATGTTGTATAATTATATATTGTTGATATTCCGTTGAATAAAAAAATGAATATACCGATGATAAATTTTTGTACCTCATTTTTTATTATTACAATGAATTTATCGTTATCAACACTCTTTCATATCGTTATCATGTTGTTTTATTTAGTATCGTTCTTTAAATTTGATAACTGAATAATTAGAAAGATTAAACTTTTGTAACAAAGAGACGCGTCTCTTGTTCTAGATTTCTTTGTAATTTCAGATATAGCCAATATAAAAAAAAATACAGTACATTTTACTTAGTCCTCAAATTAGCAAGGGAAAAGCAACAGTAGATCTATCCAGAAATATCTATCTATATCTATAATTATTATAAAACACAGTTATCAAAAGCTATCTGTTTGTATGTGATCGATTTTCTCAAAATTTACTGAACGGATTTTTGTACGGATTTTAGTAATAGATAGCGCAATTCTTCCGGAAGGTTTAGGTTAATAGTACATTACGGTTTTATGTAAATTGTGTTGAAGAGGTCGCGCAGTTAAAAAAACTCGCCTGCTGGGAGTGAGCGTAAACCAACAGAGATACACTAAAGTAATGAATTAGAAAATTGTAGATCTACAAAAATGCTACAAAAAACTCAACAAGTACTTTTATGTTCAAAATTTCAATTAAATAGACTGAATTCCATGCGGGCGAAGCGCTGGCAAAGCTAGTCAGGAATTAAAAAATAGAGTACTGTACAAAAAAATATGTCACAAATGAATGAATGAATGAATTAATGATAATGCTTTTATTGCACACCACAGAAAATACATAAGCACTATAATTAAATAAAAATAAGTTTGCACAATCTGGCGGTCTTATCGCTACATAGCGATTTCTTCCAGACAACCAGCTAGGTAAGAGAACATACAAATGATTTGTGTATAGTATAGATTTTACATACTATAAAACAGTTAAGCAAAAAAAAATAGCTATATTTGAACATTATTTATATTGCAATAAATATCGTCGATTGCTCAATTAAAAAATGCAAACGATATAATCGAATCGGCAAAGGATGTACTCAATTGACCTAACCAACAATTGAATCCAGAATCTTTTACTTAAAGAACAATTATTATCCACCATTATCTTAAATGGATAAACAAAATAGTTGTTAGTTTTTACCCGGTAAATATATGTTTGCCGTTGATCAATTTGGACGCCAATCAATGCAATCACATAGCTATCGCAATCAACTCTCGTATTTTGTCAATGCAAAATTTCGTTTATCTGTATAGGATGTTTATAAATATGTTAGTTATATAAAAGAATTAACATGAAAGAGTATAGTAGTAAATATAGAGTATTGATATGTAAACACTAGTTTAGTGTTAACATACCTAGATTTTATCTTTCCTTTGATCATGCTTCTATTAAAATTTGATAGGTACAAAAAAAAATCTATTTAAAAAAGAAATAGCTGTGATAGCCCAGCGGTGAGACCGTGCGACTCTTTCGATGGGAACACGAGTTTAAAACCAGGCAGGCACCAATTAGTTTTTCTATTAAAATTCATGTCTAATTGATAATTGCAATTTATCACACGCTTTTCGGTGAAGGAAAACATCGTGAGGAAACCTGCATATCTCTAGAGAATTCTAGGGATATGTGTAACCTACTAAACCGCATTGGAGCAGCGTGGTAGGTCTTAGCTCAACCCTTCTCTCCAAAAACGAAGAGAGGAGGCCTATTCCCAGCAGTGGGATTGTAACAGGCCGCTACTTTTATTATAAACTAAATATGTTATCTGTTTGTTGAATCTACAAAATTTTAATTGAAAAAACAATACTCGGTAGGACAGCTTTCCGAAAAAGTAAAATTGATCCAAAAGTTTACAAGTTTACTTGAATAAAAAAATATTTTAAATTTGAATTTTAAAATCTTTCAATAGTCAACATTTTCATCGTATAGAAAAGTAAAAAGAATACTTTCTACTAGCGACGTTGTTTGCACGGACATCAGTAATGAGTTAAGAATCAGACAATATCACTCTAGTCCTATCAACTATTTGTTACTCTTACTATTTGCGGACAACAAAGAACCAACAAAACAATCGCATTTACAATATGAGTGATTGGTTTCAAAAACTTACATAACATATTCATAGAGTTATTATACTAGAGTATGGAACTCAGCCCAAAATGTGAACTATTACAATAAAGAGAAAGCAAATGAGGGTGAGCTTTCTGTCTCTGTTTTTTGAGTGTGATTAGACAAAGATAAAGTATACGAGCATCGTTTTCTCTTTCATTATTTATTTTGTCATTCTATTTTTTAAAATGTATAATACCAATACTTTTATGCTATAAAAGAGTGCGATCTTCTAATACAAGTATTTATATACTTACGAGAAGAACTCGACTATCTGTTTCAAAACCTAAAAAAAATGTAATGGAAGTAAACAATTTTATATAAGTATTTTTATTTTTTGTTATTTATGCTTACAGGCCTGCCTTCGCCACTCTAGTATTAATAACTCTATACAATACCTACATGACACGCTACGCGCTTCTGAATATGTTCAGTTCTAAACTGGGGTGTAGGCTTCAGGCAATTGACATGTATTGCAAAATAATTCATTATATGTTTTAAATACTAGTTGTACCCACTATTTCGTTCGCATCACCTTAGTAATCTATAGTTAAGATAATCTCAATTTTTCTGTTCCTAAAGGTTTTTCAAATTCAAAATATTCTTTATTCAAGTAAACTTGTAAACAAGTGCTTTTGAATCGTCAACTTTACTGCTGGTTCGGAAAGCTGTTCCTACCGAGAAGAGCCAGCAAGAAACTCGGCGGTTGCTCTTTTTAAAATAGAAATCTTATCACTAGTTACATATAGTTATTAATGTCTTGTACAGGGTTGAAGAGAAGCTATATCCACGCATTCTTATCGTCTAGGTAATCTTCAATAGTATAATAGGCTTTCTGAATTAGCCTTTTTTTAATAGTATTTTTAAACTTCTGTAATGGTAAAGTTAAAGTAGATCATAGTTTGGTTCTGAAGGTTGCTTAAACATGTATCTAGATATAGAAATTTTTTAGGCGACCAAGCCAAATATGTATCAAATTAATACATGCCCCTACATTTAAACTCAATGTTTATCAGATTGATACGTTGCTGGTAATAAAAATAAGGCTTAGAAAATAAGTCTAATATATTAAAATGGTTTTTATTTCTCACGTTGTTTCCTATTCAAGATTAATAAATACTGCGAGTCAATTAGCCGGCTTCATTGTTTTATTATCGTCGCGTCGGAAAACACTAGTTTTAATCCACTATAAGCTCTTGTGAAATAAGTTGTCTACATATAATGCTATGAAAGCTTTTATTTGTTAGAAAATGAACAATTGTTTTTATTCAAAAGCATTTTTGAATAAAAACAATTATGATGTTAATAGAAATGTTTTGTCCTTTTTTTTGTATATCTTAGTATCCGTACATATAAATATTATACTAATATTAAAGGGTCACTGAGTCAAGAGTATTATCCGACTAGTTCTTTTGTATGGCATTGAAACATGGCCAGCTTTATCTCGGCAAGTGCAGGAGCTCAGGGTCACGGAGATAAAAATGCTACGGTGGATGTGCAGTGTCACAAAAAGTGATCAACTACGTAATGACTACATCCGCAGTAGGCTCAGTGTCCGTTACATCGGAGAAAAGATGCAGAAAGCTCGCCTTCGTTGGTATGGTCATGTAGCACGAAAGCCGCGAAGTTACGCCGGACAGAGTCAATTTCTCTCAAAGTCAAAGTCTCTGGATCTAGACCCCGCTGCCGTTCAAAAAAGCGTTGGCTAGCAATTGTGGATGCCGACATGTGAACCAACAATTTTCACAGATCGGACGTTCAAGATCGGGCAAACTGGAGGCAACGGAGTAGGAAAGCGGACCTCGGGTCTTAGCCGAGATAACGCTAAGATGAAGAAGAGGAAGATTAAAGAGTCGCTGCCTACGGGCTATTAAACTGTGGAAACAGTACATCCTCTAATTTATAGAATTAGGCGTTACTTTGCGGAGATCCATAATACAAAAGTAATAATAAAATTATTTTGCTATAATCCGCGATACAGTAAATAGAAAATATATATAGTACTAAATGTATAGTGGACTATACGTTTTTCCATACCCGTTACATGCAGGATTCGTAAAAAACATATACACAAGCCTCCACCACTTCCACCACAATACACAAGCACTACACAAGTTCACTATCACAAACTCAACAATCGTTTCGCCCCGCAACCGAGGCATCATCAGGAGATAGACTCCACGACAAAATCGCAAAGCGAAGCGTTATGCAAACAAGCATTGTTATATAGTAATCGGTTCATCCCCACCTTTACCTCTGAACACGTGCAACAAGCTTGAACTTGAAACATTTATCTGATCGTTAATGAGGGTGCCATTGTTATGCTTAATGATTTCTAATTGTTCCAAAATATTCAATTTTAAGCTTTCATACTGCACACCTGTGAAAAAAGCTTAAAATTGAATATTTTGGAACAATTAGAAATCATTAAGCATAACAATGGCAACCTCATTAACGATCAGATAAATGTTTCAAGTTCAAGCTTGTTGCACGTGTTCAGAGGTAAAGGTGGGGATGAACCGATTACTATATAACAATGCTTGTTTGCATAACGCTTCGCTTTGCGATTTTGTCGTGGAGTCTATCTCCTGATGATGCCTCGGTTGCGGGGCGAAACGATTGTTGAGTTTGTGATAGTGAACTTGTGTAGTGCTTGTGTATTGTGGTGGAAGTGGTGGAGGCTTGTGCATATGTTTTTTACGAATCCTGCATGTAACGGGTATGGAAAAACGTATAGTCCACTATACATTTAGCACTATATATATTTTCTATTTACTGTATCGCGGATTATAGCAAAATAATTTTATTATTACTTTTGTAGTAAATCCTCTGTTGCGCTCTCTGTCGCACTTTCGTGCCTTACGATAGGCATAACGACGCCCCACTGTTGATGTTTAATATTCAAATTTTTTTGTAATCTTCTTACCTTTTGTTAAAAATGTTAGAACATTGTTAATAAAAATACGCGATTGGGGTTTAACTTATTTTTTTCATCCTTCTAAGAATCGATAAGAAGTTATCGATACGTCTGCCCCTAGCCCTGTTTTAATATCCCACAGGCAACTACTCTTTAATACTGGTATAGTGGTATCAGCGACTTCATTTGTGCCAAATTAAAAGCATCTTCAATTATTTAATTGTGCTAAATTCCATGAATATTGGTCAAGTGAATATGCCATGAAAGCATAACAGAAAGACATCACATAGATTCACATCAATAATATTAGTATGGATGGAAATTCAGAGAGTCTTCGCAATATTTAGGGAACCATAAATCGGGCGCCTCTTATGATGGCGATGGGTATTGGAGTACGTAAAGACGTTATCAGCACGTATACCATTACTTACTATTACACGTATTACTGTGTCTAATGATCGTAGTGGAAAGCAAACAACAATGGATCTCAAAAATCTTTAGTGAAAACGCGCGTCCTACAAAAAACTTATGAAGAAAATTTACGGACCGAAAGGATACTTACTGTATTGCCTAAATTTGGTTTTTCTTTTACTGTTCTTAAGTACTTTATTTTCAATTTTAAAGGTTTTCTTCTTCTGTGTACATATTTTCTATATAAACATCTTTCGAACGTTAAACGTCTTTTCGTAAGCTGCTACAGTTGAAGCAGATAAAGGAAAAAGAGGCAGATAAGGGTTTACAATTTTCAAAATTTAGCTGTGAGAGAATTAAAATAACTAATCAATTAATTTAATTACTTTTGAAAATTAAAATAATTAAATAATTGTTTTAATTAGTTTAAAAAGCCTTTAACGTAATGTATTTTCCACATTTTCACTTTTGCTTTCTCTGTCATATATACAATGCCGTTTTCATGTAAACCTGTATATGTGTCGCAGAAACATTCAAATATTATGGTACACTAGTCTTTATAAGTGAGCTAATGCATAAGTATGCAAATGCATTCTATATGAGAACGTGTGGAACGCGAATGAATATTGGAAATAAATAAATAAAATAAAGCCTCAATTATATTATTTGAACATCTGAATCATTTCAACTTCGATCTTAACAGTTACAGCTCACCGGATGCCCATCGCATCCGGATACCGGGACGCTTCCGGGAAACTTAGGTTCCAAATTATTCGCACCAGCGAATGATACATCATAGCTCTGAAATATCTGGAATGAAAATAAAAATTATCATAAAGTACTGAAAGTACTTGAAACTTTCTAATCAATTACAAAACCTTCAATAGTTATAATAAGCTCTGTTAACACGCGCTTTTTTAAACTTTGAAAGGGCAGCAAAAAGAAGTTCGAATTTTATTACTGAAACGTATAGTGAAGCCCATAAACATAAATATGTATTCGAACTTTCTGGAGGCGTAACCCAGGTGTCATAATTTCGGTTTCTTTTTTTTGTATCCCTATATTTAATATCATATTTATCTATTATGAATTCTTGCGAAGTAAGATAATTTGTGCGATCCCTTAGACAATCTTTGTATATGTCATTAGTCAAAAATCATGTCAAAAGACACAATAGCTAAAAATAAAAAAAACAGTAAAAGTCAAATGACTTTCACTGTTTCTGTCAATGAGTTTTAAATAACACTGAAAATAATGGCAAATATATCAGGATAGGAAATTAGTCCTTGTTCTTCTAGAAAAGCGATATAAGAAATGATAAAATATTTTTACAGTTAGAAATATCACAAAAAATTACAGCATCAGACGACCATATCACATTTACAGTAGATAATTCTCAAGTGATAGACTACCACTACCATATTAATTACCTAAATAGAATAATATTCACTTAAAAATCTAGAATCAACAGTGAAGATTGCTTAGGCAAACAGATATCTTTAATATTATGATTACTAAATTACGAAATGTTTTTGAACAAATGTCGAATTCAAAACTTCATTAAATAAAAATAATGTCAATGTGGGTCAGTAGGTCGGTACCACGAAGGCTGTCTGCAGTTCGACATAGAATCTCTCAACAGATTCTTTGTACAAATTTTTTATTATAACACTTATTCATTATATATTACCAGATATACATCTCTCATCATCATTCTCCTGCCCTTATTCCATTCTATGTGGGTTAGGTACAACATGTTTGAAACATGTTGTTACATGATTTGGTTAGGTATTTTACAACCGGCCACCTGCCTGACGTCAACTTGCCTTAGTTGCTTTTTACGACACCTCGGTAAGAAATGAGGATGGTCTATTCTATTCAGCCGGATACCACACGGCGAAGATATACATCTCTCATCGGGATTTATATCTTTATGGCTTCTGCAATTAAAAACCTAGGTGAAAGTGCAAAAAAAATCTTATTTTAACACCTTGATTAATTGCCTCCTCAGAAGTGTGACAAGGGCTCAAGAGGACTGGCTTCTTTTTCCCTCGTAGAATCAGCTTAGCGATTCAACGCGGAAACGCTGCCAGCACTCTTGTAGCCAATTCACGTGGGTATGATTGGTATAATACTAGTGTGGAAGCAATTTAAGATAGACATAACTTGTATATTTTCCTTGTTAATAAATATATTTATTATAAGTAAAAAAAATGACCAGATTAAAATAAATATATATTATTATTATTATAACTAATAAAAAAATGACCAAATTATGCATGGACAGGTTGAGAAGAATATGGAGTAACATACACATTACCTAACTCATAAAAATAAAAATACCCTAAAATTTCCTATATTTTTTTACACTTGAGAGACGCTCTCAAAATTTTGCGCTGGAGTTTGAATGTTTGGAGTTTTAGCTACTGAATTTAGGAGTAATGAGTCAATTTTTCAAAAATTTGATATCAAGTAGCGTCTGTCCTCTACTGTTCAGGGACGCCTTTTTACTTTCCTTACACGTCTCTCGGTGGAGAGTTCGAGTAAATATCGAAGGCACCAAATTACGCACCTGATCATGCGATGGACAGATCTGATAAGGCTGCGTCTAACATTTTTCTTCACAAATATACCAGTGAGTTGAAATAGAATTGTAAAGCGTGCCACCATGCTTCAATTATCTACATGTATTATATAATAAACAGACCTCAAGGATTTAGGACGTGGTACTAGATCACAAAATAACTTGGCGGAATGGCTTATCCCATGAAGTGGTAACCGAAACAGCGCAAAGCGAGAATGATTGCGGTATTACTAAAATTAAATGGTTACTGTTAGTCGGTCCTCATAACAGCGGTTGACATTTTCAAAGATGTATTGAATTAAGTCTCTCTTTATAAATTAAATAATACTAACATTTAATTTTAAATCAATTTATCATCAGAACTGTTATAATTAGGCCATTTGATTAAGATACTTTGTTCTATTCATCTTCACCTGGAGCATTCAGAATCCAATGTTGTCTCTGACAATATTCTGGAGCGAGACCAAAAATAGATAGGCCCCGACTCGTTCTTTGTATCAGCCCCTAAATAGAGTGCGTAATAGAAAGGGGAGGCCGGAGGGTCACCCTCTTCTCGCGCATGCGCGTCGCCTACAGCACTAAATATTGGTTTTATTAGAGCGTTTTTGTTGCTTTTTCGCATTAACGTTTTCTTCGTTGTTTCCATGTTTAGTTTTGTTCAGTATATCAGGAAAATGCTAAGGACTAATTAATTACTTTTTAGTGCAATCGTTGGAGTACGCAAGTACTTTGAAAAAAGTAAAAAAAGTTTTGCTACAGTTTGAACAACTTGAATCAAAACTGCCTACTTGGTAAAATTCGAGCCCAGCTTGTAAACCAATCGACTATGCGATCATGGATAGACAAGTTTGTTTGTTGGTGACGAGTAAAGCCCTTTAAATGATCTTTTATATCTTTGGCACATATCGTTTATTAATATAAATACAAAATATATAATTTTTCATAAGATAATTGCCATCTTGTTTTGTAAATTGTCATTGTGTCAAGCTGTGATAGTCCAGTGCGACCATGCGACTTTTTAGAGGGGTTCAAACCCCCGGCAGGCACGAATGAGTTTTTTGTTTAAAAACGTGTCTAATTGATATTTGCAATTTATCACACGCTTTTCAGTGAAGGAAAAAATCGTGAGGAAACTGACGGATCTCTGGATAGTTCTGAGAATGTGTGTCGCCTAACTTTAGATTTAAAATTAAATGTAAAATTTTTATATTATACTTATATGTGAGCTGTGATAGCCCAGCGGTGAGACCGTGCGACTCTTTCGAGGGGAACACGAGTTCAAACCCGGGCAGGCACCAATGAGTTTTTCAATTAAAACTTGTGTCTAATTGATAATTGCAATTTATCACACGCTTTTCGGTGAAGGAAAACATCGTGAGGATACCTGCATATCTCTAGAGCATTCTAGGGATATGTGTAACCTACCAATCCGCATTGGAGCAGCGTGGTTAGGTCTTAGCTCCAATCCTTCTCTCCAAAAACGGAGAGAGGAGGCCTTAGCTCAATAGTGGGCATAGTAACAGGTTGTTACTTTACTTTTTTTTTACTTATATTTATGTACATATATCAAATTAAATCTATACTATAATATATTATAAAACAAAGTCCCCAAAAGCTGTCTGTATATGAGCGATTTTTTTCTAAATCTATAGAACCGATTTTGGTAGGGTTTTTATTAAAGGTAGTTTGATTCTTCCAGAAGGTTTAACTTAATAAGGTATAAAATACATTACGGTTTTACGTAAATTATTAACCAAAGTAATATATTACGGTTCTATGTAAATTGTGATGAAGAGGTCGCGTGGTTGTAAAAATTCGTCTTCTGGGAGTTTTACTCGCGTGCGCCGCGTAAACCAGCTGGGATACACTGAAGTAATGTACTAGAGAATTGTAGATCTATAAAACTTCAACAAAAAAGTCTCAGATAGCATGGTCTATCTTTTATAGTCAACTCACAATAACTACTTGTATGTTCGAAATTTCAATTCGGGAATAAAATTTTGACACACGGATTTTCACGCGGGCAAACCGCATGAAAATCCGTGTGTCAAAAATTTCGTCGATGGCACAGGCTAGTTTAAAGATAAATAAACGTAAACTTTGTTCATTCAAATGTTATCATACTACCTAGTACATAGATATGGACACTATAAATAGGTATGGAATTTTTACTTACGCCATTACAAGTTCTTTCAATTCGTAAACTCTACTGCTGATTCAAAATATTGTTCTGACCAGAAAGAGTCAGCAAGAAATTCGGCGGTTGCCCTTTTATTAGCTCGTACGATTTAATATAATTCTAGTCGTTAGTTATGGCGGTTTAACCTACGAAAGCTGCGAGAATGTTAAATAAGTAATACACTCAAATACATAAGAAAAATAAGATTCACCGATTCTAGTTGCTGATAAAAGCGTGGGCCGTGTTAGCTATGGCAACCGACGTGTAACATTTGACCGATATATGCAGAGGAAATAAATGACTAAATCATTACAGATCATTATTTCTTTTTAAAGGATTATCTAATTTTTGTGCCTAGGGCTCAGGTATTTCCTAAGACTGCCCTGAATAAAAATAAGAATTATTTATGGAATTAAAAATGACAAACTAATGAGTCATACTCCTTTGGAATCTTGCACGTGTTCAATCACTCGAATACGAAACTCAAGCGTATGTTGCCAGTAATTTACTTTACCGATAAATATATTTCTTATGTGTTTTGTTTTCTAAATTGTGTTGGGATGGTGAAGATTCACGCAATGAGTATACCAAAGTTTATTTGTGAGCTAGTTCGGACGAGAACGCGACGTGAAGGGTGCTGTTCTGTCACCCGTCGTCGTTCGTTGGACAGATGTGCGTTGCACGTGGCGGCGCGGGAGAACGGCCGGCGCACAATGGGACACACTCCTGACAAAGATGGCGTCGTATGGGGAACTTTCCCGCGCTTTACTCGCTGTTTTGATGTATAATCTGTTATGTTATGTTTAGGAACCATTTAAAAAATATATATCTTTTTATATTTCTGCTTTAATCATAGACAAAGTAATCACAGTTAATGGAAAATTTGATTGAAAAAAAAAAGTTTCTTAGGCAAAGTAAAATATGCGTTGTTTTCACTGTTTTATTAGGGCGTTGACGCAGTGGGTAGTGCCCTGTCTTCAGATCCGCGGGTCGCGAGTTCCGTCGAGACATGTTGGTTCCTCGAGCCTGTGTGTGTATTTGTACTTCAGTATATATCCAAAACTATAGTACATTTACTAGTTGTCGGTCACCCATAACACAAGTATTAAGTTACTTACTTTGGGGATTGACGACCCTGTGTGTAAGTATCCCATATATTTTTATTTTATTTTGTAAAATAAAAAGCTTACAAACTTTTGTTTTATTGACTAATGTTTTTATCAGGTCAGTAAAATTATTATATTTTATTTATTAGGAATAAATTTAGCAGGCATTAATGCGACCGAAAAAAATATTATTAAAAGATATATTCATTAATTATAAATAGCTATATTTATGTTTTAGCTATTAAAACTATTCAGTATTCATACGTTGCAGTCGTCAAATTGATTTTGAAATTTTGGTAGTGAATGTGTGCAATGCTTGTATATTGTGATGGTGGTTTGTGCATGCGTTTTTATAAATCTTGCATGTATCAGGTACGAAAACGGAAAGTACACTACATTTAGCATTATATTTATTTTCTATTTGCTTTTATCGCGGACTATAAGAAAATAGTATAATTATTACTTTTTTATGCATCTCCCCAAAGTGACGCCTAATTCTATCAAAAATATAATCTAGAATTATGACGAATCTTGACACACCAACCGAAAATGACACCACTCGAATTAGACGCAGCCGTCTGGGAGTTACTATATCCAGACCCCACCACCGAACACGACATCCCTCAGATCACCTAGGTGACCTGCGCCAACCGGCCCGAACACTGATCATGCCCAGATGCCTGCGAGGACCAGCCCGGGCAGAGAGGTTCGCCTCGAGGCAATAACCCTGGCACCCTCACAAGGGTATCGGGAAGACTTCCAGAAAATGCCGAATATCCTATTCTGCAGGATTTTAAGTTTCATCTTTACGTATGTACAAATCAACTTACAATTTTCTCGAAGGTATAAAGTGTTGTTGCGTAAAAAATAGGACTATGCGGTTATATCTGAATACACAATAAAAATGATCTCTTAGTTTAACAGTTATATAATGTCTATAGTGTTTGTACTGATAAGCAATATTATTTCTACAGCCGCCCTAATATTTGTGTTATGTAAGTTGTTTTAGAAATAAATGCAAGAACCGATTGTTTAATGGCAACCTTTTTTTTATATTTATAGATAAAATATCTTCATATTACTTCAAATTAGGTATAAAAGGCATTTAGTTATTAGTAGAGCATACTTAGAGTACTTACTGCATATTTAGGGAACTATAGTCAAGCCTGTAAGTGATACAATATATAATGAGAGGTAAGATGTAACTTGTATACTTTATTTTTGTATAATCTCATATAAAAAAAGAGATAGATAGATAACCCTAATTTGCTTTCTTTCTCTTTATTTTAATGTCACGTTCTAGGCTGGCCTTTCTACTGTAAGGTCCATAGATTTTTTATTTGACAGTTCTAATCATAGGTAATACACTATAATATGAGAGTTCTAGTTCTAATCTTTCAAGCTCTACTTAAGATAACAATTAACTTTTGTTATTTTTAGACCTTATGACCTTTTATCATGGGCAGCAAATGTGCAAATGTGCGTAAATTAAAAGTAATTTACGTCTTATTTAGGTTTTTTTAGTTTTTACAAAATAAAATAATGTATAAAATAACGGTTTGTTAGTTTTCCGTTGCTGTAAACAGCCGTTCTCTCTCTTTACAGAGAATGTTAAGAATTTTTCAGGTTATACTCGTACTTACCATAATGCGAATCGTGTGGTTACACATATAGTTTGCTTATAGCTTTCGTCGCGTTTTGTGCGGTTCTTACTAAAACAGTGATAAACAATTCTTGAGGAAGGTTATTGAACAATCTCAGGAACGGGTAAAGCGATTTTGATAGGACTTACATTGGAAGATGAATGAGGTTTTGGAGCTTCTATATAAGCTTTTTATCCTAAAATTCCCGTGGAGTCTTGATTTATGTGGGAAATAAATTGTGATACACTTTTATTTTCAGGCTAGCGACGTCGCAGCGACGGTATTATAATCACGACGTGGTCTAGGCGTAAAGTCCTCACAGTTTTAACCAGATTAATAATGTAAATGGGTAGGTTTTTTTGTATCTCTGTTTGTCTATATGTGTGTTACGCTTCAACGGCTATTCCACTACAATACTATTAATGTAATACATATATCATGTGTTGATACTTATATCCCGAGCTAATATATAGGATTAAAAAATGCCGTTTCTCATAAATGACGAAAAAACCGTTTGACCTTACTTAGTATGTTCATATACGGTAATTTTTTGTATATTTTCAAAATCATCTCTATAGTTCATAAATTTATTTGTAGATTAATATCTGAGTACGAATTTAATTTTAGAATTATTTGCATAAGTTTAATTTGCATTGCTAATTCGGTCTCGATTTACAGTGCGATTACAGGGTTAGAGAAAAATAATCATTTGACCCCATTACAGATAACTGATAATTATTTCAAATATGTACTACAGACCTAGTTTCCTTACAATTTTACATTATTTTTTTTTCAAACTGACTGTATGCTGTTAGTTCCAACGGCTTTTACAGCGTCACCGGGCGGGACGGGCGAGCGCAGAAGTATCGTCGAGGTTCCGAAATGCAGAGAGTAGAGCGCAGAAGCTCTATCGGGGAACGTCGTCCTAAGGGTGCCTCCTGTGAGGCCGGACCACGGCTTAGTGTGACGCGTAGTGGAGGGCTGATTTTGTGTGTCGAAAGCTGTGCTTAGTGCCTAGTTCAAAGCTCGGGCAGGCATCAATGAGTTGTCTGTTAAAACTTAGAATGTCTCTAATTGATATTCGCACTTTATCAGACACTTGTCGGTGAAGGAAAACATCGTGTGGAAACTAACGTATCTTTGAAGAATTCTGGGGATATATGTAACCTACTGCAATGGCTGCCCCATTGCAGTGGGTGGGTGGTGGGTAATAGCTCCAACACTTCTCTCCAGAAATGGAGAGAGGCAGCCCGTGACCAGCTGTGGGATATTTGCACGTCGTTACTTTTGCGTGTAAATAACTTTGATGGAATAAAATTAATGAATAAACATCTATCTATACTTATTATAAAACTAGCAATGCCCCGCGATTGCACCTGCGTACATAACGACCTCGTGATAGTGGAAAATTTACTAAGTCAGACTATAGATTTATTTTTGTAAATTGAAAATTTGGTCCTGGGACTTATCGACAGTTAAGGAAAAGGAAATTTTTAACGGAAGGTATTCATAGGTACACAAATACAATACGCTACAATTGTTATGGCATTATTTTCTTCATATTGACATTTTTAAATTCGTTGCATCTTTTGATTGGAATGTCCGGTTTTAATAATTTAAAAAGTAATTTACAGGTATTGAAACAGTTTTTAATAAAATATCATTTAATGGCATAAGGAGATTAATACGGAGATATTAAGGTTTGATTATTGTCGCCTCTTTTATCATACACGCATACATACAAACAAATATAGACAAAGTCTCAAAAAGCTGTTCTCTATGTATGTGTTTCTGCAAGATTGACCCTGACGATTAAATAACGATCGCAAACACAAAAACACGTAATACACACACACAGCGTCTTCGCCAGCGAAGACGAGGTCTCAGTTTTCTGACGTCGGTCGGTCGTGGCTTCTCCCCACCCTTTCGACGTCGCAATGACTATCATAGTCATACATAGCCCTCCACTACGCGTCGCTCTAAGCCGTGGTCCGGCCTCACAGGAGGCACCCTTAGGACGACTAGTAGAGCTTCTGCGCTCTACTCTCTGCATTTCGCAACCTCGACGATGCTTCTGCGCTCGCCCGTCCCGCCGGGTGATGCTGTAAAAGCCGTTAGGGCTAACAGCACACAGTGAATTCGAAAAAAAATTGTTTCCGTATGTCATGGATTTTCTCAAAATCTACACAACGGTTTGCGTACGGTTTTTCTTAAAAGGTAGTGTGATTCTTTCGGAAGGTTTAATTTCGTTGCTCTTTCCCTTCTTATTTATATCGTTATATGATCCCTGAAAACGGAGTATAGTAGTTTTTATCTTGACGGGCTATTAAACCATAAAATACCAAATATCGTCGTACCTATTCACATTTCGATGACCCAATCAATCCAATTTGATTCTGCACGATGTCCTAAAACAGTTGCTACAATCATCAGCGATGACGCATTATTTGAATGTACTTTCGCGAATTTCAAACAGAGACGTAGGTACCGTAGGGCCAGACAGGGCAATGACTTAACTTAATAAATTGAATTTGTGAAAATTTTTCCCAAATGCCGAATATAAATAAACTAGCTTGATTTCAAAGTTTGATTTCAAAATTTCCTGAAAAATGCTCTGATCGCCACCAAACTTTAGAACATTTAAGAATGACAACGGATGATTATCATCATTCTCTGGGTCATTCTAAAGATTGTCTGAAAATTTTATTAAAAGCGGTCCAGCCGTTTCGGAGTCAATAAAGGACATATGGACAAATATTATTTTTATATATATAGAAGATGAGACTCAATGAATTCGACTTTAATAATGAGAAGTTATATAGAAAGAATACAGAAAAATTTACAACATCTTGACGTCAAATTCCGAAGACGAAGCAAACAATTTTAACTAGTTCGTTACCTAGCTACCCCACTGGTTTCAAATGCAGTACCATTAAGTGTTAAAATTGATGTCAAGACAGATGAGCTGCGGTAGGAGATTAGTTTATTTGGTATATTATGGAACAAATTAGTAAACTTAAGCAGAAACGAAATGTTTGCAATACAATTTCTTTCGTTTAGTTGACAAATCAGTATCTTGACTATGGTAGTTAGTCATCATCCTCCTGCCTTTATCCCACTCTAACATCATGGGTCGGCACAACATGTTACAAACATGTCATAACATGATTCGGCTACGTATTATACGACCGGCCGCCTGCCTGACGTCAATTTACCTTAGTCATATTTACGACCTCTCGGTAAGAAAGAGGGCGGTCTTTTCTACTCAACCTGATACCATACGGCGGGTCAACTTACCTTAGTCGCCTTTGACGACATCTCGGTAAGAAATGAGGGTGATCTATTCTACTCAACCGAATACCACACGACAGGACTATGGTAGTAGTATGATATTAAAATAAATAGTATGGATATTGATCGTTTTCATTCGAGTCGAAAAAAGAAATGGTTATTCAAGTCTTAATATTATGATTTTAGGTAATAGTAGGTGAGCTTAGCTTTGGAAAGAAGAACATATAAGATATGGGGAACTTGTAGCACTATTATGTAGCTAGTTTTTTAATACAAACCCTGAATTGGCTCGATTCTATTCAGGAACATCCAATAATTTTGCGATGTGAGTATAGCTGAATATATTTTAAATATCATCGATTTACAACGGCTATCACATGAAATTACATGTTTTATTTTAAAACGAGCATCTCACAGATTTTGGCGAAGATATGCCCGTGTATTTTCATGATATTTCGGGCGTCCCGGCCAGACTGCTTGCTCTAGATTCGGTAGGCTCGATAGCTGGGTATATATAATTGTGTATTTATACTTAGAAGTATAAATGTTCATTAAGTTATCGGTTTTTTATTAAAAGGAAAGTCACTATAATCTGTACATATATCACAGGGACTGGTATCCGAGTCTGGTAGCGAGTGGTAACAGGCCGTGAATCCAAGTGGCATTGGGCGGGGCACGTCGTTCGGAAAATCGATGAACGTTGGAATCTCGAGGTACTGGAGAAACGATCTCGCACTGGAAAATGCAGTCTTGGTAGCCAGTCTTTGAAAGGTTGCCGGGAGCTAATAGTATTAAGCGACATAAAAACGTGGGACGAGGAAATCCCAAGAACAGACTTGTATCCACTGGATATCTCTTGGTTGAAAAAGAATTTAAATAAAAAAGAGATACAAACTGAAACACATCTAGCTTAAGAAACCCTTTAACTAAGAAAAGGCATTAAACGTGACTCACTTAATATTAACAATTTAATAATGTAAACTATTAACATATAGATGTCTCTAAACTTCAACACAAGGATAACATGATAAAACTAAGCATTTGCCCAACTCTATCAAACATGTTTTAAAAAAATCCTGTCGTACAGTGATTTTGATATAAATTCATGGAGACGTACGAAATCTTTAAATTAATACAACGTACTTTCCATTATATGCGGAACGAAGATCATATATGTATGTAGACATAAATGTTTATCTTAAAAATCTTTGAACGAATAATAAACAAACCAAGTACACACTTAGGACAGCTGCTTTAATTAAACTTATAACTGGTAATCTTTGTGAAAAGAATCTGCTGTTAAAAGCCGTGGTGTCGTAAGTCGATTTTTGTTAAACTGGGTTACGGACCACAGTGGCCGACGAGCCATTTGACTCAGTTATGCAAACGCGAACTTAACAGCAAAGGGAAAATAACGATTATAATTTAGGTCATAAGATTAATATGTAAATGGGAAATATTATAGTCCTGGTTTCGTATAGCGATAACCCTAATTATAAACACAAAATTATTTTTTGATAGATCTTTTAGAATTGCCAGTATGCTGTTAGTTCTAAATACGCATAGAGCACAGAAGGTGTCATTTTCATGGTTCTAAGGATGTCTTTGGTATGCCCAGCATCAACCAACGTCAAATACATCTTTTCCAATAAATGCCGATGAGAGTCATTATGTGGAGTTACTGTAGAGCTTAAAGCAATACTCGCATATAATAGAAGAGTATCTCAACGGGTGGCCCTTAAAATGGACATAGGCAAAACATATGTAGCTCACATGTTCCGCCGGGTCATCGTTGAGAATAAAGCTCGCGGAATTATAGACGAATACGACACATACCATAGGACATAGGATAGGTTCAATTAGGTTGATCCAATTTTGAAAATAAAGGTACTAATAGACTTGAAAACTAATGATTATATAATGATCCGAAATTTTTTCGCAGATTCTGGAACTCGTAAGAAAGCTGTAAGTTTCTTAAAAAGTGATGGAGTGATATGGATTAAATCAGAAACGAGAAGATCCGCAGATGAACTAAAATAACTATATAGGCACAGCTATTGCTATTCTGGAGTGACAATAATGCAATGCTTGAATATCAGATCCGATGGGTATTTTGCTTCCAACGCGAAATGCGAATAACAAAAAAGTCCCATTATTTCTTAATTTTGTTATTATTTATCTTAATTTATTTGTACCGAAGACTCCGCAATGGAGAACGAAGCGATGATGGGTTTGCCCGACTAATTTTAATCCTAACTGTGGTTCTTGGTCGTGAGCAGTTTGCGACTCCCAGGTCCAAATTCCGTAACAATGATTACACTTCGTTTTTACAAATGACAATTCATCATTCGCTGATGAAGGAAAATATCGTGATCGTGAAACTACCACTATGAGATAATCCCAACAATATAATAACTTGTCAATTCATATTGTTGCAACTTACTAGTTTTAACCTCCCATCTTCTACTTAAGGAGAGAGACTACAACCCAGCCTTAATTTTAGGATATTTTTGTGAATGATGATGTTTTCTACATGATAGTGAAATTTGTGCTACGAAGTAGAAAGTTGTCGCCTAGTTGTTAAATATTATCCCAGTGTAACTTTATCTCATTATTTAAATTACTAGGACAAAAATGTTATGTACCAATACGAACTTTATTTTCTATGGAACCAATAAACACATAAATGACATTTTCACATCTATGAACAGATATAATTTACGCGTCCGTATAATAATTCATTTGTCAATTCCTATCTTGAAACGTTGGAGTGTATCTGAAGAAAAATGTGACTCTATTCCGGCTAATGCAAAGTAGGTAGTAATTCGACATTCACCTATACCACTATACCGACACCGAGCGGCCGCTCTCGTCATTACGCCGATGGTCAACCGGTTTGTGATCGCATCAAAAAACAGCTACGCCGGTACCACGACGCTGCGACTAAAATATTAACTTATTTATAATAGAGCTGCACCAGTAAGCGCAAATTATGTATTATTTAAAACAAATACACTCGGCGTATTACGTAATTGTCATATTTTTTAAAATCATAATTCATAACGCAAATAATTTGATTTTTACACATTGCAATAACAAATAATCATCTTCTGAGTGACAGATCTGTAAAAAGGCGCGTATGAAAATCCGGTATCAACCGGCCATGGACGTTTTACCTATTATCCAAGAAGTTAACAATATCCAGAAATATGTTTTTCTTTTGAAATGAAAAAATGAAAACGAGCTTATACAAGCAATGCTGTAATAAATTTCTCATTAACTATATAAAATCTAAAATTTATAGTCCATATAATGAGACATTAAAACCATTGCCATCTAGAATGCGTGTATGAAATTAAAAACTTATAATCAAAATAAAACACTTATAATGGAGCTGTTTGAAATTGGATTTTTTTTATTGTGAAAGTTTGAAATGAGATGTTAAATATACTAACAGGATCCCACGACATAATAGAGCAATTAAAGGTTTGTTAAAGGTTATAACATTTGCAGCAAATCAAACAAAATTATAACAAAGACGTGGAGAGTCTCGTGGTACGAGGTGTCCGATATGCGTGATCCGAGAGTGCCACAAATTCGGCGTCAAAAATTTATATAACACCGCGAATTTTATCAAGCACCAATTTGCCCGCATTTACTTCGCAAAGCTGGTCCTGGCTTAATGATGTGCCATTTATTATTTCGAATAATTTTTAAAACCTGATGTGTAGTGAATAAGTTATCAATGGATATTTTGGCTCTTATCAACCAACAAATATTCATGAAAATGATTACGGCAGTAGATATTTTTACTCATTTCTAATAAATTTTTCAAATTTTGTATAATTAAATACAAATTGTGAAAGGTCCTTAGGATTATTACGAAAAGTAAGCTTTAAAAGCTGTGAAAGCTTTAAAAGCGTCTCATAATAAAAAAATGGCGAAGCAGATTTAGCATATTTAGTGAAATACATGTGTAAAATACCAAAAGGGATCAAGTATCACTTAAGTAAATCACTTATGCTTAAGTTAGATCTTATCTAGGTAAATTTCTCGTTGTCTATGATTCTCCTAGATTTAATAATCCAGAAACATTCAATGACATTTTATTTATTTATTTAATTAATTAATCTTTTTTTATCATTTTCCATTCAATAAAAGAGAATGCTTTAGGGTGCTTAGGTTGCTAAGATTGGCGGTATTATTGCTTTTTTCCAAAGTTCTTTTTCCGCCAAATCACTGGTGTATCGACAAACAGCAAGAAATGAAGAAGACTTAAATGAGAAGAAGTGAAGAAGCGAAAAAAAGGTTGCTATCTTTTTTACGATTTTTTCCTTTATAATACTACTATATAATATAAAAACCCAGAGTTACTTCTTTCTCTATGTACATGATTTCCTCAGCTACTGCACAGATTTCATTCCGGTTTGCAGTTATACATAGTGTTATGCGGAAGGTTGTCTAATTTAAAAATATTTAGTGTTTAGACGACGTGTATCATATGCTATGTTGATGAACAGTAGTTACAAAAATCTATCGTGAGTTAAATGTCAAAAAATTAAAAAAATTATATGTTCTCTATTTTTGCCTTTAAAGTTTGCAAAATGAAGTCGAAACCAATACCGATGGAAAATCTTTGAATGGGTTATAGAAACAGGAAAATCAACATTAAATTAGTAATTAGAAGTTCATGGTGACGTGAAGGCGATGATGCTGTTCGATACAAGGGGTGCGGCTGTAGGATTTTTAAGTTACAAATGTAAGGAACTCTAGCATTCGAACCCGATAAGGAAATGCAACCCAAGTTTTACTTTTTATACGCTTATTGTATGTGTTTATTGCCCTTTGATTTCAATATTCACTTTTACGTTACCTTCTTCAAATTATGTCCGAACTAGATTCTGATCTTGCTCTATCCACTCACTCAATTTTACGTCTCCAAATTTCAGTCATTCCCCTTTTTCGCGATATCCTCCAATATTATCCATTTTCTCGTTTTTCTAAAAACCCATATAGCTTAACATATTCTTCTCTTCTTTATATATCAAACATCATCAGAAAAATGCAGATACATGATAAAGATCTCAACAAACGTATAGTAGTGAAGAAAATCCATTCGATATTCGACACTGCTCACTAATCACTCCTTAAAGAGAACGATGTACGATGAAATGTAGAGCCCAATAAACAGTCTCCGTTGTATAGAATATATAGGACGACAAGAACTTCATAAATAATCGTATGACAATGAATGATTTTTAATTGTTTGGTTATCGTTTGATAACAGCATTTACCAAAAATAAAGAGAATACATAAGAATACATAGTATTCAAATAAATACATAGACATTTGCAAAGACAGAGAGCTTCTTCGGGACTTTCTCCGAATAACATTGTCTAAAAGTGAATAGGAATGATACACGTTACTTCCGTTTACTTCCGTGTAATTCAGCACGGAAATAGGCAAGAGGGAAAAGAGCGTACCAATTCTCAAGTTACCTGATGAAATTTTATATTGCGACGGATGGTAAACTGAGTAGCAATTTCGGTTGCCCAAATTTTTTAACCATCAGTCGTTTGCCATAACCGTTTTCCTGTTTACCTCTTCTACATTCATTACAGTAGTAAGACGCTTTCATTTTTGTACCATATCAAAATGAACGTACTTAAAGCGTAATCAATTATACCATGATCTAAAAACACTTGTCTCAATCCGTGTTCCTGATTACAATCTGAATCATCTATCAACACTTACAAAATTCTATTAAGGAGACAAAGCATAGACAATGTATAATATATTTGTGTGGATGGAAAATAGTTTAGTCATCTCTGCAAAACTCTCTGCATCTGTTTTAAAGTTCAAATAAGAGTAGATTTGTGAACAATATTTTCATGGGTTATGTCACGAAAATTGTATAGAGAAATAGCTGTCCGCGACGGAAGGTCAATAGACGAAAATTTAGAAAGCTTGGGAATAAATAAAACCCGTTGCTTAGTACGAATTAGAAAGGCCCGCGGCGCTAGCATCGCGTTCGTAGTGTCATTGCAACTATTACAATGATTTAATTTTTTATTATTAAATCTATTTTAAAATGTTTTATATCAAGTTTATCGTATTATTATTGGATTAATAAATAAATGTTTTAATTATTATTAACTAATAATGCTGTTCGGACCGTAAAATGACTACGAAAGAATGGAACATAATTACGCGTAGTAGTTACGAAGTCCTGATGACCTAGAACCTTTTGTATGACTAAGTCATAGGAGTGCCCGTATGAAGATAATTTATAATACAACCATGTATTTAAATCCTGTAACTAATATAAATCCATAATCATTCTTGAAGGTTTATTTTAGTTATCGTAAGTACGGTACATTGAAACCTATAAATACGGCAACATCTAGCGGCCATTAGAGAAACCGTTGGTTTTACGTCGTAGGCTATACGCTAAACTATAAACTTCCTATGATCCTAAAAACAGCATAAAATAATCTCGATAAAATAATCGATTTTGCGCTCGTGAACAGATGAAGTAAACTAAAAACATTATACTTCTTCATTTAGCATTTTCAGATATTACTAGCTGACCCGGCAAACATTGTTTTGCCATATAAAATCTTTTTAGGGAATTTCTGGAGTACATATAAAAAATTAAAAATTGACCGAAAAATAAAAATAAAATTTTAGAGGTGGACCTTTATCACTTGAGAAAACCGATTCTCAGAATTGCTAAATGTGCATATAAAGTTTCATAAAAATCGGTCAAACTTATGGTAACTAACATTGTGGCATGTGAATTTTATATCTAAAATGTATCTAAAAAGCGCATATGATTTTTCATATCACACAACTTTTTACCTTGGAAAGAAATGATTTCTAGAAGCAGGCAAAATTTACAAACCTTACACATGCAGGACAAGCCACCACACGCACCCCAAGGCTCCTCCACCAGCAAAAAAGCACACAAGCAGCACACACAACCACCATTACACAACAATCTCGACGATCGTTTCGCTCCGAAACCGAAGCATCTCAGGAGGATAGGCTCCACGACAAAATCGCATTGCAATTTTGTCGGGCATTGCGATTTTGTAGTAGTTGTGTGTGCTGCTTGTGTGCTTTGTTGCTGGTGAAGGAGCCTTGGGGTGCGTGTGGTGGCTTGTCCTGCATGTGTAAGATTCGTAAATTTTGCCGGCTTTATACACATTAGCTTTGCATGCATTCGCTTAACCCGTGCGGATTATAGCGAGATAGTTCTGTTATATTGCTTGGAAAGAAACTCACTTATGGTGCTACCCAGAGAAACACTCGAGATTTATAATATCGTGTTTAAATGGAATAATACGTAATAGTTATCTAATTGATACACTGAACTGATTGTTGCGATACATATATTTTTAACATAAATAAAATTAAGTTACCAAAGTTTTAGATTATATAAACATCATTTTTAAGATTTTTAGTTTCGCTAAAAAATGATCAATTGTTGTCCAATTTAAAATACAAAACGAAATAATTGTTAACGGTAAGGGTATGCCTCACCACATAAACCACTAGATACGATATATTTTAACTTCATTGTAATTGTGGTTTTACGATTCGCTAAGCGGCACCTTTTAACTAATTAGTCTTTGAAAAAATCCGATGACATTATATTAAAATAGGTTCCTATATTTCGGTATTTCTTTCCTTTAATATCTTTATTGGCAATAAACTTAACCACTGATGGCTTTTATGCAGTTTTTGGAACGCGTGGACGAGCGCTGAAGCATCGAGGATGCGTTTCGAGAGTAGAGCGTAAAGTAGAGAAAACGCCCTACTGACGCCGCGGTAACAGTAATAACGGGAGCTTCACTACACATTAGCCAATAACTAAATTAAAGGAAAAACCTTTTTTAAGGCCAAAATATGTTGAAAGTATTCGCAACAATTCACATCTCTCCCTAAACTCTTCAACCAATGGACCACGCGCTCACTGTTGGACATAGGTTTTCTTTTTTGCGAAATTTTTGTGCCATGCTATCTTTTGTCGTCTGAATCCGCCGATAGTCAACTTTTTTGAGGTCGTCCATTTGGCTTGTAGGGGTCTAAAAACACTGTGTTTTCCGGTAAGCGATAACCTCTCTAGTACCTTGACACCCCATAATTCATTGATTCTTTAAACTATTTACCCTCCGATGATATTTTAACTTCATGATACATTTATTTACATTAGTCGTTTCAGTTGTACTTCGGATCTCATCATTTTTGATTAGATCACGCAGAAATACCTCGAACGTAGGTATCTCTTTTCGTCGCTCGCTGAGCTATTTTTCCTTAAAAGGTCCATAGTTCACAAAGTTTCATATTTATGTGTCATGTCAGAGACAAAACAGCTAAGAAATTTGTTAAATAGCATATTTTTTACAGAATACTTAAAAATTATAAATAGTGAATAAAATAGTGAGTAACTTAATACTTGTGTTATGGGTAAAAAATATACTATAATTAGTAAGTATATAATTTTTAATCATCATCCTCCTGCCCTTATCCCACTCTAAGCGGGGTCGGCACAACATGTTACAAACATGTTGTCAAATGATTTGGCTACGTATTTTACGACCAGCCGCCTGCCAGACGTCAACATACCTTTGTCGCCTCTAACGACACCTCGGTAAGAAATGAGGGTGGTCTATTGTACTCAACCGGATACCACACGGCGGAAGTTTTTAGACAATGTTTGCCCCTAGTAGCAATCGAACCAGCGAACCGCTGAGCTGATGGCAGGGTCACTGCCACCTGCGCCAATGGCCAGCAGGCCTACCATGAACTCTTATTGCAACTCAATTGAAGACGTAAACGACGACCGCGAACCGCTTTCTTTTCGTACCATGAAGTGTGAATTGCATCGGGGTCGTAATGTTTGAAAAGGAAAACGTTATATGAACTATAGATAACTCTGTCTCTTTTACCCACATGTTCTTAGGACGAATTCCGAACGCTCATTCGGCAACGACTTAAAGTGTGCGTCTTTAAGACGTCATGGTATGAAAAAGCAAAACAGTTTCGTTTACGTCTTCAATTGAGTCGCAATAAGAGTTCATGGTAGGCCTGCAGTTAAGCAATTTCAGTTGTAAAGAAAAATTTTTTGTCTTACCGATTTCAAATGTCACATATTGTTATCAAAACTAACACCTATGATGTATATCGAGTGAAATGCATAAATAAAGAACCGTCTTTATGCAAGTAGATATCAGCGCGTAGGGAGAGGCGTACAAGGGTTCGCAGGCAAGGGCGAAGGGTCGTGAGGGTGAACTGCAGGCCAAGGGTACGGAGGACGTCGAGCCCTCGCCTAAAGGTAACTTTCACAAGCGGCAGAGATATTGTTTTGTTTTGATGCAACTTTACGTGGTAGTAATCCGATGCAAATGTATTTTAAATACCTCTATGTCAAAGACTTCGAGGTTAACAGTCTTTCTTCTCCTTATATCCTCTTAACCAGAAGCTTTAATGTATTAAGTAGTTTATTAACTTTAGATTTATTTAACTTATGTGTCTATCTGTTTGTTTCTGAATGTATGGAATATTTCCGATCTAATCTATACTTCTATACTAGTATTATAAAGAGGAAATATTTGTATGTTTGTAGGTATATGTGTAGCTATGTATGTTTGTAATGTTTTCACGCAAAAACTACCGCACCGATTTCAAAAATTCTTTCAGCATTGGAAAACTGCTTGTTCACTGAGCAACATAAACTACATTACTTTTTTTTAAATAGGGATCCCTAACAAAATTGTAATAAGGTGTGCAGTTTAGTCATAAAACTCTTTTATCGGGTGCGCTGTGGAAACTATTGATGATAGAACATTTTTTTTTCTAAAGTATTATAGAACGTATCAATATCCACAAAAAAGTCAGCGATACCATATGTCTAACTATTATAATTATGCCAATATAACCTATATCTTATTCGCATTGTAAAAGTTGATAAAAATGCCGACAATGAGAGTGAAACCGCGGGTTATTCCTAGTTTAATAATATAATTCGAAATAGGTGTTTAAAAACCACGGTTAACAATAAAGTATTCAAAAGTATAAAAGTTAATTGCGCAGAATCAAGTTGTTTGTGGAAAGGATGCTAGGAGTGGCATATTACAGAGTAGGCTAGTCGCGTCTATACGTGGAACTTTACTTACCTTTCCTTACCTTTACAACTTAGAAGTTCTTCTAAGTTGTAAAGGTAAGGATGCTGTCGATAAAAACCAGCATACCTTAACGAAAATATTTATTTTAATTGTGACAAGCTAATTGTGTCAAATCTTGTAATACACATCGATATCTTCGATGACTTTTAATCTGCTAAAAGCAGGCCTGTCTTTACCCATGGTGCAGTAGATACAATGCACCTGGGAGCCGCGCGTTGGGGGGCGCCGCGACTATTCCTAACTAATAATAAGGGGGCATTTGGGTCGCCAAAGCACTGAAGAAAGGAGAGGGCATTTGGGGCGCCAAAGCACTGTTTACACCCGGGCGTCTGTTATGCTTAAGATGGGCTTGGCTCTAAAAATTGCTTGTCTTAAACAATTTGGCAAATCTTTATCATCGAGGAAGCCATCATAAGCAGATTCGAAAGGACCGCGGTAAGCAAATTTATCTCTATTCAGCTTAAACTAGGCTACTGGTCCGGCCGGCAACATTAGTTGCGCAACAGTCCCGTTGCTTATCAGAATACATGACTATTGCATTTGAGTTTTTAAGTTAAAATTTATTGAAAATAATCTTTAAAATATAGTTATATTTTAGATAGAATGTGAGCTTTTATATATAACTTAAAGTTGACACAAACCAAACGTCTCCGAATAGGATATAAACACAAGTTCATTGTATATGAATGGTTAATTTTCTTAACTTTTCCTCCACGACACTTCCCTGGCTGGCTTTGCGATTTAATCGTGTTCGTTTGTAGTGCATGAGTTTAACGAATACTATTGTAAAAGGTATGAAAACGGACAGAGATAACTTCTAAATGTAGGTATGTAATGTCCGATTTAAATAAAATATTACTATTAAACCTTTTATTGCCTAGTGTTGATTAAATGCTGGAAACATTCTCGATATTTAGGAATATTAAGGCATATTGGCTTAATTTCCTGCTAATAATTTACATGCAAAATAGTTTATGCTATGTTCTTTCTTGCCTGAACCAGTTTTTAGAGTGTTTGGCAGCGGTTTAATTTTTCTTTATTAGGGAAATAGAAGTGACATATGCTGCTTTGTATCTTTGTTCTTTAGTCCAAGTAGATGAAGTCGTGATCAAAAGCTATTTTTTGCTTATTTTATGGATATCTTCACTATCACTATGTTTCGATGTTAGTCTATTACAGCTCCTCGCAACTTTTCTGCAAGGGAGTCTATGAACACTGCATTTTACAGCGCAGAATTGCCATTCTTGCACTTTAAGACCAAATTCGCAATCGGTTCGTCTATTTGTTCAATGCTGTAGTAAATTAAAAAAAAGAACTTCAAAAAACATGAAACACCGCAGATATTGTGACAATTTGATGCTTAGAAACACTTTTCTTGATGTAAAGAAAAGTATATAAAAATTACCTACTGGTCTAACTTTAATATTCTGATCCTAATTCTGACATGTCAGAATTCCTGCCTCGTTAAATTAAGCGTCGTTCTATGGATCCCACTTATCAATGTAACAGGAAACTTGGTGAAAAACACTATTACAATCGATTTTTCCAAGCGTGTATTGCCAAGTTATATTCAAATTCAAAATATTCTTTATTCAAGTAAACTTATAAACAAGTGCTTTTGAATCGTCAACATCTACTGCTTGTTCGGAAAGCTGTTCCTACCGAGAAGAACCAGCAAGAAACTCGGCAGTTCCTTTTTTTTAAAGAATATAGTTATTAATGCCTTGTACAGGGCCGAAGAGTAGCTATATCCACGCATTGTTATCGTCTAAGTAATCTTCAATAGTATAGTAGGCTTTCTGAATTAGCCTTTCTATAATAGTGTTTTTAAACTGCTGTAATGGTAAAGTTAAAGTAGATTGCGGAATTTTATTATAGAATCTTATACCATCGAACGACTTATGTACTTTTGCAAGGCGCAAAGCAGGTACCACAAGCTTATCTCGATTTCTACTTTGTCTATTTATATGCATCACCAATCTTTTTATAGTTATGAATATTCTTATGTACAAAAATTAAATTGCTAAAAATATACTGTGAAGCCAATCTAAGAATACCTGTTTCCTTGAACTGTCTCGCAGGGAATCCCGCGAATTTAAAGTATAAGTAGGGATATTAATAAAGAAGTTAACGTCTCCCCTTCAATCTTCGATGTCTACTATCAGGAACAAAAATTACGCAAGAAACAGAACACCATTGCAAATTTCTTTAGACCAACTAATCTCAAAATCAACTCTCAAAACATCGGTGACTTCTTTGACCAAAAGAAGCCATTCTTATATTATTCACTATTGGATTTAAGTTATAATTCATGAATCGCATCGTAGATCGGCCAACATGGCGCAACGTGCCGGAGTAACAAGTTACATAAAAATACAAGTCAGCGAGCGCCCGCTCAGCTACCGGTTGCTTCATACAGCCTGCCGTCTACTTTTTATACCAATGTATATATATAATAGTATATTGCTATCCACTTATTGATAAATTAAATACATGTATCCAAAACGTAAGAATTGTTATGGACATATAAAGGAACGGCCTGTTACGATCCCACAGCTGGGCCTATGCCCATGTTTTCACCGAAAAGCGTGTGATAAATTGCAATTATCAATTAGACACATAAGTTTTAAAAGAAAAACTCATTTATGCCTGCCCGGGGTTTGAACCCATGGTCATCTCTTGAGAGATGGACGTATGATTTATGCGACTCGCGATCGCTTATATTTTCAAACTATAATCATGAATAAAGAGTTTACTTCCAGTCGTACGCATATTACATATTTTTTTAAAGCTTAAAGGATTAGGCATTTGGGGAGATCAATCTCTCTCACTCTCTCTTTTTCTCTCCTTCAATCGATGGACGTACAAAACAGGACACAGGTTTCTTCACGGGATCTCCACACCACACGATCTTGTGCCGCAAGCGGCTCACTGCGACCTTTTTGAGTTCATCAGTCCTCCTCGTAGGGGGTTTACCGACGCTTCGTTTTCCAGTGCGGGGTCACCATTTTAAAACTTTAAGATGCCAACGCCAATCGGTTCTTCGCACTATGTGCCCCGCCTATAGCCACTTCAACTTCGCGACACGCTGAGCTATCTATGACGATTACTTTGGTTCTTCTACGGATCTCTTCATTTCTTTGATCACTAAGAGACACCCCAAGCATAGCTCGCTCCATTGTCCACTGACTAACTCTGAGCTTTTTATGAGGTCGATAATACAGTAATAATATTATTTTGCTTTGTTTGATTAGATCTAATCGCGCGATGCTCTTTGCATTTATGATAGTAGGAATAACCGGTAATATAAAAAAGATTAGTATATTTATGGAAGGATTCACAATTAAGTTTTATTCCGTAGTCTTGGTTATATGTAAAAAATAAATATGATTTATCTGCATAAAGTGTCAAAATATCAAAGTTTAAGGCAATTAGAATATTCACAAGCATTAGAGAAGCGTTCATGAATTTTCTCGCCGTGGTCACGACTACAGACAAGAGGGACAAATGTACTATGTAAGGAAAATTGAAATCACGAAAATTCTGTATGAGTAACATCGAAGCGTATAGATTGTTATACCTGTCGTCATGAAACACTAATGGGATCCCAACTAAAAACTAACATATCAGCTTCGACACAGGGTCTACCACGTAATAATAAAACTTAATATGATTTTGCAGTGCTATCAAAACGTTAACAATAGTCCTATTATAAAGGATATGAAAGTAAACAATGGTCCTATAAAGTTTATTTATTTATTTATTCAGATCTCCAAATTACGTAATACATCATCCAACAAATATCCTCATCATAATCTTCCTGCCCTTATCCCACTGTAAGTGGGGTCGGAACAATGTTACAAACATGTTGTCACATGATTTGGTTACGTCTTTTACGACCGGCCGTCTGCCTGACGTTAACTTACCATAGTCGTATTTTGCGACCTCTCTGAAGAAAGAGGGTGGTTTATTCTACTCAACCGGATACCACACGGCGGATCAACTTACCTTAGTCGCCATTTACGACCTCTCGGTAAGAGATGAGAGTGGTCTATTCGACTCGGCCGGATACCACACGGCATCATCCAAAAATATCCTATGTAGTTTTAAATAAATTATGTAGTACCAATTATAAAAGATCTCATTCATTCTTAGTTACAATTATAAACCTAAAAATAAGTACATTAAGGCCCAAATATTACAACTCTGAGATTAAAATTCGAAAAATAAATATAAGTTAATAGTATTTTTAAAAATAACGTTTGATTTGTTTTCTGTAACCAACGCGTCCAGATTAAATAGGCGATTTCTTTTGCTCATTTTAATCCGAGCTACAGATCTTTCCAATTTTTTTAAAGAAAACCAACATTTAGAGAACTCAATATAGCGACACTTAAACGAAAAATTATTAATGATAAATCTGATGTGGTGTAAAAAATACCAGGTATATGGTAACAAAATAAATAAATTGGAGTATCAAGATTTTTTCAGAGCGTTCCAAATAAAGTGTTAACAGCTGTTATTTTTTGATCCTATGAAAGTCAAACTTAATTGTAATATGAATTTTTTTTTTTTTTTTTTTTTATATATGGGACATTTACACACACGGTCATCCGTCCCCAAAGTAAGTAACTTAATACTTGTGTTATGGGTGACGGACAACTGGTAGATATACTACATATATAAGTTTAAATACATACTTAAATACAAATACACACCCAGGCTCGAAGAACCAACAATTGGTTTATAGAAAATGTTGGCCCTCGGCGGGAATCGAACCCGCAACCCGCGGAACTGAAGGCAGGGTCACTACCCACAGCGCCAACGGGCCAGTCAAATAATTATATATATAACAAAAAAAATTAATTTATAGCCATATAAATTTTAAATATAAAGATAACTCGTGCTGTAAAGCTACCCGCATTAAATTGAAAACATGATATCATTAGATACAGGACTACCGGAGGATACTGCGGCTTCCAAGAACGTAAGCAGCGAATGAAACGGGCGTCGAGCGACGCCGGCGTCGGCCCTAGGTGACACATCGCGGCGCGTGATTCACAAGTCACACAATCCGTAAGAATCCCTGACGTCAGCCCGCGTCCGGGACCTATGACCTAAACCTTGCAGGAATTTATCGAACAATTTTCATATAAATAATAACTGCGTATTTCCCGATGGTAAATTGAAAGCAATAAAGTTATTTGCGCAGATGTGTTTTGTTGAACTATCTAATTAATTCTTGTGAAAATAGTGAATAGTCTTAGTAAATATGAAAGTTACCTTCCCTGACGATAGAACTTCTGCGCTCTTCTCTCCGAATTTCCGAAAACAAAGGAAGGGTATCATTGTTTACTTCAAACAACAAATACATACAAATTAAATAAAAATTGTTTTATACAAACAGAAGAATTTTACAGATCAAAAATACACTCGACAAAGTAAAAGTCAAGTTGTGTATCGACAAAAAATACATAACAAATTTTCAAACAAAAATTAAAAAATCCCTGTTCCATATCATTGAAATCATTTTACGTAACAATGTAACTTTTTGTATCAATGCTTTAAGTAAAATATTAAGAAATATAAAATAAACAATTTAGTTTCGTTCGTTTTTAAAAAAGTAGGTGTAGATAAAAATATCGCATTGGTTTTGAGAGAATAGGCCCCAAGGCAGCGCGCGCCGGTTCACGCCCGTCGCGTTCCGTTCCCCGACCGCAATGTTCTGAGTTTCTATATCTTTTGTATTCATAACCTCCAAAGCTACCTCACTTGTTGGAAGTGTTGCGCCGAATTCGGTCGACTGCTCACGACCTTCCGAATTTATTTAAAAGGGATAACTGGATGA
This sequence comes from Morpho deidamia, assembly GCA_947086505.1. Taxonomy (NCBI): domain Eukaryota; kingdom Metazoa; phylum Arthropoda; class Insecta; order Lepidoptera; family Nymphalidae; genus Morpho; species Morpho deidamia. The sequence goes on from CAMTZC010000003.1 coordinate 7,646,947, forward strand.
TATTTTAATCATAACATAGGCTCAGAATTAAATTTTACCTAAAATACACAAATGTGCAAATAAAAGGTCATTCTTATATTGAAAAGTTAAATTACAAAAAAAAGGAAGCTCAAAGGGAACTCTAAGAATACTTAACTATAAGAAACTTTCTGATAATAGGGCACATAACAGGATATATCTTTAAAATTGTGATTGTGAAAATTTTGCATTGACGCAATACTTTCTATTGAGTAACTATGAAAACTAATTTTCATTATATTATGTCGGCACGTCATTTACTCTATCTAGTATAAAAGCATTTATTGTGCCAATATTGGTTCAGCAAAAAGCGAAACTAAACGTGCCTTAGCGTTTCTTCTTAAAATTAAATTGATTATGTTTCTAATCACTGATAGTTTCCATACTATATATCCGTTATATTATAAATCCGAAAGAGTCTGTCTGTCTGTTACACGGATAAACTCTGGTCGAGCCCATTTTTGAAAAGCCTCCTTGTGGTCCCCGCAATCAATTTTTATTTTATTTATTAAGGATAACCAACAAGACTTATAAACTATTTAGATGTAGTCTTAAATATAGTTTACCACGGCATTTTTTTTAATTTGGTACAATCAATGCTATACAGCGCCGTAGCATACATAATATAAACTTTCCCATTTTTCTTTCAAGACCAGAGAACAATATATATTAAGAGGTCCAGCAGGCCTACCATGAACTCTTATTGCGACTCAATTGAAGACGTAAACGAAATTGTTTTGCTTCTTCATTCCATAACGTCTTAAAGACGCACACTAAGTTGTTATCCAATGATCGTTCGGAATTCGTCCTAAGAACATATAACATATACAAAGCGACAGAGTTCATATAACGTTTTCCTTTTCAAACATTACGACCCCAATGCAATTCACACTTCATGGTACGAAAAGAAAGCGGCTCGCGGTCGTCGTTTACGTCTTCAATTGAGTCGCAATAAGAGTTCATGGTAGACCTGCAGATACAACTACTTAATATTTCTAAAGGAAAGAATCATTACGGACCGATAATATCTGAAACAAATGTTAAAAAGTAAAGCACCCTTTTGCACTTCTAGGTCTTATCTACCCTACCTAAAGAGAAGATACGGACCTTACACCCACTACGCTGTTGTATGTTGCGGATCGACATATATCCCAGAAATTCTCTAAACAAGTTTATAACATTTCCCTTCCACTAGACTCTTAAAAATTGATTGACACGTTTTTATAAACGATGAAACGTGCTGTATCAAAAACACTTATTCAACCTTAATGGAACCTTACCTTTTTCTTCCCTATAAAGTTTTGATTTTAATTCTATATATCAATTAGTCACAAGTTCACAAAGCATTAACTCGACAATTCTGCATGTTTGTGGTAAGCTATCAAGATAGGCATTAAATTTAGAAAAAAAACCTGTCAGTTGTATTATGAGATTTTTTCTGGCTTTGTTCAAAGCATGTATGCACAGTACATGTTTTGAACAAACATTAAAACGCTTCCAGAAATATTGGCATCTATATGAGAGATAATTTATTCAACACAGACGGTTCTAATTTTATTTTATAGAACAACAGTCTTACTTATAAAAAATCTTTAATCACTGAGTAAACAATTACTTAACTAACAAATACTTAAATGGTTAAACAGTTGTTTAACTTTCTTTACTTATAAACGTTACTTAAGATGCAATTAGTTAATCAACGTACGAAATATTTAAGAACTGCAATACTGAATAAAAGACCGAATGAAATTGTGATATTCTTAATTTTTAGTCTGTAGCGACACAGATTGTTACGGTTAATTTTGTTTTGTTTTGTTTCCTTTTAAAATAACTACTTTTTAAACTTCTAACATGGATATTGTAAATAACAATGAAAATATTAATTTCTTGAAAATTACATAGCGACTTTTAAAAGATCGATAATCTTTCATATTTTCTTTGCAAAATCTGTATTTGCGTCCGAACTCGACGTCGTCCATTTTTCCCAACGGATTTCTTTTAATTTTATAGTTTTGTGCCTTCTAAGAAAATTATTTATCTTGTCTAAATCATGACGAAATGAACGTAATTGTTTTCAAAAACATCCTTTCTTCCATATAAGATGTAAGCAATATATCGTGATCCGCGTAACGGGCTGAGCGATACCAAAATCAGCTGTTACACCGACGCCATTTGCTTAAACAATCGTTAAACAACCTCCTAGCGGTGTTTATTTTGACAACTACTTAAAGCAGCGGTTTAAAGTGTTTAAAGTTAATTATCGTTAAGTAAAAAAGTTTCTTAACTAACCAGTAACTAATTGCTTAAATTTATTTAACGTTTATAAGTAAGGCTGCAATTGTACAAGCTTCATTAGTATCGAAACATTTAATTTCCAAAAAGGTGATTAGATGTACAAAATTACTATTTTTTTTTTATTTGTTATATTAAAGGAACGGAAATAGGGTTCTGAATAAAAGGCCATTAAAAATTCTACATCCATTATATTTCAACGCCTTTAACGGTGATATTTAAAATTAATACATTTCAGACGCGTTCAAAATGTTATTTATACAAGGAATCCTAGAAACTAATCGGAGAACTTACTTAAGCGTTTCCTAGTTATCAGATATCTCGACACCTTAGAAACAAATAAGAATAAAATTATAAAAAATGCCGGCTTGAGACATTAAATGGAAGTTGAGAGTATGATTAAAAATCAGTCTAGATAAGGACTTGGTCTCACATTCGACGTTGGTTCCCGAAATCGACGCCATGTTCTCAACCTTAAAACTAAAGGAACGTGAATTTAGAAACTATAAATAAAATAATATAAATAGTATCCTTGTTTATTATAATACATAAAATAATAAAAATGCGCATGTCGTGGCATATTAATTAGTACTCAAGAGATTCTGGACACCATGACTAGTTTTGTTGCAAATAAAAAAACAATACGTAAACTTGTTCAATTTATGTATAAAGCCAGGTGAACGCAAATAATTTACATAATAATAACCCCACATACAAATTTTCGACATCTTAGCCTTGGTGGTTCATTAAAACTGATAAGTTACTTACATTTACACAACTTATTTTAGCACACACAACACAAAATGATATATTTTAATAAAACAGTCAGTCTTGTTTATGGCTCAAATTGGTATATTAATCAAACCAAAAAGCACGCTCAATTATGGTAGACAAATAAATAAATGTTTATAGATGTAAAGTACAATAAACAACATCTTGTGAATACATAATAGTTTCTGTCATTGTAATCAATAAGATTTCAGTCGTTTCATTATGCGGCGTGATTTGAAAATATATTGATTGATCACAACTTCCATTCTTTCACATAAAGTTATCCAGTTAAAAATTAATATCCCACGCTTTGGAGAATTGTTATTGATTTAATAAATAAGTACGTACCTACATAATATAAATAAGGACGATGGTTATAATCAAGTATGTATTAGAAAATTATACACCACGTTATTGCCAAATATATTTACCAAATTATATGTAGGGAATTTTAATGTACAATATAAAAAAAATATCAGAAAAAAATCACAAGGGTGGAAAACCCTTATCACTTAGGGGTATGAAAAATAGATAGTAGCCGTTTCTCAGACCTACTGGACATGCATACAAAATGTTATAAAAATCGGTAAGCTGTTTCAGAAGAGTATGGTACATAATATTGTGGCACGAGAATTTTTTATATATGTTGTAAAAGCTCATATGATTTTTCATATCACACGCTTTTTTACTTTTGATATAATAATTTAATAAACTCACTTTTGGTTGTACCGAGAGAAAAACTCGAGATTTATCATACCGTGTTTAAATGAAATAATATACGTACTACTAAGTTTGATACAGGGATTGTTATGATACATATATTTTTAACGTAAATAAAATTAAGTTACCAAAGTCTACACCGGAGCATTACCAAAAGGTACACTTGCTGAATTTATCTTTAAATTGTTATCATGAATATGAAAATCAACAACATCTTTTTAGTAAAATCATAAAGAGGTAAGCACGTGTAATTCATGAGTGAACTCCACAACCTACAAATTTTTTATAGTTCTGCATGTAGAATACACTATAAATTTCCTATCTTACACACAACACATTTTGTGCAGCTACATTTTACAGCGGAGCGGGCGTTTTGCGCGTAAATTTATGATAATTACCCCACAAAAAAACCATGTCGTTACACTAACCAGTACTAGTACGTGACACGCGCTCAAATATCAATCTTCAGAAAACGTACTAGTACGTGTCGCGCGCTTAAGCTTAAATCGTCAGAAAACGTACTAGTACGTGTCCCGCGTTTAAGCTTCAATCGTCAGAAAACGTACTAGTACGTGTCCCGCGTTTTAGCTTCAATCGTCAGAAAACGTACTATTACGTGTCCCGCGTTTAAGCTTCAATCGTCAAAAAACGTACTAGTACGTGTCCCGCGTTTAAGTTTCAATCGTCAGAAAACGTATTAGTACGTGTCCCGCGATTAAGCTTCAATCTTCAGAAAACGTACTAGTAGGTGTCCCGTATACTATGTGAACGCAACTCTTATGGTTAAACGTCTTCCATATTTTGTCTTAGTAAAAAAGTGTGGTATTAAAATTATAAATAGATTCTTTTATTTATTTATCCTTATTATGTGAAAATTGTAAAGGCGAATATTACATAGCGGGCCCTAAATTCAATTACAATTACAGATTTCCCTGTGGTCGTATGGAACCGTTCTCAAACACAGTGGTGTTCGATTCACAATATATTTTCGAATCACAACATACTTTACAAACACAGCCCATAAATCAATAATCACTTAGTCTGCAGTCTTGTCATATCAATATCACAAGCCGATGGAACCAACGTAGAATGTGAGAGGGCAAGTAATTTGGCAGTGTAAGAAAAATTCCGAAAATATTGTAATATGTACGATAATTAAGATCACAATACAGTTAATACTTAGGAATAGACTTATCAAATACGACAAACGGTGACAAATATTGTACAATGCCAACCCATAGCTCGCGTCTACGTTCTTTATATAAAGAACATTAATCTTTTTTATCAAAATCTTATTTTTAATCTTATTTGCTGCATTTTTTCTAAAAACTGCATATGCTTGATCATATTATATCATTCAAGTCAATAAAAATTAGTCTGTCGGATTATACTTTTAAAACAATATTTGCATCAAACACAAAATGTTAGTTTATTGTGGAACAAAAAAGTTAATTCTCAGAAGATAATGGATTTTTGCAAACAGAATCAGAAACCAACGAATTTGTAAACAATGAGCATTTCCAATGCTGAGTAGTGTCTGATTTGCAAACCAAGTTTATATTATAAGTCGCAAATCGAGCTTATATTGGTCCATGATGTAACAAGTCAATGTGCAGAAATCTTTGTTCGAATTAATTAGAATGGAACAAAAAAGTGTATTTGCAATATATCAACTTATTCAAACAATTTATTAATATTTTAACTATTAATTCGCAATATTGATATCTGATCAAGCACCTGAACATATGTAAAAACACATGTATGGTAAAAAAGTACATATAGTAAACAGGAACGTAGAGCGAACCTTAGGTAATGCCTACAAAGCACCTAACTAAGTTTCTTAATGACTCAATTGTAAAGGAATGTTTATACGATTACAAGAATGTACTGAAAATACTTGTGCGATACTCCATATTATAGTAATTGTACTGTAGCAATGTATAAAACTTCAATTTCTATTTAAAATTCCTTTGATTTATATTTCGACTTATATTTGTCACTTTGATGTTCAATGTTAATATAAAATATTTGAGCTTAATAAGTGTGTAATACTTAAGTAATCAAATTCTTAAATCACTACAAAAGGAACTTACACTAATGTCATACATATAACACATCAGAATATACATACTCAGAAAGCAAAAATATTTCATATTTCACAATTCTTACATTGTATTACAATCATTCTAAGTAGAAAATATACCACACTCAAATGAATATCATCCAAATATTCCATTGTATACATACTAATACACCAAACATGAAATATAATTAACCATATAGTTTTTTTTTTTTAAAGTTCTTTATTGGTGGATTTTTCATCCAATGCACTACTTAACAATAGATTTAAAGATCAAGTTGAATATAGTATCACTTCTAAAGAACATTCTTTAAATAAACACGTTTGTGGCTAAATCTCTTGATAAGAAGACTTTTTTTACAAATGTGGTAACTTAATAATGTTTGTGTAGCAATATTTATGCTAAACTATATATTTCATGCTTGGGATAGAATATAAGTAATAAATCGCACAAATTTGTAGGTTATTTGCCTTAAATGTAGCAATGTACAAAAGAGTCACCGCGCGGTATAGAACGTTCAATACGTATAAACTATGTGATGTCAGCATGGAAGCAGCCTCAGTCTTGTTATCGTCTGATGTGAGTCAACGATACAACTCCCAAAATAAGATCCCACCCCATACTGAAAACCATGTATAATAGCTTTAATTCTGTCTTCGAATCAATCAGATTTCGGATCAAATGACAGTCATGACTCATAGTTATATATTATGATAAAATAGATTATAAAAGTTTCACTTACCAAGATATTTTATGCTTCAGTAGGCTGCTCTATACGTTCAGTGTGGGGTTCCTCTGTTGTAACAGACTTAACTTTAATGTCCGACACTTCTGCCTCAACCTCTTTAACTGCTTCGTTTTCAACATCCATGGAGTCACCATTTGAACCATTGACTTCTTTCCCATTCTCCACAGATAATCTTGAACTTAATTCTTCATCTTTGCTGGCATCACCATTTTGGTTCACTGATTCCTTTTCACCGTTTGTCGCTTCACCATTTAGCTGTGAATCCTCAACACTTTCTTTTGGAATTTGGGCCTCCGTAACTTTGTCATCCCCTTTAGTGTTCCCTGGTTCATTAGCATCCGACGTTTCTTCTGATAGAGTTAAGGTGTTTGCGATATCTTTATCTTTTTTAGTTTCTTCAATTTCTTTTATGGTTTCACACTTTTCTTCCAGCGGCCTTTCCTCTAACGAACTTATCTCTTTTGTAGACTTATCATCTGGTAAATTGCTTTCTTTAACAATTTCTTGAGGAGTGTTTCCTTCTTCTGATTTACTTTCATTTTCATCTACTACTGCTGCACTTTCTTTGTTTGTAGTTCTAGATTCGTCACTTTCCATTTCTAGTGTAACATTATTTGCATCCTTTTTGCTACATTCATTATCTTCCACAGCTTCAGTTTTTTCATCATTTTCTGATGTCTCCAATATAATATCGGTTTTTTCGGTTACATTATTAGTTTCTATTACTTTTGGAGTGTTCAAATCTTTTGCAGCTTCAGGCATTATTTTCGGACTATTTTCAGATTCCTTCGTTTCCATTTGTATTTCTGTATCTAATATTCTATCAACAATATCATTTGAATCTACATTATCAGTTTCCATTGCTTCTTCAACAATAGGATTCAATATAGGCTTTATTGGGATATTGTCCAAATTTGTTACATCCTGCACTTTTGATAAGATTTCATCACATTCTTTTTCTAACACTTCACCTACGTTTTGCAATTCAATATCTTCTGTCACGTTAGGTTCCTCTACAATAGGTACTATATCCTCAATAATATCCGCCATCTCTGGTATATTATCTTTTTCTGTTATTTCCTCAATCTCCATAATAATGGCTGGTGGCGTCTCTTCAACAATAGGCGTTTTCTCCTTGACTTTGTTTTCTTCGACATATTCTTTTGGCACATCCGGTATTTCCGGCATATCAGTATTTTTGTCAGTTTCACTGTCGCCACTTAATTTTGTATCATCTACAAGTGTTTTGGGTTCGGAATCAAGTTTTTCCATTTCTTTCTTCTCATTTTCAACTGGTATTTCAACAAGTTCGTCTTTACATTTACTAATTTCAGTTTCCATTTTATCAGTATCTGGTTTGCTAGCTAGAGTCTCTTTATCTTCAGTTACAACAGGCTCAACAATGTTAATAACCGGAAGGTCAGTGGTTACATTAGCATCTGCATTTTTGACAACAGAATCTTTGGGACTTTCTTCTTCAATTTTTTTTACCTCAGTATCTTTGTTTTCATTTTCTGTGTTTGACTTTACTTCAATAGCTGGTTCTTCTTCAACTTCCATTTTTTCTGGTTCGTCTACTTTCTCTTCTATTTCTATCTGTTTAGCTGTTTCTGTTTCTATTGTAGTTTTAATATCATTACTAATATCGGTTTTAGGAACTTTAGCAGGTTGTTCATTCTGAAATATTTTGAATCAATATTAATTGACAGTTTTGAAACTTACTCATTTAATAAAGTAAATTCGCATCAATAAATATTCAGAAAAAAAAATACGATTTCAAAATTCACGGATAATCTAAACAAAATTATATAATTAACTTTTGGGAAAGACGTTTTATTATATAGACCATTTTTTATGAAACTTTTTCTAAGCACTTAATATTTCATCCAAGCTGTATTTATCAATCATATAAGTAATGGAAAATATTCTAGGTAATAAACTGGGAGTACTGTTTACGTTTTTATATTTGAAATAGAAAGCGAATTGCAATAAAAATATAACATGTCCATAGTCACTCATTTATATTTAGTAATAAAAATTACACAGATGAAATCAAAATAATAAATCAACCAAAAATTAAACAGACAGGCACAAATGCAAAATTTTAAATATATATAAATTTATTATACCATCACCAAATAAAAAGCACATTTTGTGTATTGAAAACTAAATAAAATAAATATTTTTACTTTTCATCTTCTTTCAAATTTATATATGATTTAAAAGATAATATTCACGTCATTAATCATCGAGATATAGTTAATGCTAAGTAATATCTTGATAGCTATATATCAGTTTGATAATTTGGTGCATGAAAGAGAACCTCATGACAGAATGTTATATTACGAAAAGTAACTTTTTATTCAGAAAAAATATTAGCTAGTGATTCATTGTATAGTTCATTTATACAATGACCCTCCTTCAAAATGTAACATATAACATACCTAGCAGTGCCAACAACTGCTTCGCCCGCGTAGAATTCACTAATTTACGAAACTTTTCCCGAATTTTCGAAATTTTGGACTTAAAAGTAGTTATAAGAGTTAACAGTGAGTGATAGAGACATGCCATCGCGGATTTCTTTTTATTATTTTTATAGATCTACAATCCTCTAGTACATTACTTTGGCGTATCTCTGCTGGTTTACGCAGCGCACGCGACTCAAGGTCCCAGCAAGCAAATTTTCTAACAACTGCGCGATCCCTTCGACACAATTTACATAATACCGATATGTACTATTTACCTAAACCAACCGGAAGTATCGCACATCTTTTAGTGAAAACCGTACAAAAATCCGTTTAGTAGATTTTGAGAAAATCGATTACATACAGACCGACAGCTTTTTGGGACTTTGTTTTATAATAAAAATAGATATTGATGTGTAAAATCAAGGATTACAAAATGCAGACGATTTTATATATACAGTAAATAATAATCGAGTCTACCTATGTATATCCAGAAAAGATTATGTCACAACATTAAAATAGTCTCTAGTATATATATCATAAAAATTACATTACTATTAACAGAAATTTTTATTTTTTATAAAATGCATATTTGTATTTTAATTGTGCATGCATCGAAAGTAAAATTCCTAGAGCAATGTTCATGAAAACTTATTACAATTTTAATTTTATATATAATATAAAACAATATATCGATTTTAAGTTACTCAATTATTACGGAATGAAACAAAAAATGTTTTTACATATATTTTTTTACATGTAATTGTGTAAATTGTATAATAAACTTTAACATGAGACTATTTTAGTCTTAGAACAAATTTAGAAAATCACTGTTCTCAAAGAAATAATATATATTTTTTATTTTGGTCGCAGTTAGTATTACACTATATCTCTTGTAATAATTTAGATTTAACACTTATTTATGTCATGGGGTCATAATATGATGTCTCATAATGTGAATATTGTCCTTTATATGTAAAAATGCAAAACTATATCTACATAATACTAACCTCCACAAATAATATATACATATAAACTATAGTGCATGCAAGCTGGCTACATGTGGGTAACATCGAAACATCATCTTGGCACCTGTGGGTCAGTCTTCCGTTTATTGGAGGCAGCGAGCTGGCCGAAGGAATGAATGACAGCAAAGGAGTCTGTAGCCTCAGTAGGCAGGGGCGCGTTCCCTTCTCGACTTACAAGTGCTACATGTAAGCCGGCACCACGAGCCGCGTCGGCCTCTGGAAAATACATAGAATAAAGTTAAAAATGTGATCTGTAGGGTGCTAACTAAAAACCAGATTGATTTAGTCTCCGCTCAAATTAAAATTTGTTATGTTCCCCTCAAAAAAATTAAGTATATCAAATCAATCTTATACATAGCTCCATCTACAGAATAAAGTTACATATCGACTGTGAACCAGCAATATGTCCTATCTCAATTTTAAGCCAAATCTCTTTTTAACGGCATTGACTACTACTGCCCATCATTTACCGTATCAACATGTATTATTTAGTATAAAAATTGTTAATAAATAAACATATTTAAAGTCGAATGTTTATTTATCTCATAAACATTATTGCGAATGTATTAATAATCACGTTTTTCTTCTTCCTGAAAAATTGACTAAAATAAGATAGGACACTTTGCCAGTTAAATAGGACATGTAACTTCATTCTTCGTATGGGGTAATATAGCATAAATTTCTGCATGAAATCTGAGTTTTGTAGCTAAAAAAATATGGGAAATATGGATTTTTATAGGTACAAATTATTACATAAAGTAAGATATGCCAGGAATATATATATATATGTATCTTCACAATTATTACTATATGATGATGATGTTTTAGAACATACATTTTTATTGGTATGTAAATTTAACTAAAGTGCATATTGTTTTACATATACATTAAATTTAAAGCAAATATCTTTGAAATTTATTACAGGAAAAATTTGAGATATAATAGTAGTTTAGTGATAACTCTTGTTTCATTCACATTGTGGTCATGGGGCTTTAAATAAGGAGGCAGATTCAAAACATGGACTAGCTGCTATGAGTTATAAAACTTGTTCCTGATTAATATTTAAAATTTATCAATAGCTTTCAGTGAGAGAAAACAGGATATTTTTCAAACAATCCTGTCAACACACATTAGAACAATGCATAGGTATGTAGTCAGTATAGTAAAAGGATGTTTTTTTATTGTTTTATCAAAAGAGTTTAAACTTGATATGTTTAAAAACACAAGAAATTCTCAATACATTCTTAATAACATATTAGGTACTTACCTTTGACAATATCAGTCAAGAACAAGACCTCATCAGCCTTACAACCAATCTTCTCAACGATGGCAGAGTAACTCGCAGATTCTTGTTTCGCACCTACAGCAGTATCAAAGTGGCCCTCGATGTACTGCAGTAGATCACCAGCCAAAGATTGACCAAACAAAAGCTTCTGAGCTTGGACTGAGCCAGATGAATATATATAAACTTTCTGTCCATCAACTGAATGCCATTGTTCAAGTGCTGAGGACACATCATCATATACACTGAAATAAAAAACATATTTTTTATATACATATATTACTAGCTATATTAATATTTTTATATATTGCTAGCCAAACGGCCATGGGTTGCAGTGGCTCAGTCTAGTTTCGAATTTCCCTCAATACAGAACTCAACAGTTTAAAAAAATGCTCCGATCGCCATGAAATTTTACAGGATCATCTAACTCATGGTTAGATAGTTACTCTCTAGGTCATTCTAAATATTGTATGAAAATTTAATTAAAATCGGTCGAGACGTTTCAGTCTATAAAGGACATACAGACAAATATTCATTTTTATATATTAAAATTTTGAGAAACTTTACACAATAGCTAAATAGACTATACATCATCATCATGCTCCCACTCTGAGTGGGGTCGGCACAACATGTTACCAACATGTTATCACATGGTTTGGCTACTTATTTTACGACAGGCCGCCTGCCTGTCAACTTACCTAGCGTCGGATTTTACGACCCCTCGGTAAGAAAGAGGGTGGTCTATTCTACTCAACAGGATATCACACTGTGGGCCAACTTACCTTAGTTGCTTTTTACGACACCTCGGTAAGAAATGATGGTGGTCTATTCTACTCAGCCGGCATACTACACGGCATGGACTATAAATAAAATTATTTATACACAATATTCCTGATGTTATCAGCACAGAAATTATCTGTTATGATTAGATTAAGATTTATATAGTCCAATAAAATACATTACATATTCTATAGTTTCCCATTTTTTCTTTTTACATCTTATAATTTAATTAGCTGTGGTTGCGGCATCGTGGAAATCAATGTATTTTATTGAAATTTTAAGTAAAAGTAGTTATTGTGAGTTTAATATAAGAGATAGAATCATGTCGCGAACTTTTCGTAGTCTACAATTCTGTAGGTCTACAATTCTCTCGTAAATTACTTTAGTGTATTTTTGTTGGTTTTCGCGGCGAACGCAACTAATATTTCTAACAGGAGAGTTTCTTTTACAACTGCGCCACCTCTTCATCACAGTTTATATAAAACCGTAATGTACTAGTAACATAAACCTTCCAGAAGAATAGCATTATCATTTGGTAACAACCGTATAAAAATCGGTTTAGTATATTTTGAGAAAATCGATCAAATAAAGACAGACATCTTTTCGGTACTATGTTTTATAATAATTATAGATATAGATTCATTAAATCGTTCGTCATGGATAGGCAATTAATAAATTTTAATTTTAAACTACTAAAGTTATTATAGAATTATATTTCTAAACACCTATAATTACGTTAGTAGTTTGTAGTGCTATCTATATACTATAAAGGCTATTGTTTTTTTAAGAAATCTATATACTGCTAAATGTAAGAAGCACAATCCATTCTCATACTTTATACACGCAGTATTAGTAACGAATATCTGTTTCCTAATCACGCTTATCTTAGGGGTCGAAACGACGTTAGAGATTGTAGTAGTGAGTATGCGGTGATTTTTTAGTGTGGTGGGTTTGTGATACACGCAGTTACCAAACCTTAGTTACCCTTGTTACATAGATTTTCTTAACAAACGCGTTATTATCGCAAAATCATTACTTTTGTTCAATGTAATTCCTCCATGTCTACTTTTATAAATTATTGTATACTCACTGTCCCTTAATATCTCCTTTGTCATATCCTTGCTTCCAAATCATTCCCTGTAACTGCTTGAGGGGGCCCGCTTTGCGATCTGATGACATTTGCCATTTCACATTGTTAACTAGACCCTCGATCTGGTCTTCTTTTGATGCATCCTGAAATTATTGACAATACATAAAATAATGTTTCAGCAGTATTATCTATTTATATCCAAAATAAGATCTTTAGTAATTGAAAATGACTAGATTCCAATTTTGTTTTTTTTTGCTATGAGGTATAGGTTCTAACCCTCGAGCTCATTTCTTTAGTTGATCACTATTAATCATAATTACTTTGTCTTTATATTATGAAAATATCATTCATTTTTCTTTGTCTGCGTAAACATTTTGACTGGTACGTTAGCACAGGGGGCAGTAACCCTCATCACTCAGCGCCGGGGGTCGTGAGTTCGATTTCCGAGGACGAACATTTTGTAAAAATGATTTGTAGATTCTTCGTATTGTGTATATTCGTTTTGTGTATATATGTATTTATTTATTTAAAATTATGTATAAACAGACAACTGGTAAATACGGTATATGTGACAGACCACCTACAGTTGTTTGTCACCCATAACACTGTGTAATTGTGCCATATTTATCTATTTATTTACTATGGTAATGTGTACAAAACGGCAGTAAGACCAGCACTTTTTTTCCCTCCAGTTTTACGTCACAAGCACTTTTGTACGGTAGCGAAGTTTAGGCAAATTAAAAGACCTATTAACAGAAGCTGCATACTACTGACATAGGCATGCTGAAGTGGGCACAAGGAAGTACACTCAAAGATAGCGTACGCAATAAATACGCAACCTTAAGCTTCAGGTTTCGCCTATAATAAAAGCTAGGCCCAGATAGTACGAACACGTTATTCGAGGGCCCATCGATTGTCCTGTAAAAAATGTCGTTCCATGGCTACTAAATATAGAGGAAGACCACTTGGATGATAAATGTCCAATACGTGAAATAATTCGGCCTGTACAATGAGAATACGCGTAAGGGGACAAGGAAAAAAGAAGACTACCTCTCCCGGAATGGCGATGTGCCCTTCGATACTTTTCTCTTCATCTTCAAGAGCTAACTTCCGCAGCGCAGTGATAACTTCCTTCACTTCGTCACTGTCCCACTGAGTTTCTAAGAACCCTTTAACATTTTCCTCAGCGTAAGGGAACAGCTTATCCTGTAACAACCATTATTGGTTATTATTGGTTACTTACTAAATTAAACTTAAAAAAATAAGCTGTGAAAGCCCAGCGATGAAACCGTGCGACTCTTTCGAGGGGAACACGAGTTCAAACCCGGGTAGGCACCAATGAGTTTTTCTATCAAAAACTAATGTGTCTAATTGTTAATTGCAATTTATCACACGCTTTTCGGAGAAGGAAAACATCGTGAGGAAACCTAGAGAATTCTGGAATATGGGTAATTTACCTATCCGTATCGGAGCTGCGTGGTAGATCTAAGCTGCAAACCTTGTCTCCGAAAAGAAGAGAAGAAGCCTATGCTCTGCAGTAGGATACTAACTGACCGGTACATCTATTATCCTACTGCTGCGCCTCCTCTCTGTTTTTGGAAAGGGTTGGAATTTGGATTGGCGATCAGTAAACATCTCAAAGTACCTACTGCTCCGTTAGGACTGAAGACAAAAATATGAGTAGGAAAGTGTTTCTGATAAAATGACCTCCAAAGTTCCAAATACAAATCCCTAGTGGTACCCGCGACTTCTTACGCCTTGGTTTATATATTTAATTACCCTCAGTTATATACTATGTTTTACTGTTCTCGAAAAATAGGAGCTGGATTGCGACCGTGTGTAGTTGTCTCATAAAGTTATAATAATTTAAAAAAAAAGGCATAACGGCGAATCCGCTCGCGTCGATTTTAAACACACGCAACTATTATAAAACGCTTATATATTTAAAATAAATAAAAAAATAAAAATGAACTATATTAACCCAGAACAAGTTTTAATCGTACCAAATTTCATTAATATTGCTCCAGCTGATTACGGTGTAACAAAAAGACTGCCAGACACTATCACATTTATACTATTAGTTATCATCATCCTCCTGCTCTTGTCCCACTCTAAGAAGGGTCGGCACAACATGTCATGTTTCGGTTGATATGATTCGGTTACGTATTTTACGACCGGCCGCCTGCCTAAAATCACCTTACCTTAGTCGCTTTTTAAGATACTTCGGTAAGAAAGAGGGTGGTCTATTCTACTCAACCGGATACCACACGGCGGTTAGATTAGAATGGAATTTATACAATCTCTCAAATTCTTAAGGAAAAATGTTGAAGATATTTAAAACATTTAATGCCATAAACAAAAATAGATAAGCTGGACATATTAACGATTCACCATAACGTGATACGCTACCGGCTAGTGAAACTCGCCATACGATGCGACAGCATAGGTGAACGAACTGCATCGCCGTCCAAACCGGATAGCCTAGACAGCAACCGGCCCCGACAGGGATAGCCACTTTATATCCAAAGGTTATGTTATTTAGTGCACCAATTATAATAATGTAAATAACACAGCTTCAGGAAAATTCGATAGCCTAGTACGTTTAGTGGCAAGTTATTTAGGAGATGTATTATCACAGCTTGACACTAAAAATCAATGCTCATAATATTATAACTGTACGGTAGCTTTAATTATTTTTATGAATTACGAGATAACCTACACTTAATGGAACATTTATAATTAGATTAAAATAAATAATTTTTAGTAAATAATAAAATGTATTTATTGTTGGTTGTCCATTGAATAAACAAATAAATTATTTTATTTTTATTCACTTCATACATGTACTTATATTCTTTATAAATAATTCGATATGATCAAGATCGCCTGAAAATTTCTAATCAAAATAACATCAACTTTGCATATTTTAGTCGGTGATGGCTTGATGGAACGTTTATAACTTGGATTTGAAAATTTGATACATCACTGATTGTTCTTGGGTTTCCAAGCCAGATTATAGAAAAAATATATATTTACAATTAAATCTATATATTTGGCTTAAGAAGTTGACGGTTAAGTATTACCTATCTTTAGCTCTGAATAGCCCTATCCTATGCGAAAAAGAAGACTATTTTCACGAAGCGCATAATGAATTATATTATTTACTTGCTCTTATCCTTACAAATATCATAAATACAAATTTCCGTCTCGTCTGTTTGTTTCGTTATCACGGCTAACAATGTTGATCAAAATTAGAACGATTGAAGTTTATATACTGACCTATAGTATAAGTTATTAAAATTCCCGTATTTTAATTAGGGAACAGGAATAAAAAATATAGTTCATATATAATCGAAGGAAGTTTGACAATAAAGTTGATGCAACGAACAAGAGGGTACCACAAGTAAACTATATGAAGAATTATCATTCTCCTGTCTTTATCGCACTCTTAAGTGGGGTCGGCACAACATATTTTTCATATTTCGCTTCCATACTTCATATCAAGAATTTACAATTCTAATGCCAATTTAGTAGAGACTAGTACAAGGTATGTTCAAATAATTATAATTCTAGTTTATTAATTTGTTTCTGATTCAGTATTCAATTCAGTGACTATTGAATTATGTATAAAGAAATTATAGGTTTTTTTTTATTAATTACAAAATGGTTGTATGTTATATAAAGTAGTATAAAGAGTCGTGTAGTTTTCTAACAACAACCTCAGAATCGAAGTTTCTATCTTCAAATATTGCGTTGTCTTCGAGACAGTAATGCAACAGTTTGATAGTTTAAGAGAGGGGTGTCAACCACAAAATTTAACTTGGGCCGAATAAACAATAATGAACATTAGACGGGTCGCAAAAAGAAGCAATGCACATAAAAACAAATATTTTTATTTCGACTAGTATATAAGTTAAATAAATGAAATGATCCGTATAGTTTAAAAAACTATATTATAAATTTATATGCTGGTTTCGTTTCTAATTCACATTTCTATTTTATCTTTAAATTTTCTACGGATTTATTGAATGGACCACAAAAATGTTCATCTCGGGTCGTCAGTTTGACACCCCTGGTTTAAGATATCGTGAATCAAGTTTGTTTTTGTACGTAATAACAGTTTTTTACGTCATCTAATACTGTTCAAGAGATATAATCTATCGTATATAAGAAAAAAGCTGTATTGAAAGATAAGAAACTCAATAGATACATTACTCTAGAAACCAGTATTTCGTGGATCTATTTTAGAGTAATTTAATTGTGTCAAATAACATCACCCCTTGAATTAGTTTCAAAATTCAATAGAAGAGCAATACAGCTAATATATATGAGATGCTTTTTAACATTTCTATGCTGTAAAATTGTCTAAGAATGAAAGTAAAGTTCGCGGACCGAGGGTACTGAATTTTCTTTTTCCATAATCACACACATTTATTATAACTTCCAATTAATTTATTTAAACCTTAATAAAAATATGTATTATAGTTTGAAAATAGTAGTCTTATATTTAATATTACTTTTATTAAATTTGTGATATTATTTTTAACCATATTTCTCTTCTACAATCTTAAATTTTTATTTTTAGACATACAGAATCAAGTTCTTAATTGACTGGCCAGATTTCTGTGAAGGCACTTGTAAAAAGTAACTCATCTTAGGAATTTTTGTCCCTTCTCACCACAATAGTTTGAACCTGTGTAAAGTAATCCCATTATTATAGAAGACATATCATATCGATAATAAGCCTTAGCCCAAGTTCACTATTTGATTCAACAGCATGTCATATCGCCACTTTGCTCCTAAGACTAATTAATGTAATACTGACAAAAAAAATATTTCAAAAAAAACTCATCTCAATTTTCTTTTTTTTATATTTCTTGATCATTTTACCTAAAGTATCAGGGTGGAGGCGAGCCCTGCTCGGTAATTTTTTTAAACATAAAAATGCAACAAAAAAAAGTCGCAAATGGATTTTGTCGTATAGTCTATCTCCTGATAATGCTTCGGTTGCGGAGAGAAACGATTTTTGAGTTTGTGATAGTGAACGTGTGTAGTGCTTGTGTATTGTGGTGGCGGTGGTGGATATTCGTGCATGTGTTTTTACGAATCCTGCATGTATCGGAAATGTATAGTTTACTCTACATTTAGCATTATATATATTTTCTATTGACTATATCGCGGATTATAGCAAAATAATTTTCTTATGACTTTTGCTTTAGTTCTTGCTAATAATTACTTCCCTCAATGATGTGTTGATGATCGCAATGCCGATTTTATCACATACATGACGCTGCAATTCATTTCAGTCAGAATTACATATATGTTTCAATTAGTAAAAGTACATGTTACATGATTAGTTACAGGATTTTCCATGGAAAATTGGAATTACGTCGATTGACAGAAACCTAATACGAGTGTTCGTAAGAATTTAAAACGAATAGGTAATTTTGGAAACGTGGGTTTAATAGCTATTTGCAATTTATCACACGCTTTTCGTTGAAACATCATGAGGAAACCTGCATGTCTCTAGAGAATTACGGGGGTACGTGTAACATACCAATCCACATTGGAGAAGCGTGGTGGGTCTTAGCTCCAAAAGCATAGAGAGAAGCCCAGCACTGGGATCTCTTTACACCTTGGTATATTTAAAAATTATTCTATTGAAAGCACGACCGATTTTGGTTTCAGCAACGCCTACGAAAAGATGGTTTATTGATCGTGGGCGTGTTTCCGTGAAACTGGCGGGGTTCATTAAACCGTTGGTCCCGTTAATTTACGTGATAATATTAATCGCGGGAATTATATAGATGTAAGTTGATTCTAATTATTAACATGTTCGAGTTGTAACGGAAGTAACGTGCAATGCAATGCTTAGAATCAAAAGATTTATAGAAGCAGGCGTTATTTTGCGAAATTCCATATTACAGGCACTATAACAGAACTACCTTGCTATAATCTGCACGGGCTAGGCGAATGCATGTAAAGCCAATGTGTATGAAGCAGGCAAAATTTACGCACTTTACACATGCAGGACGAGTCACCACATGCACCCCAAGGCGCTTCTACCAGTAGCAATGCACACAAGCAACACACACAACCACCACCACAATCTCAACGATCGTTTCGCTCCGAAACCGAAGCATCATCAGGAGGATAGGCTCCACGACAAAATCGCCTTGGGGTGCATGTGGTGACTCGTCCTGCATGTGTAAGGTGCGTAAATTTTGCCTGCTTCATACACATTGGCTTTGCATGCATTCGCTTAACCCGTGCGGATTATAACAAGGTAGTTCTGTTATAGTGCCTGTAATATGGAATTCCGCAAAATAACGCCTGCTTCTATAAATCTTTTGATTCTAAGCATTGCATTGCACGTTACTTCCGTTATAACTGGAACATGTTAATAATTTATAAGATATACCTTGTTTTCTCTTCTTCTTATAATGTAAATTTAAATGTTTAAAAGATTGACCGCCGAGTTTCTTGCTGGTTCTTCTCAGTAAGAGCAACATTCTGGAGCAGTGTAGCTTATTAAATCTGATTGATCTTTGATGATTCAAAAGTGCTTGTAAAAAGCCTACTTGAATAAAGATTATTTTGATTTGATTTAATTCTCTCCTCTTCTAGATCTAGGTTCAATTTATCACACGCTTTCCATTGAATGAAAACATCGTGAGGAAACCTGCATATTCTCTTCAAAAACGGATAGAGGAGGCCCAGCCCAGCCCAGCCTATGCCCAACAGATGGTAACAGGTCATTGCTTTACCTTGTTATATAAAAGTAACTGTCACTTTAAATTTTTTTTTTATAGATTTAACTATATAATTAATAATCAACACTTAAATTTATTCTACGTTCTTTCTCCTACTCTTATCCCACACTAAGTGGGGTCGCTATTGTTCTTCTCATTCACTCTTTCCTATCGTTCGTCAACTCTGGCGCTATTCCTTTTATATGCATGTCATACTTCATACAATCCAACCATCTCTTTTTAAGCCTCCCTCTAGTCACAAGTCAATCCACATTCATACTCATTTAATCATGACATGACTGTCATCCCTTTTACATGACCATACCATCCCAATCTTAAATTTATTCGACGTTATCTGTTTTATATCTCAAAATGCAATGATCATTACTACCCGACATGACCCAGAGTGGCAAGTGTACTAAAAATATATTTTAAATTTAAAATCTGGCTTTAATCAATTTTCGCGCGCGTAAGTTTCCCTTTTTACACGCTTAATATTAATTTTGACTAGTATGTATGTAATTATACGCTTAATTTGACATTGCATTAAAAGTAGAAAATAAATAAGAGATAAAAGAAACTATACTTCCAATTAAAGGTGAAAAATAACGAAAAATACTGGTATTGTGGAAAAAGCGCGGGGCGCTGTTTGTCTTTTTGTATATATAACACTCCTGCAACTCCTACTCCATCCACCAGCACTAACCGCCAAAATGGTCATATATACCATAATAAAGAAAACCTTGACTAAATTACGATTAGATCGACAGGATACAAGAACCTTCAACCACGCGGAAATCACATAAAATCAGCCTAGACACTATTCAACTATTCCAAATCAAAAAATATATAACCTATCCATTGATTTCTTTAAAACGGCTTGTGCAACCTTTGGTAGACATTCCCGCGGTAATAACGTATAATAACGTAAAAACGTAATAAAAATCTTAAGTACAAAATTATTTTGATTGAATTTTGCGCAAAAACTACCTAAGTTTTGGGATTTTCATTAATTATGGCGGATAGCAGCACTACTTAGGTTACTGATACAAAAAAAACAATAATAATAAAAAAAGGTGGTGGCGTTGTTATAAATATAATAAGGGGTCTCAGTATTCAAAGAATTTTAGTACTTTTCTGCTTATCCTTCATAATAAACAAAAAAGTAATTGACCAAAAAATACAACAAAGTATATATAATTATTAAAATGTGTTTTAGAAACTTAAGGATAATTTTAAGATATATTTATAATTGCTATCTCCAAACGAGAATGTTATAAAATATAAGTATATATCAACTCTGTATGAAAGCCAAAGGCAACAAAAAAAACTGGACCATTGGACCCTCACCTAGCTACGCGCCGCGCTGAAGCTCGGAATTTCACTTTCGATAATACGGGATAAGTAATACAAAGGGACACAGCAGCATTAGAATATAAACTTTTGTCGCTTCACATAAGGGTCATAATTCAATAATATTAATGGACCCAATTCTATTCACCCATGTTGTAGTCTGTGGCTTCAAAAGTAATTTAAAAAAAGAACATATTTTGCTAAACATTACAAATGTACGATAAATGTTTACTAAATACTCCACAAATTTATATATGTATTATCAAGCGATATTTTAATTTCTCAACCGCGTACACAAAACATCAATTACATTTTTTATCTCTATCATGATTTATATTTTATAGCACAAAAGAGTGCAAAAGAGACGGCAATCAGGACATGACGTCGGTTTGAAAAGGACAGTTAACTGTTCCACATTTTTTTACAGCCAGCTGCGTCGAACAGCTGTTTATGCCGGTAGGCGTTGACTGAAATTTCTACGAAACACGTTTTAAGAACAGGAAAAGAAATAATAATCCAATATTTGGGATAAAAACTCTAAAATACGAAAAAAAGGTGATTGTAAGCAAACACTAGGAACATTTTATAAACCATGTGCTACTAGGACAATATTTTTTTTCTAAAAAGTAAAAATTAATGTGATATAGTTCTAGTTAATCAAACACCACAATATAACATTAATAATTATCAAGTCTATTCTGCCACGGAGGTACCATTTTGATTTCGTCCTCCATGTTGCGAATCCGAAACGCGACCATTTTGCATTTCTGTCACAGGGAACTGAGTATTTTCATGCGTGAAATGCATGACCGAAGTCAAATGTAAAATATATATACAATAAAATAAATAGAAACAGAAATTATATAAAAGTAACACATGTTTAAACAAAACACCGGCCGGTCAACTATTTAGACCTACCTTAACAAAGCTGATCGATGTTGTTGTCCCCTCGATATCTAAAAGCAAAATTTTGCATTTCTTTACGATGTCACCTATTTCTTTGTTTTCATTCGCCATTTTAACTGTGTACGACCTTTATCAGGTGTACTTCCGTTAATTTTTTGTATTTAATTCGACTAGAAATTCTTGCACGCTACACTACAACCTCGCACCACAGAAAAAAAGCATTGATTGAACGAGACACGAGAAACGGCGTACTGAAGGACGCGCGGGTGTGAGCCCGAGCGAGAGCGGGATGGGTGCAGTCATCAAACGAAAGACTGAGATAAGAGAGCGGAAGGATGTAGCGCATGTCAGTGCATCCAACATAAAAAAACTTTTTAATATTGCCAGTTGCTTCAAATTTTCTATTTTAAATTGCCATTTCAACATTTAATTGCTAGGTCCTATTTACGAAAAAGGCTATACTGATAATTAAAATAAAATAATATATGTAAAAAATACTTTAATGCATACATTAGCAGACCGCACGAATAACTTCCAAATACAATAGTATTACATTAGTTTTACGACTAAGTGCTGTTAAAAATGAGTTTATTGTTAATTTCCGAAAATCGTTATAGTCGTTGTAGGTATTTATATTTATCAATTTTTTCTTGTATTGAATTCTGTATTGTATGTTGATAATTTCTTCCACAATAAAATGTGATAAATCTAGAATTCCGTTTGACGGATAAAGCCTCGTTTGCCTATATCTTAAGAATCCTTGTTCATCAATATATTTACGGAAGATATTTCGGTCGCTACTCTCAAAGCTGGTGACAATTTTTCTGGAAGTACTGTTTTCTATACACAGCGGAAGAAACGATTAAAATAATTATAAGTTAATAAATAATATCAAGCAATGGCGTAGCTAGAATTTAATACAGGGGGAGGGGGGTCAGAAAATCCCCGACAATTGTAGTTTCTAATTCTAATTCTCTTTCTAATTCTAAGTCTATTACATATATTTTTCATATTTATTATTCGCCTAAAATCATAATCTTAAAATAAAGATAAGTATGATAGATGGTAAAAGAGTCGTCGCTTGCATCCGAACCGTAGTAGCAGATTCTATTGGGGGAATTGTTTCACAAAATCTAAGACTATATTTTAAAACGTGATTTTTAAATTAGGAATAGCTCACATAAGTAATGGAGGCGAATACGTTATAGGTCGTATGCAAGCCTTATAAAGTGCGAGTAAGGGGGTTTGCCCGTTTGCCGGTTTTCAGTGTAAGGGAAGGCAGCTGCCCCCCTTTGCCCGTACTTCGCTACGCCCATATCAAGTAATATAAAAACCAATACTTTAAAAAAAATTACCAGACTCATACTATGTTTAGTAATTTTCAAGAGGTTAAAAAATTGACATACTTTATGTTATTATTGTCCAAATATTATTGTATGCTACTTATTGATAGGATATGGGTAAAGCGTCCAAAGTTATCCACAACTGCAAATTTTGCATAGAATACTATTATGTGAAAACGTTAGATAAAATTTAATTTGCATTCAGAACAAAATATATAGTCTGCATTCGATTAAATTGAAAGCATTACTGTAATAAAATATTGAATTTTTTAACAATCATTTTTTATAAAATCTGTTTTATATGATTGTAATATAGCTCGAATATTGAATTGTATGTTAAAGGTACAATAAAATAAAACTTTTGTTATATATTTTAAATATTTATTTTACTTATTTTCTAATTATATAATTATAGTTTTTACAGCAAAAAGTAAATCGATGTTACCTATGCATAAAGTCAAAGCGTACTATGTCTACAATTAAAAGAGCATACAATATCATTAAATTAAAATTTAAACGCAATTTCTTTGAGTCATAAAGTACCAGACCATTAAAAGAAAAAAAATGAAACTTAAAAGCGTCAAAATTTCATTCATTTTTAGGTAAATTAATGAACATTTAATTAATACCATTAACAAGCACAGATTAAACTACTTTTTAGCTGTCTTTAATTCGTATAAATACCAAAACTGTTTTTTTTTAATTTTTCAAATGGTCAAACAAAGTACTTTTATAATGTTTATGGGCATCATCGATCTTCATTTTCTTAATTAATCTTGGCGTGTTGATATTTTCAGCCTTTCGTTTGGTTACCTGAAACAAATAATAATTAACTAAATGTGATGATAAAATTAAAAGTTATTAAACCTGGTGCTTCCAAATCGTGATAACAGAACCAGTATAACCATGTCACGCTTACTAAAACGTCCCAGGTTGAAATTCCGAGTAGGAACCAATGTTGCTATAAAAATTTCTATGAGTGTTATAATTAATGGTTTATAATAAATAAATGAATAGACATAAATTTTTAATGGACATAAATCCATTCTAGAGCAGTGTACAGAAAGATTCCAATCAAGTGTAAAAAATATGCTTATACGTAAAGCATATTACAAAATTGAAGATTATTTGGTTGATAAGAAAGCCTGGATTTGAAAATCCTTTCAGCTTCATACAAGACAGCGGTTTAATAATGTATAATTGAAAATATTTAAAAGATTGACCGCCGAGTTTCTTGCTGGTTCTTCTCGGTAAGAGCAACATTCCGAACCAGTTGTAGCTTCATTAATCATATTGATGCTTGACGATTCAAAAGTGCCTGAAATGGTTTATTTGAATAAAGATTATTTTGATTTGATTTGATTTACAAAGATGGCAGTTGCTTGTCAGTTTTCGTGCATTAACCTTTTCATTGATTGCATAACCTTGACCTACCTCAAACCTGAGATCACCATTTCTGCTCTGCGGCACGCTTACCTACATCGGTGACTCTGGTTTTTCTACAAATGAGAAGATCACATTTGCGATTCGCGAAACATTTTTTTTGGAAAGGATCGTGGATGAGGATACTTTACCATTGCTTGAAAAAAAGTACGATAGTCTGATAAGTTACCTTAGGCTGCTCATCTTGTGAGAGTGCAGTGAAGACGAAATTACGTCTATTGGACGTGGTGACGACTTTTGGTGCATCGTCGTTATCCGTGGCCAGGGGGGTGGCGAGGGCAGCCAGCCTGGCCAGAGCACCGCGGCCTCGCGTTAACAGCGACTTATGGTAATTTTGCTGAAAGGCAATTTTAAATTGTATACTTTTTAATTTAAAAATTCCTGCAAATGCTTAACAAAACTTTCTACTCAGCACACAATGGTATGACTTATCCTCAATAAAAGTAACAGCCTGTTAATATCCCACTGCTGGGAATAGGCCTCCTCTCTCCGTTTCTGGAGAGAAGGGTTGGAGCTAAAACCTACCACGCTGCTCCAATGCGGATTGGTAGGTTACACATATCTCCAGAATTCTCTAGTGATATGCAGGTTTCATCACGATGTTTTCCTTCACCGAAAAGCGTGTGATAAATTGCAATTATGAATTAGACACATGAGTTTTAATAGAAAAACTCATTGGTGCCTGCCCGGGTTTGAACCTATGTTCGTCTCTAGAGAGTCGCACGGTCTCACCACTGGGCTGGGCTGGACTGGGCTGGGCTGAAGCTGGCACAGCTTCCTGTGCCAGCTTCCAGCTTATCCTCAATACATATTATGAAAATATAGGTCCAAAAAAAAGTTTGCCGTTAAAATTATTTCTAGGGAATTTCTAGTGTACTAAAGAAAATGCTTAAATCACCACCAAACTTCACAGGATTTACAGTCATTTAAAGATTGTCTGAAAATGTCATTAAAATCTGTCAGGTCGTTTCGGAGTCTTTAAAGGATATTCAGATAAACATTCATTATAATAAATAATTATAGGCATAGTTAATATGCTGTGATAGCCCGGTGGTGAGACCGTGCGACTCTTTCAAGGGGAGCACGAGTTCAAACCCGGACAGGCATCAATGAGTTTTTCTAGTAAAACTCATGTGTTTAATTAATAATTGCAATGTATTACACGCTTTTCGGCGAAGGAAAACATCGTGAAACCTGCATATCTCTAGAGAATTCTGGAGATATGTGTAACCTACCAATCCGCATTGGAGCAGCGTAAGTCTTAGCTCCAACCCTTCTCTCCAGAAACAGAGAGAGGAGGCCTATTCCCAGCAGTGGGATTGTAACAGGCCGTTACCTTACCTTACCTAAACATCCTTACAGATTATTCTGAAGATAGGAAGAAAGGCGGATTTTAAAATCGGTGAATGCTGTTTTGAAAATATAATTCTTGTGATTAGTTTCAACTTTTCTTAGGTTCTAAGAAACTTAACTAAACTTTACTAGACCAGTCTACATAAAGGTTATTCCCAGCAGTGGGATCGTAAGAGGCAGCTATTTTACTTTACTTTTATAGTTAATATGTACACAACGGCTACGGTGAAGGAACACTTCGAAGAATCGCTACCACCTCCGCAACCGTCGGTAGCGAGCTGCTGCTCATGAATAAGTGCCCAGGATGGGCTTGAAATTAGTCGGGCTAACCCGATAAAATAAGACGTGATTTTAGTCGGTGTCTATTTTTTTTTTTTTCGAACTGACTGTATGCTGTTAGCCCTAATGGCTTTTACAGCGTCACCGGGCGGGACGGGCGAGCGCAGAAGCATCGCCGAGGTTGCGAAATGCAGGGAGTAGAGCGCAGAAGCTCTATCGGGGAACGTCGTCCTAAGGGTGCCTCCTGTGAGGCCGGACCACGGCTTGGGGCGACGCGTAGTGGAGGGTTCATGGTGGTCGGTGTCTAGACATTAACTATTCACTATAGTTTAAATTTAAAAATTATAGGCATATTTATTCATACCTGAAATATCGTAAAGGACTTCTTTGGACTAGGGATATCTTTCACAGTTTTCTTCTCGGGAACAACAGTGTTTTCTTTGTCACTTATTGTCCTTGTTTCTATTAATGTACTCCGGGAGCATATATTCGCTTTTATGATAGCAGTTCTGTTAACGCTGGTATCTAAATCGGCATCATCTTTTTCTTGCTAAAAAGAAACAACATGTTATTATCTGATTTATAGAAGCAGGCGTTACTTTGCGGAATTCCATATTACAGGCACTATAACAGAACTACCTCGCTATAATCCGCAGGGGTTAAGCGAATGCATGCAAATCTAATGTGTATGAAGCAGGCAAAATCTACGAACCTTATACATGCAGGACAAGCCACCACACGCACCCCAAGGCTCCTCCACCAGCAACAAAGCACACAAGCAACATCATCATCATTTGTTGCTGGTGGAGGAGCCTTGGGGTGCGTGTGGTGGCTTGTCCTGCATGTGTAAGGTTCGTAAATTTTGCCTGCTTCAAACACATTAGCTTTGCATTCATTCGCTTAACCCGTGCGGATTATAGCGAGGTAGTTTTGTTATAGTGCCTATGTTATTATCTATATTATATAACAAAGTTCCCAAAAATCTGTCTGTATGCGACCGATTTTTTTTTTTAATTCAATTGAACTGATTTTTGTACAGTAAAACGATGTTTACTAAAAGGTAGTGCAATTCTTCCGGAAGGTTTAGATTAATAGTGTACTACGGTTGTATGTAAATTGTGTTGAAGAGGTCGCGCATTTGTAAAAAACGCCTGCTGGAAACTATAGTGGCGTGCGCCGCGTAAACCAACAGAGATACATTAAAGTAATGTACTAGAGAATTATAGATCAACAAAAATACTACAAAAAAGTCCGCGACAGCGTAACTCTGCCTCTTATGGTTAACTCACAACTACTTTTTTTGTTTAAAATTTCAATTGAATACATTGATTTCAAACAGGCGGAACGTTCATGGACAGTTAGTTATTATAATAAATAATGAATTAGTATAGTAGATTATGATACTGTTGTACAATAAGGGTTATTATAACACGAGTGTGTTTTAAAAAAACGAGCCGTAGGAAAGTTTTTTTATAGTATCACACGAGTGTTATCAGTATCACAGGAGTGTTATCAGTATCACACGATTGTCCATACAAGACTTAAACATTAAAACTTTTTAATGTTTAATTTTTGGCCTGTATGTAATGTTTGTCATAAGAATTTTGTTATCAGTTTTATAATCTTTGCATTATAGTATCAGAGTAGATAAAACAATTTATAGCATTGATGTTAACAAATTATTTATAGATACATGAATTCTACTGGAAATTAAAAATAGGTAACTTTTCCATTTTATAAAATTACCTACATAATTTTATAAAAGTTTAAATTTGACAAATTATTATACTGAAAAACCTTGAACTGTTATTTTATATTTTAACTGACTATTTCATTAAAATATACTTGTCTAATTTACCACAATAAACTAGATTAGACTAGAAATTAGAATTTTACCAAAATTAACCTCAATATTATACCGAAATATACTTGATCATTTTACTATAATTAACTGAAGATTTTTACTAAAATTAACGTAGCCCTTAAAACAATTTTAATCTTCGACTGCCCCATTAGCTCCGCGGGTCGCGGGTTCGATTCCCGCCGAGGGCCTACATTGTCTATAAACAATTTGTTCGTTCTTCGAGCCTGGGTGTATATTTGTATTTAAGTATGTATTTAAAATTATATAATTAGTATATATATAGTTGTCCGTCGCCCATAACATAAGTATTAAGTTAGGTACTTTGGGGTCGGACGACCGTGTGTAATCTTAAATATGCATTTTTAAAATTTAAGATTTCAATTCTGACCGCCGTGTGGAATCCGGCTGAGTAGAATAGACCACCCTCATTTCTTACCGAGGTGTCATAAAAGGCGACTAAGGTAAGTCGACCCGCCGTTTGGTTTCCGGCCGAGTAGAATAGACCACCCTCATTTCTTACCGAGGTGTCATAAAAGGTGACTAAGGTAAGTCGACCCGCCGTTTGGTATCCGGCCGAGTAGAATAGACCACCCTCATTTCTTACCGAGGTGTCATAAAAGGCGACTAAGGTAAGTCGACCCGCCGTTTGGTATCCGGCCGAGTAGAATAGATCACCCTCATTTCTTACCGAGGTGTTATAAAAGGCGACTAAGGTAAGTCGACCCGCCGTGTGGTATTCAGCTGAGTAGAATAGACCACCCTCTTTCTTACCGGGAGGTCGTAAAATAAGACTAAGGTTAGTTGACCCACCGTGTGGTATACGGTTGAGTAGAATAGACCACCCTCTTTCTTACCGAGGGGTCTTAAAATAAGACTAAGGTGAGTTGACGTCAGGCAGGCGGCCAGTCGTAAAATAGGTAGCCGAATCATGTGACAACATGTTATAACATGTTGTGCCGACACTTAGAGTGGGATAAGGGCAGGAGGAGGATGATGAAGATTTCAATTCTGAGAAAATTATGGAGTTATCCCTGAAAACTTCAATTCTTATGAGAGTAAGCTCCGAATTGCGTGGTTGCTCCGAAAATGGTTACGAATACTAACCAATTTCCTTAAATACATTTCCCTCTCGTGCCTTTGTTTCCTCCACTGTTCCTCTGATTCAAACTCATCTTCCTGTGTATCGAGAAATTCATCTGGGTTGGTGCCAGTTTCTTCATCCCCATCTGTGATTTTTTTATTACATGCATTATATACATTCGTAAACGTGTTGTATGAAAGATTTGGCAAATGATTTTATGATTATATGCCGAGTTTCATGCTGGTTCTTCTCGGACCAGCACTATATCTAGGCTCCGTTTTGGCATCTGAATCCTCGAAGCCAGTGATCGAATGACTGTTTAAGTTTTAATCAATTTGATAATACGCCGTTAGCATCTCTATTGAGCTGAGCAGAAGCATAGAAAAGTGTGCTAAGTAAAATATGCTCCTATCGCCACCCAAATTGACAAGATTAACCGCTGGTTAAATCTAAAGATCGTTTCAATCCCACTTAAGAGTTTGATAATGGCAAGAGAATGATGATGAATGATGTTAATTATCGTATTACAGAATCTCAATAAATATATATTAAGAGAATTTTAATGTACCTGCATTCCGCCATCTAAATTTCCTTTGTCGGTGACCGTCTCCCAGATCTCCATCTTCGAATAACAACTCCTGAATTAATCGTACTTCTCTCTTGTCCTGGTCAAGAACTTCACGCCTGAAAAAAAACGTACTTATATGGTCAGTAAACAGCCTTAAAGCTGTGATAGCCCAGCGGCGAGACAGTGCGACTCTTTCGAGGGGAACACGAGTTCAAACCCGGGCAGGCACCATTGAGTTTTTCAATTAAAACTCATGTGTCTAATTGATAATTGCAATTTATCACACGCTTTTCGGTGAAGGAAAACATCGTGAGGAAACCTGCATATCTCTAGAGAATTCTGGAGATATGTGTAACCTACCAACCCGCATTGGAGCGTGGTAGGTCTTAGCTCCAACCCTTCTATCCAAAACCGGAGAGAGGAGGCCTATTCCCAGCAGTGGGATTGTAACAGGCCATTACCTTATCTTACCTAAACAGCCTTACAGATTATTCTGAAGATAGGAAGAAAGGCGGATTTTAAAATCGGTGAATGCTGTTTTGAAAATATATTTCTTGTGATTAGTTTCAACTTTTCTTAGGTTCTAAGAAACTTAACTAAACTTTACTAGACCAGTTTACATAAAGGTTTGAATTAAGTTAAATTTTTTTTAATATTTAATAATTAATTTAATAATTTTTAGTTTAAAAAAAAAAAAATGCTTATACATAAAGCATATACAAAATTGAAGATCATTTGGATGATAAAAATGCCCGGATTTGAAAATCCTTTCAGAGTCATGTAAGACTGTTTTAATAACATAAATGTTATAAATATATAAATATTATACGAATAGTAATAAAACCAAGTAAGCTTATAATTATTATTTTTATAGAAGAGCGAGATTCTTCTGATAAAGGCATTGTTATGCTTACTAGAAGGTCTAAAACCCTGTAATTAATTTAAGCATGAAAAGTATTGAATAATGAATTTTACATAATCTAGATAAGACCTTTTTAGTTTTTAAAATTTAAAAAAGACGTTTGTAATGTCATGGAATGATTCTTATATATTTTTAGATTGTCCGAATTACCAGTTATGTTTAATAAAGATTTATAGAATTTCTTACTATTTTATCAATACATAATTTATTAACTCTAACAGGTTATGGGCCCAGAATATTGATTTAATTGTAAAGAGCAGTCAGTCAGTGTAACTCGGTATACCAAAAGGAATAATATAGAATTTCTGTAAAATGGATATAAAGGTCAATATAGACAAATTTGATGGAAATAATTTTCGTCAATGGAAATTTCAGATTAAATGTGCTTTGAGAGCGAAAGGCATTAATATATATGTTTCAAAACCAGAGTACGATGATGCCGAATGGCTTAAAAATGACGGCATAGCTATGTTAATCATCACGTCAGCAATGGACTATAAGCAAATTGCCTTAATAGAAAACTGTGATAGTGCCGCTAGGATCATGGAAAAACTTGAGTCGATTTATGAGCGAAAGTCTGAATTTAACAAAATGTTAATTCACGAAAGTTTTTATCGATATGAAATGTCTCCTTCAGATAATATGGCACAGCATATTTCTAAAGTAGAAAATTTAGCTCAGCAATTAAGGGAATGTGGTGAAAGAATAAGTGAAACTGCTATTATAACAAAAATAATCAGTACTTTGCCATCAAAATATCGTTCGTTGCGACAAGCTTGGATGTCACTAGATCCCGCTCGACAAACGATCTACAATCTTACAGCTCGGCTAATGGATGAAGAAGCTAGTTTGATGGCAGATGAGCAAACTGAAGTTTGTCTAACCACGGAAGAAAGAGGAAAGCAAAGAAATATTACTAGTTCTGAAAACAAAGTCACTAAACATACACGTCATCGTTATGTTTGTTACAATTGTAACAAACGTGGGCATTTTGCTAAGCAATGTCGTGCAAAGAGATACGGACAAAGTAAAAATGATTATAGTACATTTCATGGAGACGAAAACGCAATTTCTAGTGACGAGGTTTGGTTTTTAGATAGTGGTGCATCTGCGCACATGACTTTTCGAAAAGATTTTTTCCTAGAATTAGAGTTGTTCAGAGACAGTGGTAAAATGATAGTACAATTAGGAAATCAACATAATTTAAAAGTCTGTGGCGTAGGGACGGTCCTGATTAAGAAATGCGTAGATGGACAGTGGGAGCAAAATATAATGAAAAAAGTCCTTTATGTGCCTGAACTGCAAAAGAATTTGTTTTCGGAAGGAGCAATTATGCGCTTAGGCTATGTGATAATTAAAAGAAATATTTCAGCTCTTATTTACAATGAAAATAAGGTAGTATTAAGTGCATCTCAAAAGTCAAACAACTTATATGAAATGAATTTTAAAACGGTTATAAGCGTAAGTTGTAATACGGTAGAATTAAATCAAAATAGTCTAAAAGTTTGGCATGAAAGACTTGGACATCTAAATGTTAAAGAAGTAAAGAATATGGTTAAAAAAGGGTTGATATTATGTAAAGACATTAATGATGAAAACTTTGTGTGTGAAGGATGCTTGTACGGAAAACAAAGTAATTTTCCATTTTATACCTCATACCTTAATCCTGGTGATCTGGTTTATAGCGATGTATGCGGCCCAATGAGCGTGCCCTCTATTGAAGGTATGAAATATTTTGTTCTATTTAAAGATGCGGCTACCAATTTCTTGCATGTGTCTTTTATGCGACACAAGAGTGACGTTTTTGAAAATTTTAAAATGTTTAACGCCTTTGTACGAAAAAACTTTTATCACAATGTACGAATTTTAAATACTGATAATGACAAGGAATATGATAACGATGCATTCAAAAATTTCTTAAATAAATATGGGATAAAACATGAATATACTGAACCTCATAACTCCCAACAAAATCGACACGCTAAAAGAGAATTACGCACTATCATGGAAAATGCTAGGGCGATGATTTGCAGTCGTGATCTTCCATTGAAACTTTGGA
The DNA here is from genome assembly GCA_947086505.1 of Morpho deidamia. Classification (NCBI taxonomy): domain Eukaryota; kingdom Metazoa; phylum Arthropoda; class Insecta; order Lepidoptera; family Nymphalidae; genus Morpho; species Morpho deidamia. The sequence goes on from CAMTZC010000003.1 coordinate 7,680,145, forward strand.
AAGAAGTTATTGCGTGTGCAGATTATATACTTAATAGGACAATCTCTAGTCAAACTTCTGAGAATACATCATATGAATTGAGGTCGGGAGAGAAACCAAATCTTCAACATCTTAAAATATTTGGTTCCTATGATTATGTTCCTATCCGTGATGCTTGTATAACAAAACTTGAGACAAATGACAAAATGATTTTGGTGGGATATGAAAATAACAATTACAGAATGTTTGATTCTAATACTAATAGGATACAAGTAACGTGCGATGTAGTTTTCGATGAGATTACCAATATCGACTCAAAAACTACAACTGCAGTGACAATGGAAGATTCACCCTGTGTAAGACGGTACATGGGAGAAACATCTACTTATATACAAACAGAAGCAACAGTTAGTGACGACAGTTTAGGAAGTTGTAATGAAGATAGCGATTTAACTTATGAGCGTTCATTAGAAATTAATGATTTAACAGATCATTTAAATATTAATTTAAGGTCAAGAATTAATGCAGTAAACGATATTAATAGCCTGACAGAGTATTATGTACCATCTATTTATGAAGAAGCTTTTTCAAGCACTGAGTCTACTATGTGGATAACAGCAATAGCAGAAGAGTTAAAGGCTCAACAGTGTAACAATACATGGACTATTGTCGACAATACAAACAAAAACAATGTAACTTTGAAATAGTGTTCTTAATATTGTATGTAGATGATTGGTTGCTTCTTGTTTCAATCACTAAGATTTTAAAATTAGTTGTAAAAGAGGATGCCCAAGAAAAAGGTTTAAATTTTAAACTTAAATGTTTTGTGGGTGCAATAATTAGTAAAACAGAAACATATGTACGTATAACTCAGAAAAACTACATAAAAGAATCTCGCATTGACCTAAGTAAACCATGCAAATGTTTTAATTTATTTATAGATAATCAGGTCTCAATTAGTTTAATAAGGACCCCTGTTCACGAGCAGAGATCGAAATATATTTATATTAATTATAAATTTTTTCGCTATAAGGTGAAAGGAGGTTTTATAAATGTCCAGTATGTTAAACTCTTTTAAACTATCGTTACCTCCTAAAAAAAAATTCTTAATAGAAATTAGGTAGTCTGTTAGATTCTTTCACTTTAAAAGTTTATGTAAAATTAGTGGGAGTATTGAATAATGAATTTTACATAATCTAGATAAGACCTTTTTAGTTTTTAAAATTTAAAAAAGACGTTTGTAATGTCATGGAATGATTCTTATATATTTTTAGATTGTCCGAATTACCAGTTATGTTTAATAAAGATTTATAGAATTTCTTACTATTTTATCAATACATAACTTATTAACTCTAACAAAAAGAAATAAAATTTATTATTTATTATAATTGAAAATATTTAAATATTGACCGCTTAGTTAATCATATCGATACTTGATGATTGGAAAGAGCTTCAAATGGTTTATTTCAATAAAGATTATTTTGATTTGATTTGAGTACATAACGAGGAATAATATAAATTGAAAATATTTAAAACATTGACCACCGAGTTTCTTGCTGGTTCTTCTGTAGCTTCTTTAATCATATTGATCGTTGACGATTGAAAAGTGCTTGAAAGAGCTTGTTTGAAGATTATGATTTGATTTGTCAAAATTCTTTTCATAGAAAACTTAAATCCATATAATTTATCGGGTATATTTATTTTAACCATACACTGTATGTTAACGCAAAATTAAAAAAAAAAATTAACAATGTATTTTGTAGCATGGAATCCTGCAAAATTAGGCTTTCATTTTTTAATTAAGATCCATGTGGTATTCAGCTGAGTAGAATAGATTATCTTCATTTCTTACCGAGGTGTCGTGAAAGGCGACTAAGTTAAGTGCCGTGTGGTATCCGGCTGAGTAGAAAAGACATTTTCATTTTTTACCGAGATGTCGTGAAAGGCGACTAAGTTAAGTGCCGTGTGGTATCCGGCTGAGTAGAATAGACCATCTACATTTCTTACCGAAGTGTCGTGAAAGGCGACAAAGTTAAGTGCCGTGTGGTATCCGGCTGAGTAGAATAGACCATCTACATTTCTTACCGAGGTGTCGTGAAAGGCGACTAAGTTAAATGCCGTGTGGTATCCGGCTGAGTAGAATAGACCACTCTCATTTCTTACCGAGGTGTCGTGAAAGGAGACCAAGGTAAGTTGACGTTAGGCAGGCGGTCGGTCGTAAAATACCTTGCCAAATCATGTAACATGTTTAAAACTTGTTGAGTAAAGCCCACTAAGAGTGAGATAAGGGCAGGAGAGTTGGAGTTTTTACAATAAGATCGCAAAACCCAGATAGATGTTTAACATGTCCAACTACTAACATGTGAATCTGGCCAAGCTCCTGCCGTAGCTGTCCCTGGTGGAAGGTATCATCATCTCCCTCCTCCCGCTCCATTCGGTCCAAGCCCCTCTCGTCTTCATCACCTGACCCCACCCATTCATCTTCCGAAGTCAACTCTGCTTCGTTCTCGAAGAAAGCCCCGACACGCTTCTTCTTTGATATTTTTTGTTGCACCTCCACCTTAAATATAAAATAGAGATTTTTAATTTTCGTATTATTAATCTTTATAAAGTAAAGTAAGAGCCTGTTATTATGCCCACTAAGTTTTAATAGAAAAACTCATTGGTGCCTGCCCGGGGTTTGAACCTATGTCGTCTCTAGAGAGTCGCACGGTCTCACCGCTAGGCTATCACAGCTTATAGGCTATCACAGCTTATTAATTTTTATAAGTTGTTATTAATCTTTATAAGTTGAGCTAACATATTGAAACGAAATGCCCGTTTTTATTTCGAGAACAGGGAGAAAAACAGATATTGAATTATTTAAAGTCATCATCATCTTCCTGCACTTATCCCACTCTAAGTGGGGTCGGCACCACATGTTACAAACATGTTGTCACACGATTTAGCTATGTATTTTACGACCGGCCGCCTGCCTGACGTCAACTTACCTTAGTCGTATTTTGCGACCCCTCGGTATGAAAGAGGTGGTCTATTCTACTCAACCGGATACCACACGGCGGGTCAACTTACCTTAGTCACCTTATACGACACCTCGGTAAGAAATGAGGGTGGTCTATTCTACTCAGCTAGATACCACACAAAGTTTAAAACTAAGTTAATTATTAACAATGCAAATGTAACTAAAAATTTCTATAACTTTCAGAAATTGAAAACGCAGTGAACAGAGTTGTACCGGACCACTAGTTTTAAATATAAATAACTGTACTTACCTCGTTCTCCTCAGAATCATACTCGACAATTCTTTCCTCATCATTTTCCGACTCAAAATCATCGTTAGCTACTTCCAATTCTTCTTCTTCATCATCTAAAATGTTAAAAATGTACACATTTCGGCAGTCTATTACAGTACTCTGTCCGAGGTAGAGTGGGATAAGGGCTGGGGGATGATGACGATAAAGGTGAGACCTCATTCTATACTTAAGTAATGCAATTCAGTAAGTTACTCTAAGTGGGGTTGGCACAACATGTTTTTATCTTCCATTCCATTGTGATAAGAATCACTCGTCACCTCTGACGCTTTGCTTTCTTTATACTTATCACTTCACAATCCGTCTACAGCCTTCCTCAAATTTTTTTTTCCTGATTTTGAGTGAATCGCTGGTGTTTTTTGTTGAGAAAAGCCCCATTTGGCCAAACTCATCCAGGTCAAGGTTGTGAGGTTTTTTTTTTTTTCCCAACTTCCTCTAACATGATCAGAGCCTTAGTAATTTTTATTTTATAATTTATAGAGTTACCCTGCATGGGTATTACAATTTTTATTTTAATCTATTTTCTACTTTTTTATTCGTTTACATTTTGATTCTAATTTTTACTATTCTTTTGACATTATTTCCTTTTCTATTTTTATTTGACTATATCTATTACAATTTGGCTATCTGTTACTAGTACATGTTACAATTACATTTTGTATCTTTTAATTCTCACTTCTTGGATACGTTACTGTTTAAGCTACCTTACTATTTATGACTTCCGCTATTGGAAATGTCCACTACCAACCTGCCTGTTCACTAGTACAGTACATATAGTTATGAAACTTAAAATTACGTTGTCGTTAAAGGCTAAACACATACAAGTGATTAACGTGATGATCTCAGCATACATACAGGTGATTTATAGAAGCAGGCGTTACTTTGCGGAATTCCATATTACAAGCAATATAACAGAACTAACTACTTTGCTATAATCCGCAAGGGTTAAGAGAATGCATGCAAAGCCAATGTGTATGAAGCAGGCAAAATCTATGTACCTTATACATGCAGGACAAGCCACCACATGCACCCCAAGGCGCAATTCACCAGCAACAACGCACACAAAAGCAGCACACACACCCACCACCACAATATCGACGATCGTTTCGCCCCGAAACCGAAGCATCATCAGGAGGATAGGCTCCACGACAAAAATCGTAATTGGCATTACGATTTTCATTCACTTAACCCGTGCGGATTATAGCAAAGTAGTTAGTTCTGTTATATTGCTTGATACATACAGGTTTCGAAAACTAATTATTTTAAAAAAATGGCAAAACACCATATAATAGAATGCAAGATTATAAAAACCTTTCTCTAGTCATACATTCATCCACATTCATATTAAAAACTCTTTTGGTCATATGATTTTCATCCTTCTTCATACCCATGCCGCTAGTAATAACGCTATTCAGTAGTAATAAGTAACGCTAGTAATAAGTAACGTATTGTTATAATAACTATTTCTAGGGAATTTATAGTGTACATCATAAAAAATAAAGGTTTTTGTCCTTAAAATAAATAAAATATTTAATATATAAATAAATCATTGGCAGTGCCTTCTTATAAAACTATGTTTTCCTCTAAGTCTTTTACAGTCCTTGCATTCCGTCTTTGGAACTCTTTACCAGATAGCATCTTTAAAGACTCTCCTTCTTTGCACATTTTCAAACTTAGGCTAAAGCAACACTACCTTTCCTCGCTGTCATAACTTATATCTATGTAGGTTTATTATATTTTGTATTAGTATTAGTGTATTATCTTGTATTATATATATGTATTCTATTTTATGATTTAAAGAAAGTAAGTTAATCCAAATTTAATTTATAATTGTTTTATAGTGTTTTTAATAATTTATCTTTTACTATTAATGTACCTATACTACGTTTTCACTTACTTTCAAACCAGGGTCGCTGGCAGAGATCTCTTATAGAGATAAGTAATCCTTTGTACTTGTTTTCTTTACCTGTATTTTCTTATATATTTTAATTTCGGTACATAAATAAATAAATAAATAAAAAATTTTAGGGGTGGATAACCCTTATCACTTAGGGGTATGAAAAATAGAAAGTAGCCAGTTCTCTGACCTACTGGATGTGCATTATGCAAAAATTTATAAAAATTGATCGAGCCATTTCAGAGGAGTATGGTAACTAACATTGTGACAGTAGAATTTTATATGAGATTCGTAAATAAGTATTTTATTACTTAACATACCTGATATTTGTAACACCCTTTGTTCTGCTTTGCGTTTCTTGCGTTTTTTATTTTTTATATGATCAATACCATCATTTATTTCGTCATCAGAATCTATCACTAATCTCTTCTTTAATTGACTATGTACCTCAGGTTTATCTTTAGATTGTGTATTGATTGGAAAATATTTATTTTTTGGTTTCTCAAAATCAGGTCCATCCAATTCTTCAAGTATGGAATTTAGAATAGATTTTTCTTGATTAGATTTCACATCACTTTGAACGTCAACTGTAGTAGCATTTTTAATGTTTTGTGTTGTATTTAACATTTCTAGTGTCTCAGGTTCTTTAATTCCATCATTGACAAATGGGTTATCATAGAATTTTCCAGTGCAAAGCATTGCTACGTCATCACCTATTTCTTGGGATTCTGCATATGTACTAAGTTGTACTGGTGAATAATTTTCTGTATTATCCACCTGAGATATAAACGGGTTGTCATAGAACTTTCCTGTACACAAAGCTGCAGGATGGTCACCTATTTCTTGTGTTTCTGACAATGAACCTGTTGTGCTTTTCATCGATTCAAGGTTTTGTAATGAGCTATCTAAACATGTTTCAATAATTATGCTTATGTTTGCCTGAAAATAAAATGAACGAAATTATTGCATTCAGTTAGAACCTTATTCAAAATGATAATCAATATTTTTATTTAGGCATAAATTACAATGACTTGAAAGCAACTATAACATTACGTAAATTGTCTTACTTCGTAGGATAGCTGTCAGGGATCTTGATCAAGGTATAAGTTTTCCTTTGCAAATTTTTTTTAATTAAAAATGTCTTTTACCTTTTTTATAGAACATAAATAAATAAACACATTTCGGAGATCATAGTTTTGAAAACAATAAATTTATATTACTTTAGTTATTATGTGAAATACATACCTTTTATGATTAACAATAATATTTGTACTATGTTTAACATACTACATTTAATCATCAAATATGCTTATGGATATATTTATAATACTTTACATTTAATATATTATAATTTTCATTATTCAATATCACATTATTTAAGAATTTGTTTTTTTGAGGGGCTTAGACAAGCGACACCAAGGTTTTTTTAAAGGCAAAACATTATCAAAATAATTTAGGTTATACTTACATCATCTTGAGATAGTGTTTCACATATATCTACCAGTTTCTTCTGAGAACTAACGTCCACTTTATTGTTAACTGTTATTGAATCTAAAATGGAAAAAGTTTGTGTCCCCAAATCACCACATATGTCACTTTCACTATGTTTTCTTGTATCATTACCCAATACCTTATCTGCTTCTTGAGTAGAAAATAAGTCATCTGATGACTTATTTCTCTGAGCTAAATGTAATTCCTCATCTGAAAGCAATATCCTCAAATTTAATCATCTAAACATTTTGTTAATAGTTACTTTGTAAATAAAATTACCTAGGGTATTTTTAATAGCTTCATTGTCTTCTGTCTCAGGAAGTACATTTGAATCATTGACTGTTATGTTAGACCCTATTCCCTGATTCTGAACTACATTGTCAATTTCAACATTTTCATCATCAGAATCTTCAAACGCTTTAAGTATTCTAGATTTTTTCAATTTGGTTTCAACCTCTTGTTCAGATTGCGAGGAACTTTCACTTGTATCATCATCCTCCTCATTCTCATCATCACCTTCTAAATTGCTATCTTCATCGTCAGTTTTACCGTTTTTTTCATCACTACCACCTCCATCATAAGCAACATCTTCATCACAATCTGATTCTTCAGCCTCATCATCAACCAGTGGATTTCTTTTTTTAGGTTTATCATCCATAATTATATCATTTTCTATAGGTTCTTCTTCACTTTCTGAACTTTCGTTGACAGCATCCTTGTCATGTAATATTTCTTTCTCAGTAGTCTCCAATTTAGATTCAAGTTTTTCAATATCCTCATCCGATAATTGGTTATTCATTTCAGAATGTAATATCTTTTCTTGTTCAAGGCGTTTTTCCCATTCTATAGATCGCTGCTCAGCTATTTGATTTTCTAGTTCCAGTTTTAGTTTTAGGTGCTGGGTGCCAGGTTTGAACCTGTATTAATAGATAATTAGAGTTACTTAAATAACTGAATCACACAGAATACATAAAATAATTCATGACAATTTGTATTTGAATAAAAACATACTTCTTTTCCCTATCTTTTTCCATGTCTTCTAATGACTTAAGTTTAGCAAAATATGTAAACCTTTCTTTTAAAAGATCTACACCAGTTAATTGTTTTTGAGCAAACAAATCACTATTATCTAGGTTTATCAAAGTTCCAGGTGTTCCAGTCAACTTGGGTTTAGGAAGGATTACAGTTTTGCTAATAAAAGATTTATCACTCATCTTATTTTTTTGTTCTAAATTTTCTGGAATAAAAGAATTAAAATTAAGACAAAAATTTAAGTCCTACACTTATCTTGATGGTTTAGAAATACTATACCACAAATTTTTTCAGCATCTTTTATCAGTCTGTCAAGTTCATGATAATCCAAAATATTATCTAATGAATCTTCAGTTTTACTTGACTTAATTTCAATAAAGTTTTCTTCTCTTCTCTCTGAACAACTTTCTGTGGTATTCATTTCAATTTTATTTTGTTCATTATCTTGTATATGGCTATCTCTCTCTGAATCATAATGCAAGTTTATGACTTGACTTTCCTGTTCTTGTGCTGATATATCAATTTGAATTTCAGATGGATTTTCTAAGAGTATTTTATCTTCATTAGTTCTATCACTGTTACTCTTAGTTTCACAAAGAAAATTAGTTTTTGAATCTTCACATATAGGTAACTCAACTATTGTTTTTATTTGACTGTCAAATTCAATACTTTGTGGTTCATTAACATTGATTTTATCATAATTTAAGTCATTTTCATTGTCTATAGTGTTATGGTTTATTATAATATCTTCTAAAATTGGGTGTGTAACAACCTGTGCTACATTTTCATCAGCTTTAGCATTATCTACTTCTTGTTCAGAGTCACTTTTACATAACTCTATCATTTTTTTTTGCCTTTCTTCTAATAATAATCTACAAGTTATAAGAGGAAAATCTTTATTATTGAAACTTCCGATAATATACTTATATTATAACTTCCTATAATGAAGTAAAAGACATATTTATAGATATACTTACACATATTGTTCTAATTGTTCTTTATTCATTTTTATGGGTAGCACCTTGCCATCAGATGTAACTCCAGGCTTTCTTCTATTCACAATATCTTTCAGAGACAAGGCTTTAGGCCTATGATAAGGAAGGGTAACTTGTTTCTCCCGTAACATACGGTTAGATTCACTTTTTATTTTATGCATATTCTCCATTGCTTGTTTCGCTGACATCTATTTATAACAAAGTTTGAACTTGACTAAAATTATATTTTGAGTAAAATTTATTTCAAATTAACATAATGAAAAATGCAATTTGCATCTTATAACAAGCAGTAACTGTACCTAAAATTATACAGATGTTCACTTACATGAGCCCATTCAATAGAAATATTATAAATATGAAAGTCTATCTGTCTTTTAGACTATGACAGATTATATGCTGGACTAATAATAATTAATTGTTAATAAATTAATAGTATAAAAATATCCAAATCTGTAAAAACACATAATGCAATATCACTAATAATTAAACTAATAATAATAAAATATTACTACTCGTCATAAAATCAAAAAAGCCTTTACTGGAGTTTAACTCTTAACTCAAATCACAACATAATAATGCCCTATCATTACAAAAAAATACACCAAAAACACTTACTCTAATGGGTTTTGGTGATGTAGGCTTCAAACTTTTGGTTCTAAGTGAGTTTGTTTTATGTTTGTTTATTGATTCATCATTGGTCTCTTCATCAGAGGTATCCGGATCACAGACAGATTTTATCGAATAAAGACTTCTCTTTATTTTCTAAAATGATTAAGGAATGTCAGCTAGAAATACATATTGGAAGACAAGAAGTAAATATACAATTTTTATGACCTGAACCAGTTTTAAAGTTTTATTTTATTAATTGATTGTATTCAGGTGTATATTGAATATGATTTATGCAAGGTGAGGAACACTAACCACCTAGAAGAATACACAGTACAAACATACTATATGAATAGGTACTCAGTAAAGACATTAGAGTTTACAGGATATTGATAAATATAAAAAATGCAATAAAGAAACACCACATCATGGATCTCAATTGTGTATTGTATTGTGTGTACCCAAGGACTAACAATAGGATACTACCATTAAGCAATTTTAAGTTCAAATTTATTTTTTACCATTTAGCAGATTTTAAGCTGTTGTGATTCATACTTAATATATTATAAACATACAGGTCACATGGTCATGTGACGATAGTAGATGCTACTATGCTAAAACTTTGAACCAAATGTAAAGATAACTAAATATTATCGCAATATGACCTGTATGTTTATATAATTATATTTAAGTATGAAACAAAGCATTTGAGCAGCGTGGTAGGTCTTAGCTCCAATCCTTCTCTCCAGAAACGGAGAGAAGAGGCCTATTCCCAGCAGTGTGATTGTAACAGGCCACTACTTTTTTATGAGACAAAGGCTACTTATACTTTCGGCAAATTGAGGTACACCCACTGTTAAATATGATACATATTTGAACAACTACAAGAAACAAACACATATTTTATCAAACAACAATGTATTTAAAAGAACTTGTTTAATATAAAAACTTATAAACCTCTTTTATATTAAGGCATGATACTTCTTCATCGGAACTTGCATTTTGGGGACAATCAGACATAGGTATAATATTTTCTAATTCTGACATATTTTTGGTTTGAACAGAAATCAGACTTTTGAATTTTTCTTTTAGTTTTTTCTTTTTATCTTCAGTGCTTATAGACTCATATTTTTTTTCTACTCTTATTTTTTTTCTCATGTCTTCAGAAGAACTGTAGCTATCACTTTCAAGATTCGTATTTTTAATCCTGGATTTTTTGGTCACTTTTTCAAATGAAGTGAATGAAGATTTATTGAGTTTTGACTTTGGTAATGAAATATCATCTGCTGTTTCCTTCTCACTATCACTCTCGCTATCAGAAAAATTAAATGATCGTTTTTTTATAAAAGGTCCCATTTCATCATCGCTCGAACTGAATTCTTTTGAAACAGTATTTTTGTTACATTCCTTTTCATCAAAACTATCTACCTCATTCAGAGTACGTGGTAATGCAAAAGTCATCGGTATTTGTTCCTCCGCAGACATCATGTGTATTAGTCGATACTTAATTGAAACGCATCAGAAAATAATTACAAACTGAACAAATTTACATAATAAATTATAAATTTAACTACATTACGATTTCGTACGTGTATTTAGTTAAAATGCAATTAAATATAATAGTATAACTATAAACACCACGAAACTTATACTTTTGCCGCTTTTTGTTGACATATCAAAATCAATCAAAATGTCAAACAATTAACATCTTATAATAGGGTTGCTATATATACTCTGTTTGCTAACCAATTGGTTTTCGACATCAAAAAGCATCATAGAGTTCGACACTTGGGTACGTACCTAACCCAGAAAAGTCAATAATATTATAGGACCGTTACCTACCCCTCGTTCGCACGAGCGTAAAAATTACGTCGCGTTGAAATTCAGCGTAGGCGTAGTGGGTAGTGACCCTGCGTTCATCTCCGCGGGTCGCGGGCTCGATTCCCGCCGAGAGCCACCATTTTCTATAAAACTTAAATTTGTTGATTCGTCGAGCCTGGGTGTATTTAAGTATGTATTTAAAATTACATATTAGTATATTTACCAGTTTTATTCACCCATAACACAAGTATTAAGTTACTTACTTTGAGGATGTACGACTGTGTGTGTAAGTGTTCTTTATATTTATTTATATTATCATATATTTATTTATATGTTTAATTTTTTTACCAATAAGGTTATTTTCGTTTTTTTCAATTTACAGTTTGACCACTGTTTGTCATTTTTAACTCATGCTGAGTTAGCCTATAAGTAAGATATACGGGTTAGTAATACTAAGATAATTGTGTCTATACATTATATTGTAAACTATATATTGCGTTGACTTCCTATTTAAAAAAATAAATGTAATAATATAAGATAAATAAAATAGAATAAGATCATTTGATAATTTTATGGAAATATTGGTCCCAGGATAACACATTTCAAGCCACTAATATGCGTTCAGCAAAAATAAAATGTACGACGCTTGGATAAATAATACACTGGATGCCGCCTTAGCTATTTTTGTGTGTCCGTTTTATGCTTGTGTGAACTTTTAGAACTGCATTAGTGTGCGTGATTAGGGAAGTACTTAGCTTATCGATAAGCTAAACTAGGCATCGATAATTATCGAAGCCTAACTCAGGTACTGTAAAGTTAATATACAGTTGTAACCAACCTAGTTGGTTTACTGTTCAGAATATGTTTGTTATTTATCGTGAAATAAAACAAGGTTGTAATATAACAGCTTCTATTTATTATTAACACATTTTGAGCCAGGATCTTTTTGTAGGCTCCCTATCCTCTAATCCAACAGCTACATGATACATAGCAAGATAAAAATATATATTTTTAATTCGTCACCTCCCGCATATATCTTAATGGCCCTTAAACAAAATCAATTTATTATACATATTTCTTACACTGTTTTCCACCACGGCATTTTTCATAACATAATGTATCCTAAGCTGTAAATATTTTTCGCAAATTGACTTTATTATTAAATATTTGTGATCGTTAACGAAGCTATAGTTCATTTAATTTCTTGGGAGAAATAAATTCGGTTTCCTTACGATCTGTAGGCTCTTTTCTCTTCCTCACAACCTAAAACATACCATGATGCATTAGATGCAAAGGATAACATGGAATATTTAGTGAGAAGTTATAAACAAGAGTACTTACCAGTTGAAAGGATTTTGTATATCCTTCAAATATGGTAGGAACTGCATCAGTTTTAAGTTGTCTTCTTGACAATCCTTCAATATAACAAGATTTTTCAAAATGTTTTGAGCAAAGCCTTTTTTTAGTAGGCTCCCAATTTCCTCGTCTAACAGCTTTTATCCACTGTTCTCTTATATGTGGGCATTTAGGAAACCTAAGAAAATAATCGAAAATTAGAGAATTCGCATTTACTTGGCTAGTAAATATAACTTTCACTGATATTTATCGATACATAATAATTCGTTAGTGTGTACATCACTACGTAGGTAACACAAAACAATCGAATATTTAATGATTAATTTCTATGTTTTATCAGTATCCCACACTCGTGCCGGCTAGAGAATATCAAACTGTACTGATACATTATAATCTGAAACGCTTTAACTGAATAAAACGCTTTAATTTAGCACGCAAATGAGAGTCAAATATTTACCTATGAAATGATAATTCCGTGTTTTTAACTCCTCCTTTCGTTGTTCTTGATGGACATGATAAGGCAGCACACGACATATTCGACCTTTTTTGAAAAAATATATCAGTAACACTCGTATTTGCTTTAGACTTCAAGAAATAATCTTCAACAAACTCAATGTTATGGCCTCATTTGGTGTCACCAACTGGACACATTTTTAGCGACGTTGCCAAACTTCGTCACAATCTCTTTCACTCTTATGTATAGTTCGCGATAAGAACAGAGACAAACGATAAATCGCTTACACACAGACGCAAGATCGGCAACGTCTTTTGGCGCCGTCCAGTATATACTACGTCCATGGTACGACGACTGACTTTAGCCCTAAAGTAAGGACAATAATAACAAAATTACTAAATGATCGTGCTTTGCTCTACTGGGACCGATCCATTATTACTGACAGGTATGTTGTTGCCTGTTGTTGTTGTTGTTGCCTGTTGTTGTTGTATGTTGTTGTTGGATACGGGCAACGGAACCACAGGGGCCAGATGTTGGCCGATTTCTTGGAGAGAGAGGATCTCTACATGATGAATTCTTTCTTAAAGAAGCGGCCGCATCGAAAATGGACCTGGATCAGTCCCGACGGTTCCACGAGAAACGAGATCGACTTCATCATGTCGACCAGGCGTCATATATTCAATGATGTCTCTGTGATCAACACCGTTAAGACCGGAAGTGATCACCGCATGGTTAGAGGCACATTGAATATATGCGTACAGCTGGAAAGATCCAGACTGGTGAAGTCTACGCTCCGACCAACTCGAGCTCATATCCAAAACCCCGAGAAGTTCCAACTCGAGCTAATGAACCGTTTTGATTGCCTAGCTGACTGCGCTTCTGTGGACGATGTAAACAGCAGGCTGGTGGAAACTGTCCATACGGTGGGGTCTAAATTTTATAAGACACACCGTAAAAGACCCAATAAATTCTCGACCCAGACTCTCAAGCTCATGGATGAGAGGAACGAAATGAGGCTACAGTCTTCAGTAGATGCGACGCGCTACCGTCTGATCAATAGACAGATTTCTAAGGCGCAGAAATGCGACCTGCGACACTTCAACACTGAGTTCATTCAAGAGACTATTGAGCGTAACAGGGGCTCAAAAGTGTTCGCAAGAGATCTATCTATTGGGCAGCGGCAGCTGACGCGATTGAAAACCGATAACAGTAGTATCATTTCATCTCGTCCTGAGATTTTGAGAGAGGTTGAGAGGTTCTATGGGCAGTTATACACGTCAACACAACAGCCTGTTGTCAATTTGGCAAAAGACCCAAGAGCCGGGTTGACCCGACACTACACCGAAGATATCCCGGACGTCAGCCTATACGAGATTAGTATGGCTCTCAAACAACTTAAGAACAACAAGGCTCCAGGTGATGACGGAATCACTACCGAACTCCTGAAGGCGGGTGGTAAACCGGTACTTAAAGTCCTTCAGCGATTGTTCAATTCCGTCATTCACGAAGGCACTATGCCGGAAGCATGGTACAGGGGCGTGGTGGTTCTCTTCTTCAAGAAAGGTGATAACACCTTATTGAAGAATTAAAGACCCATCACGCTGCTGAATCATGTTTATAAGCTGTTCTCGAGAGTCATAACGAATCGTCTCGCTCGTAGGTTTGACGACTTCCAGCCTCCCGAACAAGCCGGTTTCCGAAAAGGGTATAGTACCACATATTCACGTTGCGGCAGGTTATACAGAAAACCGAGGAGTATAACCAGCCACTTTGCTTGGCGTTTGTGGACTATGAGAAGGCCTTTGATTCGGTGGAAACATGGGCTGTGTTAAGATCGCTCCAGAGATGCCGAATCGACTATCGGTACGTCCAAGTGTTGAAGTGTTTGTATGAAAACGCCACAATGTCTGTCCGTATCCAAGACAAAACTACGAGACCAATCCAAATGCGGCGAGGTGTGCGACAGGGAGATGTCATCTCCCCGAAGCTGTTTACCGCTGCATTGGAAGATGTCTTTAAGCTTTTGGATTGGAACGGATACGGCATCAACATCAACGGCGAGTACATCACTCACCTTAGATTTGCCGACGACATAGTCGTTATGGCAGGTTGTCTGGAGGACCTTAACACAATGCTCGACGACCTCAGCAGAGTGTCTCAGCAGGTGGGCCTTAAAATGAACATGAGTAAGACGAAAATCATGTCAAACTCACATGTTCCGCTCCACCCGGTCATCGTTGAGAACTCTGCACTCGAAATTGTAGACGAGTACATATACCTGGGACATACGGTCCAGCTGGGTAGGTCCAATTTCGAGAAAGAGGTTAGCCGCCGAATCCAACTCGGATGGGCAGCGTTCGGGAAGCTACGCGAGATCTTTTCGTCCGAAATACCTCAGTGTCTGAAGACCAGGGTCTTCGAACAGTGCGTGTTGCCAGTGATAACCTACGGATCCGAAACGTGGTCGCTCACTATGGGCCTTATAAGAAAGCTCAGAGTCGCTCAGCGGGCGATGGAGCGAGCTATGCTCGGAGTGTCTCTACGAGATCAAATCAGGAATGAGGAGATCCGTAGACGAACTAAAGTCACCGACATAGCTCAGCGTGTCGCGAAGCTGAAGTGGCGATGGGCGGGGCACATAGTGCGGAGAACCGATGGGCGCTGGGGTCTTAAGGTGCTGGAATGGCGACCCCGCACCGGAAAGCGCAGCGTCGGTAGACCCCCTACGAGGTGGACAGACGACCTCAAAAAGGTCGCAGGGAGCCACTGGATCCAGGCGGCGCAAGATCGTGTGGTGTGGCGATCCCATGAAGAGGCCTATGTCCAGCAGTGGACGTCCATCGGCTGACGAAGAAGAAGAAGATGTTGTTGCCAATAAACCTGATATAGTTTTAGTGGATCGGTCAGCGCGTCGGGCAATTATTGTTGATATCACTGTCCCGCATGGCGATAATCTCATAGGAGCAGAAAAAGAAAAATTAACAAAATATTTAGATTTAGCTCATGAGATGACCGTCATGTGAGATATTGATTCAACAATAATTGTTCCAATTGTTGTATCGGTTAATGGTTTTATCGCGAAGAGCCTCGACCAACATCTCAAGAGGCTCACGCTTAGTTGCTGGATCAAGCGCAGGATACAGAAGGCAGTGTTGTTTGAGACGGCACGCATAGTGAGGAGGTTCCTCACTCTGTAGCCCTAACCACCGGGAGCTTGGGTCCTCTCTCCGCTCTCCGTGGATGGCAATTTTTTATATTTTTAAATGTTTTTTTTTTGTAGAAAATATCTAAAAATGTAAATCAATTTGTATATAAATAAACGAGTGAAATACGAAATTACAAAGCAATTTTTACTTTTCATAATTTTATTTCAGTATTCTGGAAATTGTTTCGCATATAGATGCGCACAAGAATCCTCTTCTATAATAATAACTTCTGGGATCGATAAACGACTTCGTACTATGCACTCTCAGGCAAAAATTAAATAACACATCAGACAGTCGGAGCTCGCGACGGACTGAAAGCAACGCTCGCGATTTTTTCGCGTTCGTGCGAATAGGAATAAGAAGTTTCGTATGTCCTATTCGGGTGACGCCCATTTCTACCGCCTTAAAATGGAACACTGCGCTATAAAAATACGTCGCGTTTTAAATGCGCTGTCGTGTGAACAGATACTTGGATATCCATTTGTTTCATTTTTTACGATCGTCCGAACGAGTCGTAAAAAATAATTTAAATATAAAAATAAGCGTTAAAATTCCACAATAGGCGTTATAAGAAGTTTCAGAATCATCTCGTGCGAACGAGGGGTTACCCCTCGTACGCACGAGATGAATTTTATCGCGCGTAAAAATTACGCCGAATTGAAACAAATGGGTATCCAAGTATCTGTTCACACGACAGCGTATTTAATTCGCGAGGTATTTTATCGCGCAGTGTTCCATTTTAGTCGTTAGGGCGAGGGCCTTAAGCTGAATATACCATTCGAAACTTCTTATAACGCCTATTGTGGAATTTTAACGCGACGTAATTTTTACGCCCGTGCATACGAGGGGTAACGTCACATAATACTTTTTTTCAAAAACATTTGAATATACTATACGTTCAACCAATTGTCTTATTTAAGAGAAAAGAATACGATATGAAATAGCAAATAATCCATGTTTGTGACTGAAGCTCAAGACAAATGTTTACTGAGAAATATATCGTTTGATATTTTCGCATTTAAAAAGTCAGTTGTTTTTTTAATGTACATTACTACAGTTCTAAAGCAAAATTAAGAAATTATTTTTGATGTATTAATGATTATTTTAAAAATCTCAAATAAGTAGACAATTTCTTAATTTTGACATATATGAACAACTAAAATAATAAACAACCATTATAACCACACAGATTTATAAGAACAGCAATAGCAATTATGGGTAGGGTTAATATATTTGAGATTTAATGTCAAAGATCTGTGCTTAATAAATAGTAACCCCTGGAGTGTCTGGTCCCATTGTTGGCGGAGACATAGCTTTTTCACTTGCTAAGTCACAAATAACTGCCTCTGCAGTAGTCAATAGCGATGCCACTCCACTTGCATCGGTGAGTGCTCTTCGAACAACTTTTGTTGGGTCTATGATACCCTTTTCAATCATATTTACATATTCGTTATTCAGAGCATCGTAGCCATAATTGATATCTAAATTTTCAACTTTAGAAACAACCACAGAACCGTCATAGCCAGCATTGCTAGCTATAGTTATGCACGGAGTACGAAGTGCCTTCTTCACTATTTCAATTCCGATTGCTTGGTCCGAATTAACTGGTACAAGTTTTTCTAAAACAGGTATACACCGTAATAGTGCTGCACCCCCACCTGGTACGATACCTTCTGAGATTGCAGCTCGTGTAGCATTAAGGGCATCATTTACACGATCCTTTTTCTCATTTACTTCCACTTCACTGCACCCACCAATTCGTAGTACAGCTACACCACATTTGAGTCTAGAAATACGGTCTAACAATCTTTGCTTCTCAAATTCACTTTTTTCTTCTTCGAGTTCGCCTCGTATTTGATCAATGCGTTGTTGTATATCTGCTTTATCACCTTGACCTTTCAGCAATAGAGTGGAATCTTTTGTTATCACTACTTCGCCAACTTTCCCCAAGCTTTGAAGTTGACAATCTTCTAAACGTATTAAATTTTCATTATCTTCAAATATTACACCTCCCGTTGCAATTGCTAAATCAATTAATGTATTTTTTCTATATTCACCAAATCCTGGAGCTTTAACAGCAGCAACTTGCAGTCCAATTTTTAATTTATTTACTACCAAAACGGAAAGAGGCTCGCCTTCATAATCTTCAGCAATTATAATTATAGGTTTCTTTTGAGTATTAGCAATTTCTAATGCGGGAACAATTTGACTCGCATTAAATATCTTTTTGTCTGAAAAAAGAATTAAAGCATCATTGTATTCGACTTTGGGCCCTTTGCTTGAGTTAATAAAGTATGGTGAAACATAGCCTCGCTCAATTTTCATGCCATCTATTATTTCCAACTCATCTTCTAATGTTTTCCCATCTTTTACAGTTATAACGCCATCTTTACCAACTCTATTCATAGCACTTGAAATAAGCTTTCCAATATTCTTATCACCATTCGCTGATAGAGTGGCAACTTGTTCTATTTCTTCGGAAGTTTTTACAGGTTTTGAAATTGTTTTAAGTTGTTGAGTAACGGTTTCAACTGCTAACATAACACCCTTTCTAATTTCTATAGGATTTGCACCTTTAGAGATCCTGTCAAAACCCTCTCGTGCAATTGCTCTAGCCAATACTGTAGCTGTTGTAGTTCCATCACCTGCTTCTTCGTTAGTTTTATTTGCAACATTTTGAACTAGCTTTGCACCAATATTCTGAAATTTATCTTTTAATTCTATTCCTTTAGCTACAGTGACACCATCTTTAGTGATTTTTGGTGGTCCAAAAGCTTGTTCCAAAATTACATTTCGCCCTTTAGGACCCATTGTTACCGCTACGGCATCTGCTAAAATGTCAACTCCTTGTAACATCAGCGATCTTACGTCTGGTCCAAACCGAACTTCTTTTGCATACTCACGGTACGGTAGAAATGGATATATAGATTTTAAATTTAATATAGTTAAAAATTTGTGTATACGATACATTTCTAACTATTCGCGAAATAATAATGATAATTTTATTGTTTGACAGTATAACTTTTTTTTATTAACAATCCAATGTCGAAATTCAAAATTAGAATCTTTTATTCGATTCAAAACAGTTTTACGTAATTTTTCGTAAAAGTAAAAACTCAAATGCCAAACTAGAAAATTTAAGAAATGAACACGTTGAATCATTTCAAGCAACACCAGTAAGCTTACAGTATTAAGGTTTATTTTAACTGTTAAATGTTTTATGAACTAAGTGTTATGAATTTAAATTGGAAAATATGAGCAATTTATAATTTACACTACAATAAATAAAAATGTTCAATTATTAACATTTAAAATGTCAACGCGCCGTTTTTTATTAAGATTTTAATACATCATATTATGTTCGGCGTTAATTCAAGACGTGTATGAAAGCTAACAATAGATACTGGAGAATGTTAGAATCTGCTTTCCCCAATATGGCTAGGTGTACGCTTTTACAAAGATAAAGCTGTGTGAGCTAAGCATTGGTAACATTAAAGCGAAGAACCCTGTGCGAGATATAACCGGGACACGTCTGTTATATTTTATTCTACTACATTTATTACTAGTCGACCAGTCCCAGAAACCCGCATAGGTAGTAGTAGAACATAACATTATATCCAAAGTGGACCCATAATTGATAAATTTTCGTGTTCCTTATCATTGTGTTGCTAGTTACTACTCACCCTGCTAATTTTTTTTGATCAAAAACGCTGGAATCTACAAACTGCAACAGCATAATAAAAAAGGTTTGCAAAAGCCGTTAAATTTTTTAAAATATCTGTTTACACTTTACAATTTACAATTTCATCGGTGATCAATTAAATAGAATCTGTAGATTAAATAAATATATTTTATCGTTATTTTAGACAGTATTGCAGATTTATGTTTTTTTATATAACTACATATTAATATGAGTTCAAATAAACCAATTAAAATTGATTTAAATATAGGGGATCAATTGACTTCTATATCGTGTGGACACATTGTTGTTGAAATAATTAAATTTTTAGCTTATCAAAGACTTCAGATTCCATACACTTACCAGTGGCTGAAGCAATCGGTTAATAAGAGAAAATCGCGTGGAAATCTTAGAGAAGGCCACCAGTCTGAAAAACATTTTTATGTGGCTTCCACAGCATTGGAAAATTTAGATTTCATTATAAAGGTTACCTTTTTTGCCTTTGTCTTTATGTTCTGATAGTTTATTTGTATTCATAACAGCTTAGCTATAATGAGAAAAAAGTCAAAAATTGTTTCGAGTTTACAGTATAAGCATGTAATGATAAGATATTATTCATTTTAGTTACTATGATACAGTTTCTTAAGCATCTTTTTAAAGAAATATCTATCAATTTTCTGAGTTTATTGTCTTGCTAAATTTTTAGAAAATTTAGCTCTTATATAAAATTATTTTTGGTCGTCGGTTATGACATGAGAAAATGAGTATTATATTAATTTCTAGAGCCTTCTAAAAGAGATTGATGGTGCTACAATGCCAGAAGAGGTCTGCATCATCCTGGGTGCGACTCCATATACTTGCAAAGAAATATATCGGATTTTATTACCACAAGTATGCCACAAGCAACAGTGCCATTCTACTCGAATTGCAACTGACCACAAAATACAAAAAAGTGTGTTGAGGTAAGACTGCTCTTAAAGCTATATCTTAAGGTTTTAATTAAGGAATTATAATAAATTTTTATTTGCATGCATTTTCTGTTGATATTTTTATATATTCAGGGAGTTGGAGGTAAAGGGTTTTTATTAAAGTATGTGTGCTTTGTCATTTGTATAATGCTCTAACTAATCTGAAAAATCTATTATATTTGACAATAATTGAATTATGTTTATAATAATGCAGGATTCAAGTTTCTTTTATGTATTAACTTTTTTTTGCTTTATTATTAGTGATATTTTTATTTACAACATGTACTCATCATATTTTGCAAATTAACTAATAAAATTATTACTAAATAATGTCCTAGTCTAATCTAAGTAATGGGTTAAATGTGTTTAGCTCAACTTATCTGAGTTAGAAAAACAAGATTGTTCTTGTAATGACAGACCCTGTTTTCACACTTACACATCTTAGTTGCAGCATTTTAATTGTAAATTGTTTTAATATATCTTGTGAATGATGCATGTTTAGAGTGTTTGCTGGGCCACCTACACCTACTACACCTCACAGTCGTAAGACTATCTCTTAAAATAAAATGAGGCTCGCATATAAATGTGTTGTTTAATACTATGGCCTATCCAAGAAACCTACTGTAGACTGTTCAAAAGGATAGAAGTGCTGAAGTGACCAGGAGTGAATGGTCAAGCAGGCTGAGAAATCTATATATATTACAGTATAATATCCATATTAAAAATTAAAATATGTTTAATCTTTTCTAATATATCATATTTTGTTGCAGGACGTTAGTGACATCTGAGAAATTAAGTAATTTCTTTTTTAATGGTCTGCCCCCCACAAATATGTTTATTCTTATCAAAAAAAAATTCAGACAAGATGATGTTGTTTGTTCAGATACCTTTGTCTTAAGTAGTGGATACAAAATACCACGAAGTTCAAAAATTGTTTGCATTGATTTCAGAACTCAGAACTTCGATAATATATCTTGCTGTAACAATTTACAGATATTTGGGGATGCACTCTGTAATACTTTAGACCATTTAAAAATTGAGGAAGTTGATATTGATTTTAGTGAAATTGAGTCAACTGATAGCATAAGATGGTTTCAATCCAGTTATGTCATGAGAGGTTTTAAGGATTGTATAATTAATGGAAGTTCGATTACAAATACCTGGTTTCAATCTTGATACCTTATTTAATGTTAATGGGATAGCCTAATACTAATAATCAATTATATTTATGGTTTAGTTAAATAGTTGAATAATGATTCACATGACTGATGATATTGATCTTTATCAATTAATTGTTATTAGGAGTTTATGGTAGTTAATTGTATTGTTAAAAATGAAAATAGTTAATTTTTATTAGTAAATACTTGAATGACTTGTCATTATACTAAACTTATTTTTTATAAAACTATATTTTCCTTAAAAGCTATTGTATATTACAAATGGATGTGTTGTATTTGAGCTTGCCCATCACTAAAAATTGTTCTCTCTCGAAACACTACACATTCCTTCTTTAAGTCTGTAGCTGATGGTCTAATAGTACAGTTACCCCATTTTTGACAATTTGAATAAGCTTCGATAAATTCTTCTATTAAATTATTTCTTCCACCATTTGGCCCAACAGTATAATCACATTGAATAGATTTAGTTATCATATCACGAAGACAACATTCTAAAAGTTCATAGTATTCAAGCCAATAATCCTGTGGCAACTGTTGTAGTTTGAGACCAAGAGATTCAGTAAGTATACCAGTCACAAAGATGTCATCTATCCAAAAAAATGGGTGATACATTGCTTCATTATAGATCATGGCTGCTGTTGTAGGACTCATTATGTAATACCAACCAGATAAATATGAAGGATATGTACTTTGAGGGTATTCCTGCCATGTGACATACCATTTATTCTGTTTACTCCTCCTTGGTTTGGTGCTGTTTAATATATATCCCATAATAAAATTGCTTTTGTCTGGAACCTGTAATTTTGACAGAAATTCATAGCTTCTCTTTATATTAAAAACAATGTCATCATCGACCTTGAGAATATATGATGCCTTCTGGCATTCTGTAGATGCCCATTTCAATCCCATAAGATGTTTGTAAGTAAGATTTCTATAGTTTTCATAGAAGGACCCTTGAAGTATATCACCAAATATTTTATTTTCATCATTAATGGCTTTTTGGGTTATATACCTGAAAATTAAACTATTTTAGTTGTTTATGGTTTTAGCGAATAGTATAGAGGTATTGAATTTTATGACATATTTGATCACTAAATAAAAAATAATCAAATAGTAATTGTTTTTCTCATGATTTCATCAAGTACCTTTTATGGCTTTTTGTTTACTGAAAATGTTTCCTACATTTTACAATATACTAATACCACAACTAGAATCTGGTTTAACAAATATAGTAGGTAGCATCATAAGTACTGTACTATTTTCTGCAGCAATTTGGAAAAATTATACATATAACTTGTGAACTTCAATAGTCTTGACATTTTCTTATATTCATGGAAAAAATAAGGATTTTCACTGTGTGACTTATAATTTTACTGATATTATGAAACAAATGTATAAAAAATTAACTCAAATTAGATATCCATAATTTCCATGATAACTATAACTTACAATCAACCTTCTATATACTATAATAAAAATAATAAGTCCTGTATATACTGCACCTCTCATTTTTAGGTATTTTAGCTAACAAGAAGATTCTTGTAATATTTAGGCTTGAAAGATAACTGGAGGGCATAGCCCTTCGGTGAGCACTTCTTAATTCAACATGGCCTGCATAAGATGTAACAATTATTACAATAAGAGTAGATTCTGAAAAATGAAAAAAATATGCTATTATAATCAATTAAGACTGTTAAATGAAACAAACTATTAGTGAGTACATAATGCAGACTGCTACTTTACACTAACTTTTCACTAACAGAGTTTCTCGTGTTATAGGGATATAGCTTCTTATAAGAAATATAATACATGTCAAATCTTTTCTTAAAATAATAACTTACGATTACATGTTTTATTGTGCGGTACAATTATTGTATTTTTTATATAGTTGTTATATGATAATATAAGCACCGTGTTATGAAATTCTAAATTTGAACTACGATAAATCCAAATTAATAATGATAGCAGAGCAATAACTATAAAGTACACTAATTTTCTTGTCATTTTATAAATCGTAAATTTAATGTTAGATTACAATTTATTCGTATATCTAACATATTTTTTCCAATTAATACTTTATTTCTTATATTAATTCTGAATTAAATTTTGGACGGTTTGACATTACTGCTTTTATTATAAAATTAAAAGTTTAAAACCAGTTGTACTCAAGGTTATATTGTAGGCGTTTATTTGTCTTTGCTTGGTTTTCGTTAGGTCATAGTTCAGATAAAAAAAGAAAGATTTAAATCTACCCAACAGTGGAACGAAACATTTTTAAATTGCATATTAATTATTATTGTACGTTGCGTTTCGGTGTTAGTAGACTGGAGGTTTCCTAAAGATTTATTCTTATACTGAAAAGCGCATGTTATAAACTTATATTGTATACATCAGTAAGGCACCTTATTATTGCTAGCCCAGAACTTGTACACGTGGCCCTTATGTCTTCATATTTATAGTAATTAATATAATAATTATGAACTTTATGAATTGTTTTTTAATTTCTATGTCTATAAAAATAACGTTTTATTGATGTATTTCTACTTTATACGCGCATATATTATGTTGGCTCAGTATGATTTGTAAATAAATGTTTAAGAAGAAATTGGTAACCGCAAATTAAATTATTTTATTTAAACCTTATATAAATCTGTAAATATATATAATATTTAATTTATTGCCATATTTTTGTTAGCATTATTAATTCAAATTATATCACGGTCCACGCGGACGAAGATGCAGGCAAAACGGAAATAAGACAATGTTCGATTTGATAGATTAATAACTAAAATATAAAGTACACTGATATCTGCGTAAAAAAGGGATAGAGTTATTAATACTAGAGGGGAGTCATACGCAGGTAAGTGAGAGTGACACAATAAATAATAAGAGGGAAGATGAAAGTAGTATATACTTCATCTTTGTCTAATCACACAAAAAAGAAAGCCTTAGATCATCGTCATTTGCGTTCTCTTTATTGTAATATGGCACATTTTACGGTCTTGTATAATAACTAAGAATAAAGTGCATAATAATTGATTACGGCTAAAATAAAGCAAATGGCGATATACCTACTGTCCATTTCACGATCAATTTGCGATAAAATTAGGCGTTAATAAATAATTCAAACTCAATTTTATACATATGTGCAATATTATCTTTACATTCAAGTTTCGGACATTGCACTATTATGTAATAAAGAAATTTTATATCAAATTGTCATTTAGCACTGGTTTTTTAGGGTTTCTTTTATAGTTTGGTTTATATTTCCAATAGTCTCCTAATTACGGAGGTATTGTATTCAAATAGTGAATTTGAAAATAAAGAACGATTTTCAATTTTATTTGAGAAGCATGTGTCATCTAACTAGTTTTTTTTTGGAATTCTCGAGATGTAACTATTTAGAGCCTCCCGTTATAGGCATAGTTTCACACAGCTTTTTGTTAATAATACCATAATAAAATACTAGAAGATATTTCTCTCCGACTCAATATGCAATTGTTTTAGTTCCGCGCGACTGGAGGTATAATTGTAACGACACCGCATTCAGTCTGTCTCATTTTTATCATTTAATAACTTTATCATGAATCCGCCTACAAGGGGACGTTGAGTGAAGAATCCTCAGTCGTTTAAACTGACAGCGAGGAGGTCGGTTGCGGCGCATTCACATTGTGTCCTTGCGACGATAAAATTAAAATTGTCGTTATAATGAATATGACGACGGAGCCCGATACTATCACCGAAGACGATCAGGGAAATGTGTTGAATGCGAAAATTATTACCATGGTTTGCTTGTTCAGTGTGTCTATGTTAGTAGGATGTGCTCCCTTAGTCATTTCTATGAAATTTGGCTGGTTCTCTAAGTCAGATGGGCCAAATATGAGGACCTCGAATCAGTTGGTGATCGGACTTTTGTCTTTTGGTGGAGGTGTTCTATTTGCAACTACCTTCATGCATCTATTGCCTGAGGTTGCCGATAATATTGAGTTGCTACAAGGTGAGGATTTAGGCCATTTTTCTCAACTTATTTTGTTAAACAAATCTATTTGCACTATTAATAAACCTACTAGCAAATAGCAAAATATTTATTTATATTGGACTTTAAGTAGCCCAACCAAATGTCAAGTTCTCATGTAATAACTAATGTTATGTTTAGGTATTTGTAGTCAGTCTAGACACGTTCGCCCTATCGATGATTTATGTATCGAATCGAAATAATAATTAAACGAAATTCAGTGAAATTTTTATTTACTGTCAATCTATGTAAATTATTCGTTTATCAAATTTTCGTTCAACGACTTTCGCTTGTTTTTTATTTTAAAACATATGGGGTTAAACTAATTAATTAAGCATATTAATAGACGTTTTAGTTTGGTATGTTTTATATTATATGTTTATTCGAATCTTAAAGAGGGATTACATTTGTACAAGATCCTTACAGTAGAATTGTATACTCTACTAGAACTATCCCCTACAAGAACATAAAAGATTTCCTTTTTAAATCAATCTTTGTGTAAAAAAGGTCACACTCTAAGATCCACAAGTTAGTCAAAACCGAATTATAATCAGTCTATTAGCAATGACTATTATCAAAATCCTTTGCTAATCCAAAGAAGAGCAGGAAAGAGGAGTTTAGCAGTATACATCGAAGACGATGTAATTTTTAAAAATGTTCAAGAAGAACTATATAGTTTTAACAATATGTTTTATTTTTAACCGCTTTTTTATACTGTAATGAATCAGATTATTAAAGGAATGCAGATTTCTATAAAAGTTCAATAATTAAACATCCTACTTTAGATTATTATTATACTCAAAGTGTTTACCCAACATTTTCGATGAAAATCTTTAGGGTAGCCTTTCTTGATAATTTCAACAATAATTGTTGTATTTCAACCAATTGTCACAAAACTTTGACAAATAACGCCCTTTTTCCCGTGAAAAATGCATGAAAATCCATTTGCAAGTTTTGTAATTTGTCGTGAATAGACAAACAGGTGTAGCGGGGTGCTGTTTTATAATATGAAGGGATAGTATTACGAGAAGTATATATAAATTAAGCTAGAAATTAAAAAGTACATCATTTATTTATTTTTGATAGGTGACAACCCTGTTTAAATAGAGGATCTTATTCTATAGTTGTGATCATGTTCGATTCACGAGCGTAGGTTAAATGTGAATTAACACTTTCCGTGTTACATACAGAAATGTATTATTCAATCTCTACACCTATGTATCAAAAGAGAACATATTATATGCTTGTGGCTCCGGCATTGCAACTTATAACTACAACAGTCGTCGTTTTTGTTATAGAATCCTATTCCTAATGCATAAGATTCTATAAAAAATCAATTAATTTTAGCTGCGCTACAGCAGTTTAAAATAACTAACTAAAGTAGGCTCAAATAGAAAGCCTACTATACTATTGAGGATTACTTAAGTTAGAAAAATTCGCTGATTCAACTGTTCATAAGACGAAATGGTACTAGTTATAGTAATTCATTTTGAAAGGAACAACGGCCGAGTTTCTTGCTGGCTCTTCTCGGTAGAAGCAACTTTCCGAATTATCATTAGATAGGGTCGATGCGTTGGAAGCACTTGTTTATAAGTTTATTTGAATAAATAATATTTTGTAATTTGAATTTTGGTATATTCAGACATTTGCTTTATTCTCATTTTGATAATTCATTACTTATTTAATTTCAATCAACATTGCCTTGTCATAATTGTTATTTTTATATACTAACTAGATAATAAGAAGAATTAGAATTAGGCATTACTTTGCGAAGGTCCATAATACTAAAGTAATGAAAGCATTATTTTGCTAATTGATTGGAAACGTTGATTTTTTCTCTTAAAATGTCGACTAAACTTCATACGTAGAAACATTAGGTTTTTTCCAAACCTACCTACCTTATAATTAATTTATGTAGGCAACAAACAAATTTAAGAAATAAAATACATTTTAGCTACAAGCCAACACTAAGGTGTCATGGCTAAGTACCTATATCGGTGACCCATATTCAATTCCATTAATTGGTTGCATTAAAATTACACCAAATGTTATCAATTTTCTAACCTTTCGACAATCATTTACAGGTATCGGGCATATCTTTAAAATCCGATTTCCAAATAAGACTCACTTTTAGTAAAAAAAAAAACAATCTCATCGACGATAAACGATAAGCTTATCAACAATATTTGGCAATTACTTAAGGCGATATTCTTATATAGATTGCTTAGATTTTTATCAAAAAGATAAAGAAATAAAAATATAAAACAATATAATAATATTTACGTATTTTTAATGCATGCTTAGAAAATGTAATCTTATCGATTCGTGTCATTGTCAATTTAAAACCATTATTAGTTTTTGATTTTGGCCTAATTAAATCATAGAGTTAAATATAGGGTGAGAGGAACTATAGATATGCCAACAAATAATAAGAGAGGTACCATGAGAAACCTATAATTATCTTTGTCCAATCACACATAAAAAGAGAGACAGATAGGTAGCGTCATTTACTTTATATTTTTTTATGGGAAAATTTTAGACTGGTTCACTTGCTGTAGTATTGAACTCTATGAAATGTAATATAACAGAACTAACTAAGCAGGCAAAATCTACGCACCTTATACATGCAGGACAAGCCACCACATGCACCCCAAGGCACAATTCACACACAATTCAGGATAGGCTCCACGACATAGCCTATCCTCCTGAAGATGCTTCGGTTCCGGGGCGAAACGATCGTCGAGATTGTGGTGGTGGGTGTGTGTGCTGCTTTTGTGTGCGTTGTTGCTGGTGAATTGCGCCTTGGGGTGCATGTGGTGGCTTGTCCTGCATGTATAAGGTGCGTAGATTTTGCCTGCTTCATACACATTGGCTTTGCATGCATTCGCTTAACCCGTGCGGATTATAGCAAAGTAGTTAGTTCTGTTATATTGCTTGTAATATGGAATTCCGCAAAGTAACGCCTGCTTCTATAAATCATCTATGAAATGTTTTGATTTTGGAATTTCATTGTCGACATTTTAAAATGTTTTTTACGTCCACAATGTTCATTATGCCAAGGAAAAAGTTTTTGAATCATAGTTGTGTCATTAATAAAAAACTTTTTGATTGAATACATAGTTCTTACATATATAAAATATTATTATAATATATATTATGTTATTTTAAACCAAATGGTTTTCATGTTAGAATAGTCAAATTAACATCGTATAGGACTATCTAATTCGTCTTAAAATATATGTTTAATTAACTCTGCTCTAACGAACTTTATAATATAATGATTATAAAATTAGAACGTCTATGTAATGTATAGGAAGTTCCCAGCAACTACTTAATCAGTTCAAGTGATCTCAATTGTTCTTAGTAATAAAGGAGCATCAATATCTTCGGAGGGGTATACATTCGATCCATTTCTCTCTCTCGTTGACCTATGACCTACCTCTCTAATAGCCAAGTTCCTGGAGAAGTCAATTACCTAACGCGTGAGCTTTTAGCAAATGGTTGTATTAGTGCAACGTGGACCAGGTTCGGCGTCGTCATATATCAATCATTATAGATATCAAAGATCCGGCGAAGATTAATAATAATTTTCAGCCTACGAGACAAACGATATTTATGTTAACTATCATAAACCATTATAATAATTTTATACAATATACGCAGCATTTACCGAAAAAACTTCGCATCAAATAATAAGATCGTAAATGATAGATAGCTCCATAGGTTTAGGTACTTAACTACATTTGTGACATACTTAACATCTGAAGCTGTGATAGCCTAGCGGTGAGACCGTGCGACTCTCTAGAGGCGATATAGGTTCAAATCCCGAGGCACCAATGAGTTTTTCTATTTAAACTTATGTGTCTAGTTGATAATTGCAATTTATCACACGCTTTTCGGTGAAGGAAAACATCGTGAGGAAACCTACATATCTCTAGAGAATTCTAGGGATATGTGTAACCTACCAATCCGCATTGGAGCAGCGTGGTAGGTCTTAGCTCCAATCCTTCTCTCCAAAAACGGAGAGAGGAGGCCTTAGTCCAGCAGTGGGCATAGTAACAGGCCGTTACTTTTACTTTTTAACATTATTTTTATTTTAACATCTGTAAACAAACAAAATCATATGACTCAAGTGTGCCAAACATTTTATTGCAATAATATGATATAGAAATAAAAAAATTGAAACACAACTACATATTTTTATATTTTAGTGATTTCTTTCATGAATTTTTTTTTATAAAATTTTATATTTATGCTATTAGTATCAAAAGGATAAACATTTAATTTTATAAAATATATTCATCAGATGAAAATTAAAACCAATTAAACTAGTTTAATATGCAATTCTGGCTATATTAATTATATTAGATTATCTTGTGTCACTCTGTGATACTTTAGTATTTTAGTGCATTTAATATATTCCATCGTTTTCTTGAAAAGGTTTCAAATCCCTGTGTGTTTGAGTTCCTAAAGTAGTCAGATTACGTTATATTACATTAAGTAACATTTTAAAATATTTGTTTCAAAGTTTTTACAATTATTGATAGCAACCATGCTTTAAAAAAATGGCGCAAATACAATCGATTATTTAAAATGATTTGAAAAAAGTAAATAAGAATAATATTGAAGGTAATGTAATGTGTTGTAATGTGCCTACTAAAAAGAACCTTTTTTTACATATTTACCTTTAATTAAGTACCGAAACCTACGGAGTATAGGTAGCTATCGAACAGCACAAGACTTCGTGAGAAAATATCTTTAATTGTTTTTTATTAGAGGATAATTTCGGATATATCAAAAACATGTTATTTAAATATAAATGATTGTACTGTTTTATCAAGATTTAATGTATTTTTATCATATCTATAAGCTTACTGATCTCGCTATTTGCGTATAAGTCGCGTCTGGTACGTAATAGAAGTAGTATCATTAAACGCATAATATATAAATTATATAAGAGCAATATAATAAACTATTAATTAAAATTTTGTTATTGAAAACAAAGTAAATAAATCTAAACAACGTAAAAAAATGTAAATAACTAATCTCTTCTTTAGATTCAATAAGCAGATACAGAATGAGTATGCAATTGTTTTAAATTTCCTTATATAAGAGGAATTTTATAGACGAACCACACATTGTGTTGGTCGAAGCTTCCACGCGGCATATTCGAGATTTTCAACAATGATATATCAGATAATAAATTATGTATTATAGACAAAAATCTTGGGAATCTTTCTGTATAGGTAGGTAATAAAAACAAATCTGTTTATATGTAAATCCGTTCAATAGTTTTGTGTTTATTTTACACAGACCGACAGACACGTGTCGGAAGATTTTGTTTTTATAATAACCGTAGATAAGGATTTAATTAGTTTAATCCTTTTTCATTTAACGGAATATGCAGAGTACCTAATCTATACTTATTATAAAACAAAGTCCCAAAAAGCTGTCTGTCTGTATGTAATCGATTTTCTCAAAATCTACTGAACGGATTAATGTACAGTTTTCACCAAAAGATAGTGCAATACCTCCGGATGGTTTAGGTAAATAGCACATATCGGTATTATGTAAATTGTGTTGAAGAGATCGCGCAGTTGTTAAAAAACTTGCTTGCTGGGAATTTAGCGCTGCGATACGCAGAGCAGCAGCAGAGATACGCTAAAATAAAGTAGTACAGAATTGTAGATCTATAAAATACTACAAAAAAGTCCACGATAGCATGTCTCTATCTCTCACAGTTAACTCACAATAACTGCTTTTATGTTCGAAATTTCGAAAATTCTGAAATGTTTCGTAAATCACTGAATTCCACGCGGGCCAAGCCGTTGTTGTCACAGCTAGTATGATATAATGCTGTTTCATCCTTTAAGTGCTCAAAGGTTTGTTGAACGTGATTCCATATCGAGATAAGTTAGCCTCTGTACAATAATAATTTAATTTGAAACCATGTGTTAAGTATAGCTGTTTTTTATTGTACATTGTACATTTTATTTGTATTGTACATACATTGGAACAATAATAAGGATATATTGCTTTAAATAAATAAATATATGGGACACCTACACACACGACTGTCCGTCCCCAAAGTAAAGTAACTTAATACTTGTGTTATGGGTGACAGACAACTGGTAAATATATACATATATAATTTTAAATATATACTTAAATACAAATATACACCCAGGCTCGAAGAACCAGCAAATTTTTAATAGAAAAAGTTGGCCATTGGCGGACATCGAACCCACGGCCCGTGGAGTTGAAGGTCACTATCAACTGCGTCAACGGGCTAGTCATAAGATGGTGCTTATCTTAATAATATGCTTATTACTTTTGGTGATAAGACCCCCCCTTGCACTTCTGTTTTTTCTTATTTCTCTTGTTTACTGTTTCTTTGGTGTGCAATAAAGAGTTATTTAATATCATTATTGTTATTATTATTATGCAGTTCCTAATGCAACATCAACCATTACTACTCCCTCATAACAAGTCATTTTAAGGTAACGCTAAGAGAAGTATTAGAATAAAATCTCGTTTTTTATCATTTTCCAGAATCAGGCGACATTCAGATAATACCATTACATCTCGCCCCATTGATCATGTGCTCCGGCTTCTTCATGATGTACCTAGTCGAAGAGTTGGTCCATGTGTACATCAACAATCGGGACAACAAGACTGCTAATACAAGCTTCACAAGAGTCCTAAGTATACGAAGAAATAGCACGGATGCTGGCTCTTCTGATAAGCCTATTAAGGAAATGGAAGCTCAATCAAGGCACCACGGCCACAGCCATTTGGCGGTGGAAACAGAAGATACAATAGTCGCAGCTTTGAGAGGTCTTTTGATTGTGTTGGCGTTATCGATACACGAACTATTTGAAGGTCTTGCTGTTGGACTGGAAGCATCTGCCAGAAACGTTTGGTATGTCCTCTTTTTCATGCATCAGTTGCTATGGTAACATAATGACGGCACTTCTTCTTCTTCTTCGTCAACCGATGGACGTCCACTGCTGGACGTAGGTCTCTTCGCGGGATCTCCACACCATACGATCTTGCGCCGCTTGGATCCAGCGGCTCCCCGCGACCTTTTTGAGGTCGTCTGTCCACCTCGTTGGGGGTCTGCCGACGCTGCGCTTTCCGGTGTGGGGTCGCCATTCCAACACCTTGAGACCCCAA
Source organism: Morpho deidamia (assembly GCA_947086505.1). Lineage (NCBI taxonomy): Eukaryota > Metazoa > Arthropoda > Insecta > Lepidoptera > Nymphalidae > Morpho > Morpho deidamia. The sequence continues at coordinate 7,713,309 of CAMTZC010000003.1, forward strand.
CGTCCATCGGTTCTCCGCACTATGTGCCCCGCCCATCGCCACTTTAGCTTCGCGACACGCTGAGCTATATCGGTGACTCTAGTTCTTCTACGGATCTCATCATTTCTGATTTGATCACGTAGAGAAACCCCGAGCATAGCTCGCTCCATCGCCCGCTGAGTGGCTCTGAGCTTTCTTATGAGGCCCATAGTCAGCGACCACGTTTCGGATCCATAGGTTATAACTGGCAACACGCACTGTTCGAAGACCTTGGTCTTCAAGCACTGAGGTATCTTGGACGAAAAGATCTCGCGTAGCTTCCCGAACGCTGCCCATCCGAGTTGGATTCGGCGACTAACCTCTTTCTCAAAATTGGACCTACCTAGCTGGACCGTATGTCCCAGGTATATATATTCGTCTACAATTTCGAGTGCAGAGTTCTCAACGATGACCGGGTGGCGCGGAACATGCGAGTTTGACATAATTTTTGTCTTACTCATGTTCATTTTGAGGCCCACCTGTTGAGATACTCTGCTGAGGTCGTCGAGCATTGTGTTAAGGTCCTCCAGAGACTCTGCCATAACGACTATGTCGTCGGCAAATCTAAGGTGAGTGATGTACTCGCCGTTGATGTTGATGCCGTATCCGTTCCAATCCAAAAGCTTAAAGACATCCTCCAATGCAGCGGTAAACAGCTTCGGGGAGATGACATCTCCCTGTCGCACACCTCGCCGCATTTGGATTGGTCTCGTAGTTTTGTCTTGGATACGGACAGACATTGTGGCGTTTTCATACAAACACTTCAGCACTTGGACGTACCGATAGTCGATTCGGCATCTCTGGAGCGATCTTAACACAGCCCATGTTTCCACCGAATCAAAGGCCTTCTCATAGTCCACAAACGCCAAGCAAAGTGGCTGGTTATACTCCTCGGTCTTCTGTATAACCTGCCGCAGCGTGAATATGTGGTCTATGGTACTATAGCCTTTTCGGAAACCGGCTTGTTCGGGAGGCTGGAAGTCGTCGAACCTACGAGCGAGACGATTCGTTATGACTCTCGAAAACAACTTATAAACATGATTCAGCAGCGCGATGGGTCTATAATTCTTCAATAAGGTGTTATCTCCTTTCTTGAAGAAAAGAACCACCACGCTCCTGTACCATGCTTCCGGCATAGTACCTTCGTGAATGACGGAATTGAACAGTCGCTGAAGGACTTTAAGTACCGGTTTACCACCCGCCTTCAGGAGTTCGGTTGTGATTCCGTCGTCACCTGGAGCCTTGTTGTTCTTGAGTTGTTTCAGAGCCATACTAATCTCGTATAGGCTGACGTCCGGGATATCTTCGGTATAGTGTCGGGTCAACTTGGCTCGTGGATCTTTTGCCAAATTGACAACAGGCTGTTGTGTTGAGGTGTATAACTGCCCATAGAACCTCTCAACCTCTCTCAAAATCTCAGGACGAGATGAAATGATACTACCAGTATCGGTCTTCAATCGCGTCAGCTGCCTCTGCCCAATAGACAGATCTCTTGCGAACACTTTTGAGCCCCTGTTACGCTCAATGGTATCACGAATGTATTCGGTGTTGAAGTGTCGCAGGTCACATTTCTGAGCCTTAGAGATCTGTTTATTGATCAGACGGTAGCGCGTCGCGTCCACTGAAGATTGTAGCCTCATTTCGTTCCTCTCATCCATGAGCTTGAGAGTCTGGGTCGAGAATTTTTTGGTTCTCTTACGGTGTGTCTTATAAAATGTTGACCCCACCGTATGGACAGTTTCCACCAACCTGTTGTTTACATCGTCCACAGAAACGCAGTCAGCTAGGCAATCAAAACGGTTCATCAGCTCGAGTTGGAAATTCTCAGGGTTTTGAATATGAGCTCGAGTTGGTCGGAGCGTAGACTTCACTAGTCTGGACCTTTCCAGCTGTACGCATATATTCAATGAGCCTCTGACCAAGCGGTGATCGCTCCCCGTCTTTACGGTGTTGATCACAGAGACATCATTGAATATATGACGCCTGGTTGACATAATGAAGTCGATCTCGTTTCTCGTGGAACCGTCTGGACTAATCCAGGTCCATTTTCGATGCGGCCGTTTCTTGAAGAAAGAATTCATCATATAGAGGTCCTCCCTCTCCAAGAAATCGGCCAGCATCTGGCCCCTGTGGTTCCGTTGCCCGTATCCAAATTTCCCCACTCTCACCTCTGTGCCGCTTCGCGTGCCCAGCTTTGCGTTGAAATCTCCCATCACAACAATGTAGAAGGTTTTAGAGGCATGCATGGCTCTAGATATATCCTCATACATGGCCTCCACCTCTTCGTCTGGATGTGCCGATGTCGGTGCGTAAACCTGTATGACCTTCAGCGAATACCGTTTGGTAATTCTGAGTATAAGGAACGCGACCCTGCTCGACACACTCTCGACTTCAACAATGTTGTTGACAAGGGACTTGTGGACGAGAAACCCGATACCACCTTGGGACTGTTGGTCGCCCTCCCGGTAGTAAAACAGGTTGCCGGATTTTAGAATCATCGTGTCCTCCCCCTCTCTTCGGACTTCCGATAATCCTATGACATCCCATCGCAACTTGTTTACTGTTTCTTCCAGCTCGATTATCTTTTCGTCTTCCCTCAAAGTGCGTGCGTTATATGTTGCCAGGTCAAGTCGTCGGGGTTGGCAGCGGAATCTCTGCCGGAGATTCTTGACACCCCCTGCCCCGCCGTTACCCGAACCGCTGCCAGAGCTGGGAATAGCGGGGCTGCCGGGAACTAGGGGCTGTGGCTTCTTGTGTTTATCCATGAAGGTTATTGCCAATAATCACCACGCTTGGCATGCGGGTTGGTGATCGCAGTGCTGACCATGTCGCACCGACAGTGCTGCTGCCCACTGTCGGTCTGGTAATATTTAAGTCAGCTATTTGAATGGTTATACCGCCATTTGTCGGTCGCCAGAGCCTCGTTGGTAAATCTGCAGGGTGCGCCACGTGCAGGTGAGGTTGACAATTAAGGAGACTGATTGGGACGAGCCTCCTCCTTACACCCCTAATGACGGCACATCCTGCGTTAATTAGGAAATTTTTCATGCCCGTTATGATTCGCAGCGTGGTTTTGTTTAATATGTATCATTTTGATTTGCCGTTGATGCATCATCCGGATTATATGATAATCTCTTTAATTAATTATTATTGTACGTACTAAATAGATCGTTACCAAGGGACGTCTGAAGCGGTATAATACAAAGTATTTGATACTTGAGTATGATCCCAGGTAACCGATTCCAATCTTTTGAGAGTTATACCTAAACCTGAGCCGAACACTTTGTTCATAAGTATGTACATTATTATGTTTTTACAACAATCAACTTTATAGTATTATTATATTGTCGGTAGATTTATGTAATAAATTTTTACTACATACAATAATACTGCTGAGGAAGTTAAATTTTCCTCATTTTTTTATCTGATTATTGCACAATACAATAAAAAAATAAAACTTGAAAAAATTATTCATTATAAACCTGGAAATTTAGTCTCAATATTTTTGGTTTATTCAATTTAAGTTAAATATCCTATGACTAAAGCAATAGCTTTAGTTAGGTACTGAATATAGTGCATTTTTGAAAACTTCGACTAGTAAAGACTTATTAAATCTATATGTGGAAATATCCCGATTATGTTGCAATTTTTCATTAAAATATTATTTGTAAAATATAAAATAGTATGAATTATCTTTAAAATATTATCTTCACTTTTTAAAAGAACGACGCATATTTGTTGCGATTTGGCCCTGGGCCACGGGTCTCTTTACCAGTCGCTGACTCTGAGCTTCCTGTTAATTTATTTTTAATTAAAATGAGACCTTATTATGACTAGACAGGGATTTTGGACGAAAATATGTCGCGTAATTTTCTCAACATTGCCGAGTTTAATTTTGCTAGTGATCTTATTCAGAACTGTAACTACCTATCTTATGTAACGTACATAAACTCGTCTAAAATTTTAAGTGCATCGTTCATTGAGGTTTTTTTTCTCTCCAGGTACATGTTCGGAGCTGTGTCGGCCCACAAATACATCATAGCGTTCTGCATAGGTGTGGAATTACTGGCGGCTGGAACAAAGCGATGGCTGTCCATTGTCTACATCTTTACCTTCTCCTTCGTATCAGCGTTAGGCATAGGTGTCGGGATATTGATGGTGGGAGGAGCTGGTGCCACTGAAGCTGGGATATACTCCGTTGTGTTACAGGTAACTTAAACATATTATTCTTAAACCGATGGACGTAGACATCTGGACATAGGCCTCTTTAGTGGATCTCCACACCCCACGATTGTGTGCCGCTTGGATCCAGCGGTTCCCCGCGACTTATTGGGAGGTCGCCATTCCAAACACCATAAGAGCCCTACGCCAATTTCTCTCCGCACTATGTGCCTCGCCCATCGCCACTGCTACTTCACGACACGCTATATTGGTAACTTTGGTTCTTCTACTGATCTCATTTCTTATAGTTCTCATAGTTTGCTCATCGCCCGTTGAGCTACTCTGAGCCTTCTTCCGAGGTCCATAGTCAGCGACCACGTTTCGGCTCCTTATCTTATTATAACTTTTATTGTACTTCTTCTTTCTGATATTAATTTATTCTTAACCATCATTCTCCGCCGGCCGCCTGCCTGACGCCAACTTACCTTAGTCACCTTCTACGATACCTCGGTAAGAATCATTTCTTACCGATGTATCGTAGTTAGGCTGAGTAGAATAGACCACTCTCATGAGTGGTCTATTCTACTCAGCCGGATACCACACGGCGGGTCAACTTAACTTAGTCGACTTTACTAACTTTACGACGATAAGAAATAAGGGTGGTATATTCCACATAGCCGGAAACTACGCGGCGGATTCATTTATTCTTAATATTGTTGATTTAACTTGATAGTATTAAATTATAATATAATTTAAACTTTTAGGATGTATACAAATGCGGTATGTCTTCCAAGCAATTCAGTCATTTTTTGTACAATGGGTTTCCTCTCAATTTTTCAACCGAAAAAAAAAGTACATTTAAATTCTATGCTGATTGATAATATTGATGATTTTGAATTTTTTAGGGTCTCGCTTGTGGTACTCTGGTCTATGTAGTGTTCTTTGAAGTATGGCGCCAAGATCGGACAGGTCTTTTGCAATTCCTTTGCTCAATACTTGGATTTGGCTTAATGGTTGTATTGGAAGCAGTCGCCAATATAGGTTTGTGTTTCATTATATTGAGGTACACTTATGCCACTTTAAGAGGATATTTCATATAATTAACAATGAATATTGCGCTGCGATAGCCTAACGGTGAGACCGTGCGACTCTTTTGAGGGGAACACGAGTTCAAACTCGGACATGTACCAATGAGTTTTTCTATTAAAACTCATGTGTCTAATTGATAATTAAAATTTATCACACGCTTTTCGGTGAAGGAAAACATCCTGAGGAAACCTGCGTATCTCTAGAGAATTCTGGAGATGTGTGTAACCTACCAATCCGCATTGGAGCAGCGTGGTAGGTCTTAGCTCCAACCCTTCTCTCAAGAAACGGAGAGAGGAGGCCTATTCCCAACAGTGGGATTGTAACAGGCAGCTACTTTACTTTTTTTATTGTTTTGATACGACTGTTTTTTTCAGTTGCTTGACGACGCATGATGCGAGAACTCACTCTTCCTGAGGTATTTTGGGAGAGAAATTGAATCGGACGTTATTACTACGTAATATTATGTTAGATTTAAGAATGTTATTAAGTTTTATATATGTTAGGGATAGTCTTATAATACAATATTATATTACCTACAAGCCCATATCTTATAATACAAGGATCAACGCTTCTCAAAAGCATAGAGGGAAGGTATAGCCGATTAGGAAATATAACTTGGGTCATAAGTACTGACGAATTGAATGTAGAATTGGAATATAGACAAAATATTATATACTAGGTGTAACCGCGGCTTCGCCCGCGTGTCGCAAGATTTTGAACATAGAAGTAGTTATTGTAAGTTACCATAAGAGATAGAGACGTGCTGTCGCAGACTTTTTTGTGGTATGTTTCTTGATCTATATTTTTTCAGTAAATTATTAGTGTATCTCTGTTGGTTTACGCAACGCTCGCGATTAAAGCTCCCAGTAGGGGAGTCTTTTTTTACAACCGCCCGATTTCTTCAACACAAGTTACATAAAACGGCAATGTACTGCTAACCTAAACCTTCCGGAAGAATTGACCTTTTTATTTATTTTTATTGCATCTTTTAGTAAACACCGTACAAAAATTCGTCAAGTAGATTATGAGAAAATCGATCAGATACAGACAGACAGCTTTTGAGGACGTTGTTGTATAATAAGTATAGATTCAACTTATGAAGTCTAATGCAAATACTACAAGTTGTATTTATATTCTACTACGAGGAGCTGGATCAGTTCTTTCTTCTTGAGAAAAAAGGTTTTACTCATCATGGGTGCTGTAATGTGGACTGGTATGTGCAATTCGTTTATGCTTTGTCTCTATGGTTTGAAGCCGACGGTATAACTACAGAATATTTTTTTATATAAATCCCATAGGCGCTTTTTTTATACGGATTAGCCTATCGCGAGATGCATGTACATTTCACAAATTTAAAGCGTAACAAAAATTGACTTAGATTACTTACTTATAAAACCTCCAAACGTCAAATGAAGAAAAATGTTTGAATCATTAAATAGAACATATGACATGTTCTTATTATAGGAAGAACTTTTTAATGATATTTATTTGCAATTTTTTTTTTTTTTAAGATAGTTAAAAGATTTTTAAAAGAATTTTTGATTTGATTGTACGTTTTAATAAAATTTAAGGTGATTATTTATGCTATTTGGCTTCTTTTTTGTCTATAATACATTGTTTATTTATTTTCACCTTGAGGGGCATATCGGTAAATGAAGTTATATAACTGCATTGTAGAGGATAGATTGCCAAAAGAAAATAAATTATCAAAAGGTGTCTTGAAGACCTTGACCTCTACGCAAATCCAAGGCAACTCATCAAAAAATCAAGGAAAATCATACTTGAGCAGCTTTAACTAATTGCACCAAAATTATGTTTTGTTAGTGTTATAAGAAGACTTTTCAGGGAGTAAATAATCATTATCATGTTTACATCAAAGAAATTAATATTAAATTATTGAGGGATAATAAAATAAAACAACAAGTTGTAGGTAATATTAACAAATCAATAATGTAATTAAAAATTAACACTTTATTCTAACTATTCTATTCTTGATGAAAATATATTATCTATGTACTGTATTAGACAATATTAGGCTGATTATAAATGAATATATTTGCGCATACGTAATACACATCTATGGTTAAATTTTATAACACAAGTCTATATAGTAAAGATATGGATAAAATATATTTTTTTTGAAAATGTAGTTAGACAAAAACGTGGGCCCAACGACGCACGCTACGCTTAAACTAATTTTATCAAGAGAAAGACATAGAGAAATTTTGAAAAATACTTACTACCTAATGTCTGTACAGAGGACCACTGGATTATCCAAACTCTATAAGGAATAATCAACAGGAATGTGCTGTAAATCTCATCTATTTTTAGAATAATGACAAATTCTTCAGTGGCCCCCTTTACATGAGTATACATATTACAAGCCATCATCTGTAACGTTCCTATAATCGTATTGCTAAGGCCGGTACAACATTGGAGAGTTCCACACAAATTCACAGAATCACTCATTAAAAGTACAAAAAAGTCATCTCGAAGAAATAAAGTTGTACATGGAATTGAACATATAAAATTTAATATGAGAATCGAAAAAATAAAAGTAAAACTGAAGACTTAGAATTTAAAACGCGCGGCGTTGCCAACTCGCACCCAGCCGGCGCGCGCGCCTCTCCTGCTGACGGGTTGTTGAACTCGCCGCCGCCCGGTCACGACCTCGGGCCGTTAGTCTTTCCCGCGCTCTCACGGCGAATATAGAGTTAAGGCGCTGAACAGAGCTGGCGTAAATTCAGATTTCGGCATATAAGCCACGCCCACAATATCTGCGACGGCGAGCGACACACTTAATTTTTTAACACCCATTGTAGGTGTACACTATTTTATCCAAACTTTTTTTGTACAATTTATTTAAAAAACTTATGTCTAATTAATCTTATAAAACTAAGTATGCTGAAACTATAACTAAACACCTAAAAAAAGACATATTATCAACAAGGAATAGTCACAAAAGGCGGCAGCTAGCGACACACGTCCGTATAGCAGCGCGCCTCAGCGATCACTGTCTATATTCATAGATGTAAAAGAGAAGCGAGACGATCACTCGTTTCAGTTTTGCTATTTTCTAAAAAATATTTAATTTGAATAAAATATCTTAATTAATTCAAAATTAAAATCTTACATTCTCTTTATATTATATGATTTATTAGTCTTATTAATTTTTTCAATTTTTGTTGATAAATATTAGAGATATTTACGATAAAAGTAAAAATCAGAGGTCTATTTACCAATTTTTTTTATCGAAAAAAAGTATCGTGATCATGTTTTGAAATCTTACATTCTCTCTGAGATATGATGTATATTAACATATATTTTTCTTTTAACCGTCATCCCTATATCTTTTGTTAAAAACGTGTTTAAAGTCAGCCTATTTGGCTCTGTTCAGCGCCTAAAATAAAAATCTAGTAATCGATTATATTTGCGTCATAAATATCCAAAACACGAATTCAATATTCCGCGTCGAACCTAACACGAGAGCGTGAATTATTAACATTTTATAAATATTTAAATAAGTTTAAATTCGATGTAATAACACCAATAAATAAGAAATACAGTTAAATAATTTGTCGTGTTATTAAATCGGTCCTACGCTACGACAAGCCACAACTTGTTTCATTAAATCTTGTGAAACATAAAATAATTAGATGCAACGATAAAGACAATTTGTGTGGATACCCTCAGATTCACTTACAACAACAATATACTTTAAGTAATAAATATTTAAACGCTCAACTATTACATAGAATATTGCATATTATTGTAATCACATTACAATGTTTGAGAGCAAATATTAAAAATTTAAGAGCTAGTAAGAGACGATTGAAAAATTTTCGGTGGAAAAAAGTACTGCTGATATCTTAATAATAATTAATACACAGTGCAGAAATCAAATGTGTAGGTTCAAATATAAAAAATTAACATTTTAATTTTATAGAAGAATTAATATGTAATGACTTGAAATATGTTTATGCAAATAATAAAGTTTATTCGTAATTCTAATTTCATTTTTATACAATTTAACTATATTTATCGTATAGTAAACATTTAGGCTTTCATATTTTATACTATTGAAGAATTAAAACAAGTATAAATGAAATGTTATCTAATGGTTCAACGTGTGTCAAAATAAGATTAATATATAAATAATTTTCTTAGCATCTTTTAGTACAGTAAACCATATCTCTCTCTTTTCAAATGTTACAGAATTATGACTTAAATTTAAACAATACGATTTTAAACTTAAATATAATATATAAAAATAAATGTCAACTAAACAATATTCAAAAATATTTTCATATATATGCAATATTCCACAACAAATGTTACTTTTATTACTGTTGAACATTAATATAGTAACGTCTAGAGTTCTCACTATCTTTTTAGATCTTAAAACTTTAATATTCAAAGATATTATTTGTTTTAAATGCGTTTCAAGAAATATGCTGAAGAAATCTATCATATGTTCCTATCGAAAATATCTGTTTAATATAATTGAGCTAAATTGGTACATCATTATAGTATTATTGTTCCGAGAAAATTATGGTTTAGCTAAACACTATTATAATATGCACTATGAAAATATGCATGGATATTTGGTGTCTCTTTATATTGTTTAATATTTATGACATAGAAAAAAAAGGAACTTTGGCACATTATAATAAATTAAATTAATTCTTTGTTTATGAAAAGCGTAATATAATTTCGGGATTACTTAAAACAATGGAGTACTATTACTAGTGAGGTATTTATTTTAATTTATATTTCAAATAATTTTCATTGGGACATTCTTCATCAATGCTTCAATGAAATTTCTTTTTTTAATCTGCTTGATTGTTTAGGTGGTGCAAATATTAATATTAAATGATCAGAGCATGATTATTAAAACAAAGGTTCATAAATTAAGTACATATACAATAAATAATCAGATATGCCTCGTTCAAATTAAAAAGCCAATTATAGCTTTCGAAGTGTTTTCAGCTTCAGTACCTACCACTTCCACACAGAGAGAGAATAAAATTGGCACAAAATAGTGCTACCTAATATCGCACTATTAATATTTCATTTACTCAAATTATTGAGAAATAAAATACTAGTAATAAATATGCAAAGACTAGGAATATTGATTGTGTAAACAACACAATGGATTAAATAAAACTTTCTAAAATAATGGTAGACAACATTTACTTATATACATCATTTATTATATATAGTACGTCTCTAAAACGGACGTCAGCACAATAAAAATTACATATGATTGAAAATTTCAATATTAAGAAATTGTTAGTGGCGATAATTTTGAATAAAGTTCAAGTTTTAATCAATTTTTTTAATTTAGGCTTAGGGAAAAATTTTTGGAATCATATTGGATACATTTAAATCTTACATAAATCGCGTTTGGTTCTGGACTACTGTTTATTTAATTTTCAATTAAATTATGTAATAAAATCAAAGTATGTACAACCATTGTGTCAAGCAAAAATATAGGTAAAAAAATTGATGTAAGTGCAACAATATTTTATTATCAGGCAACACTATTATGTCAATTTTCTCCGTTATCCTGCTTTGATGTCTGCCGTTTAAGATTTGAGCAGCTTATTAGCTCGCTGGTTGGCAACTGCTATGCGGGTCTCGTTACTCTCACCCTATAACATTTCATTGACAAAAGTATTAAAATCTTAATATTTGTTAATATAATGCCTGACAAATGTACGATCTAATATGTATACTACAATAGCACATAAGTATTATTAAGTTTTGTTTGGTGTATTATTAAGAATAAATGCATTTTAGCAATTGAGAAAATTAAGAATTTGAATGCGAGTGTCTCACTTATGTAGAATAGGTATAGTGTATATTATATTACAATAGGGAAAACAGCTTAAAATGTGCCAATGCATAGGTACAATAAAGAGAAAGCAAATGGGAGTATATCTGTCTCTTTTTTTTTGTGTGATAAGAGAAAAATAAGTAAACAAGTTTTGTCCTCCCACTCGTTATTTATTGTGACACTTTTACTTACAGGCCTGCCTATGACTCCTACTCTAGCATAATAACTCTATGGGAATACCTCTTAAATACAAAATATTTAAAAGGTTGTATACATGTCGAAATAAATTATAATTATCGGTGGTAAGTATTTGCTTTTGACGTGCTTCTTGTTTCTATTAACTTTTCAATTGTGTTTATGTGTAGTAATATAACTATACTTAAATCGTATATTAGTGGATCATTAAATTTCCTCTTTACATTGATAATTTAAAATATAGTCGACATACAGTCGATGGGTACATTACAAAATATTATTATTACAGATACACTTACCTTCATTAAATGCCAAGTCAATATAACATAGAATATACAATTTTTTACTCTCATTAAATATATCGCTATAAATAAATTACTGGCATACAATATGTTCAAATAATAATTTATTTATAAGGATAGTTTTGTACATAATCAGCTTTTAATAGTCATTATGTAAGTTATGCAAATCGATAGAAATATTATAAACTTGATTGTTTTGTGTTATGATCTGAACGTCGATTCATTATACGTTACGACGTGCAAACGATTTTTATTACTGAGATAGTTAAATTACTGCTGAATTGGACCTACTTTCTATTTTAATATGAATGCCTGCGCAGACTAATTAGGAAAAGAAGAAAGAAGTCAGTGATGACAGATACAGAAGATAGATAAGAATATTATTAGATTCAAATTTTCTTGCATAGCTTACATTTTTCATTCTCATTATAGAATATTAGTACTTTTGATAATACTAGTAAAATTAACCTAAATTATTAAGCATCTTTAGAAGCTATCCTTAAAAACACTTAACATGTCTATTTACAGTACTAAAACGTTAGTGAAACATGCCAAAGGGCGGCAGGAAATTTGGCAATATTGACTCAACACAATAACATGTCGCTAAAGAAAATATTCATACAATTTTACTAATCAGAATATAGAGCGTTTCATTTATAACTAATCAACTTATATTTTTTTTAATATTTCTGTAGGTCTTTATTTTATGAAAAAATGCTCATCAAAAACGTATAGTTTGCATCACTGTAGGACCTGTTTAATGTAAAAGCTTTTATGAGAAGGATATGGAATGAAGCCCACAAAATTCTCTACCAATGATTCATCCCCACTCCCACCCACTTTTAGACTTGCAAGCTATAAAAATTTACTGAAATAAGCGCAGATTTGTTTAACCTTAAGCTGTGCGTTACGATTAACAAAAAATAAGTGCATCAAAAAATCAAATACCATACTCACTGATTGCATCGTAGACCTGTTCTGTGTAAGTGTCTTTGTGTGTCTCGTGGTTGAGTCGTAGTTAACAAATATACAAGTACGCACACATGTCTAGTAATATGGTTATGAATGACATTGAAGTAGATATGAGAAATTTCCATTAAGTCTAAGTACGTTGTAATTTTTGTTATCAATATAGTAGAAACAACTTTAAAAATCAAATTTAAGGGTGCAAATTTGTAAGATACTTTCTGAAAATGGGATTGTGTGATAAAAAAAGGTGGTTATTACTGCTAAATATCATTTAATTACTTAAAGTATTGATGTACTCATTTTCACTTGCCTTCGAATAATCGTTTAGACATACAAAACTAAAATAAATAAAAAAGTACAAAATAAATTAAAACTGATACATAACTAACATAAGATAGTTAATACAAATTAGTATATTTTTCTATAAACATTTTTAAACTAGTTACAAATATTGAGTGCTTTTATCAATTCATAGAAGCAGATATGTTTATGGGATATGCACCAATCCGATGAGGCAATATCTGGGATATATTTGTATTCTGTTTTTAATGGAATATAATTCATATATAGATTTAGGCGTTACTTTGTGGAGATTCATAATACAAAGTATTGGAATTAAGTCCTTAAGACCGAAATCTTATATTTTTAAGGCTAATTTGTGTCAACAAGTAAATTTTTGTTAGGATATTTTATAAAATATGCATTTGTGCATCGAAATTTGTGGTTTATGAAATAATTATGGTCTGAGATATTAAGGCAGGTCTGAGTACCAATATATTCATTATTTTAAAAAGTAGATGTTGACAAATATTTATATATAATTTAAGCGTTCGGATGACAGAGTATCAAATAATTTTACGAAAAAGATGTAACGTCAGCTTTTATACCACAGACATCAGATAAGAAAAAGTAGAAATATACAACATTTATGTATGCTTCATACATTTCTAGTGACTGAAACAAAGTATAGACTTACGAGATGGAATTCCAAACTTCTCAATTTTTTTTCTGTTTATTAAACCGAAGTTATGGAAATTCTATAGGCAATATTAATAGTTCATTTGTATTATTACAAGTCAGTCTTACACCTAACGGAAAGAATCGAGGCCTTCGATCGGTAAATGAAATAGTTTATTAAATTGAAGAAGCCATGTTTCTAGACTCCGATATAATTATTGTTTATTTAAAACAATTTTGTTATTATAATTTTAAGTAACATAAATGCTCCTATGAAATGTTTACTGAGATCTGGTGTGCAGATTTATGGATTTCAAAGAGACTTTAATAACTAGCACTAATTACTTAATTTCGAACTATTATCACATATCAACTCATCCATTAGCGTCGTTCTAGCATTATTATTAATGATAATAACTTTAATCCTAAATCAAATAATTGTTTTTTTTATTGGAGATAATTACAAGGTAATTTGAGAGTAACATGAATAGGATATATTTTGATAAGATACAAAGTTACATAATATTTGCTATTGAGTGTTACCACATACCCAAGCGTTTATAATATATTTTTAACGCAGTAGATTAACAACGGTAAATTCATTTTCACAAAAATAATAAATCTCAAATTTTAACTCTCTACGTTACTACAGGGTAATTAATATATTTATATGACGGACTTTTTTTTTAAATGGTCTACATAAATGAGCACCAAACGTAAAATATTAAGTTGAGCGTTTGGATTATATGAAAGCAAAGTAATACTTTGTTACTTAGTAAATAGTTTTTTTAAAATTACGGGTTAAGATTTATCAGAATAGAGTAAACGCTAATAAAGATGACCGGTTGCAGATTACATTAATTAGTAAGTTTGACACTAAGAAGTTTATATCAAGACATTATTTAATCAGATAGCAAAAAAATGCATTAAAAATTGTAAATTGTTTGCTTTATAATTAGTGTATATGTTAATTACATAACTAGGGCACTTAGGAACAAAATAATGAAGTGCAAAATACTACATAAGAAAATCAAGATATTAGATTAAATATTGTAGGTTATATTGTTCTAAATAATAAATGCTGATTAAAATGTCTTGCTAGCGTAGAATCTACTGTTATGCAACCGGCCGAACCACGAGACTGTGTGAATGTTTATGTGTGCTGCCGGCGTTTACTTGAGCAGCTCGTGCGCTCGCTGGTTGGCCAGCGTTATCCTCGTTTCGTTCGATTCGCCCTACGATACAGAAAGGCTGTTGTCTTGCTTTCAATATACAAATATTGCACAGTTCATTTACAGTTAAAACCTTTTGCTGATTAAAATTGAAAAAATTGTACTCGAGGCCTATATCATTTTTAAAAATCACAACCAGCTACCAAGTAGTAACAATTGCATTAGACACCTTATGGATTTTATTAGCCATTCAACGTCAAAATCCAATAATAATTCATTGATGTATTAGCAAAAGTTTTACGTGTAAATGAAAGAGTACGAGTTAATTTTGACAGTTCTTGTTGTGATAGTTATTATTTGGATTTAATTCACACTGTGATTAGTGGAGCGAATGAGTGTTACTGATGATTCTAGGTCGAAGGTACATTAGTCACTGGATGGTTTTCTAGAATGATTGTGGACGTGTCAGTGGAGTTGTGGTTATGTTAAATTTAGATGTATACACTCTAGATAGGCCTTGTAAATGTGACAGTAAAGAAAAAGGACCTAGTTTGATAAAATATTCAATATATCATTAAAATAATTGGAATATAAAAAATGACCATGTTTATTACATTTTTGTGCCCAATTTATAACAATTAGTATTATTATCATCATTCTATTGCCTTTATCCCACTCTAAGTAAGGTCGGGACATGATTTTCCACTTCCATTGTAACACAGTAACACATGCATCTCTTACTTCACACAATCTCAAATCTCTTTTTCGGCCTTCCTTTAGTCACGTATCCATATTTAAAAACTCGTTTGTTCACTTGATTTCCATACTTCCTTTTTATGCTATGTCCATATCATCTTAATCTTTTATTTCTGTTCTCTATATTATAGAACTATAATTCTTATAAAAAACAGAATAAATAACATTGATTCTTGTGAAAACTACCGAAAGTTGCATGTTTTTATCAATATTTATACTATCAGTACTTAACAATAAAAATCTGATAAGATTATGTATTTAATGAAAAAGGCCAATCCAGAGTATATCGATGTTAGTGGAATGTTTGAATACTAAAAGATATTTAATAAACCCTTATAAGTTCTAATCGCATTCACTATTGATGAATGAAAGAGACATGCTTAGTGAGAATATAATACAAAATGATTATTAGATGCTAGGAAAGCTTAATGAAATCCAGAAGGCCAACAAGCGTTAAGGTTATTAACAAAACATTTTATGAGAGAATCAGAGTGAAATAAACCCAACTATCTATCGATAATAACAATCGGAAATGTAATTAATAAACAGGAAATGAATGAATTTATGAAAAAAATGCATTTTAATGCAAAATGTAAGCGCATATTAAATATTTTTTTTGTCAAAATATAATGTGAATTAAATAAAAAGGAAAGTGCAGTTTAAAAATTTATATACATATACACAGTATAATTGATGAAGGTTAGTAAGTTCTTGTTTTTCTCGGCTTTAGTACTAATAGACAAATCAAAAGAAACTTTAATAGTTTATTCAATGTATATATGACTAAAATTAAATTTCGCTTTGAGTTCAAGAAACTGAAAAGATATTTTAAACAATTACTATTATTTTCCATATACTTTAAATCATGACCAAATGTTACAATTTACCTATCTTTATAAATTATATTTTTGATATTCTTTAAATAATGATCATGTTATATTTTGCCTATCTTTATATTAATATATATAAAAGATAGGCTAACTTCAGCAAAGTTCTGATGGTAGTTATTCCAAAAGATATTGTAACGAATATCTCGATTGATATATGGATATTGAAATTAAAGAAACATGTTATAATTATTACAATCCAAAGTATAGTAAAATAGAATCCAAAATCGCGATTTTATCATAGACTAGACTGTTTACACTGACATGACTGTCGGCATTAGGAGTCAAAAGATGTAAGCTCACCTTGCGGTTGATGCGGTCAATCTGCCGATTTTGGTTCTCGAGCTCAGAACCCATATCAATGGCCATGTTGCGCAGATTGCCAATCATAGTGTTCACTTGCCCCATGTTCTCTTCCATCTCATCTTCACGAGCATCATTTGTTATCCTATATATTGGATGTAATGAAATATTTTAATTATTTAGTTAAGTCAGTAAAAAAACGTTATATTAATGATCTCCAATATCAAATTTATTCTTTATTACTTATATTATACTTATAACATTTGATGTTAAATAATATTCACAATATAAATGCGCGTTTTATTTGGGAAAACTTATTTAGAAAACTCAGGTGAATTTTAGGAATACGTGTAATCAATACATCCGCTCTGGGTAGCTTGACGAATCTAAATGCTTAGTTTTGGTCAAATCCTATTCTCCAATGGCAACAGGAGGCTGTTGCCTCCAGTAGTATAGTAGTATTGCTATTTTACTTTTGATTTTAGTTCATTTGATTTATCTCTGCAAGACATCTAGGTGAAAATACATTCCCTAGAAATGTTTAAATAAAAAACAATTTGATAAAGATCAATTCAAGTAAGATTAAATACATATTTGGTTTTCATAAAATATTAAGTAGAAATCGTTTGTCTTTTCTGAATATGAAATCCTAACGGACTGTATTAATATACATCAGATATCCTATCATGCGGTAACCAAAATGGTTCAAAGATTTTTGTTCTCTTCTCAACTCTTTACATTTTATAATATTTTAGATGTAATTAACATTTCTAAAGGAAAAGTTAAGTATGTCAATAAGAAGGTACACATTTTATTAGGGTGAACACCTAAAAACAGCTGACCTGCTTGTCTGATAAAAAAATGACCTGTTTATCTTTTAATTGGTAGTGTTATATTTAAAACTGTCTTTTCAAATTCATATTTATTGACTGACCGGATGGTAAATCATTTTGAAAGTTTAGTGAAGTTAACTTTTAATAAAACTCGATACCTAGAGAATTTTTTAAGATAATCTCTGAAATCTATGTATATGTAATAATCCACTACTTTTCGATAACGATAATTCACGAACACTTTTTCTGGATTAAAGATATAAGGCTTTTTGGAAATCTTGCGATTAATCTATCCCTTAATCCAAAAATTTTTTTCTATTTGAACAATATTGCCGATAGATGGCGCTGTTTAATATTGACGTCTGTTTACTTATAAAACTAAAAGTAACTTGAATATTTTGTCTAGCATTCGAATTCACTCTCTCGTATTCGTCGATATTTTGGGAGGACCTCCAACAGGCGGTTCACTATTGTAGAGAAAATAAAGCAGAATGAAGTTACTAGTGTAGTTATTACTTTTTGTATCTAATGAATTATATCATATGTACTTCTCTAACATGTATTTCTCTAAATTCGTGTACGAAAGTGCACAACTTGTTCTTACCTTCCAATATAGCCAGCTTGCGGACCGATACCGTTGCGCTCATCCATCACACGCTGAGGTTGGTTGTTCACCACTTTTCCATCATCGTTGCCCTTCCATGTTCCGTCATCTTCTTTGAACGACGCTCCTCTGGAATGAATTTATTTAAACAACTGTAAAGTTGCTAATATTTTTTATCTTTAGGAACTTATAGGTAACTTAGAGGTTTTTTAAATAAACATTAGAACACCTATTCACTCTCGTACTGCAGTTTTATAAAAATGAAATAACGAAAACGACTTGACTAAATAAAAACTTATTAGTAATGATAACATTATTTTGCTATAATCGATCGATATTTGCTAAAAGCGATTTGAGATTATCTATGTATTCAAACTTTAGAATTCGTGGCAGCTTCGTTACTAAAAATTGACGATTCAAAGGTACTCGAAAAAATCTATTTGCATACAGAATATTTCGAATTTCCATTATTCAATTTAATTTTTTAATAAATGGTTTCAGGAGTGCTATATAGGCACGACTTTTCGTTATGAAAATTTACTAAAAATGAGAGATCAAAACTTTTCACAAGGTAGAAGAATTCTTGATCTCTACATACATTTCTCAGCAGTGCCACATGCACATTTTTCTATCAGTTTTGCTGTTAATTTACGTTGATTAAATCATTTTGCATTATTATAATAATAACAAAATTTCAGGGCTCAAATTCAGCAATATAGGTACATAAATTTAAAATATATTGTCTCAGTAGTAGTAGTAATTAATATGTCTCAGTAGGAACGATTAAATAGTAAATATTTTTAAGTTTTAACGATTTAAAAATGATTGAACGTATAAATTTAGAATCAAATTTTATGGACACAATAAACGACGAAATATTGTACCAAAATCAATCAGGTCAGTTGAAATAAAATTCACACAAAAATACTTAGTTTATTTGAAAATGGTAAATATAACGATATGAAGAAAATTTTCTTTGCAATTTTAACCATAGCTGGTCAATTAAAAAAAAAACATTAAACAGAGCGTCAATTCGCGTGTTGAATAACATTTCTTATATAACTATCTGTGTCCGCGCACAGACAGACAGCTTTTGAGCACTTTGTTTTATATTGTGTCTATATAGCTGGAAAAGCTAACGAACGCATTCACTCAGATAAGGACTGATACTGAAAAGAAGACAACAGTCTCGAAAACGTAATATTTTTAATTGACATTTGGAACATAAAAGTATGTAGTTATTTTGCGTTAACCATAAGAGATAGAGACATGCTGTTGTGGGCTTATTTGTAGATCTACAATTATCAAGTAGATTACTTTAGAGCATCTCTGGTTTACGCGGCGCACGCGACTAAATCTCCCAGCAGGCAGATTTTTTTTTACAATTACGAAACCTTCTCAACCAAATTTACATAAAATCGCCAAGTACTATGGAAGGTTTTAGTTGATATTTAACCTTTTCGAAGAATTGCACTACCTTTTAGTAAAAACAGTAAAGAAATCAGTCTAGATTCAGGGAAAATCAATCCCATACTCCTGTTCAGACAGACAGATTTTGGGGACTTTGTTTTATAAGTATAGATGCTTTGATGATAATTGTTCCTTCTTACTTGTTGCACGGCAATACGCAGATACCGCAACATTTCTCCATGCCCGAGAGATTCTTTTCAGCCTCGCGCATATCCGCGTTTATTTGATCCATTCCCTCCTCAATCCTGTCCAATTGTTCTGTTCAGACACATCAACAAGACAAGCTTTAAAACTGGCCTTTTATCGAACAAATATTTTGTGTTAGCTCCTAGCATTTAACTCATATTTAACTTTAATTTCGCGAAACTTTAGAAAGTTTGACACTTTAAAAAAAAATTAATTTACTTTTTCTTTCTGTAAATTCTCAACGCTCTCGACAATGATCGAAACTAAGCGTAAGACATAATTTTTTTAGCGAAGCAAGATTTTACGGTTGTTATCCATGCAGTCCATATCCTATAACAGCAATTCTAATGTCATAAAAAGCTTCTAGTTTTTTCTGATAATTATTTTATTCCTGGATTACTCTTGTATTGTCTTACACTTGATCCGATCAAAATTGATAACTAATATAAAAATTTACCTTTGCTTTTAGATGATGTATGTGCTAAGACTAAGTGACAAAAATACCAAATACTTTAGTACTAACATTTAGAATAATAATAAATACTAAATACATGCATTCCACAGCAAAATTGACGTAAACGTGCATAGCTAAATGCGTGTGAAAAAGAAAAAAAAAAGTACATGAAGACAAAGAAATTTTAATCTCAACGTCTCCATTCAGATCGAGGCAAGTCGAAACGGAGATACGAATTAATTCACTATTTAATTATATGATCCATGATAACTTTTACCTTCGTTTATTATCCATCATTATTTAACTGTTAGCACGTTTTCAATCGACATAAAATGTTAAAATTTATTGCCATTCAATGAATTTTCATAAACATTTTGAACTGGCATCTCTGTTGTAAGCCTTACTAAGTTATGGGTGATGTAATTATTACTACTGGATGCTTACCGCCCTGTTCATCCAGCATGACCAGGGTTTTCATGCCCACCTCGTGACTCTACAACACAATAATGATGTCACTATAGCGCGCCAAACGAATGCGGAGGCGGCGGGGCGGCGCGCGCGCTGCCTCGGCTCGGCTTGCGCGCGCCTCGCTCCGTTCGCCTCGACAACTCAACTCAATACAACTCAAACTGACAACTAAAGAGAAAACAAAATAATACATGAACATGGTCACGGTGAGCCGCGCTGAGGCAGGCGGCCGCTCCTCCGCGATCGATGTTTAATGATATTAGCGAATGAACGTTAAGACAAAGCCATTCTTAAATGATACGTGAACGTAGCAAGAAATGAATACACTAAAATGCGACGTGGAGGAGCGAGCGCGCGGAGGTGGTGCCGCCGGCCTCGCACTGACACAGATCGCATCGAGCTAACAGTTACAGACCTACGGCTCTAACATCAACAGTACGCTGCTAGCCATGGAGATGAAGGCGTATACCATTTGCGTTAGACGTCAATAGACACACTCGGTAGACGCGCATTCATATCAGTACCGCAGTTTAATAAGAGAAGAGTAGATTCGGAAAGATAAATAAATATACCTATAAAAAGCGTTCCGTTCGATATATCAACGGAGGAAATAAACAGATTGCGCAGCTCATACAAATTAAATCTTCAGCAAAAGATAGAGTAACAGTCTTTTGCGACAATTAGCAACGAACGGCCATCGGGCTTCTATATACACTATACTGAAGTCATCCCCATCGAAACACAGAAACATACGCAACATCGATCTGAGATAAATCGTTATTCAAGAGAAACGTCAAAGAAAAACAAAGAGATTAATTTAGTTAACTGCACATTCAACACAGACGTTCTCACGGCTCGACTACCCATGTGTTCAATTTAACTCTTACCGCCCTGGTGACTCAACATATGAAGCGCTTGCCCCCCGGCGTCCTCGCTCTATACATAAAATACAAATCAAAATAATATATCGCAGGAGAGAGTATCGGGGTGTGCGGGTGGCGGGGGCGGTGCGCGTGGTGTCGTAGGGCCGCACGGGACGCGCGCGGGTGCGGGGCGTGCGGCGGGCGAGTGGCGGGCTGCGGGCGAGCGGCGAGCGGCGGCGTGACGCATTCCGGCGTGCGTGCGCGGCGTGCGGCCGATCGGCGCGGCCGGCGGCGCGATCGCCGCTCGAAGCCGCCCGCCGGCCGCGCCGCGGGCTCTAACACATACTAATCGAACAACGACATGCATGCAGTGAAGCTTGCAAGTAAAACCAGATTCAGTTTTATCTGTGCTCAGTTTTTATATGAATCATGATTATTTTGTGTAATGTTTAAGAGTCGTGCGTTGAGAAGCGTTTCGAATTTACTTCGCTCGTTCTTTTTAACTCGTTTCATGTGATTTAGGTAAGTTGTCGAATAAGAGTCAAGTACGAACATCTGAAATGCAGAATGTAAGTTTCGTACGAATCAAGACAATTAGTTGGTAATGTAAATTTTGTTATGCCTGAGCGGCGTCGTAATCGCTCGATGATAAGTAGTGCAATTTTGTGTAGATTAGCTACAAAACGCATAATAAATATACAAAGATGTGGGGTTTCCGTAAGCATATCTGTGTGCGAGTCTTAAAATTAAATAGAGGAAGCCCGCACCTTTGCATTGCAACAATAGAGATGTAAGTAAAAAATACACAGTAGCTGCGATACCCCTCGGTGTCCTTCATTATCGGCGCGCCCACAACGGGCGAGCTGTGAACCCTACAGCTCTCCATAAAGGTTAGCGAAAAAGTAAAATATATAAAGTTGTAAATTATTTAGTGTTGCAATTGCAGTTCACTCACCTCCCTGGTCATCTAGAGCGACCAGAGTACGAATGCCGGCCTCCTTGCTCTATACACCAGCCGCAGAAACAAAAAGTCAGAGAGCAATGTTAGTTGTGAGGGGTACAGTGGAGTGAGTGGTCGATGATTCAGGCCTGGGCGACGGCCCAACAGCGCCACGGCGCGCGACCACGACTGCGTGTTCGTATTGGGTTTAATATTATCGTGTCAAAAGGATATCCTCAACAGTTACATTATTGCTCAGGTTTTTATGTGGTGTTATGAGAGATTAAAAAATTGCAAGTTGAAGATATCCCTGTTAAAGATAGAGGTGTTAGTTTAGAATGCAATATCTGAACTGTATTATGTATATAATTTGATAAAATTCTGGTACAGACTAAGAGTCAAACAAATAACATAACATAAGAGAAATGATATTATTATAAAATTATGATAAAAATAAATACATTAAATAAAAATAGAAAATATGTTTTTAAAATAATAACTGGGAATAAATAAAATATCAGTTTGATACTGACAAACATTTTCGTTAGTCTGTATATGTTGTGAGAGTTGAAGGTGTAGCTCGATATTTTTGTTGGAGTTAAGTAGTTGGTACGGCGTGTGGTTGCGCCCTTATTGGTAGTATTGTGAATGTTGGAGAAGGCACGAAAATCATACAACATAATAGTACAGTCAACAACAGAGATCAGCCACTACACAGAGACCTACAATAAAGATTGAACTAAAACAGTATACAATAAGAACATAAGATAAGATAGTACAGTTCTTTGATATAGAAGTATTAGCGATATTTATTAGTATTTCGAACCATTGGCAAGAAAGGTTTAATAGTTCCATTTAAAAAATAATCATTACAAAAAAAAGGAAGAAGATCGTGCTTTTGGGAGTTCTGATTTTAGCCTCGAGGGCGAAACACAGAGTTCTAGAGAAATGCGTCCAATAAGTGCTAGGAATATTAATTTAGAAGCAAGGCCAAGCACAATCGATTAGACTATGTTCACAGGAAAGCATATTTGGATTTAAAAATATTCTAGGGTCGAACAGATACAGAAAAAGTATTTCAATATCGTAGGGGAATTTTGGATTTTCTATAGAATGGGCCTTTCATGCTATGAGCTTTGTATAAAATTATATAACAGGCTAGACATGTTTGTTGGATGCCGACAGTTAATTATTCGCTTACACCAATGAAATTATTGAACTAATTTTGCAAGTATTTTATAGTTTAATTGTGACCAATTAACTGTCAACGCCAAATCTGCAGATAGGGATTTGTATTCACTCACATATAAATATACATTGCTACAAACAACAACACAACGGACTATAGAGATATCTAACAATGTTGGATACAAGTAGGCACGGAACATGCAACAAACACCCAATGGTTATCAAAAAAAAAAATGTATATTAACTTGGCAGAAGGATATATATGTAAAACGAAAAAAAAAACATGACCGGACAGCTACAATAGATATACATACACATCGAATAGTATTAAACAATAGCGACATCGATAACACAACAGCCAGGGATAGCAAAGGCTGCGCCCTAAAAGGTTCAGAGGGCTTAGGAAGTTAAACCGAGCTTGTGGCTCTCCGGGACACTTCGCTATACCCCTCACTCCCTCGCATCGAGAACACCTCTCTCACACAAATAACGGTTACAAATAATCACAACAACGGAACAACTTAACATAAAATGTTTAAAACTATCAGGGTAAATCAAAAATAATACTTCTAAGGTTACGGATTCCAATTATATCTACAAAGTATTAAAAAGGGTATTAACTCTCTCCAGTGATTTGGCTTGATAATCCAAAAAATATTTTAGAGATAAAAAATATTAATTATTGAATTAACAATAGACAAACATATAGAAGTAATCATATAAAATAATTTAAATATTATACAAACGTTATTGATACATGGGGGACATAAAGATATTATCTGATAATTATTGAATTAAATCTTAAGGGGATAAAAAATTCTGGTAAATGAATTATTCAATTAAAGATTTATTAAGTAACTGTCACAACATACAAATTTTAGAAAAAAAAATTAGGTATAACATCTTGTTTGCAAAAGTACAATGATATGACAGTTACATTTATAATATAACATTATATTCTATTTAATTATCACTAAACACGAATAATATTTGAAAACTCACCTCCTCACATAGTTGCATCATACGTCGAGTGGATTCAAGAGACTGAAATTAATAAGAAATCACATTAAATGATAATTTATAAGATTTCAAATCATCAAGATCGCTAACAAGGACAAGGGCTACATTTATGAACAACTCTATAATATTTCCTGAAAGCTTAAAAGAAATCATCGTATTTTAAGTTATATGTTTAGTTTATGTCTTTACCTTTATTCACCAGATAGCATAAACCTAACCATAACCATAAATAAGCAGATTTTGGATTAAAGGGTTGTATTGTGAAGTCTTCAGAGACAGAGATTTTTAACGAGATGATTACGCTTTGTTGAAAGGCGCTAAACTGGACCATCTATTCAGATCCATATTTGTTTACAATTTCTAGTGTATTGAAATAATAAGAAAAATTTAATATTTTTTTGCCAATATTTTCGAAAACTTTGATTTTACTAAATCTCATAACCCTAAGATGGTATCTGATTATATAAAAAATCCACAATCGGTTTGAGCTTTAAAGTAGCGGCCTATTACACACCCACTGCTGGGAATAGGCCTCCTCTCTCCATTTCTGGAGAGAAGGGTTGGAGCTAAGACCTACCACGTTGTTCCAATGTGGATTGGTAGGTTAGACATATATCCAGAAATCTGTAGAGATATGCAGGTTTCCTCACGTTGTTTTCCTTCGAAAGGCATGTGATAAATTGCAATCAATTAGACAAAAATAACTATCAAAGGAGACTGATACAGAAAGCCCACTAAACTATAGAGGATTATATTAATGATAAAATGCTTGAATCTGGCTACTCTTTGGCCTTGCACAAGATAATTATGAGTTTCTTGCTGACTTTTCTCGGTAGGACTAATTTTTCGAACTAGCAGTAGAGTTGACGATTCCAAAGCAATTGTTTACAAGTTTACCTGAACATTCTGAGTCTGTAATCTATTTTCAACGAGACCTATTTATCTCTGGAGTATTGTGAGATAATTAACAATAAAAAGTATCTTACATCATCGGTAACTTGACCGGCACGTAATTGGAGCTGCTCGAGCTCACTGCGCGGAGCGCCATTTTCTGCTGGAGGTGCTGCTGACGGCATCCTGGAACAAACAGTTTTATCAAATTATTTAATGTTGAGAAACGACAGTAGCCATTTTAATAACTATTCCACTCTCAAATTAATAAATAATATATAATAATATAAATAAAGAATCATCATCATTCTCTTGCCCTTATCCCACTCTAAGTGGATTCGGCACAACATGTTCCAAATATGTTGTCTCATAATAATTGGTCTATGTATTACACGATCGGCCGCCTGCCTGACTTCAACTTACTTTAGTCGTATTTCACGACACCTCGGCAAGAAATGAGGGCCGTCAATTCTACTCAGCCGGATACCACAAGGTGGGTCAACTTACCGTAGTCGCCTTTTACGACACCTCGGCAAGAAATGAGGGTGGTCTATTCTACTCAGCTGGATAGCACGCGGCGGGTCGACTTACCTTAGTCGCCTTTATGACACCTTTGTAAGAAATGAGGTTGGTCTATTCTATTCAGCCGGATAATTAATTAAATATTTCCTTTATTTTTCGTAATCCTAACTTTTTACATTTTTAAATATTTTTCATGATAAAATCTAAATATTAAAAAAAATTAAAAACAAAAAATCGACGTCCGCCGGTACCAGGGCAATATCCCAAGCTACTAAATATTATTATTATACTTAAGAAAGAAATGAATAACGGAAATGAAACATCTTATACATAGGTACTCGAAAAAAGAAGTCTAACTTAAATAATAGCTCGATCAATTGCTCAACTGTAGCTGCGCAATTAATTTGGTCGCGTCTTGCCGTCTACGAGACTGGCAGTTCAAGCGAAACGCCATTTTGTTATGTACAGGCGCACACCGCGCATTCAATAGCAGGTCGCGCAACCGGTCGGTCTATTTTTCTCTACGCAAATGTCAATGTTTGTATAAGAAATTTGTTGTTTTCATTGAAATTTGTCATGTTCAAACAAGACGATGACCAAATTTGATAAGAAATTATTCATAAGTGAAATTCAAAAGAGACCTTCCATTTGGGATACGTCGTCTGAACAAAACGCAGATAAGGAACTGAAGAGCAAAGATTGGGACGAAGTTATTAATTTTTTTGCAGAGAAACATATGTCACCGAGCGATAGAAATTTGTTGGGTTAGTTTAAATAATGATCATACATAATTTTAAGATAAGTTTACTTGCACACCATTCTCTAAGATAGCAGTGTATTCATACTAAGAGTATAAATTGCAAAAATATGATTATTTTATCTATCATATTTATTTGTTTATTTTATATACTAAGAATACCAACGACTTCGCCCGCGTGGAAATAAGCGTGTTACAATTTTTTTCGAGAATTCAAATTTTAAACATAAAAGTAGTTATTGTAAGTTAACCATAAGAGATAGAGACCGTCTATTGCGGACATTTTTTGTAGTATTTTTAGAGATCTACAATTCTTTAGTACATTACTTTAGCGTATCTCTGCTGGTTTATGCAGCGCATGCGACTAAAACTGACTAAAGCAAGTTTTTTAACAATTGCGCGATCTCTTCACAACACAATTTACATAATACCAATATGTACTATTTACCTAAACCATCCGGAAGTATTGCACTATCTTTTAGTGATAATCGTATAAAAATCCGTTCAGTAGATTTTGAGAAAATCAATTACATACAGACAGACAGCTTTTTGGGACTTTGTTTTATAATAAGTATAGTTGTTTGATGATTATCTGTTACGATATTACGGCTAATCCACTGGAGCAATATTGATGAAATTTGATATAAATGAAGCTTATATATTATTAGGCTAATAACCAAAGTTTTTTTTTAAACATTTTCCTTCGGGAATAAGTGGAACAACATGTTATTTTCACTACATATAGTACATAGCTATAGTGTTCTAATACTATAAAGTAGACCCGTTACTTGTAAAGTAACTTGTGGTAAAGTTACTTATATTTAGAAGGGATAATAGTTAGTCATGATATTTGACTGGCCCGTTGGCACAGTTGGCAGTGATCGTGCCTTTAACTCCGCGGGCAGCGGGTTCGATTCTCGCCGAGAACCAACATTTTCTTTAAATTGTTGTTCTTTCGAGCCTGGGTGTATATTTGTATTAAAGTAGGTATTTAAAATTATATATGTATATATTTACTAGTTGTCTGTCACTTATAACACAAGCTTTAAGTTAATTACTTTGGGAACGGACAGCCGTGTGTGTAAATGTTCCCATATATTCATTTATTAATTTTATTTTATAAAGGTTCCCTGAAAAAAAAACTGGAGGTTCCTTTCCTATTTGGTACGATAAGCATTTGTTGTACGAAATTTCCATTAAATTCAATGTCATTAATATTGGTTCATCAGATTAATCGTGAAAGCATAACAGATACATATAGACTTTCGCATTTATATTATTTTTATAAATTTTTATTACTTCGAAATGTTCAAAACATAAAAATTCGCACTTTTTCTTTTTTTCTTTTTTTACTGGACTGGACTTCAATAGTTTGTTTTATTTTTCAGCACTAACACTACAAAAAAGATGGAAGAATTTAAGAACATGTTTCGCCAGAGAGCTTAAGCGGCAGAAATATTACGGTTCAGGCATCGGTCGTAGGAGTCAATACATATATTACAAAAGTTTATTATTCCTCAAAGATGTGGTGAATATAACCGGGAAGGATGTAAACGAACCGGAATATGTGTACTATGAAAAAAAGGACGCAACTTTTTCTCAGTCTAATTTTGACTGTTCAAGTAAATGTAAGCGCAAAATGCCCGACGAAGAATCTCACAGTGAGTCTGAAGAGGACGAGGATCGCCTATTTTTATTATCCTTGCATAAAACCTTAAAAAGAGTTCCTAGAAACAAAAAGCTGTCAGTGAAAATAAAAATGTTGTCCGTGTTGAATGATGCTACAGACTGATAATAGTTTATGTGGGTAATACTTTAGTTTAAGTAATGTAGTTAATTATAATAAGTATTATGTGCCTATTAAAAAGTTTTTTTTTACATGTTTACCTTTAGTTAATTATGGAGTATAGTATTGATTTAACTTGCAATTTGCAATAACTATGTTTCCATTTTTTTTAAGCCATCAGATTAATGGCTATTAATAAATGTAATTTTTTAATCAATTAAAAAATATAGTATATAAATTATCCTTTCAGACCTGAAAGATAAATAAATAAATGTATGGGACTTACACACACGGTCGTCCATCTCTAAAGTAAGTTAAGTAACTTAATACTTGTGTTATGGGTGATGGACAACTGGTAATATACTAAATATATAATTTTAAATACATACTTAAATCCAAATATACACCCAGGCTCGAAGAACCAACAAATTGTTTATAGAAAATGTTGGCCTTCGGCGGGGTCGAACCCGCGACCCGCGGATTTAAGGTAGGATCACTACCCACTGCGTCAACGGGCCAGTCAATGCTTCTAGTTTTAGTCCAAATTTGGTTGGTAGTTTTAGTCCAAGTTTGGTAGCTATAATGGGCGATTGTATTTTATATACAACTAACTGTGCCTCTGGCTTCGCCCGCGTGGAATTTTAAATATAAAAATAGTTGTTGTAAATTAACCGTGAGAGATAGAGACATACTGTCGCGGACTTTTTTGTAGTATTTTATAGATCAACAATTTTCTACAACATCACTTTAGCGTATTTCTGCTGGTATACGCAGCGCACGCACCTAAAGCTGGCTAAAGCAAGTTTTTTTAACAACTGGGCGATCTCTTCAAAACAACTTACATAATATCGATATGTAATATTTACCTAAACCATCCGGAAGTATTGCACTAGTTTTTGGTGAAAATCGTATAAAAATCCGTTCAGTAGATTTTTAGAAAATCTGTTACATACAGACAGACAGCCTTTTGAGACTTTGTTTTATAAATCTAAAATGTGTTCAGCTCGGAAAATGTTTACCGAAACATTTAATCAACTTTTCTCATTTTGCATTTTAATCTCTCATAGTTGACAGTGAGCATTGAACTTGGTAAACGTAAATAAGGGGGGCGTTGGGTGCTCCGACCTTGAATAAGCGAACAAAGATGTGGAGGGGGGGGGGGACAAACCACCATCACTGCGGCGCGCGTCATCTGATACTTTATCCAATATTATTACCTCTTTATTGAATCTTTACGTCATTTTATACAGTTCTTGCTGTACGCTTGCAGAAATAATAAACAGTATATTGAGTATATTCACTGTAATTCAACGGGTATAGTTTATAATTCACCACAATCCAACGAAAAGTGAGTAAGTACCACGCCCGGAACGTCATCTGTCAAAATTGTTTCCCGCCTCTTATGTAGTTCGGAAACGCACAGATAAAACTTATAAATATTAATTGGCAGCACTATCCACTCCCTTTCATTCGGCCAATTCTGACAAGCGACGCGTCCCCGCGTAGTTTTACATGATCATTATTCCTAATAAGTAGCTTAACATACACAAATATTTAGAAATAATAAAAACGAATTAAAAGGTAATACTAATACTAGTACGGTTTTATTTAATATTATTCATAATTTCTCTTACCTAATGTTATATAATAATATGATATTACATGTTTTACATAAATCTTCAAGTTTCTTTTCGTTATACAAATGCCATCAAAGTTTCCACTAAAAGCTAACACAAAGAAGGTGAACAGTATAATATTTTGTAATTATGTATGTAACTTTTAAATGTTAATTTAAAAACAAAACAAAGAGTATCCATAAAAAATACAGAAATTTACAGTTAGCCAATTTAGAGCATCGGCTCATTTAGCTTCATGCCTCCGTATAATATCGGCTCACTTTAATTTTATGCCCACGCATAACATCGGCTCATTTGATTTCATGCCCACGTATAACATCGGCTCATTTTAATTTTATGCCCACGTATAAACATCGGCTCATTTATTTTATGCCCACGTATAACATCGGCTCATTTTAATTTCATGCCCACGTATAAACATCGGCTCATTTAATCTCATGCCCACGTATAAACATCGGCTCATCTTAATTTTATGCCCACGTATAAACATCGGCTCATCTTAATTTTATGCCCACGTATAACATCGGCTCATTTTAATTTTATGCCCACGTATAAACATCGGCTCATTTATTTTATGCCCACGTATAACATCGGCTCATTTTAATTTCATGCCCACGTATAAACATCGGCTCATTTTAATTTCATGCCCACGTATAAACATCGGCTCATCTTAATTTTATGCCCACGTATAACATCGGCTCATTTTAATTTTATGCCCACGTATAAACATCGGCTCATTTATTTTATGCCCACGTATAACATCGGCTCATTTTAATTTCATGCCCACGTATAAACATCGGCTCATTTTAATTTCATGCCCACGTATAAACATCGGCTCATCTTAATTTTATGCCCACGTATAACATCGGCTCATTTTAATTTTATGCCCACGTATAAACATCGGCTCATTTATTTTATGCCCACGTATAACATCGGCTCATTTTAATTTCATGCCCAGGTATAAACAACGGCTCATTTTAATTTTCCTTACATTGTCATTTACAACATTTCGCAACAAAACATGAATACATCACAGATTGACATGGACTCATAAACAATTATATTATCTGTTATAGTGCGCTAACATCAATACTCTCACATATTTAGAAGTAAATAATCACATCACACGATTCAATTAGCAGTCAATATATCAAGTTTTTATTTTTTAATTTTTTTATAAATGTTTCAAAACTAATCTCACATAACAGTTATGATGTAAATATATCACAAAATTTGTAGTAATTTTAAGGCTTATTTGATACACTATTAATTATTTACAACTTATACAACATTGATTTACAAAATAATAAACAAAATGAACTTTTATCTCTTCATTATACCTACACTCTTAATAATCTTATTATCTTATAATCTTATTATTTTTTTTTCTTTAACACATTAGACAGGTATTTTAAAACCACAATTTCACACATTACACAGGTATAACACAATATAATTTTATAGATCAAACCAAATCAATTTTATATTCAAATTATCATCTTTATAATGTTATAGATTTAATAGTATATTTATTTAATACAGTAATAAGGTTTTCATCTTCAGTGCTATTTATTTTTGATTTACTGCTATCTTTTTATTATGTTATTTATATATTTATATATACATATCCATTATTATGTTACTAATTCCTTAATAACAGTATATAGAATTTTTACTACTTCTCTCAACACTATTTTAATCTAATTATTCTGATTCACTAGAGATGGGATCATTACCAAAAACTAACCAGGGATATATTTTGTCAACCGAATAAACACCAACATATATTTTACCCTTTTTTCGTGTAATGGCTGTATCTTGAACTTCGTACCGATCGTTATCAAAACATTTTGTAATCCTATAGGGTCCAGAACACTGCGGCACTAATTTACGGCTTTGCCCCGGGGCTGATATAACATCCTTTTGTATTCGTACCAAGTCACCTACCTTATATTTCTTAGCTTCTTTTCTAGTCCTGTCGAACCGAATTTTTTGTTTGCTTTGTTCACGACTATTATGTTCAACTACCTCGTTTCGTAAATCATCTAAATTTTTTTTATTATGCGCTTCTGAGACTACACTATTCATAATACTGTCACAAATACCGGTAGGAGCGAATCCAAATAACGTTTCTGCTGGCGTTTTACCCGTGCCTTTATTTATAGTGTTGTTTAATGACCATTGAACTTTTGGAATACAGATATCCCATTCATTTTCTGCCAATCCGTGATTGGAAGACGTGAGAGATTCGACCAACGTTCTATTATAACGCTCTATTTGACCGTTTGCCCGGGGAGACGCAACGGCATTTAAGATATGTTTAATACCTTTACCCACAATAAATTTATTGTATTCTTTGCTTGTAAAGCTTGTGCCACGATCTGTTATTAGTCGTCGCGGAACTCCGAAAAGCGAAAAATATTCTTCAAACACGCGAACGCTCGTCTTACTTTTACAGTTCTTGACCGCTTTAATGAATATATATTTTGTGAAAGAGTCAATTATAGCCAAAACGTATTGATTTTTACTTTTGCTAATTGGAAATGGGCCACAATGATCTGCATGTAATGTATCAAATGGCTTGTTGACTTTTTCGATAGGATGGAGGAAACCTTCCTTAGGACCGCCTGGTATCGCATGTTTTTAAACCAATACACTTTCTTTACTCTTTCGTATGTCTTTTCAAACCCAAAGTGACCATTATTGTCATGATTCATTCGCAGTATTTGCCATCTTACGGACTTCGGCACTACCCATAACAAGTTAATTTCATCGCCCTGTCTGGCTACCCTGTACAAGCGATCATTTTTAAGCGTGAAATTATTTTTAACTTCAACAACCTGATCACTATCCGTATCTTTTAATATTTCCATAATACGCTGTAATTCAGGATCTGCTGATTGTACCGTCTGTAACCAAGCTGCGTCATCATCTATAAGTAATACATCTATTATTTCGTGTATTTCTTTGTCAACTTTGTTTATCGGATTTCGGCTCAAGGCGTCTACATGTGCCATTCTTGATCCAGGGCGATACTCGATCGAGAAGTCGTATTCTTGCACCGAAATCCACCACCTTGCTACTCTAGGTACTAGATCACGTTTTGTCATAGTACTCCTAATCGCATTACAGTCCGTCACAGCTTTGAAATGCGTACCAAGCAGGTAAACCCTGAA
Organism: Morpho deidamia; assembly: GCA_947086505.1. NCBI lineage: Eukaryota > Metazoa > Arthropoda > Insecta > Lepidoptera > Nymphalidae > Morpho > Morpho deidamia. The sequence goes on from CAMTZC010000003.1 coordinate 7,746,752, forward strand.
TTTTTGCAGAGCCGTTACTAACGCTAGCGTTTCAAGCTCGTATGAATGAAACTTCTGTTCCTAGGGTGACGTCTGCCTGCTGTAATAGGCTATAGGTTGCAATTTTTCTTGTTTCTTTTGCATTAGAATTGCGCCCAATCCTATTTTACTTGCATCTGTATGCACTTCCATGCTAGCAGAGGGATCGTAAAGTCCCAAAATTGGTCTACTAATCAGTCTTTCTTTCAAGTTATTAAAGGCCTGCCTTTGTTCGTTATCGAATTTCCATGGCACGTTCTTTTTTGTTAGATTTGTTAAGGGACGGGCTATTACAGAAAAGTTTTTAACGAAGCGTCTAAAATAACTTACCAGACCGACAAATTGTCGAACCTCATGCACATTTTTAGGTTCTGAGAAGTATCTAACTGCATTTATCTTTAAATTTCCAGGCCGTATTCCTTGAGATGAAATTTCGTATCCCAAATAATCAATATGTTCTTGAAAAAAGTAACACTTTTGTAAGTTCAGAGTAAGCCCTGAGTTTCGTAGTAATTGAAAAATAATGTCTAATTTGGTCATTCCTTCCTGTATAGTTTTTGAAGCTATTAGTAAGTCATCCATATAAGCCAGAGCTACACCTTTTCCCATTCCCTTTAACATAGAATTAATAGCTCTCTGAAAGACACTAGGCGCATTTGCCAATCCAAATGGCATCCTGTTATACTCGAAGAGTCCATCCGGAGTAACAAACGCGGTCAAATGCTTACTAGTTTCCGCAACCGGGACCTGGTAGTAACCTGAAGCCAAATCAAGACTAGTAAAATAGCTATTACCACCTAACTTGTCCAATTGGTCTTCGATTCTGGGAAGCGGATATTTATCTTTGAGGGTCTTTCGGTTTAATGCACGGTAGTCAACGCAAAGCCTTTTTTCCCCGCTTTTCTTGTTAACCAGAATAACTGGGCTAGCGTAAGATGAAGTGCTTTCTCTAATGATGCCGTAGCCGAGTAATTCTTCAATAATATGGGATAATTGTTCGCGCTCCTTAAAGGACATCCTATACGGATTATAAACCACAGGAGTATTATCGTGCAGTTTTATTTCCAGTTCCGTTAACGTGGTTTTACCTAATTCAGATAAATTTAAAGCAAAACAGTCGCGAAACTTTAATAACAACTTATGAAAATTTTGTAACTCCTGTGCAGTTAGATTCACACCTATTTTTATTTCATCTAACGGTAATGCCTGAACTTGTTTACAGTCTGTTACATCGGTAAATCCTACATAATTATTATTCACTTCTTCATAGGAACATCCTCTCGCTATCAAAAAATCTTTCTATCTTCTAAAAATTATGTCAGTTTTAGTCATATTGACGACCATCAAATAACCAGCACCTACGTCAAATCTGTATAATCCAGGAATCAGTAAGCATTCTGCATGATTTATTATTCTTTGTCCTCCAGTTATATATAAATTACCCGTAAAATCTGATTCCAAGTTTACAAAAATCGGGGCTGTACTTCGACCTTCTATAGTTGAATCTTTATTCACAAAAATCTTTAATTTAACTGTCTCACTACAGCAATCAACACATGGTGCTTCAAAAAATATAATCTCATTATTTGTTTTGTAAACCATAATGTTAGGCCTTTCGCTAAACGTCTGACCCAAGATTATTGGCACTCTCATATATTGGTCAGCCACAACAACTACTTCGATCTCAGCACTAACATTGCCTATTTCTATTAAAGCTATTTGTGTACCTATTGCCTGAACTGCAGAATTTCCAAACCCTTGTAAAATAGGCATATTCGTTTTTTGAGACCTCTCAGGTAATAATTCTTGCGCATCAGATTCCCTTATTAGCGTGCAACTGCTGCCCAGGTCAATATAAGCCTGTTTTTCAATACCATTAATTTTTATACTTTTATAATATTTGTCATTGGGGTTTCCATCAGAATTTTCAATACATAAAATTTTATGATTATTTGGTTCGCTTCTTACTGTTTCAGGCCTATCACTAGCGGTTTCTGTCATCGATGATGCCCTTTTTCTACAATCCTTTGTAAAATGTCCAAAACGATGACAAAATCCGCATTTCTTTTTTGGTTTTGAACAATTAGGGCTAATATGTCCAAGTTCTCCGCAATTAAAGCAGCGAATGGATTCATTCTTGCCATTTTCAGTTAATGATGTATTTACCTTAATATTCTGTGGTTGAAAATAAAATGGAGTTTTTGGTCTATGTACTTCGGTCTGAGTTATCGTCTGGAGGTAGCATAATAATTTCTCAGGGTTGTCGAACATACAAGCCCCTGCCCCCATGCGAACGAACTTATCATCTATGCCATGGATCAAACATGCCACCGCTTTTGATCCTGTTATTTCACATTTGTTTAATAAAACCAACTTGTTGTAATAGTAATTGTCAAATGGCTGTCCTAATTTACAACGATATTTTAGCATTTTGGTAAGCGTGTCACCATAATTTTCGTTTGAGGGAAAAGCCCCTTTTAGTTTTATTACCCATTCTTCCCAAGAAAATAACATAGATGGCAGCCCTTGATACCATTTCTTAGCAAGCCCCATTAATTTAGGCAACGCGTAGTGGCAGGTTTGCCTGTCGTCCCAACTATATATTTTAGCACACTCTCCTACCTTATGAATCCACCATTCTATATTTTGATTATCATCTGAAGGATCGAATTCCGGTATGACATTAAAACTGGCAGTGATATTCGAAGAATAATTGTATGATGGTGGTAAAATTTGTGGCTCAGGTACGCTATTTTGATTACTAGTTGCACGTAATTCATTTGAATTGATAACAGGATTGCTAGTAACGTTTAATAAAGAATCACGCGGTAATTGATTTATGTTAGATATAGTACTGATAGGTGGAGGCGTTTGACCAACATCCTTCCTAAGTCTGGGTCGTTTTTTCGAACTATCACGGTATCGCTTATGACTACGTCGATTATGACTACGGCGCGGTCGAGAACTTTTATGTTTTCTTTTATTGTAACGATTACGTTTATGCCATTCAGCTTTACTAGTGGATGATTCAGAAGTTGATGTCGAAGAATGTGATACGCTACATCTATGATCGCGACGGCGTGATTTGTGTTTAAAACGAGACCGAGATTCCCTATTAGGAGTCATTATAAAATGAGGATAGACTAATCTAGTTAGTAAAAAAAAATATTTCTAAACAGGTAAAATAAATAAGTGTAAATACACTTTTAAATAACTACACACACAGCTAAATAACTTATACACTTATTTAACAGTAAGTTGAAAAATATAAACAAAAGAACTAATAATATCCCTATCGTTACACAGTACAGTTGTAATTAAATCAACGAAATCACTTTTAACTTTGTATATACGTCAAAGAGTTATTTATACGTGTCATAATACCTTCTCAATTTCTCTTCACTTAACACTTGCACCAAATATAATATAAATTCACTGACCTTGGTTCCTTTAACTTAGTCCATTTGATTGCGAGTAGACCAACGAAGTAATAGAAAATAAGATCCGGCTGCGCTTAGCAACGTGGGTTTTTGCTCAATCCTTGCACAATGTTAATTATCTTGTTTATATCCCCTCTTCTGAAATTTGTACGCTTGCAGAAATAATAAACAGTATATTGAGTATATTCACTGTAATTCAACGGGTATAGTTTATAATTCACCACAATCCAACGAAAAGTGAGTAAGTACCACGCCCGGAACGTCATCTGTCAAAATTGTTTCCCGCCTCTTATGTAGTTCGGAAACGCACAGATAAAACTTATAAATATTAATTGGCAGCACTATCCACTCCCTTTCATTGCCGTATAATCAATGTTAAACAGACGGCAAATATACCTATATATGGCCAGTAATTGAAGCGTACTATAGATACTATGTCCCTGACCTGACTTTTTCCTAAATTTCCTAAGTTAAGGAGATTTCATCTAATTATATAAAAGAAAGATGGAGTATTTTAACTTCTAAACTTCTAAACTTTTAACTTCTTATATTGGGGTGTGTAAGGAATAATGAGTTTCGTTAATTTATTACTATGTTATTATATGCCGTGTGGTATCCGGCAGAATAGAATAGACCACCCTCCTTTCTACCGAGGTGTCGTAAGAGGCGACTAAGGTAAATGCCGTGCGGTATCCGGCTGCATAGAATACACCAGCCTCATTTCTTACCGAGGTGTCGTAAAAGGCGACTAAGGTAAATTGACGTCAGGCAGGCGGCCGGTCGTAAAATACGTAGCTAAATCATATGACATATATGTATATATATGTGCCGACCCCACTTAGAGTGGGATAAGGGCAGGAGAATGATGTTAATTTATAACTTATTGGGAATAAGTTAACTGGATAACTTATCCAACTGGATTTACCACTGGATTACAACTTAACTGGATAACTTCTTATTAAACTTAATAAGAAGTTTTTAGTTGTTAAATAAACTGGTTTATTTTATTATTTTTTTATAATATTCAATCCCAACCGAGCGACTGCCATATGACCACGGCAAACCGTTAAGGGTTATAATAATAAGTTACTGATTTTGGGGATTTAACTTTGGCTATATGTATATAAAATAAAAAAATAAATAAAATTAAAATTCTATTTGTAGTTATTTTCAAATAACATACCAATGAAGAATTAAGTTTTTACAAGAATTATCTAAATTAAAAACATAGAGTGGTAATGAATATAAAATAATTCACACTGAACTCAATAATTTAAAAATATTGTGATTTTTACCTAAAAAAAATTTGTTTCAGTTCGCTAGATATCAATGAACTGGTAATTTTAAAAGAAATTAATTATTATAAAATTTCTTGTAATTTAAAAAGTTACTAGTTTTACATACTCGTACATACACACAAGTATAAAATCTACCTATATCTTATTATAAAACAAAGTCCCAAAAGCACGGCTTTTTGTACGGTTTTTATTAAAAGCTAGTGTAATTCCTCCGAAAGGTTTAGGATAATAGTACATAACGGTGTTATGTAAATTGAGTTAAAGAGGTCGTTTTAAAACAATTTTTAGAGGGGTAGTAACAAACCGCTGTGGATTAGAAGGGGGAATAGGTATAAAAAGCGGTGTAGGGTATCAGAGATTTGCGAAAGTCCCAAAAGCACGGCTTTTTGTACGGTTTTTATTAAAAGCTAGTGTAATTCCTCCGAAAGGTTTAGAATAATAGTACATAACGGTGTTATGTAAATTGAGTTAAAGAGGTCGTTTTAAAACAATTTTTAGAGGGGTAGTAACAAACCGCTGTGGATTAGAAGGGGGAATGGGTATAAAAAGCGGTGTAGGGTATCAGAGATTTGCGAAGCCGTATAGCTAGGACTAAATAAAATCAAAAATGATGAAACTATAGTAACGAATACTTGCAAGTAATTTTGATTGGATACTTCGAATTGATTGAGTGTCCTTCTAACCTAAATATGACGCAAGCACTAGACTTCGGAACTTGAAGAGTTGGCTGATGTTCTGAGTTAGTGTTTTGTCTGCCTTTAATATATGCCTTACATATATAATGGGTTTCTTTTTGAGCCTTAGTAGCTGCCAAAAAAGTCCTGACGCCTAAATGGTTAGAGCCCGTAATACTTACCAAGTTTTGCGAACGTTCTAACCCAGGCCTATGGGTTTTAATGGGTTCGATAATTACACATGTGTTTTACTTTTAAGTTGAACATCGTAGGATTTGTGTTACCGGCCTATCGGTATTAGAGGCGTTGTTGTTCCACGCTTCAATTCTTCTACCTAAGTGGCTTTGCTCGGCAGTGGGATAGTTAAGGCCTCTTACCATATACTGCTGGGCATAAGGGTTGAAGCTATTACCCACCACGCTACTCCAATGCGGATTGGTAGATTACACCAGTGTTTTCTAGAGATATTCTGGTTTACTCACGATGTTCCTTCCTTCGATTCCTTCTCCAAAAAGCGTGTGATGAATTATAGATATAAATTAGACACATAACTTTTAACAAAAAAACCGGGTTTTGAACCCATAACCTACTTGAAAGAGTCGTAGGATTTCACTGCTAGGCTCACAGCTTTTGAGGGATAGTACAAACTAATAATTTATTTTCAAATTCAAATTCAAAATATTCTTTATTCAAGCAAACTTGTAAACAAGTGCTTTTTTTTAATAAAATCACAAGCGTTTTGTAATTGAAAATAACGAAAAGTATTAAATAAAGTCGATATTCCGACGTTTACATTTATTTAGTTTGAAATAGTAAAATATCAAAATACCAAAGTACGGTTAAATTTGGATACACCTTCACGGGGGTTAGTCGTAAATAATATGTAACGTATGCTAGTCTAAATGTTGCAAATTAACATTTATAAGTGCAAATTCGGTCATTTAAAACTTATAATGATCCATTTTTACTACAGATAAAGTCTAGCAGTGAGTAAAAAATAATTGATTATTTCTTTTCTTCAATTAATTAATAATATTTAGAAAATTATTAGAAATCGAGTATTCACAGATAGATTAGAATAGATTAGAATAGATAGATCTTTTTTTCAAAGATAATTTTATTGAAAAAAAAAAATGTTGCCTATATTAACTACAAATTTTAATCGAATTTTGGAAACAGCGCAAATAACATACATTTGTTATTTTTTATTTTTTTTTAATCATTATTAATATTGACTTGGTAATTTTATTATTATATACAAAAAACAACTTTCCGAATTGTGAGAAAAAAAAATTATGATAAATTTGTAGTTAACCGATATTCAACAAATCGGTTTAATTTAAATGGCAAACATCGTTTATTTAGAAATCTTTTTTTTTTTATTCCAAGTTACATCCTTAATAAAATCTAAGAAAAGTCATAAGTGATACGTTAATAAAAAATATATTTACTTAAATTTTCAACAAGTTTTCTATTTCTTTTCACCACGAGTTTAGCACGAAATGCTGACTTCAAAATGAAACTACCGTTTTTTAATTGGTAACACATTCAAGTAGTACGCCGTTAATATTAAAAAGTTTCGTGAGCATGCAACGCCTTGGCAGTTTGACCTTCGTATTTTAATATTTCAGAGATATTGTATATCCACTATAACGAGTAAGCTGATTCAAGATTAATTTCTAAAGATTCTAAAGAGCCAATTAATTATTTTTGTATGGCTTTGTGGTGTTACGTCAATGTCACAAAGACAAGAAAACAAGAAAGTTTAATGGGTGATGTAATTAATTATTTTATTTTGATTATTTTAAAAATAAACTAATTAAAATAACTTGAATACTTGAGGACCTTTCATGACTGCGAGAAACTGTTACATTCTTACTCAACGTAACTCAAACAAATGAGCACAATTCAGTACATTCAGTGAACCCTTACAATGTAAACCTTTCTTAAAATGTAGCGAAGGGGAATGTTTTGGAATGATCTCTGCGAATCATGGGTAAAAGGTGACTTTGTTACCTGTTACCCATAATTCGCCCCATAACTCCGAGGTTATAAAATTTCATCTTTTTTAAGTAAGACGTTAAATATAAATATAGAATGATTGTCACATTTAGAAAATAATGGAATCCAAATTTATTTCGCAAAGTATGCCATTAAATATGAATTAAATTCAACTTTCATAACAGAATAATACCGAGAGCGATATCGTATCTTTTATCTACCCAGTGACTTGATATTTGCATCACAAAGTAGATAAAATTATACCGTCATAAATATAAACAATCTAAACGCGAGGAGTTCAGTTGCATTGTTGTATATATGTATGTCAATAATTTAGTATAAAAACTTTTATTCTCTCATCGACCCTAGATTGTTCTCTATACATGGTGTCATATCGGAATAAATTTTTAAATAAAATCTATGCAGATTAAAACTTGTGCTTCGTTATCGTCACGCAGTATTAGTTTACAAAAAAAACTTTGGTAATATAATATAATCAGTGCAATTTATTTTGCATCGAACTAGAAATAGTGTATGGACATAGTCTTGGCATTTGGCGAGATAGGGCGAGGGTTCTGTCGGTGTAAAATCAATAGACGCGCGCAACCCCCTTGCGGACCTCTCCCTCTACTCGGGCCCGCACTATACTCCCGCTTCCCCTCCCGCAAGTTCAACTTAATCTCGATAGTTTGTTATACGCCAACATTTCTACGTAATAATAATAGTAAAAATAGTGATAGATATGACAGGCATACCAGAAACCGACATAAACTAATGGCGCCTAGGTTTCGCCTCCAAAAAGTCCGAAAATCATTTGTCGGTCTCGGTACACGTTTTTCTAACAAAATTTCCGAATGTTATCTAGACTTGCGTAAAGGCAAGTGACTAGATAAGCCAAAATAAATTATCTTAAAACATCTGCTACATAAAGCTTACAATTGATGATTATCTATACTTATTATAAAACAAAGTCCCAAAAAGCTGTCTGTCTGTATGTAATTGATTTTCTCAAAATTTACTGAACGGATCTTTGTACGGTTTTCACCAAAAAACTGTGCAATACTTCCGGATGGTTTAGGTAAATAGTATATATTGGTATTATGTAAATTGTGTTGAAGAGATCATGCAGTTGTTGAAAAACTTGCTTGCTGGGAGCTTTAGTTGCGTACGCTGCGTAAACCGTTCACGTAATGTACTAGAGAATTGAAGATCTATAAAACTACTACAAAAAAATCTGCAATAGCATGTCTCTATCTCTTATGGTTAGATCATAATAACTACTTTTATGTTTTAAATGCTAGAAAAAAATTGTGATACGCAGATTTCCATGCGGGCGAAACCGCTGGCACAGCTAGTATGATATATATATAGGAGGCAGCTACGCACCAAGCGGCAACGAATAACTTGTACCGATCAATCAAATTGAATTTTTTTTTTCATTTGATGAGAAAAGAAGATTGAAGAAGATCTATTATTATAAGTTCTTTTCGGCCGTAATCAGTGGTAGCTTCTTTAAAAACATTTGACTATTCAAAAGTACTGAAAACGTTCCACTTGAGTAAAGAATATTTTGAATTTGAATTTAATAGCTTGCTAACATAAGTAATGTGTGGCGTGGTCTAGACGTTTAATGCTTTCGAGTATTATTTATGGGTATTGTAGTTTAAATATGCCATTGGCGAGGTTACGATTGTTACGTAATACTGTTCGTTGAACCGCTTTGTATATATTGGATAACACGAGCTTTAACTACTACATTTTATTAGATATAATAATTCTATGTAAGCAGTAGTTACAGCGATCGTACTTTTTAAAATTTGTTACATTATAATTGATTACATACAAAATCTAGCCTTTTAGATCAAATCGAGCTGATGATGAAAGGAAACTGAGACTTTTAGGCCGAATTGTAATAGGTTGAGGCAATGGCTTGAAAAAGGCGGTATATTTTTGTTTCTCAAAAAAAATGACTGCAATTTGCAATCTGGAAATTGAAAAAAATTCAAAATTGCGTTTGGCACAAATAAAATTGGTTATCGATTACAATAATCAATTGATGTAAACGAAGAGTTAAAAATAAAATAAAGATGGTGTTCGTTACATGTCTATTTCAATTTAAATAATATTTAACAGTTTAAGTTTAAAATTGTTTTATTTCTTAAAAAATTAAATAATAAAGAATTTAGAGTGAATAGAGAAATTGATTCGTGTTTAGAAATCGATTAATCGATTAATAAGTTCGTTTCATCATTATTTTGTTTACGTTTATCTATGCTGCCTTTTCTATCCTAAAAATATTTCGTACTTCAAAAATCGCCGTGTGGCATCCGACTGGGTAGAATAAACGATCCCCATTTCTTATCGAGTTGTCGTAAAAGGTGACTAAGGTAAGTTGACGTTAGGCGGGCGGCCGATCGGAAAATAACTAAAAAAAGAAATCATGTAACAAAATGTTTAAAACAATGTTGTGCCGACCCCACTCAGTGGGATAAGGGCAGGAGAATGGTGTACTTCAAAAATCGTCTGTTTAGTATATAAGTTCATAAACTCTCTTGTACTATATCTTTTAAACTCTGCTATTAGATTGATAAAATCACCCATATTTTGAGTAATAGTTAACTAATAAAAGATGAAAAAAGAAAAGTAATAATAATTTTTCTTTGCTATAATCCGCGCTAAAGCAATTATATTTAGGATTATAGCAAAATAATTTTATTATTACTTTTGTATTATCGATCTCCGCAAAGTAACCCCTAATTCTATAAATTATTTAGTAAAATAAGCTATTATTTGGTCACATTTTTATCTTTTTACATCTTGGGCCCAAATGTTATAAAAGTTTATCTTACTTTACAGTTAATGACGTTCTGCTTTAGGGAAAAAGGTTGACGAACGTATAACTGTAACTATGTATAGACTGCCTGTTTACATACACGCAATGTGAAACTTCCTAGAATCGTTAGTTAGGCACGCGTTACTGAAATATGCAGTTATACGGGTTACACATTATTACCACATAGATGTAGAATTCTAGAATCTAGGCGAACCTAAATAGTGTTTGGCCGATAACACTGATGATATTCCGAGAGTTGATTCAAGCGCATAATTTATTTAGATTTCAATATAGCTTAAAGTAAAAAGCGGCTTGTTACAATCCCACTGCTGGGAATAGGCCTCCTCTCTCCGTTTCTGGAGAGAAGGGTTGGAGGTAAGACCTGCCACGCTGCTCCAATGCGGATTGGTAGGTTGGTAGGAGATATGTGTAATCTACAGAATTCTCTAGAAATATGCAGGTTTCCTCACGATGCTTTCCTTCACCGAAAAGCGTGTGATAAATTGCAATTATCAATTAGACACATGAGTTTTAATAGAAAAACTCATTGGTGCCTGCCCGGGTTTGAACTCGTGTTCCCCTCGAAAGAGTCGCACGGTCTCACCGCTGGGCTATCACAACTATCTAGCTTGCTTTCATTAAAATGCTTCATAGCGAAATATTTATATATTTGATGATATCAATACTAATCGATAACATTTGATAATTTATTAGCAAATTTATACAAACGAAATAAACGCGTATGACATATATGAATATCGCACAATTAGTATTAAAGCGCCCTAATTCAAAAAAATTCCGTGGCAAATTGCAATAAACCGTAGTTTAGTGTCTACAAAACTCGTGAGTGTTAAAGAGATCCATAGCTTGGAAGAGCAAGATAAATATATATAAATATAAAATATATAAGGGACATTTACACACAGTGTCGTCCGTCCCTAAAGTAAGTAACTTAATACTTGTGTTATGGGTGACGGACAACTGGTAGATATACTACATATATAAGTTTAAATACATTCTTAAATACAAATACATACCCAGGCTCGAAGTTTGTTTATAGAAAATGTTGGCCCTCGGCGGGAATCGAACCCGCGACCCGCGGGGCTGAAGGCAGGGTCACTACCCACAGCGCCAACGGGCCAGTCAAGATAACATTAGCTTTTTTATTAGTTCGGAGCGTGATGTCAAGGATGACACTGAAATAATGATCACGGTGTATCTAAATCAATTAAGAAAAAAATTTAATTACTTATTATTGTAATTTTAATATTAAGCGTGCGATATGTATAAAATGTATAAGGTATTAATAACTTTTATCTCTGACTAATCTTAACTTATAAAAGCAACTAATTTAAATACGAACAATTGCTTAGCAAAATCTATACATGTTATAAAACAAAGTCCCGAAAGCTGTCTGTCTGACTGTTGTCTCAAAATCTACTGAAGAGATTTTTGTACGTTTTTTATTAAAAGACTTTAATCTAAGCTGGAACCGATTTTGAGAGGATTTTCATTGGGAGATAGAGGAGGTTGTGGAGTTGACATATAGGCTTAATATCTTATAATTCCTGCGAAGTTTACTTTACGCAGGAAAAACTTTGTGACAATGATTTCCACGCACGCGAAACCGTGGTTACAGCTAGTAACATAATATCAAGATATTGTATGTTGTATATATCGCTCAAAGGCTGTAATGTAAGGTGTAAATGTTTTAAAATAAGATATACGCTGTTGGCTCAAACCAATGTAGTTAAACTACACATATTAATCGAATTTTGCAAACAGCTCATCTGTTATTTTGTAATCTAACTAGTCAACCTCGAAGTGTTTATTCTAATTCATTATCAATGTAAAAAAAAGTTATCGTACTCAGAAAAAAAAAATTATTAATAGATTTTTTCGATTCAAGTTAATCATCAATTTATTTAGGAGTGAGAAAAGTAGATTATTTCTTTATCGGTTTTTTTACTTCAAGTTACACCCCTAGTACCGCCTACTCATGAATAAGGTAGCTAAAGCATTTTTATGCATATTCCTCGGTAATGAAATTTAAATAATTTATAGAATTAGAGATTATTTTGCGGAGATCCATAACACAAAAAAATATTTTGCTATAATCCACGATACAGTAGATAGAAAATATATATGCTAAATTTATAGTGGATTATTTGTTTTTTCATACCCGACTTTAAGCATCATCATAAGATATCTTCTGATGATGCTTCGGTTGCGGGGCGAAACGATTGTTGAGTTTGTGATAGTGAACGTGTGTATTGCTTGTGTATTGTGGTGGCACTGGTGATGGTTTGTGCATGTGTTTTTACGAATCCTGCATGTATCGGGTATGAAAAAACGGATAGTCCACTATACATCTAGCACTATATATATTTTCTATATACTGTATCGCAGATTATAGCAAAACATTTTCTATTATTACTTTTGAATGAAATTTCATGTAATTAAAACCCATTTATCTGAAAACATGCCTTTTAGAGTAGTGCCCATGACTGATATACTGTATTTAACACATAAATTATTGCAATAAATTAAATTACGTAAATAATTGTAGCTGTAATAACTTAATCGTTAATTAAACACCTTTGTAACAATAATAATATAGTCTACTAGGTTCCCGTGCGTGTTTGTTCGTAATCATGAATAAGTCAATCTTGCCTGGACGTTAGCGTGACCGGTAAGAACTAGTGTTAAACTTTTACTATGAAGAAAGTTACTTGAATTTGAATATTACGATTGTGCCAAAAACAAGTACAAACAGAACGGCTAATCCACTGAACCAATATTGATGATTCCCATTTTTCGTTCGAAATAAGAAAAATCCAAAACATACATAATTAAGGGTAAAGTAGTAAAGTAGCGGCCTGTTACAATCCCACTGCTGGGAATAGGCCTCCTCTCTCCGTTTCTGAGAAGGGTTGGAGCTAAGACCTACCACGCTGCTCCAATGCTAATTGATAGGTTACACATATCCCCAGAATTCTCTAGAGATATGCAGGTTTCCTCACGATGTTTAACTTCACCGAAAAGCGTGTGATAAATTGCAATTATCAATTAGACACATGAGTTTTAATAGAAAAACTCATTGGTGCCTGCCCAGGTTTGAACTCTTGTTCCCTCGAAAGAGTAGCATGGTCTCACCGCTGGGCTATCAGAGCTAATTAAGGGAACGAAATCGCGAGTACCTCTGTTGGTATTATACGAAGGTATCAGAAGTAACTTAATTCGAACATAGGTATCAGAAGTAACTTTATTGACACGTATTGAATTTTTGAGAGCACTTAAACACTTACGATGTCGTGAAGAAGTTGCGGGTACTATAGTCTATTGCTTATACTATAAAACAAATTGCCCAAAAGCTGTCTGTCTGTAATATCTGTAATGATCGTTATTCTAGAACTGAACTGAACGGATATTTGTACGGTTATTAGTAAAAGATTCTTACGGAAGATTTAGGTCAGTAATTTAATCTCCGGAACGGCTTAACCGATTTTGATGGAACTCTCACTGGAAGACGTGGAAGAAGGAGTTGTGTAGCAACATATGGGCTACTTTTTATCTTTCTCTTGGGGTCAGGATTTGTGAACTTTGTGATACAATGATTTCCACGCAAGCGAATCCACGGGCGCAGCTAGTAGTTACTAGCTAGGCAGTTGCCTGTTACCACCCCACTGCTGGGCATAGGCCCCCTCTCTCTGTTTTTGGAGAGAAGGATAGGAGCTAAGGTACCTTATACGCTGCTCCAATGCGGATTGGTAGGATACACATATCTCTAGAATTCTCTAGAGATATGCAGGTTTTCTCATGATGATTTCCTTCACCGAAAAGCATGGATTAATTGCAATTAGTAATTAGACACTTAAATTTTAATAGGAAATCTCATTGATGCCTGCCAGGGTTTGAACTCATGATCGTCTCTAAAAATTCGCAGGGTTCACCGCTGGGCTATCACAGCGCGTAGCCACGGGCAAAACTAGTAAAGTATATATTAAGAATGTAGAAATCTTGTGATGACATTATGATATGACAATCATTGCGACTCCTGCTTTGCGCCTAGCAAAAGTACGTAATCGTACTACATAAATCGTTTATGGGTTTGGGTATAAGATTCTATAATAAAATTCCGAAATCAATTTTGGCTATGCCGTTACAGCAGTTTAAAAACATTGTTAAAAAGAGCCTGATACAGAAAAAGCTTACTGCTATACTGTTCAAAATTTCTTAGATGGTAAGGATGTCTGGATATAGCTGCACTTCTACCTTGTACAAGACAGTAGTAATAACTAAATGTAACTAGTTTTAAGATTTATATTTTAAAAAGAGCAACCGCTGAGTTTCTTGCTCGTTCTTTTCGGCAGGAACAGCTTTCCGGACCAGCAGTAAAGTTGACGATTCAAAAGCACTTGTTTACAAGTTTACTTGAATAAAGAATATTTTGAATTTGAATTGTTATATCAGGAGAGAGTTCTTTCACTATCCAATTTATTCGACGCTAACATAATGTGTGGGAAGTTTTTTAATAGATACCAAGGCAAAAAAAGATTGTACGGGCGTGGGAGATAAAGTAAGGTCAAAGATATATTATTCAATGATGACTCAAGTCCTTTATGTTAATTAATTAATATCCACCGAGAGATAACGTTTCGTATTTGTGACACATTATATTTAAACTGAGATTTACTGTAAGCAGAAATCTGCGATATCTCGACAGTAAATTCGTTTGATATCTTACATTTATGTCAACAAAAATAGCTATCATTATTTTTTTCTTGTTTGAACACGCTTTAAAGTAACGGCCTGCTACTACCCCACAACTGGAGATAGGCGTCTATCCTTATTTAGACAGAAGAGTTTGAACAAAGACCCACCCATAGGAGCAGCATCCTATGTGGATTATTAGAATACACATATCTCAGGAATTCTCCAGAGATATGCAACGATACTCACTAACTCACGATGTTTTCCTACGTCGAAAAGCGCGTGATAAATTCAAAATATTAATTAGGTACATGAGTTTCAATAGAAAACCTCATTGGTACCTACATGAGCTTTGAACCACTCGAGAGAGGCACATGGTCTCACCGTTCGGCTATCACAGCTTAAAACCCATTAAAAACTAAAATCTTCTTCAAATGCGCAACGTTAATGAAAAGGAAGCTGTATCTATTTGCAAATCAAATAATCTCTTACGTCTAAAGTACAAAGGAAGAGCAATAACAAAAATTACTCAACTAACTGACGAGTATTAGGTCCTTACATATGAAATTGGCGTTTTCTATGGGAGGAACATAAAGTCGTTTTTTTTTTAATGAAATATATTTAATTAATCAAAGTATGTACCATAGCTATGTATGCACTTTTGCCATCTCATAGGTAGTTCATTGATCCCCTTACTAAAAAAACCATTCGGGCGGGAATCAATAAAATCTTTGAAGGCGGTTTGGACTGCCCCATCGGAGTTGAATTTTTTTCCTTGCAAGTAGTTATCCAAATTGCGAAAAAAATGGTAATCTGTTGGAGCAAGGTCCGGAGAGTACGGTGGATGTCTAAGACATTCTAATTGAAGCTCTTCTGATTTGGTAGCCGTCTGTTGTGCAGTGTGTGGTCTAGCGTTGTCCTGAAGCAGCAGTGGCCTAGAGCGATTGACCAGCCTCGGTTGTTAAGCAGCTAGCTTTTCCATCATGGTTTGCAGTTGCTGACAATAGATATCTGCCGTAATCCAGATTTAAGAAAGCTGTAGTGAACGACACCGGCACTAGTCCACCAAACACTTACAAGCAACTTTTTTTTAGTCAATTTTCGCTTAGGGCAGGATTTGGCTGGTTCGCCAGGGTTCAGCCATTGCGATGAGCGCTTCCGGTTATCGTAGAGGATCCACTTTTCATCACAGGTAATGATTCGATTTAAAATTCCTTCATTATTGTGCCGGTTGAGTAACGTAACGCAGCAGTCGACGCGCGTTTGTCGGTTTGCTTCACTCAATTCATGAGGTACCCACCTTTCAAGCTTTTTCACCTTCCCAATTTGCTTCAAGTGGATTAGAATAGTTTTATCACTAACACCGGAGCCTGCAGCTAACTCGGACGTGGTTTGCGATGGATCCGCTTCCACAATAGCCTTCAATTCTTCATTATCAACTTTGGTCTCCGGCCGTCCACGAGGCTTGTTCTGCAGGTCGAAATTTCCAGAACGAAAACGTTGGAACCATAAACGCACTGTGTTTTCTTTTGCGACACCGTCACCATACATATCATTAATCCTTCGAGCCGTTTCTGCAGCACTGGTGCCACGGTGGAACTCATACTCGTAAATAACGTGATATTTCATGTTTTCCATTTTGTAAACTGAGTGACACAAAGAAAAAAAACAAAAGAAGAAAAAACAAATGAATTAGGGGGTTTGAAACACAAATGTATGAGTAAATATCTGTATGAATTTGAATTTGGAATTCCTAACCATTAAGGTAATATTTGAGATCAAAGTGGCCAGTACGACAAAACGCCAATTTCATATGTAAGGACCTAATATTTGCAAATAGATAACCTTCGAATACAACGCGTTAGCGAGATGGTCACGTTCGAAGTTAACTTAAAAAAGAAATGACGCTATGTTATAGGAATGAAGTTACGCATACTGCAAATACTTTATACACATAGCAACTCTTTACAGATACCATATTCTTAGTACTCAGCATTCCTTGGCCTTATCTAGCTCTAAGCGGGGTCGGCACAACATGTTATAAATTTGTTACATGATTTGGCTAGGTATTTTACGACGGGCCGCCTGCCTAACGACAACTTACCTTAGTCGCCTTTTACGACATCTTATTAAGAAATGGGTGTGGTTTATTCTATTCAGCCGGATACCACATAGCGGACCATAGTCTTTATAGTATCCAAAGTATATATGGCACGCTAAGTATTAAAATATTACAGGTCCTCATTTTAATTTGATATGTACAGATACTCCAAGCTTAGCTTGCTCTATCTTCATCAAGCTTCCATGTTATTTCAATAATAAGCTAAAAACGCTAAGCTTCGTGCATTATCTTGCAAATCTGAAGTTCACAAGCATAATATGACGTTAGAGTATTGTGATTAAAAAAAATTAATCAAAAATTAAATTAAATTAAAATTTTTTTTTTAAATACATTATATGTGGTTAAGTATATAACAATAAGTACATGGAATACAGCAAAGTCGATGAGTGATTCTGATTTTTTTTACAAATGAGACAGGAACTATTCACTGACAAATCAGCATATATAAATAAACATATGGATGTGTACCAAAATGGGATCATTATTAATAATCAATCAGGTTAGAAGAAATATATTCGAGTGAAGTAAATATTCAAACACAGAGCTTAAAAACTCTATTATTACAAACTCAATGTGCCACTTATTTAACTAGAAAGAAATGCTTATATTTGAAATAGAGGCAAATATCCTTAAGTCATAAGAAATTGCATTCAACTGTAAAACTAATCAACCAGGTTTAAGATTACATCTTATGTAAGCTGACTTGTAATCTAACTATAATATATATGTGAAGTTAAAGATTTAAATCTTTGTTACTCTGCAATTCATGAATTTTTTTTTACAATTAAATATATAAATCAAAAACTTAGTAAAATAAAAAGTATTACTTGTTTATCTTTATATAATAAATAAGCTTTAGACTGCCTTGCAATTTATAAGTAAACCCAACAATATAGGAAACATCTTGTATGATTTGAAATATCAAATGTAATTAATTGCATTGCTACATCTCGAAAAATATACCTTAATTTTTCAGGTGTTTCTTGTGACCCCTGGAAGCTTCTATATGAATAAATGTCATTAGTTGGGAGTGCAGAGCAAAATCATAAGTTCTTTCCCATCATTTAAGCTCTTGAAACCTTTAAAAGGATGCTTACAATAGCATGTTCTTTGAATTGTCTAGGTAACCTTTGACCTTTTGTCCTTTCTATTTGCTAGATTGTGGGGAAGTGTCATAGTAATCTATATGCTGAAGTACTGACAATAACACATTCCTTCAAAAATATGATATTCTTGGTTGACTTGGTTAAAAGATTTATATTTATAATCAAAGTACTTGACAAAAATATTTATGAACTTTTGTCACCGCATGATTATCCTAGACACTTTCTTAGAGAAATGTTTAGATAAAAGTGTACAATATTTATACATTTATTTGATGATTAATAAACAATATGCACCTTCAATTCACAATTCAGCTCAATTTTAGTGTGCGGAAGCTTGCTTATTCACAAAAAGTATCCGTGACGTCAGGAATTTAATCATCACATTATCTGATGCCGTTTTAGTAAAATAATTTAATTGGTATAAAAGATAGGCTATCTGATAGTAGATAAAGGTTAAAGGTAGGGGAAAAATTTAATTATATATAATAATAAAACGATTAATTTCAGCAACTCAAAAAGTAATAAGGCTTACCTGTTTTATTTCAAGTGGCGCGGTTTAATGTGAGAAAATCCTCTTGAAGTCACCTAGCACTTACACTAAGCACCAAAATACAGCACAATGATCAAGTGAAAGGCTTTCTCTGCTTTGCCACAAACCCTCGGTCGATCGACTCGATGAGGTTAGCCTACAAAATGCGCAATGTTTTGACTATGCGCATTGAATTTTGCTGTGATTGTCATGCGCGTATACACATACAAATGAGTGCAGTTATAATAAATTATAAAAGTACTTTTTGTAATAATATCTATACTCAAAATATTTACAATAGCCGGTAGCTTGATTCCACAAATAAATTATTGCAGTAATAATAACATTTCATAGCAATTTGTAATAATTAATAATAGTGACATCTGTGATTGAATAGCACATCGGATTGTTTATTTAAATGTTAACAGATCAAATAATTGTGCAGGTTTTAATTTGAAAATGAAAATATATCATATAATTTTTGAATATGTAATGTTGATTTAAAAAATAATTATATTTTATAGGGCACATTACTTAATGTGATATAACTTTAATTTCTAATATATGCTAATTATATAATTTTTAACATTAACCATATTTAAGAAATTAGTATTGTTATGTTTTTAAAATTGCTTTATGTTAACGCTGATTTTTTGGTAAAACTAACGTCACAATAACTAATGTTTTGTTTGTTGTTGTATTTATATTTTTTGAATGTTTTATGCATTGTCACCCCAGAGTGCAATTTTTATGATGGCAACATTAATCATACCTGTAAGGACTTGAATCTCTTGTATCTTTTATTCGTCTACTTAATAGTAGATGGCGCTAAAAATGAAAAATAATTATAATTAGACAACTACATTTGCCTGGTACATTACGTATTATACATTATTGGTATATTTGTATTAACCATTCTTCTTTCACAAGTTTCAAAATAACTTCAACATTAACAGTAATGTAAAAATGAAATTTTTTTATGTCATATTTCTTCGAATAAATAGTTACGTATTCATAATGCTATTCAAACTTACGTATGTAATCATTAATCGGCAAACATCTATTAACTAATAAACGGATATAATTATTCTGAAACAAAGACTACGCAGTTTGGCCTTAATTTATTATCACGCAAACGTCTTCGTACCAAATAATTGTTTACTATGAGTAATTAAACTTATGCAAATTTTTAAGTTTTTATTTTTTTAACTAACAGTACGATTTTTGTCGTGAAGCCTATCCTCCTGATGATGCTTCGGTTTCGGGGCGAAACGATCGTCGAGATTGTGGTGGTGGGTGTGTGTGCTGCTTTTGTGTGCGTTCTTGCTGGTCAATTGCGCCTTGGGGTGCATGTGGTGACTGGTCCTGCATGTATAAGGTGCGTAGATTTTGCCTGCTTCATACACATTGGCTTTGCATGCATTCACTTAACCCGTGCGGATTATAGCAAAGTAGTTAGTTCTGTTATATTGCTTTCAAAGTTATTTACTGATATGATCTAGTTCCGAAAAAGTATATAAAATGATTCTAATATAATTTATAGAATTAGGCGTTACTTTGCGGAGATCGTAATACAAAAGTAATATTAAAATTATTATGCTAGAATCCGCGGATTATAGCAAAATAATTTTATTATTACTTTTGTATTATTCTAATGGTTCAAAAATATTATTAAACGTTACGTTACGTAAGAATTCTTTTTTAACCGATGTAAGCCTACTGACTGTGGACAGAGTTCCCTTCAAAGAGTTTTCACGCCATGCGATCTGTGTACTTAATGGGAGTTTTTTAGCTACTCGATCGAGGTTGCGTAACGCCAATTTGTATGACGCCGAAACAGCGGTCACTAGATGTCATACAGATCGGCATTAAGTTAAAGCGATCGAATAGGTTAAAAAAAACTCACACTAAGCTCACTATTGGGTTTTTGTGGTCGTTTGTCATTTAATGTATACTATCGTTGCCATTTTTGTTGCAGGTCACTACTACAACACGTAAGAGACTCCAAATGTACATTACTTCTTCGTATTTTGCGCGCTCATGGCCTGCCGATTAAATCTAAGTACATATATTTTTTTGAGTTTTCTTAAAATTTTGAGGGTGTATAGGTAAAACTGACCTTGAATTCGAATTCTTGGGTCAGACTACGTACGCATAGGTTGGTCTGGTCAAATGTGATTTTCCAATTTTGTTGTGTACTGGTGCTATTATCATTAGCATTTAACTGCCCTTATTTCAACAAATACAGCTATGTCATCTATAAAAATATTCTGTTAAATTAATATTTATAATTCATTATGCGCTTTAAAGTAATGGATACTAATTATAAATACTAATAATCTAAGTAATAATAAAATATTTCTATTTTGGTGGAGAAGAAGTATGATAGACTGTTCACAAAAGATTTCTTTAGTCCTGTTTATTTATTTATTCTTAGTAGAGATAAATGTCGACGCTTTGTGTATTTGTAGCCATTGAGTGACCCATTGGCGCCAATAGCTGTGACCCTGCCTTCAGCTCAGCTAGTCGCGGGTTTGAATCCCGCCGAGGGCCAACATTTTCTATAAACAATTAACAAATTAAACAACGAATTATATAAGTATATACTTACCAGTTGTCTATCACCCATGACACAGTATTAAGTTACTTACTTTGGGGACGGATGACCGTGGATTAAAAAGTGATATTTCAATATTGTCTCTGGTACGAATATATTGTTTTTGGTAAAACAAACAAATTTAGTTATCTCGTTTTCCTGTTGTGAATAGATATTACCTATTAAATCTATTTAGATATTTATCAAACATCGTTATTGATAATTTACGAAGTAAATTTTACATAGATCGAGCTTTCTAGACATAGCTTATAATACTTAAGTGTAGGTAATTCCCTGGTATTGATGTCAAGACAACGATGAGTAGCTGGGTTTTTCCGTTGATCTTAATAGAGTAAAATCTAAATATCGGCAGTAGTTTTAGTATATTCGTTTAAGTAGCATTAGTTTACAGCAGCATAGTATTAGTTTATCATTAGGTTTATAATAAGTATCCAGTAGAAAACAATTCTTCTCCTTACAAATACTAAAAATTCAAACATCTGTATGTTTGTAGGACTTTCACAGCTAATCCGTTAGATCAATATGGATGTAATTTGGCACAATTCAAGCTAAAACTCGGATAGAAAATTCCCTTTTCTTTTCGGGAACAGGGAAAAAACACATTATTATTGAAAGTGCTTAAATACTTATGTGACGTGACGTGACGTAACGTGATCCGCAGTAATAATTCCTTCTAGACAAGACCTTCAGCAATGAAGACCTCGACTAAGAAGAAGAAGAAATACTTAAGTTGGCGTGAACGTAGTCGCAGTTAATATGCTCATAAATTTGACTTCCACCGAATCGTCTGGCTATGATACACGCACGGACGGTACCGTCTATTCTTTTATCGATTGTAATCTCTTCTATATGTAAATCTAAGACGTCCAGGACGATGAACAATGATATGGTCCCAACTATTACGTCACAGTAGCGTAGGCTCACGAATCATTGTGGTTAGTGGTTACCTTACATTGTATTACGATAAGCACGTTCGCTCATTGTAGTCTATCTTTGATGGCAGAACTTAAAGTAAACTACAGCTTGATTTAATTCAACTCTAAGGTGGGCCACGCTTGCCAATATAGTGCCTATTCACTCTTTTTTTGTTTTTTTGCAACTGAACATAGACGCACAAAGGGAATTTCACACTTTAGCAGTACGCATCATAAAAAATGGTCCGAAGCGGTTTGTTGGCATAATAAATTATTTTGATAAAGATATTATAAAATAAAAATCAGGCCTTCTTTCTTTCAGACAAGGATTGAAGTTTAAAAGGTGTATATAGTTCTCTCTAATTGTTTGTCATCCCGTATCCCAGAACAGCAAAGTATAGAAATATAGCCGAGTTAGCAAAATCTGAGAAGTACACCGCAGATGTTCTACCAAAATCGTAATATGCTAAGGAAATCTTATGTGAGCCCGGGCCTCAGTTGACAGCATTAGAACTAGATCTTCAATTAGTGATGTATGATCACTGATCACTGAGAAAAAGGCAATCTTACTTTGGTCGCCTAAAATCACGATCGGCAAAACATATTTTCGCTTTGCGATTATAATTTACTTACCGTTGTATATGACTATATACATATATAATTATAAGAATATATTTACTGATATTAATTTGGGGATAACATTTCCGTAGAGCGATTCTATAAGAGTGTGAGTGGAACCATTGCATGTACTGTAATCTACTTCATCAAAGTATGAGTAGAGAAGCGCCCTTATATAGAATAGATGAAGTCGAAATACATGGGTGAATTTGATTTATGAAGAATGGAGGTTATCATTCCGTCTGAACCAAGATTTGCATAACGTTGTCCACATTAATAGCTTTTCTAATTTTTAGAGCGAAATGGTCTATTCTAGTCTATTGCGATCATTATTCAAATTAATATGTGTAAATGATATGGAATTCAAACTAATGTTTTTTTTAAATAAAAATCTATACAATATATAAAACCCACAAATGAATTAATGACGTACTTACACCACGCCTAATGAGCTACAAGATATTAGGTCCTTACATATGAAATTGGCGTTTTCTATGGGAGGAACATAAAGTCGTTTTTTTTTAATGAAATATATTTAATTAATCAAAGTATGTACCATTGCTATGTATGCACTTTTGCCATCTCATAGGTAGTTCATTGATCCCCTTACTAAAAAAACCATTCGGGCGGGAATCAATAAAATCTTTGAAGGCGGTTGGGACTGCCCCATCGGAGTTGAATTTTTTTCCTTGCAAGTAGTTATCCAAATTGCGAAAAAAATGGTAATCTGTTGGAGCAAGGTCCGGAGAGTACGGTGGATGTCTAAGACATTCTAATTGAAGCTCCTCTGATTTGGTAGCCGTCTGTTGTGCAGTGTGTGGTCTAGCGTTGTCCTGAAGCAGCAGTGGCCTAGAGCGATTGACCAGCCTCGGTTGTTTAGCAGCTAGCTTTTCCATCATGGTTTGCAGTTGCTGACAATAGATATCTGCCGTAATCGTCTGGCCAGATTTAAGAAAGCTGTAGTGAACGACACTGGCACTAGTCCACCAAACACTTACAAACAACTTTTTTTTAGTCAATTTTCGCTTAGGGCAGGATTTGGCTGGTTCGCCAGGGTTCAGCCATTGCGATGAGCGCTTCCGATTATCGTAGAGGATCCACTTTTCATCACAGATAATGATTCGATTTAAAATTCCTTCATTATTGTGCCGGTTGAGTAACGTAACGCAGCAGTCGACGCGCGTTTGTCGGTTTGCTTCACTCAATTCATGAGGTACCCACCTTTCAAGCTTTTTCACCTTCCCAATTTGCTTCAAGTGGATTAGAATAGTTTTATCACTAACACCGGAGCCTGCAGCTGACTCGGACGTGGTTTGCGATGGATCTGCTTCCACAATAGCCTTCAATTCTTCATTATCAACTTTGGTCTCCGGCCGTCCACGAGGCTTATTCTGCAGGTCGAAATTTCCAGAACGAAAACGTTGGAACCAAAAACGCACTGTGTTTTCTTTTGCGACACCGTTACCATACACATCACTAATCCTTCGAGCCGTTTCTGCAGCACTGGTGCCACGGTGGAACTCATACTCGTAAATAACGCGATATTTCATGTTTTCCATTTTGTAAATAGAGTGACACAAAGAAAAAAAAAAAGAAGAAAAAACAAATGAATTAGGGGGTTTGAAACACAAATGCATGAGTAAATAGCTGTATAAATTTGAATTTGGAATTCCTAACCATAAAGGTAATATTTGAGATCAAAGTGGCCAGTACGACAAAACGCCAATTTCATATGTAAGGACCTAATATTATCAATGTTAGCAATTTTTATAATATTCCTTTAGATAAATTTTATAATTTCCGGGCGCCATATTGATTTTACTGACGTCTTAAAGCATATATTATTCAAGTCCATGTAACGAATTAAACGACGCCTCATTTATCAGATCAGATAAAATTCGTTATCTACGTTCGAATAAAGGAAAATTAAAAGTAGAATAACACGTTTAACTTGTACGTGCAATATACGTGTGTGTACGTGCAATACATGTAATAAAATAAATAAATAAATAAATAAAGAGGGAAGAAGCGGCCTGTTACAATCGTACTTTTAGCCTACTAAATGATCAGGCTTTGATCTACCACGCTCCTTTTTTCCTTCTCTCTTTAGCATGTTACACATAACCCAGGCATTCCCTGGACACACGGGTTTATTTAGACTGAGTCTCATTACCGAAGTACGCGTGATGAAACGTCGAACAGTCATTAGGCTGTTGTAATAACTTTAGCACATATACATTACTAATATTACGTAGACAAAAACATACCTGCTTAAAATTCGTTTTCCTATTAAAATATCAAAATGCCGCTGAAAGGAAAATCGTTAAATAGTCGTATTAACATTTCGTATCGCCCATTAATTTTAATGCTCAACATAATATTATTTATTTTTCCCTAATAAACAACACATGCAAATTCCTGTTGGCGTCTGATATTCTCGATATTTTGCAAAATATCTATGTTATTTTGTTTTCCATCAATAAGAAAAAGTTACCGATTATGATAGACTAAAAAAATAGTTGGTTTGCAAGGGCGAGTGAATTAATTAGATCCGCCTCAGGAGAAAGGACCGCCGGTGACTTGGTGTAGTCTGCATAAAACTACAATTGGGACCTTCGGTGAACTGATCTCTAAACATAAAATCTACTGTAGACCTTCGAGATGGTCGATGCATTAATTGCTCCCGATGATTAATGGACGGAGTGGGATATATTTAGAAAGGTTCCTCGCTATTGTAGGAGCTCCTCGGTTTATCAATTTGCTACGAGAGTATTGCGGATAAATGATTGCCGTGCTTTTGCCACAAGCCACGACATAAATCAGCAAATGTTTTTGCAAGGTTAAAGGAACATATTCCTGGCTCCCCTTTACTATCACTCTTTAAAAACTATATTATTAAACTGTATAATCTATATACAAAAGCTTTACTATGGTGTAACGGAAGAAATTTTAATTGTATTGGGGGATCAAATTTACAATAGTATGTTTGTGACTAATCGTATTTGTTTATGTATTTATTCATCTAAATATAATTGAATATAAACAAAACTATTATTTTAAAAATTGTTTGGTGTATTAGGCGATTACTTAGGTTATATTGTGTAGAAAAACCAATTTACTTAATTTAAAATTAAATTACTTTTGAATTACATAGATATGATAATTGGTTATCCGTAAAATATATTCGATGGTCATTTACTAAATTAGATCTGCTGATATTATATCTGACGGCCAGTAATACATAAGTCGTAAGTAATTAGTTGATCACTTAATCTGTGTTAAATATATGTAATTTGATCGTTTAATCTTCT
This sequence comes from Morpho deidamia, assembly GCA_947086505.1. Lineage (NCBI taxonomy): Eukaryota > Metazoa > Arthropoda > Insecta > Lepidoptera > Nymphalidae > Morpho > Morpho deidamia. The sequence goes on from CAMTZC010000003.1 coordinate 7,772,946, forward strand.
TATAAATCACTTAGATATGATGAACAATAAGACATTACGTGATAAAAATATTAGGCCAGTGTCAGATGTATAGTTTCAAATAGATTTTACTGGCGACTTCATTTGCGTGGCCTTATATTAACTTCAAATGTCGCCTATGTTACACTTTATCCCAAAGAATATATATAAAAGAACGGCAAATCAAATGACATCGAACTGAGTAACGGATCTTACTCTGTGCTCTCTGCTGCTGATCTTACTCAATCTTTTGTTACTCGGATTCAGCGGCATCCAGCGGCTTCTTGGCCATCTATTCATGCATTGACATTGTTGTCAATTCATCATTGTTGGCTGTGTCGGTCATATTAGCGGATTGTGGTTATCACCACTAATATATTTGTATATCCGCTAATATGTGAATTGGTGTATAGTTAATTCATATTTTAGTAAATAGAAGTTCTTCTATAAAATTAATGGAGATGCATTTTTAAATGGAGAGATAATAAATAATAAAAATAAATTAAAAATAGAATAAAGTAAAAATATGTTAAGCCACCTGTTCTGTAAAATAGCAACTAAGTTTTGCAAAGAATTGTCAGCGGCCCGTTTAGGGCAAAACACTTGATCAACATGTAAAATTGAACAAAAGCAGAAAATGTCTCTGATTATTTTAGAGGTAACCGTGGTACTAACGTGGTTGAAAGGTAAAATTTGCAAATAGAATTATTTTATTTTTATAAAAATCACTTTAAATTACCAGAAATCGATCTCGCTCTATCTTGCTCCATATTTATCTGAATGTCATCATTCTCCTGCCCTTATCCCACTCTAAGTGGGGTCGGCACAACATGTTACAAACATGTTGTCACATGATTTGGCTACGTATTTCACGACCGGCCGCCTGCCTGACGTCAACTTACCTTAGTCGCCTTTTACGACACCTCGGTAAGAAATGAGGGTGATCTATTCTATGCAGCCGAATACCACACGGCACCCATATTTATCTGAATGTGCAAAAATTAAATGCGTATTCGCATTATAACCTTCATCGCCAAGGTTTAAGATATAATTCTGCCGATAAATTCAGGAATTTCCTTATACGCGGAAAATTGAGCGTGTATCGCAAAATAGCATATCTAAATACTTGATCCGATAGCGTTATCACCGTTATGTAAGTAACGGCAATATTTGTTGCCTTTGCTCTGTCGTTAATCGTTAATAACGAATGATAAGCGTAAGACGTATCGCGATAAACGTCTGTTGATAAAAATGTGGAAATGACTTGTTGAAAGATTATTTTCTGTTACATTGTATATTGTATATAAAAGGAATAAAATACAATGTAAATACGTATATACACGTGCAAAAGCAGTGATAATCTAAACTTGAGATAGTCTCCTTCATCAAGGGCTCACGGGTCGAAAAATAGGTAGGGATATATGGGTTTTCTGTAATAAAACATACTATCTAGTTAAGTCTTAGTTGTCTAAGTGATGGGATGATATATATAAATAACCTGCTAATCCGCATTGGATAAGCATAAGGGCAAAGACAAAGCTATAAGGGACCTTTCTTCAGAAGTGGGATATCAATAAACTGATTCTTTATTTTAGTAAGACACATCACTTCCTTTGAATACACGAATGAATGTAGGTACCAGAATTACCGGGGGAGGGAGGATGGACCCAGAAGTACGAAAGTAAGAGCTCGAAATACTGAATCTACAACTAAGAAATTATATTTAAGTCAGGGGACTTCATCCAAATGTGTTTTTTGAGGTCGGATAACAGCTAAGCTTGATTTATAGTAGAGTATGAGTTATCACGTCATAGTGTGCAAATTGATGGCGCGATTGCCAGCGAAGTCGCTCCAAATTTGCAAAATAAACTTATCCATAACACTACCGAGCCTATAATCGTTACAGTACAATAAACATATTTATAAATTATCCAATACATAACGATAATACATAAGTTTACGATTGGAAATAAAGATACAATATATTATATTGCGGACTTAAAAATTAATCATAGTATTAATGTGTTATTGTAGATTGTTTTTAATGTTTTTCGTTATAGAAGTTTATTATGTAAGATTTATATGGGTTACGTTTTGACGCCCAAGCTGTTGCGGGGTATTGGATATAAGGTTTTTACTTCAAGCTTATTTGCTTATTAAAAATATTTTAGAAAAATTATACGCATTAATTATTGATTACCAAGATTTAAAAACTATTGTTTTTAAGAAATGTCCAAATATCGCATAAATCAATACTTTAAATACGTGTTGTTAACGTAGATTGACAAGGTTGTTAAGTCCAGTTTCTCTAATGGATATCAAACGATTCCTGGTATAAATGTAGACATGCAATTTATATGCATTCGTTTCCTTTCTAAGGGAAACTTTTCATTAGGACATAAAGATAGCTTGAAAACATATAATCAAGTATCTAGGTGTTGGATTCAATTCTTCCACGACCTGATCTTGACATATATTCGTTGTTCGCAGTGTAAGTAAATGGAATACTTACAATATTATGAAAGAGGACTAGAATGTTACTCCGTAACAAAGTGATACCTTATTGATTATTTACTTTTTCTCCAGTAATATTAGATTGCTCACATATCTAACAATTACAAAATCTGATTTATGAGAAGAGCCAATGGTTGTTCGCGGTTCGTGCAGAAAGTCGTCCTCCATATTTCTTTAAGCTCTTTTCATAATTTTTAAAGAATTTGCGCTTTGTCTACAAATGAGAAAAGCTAGAAGCGTTTAAGGAAAAGGCATCTTTTTGGGTTTAACGTGTCGCATGAACCACGAATAGTCCGTTTCTGACTGTAATCAGTTAAATGACTTTTCTCTGAAGCGTCAACTGAAAAATGCGCAAACAAGACTCTCGCATTATTTTATCCGGAGTTTTTAACTTCATTTTGTTACGAAGTTTATTCTTCACATTTCACATAATCAGAAGGCCTTCTTGAATACGGATATAGGTTATATTAATGAGACGCTAAAGGTAAAAGAGAGGTAAAAGAAAGGATTACGAATGTATCATGTATCAAGTAAAAGTTTTAACCGTACCGTAAATAATATTGACCTACATAAGAAAGTAAGCCTTTAACGTATTTTAAGAAATATTTGATTTTCTACACCCTTGGTGCTTTTCAAAAATAGCTTCCAGTATTTAATATAATGGACTGCCGTTATGATTAACGAAATTTATAAATCATCGATAAGAATCTCCACGCGCTTTTTGATTGCCAATAGTGATTATTGTAATTAATTAGGTTTAATGTATACTATATTATCTAAATATTGCTTTATAATTAGTTACTTACGTCGACGATAGTGTTTTTAACTCAATCACACATGACTATGAATTTTAGTAGTATAGTATGCATGTAAAATTTTAAAATCACACACTGTTAGCGTGGTAATGTATTTATACATAATTGATTACGTATTAAAATAATTTAAGAAATAAGACCTGTCGTATTGTATGGATCAGAATGTTGGGCAATGAAAAAGACGGATGAAAGAAGATTGAATGCAAATGAGATGAGAATGTTAAGGATGTGTGGTGTGACATGATTGGATAAAATGCGAAATGATGTATATAAGGGGAAATCTGAAAGTTGTTCCGAACTGTAACACTTCACTCTTTGGTACATTTCAGTATTGTACATTGAACGCTGACACTAGACTGACTAGAATAGGCCCAACTAGTTTATTTATAACCTTTGTCGTTTGCATTTCCGTTCCCGTTTTATGAAACAAATGACATTTGACTACTTCCGTCTCCTACATATTATTAAATTATTCCTATTAATTATGTTTCTTATTACATAATCACACAATGGTAAATGTATTTAAGAGTTTTTATAAGCATATTTAACACAATATATAACACATTATAGAAAAGACGGGAGGCGCCAAGATTGGCATGTTTTGGACGTGTAATGAGCAGGGATGAAAATCATGTACCAAACGAGTGTTAAATATGAATGGGGATGGATATGTGATGGGCCTAAAAAGAGAGATTTGGATTGTGTGGAATATGACATGCATATAAAAGGAGGTTTTCCCTCTTTTGAAGGCAGGATTTCGTTTCTTGAGTTACGGTTGGCCGTTAGTAATACGTCAAGTATTGTTTAAATTTTTTTAAGAACTGTTAAATATATTTTTAATAGCATTTTAAAACAGTATACACTACAGTAAGTATGCAATAAAATTGGTATAATCGAATAAAGGCCGTTTTGTAAAATCTATTTTATTTTCAGAGTACATTTTGAATATATAGACTATCCGATCTTAAATCAACAGTAAAACTTTTAAGAAGCCGATTTGGCATAACAATGATGAACTTGATGGGAAAATCAACCTTCAAGGAAACTCTAAAATGCATTTGTATTCTACACTTCCGAAAACTGAATCACCTTATTGTTCATTTCGATTAAATAATTTGTGACTATTTTTGATAAAAATTTATTAATTTCATTGTACATTTTTTTCAAGACCCTATATCAGCTGCGCTAGCCAACTAGCTCGATAACAAAGTACTCTCTCTCTTAGATACAGATGAAGATTAACATCAAAGTCCGATAATATTGATTCGAGATTTGTTAGTATTTGTCTCGATGACCACGCAATGTCTGCTGAGTCATAAATGAAAGTTACTAACGAAGCTTTTATTACGTAAGTGAAGGAAGATTTATATTACAATAGATTATTATCTTCCAGATACGACTTTGTAATGAGTGTTCCTGATTGAATACTTCGTATTGTATTTGGGATTTACGTGTCTAATTGCAATTTATCATACGCTTTTCGGAAAAAAAAAATTCGGCAAATACTTACATATTTCGAGAGAATTCTAGGGATTTATGTCACCTACAAATCCACATTGGTGTAGGCCTCTGCTCAGCAGTGGGATACTAAGAGGCTTGCTTTACTTTTTATATATTTTTTGTGTATAATTGTGTTATATTTTTTTTTTCTCTTGCCATATGTAATGTTTATTTAGTATTCAATATTTCTCCTTATACTGTTAGCTTTTATATGTATTTATAAACTAGTGGAAACTTTATTGGTTATGTGATTTATATATTTTTTTCCTAGCTATTAAGTTTTTCATGTACTGTTTGTTTCCCTTAAAAATAAATAAATAAATAAATATAATTTGCCTCTATCTTTATAATGTTTATTATGTTTTAGTTACAACTATCCATATTATAAAATATGCTAATAGAACACACTATTTATATATTCGACAAAATGAACAGGCACTTAAGGTTGTCGCAATGCGTGCTTAATCTCACATTTCAATTCGCAGTTCACAGCTGTTCACATTATTAACAGTAGCTTAAGATGGTCATTATTATTGCATGTTAGCAACTTTTTAAAAGCTTTTGTTTAACTTGTCGTGTATATACATACACAGGAAGTACGAGTATGTAAAGGAGGAATCTTATAAGCCCAATTTAACCCATTTCCCGGTGTGATTGAGCTGAAATTTTATATACTGGACTAGTCTCTAAGACATTTTTATGATAAGCATGACCTGATGTTGCTGCCAGGATTGGCTCCAGACGAAAACTCCTCAACGATTACCAGTAGCATATGTAATTTTTCAGAACCTTTTTTACCTAACTTGTTACATTGACATCGTCAATGCTAAGTTGTGCTATATGAATTTTACACGATTGCTTCCGGTTATATTTCAAATATCCATACTAATTTTAATGTAAGGAAAGTTTGTCCGTCGGTCTGTCTGTCGGTTACATTTTCAGAGCTAATCTGTTAGAGTAATAATGATGACATTTGGTAAAATTTAAGCTTATATACATAGCTGGCATATTATCCAAAATATAAGCATTTTAGCTTCGAAATAAAAGTACAAAACTGAGGGTATTTTTCACTTGATAACACAGGTATTTTTTTTAAATATCTTGGCCTGGTATATAGAATAGACAACCCTCATTCCTTAGCGAGGAGTCGTAAATAGTGACTAAGGTAATATTATCCGCCGTGGGTATCCGGCTGAGTAGAATAGACCACCCTCATATTTTACCGAGGTGTCATAAAGGGCGACTAACATAAGTTGACGTCAGGGAAGCGGCCAGTCGTTAAATGCTCAGCTCAATCAAGTGACAACATGTTTAAAACCGTTGTGCCGACCCCACTTAGAGTGAGATAAGGACAGGAGAATGATGATGAAGCATAGTTGACACTTACCTTTGGTCAAGATGAATATCCTTTATTTAGAGCCAGATATTGTTATTTTTGTAATTCCTGAACAGATGTGGATAGTGGAACTCTACCTCTCAAGCCCGATAAGTAAGTGATACCTAATTAAATACTTAAACTTTACGTGTTACGTCTTTCGGTTTAGGTTAACAGTCGTACTTATGAGAGAGATCATAAAAGAGCAATTTATTTTTATAACTCTCACGTAAAAGCTTGCGAAAGCTGCATTAATAAAGGAGAAAACATAACCCTATTTGCGTAGCGAGTGACGACTGTAAAGTAAAATAGTGTAAGTCGTTTTATTGTTTTTTCTATCATCGTTGTCGAAAATGCTGTTTATAATCTCAAAACAGTTAGTGAGAAAGTATATTTAGAGCTTATGTTCAACCAAATATAACCAAATTTGACATCCCAAACATATACGTGTATTAAAATTTATAATGATTCACATTTGACGTTAATCTTAACTCAATTCGATTTCTGCATTTCTTTAATATGTTTAAAACTATACGCGCTAATAATTTCAGCTTAATTTACCTGACATTCATTATTATGTAACCATAGATGGCAATGGAAATTAATAAAATCCTTTCAATTAAAGTTTGTGGACATTTTACTTGACTCTATGGTCATAATAAGCTAATCTTGTTTATCTACAATACTATACTCTCTCTCTTCTTTTTCTGTAAGAAAGCCAAATAAAGTATTTATCAGAAAACAGAGATAAAAAATCGAATCAATTATTAACTATTTTTGTGCACGTAATTTCAAGAGTTGTCCTTATATCTAAAAAGTATGTTTTATGGCTTTGATTTATCTAATTTTATTTTATTGATCTGAGTTTTATTCTCTACAATATATTTGTAAAAAATGTCAATTACACATTTATTTGATAGGATAGCCAGTAAAACCGGTAATCGTCTATCCTTATAGTTGGGAATCCCAAAGGCGATAAGATGCAAAATCATTCCAGTTGCACGAGACCAGTTTCTAAAGCGACATTTTCTATGCAAAATAAATGCGAGCTTATTTAAGTATTTATGAAGAAATGACATAGTTTTAGAAGATTGGAGCTTTCACAATCTAAACTAAAGTCTAAAGCAAAAGTAATAATAAAATTATTTTGCTATAATCCGCGATAGAGTAAATAGAAAAAATATATAATGTTAAATGTATAGTGGACTATCCGTATTTTCATACGTGCAGGAGTTTCATACGTCCAATACGTGCAGGATTCGTAAAAACACATGCACAAACCTCCACCACTTCAACCACAATACACAAGCACTACACACGTTCACTATCACAAATTCAACATTCGTTTCGCCCCGCAACCGAAGCATCATCAGGAGATAGACTCCACGACAGAATCGCAAAGCTGTTTTGCGATTTTGTCGTATAATCATTTTATTATTACTTTTGTATTATGGATCTCCGCAAAGTAACGTCGTATTCTATAAATTATTTAAAGTCAAAAGCATATGACGTTTCTAAAAATAGTTCCATAATATTAATGACCTTTAGGTTATAGAGGAAAATCTATATTTATTAAAATAGGAAATATATATGAGTTTGATGCTTATTCTCTATTATTCATCGAAAATTGTTGTTGGAGAAAAATATTATGTATTCTGACTACGAAATGAACGAGTGTCTTACTTATTAACCTTAATACCTATAAACTTAGCTAGCTATACTTATAAGATAAGCTAGCCAATATATGTAAGGTTGACAATAATTTGGTGTCAATCAAATATCGGAGACACTTACCGAAAATAAACCAAATTGAAGTTAGACGAGAATCTAGTTTAGTAGCTGGTCTGATTAAGTGAAGATTCTCAGGCTTTCCGAGTCTGCCGTCTTTTGATTATCTGAATATCAAAAAGCCGTAACTGTAGAACATTCCAAATTTGCCAATAGATATAACTTTGCCCGAAAGTATTTTATTTAGTCTATTTTATTCCTGAAATTTATAGCAATCTGCTAATAAGGAAAAATATTTTTCCGTATTAGCAGCTTTGCTTATAACTTACCCCCTGGGCAAAGTTTTACATGTTGGTAAAGTTGGCATGTCGGAAATAAATAAATAAATATGTGGGACACTTACACACACGGTTGTCCATCCCCAAAGTAAGTTACTTAATACTTGTGTTATGGGTGACGGACAACTGGTACATATACTACATATATAATACATACTTAAATACAAATATACACCCAGGCTCGAAGAACCAACAACTTGTTTATAGAAAATGTTGTCCCTAGGCGGGAATAGAACTCACGACCCGCGGAGCTGAAGACAGTGTCACTACCCACTGCGCCAACGGGCCAGTCAATGGAAAGAATACGAAGAAGATGATAAATAAAATCTGCAAATTATTTCGCTTCAATATATAGTTCAATAAGATTAGAAACATATTTTGTAGTATACTTGGACATAAAAAAATTAAATTCTAAAAATGGTTTTATTATATGTGGAGAGGTGGTAAAACACTTGACGAAAATTCACACATCAAAAATCCGAAGGTAAACTTAAAAAATGAAAATAAATAATATAATACAATGACGATGTCTAGATTTATTATTTCCTAACATTCTCTAGTTTATACTTAAATGTATCCATTCGTGTAGATGGGATTTTAAAAGAAAAAAAGAACTATTAAGTGCCGCTTCAGTAACGTTGCGTTCGGCGTAACGGTAAAGAAACGTCGGGTTTTCCCACATTGCAAATTAATATGGCATGATTAGGATTGATATTAATGCCAATAATTCAAACATGAATTTATGTTTGATAACTCGATAGTACCTAAGTCATTTCAATTCTACTATATACCTTCGCAAAAAGACATACGAGAGGTAACAATAAACTTGTGTTTCCTGTATCGCGACTCAGCAGATTTAGCAACTCATTCGTTGCTCTCGGTATTCGCTTCCACATTGAAATTCCGGTACCCTATGAAAATTATTTTGTTGATAATAATACCTGGATTTGACTATCCTTTCAGCTTCATACATGACTGCGCTTTATAATGTAATAATGTTAAAGATTGACCACGAGATTCTTGCTGGTTCTTCTCGCTGTAGCTTCATAAATCATATTGATCTTTGACGATTCAAAAGACTTAAAAAACTTATTTCGTATTTGAAAGAGCTTATTTGAGAAAAGATTATTTTGGTTTAATTTGATTTTTAATATTTTTTCTTCAACAATAATTATTTTGCTTTACTAACGTAACCATTTCAAGTGTAAATGCCATGTTCAAGGTTAACACGAACAGGTTCTACATGAGGAGGTAAAAATAAAACGAAATGTTAACTGTCGTTGCACAGTGTTAAATATTCACAAAATTCACCTTAAATATATATGTCATCATTATACATTTTAATGATACGTGAGGTTTTTAAAACTAATAGTTTTTAAAGTTACGTCTTAGAAATCAATAATTTATAGAATACGGTGCTAGTTTGCGGATATCCATAATCCAAAAGCAATACTAAAATTATTTTGCTGTAATCCGCGATAAACTTAATAGGAAATATATATATATATGTCGTATATATATAATCCATCATAATAATCGTGGGTTATCATTATTCTAAGACATTAGCGGGCGTGATATAGGGTATCGTGCATATGAAAGAACTACAACAGCTTTTCTACGACATTATAATCTTCTCAACAGCTTCACAACTGCGCCATGACACGTATCTGTCTTCATCTCACGCATGCGCAGTCCGTCAATGTGTCACCGCTATCCTTTTTCATACCCGATACATTTAGAATTCCCAAAAACACGTATACTATAAACCTCCATTACCGCAACCGTAATACACAAGCATAACTTATTCCTCATCATCCCCCTGCCCTTATCCCAAACTCAAAGTGGGCTCGGCACAACATGTTGCAAACATGTTGTCACATAATTTGGTTACGTATTTTACGACCGGCCGCCTGCCTGACGTCAACTTAGTCGCCTTTTACACCGACACCTCGGTAAGAAATGAGGGTGGTCTATTCTACTCAGCCGGATACCACACGGCGTAACTCACTATTCACCATAACAAAAATAAATGGTGGGGGTTGAACCAATTATTATTATGTAACTGTGCTTGCTTGGATTATGGTTCAGTTGCGATTATATCTATTTTGTCTTTTTGTTTTTGGAGTCTATCTCCTGATGATACGCGAAATGGGCGGAACGATTGTGGGTTTGTGATAGTGAGCGTGTGTAGTGCTTGTGTATGTGGTGGTGGTGGTGGAGCTTTGTAGTGTATGTGTTTTTTTGCAAATTTTGCAAGTATCTGGTATAAAAATGTATAGTCCACTCTACATTTATCATCATCTATATTTTCTATTTACTTTATCGCGGATTAAAATATTACGTTGGACACAATAAGTAACTAAACGGCTATGAGACCTGTTGTAATGTATGGATCAGTTTGGACACTAAAAGAAAATGACGAAAGAAAGGTGCATGCAAAAGAGATAAGATCGTTTGTTTAGGTGAATGTGTTGTCTGACTTGATTTGATAAAACACGAAATGAGTATATTAGGAGAGATCTGAAAGTTGCAACCTTTAAAAAAAAGTTAAGGAGTACTAGATTAAGTGGATATGGTCATATAATGAAGAGAGAATAATATGCATATAAACTAGTAGCACCAGGATTGACGAATGATAGAGGAAAATGAAAGATAAAAACATATCGTATCCCCTATCGAGAGTGGGATAAGGTTAAGAAGATCATAACTATAAATATAGACGTTTAAATTACATTAAACTTATAAAGTGAAGTATAATAACAATACCTTTTGGTATTGTGGAACGTGGCATGAATTTGCACTATTGTAACATCAAGGGACATCCCAGATAAACAAACCAAACTTATTTACATCTTACAGATCGTACGTGATCATACTATAGCTGCAGTACTCATTAAAAACAAAAGAATTAACATTTACTTTACCATACATTAGTATAATACATTCAGTGTATACGGTTAGAGAGGTATTTTTTATTTCAAAGAGGACTATTATAGTAAAGTAGGGGATCCAGTCTAAAAAGTGCCCATAGAAAAATAAAAGAGAAAGTAAAAGAGTAAATATGGGTCTTTAATCTTCTTCTCTTATTATTTGTTGGACACTTGCACTCACAAGCCTGTCTATAACTTCCCTATTCTAAGTATAATAACTGAAAAATTTGTAATAATAAAAATTTATAATACCGGAAAAACACGGTAAATAATTAAAGGTATTTGACCACTTAAATTAATGCGATCGATGTTGAGGCTATATTATAGCATAGAGTATAGTTATACTATACTTTTCTTTTCTCATATGCCGTGTGGTATCCGGCAGAGAAAAATAGATCACCCTCATTTCTTACCGAGGTGTCAAGGGCAAAAGGCGAGGCAAAAGGCGAGGTAAGTCGACCTGCCGTGTGGTATCCGGTTGAGTAGAACAGACCAAACTCTTTCTTATCGAGGGGTTTTAAAATACGACTAAGGTAAGTTTTAGTCAGGCAGGCGTTGGTCGTAAAATACGTAGCCAAATCATGTGACAACATATTTGTGACTTGTTGTGCCGACCCCACTTAGAGTGGAATAAGGGCAGGAGAATTATGAGAGTATAGTTTAACATAGGTGAAAAAACTCGTCCAAATCTGTTTATCCAATTGTAATAATTCTTGTATACCCATTTTATACTCTGATGAAATATAAACACTATTGTAGCCTCACTTTGCTAATATTTTAAAGTTTTATCTATTTTCACCAGATGTTAAAAATGATATCTATTTTTGTATATTATTTGAATATTTTTTTTATTATTTTATGTTGTTAAGCTGATTGTATTGAAATTTTATGAGGTAAAATATTTACGATTAAGTATTTGCAGTTTGTATCGATACTAATCATGAAAACGAAAATAGGCTTTATTATCGTAAAAAAAGATAAAAAATTATGATATATTTTTTATCTGTAATAAGATACAGCTAGATCACGATTTCATTTAGTGGTCGATTTTGTTAAACGCATTGAATTCCTAGTTGATCTCTCATTATTTAAGGTTGCTGTAAAAGCATTCATTTGAAAGAATTTCCGATTAGATTAGGTAGAACTAACTAGAGGAGTAGCATTTTTCATAAAGTCAGTCAATGTTTCTTCGTATTCAACAAAAAGAGCAATTTTTCTAGATTTTACACCACTTTTTCTTTTTTAGTTTTTTAACTTCACAAAACACCAAAATAGGCTGTGGATAGTTGAGTAAATATATCATTAGATCGATCTTTAACTTTGTAAAGTATAAATACAATAAGAAGTTTCCTTCCGTAGTATTAATCTTGCCACTTATTCACATTTTTGGTATTCTTGTGAAAAAAGGCTAGGTGTCTAACGCTAGATTTGTATATCCAAACAGACTTTATTTATATAATTCATATAAAAAATTTCGTATATATTTATTTGCTCGCTCTAACTAAAATTAAATTATTAATTAATTATAATTAGAAGATAACACATATAATATTAATTTAAGTACGGTAATGTGTTTACAAAAGAATGTGGTTACAAACTCAGTAAAACGGCGTTAAACTCATTAAGCGTTTTGGTAGACAATTTTTCTTTGTATTTACAAAGGTATTTGAACGCTATCCGTAGATAATGGAAGACTAACAATTCTACTACTAAACCTCGCCCGATTAAAATCCGTAGTTGACACCAAAAATCTTATTACGAACGAACAGTTCGGATTTCGTCCAAAACACACCTGTGTTCAACAAGTGCACCGCCTCACGGAGCACATTCCGCAAGGTTTACAAACCAAGCAGTTTACAGGTGTCATATTCTTCGACGTCGCCAAAGCCTTCGATAAGGTCTGGCACGCAGGCTTAATTTACAAGCTGCTCCAACTAAATATACCAGACAGACTTGTACTCATCTTACGAGAGTACCTGACTAATCGCACCTTTCGATATCGCATAGACGGCACTCTATCGTCTCGCCGCACAATTCGTGCTGGTGTCCCTCAAGGATCTGTGCTGGCACCCTTATTGTACTCGCTCTACACGAGTGACATTCTACGGGCGCCTATCAAAGAGCGTACACATCTTGCCCTTTTCGCGGATGACACCGCTGTATTTACCACATCCCGCCGGCCTCAAGTAATAACTAGACGTCTCCAGAAAGCGGTAGACAGCCTCGGACGCTGGTTCCGCCAATGGAGAATCGAAATAAACCCAGATAAAAGTGCAGCCATGCACTTTATCGGTAATCGCTTTCGATCTCACATAGACACACCTACGGAAATTTCCCTTTACAATACACCGATTCACTGGCAACAGAAAGTCAAGTACCTAGGTGTCACCTTTCAACCTTCCATGCCCTTCCACGAGCACATACATATAGTCTGCAATAAGGCTGCGTATGTCATGGGACGACTTTATCCGATGTTATGCAAGAAAAGTAAGATGTCACTCCGCAACAAAGTGACACTCTACAAAACTTGCATAAGACTAATAATGTCCTATGCGAGCGTTGCGTTCGCGCACGTTTCAAAGGTCAGACTGCTCAGGTTCCAAAGATTACAGAATCGATTTATGCGTACAGCCACTGGTTGTCCGTGGTTCATGCGGAACGTTGACCTCCATAGAGACCTCGATCTCCCTACCATTACTCACCTCTTTAAACGTTTTTCGAAATCTTACTTCGAGAAATCTGAGGTACACCCGAACCCCCTTATTTCAGTTTCTTCTACCTACATCCCAGTTAGGTCCGACCACCGAAAATATAGGCGTCCAAAAAGCGTCCTGTATGACCCCGACGATCAAATAACGATCGCCAACACAGATACACGTAATACACACACACAGCGTCTTCGCCGGCGAAGACGAGGTCCCAGTTTTCTGACGTCGGTCGGTCGTGGCTTCTCGTCACCCTTCCGACGCCGCAATTACTAATCTAAGTCATACCAACCGTCCACTACACGTCGCCCTAAGCCGTGGTCCGGCCTCACAGGAGGCACCCTTAGGACGACGTTCCCCGACTTAAGTAGAGCTTCTGCGCTCTACTCTCTGCATTTCGCAACCTCGACGATGCTTCTGCGCTCGCCCGTCCCGCCCGGTGACGCTGTAAAAGCCATTAGGGCTAACAGCTAGCTAGGCTACAGTCAGTTCGAAAAAAAAAAAACTACTAAACACATTAAGTGCCCTATTACAAATACAGTCTAGCACCAGTTCTTAAAAATTATCGTGGTTTTTTACTCTCTTGGGACCGATCCATTATAACTGACAGGTATACCTGCAACAATTGTCAATAAACCTGTAATAGTTTTAGTGAATCGGTCAGCGCGTCGGGCAATTTTTGTTGACATCACTGTCCCACATTACGATAATCTCATAAGAGTTTGAAAAGAAAAATTAACTAGATATTTACACCTAGCTCATGAAATAACCATGTGGAATATTGATTCAACAATAATTGTTCCGGTTGCTGTATCGGTAAACAGTTTTACTAGCGAAGAGCCACGACCAATATCTCGTAAGATTCGGGCTTAGTTGTTGGATCAAACGTTGGGATACTTTTTTTTTTCGAACCGACTGTATGCTGTTAGCCTTAATGGCTTTTACAGCGTCACCTGGCGGGACGGGCGAGCGCAGAAGCATCGTCGAGGTTGCGAAATGCAGGGAGTAGAGCGCAGAAGCTCTACTTAAATCGGGGAACGTCGTCCTAAGGGTGCCTCCTGTGAGGCCGGACCACGGCTTAGGCCGACGTGTAGTGGAGGACTGATGGTGTGACTTACATTAGTCATTGCGGCGCCGGAAGGGTGGCGAGAAGCCACGACCGACCGACGTCAGAAAACTGGGACCTCGTCTTCGCCGGCGAAGACGCTGTGTGTGTGTATTACGTGTATCTGTGTTGGCGATCGTTATTTGATCGTCGGGGTCATACAAGACGCTTTTTGGACGCCTATATTTTCGATGGTCGGACCTAACTGGGATGTAGGTAGAAGCAACTGAAATCAGGGGGTTCGGGTGTACCTCAGATTTCTCGAAGTAAGATTTCGAAAAACGTTTAAAGAGGCGAGTAATGGTAGGGAGATCGAGGTCTCTATGGAGGTCAACGTTCTGCATGAACCACGGACAACCAGTGGCTGTCCGCATAAATCGGTTCTGAAGTCTTTGGAGCCTGAGCAATCTGACAAGTTGGGATACAAATGGCAGTATTGCTTGAGACGGCACAGATTGTGGGGAGGATCCTCAGTCTGAAGTCCGCCAGGAGCTCGAGTATCTTCTCCGCTCCCTGTGATCAACATTTTTTAAATGTTTTGAAATATTTTTTGTATCTTTATATTTAAAAATATAATGTAAATTTGTATATAAATAAATAACAGAAAAAAATAGTAAAAAAAGAAATATTTTCATTATTATAGCATTTATAGCAATTTATTGCACAACCATTATTTTGCGGAAAACAATAATAGATAAAGGAACGACTTAGCAATTTTATATTATATCGCGTATAATAGCAAAAAATATCATTTTCATTCGTTATTCAATCTCTATTACTTTTTTATAATGAAATTAATTTCAAAACATATTTTGAAGTAAATAATATATATATACTTCGTACGAATAAATTATTCGTCAATGACATGGTAAAACCGAGTAATGAATATCAAATTAGCTTTTTAACACCTAATTGTACCTCATATTGATAACGTTCAAGGAGCAAGTGAAATTTGCGTGAAATAAATAATAATTGATTATTTATAGGTAACTTAATACCGTTTTCGTTTATCTAACCTTGAACGCTTTACTTTGTAACTGGAGGTCATTGACGTTGTTCGTTCCCTAGTAAACACTATCTTGCAATATTTATTTATCTAACATTTAATAAAAGATACTACCTTAACCTGACCACGCTTCGGATTGTCTCAATTCGTTATCACATGTAATGTGGAAACCTTTGAATAATACTTAATCAACTCATGTATGTATACAAATACGAAACGTCTTAGGACGTTAATATTACGTTACGATCAATTTAATTCAATTCAAAATATTATATTTTAGCAAAGTAAATTTTAATTTACTTAATTAAAGAATATTTTGATGTTTCGATCGTCAACTCTACTGCTGTTCCTACCGAGAAGAGCCAGCAAGAAACTTGGCGTTTTTTTTTATTTAATAGGTTGGCAGACGAGCCGAGACGTGAACCGCATTCACGTTATCGCCGCCGCCCACGACCTCTTGCAGACCGAGTGTGCTGCCGACCTTTAAAAAGATGGAAAATACGCTTTTTAAAGGTACTTATGTCGTACCGATCCAGAAACGCTGCTAGAGGGAGATTATTCCATAAGATGGTGGTCCACGGAATAAAATTATTTGAAAACCGCACTCTACATGTATCCAACCATCTGGATCGCCACGCATCCAGATGGTAAGGATGATATTTTAACCTGTGACGTACAGTGCGGTTATGGAATCTAGCAGCAGGAATCAGGTCGTGTATTTCACTGGAACACTCCCCATGAAAGATGCGGTAGAAAACGCACAGTGAAATACGTTTCTACGCATCGGCGGTTGCTCCTTTCAAATTATAATTCTAATAACTAGTTACATTTAGTTATTATGATCTTGTACAGGCTAGAAGACTAGCTATATCCACTCATTCTTATCATCTATATCTACTCAACAATAGACTTTCTGTATAAGCCTTTTTTTAATCGTTTTTTAAACAACATCGGATTTTCATACTTTCTTTTAAACACTTGCCTGACCTTTAACGCCTAGAAACTAAGAGAATCAACGAATCATATGATATGTGTAATACGAAAATACAATGTTGTGTATAGATAAAGTTAACGTAAGCGGTAGATAAAAGAATTAGTATGATATAACCTGAAATCTTTAAGGATTATAAGCTGTGGAGTATAGTCATAGTCGTAAATTATCAAAATATGACATTAGCTATAAGCTCAGTATCACTATGACCAGTGCTAATCTATCGTGATCTCCGCTGCCTGCAGATCCCTTAAGAATCCCTCAAATATTTCAGGATCTTCTTGGCATCTTTCACCTCCTTTGGACGTAAATAGTACGACCTTAGGAGAGAGTGTTGATTATGAATCAGTGCAAGGCAATCACGTAGTATATGCATGAGTGTTTACTCTAGGCAGAGTCCGCTCGATCCAGTGTTTGACAGTTTCATGTTTAACATGTGTCAATTTAGTCCACAGTGCCCTGTAAGCGCCCTCGCTAGTTTGCGTAGGTTCGTTCTACTTAACGTGTAGAAAAGATTTAACGAGTAACTCTTTTGTTAAAGGATTTCATTAGCGCTTTTGAGTGTTTTAATCACGGACTATTCCTAAGAGATTAAGTGTATGGTACTAACAATAGGCTTCGAGAGTAAGCATGGCCTCTTAAAAAATGAAATTTTTCCTCATGTGGATGATTTAAAAATTTTATTGTTTGGTTATTTCACACGAACAGTTAGTTAATTGGTGTTAACTTAGTATAATTATAAGCAAACCTACAAAAGTGATAATAAAATATTTTGCCATAATCCGCGATACAGTAAATAAAAAATATATAGTGCTAAATGTATACTGGACTATCCACGAAAAAACGGATAGTCCACTATACATTTAGCACTATATATTTTTCCTATTAACTGTATCGCGGATTATAGCAAAATGATTTTATTATTACTTTTGTATTATGGATCTCCGCAAAGTAACGCCTAATTCTATAAATTATAAGCAGACCTGTTAAACGCCATTGACACGTATGTTTTAATTAGCCTTAAATATGTGATAAAAGCAACTTACGAGGTTATTTCGATACCAGTTAATTTAATAATAGTATTTTTGTTTAATATAATTAAAAAAAAAAAACAATTACTACTAATTTTCAGGTATAATAACTTTAGCGCCCGTAATTTCGTACTCCTCGTAATATGAATAGAAAATAGAAAATATGAAAAGTTTAGGGATCAAGATGATAGGGACATTTAATGACGATGTATATCATTTGAACAAAACGGTTTTAAACTATGTAAATGTGAATTGACATATGAGTAGGGTAGAACGAAAAAATGAATGGATGTTGTGTACTGCGACATGCATATAAAAGGAGTAGCGCTAAAGTTGACAAATGATAGAGAAGAATGGAAGTTTTTAACTCCCATTGTCTTCTAGAAGAAAGTAGACGAAGGTAGGTCTATACAGGATAATATAGATATAAGCATTATTTTAGATAATAAATAAAACAAAAAAAAATTTACTCTACAATTTTTTTTCAATAATAATTCAGGAGTAGTGCGAAATTAAAAACATTATTTATAATTATTAAGTAATAGATAAAATGTGCTCACAATATTAAAAACTGAGGTAAGCGAGCATGTACAGAATTGTATAATAAGAAATATATTCTTAAATCATGAAAAAAATAAAACTATACGGTGAATAATTTGGATATTACAAATGAAAAAAAAATGCACATCTGTGTGATACTTGCTGACAGTTGACAGCAATATATAGAAAATTTTAAAAATGACTAGAAATAGATAAATTTTACAAATAAACCACTTGTAATGTGTAGACTTATGGTAGTAAAAAGATAGCAGATATCAATTTAAACACAAATAAACTTTTGATCATCTATATGTATGATCTCTTAAAATATTTTTTATTAGATAATTTTTCTGTTACGTTGAAATAAATTAATGTAAATTATTATAACTGAAGTAATCAATATATTTGTGAATTTTATTTAGTAATAAAATTACGAATAGAAAAGGATAAGCCAATTCCAATACGTTCACGAGCTTCACGTGGTCAGCTTGCTTAAAAACTTTGCTGTAATAATGTCAATTACATCAGTGCAAACCCCGTCACAATAAGGAATATTATAAAACGATTGGTTGATACTTAGGGTACACTATGTATTTGTTGTTTTAGAGTTTTGCACAGAAATTTGTACATTTAGACTCTTGTGGTAATCTCACTCTTTATGGAATTATTTAATTCAGCTTCTGTCATGATTCTTCTTCTTATTATGTGATATCGCTGCGAAAACAATTTAGGATTAAGAATTTCGAAGAAGATGATTTTAAAACTATTTGGAAAGTCCGATATATAAGATTTGAGAAACCAGCTATAGGTTACTGCATACAAAACAAAAAAAAAACATATTTAATAATATCAATATATAAAATACGCCTCTTTAAATGAATATTAATTCTAACCAAAGGATTTTTTCCTTCCATTGAGGTCCTTGTCATTTTGTTAATTTAGTAGATTCAATGTTAATTTTAGTCATTAAAAATACACTTAAAATACATATCCTTGTTAAGTTTGTCACTGGAATTGATCTTTAATTAATTTGTATTTATAATATGTAATTCAATTATAAAGTTTACAGAACATTTTTTGCGGGAAAATAATATATTTTTCGCTGTATATACAGCAAATATTTCATTGTTAATAATATTAACATCTCAATTAACGTATATAGTTCAGCGCAAAGGCTTTGTTTTTTAAGTAAAGGCTACGAGCGAGTGGAATGAACTAAAGCCGGTGGTTATAGTACTGGCGCGTCGGTCCGAGCCGACGCACGCGCAGACCGCTGATAGGACAAGCCGGTATAAAAGAGCACATGCACTCTAGTCAGACCAATTCTGCTTGAAGCTTGTGAGACGAAAGATCTAAAATGGCTGATTTAGTACCTAGACATAGTAACGATGACGACACCGAAGGAGTTATTGTTGCTAAAGGGGTGTCTATGGCGGTTTTGTTCGTCGCCTGCATGATATGCGGTCTCGTTCCCATGTTTTTAGCGAGACGTTTCAAATGGGTCACCCCTAATGAAGCTGGGAACTTGAAGACTCAGAACAAAGTTGTTATGTCCTTGCTATCATTTGGCGGCGGTGTGCTCCTGTCCACAACCTTCCTGCATTTACTTCCCGAGGTCGACCACAACATTGAACATTTACAAGGTGAGTTCTTTTATCATTCATATTTTAAATTCGTTCTTTATAATACTTCGCTTGACAATACTTTAAGCGAAAATACATATCAATTTTTCGTAAGTTACACTTAGGATTAAAAATTTATAATTCCTTTATCGTTTAATTATACATCTTAAATATTACAATGTTACGACATATTATATTAATATTTAAATGTGTAGCAATAACTAACTATAAGAACTAGCTTTGATAAGCGAACAGTTATAACTAAGACATTACGAAATAACTTTGTAATTGATGTTGTCACTTTCGTTACAACATCGACACTTAAATTGTGACTATTTCTTACTAAAAGGTCAAATATTAAAACTATTTATGTATGAAGTCTGCAACTATGTTCTTTTTGAAATTTGTGTTCAAAAAAATAAAAGTGGGTTTAATAGTTTTTAGTTTTCGAAATCAAAAGTTTGAGTACAACGACGCGCCAATAATTAATAATTCATGACTTAAAAGATTAACTTCGTAACCTTTATTAATTTGAGCTCATTAAAAAAAAATAAAAGTTTATATTTGTGTATGTGTACAGGATATACTTATGTCATAAATATAGAGTTCGACCGGCTTTCACAGAAGCGGAAAAATAAACACTATACCAAATCGTCGCAACAAATTTAGTTGTACTTTTTCTACAAGCTTTATATTTAACCGTTAATATATTTTCTTGCATTTTTTTGTAAATTCGATGACCATTAAATGAAAAAGCAATATTTAAGCGATCTATTTGGATTCATCTTATACAACATTTAATGTGTTTAAATGAGGTTCGGAATCTATGTACTCGGAAATGTTGTTTTCATATATTTTTTTAATTTAAATGTTATTTTTCTAATATTCTTTTAGTATATAAGGGACATAATACTGGTCCAGCCGGCCAGGCTCACATTTAGGAACAAGGACCCTTTTGTATCTGATTAACATATTACCTTATTTCCAATTTAAGTAGTATCTGCTTATGTACTTAACCCCCATATAACACGTACTTTCTTACCATATAGCTTTCACACAACTGCGGCCCTGATCTCTATAATTTCAGAATGTATTGTATTAATCGAAAATAAGGATAAAATAAATAGTAACTTAAGGCTACCGATTGACGCTAAAGGCCGAAAAAATAAGCCACGAATCGTTAAGCAGTTTATGTAGTGAGCTATGTTATAAGTATCTCTACATGAAAACGATGTTCGGAATATGAAGAATTGAGGGGTGATTGGGATCTTAAGATGTCAGAACGGAGAGCCCCGGCTCTGGAAAACTCAGCGTTGATATCTATCAACGCTGAGTTATTATAGAGATATTATAGGGATCTCCCTAAGAGATCTGACAAACCTAAAAGGGTTGCGAGAAGCCGATGAATCCAAGCAGCACGACAACGTGTGTTAGAATCCATTGAAGATATCTATTTCCAGTATTGTACAGTACGCCTTTAGGTTGAATAGAAGAAGGTTAAAGATTATTATCACATCATCATCATCCTACTGCTCTTATCCCACTCTAAGTGGGGTCGGCACAACTTGATACAAACATGTTGTCACATGATTTGATTACGTATTTTACGACCCCTTTATAAGAAAGAGGGTGATCTATTCTGTTCACTCGGATACCACACGGTGGGGCAACTTATCTTAGTCGCCTTTTACGAGACCTCGGTAAGAAATGAGGGTGGTCTATTCTACTCAGCCGGATACCACATGGCGCACGTGATATTTATTTTAATAAGAAGAAAGATTATTATCACATATGAATGATAATAAATCGGAACTGAGAGCGTTCTTTCTTACCAACTTGTGTCACTATTGCAATCTTTAAATAGCTCGCCGTCGCAAACAAATCACACCTTATAATAATACGTTATTGTGGATCCATTAAAATTCTAGATATACAAATTCTAGGTATGTGTTGACAAATTAAGACAATTATGCAATAAACGACAATTACACGTTACGCATTATATCCGTTA
The DNA here is from genome assembly GCA_947086505.1 of Morpho deidamia. Classification (NCBI taxonomy): domain Eukaryota; kingdom Metazoa; phylum Arthropoda; class Insecta; order Lepidoptera; family Nymphalidae; genus Morpho; species Morpho deidamia. Next base: position 7,795,154 of record CAMTZC010000003.1, read on the forward strand.
TTAGCGCCTGTGAACGGAAATTAAACGCATGTTCGTTAATCTAACAGGAAAACGTAAATGTACATATTCGTACATGACCACGAACGGATTCAAATAGCGAATAAGAATTTTCCTGATTAGGCAAAAACTTCGTTTAACAGGAAAATATCAGTATGCAAACGTAATTTAATTCGGTTCTTCACAAAGCTTTGCTGATCATTAACATAAAATAAACTAAAAATATTCGACAAATGAAAAGTATTATTATTTAAGTTTGGCGACCCCTTTCGGTGTCGGCTCATGTGTCGGCAAAGGTGTTTATGCTAGGGTAAGGCAGAAATCTTTAAACATCACAACTATTTGAAATGTATGAAAATAACTTCAAGAATCATGCAAATAAATTAGATTTCTGTAAAGGAGGATGACTTTTGTCATTAAATTAATTCAATTTTCCGTCAGTGAAGGGGCTGAAATAGGAGAAAAGCTATCTAAGTTTTACCTATATATTTCTTTGCTATCTTTAGGAACGTAAATAAATAACTAATAATAATATAACGCTCTATAACTTATTTCATCGAGTTACTAAAGTTAAATCAAATGGACATAAATAAATTCGTAAACCTCCAAAGTCGTAGAGCCGTTTAAACCTTAAGGTTTCTGCAACTTTTTATGGGTATCCGAAAAATAACTGAGGGGGTTACCAAGATTGCGTCTTCCAGCGCTGAGCCGCCATTCCAACACTTTGGAACAAAAATGGTAATTGTTATTGAATATGTTACCATAGCTCAGCGTATGTTGGTGACTCTAATTCTCAGAAGAATTTACTATATTATATTCAAAAAATAATGAATTTTATCTTTATTTTATTATATTTATTTTCCCTTACTATTTTAATAAGTCACGAAAAGCGAATTATCATTAGAGATTAGGAATCGTAGATTGACCAAGTTTTTGCTTATACGTAACAATAATTCCCAATACTTAAAAATGTGTCATGTCACACAGTATGAAAATTTGGGAAAAAGTGATAGAGCGAAGAATGAGAGAAGAGTGTACGATAACGCAGAACCAGTTTGGTTTTATGCCAGGGCGGAGCACGACGGACGCTATTTTCGCCTTACGCCAGCTATGTGAGAAATATCGACATGCGCGTAAGGACCTGCACATGGTTTTTATTGACCTAGAAAAAGCGTATGATCGTGTTCCCCGTGAAGTTCTGTGGTGGATTTTGAAAGAAAAGAGCCTGCCTGGGAAGTATGTACGGATTGTATATTCCATGTATGCCAGAGCTAGTACTCATGTCCGGTCTGAAGCCGGAGTAACTGACAATTTCGATGTGTCTGTAGGCTTACACCAGGGATCGGCTTTAAGTCCCTTTTTATTTCTCTTATTGATGGATGCACTTACTGCTGATATTCAAGAGGAGGCTCCTTGGTGTATGCTATTTGCCGACGATATCGTGATTGTCGGTGAAAATGCAGCTGAGGTCCAGAGCTGATTTGTAAAATGGCAAGAGAAATTGGAGAGTTTTGGTTTAAAGATCAACCTGACCAAAACTGAACACATGCAGTGTGATTTCAGTGGTCTCTCCAATTTTTCTCCAATAACCTTAAATGGTGTTGTTTTGCCAGTCTGCTCCGACTTCCGGTACCTTGGTTCGCTTTTCCAAAAGAACGGTGAAATTGATCGCGATGTGAGGAATAGAATGAATGCAGGATGGATGAAGTGGCGACAGGTCTCAGGCACAATATGTGACCCCCGAATGCCCCCTAAACTAAAGGGAAAAATTTACACATCGGTCATAAGACCTGTCGTAATGTATGGATCAGAATGTTGGGCAATGAAAAAGATGGATGAAAGAAGAGTACATGCAAATGAGATGAGGATGTTAAGGTGGATGTGTGGTGTGACAAGACTTGATAAAATAAGAAATGAGTATATAAGGGGAAGTCTGAAAGTTGCGCTCATTATAGAAAAGATGAGAGGTGCAAGATTGGGATGGTATGGACATGTAATGAAGAGGGATGAAAATCATGTGATCAAACGAGTGTTGAGTATGAATGTGGATGGATATGTGACTAGAGGAAGGCCTAAAAAGAGATGGTTGGACTGTGTGAAGTATGACATGCATATAAAAGGAGTAGCGCCAGAGTTGACGAATGATAGAAGAGAATGGAAGAGAAAAACATGTTGTACCGACCCCACTTAGCGTGGGATAAGGGTAGGAGAAAGAAGAAGACTTAAAAATGTATTGTGTAATTACCACTGAAATCCCAATCCCAATCATATACACAAGTTTTCCCTTTTGTTCTGCATATTTCAAACGATCTTTGTGACATAGTTCAATAAATGACCAAATATTTATAACCTTCAAATATTCCGTCACCATTCACTTACGTGGTTTACTATTACTTAAACAAAGTAAACATTTGATATACTTACAATATACCCTATCACTCTCAATAGTTACGCCTGCTGATTTAATTCAGGGCCATTAACTACCTGATACCAAAAATTTTGTTAATTATATCTTTAAGTCGAATTCTCGATACGGTCTCTAACGTGATACCGCTATCGATACTATCAATAAATTAAACGAATAACGCGGAAATTAATAAATATAATATTGGCGGCCCAAGGTTCAATTGTTTTGGCTTGCTAGACTGTACGGACATTATTCAATAGCGGTTGCGCAAGCGCACCTCACCCGTAGTGGGTATGTGTGCCACCGCTCGACCGCGTCTTCTCATCTCGATGCTGTATCAATATTGGTTTTTAAAACAATGTTTATATATTGGATGACTTTTATATAACAAATTAAACCTACAAAACCCTATTACAGATACAATAAAATCGATCTAGCGGTCAAATGTCGCAATTATAGCATCGCGTAGCTGAGGTTTTGTTACTCACATTATCGGGTGGTTAGAATGACGGAACAATAAGACTTTATCCAGTAACAGCACGGCATATCGTCATTCGTACGCTGAAGCCCGTTAGGTTTTTACTTGATTACCAGATTTTTCAAATAGAAATTCAAAGAAATAATGTTTTCCTGGAATTGGTTAGAAATATAGGAACTAAAAATTGAGTTCATAACATCATAAATTGTGATTCTACTCGTTAATCTGATAAATTGGTATACCAATCTAAGCAAAAGATAATATTGAATTTACCTGAAAATTAAAAAAAAGCATTGCCAGTAATCTATGTATTTTTTTCTTCTTTTTGTACTATCGTTCATAAAAAAGTAAATTATGACAAAGGTTTTATCGCTAAAGCGATCTCTCATAGACAACCTTTGAGATACGATGAGAGCGGGTATAGTGCATAGTAAACTATAATACATACAATTAAATACTAATATTACACAGGTATATACAATTACATATGTTATAATACATTATATGATAACATACGACATAATATAATATGTCGAAGCATCTCAATTTAAAATATTAAAGCTTAATTTAATTATTTGTATGCATAATCATCCTCCTGCCCTTATCCCACTCTAAGTCGGCACAACATGTAACAAACATGTTGTCACATGTTTTGGCGACTTATTCTTCGACCGGCCGCCTGCCTGACGTCAACTTACCTTAGTCGTTACGATCCCACGGTAAGAAAGAAGGTGGTCTATTCTACTCAACCGGATACCACACAGTGGGTCAACTTACCTTAGTCGCCTTTTACAACACCTCGGTGATAAATGAGGGTGGTCGACGACAATGCATACAAATAATTTACTTATTTGTCTGCATTGTTTAATAATTTTACTCTACCTATAATTGTTATTATAAATATGAACAGAGATAAAATAAACTATTTCTCTAATGAAATGTATTATATTGCAAATCACACAATACAATGTATTTCATCACTCAAGAGACTACATGCGGTCTTATCGCTGAAACGTGATCTTTGAGTAAAGGACAAAGCACCGTGTGCGCTAAAATTTTGTTAAAATGTAAATAATATAGAATAAAAGTCATATTATCCTCGGTGACAACATATACAAGATACATAATACATAAAAATCCACGGGGAAAACACAAATGACATTTGTTAAAACTTTGATTATTTATTAGTATAGGCCATTCCCAAAGTTTTAGGACAGTTGTTTAAACAACTCAGGTATTCATGTGAGAGGCAGGCTCGTTCTAAACTTTGATTCATCTTATATATAAAATTATCTTGTTATGTTCACAATGTTAGTTACCATACTCCTCTGAAACGGCTTGATCGATTTCTGTGAAATTTTATATGCATATTCAGTAGGTCTGAGAATCGGCTACTATCTATTTTTTAAACCCCTAACTCGTTCGGACGTGCATAATACGTCGCGTTAAAATTCCACAATAGGCGTTATAAGAAGTTTCGTATGGTATATTGAGCTTAACGCCCTCGCCCTAACGACTAAAATGGAATACTGTACGATAAAATACGTCGCGATTTAAATACGCTGTCGTGTGAACCTGGATACCCATTTGTTTCAATTCGACGTAATTTTAACGCACCATAAAAATCCTCTCGTGCGGACGAGGGGTAAGTGATTTTATTAAGTCGCATTTACAATTTAAATTCTTGCGATTCCCTGCGAGAGAAGTTGAAGGAAACACGTATTCTTACATTGGCTTCAAAGTATATTTAGAGCAATTTAATTTTGTGTTCATAAGAATATACATAATTATAAAAAGATTGGCGATGTATATAATAGACAAAGTGGGAACCGACATAAGCTTGCGGTTCCTGCGTTGCGTCTTGCAAAAGTACATAAGTCGTTTGTGGATTTGGGTATAAGATTCTATAATAAAATTCCGCAATCTACTTTAACTTTACCATTACAGCAGTTTAAAAACACTATTAAAAATAGGCCGTAAGCCTACTATACTTTTGAGGATTACTTAGACGATAAGAATGCGTGGATATAGCTACTCTTTGACCCCGTACAAGACATCAATAACTATATATAACTTAGTAATAAATAACTATATATAACTTAGTAATAAGAATTATTCTTTGAAAAGAGCAACCGCCAAGTTTCTTGCTGGTTCTTCTTGGTAGGAACAGCTTCCCGAACCAGCATACGACGATTCAAAAGTAGTTGTTTACAAGTTTACTTGAATAAAGAATACAAACGTTATTTTGCTATAATCCGCGATACAGTAAATAGAAAATATATTTAGTGCTAAATGTATAGTGGACTATCCTTTTTTTTATACACGTTACATGCAGGATTCGTAAAAACATGCACAAACCTCCACCACTGCCACCACAATACACAAGCACTACACACGTTCACTATCACAAACTCAACAATTGTTTCGCCCCGCAACCGAAGCATCATCAGGAAATAGACTCCACGGCAAAGCGATTTTGAGATTTTGACAGAATAACAAGCCCACAGAATACCGAATGTCCTTGCAAACTTTATATAGGTACCTCTTTCTATCCAATGTTTAGACCGATCTTCTAGAACATAATTTGTTCGTTTTTCGAGTCTCAGTGGATGTATGTATTTAAATATTGAAATATATTTAATTATACCAGTTCTCTGTCGCTCGGAACACGATTATTAAATTACTTACTTTGGAAGACAGACGACGGTGTGTAATTGTTCCATATATTTGTTATTAATGCCAGACAAGACAGGATCAAAATTTTATATATTATATTATAAGTTTAAAACTATGATTTGTGCTATTATTTGTAGCACTGACATAGTTTCATAGCTTTACATATTGCACACGACGTCGTATGCAGGCTATTTGCTCAGAATATCAAACTAACTTTGCTCCAATATAAACAAACTTTATCTGCGATTTCTTATCGTTATTTAAGCAAACGTCTAGTCGACTTTCCTGCAGATGCTCTGGGAACGGACATGTTCAACAATTAACTTATTACCAATTCAATGAAGGGAAACACAGAGTAGACGGTGTACGTGGCTCGGATTATAATGGCGATCCGTTGATAATTGCATTTGTAACTGTTATATAAATGTTAGTGGGAAAATATTTTATCCATTTATTTCATTTTGATTTTAAACTATAAAAGTGTAACTCTCTATAGAAGTGTAACTATAAAAGTTCTCTTGTTTGGAGCCAATGCTGGCAGCAGCGTCAGGTCTTGCCTATCATAAACATGCATTGTCATCGGGGCTGAAGCAGTATGTAAAATTTTAGCTCTATCGGACATCAGGAATGGGGTCAAATTTACTTGCAAGATTCCACCTTCACATCCATACACGGCAAGTTAATGCTAATGCAAGTTAAATTAAAGCTTTTAAAAGAGAGGTATATATATATATATATATATATATATATATATATATATATATATATATATATAATGTGATTTGATGGTTAATTAAACAAGGTTAATTTTAAGGTTAATTTCTGTATTGTTATAGAAACTCAGTTGTGTTTAATTTAACCATCTAAATCACATTATAAAACGACATTTAATGCTATTTATCGTCTAAATCACAATAACTATATAATTTTTTACTATTTTAATATTACAATTTACAAATTGGTTTATGCGACAATGACACGATACTTCATCGTTAATGTCTCTTCTATAAACCCGACTGCGGCTCTATCACATGAGTTGCGCGGGAAATTTAGATATGAAAGAAAATATTTTTTCTTTATATATACACACTCATTTGCTTTCTCTTTATTGTAATATGGTACATGTTAGACTGACTTCCCTACTCTAAGTACAGTAACTCTATGATATAAATACATCATTTGTAGACCAAGTTTGCTGTTCATTAATCTATCATAATCTCCATATCGATAGTTAAAAAGGAAACAATAGACCACTCAATTACATTTGATTAGATTACGCATAAATTGGCTAAATACGCATAAATTATGAGCTGTGATAGCCCAGCGGTGTGACCGTGCGACTCTTTCGAGGGGAACACGAGTTCAAACCCCGGCAGACACCAATAAGTTTTTCTATTAAAACTCATGTGTCTAATTGATAATTGCAATTTATCACACTCTTTTCGGTGAAGGAAAACATCGTGAGGAAACCTGCATATCTCTAGAGAATTCCGGAGATATGTGTAACCTACCAATCCGCATTGGAGCAGCGTGGTAGGTCTTAGCTCCAACCCTTCTCTCCAGAAACGGAGAGAAGAGGCCTATACCCAGCAGTGGGATTGTAACAGGCCGCTAATTTTCGCATAAATTTTTCAAAAATAATATCAATAGATACTTGTCTTGTTTTGAATGAGTAGCGTTTAACAGCAACTTTTTAACTAAGATTACAAAATAGTAACTTTCCTTTTTTTCTGTAGCTTTTAAGAATAATGCATGTGCTCGTAAAAGTATAACATTATTAATCAGTATTGGACATGTTATTTATTATTTCCTAGTTCATAAATGCGAAATGATTAACATGCTGTTTATGATAAATGATTAAGATATACGAATATACTAATATACTATGTCTTTATTTTGGTAAGTTTAGGAATAATCAAAATTCCTTCTCAATTAATTTACATAATAGATTGTTAGCATCATCATGGACAGTTGTTAAAAATTAATGCAATTGTTTTGTAAATGGCTGTTTATTAAGCTACACATTTTTACCTAAAACCAAAAGACAGCAAGAAAAATGTTTTGCTTATGATCGATTAAAAAAAGTATTTACCCTTTGTCATTGGTTATCATTATTTGGTATTACCACTATTTAAAAGATAAATTTTATCCTGCTATTACCTAGCATACGGGTTATAATTAAAACATGTACTAGTAATAATAATTTATGGTGGTATTCGAGTCTTGGATTATGCCGTCGTTATAACTAAGCTGTGGTAAGCTGAGTTAAAAGCAAGCTGTGGTAGCCCAGCGTTGAGTCCGTGCGACTCTTTCGAAGGGGTCACGAGTTCAAGTCCCGGGCAAGGCATTAATGAGTTTTTCTATTAAAACATAAGTGACTAATAGATAATTGCATTTTATCACATGCTTTTCGGTGAAGGAAAACATTGTTACGAAACCTGTATATCACTAGAGAATTCTGGGGATATGTGTAACCTACCAATCCGCATTGGAGCAGCGTGGTAGGTCTTAGCTCCAACCCTTCCCTCCAAAAACGGAGAGTGGAGGTCTATGCCCAGCAGTGGGATAGTAACAGGCCGTTACTTCACTTTTTTACTTTTATGAATAAGCTGGAATATGACTTTATCACTATGATTTTTAAACTTCTTTTAGCGCCTATTAATTAATATTAACAAAATTGTTTGTTTGTTGGAGAAATTGCTTTTATGTCAAATCATTTTCTGGAACACGAATTATTTGGCACGTAAATATTTGCTGCCTCAAATAAAAAACTGGCTATTTTTTATATTTAAATAGCTGGGAATTCAACTAAGGAATTTTACACTTAATGCCTGTTAATATAGTTATGTAAACAATAACTTTTAAACAGTTACATAAGGAATCTAAATACATATCGAAAAACATAACGTGGCATGAGTAACAACAATTAGTCATTTGTAATGAGGAAATAAGGAAATACCAGCATGGCTGGTAAGCCAAAGCGTGGGAAATCACCTGTGTAACGTGTGGGGTCTGTCATAGTGAAAATAGGAACTGATTTTTATTCACAGTATTGTTTAATCTGTTAAAACTATTATTCTTTAAGGAAAAGATTAATAATTTAAACGAGATAAATAAAGGGAACAATTCTTGACTGGCCCGTTTGCGCTGTGGGTAGTGACCTTGCCTTCAGCTCCGCGGGTCGCGGGTTCGATTCCCGCCGAGGACCAACGTTTTCTATAAACAAATTGTTGGTTCTTCGAGCCTGGGTGTGTATTTGTATTTAAGTATGTTTTTAAACTTATATATGTAGTATATCTACCAGTTGTCCGTCACCCATAACACAGGTATTAAGTTACTTACTTTGGGGATGGACCATATATATATATATATATCTTTTTCTTATTTTAATTAGCTAAATGTTGCATAATTGTTAGTGCTTATCCATTAAACACATATTGTCATTTTCCTACCCTCATCCCACTCTAAGTGGGGATGGCACAGTATGTCTGCATAATCCATTCTCCTTTATCTTCGTCAACTCTGGCGCTTATTCTTTTTTTTAAGCATATTATCAATCCATCCATTTTTTTGGCCTCCAAGTATTGATCCAAATTCATATTCAAAACTCTCTTGATCACATAATTTTATTCCTCCTCATTAATAAATCGTGTAAGATAAAGAAATCGCTGGCCATTCCCTTTTATAGCACCATTTTCTACAGGAAATCGTTCACAGTCGCAGAGGCTCGTCTATGGAACTCTCTTCCCGATAGCATTTTAAAGATACAACTTCTGTAAACTCGTTAAAAACGAAACTGAAAACGCACTATTTTTCTCTTATAAATTAATAAAATTTTTATTAATGTATTAGTTTATGTAATATTGTTATGTTGCTTATATATGTAGAATATATAGATATATATAATGTCTATAATGCTTAACATTACTTGTACCTATACCACAATTAATTACCTTTCCCGATACTCTTAGGGCTGCTGGAAGAGATCGCTAATAGCGACAAGCTTTCCATTGTATACAATGTTTTTCAATTTAATTTGTATGTAGTAACTTTTAGTACATAAATAAAAAAAAATTAAATTATTATTATTAGCCATACAAATTATTATATCCATTTGAAGGGACGTCCAAATAAAAAAACTTAACTTCGCTTTTACAACTTTCTGTTCGGTGTTGTAGCTATAACGTTACAAAACTAACTGAACACTCGGAGGACTCATCCCTCCCAAGTTAAGAAAAACGGAAGGAAGCAATAACGACACTTCGTGCTATCATGACAGAAATGGTATCAATAGAAAATACTAGATATAGAATACAAGACAAGCTTAACAATAATAAAAATATCACGAAGTACCTAATATGAAACAATATAATAATCCTAACATATTATTAAGCATTCTAGCCGTGTGGTATCCTGCAGAATAGAATACACCACCTTCCTTTTTACCGAGGTGTCTTAAAGCGCGACTAAGTTAAGTGCCGTTTGCTATCCGGCTGCGTAGAATAGACCACCCTCATTTCCTACCGAGGTGTCGTAAAAGGCGACTGTGGTAAGTTGACGTCAGGCAGGCGGCCGGTTGTAAAATACGTAGCCAAATCATGTGACAACATATTTGTAACATGTTGTGCCGACCCCACTTAAGAGTGGGATAAGAGCAGGAGAATGATGAATGATGACATTATTAAGCATTCATTAAGCACATACTATATAATAATCTCATAGAAGCCTCCCTGTGACTTCCTGATACCGTAAATACATAAGAGCGTGTATATATGAAGTACTAATGATTAGTTCGGATAGAAGTATAAATTTTGCGTTAGGTCTAGGAGAAGAGGATGTGTGTGGTAAATATTTGCCTCTTTATCGATGGTTTAAGCATAGAAGCCTCACAATGATAATCCCAGATATATATAAAAGTCTGATTACGTAATTCACCTTTCTACGGTAACATATATCCGTCAATATGACTCATATATATGTGTCGTAAGATCCTAGCGACGGTATATGGTTAATGACTGGTAAATGCATTACCCTGTCTAATGAAATATCTCGTTATGTCCTTTCAATGGACTTTACCTGTACCAGGTCAATGAACTGTAATATAAGCTTAGGAATTGTAACAGGGTAAATATACTCATTGTAATTTGCGAAGACTTGTGTTCGTTACATTTTATTTCATACTAGCTGTGCTTAAGGTTTCGCTCTCGTGGAAATAAGTGATATCTAGGGTAAAATGTAGCCAATATGTACCTTTAAGTGAAAGTCAAATTAAAATCGGTTCGGTCGCCTCAAGAATGCACTATTTTTAAGTAAAAGTCGCACAAAGATCAGTTCAGCAGATTTTGAGAAAATCGATTACATGCAGACAGACAGCTATTGGGGACTTTATTTTATAATGTGTGTAGATAATATGGTGTTACATTTAAATGATTACATTGTTCAAAAGCAATAAAAAAAACTATTTTGCTATAATCCGCGATACGCTTACATTGTTGGTTGAACTGAATATTTTGAACTGAGAGTCTAGTCTGTACGATCAAGCTTTATATATTATATTTAGAAATTACCCATGCGTCAAATTCCCATTGTTAAATATACCACCCTCATTTCTTACCGAGGTGTCGTAAAAGGCGACTAAGGTAAGTTGACGTCAGGTAGGCGGCGGGTCGTAAAATACGTAACCAAATCATATGACAGCATGTTTGCAACATGTTGTGCTGACCCCACTTAGAGTGGGATAAGGGCAGGAGGATGATGATGTCTAATTAAAGTTACTGATATTATTTTATTACATATTTAATTAAAGAAAAGCAAAATTTATAACTGAGGAATTTCTAGTAAATAATTATTGGCCCTAACGTTATTCCTAACTTTCGTTTTTAGGCAAGTCGGTGCTGATAACTAGTTAGATATTTATTTATTTCTTTCTTTAGTACTTTCCATACAGTGAACAATTCAATCTTGACATTGTTGACGATACTGATAAAGCTATTGTTCTTTGATTCCGTGTTCCTTTATGTCAAAACTTATTCCCACTAAGCCATTGAGTTAGTCTGATAAGGTTAATAGTATAATTGGTCGTACGTAATAGTACTTAAAAGATGTTCCTTTCTTATATCTATTTAAATATAACTACCTGAAACAGGCGTTAAATTATAATATGTTATTAATGTGCTTTAAGTTATAAATGTGAAAACTTGCACTAGCAGCAATCAAGTAAATTTTTCTGTCAACGATTTTTCATTTAGTATGTATACATACTAAATATGTTCGTTAAAATGACAAATTATATCAAATCAAACCTCTTTATTAGCTGCTTTAGGAGCTGTGATAGGCCAGCGGTGTGACCGTGCGACTCTGTCGAGGTGGTTACTAGTTCAAATCCCTGCCAGGCACTAATGAGTATTGCTATTAAAACTTAAATGTCTAATTGATAATTGCAATTTATGACATGCTTTTCGATGAAGGAAAACACTTTTAGGAAACCTGCATATCATTAGAGAATTCTGGGGATATGTGCAACCTACCAATCCGATTTGGAGCAGCGTGGTAGATCTTAGCTACAACCCTTCTGTCCAGAAACAGAGAGAGGAGGCCTATGCTTAACAGTGGGAGTGTAACAGGACGTTATTTTAAACCATTTTATTAATAAAGTTAAAAAATAACAATAGTAAGGAGGAACTATGTACAAAAATGTGAAGTTACGAATTAGAACATCACTTAGGTTAAATTGACCTGTTACCCAACGTTATGATTTCCTTTTCTGCAAACCCCATGCTATGCTTGAATTCTGAAAAAACTTATACTTTACTTTGAAAATGGCTACTGATTTTAGGTAGTTAGTTTGTCGGTATATTAATCCAACATTTGGTCGCCGCAAATTCAAAAATCATATCGCAATGTCAATTACAATCTGAATTTATATACAGGTAGAATGATTTATATTATGAATTACTTTCAATATAAAAAACACCTTTGTTTTATAGACAGTGTTATCAATATATCAGGTATGTTCTAAAAGTGTCTTCAAGTGACGTTATATTCCTATTGAAATTCGCCGTAATACCATACGCTAATTCCAAATCGTTATTTTTCCGATAAAGAGAGATAAACGGATACTGAAATTTTAAATTCGTTTATCTTACAAGATTATAAAATACTTCAGTATATTTCAGATATTATCTGAAATTACACGATATTCTAAACAATTGAAGCTTTTTAGATAACACGTTAGTAACGTGCATTGATACGTCGCTCTGCAAAGCTATGCTATAAAAAGAAATTACAAGGTTTTACTACTGATAAATTCGAGCCCAGAATTTCTGGTCATTTTATTTATACCTTTATTGTGTGTTAGCCTTTTTTACGCCATCTTCTGCGCCATCGTGGTGCTTCCTTTTGATAACAGTTGGACATGAGTCCCCGCTATATCAATAAGAAATATATATAGAAAAAAAGTCTTACTTACTAAACAAAAAAATACGAAATGATACCTAACGCGTAGGTCATTCTTCTTTCTTCAATCACCTTTATTCTTTTCAAAGTTCTTTAAAAAACTGTAAATGGTATAAATAGAAATTTAATAAGGAGGCGTCCATTATGACGTATTGTTTTTCTTTAGATTTGGTTCACGCTTTCCGGTTCGGCTTTCGCTTTTCGTTGCTCTATTCATTTAATTTTCATTGAATATTATTGTTGTTTTAAATTTGTCTGAAAAAATTCTAGCGATATTTTCAACAATGTCCTATATTTGATAAGATTATATCGTATTTACGTCAGTACCTAATAAGCTGTGATAGCCTAGCGGTGAGACCGTGCGACTCTCTAGAGACGACATAGGTTCAATCCCCGGGCAGGCACCAATGAGTTTTTCTATTAAAACCTATGTTCTAATTAATAATTGCAATTTATCACACGCTTCTCAGTGAAGGAAACATCGTGAGGAAACCTGCATATCTCTAGAGAACTCTAGGGATATGTGTAACCTACTAATCCGCATTGGAGCAGCGTGGTAGGTCTTAGCTCCAATCCTTAAAACGGAGAGAGAAGGCCCAGCAGTGGGCATAGTAACAGGCCGCTACTTACGTCATTAATAATATTATATTTAAGTGCCGGAATTAAGAAATACTGTTTACGTGTGTGCAACAACTGGAAATTTCGCCACTTGCAAAATCTTTATTGGCATTTGTAAAGCGGTCGCGTGCGAAACCATATGTTGTTTGACGTGTTGATCATTGGGACGATTAACGGGACACCACTTTCTTGTATACAAAAGCAATGATTTCATCGCCATTTAAGAACCGCTGATAGTAGGTTGGTGACCCCACGCACGGAATATCAACCATGGAATATTTTGTTACGACTTCGACTATTCTCATCCTACCGGATATTACTAGGTAAAAATTAAATAAACATATTATTTATTGACATATTAATCAAATAAACTTTTATACTTCTTTCATATGGTAAATATGGTCATACACTTTCAAAATGGTAAAAATTGCTATAGTAACAGTTCTATAACAGAATCTATACCTCCGTTCCTAGGCAAACTTTTTATAAACATTCACTTTTCGTTAAACTTTTACTGCTACAACGTATAACACGTTACGTGTTCGTGAATAATGTCTAGTTGGAGTCCATTGAATTTAAACAAAGTTATTTGTGTCAACACGCGTCACTGCTTCGTGGAACAAAGCCGATGGCACCCATAAAGGCCACCACCATCAATCATATCTTATTTTTACGAACTATTGTCTTTTTACAAAACAAAATTAATTACTTTGAATGCTAATTAACAATTATGCTTGACAAAACCGTGCGATACGAAAATCGAGTCCTTATTTTTTGGTAGCTAATAAAAATGTCGAGAAAATGATAAAATTCGGTTTAGATTTAGTTTCGAGTAGTATATTATTAGCATTAGTAAAAGCAATTCCAAATTCAAAATGCTTTACAACAGAGAACATTGTGAAAAGAACAAAAATTCAGTTATGATATAATTGATTCCAACAACAACGCTATCATTTCAAATTCAGTCTTGAAATCCTTTTAACAATAGAAAAAAGTACAAAGAAATTTGATATAGAGGTCAATTTAGAATAATACTTAGGTTTTTTATAGCAAAGTAGTGTTCCAGCCACACATTGCTTAGGCTCAGTCTAGTTTCGACTGTATAGTTTAAAAAATTCGCCGATCGCTATCAAACTTTAGAGGATCATCCGCTGGGTCATTAGAAATATTGTCCAAAAAATTTGGTTTGGCCGTTTCAGAGTCTATAAAGGACATACAAGGACAAGGACAAGGATAAATGATTGGAAAGTATGATGCTATCATACTATTTTTTTTTATTGCAGAATTGGCATGATTGGAATATTTTAGCATAGACGACGACTTAGATAAAAAAATGGTATACGTTTCCGTGATGATATTATACTTTAAGATATTATATTTTAAGATATTACAGTAAACTCCTTATCAGAAAAGTTACTTGTGATATTTTGGAAGATGTCAACAGTCGCACAAATGTCGATAAACCTTTTTCTGAATTATTCTTTGATTATATACGTAGTATAAGGAAACTTTTCTTCGTTTCATTTCATAAATAATCAATAATATTGTTCAACTTGAGTTATTAGGATATTTTTAGAATCCGTATTACGATTTAGTACGGAATTCTATGTTTGGATATACAACAAGACTGTCATAGATATTGTCGCGTACAGTTGTATTAAAAGAATCCGGACAACATTTACGGAATTGCATGCGAAATGGAATAAATTAACACATTCATTTACAATTTAACAAGGTAACAAGTAAGCAGTTATGATCATATATAACATAAAATTTGTTATCATCGTGTTAAGCATAACTGAATATGTATATACTGCATTTCTATTAGTTATGCGAACAAATGCACTTCAATTGATACTTCTTGTGCTCTTCATTCGATTTTAAGTGTCATGATCATATAAAATGTAATGTACCGTAGATCTTATAAAGCTTTTTCTCACATAAATACACGAATTTGGCGTTACAAGGCAAACAGTGTAACGTAATGAAGTTTTTATATAAACACTTCACCGCGCAAATGAGTTTTCTTTAAAGGCCTATACAAGCCCCTTCATGGGTACTGCAATTCTCGGGGGGTGGTATTGGAGTTATGCCGGACTCTTACCGGCTAAAATCTCAAGGTGTTCCACGTAACAGCCCAGTTACTAGGAATACTGAAACCCTCATCAGCATTAGCGGGTCAAACTGGTTACACCTTGTAGGACCTGTTTAAGAAGAGCCCTTAACCGTAACAACTTACCTATTGGAACATCTAATAGGTCGGAGATCCTATGAACCCTAGTCGTAATTGTGCATATCAGAGAATTGCGTATTTTGAAAACGATTGAATTCAGGTGGGGAATTCACTTTGTTCGTATTTTATCGGATTTCAAGTGATTGCGACTTGCGTGATTTTAAAAATACTCTCATTTGTGTAATTTTAGTTTTTCCGGGCTAAATTGTATGATATAAAAAAAATGATTATAATGCGCTCTAACGAGCACGAATAATTTTTTTTTATTGAAAATATTTTTTTATCGGCATCATTTCAATGACAAAACAATGTTATACCACTATAATTGTCGCGTGACAATACTAAGATCTCATTTTAGCTAGAAATAATATTAAATAGCCTGTCGTCACAATAACCTTGGTTTCGATTAGAATGCCGTTTTCACTTCACCCTCGATTTTATTACAATTTAAATACTAACCATCCATACTATTAAAAATGCAAAAGTTTATCTTACGCCTGCGTTTTTAAACTTCAGGAAAAATGATAATTGATTTGGTAAAATGGAATACACCGGACTAATATATATGATAAATATCTTGTTTTTTGACGAATTATATAACACATAGTTGAGAGTATTTGTACGGATCGAGCTATTCTAGTCATATTTATATTCTTTTTATTTTTCTATAAATTTCTTTTTTCTATAAGCGTTAGCTGAGTGTAAAAAAAATATAATATAATAATACAAATGTTAAAATTAATACTTTTACGTCTAATTTTCAATTATATATTTATTTTCATAAGAACAGTATGGCAAAAGTTAATCTATCGGACTAATATTCAGGATGTAAACATAAGATAATGAGAACGAAGTTCCTGCAAATTCGTCCAGATTCTTTTATGATAATTTCATATACAGTTAATATTATAGCTCTAATATATAAAGGTTTTCTACACTATAATATTTTACTTCATACCGAACGATATCATAAAGTAAGATCGAGGTCAATAAACAAGTTGATTAAGGTAAAAAAAGTAAATTTCATAAGGTTCATTCTCGCAACTATAGCTTAATAATTATACTTAGTATTACTAATTTTCGGATTAAATATTATTTTAGAACAATCAACACCATGAATGGTGTTGTAAAGTAAAACGAATTTAATGATAACAAGTATTACTTTGACAACTTTTATGATGATTCACAAACACGAGATTCTAGTGGGTTTTGAAAATTAAAAAAAATCTGATCGAGATTTTAATGTACTGCGGAGTAATATTTTCCTTTTTATTTTACTTTCGCTTCGCGTGTGTTACTGTAATTTATCCTTTTCTACGGTGTAGGAAAGATGGTTTCCTTCAAAAGCCGCTGCCACGATACAAAAAAAAAGAAACATAACTTTGTGCCGGCGTACCTCAAGGCGGCGTATTATCTCCTCTATTATTCTCTGTTTTTATAAACGAAATCTCCAATGTAATTACTTCTCACTACCATCTCTTTGCAGATAATTTGCAGCTTTATAGGCACGCTACTGTTACTGACCTTGCTTCTGCAGTGCATGAAATTAACATGGACCTATCACGAATAAAGAACTGGGCTGATTCTCATGGTCTCATTGTTAATCCATCGAAATCGCAAGCATTAATAATTGGGAGTGGGAGGTTGCGTAGTCTAGTTGACTTAAGCAATCTACCGATGATTAAATACGACGGTACACAAATATGCCTGACAAATTACGCGAAAAATCTTGGACTCATATTTGACTGTAACCTATCATGGTCAGCTCATATTAATGAGTTAGCAGACGTATGCATTTCTCACTTTACTCATTGAGACGATTGCAGAATTTCCTTCCTCTTAAAACCAAAATCATGTTAGCACATTCTCTTCTGCTTCCTCTCCTCGATTATGCTGACGTGTGCTACTTGGATGCAACTGAGGAGCTACTCAACAAACTCGAACGTCTTCAAAATTTGTGCATCCGTTTCATATTTGGACTTTACAAATTTGATCATATATCTCAATTTCGATGCAAATTAAAGTGGCTCCCTATTCGCCTTCGCCGGAATATTCATATCCTCACTACGCTTTTTAAAACTCTTAATAGTTCTTCACCTCTTTATCTTCGTGAGCGCTTTCACATGGCTCACCCTCGTGTAAGACCTGCACGCTCTTGCGTGGCAGTTAAATCATTGGCAGTGCCTTCTTATAAAACTATGTTTTTCTCCCGTTAAACCGTGTTAAACAATAACCGAAATTTTTTGGCAGTAAAAAATACAATTACGTTACTCTAATATGTGTATGTCATGTTTACAAGCGTTCTAAAATGGTGCTCGCATAACCTGAATATTGAAACAGAGTTATTTAAAGAATTTGCTTTGTTCTTGAGTAATTAATTTGTTATCTGTCAATTGCGGAAGGTATTTACTGAGCTAGTGCAAACGAAGTTATTCTGATTCATCATATAACTGTAGACAGTACAATTATATCGGTGAATATTAAATGTTGCAAGCAAAACTGACCTATGTTTAATCATCGTTACAGTTGTGGCAAAGTAATTCCTTTTTCGTTTTGTTAGGATTTGGACTTAGATCTCACTAATCTGTTTCAATGC
Organism: Morpho deidamia; assembly: GCA_947086505.1. Taxonomy (NCBI): domain Eukaryota; kingdom Metazoa; phylum Arthropoda; class Insecta; order Lepidoptera; family Nymphalidae; genus Morpho; species Morpho deidamia. Next base: position 7,813,614 of record CAMTZC010000003.1, read on the forward strand.
GAATGGGTAGAGTACATATGTCAGGAAATTTCCAGACTTAAAAAGACATCACAATAATTTCATTCTAATTATCAATAAAGTACTTAACGTATAAGTAAACTAACGTGAACTAAGAAAACCTTTTAGCCAATTTTATGTATATTTTTTATGATAAAGTAAAATAATTAAATTTTTGTAGACATCATTCATTCTCCTGCCCTTATCCCACTCTAAGTGGGGTCGGAAAAACATGTTACAAACATGTTGTCACATGATTTGGTTACATATTTTACGACCGGCCGCCTGCCTGGCGTCAGCTTACCGCCTTTTACGACCATTCGGTAAGAAATGAGGGTGGTCTATTTTACTCAGCCGGATACCACACGGCATTATCAATTTTATTCCATAATGTCTCTCCATTCCATAATACTTCTGTCTCCATCATTTTCCTGCCCTTATCCCACTCCAAGTGGGGTCAGCGAAACATGTTTTGGTTATTACGATCAGCGGCCTGCCTGACGTCAACTTACCTTAGTCGCCTCTTACGACACCTCGGTAAAAGTGAGGGTGGTCTATTCTACTCTGCCGGATACCACACGGCAAATTTCAATTTTTGTAAAAGTTTTAAAAATTTCTTACAATACAACTTGTAGTTATTTTCCATACGTACAAATTATAGATGACAAATTGTGTTTGTTTGTCCTTATTTCACATGGTAACAAATCGATGTGATTATTGGTATAGATGGTGGAAGGGATACTAACAATGTAGAATGAATAGTATTTCGGTGTGGAAGTTCAGGCAGATGATTTCGCAGGCAAATGCTTGTATGCTTTTAACAAAATTTGACACTTTGAATGAACCTTGTGTTTACGCAAATTAATTAGCACATGAAATGTTAGCCGCTTACTTATGTTATAACTCCTAAATCTTTGTTTTGCTCGATTTTATCACGTTCTAGAGCAATGGACGATCGCTATTGCCTTAAGGTTTATAGGACTAATAAAACAAACTGTGTTGATATGAGATTTTATTACATCCAACTCGTAAGTAGAACTGCCTCATGTTATCTTTATTACTTAATTAACAATTAGTAACTTTCTTAAAATCGGGAAATTACCTATAAATACATGTATATAAATACATACTAATAAATCTGTAAATTCGAGTAAACGCTGTAAGACATTTGATGTTTGCGCCACTTGTAAAGAAAAGTTGTGTAATCAAAGTGCAATGGCATACGGGGAAATACCAAAGGTAAATTTATACTTGGTTCTTAGTCCGGTAATAATAACGATTATACTGCACTGGAACTTTCAACCTCATTATTCCTTGTTTGTGGTGGTCTTATAAATATTCAGCAGGGTTATGTCTCTTGTTCTGAATCCTAAACGTCGGGTAACGAATCTACTATACGCTGACAGCTTAAATCTTTCACGGTTGGTTCGTCATAAATATTTAGTAGCTTTTTACTACGCTAGAATTCAGTGTTTGTTGACTAAATAATTATATAATATACCTAGTAAACGCGCGCAGATGTTTTCTTAACACGAATATAGTTCTGTGACGTTTTCGTATACTTATCCATACTGATTGTAAAACAAAATCGCCAAAAGCTGTCTGTCTGTATCGTCATCATCGTCCTGCCCTTATCTCACTCTAAGTGGGGTCGACACAACATGTTAAAAACATGTTGTCACACGATTTGGCACGATTTTACGACCGGCCGCCTGCTTGACGCTAACTTACCTTAGCCGCCTTTTACGTCACCTCGGTAAGAAATGAGGGTGGTCTATTCTATGCAGCCGGATAACACACGGCACATACCTTAGTCGCCTCTTACGACACCTTGGTAAGAAAGGAGGGTGGTCTATTCTATTTTGCCAGATACCAAAAGCTGTCTGTCTGTATTTGATTGATTTTCTCAAACTCTACAGAACGGATTTTTGTACGTTTTTTACTAAAAGGTTGTGCAAGGTTTAGATTATTAGTACTTTACGGTTTTACGTGAATAGTGTTGAAGAGGTCGCAGATATGTAAAAAAACCCCCCTGTTGGAAGCTTTAAGTCGCGTGCGCCGTGTAAACCAACAGAGATACACTAGAGTAATGTACTAGGGAATTGTAGATCTAAATAAATGCTATAAAAAAGTCCACGCGCGACTTGTGTCTATCTCTTATGGTTAACTAACAATAATTAAATAATTTATAGAATTAGGCGTTACTTTGCGAAGATCCATAATACAAAAGTAATAATAAAATTATTTTGATATAATCCGCGATATAGTAAATAGAAAATATATATAGTGTAAATTGTATATTGGACTATTCGTTTTTTCTTGCAAGATACATGCAGGATTCGTAAAAACACATGCACAAACCTCCACCACAGCCACCACAATACACAAGCACTACACACTTTCACTATCACAAACTCAACAATCGTTTCGCTACGCAACTGAAGCATCGTCAGGAGATAGACTCCACGAAAAAATCGCATCGAGGTTTGTGCATGTGTTCTTACGGATCCTGCATATATCGGGTATGAAAAAACGGATAGTCCACTATATATTTAACACTATACATATTTTCTATTTACTGTATCGCGGATTATAGCAAAATAATTTTATTATTAACAATAATTATTTTTAGGTTCAAAATTTCGATTTCCAAGTTGTTATGATAGATTAAAAAAACTTGCAATTCGACTCCATGGCCCTAAGATGTCGACTGTAAAACAACTGTGACTTTTAATAAGATGCATATTTTCGTCGTTTATACATAAGGACGTTGTTGATTCTTATACATAAACATATAATGATTATCAGCATTTAAACTTAAATTTTAGTACTGTACGATTCTTTAAAGTAATTGTAAAAGTTATGCAGTATCAAAAACGTTTTAAGACTGTTGAAATATGGATTTTCAATCATACCTCTTAGTGCCTTCTACGTGATAACTTAGTTATCGAAATACATACTAAATCGTTTTTTTTGTCATTAATTTAGTGACAAATTAAAAAACGACAATAATTTATTATTTTCCTACTCATAATGTCGTCTAATTAAAAATATTATTTATTCAAGTAGGGTGTTTTTAGTACTTTTAAATCATCTAATGTTTTTAAAGAAGCTAAGATAGCTTAAGATAGTCGATGTATTAAAGGGATTATTATATTATAATTATTTTAAATATTATATTATTCAATTACTTAACATAAATATAAAAGTAATCTCAAATAAGTTGTAACTTACTTTTATCCATTGACACATAAGTCAAATTGTCATTTTAAATAGAATTGAATATCTGTTGTTTCATTCAAGGCTAAACGCAGTGAGATGGTGTAACTCTGCGACATACTTTTGCAAACTGAGTAAGTTAGGGTTGCTATTTGAAAATAGCTAACTTTTTTTTTTTTAATAAATAAATAGTACGTTTTTCACTTAGGTCTATACCTTTAAATTATCATCTTTCTTTTATTTATTAATTATAGGGGAAAAAACAATTATATAATAGTAAAACTTAAATATGGACAGAAATCAATTAAGTTTCTATCATCATCATTCTCCTGCCCTTATCCCACTCTAAGTGGGGGTCGGCACGACATGTTACAAACACATGTCACATGATTAGGCTACGTATTTTACGACCGGCCGCCTGCCTGACGTCAACATACCTTAGTCGCCTTTTACGTCACCCCGGTAAGAAATGAGGGTGGTTTATTCTATGCAGCCGGATACCACACGGCACATACTTTAGTCGCCTCTTACGACACCTCGGTAAGAAATGAAGGTGGTCTATTCTATTCTGCCGGATACCACACGGGGTAAATCATTTAAGTTTCTACTGATACAAAAAAACTTATAAGAATATCTAATGAGATAAAAATTTGCAATCATTAAGAACAAAAAAAAGTGAAAAGAGTATAAAATAAAAAAAGATATCGGCTATTGATGAATATCACAAAATATTAACAAATTGCAATTTTTACGTACATACGTAACCTTCTTCCACTTTATCTTCTTTTTTACACCGCAGACGAAACCGCGTAACGCGGCTGGTGATATGTATGGTGCAAAAAAAGGCCCCTGGTTGTAGGGTAAGAGAAGGTCACGGTCGTCGGTTAACATTGTGCAACTTGTTTAAGTCCCGACTATATGTAATATATAACTTTTTATTTTCTGTTGGGATATACGACAAGCTAAATATTTTGTTTTAATTATGCTTGACTTTACATTGGTCGTTATATACGCCGTCAAGGTCGAAAGGTGAAAATGTGACCTTTAAGAGGTTGTAGTTCAAACTGCACTATATAAGTACTTTGCAATAACATATATGCTTTACAAAAGTAATAATAAAATGATTTTGATATAATCCGCGATACAGTAAATAGAAAATATATATATAGTGGATATCCGTTTTTTCATGCCCGATACATGCAGGATTCGTAAAAACACATGCCTCCTCAAACCTCCACAACCGCCACCACAATACACAAGCTCTACACACTTTCACTATCACAAACTCAACAATTGTTTCGCTCCGCAACCGAAGCATCATCAGGAGATAGACTCCACTATAAAATCGCAAAGTTCTGCTGCATGTATAGGGTACGAAAAAACGGATAGTATATATTTATCACTATATATTTTTTCTATTTACTTTATCGCGGATTATAGCAAAATAATTTTATTATTACTTTTGTATTATGGATCTCCGCAAAGTAACGCCTAATTCTATAAATTATATATAGGTAGCGGCCTGTTACAATCCCACTGCTGGGAATAGACCTCCTCTCTCCGTTTCTGGATCGAAGGGTTGGAGCTAAGATCTACCACGCTGTTCCATTGCGGATTGGTGGGTTACACATATATTTCCAGAATTCTCTGGAGATATGCAGGTTTCCTCACGACGTTTTCCTTCACCGAAAAGCGTGTGATAAATTGCAATTATCAATTAGACACATGAGTTGTAATAGAAAAACTCATTGGTGCCTGCCCGGGTTCGAACTCGTGTCCCCCTCGAAAGAGTCGCACGGTCGCACCGCTGGACTATCACATCTCTATATATATATGCTTTACTTATATTTGTAATTTAACTGGAAAACCTAGTGCGGATTAGCCAATTAGTCTTAGTGCCAATTAGCATTAGATACGTTCATCTAATGCTAATTGGCACTATGTGGGTTTAAGCTTTAATCCTTCTCTTTAAGCAGGAGCTATTTATACAGCTGTGTCATAGTTATACTCCGCCACTTTCTCTGAGATATTTCACAACAATAACTTTGATTCTCATTTCGTTTTAATCAAGTAAATATGGAATACTTTATAATTCCTCTTATAATTACTTCATATTTTATAATTCTTACTTATAAACTTATCTTCTTGTACTTTCTATTCTCTTGCCGATTGTTTAAACGGTAATAAGGTTTATGAAACCTTTTTTGAATTGTCTATCTTTTATCTAAGTTCACATTCGAAACAAATATGTTTCTACCAGGGATTTCCGACATGCCTCCCACGTATAATGTCAAGGTTTATTACGTTTAATATGACTCCGAGTCGCATAGTTACGGATAATAAGTCACTATAAATTATTTATAGAAACTTTAATTATCTATGTTGCAATATTGTTGGAAGATTATTATTATTAAAAATATGTCACAGGTTAGTCAATATATTAGCATATTATATACTAGCAATGACCCGCGGTTTCACCCGCGTCCATACTGATCTCGTGGTAGTGGAAAGTCTACGAAGTCGGACTATAGATTCATTTAATTTAAAAAATGGTTATCATTAGTATTCTTGGAATAAGAGCTAACTCAACAACTGCAGGCCCTGCTATAACGGTCGCTAAAATGAATTTGCTATGGCATTATTTTCTTACGATTTATATTCTTAAATTCGTAATATCTGATGATTGGGATGTCGGATTTCAATAATTTAAAAAGTATTTTACAGGTATTGATACAGATTTTAATAAAATATCATTTAATGGGATAAGGATTAATACAGAGATATGAATAAAATTGTTTGATTATTGTCGGCAATTTTATCAACTTTTACAATGTAAAAAAGTAGTTATATTGGTATAACTATAGTATTGCGGACTTTTTTGTGGATATTGAGATGTTCTATAATAATGCCATAGATCATTTTTTTGTTCTATCATCAAAAGTTCCGCAGCGCACGCGATGAGAGATTTTTACGACTAAATTTTTCACACCTTTTCACAATTTTATTAGGGATCCCTATTTTTTTGGAAATGTCATATAGCCTATATTGCTCAGCGAAGATGCAGCTTTCCAATGGTGAAAGAAACTTTGAAATCTGTCATGTAGTTTTTGCGTGAAAACGTTACAAACATACACACATACAAATAAACATACAAATCTTTTCTCATATAAATATTATAATATTAGTATAGATATAGAAATAATGTGGCAATGGCCACAACAAATCGTATGTGAGATTCCCTGAGGAGTTGGAGTTAAAGATTCAAACCTAGGCATGGCACCTACGAGTCCTTTTTGCAAAACTTATTTCCTTTATTTATATCTTTCACGGTGGCAGAAAATCTGATATAATCTACTAATCCGCATTGAAAGCTTGGTTATTATAAAGTAACCTTTTAATACGACATTAAATTAATCCACTGATATCTTAAACGTATAGGATTCTCTATTTCAGGTATGTTCCACAGTCTGATGTCTTATGGTATACTGCTTTGGGGTGGATCGGCTAATATAAAAGCGATATTTGTATTATAAAAACGTACGATACGTGCTATTTACAACTTGGGCCCACGAGACTCTGAATGATTCAAAAATATTAACATAATGACAGTGGCAATATATGGCATATATATATGAAAATATAATGTATATGAGGAAAAATAGAGATAATTTTAGGACTAATGTTGAGCGCCATCATTGAACTCTCGTAATAAAAACCAAATAATACCAGGTTAGGTACTAGATATTAAATTAATATTAATGTCGTATGGTCGGGACCACCCTAAATACAACATATACCCGTTCACAGCTTAGTGTATATATCGGTATATACAATATCATTTATAAATCGTTGTATGTTAGATTATTTAGTTATTTGAAACACCATTTTACTAAAATGAAAACTTGAATGAACAAATGAACGATACCAAGTAAAAAAAAATGTTGAAGAACACGGAATCAAAGACCTTATCCAAAATATAATAAAGTAGTGCCATGAGCCATGAGCTGCCGTGGCTAAGTCTGAGAGTTAAAAAAAATGCGCGACCAAACTTTATAGGATCGTTCGACCCAATGACCCAGACACTCATAGAAATCGATCACGCCGTTCGGGGTTCTATAAAAGACATACAAACATTGATTTTCATTTATATATAGATGTATTTATTTATATCTAAGTGTGAAAGAAGTCATCATCATTCTCCTGCCCTTATCCCATTCTAAGTGGGGTCGGCCACTCATGCGACAACATGTTACAAACATGTTGTCGGATGATTTGGCTACGTATTTTACGACCGGCCGCCTGCCTTACGTCAACTTACCTTAGTCGCCTTTTACGACACCTCGGTAAGAAATAAGGGTGGTCTATTCTATGCAGCCGGATACCACACGGCACATACCTTAGTCGCCTCTTACGACACCTCGGTAAGAAAGGAGGGTGGTCTATTCTATTCTGCCGGATACTATACGGCGTTTGAAAGAAGTGAATAATTCACTTAAAATTTCATTTAAAAAATGTTCACTCGATTGTTGCGCAAAACTCTTTTTATAAATGTAATTTTACTAATATTTATTTCTCATTTTATTAATCAGGACTAAAAATAATCTTTCATAAAATCCATCATTTTCAAGTTAAATTATTGTGAGATCATCCCGACAAGATGAATAATAAGCAACACAAAAAGTTTTCCTTATATAGATTTGTTGTGACCTTGGATCGGCTTTTAAACAAATAATATTGATGCTTTGCATTATCTTTGTATTATTAAGTTAAGCAATAGGTTTTCTGCTTCAATAAAGGATGAGGTTGGGGGCCTAATTTGGAGGAAATCTGTCGAAAATAAAGCAATTTATTTTCTATTACTAAAACGATTATTCTATCAAAATTTTACGATTGAACCTAGATGATTTTTATTGTGTGTAATAATAATATTTTATTCAGTTCCTCACAGTCTCGCAGGTATTAATTAAATTATTTATTGTTGATGATTATGGTTGTCTACACAAAGATTTATTAACTTTCCTGATAGAAGTACATGATGAGACCGCCATATGCTAAATTATTGCTCGAATAATATTATATAATTGTGCTGTTTTTCTGTGATTAAATGTAAAAGTAATGAATTGATTTGTAAAAGAATCAGTTAAAGTGTGAGACTTTATGTCTGATTAAGTCATGAACTCTAACGCCAAGTTTTTTTTTGTTTTAACTGAAATTCTTGTTAAAGGAGGCAACTCTCATTGTTTGATAGTGTTTGTGAAGCCGTATTAAATATTTCGGTATTAAATTTGCCTTTTAATTAATTTACGAATGCAAGAAGTTTAAAAAAATTGCATAAGCCATTACGCTATAAATCGCGAAGACTGTAAAGTACAACTAATTAGGAAGGCTATATCTGTTAACAAGTCAACTGGCAATCAATGCAGTCTGTTTACTTGTAAAGCAAGTATATATATCAAATTTAGAATTTAAACTAAGATGAGTAGTATTCACAGTTTATGCATAGAAACCGATACGCACGTCTTATTCTATCGGGTTAGCCCGACTAGTTTCTAGTCCATCCGAGACCTTTATTCATGAACAGCGTTATCTCGGCGGGAACTGTTCCCGTATTTCATCTTAACTAGTCGTCCTATCCCGATCGAATAAAAGGTTAGTTTAGCCTGTTTCCATATATAAACAATTTATATTAATACAGGATTAAATTACATTTCTAAAAGGTATACTCTGCAAAGATGATGGTATACTACAGTTTACAAGTTCCGTGATAAGTATTTCATTGACGTCAGTTATAATTATGCGTCTTGCATCGCTTGCAGCCTGCATGCATACTTTTTGATACAGCAAATGCTTCTTAACAATAGTGTTTCGATAAATTATAATATTCAGTACGCGTCCGTGACCATTGTTTGGACAGATGCGAATCTATTTGTATGCTTGATTCGCGATTGTTAAAAAAGCCTTGCGTGCCGCAATTTGCCAATGCCGACTAAATCTAAGCCCCGAATGCATTAATTCAACTTGTGTATGTGATGCTCCGTCGTTCCGATTTTGCAATATCTTCCATATGTGCCAAACCCATCCTACTGTGTTTATATTTTTCCCTTGCGTTACGTTTTATATTAAACAATATGAATGTGTATATTAATGACCTTATATCATACATAAGTAACAGCCTCTTATTATGCCCACTACTGGGCTAAGGCCTCCTCTTTCCGTTTTGGAGAGAAGGATTGGAGCTAAGACCTACCACGCTGCTCCATGCGGATTGGTAGGTTGCACATATCCCTAGAATTCTCTAGAGATATGCAGCTTTCCTCACGATGTTTTCCTTCACCGAAAAGCGTGTGATAAATTGCTATTATCAATTAGACACATAAGTTTTAATAGAACAACTCATTGGTGCTTGCCCGGGGTTCTAACCCATAATCGTCCCTAGAGAATCACACGGTCTCACCGCTAGCCTATCACAGCTATTATATCAATAAATACCTTATATAATATAATAGTTAAAGTATCGTTTATCTATTTTTATTGTTACAAAAATATAATGTAAAATGCTATAGAGCAGTCTTTCCCAAAATTAGGCCCACGTACCACAGAGGGGAGTTGGCGAGTGAGGAGTCAATTTGATTGTTAAGGGCAAAGATTAAGGTGCCCATAATGAAAGTTAAGGGCCAATTTCAGTATGGACTCTACTTTTCCGTTCCGGGCCGAAAAAGCATATTCTTCTTCCTAAAACTTATCATTTAAGTTTGTTAGGTCAACAATTTATTTTTTTATTTTAAAATGTATGTGTTTTATAGGAGGGCTAAATATTTTTCATGTGGGGCGCGGCACAAAAACTTTGGCAAAAACTGCTGTAGAGTTTGGATACGACAGGTTGACGGACAGTTGTTGTGAAAGTCTTTTGTGAGGGAAGGGTGATGATTGAGCCCAAAAAGTCAGTCAAAACATCTCAGACACCTTAATCAATTTAATATTTAAGTTGTGATTTAAACCGTTTCACCTGCTTAAGCATATTAGTTTGCATCTCGAATATAATATTAACCCATATGTAAGACGACGTTTACGGACGTTAAAAGCATAAACATTACCTCTTATTGTACAAATGATGTTTTTTTGCTATTTATTTCTTATAATTATCAAGTAAGGATGGATTAATTATAACATTAGCAGTAATTATGAAGCAAGAGCGTAGACAAGCATTGAACTTTTAATAAATAAAATACTGCTCAAGGATGTAACTCTTTTGTATTTTCCTTATAAAGATGCATAATTGAAATAATCTTACGTTCGCAAAAAATTGAAACATTAAATTCCACCAACGGCAAAACAGGTATTTTACTGATCGCGCTAAAGACACATATTACGAATATTTGAATGAGAGGTCTTCGTATGGTCATCAAGCGTGTCATTTTATTTCGGAACAGTAATTTAAAATGTTAACAATTTCAGTATCTTTATTATATTACAGAACAAAGTCCCCAAAAGCTGCCTGTATGTGATAGATTTTCTCAAAGTCTACTAAACGGATATTTGTACGGTTTTTAGTAAAAGGTAGTGCAATTATTCCGCAAGGTTTAGATTATTAGAGTTACCGGTTTTCGTATATTGTGAGACAGAGATCCCGCAGTTGTAAAAAAAACACGCCTGTTAGGTGCTTAAATCGCGTGCGACTCGTAAACCAACACAGATACAAGTAAATTACTAGAGAATTGTAGATCTACAAAAATACTATAAAAAAGTATGTCTTTATCTTTTATGTTTAACGTAGACTAATTTTATGTTCAAAATTTCAATGAAATACACTGATTTGCACGAAGGTGAAGCCGCAGTCATAACTAGATAGGTTTTAAAATAGTTCATGTGTAGAAACTGGCTATATACACGACTTATTTTATCAGGTTAGCCCAACTAGTTTCAAGCCGATAAAATAAGACGTGAGTATAGTCGGTTTCTACACATTAACTGTGATTATAAAGCATTTTTCATTCAAACAAATTTTGATGATTCATCCTATAAAAATCATTTTCAATGACTACCTTTTAATATATTACGGGCACATATTTCATCATTATTTGTTTAATTTTTTATAAATACTTTGTTTCAGAGGATGGTTATTTGGGAAAATTGGATTTCGCATTAGCGCCTCTATTGATGATATGCGGCTTTTTCATCATGTATCTCGTTGAAGAGTTGGTACATATTTATCTGCGGAGGAGAGAGAAGAGAAGTGGTCAATCCTCCCCGTTAGTGAGGAATCTGAGTTTGCGAAGGAGTGAGGGCAGTGTCAATGATAAAGACATCGGAGTACAAACTGTTACAAATTCGACTGTAGATCTTATAGATCCAAATTCTATTAAAAGATCGAAGGTAAGGTCAACCTATTTATTTCCAAATAATGTTTTATATAACTTAACTTTACCGCGTGGTATCCGGCAAAATAGATCACCCTCATTTCTTACTGAGGTGTCGTAAAAGGCGACTAAGTTAAGTCGACCCGCCGTGTGATCCAGCTGAGTAGAATAGACCACCCTCTTTCTTACCGAAGTGTCGTAAAATACGACTAAGGTAAGTTGACAGGCAGGCGGCCAGTCGTAAAATACGAAGCCAAATATTGTGACACCATATTTGCAACATGTTGTACCGACCACACTTAGAGTGGGATAAGGGCAGGAGGATAATGATGATTGTATAACTTAACGTGAAGGATATGTGAGTAGAGGGAGGTCTAAAAAGAGATGGTTGGATTCTATAAAGTATGACATGCATATAAAAGGAGTAGCGCCAGAGTTGACGAATGCTAGCAGAGAATGGAAGAGAAAAACATTTTGTGCTGACCCCACTTAGAGTGGGATAAGGGTAGGAGAAAGAAAAAGAACAAATTAGTAAAATTCACGACTTCGTTCGCCAACTTAAGCGTTTAAGTTTAAGTACCCTCGATAATGTAATATGTGTTTTCACTGTTCTCAAAAGTAAAACGCTTTAATTTTGCCGAGGTTTATCAATATTGGTACATCGTATTAACCTTGAAAGCGTAGCAGACAGATAGACTTTTACGTTTATAATATTAGTATGGATTATGAAAAGCGAAATGGTGATGAAGTATGGATCCGGTAAACTCTTTCGATGACTAGTTCTATGGTAGTATATGTACGTGTATTGTTAGACATTTATTAATAAAAAAAAACCTCTAAAGAAAGAAAATAAACACGAATATGAGATAATAATCAACTTCGCTCGGGAATCAACACAATATTTTCATTTTATGAAAAGCATAATAATGTAGGTCGAATTCTAGCTTATTCATGCTCTGAATTCGAATTTCAGTCTTTATTTGAAGTTATTGGGTGAACATTTTATTTTAATTAGTCTAATTGGGTACTCGAGGGTTGGTGTGTATGGAACATTAATATTATAAATGTATAAGTGTTTTTATTTCTTTCTCCTACTTTCACATCTGAACGCAGTGAAGGTTTTGATTTTTGGTTCGAAGATAGATAAACGGTTTGGTGAGTGACGTTGACTAAGTTTGTCACACATACCAAAGTTTGGCTAAAGCTAAAGTTTCAAGCTAATATATAAAAACTTAAAAATATATGAATAATGAACAGAAATATACAAGCAATGCATGACTGTAATCTGTCAAATAAAAAAAATTGAATAGGGAATAATCTTCTAATCAATTTCTTTTTATTTAAATTTATAAATCACTTTTAAGGCGCTGAACAGAGCCAAATAGGCTGACTTTAAACACGTTTTTAACAAAAGCTATAGGGATGACGATTAAAAGAAAAATATATGTTAATATACATCATATCTCAGAGAGAATGTAAGATTTCAAAACACGATTACGATACTTTTTTTCGATAAAAAAAATTGGCAAATAGACCTCTGATTTTTACTTTGATCGTAAATATCTCTAATATTTATCAACAAAAATTGGTAAAATTAATAAGACTAATAAATCATTATAATATAAAGAGAATGTAAGATTTAAATTTTGAATTAATTAAGATATTTCATTCAAATTAAATATTTTTTAGAAAATAGCAAAACTGAAACGAGTCATCGTCTCGCTTCTCTTTTACATCTACGAATATAGACAGTGATCGCTGAGGCGCGCTGCTATACGGACGTGTGTCGCTAGCTGCCGCCTTTTGTAACTATTCCTTGTTGATAATATGTCTTTTTTTAGGTGTTTAGTTATAGTTTCAGCATACTTAGTTTTATAAGATTAATTAGACATAAGTTTTTTAAATAAATTGTACAAAAAAAGTTTGGATAAAATAGTGTACTCCTACAATGGGTGTTAAAAAATTAATTTTGTCGCTACGCTGTCGCAGAAATTGTGGGCGTGGCTTATATGCCGAAATCTGAATTTGCGCCAGCTCTGTTCAGCGCCTTAAGTATAAAATTTATGTGGATCTATGACTAGAGGTAGGACAAAAAATAGTGGATGGATAGTGTGAAGAATGATATGTGTATTAAAGGAATAGCGCCAGAGTTGACGAATGACATAAGAATGGAAGATGATAATATATCGTACAAATCCCACTTAGAATGTTATAAGGCTAGAAGAATAATGTAAAATCATTAAAAATAGCTTAAATTTTTTATAACATTGGGTAATTGCATTGGCAGCTTTAAATATGCTAGCCACGAAGTGCTGGAATAATATTCCACCACCTTTTCGGGACATATGTTCGAAGCACACATTTAAAAATGTATATCGGTTATATTTACGTCATTCACAAAAGTGCGAATAAACCTTTAAATGCACCCTCTATTCTGTCACACTATGGGAAGATCTTAGCTATGAGGATATATATATATATATATATCCTCATAATATGAATATGAATACTTCCATCGACAGGGATCCGGCGGAATATCAGCGTTGTTGGTATTCTTTTACCTCCAATACTAAGCTGAGCCAGAACCGTTTCATTGGCACGACACATTCTAAATTTATTTTCTATATAATGTCTTCTGTTATTGCTCTCTGTATGTAATTTGTTAATTTTGTGTTGTGTGAATGAATAAAGCTATTCTATTCTATTCTAATTATTTTTAGGATGTAGAACTAAGTAACGACTACAGTGGCCATGGACACAGCCATCTGCCCGTAACTCAAGTTGACGACGTGAACTCCGCCATTCGTGGTTTACTCGTAGTCATGGCCCTTTCAATTCACGAACTGTTCGAAGGTCTAGCTGTTGGATTAGAATCCACCACTGCTAATGTATGGTAAGTATTTTTTTAAAGAAATGTTCATTTGAATTTAAATTATCTAACTGTATTGAATAGAATTAAAATACCCTTAATTATGTTTCTTAAGTCGACGCGAATGAGTTTATAGGTAACATTAGTATTTACGTATAAGGGTTATCACCATTGGTATAGCTAGATAACCAAAGGCCCTGGTGCAAAAAATAAACTAAAAAAAAAAAAAATAAATAAATTAGGGCCCCCCAAATACACTAAAATCATTTGTTCCGTATTCGTCTTGTTACATATACCATCGACTCTATCATAAAAATAAAAATATAGAATTCTATTAATATCACCTCGTCTAGCCCTCCGGCCTTTCATTATGTACACTGTAATCTTTGGCTACGCCACTGGTTATCGCTAATAAAACAATGTTAAATTGTAATGTTCATTACAATTTAACATTCACTTAGCGCCGTCTATTGAACAATAGTAGATAGCTTGTTTTTATCGAATGGTACTGATTTAGTGTCTTTAAAACAAGTTCCCGTAACATAATTTAAAAGAAAAACATATGATAGTATATATATAATAGTTTTACTAGTAAAATTGTTACCATTTATAGTAAAACAAGAAAAATTAATAAAAATTGTTTAAAGATTTATAGCGCTATCTAGTGATGAATAGCATTCTTCAAGCTTACAAAAGTATTTATACTACTAATACTACTGTATTTTACTAGATGTCTCTGTTCTATCCGCTATATATTAGTCCAATACATAATAATCATATGTGTAAACTTCCTTCGTAATTTTATTTAATTCGCTATTTTTTTTTTCAGGTACATGTTAGGCGCTGTCTCTGCACATAAGCTCGTCATTGCTTTCTGTATCAGCGTAGAATTAATTGCCATTCGGACAAAGACATGGCTGACAGTCGTGTACATTACTACATATGCCATTGTATCACCATTAGGAATTGCCATTGGTATAATCCTTGTCGGTGGTCAAGGAGCAGCGGCAGCTGGCGTTCCGTCCGTAGTGCTTCAAGGCTTAGCATCTGGAACATTGCTGTACGTCATATTCTTTGAAATCTGGAAGAACAACCGGACTGGTATCATTCAGTATTTTGCCGCCCTAATTGGTTTCGGATTGATGTTTGGACTGCAACAATTGAGTAAGTCATATATTTATTTGTTAAGATTTACTTTAAAGGAGGAGCCAAACATAAAATTGGATACAATTTATTTCTATACATATGTCCTTGGCGGTATCACGAAAGATTATATCTATAACAATATACATTAAATAATTTGACTATATAAAAACTACAGTAAATCAGGGATTGCTATATTGTTGCTTAAGCCTTATTATGAAAACAATCTAAAAAAGTAATCTTACAGTCAATTCGAATTTAGAATTGTTTTAAATCAATTATTGTTCAGTAGGTGTTAAAATAAGTCAAGTTAAAAGGCTTTTAAAACAATTTGATGTCCATAATGTTAACTCTTGAAGTTGAACCGGGAAGTGGGTCAAATTTAACTTGCAAGATTCTACCTTCACATACATACATTGGAAGTTGAATAAAAGCTTTTAATAATAAAAATAGAGGTTACGTTTTTTAAGAATTATTAACAAACAAATTATTTTTATGTATTATATGTACAAACCGTTTGAAGATAGAATGGTAGGGAATGGTTGAAAAACATCAGCTAGGCCGAGCTATTTATTAATTTACTTTAAAACTTCGTTGTTGCCGATCAGTCAACACAAAAGACCAGAATACCTATTAACGAAATTAATTTTTTTTATAACCCTCTCTATTCTTTCAGCTCCACACACACACAGCCACTCTCACGGTGGAGAAGCTGAAACAGATGGAGATCATGGGCACAGTCACGATCGTTAAACATCTCACTTTAATAGCATTATTAATATGTTCAGCTAGTCCAAAGATTATGTAGTTTATTATTAAATTTGTTTCTCAAATTATAAGACGATATATTGTTTAAGCCATTTTGGTTAATTATGCGAAGTGTGATTATTATTACATAGTTTCGTCCATGAGACTTAGTTTGAAATATGTGCCTTTCAATGTCGATTCAGGTTTGGCGGCTTCTAAATTCTTTTCCCAAACCCCAAATGTTGTTTAATAGTTCTTTTGGTTCAAAAATATTGACCTACATTATGCTGTGCGCCATAGTACTGAAGAGTAAGAAAAGTATCGTAACTTATTAAAAAAAAATAGAAACTAAATAGAAGACTTGATTAAGCGTTATAATGTGGTTCAATATTATTTTTAACGGTAGCTAGGCGATTTGGGAATTATTTCGAAGTTACTAACTTCTACATACATAGAGAGAGGATTTTTCATACTTGAGGATTGGTATTAAAAGTCATAACATACAGATTATGAAAATTAAGACATGTTAATAGATCATGAAAATATTTGTTTATGGGTAATAAGGTAGATGACGAGTTTAAGAAACTGTTAGTCGTCAAATAAACTTATAATCATTGGACATAATTAATTTATAATATGATTAGATCATAGTTAATAGATCCACTTTTTGGAATTCCTTTAACAAAAAGACATTTTGCATAATCTGCGCTAAACGTGCTTTATTACAGATTATAACAAAATATTGTCTTTCTGTTATAGATTATAATAAGAACAAGCGTAGATGTGATATCTATTATTTTTGTAATGTTAGAAGGGGTGTAAATAAACGTGTGTTCATAACTTTTTAATTTGGCTGCTTTGTCAAGAGAGGTCTTTATTCAGCTCTTTATTAACTTTTATGACCATGGCAAGTGTCTTGGCATGTATTGCCTATTTACTTGTCTGTCCATATTATTATTGCCAAATAACATATATTTGGTTATTCAGTCCATACAAATATACGTATTTTTTTATATATAAGACAATTTTAAATGATTTGGTCAATTATTGCATTTGAACTCATAGTGTTGAGAGAAAAATAGTATTTTTTAAAGTAGTTCATCACTTTAAATGTCATAATAGTTTGAACCAATTTAGTGATTTGGCTCTAACTAGAGTGGGTCAATGTTGTACGAGCATTTTTATATATTGGGCATGAGACTTAACTTTAAAGACTCGGAAAGTTCTTGGAAAAGGCGATACGTTCTTATATATATAAATCGGTAATTTGCTAGATTTAAATATAGTATGTAAGTAAAAAAACTCGGAAAAGAGTTTAAATAATTTAATAAAACCAATTAAACTTAACTTTCTAATTCAAAGTGTTGACTATAATAGTAATTTCGTGTCATAGCACAATTGAAAATAGTTATCAGATATCAATTATAAATAATACAAATTTAAAATAATTATATACCGAAAGTAAAAGCCATCTAGTCAATATCATTTAGATAAAGAAGAATTACGTATGTAACAGAGGAAATTTTTTGAAGGATATTTAAATGTAATTTATGTAAAAAAAGATTTATGACTTTTTATATTTATATATACGCTGTGCTAGAAATTATAAAATTAATCTGCAGTTTTAAATAACTGGCTTTCCTAGTTTTATTTATACAGAACATAATTTAGACCAGCATAAGAGATTTTTGCCTGGTTCGATTATGTGCGATGTGCATTTTGATTTAAAAAATAAAACCCTGATAATAACTTTTTTCTATTTTATATTCAAAGACTATTATTAGGAAGTTAATTCCTGTCTTGTAGCAGAGCAGATATAAAAAAATTAAAGTGTATACATTAAATTCTAATAATATAGAACTATTCCTTTTTTATTTTTAAAAATTGATAGACAATATCGTCAATTTCAAAATGTATGCTGAATTATAATATTTTCTTGTTATTCTTTTGATTATTTGCCCATATTAAATATAGAGACAGATTTATAAATATGTAATGTATTTGACTATTTGTACTAAGTTTAATCGTAAGTTTAATTGTTAATATATTTTTTTTATTTTTGATTATTCTAATATTTTTTATATAGTTGTATTCTTTTATTTAAGAAGTTTAGGCATTAAGTAATGACCCTCGATTTGAAACGCCTTGGCTTTATAATATATGACGATTGGTTTTTATTAGATCGCCGAAGTTCTACAAATGAATTGATTGCGGTTACAAAATTTATGTACATCAGTTATTATCTACTTTATTTTTGTATACGAAGTACTTATTTGTAAATAGATTTTAGTAGTTTCTGTAAATATATTATATATTTTATTGTCTACTTGTTTCATTTATTAATAAAATTTGGACTTATGGAATATTCCATATACATTTAATTTGTATCTGCGATTTTTAACTGTAATTATCTATATTTGTATTCCTCTATTTTAAATGCAACGCTGTTCTATAAATATTTAAGTTTATTTTTATGTATTTTTTGTGTTCTTAAAGATATTTTAAATAAATAGCTTAGTTTAAGTGACATAGAGTAACTCTCAGTAAAACTCATTTTTATATTGTTCGTTAATTAATAAAAGATAATTAGAAAATTATAAGAGCTACCATCTCTGGACACGTAGAAGAAACTTTCGAATCTCCTGCCGTGATATTTTTGCTTGAGTTTAGTAGTAAGTTTGCTGTAGTGATAATAAGTAAATCTAGATGTCACTAAAGTTATCAAACCTGCTCTTGACGAACATAATTTGTTAATTTTAACAGACACTCGTCTGCCTATTTAGAATTCCTTTATTTATAAAATAATACTTTAACTTAATCGAAACATATAAGGAATAATTACATCTTTGAATTTGTTGTTAATAATTAGACAACATATACAAAATTTGGATGTATAACAATAAACCACAATTAAAAACTTAACAAATTATACATTAAAAAATTCGTCGTAAGTCACTTTGTTTATTGAAGAAAAATCGTATGAACATCCGTTTATTATTTTTTAAAGGTACTTATCGCAAACAGACGGACAGAAACACAGCGTTGTACAGTGTTTTAGTATATGCAAGGATATGACAAAATTAATCATCAAATAATGTAAAGTTATTTTTGTAACTATTTCTTTATAAAATGAAGTTTATGAAGTAAATTTAAAATGAAGACTTCAATATCTGAGCATATGGAATTGATTCAGTAAGTTTAATTTTATCTTGAAGTTTATATGTAAAATTCGCAAACTTATGTCCGAATACTATGGTTTTTCAGCTAGTTTTTTTACTCTTAAATAATATACAGATATTTAATTCAATATTTTCCTCAATCAAATTACTTTGGTTCGTTATAACATGACCAAAGTATGGCTGGATTTTGACAATTAAAGCTTCCGATACAAATGTTCCGAACACTGTCGTTCCGATGAAAAACTTTTTTCATTACGCCCGCTGTCCTTTATGTGGTGACGTTTAATTTGAACAAAATAAAATATTTTAAACTGACCACTGGTCTGTTACTTATTATTTAAACTGAAGTCGATACTATGCTTTCTAAACGCTGAAAAGGTTTATACTACTAAGCCGTAATAGATACGTTAATTAAATTTCCCACTGTTTTGAACATTTTAAATAGGTCAAGAAGAAATTTTAGTATCGACGATTAAAGCCTTCGAATGCTGAGATAATCCTTTTTTTGTTTACGAAAGCAATAATATTATTGCTTTCGTAAACAAAAAAGACGTCATGGTATGAAAAAGCAAAACAATTTAGTTTACGTCTTCAATTGAGTCGCAACAAGAGTTCATGGTAGGCCTGCTGTACTCGTAATAGGTAGACTTAATTTAGATTCTATTTAAAAAAAATTTTTTTCTTACAAATATCATTATCATTTACATAGATAGTTATCTAGATAGATTAAACATGTTCTTATGCAAGTGTGATAATTTATACAATTTATTTGTAGGGCATGCATTTTACAAATCATTCATGCATAATATATGAAAACGGATCGTAAAGTATATTTTAGCAAAACATAGATTTAACTAATTAAACTATAATAGCGGATTATAGCAAATAATGAATTATTTTCAAAGCTTAATCTTATAAATTAATTTTAATTCTTATTAACATTTATATAACACTTGAGTCGCTCTGTTAAAGTCTCTTAATATTTCGTTTTGAAAAATTCAGTGTAAAAATAGTTATTTGGTTAGTCCTGAACAAACCCAAGGCACTTTCTGGAGACGCGTTTAACATGTTGCCAATAAAAAGTTGTTTGGAATGCGTAATGGAGTTCTTGTTTTCGCTTTCTCGGCACTTTCGGATAAAATGTGTATACACTAGAAACGAAAAAGCTTCTCGCGTAAAAAATAAATTTATAACTAGACATATACAATATTTAAATTAGGACTATAATGAATTGAAAATAAGAACTCTAAATCTAAAACGAAAAGTAAATACGTCAATAAATCGAAATAAAGAAGGCGTGATGGCATATAATTATTGATGATATATAATTAATATTATAAATGCAAAATTTTGTTAGTCTGTTAAGTTTTAAGACTGATATGTCAGACAAATATTGATTTAATTTAGTACTATTGGTTATATACCTGATTAATCTATACGGTTAAAATAATTCGTGTTTCCTTTTGGAACAGCGAAAAATACGTAATTGAAAAAAAACAGCACACTATTGAGGGCATGGGACATTTAGGTTGACGTGGTCGCGGGTCCAGCTTGTAGATGTACCTATATACAGTCAATCAGCATCATCAACCATTATTTCAGTTTATCCGGTCACCAAAAGAAAAAGATACACGCGAACCTATATTTAGTATGACAAGTTGGTAAAATTTTGGGGAAATCCCTGTATACAGAGGTTTTTGTGTAGATTTAGCCAAATTTTGTAGCTGCTTAAAGTAACTAATCTCCAAAGCTTTATGTCAAAATTATGAAACTGAAACTTCTTGGTAGTATGTACCTACATTTAATATTGGAATAGGAAAGAAGACATAAAGCTAAGAAATATTTCGCCAACGCTCTGTTTCTATGAAGGTTCGATTTATACAATATTCTTATATATGGGAGATGTTACTTTGTTCTTCAAATAGAGCGAATTGGTCATACATTTTAACCAGTAGGTAAAATTTTTGCGGATACCTAGTTCTTTTAATTTAACGAGATATTATTTAAATATTTCTAAACGGTTTGCGGTTAAACATATCAGATCTTAACTTTGCTTCCTTCCTATCAGTGAAAAACTGATTCTGCTACACAGTTTCACACTTAGTTTCTGTACCGCTGTAGTAGATAAGGACTGGAATATTATCAGTACAATAGTCTCACCATGAACAAGCCATCTATTAAATGTGGTATTATTATAGCTTCTAGTCATCATACAACTAACATGAATAATGAAAATTATGTTAGATATTGAAGTTTTGAAACAAAGTGACAATGAACAAACAGAAAAACGTATCAAAATTGTCCTCGTTTTCATATTATATGAGAAGAAAACAGTTTTTAATATTCTGATGACGTTCCGCACCATGTGAATATTTGATGCCTCCACTGTCTACACTCATGAATTTATGAATCTCATTATTGTATATCATTGGATATATTTTTACGATCCCATTATGCTACGTATTATTCTATTTGTTTACGGCCATGTTGTTTTATTTGTTTTTTTTGTGGGCAACATTTGTATTATTACAGAACATCTTTTGCAGATTTTCTTTGGTATTTCCTTCTTTATCCGAATCTTGAAATATCTGAATATCGAATATTGAAACAGTGTTTCTAGTTCAAGCTTATTATGTGTGTTCAGAGGTAAAGTTAATGGTGGGGGTTGAATGGCTTTTAATGAATGCTTTTACACCGTAACCGGAAGCAATGGGGCGAGGACGAAAGCATTGCTGGACTGAACTTAACAAACTGATGATAGCGCGATTAATTCCGAGTCAGCACCATGTACAACCTCTAAATGTAACTTAGCCCAAAAATAACCCTTATATTGCGGTTTTAGCTGTTATAAAAGTTCAGATATTCTTATTTTTGTTTATTATATTAATAGAATTTTAAACTTTATAATATAATATAAGTTCAATTTGTGTTTGTTTTCCTTTTTTTTAATAATCATTTAGAGTAATATAACACATATATTTTACTAACTTGAATAACTTAAAAATCCAAAATGCACACTTTTCCGGGCATCTATATATTGGTTTACGTTTAGTATACGTTCAAGAGAGTTATTTAAATATTCATCAGTCGAATCTTCAATATAAAAGACTTATCAACACTGAAATATTTACCAAACAAATTAGCCTAATACGTAATTCTATATCATTATGATTAAAGATATAGAAGGACATTAGTCAGCTTATTAACATATTCACGCCTGTTCGGATATAAGAACATAATGTTTAAAAATCGTATTAGAAACAAGAACAGGGCTGCCAATATTAAACGGAATTTACTCGTAAGTAGATGCTGCGTGCATTAGTATCAAATACCGTTTAGAGCACCATTTTACTTTATTCTGATGGCACTACTGTTCCAAAGTAATAAAACATGCAAATAGAAGGGAATGAGGGGTAAAGTTAGTCCGCGAAGGATAATAAAATCTACGTTCAACTCGAGTAAAGCGGTGTACGTTTACTTTTGTCTGAATTGATGGAGTAGTAAAACTTTATTTTTTAGATCTTTAATATTGGTGTATTGGCACTATTAAAGGATAAGGTTATAAAGTGCAAATGAATATGTAACAAAATTTTAATAATACGTGAAGCTAACATTTTGTAAGCGTATGACGCGCACGCAGGAGTTACATTTGGAACAATTAAAATTTGAATAAAGACGTGTAGAAAAATAAAATTGTTGTATTTTGTATGTTGTAAATACTTTAAATAAAATATAATAGTCATTATTGACGTCGGTACTGTCAATGTATAGTAGTTTATGATACTGTTGCATATAAGGGTTCTTATAACACGAGTGTTATAAGACCAAGTTATGCACAGTATCATACACTACTTTATCTACTCTCATATATAATACGTAAAACAATATTGCAAATAAAACGCTGAATATAACAACAAATTTATTTTTACTTGTAATAATTATTGATGTTCTGAATATTCATTTTCCATTCCATTAACGCGTGGTAACATTTAATATAGTTGCTCCTAGATTTCGTCGGCAACAGGTTCACGGTCATGTTTGACGCAGCTTTCAGAATATCTGGTGGTGTACAATCACCACTATTCCCACTCCCAGACATGTCTTTACACAAAAACTTATTTTTTTACAAACAATACTAAACTTCGTTTAAATGAAAAGATTCATGAAGATCATGAAAAGATTTTTTAAATGACATAGATTGGCGCCAAGGCGCAAACATCGATTGCGCATGCGTGTTGCGTCGCCGCGGACCCATTCTTGAAACCTTTTTTTTAAGGTAGAGGTTCAACCTCCTTGGTCCAGCTGGAAGTTGTATAGGTGTATTGTTATGATTAAAAAGTTACATTATGATACAGGTGTCCATACAAGACCTGTATCGTAATGCAACTTTTTGTTTTTTTATTTTTGTTCTGTACGTAATGTTTGTCATAAGAATTTTGTTTTCAGTTTTATAATCTTTGTATTATAGTGTCAGAGTAGATAAAGACATTAAATATGTCTGATTGGCCCGTTGGCGCTGAGGGCAGTGACCCTGCGTTTAGCTCCGCGGTTCGCGGGTTCGATTCCCGCCAAGGGCCAACATTTTCTATAAACAATTTCTTGGTTCTTCGAGCCTGGATGTGTATTTGTATTCAATTTTATATGTTATTAAGTTACTTTAGGGATGGACAACCGTGTGTTTAAGTATCCCATACATATATTTATATTTATTTTATTTAGATTTACAATAAAGTTATTATACTAGCGAAGCCAGCCTTAAATGTGCAATATTACAATAAAGAGAAAGCAAATGAGGGTAATCTATCTGTCTCTCTTTTACCTATGTGATTAGACAAAGATGAAGTATAAGAGTTTACCTTCCCTCTGATTATTTATTGTGCCACTGCCACTTACAGATCTGCCTATGGTTCCTCTTCTCTAGTATTAACTCTATGGTGTCTATATAAAATATTAACTTAGCATAAATATTGGCGTGTAGGATAATAAAGAATAGATAAAATTATCGTAGCTATGAAGCTAATTATTCAAAAGGCGTAGTTTGTGTAACACATAAGTTGTACCGCCATTAATTTTTAATGTCTATTAATATACAGATGAAAACCGTCAGATACGTGCCACTTAGCTGGAATGTGTTCAAGCGGGCATGAGGAGATGCGGCCACAAGGGAAATTACACGGGCCGTCGTAATCCGGATAATTCGTCCTTGTCTTGGAAGCGTCATCCGTCGGATGCGACCTATCATACGTTTTAATTTAGCAAATTCTTTCGAAGTTTCAGTCCAAAAGGACACTATGTTATTCAGCTTTTTTTAATGGAACTGGGTGGTCATATGTACAATTGGACTATATTATAAGTATTGGAAGAGGCCGCATAGTTTCAAACACGAAGTTCTAATTGATGAATTTTCTAGTGTCTTCGTCACTCTGCTCGTCGTAGCTGCTCGCTGAATGTCGTGAGTAAGTCGGTAGTAGCTGTAGTCATGCCTTTTTTGTATTCCGGACAGCTTTCCGATCTAGCAGTAGAGTTGACGATCCAGAAGTACAAAAAAAAAGTGTTTACAAATTTACCTAAAATATATGGATATAGCATTGTTTTTATTTGTATTAATTTAAGATAAAACATGTCATGTCCATTACTTTTGTTATATTCCCAAGCCTTTACTAACTAGTGAAAGACATTACGCTCTTTTAACTTTTGTAACGACGTGTTGTTATAACTTATGATGACCTTATAAATACAACAGGAAAAAATTCTCCAAGGATTGCATCGTTTCTTCTGGTACGCATTACTTTTTGATGTCTTTACTCTTATGCCAAAAAGGTTACCATCATCAGAGATATGGCGAGGACATATTTGCATTGCCATGGAATCTAGGCACTTGTGACTAATTTTGCCTATAAAAGTAAATTTGAGTTTCTTTTCAGATCTTTGTGTAGGTCAGCACGGGTGGTAGGTAAATTAGTTCTATTCTAAATTAATTCATGTTCAAAATAATTTTTATTCGAGTATAAAAATACATTTATTAATTGTTGCAACGTGGTGCGTAGCCGAGTTAATGTTGTATTATTAATTATTCTCGTATGTAAGTTCATAAATTAAATCTTTAATTCTTGAAAAGTGTTTATTTTAAGATATACAATATTAATAATTATTTTAATAATCTTGATAAATTTTGTAGACGGAGACGGACAAATCGGACAGGCTTTTTGGACCATGTTTTGATTTAATGTTTTTTTCTTCTTCTAATCTTTAATAGTTTTTAATTTGATTATTCTTTTTTTCATTTAATTAAAGTATTCAAGTAAACTATTCAGATTTATTTATAAAATTCAATTTTATCTCTTAATTAGTGCGTTTTGCAATGTAGGTATATGTGTTGACTGATTTTGCAACGCTAAAAGATATAAATAGTCTTTCTATTATACATATACACCTTAATATAAAAAAACCCGTCTATTCAATAGCAGCGCTACTTAGGCCATCATGTTATTACCTGGGTCTAGAAAAAAACCGCTACGGAAAAATGATCTTGCTGAGAAGATAATCTTTTAAAAGATCATCTGCTATTTCACGCCTTTCTGATAACGGCTCGAATCCCGTTTTAAACAGGGTGTATTTAGATTTTATTTTAAGAAAAACATTACGAAAAATGTTTTGCTGAAGTAAAAGTTAAATTACTAAATATGTTTATTTTTTTATTACTGTTGTCGGCTAACTGAGGCTCAGGTTTTGCAATCCGTGTAACTAATGAATTTGGTATAATAGATTTATATTAGTGAATATATTCTTTTCAAGTTGTAATATCATTTAAGTATATGGTATAAAGAAAACATCTTAAGTAACCAACAATTGACACTTTACTATTAGCTATTCCGATAAGCACTTGAATTTAAGGCGATGTTTTTTTTATATATATTTTTTCGTTCTATACAATAAAGATTACAACATAAAGATGTGTACCTTCTTTTAAGTGTAACAACACCTGTGTCAGAATGGCCCGCTCTCTAACCAATATGCATTAAAAAATTAAATACTTGCCAAATGTGGATGTGTATGTGCGTGCGTGTTGTGTAAGTGTGTGTGTGTGTGTGTGTTGATGTCTTCACATGTGTAGATGTATGTGCCAATATTGTGTGTGTTTTTATATAAAAAAATATATATGGGACACTTACACTTACTTATATGAGTATTATGGATTATATGACACGTTTTAACAAGTTTTCAACATCATCATAAGTTATTGACATTAAATATTGTTTCAGTGTAGCTTTGCAGGTATTAATAGGTATAAAATGGAAATAATTTCAATTTTCCTATTTATCTTAAACAGATAACATGATCGTGTCGAATTTTGGTTATGGATGTTTTAAAATGCATCGACGTTCTCTATTCGCTTTAACAGCTATACTCATACTTGTGTGCCCATTTTAACGTTGTAAAAGTTAGCCAAAACCACAGTTGAATCCAAAAATAAAGCTATAGATTAATACGTTTGTTATTATAGTTATAAAGAGACGAAACATTTGTTTCAAAGGTGTAGTTGATTCTATAATGTTCCGCGTCTTGTCGACAATCTTATTGAGAGTAGGGGAAGTAAATCAAAAGCAATTGTTGCATTCGAATGGCTAATTTGGTTATCTAAACTTGTAATTGAAACTCCAAACATCCTCTTTATTGTTCATTTTCCTCGATGCTCATGTCCTGGCCTTCACTACGGGTTACTTTGATTCATTTGATTGCAAACTATGGTTCGCAAAAGGGGCCCTTTTTAGTGCTGTGAATATACTCCTATCAAATTCAAATTCAAAAATAATTTTGATTCAAGTAAACTTGTAAACAAGTACTTTTGAATCGTCAGCATCTACTGCTGGTTCGGAAATCTGTTCCTACCGAGAAGAACCAGCGAGAAACTCGGCGGTTACTCTTTTTAAACAATAATTCTTATCACTAGTTACATATAGTTATTAATGTCTTGTACAGGGTTGAAGAGAAGCTGTATCCACGCATTCTTATCGTCTAGGTAATCTTCAATAGTATAATAGGCTTTCTGAATTAGCCTTTTTTAAATAGTATTTTTAAACTGGTGTAATGGTAAAGTTAATGTAGATTGTGGAATTTTATTATAGAATCTAATACCCAAACCCACAAACGAATTACGAACTTTAGCATGGCGCAAAGCAGGAACAGCAAGCTTATTTCGGTTCCTACTTTGTCTATTATATACATCGCCAATCCTTTTATAATTATGTATATTCTTATGTACAAAAATTAAATTGCAAAAAATATACTGTGAATCCAATGTAAGAATACATGTTTCCTTGAACTTCTCTCGCAGGGAATCGCGCGAATTTAAATTGTAAATGCCACGTATGGCTCTTTTTTCTAATATTTTTTTTTAAATGTCCGCGCATTTACTCCATAACAATATTCCGTAAGACATAATGTTATGTTATATATATAGCAACACTACATAGGTTATGTAGGTTTTTTTAAGTGCGGCAACTCTTTCTTTTATGGCGTCCCTGAGATCATGGTCGTTTGTATTTATCACATGTAATAAGTTAATAAAAGATTTAGCTAATAAAATCCATATCTTTTACTTCCTCACAACAGTTTTACAGTGGGTATAACTAGTAAGTATATAGCGTCAAAGTCATAATTGAGAATATTATTTTCCGAACATCCTGTTAACGGTAGTCAAGCCCGGGAACGGGATAAAAACTCGCAGCCGTAAAGATTTAACGGACATCTGCTTTGTGATGGAACAGCCGGGTGCAACCAATGTCATTTTAAATAGAAATTGCTACAACATAAATAATTTTAATGCTTTGTTATAACGACGAAAATATAAATGGAACTGAAAATATATTAGTTTACTTAGACTTTTACAACATTTACTTAAATGCACTTTACTTCGTGGTAGCCTACTTCTGATACTCTTGGTAAAGCCTAAACAGACCCTCGCACCAATTATATTTTGGATAGGAGAGACATACGAAACCACCCATAATATGGCTTTCTTTATTCTCTTATCTCTTACCCTACTCAAAGTTACATATGAATGTGACAATCATTTTCAAAGTCATTTAAGTTGCTTGTCTTTAATAAAAAATGAACTACTTGTGTTAAAATATTGTATGAATGAATATCCTCCGGCCTTTTCTTTTACGTTCGGCTGCTCTCTTTCTGATTCAGACGCCTAACTTAGTTGCGTTTTACGACACCTCAGTAAGAAATGAGTGTGATCTATTTTACTCAGCCGGATACCACACGGTGGGTTATCTTGCCTAGGACATCTTCTACGCCAGCTCGATAAGGAATGATAGTGGTCTATTACACTTAGTCGGATACCACACGGTGACGTATGTAAATGTATCTATATCTATATGATCGTGTAAAATATACATCAGGTACATTTGAAACTACTAAGTTCATGTGTTCGTCTTTGTATGCTATATTAGCAAAACTATTTAGAACTCCACGCTATTAAAGCTAAAGTAGAACAGCTAAACTAACGAGCTATTCAAATACTCACTGACCCGAATTAGACGCGCGTAGATCGTGTGCCTCTGGTAGTACTAGCAGCGCTCTGCAAATTTCGTTCATATATAATGTAAAGTTAAGCCTATAACTTAAACCAAGAAAGGTGTGAGCGAGTCGATTTTTAGAGTTATTATACTAGAGTAAGGAGGATTCCTTACTCTAGTATAATAACTCTAAAAATGCTTAAATATTTTAAGGCACATATATTTAAGAGGAACCAAATGATGAAGTATCTATATGTCTCTCTTTTGTATGTGTGATTTGACAAAGATAAGATTCATCTTCCCTCTCATTATTTATTGTGACACTCTCACTTAAAGGTCTATGATTCCCCTTTTCTAGTAGGTATAACTCTTTAGTTAATTAATTTATAGAATTAGGCGTTACTTTGCGGAGATCCATAATACAAAAGTAATAATAAAATTATTTTGCTATAATCCGCGATACAGTAAATAGAAAATATATATAGTGTTTAATGTATAGTGGACTATCAGTATTTTCATACCCGATACGTGCAGGATTCGTAAAAACACATGCACAAACCTCCACCACTTCCACCACAATACACAAGCACTACACAGGTTCACTATCACAAAACTCATCAATCGTTTCGCCCCGCAACCGAAGCATCATCAGGAGATAGACTCCACGACAAAATCGTAAAGCCATTTTGCGGGGCGAAACGATTGTTGAGTTTGTGATAGTGAACCTGTGTAGTGCTTGTGTATTGTGGTGGAAGTGGTAAAGGTTTGTGCATGTGTTTTTACGAATCCTGCACATATCGTGTATGAAAATATTGGTAGTCCACTATACATTAAACACTATATATATTTTCTATTTACTGTATCGCGGATTATAGCAAAATAATTTTATTATTACTTTTCTTTAGTTAATTTTCCACGGGTTCTTTGGTATCACAAGATGCTAAGAACTCTTTGTAAAAAAAATTATAATCAGTTAATATTTACAATTCATAACACTTTACTGTAACGGAAAAAATCTTGAAAAAAAAAACTTCCAAGAGCATACCTGAGATTAAAAAGCTGCATTGGTGCAGCGTAGTAGATTATATTCTCCAATATCTATACTTATTATAAAACAAAGTCCCAAAAAGCTGTCTGTCTGTATGTAATTGATTTTCTCAAAATTTAGTCAACAGATTTTTGTACGGTTTTCACCAAAAGATAGTGCAATAAGTTTGCACTATCTTTTGAAAATTGTGTTGAAGAAATCGAGCAGTTGTTAAAAAACTTGCTTGCTAGGAGCTTTAGTCGCATGCGCTGCGTAAACCAGCAGAGATACGCTAAAGTAATGTGGTAGAGAATTGTAGATCTATAGATATATTACAAAAAAGTCTGCGATAGTATGTTTCTATCTCTCAAACTCAAATAAAACTTGATTTCTGGAAAAAAATTGTGACACGCTGATTTCCACGCGGGCAAAGCCGCTGGCACAGCTAGTTAACTCTAAAAAGAGAGTCTTAGCCTTTGCCCAAATATGGTAAAGTAAGAAGAAGCTAATTAATACCTTAGCATAACTAATAAAAATATTTTTTTATTTCGCTCAAATAGTACAAAATTTTTTTGCGACACATTATTTGCAATAAAACGTCCTAGAATTACAATGTTGCAAAGATCGTGAAATCTAAAGTAATGAAATATTTACAATAAGAATTAATAAAAATTTTCATCACAAATACTTTTCAAAGCTATAAAACGTAATAAAGAATTGACCTAATTCAATTATTTTCCTGTATAAGCAAACGTCTTTCGTTTAAGTGCCAATAAACAACAATTAAGAATTTCCTAACTATATACCAAGTACTAAAAGTTAGGAACGCTACTTCGCTCCCGATTAGCTGCGATTAACATTCGCTTCACGTGCAACTACAAAAACAATTGACACGCAACAAATCGGGCCGGATGGGCGACGAAACTGGCTGTAGCCAGTCCGAACTGGATTATAATGTCTGTTTTCATTGGTCTCAGATAATTTGTTTGCTAACCTAAAGAATTTTTAACATGCTACTGTTAGGACTGGCCGCTTGTTTCGGTTGCATTAGAATTTCTGAAAACAATTTGTAATTTCTTCAAGTCTGGGTGTATTAAAATATTTACTTCAAATTATATATGTATAAATTTACCACTTGTCTGCCACCAATAACACATTAAGTCACTT
The DNA here is from genome assembly GCA_947086505.1 of Morpho deidamia. Classification (NCBI taxonomy): domain Eukaryota; kingdom Metazoa; phylum Arthropoda; class Insecta; order Lepidoptera; family Nymphalidae; genus Morpho; species Morpho deidamia. The sequence continues at coordinate 7,844,846 of CAMTZC010000003.1, forward strand.
ACTTGTGGTACGACAGTATTTGTAATTGTCCCATTAAAAAAAGCCAGATATTTTTATAGACTTTCTATATTAATTCATTCTAGGTGTTGAATGTTATTATATAAATATTTATTGATTCTTACTGTAGTTTAAATTGTAAAACATGACGGTGAACGATGACAAGATGGCCGTTATTGTTAATTAAAGTAATTGAATATGCCACGCCTTTCAATTGAAGCTGCCAATGTGGTATCTTCGCCTATATTCAATGTTAAGTTAAATTCTATTTACATTGTTACGTACAAGGGTTCGTGGATTTGGATGAAAATACCTGGTAACTCGTTAAAAACACTTAATGCAACTTTTTACTACAAACTATATAATAAGAATGCCGAGGTCACTACTATTTCACTTTTATTTTCGATTGTTTATTCGCTCTTGATCGCTATTCGCAAACTGAATGGCGAGGCACTCGATACGTCTGCTTATATATATCGAACGAACCAATTTCGAGAACATTCGTAAGACCTTGAGAAGATCGTAAACACTTTTTATGTAAACATGTTTTGATATATGTCGAATGTTCCAGAAAATTAGCGTTAAGCGAATTTGAATTCACTTCATTCGTAACACTGCCACCGTCCAATTCGAATTTTTATATGGCACACACACATGACAACTCTTTTCACATGTTCGTAACAATATTATATATTATACGTAATTTTATCTCTTTTATTTTAACGCCAATAAACTCTACAAGTTTTACATGAACATTAAATTGGATTCGAAGAACTGATAAATATTCCAAATATATTCAAATATAGCAAAATTATGTGTGCCATAAAGACATTCATTCATTTTGCACAAACATTGGAAATGACATGAAAAAACACTTAACTAAATTGATAGCACAAAAATTGTATACGAGAACATCTATGTATCAATTAAATAAAGTGCCATTCAGATACATTGAATAATTATCTTTGCTTTTATAAAAGCTACAAGAGTTAACAACAATAGCAATTTATAGAAGTAGGCGTTATTTTGCGAAATACACAGTACGAAACAATGATAAAATTATTTTGCTATAATCCTTAACGCGGACTTATAATTCTATTCTTATTTTTGCAACAACAAACGCTTTTTTAGGCTTGTGTTTCCATTTTAACCCTTAATTATGAAATTAATATGTTAAACAGGTATATTATTTAGTTTTTTATACAAACGCTTGAAGGCATCAAGTTTTCTATTTGGGTACAATGGAAACAATTCCTAGCCCCCACTAATTGCTACGTGGTCCGAATCAGAAGATCGCCGATTGACCCTTCCGATTAATTCGCTCAAAATACGTAATAGCCTGTGATTAAGATGAGAGTTTCGTTCATGTTCTTTTAGATATAATGTAAATAGTTCATATTAGAACTCGCCAAGACAAAATAGACAAAAGAAAAGAGTTTGCTGAAGATACAACAGACCAGACACGTCTCACGCTATTAAAAAAAATAGAAAATTCATTGTCAATTGTGTCGTTACTTTCTTAACTCGTATAACTTAAATAGACCTAAGAGCCGAACAGTAATATAAAGTGACCCTTATGAAGTGTTTGCGATTTTAATCCAGACTAAACTACGACTACTAGTTCGTATGTAGTTAAATGGTAAATAATTGCACGGCGGGCGGGTGGAAAACATTGTGATGAAAACTGAAGAGAATTCCTGAGGGTATGATGATTTGTAAAAAGCGATCCAGATGTGTAATGCAAATTGCCGAATATACAGATTTTATTCAGCGTGTTACGTTTTATAATTTCTGAATTATTAGAATTCGTAGGAATATGCTTATATATAAAATATTGCCTTCAAAATTGCTTTAACAAATATTGTATCTATCCTAGGACTAAGTTATTATCCTATTATCCTATGTTTAAGGGCACCACCTTATGGACGTTCCCTGTTGAATATAGGTTTCTTCACGGGATCTCTAAGCCATATGATCTGTTCCGCTTGGATCCTGCGGCACCCCACGATCTCTTTGAAGTTATCAGTCTACCTCGTGGGGGGTCTATCTACACTATGTTTTCCGGTGTGATGTTACCATTCCAACACTTTAAGACCGAAACGCGCGTCGGTTCTCCACACTATATGCCCCGCTTATAGCCACTTTAGCTTCGCGACACACTGAGCTATGTTGACTTTGGTTCTTCTATCATACTCCAAGCATCCCTTGAGTGACTCTGAGCCTTCTATGAAGTCCATAGTCATCGACTAAACGTTGATTACGTATATTTAATTCAATGACTTTTATCATATCTTCAAAATGAGATCTATTGTTAGTCGAGATAAAGTAAGACAGGAAAATTACGGAGGTCCCGTCCATCCGTGGCCATCGTTTAGTTCACGATGTCAAATAATATAGCCGAAATATTTTCAGTTGTTTTGCGGTGGCTAAAATATTTTAGTTTGCGGCTTAAAAATAAAACGGAAGGTGCCAAACTTTATTGCAATAAAAATAAATATAAGTTTTGTGTATTTATTACTTACAAAAAAAGTTTTTATCAAATATTAATTCGGAATATCGTCTGATTAAGTACTGATCACGTAGAGGAAACTTATATATCGATAATATCTAAGATATTTAAAAGATTATCTCGGCGATTATATTTCGACAACAGATTTGAAATTCAGATATTTGAATTCACTTTATATCGTTTGTTTTAATTTTTTAATAGTTATCTACGGTACTAAATATATAAACAGTCATAAGACGTATTGTATGCATCAGAATGTTGGGCAATGAAAAAGACGGATGAAAGAAGAGTACATGCAAATGAGATGAGAATGTTTGGAGATGGATGTGAGGTGTGACAAGACTGGACACGAAATGAGTATATAAGGAGAAATCAGAAAGTTGCCCCCATTAAAGAAAAGATGAGAAGTGCAATATTAAGATGATATTGAAAGTAATGGGGAGGGAGGAAAATCATTTGGTCACATGATTTTCCTCTATGTGACACTCGTCTAAGTGTTAAATATGAATGTGGATAAATATGATATACGATGATATAGAGGCCTCCCTCTATCTTGTCCCCTATATCATCATATAGGGGACAATATAGAGAGAGGTTTAAAAAGAGATAATTGGATTGTGTGAAGTATAACATGCAAGTAAAAGGAGTAGCACCAGAGTTGAGGAATAGGGACAGAATGGAAGAGAATAACATGTTCAAGAAGACGCCGCTGGCGCGAGCTCTTTACTTCCTAAATCTCATTGCCAAGAGGGTAGACATATTCTGTTGCCCTCTAAGTGAACTCACAAAGATAGCAAATTGGACTATTTGCTATCATAAGTCAGGAATTTTTTTTAATGATTATTATAGTATTGTTATTTTGTTAATAAGTTTTAACTTTTTGGAAATGTCATTGTCGGATTGGGTACCTGTTAAGATAACGTATGTATGGTGATCAATAAATAAATAAAATAAATGTTGTGCCTACTTATAGTGGGATAAGGACAGGAGAATGATGAGTTTGGTACTAAAGAATAAGAAAGAGGAAATTTGATCCAATGGGTAAATAGTTTATTTCATTATGATAATAAGCCGTTTATTGTACTTCTTAGCGATAGCTACTAGTCTCACAACGCCAATGCAAAACATTAAACAACAAAAAGTTGAGAGCAGCAATAAACGAAAGTAGTGTTTTTGGAATGGCTTTTGCGAAGCAACCCGGTAGTGGCTCAAGTTATAAGTGGCAGACTAATGCTTATAAATATATTTATATTGTATTTATATAAATTCTTTGTATTGTATTAATTGACTGGGCCGTTGGTACAGGTGGCAGTAACTTTATTCTAAGCTACGCAGGTCGCGGGTTCGATTCCCGTGGACCAACATTTTTAATACAATTTGTTAGTTCTCGGAATTTGAAAGACCTCTTATTATCCCACTGCAAGGCATAGGCCTCCACTCTCCGTTTTTTAAAATTGGTCAAGCCGTTTCGGAGGAGTGTGGTAGCTAAAATGTTAACACCAGAATTTTATATATATAGAATCCATCATAGTCGTGGGCATCATTATTCTCAGACATTAGTGGGCGAGATCTTGGGTATCGTGCATATGAAAGAACTACAACGCTTTTATTCGACTTTATATTCTTCTTAACAACTTCACGACTGCGCCAGGACACGGTTCTGTCTTCATCTCACGCATGCGCTGTCCGCAATGAATCACCACTGCGCGTTCTATTTTCAATGATGGTTGCCATGGCTGCGACATATTTAAGATAGATTTCAGTTAAAAGAAACAAAGTTTTTTAAAAGCTCCGAAATAATATAAATAATATTTTTCGTAAGCTTACAATAGAACTTTATAAATAATAAATAATATTAACTTATCTTGGTCCAGACAAAAGGTATATCAAAGGGTATTTCTCCGACAAAGTATCCATTGTTCTACGTAATTAAGAGGTTTTTTTTCACTCGCTCTAGTGCTTAACATGTTCGCAGGTTTTTGATTAATTACAAAGATCCGTGATAAAAGACCAGGTTAAAACCTCCGTTCCAGTTAACCCTAATTGCATCAGCGGGCGCTCCTAATGTTTTCCGCCGCTCGAGGTAAGAAATGAAATCGCTTCAATTTCCGCGGACATTCCTCTTAATTGCCTCCATGTTTATTACGCTGACTAAAATATAAGCGGCAAGAGGTTACAAATGACTTTTTTGACATTAAGTTAAATATCTCTTAAGCCGACATTTGAGAGCTGTAACGTAGACATTTAGATGTTCTGTTTAACACCACTAATGAAATAATAATCATGAATTTGTAGTAAATTGATTAATGTGGGAAGTTATGGTAGAATTATTTTGCTATGATCCGCCATTGTTAAGAGAATAATTCCAACTGTAGGAAGCAGACACGGTTCACATACCTTATATATGCAGGACCAGTCACCACATGTACCATAAAACACTGCCACCAACAACACACCACACTAGCATTACACACATTCACTGCGTCAATCTCCATGATCATTTCGCCACGTAACTGAAGCATCATCAGGATAAACTCCATGACAAAATTTTAATCGTAAATTAAAAATATAATTAAATCAAACAATTTTGGATGATAACAGTATTCAAACATATGAATTCCTCGACAATTCTTCTGTGCTTGCTCTTCCTACTCAGTGATACAGTAGCAGCATATGGTCAGTTATAAAATAAACCTTATTGCTGATTAAAAAATTGTTTGTAACTTAGGCTCGTGAGTGGTATATTTTATGTAAGGAGACTGGATGTGCTCAAGTCCTTATATCAGGTTAGGCGGACCATTTACAAGCTCGTCAGGGGCCCTTATTCATGAGCTCTTTAAAAATTACTCCTGCCGAGTAAGGACCATAGCCTATTAAAGCCTCTACTCGGTACCCACAAAATATTCTAAGTTAGAAAGACTTTATCGGTGCTATTCAATGCAAACCCTGTATGGCATTGTATTTCTAACTCGAACTTTCTTAGCATCTCTCACTGAGAGTTATATATTTGTGCCGTTTGCAGCTGAGTCCCTAGAGCCACAGGGTCAAAATGCAAAAAAAATCTATGCGTTTTAACACCTCGGTTAATTGCCCCTTCAGGTGGCAAGAAAGAGGGCTGGCTCCTTTTTCGCACAAAGAATCAGCCTAGCGATTCGACGCGGAAACGCTGCAGCATTCTTGGGACATTCCACGTGGGCATGATTTGTATAGTACTACCGTGTAAGTAATTTAAGATAGACATAACTTGTACACTCGAACTAAATAAAAAATTCCCTAATTTAACCGACATCAAAGATGGATGGTTCGTATGAATGATCGCACTGTTTTAAATCTGTTTGCGTAGTAAGGTAACTGTGGGCGTGTTTATGGACTCCCTACAAGCAGATGCTCTGTTACGCCGAGAATAATAAATCCAAGAAAACGAATTAATAAAGTTAAATCGGTTTTAATTTTTTTCTGTTCAATCCGAGCAACATTTAAACAGATATTCTTTTATGATCACATTTAATTTCAATAATTACTATAATTATCGCGGTTAACGCTGGAATTAATCCAGGAAAACTATAATTTATGGCAACGATAGTGGCAGCCGGTCATTATTACTCATTACGTGTATGGATTTCCATTTATCGTCATTATCGACTTGTGCCTAATTGGACTTTAATTGTATGCTTTCTTTTTAATTCGAATTTAAATATACCTCAGACCATTATACTTTCAATAAATGTTATAAAATCTATATCTCTTTTAAAAAATTCGTTTCCTTGAATATACATTGAATTGAATATACATCATATAAGAAAATTGGTAAAATTGCAGAGGTTGCCTTCCTCTGATAATTCTTTAAGTCAATAAGGCTTTGCGATTTTTTCGTGGAGTCTATCTCCTGATGATGCTTCGGTTACGGGGCGAAACGATTGTTGAGTTTGTGAAAGTGAACGTGTGTAGTGCTTGTGTATTGTGGTGGCAGTGTTTGTGCATGTGTTTTTACGAATCCTGCATGTAACGGGTGTGAAAAAACGGTTAGTCCACTGTACATTTAGCACGATATATATTTTCTATTTACTGTATCGCGGATTAAAGCAAAATAATTTTATTATTACTTTTGTATTATGGATCTCCGCAAAGTAACGCCAAATTCTATAAATTACTCATTATGTTAGTAACAGACTTATAACTATGTTAGTAACAGATATACACAAAATAAACACAAAGGAATACTAAATCGTGCATATATGGGCGACTCCATTTTCTATTCTATAAATTATCAGTAAGGCGCTGTTAAACTTTATACTTATTATAAATTTTTTAAGTTAAATAAATTTAAAATAAAAAAGTTTACAAGTTTGCCTTTTTATATATTAATAAGTAATATTTTGTAAAATAATATTTTAGTTTAATATAATATGTATGGTACCATAAGCTAAGAATAATATGGTACCCTAAGGTAAGCATACTAGGTTCACATCAAGAGGACATCGGTTATTGTAGGTGAAAACTTATGTCGAATTTTTGATATCTTCAATTGTATGTCAGTTTTTTGAACTAAACAAATAAAAAATCAAAAAGACCTTCTATAAGAAAGGTTGATACGTAAGATCTGAAAAGTGATCTCTATTGAAAGTTGCCTATTTTCAGGATGTATTGGCCCGTATTTCCACTTTGAAATCACAAGCACGACGACGATAAAAGGTCAATCAATGTAGCACTCCAAAAAATATCAAACTTTGTTGTGTAGATACTAATAGATTGAGTCAAAACTCACTAAATTTGGTCTGCTTATGCTATATATAATGCCCAGTATCAACATATACTTAGAATAACTGGCCAAAAATATTACAATCTAGCATAAATTCTAAATTTTATTGATGGGGACATAAAATAATTTTATGCGCATATGATGGGAGAGCCATTTCAGAAAAGTATTTCCTCTAACGATTGCAACCGAACTTATATTCAGTGTACTTGTACAAAAGCATTGAAACAAATAATCAATTCTGAACCTTGGTATGCAATTCTATCCTTGATTCTGGAATGAAGTATGGCGCCAGGAAGTATGTTAGTTCTTTTTTAGTTTTAAATCTTTATTACCGAATTCCTCAGTATCCAAATCTCTAATATTCCGATTTATTTAATGTGTAATGTATAAAACATTGATTATATTATATTTATACATACTTTTTTATAATTTCTACTTCTACTAGATTCGTTCACGTCTACTTACGCGTTTTATTTATATCCTTTTTTTTTAACTGTTACAGGGGCAAAAATGGGAATTTTTTAACCTATGTATTAGAAGCTTTCAATTGAACCAAATTTTATTTTCAGTTTAACAGACAGACTTTTGTTTTTATAAAATTAGTATGGATTTTAAACAGGTCGAACTTGCAGTCCGCATCGTTAGCATAATGCTTGTTTAAAGTGAAAAATTTCTTATTTTAAAGCAAATGATATATACAGTATTATAAAAAATAAAGAATATTGAAGTTATATATTGATATGAACTAACAAAAAATGTAACTTTATTTACCAAGTTCATTTACTTCAGATTCGCATTGAATTTAAATCTATTGGCATGTAATATTGCCGCATAAATCTCATTAACTAAACGTCATGAATAAATTAGTTATAACAAAAGAAGAATCGTTTTGTGTTGTAGAACAGAATGCATAAATATTCGGCAGTAATTTATTTCGTGATTACTTCGCGACTATGATCTCATTAACTAAATTTAATTGCATATATTATTGAGTTACGAAAATAATCGCTTGTATGCAAATAAACAGAAATATTAAATAAAAATTAAAAATATAATGCTCAAATGCGTTTCCAAATTGCATTTCCACAAAATCTATATCAATCATTTTCAAATTATTACACAATATTGTATTTATGTATGATCAAAACATGTGCTATGTTTTGATTAATCAATCAGGAGACTCAATAGAGTCTGACTTCAACAGGTACTGATGAGGATGCTGTGGGTTAACTTTGTGTGGGTGGCCTTTATATTTATATTAATGTGACTAATGTAATATTATTTTTGTAGAAGCAAATGCTATGAAACATTAAAAATTCTAAAGATACATTCCTTTCCTTGACAAAAAATTAATGAGCATGAAAAAATGGGGCACCATTTTAAGCAATCTCGTGCAATTCTATTTGTATTCATGTATTGTTGGTATTAATAAAAGCCCCAAAATATTCTAGCGCCATAGTTCCGTTTGAATACGAGTTAAACCTGCAAAATTGTACGCAAGCCATTCTATGTGATAGACACAAACGGATGGGACCTTCATAATTTTCCTGGATTGTTTTATCTAGCCAAACAATGGATCTCATTTGGGCATACAATGAAAATGATTTTATGTTTATTTCCCCAAATATGCGTCATTAAAACATCTCAGGGTAACGGATGCCATTGTTGCGAGGGGTCTAATATTTGGGACACCAAGGTCAATAATAATGAGGGTAAGTTATGAACTATTACGGCAAAAGATTAACAAAGATCTTTGTTTACATTGAGAATTATTTTGTATTTGGAATATTCCATTTTCTCTTACAGAATGGGTAATAGTTTAGACGTAGTAAAATAACGACCTGTTACTATTCTACTTTTGGGCATAGGCCTAATCTCTCCGTTTTTTAGACAGAAGGATTGGAGCCAAGACTTACCACGCTGCTACAACGCCGACTGGTAGGTTACACATATCTTTAGAATTCTCGAGAGATATGCAGATTTCCTCGCGATGTTTTCCCTCATCAAAAAGGGAGTTGCAATTATCGATTATCTTTTAAAGCATATTATTCTAATTTCTATAACAATACTACAAAGTTAGTGCTCCTAGTAACTAAGTGGAGACGTGTTAGGTTAAATTAGCCTAAACTTGAAGCCAGTCTAGAATGCTTTGAGACTTTAACTTAGTCTGCTAGTTAACTAGCATCGCTATCTACGCGTTTCTCTATGCACGCTTTTGCAAGTTTATTTTAACTTAGAATTTTGCATGTCCATTTGAAACATTTATATACGAGTATACGAATACTATAAAACAAAGTATCTAAAAGTCAAATGCTATCGTCTGTATTAGATCGCATTTCTCAAAATCTACTAAACGGATTTTTGCAAGGTTATTGCTAGATAGTTCAATTCTTGAGGAAGGTTGAAGGTAATAAATAGTACATTCTCTAGAAGGTTTTACCGATTTTAATGGGATTAAAGAAACTGTGGAACAACATATAAGCTTTTAATCCTAGAATTGTCGCAGGGTTAGGATTTATGGGGGAAAACTTTGTGACACATTGATTAGCACGTGGATGAAGCCGCTAGCACATCTAGTCCTCATTAATATTATAAATGCGAGTTTGTCTATCCGTCTGTATGTCTGTTACGTTTTCACGGCAAACCACTGAACCAATATCGATGAAATTTGGCACGCTTAATGCTCATATACCGGGGTAACCGAAGCATCATCAGGAGGATAGGGTCCACGACAAAATCGTAATGCTACTGTTTATTGTAAGACACACGTACGAAGTTGCGGGGAAAAGCTAGTTTAATATAAATAAGAACGTACAAAGAAAACTTGGAGTAATTTTATGTCAAAGTTGTGTTAAATTACTTTACTGTGGTTTGTTCAGTGTCATCCACTTTAATGAACAGCGGGTATGGTCTTGAAAGCGTTTCAAAGAACCAATCGAAATGCGGTCGGTCTCCTTTAGATGTCATGAAAAGGAAAGCTTTTCTCTTGCTTGGCTTTCATTTCATAGAATTAAAGTTATGTTGAATATTTGGTCGAAATTTTGTGAAACATAGTTCATCTAGGGAAATCATTTTCATTCATCATTCATCATTTAGGGAAAATATCACTTTTGATTATCCTAAATAGTTTTTTATTTTGCATTGATATTTATGAAACTTTTTTTTTCTTGTTTATTTAATAATGGACAGTAACAGATCTTGTTGAAGATTTCCTTCGAACTTTGTGATGTGTCTGTGAAAATATATCGTTTTATATATTTATATATTTTATCAATTACATACTTAAATTTTATATAAATTTTAAATAATAATATAATTAAATTTTATAAAAGTTTTGATGTGATTAAGATTCAAAGCCTTATACGTCGAACATGCATGGCTGAGTTTCCCATAAAAACATTTGTGATCTAAAGATATTGCAAATTTATTATCAGCATTATTGTGGTGGAAAATATTTTAAAATTATAAGGAGAATATCAAATCCGTAGAGTTTTAGAGAATACTTATTATAATATATATAAACCGGACATAACGCGACATAATCGAGTTACCTTATTTATAAAGTTCGACGAATTTTTAACTCTCCGAACCACATATTTATGTGACGTAACACTGTTAGGTCTAGAATATGATATACAACTTCAACTTAAATGTTAAACCCCTCATTTATGTTCTTCATTTTTTCATTCACCCTTAAAGTTAGCCAAGTATAGAATTTTCACTTGTACAAAATTTCATATATAGCCATACATTGGCTTAGCCCAAGAGTAACAAATAGACAGGCAGATACTTTAGTATTTATATTATTAGTTATGATTCCCTTCGAAGTTAGGCGAATTCTTAGCCCAGCTTTGAGTCAGAAACAGCCATGTTTTTTTTATAATCGTGTCAAAGGTTTACAATTGGAATAAATCTTACTATGTTCGGAAAAGGTACAACTTGCGAACAGTATTAGAGTATGTATATATCAGTCATCGTCATCATTCTCCTGCCCTTATCCCACTCTAAGTGGGGTCAGCACAACATGTTACAAACATGTCACATGATTTGGCTATGCTTTTTACGACCGGCCGCCTGCCTGACGTCAACTTACCTTAGTCGCCTCTTACGACCCCTCGGTAAGAAAGGAGGGTGGTCTATTCTATGCAGCCGGATACCACACGGCAGATACCTTAGTCGCCTCTTACGACACCTCGGTAAAAAATGAGGGTGGTCTATTCTGCCGGATACCACACGGCGTAGTATGTATGTATATATCAGTATTATTTATTAAATATAATTACCTGACAATTTATTTTCATATACATGTTTATAATATACGATATTTAAAAGATCATTTTCTAGGGTAAATATTTATACGAGTGGCAATATATTCTCCATTACAGCGAGACGCAGAAATAATAATATTTTACTGTGAATGCTAAAAGTGAAACGTTTGGTATCATTCCGACCGACGTCTGAGAATTTATGGCCACTTAATATCAGCGAAGGCAGGGGTTCCGATGTAGCGTGAGTAAGTAAAGGTTTAATCTAATATCGCTGTGACGGTTGTCATAAAAAATTTCGGTATTAAGAAATCTACACAACTTGAGGTTGAATTATTCTGGTCATTGAATCATTCGTGTCATGGTCATAAGTGTCCAGCAAGTCAAATGAAAATGATTGGAAAATAATATATAGTAATGACGTATAAAACAAGCAGTGCGGAGAACCGATGGGCTTTGGGTTGAGAAAAAAGATGAGAAAGAAAAAACATAAGAAAGGGTTGTGTGGGAGAAAGGAATACGCTAAAGTAATGTACTAGATTATTGTAGATCTATAAAAATAATACAAAAAATTCCGCAACAACATGTCTCTATGTCTTATGGTTAACTCACAATAACTACTTTTATGTTTAAAATTTGGAAAATTCGGGAAAGTTTCTTAAACCACTGAATTCCACGCGGGCGTTGTTGGCACAGCTAGTATACCATATATCAATAACATGTAGCATAAAAATATTAAATTTGAGAAGTCATAATAATATGTTGCTATAATCCGCGGTTAGAAAAATCTATGTTATGCTAAAAATAGAGTTTATTATTCGAGTTCAAACCTGCAAATCATAAATCGCGTCGACTGCAAACCAACACCGCACTCACTACAACAATCTCAACAATAATATCGCCCCGTAACCTAAGCATCATCAGGCGATATACTCCACAACAAAATGACTAAATGTAACTAGCAGTAAGAATTATATTTTGAAAAGAGCAACCGCGGAGTTTCTTGCTGGCTCTTCTCGGTAGGAACAGCTTTCCGAACCAGCAGTAAAGTTGATTCAAAAGCACTGTTTTATAAGTTTACTTGAATAAAAAAAACCGCCAAGAGAAATGAAATTATAAAATAAAATCGCAAACATACGATAAGTATAAGTAAGATCTGCGATAAGTTCGGAGTAACTTAAATCATCATCATCCTCCTGCCCTTATCCCACTCTAAGTAGGGTCGACACAACATGTTACAAACATGTTATCACATAATTTGGGTACGTATTTTACGAACGGTCGCCTGCCTGATGTCAACCTATCTTAGTCGCCTTTTACGGTACCTCGGTAAGGAATGAGGGTGGTCTATTCTACTCGGCCGGATACTATACGGCGTTTCGTAACTTAAATAATGTAAATATATTATGGGAAATATTTAATTGCTATCTTATCTACTTATAGTTGTAGGCTACTATCTGGGTTGGCCATAGATCGTGAATGTATCAGATATTGTAAGTAATGGAGCCTCGCAACGTTTGATCTTTCGTAATAAAAAGATTTATATCTCTTGGTTCTTTTCGGGATATAGTTGGGCACAATAGAATTTTCGCCGCTTAGTTTGAGCTACTAAACGTTTGATTGAATAAATTCTTAGCACAATGTTTCACTTAACTAAGTATATCTAATATTCTTTGTACATATCGTCGTTTCTATACAAACTTATGTGCTTAAAGTAACAGCCTATTACTCTTTCACATAGGGCATGCCGTGTGGTATCCGGTTGAGTAAAACGGACCACCCTCATTTCTTACGGAGGTGTTGTAAAAGGCGACTAAGGTAAGTCGACCCGGCGTGTGGTATACGGCTGAGTAGAATAGACCACCCTCATTTCTTACCGAAGTGTCGTAAAAGGCGACTAAGGTGAGTTGACTCACCGCGTGGTATCCGGCTGAGTAGAATAGACCACCCTCATTTCTTACCGAGGTGTCGTAAAAGGCAACTAAAGTAAGTTGACCCACTGTGTGTTATCTGGTTGAGTAAAATAGACCACCCTCTTTCTTACCGAGGGATCGTGAAATACGACTAAGGTAAGTTGACGTCAGGCAGGCGACCGGTCGTAAAATACTCAGCCAAATCATGTAACAACATATTTACAACATTTTGTGCCGACCCCACTTAGAGTGGGATAAAGGCAGGAGGATGATGACTCACTCACATAGGGCATAGGCCTTCTCTCTCCTTTTTCAAGAGAAAGTAGACCTAAAATGCTGCTCCAATGAGAATTGGTCCGTTACAGACATCTTCCGAATTCTACACAGATATGTAGGTTCCCTAACGATTTTTTCCTTCATCGAAAAGCGTGTGAAAAATAGCAAAAATCAATTAGACATAATAAGTTTAAGTAGAAAAGCTGATTAGTACCTGCCTGAAATTTAAACCCATAACCTCCTAAAGAGAGGATCATTGTCTCACCATACGACTATCACAGCTTCTTTGCTTAATAGATATTTGTAAGTCATAATGCACTTCAACAGATATGATACCCCAGCGATGTGATCATGCCACTGATTTAAAAGAATCGCGGATTCGAACCCCGGAAAGTTTCTGCAACACTTATGAATCTCATTGATAATTGGAATCTATCACACGCTTTTGAACTTAAGGAAAAAATCGTGAGGGAACCTTTATATCTCTAGAAATCTATGAATTCTGGGGTTATGTGTAACCTTACAGTGCGTATTGGAACAACATGATAGGTCTTAGTTCCAACCCTCAATCCAATCCAATATCGGAGAGAGGAGGCCTATGCCCAACAACTTACTTAGCACTTGAAGGTAAAGGAAAGCGTTTTTATTGTCGCCTTGGAGAAGAAAGGTGAGTCTAAGGCCAATTTCTTTTGAACGGTGACAGCGAAGGCCGCAGTTCAAAGCAAAATCAAGAACGAGTGAAATCAACGTATGCGAAGCTTATCTCGTCCTAAGAGACGATTCTCTAAAATTAGGGATCGTCGCTCTTCCCTGCACGTGAAAATAAAATACAAAAACATTTATTTCGTTTCCATAATTCCTTACATGAAATGCGAGTATAGATTGAGGCCTTCTAGTAATCATTAAATTTACTTATGTCTTAATTATTAAGAAGGTAGTAAATGTATGGTGTAAAGTAACAAAAACAATATCCTAAATATCTAAAAACAATATCTAAATGTTTGTGTGTGTGTGTGTGTGTGTATGCACGTAGATCTGTGCATTTAATATATATATTGTAATAAAAACTTCCTTTCTTCATAATTTTTCGTTTTTGCCAATAAGATAAATTATTTTTGCAGTTATGGTAAGTCATCAAATATAAATGTTTCCTTAAAATTTATTTAAGATATTTTACATTTAACCAACGATTCCATATATACGTGTCTAGCATATAACAATGTATAAATCGTACCTAATTTTCTTTTCAGGGCGATGATATTACCCGCGAGCGATCGCTTCCACTTTTCAGTTGATTTGTGGCCGGCTCGGTTTGGGAATGTATCCGATATTATTATTAATGGGGCATTGAAACGCTGGATCGTCTTAACGAATATTTGATATCACTGGATGCGATTTATTGTCGTAGAAATGTATTACCTTTTTCAGAAGCATTTGGGGAATATTTTTTATTTCCGGTATCAATTTAATATGAAATAATATATTGTTACATTCAGGGGTTCGTAGATTTAGATAAAATTCCTGATGACTCGTTTAAAACTTGTTATTCGATTTTCACTTAGTACTTACAGTCTCTACAAAATTAGTACTTACAGTTTCTACACAGGCCGTTGTCCAATAACAAAGCCAACCTCACCATTATATCACTTTTATTTTCGCTTCTTAATTCACTCTTGCAAACGGAATGTCAAGGCGCACCATCCGTCCGCTTATGGAACGAATTGATTTCGAGAATGTTCGCGACCGTTTGCAAGTCCTAGCGGGGATAATAACACGATTTGTAAAGAACGTGAAAGTTTTACAGAATTAGCGTCAAGCGAACTTACATACATATAATAGGAAAAAGAAAATAAATGGTTTTTATTCCCCAGTGACCGTCAAACCTGTTACGACTAATAGCTTAATGTAAAATAAAAATACCTATCCACTAGATATCCTTGATAACTACTGAACTAACAAAAGCTTAGTTTCAATTTAGCGTTACTTATGCTTGTGGGTTTTGTTAATACTGTTAAAACTTATGTGCCTAATTGATATTTGCAGTTTATCACACGCTTTTAGCGGTGAAGTAAAACTTTGTGAAGAAACCTGCATATCTCTAGAGCATTTTCGGGATATGTGTAGCCTACCAATCTCTATTGGAGCAGCGTGGTAGGTCTTAGCTCCAACACTTCTCTCCAGAACCGGGAAGAGGAAACCTATGCCCAGCAGTGGGTTAATAAGACGCCGTTACTTAGAAGCGTTTATTTTATGTAAAAAATAAAATATTCTACGTTCTCAATACTTCCTGAAAATTTAAGAAAAAGTTCCGATAAAAAATTTATTGGGTTATGCTATATTTATACAGGGTGACTGGATAACGGAGTAAATAAAATATGTTAATATTTCAAAGTTTCATATTACAATACTTTATATCATAATTTTATATCATAATTATATGAGGCATTTACACACACGGTCGTTCGCCCCCAAATTACGTAAATTAATACTTGTGTTGTGGGTGACGGACAACTGGTAAATATATAATAAATATATATAATTAAATATACAATATTAAATATACATATATAATTTTAAAAATACTTAAATATAAAATTTGCAACGAGGCTCGAAGAACTAACAAATTATTTATAGAATATGTTGGTCCTGGAATCGAACCCACCACCTACAGAGCTGAAGACAGGGTCACTGCGAACTACGCTAACGAGCCAGTCAATTAAGTGTTAAATAAATTTTTGAGTTGCCAGAGGTAAAATTAATAGCATTAAAATACTGCTATGTAATTAACAAACCAGGCCTCGCAAATATATACGAGACGCAAATACCGCTGATTTATGTGTAATAAGGCAACTTTTAATTTCGTGGCTCAAGCTTAGCCATTTCTTTATAGCGACCCATAAAAATGTCCTTTCTTAATATTTATTGGGCCTCTAAGAAATTTCGCTTAAGACTTGCGTCTTTCAATGATTTTGCTTAGACATGAACTTTATTTTATATACCAACTTTCGGTTTAAATATTGTTCAAACGACCATATTTTACCAATCACGCTGTTTGAATATTTCCTTTTTTGCTTAGTACATATATTTTTTAATAAAATAGCAATATTACAAAAGGTTTTTAATAGATGTTTATTTGAAAATTAACTAAACTAATTTACAAAAACAAGAATTTATAAATACTTAAAACAAATTTAACCTAACTAAATAATACTAAAAAAAAATTTTTTTTTAAGAAATCAAAAATTATGTATACATATTTACATCTATTTACATTTGGGGTAAGGTTCCCAAAATACTGGCAGCATTACACGTTTGAATGGCCAAACTTATTCGTTGATCAAGGTAGTTGCCAGCTCTCGGGTACGTTCTACGAGCCTTCTCGACAGCTCAAAAATTTAAATAAAAAATATTATTAATATTAGAACATGTAGATGTGTGCATATTTATCTTGACCGTGTAAGAAGAATCTTAAATTTTGAAAATAAAATGCTTCAATTGGTGATACCTATCAATTTACTTTTTTTGGTTTCTATAAATTAAATTCTAATAATTATTTACACGCCAGTACTATACAAATCATGCCCACGTGGAATGATCCCATAGAATGCTGACAACGTTTCCGCGTTGAATCGCAAAGCTGTTTCTTTGTGCGAAAAAGTAGCGAGCCCTCTTGTCACCTGAAGACGCAATTGACCCACGTATGAGAACGGAAACTAAGTAACTAGTATATACTTAACATTATAGACGAGGTGGATAACTAAATCCCACGCGGTGTATCGATCACTTGTTGTTTTATCAAGGTAAGGCCATTCACATAATAACTATATGATTTTTGCAATGTGATTGTTTTAAGCTGCAATCCTGTATCTTAAAGGAAAAGACATACTATTTCTTATGCTAACAGGAATGATAATAGGCCTAGGGCCACATTTAATTGCGAAGGAATTCGACGCTCTGTCTAGAGAAACGTCCTTTGAGGCGGTTGATGAATTAGATGTGCCTTATACGTTGTTTGTGCTGAAAGCATCTATAGAAACCCCACCAGAAGTAGATCTGTTCGGTTACTGCTGACGAGGTCGTAAATATAATATGTTCAATATTCCTGTGGCCTCGATGCGAGGCATGAGGTTCTAGCCGGCATAACTGCCTTCACCATTCGCGGATAACAGTGTAATTAAACGGGTTCCTCAAGTACAAAAAGGCCATTTCTATATAATAGTATCGCAAATATTCTTTTTAATTAATTACAGATATTCTATGTGGGTCACAGGTGCCTCAACATGCCCGTTTCCAGCCATAGACCACGTGACCGACCGAAAAGACGTTGACTTGATATTGCGGAGTCAACCATGCGTTCCAACGGTCTACAAAGAGGGGATGTATTAGACCGTGCAAAGTGGAAGCAGCTTAGTAGGAAAGAAGACCCTGGCATATGCTGAGATAGACGCAAGGAAGAAGAAAAAGTATCGTAAATATTCTTAATTAACAAAATATATATGAATTTTGCAATAATGTGCATAGATGTATAATTCTCGCATAAAAGCTTGCATGGTTATGAACCGATGTTTCGTAAGTACATCTTGCTCATATCGTATTCAGTATTATTAATGTGTATACTTCAAAGGGCTCCACGAATATTTAATATCAAAGAAATTACGTGTTTCAAATGTAATAAGAATCTTATTAAGAATATTGTTCTTCTGATATTCCACGTTGTAATTTAATATTTCTGTTTGATTATAACGTACACAGGATAAAGTTTAAAGAACATTAAATTTTTATATTATTGTAATATTTACACTTAGTTTTGAATGGCCTGAAGCAAAGCGTCTTCACTGGAGTATAGCTTTGGGGCTAGTTTTAGTAGTAAAAAAAACTAGGGATGTGACTTGTATTGGATAAAAATCGATTAATAAATAATCGACTTATCTCCTTTAAAAAAAATGATTTTTGTAAAAAATCTATTGACTCTAAATGGATTTTTTTTCTGGCTATTAGAAACAGATGCACCGTTGCCAAAATTCCATTGAAATGTGTAGTTTAGCTACATTGGTTTCATCCAAAAAATGCTTATTCTTATCTTAATAATCAAGAAATAACAGGTTACAAAAAGAAGAAAAGAGGTACAATCGATTTTCTAAAAATAGAATAATAATGTTGAGACAATCGATTATACAATAAAATAATCAATTGACATATAAAAATTGATTATTTTTTACATCTCTAAACAAAACTGTTGCAGTGCCTTTTTGATCTGTGCCGCTTATCTTTACCTTTCTTTTTCACATGTATTCGCATGTTCATATATCATAATTAGTAAATTGACATGTTCATATATCATAATTAGTAAATTGATTATTTTCTAATGGTAATAAATCGATTGCAAATCGAATTCTGGAAATTATAAAATATAGTCTTACTAGACCATAAATTATTTTTATATAGTAAGTAGTAGCTGTCCGGCCACGCGTTGCTCCGGCTTTATATAGTTTCAAATTCCCTTCAAAACAGAAATAAATAGTTTCACATGATTTGGCTACGTATTTTACGACCGGCCGCTTGCCTGACGTCAACTTATCTTAGTCGCCTTTTACGACACCTCGGTAAGAACGGGGGTGATCTATTCTATTCTGCCGGATACCACACGGCGTAATTAATTAATAATAAAGTATCGAGGTAGGTAATTCGAAATAACGAATAAGTCTTACGGAACAATGGGCAGATCGTTTTTAAATTTGATGTTAAACTAGTTATTTCGACCTTTATATCTGCTTCATGATACAAAACACTCAGGTGTACATTTCAGTGACACAGTTGGGATCGCGAGTTATAATCAAATCTCTGTCACCTACCGTGTAATAGAAGGAAGACTGCAGTGTGTTATTCATGATATCCAGTGCTTAAGCTAAGCTATAAATATACAATAGGAGTAAATTCTTAGGAGTATGAATATTCCCAAATCTTACGAGATGGTTTACAATGCAAATTATTGGTAAATCTAATCAAATAATAATTTAAATTTAAATATATTCCTATCGCTTTTAGAAACTACTACTAGCGTCTGAAAGAGTTTTTTATTGCGGCTTTTGTAAAATATTGATAAAATCCACGTCTCAGCAATAAATGGCAACTTCTCTACATATCTCCTAGCAATGTACTCTTTTATTTATTATTTCTGTTATATTGTTTGACTTCTGATATTTTTGTGATCTCAACAACTGTCGCTGAATTTTAGAATCATCACGATATTTTGTTTTAATTTACTGATAAATTTTCATAAAATAATATCTCTTTATACAATTATTTAAATGGATTAAGAATTGTAGAACTATATGGTTGCAATAAAAATAGTTACTTTGCTATATACTAACAAAATTGAATCTTCAGTACTTAAAATATTTATATTTCTTAAGATATTTAGAGATTAGAGATTAGAGATAAATCTTAAGATATTTATCGTATCGTTCATAAAAAGTACGAACGTTCAGAGGTCTGAAGAGATTATGATATTACTTAAAACACTTGTAATAAATTCATTTTAAAACTTAATTAATATGGATTCAGGCATTTAGGAGTGACGAGGTCGTTACTACCAAGTACCTCTTAACATCGGGGATTGAATTATTTGTCTCAATAGCAATATACTTATAGTATAGCATGCTATTATTGCGCTTGCAGTAGACATGCAGCATACTAGTTGATACATTAATCTATCTTTATGAAAAATCGCACTTCAGAAACTAGTAGGTGAAGTTTAATGTTCTTTACTGCACAAATTTTTAAACACTTTTCTCCCCTCGGCTTACTTACTTACGTATAGTAGAGCTGTGATAGCGCAGCGGTGAGGCTGTGCGACATGCACAGCATGGGCGGCTCTAGCTCGTGTAGCGCTGGTGTGCAATGAAACCCTAGCGCCCCTAGGCCTGACCCCTCCGAGGCTATATAAAGGTTTATTTCGTATTAAAATAATGTTTTCGAAAAAGAAGCCGCTCATAGGGCAATCGTATTTGCTAACTGCCGCCACCGCGCCGCTTCTGTCATATTATTCTTGTACTAATATATAATGGTCCTAGACGATGCTCTTAGCTGGCTCAGGGAGCACCGCGGCGCCCGTGAGCATTGCACACCCTGCACAATAGTTTAAGCCGCCCATTCACCGAAAAGCGTGTGATAAATTGCAATTATCAATTAGATACATGAGTTTTAATAGAAAAACTCATTGGTGCCTGCCCGGGTCCAAACTCGTGTTCCCCTCGAAAGGGTCGCACGGTCTCGCCGCTGGGCTATCACAGCTAGGATACATATCACAGATAGTAACAAGAAAGAAGGAAAACATCGCGAGGAAATCTTTAAGAATTCTGGATAATGTAACCTACTAATCCGCATTGAAACAACATGGCGGTCTTAGCTCCAACCTTTCTGTCCAAAAATGAAGATAGGCAGGCCTATGCCAAGCAGTGGGACAGTAACAGGCCGCTAATATTTTACGTATAGTACTTATTATATCACAACAAAAAATCTGCATTTTTTTTAAGTCGCACGGTCTGTTTAACAATGTATAAAAATTTAATACAGTATACAATATACAGTATTAAGAAAGTTAAGTATACAGAAACAAGAGAAAGTGATTTTAAATTTCTAGATATTTGTATATGCTTTGTGACAGCTTGACTGGGTATTTAATTTTGTCTGTGTCTCGCAAGGAACATGATTGGATCAAACGCATAGATCCCGCAGTTAATCAAGTGGAGTTGCTCTAAAGACTAACTCGCAAGCTATAGCTATGCAAATGAGTGCCGGCTGCAAAGACAATATAGACTATATGGTCGTGGAACAATACAGTTAATGCGAAGCCATCACGATAAAATGAGATAGATAAACTGCTTTGTTATTGTTTAATGCAAATTTTGTGTGAGTAGTATGTATAGCTAAGTCTCCATTTGTGTGTATTACTGATGAAAGCAATACGACGTTGTTGGTTCATGCACAACGTAGACCAAGAGAAGGTGAAAGCTCCGCGATAGGCAATTACTTTCTGAATATATTTATAGCAATGGTTTCATATACTGTACCTTAGATTATAATTCTTTACGAAGGCGCTAGGTATAGGTAGGTATTTTATCAAAAAAGTTACAAACTTCCTTACGTCAGTTTACTTTGACCATCTATTGGTCCATAATACAAAAGTACTGAAAATATTATTTTGCTATCGTCCCGGACAAAAGAAAATATATGTTAAATGTCGAGTGTACTACCCGTTTTCATACCTAAACTTTAATAAAAAGTGTTGAAGTCGATACTAAAATAAAATTTTTGAAATATATCTTTCGTTACGAGGGAAATATAGTTTGATATTAATTTATAGAGTTAGGTGTTAGTGCGGTGGTCCATAATAAAAAAAGTAATGAAAATATTATTTTGCCATAATCCGTGATAAAATCTTTTTAATATATTATTTTGTTGAGTTTAACTATTATTTAAAGATATTACTTTGTTATAATACGCCATAAAATTTTATCGCGGATTATAGCAATATAATATTTTTATTACTTTTTATACCTTCATATTCTAAAGCAAACATAAACAACTCTAAGGTAAATATAAATATATTTATAATAAAACATGTGATGAAATGTTAAACAACACCAACATATATGATTTTTCTAGTTTTGCTTATGATTGTATCGTAGTTTTGCCTCGAATTAAGTAACATTTGGTTTACGTCTAAGAATCTAATAACTTAGGCTAGAACAATTACGCACGTAGACGTGGCGCCTCGTAACAATGATAGTAATCGGGACTGAAGTTTTAATTATCTTGCTATAGAACACACTAATCTTCTTATATGTATATAAAAGTGCATGTTTTCTGAATATCCTTTACAGACTCCGAAACGTCTTTTTTTTCTATTAAATATTCTTTATGATGGTGATACGGGATTTTAGGGCTTTTTGCGCAGAAGGAATGTTTTTAGTACCTTTTGAAACGAGCCCAGAAGGTCTTGGATCGTAACATCTTCATTTTCTCACTATTAAAATTGTATTTATTCACTACGCGCTTTCAGCTTGACTTCACTAAACGACTCAAAAATACACTTTAACTAGGAATCACGTTAACGACGACAATCGACAGACTCTCGACATAATCCCAACAGAATCTCAACAGGATCTGAACAGAATCTCTCTTATTACGTCAAGTTTCACTATTTAAGGCAATCCCTACTCACATGAAAAGTCCCTACCCTCACTATTGACCACTCAAGAACCCCGCATCCGGTATTACCAACAACACAGACTGTCATTTGACTATTTCCTATTCCAACATTTTAAGTGTCTGTTACACTTTCATATGCTGGCATCGAATCATCTTGTTAGCATAGGAACACTATGCCGTCTTATTCGGAAGTGTATTATAACGCTTCCAGTACCTTCCAACTTTGATGCAAGTAAACCGAAACGGCTGGATCAATTTTAATTAAATTTTTAGACAATCTTTACAATGATCCAGCCGAAGATAATGTAAAGTTTTGTGGCGATCGGAGCATTTTTTTTAACTTTCTAGTTCTGTTTGGAGGGGAATTCAAAACCAAGATGAGCCACAGCAACGCGTGGCCGGACAGCTAGTCACTGTAAAAAAGTAGAATATTTTTTTTATTTTACATCTTATCTCTTACCGAGGTGTCGTAAAAGGCGACAAAGTGAGTTCACCCACTGTGTGGTATCCGGTTGAGTAGAATAGACCACCCTCTTTCTCACCGGGGGTCATAAAATACGATTAAGGTAAGTTGACGTCAGGCAAGCGGCCGATCGTAAAATACGTAGCCAAATCACATGACAACATGTTTATAACATGTTATGCCGACTCCACTTAGAGTGGGATAGGGGGAGGAGGAAGACGATGATGTTGAAACTTTTTTATTTTACACAAAAGCCTGGTCACCTCGATTACACACTCATGGCCACTGTTTTATTAGCCTTTTAACAGCAACGTCACTAGCGAAATAATTGTCTATTAAGGAAAATTGTACGCAGCGGGAAACATGCGAGTCAACGAAAAGAGAAAACTGCAATTAAAAACTTCATAACACCACCGAGTATTTCGACTGAGTGGTTAAGTGAATCCCGTTATTGTATGTAGTTTCAATCCTCAGCAGATACAGGGTATATTCAAATTCAAATTCAAAATATTCCTTATTCAAGTAAACTTGTAAACAAGTGCTTATGAATCGTCAACTCTACTGCTGGTTCGAAAAGCTGTTCCTACCGAGAAGAGCCAACAAGAAACTCAGCGGTTGCTCTTTTTAAAATATAATTTTTATAACTGGTTACATGTAGTCATTACTGTCTTGTACAGGGTAAAGAGCAGCTATACCCACACATCCGTATCATCTAAGTAATCCTCAACAGTATAGTAGGCTTTCTGTATCAAATGTGTTTTTAAACTGCTGTAATGGCAAGGCCAAAATTGTTTGCGGAATTTTATTATAGAATCTTAAATTATATCGAAAACTTTGTAAAACATCTAATTATGCTAATGACTACTACTTCTAACATTAGCTTCTCCTGTTTCTTTTTCTCCTTCTCCAAGTCCGCAGAGATGGTTATGACGTAAGGAACATAATGTTCTTTCTCCTAGGGTCGCATATTTTACGCCCTACAGAAATGAAAGCACTCGCCGCCAAGAAGATCTTTGAATTCTACAAGGACACCGGCATTGGTGGCGAATTGTAAGCAGTGGCAATCACAATAGATCAGTAATGGTCAAAGTGATACTGGGCCCTCAGGCCCTGCATAGCCGCTACTCCTAGAAGAAGAAGAAGAAGAAGAACATAATGTTAAGCATGAAGTGTTTAAGGTAACAAATACACAAAAGTAATAATAAAATTATTTTGTTATAATCCGCGATAAATTAAATAGATATACATAATGCTAAATGTATATTGGACTATCCGTTATTTTACGATTGAGTTTGTGATACTGAACGTAGTGCTTGTATGTTGTGGTGGCGATGGTGGAGGTTTCTGCATGTGTTTTACGAATACTGTATGTATCGGCTATGAAAAAAAAACTGATAGTCCACTTTGACATTATATATATTTTCTATTTACAGGCTCTATAACAGAACTACCACGCTATAATCCGCACGGGTTAAGCGAATGCATGCAAAGCTAATGTGTATGAAGCAGGCAAAATTTACGCACCTTACATAAGACCTGACAAGATGCAATGCATTGCAACGCGTGTGGTGACTTGTCCTGCATGTGTAAGGTGCATAAATTTTGTCTGCTTCATACACATTAGCTTTCCATGCATTCGCTTAACCCGTGCGGATTATAGCAAGGTTATAGCGCCTGTAATATGGAGTGCCGCAAAGTAACGCCTACTTCTATAAGTCATTTTTTATTTACTTTATCGCGGATTATAGCAAAATAATTTTATTATTACTTTTGTATTACGGATCTCCGCAAAGTAACGCCTTATCCTATAAATTATGTAATAAAAACAGTCAAGTTAATAAGGATTGATACTGTATCCCTCTAAATAACTTTTAAATACTGCATCCTACAAGCCAATTAAAATAAAGAATGGTTTTAGTATGATATCCTTAAGAGAAATATTCAGGGGTTACGGGGATTTAAACCCCGGACAGGCGTCTATGAGTTTCATATGGAAAAGTTTATGTATTTTTCTAGTTATATTTTATGAAAAATATATCATAAAATATATCTATTTCTGAAAAATACATAAAATTTAATATTGTCTTATAAAAGCATTAATATTTGAAATTCATAACGCGCTATACGGCCAATGAAAATATTTTGGTAAATCATGCATATTTATACAAATCTCATAGGGCTTATGTTACTTGCTAATTCATAGTAGAACAGCGTGACTGGTCGAAGTAGATATATTTCACACCAAGAACAATGATGACCTTAGTCTTTCCAATAATTGGTCAATAATAGAGTGATATTATACTACCCTTATGCCTATTTTAATAATCATCATCCTCCTGCATGTAACAACATGTTAAAACATGTTGTTACATGATTTGGCTATGAATTTTACGATCGGCCGCCTGCCTGACATCAACTCACCTTAGTCGTATTTTACGACACCTCGGTAACAAAGAGGGTGGTGTATTATAGTCAACCGGATACCACACGATGGGTCAACTTACCTTAATCGCCTTTTACGACACCTCGGTAAGAAATGGGGGTGGTCCATTCTACTCAACCCGATAATACACGGTGGGTTAACTTACCTTAGTCGCCTTTTACGACATCTCGGGAAATGAGGGTAGCGTCAAATGCACATGCAGTAAATGAAATGCTCGATAGTACTGCGTATGACCAAAAACAGCGGTGCATTGTAGCAGAAAGCACATGGGTGCAGATCGTTTTATGAAAAATTCATAACCTCTGCCACAGATCACGGTAAAAATGCACTCAAAGATATTATAGCTATGAGGCAGAAAGCTTACTGAGGACAACATGTTTTGATTCTCAGTCGCGTCATGTAAAATGCATGAATAGATGGGAGTTGAAAAAAGAAAAAGCATCGAGTGTATGATGTGGACTGTGCGTTATCATTTGATTTGATACTTTCTATTCTATACCGGCCCGTTCTATTTTATAGCATACCAAAGAATGACTTTTTTGTCATAATTTTTATGGCTTCATATCGGCCAGATTTTAATTATCTAAAAGACTATGTATCTATTGCTATGCTTTGCAATTTTGTCATGGAGAGGATGCTCCTAATGATCCTTCGATTTACAATGTATCTTCAGATGCACAGAAGTTTTCAAAATATATTATTTCTCATAATCTCTAGTGGTATTTGTTTTTAAGCTAATATTTCCTAATATTCTACGTTGCGTTTATTATATTCTGAGACCTTTTTATCATCTGATTTAAGTTAAAAAAATATTGAATCTATTTAGCTAGCTGTAGTAACGACAAAGAAATGAATTCCTAAGGACTATAAAGCCTGAAAAAACAAAACATTGTATTGTAGTCTATTCGAATATTTTATTATTGCGAGCTTTGATGTAAGTCAAATATTTTATTCTAGATTACTCGACATTATTAAAACGTTTACACAATGAATGATATACTAACCGTTATTTAAATAAACTTGTTAAGTACTACTTTATAATTATATTTGTTCAGCTTTTTTACAAAAATTATTACTGAAAACCATATAAAACATATTTTATTATCATCTTGGGTGGATTTGAATTCCCGATTTGATACGCTTATGTCCAATATTTGGAATAATCTTCTTGAAAAAGAGTAGACATAAACACTTTAAACTTTAGGTTGTAGAAAATGATAATATATAAAAAAAAATATTCATAAAAATTTCTATACAAATTGATTCAAAAATCAATGTTACACAAATTACATCAATATTATTCTAGAATATTAGTCGAGAGAACTTCACAGACAGGCAGACAGATTTTCATGTTTACAATATTAGTATGGATATATTAATTATATATAATACAGAGATTGTTAAGGTTTATATAAACAATAGCGAAAGGTTTATAAACCAACAGCCTAAGTTCGAAATGAACATTTAAAAGTAAGCAATGTTTGCGAATGACGTTATAACTCCGGCGAAATTGCGGTGCTAACGTAAATCCAGAAAGTAATTTGGCTTACAAGTATAATTTTCCCCAACAACGCGAAATAAATCGTAAATTAAACGGCGTATTCATAAAATATAATTTAAATAGCAGAGTGATTAAAAAGATTATTGGCGCTGGTCTTAAATTTTAGTAATCTATTATACCAAAATATTATATTAGCAAAGCCGTTACTGATTTGGAATATAGGGAAATTATAAAGAATATATTGATACATTGAACCTATCTTTTTCAGCAAAGATAAGTTTAACGTATTTACAGCAAAGAGCCGCGTATAGACCGCATTTGTTCGTAACTAAGGACGTCTTTTGAACAGTATATGGATTCTCCATAACAGACAATTTGGTATATTAATTTCAATGTTTACCTTTAACTGTATTAATTTAAATATTCATATTTCTTATATCCTCTCCTAAACTAGAGAATTGGTATGAAGGCAAATAAAGTGATAATTGGAATAGACAAGAGCTTAGTGGAGCATAATTATATTTTCATTGTGATGATTTTAGCAAAAAATAATTGCTCATTATTTTTGATACCGTTTGTTTGATTTCTTTTATTATTGACTTCAGTACCGCAAAAAATATAGTTTATGTTACTCTCTAACTCTTCATGGAGTAGAATAGACCAACCTCATTTCATAGCTATAGACCGCCCTCATTTCTTACCGAGGTGTCGTAAAAGGCAACTAAGGTAACCGTGTGATAACCGGTTGAGTAGAATAGAAGACCCTCTTTCTTAGCGAGGGGTCGTAAAATACGAGTAAGGTAAGGTGACGTCAGGCAGGCCGCGGTCGTAAAATACATAGCCAAATCATGTGTTACATGTTTGTAACATATCGTGCCGACCCCACTTAGAGTGGGATATGGGCAGGAGGATGGTGTAACTCTTCAACCACATACCAAATACACATCTATCCATATATTTATTGACTGGAAAGAAGAAAAAACAAACATACTTTCGCATATTATGTAATGTAAGTATATTTTTATAATATAGATTTCTTAGCTAGTATAGCGCGTGTCTACATATAGGTTTAGGTTTGTTAAATATTAAGATTGTCAAGGCTTTATCAATCATATATTTCTCCCATTGGGTCAAAAAAAAAATATTTAAAAAATTGGCAAAATATTTTCTAGTTTCGAAAATGCCCACATATCTAGCATACATTTTTTTAAACATGAATTGAAAACTTATTTTGTCAGACTCTTCAGTCTAGCGAAATACTGCCAGATTTAGTTTACCATTCTATAGCTGCTTTTTGGAGCTGAAATTAACGTACTAAATAAATTTGGACGTATGTTGAAAGTAAATCCGCTTTCGTGGCATCTAACGCTATAATCTGTTTTCGTTTTAACACATGTTTAGAAACTAGCTATGGCACGCGGTTAACCATCCGCTGAAAACTGTTATACTTATTTTGTAAAAGATATGTACTTATATAATATAGAAAATAGCAATATTAACAAGATTTTAAATTTTTTAATTACAAGACGGCACATTCATAAGGAGTCTTCCTTATGAATATGCTTTCGTCTCAGTTCACTGACAACTTAAATTGCCCCGGGCAGTCATTGGAACCAAGCGGTACAGGATCGTGTGATGACGAATTGCTTGAAAAGAGTTTGGTTAAAAAGAGAAACAGAGAGATATGTATTAGAACCTCTAGTCGATTATCAATCGCTGGGGGTCGTAGTCAATCACGGAACTTTTGTCTGAAGAATGTCATTTTTCCATCTGCAACGATTCCCAGTTACGCAAATGGTACCGAGAACATGTATATGATACAAAATAATATATATTAGAAAGATAAGAATAATAAAAGTAAAAAAAGTAAAGTAGCCTGTCACTCCCACTGCTGGGAATAGGCCTCCTCTCTACGTTTCTGGAGAGAAAGATTAGAGCTAAGACCTACCATGCTGCTCAATGCGGATTGGTAGGTTACACATATCTCCAGAATTCTCTAGAGATATGCAGGTTTCCTCACGATGTTTTCCTTCACCGAAAAGCGTGTGATAAATTGCAATTATCAATTAGACACATGAGTTTTAATAGAAAAACTCATTGGTGCCTGCTCGGGTTTGAACTCGTGTTCCCCTCGAAAGAATCGCACGGTCTCACCGCTGGGCTATTACAGCTCATAGGATAAGAATAATATTTACTAGAAAATAAATGTGTATAAACTGATAATTTTTATGATCCAATAATTATTTACCATTTTCATAAATAACGGATAACATTTTTCTTTAGAGGAGTCGAATAGAGACAACGATATTCACAAAATATAAAATAGACCTAATGGGAATCGAACCACAGACCTTCAGAAATAATGCGAATAATCTACCAGTATATTACGGAATTGGTAAATTCTTTAGACTTTAATTGTGAGTGCAAGCCCCGCAGCAGCAATAAAAAAAAATAAAAAATAAAAATACAATATTATCCAGTCTAAGACTTAATAGAAGAAACCCTAACTGCCCTATAGAATAATTTAAAACATACAA
The DNA here is from genome assembly GCA_947086505.1 of Morpho deidamia. Classification (NCBI taxonomy): domain Eukaryota; kingdom Metazoa; phylum Arthropoda; class Insecta; order Lepidoptera; family Nymphalidae; genus Morpho; species Morpho deidamia. Next base: position 7,874,722 of record CAMTZC010000003.1, read on the forward strand.
CCTCCGGCCCTTATCCCACTCTGAGGGAGGTCGGCACAACATGTTACGTATATGTTGTCATATGATTTGGCTACGTATTTTGCGGCCGGCCGCCTGCCTGACGTCAACTTACCTTAGTTGCCTTTTACGACACCTCGGTAAGAAACAGGATGGTCTATTCTACTCAGCCGGATACCACATGGCGGGTCGACTTAACTTAGGCACCTTTTACGACACCTCGGTAAGAAGTTAGGGTGATCTATTCTTATCGGCCGGATACCACACGGCATAATAGCAGTTAAAAACAAAAAATAAAACTTAAATATATCCGAAGTGATTGTACAAGCAATATTTAAGTGCATATGATAAGTCGGATTTGTTATTTAGTGATTATGAATTTCGTTCCCTTACAGTTCGCTTTGAGATGGTTTCTTTGATGTTAGGGTTTGTTCAAGTGTCAGCGTAATATGAAACAACAATATTTAAAATTTTCATTATAAAAACTAAATACAAGGTATTTTGTAAGTGTGAATCTTATATGAGTATGTCAGAAGGTTTGATTTTGATTAACTTCTACGAGCAAAATAATTATTTATTCAGGCAATACTGAGTAAATAATAGTCCTACTGGCGATAAACAAATAATTTGGTGTTCTGTCTCTGCGCACTTTTAACTTTTTATTAAATATTAAGTGATTAGAAAATATTGGTGAAACAATATTTCACCAAGCTTAGTTTTTAAAATAGAATTCAGTCACCTATAAAGACTTATGAACTTTGGATAACCAGTAATTTATTTTAATGTTAAAACATCTTAGTAAGTTAACTAAAAATAAATAAATCAATAATTTTTTATGCATTAAAAATAATATAAATATAAATAAATAAATAAAAATATATGCATCGATATAATGGATACAATGTTTTTATTTTAAATTGACTACAATAAATGAAACAAAATGGTAATTAAGGAAAACCTGATTAGAATTAAACAAGTTATTAAGAAAATAAGAATCTTAAATTGATTGGAAAAACTTGCGTGAGCTGAAAGAAATAGATATTGAAAGTTGATGTAATGTATAAAAAATAATGTGATATAAATAAATTTTATTTTATTAATTTCTTGGTGCCTTTACACTTGACAAGACGTGACTTAACACTAAAACTATCAAAAAATCAATACATATAATAAAATCGTTGAGATGTCAAATCTGTACATTTAATATTAAAAAAAAAAAATTAGTGTAGTCGTCTCAAAATACGCTCCTAAACATGAAACAATAGTTTTTAAAATTTTTGTCGGTTTATCTGTTTGTCTGTTTGTCGGTTTGTCTGTATGTCTGTGCGTTTGTTCCCGCTAATCTCAGAAACCGCCGATCCGATTCGGACGCGGTTTTCACTAATATATAGTCGGAAGTCTCACTTAACATATAGGGTATGTTTTATTCCAATCGGTCAGCAAATAAAAAAGATATGTCAATTTTAAGGTGAAAGGTCGTATACTTTAATACTGGTACTTGCATTTTTAACGTTTTTCTCTGTTCCTGGAGCAAACTTTCTTACTGAATTTCATATGTTACCATGCCTAGGAGAATCACACATCTTTTTATGAGAACTAGGCTGGTCTAAAGCTGATTTTCTTGAAGGATTTTACATTTTAATTCCAGTTTTTTAGGGCATTGTGCGTATGTTTCCGCTTATATCAGAAACCGCGGATACGATTTGAACGCGGTTTTCACTAATATGTAGTAGGAAGTTTCACTTAACATATAGGGTAGGTTTTATTTCAATCGGTCAGCAAATAAAAAAGATATGTCAATTTTAAGCCGAAAGAGCTGAGATAGCCCAGCGGTGAGACCGTGCGACTCTTTCGAGGTGGTCGCCAGTTCCCAGGTTCAAAGTGCCTAATTGATAATTAAAATTTATCACACACTTTTCGGTGAAGGAACACATCGTGAGGAAACCTGCATATCTCTAAAGAATTCTGGGGATATGTGTAACTTACCAATCCGCATTGGGGCAGCGTGGTAGGTCTTAGCTCCAACACGTTTCCTCAGAAATGGAGAGAGGAGGGCTTATGCCCAGCAGTGGGATTGTAATGGGCTATTACTTTACTACTTTACTTTATACTATTTATACAGGTACTTGCATGTTTTCTGTCGTTCACCGTTCCTGAAGCAATATTACCTGCTAGATTACGTAGATTACCATGGCCAATAGAAGCACAAATCTTTTTATGACAATTAGGCCGGACTAAAGCTGACGTTATTGAAGAATTTCACATTTTTATTAGTTTTTTTTGGCTTTGTGCGTTTGTTTCTGCTAATCTCAGAAACCGCTGAAACGATTTGGACACTGTTTAAACTAATATGTAGTAGAAAGCCTCATTTTTTTAGTTCCATTGGTCAGCAAATAAAAAAAATGTCAACTTAAGTTGGAAGGTCGTTTGCAATTATAATAGTACTTGCATTTTTTCCGTTTTCCGTCGTTTTTTATGAGAATTATGAGAACAAGGCCGGTCTGGAGCCGTTTTTTTTATAAGAATATCACATTTTATATTCATCGTTAGTAATCATTGTTAATGGACGGTGAATGTTTGTATGAAACTTTTTATATCTTGAAGGCATTTACTTGAAATTCTGGATGAAACCTAACAATATAGGTATTAGAACGTATAGTATAAGAACAAAATGTAAGATATTTTTTAAGCAATTTCTGCTTCAAGGTGGTGAAATATAGAATGGAATACTAGACGCTTAAATCAAAATAAATGTAAGGGGATCATTTGTATGGAGCTTTAAATTTTAATGATTTTTTTAAATGTGTTATTATTTCTGTAGGGAAAGTAATGGCCTAATACTATATCCTATCAGCGCAAAGCCTCGGGGCTCTCTCCTTTAAAACGGTGACTAAACCTTATATCTATCATGCGGATTGATAGGTTCGACATATTCCAGAAATTGTCTAGGGATATGTAGATATTTATTTCTTCATTTTGTCCATGTTTTGCTTCACGAAACAGTACATGATGAATTTTAAGTATCCATTAAATAAATCCTTACTAATATTCGAAAGTCTGTCTGTCTATCTGTATGTTACGTTTTCAATCGGCCAATCCGCTGAACCAATATCGATGAAATTTGCCACAATTATTCCTTATATACCGGGGTAATGTTACCCCTATATGTATAGGCTATAGAAATTGTGTTAATTCAACATGAATAGGATGACATTACAAACCTTATCTATCATCAACATAATAAGGTTTTTAAATTCACTATTTATCAAATTAAGTTTAAATTTAATTAATTAAGTTTATAAATATTAACGGCCTGGAATCGAGTCCTTTAAGGCAAAGTCAAATCGGAAAATAAAATAGATTGTATTTCAGAGGTTAATGATGTTTGGCTTACGTCGAAAGAGTTATTTTAGGAAAGTTTTTAAAATAAAATTTAGAAATCAAAATATTGCTTATTGTTTACTGAATAAAATTAACTTAGCTATTACAAAGAATAATAAATGTAAGTAATATTTCTATTTCCTAAATTAAATAAACTGTGCTTTCGAAAATACGTTCTTTCTGTCATCCCGAAATGTTATAGCCGATTGTGAGTATCATACAGAAATACAAACCGCGAAAAAATTATTTTGATATGAATGGAATTTCAATGTGCTGCCATTATTTGGAGTCTAGATCTTCAAAAAGTTTAATTCAGAATGCATCCGAAGAATACAGCAGATTGTGATCAACACACTCAAATGCCAACTTCGGAGATATTCACTCAATATAAAGAGTAATTAACTGTGTGACATCGTTGTCGTTCAAAGTTTAAAGCTTAAAAACGGCAAAATCGATAAAATTTGGCACAATTAATGCTTATACATCGGGGTATAGGCTATAGAAATCCTGTTAATTGAACAGGAATAGGATGACATTTAAAACGCCATCTATTATCATCCTATCAATTTTTTTAATTCACTGTGTTTGATACACACAGGCGAGTCAAATCTGTAATTAAAAGGAGGTTCTTTATCACGTTGTTTAGCTTACGTGGAAAGAGTTATTTTAAGAAGAGTTTTTATAAATCTTGGTTTTTGTGTACAGGATAATTTTAAATTATCTCTTACAATGTATAACAAATATAAGTATTAGGTGCTATTTATTAAAATAAATAAACTATGCTTTGGAAAACACGATAAATTTCTTTGTCCTCCCGAAATGTTACAGTCGATTGTGAGTATCATACAGAAATGCAAATTTCGAAAATATTCTCTCAATATGAATAGCGTTTCATTGCAGATCGCTGTCATTATTTGGAGTCTTAATCTTCCAAAAGATCAACTCAAACTGCATCCGAAGACTACATCAGATTGTGATCAACACACTCAACTGCGAACCTCGGAGACATTCACTTAATATAACGAGCAATTAAATCACCGTTGTCATTGAAAGTTTAAAGCTTCAAAAACGGTATAACAGCGTAAAACAAGACTCATTGCAGTCCGTGATCATCACACCGATATGCAGGGCTTCGGAAACGTTCGTGCAAAATGAGGGATAGTTATGTGCGAATCGCATTCACCATTCGGTTTTGAAGGCAATTTTTGCTTACACTAAATTAGCACACGTGTTTTTTTATTTAAAAGGGTCTGTCTACAAAGACAAGATTCAAGCTTAAAGATTGGACGAAAAGTACAAAGATTCAAGTAACTTAATTTTACTCACATAGGGAGTGCAATTCCAAAAATGATTCACGACATATCGTATTATTTATGAAAGTAAAGTAATGGTAATGTCATCCTATTCCTGTTGGATTAACAAGATTTCTATAGCTTTACCCGGTGTATAAGCATTTATTGTACCAAATTTCATTTTTATTGGCTCAGCTGATTCGGCGTGAAAACGTAACAGACAGACAGATTTTCGGATTTTACTGTTAACTATAACTTACATCAATTTTACATTTAAATAGCTCAGCTTCCTTATGTTATGTTATTACTGTTAAATTAACAGGATTTGTAGAACTTATATAGCCAAAAGTTACCCTGATGTATAAGCATTAATTGTGCCAAATTTCATCGATGTTGGTTTAAGAGAAGTATTTTATATAAAAAGTAAAGATTATACTAAAAAGTTATTAAACGAATGTTTAGAATTTTTGTGCAAATTTTTATATCATGTTTTTAATTTAATCAGTAGGCCCAATGGAGTCTCACATTGACAGATAAACTGAAAGATGCTCCTGCCCACTAAGAAAGGTTTTACAAATTTCTTATGGTTTTGTTCGAATCTTTTCAGTGCAAATTAATATCTTTGCTAAATAACAGTAATGGCATGAAGGAAATTAAATTTAAAATGGAGTAGTAGATAGTAGTAGTATTCCAGTAGTGTAATAATTGTCATAGGAACTGCTATTTAACCCCCCGGATCGATTTGATTTTTGTGATGGAGATATTTGCAAGGTTGGATACCGATAGAAACTAATACTCAATGTATTACAGAACAACAATCCACGCGGACGAAGTCGCGGGTAAAAGCTAGTAATAAATAAAATCGTATAAACATTCTGTAAATTCATTTAATTTAAGTATTATAAGTAGATTCTGTCAAACAGCAAAGTTACTGTTAAGTCGATGACACGGGATGCGAAGTGAAACACGGTCGTTAGCGCACTGGTTTAATTGTCTAAATGACATTAGTTATATACAGATACAACACTTCCTCCCCTTAGTTTTTTACTACAGATCACTTACATTAGTACAAAAGTAATGAGAGTATACTAAACATATTATGACAATAAAGATGATTAAAAGTCCATACAAAAAAACTGTTTATAATTAACTTTAGGTAAGGGTCGCAGCACTTTCCACTGTTAAGTCGATGACACGGGATGCGAAGTGAAACACGGTCGTTAGCGCACTGGTTTAATTGTCTAAATGACATTAGTTATATACAGATACAACACTTACCTTACGAATTAAAATATATTTTTTAAGACACGCCTGCAATGGGGCTACACCTCCGTCTTTCAGCATAACTCCTACAGAGATTCAAAGAGAGCCTTGATTAAATAATTCAAATAGCAGACTATTTTGTAATTATTACTGTCTGGAATTCTTCCGGACGTAGTTTTCTTTTATAGAATTTAATTCAAAAAGAATCTTTTGTTTTATTTATTTATGCCGAAGTTTTCCTTAAAGATTATGGAACTTTTGATATACGATATGCCACTTTAGTTTTATTACCTGTCATATAACTATGCTTCTAAGATTTATAAGTAATGTCTGATGCGGTCTGAAATATAGCTCTTGCTTTGAAGATATTAGATTGCACACTTAACTGAAGGCAAACACGAACATTGAAGTGTATTGCATACTTAAGTTTCCCGTATTAGACTCAAGGAAGCAAAGCGTTTTAAGCGAATATCATGTCATATCAATCATATAGACTTCGTGTCTATTAATATATTTTACTTGTTAATTAATATAAAGGTGAAAAAAAAAAAATCTTATAGCATACAACTCAAAGATACAACCTAAAAAACCAGAAGACAAACAGCCCTTAATGGTAAACGAAACAAAAAGGTCAAAATTATACATAAGACCCCGGGAAGTGGATCAAGTTTAACTTACACATACACGGCAAGTTATAGCTTTTAAGAAATAGTCCAATTGCCTTTATCTTTATGAAACTACTCATCTTCATTCATTCTCCTGCCCTTATCCCACTCTAGTGGGGTCGGCACAACATGTTGCAAACATGCTGTCATATGATTTGGCTACGTATTTTACGATCGGCCACCTGCCTGACGTCAACTTACCTTGTCGCCTTTTACGACACCTCGGTAAAAAAGGAGGGTGGTCTATTCTATTCTGCCGGATACCACACGGCTTCTTTATGAAACTACTATGATATTTAAATAATTTATTGAATTAGGCGATACTTTGCGGAGATCCGTAATACAAAAGTTATAAAAGTATTTTGCTATAATCCGCGATAAAGTAAATGGTGGATGTTTGTGCAATGTGTTTTCACGAATAGTACGCTCTACATTTAGCATTACATATATTTTCTTTTATCGCGAATTATTGCAAAATAATATTTTCACTACTTCAGATACGATATCTTAATCACGATTTTGGATTACCCCTTACTTACCCCTTTTTTTACATTCATATATAATTATATAGTGGTTAAAATGTAAAGAAAAATTCTAAATAATTTAAATTTGAAATAATTTATTAAAAGTTTTTAAAAAGCGGTTTTAAAAAGTTAAGTTGTAACTCTGTTACACATATGAAAAAGAAGCACGGTATAAAGTGCTAAAGGGATAAGAAAAAAATATTTTTAAAGGAATCTCATAGGTATGGTGGTTTACTGTTGTAATGTATGAGTATTGCAGGTTAAAACAATTAACAGCGCATTCCCTTATTAATTTGAACAAAATATCAATATTATCGATAATTTGATTAAAATATATATAATCAATTTTAAATTAAATAATAGAAACTACGATATACATTGCGGTTTGTTTATTTCAGAGTGGATGTTTCAAATACTCGTTAGTACAAAATATCATAATTTTAGTTTTGACTGGCACGTTGGCGCAGTTGGCAGCTACCCTGCCTTCAGCTCCGCGGGCCATGGGTTCGATTCGCCGAGGGCCTACATTTTCTATGCAGCAATTTCTTCTTAGGTTAAAAAGGTTCTTCAAGTCTGGGTGGATATTTCTATAAAAGTATGTATTTAAAATAGTTTTAAATACACACATATGTTTATTTTAAATTTAAAAGTATGTAATTGTATATAATTATATATATTTCTTCACTAGTTGTCTATCACCCATAACACAAGTTACTTTTGGGGACGGACGACGGTGTATATAACTATACCATATATTTAATTAGTTTATAGTATATACCAGAAAAATGTTTATAAAATGACTCTTTGGATCGTGCCAAAATAAATATAGGCGATACTAATCTAGCTCAAGGGCTCACTATTTTAGAGCATAGACATGTAGTCGTATCTCTTTCTGTTTTTTACAGGATATACTCCGGAGAGTGTGCCACAGATATGTTTGATCTGGTCCCTTCACCGTCCTAACACCGCACAACCAGACGCCGTGAAGGGCTCCATCGTTACACAATAAATATTCAAAATCGACGTTACATAATAAAAATATCGGACAAAACGCTTCGGCTCATCTTTCCTCATGTGTACGGCCAAGGCGTGGAATTCCCTTCCTGCATATATGTTCCCAGATACCTTCGATTTAGATAAATTCAATTAAAAAAATGTGAATAGGCACTACTTTGGCAAGTGCGGTCCACCTTAGGCTGCATCTGTCGCTTTTACAGAATACATATGACCCCATATATAAATTAAACAAATATACCCTTTACGCATCAGCTACGTTTTGTCTTTTCTCAGGACTTTATATGCTTCATCGGTGAAGATATTAGCTTAACCCTATACAGTTGTCAAGGGAGAGGCTTTCGCCGTATCTAATATATATTGCATAATGTAGGTTTAATGTATTCATCTTATTGTATCAGGCGGGGCCCTTAGTAAGGATGGGGACATACACACACATTATTACATTTAGGTAGAGAAAAGTGAGATGCGGTGTATGTATGTAATCTTAAGTAAGATTAAAATTATTTTGCTATAATCAACGATAAAGTAAATAGAATACATATATAATGCTTCTGCGCTGTACTCTTTGCATTTCGTAAACTCGACGATGCTACTTCGCTCGCCCGTCCCACCCGGTGACACTGTAAAAGCCGTTGGAGCTAACAGCATATAGTCAGTTCGAAAAAAAAAGATGCATACTTTCGCCGCTTGCTGGATTCTCAAGTAAATTAATTACTTCTTAAGTAACACTGAACGTAAGCCGAAACCACGCAATAGTATAATGCTACACATAGCAGCCCAGCGGTGAGACCGTGCGACCGTTTCGAGTGGAACAGGAGTTCAAACCCGGGTAGGCACCAATGAGTTTTTCTATTAAAACATATGTATCTAATTGGTAATTGCAATTTATCGCACGCTTTTCGGTGAAGGAAAACATCGTGAGGGAACCTGCATATCTCTAGAGAATTCTGGAGATATGTGTAACCTACCAATCCGCATTGGAGCAGCGTGGTAGGTCTTAGCTTCAACCCTTCTCTCCAGAAACAGAGAGAGGAGGCCTATTCCCAGCAGTGGGGTTGTAACAGGCCGCTACTTTTACACATGTAGTAGCAATACATTTAAAGTATTGCTACTACAACTTAAATTCCATCCTTTTATAAAAAAAATCAGAGGGTCCTGTCTTTCTGTACGTGTAATATACGAGCAAGAGCAGTAAAAAATATTGGTATACCGTCAAGTCTGTAACATATGTTGATAGGTTTATAAAAATATAGATAAATTTCATATGTGAACCCGCCTTACCCTGGGAGAAGTCATAAATTCGACGAAATCACCCTTTTTGTCAACTGGACATGTTTAGGTTTATATGATTTATATATCGAGGCCGACCCATCGCTACCTCCGTCCTCTGCGTGTTATATGCCATTGGAAAACGGGGACATTCCTGAAAATACTGGTACTAGAAAATATTGATCTGCTAAATTTATATTTCGCTGTCTCTACCACAATGTAACAGCTTGTATGTTTATAAAACTGTTGTTTTATGGACATACTAGCTGTCGTGTCGTGAGTTGCTGTGGCTCAGTCCGGTTTCGAATTTCCATCGAAACAGAATTTAACGGTTAAATAAAGCATAACTACATACTTCAACAAATTTACAAAAAACCTTAACGAACGTTTATTGGTGAATACCGAATTAAAATCCGTTCATATTTCTTACAAATTTTACAAATTTAGAGTTTATTACAAATACCGACCAATGTGGCGGGGGACTTTAAAAGGCAGTCGAAATAATGATTAAACGAAAATAATTTTATTAAAAATCCTTCTATAAATCTTCTATTCTATTACCTGTAATGGTATACCTGTGTGAGCTATCCATTAAAGAAAATTATTATCGTTCGAGTAATCGATAGGTAGTCTTTAAACAATTTATAACTCCTTTATAATTCATCTTATCTTAAATTACTTTGATAAACTTGTCTAGTTCCTGTCGTATCAGAAACGACCGCTCAGGTTTCTCATAAATTTAAAACGTATTTCCACTAATCCATGGTTGGATGAATATAGATTTTAAGATATTTGAAGCAAATAAAAGTGGGGCGGGAAATTAATAAGTAGTTTTTAAAGTCCATTAGGCTGTTATTTTAAGTTATGTTCTATACACGACTAGCATCAAGTAACGGGATATAAATATCCAGTGTTAATCCAAGTTCAAGCCATGTTGAATACATCCTAATTTTATTTAAATACGTGAAATTGTTTTTGGGTTTCTCATAACTGAGTAGCAAAATAAAAATTTCATGCTGTATCATTTCGGTAATTGGAAACGCACTTATGAGATATGCGAGAATTTTCCATAAAGATATCTAAGAATTTATAGAATTGGGCTTTTGTTACGGATGTCTAAAATACAATAGTAACGGTAATATTAATTTGATATAATACGCTGTGATAGCCCAGGGGTGAGACCGTGCGACTCTTTCAAGGGGAACACGAGTTCAAACCCGGGCCGGCACCAATTAGTTTTTCTATTAAAACTCATGTGTCTAATTGGTAATTGCAATTAATCACACGCTTTTCGGTGAAGGAAAATATCGTGAGGAAACCTGCATATTTCTAGAGAATTCCAGAGATATGTGTAACCTACCAATCCGCATTGGAGCAGCGTGGTAGGTCTTAGCTCCAACCCTTCTCTCCAGAAACGGAGAGAGGAGGCTTATTCCCAGAAGTGGGATTGTAACAAGCCGCTACTATAATACGCGCTAAAAGCTAAATATTCGTGTATGTAAGCATAAAGTTAACAATATAGAATGTCCTATCCGTTTTCATACCTGATATACGTAGCATTCGTAAAAACGCTTGCACTACCAACCATCAATAACACAAAACTAGACTAGCATTGCATACATTCACTTTCAAAATCTCAACAATCCTTTCGTGCCGTAACCGAAGCATTGTTAGGAGACAGACTCCACGAAATCGAAAGGTAAAAGAATTAGTTAACAATCAAGAATTACTGCTTTTGCTAATAAATTCATTTTTTATATAAGCATAAATAAAAGATTGCCGGATATTTATAACTGTTGTCTTAGTATTAACATATTCGTTTTAGGGACCTATCGATGTCCAAAACCAAACTCTATCGTTTGTAGTAGTATTTTTGCTAAAACATGTATTCTTAGAAATGTTTTTTAACAAATCATCAATTAAGGCAATTCAAAGTGAAACTTTTACTGGGTTTTAAAGTTTTTAAAGGAAAGTAAAAATTGAATTACGCTGAAAGCTCACTCCGAAGGGGACTCCCTCATTCTTACGAATTAAGAATACTAATCAAAATTATTTTTTTTTAGTAATTTTTTGTAGTGTATTTGCGGGCTTATTACGTACTATCTTGAGATAAAATCATGAGTCATAATTCATTTTTAATAATAATTAATATTATTAATAGAGCATTGGTTGAGCTATATAATTTTTCCAGCATTCTTCTAGTTATTTGCATACATGCATTTGGTTTACAGACTATTATCATTCGGACATGACAGAAGAACAGAGAAATGAAGCCATTTCACATCATAAATTATTTTCGTATGAATAATATATATCTTTAGATATATTACAGTATAGTATAGTAACGGCCTGTCACTATCCCAGAATTCTGTGGAGATATGCAGATTTCCTCACAATGTTTTCTTTCACCAAAAAGCCCAGGATAATTTGTAATTATCAATAAGATAATTTTAATAGAAAAAGTCATTGGTGCCTGGGGATTTGATCACATGATCCCCACGAAAGAGTCACGTGGTCTTATCGCTGGGCTATCACAACACCTTTAATATATCTCATTTATGCATTAAATATAAGACTGAAATACAACAAAATCAATGTTCGTTTTTTAATGGCATTTTTCACTGGCCCGCTAGCGCAGTGGGTCACTACCCTGCCTTCAGCTTCGCGGGTCCGGGTTCGGTTCCCGCCGAGCATCAACATTTTCTATAAACAAGTGGTTGGTTCTTAGAGCCTGGGTGTGTATTGGTATTTAAGCATGTATTTAAAATTATATATGTATGTAGTGTATTTACCAGTTGTCCGTCACCCATTACTTAATACAGAAGTTAAGTTACTTACTTTGGGGATGGACGACCGTGTATGTAAGTGTCCCATGTATTTATTTAAAAAAAATAAATAAATAAATAAATGTAAGAATAGAAACACTATTATATAATATAGTAAGCTATTAAGAGTTTGAGACGGACAACATTAAGAAAAGTAATAGTTAATTTCAAAAGTCAGATTCAAATCGTTAGCAGATTATACACAAAATTATATACACAATAATTTAAAATTAGGTTAGATCGTTCAGAGGTCAAAAAGACGCTTTGGCTTTGACTTATTACGTATTTAGAGAGATAAATTGAAATGCTATCTAAGGGCGAGCACAGACATTAGTCAAGGAAAGGGTGGATTCCGTCTATATGTTATGTAACGTGAGGATCGCAGCTAGACGATTGGCAGGAACGTAAATCGCTTGTTTTTTTAATGGTACAGAAAAAATCACCTAATTTCTTTGGTTGTAGTAAAGTGGAAAATAAGTCCTACGTGTATAAATACGTCCTGATTTTATTGATAGTTTTTTTTTACCGAGATACTATGTACTATGCACCTATATAAAAAGCTTATTCTGTAAGAATAAAAAAAAATATTCTAATATTTTTGTTTTTCATTCATCAAAATTTGCATCAATTATTGTTTGAAGTGTTATGTAAATGTTGTGTGTACCTGTAATTTGGAAACATAGAAAAGATGATATATTGAATGTTTATATTAGTTTATTAATGTATATGATTTCTAGTTGGTAAACCTTATCAATAAATAAATTAAAAAAATAAAAATAAATAAAAGCTTATTTTAAAGCTCGTGTTATACCTTTGTCAAGTTAGGATCCACTACAAAATGGTGATTGCTTTGATTATAGTTTAGTTATTTAGTTATTGATAAAAATTACATTACATTTTATAACAAATAAAAGTAATAAATATTTTGAAATGAATTTTATAATAATAAATAATTTTTATTTTGTGTTTATTTTAAAAACTCCTTATTTTTTTTTTCTCAAAAAAGTTTCTCAGTATATGCACAATTGAATAGAACGTTTAGATTTAGTAGCGCAGAACATGGGATACTTCAAAATCTATTAATTTAATCAATTGCTTCTGTCAATTGGACTCCTCAGCCATTTAAGACTAAAGTACCCAATTAACTCCTCTGATTCGACTAATATGAACGTTCTTTCAAGTGCGAGTATTAAAAAATATTTTTAAACAGTCTTATTTATGTATGCAACCTTAACATTCGCCGATTTTAATCTCAGCCACGGTATCTTGGCGGCGGTGCTTTGTGAATTTCTTTATACAAATTTCGTTTATTGTTTTAGAAGTTCGACCGCCAGCTGTTGGGCTTGTATCTACTCTTATGTTTTGTAAAATTAATATAAAAGTATTCAAATTCATAGCATTTCTAATGGTTGGAGCATTTGCGTATTTCGATACAGAAGTTAGATTGCTTAAGTGAGATGGAGTGCTATGTGCCGGCAAAATTTTTGAATAGCAAAAATTTAACGGGCGTAAGAAGTAAAGACTACTTTTAAATTAAGCTCAGATTAAATTTTATGCAATATTTTCTATATAATATAGTATGCGGATGACTGACCTTTATATTTAAAAGAATTATTTTTTATACGATATACTTTGTATATGATTTAGATGCATTTATAAATTCATTCATTCATTCAGTTCTCAGCTGATCGAGCGCGCGTGCGGTCATGTGTCATTGACCTAATGAGTAATGCAATGTCATGTCTACCACAGTAAAGTGTACAAGTTGCAACATTGTAATAAATGAAGTTTTAGCGTTTATTCAAAATAAAATCGATGTAATGAACGATGTAAGTTTGGCTTCTATATGCCGTTCAGCGTTTTCAAACAGTGATATTGAAGAAGCTAAGGGCTTATTGTATGACTCCTTACCTCAACGCAGAGTCAACAGGAAAGGTGAAAACAAAACCCAGAAAAATATAGAGGATATCATCAGCCTATTAAAGGGGACTGAGCCGGAGGTTGTTCCTATATTCGTGGCGAGAGACCTCCAGAAACTGCCGCCAGTGTCTTTTGATCACGTCGATGTTACGCGTTTATTAAAGGATATATTGCTCATTCAAAAGGAACTAAGCATATTGAAGGAAAAAAGTATAGATCAAGAACGATTTGTTACAAAAGAAGACTTTAATAATTTTAAAAATGGAATAGAAAAACCGTTGCATACTAATTCTGAAATAATAAGCAATGACCTCTATGTAAATAAAAAGAGGGGTGGGTTTTGCATGCAGGATTGTTATGACGGCAGCAGCGGGCAAACGGGCCTAATGACCGGCCTTGATAATAGTATCGCGTCTCATAATTTTCAAGATCAAAATATAACCGTTCCTCAACAGACTGTCGAGATTCCTTGTGATCACAGTACATCTCCGTCTTTCGCGAGTATTGCAGCATTTACAAATAAGTCTGTCTCTGTCCCGCATCTGCAACAGATAACTACAGCGCGCGAGCGATCTACGGAGCGAGCGCGTGCGCCGTTGCCCTCTTTGACTACGGCAAAGGTTACCGACCCAGTCGACTCGGTGCCGTCACACGGTGAGCGTTATGTATGTGCAGATGCTTTAAGGTCAAATATCGAGAAGGATAAGGACTGGATACGGGTTGAAAAACGTAAGACATCTCGCTTCAAGGGGAAGATAGGTACTGCCGCGGCAGATATTTCTACGAATTTTAAGGCAGCAGATATAAAAGTACCACTGTACATTTATAACGTTTCAAAAGAGACAACAGAACGAGACATTACTGATTATATATACAGTAAGACACAGATACATATAGCTCCAGAAAAAGTGAATATAAAATCTTCTAGGGATTATATTTCTTTTAAAATCTATATTCCTAAAAATAAACTGACACAATTTACGGATAAAGCTTTTTGGCCGGAAGGTGTATATTTTAGGAGATACATAATATTTAAAAATAAAGTCGCGGCTGATTAATATAATTAACTAACTAAGGCTATAATAAACTTAGTTAAGAAATGGCACATATAAACGATAGAAACGTATTTAACACTAGACAGTGTAAGTTGGTTAGTTTTAATTGTAAGAACTTGAAGCGGTCGGTAGATGTTGTGCGAGACGTGTGTAGAACGGCAGATGTAGTGGCTCTGCAGGAAACATGGCTGCTTCCCCACGACCTTGCATACCTTTCTGCCGTTCATGGTGACTTCGCGTCGACTGGCAAGTCGGCTGTTGATACGGGCGCGGGAGTTTTACGCGGCCGTCCTTACGGAGGTGTCGCGCTCTTATGGCGTAAGAGCGCTTTCTCGTCGGTAACTGTGGTAAAGTGTGATAGTGTGCGACTGTGCGCGATTAAGTGTCGGGTGCGGGAGCGTACAATTTTATTTTTCTCTGTCTATATGCCGACAGACTGTGCGGCTAATCTTCCTGATTTTACAGACTGCTTGAGTGAAATTAATGCGGTTATAGAGGACAGCGGTGTAAACATGGCGTATATTTTAGGTGACTTTAATGCCCATCCTAATGAGCTATTTTTTAATGAAATGCAATTATTTTGTATGGATCAGGATTGGATGTGCGTTGACTATGAGTTTTTAGGGGGTAATAATGATGTTTATACCTATATTAGTGACGTACATGGTTGTAAGCGTTGGTTAGACCATTGCCTTGTAACTAAGATGGCTAGAAGTTATGTTGAGAGGGTTAATATAATGTATAGCGTATCATGGTCTGATCATTTTTCTGTTGAATTATACTGTAATTTTAGCATATTGGATATAAATGTACCGACACCCCAGACTATGAACAAAATTATATGGGGACATAGAGATAGCGAGCAGCTAAATTTATATACCGAATTATGTAATAATAAGTTAAGTTCAATAGTTTTTCCTGTAGAACTCAAGGGGTGCTGTGACAAATTGTGTAATAAGGCGGAGCACAAATTAATCATAGATGATATTTACACGGAGGTTGTAAAAATACTTCAGTGTGCGTCCACATCTAGTTACAACGCTCGCCGACGACCTAAAAAGGGCTATTTAACGGGCTGGAACAAATATGTCAAACAGGCGCATATGGAGGCTCGTCATTGCTTTCACCTGTGGGTTCTGTCCGGAAGGCTCACTTGTGGGGATGATTATGTTAGGATGACGGAATCGCGCAAAACTTTCAAAAAGAATTTGAAGTGGTGCCAAGATCACCAAGAACAAATAAAAATGGATATCTTGGCATCATTGCATGGAGCAAAAAGTTTTGGTCAGTTCTGGAGAAACACCAGGCACTTGAGTGAAGGGAAGAATCTTCCTGTGGAAATAGGTGGAGTGAGCGGTTGTACAAATATTGCTAACATGTTTAAGGGAGATTTCAAAGTTCGGCCTAGGAACAACGATCTCCAAGGTGATGTCTGCGCTCGGACTTTCATGGGCAACTCACTGCAATTTACTGAAGCTGATATTATTCAAGCGGTCAAAAGTATGAAGCGTGGAAAATCGCCAGGACATGATGGTCTGAGCGTAGAGCACCTACGTTATGCTGGTGAGCACCTTTCCAGGGTTCTTGTGGAACTTTTAAATAGGTGTATTAACCATAGCTACTTACCAGATGCTATGATGAAAACTTTGGTCATACCAATAATTAAAAACAGGACGGGTGACGCAGCAGATAGGTCTAACTACCGGCCGATATCCTTGGCGACAATCATAGCTAAAGTATTAGACTCTCTGCTTGATGCACAGCTAAGGAATTCGATTAAAATACACGACGCACAGTTTGGTTTTAAACCAGACTTATCTACTGAATGTGCCGTGCTGTGTCTCAAGCAGACAGTCAGGTACTACACGGATAGAAAAACTCCCGTCTATGCTTGTTTCTTGGATCTGTCCAAAGCATTCGACCTGGTTTCTTATTCGATGCTATGGCATAAAATGAAAAATGAGACCAACCTGCGGCCCGAGATCATAGCTCTGTTTGAATATTGGTACGGTAATCAATCGAATGTTGTCAAATGGGGCGATGCATTTAGTGAAACGTACAGAATGGAATGTGGCTTGCGTCAGGGAGGTCTGACTTCACCGAAGCTTTTTAATCTGTACGTTAATCAGCTGATCGAGGGGCTCAGTGGAGCCTGCGTTGGATGTTCAATAGATGGCATGCCAATGAATAACATTAGCTATGCCGACGACATGGTTCTACTGAGTCCCTCAGTCAGAGGATTACGAAAGCTGCTCCAGATTTGTGAAGGTTATGCGGAGGCCAATGGACTTAAATATAACTCTAATAAGAGTGAATTTCTTGTTTTCAGGGGAAATAACAAACCAAACACCTATATTCCCAATATACAGCTGTGCGGAGTTCCCCTGAACCAGGTTAAAGAATTTAAGTACCTTGGCCACGTAGTAACAGACACACTGGAAGACGAAAGAGACATGGAACGTGAGCGAAGGGCGCTGTCAGTTCGCGGCAACATGCTGGCCCGCAGATTTGCACGATGTACAATTGAAGTCAAACTAACTTTGTTTAGAGCATATTGCCAATCCTTTTACACGTGCGGTCTGTGGATCAACCATACGCAGCGAGCTTACAGCGCCTTGCGTGTTCAGTATAATAATGTTTTGAGAGCGGTGTTGAAGAGGCCCAGATATTGTAGTGCATCGGCTATGTTTGCGGAAGTTCGCGTGGATGACTTTTACGCGATCTTGCGCAAGCGTGCCGCTTCACTTATGTTCAGACTTGGGAACACTGCCAACTCCCTTCTCAAAACATTGTGGTGCAAACTTGACAGTCCCTTTCTGAACCACTGGAATGGTGCACACTCAGTGGTGTACAGTTTGTGTAAATAATGTTAGTTCTTAGTGTAGTTTAGGTTAGGTTAGGTTATGTTTATTACTAATATAGTTTTTAAGATAAATTGTTACTAACAACTAATTTAAGTATTTAAGTATGGATTTTGTATCTGAATTAAAAATTAAATAATAAATAAATAATTAAATAAAAAAATAAAGGGCTCCCAACAAAGAAAAATTATCACAATTATAGAATATGAGACAAAATTTGGATAGCTTTTGTATATATAAATTTGATGCTAACCGTACATAACGTTATTTTAACAAGATTCGCGTTTGTAGACCCCAAGCAACAACGCAATAAGAATATTTACTTAGTCATTTTTCCATCATTTTCGGTGCTACCCGCGGGCGGTTGTCCTTTGTTTTTGTTACAGTTGACCCGGAATATATTATGTCGACCTGATACAAATATAACACAAAATGTAAGTAGATTAATATAAGGAATTTATCTATGATAAGAGTTTTTGGCCATTTCCTAAGATGCTGTTGCGAAGTAATTTCTTAGATTAAAATATTATTGGGGATTGTTTTCCGTTTAGCCAATCATTTGCGTTACACAATATTTTACAAGATTTTAATAATAAAAGGAAAAATTTAGTTTTATATCCTTTTTTATTTAATTTAACTATAGAGCGTTTCCATTTTTGATTTTTGTATAGATTTGGATTTATATATGTATGTAAGAGTCGGAGATCCAGAGGAGACATAAACGTCATTATCTTCTTTATCCACCTTATTATACAATAGTAAGCAATCACTCCACTACGATTTTTAAATGAAATTCCTTAAATCACAAACTTAACTAACTTTATAGTATTAAAACAAAACTATTTAAATGAAAACAAGAACGACTTTACATGCAGTATTCATAAACGAATAATCCCTCCAACGACAATGCTCCGTTATTTATAATCTGCGACAAGGTGGGGTTGACAACGCGACTGCATCAATAGTTTGGTTACAACATTACGTTTACGCCGATATATATGGTGTTTTACAATGAGCTGTTGGCAGTTTCTTTTTACATATAGATATATCGCACTTTTATTATAAAACTGACTGAATTCAAAATAAGGCTTAATTGGGTTAGATGCATTGCAATCCTTAATTAATGCCATCTATGAAATCACGCTATGAACTATTA
Organism: Morpho deidamia; assembly: GCA_947086505.1. Classification (NCBI taxonomy): domain Eukaryota; kingdom Metazoa; phylum Arthropoda; class Insecta; order Lepidoptera; family Nymphalidae; genus Morpho; species Morpho deidamia. The sequence continues at coordinate 7,893,947 of CAMTZC010000003.1, forward strand.
AAAAAACTAGTGTTTTATTGCTTTTCCAAGATTTAGATCTTTTTAACACTCACGACTTTTATATAGTACCCGGCAATAAATAATGCACATCGAGAACTTAGAACGAAACAGCCGGCCAATTCGGTTTCGTAGAGCGCTGTCACAGTCACACGAGTTCGTCAGTCTGTGCGACAGAGACAATGCTCTATAAAGCAGAATCTAGCCGATTTCTCGATGTGCATTATTTATTGCCGGGTACTATGGGCGCTACGCTACTCTTTATTGCCATTTGCCACAAAACAACTTTTTTGAATTCGGTCACTTCAATACTAAGCTTGCGATATGTACTGTGATGGATAAATATTGAGCTTAACAAGTATTAATGAACCCTTTACTCGTGTACAGAAGTACGTTTAAATGTTTTATTTAAGTTTAATGTAGGGTTTTATTTAAACTCATCAAATGGTGCAAATGAATTACAGTTATTTTATTTCATAAAATAAGGGGTTTGGCTTTTATTGTTAAGCAAAAACAATAATTGTTGAACTTCTGTAATCCGTTTATGAATGTTTAATACGTAACGACCTCTTACTATACCATGGCTGGGCATAGACCTCGTTTCTCCTTAGGAGAGAAAGATCTGAGCTAAGACCTACCTACCACGCTACTCCGGATTGGTAGGTTACACATATTCCTAGAATTCTCCAGAGATATAAACAACTTTCCTTACGATGTTTTCCTACACTGAAAAGCGTGTGATAAATTCCATTAACAAGTTCTCACCGCTGGGCTATCACAGCTTCTGTCGTCTTCTTGTTTAACACAAATCGTAATAGATACTGAAATTCAAATTCAAATTAATTTATTTTCCAAAAACATGGTAATAAAAGGTTAAAAAGGTAAAAGATATTACCAACATTTAGTAGCAACATGTTGTCATATATCTGACATGCAAATTTTATTATGTATTTTAATATCATGAATTATTTACGTCAATATGATTGTAATATGTCATAATGATTTTAATATACACGGGTAGATAGCGAAGCTTATTTTGTGTTCAATAAAGCGTATTTTCATTTGATTCCATTTAATAATGTCTGTCATTACTGATTTTTTATATATTTATATTCTCGGCTAAATACACGTGGCGTAATTTGCAAAAAACAGAATGGCGCGGGTAGCGAGGTTAATTACAAATTTAATTCTACAAAATTGAGTCCTGTCACCACGATTCGCTTATTTGGGACCGTTGATGAGGACTCAGCGGCATATGAAGCTTCGAAAATAATTGAATATAATATGTGGGTTTTAATTTCGTTTTTTCACACGTGATTTTATAAAAAACAGTATCAAGAATTGAAGTCAAAATCGTAGTAGAAAAAACGATAAACAACTCAAATATAATGTGGATTACAAGGTTAAATATATCCTAGAAATTACTATTATGCCTACTTTATCAACCAAATGAACCCATCATTTAATTAAATTATTTTAACCATCGGGCGTCCTAACTGCCCTGAACTCTAGCACTTTGTTTTAATCTATATAGTAAAAGACCGCCTGTCTTTTGTAGAAATTGAGTAGCATTAGCATTATATATATTTGCTATTTGCTTTATTGCTTATTATAGCAAAATAATTTTAGTATTACTTTTGTAATATGGATCGCCGCAAAGTAACGCCTAATTTTATAAATTATCCTACAATTTGACTGTCACCTTTACGATATTTGTTTATAGGCATGCATAAAATTGGCATTACGGACTACATGTACTATAAAAGGTTCTCTGAGTTGCCAAGTAAGAGTTATGTAAACAAAGAATCGATAAATATCGTCATTTTTTATCTAGCCTATTTTTATGAAAGCTAGTATACGTATATATTATATGTAAGCTCTAATTACTTATAAGAAAGTATTGTTTTATACGTCATGAAAGTCTTCGACACTACCTACGGAGTTTACATATTCAGGTCAAATCAGCTTAACCCCCAACATCATTTCCATTTCGTAGAACGTATAACAATAACTATTTACTTAAGCGTAATATGCGTTCATTGATTTGCGGTAGGGCTGCTGTATATATACTAAAAGCTAAATAAATGCTATCACAAAAGTCAAATAAGAAATATTATAATTTACAAATGTAAATGTAAAAAGCGACATGATTCCTTATTTAGATTGAATAAATACAACTGAAAATAATTAAAAAAATATATTTTTATCAAATAAGTTGTATATTTAAAAAAGTTTCACTGGTTAGATAGTATACGTATTGCGAAAAGACCAGTTGCTATCACTAGTATACTAGTAAGAAACAATTTATTTTTCCAAGAACGTAGAAAAAAAACCGTAATAATAAAAAAAAACACAAAACGCCGTTTCAAAAGACCAACTTCCCATAGGTTTGTTGATTGTAAGTACATCAACTGCTAATGCTTATTTTTAGAGGTCATCTTGACGCATCTTCAGATACCCATCCTGAAGGTACTTTGCTAATTTATAAATCATTTCGCAAATACACATTAATCAGCATGATTATTATTGTTTTTACTAATATAAAGTTCTTTCCTTGCTATTGAACATACATACATTTTCCTGCCCTTATCCCACTCTAAGTGGGGTCGGCACAAAATGTTACAAACATGTTGTCACATGATATGGCTACGTATTTTACGACCGGCCGCCTGCCTGACGTCAACTTACCTTAGTCGTATTTTACGACACCTCGGTAAGAAATGAGGGAGGTCTATTCTATGCAGCCGGATACCACACGGCACATACCTTAGTCGCCTCTTACGACACCTCGGTAAGAAAGGAGGGTGGTCTATTCTATTCTGCCGGATACCACACGGCGTCTTTCCTTGCTAATGAAATTGTGATAAATTTTAATAAATTCATTTAACTTGTCAGTAAATATTATGTACTGTATAGCTGTGTAAGCTGAAAACCGGGATTAATGGAAGCAAACTGTATGAACTATAAAGAACTTTCACATAGGACACGACTTTCGCAAATGAAGAATCCGACAGAAGAGAGATATAGCTGTGATAACCTAAAGCCGAGACAAAGTGCCTTTCTCTAGAGGGACATGGGTTCAAATCTCGGTCAGGCAACAATGAGTATCTTTGTTAAAACTGCCTTGTTGATATTTGTTATTTATCAGACGTAGAAAAACATCGATAGGAGACTTGGATATCTCAGAAGGATTTCTGGAATATGTGTAACCTAACAATCCACAATGTAGCAGCGTGGTGGGTCTTAGCTAAAACCCTTAGAAGTGGGATAGTAACATTCCAGTACTTTTATGATATATAATCTTCACTTATAATGCTTATTGTAATTTACACTTACATTGATATAGTAAGCAAGGATTGGATAAATAACGGGAATATTCTAAATTGACCTAGAATGTTATGATACCCACTAGAAAATAATCAGATCAAACGACTTTAATCAGTGACGTCATTTCGTACAGTATAATGCACAGCAATAACGATTTACGTAAGCGTTATTCGTGTTTATTGAATTGCGGTAGGGTTTCCACATCGCTAGAAGCAAAATAAATTTTATCCGAATAAATTCTTGTTACGGCCAACCGGAGATTCAGTAATTCAGTTAGTGCAGTGGCACTGGGAATGATTTTTTGTTTGATATAAAAATCTATTGTTACGGGGTCATTTAATAAAGATAGGTTTATTTTGTTTGTTGTTGATTTTAGGTACAGTGGTGGCGAATTCGTTATTCATATTGACATAGTTTATGTTACATGATCGAGTTTCTATTGACCGATGAACGTCTGATATTTAATTTCTCAAAAGTCAAGAAGCTGACTGTAGCGGATATAATTTGTACAGCGAGTAATAAAACACGTGTGGATTCTTGAGTGTGGCGGCGTGCGCGCGCTATCGTGCCGGCGAGCGAAGTGACCGTTACGGCTCGGGTGGGGCGCTTTTATACACGCGTAGCGCTTGCACTCGCACTATCTTTATTTAACAATAACTATTTACAAAGGTTCTTAGTCTAGCAACTTACGTATACGCCTTATAACTATTACGTATGTCTTATTAACTAACTTAACCATTTACGAATAAAAGACGATTACTCTAAATGTTTATTCTAAAATACTCTATTCTACAATCTATCTTATTAATTAATTTTTATTATTAAGTACAAAATGGAGAAATAGTTAGTATTAAATACAAAACGGAGAAATCGTCGTCTACATTCCCCCCTCCGTGCGAGAGTGCTTCGAGCACTAACTCGATGCTGCTGACGGCGATTTGGATATCACTACCAGCTTCGGAGTAGACCTCTTGAGGATTCCGGCAGCGGAGGTTTTGCATAGTGGTGTTGTCCGGTGCCGTATCTTGGGGCGATGGTAGAAAGGTACTCTCTTAGCCATCTTTTCCAAAAATGATCGGTCAGGCGCTGTACGGCGCTTCCAGGTGGCAGATCCGATCAATTCATGATCGTTGAATCCGCCAAATCGTTGCGTACCGCTCGATCGTCCGATTAAGAAATGGTTCGGCGTGAGGCTTTCTTCCTCTTCTAGTTCCATTGAAACGTCGGTGAGTGGACGAGAATTAATTGGATGTCCCGCTTCTAACAACAAGGTGAGAAGTATTTTTTCGCGAGGGTGTCTCGTCGCGAGGGTGGCGGAGAGCGCGATTTTGACAGACCGCACCAACCGTTCCCATGCTCCTCCCATGTGTGGTGCTCCAGGAGGGATGAATTTCCATTCTATGCCTCGTTGCGTTGCTTTCTCGGTCATTTTTTCGAATTCTTTTCTAAGTTCTTTATTGGCGCCTACGAAGTTGGTGTCGTTATCGCTGTATATGATTGTGGGAGTGCCTCTGCGGGCTATCATGCGTCTTAACGTGAGCAACATGCTATCGGCTGATAGCAACGTGGCCATTTCGAGGTGTACGGCTCTGTTTTTTATGTAAATCGCTGAACATGGAGATGAAGTTGCCCCAAATATTAAGGTCTTCATCCTATATTCCCGCGGTTCTGTGTCGGAGTCATTTTTCCACAAAAAACGAAGATTGTCTTTATCTTCATCACGTATCTGAACGCGTGGGAACATTTCCTTAATATCTGCCGCTATAGCTATGGGACCTTGCCGGAATCTTATCAATACGCTGAAAAGCGATTGCAGCAGTTCGGGCCCAGGCAGCAAGGCGTCGTTCAGGCTTTTACCATTCGTGCGCTCGGCTGCGTCGAACACTAATCTCATTTTTTGTTTTTGAGGGTGTACGACGGCAAAATGTGGCAGGTACCATGTTCTAGTAGAGGTGGGATGACTGTTCGCCAATTCAGCGTAGCCGCTCTTTAATAAATTTTCTATTTGCTCAGTGTGTTTCGCTTTAAATCTTTCGTCCTTGGTTAATTTTTTCATAATACTAACTAGGCGGCGAACTGCACTGTTTCTGTTTGATGGTAAAGTTTCATTGTCGCTTCGCCATAATAGGCCGCATTCGAATTTCCCTTCGGGGAGTCGTCTCGTGGTATTTTCCAATAACGTCAGCGCTCTTTGTTCGGGGTCATTCATCGGCTTTTTGGGTGCTATTCCCAACGAGTCTAATTCGAAGTGTGATTTGATCAGGTTTTCTATTTCACTTTCATTGCTTTGTCGTATGTGGTTTATAAACAACACGGGTTTCGTCGTGTCAGTCTTGCAACCGTGCAATATCCAGCCAAGCTGTGTGAATGAAGCCACTGGTCGGTTCGGTTCACCGGTTTTCAATTTTCTCGAAACAATCAGATGCCAATTGTCTTGGCCTATTAGGAGAGAAGGTCGTGTTTCTTCGTATAATAACTGATCTTCGATGTCGACTAGATGAGGGCAGTTGTCGATGTCTTCCATCTTGATCGATTGTGATGCCAAATTTAATTGTTGTATGGTGTACGCTTTCATATGTGCGTACTCTCTTCCAAACATACCTCTAATTTGCAGCTTCAAACATCTCGATTGTCCCGTCTCTATCTTGTGACCGCTAACGCCCTCTATCGAGAGATCGTGTCGCGATCCCGTGGCGCCTAGTTGATCGGCCACTTCTTCTAGTAGTAGCGTGACGGTCGAGCCCTCGTCTAACAAGGCCGAGACGGTTGCTGTGCCGTTCGGTCCGCTTAATTCGACCGGCACGATCTTTAGGTACGATCTCGACGTGCCCACATGGTTCACGGAGACGATTTTGTTCTGCTCAATATTTTCTTCGGTGGTTGCATGGAGCATAGCATGATGGTTTCTAGAGCAGCCGTCTTTGCCACAACGTTTAGATCTGCATGCTTGGTGGCGGTGATTTGTTTTAAGGCACTTGAAACACACTTTTAAGTTTTTCACTATCACCCACCTCTGCTCCACGGATTCCTTGGTGAACTGTGCGCAACCATCCAGTTCATGTTCACTTTTGCACAATAAACACTTTTTCTTTTCTTTTCGTATGACACTTAATACGATATTCTTTTCAGTTTCAAATTCGTCGTTATCACTATTATCTGATCCCGATTCCGCGCTGCTACATTTATTGTGTTTAGCAGCGTGTACTTTTGCGTTTCGAAATGATCTTCTGAACGGTTCTGATTTTACGCGTGGTGAGGGTTGAGTGTCGTATGTCCCAAACTGGTCCGCGATCGTATTCAAGAATTTTGACAGTGCGACCAACACCGGTTCCTCTTCTCTAGTGGATCGGTATTCATACCATCTAAATTTAACTAGCATGTTCATTTTATCGATGATCTTTTCGGCTATGTCGTTCGAGTACAAGTAATCTACTCTATTCATTTGCCGTATTGCGTTTACGCTGTTGCTTACACTCGTAGCGAATATACCTATGCCCTTTATATCGTGTGACATAGGTGGTATTCTTTCTAGTAAAGCCACCTCGCTTTTAACTAAGTGAGTGGGTCTTCCAAATCTTCTTGCCAATGTTTCTAGTATCTCTACAGTATTTGTATTTGTGTATAATAGAGATCTTACGGCTTCTCTCGCCTGTCCCTGTAGGGATCTTCTCAGGCGAGCTATATTCTCGATTTCACTAAAATACGACTTCGTGTCTTTGTACGTTGCGGTAAACGCAATCCAATCTCTCGGGTTGCCGTCAAAATACGGTAATTCACTAATGTACCTTGGCGGAGCTTTCATTGTGTTTTCTTTGGAGCCATTTATGGCGGCTATTAGGGCGGACGTAAGTTCGCATAGTCCATTGTTCTCACCCGGCCCGGTGCCTTTTGTACTTTGCTGTGGCGGCGGCGATGTTTCGATCCATTCGGATACCGGTTCGTTATCTTCGTCACTCAGGTCCGAATGATCGGCGTCTAGGCGTAATAATTCCAGTTTTGTTCGCGCTAGAGCTGCTGCGGCCTCGGCTCGTTCTAGCTCCAAACGCGCCTGTAATTCTGCGCGCCGGCTAATTGAACTGCGTGACCCCGTTGTCCTCTTTCCTGTCGCCGCCGGTGCAGTCGGTTCGGTGCACGTGGTGTTTCCTGGACCCGTGATGCTTTCCGGGCATGTTGTGTTTTCTGAGCACGTGGTGTTTTCTGGGAGCGTGGTGTTGTCCGGGCATGTGTTATTTTCGGTGCTTGTACCGACGCTCTCTTCATTCAGCGACTTCTTGCTTCGCGTTCTTATGGTACTCATCTTGAGTTCTTTTCCTTCTTATTTCCCTATCTTTCCCTAGCGGCCCTAACAATCTCGTTCGAGGGCCCCGAGGGACACGCTCTCCCGAGGATGGAGATTTAGGATAAGAAAGGTAGGAGTCGCCCGCCAGAGGGCACCGTGTGAAATTAGAGTGCTCGGGTATCGAGAGGAACGCTCAACACCTTCGGCGTGCCCACCAGGAGGCCACTAAATCACACGAGCCTTATCGGCGCGACCGAACTGGTAAAGACCAACAGCCTCGAAAAAGGCTAGCTGGTGGTGTCGTCCGTTACACCACTTCCGCCTCAAGAGGGCGTTCACTCACTGTCCACCGTTTGACACCGTTAGGTGGTGGGCAAGTGAGCCGCGGCGAACCGCTTTGTGTGCCTTCGGGCACGGAATGACTTCGTACTTGCCGACGAGTTCTTGAAGCGATCTTCGGTAGTGCTTTCACGGTCCGATTCGTCGGTGGCCTGCCGCGTGAGCGATTCGTCGAACAATGCTTCTCAGGGCTTCCCGTTGCACTTGTGAGATTCCTCTTCTTTATTTCTTCGATAGCTTCCTTAATCTTGAACGCCAAATTCTTGTAATCCGGAATCGAAGGACCAAACACTGTAGCGGATATAATTTGTACAGCGAGTAATAAAACACGTGTGGATTCTTGAGTGTGGCGGCGTGCGCGCGCTATCGTGCCGGCGAGCGAAGTGACCGTTACGGCTCGGGTGGGGCGCTTTTATACACGCGTAGCGCTTGCACTCGCACTATCTTTATTTAACAATAACTATTTACAAAGGTTCTTAGTCTAGCAACTTACGTATACGCCTTATAACTATTACGTATGTCTTATTAACTAACTTAACCATTTACGAATAAAAGACGATTACTCTAAATGTTTATTCTAAAATACTCTATTCTACAATCTATCTTATTAATTAATTTTTATTATTAAGTACAAAATGGAGAAATAGTTAGTATTAAATACAAAACGGAGAAATCGTCGTCTACACTGACATTCAGCTTCTTGAGATCTGTCTATAGTCTCTACCTACGTATTAATCGGAGGCCTTTTGATAGAGTAGAGTTGGATCAATTAGACTTAATTTACTGATCCAATGCGGTTTAATAGGTTACACATATCCGAGGGATTATATAAAGTTTACCTCACAATATTTTCCTTCACAGAAAAAAGGTAAGGTAAGTTGACCCGCCGTGGGTATCCGGCTGAGTAGAATAGACCACCCTTATTTCTTACCGAGGTGCCGTAAAAGCAACTAAGGTAAGCTGACGCCAGGCAGGCGGCCGGTCGTAAAATATTAGCCAAATGTTTGATGTTTTGCCGATCCCGCTTAGAGTATATGTAAGAATGGTGTTCACGTCGCAATAACGCCATGTAAAGAACACATTAATCAGGGTTCGTATTGGCTAGAAACTAGTTTGGCCAATTAAATAAGACCTGAGTATAATCCGTTTCTATGAATTGACTAAGCACAACGTTTTTTATTGAAATACCTATGGATGACAAGTTTTGATAGCCCAGCGGTGATAGCGTGCGACTCTTTCGAGGGGAACACGAGTTCAAACCCAGACAGGCACCAATGAGTTTTTCTATTTAAACTCATGTGTCTAATTGATAATTGCAATTTATCAAACGCTTTTCGGTGAAGGAAAACATCGTAAGGCAACCTGCATATCTCTAGAGAATTTTGGAGATATGTGTAACCTACCAATCCGCATTGGAGCAGCGTGGAGGTCTTAGCTCCAACCCTTCTTTCCAGAAACGGAAAGAGGAGGCCTATTCCCAGCAGTGGGATTGTAACAGGCCGCTACTTTACTTTTTTTACTTATTGATGTTTGCCGGAGTTTGGCTTCGTGCGCCCCTTGTAAAAGACAAAAGATTTCCACATTAACTAAACTATCATAGATTCAACTATTAAAGAAATAGGTCGTAAGGTATTGAAAACAGTTATCAATCGGAAATTTAAATATCGTAAATAATTAATTCCTATTTATTTTAGATATATCTATAATACATATAAACGCTTCTCTCCATGCTAATGGCTAATAAAACACATTAGAGTGAATAAATATCAAAATATAATAAATGGGACACACACGGTCAACTGTCCCCAAAGTAACTTAATACTTGTGTTATAGGCGACAGACAACTGGTAAATATATACATGTATGATTTTAAATACATACTTACATACATAAATACACCCAGAATCGAAGAACCAACGAACTGTCATCATCATCTTCTTGGTTCTCTAAGTGGGGTCGGCGCAACATGTTGCAAACATGTTGTCACATGATTTGACTAAATGTTTTACGACCGGCCGCCTGCCTAACGTCAACTTACCTTAGTGGTATTTTACGAACCCTCGGTAAGAAAGAGGGTAGTCTATTCTAATCAATCCGATACCACACGGTGGGTAAACTTACCTTAGTCGCCTTTTACGACACCTCGGTAAAACCATCGAATTGTATTTTAGAAAATATTGACTCTCGGCTAGAAACGAACCTGCGGCCCGCGGCTACGGCAACGAACTATTAAATAAACCGACCACAGCGCCCATTGTGGAATCAATCCCTCAAATATCACTTAAAGGTGCAAACCCTTACGAAATTTAGAGGTTTGAACGTACAAAGTGAAGGAGAAATGAGCTCTTGTCGTTCCCGAGCACATTCTCCGAAAATATATTCCATAAGAGATCAATAGACGCACCTTCGAGAGGGAGGTAACTCCCTTAAACTTGTATACATACTTCGCGAGTAGATATCTTCTAAGATATTTTAAACAAGCTGTACCCGCAACTTGGTTTGCCTCGAATAAATTAAAATACCCTCAAAGAGGTCTTATGTATTTATCATGTTCCCAATTGTAAAACCGGTACTACTATTTTGCTATATGTTAGTTAAATTTTATTTGATGTAATTATTGCTCCAATTGATTATTTGGAAAAGTGTAACGGACAAACCGACTGGCAAACTTACGGGTTAATAATAATATTAGTATAGATAGATGAATGGTACTTATTAAAGTGCAACCACGAAGTATATTATTTTTTTATATTGTTCTTTGCAATTTATTGTGAGTTAATCTTTTTTACGGCTCATCATCCTCCTGCCCGTACCCACTCTAAGTGGAGTTGGGAAAACATGTTACAAACATGTTGTCACATGTTAATACTTTTTACGGCTATTTAGTTAAAATTCAAATTAAAAATATCTAAATATAAATGGAAAGATTTGTATGTATGTAATGTTTTCACGCGAAAACTACTGAGCTGACTTCAAAAATTCTTCCACTATTGTAAAACTGCTCATTTATTGAGCAACAAAGGAAAGAATAGGGATCCCTAATAATATTGTAATAAGGTGTGAAAAATTTAGTCATAAAAATCTTACATCGCGTGCGCTACGGAAACTATCGATGATAGAACAAAAAATGTTCTACATTATTATAAAACGTATTAATATCTGAAAAAAAGTTCGTTATACCATATGTATAACGAACGAATTATAGTTTTGCAAATATAACTACTTTTCTACATTGTCGAAGTTGATAAAAGTGGCGACATGTATCAAACCATAATTTTTACATCTTCGTATTAATAATCCTTATCCTACTAAATGATACTTTACTAAAAAACTGTTTCAATACCTTATATAATTATTAAAATCGGACATTCCAGTCAAAAGAGGTAACGAATTTAAAATGACAATATAAAGAGAATAATGCCGTAACAATTTTAGAATTTCGTTAAAAATTTACTTTTTCTTAATTATTGATAAGTCCCAGGACCAAACTATCCAGTACAGGACAAAAATAATTCTATAGTCTGACTTAGTAAACTTTCCACTACTACTAGATCGGTAGGTACGCGGGTGAAACCGCGGGGCATTGCTAGTTCTTTATAAAAGAAGATTGTTTTCAGTACTTGTGAATCTTCATATTATTGTTTCAAAGAAGCTACCGCCGATTCGGTAGTATGCTCCTCGATTAGAATCAGCAAAAAACTCGGCGCATAATCTTTAAAAAAAGTTATATACAATATACCTACACTGTAGACAATAAATAGATACCATAAATTAATCTCCAATCTCAATTTACTGGAAAGTATTAAGCGCATTAGAAGTGAAGTTTTTTAACATCTAAGTTAAGCTGAAGTTGTTAATTAAGTAAAAGACTTTCTTTTTAGCTGGTATTAATCCTATACTTAACAAGAATCTGCTTGTATTATGCCAGACAGTATTTGATATATTTTTGAGTTCTGCTTTATGTAATATAATATTATGAAACTAGCTTTCCGGCTACGCGTTGCTGTGGCTCAGTCTGGTTTCGAATTCCCCTGGAAACAGAACTAAGCTAAACATTTATAAAGAATGGTCCGATCGCCACCAAACTATATATATATGAAATTTTCAGACAATCTTTAGAATGACCTAGCGTCATTCTAAAGATTGTCTGAAAATTTCATTAAAATAGGTCAAATCGTTTCGAAATTCATAAAAAACATACAGACGAACATTCATTTTTATATACGTAAAAAAGAAATTCGTACATATCGCTTATGATTATGATCATAGAAAAAAATTCAGCATTCAGAAAAAGCGTCGGTTTATAAATTACTCTTTTGAGTTTGTTGCTAAGTTAACCATATTGGAGGAAAAAAACAGGAAATTGGTGAATGTATCGTATCTTATTCATCAGATAGCAAAGAAAATGTCCTAGGAATATCAAATAAATTATTTATCACGATAAGAATTTGGGAGACCTCCACCGTGTGGTATGCGGCTGAGTAGAATAGACCACCCTCATTACCTAGTTACTGATGTGTCGTAAAAGGCGACTAAGGTAAGTTGACCCACCGTGTCTTATCCGGCTGAGTAGTATAGAACACCCTCATTTCTTGCCTGGTCGTAAAATAACTAGCCAAATTATCTAACAACATTTAAAAATATTTTGTGACGACCCCATGTAGAAGGAGTTAAGGGCAGGAGAATGATGATGAAGAATTTGCGTAGCCTATAGTTGTAATAAAAAATGAATGACGTTATATCTTTTTAATTAATAAAATTATGTACATCAATACAGTAAATTCACTTACGTATGCTTTCGGGAAGCAAAAGCGAACGTGTAAAGTAATTAAGTAGTAAACAGCAATTAACTCACACGTAATGAGTACGGAATTAATTACTCTGATATTTGCGATACAATTTACATCACAGGCACGTGATTATTACTTATCAGAATTCAAGAGTGTTTGAGACGTCAGTATTTGATATTATTATACCGCCGAGTTTCTTGCTGGTTCTTCTCGGTAAGAGCAACATTCCGAACCAGTTGTAGCTTCATTAATCATATTGATGCTTGACGAATCAAAAGTGCCTGAAATGGTTTATTTGAATAAAGATTATTTTGATTTGATTTGATTATACAGTAGCTAAAAGCTGTGATAGCCCAGCGGTGAGACCGTGCGACTCATTCGAGGGAAACACAAATTCAAACTCGGGCAGGAACCAATAAGTTTTTCTATTAAAACTCATGTGTCTAATTGATAATTGCAATTAATCACACGCTTTTCGGTGAAGGAAAACATCGTGAAACCTGCATATCTCTTGAGAATTCTGGAGATATGTGTAACCTACCAATCCGCATTGGAGCAGCGTGGTCTTAGGTCTTAGCTTCAACCTTTCTCTCCAGAAACGGAGAGAGGAGACCTATTCCCAGCAGTGGGATTGTAAGAGGCCGCTACGTTATACAGTAGCTATATAATAACAAAAGAAAATCGCGATCAAAATTGAATTTGCAGAAAGTTTTGCCTGAGACCTGTATTTATTGGCAGGTTTTGCTTGTGACCCTATGTATTTACTCTAGCTTTCAACTACGCTCATCTTTAAACCTAATTTGACCATACAGCTGCTCGGTCTAGATATTGATTCATTGTTATGCACAGCGCTTACACGAGAAAGTGGGATGCACGATTAAGACAAGCTCATTCTGCACTGGCTACATATCAACAACCGCAAACTACGTTAGGCTGGATCAGTGTGTCCGTTAGGGTTAATTACGAACTAATACTTGTCTCAATCCTACTCTTCTTTGGACACATAGCACGGAAGCTCACGAATAACCTGGAGAAACTGGTAATATGGAGTAAAGTAGAAGGCAAGAGACCCAGGGTAGAACTGGTGAAGTAACGATTGCATGAGTCCCAGGGCACCACGGCTATGCAGATAATGAAAAAGCTGATGAATTAGCAAGGAAGGGAGCGTGTCAGACTTTTATAGGGCCTGAACCCTATCTCCCAATTGCTAACACTATCATAAAGTATGTTATAGGTAAAATAATAGAAATAGAAGCTAACAAAAGATGGAGGAAGGCAACACTCAGACAGTCGAAGCAATTGCTCAAATCTTTCGATACAAAGAAGACCAAACAGCTAATGTCTCAGAGCAGGCAAAATGTGTCAATTATAACAGGTATTACTACGGGGCACTGCTTGTTAAACAAACATCTGTCGGAGTCCAAAGTGATGACTTGATCAGGTTTCCGACCACGTGCAGACCTACCATGAACTCTTATTGCGACTCAATTGAAGACCTAAACTAAATTGTTTTACTTTTTCATACCATGACGTCTTAAAGACGCACACTTTAAGTCGTTGCCGAATGAGCGTTCGGAATGCGAAAAACATTTGAATAAAAGAGACAGAGTTATGTTTAACATTTTCATATAACGTTATCCTTTTCAAACATTACAGACTCGATGCTATCCACACTTCATGGTACGAAAAGAAAGCGGTTGGGTTTAGGTACTGACTTTGAATTGAATCGTTTTCTAAAAGTTCATGGTAGGCCTACAGGACATAAACATCATCCACGCATTGCACTGCGCCGATGACCCAACCAGAGGCGAGAATTTGTTTTTAGAAAAACTAAGGCCGAAAATCACGATTCTTAGCAGTAACTCAACGGTTAAAGGAAGGAAGGACTTGTGTCTGACTTGTCTGTGACCTTGGTTACCTCATTCATCTGTTTATTTGTAATTATGTTCGTATTTTTTTAATCATTTTATAATCATGCGAGCCTATAACCAAATCACCTCCCAATATGCGATGGAATCCTATGGAACAGTTAGGTACGAAACGGCGAAATACTCTAAGAATTTTTAATTTAAGAATTTTGATAGGTTCAAAATACTCGTACGTTATAAGAAAGCACTGCCTCGGCTGATATCGGTAAGTGTTGACTATAACTGACCCGTAGGTGCAGGTGGCAGTGACCCTGCTTTCAGCTTCGGGGGTTTGCGGGTTCGATCACCGCCGAGAGCCAACAATTTGTTGGTTCTTGGAGTCTTGGTGTAATTACTTTAATACTTTAGGGACGGAGGACCGTGTGTGTAATTGTCCCATATATTTATTTATTATGTATTTATACATAAGTCGTGTTCAGAAACCAATCTAATTTGTGGGAAAGTTTGCAAATACCATTAATTGTGCATTAGTGGTAACGGCAATTGCCACGCCCACGTCTTAAGTAATATAAAAATTTATTTACCACATGTCGTTGTACACTCCTACCTTGTGTATTTTCTAGTTAATTAATTCATTTATTTATTAAATTGATAAAGATATACATAAAGTTATGACTAAGTAATAACTCATTCATTCATTCATTCTTCTGCCCTTATCCCTCTCTAAGTGGGGTCAGCACAACATGTTGCACACATGCTGTCGTATGATTTGGCTACGTATTTTACAACCAGCCGCCTGCCTGACGTCAACTTACCTTAGTCGCCTTTTACGACACCTCAGTAAGAAATGAGGGTGGTCTTTTCTATGCAGCTGGATACCACACGGCGTTTACCTTAGTCGCCTCTTACGACACCTCGGTAAATAAGAAGGGTGGTCTATTATATTCTGCCGGATACCACACGGCTTGACTAAGTAATAACTAGGTTTTAAAAATGTAGTATAAGTGTACTTGTAATATTATAATAATAAAACACAGTTCTTTTATCTATACTTATTATAAAACAAAGTCCCAAAAAGCTGTCTCTCTGTATGTAATCAATTTTCTTAAAATGTACTGAACGGATTTTTGTAGGGTTTTCACCAAAACATAGTGATATACTTCCGGATGGTTTAGGTAAATAGTACATATCGGTATTATATAAATTGTGTTCAAGAGATCGCGCAATTGTTAAAAAACTTGCTTGCTGGGAGTTTTAGTCGCGTGCTCTAAACCAGGAGAGCTACGCTAAAGTAACGTACTAGAGAATTGTAGATCTGTAAAAATACTAAAATAAGGCCGCGACAGCATGTCTCTATCTCTCACGGTCAATTTAGAATAACTATTTTTTATATTTAAAATTCCACGCGGGCGAAGTCGCAGGCACAGTTAGTTTATAATAAAGCACAATTGCCTAATGTACAGTTACAGTTGTAAAAAAGACAGTGAAAAATCATACAAAATTAAACTTATAAATCTAGAGATAAGAAAAATAAACAAATTAGAAATTAAAATACAACAAAAGAAGGAGAAAATAATGAAAGATATAATAAATTTTTAAAAAGTAAAAATTTTAAAACCCAAAAAAAAAACAATACTATTTACATAGCTTTAGTAAGATTATAAATATTACATTCATCTCACAGCATTTAACTCCCAACTGGAATAGTAAGTGTGCCATTTTTTTAAAAATATATTTAGCGTTTCGAAATTTATAAATTAAAACATATTGTTCTAGTGCGTATGGCGGCAACTTTTTTTGCAATTAGATAAATAGAAAAGGTTTGAAATTAAATTCAAATTATAAATGTTCTTCTTGTTAAACTCGTTAGCAACCTTATGAATTGTCAACTCTGCTGCTGTTTCGGAAAACTGCTCGAAAAAACTAGGCGGTTTTTCTTTGCAAAATATAAATTTTATAACTAGTTACGTTTTGTCATTGCTATTTTGTACAAGGTCGAAGAATAACTATATTCACGCATTCTTCTCATTTATGTAATCCTCAATAGTATGTAGGCTTTTTGTATCGGCCTCGTTCAAATAGTTTTTTAATTGTTGTATTAGTAAAGTTAAAATTATATTATAATTATGTAGATTGTGGAATTTTATTGGAGAGTCTTATACCAGTACCCACAAAAGACTTACGTATATTTATAAGTTACCGAGGGAACCAAGATGTTAAACCAAGTATCATAGTGACGTCATAACGTATTCAGAAAAAACAGCAAACATCATCAATCATCAATACATATAATAAAATCGTTGAGATGTCAAATCTGTACATTTAATATAAAAAAAATAAAATTAGTGTAGTCGTCTCAAAATACGTTCCTAAACATGAAACAATAGTTTTTAAAATTTTTGTCGGTTTATCTGTTTGTCTGTTTGTCGGTTTGTCTGTATGTCTGTGCGTTTGTTCCCGCTAATCTCAGAAACCGCTGATCCGATTCGGACGCGGTTTTCACTAATATATAGTCGGAAGTCTCACTTAACATATAGGGTATGTTTTATTTCAATCGGTCAGCAAATAAAAAAGATATGTCAATTTTAAGGTGAAAGGTCGTATACTTTAATACTGGTACTTGCATTTTTAACGTTTTTCTCTGTTCCTGGAGCAATCTTTCTTACTGAATTTCATATGTTACCATGGCTAGGAGAATCACACATCTTTTTATGAGAACTAGGCTGGTCTGAAGCTGATTGTTTTGAAGAATTTTACATTTTAATTCCAGTTTTTTATGGCATTGTGCGTTTGTTTGCGCTTATATCAGAAACCGCTTATACGATTTGGATGCGGTTTTAACTAATGTGTAGTAGGAAGTCTCACTTAACATACAGGGTATGTTTTATTTTAATCGGCCAGCAAATAAAAAAAATATGTTTATTTTAAGCTGAAAGATCGTATACTATGATATATAAGCTGTGATAGCCCAGCGGTGAGACCGTGCGACTCTTTCGAGATGTTCGCCAGTTCCCGGGTTCAAAGTGCCTAATTGATAATTAAAATTTATCACACACTTTTCGGTGAAGGAACACATCGTGAGGAAACCTGCATATCTCTAAAGAATTGTGGCGATATGTGTAACTTACCAATCCGCATTGGAGCAGCGTGGTAGGTCTTAGGTCCAACACGTCTCCTCAGAAACGGAGAGAGGAGGCCTTATGCCCAGCAGTGGGATTGTAATGGGCTATTACTTTACTACTTTACTTTATACTATTTATACAGGTACTTGCATTTTTTCTGTCTTTCGCCGTTCCTGAAGCAATCTTACCTGCTAGATTACGTATATTACCATGGCTAAGAGAAGCACAAATCTTTTTATGACAATTAGGCCGGACTGAAGCTGACGTTATTGAAGAATTTCACATTTTTATTTTTATTTTTTGGCATTGTGCGTTTGTTTCTGCTAATCTCAGAAACCGCCGAAACGATTTAGACACTGTTTAAACTAATATGTAGTAGAAAGCCTAATTTTTTTAGTTCCATTGTTCAGCAAATAAAAAAAATGACAACTTTAAGTTGGAAGGTCGTTTACAATTATAATGGTACTTGCATTTTTTCCGTTTTCCGTCGTTTTTTATGAGAACAAAGCCGGTCTGGAGCCGTTTTTTTTATAAGAATATCACATTTTATATTCATCGTTAGTAATCATTGTTAATGGACGGTGAATATTTGTATGAAACTTTTTATTTCTTGAAGGCATTTACTTGAAATTCTGGATGAAACGTAACAATATAGGTATTAGAACGTATAGTATAAGAACAAAATATAAGATATTTTTTAAGCAATTTCTGCTTCAAGGTGGTATAATATAGAATGGAATACTATACTATATATATGGAATAAAATAAATGTAAGGGGATCATTTGTATGGAGCTTTAAATTTTAATGATTTTTTAAAATGTGTTATTATTTTTGGAGGGAAAGAAATCGCCTGATACACTCTCCTATTCTGCGCAAAGCCTCGGAGCTGTCTCCTTTAAAACGGTGACTAAAGCCTATATGCTATACCATGCGGATTGATAGGTTCGACATATTCCAGAAATTGTCCAGGGATATGTAGATATTTGTTTCTTCATTTTGTCCATGTTTCACGAAACAGTACATGATGAATTTTAAGTATCAATTAAATAAATCCTTACTAATATTCGAAAGTATGTCTGTCTGTCTGTATGTTACGTTTTCAATCGGCCAATCCGCTGAACCAATATCGATGAAATTTGCCACAATTGTTCCTTATATACTGGGGTAATGTTACCCCTATATGTATAGGCTATAGAAATTGTGTTAATTCAACATGAATAGGATGACATTAAAAACGCTATCTATCATCAATATAATAATAAGTTTTTTATTCACAATTTATCAAATTAAGTTTAAATTTAATTAATTTAGTTTATAAATATTAACGGCCTGGAATCGAGTCCTTTAAGGCAAAGTCAAATCGGAAAATAAAATAGGTTGTATTTCAGAGGTTAGTGATGTTTGGCTTACGTCAAAAGAGTTATTTTAGGAAAGTTTTTAAAATAAAATTTAGAAATCAAAATATTGTTTATTGTTTACTGAATAAAATTAACTAAGCTATTACAAAAAATAATAAATGTAAGTAATACGCGCTATTTCCTAAATTAAATAAACTATGCTTTCGAAAATACGTTCTCTCTGTCTTCCCGAAATGTTACAGCCGATTGTGAGTATCATACAGAAATACAAACCTCGAAAAAAATTATCTTAATATGAATAGCATTTCAATGTGCTGTCATTATTTGGAGTCTAGATCTTCAAAAAGTTTAACTCAGCACAGCAGATTGTGATCAACACACTCAATG
Organism: Morpho deidamia; assembly: GCA_947086505.1. Classification (NCBI taxonomy): domain Eukaryota; kingdom Metazoa; phylum Arthropoda; class Insecta; order Lepidoptera; family Nymphalidae; genus Morpho; species Morpho deidamia. The sequence continues at coordinate 7,913,415 of CAMTZC010000003.1, forward strand.
CCAACTTCGGAGATATTCACTCAATGTAAAGAGTAATTAACTGTGTGTCATCGTTGTCGTTCAAAGTTTAAATCTTAAAAACGGCAAAATAGATAAAATTTGTGCACAATTAATGCTTACACATCGGGGTATAGGTTATAGAAATCCTGTTAATTCAACAGGAATAGGATGACATTTAAAACGCCATCTATTATCATCCTAACATTTTTTTTATTCACTGTGTTTGATACACACAGGCGAGTCAAATCTGTAATTAAAAGGGGGTTCTTTATCACGTTGTTTAGCTTACGTCGAAAGAGTTATTTTAAGAAGAGTTTTTATAAATTTTGGTTTTTGTGTGCAGGATAATTTTAAATTATCTCTTACAATGTATAACAAATGTAAGTAATAGGTGCTATTTATTAAAATAAATAAAGTATGCTTTGGAAAACACGATAAATTTCTTTGTCCTCCCGAAATGTTACAGTCGATTGTGAGTATCATACAGAAATGCAAATTTCGAAAATATTCTCTCAATATGAATAGCGTTTCATTGCAGATCCCTGTCATTATTTGGAGTCTTAATCTTCCAAAAGATCAGCTCAACCTGCATCCGAAGACTACATCAGATTGTTATCAACACACTCAACTGCGAACCTCGGAGACATTCACTTGATATAACGAGCAATTAAATGCATATCACCGTTGTCATTGAAAGTTTAAAGCTTCAAAAACGGTATAACAGCGTAAAGCAAGACTCATAGCAGTCCGTGATCATCACACCGATATGCAGGGCTTCGGAAACGTTCGTGCAAAATGAGGGGTAGTTAAGTGCGAATCGCATTCACCATTCGCTTTTGAAGGCAATTTTTGCTTACACTAAATTAGCACACGTGTTTTTTTATTTAAAAGGGTCTGTCTACAAAGACAAGATTCAAGCTTAAAGATTGGACAAAAAGTAAAAAGATTCAAGTAACTTAATTTTACTCACATAGGGAGTGCAACCAAAAAAATGATTCACGACATATCGTATTATTTATGAAAGTAAAGTAATGGTAATGTCATCCTATTCCTGTTGCATTAACAGGATTTCTATAGCTTTACCCGGTGTATAAGCATTTATTGTACCAAATTTTATTTTTATTGGCTCAGCTGATTCGGCGTGAAAACGTAACAGACAGGCGGATTTTCGTATTTACTGTTAATTATAACTTACATCAATTTTACATTTAAATAGCTCAGCTTCCTTATGTTATGCTATTACTGTTAAATTAACAGGATTTGTAGAACTTATATAGCCTATAAGTTACCCTGATGTATAAGCATTAATTGTGCCAAATTTCATCGATGTTGGTTTAAGAGAAGTATTTTATATAAAAAGTAAAGATTATACTAAACAGATATTAAACGAATGTTTAGAATTTTTGTGCAAATTTTTATATCATGTTTTTAATTTAATCAGTAGGCCCAATGGAGTCTCACATTGACAGATAAACTGAAAGAACTGCTGCCCACTAAGAGGTTTTACAAATTTCTTATGGTTTTGTTCGAATCTTTCCAGTGCAAATTAATATCTTTGATAAATAACAGTAATGGCATCAGGGAAATTAAATTTAAAATGGAGTAGAAGATAGTAGTAGTATTCGAGTAGCGTAATAATTGTCATAGGAACTGCTATTTAACCCCCCGGATCGATTTAATTTTTGTGATGGAGATATTTGCAAGGTTGGATACGGATAGAAGCTATTGAGTATTACAGAACTACGGTCCTCGCGGACGAAGTCGCGGGTAAAAGCTAGTTGTAAATAAAATTTGTACTTTCCGCTTTCAGTCGTTCATTCTAGTTGCAGTCATCTCTTTTAGTTAAATGATGTATGCAATATGTTGTAACATATTCCGCATTGTGATGAAAAAAACATTGTTTGGAACTGTAATGGTCGATGAACAAAGTTGTGGTTTGACCACCAGCTGGCAGTAAAATAAACTGTAGTAGGTTGCTCAAACGGGTGGAACTTACTCGAGTAAAGTCAGTTAAGAGTTATTATACTAAAGTAGGAAAGCCAGCGTAATATGTGCCATATTACAATTAAGAGAAAGCAAATAAAGGTGATCTATCTGTCTCACTTTTTTATAGGCTAAATCGTAGCGTGTTCTATGAAAACAGTTTACCACGTTGTATCGAAACCGCGCTATAAGAAACTCGGAATTAGTACAAATCACATCATTCGTACCAAGCTATATGGAGACTAAGAAATACAAAAGTACAAGATTTTAGAAATTTTTAGAAAGATTTGGTCACCAACAAAACGTATGTACTGTGAAAGAGCTGTGATATGACAGAAACCGATGTCGTAGATGGCTACGAAATAAGCTGGCATGTTTATAAAAACATGTTGTTTATGTATCTCAGATGTGCTATTGCGTCGAAAATAAAACTTATATTAAACCCTCTTACAATAAATATCTAGTTACTGCAGTCAATGGTAGGCGGTCACAATTTTAGCTCCGCGTTATATTGAAACCGCGTTATAGGAGGGTTGACTGTATACGAGTTTTATCTTCCCTTTAATTTTTTATTATGTCACTATCACTTACAGGCCTACTAACTAATTACTAGGTATTAATAACTTTATGGGTAAGGTACAGGTAGCTTCGGTTATGTCGGTAGGTCGTTATGAGAAAGCGGCCGAGCATAAGACAATAACAAGTTCCAATCAGGAGTTCCCTAAAATTAATCCAACCGGGAAATTGATAGGTATTCTGTAAAACAGTATTTGTAAATATGTGATATTAAATTAAATTACACAATATTATTTTTTGAAACGTGAAAGCGTCTTTGAATTAAATCATTTTAATAAAACGTATAAATTACTATGTACTAGTATCAATAATATATTTTTAGAACCATAAATTAAAAAACCTCGTATTTGGGTAATTTCGAATTGGGATTAATCTAAAGTGACCACACGTCCAGATTTTGGTGGGACCCGCTTTCTGGTTAACCAAAATTATGTTACCGCTTAGGTCTTTTCCCTTTGACCTGGCCAACAACTGTCAGCTTCTCCAAGCTTTCAGAGGTTCTGCGAGCAACGTGTCCGATATATTTAAGAATACCCTGGAAGCAAACAGCGGACAGTTTAATATTTAAAGCAGTATTGATACGCAAATATAAAAAATTATTAAGTTTTATATTAATATATATATCATTTGAAAGTATTTACTTTCTAATAATATATATGTCGAAGCCATGGCAACCATCTTTGAAAATATTATAGAACGCGCAGCGGTGACACACTGCGGACTGCGCATGCGTCAGATGACACATAAGTGTTATGGAGCAGTTGTGGATTTGTTAAGAAGAATATAAAGTCGAAGGAAAGCGTTGTAATTCTTTCATATGCACTATACCCTATATCACGCCCACTAATATCTAAGAAAGATGATACCCACGATTATGTTGGATTCTACATATATATATTATACTTTTCAATAAATTATACAGGTGTGTCTATCAGTGTATGTTGTATAAATGCGTATTAAATTATACAAAACATTATACATATTATACATACAATATTTTAAAAATATATCTACGATTGCGAGATTGCAACGGTGTACGCCAACCAGTACAATGGTTCTCAGCGGAACACCCTGACGTGCAAACATGGAATTTGCTTTTGGTCCATTCTCTCGAACGAGATTTTGTGCTAATCGACGCTTTCTGGCGAATATTATATTTTATATTTGCAGCTTTATAAGTCGGTGGGTGAGAGTACTTACCAAAATGGAAACTAAGTTTTAAGTATGTATGTAAAATAAATCACCTATTAAGATAACTACTAACTGTTATATACTCGTAGAAGTTATAAAATGCCAAGCCTTCCCGGCTGTATTAACGAGCGATATCACTAGGGTAAAAAAAGTCCTTAATGATGCCTGAACTACGGTGGTATTTATTTGAACCTTTTTAAACATTTTTTTTCAATAAATTTAACAATATATTGTTAGCCAAGGTGGTTTAAACAGCGTCACCGGGAGCATCGTCGGGGGTGAGACGAAGCGAGCCTCAGGATAGACTTGTGATATCTTGAAACGTCGCCTTAAGAGCTTCTAATGAGGCCAAACGTCGACTAAAAGCGACGTGTCGTGTAGGACTAGGATCGGACTTGCAAGTTTTTGCAACATAGAACACATTACTTATACTATTTTGATAACACAATAGCGTGAGCTAATAACTTGCAGCGCCAACTATATTTTGACAAGTAACAATTTTAATAATAACTAGAAATAGTAGAAAAGACAAGTATGGTTATTATTATATCAACTTTCGCGATATCACGATTCTCAGATTCGAATTTGGATATATTTTTGAAATCGAAATATAAATATTACACACTCTCATACATATAGTATATACACATGATGTGCTAAGGGTATTTTACCAATTATATCAACGCGATCAATAAACAGTATTAGTACAATATTCTTACCATCATTTTATAGAAAGTCACATTGGTGATTTCAAGATTGCCGAAAAATGTTAGTGTTTAAATTGCCCCCAAACGTTAATAGTTTAAAATGAATATAGATGTGCCTTATTCTTGGTAGTGAAGTATTTTATAAATAATATACACAATATACTTCTTTGTTACCGCATTTATCTCGAGCGAACACTCCAAGCTGCTCTAGTTTAACTATGGAAACTTTGAACGTAGCTTTTAAAAGTTATTTACATTTTTTATTTAATAATTGAAATTTCCAAATTATATCTGTTTCAATTTGTTTACAAGCTTTTTTAATGAAATAAGTAGGATCTAGAACGAAAAAAACCCCTAAAAGCCCTAAGGCTTTTAGGGTTTTTTTTCGTTTTTTTTAGAAACTAACGTCAAAAAATATTTTTTATACCTAAAAGATATACTAAAATATTTCATTACATTACTTATATATTATTTTTGCTTATTAATTCTTTTTAGATATTTAACCTTCTGTAAATATTTATATAATTACATTGGTATAAAAACAACAAGGATTAACCTCTTATTTTAAAACTTTTCCAACTTTAAAATATTAATTTACGAGTGCAGTAGTAAGGTAAGGTAGCGGCCTGTTACAATCCCACTGCTGGGAATAGGCCTCCTCTCTCCGATTCTGGAGAGAAGGGTTGGAGGTAAGACCTACCACGCTGCTCCAATGCGGATTGGTAGGTGACACATATCTCCAGAATTCTCTAGAGATATGCAGGTTTCCTCACGATGTTTTCCTTCACCGAAAAGCGTGTGATAAATTGCAATTATCAATTAGACAAATGAGTTTTAAAAGAAAAACTCATTGGTGCCTTCGGGTTTGAACTCGTGTTCCACTCAAAAGAGTTGCACGGTCTCACCGTTGGGCTATCACAGCTCGAGTACACGAGTATAGTAAATATCAAATTTTATTATAAGTTACGGATGGCAATTAAAAAAAGAAACTCATTAAAAAAATTTGAATGTAATTGCTTAATCATACGTGAATAAGTTCACAGTTTTAGTAACGGCCTACAGTCTTCTGTTTTTCCATTATCCGGTCAGATCCAAGGGAAATGGCGCTTTTATTTGCTGAATAGTGAATGTCGAGCACTTAGCTTCGCTTGCTTAAAGAATAATGTGGACAGTTTGCAGTAGATTAGTCCACAAAGAACTCCAAGGCTTGTTTAATAAGGTTCTGCCTAATTGTAATGGCCATCGGAGAGTACTACGAGCAAGATTAACTTTTGCTTTGTTTACAACAATTTTCCTCATTCGATGAAAACATACCTTAGGTTTATCAGCATTTGAATGATAGCGTTCCTGATTCCTTTTTATTTAGATGTGATTCATTATTTAAAAACTAAAATAAAATGTCCTAGAGAAAGTGATGAATGCAATTATTGCTATATAGTTCATTGAAGTCTTTCATTTATTTTACTTATACCAAGTAAAAATAGTCACGTTTATCTCTTAGTACACCACAGCTGGACAAAAGTCTCTTTGAAGAGAAAAATATAATGTTATGCAAATTGGTAGGTTACATATATCGTAGGAATTATCGAGGGATATGCAGGTTTCTTACTATGTTTTTAATCCCACTTAAGTACTAAAAGGTTCTGTACAAAAAACATAGGTGTCTATACAAGATTTGTCTGCCAAACTCCTAACAATGGTTTCACGTTCTACCGTGCGGTTATTACGACTTTCAGCATAATTAAGCATTTTCATGTACATTTAATGGTTTTATAGTAGTGATGTTTAATTTGCCCTTTCTAATTTAAAAACTTATCTTTGACGGATCCTTTAAGACAATAACTGCGTTCTCTATTAAAATAATTTATTCAATGGACGTCAGCAATTCTTAATCCTGCTTATATAGTTCGTTACGTAGCCCGTCGCTGTCAGGTAGTCTTAAGATGTCATTTAGTAAATAAATACAATTTTGGTACGCCATGATGTTTTGTGCTATTTTGGGTTTAGCTAATATATATAACGGGTACCGGAGGAGGTACCTAGTCTTATTAAAGTGTCGCACGTGTTATTTATACACCAAGTAGTAGACGTTTAAATAGACGTCTATTTAAACGTCTACTAAACTAAAGACGTCTATTTAAACGACTATTAAACGACGAGTAGATAATCACGCTATTGATTGATACATGGCATATCCCAAAGTGAATTCATTTACATTTCTAAAATAACTAAATTAATGGAAAATAAATATGTACATTAATATATGACACTAATTGCTTACTATAATTTATTTTTGTGTATTATTACAGGTAAATACGAATATAATATAATATAGGAAAAAATGAATATCTGTATTATAATAACGATATTTACTGACCAGCTTTGTGGCCTAAATATAATTAAAATAAATAAAGGTTATATTATATTAAATTATATCTTATATAACATTATAGGTATATAAAATATCTATATAAAGATCTAATATTAAAACAAGAATAAAATGCTGAGTCTGAAATCCACTAACATCCCAAATCCGATCTCTACACGAAATTATTACAAAGCAAATTTATTTATAACTTACCCTCTTGCTTAAACAATGTTTTGATTAAAATTTAATTTCGATGCCAGGGCGCGTGCTAGGCTAGTATAGATTTGTTCTGTGAACCTCTTAATTAACTTGTGGTTAGCTAAAATTACTGTTTTCGTGTTACCATAAAGACTAGAGTATGTCATACCGATGCATAAATTAGCGGAGGCTGGGGTTACATTTAGAGAGGCCTCGGCCAAAGGGTTGCGCACACTGAGATTCAGAGTTGCTGCTGGCGAGGATCGGGGTAATGTTTTCGACGGTACCCTGTCCTCGCCACCAGCAGCGTGGGGGAGAACTCAGGTTGTTTTAGTCAGTGCTCGACCCCGACGGGTAGCGCGACTGATAAGGGATTTTTTCCTAGAACTTCCTATTAAAAAGAAAGATTATTTCACACCGATGGCTAACGATTATTTTTTTCTATCCGTGTATTAGACGCCTAGTTGGAATAAGTTCTCGATATAACAACCATATTTATTTCAGACACCGTCTAAATTTGAGCTCGCCAGCCTTTTTCATATTTTTTCATGCATAATCCATACTAATATTACAAAGCCAAAGTCTGTCTGTCTTTCCATCTGTTACGCTACGGATAGGCCGTTGGAACGATATGATGAATTTAGGTACAATTTAAACTAAAACAGCAGGATAACTAACTAACAATATAGTGCTAAATTGAAGGTATTTTACTTAACTTGATTCGAATGATCCCGGCAAATGAATCTTTAGTTTAAGCCTATGATTTAAAATTATCACGTCGTCAAAATTGCTATTAGGCGCCATCACATACTTATTTCAATATGTTAGCCAGATGAACTTCTGACCCTTATCTCCGAAGTCCGACCTAGTGTCATTAAGCCAACGAGGCGCTTTAATGGACTTATACCATTAACTGTCGGATTAACGACTGAGAACGCCGGTCTCAAGCTAATTGGAGTTTTTATTGCATTTGTAGATCACCTGATGGGGTGTTGTATGTTGGAATCAACCCAACAACTTATATGACTCAGTAAAGTTAAAAAGGTTAACTTGTTACTTGATAATCTTTTGTTTTTAGATATCTGCTTTGGATTCAATTCAAAAAACAATATTATGTGTACAAAATTAAGGTTGTTTCAGTTTTTTAATGGCTGCTAAGCCTTTATGGTGTTTTGGGATAATTTAAATATACGTATATTTTTCCCGGGTCTATATAAGTTTTTAACGAAAATAAAGGAGATCTCAGAGCTGATTTTATCTCATCAATTTCATACAATATTAGTTCGCCATTATAGTATTGCAGAAATTCAAGGTCATCAGAATATTACACGTCACGTAATATTTGACGCTCAGAAAGACTGTACTGGAAGGAGTTTTCTTTGCACATTCCTAGTTTCCGCAACTATTATTTTACTATATCTCTTATGCATTAGTATTTATAATACTGACCGATATAAATAACCGAAAGTGAATATCTACGTCCCTAAGCTTCGCTTTTGACTTTTTAGATGTCAATATTCCTAATCGTGATAAACGCAACGTGACATCTAACCGATAGCTGGATAAGACCGGTTCAAACTGGATCGACCCGGATACGGACGGATCAAGGGCGTCACAAGCTCGTATTACCTTTTAAAATAGAATAGCTTAGTTAGTCTTATATAATCTCTTTGATATAAATAACAGTAGATGTTACCTATGTTCACTACAAAGTTACACATTTAATATGGATAAAATCCATTGTTGTAAAATATTCATAAATCCATACTTATGAATATTATACAACAAAGTCTCCAAAGCTGTCTGTCTGTATGTGATGGATTTTTCCAAAATCTAGTGAACAGATTGTGGTGTGATTTTTACTAAAAGGTAGTACAATTATTAAGAAAGGTTTAAGTTAGTTGTACATTATCGTTTTATGTTAAATGTGTTGAAGAGATCGCGCGGTTGTAAAAAAAACTCTAGGAGCTTTACTCACGTGCGCCACGTAAACCTACAGAGATACGCTAAAGTAATATACTAGAAAATTTTAGATCTACAAAATACTATACAATTTGCAATAGCATGTCTCTTTCAATTCAAATTCAAATTCAAATTACTTAAATATAAATAAATTACACAAAAATTGACCTCAATTTTTGTGTAATTTATTTATAAATATAAATGAATGAGTCAATGAATGAATGAATATACAGTTTAATTTTTTTTAAGCAAAGTATGACTACAACAAAGACGGAAGGCTCTATAGATGTCCTCTATAATAGCGCATTTAAAGATGGCCACGCTGACCATAGACACGGCGTTCCGCCAGATCGAATCGTAGAGTTAATATTCATATTATACTAGATAATAAGTCTTATGTGCTTTCTCTTTATTGTGGATGGACATATTTTAGGTTGGCTCTTCAACTTTAGTATAATATCTCTATGGATCGTCTAGCTGTCAAATCTTTATATACGCACCCTAATATTCATGCGAAACTATGTTTATCAGTCCTGCATGTGTCTATTCTGACGCCAAAGGAGGATAGACAAACACACTTTCGCATTGAGAATTTTTTTTATTGATTATATAATGAATAGGGTGATACGTGTTTGTTTGAAGATAAAATTTATCACGTATATTAAAGTTGGAAGGTGAGTTTAAAATTACTTGCTACGATTTTATTACAGGAACGTACACTTAACCCCATAAAAGATCTGTTTACTTTGTGTAACCCTAACAGGGAATACAAGAATATTTATGCATAACCTGTTTCAATATAAAATATTAATAGAAATAGTTACTTAAATAATGTACTTTATCAAAAAATCTAATCTCTATATATACAAGCTTTTAACTTGTCTTAACTATTGTATTTCATTGTAGATAACATACATTAAATTCCGAACGGCATTATACTATACGTACTATTCAGTACGAACCCAAATTGTTGTTTTTACTATCCTACCACTGGGATAAACACACATAAATTAACTTTAAAGTGTTGCCTCTTACTATCTGCAGTATGGAGAATTCTGTGGAATAGTTCTATGATATATGGGTATTCTCCAGAGATATATTGGTTTCCTCACGATGTTTTCCTTTAGCGAAAAGCATGTGATAAATTGCAAATCAATTAATCACATAAGTTTTAACAGAAAAACTGATTGGTGCCTGCCCAGGGTTTGAACTTGCGACTCTTTCGACAGTGTCACACTGTAGAAAGAGTCGCACGGTTTCACCGCTGGGCTATCACAGCTCAACTGACTTTAATCGATGCCAATGTGTTATAAACAGTGGTTCTTGCTAATGTCTTGTCTTTATCAGCAACCCGTCTCTGTCCACTGTTGGACATAGGTCTCTCCTGTAGCACGCCACTGAGCACGGTCTTCAGCTCTTCGTTTCCAACCGCTGCCAGCCACTCTGAGGATATCATCGCTCCACCTAGTCGGAGGACGTCTTATACTACGTTTGCCAAGGCGCGGTCTCCACTCCAGAACACGTCTACCCCATCGGTTGTCGGTTCTGCGACAAATGTGACCGGCCCACTGCCACTTCAGCTTGCTAATCCTTTTGGGCTACGTCGGTTACTTTGGTTCTCTGTCGGATCACTTCGTTCCGGATACGATCCTTCAGAGAAACTCCGAGCATAGCCCTCTCCATAGCTCGCTGAGCGACCTTAAATTGGTGGACCAGTCGCATTGTCAGTCTCCACGTCTCGGCTCTGTATGTCATTACAGGTAAGACGCACTCATTGTCTCATGTCTTGTCTTATGTATTTTTTATTAACAAAATTATGTATATTTTAGCTTAAACAAAAAATTTTGAAATATCCCACCACTTTTAAAGGCAATCGCTAAAGGAACAGAGCAAGCACTATTGAACTAAAATATGTATATTGCTCTCATACATTTGAATTTGTTCTTCTCGTATGAATTGTGCTTTTTTGTGACATGCAATGTAGACAAAATACATTTATAAAGTGTGCTTATTTTATGTAGGGAAGGTAGAGCTTTTTGATATATTTATGTAATATGTAAATTGTGTAGAAGACATCGAGCAGTTGTTAAAAAACTTGCTTGCTGGGAGCTTTAGTCGCGTGCGCTGCATAAACCAGCAGAGTTACTCTAAAGTAATGTACTAGAGAATTGTACATTGATAAAAATACTACAAAAAAGTCCGTAATAGCAGTTAACCGTAAGAGATAGAAACCTATCTCTTACGGTTGACTCACAATAACTACTTTTAAGTTCAAAATTACATTTTGGATTTTTTTTTGTGACAACTGATTTCGACTTGGGCGAACCCGCTGGCACAGCTAGTTTATTATAAACCAAAGTCTCCAAAAGTTTTGTCTGTATGTGATCAATTTTATTTAATCTACTAAATCGATTTTTGTACGGTCTCTACTAAAAACTAGTGCAATTTTTCCGGGAGCTTTAGTTAATTACGGTTTTTATGTAAATTTAGCCGTGTGGTATCCGGCAGAATAACCCTCCCACCCTCCTTTCTAACCGAGGTGTCGTAAAAAGCGACTAAGGTAAGTGCCGTGTGGTATCCGGCTGCATAGAATAGACCAACCTCATTTCTTACCGAGGTGTCGTAAAAGGCGATTAAGGTAAGTTGACGTCAGGCAGGCGGCCGGTCGTAAAATACGTAGCCAAATCATATGCGAACATGTTATAACATGTTGTGCCGAACCCACTTAGAATGGGACAAGGGCAGGAGAATGATGATGGTTTTTATGTAAATTGCGTTGAAGAGGTCACGCAGTTGTAAGAACTCGTTTGCTTGAAGATTTACTAGCGTGTGCCGCGTAAACCAACAGAGATACGCTAAAGTAATGAACTAGATAATTGTAGATCTACAAAAATACTACAAAAAAGCCCGCGATAGCATGTCTCTACTATTTCTAATAGTTATTGTGAGTTAATCATAAGAGTTAATTGTGTGTTCAAAATTTCAATGACACTGATTTCCACGCGAACTAAGCTGGAGTCACAGCTAGTATAATTATAAAAGTCGTTACAATTTAAGTTGTATTTGCAAATTTGAGATAATTAGAAAAACCTTGTGAAGGACTTAAATGTACTTCACATTTAATAAGGTTGAATCAAGTCCAGACGATGTTTATTGATTTGAGCTTTATAAATTTTAGACTCTCAAATAACATTAAGTGCTCTTTGCTAAGAGGTTGTTTGGTATTATACTCCGAAAACGAGCAATAGCCCCAAATTCACTATGGAAGTAAACGTTTGAAGATAAATGTATCAATAATTTGGCGTACAATCGCTTCTAAATTAGTTTCAGGTTTTTACACACTATAAGCAGAAAATTTCCAAAAGTTACGTGAACTTACCGGTGAATGGCCCGTTGGCGAAGTAGCCCAGGCTTCAGCTCCGCAGGTCCGATTCGCACCGAGAGCCAACAATATCTGAAATCAATTTGTTGTTTCTTCTAGTCAGGTAGTATATATTTAAGAATGTTTTAAAAATTATATATTTATATATTTAGTAGTTGTCTGTCACTCATAACATAAGTATCTAGTTACTTACTTTAGGGATGGACGAACGTGTGTGTGTCACATTTTATTTATTTATTTTATTCTTGTTATTGATATAATATATTACTTTATAGAAACAAAATTATGGAGTTCCGAATTCTTTATCCTGAAGTTATGTAGTTAATACAAATGTTGTTTTGTAAAATAATATTATATATTCATGTGAAATAATTTACGCTTTGATACTTAAAAATTCGCTTTTGGAATTCATAATTATAATGTCTGATATATATGCTCTTATCCTTCTCAGCTAAAAGTGGTCGAAGTATCTTCGGAATACAATCTTATCAAATCAGATCAAATTAAATTAAATCAAAATAAGCTTTTTCAAGGATCGATATCATTAAGGCGCTGAACAGAGCCAAATAGGCTGACTTTAAACACGTTTTTAACAAAAGCTATAGGGATGACGATTAAAAAAAAAATATATGTTAATATACATCATATCTCAGAGAGAATGTAAGATTTCAAAACATGATTACGATACTTTTTTTCGATAAAAAAAATTGGTAAATAGACCTCTGATTTTTACTTTGATCGTAAATATCTCTAATATTTATCAACAAAAATTGGTAAAATTAATAAGACTAATAAATCATTATAATATAAAGAGAATGTAAGATTTAAATTTTGAATTAATTAAGATATTTCATTCAAATTAAATATTTTTTAGAAAATAGCAAAACTGAAACGAGTCATCGTCTCGCTTCTCTTTTACATCTATCAATATAGACAGTGATCGCTGAGGCGCGCTGCTATACGGACGTGTGTCGCTCGCTACCGCCTTTTGTGACTATTCCTTGTTGATAATATGTCTTTTTTTAGGTGTTTAGTTATAGTTTCAGCATACTTAGTTTTATAAGATTAATTAGACATAAGTTTTTTAAATAAATTGTACAAAAAAAGTTTGGATAAAATAGTGTACACCTACAATGGGTGTTAAAAAATTAAGTGTGTCGCTACGCCGTCGCAGAAATTGTGGGCGTGGCTTATATGCCGAAATCTGAATTTGCGCCAGCTCTGTTCAGCGCCTTAATGACGCTATAACTGGTTCGACATGTTGTTCTCACCGAGAAGAACCAGCAAGTACCTCGTAAAAATCTTTTAAACATTTTCAATTTTCAATCTAATCTTACAATTTTTTAACGGAAGAAATTTTAATGAATGAAAGAATTATATCGCTGTAACATATAATTGTCTGAATATTTCTTTTTCGGCCAAAGAATGTTTCTTATCTAGCTATACTATTTTCATTTTATACATGAACATTAAAGAACATGAAATAACAATGATTTAAAATTTTGATTCCAAACTCATTGTTATGCGCATGAAAGTCCTTAATTATTGAAGTATTATTTAAAAGAGACGCTACATTACAATACTTAAAATAAATCTATGCTACATAGTAGTTGGTAGTTTTATTGTAATATATTTTACAACAAGAATGTTTATATACTAATCCTGTTGACATGCATCATCATCTTCCTGCCCTTATCCCACTCTAAGTGGGGTCGGCACAACCTGTGAAAACATGTTGTCACACGTATGCTACGTATTTTACGATCGGCAGCCTGCCTGACGTCAACTTACCTTAGTTGTATTTTACGACCCCTCGGTAAGAAAGAGGGTGGTCTAGTCTACTCATCCAGATACCACACGGTGGGTCAACTTACTTTAGTCACCTTTTATGACACCTCGGTAAGAAATGAGGTTGGTCTGTTATGCTCAGCCGGATACCACACGACGGGTCGACTTACCTTAGGCGCCTTATACGATCCCTCGGTAAGAAATGAGAGTGGTCTATTCTACTCAGCCGGATACCACAGGGCTAATCTTTTTGACATGCATGTTTATGATAAGCATGACCTGTCATGATTGCCTCCAGAAGACAGGCACACGTCGACGGTTAACAGTAGGGACATGAAATTTCGTTTAAAGATTTTTAACTTGACTAAATTCATTGATACTCGAGTAGAAATGTTTACTTCAATGATAAAACTTTTTTTTTATTTTCACAAAGTATAGATAATACCCCTAACTCTGCTAATTGGACAAACGAGCAATTCCCAAGCGTCTCCAATTGCATTGCAAACTTCGCGAAAGAAACAAAAGTTTTGTAAAAAAAAGGAATCAACCGTTGGGACAAATCTCGCACACCGAGAATTTATGCAGCGTAGTTTCTTTTTCAATTTGGTAGAAGTGTTCGTTAAAAATTCAAGAGGTACCACGGTAAGGTACTTTGGAGAGACGCTTTAGGAATCCGCGTAAACAATACATTGTGTTTTAGTTATTTCCAAGATAAATGAAATATGTAAGCCAGCAGATTTTATTACAAACCATGAAAACAAAAACTTTCAAAGCTTTGGAAACTTACAAGTAAAAAAGTTACTATCCCAATGCTGGGCATAGGACTCCTATGGAGCTACAACCCACCACATTACTCTAATGCGGATTAATAGGCTACACATATCCCTAGAATTCTCCAGAGATATTGAGGTTTCCTCACGATGTTTTCCTTCACCGAAAAGCGTGTGATAAATTGGAAATATAAATTAGAAACATAAGTTATAACAGAGAAAATCATTGCTGCCTGCTCAAGATTCGAACCAGTGCCTCCCTCAAAAGAGTTGCAAGGTCTCACAGCTGGGCTATCACAGCTTGGTAATTTGGGTTGGGTAATAAGTTGGGTAGGCTTGAGTTTAATGTACTGAAGAGTACTGTTAAAAGTTTTAAACTCCATAAAGACGTAAACTATAAAAAACTTATTCCAGTGCAGTCCAGAAAGTGCAAGGCAAACCAAGTTTACGAAAATCACCGTAAAAGAAAATTATTCAAATCACACGACACAATTCTTCCTGCGAGAGGAGTCTTTGATAGTTCATTCTATAAAACCGGTTTAAATCTTTGCCTTGATTTATCTTTCGAAACGCTTATCGCAATCCTAGATGCCGAGCATTCGACTACACACAAATAGATTTTAAATAGGGATATCGTGAGTCTTATAAATCCTTCATAATATAAAATAACGAATCAACAATTGAATAATTTAAAATCATTATTTCATTTATTATTTATTTATTCAGACATAAATACGACAATAGATATAAATACGATCATCTGAAGAATTCATATAATTTAGAATATTATAGTAATACAGTATATAGTACAGTGTATAGTACAGTGTATAGTATCATGTGTCTAATTGATAATTGCAATTTATCACACGCTTTTCGGTGAAGGAAAACATCGTGAGGAAACCTGCATATCTCTAGAGAATTCTAGGGATATGTGTAACCTACCAATCCACATTGGAGCATCGTGGTAGGTCTTAGATCCAATCCTTCTCTCCAAAAACGGAGAGAGGAGGCCTTAGCCCAGCAGTGGGCATAACAACGGGCTGTTACTTTACTTACTACTACTTACTTACAGTATATAGTAATACAGTTTGATTTAAATAAAAGTATTACTTATTGTGTGTACACTTTTCGTGCGTTGTTATGGTACCAATTATGCTAGGATGTCACAAACAGCACCGAATGAAGTTTTGGAATATAGTGTGCTAGTTAGTAGTTTTTGCGAACATGGTTATTTGAATGTGAAGGTGGCGCTTTCGTTGTGAAAATGAGAAATTTAACCGCAGTTAACAAACTAAATATACCGAGGCTTATGTATTAAAAGTTGTTTCATACATACTGCTACAGTATTGTAATATTTCCTGACAAAGGAACGTGATAATATAAATATTTTGGGACTCTATTTAATACTACTATAAATTTTATCTATCGATGGAGACACGATATCAATTCTTCTTTTGAAGTTAATCTTTTGAAGGTTATCATTGTTATGAATTAGTAGTTGTTTTTTGTAACGATAGATGGCGTTAGTAGTGTTATAAGTTACGCTGTTGTGGGATATATAAGTATGGAAATTATGTGAGTAAGGTTTTGAATGTTGTGTAGATCGGGTTTCTTGTTGTATTGTTTTGTAGGGTTCGATTCCTAAGTGTTCGTTAACATTTTACTGTAGTGATATAGATCAATCAACAGTGGTGTCGAGACTTAGGTCAGTTTTAAGTTTAAACAAGTACATTTTTCATTCGTTCATTTGTTAAACATTTTTCGCGCAAATTTGAGAAAACTTTTACTATGTTCTTGTTTGCAAAACATTTAAATCAGTAACCGGGTACACGGCAGCATTCATGTGCGTATATATTTAAAAAAATATCACAAACATACTATAAATTATAAATAATGAGTTGGAGAAACAGCAGTTACAAAATAAATTTCCTCTGTTCTTTTATATTCATTGTAGATTTTATTTTCTTTTTTTATATTATTTATTTATTTGGATTATCAAAAACTTATGATTGATGATCTATTTGTATTACCTTAATGAACATTTATTGTATAATTGCATGCTATACGATTTATGATATAACTTTGCAATTCAAAATAATTATTTTTGCAGACTCGTCCCGTGGTATGTGGACAACCCCCTGAGTTGCAATTCAACAGGGTGCACGATGGCTGATGAATACTCGTAATAACACACAGCTATTTGAAACAGGATTTATTTAACTTTGGCAATGACGTATTTTGAGGATGATATACATTTTATGCAAGATAAATTTTGAGAAAAGCCGAAAGAAAAAGGAAAAGGATTTTTATAAACTAATTTCTTGACTATTTACATATACCGCGAGCCAAATAATAGCGGGAATTTTTCGATGCAGTGCCATCTAGTTTGATTTGCGGTACTAACGTATACGCGTTATACAGTGTGATTTTTTTTATTTTACACATTTAGCTACGTTTAAGATGTAAAGCTTGCAATATAACAGAACTAACTGCTTTGCTATAATCCGCACGGGTTAAGTGAATGCATGCAAAGCCAATGTGTATGAAGCAGACAAAATCTACGCACCTTATACATGCAGGACCAGCCACCACATGCACCCCAAGGCGCAATTCACCAGCAACAACGCACACAAAAGCAGCACACACACCCACCACCACAATCTCGACGATCGTTTCGCCCCGAAACCGAAGCATCATCAGGAGGATAGGCTTCACGACAAAAATCGTACTGCGCCGCGCTACCCATACAAGCAGTCTTAAATAGTTTAACTCCCACCAATACCCTCCCCTCCGAACACATGTAGCAAAACGGAGTTAGATACATTTACTTGCTCGTTAATTAAGTGACCATTGTTATTTTTTATTATCTCAAGTTGCTTTAACGCATTGAGTCGGAGTCCCTTAAATCCTGTAAATAATTAGTTGACCCACATTTTTGTTTTCAACACGAGTTTGAAACTAAATTTTATATGTCGGTTTTAACCACCTAATTTTTTAAGTTAACCAATAACCCTTGAGAGCTGAAAAGGGTAGACTAGATAACTCTTATACGTTTCTCCGCCCGGAAAAATATTTTGTTGCTTATCACAAAGGTCCTTTTACTACAATGACTTCAATACATCACTGATTTTTACGGCTATCGACTGTTAAACGTTTTAGTACCCATAAATAACTTTATCTGACATTCATTCAGATGTTATAATAGTAATCCTATAATCGAAATATTATTATGCCATTCAGCCACGAAATCATTTTATGTGGCTTTCGAGTTTGTCATCGATTAGAAAGTTGTGATTTATTTGGGCTTAGTTAATTTTGGAACACGTTAAATTTAGCATCTATGTATTATGTATATAAATATATTGATAAAGTATCCACAGAATTTTCAGGTAATTTTATATGACGGAGTAAATCTACTTCAAACGAGTTGTGACGTATTGGTGAATAGTATATATTATTGCACATGTAGAAAGTGACTTATACAACGAGTGAATCTGATTTAATATGTATAAAATGTTATGCTTATCTTTCAACGGATTCTCTTCTGCAAGTCTGATAACAAGATTATGGATCACAGACGTGACGTCATCGTAGCGCGAGTTAACCTAAATAAATATTCAAAACAACACGCAATGTTTTTGGTATAAAAACAAGCAAGATATAAAGAAATTCCAAAGTCTATTAGAAAATGCAAGTAATATAATAGGGTAATATAATATTGATACGAAATAAAATTTTGTACGTTTTGAACGAATATGTATATATTATATATATACATATTCATATATATATACATATAATAGTATATATACGTAAAGAAACATTGTATTTAAACTATCGTGAGTGGTATTCATTATTAATGTTGAGAGACCGGCTATACTCACGTTTTATTTTATCGGATGAGCCCGACTAGTTTCCTGTAAAGAGCTCATGAATAAGAGCCCCGTATGGGCTTGAAACTACTCGGGCTCATCCAAAAAATAAGACGTGAGTATAGCCGGTCTGTCAACATTAATAAGAAACATTTTAATTAGTAAATAATTATTACTACAAAAACTATCTCTAATAAATGTCTTATATGTTTGTATTTTCAAATTAATTCGATTTTTAATTTGATTTCGATTATTAATCTAAAACTTATTTAGTATTCATTCACTAAAATTTCACTTCAATGACATATACTTACTTACTTAAATATGAATACTTAGTTAAATATAAAATGTTATTACTCTGATAAAATTTTTTAGGGTGAAAAAAGCAGTTTTTAAGTTTATTTATAATTTTAGATAACTTTGTATTTGTAATATTATAGGCATGTATATGCTTCAGAAGCCTTATTTCCAATGGAAAATTAAATCAATCGTTAAAAATGGCTTGGTAACACGTTGGAAGCAAGAACTTCTATTCGTATTATCTTCAATTTTATATACACAATATTCTAATGCATTTCACTAATAACAATGCATCAAAATGTTGAAAATCAACGATTTGCTCTCCGTTATCGAACAAGCACTCTGAGGAGGGACTCCAGGGTATAGGAATAATTTAGTATCGTACGATTGAAGAGATAATAAAATACTGATTTCACAAATAAAAGTACTTCTATATCGTTACCTATATTAAAAATGTAGATACTTATATTAAAAGTGTAGGTACCTATATTATAAATTACAGGACAAAAATATTAATTTTTTTTTTGGAAAAAAGGCATAATTGAGAGCACTCTAAAGTAAAAGTTGAAGCAAACTAAATCACGCGTACAACTATTTGGATGTTTCAGATTCCTTTTAGGAATAAGACCGCTTTTGCACGCCTTATCTTTCTTTAGTTAAGTTCTATCTTTATGTACTTCGTTATGTAATTATAATTATTATATAAATTGATTCACCGCAATATAGAATTGCTATCTATCGATCTGGTATATATCTATAAAAAAAACTTTAATATATCTCAGATGAATTATCTAACATCTGGTCGTAGGCCTATGAGCCTAGTTAGAAAGCTAAACTTTCATCTTTGATAGAAATATGTTCTCGACGCGTTTATATCAGAAATTACTACGTTACTACGTTTAAAAACTACTACTTCTACTTAATACGTTTCTGTTTATCTTTATCTGCAATATTCGTCGATCAATTCATGTTGAAGTTATTTATAGTTTACTTTTTTCTCTCTCACATTATAGCAAAATATGCTTTTCTCACGTATAATTTTTGTGTAAAAGTGTGTACTTTTTAAGTTTTATTTTTATGCATTCGGTTTTTTGCAATCACAATTTTACATTTAGCACAACAACTCCAAAAGATTAAAATTTTTGTCTTTGGATACTAATTTATTTTGTAAGTTGCATTTAAGGTATGTTTTATTAAATTGTTTATTAAAACTTAACAAAAAAAATATGACAACTTATGCTACATACAGATGGTAGTTAAATTATTATATTGGGCAATTGTGTGTATAAACTGATTAGGAAATGGAAATATTAACATTACAAGTAATTTCTAGAATATTTTGCATATATTTTTTATTTTTTTATTAGGCTTTATGTTTTGGTAAGATTGTAAAACTTATTTTTTTGATAATTTTAATGATGTAGACGTCATGTTGCGCTGAAACGGGAGGGGTGGGGTCGACGCGGCGGCAGTCGTAGCCCGCGCGTAGCTCGTAGCGGTACGCCGTAGACATTGTCTACGTGAACGATGCAAGTGTTAAGTGCCGACCTGTAATACTCGTGCAATACTGTAATTCGCGGTACACTTGTAATTTTTGAGCGTGTATTCAGTGTAGTGTACAGTGCTTGTGCGGAAAAAAGGATCTCTGTTAAGGGGCTTTCCCTTTGTTCTACGTTATGTAGGAATTGTGTGATGTTGACTTATCATGACACATTTTTTGTGACTGAGTTTTTGAAGCGAAATTTTTTGTTCAGCTTTTCGAATGCTATGAATTTTAACTCAGGTACGTACTTTATATTTAGGTGAACTGTTTTCGTTGAAAATTTTTAGCAATAGACGGTTATAATTTCAAAATGATAATGAATACTGAAATGCTGGCAAATACCGACTATTAAGAATATGATGTTGACCATTCAAAATATCATGGTTGATCATCTTGTAGACTTTGATGTTATTGAAAGGAAACTTTTGAAAATAGATGCCTTTAATTGCTCGTAATAATTCGTAACTTTTGTAATTTTAATACTTGAGTTGCTTAAGTTTTATTAACGAACCGCTTGTTAATAAATACAACCTTATTTGAACTCCAGGATTATTTTGGAATAGAATTTATTTCACCACACATATATGGTACTGATTTGTTAGCTTAAGTATATTATTTTTAACAGCTTATTTAATCAGCAGCTAAAATCCATCTGTACACTTACGAATAGTCATTACAAATATAATATAATTAACTAATTGACAATGATTTTAGTTATGTGTCCATTTATTTCACTTATTCAAGATTTACTTTTGTTGATTTAACATATTTTAACATTTTACATATTTTAACATCTTGAAATCGAATTAATATAATGTTAAGACAGTTTTATCTACATAGTAGGTACTTGCTTTGTAAAATTTTGACTATCATGGAGTAGTATGATGTTTCATAGTGTAAAAACATACATTAATAATATAAAATGTAACAACAATTGATAATGTTACATTTTCTTATTCTAACTTGTAAAATTTGAAATCACAAAAACCACTAGCACCATATTATCTTCCTATCATCTATTATATTATTAGCTTTGATGAGCCAGCGATGAGACCGTGCAACTCTCTCGAGAGGATCGCGGGTTCAAACCCTGGTTTAATTTCTCTGTAAATCTTGTTTCTAATTGACAATTGCAATTTATCACATGCGTTCCAATGAAGTAAACCATCGTGCGGAAACCTGCATATTTCGAAAAAATTTAATAGATATGCGTCTGCTACTCCACATTGGAGCAGCGTGGTGGATCTTAGCTTCAAACTTAATCTCTTAAAAAAAATACGGAGAGAGGGTTATTGTACTTGACTACCACTGCACATATTATCTTTAATAATAGAAGAGAGATTACAAGAAAAAAGCAGGTTAATGTATGCAGTGCTATCTATCATCATCACTCTCCTACCTTTATCCCACTCTAAGTAGAGTCGGCACAACGTGTTTTAAACATGTTGTTACATGATTTGGCTAAAGTTAACGTTAACTTACCTTAGTCGCCTTTTACGACACCTCGGTAAGAATGAGGGTGGTCTATTCTACTCAGCCGGATACCACACGGCATGCAGTGCCAGTTAGTGAAGTGAAGTGAAGGTGGAGTTGGTTTGTAGTATATTAGACAGAATTGCTTTCAGTACAGAATTTGATGAATAATTTTGTAATATTCTTGTTCTGTGGGATTCTGTGGGAATGCGGGGACTCTATAGAAATAGGACGGCTCTATTTCTATAAAGTCAGTAATCATTTAAATTTCTGATGAAAGCAAACTGTTCAACTCAGTCACACGGAACCCACGATACAGGTCTAATTCAAAATTGGGAAAATGCTTCACAAAAAATGTGACGCTGTGAAAACTTGTAAATCTGTTCAGTAAAAACTTTAGTTAAAAGTTCATATATATTTTAATTAATTTTATTTTGTATGCATTTTTTGTTAAATAAAGGTTATTATTATTATTATAATTAAAAAAAAACCTTTAAGTTATCGTTATGTTATATATCACGTATCTCGCGCTTAACATATAATAGCTATATATGTTATATAACAGCTGCATAAAGGACACATTATCACCCGGCTGAAAGCAGCCATTTTTTATATTACGCAGTACGCAGAATTTTAGATTAAATGAAAAAATCTTCTAAATTTCTGATTTCACAGTCGTAATATTTGAGGCCTAATATTGTTTTTTTATGTTTTCATTATTCTCTTATATTTATTTTTATGTTTAAAATTGTTATGAATTGTAATTACTTCTACTACTACTAATTGTAACACTATTACTAAGAATGATGTTATCTCCTATAAATGATAGTACATAATTATTTTAAGAATATATAGGATATTTAATGGATTATTTAATATGAATGCTGCTGGAAATCCGAATAAATAAATAAATGGTATGCGTTAGAATTGTTTTTCGATACTTACAAAACAATGAATATTACAATAAGAATAGATGCTATTATGCGTTTTTCTTCGGGCATGTTCTTTAAATTAGAACCTTTGTCTGATTACAAAAGCTCTAAACGATGGTAGAGTCTACGGTATTCAGAATTTAATTTTATAAGCTAAATGCAAATTTAAATCTAAATGTAACAATACTATTTTCTGCAAACTGCAAGTAAGTTGTGCATCTAGCTCTAGTTAGATTGAATTATGTTGATATTGTTCTGATAAAAATTATCAAACTACTTTTGTAAAAAATATCAGATAACTACAGTTTATATATCAGATAACTCACTTTCTAGTTTTGCTATTTATTTTTGTCATTGCATTACACGAAAAAAGCTTTATATTTTTTTCATTGCGTTGTGAAGGAATACTAAACCGTTGTTGATGGTTTCACGTCATAAACAAGCAAAATTAAAAAGCTTTAAACAAAAATTCATTTCCCTAATGTTAACCGTTGAAAAGTTCCCTCGTATGGAGCTAATCCTAGCAGCATCATCAGATCATGTTTATCATAAACATTCATTGTCATCGGGACTGAGTCAGTATGTAAAATTTCAGCACAATCGGACACCGGGAAGTGGGTCAAATTTAACTTACAATATTCCACCTTCACATACATACACGATAGTTAAATGAGAGTTTTTAATTAAGAAACAAAATCTACGCTATATTCAGTATCATCAAACATCATATCTATTATGCATACATCGTAACTTTGTTACGTAACCATAAATTAGATATATGGAACTGCAATTATAGAACTTACAACACAAGAGAGAAATAAAGCCGTTAGGTACTGAAACCAAAACCTTGAACATCAATAGAGATAGATATAAAAACAGGTGTCGAATAAAGCGTAAAGATGACGTTGTCGCAAATATTTTCTTTGAAAGACATCCCACTGAGCTTATTATTTTACTGGGCTTGTGTTACGCTTCTGACATTTATAAGCTCTGTTGGAAGTATAATGGGATACATTTGATCAAGAGGACGGACAATAAAATATTATATTTCATTAGCCTTAGATAGGCCAAGAGAAAGTAATTTATTGTTAATATTTTTGCTGTTCAAAGTACTAGACAGATGATTGTGTTATATTCCTTTGTACCTCTCTTTCAATCATCGGCTTGTACTTAACGTTTTTTTTTTCCTTTATTGTTACTACTAACATCTGATTGTATTCTATTATCCTTCGTAGAAGTCATTAATCTTGCTGCTTGATTTTTTCTCACTTTACTTGATCTCTACTTTGTAATCGTTGCATATCCTCTATTTGATGTTTAATTCTTTATTATATTTCTAGACCACAGCCAAGATTGAGTGGTTTTTTGGTTTTTATTAGAAAGCTTGCGTATTCCAGTATGAATTAACGTCATCGGTTCTGCTTCATCATCGTGAGTGTCATCGCTATTTTTTGCTCTTCTATGCATCTTTTTATTCATTATTCGATCATGCAGAGATACTTTAAGCGTAATTTATTCACTCTAATTGACTTGCTTTTAATAATATAAATAAATAAATATGGGGCACTTACACACACGGTCGTCCTTCCCCAATAAAAGTAATTTAATACTTGTGTTATGGGTGCAGTCAACTGATAGATATACAACATATATAATTTTAAATACATACTTAAATACAAATATACACCCAGGCTTGAAGAACCAATAAATTATTTATAGAAAATTTTTGCTTTCGGCGGGAATGCAACCAACGACCCGGGGAGCTGAAGGCACTACGCACTGCGCCCACGGGCCAGTCGGCTACTTTTACTGAAATTGATAATGTTGTCAAATTATGTGGAGAGAGATTTAAATTTGGAGCGTTGATCGATGATTAATCCGCTGGCGCACTTGACAGTGAACATTCCGTATAGCTTCTCAAGACGCCGGTTAGACCTCTGCCAAGGGCCAATATTTTCTAACAAAAATTTGTTGGTTTTTTGAGTCTAGGTGTATATAATTATTTAAGTATGTGTTTGAAACTATATATTTACCAGTTATCTTCCACCCATAGCACAAGTATTAAGTTACTTACTTTGGGAACGGACAACCGTGTGTGAAAGTGTCCCATATATTTATTTATTTATTAATTGACTAACTGTGCCAGTGGGTACGCCCGCGTGGAAATGAGCGTCTCACAATTTTTTTCTATAATTCAAATTTTAAACATTAAAGTAGTTATTGTGAGTTAACCATAAGAGATAGAGACATGCTGTCCCGTGACTTTTTTGTAGTTGTTTTATAGATCTACAATTCTCTAGTACATTACTTTAGCGTATCTCTGCTGGTTTAAGCAGCGCACGCAACTAAAGCTCACAGCGCACAAGTTTTTTAATAACTGCTCGATCTCTTAACCACAATTTACATAATACCGATATGTACTGTTTATCTAAGGAGGTAAATTATGGTAAGAGGTATTGTTCTATATTTTGGTGAAAACTGTATAAAAATCGGTTCAGTAGATTTTGAGAAAATCGATTCCATACAGACCGACAGCTTTTTGGGACTTTGTTTTATATTTTATAAGTATAGATATTGAAATATAAGATTTTTTTTAAAACATATGAAAGTAATTTTAAGATATAAAATGTAAAAACTGAAATTTTTTGAGTTACTCCATTCTCGAGTATCCCAAAACAGCAGTAGAAAAATAAATAAACATAAGCCAAACATGAACGTTTACCACACGTAGTAAGTTACGGAGATTTTGGCTCGTTACTTCAAAGGGACAAACCAACCGTGCAGAAACTTGGCTTCCCGCTTTAATAATAAATTTTGGGGCACGTTTAATTTCCATTTGAGCAAATCCAAAGGTGTTAGATTTATAATTAATTTAGCTGAAAATTAAACAAAAATTTCTGCTCCTTTTAATTGTTTTTCCATACTTTTAAAAGAAGGCTTATTTGACTTATTGAACTTTGGAGAAGTTTTGCACAGAATATTGCTAAGAGATATATTCTGTTATAGAGGTTAATCCTATTCTTTAATTCCGTGATGATGGCAGTAACAGTATAAACCATCGGATCACGTGGTCAAACTCGGAGCATATTAAATAATTACATATAATAAAAAAATAGGTTTGATATCTTCGTATTTGAAGTATCGAGATACTTTCCGATTCCACATACTTCTCTTCAAAGTAGAGACTAAGCTTCACAGTGGGTTGGTAAAGTATATACCATAACTTACAACACTTTTACAAACACTCGTAACGAACAGTTTGACATAATTAATACACGTTTCTGACTGTATCCGTTATACTTATAACCGTTATACAAAACATCATTGTCCATCACACGATGTTCGTCAGTAAGACAAAAACATAAGTTTGCGGGCGGCAAATATATACTATACTAAAGGCATGTTTCTATGTAGATTCAGACCCAGAGATTCATGCATTTGTAGGTTAAATTATTATTACGATGGTACCATGATTTTTTGTGTAGTATAAAAGGGATGGAGGGAAGGGAATGATCCCTCATTGTGGCTCAAATTGGAAGCGAGAAGATCCGCAAGAAGATCAAAGTTACTGACGTATATCATAGAGTTGTGAAGCACAAGTGACAAAAATGGGGTACATAGTACGAAAGTACTGATCAAAATCAAATCAAATAAAAATAATCATTATTCAAAGAAACCATTTCAGACAATTTTGAATCGTCAATCATCAATATGATTAATGAAGCTACAACTGGTTCGGAATGTTGCTCTTACCGAAATGAACCAGCAATAAACTAGGCGGTCAATCTTTTAAATATTTTCAACTATACATTATTTATACTGCTGTCTTGTATGAAGCTGAAAGGATTTTCAAATCCAGGATGATGGGCGATGGGATATCGAGGTTTTAAAGTGGCGGCCTCGCACTTAAAAAGGCAGCCACGATAGATCTCCACCAAGTGGAAAAACCTTAAACCATTAAAAAATAAAAATAAAACAAAATAAAATATTTTAGTGTGCAAATATTTTTTTACAATATCTTTTTTTAAACCTGTATCTCGAGGTCCCCGCCCTCTCCCAGATTTAACTGGGATCATTTAAATTAGATGCAGGTTAACAGACAAATTTAGGAAAAAATAAAAAATAAAATAAGGAAAACAAAAATAAATGGTAAGTTGGTGTTTGTGTGATTTTTAGTAAGTAGCACACCATATTTGATAGTGTGTGAGTGAGTTTTCGTGCGTATGTGAGTGAGTGTGCGTTTGAGTCAGTGTGCGTATTTTCGTATGTGTATATATAACTAATAAATAACCAAAACATAAAATAAAATATATTGAGAAAATATGTATAAAAACATCCCACGACTATTAAAATTTACATTTGCATCTTGAATAAATCTTCGGTATCTTCATAGTTAAGGGTGAGTAACCAGCTATTTAAGGTTTGTTTACAATGGAAATGTTACCATGGGATTTGCTGTACAAGATAGTGATGTGTTAAAATTTCTAGCATAAAACCTGGATTCAGAATTCATTCATAATCACACATTCATAATCATTCTCCTGCCCTTGTCCCACTCTACTACTCTGTGGGCTCTACTCTACTCTGTGGGGTCAGCACAACATGTTACAAGCATGTTGTCATATCATTTGGCTATGACCGGCCGCCTGCCTGACGTCAACTTACCTTAGTCATATTTTACGACCCCTCGGTAAGAAAGAGGGTGGTCTATTTACTCAACCGAATACCGCAGGGTAGGTCAACTCATCTCAGTTGCCTTGTAGGATAACGCGGTAAGAAATGAGGGTGCTCTATCCTACTCAGCCGGATACCACACGGAGGTAATAAAAAGAAAAATTAAAAAAAAATCAAAACAATCTAATCATTTTAATATACATGGTATGCATTTAGGTTGCTGATAAAACACATCTTATGATAGAATTATTTTTATAATTTTATAATAAAATTAAAGTAATACTAAGTGTAATGTGTCATTATGTAGTGTTCCTAGATAAAATCGCAATACCAAAGTCGTGCAGCCTATCTCCTGATGATGCTTCGGTTACGGGGTGAAACGATTGTTGAGATTGTCGCAGTGAATGTGTGTAGTATTTTTTGATTGCGGTGTATTGTGATACTTGCGGTAACGTTTAGTTAGTAATAGCTCTTTGAGTTTATACATTCTACAAATGTATTATCATACAAATAATTGCAAGGTATTAAAAATGTACTATATATATATTATGTATGTCATGTCGACGGCTCTGGCGTACGGAAAAACTCTGATGAGTTTATGATAATGCTAACATTATGTAAACTGTAACTTTTGTATATTGTGTAAAAAAATAAATAAAACTAGCATATATAAGTTATGTGAACGTCTTTTGTTTCCTACACTTAGCATTACAAAGATTTTCTTAAGTAACGTGAATTAGAGTAAACTAATTGTATAATAACTTTTGTACTGTGGAACTCCGCAAAGTAATGCCTTTTACTGTAAATTACTTGTTGATAATACAAAACTCGTTTGACCAATCGTTTACATTGGCGGTTCAGAGTGGATCGAACCCAGAATGCAGAGCTTACGAAACAAGTTCACTGCAAAAAAATAAAAAGGTAAAATGTTTTTAAACCAGCACTTTACGTTGGAATAACACATTAATGAATACCCACTTCACTCTGACGCCTAAAAACACATAACGTGACACAAATCTGACATAACAAAACACACGCTAGCTTTAGACGTGGGCATAAATCAATTTGAGTAATACGACATTTCTGACACGTCAGAGGAAAAATAAATTTTCTATTTTCCGTACAATCACCTTTATGTCATTACCACTAAGAAATAGATTTGCTTAAAATTAAAATTAAATTCTGCAAGCTATTTATTACACGTCGGCCACTAAACATTGCGTGATAAGCAGTTCGTGACCGCTCGTTTTATCAAAGACCACGCAAACCACTTGTTTGGGAAATGAACTTTATAACATTTACCATGGTGTTTTGTTATGAATAGATAATTTTTGAGCTATTGTTATTTATAATTGTTATTTTTGTATAGAAATTCGTTGTTACAAATATAATTCTCTAAAAAATTAAAGGCCTGCTACTAACTCACTTCCCCATCCCACAAAGCTGTGATAGCACAGCGGTGAGATCTTGTGACTCTCTAAAGACGATCATAAGTTCAAACCTCGGGCAGGCAACAATGAATTTTTCTATTAAAAAACTTATGTGTCGAATTGATAATTGCAATTTATCACATGCTTTTAGGTAAAGGAATACATAGTGAGGAAACCTGCATATCTCTAGAGAATTATAGGGATATGTGTAACCTACCAATCAGCATTGGAGCAGCGTGGTAGGTTTTAGCTCTAACCCTTCTTTCCTAAAAAATCGAGAGAGGAGGCCTATGCCCAGCAGTGGGATAGTAACAGGCTGTTACTTTACTTATTTTACTTTATTACTATCGCACTTCTGGGCATAGACCTTCTCTCTCTTGTAGAGAAGGGTTGGAGCTAAAATTAAGTACGCTGCTCTAATCCGAATTGATAGGCTACACATATCCCCAGAATTGACTGAAGATATACAGGTTTCCTCACAATGTCATCCTTCACGGAAAAGCGTGTGATAAAATGCAATTATCAATGAGATACATAAGTTTTATACAGAAGTTTTTTACTCATTGGTGCATACCCGTTTTCAACCGGTTTCAACCCGTTACCCTCTCGAAAGAGTCGTACGGTCAACGGCTATCACAGAAAAAAAATAATTAAACCAGTTGTTTAGAAAATTAACTTATTATCTTTTACTATATAGCATTTCCGTATGAATATTTTTTTAGCAATTCATTTTTTACCGCACGTTATTGCAGAGTTGTGTCCAATGTGGTTACGAACTTTTGTCAATTCGTGATCAAGGTGGATACAACTATGTCGAAACGTCGAACCTTATTAGGCTATAGGTTAAGGAAAAACCTTATTATTATGACTCGATATCACCGCGATGTGACCCGTTTGTTTATATAGTTATTAACATCTATGTTTAACCTCCTAACCTTTGTCTATAATTTCGGTTATTACATTCTGCTACCTCATACTAACTCATTAACATGTTTGCATCACGTGACAATGAAATACCAGATGTACTTTCGTTAATTTTTGTTCGTTCTGCCCGTGTAATATAGTTGAGACGTGTTCCCAGCGTGTTTAATTCCAAGTTAGAACGGGTTACATCGTTTTGAGCCCATTCCGCTATCTTACGAGATAAATGTGTCACAGAAACTGTTAATTAAAGTTTCGTTTAGGATCGAAGCTGTTAAGGATAATGTCTTTTTCGTGATAAATGTGAAATTTAAGGCTTAATATTACTACGTACGTATTTACTTTAATTGCAGTATGTAGAGCTTAAATTGTTTGCATAAATTTGCACATATTTTCTAACGAGTGTTCATACTCTGTTTCTCAAAGATTTTCCTATTAAAAATTTCGTTAAACACTAAATTTTTCCAAACAAACAAAGGTAAGTTGACGATAAGAGCATGTAGTCCTCACAAAAAAATTATCTTAAGAACTTGTATAAATCTTTTTCAGTTATAAAAACTATGGAGAGGAGACTGTATGGTAAAAAAATTATGACCTGCTAATTCGCACCGTGGGAAACTAGCAGATATTTCAGTTGTGGTTCTAATTTTAGCAGTTAGATAAGAATTTTCATTTTTTTACTGACTGACTGCTACGCAATGATGTAATGGAAATAGCACAAATGGTCTATACTATAATAAATATCGCTAATAGGTCTTATTGCAGAACAAAAACTTTCTTGTAGCAAACAGCTGTTGTACCCCATAACATGAGTTCATATGACGATCAAACGAATTGATGAAAGATGGTGAAAATTAATTAAATACTGTAAAACGTTAGGCTACATAATGTAATAAAAAGTAGACATCATGCTATATGCACGAAATTATGGCTAATGGCTTCGGTGCCACCAATATCGACGCATAATTACATCACCCACCAAAAGGGGTCAGTGCAATTTGTACGCCGCTTTTCTATACCTAATATGACTGTACACTTAAAATTTACGAGATTTATATGTAAAAGTAAAGTAAAAAGTAACAGCCTGTTACTATGCCCACTGCTGGGCTAAGGCCTCCTCTCTCCGTTTTTGGAGAGAAGGATTGGCGCTAAGACCTACTACGCTGCTCCAATACGGATTGGTAGGTTACACATATCCCTAGAATTCTCTAGAGATATGCAGGTTTCCTCACGATGTTTCCTTCACTGAAAAGCGTGTGATAAATTGCAATTATCAATTAGACACATGAGATTTAATAGAAAAACTCATTGGTGACTACCCGGGGTCTGAACCTATGTCGTCTCTAGAGAGTCGCACGGTCGCACCGCTAGGCTATCACAGCTTGATATTTATATAGCTTGAGATTTATATGTATAGAGTTCGTAATTTAATTTTTTCGCCTATTGTCACGTGGAGAGGGTAACGTTGTGCACGACGCTCCCGTTCCCACCCGTAGCTTGGTATCCCAGAGAACGCCACTTTGGGGGCTTTTGTTAGCAGTAACGCTTCCCAAGCGAACAAAAATTTTTGTACTTAATTTATGTTATTTAATTATTGAAACTATGTTCATTAACTTTATCATTAAAGTTGACATTAACAAGTTTATATCAACCTAAAAGATTTTTTTAATTTTACAGCTTAGAAATTTCATAAAATTAGCAACAAAAGTTGTTGATACGAGTAACAACAACAGTTCAAAATATGGGTCTTTACGGAAGCGTAACGTTGCTTTAATTATATTTAAGTACACTTTCCGAGTTACGACTCGTTTTAGAATTCATATAGAATTCAGTGAAACAAAGCATAGTAGTTTCAGCAAGCAAATAAAACAAGTAACAGATCCTCTTAAACTTTCCAGTATATTCATAAAATTTTTAAATCATTTTGAATTTTCAACATACTAAATGTAGTTTGTATGATATTATCATATGGTGGTATCTACTATAAAACATTATATGAATCTACTCATTGCTTAAACGTATAAGATAATTATGGCATAATTTATCTTCTCTAATATCGTTTAAAAAAATGTATTCTCGAACACACTTGATATAAATTGGGAACTTGCTCTGTTAATAGGGGTTTACTGACTTAGAAAAACGCGAATGCGTGACCTTAGTATAGGTCGAATTAACTTAAAAAAAAATACTTTCTTGTTTTGTCTGACTATTTAGTTTTTACAAGGTCAAGATTATGTTTCTTATTACATTATTCTGGAATGGCGTGTTGGCCTACGGTCATTGATCTGTATAAATCGTGTTTTTTTCAAAAACGTAAAATAATTCCTATGTGTAAAATATTTCACTGAATAAACATTTTTTTATTTAGGGTGCTGACGCAAATAGGTAACTCATATTAAAATTAATGTTGTATGGTCTGTATCACCATATATGCCGTGTGCTATCCGGCTGAGTAGAATAGACCACCCTTATTTTATTACCAAGGTGTCGTAAAAGGCGACTAAGGTAAGTCGACCAGCAGTGTGGTATCCGGCTGAGTAGAATGGAGCACCCTCATTTTATTACCGAGGTGTCATAAGAGGCGACTGAGGTAAGTCGACCCGCTGTGTGGTATCCGGTTGAATAGACAACCCTCTTTCTTACCGAGGGGTCGTAAAATACGATTAAGGTAAGTAGACGTCAAGCAGGCGGCCGTTCGTAAAATACGTAGCCAAATCTGTGGCAGCATGTTTATAACATGTTGTGCCGACCCCACTTAGAGTGGGATAAGGGCAGGAGGATATATTGTATACATACAGACCATCATCCGATGGTCTGTATGTATACAATATATCAAATATATAAATGTTTTTTTTTTAAATTAAGATGTTTCATACATATAATTTAAAAAAGTATGTATCGCTTATATCATTTATTAGGGTTGCTTTCTCTTTTGTCTTCATAAACTGGCTTACACGCTCAAACCAGTTAGTTCACGCAAATCCAAAGCTTAGCCATAAATATGAAACTTGGTTACGAAGAAACAATAACTTAAGTTGTATTTAATAAGGGTACACCACAAATGAGAGTTTCGGGCTAGATTTATTTGTGAAGTTTACACGTTAGGCTAAAACAGAACAGGCTATAGCAAAGTTTTATTCTTAGAGGTCAAATGAATAATATTATGTACTTATTATTATTATTATAATTCTGTGCATAAGTATGTTTTTTTAATTTTATTTTATTTTATTTTAATTTTTAAATTTTAAAATATTAATTTAATTCCAGACAAAAACTAATTTTTTGTCTGTAGTGCCATATCTTATAGACTATTTGATTTCCTCAAAGCTGATTTGTAGATGCATGATATTTGCTTTATGTATCAAAATTAAGAGACTAAATATAATAAGTTTACCAATACATTTGAATCATCAGTCATTAAGGTATTTATTATCATTTGTTCTACAATTGAGCTGTGATAGCACAGCGGTGAGACCGTGCGAGTCTTTCGAGGGGAACACGAGTTCAAACCCGGGCAACCAATGAGTTTTTCTATTACAACTCATGTGTCTAATTGATAATTGCAATTTATCACACGCTTTTCGGTGAAGGAAAACATTATGAGGAAATCTGCATATCTCTAGAGAATTCTGGAGATATGTGTGACCTACCAATCCGCATTGGAGCAGCGTGGTAAGTCTTAGCTCTAACCCTTCTCTACAGAAACGGAGAGAGGAGGCCTATTCCCAGCAGTGGGATTGTAACAGGCCGCTACTTTTGTTCTAAAATTATATGATCGTCAACCTTACCTGCTACTTATATGTATGATACAGAACAAATAAAAACTCATATACCAGGAAACTAAATGAAACTAGTAGTAATATTATCTAGAAGTAGTATTAGTTTTCAAGTGCAGGTATAACGGGATTTAACTTGTCCTGCTAGATTATTTTAAGACCGGCTAACACGTTTAAACCGGATAAGATCCTACAAATACGCAGCTAAGCTACAAACACGAAACTCTGTTGTTAACAATAATCGAAGTTTGAATAAGAACTTTGGTAAAGATGTGTTTGGTTGTTCAACTGAAATCACTGATATTATCAAAATATCAGCTTGTACTATAACAAAACTGCTTCGCTATAATCCGCACGTTATTAAGCGAATGCACGCAAAGCTAATGTGTATGAAGCAGGCAAAATCTACGAACCTTATACATGCAGGACAAGCCACCACACGTACCCCAAGGCTCCACCACACGTACCCCAAGTCTCCTCCACCAGCAACAAAGCACACGTAATGCATTACGATTTTGTCGTGGAGCCTATCCTCCTGATGATGCTTCGGTTTCGGAGCGAAACGATCGTCGAGATTGTTGTGGTGGTGGGTGTGTGTGCTGCTTGTGTGCTTTGTTGCTGGTGGAGGAGCCTTGGGGTAAGGGTGGTGGCTTGTCCTGCATGTATAAGGTTCGTAGATTTTGCCTGCTTCATACACAATAACTTTGCATGCATTCGCTTAACCCGTGCAGATTATAGCGAAGTAGTTTTGTTATAGTGCATGTGATATGGAATTCCGCAAAGTAACGCCTGCTTCTATAAATCATTATCAGCTTGTATGTTTTGATTTATAGAAGCAGGCGTTACTTTGCGGAAGTCCATATTACAGAAACTATACAGAACTTCTTTGCTATAATCCGTGCGGGTTAAGCAAATGCATGCAATGCTAACGTTACATAAACAAAGTTTTTTAAAGCAGATCCCATTCCAATGAGGGAAAATAAAAAATCTGGTTATTTAATTCAGGAAGAGAAATTTCAGTGGTATAGTGACAGGTTGATTGATCATTTTTAGTCTATTTCAGAGTGAAAGTATTTCAAACAGTCACAAAAACTTTTTAAACTCAACAATTCTTAAGTCTTACTAAACATAAAATAAGTTTGAGACACACAAGTATTATCGTCTTTTTCATGTTAGAACTTTTGGTTTTAAATTAAAATCATTCATAAATATATATGTATATATCAAATCAAATCAATCAAATCTTTATTTTGCATGAAACACGGTATTACATGGTATTAAATAAGCTTATAAATAAACGAGCAACATGTTTCGCTACTAAATAGCATGCAAAAGTTACAATTTAATTATTTATTACAGAAAATTAATTATAGAAAATTATGTCAAATTAAGTAAAATATATATATGTCAAATTGATATTATAAAATATGTCAAAAATATAATAATTACATAAACTGCTGTCTTGGACTCACAAATGTTCATGTATTACCTACCCAAGTACTCCTTAACACTATAAAAGCAATTATCTAATAACCATTGAAATAATTTTTGTTTAAATGTATTAAATGACAGTTTATCTATTTTAAAGTCTATTGGTAATTTATTATATATTTTTATACCCATTGCATAACAATTTTTTTGGACAATTGCAGATTTTATTCGGACTGGCAAAACCAGCCTATTTGGATTCCGAGTATTTCTCGGGTACATGTCACTGGCTTTAGTGAACAGCGAGTTGTATTTTTTTATAAAAATTAATATTTCATAAATATACATACATGGGAGTGGTAGTATTTTCAGTCTTTGAAAAAGAGGTTTACATGAACCAGGACCACAAGGAACCAAAGGACCAGCACCACAAACTGCACGCACACATTTTTTTTGGGCGACGAATGCTGTATCAATATTGTGAGAATTTCCCCATATAATTAGACCGTAAAGAAGATTACTAGATATACAACCATGATAAGCCATGAGCGCTGTACTGTTTTGTAGAGCCTTCGCAGTGCATAAATAAATTTATTAATTTTGTTACATATTTTTATTACGTGAAATTTCCAATTACAGTTCCGATCTAGCTCTATTCCTAAAAATGTTGTTACGTTACCATGTTCAATTTTTTTATTATTATAAGCTATATTGAGATCTTCAGTAATAGTGTTAGGATCTTTAGTGAACTGAATATATTTTGTTTTATTTATATTAACTGTTAAATTATTGTGTTCTAACCATTTAATTATATTAACCACTGTTATATTTAAATTTTGTTGTTCTACTATAACTGATATATCATCAGCAAACAATGTTCAGGGCTCTTTAACACTGTTCGGAAGGTCATTTATATACAAAATAAATAATAAAGGACCTAATACGCTTCCTTGTGGAACTCCACACGGATTATTTTTATTGTGAGATCGATGTAATTGGTAATTGTGGAACCGCCTAGTCTTTGAATTTCTACGTATTGAAGTCTATCTTTCAAATAATTATTCAAATTCAAATTCAAAATATTCTTTATTCAAGTAAACTTGTAAACAAGTGCTTTTGAATCGTCAACTTTACTGCTGGTTCGGAAAGCCGTCCTACCGAGAAGAGCCAGCAAGAAACTCGGTGGAGCTCTTTTAAAAAAGAAGATTCTTAATACTAATTACATTTTGTCATAGCTATCCTGCATAAGGTCAAAGAGCAGCTATATCCACGCATTCTTATCATCAATGTAAGCCTCCACGGTATAATAGGCTTTCTGTATCAGCCTCTTTTTAACAGTATTTTTAAATTGCTGTAATGGCAAAGTTAAAATTGAATGTGGAATTTTGTTATAGAATCTTATACTATGGAGCCATTGTAATGCTAGTCCTCTAATACCATAATATTCCAGTTTATATAATAATAGATCGTGATCCACAAAGTCAAAAGCTTTCGACATGTCAAAAAATAGACCTATGATTGTTTTATGTTTGTCTAAATTATCAATAATATGTTTAGTTAGGTTAAAACATGCCAAAATCGAGGATATGTTTTTTTGAAAACAATACTGTTCATTTTTAATTGCATTATTTTTTGTTAAGTAGTTTATAAGTCTTCCGTGCATTACTTTTTCAAATATTTTTGAAAATATTGGTATCATAGTTATTGGCCGATTATTATTCATCTCATAATGGTTACCTTTTTTAAAAAGCGGTCTAAAAATTGAAATCTTCATATTTGATGGAAATTTTCCATTTTTAAATGAAAGATTAACCAAAAGTGTTAGAATTGGCATCAACTCCTTATAACATCTTTTTATAATTTTAGTAAGTATTTCGTCATATCCTACCGACCACGTATTTTTAATACCCATAATTATATTTTTAATTTCATCTTTCATACATGGTGTTATATAAATTTGTTTTCTGGGGATATGAAGTTACCATATAAATAGTTTTTATTGTATTTTTGTTTTAGGAGGGTATGCGTCGACTTATCTGCGTAATAGTTATTGAATTCATTAGCAATATCCCCTGGTTCTACTATGATATTTCCATCTTTAATTATTTCCTCAATAAAATTATGTGACTTTTGCGCAGAATTTTTTATTAATTTCCACGTAGCCATGCATATGTTCTTTGATTTCGAGAGATATTTTAGATTATTAATTTTTTTTGCTAGTATTACGCACTTTTGTAATGTTTTTGCATAGAACAGGTAGTTTTGTTTTTTATATTTTCCTTTGTAGCATAAGAATCGTAGTTTCCTCTTTTCTGCTGAACTCTTTTTTATACCTTTGGTTATCCAACGAGGTGTCTTACAAGATTGTGTAATGCATATTTTTATGATAGGGAACACAGTTTATAGTATAAAGAAAATGTATATGTATATGTATAATGAAATTATGCCGTGTGGTATCCGGCAGAATAGAATAGACCAACCTCCTTTCTACCGAGGTGTCGTAAGAGGCGACTAAGGTTAAGCTAAGGTAAGCCCTGTGGTATCCGGCTGCGTAGAATAGACCACCCTTATTTCTTACCGAGGTGTCGTAAAAGGCGACTAAGGTAAGTTGACGTCAGGCAGGCGGCCGGTCGTAAAATACGTAGCCAATTCATGTGACAACATGTTTGTAACATGTTGTGCCGACCCCACTTAGAGTGGGATAAGGGCAGGAGAATGATGTATACATATAATATGTATGTATTAATTTTTCTGTTGATGTATGCAAAAGATATAACAAATAAATAAATAATTTTTGTATATCTAAATGTGAATTGAACTGACTTCAACTGTAATTTTTATATAAAGTGAAGAATTTATAATATATATATAAAAAATATTTTTGTCTATTCAAACATATAGTTGTTTAATTTAATTAAACACCGTACCGTTGCTTGTCAACATTTGAACAGTGCGTAGTACGTCGAAAGCTCACAATAGAATTTTGGTACCTATGAAAATTTTTAATTGCAACGATGCCACAAAAAACCAATGCCCTGTTAATTAAAAATGCCTCCATTTTAATAAAAAAAATTGTTAACATCAACTCTAACCACAAACCCATCCACATTAAACGTGATAAAATATTGAATATATTTTACGGTATTCTTCACAATATAGAACACAAAGTGTGACGGAGTTTTGTTGTCCTTTTTTATGCACTTTATTTTGGCATGGGGAGGTCAGATTTGTTTTTACTAGAGGTAAGGGATTCGACCGCCACCT
Organism: Morpho deidamia; assembly: GCA_947086505.1. Lineage (NCBI taxonomy): Eukaryota > Metazoa > Arthropoda > Insecta > Lepidoptera > Nymphalidae > Morpho > Morpho deidamia. The sequence goes on from CAMTZC010000003.1 coordinate 7,951,953, forward strand.
GAGTCACTGGGAATTAAAATATCCGTTTTGGCTTAGGCTTCTGTTTGCTGGCATACATACTAATATTACAGTATTTTACTTTTTATATATTTACCCTACTTCAACGTATTTTAAGCGTATAGTATAGGTAAACTATTAGTTAAGCTATGGGACCAAGTTTTTATTTTATAAATAAATAAATATATGGGACACTTACATACACGTCCATCCCCAAAGTCAATAACTTAATAATTGTGTTATGGGTGACGGACAACCGGTAAATATATACATATATAGTTTTAAATACATAATTAAATACAAATACATAGCCAGGCTCGAAGAACCAACAAATTGTTTATAGAAAATGTTGGCCCTTGGCGGGAATCGAACCCGCGACCCGCGAAATTAAGTCCAGTCAAATTTTATGTATCTCGATTACTATTGTGAACATTTATATTATTTCGATTATAGACTTGACAATATTGAATCTTCCTGAAGAGTATTTATATAATTTTGTTCCGAAGGAAATCACGTTTCACGTATAACTTTTTTTTCATTATTGAGTAAGCGATGACAGTGAACCGATGCTGTACATTATTCTTTACGTTTTCTATAGTGCGGCCGACCATAAATTTTCCGATCAGTTCTGCTTTATTAGATGCAAAGCGCTTGCCGAGTTCAATCGCATATTGCCCTAAAAAATCTCGGCTTTAAAACTTTGGGGAAAACTATTATTTTTTCGAAAATAAAAATTCCTAAGTGCATGTTGGCAACGTCCTGCGTGAAAGATTTGGATGCGGACGCGAAGCACGGAAAAATAAACAGTCGACATCTATTGAAGTGGCCTACGTGATCAAACGCACTGATACACGATGTGGTGCGGCACAAATTCATGCGCCATAATTTTGATTAAAATGTTTAATGAAAACTGAATGACAGAGCGTGTGGGGTGGTGTTAGCACAGCACGTTCGCGCTCAGTCGCTCACGAAGAACTTCGTAACAAATATGTTAAGCCGTTTAAAAGTTAAAGTAGTAAAAACACAAACGATTACAAATTTTCGTTTAAATATAAGTAGGGAATAGGAATTAAAATTAATAGCATTACTTCACAAAAAGTTATTCTACTGAATGAGTATCTTCACTGGTATGTAGCAGATGATATTAAGGGTACATTGGGCGTTACTAAAATAAGGTCAACGTCCACAGTTGAAAGTAATTAACCCAGTATTCCATGATATTACACTTTAAATGAAGTTGAGTATTCGCGTTACGATTATATTACTCTGAAAGGTCGCGACTTGGTAACTTTATATTCACTCAACGACCATTCATTTATTTTAGGACTTCCAAGTTTACAAGTTTAATTTCGTAGTCGGCAAAATCTTTTTGAATGTATATTTATGCTTGCAGATTTGTATTTTGAAATGGAATGAAATTTAAATAACTGAACTGAAGTGGAAAACGCACTAAAAATGTTATTCATAGCTTAGTTATTATATTTATTAGAGTCGATTCGTGACCACGGTGGATGCAACACCGCCAAATGTAACAGACACTAAAAATATCGGAATAGGAAACAGTCAAATATAAGTCTGTCTTATTGTCTTGTTAATACCGGAAGCGAAGTTCGTGAGTGATCAATAGCGAGGGTAGGGACTTTTTATGTGAGTGGGGATTGCCTTAAATACTGAAACTTGACCTAATGAGAGAGATTCTGTTGGGATTCTGTCGAGAGTCTGTCGATCGTCGTCGTTAACGTGATTTCTAGTTAAAGTGTATTTTTGAGTCGTTTAGTGAAGTCAATCTGAAAGCGAATAGTAAATCAATACAAGTTTAATAGCGAGAAAGTGAAGATGTTACGACCCAAGACCTTCTGGGCTCGTTTTACAAAACATGGAACCTTATACAAGGGTGATTCGATTTTATGGCGATGTGATCCGCTTATATAATATGTTTATATAATAATAAGTATGAATGGCAAAAGTTTAAAATCTACTATATCATATGTTTATAGGCACTATTAAAAAAGGTACCACAGAGATGATAGAACTGTACTATAATCCATGCCTCTGACGCACGATTATAAAATATAAGACAGGTCGAGCCAGTCTTGTACAGTAAAGTCAATTATTATTATTATTACATTACCAGTTTGAAACACTATCATTGCCCGAGAGGAACTGCCAAGAAAATCAGTGGTTTCTTTCATCAATAGTAATAGTTATATGCCAGTAGATTCTAATTACACAGAATGTGGGTTATTCCGCCGTGTGGTATTCGGCTGCGTAGAATAGACCACCCCCATTTATTACCGTGGTCTCGTAAAAGGAGACTAAGGTAAGTTGAAGTCAGGCGGCCAGTCGTAAAATACCTAACCAAATCATGAAACAAACGTATTTAACACATGTTATAGCGACCCCACTTATAGTGGAATAAAGGCAGGAGAACGATGACTCAATGTGGGTAAGTGCCGATTTACTTAACCAACCTACCTAACTAACCCCAGACAAGCTGGAACACGATTTAGAGACGTGAACCTCTAATCCCTTTACAAGAAGCCAGTATCCAATCATATAATGGCCCTCTATTTTCGCTATTCCCGCTCGGTAACGCTGTAACAGCCGTTAAGGCGAACAGCATATAGTCAGTTCGAAAAATACAACTTTTGCTGCTGATCACTTAAGAACCCCGTTTCCAGTATCTGGTATTAAACAATTAAACAAGTGTCATTTGATAACTTCCTATTGCCGACCTATTCAACAATTGATAAAGAATGTAAATAGTCCCATCCCAAGAATAAAGTTACATGTTCCATGTATGTTCCATTAGGAAATGTAACTTTATTTTTCAGATGGGGCGGAATATTTTAGTTTATTGGAGATAGTTATATTTCTGCAAATTAACATAGGCCACTTGGCATAGAAGTTCACGCATATGAAGTTGTGAGCTATTAAAATTATAAATGAGAAAATATGTTTATTTGTCTATTGAAAGTTAAATTAATAAGTTCCTAAGAGACATAACATAATGCAGCTGCAAGAAAATAAGTAAAAGTAAAAGTTTTCAATTAAGCTTATCACACTAATTTTTTAGCAATTGTTCATCCAGTAGTATTATTAATACGAGTTTGCATCAAAATAATTATTACGAGGTATTGCAAGGGGCTATAGCTCCTTGCAATACCTCGACTTCCATTATTTTGATGCAAACTGTTTTTCAACATAGGATTGGTTGCTTTGCCTGCCGTTTAAAACATTTCTATGAAATGATGGTTAGACTGGGTAGGTCATTAGCCAGGCTGCTTCCCACTGCCAGGGTAACATTTATTTGAATGCGGTGTTTGCTCACCATGTCATAGGATTGTCATCGTAACTTAAGAGGAAAGAGGCCTACGTCCAGGAGTGGACCGAAAAAATGCCGTGATGTTGATGACGATGAAATTATATTGATTATCTTCCATTCATTTTCATGTGCAATTTAGACGAATCGTTAAATATTATTAGTCTAGTTGGTATACCATCGAATATAGTAATACGAATTCAAATCGTATAATTATTATGCAATCTATTACACACACATAGATGATAATTATTGATGTGCGTTACGCTTTAGGACATCCATTTAACATTAGGACACGCCTGTTACGCGATAATTACTACTAATTTATTGTGAGATTACATACTGAGGCAACGGCATATGGTTTAACTTAATCCTGCATTATAATATTTTGTTTTATCTATCCTAATGTTATCTATCCTGTTTTATCTATAATAATATTATAAAGAGGAAAGATTTGTATGTTTTTATGTATGTGTGTATGTATGTATGTTTGTATTGTTTCACACAAAAACTACTGGACCGATTTCAAAAATTCTTTTAACATTAGACGATTAAAATATAGTTCAGTTGTTGCTATAAAAATTTAACTTGGTTTAAAAAAAATACATTCAATTTATATTGAGGTTTAAATATCGGAAACGGAATTTGAACAATCAATATTACAATACTTTTTTTTTTTTATTTATTTATAACAAATATATACAAGTTATATCTATCTTAAATTACTTACACGCTACTACTATACAAATCATGCCCACGTGGAATGGTCCCAAGAATGCTGGCAGCGTTTCCGCGTTGAATCGCTAAGCTGATTCTTTGTGCGAAAAAGGAGCCAGCCCTCTTGTCACCCGAAGAGGCGATCAACCGAGGTGATAAAAAAATTTTTGCACTTTGGCTCTATTACAATACTATTATTGTCCAGTTATCTACATGTATCTTCACATATTATTAAACATTTTTTTGTTATATATTAAGTTAATTACCTAACACAGCACATAGTACGCCTCCATTAATAATATGTCCCCAAATAAGTCGCGACGTGACACTTTTTGGTATATATAACGCACTAGTTTTTGCCCGCGGTTTCGCCTTCGAGGGTTTTGGTCTGCCATAGTACCTAATTTAATTCATTTTATTATTCACAATTTTGGTCATAGTGGCTTCCACATAGGTGATAGATATATGATGTCGCGGACTTTTTTTTAGTACTATTAAAGACAAACAATACTACGGTACAATATCTTTGTGTAATAATGGTTAAGGCAATGTACGCCGAGTTGGCTCTCAGAGGCCAGATTTTTTCCGACTTTATTGACATGTATCGTTATATTACATAAAATCATTACAATTGTAGCCTATATGTTATTCGGATGTATCACCTATATAACTGTTACAAACATCCATCCATACTCACAAACTTTCGCATTTATAATATTAGTAGGATAGTAGAATTTCAGGTAATAGATACTCTAAGGAGACAAAGAGAAATTTTATTATTGTATATTGTTATTGCTAAAGATCGTAAGTTCATCGCAGGATGATAGTATTATATAAAATAGAACATAATACTTTTAAATCTCTAACTTACTGGAACTAAAGTAATGGTAAAATTATGCCGTGTAGTAGAATATTTCACTCTTATTTCTTACCGAGGTGTCCTTAAAGGCGACTAAGGTAAGTTGACCCTCTGTGTATTATCCGATCGAGTAGAATAGACCACCCTCTTTCTTTATGAGGTGTCGTAAAATACGACTAAGGTAAGTTGACGTCAGGCAGGCGGCCGGTCGTAAAATACGTAGCCAAATCATATAACAATTTGTAACATGTCGTGCCGACCCACTTAGAGTGGGATAAGGGCAGGAGGATGATGACTGTTCGAAATACTAAAGGTATTAGTTGCGCCTTACGTTGTGTCATTGCACTCGCTCATAATTTCAGGCATGAAATGGTAGACATAAAACGCAGAACAAGACTTATATAGGTACTAAATATGTAATTGTGTTCATGTCGTTGTTGAGTATTATATATTAATAAATAAAATAATATATTTTAGTAGTTCCTTTCTGGAGAACCTGTTTAGATAAGTTCGTAATAAATTAAGTGTAATAAATTTCTAACTCTGTCTCTCCTTTTCTTATTACGTGTACTCATAAGAAAAAGCATTTCAAACATAAAAGAGCAAGAGGATGAGGATGTTAAAAAGAAATGTTAGGTTGGATTGAAAACTACGTAGTGGAATAAAACCTTAAGACCCAAACTACCGAGAAGTAATTTTTTAATTCTCTCTCCAATCTCCAGCTATTAGAAATTAAGAAGCTTACCGCCAAATACCATTGTTTAGATAACTGTGTTGTTGCCCATTGAATTATCCAATTAACATTTGATTAAACGCTTTATTGTGCATTAATTGGGTAATTTATTATAAAATCATTGGACTGCTACACAACAGCTGCATTTGTTAACTTGAAATCAGATTTATTGCGAAATAAATTGTAGCCGCAATTAAGTTTGCATTTTAGTTTTAACCTTTAATTATGTACCTTTATTAATAATTACCTTAATAGTGGCATTGGCTTAATGAAAAGACTAAAATGAAACCTTACGATCGCGACACCCTGCTTAATCTGCGACGTAATCCATGACATATCTCCTGATGATGCTTCGAGTGCGGGGCGAAACGATTGTTGATTTTGTGATAGTGAACGTGTGTAGTGCTTGTGTATTGTTGTGGCGGTGATGGAATGTTGTAGTGAATCCGTTTTTACAAATCCTGCATGTAGGTATCAGATATTCAAACTGGTGGACTATCCACACTCTAAATCTTGCGTTATATATATTTTCAATTTACTTTATCGCCAAAGGCAGAAATTACAACTGGACTATTAGTAGTGTGAGTCTTTAGCTATTTACTTTACACTAATAAACAAATATAATTAGTTTTAAGATTTATATTTTCAAAAGGAGCAACCGCCGAGTTTCTTGCTGGTTCTTCTCGGTAGGAACAGCTTTCCGAACCAGCAGTAAAGTTGACGATTCAAAAGCACTTGTTTACAAGTTTACTTGAATAAAGAATATTTTGAATTTGTATTTGAATTTAAACAAGAAAATGCCCTGAATAAAAAAACCAACACCATAATTTTTAGTGGTTTCTATAAATTTTCTAGCAAAGTTAAAACCTATTTCATCATTCAAAATGTCTAACTGACATAATTGTCTTATATATCGTTCTCAGCAAAGTGATCTGAGGCTTCTTTGTATCACTGAGATATTAACAAATTGTTACTTAAGTCCTGTCAAGGATGAAATACGAATATATTACAAAATACATATAGTTAGTAATTTACAATTCTAATGATCCAGTATGTCACACTCTAGAGCACCTAATTAACAACTCATGAATTGATTACAGCTCGTTTATTGAGTGATATATTAATCAAATCGAAGCAAATCAAAATAATCTTTATTCAAATAATCTTTCACAAGCACTTTCAAATCGTCAAGGATCAATTTGATTAATGAAGCTACAACTGCTTCGGAATGTTGCTCTTACCGAGAAGAATCAGCAAGAAACTCGGCGGTCATTTTTAATCATCCAAATAATCTTCAATTATATATCGTAGTATGCTATAAGCCTCTTTCTTACATCTTCTCATAACCTTCTCTTAACCATCATGCACGTCTTAACCGAACATAACACTTTATTGCAACGAATACCTTAGAAGACTTTAAGAATTGTGAAGGCATTTAATTTCTCAGACTATCTTGTATCTTCATCTATATAATCATCAAGTTAAATTATGGATGAGAAATATGTGAAAAAGAAACCTTTATCATCTTTCTACGCTGCCATCAAAAGAACTCATAATTACAAGTAAGTCGTACATAAAAAAAAATATTTGATACAAATACATAAATACGTTCTTCGTATCGTTATTAATCTGCCGATTTCATTACGTCCAGGATAAAGCGGGTCGGATCCAAATATATGAGGGTAGGTAATAAAGGCCGCGTATTTTATGTTTGGACTGTTACTTCAATATTGTTTCAAGTAATATATTTAAAAGATAAAATTTATCGCACATATGTAGTAAGTATTTTGGCTTTAAAATTTCTTCTGTATGAATATTTTAAGCTTCTTGATTGCCAGAATTATATGGATGCTTTAACATTAATAATTGAATAAATGCGTGTTTGTCTGTCCGTTTGATACGCTTTCACAGCTAAGCCACTAGACCAAAATTGATGAAATTTGTCACAATTAAAGCTTATATACTAGGGTAATATACAAATAAAAAAATCCCGTTTTTCTTTGGGAAACCGGGAGAAATGCATTTATTATTAAGAGTACTTGAACTTGGCATGAACGAAGTTGGAATTACTACTAGTTGATTGTGTTACGTCCACTCAGCGATTGCCGCTTTCCCAGACTCCACTCGACACCGGAGGTTTAATGTTCCATGCCTGGGAAAGAAACTTCGCGCCACCTCGCCTTTCCCTACCTAACTTCGGTGAGATCGGACGCCATTAATATTTAAGATTTTACATAGTATAAGAAACATTAGAAATAATTACTTGTAAATAAATAGATTTATTTGGATAGTGAGTTTTGTGTACCGCTACTTTACTTTTTTTATCACAACGTGATACAATACGGAGAACTGAAAAGGCGTTATCTTAAGGTGTAAGAATGGCGACCCTGCACTAGAAAACTTTGTGTCGCTAGACCTCTACGAGGTGGAATGATTACCTCAAAAAGGTCGCGGCGAGCCGCTGGATCCAAACGGCACCAGATCGTGCGGTGGAGAGATCCAGGTCCATAAGTGGACGTCCATCGGTTGACTAAGAAGAATAGCGTGAGCAATATGAAACGAGTATATAGGTATTCACTAAAACGAGTATTGATCACTCACTTCACTAAAACTACCGATATTATTGTGTATAGCTAACTCATTTTGACGACTTTTGAAGTGGTGACGCGACGATAGGTTTATGTAGAATTTTAAGTTTGGTTTAAGTAGCTTGTAGAAAGTTGGGCTTAAATAATTTATAGAATAGGCGTTACTTTGCGGAGATCCATAATACAAAAGTAATAATAAAAATTATTTTGCTATAATCCGCGATACAGTAAATAAAAAATATGTAAAGTGCTAAATTTATAGTGGACTATCCGTTTTTCATACCCGTTACATGCAGAATTCGTAAAAACACATCCACAAACCTCCACCACTGCCAACACAATACACAAGCACTACACACGTTCACTATCACAAACTCAACAATCGTTTCGCCCCGCAACTGAAGCATCATCAGGAGATAGACTCCACGACAACGACACTTTGTGATTTTACTGTATCGCGGATTATAGAAAAATATTTTTATTATTACTGTTGTGATTTATAGAAGCAGGCGTTACTTTGCGGAATTCCATATTACATGCACTATAACAGAACTACAATTTGCATTGCGATTTTTGTCGTGAAGCCTATCCTCCTGATGATGCTTCGGTTTCGGAGCGAAACGATCGTCGAGATTGTGGTGGTGGGTGTGTGTGCTGCTTGTGTGCGTTGCTGCTGTTGGAGGCGTCTTGGGGTGCATGTCAAATCAAATCAAATCAAAATAATCTTTATTCAAATAAACCATTTCAGGCACTTTTGAATCGTCAAGCATCAATATGATTAATGAAGCTACAACTGGTTCGGAATGTTGCTCTTACCGAGAAGAACCAGCAAGAAACTCGGCGGTCAATCTTTTAAATATTTTCAATTATACATTATTAAACCGCTGTCTTGTATGAAGCTGAAAGGATTTTCAAATCCAGGCTTTCTTATCATCCAAATAATCTTCAATTTTGTAATATGCTTTACGTATAAGCATATTTTTTACACTTGATTGAAATCTTTCTGTACATTGGTCTAGAATGGATTGAGGAATTTTATTATAGAAGCGAATAGCGAGACCAACAAAAGAGTTGCTTACTCGGCTGAGTCGCGACGCAGGTATCGTAAGCTGTTTGTATCTGTAAGCATGTAGTGACTTGTCCTGCATGTATAAGGTGCGTAAATTTTTGCCTGCTTCATACACATTGGCTTTACATGCATTTGCTTAACCCGTTCGGATTATAGCAAGGTAGTTCTGTTATAGTGAATATATTACTGTTGTAGTTGGGTTTAAGTTAAAATTGTAGGAAGCCGCTGATACAAGAAAGATGTCTGTTTGCGATAAATACAAAAGTAATGAACAGATTTGCAAACATTTGTGACCAATAAATAGGTAGAGTGAATCCCGACGAGGGTCTTAGTGTATAGTTTGTTATTATTTTTATATACGAGTATCGTTTATTCTTTTAGTGGCCGGGTCCGCTAGTTATTAATAAACTTCTATTTTGCTCTTATCTCAAAATTTTGCATTGCTTACATACATCGTTTATTTACTAACAAGACGCAATTTTGTTATTGTGTATCATGACCTGCAGGTCTACTATGAATTCTTATTGCGACTCAATTGAAGACGTAGACGATTTTTTTTTGCCTTTTCATGCCAGGACGTCTTAAAGACGCACACTTTAAGTCGTTGCCGAATGAGCGTTCGGAATTCGTACTAAGAACATGTAAGTAAAAGAGACAGTTATCTATAGTTCATATAACGTTATTCTTTTCAAACATTACGACTCCAATGTAATTCAAACTTCATGGTGCGAAAAGAAAGCGGTTCGTGATCGTCTTTATGCGATGCCATTCTTCTTATGTTCTTATCAACTATCTCTGTCACGCTCACCTTTATTATTTAAAGCTATCTCTTTTACACCTTATTATCCGATCCTACACTTATTCCTCCAACAAGTTGTAAATTGATTTAGATTTTCTCAACATCGACACATTGGCTTGCTCATATATTGTGTGCGGCGACGCACTCGGTCGAATAAATTTGTGGCGAATGAAACCGTGCGATCAATCTAACGGATTTATTGGACCGCATCGGCCTTACGGCTGTATTCTGTGATTCATAAAAATCTTTTCAAGATATAAAAAATTTGGAAAAATCCCATTCGCCGTACATGTCTTGGGGAATATTTAAATATACAGGCTATAAATGTATACGTCGAAAACAGCAAGGTGGCGAGTACGATTTACTGATATCTGTAATGACAACTAATTATATGAATATATATTATATACTACATTTTGATCTTAGCCAAAAGGCCGAGAAGCGATCGCATCCTAAATATATGTTATATGGTAAAGTAAAAGCCGTTTACTATTTTATTGCTGGGTTTTGTGGATAGAAGGATTGGATCTTAGACACAGCACATTATATTTATGCATATGGGTTTCAATATCTTATCTCCATTACGGTATTCTTCTTCACCATAAAAATCATGATAAAGGCAAATATCAACGAAGTTCATCAATATTTTATTGGAAAATCGTATGTGGAGAGATTTGAATCTGGGAAATATTCATAAAATCAACAAAATGATTAAAAAAAAAGATGTCCCATAAGTATTTTAAACATTTAAACATTATTTAATAAAGCCCATGTCCGATTATAAGAAATTTAATTAATTTAGAACCTTGATTTCAAGGTTAAAATATTTACAAGAGATAAAGCTTAATTAAGATAGCTTAACGTATAAAGTTACGTCAATTGCTTTTTTTGCGAACGCAGATAATACATTTCTTTATTTAACTTATGTATTATAATTCATATTAAAGACAACATAATAAGAAATTTGTGCCTATTAGGTTTGTAATTCGTGTACCTATTTATTGAGCCCTTCAATACCGAATCAAAATGCGTTTTAAAATTTTTGATTTTCCTTAATTGATTTTACCTATTCATAAGAAGAGTTTGGCGGCCACATGCTTATGGTATTGGAATTACTACGATAAATGATTGAATTGTGGATTGCAAATAATTCAATTACCAGTGAGATGACCAAAATTAGGCTGCTCTATTGAACAATTATATTGCCAATTATCTACACGTCTTGGGTAATATCTGTTAATCGTGCCATTACAATAACTAAATTGTATAAATGCAAAATACAATTGTATTGCCACGACCCAATAATTTCTAACGAACGAAGGGCAGTTATCAATTTCCTTATTTATTAACTAGACGTCAGATAGAAAAGGAAGCAATTTCAAGTTAAATATTAAGTAAAAGAAAAACCAGTTTTAAAATAATACAAATAAAATTTTTAGTAAATAATTTTTATTTAAAAACCAAATAATTTATCCTACGGGAAAGTAACAATTGAATTAAGATATAAAATATAATAGAAATCCGTAGCGACGCATTGAAATAAGTGTTACATAAAATTAACAATAATAAATTAAACTCTGACCGTTCCAGCGTCCGTAAATAAATTTAAAAAACCTTGTGTAAATTAAAAAAAACTCAACTTCCCGTAATTTTGCAAAATGTATGTTTTTGTAACAATCGTATAAGTAAATACAAAGCAATAACGTAAAAAGAGATCCCCGAGGGCCGAGGGAAATTTAACTCCGCTATCGAATCATATTTTTTATTAACAGGAATCAAACGGATAGGGAAGATGCAAAACGGGATGTACGAGTTTGTTTATTTATTTATAAATGCTGAAACGTATTGGAATATCAGAATAAAACGATTGAGTAGCTTGCAGGATATTAAAAAATATATCCTTTATATAGTAAAAAAATTACAATCTATAACTTGGAGTGAAAAAAACGATGACTAATTAATCGGTTTTTCTCCCTTCAAACTAAATTGATTTGAAAAAATCGATTAACTCGAATCGAAACAATGGAAAAGTTGATTGTTTTATTTTAATAATTAAGTATAAAAGAGAGTTATTATAGTGGACTAGTACTAATAAAAATGACATACATGCGCTGTTTGTAAAATTCGATAAAAATGTTTATTTGGTTACATTGGTTTCATTGAATAACGCATCTTTTCTCTTATCTTAAAAGATAAGAGAAATGCCCTCTTTTATCACTATCTTTTTTACAAATAATAAATAAAATTGTTTTATTTTTTAATTTATTATATTATAAAATAATCGATTAATATAAAAATCCATTACTTTATATAATCCATAACTATAACACCATACAAAGTATATATAAAAGTAATAGTAAAATTATTTGTTATAATCTGCCATAAAACCAACCAACCAAAGTAATTTTACTATTACTCTTCTATTATGGATATCCGCAAAGAAACGCCTAATTCTATAAATTATTCAGAAATGTATGTTGCAAATTTAAGCTTTTCGTTTTGTCAAAAGTAATGAAAATATTATTCTATAATCCACAATAAAATTTTAAATAGTTTAAGATTAATCGCGCATTGTAGAAAAATAATATGTTAATTACTTTTGTATTATGGCCCTCAAGGTAACGAAAATCCTCAAATTATAATTTTTTTGTATTTATTTATAACTAGCTATGCCAGCATCTTCGCCCGCATAAAAATCAACGTGTTACAATTTTTTTCTAATTCAAATTTCAAATATAAAAGTAGTTTTTGTGAGTTAACCATAAGAGATAGAGACATACTATTACGGACTTTTTTATAGTAGTTTTACAGATCTACAATTCTCTAGTACATTACTTTACCGTATCTCTGCTGGTTTACGCAGCGCACGCAACTAAAGTTCCCAGCAAGCAAGTTTATTAACAACTGCGCGATCTCTTCAACACAATTTGCATAATACCGATGTTTTTTTTTTCGAATGTGTCTAATGCTGTTAGCCCTAATGGCTTTTACAGCGTCACCGGTGGGATGGGCGAGCGCAGAAGCTTCGGCGGGTAGTACCGTATGTACAATTTACTTAAACCATCCGGAAGTAATACACTATCTTTTGGTGAAAACCGCATAATAATCCGTTGAGTAGATTTCTAGAAAATCGATTACATACAGACAGACAGCTTTTGGGAACTTTGTTTTATAATAAGTATAGATTTAGTCTTTTGTAAATATTTCAAATAGGCATATTAAAGAACACATATCCAACACGACAAATTAAAAAGAGGGAGGCGTCAGTAGAGAAAAATGGGCGACGACTACGTGTCGGCTTATAAAGTCCCTTTTACCTTTGAAGGTTAATTCGTTTAATGTCCTTTCAAGTGTTATATAAAAGCTGAAACACGCTCTTAATTTTAATTATGAATTTTATTAAGACTGCTATATTAAAGTTCAAGTCATGTGATTACTTTTTAACGTAAAATGTAGGTTTGGCCATATTTAAGTAGGTCTAAATGATGATTAGCATACTTTATTGGAAGGAATAATAATTTTAATGTATAAAATCATTCATTCAAGATTTTCTTTTACTGTAAATAACAATTTTATAATATACTCAGCTATGTTATATTGTAAAGACCGTACAAATGAGAACGGCCCTTCGATTCTGACTCTTAAGGCGTCACTGATCAAAATTAGACAAATTTTTTCATAATAAACGTTTCATCTATCGAGGAAACAAATATAAATAAAAATAATTGCACTTAAATGGTTTTTTAAAATTCTGTCAAGCAATGGAAATACTTAAACTGAAAACGAATGTGATTTGATGACAATAGTCTCTAAATTGATTTTTTATTGAAGAAGTAATATGCGTAATGACTGAGTAGGCAACTAAATAACGTATTCGTCATAATACTTTGAATTGATGAAAATTGATAAAACAACGTTAAGCGATGTTTGTTTATATAGTAACTTTAAATATCTATTGCATCCCCAAACATAATTTTTGATAAAGTTAGGATAAATAACTTTTAAGGTAATTAGGCCAAGTAGTTGAGCGAAGTTTGAAACAATTTACTTTTAACAAAAAGATTAAAAATTCAACTCAGTTAAAAGTTTCCATATTAATTTTATATCCGGCTGCAAAGTGTATCGAGTGTAAACTTTTTACTTAGTGAATTTAGTTAAAAATTCGTAACATCGTATAAATAACGAATAATTAAGTATAAGTGCGATGATTTAGGAAGGATTTAAAAGCCTTAAAATAATAAAATTACGAATGAGTTCAAAAGTATTGTTTTATAAACTCATAAAAATTTTATTTAGAAAAAAAAGTACATCTCGGAACCGTTGGACACGATACAAATTTAGAATACTTACAATGATTATTTGGTGATACTTGACAAACTAAAATTTAATAACAATGAATAATTTATAGCATTAGGCGTTACTTTGCGGAGATCCATAATACAAAAGTAATAATAAAATTATTTTGCTATAATCCGCGATTTATTTCTTTTATTTCCGCGATTTATCGCGGATTATAGCATAATAATGTTATTATTACTTTTGTCCTCTCTCATTGTTTGCTAAGTGACTCCGAGCATTCTCTCAGAGTTTCAGACACGTTAATATGATAATTATAAATTTGGAAGAATACAGTGATTTCAAAATTAAGGAATTGCAATGCGGAATGCAAGTACTGAAGTTGGAAACACGATAGATTGTAGTATTAAAGTAGAGTGACCACAAACTTTTATCTCTCCACGTTTTAATGTTACGTCTAACCAACAAACTTTGATTTCTATTACTATTCAGATTAATCTGTTTGTATGAATTTGCTGTTGTAGAAAACAAACACTGATTTTCGTTACAAAATAAATGTAATAGGTTCTATAAGATCTTAAGGTTACATAACATACATTAATATTGAAAAACCCAACAGGTTCATCGTGCTTCAGGAATCATAAAACTTTCACTTTAAAATGAGCATCTGAAACGTGACAAAGTTACTAAACCCTTCTGAGTAGTAAGTTGCGTGTTTTTACGGAGATATAAGGATTTCTCTTGCTTTTACCTTAAGTGATACTTTCGACAATATTTTACACCTGCAGCTACATTACGGTAAAATTGTATATGATGATGATACTTGACTTGTGTTTGAGGAATTCAAACTAAAATATTGGAAAAAGCAGGAGCAGGAAAATATTCATTTGGTGTCGTGATTAATTGCCATCGACCACAAAAATTATAAATGTAAATAAATGTATAGTGTGCAATTTTTAATTCTTGAAATGGGCATTTGAATGCCCATACCTAACCCAAGCTGTGATAGCCCAGCGGTGAGACCGTGCGACTCTTACGAGGGGAACACTAGTTCAAACCCGGGCAGGCACCAAAGAGTTTTTCTATTAAAACTCTTTGTTTGTGTCTGTGTCTAATTGATAATTGCAATTAATCACACGCTTTTTGGTGAAGGAAAACATCGTGAGGAAACCTGCATATCTCTAGAGAATAATGGAGATATGTGTAACCTACCAATCCGTATTGGAGCAGCGTGATAGGTCTTAGCTCCAACCCTTCTCTCCAGAAACGGAGAGAGGAGGTCTATTCCCAGCAGTGGGATTGTAACAGGCCGCTACTTTTACCTAACCTATTTCATACGGTAGCGTATTTCTGCTATTGATGGTACTACTTGTCCTTAATGGTACAACTTATTATTTTATTAGAATTTCCTTTCATACACATTTCGCATGTGCATAAACTATGTATAAAAAGTGTATGCTATAGATAAAGACTGGGAAAAAAAAGACAAGTATAGGCTAATATGATAAAGTTATGACACACAACAGTTACCCCATCCGCTAACTACTTTGCATAAGTGATCGATGTTCAATTTCGTTATCTTTTTACCTTCCGTAACTCTGACATCATGATAAGCCATCTAGGTTAGTGTCGTCGGGTAATATCCGGTATCATAAGTAGTATAGACCATATCTTCATTTACTGGTATATGTACAAAAGGTTCAAGAAATTGATACACAATCTGCAATCATGTGGAGTGATATAATTTAAAAAAGCTTAATAAAGATTTCTCTTGCTAATAAGTTTATATTATACATGAGCGAACTATTGTAGTCATTGATTAATAATACAAGCAGTAATTCATACTTTCTCAGATATTGTAAAACTATTACTTATGTAAAGAATTTGGTGTATACAACGGTAGCATGATGAAGTACAAAATCTTTCTGAATAGTAAGTTGGGTGTCTATTCGGAGATCGAGAGGTTTTCCTTCAGTCTTATACTGTTTGTCGCTTCCGACTTTATTTTATTTCCCGAACTTGCATTGAGGCACGCTTCTGTTTAAGTTTGATGCGATTTCGGAAATCAACTTCGATTTAAAGTTTTTCTTTTGTTTCTGTAAAACCAGGTTTAGGTGTTCAAAAGTTATAACTTTAAATAAATAAATAAATATATGGGACACTTACACACACGGTCGTCCGTCCCCGTTAAGTAACTTAATACTTGTGTTATGGGTGACGGACAACTAGTAGATATACTACATATATTATTTTAAATACATACTTAAATACAAATATACACCCAGGCTCGAAGAACCACCAAATTGTTTATAGAAAATGTTGGACTTCGGCGGGAATCGAACCCGCGACTCGTGGAGCTAAAGGCAGGGTCACTACCCACTGCGCCGACGGGCCATTCTATACTTTGAAAGTACAGTACAGTTTTTATACTTTAAAAGGTATAAAGGTTTGATGAAAAATCATATTAATGTGAGTGATAAGACGGATTATGGTAATTGTTTCTTTTTCTTCTTTCTCAATCGATAGATGTCCACTGCTGGACATAAGTCTTTTCATGGGATCTCCAAAACACACGATCTTGTGCCGCTTGTATCCAGCGGCTCCCGCGACCTTTTTGAGGTCATCTGTCCATCGCGTAGGGGGTCTACAAACGCTGCGTTTTCCGGTGCGGGTTCGCTATTCCAACACCTTGAGACCTCAATGCCCATCGGCTCTCCGCACTATGTGCCCCGCCAAACGCTACTTCAGCCTCGAGGCGAGATAATTGTTTACGTCTTTATAATTATTGCTAATTCCATGACATATTCTAAAGTATTTTTTTATTTCAAGTGTTCGAGTCCTTGGAGTCCTTATACAAATTAAGCTATGTAATTAATATAAGATAAGGAACTATTGTTACGTCTTGTTGAACAATATTCTTTAATTCTTGAACTGAAAAGATTTTGGAATAAACACGCGAAAAACAAAATTTATGTCTCATTGACATAAACATGCGAAAAAAAATTGTGCCTGACTGACATATTGAGATGTCATTTCCTTTTCGAGCATTTAAAACTTGGGGGCGATAACATCGGACTACATGCAGTTCTACTAAAAGGGGAAGAAAATCTCCCAACCAACCCGATTTTTCTTCGCAATATTTTTGCTCAAAATCACACAAAAACGTCTTCAAATAGTGCGCGTAGCAGTGATGATTCACACCCGCACCTTGGTAGCAAATTATGGTTCTTATAAGCAAAGTCAGGGTTACTCAGCGATACTACGGTAAAGAAAATAAAATGGAAAATAATTTAAAGAGTCGGTTCTAGAGTTCTCTCAAGGTTTTAAGTTAAGCAAAATGCGCTGAATGCGTGTAAGTAATTTCATTATGAACGCTTCATGCGGTGTGAAAATTTGAAAAAAATACATGGAAAGACCTACTTGTGGTCATCATGTGATGTTAAGTAATTATGATTAATAAATTATTATAGAAGAAGGCGATACTTTGCGACTTTCCATAGTACAAGTACATAGTACATGGTAGTCCTACTACTATATATAAATAATTCTATCATAACTTCTTGTTATGATTAATTTAATTAAAACGCTAAATAACAAGTGAACTATATGTTATAACTTTTTATAAATATAAATTAAAGTCCCCAAAAGCTGTCTGTTGTATGTGATCGATTTTCTCAAAATCTACTGAACCAGTTTTGTACGGTTTTTAGTAAACGGTAGTGCAATTCTTTCGGAAGGTTAAAATGAATAATACATTATGGTTTTATGAACAAAGTGTTGAAAGGTCGCACTGATTTAGAAAACTCGCCTGCTGAGAGCTTTAGTCGCGTAAAATAACAGTAATACACTTAAGTAATGTACCAGAGAATTGTAGATCTATAAAAATACTACAACAAAGTCCGTGAGAGCATGTCTCTATCTCTTATGGTTAACTCACAATGTCTACTTTTTCATTCAAAATTTTATTTAAATACACTGATTGTACACTGTGAAGTTGTGTGTAATGTTTTATTTTGTTTATGAACTACCTATATGGCAGTTCTGAAGCTAGGAAACATAGACTTCTTTCTTTCGATAATTAAGTTAGTCCAAGCTGACAATGCCGCCGACAGATGCTAGTTGAACAAGAAATTGTAATTAACGTCTATCATTAGATATACGATGACAACAAGTGACAGCGGAACATGACTAGGAACTATAATTGGGTTTTCAGAAATGATAAATGACCCTTAAAAGGGTATGAAATATTAGTGAAATGAAAACTGTTATAATTAAAAAATATATCTTGGAGTGTTATTATTTCGATAAAATGTTAGCAGGCATCACTATATTAGAAATTGATAGTAGTCTCATGTGTTTTTTTCAGAAAAAAGTTATATATTTATATGTTATTTATTTCCCACACGCTTTCCCTGCATATCTCTAGAGAAATTCTCTATGTGTAACCTACAAATCCGCATTGATGTCGCAGTTCCAATCTTCTCTCAAAAACGGAGAGAGGAGTGGGATAGTTACTTGGACTGCTACTTTTTAATTTTGTATCATTTCAATATAATACTTGTGACTGCTTTTGGAGAAAATCATCTTCTAGATTTTTCCATTTTTTTTGCATCATATTTATTTAATAGGTGAATTTAATTTAATTTATAGAATAAGACGCTATTTTGCGGAGATTCATAATACAAAGTTAATAATAAAATTATTCTGATAATATTGGCGATTTATTGCGGATTTAAGCAAAATAATTGTTAATACATAATGTTGTACAAAAAGCATAAAATAAATAAATAGCATTTTTTATCAACTTATGCAATTACAATTATATATTTATTTTATTTATGCAGTATTTTTTTTCTTTTTTCTTTGTTTTTTTTTCTTTGATATTAATTCAAGTTACACTTTGAGGATGGTGACCGATAAAAAAACAATTATTTTTCTTTTATTAAATAAATGAGATGTTAATATTGTTCAAAATATTTTTATTATCTTTCAATACATGTCGGTTTTAACGGTAGTTTTCCAATACAACCAATGCCACCTAAAGGCGGGTTGCTAAACTAAAGAGACAAGCGTGATATTTCAAAAAGTCATTAACCCGTCAACTAGCGTGTGCGCCCCGGGGCACACAGATCGCTACTAAAAATATCACCGCTGTGCCCGTCGGAGTGGGGGGTGTTAGGTTTTTTCGTTACGGAATTTCTGGAGCTTAATAAAGAATTTTAGTATTACTTTAAAATTTTATTTATAATTATTTATCTGCCTTCTGTTTATATGCTTATTAACGACTAGGCATGTAACTAAATTTTTACTAAAATATTTGCCCTCAAGTTCAATTATTGATAATATTATACACACTTCAATATGAAAAGCAATAAAATGACACAATTTTAATTAAATTCAGCTACAGAGAAACACTTCGTTTACGAAATAATTTACAATGTTTTCCGAGCTGCAAATTGGCATCAATCATAGAGGATCTCGGATGAGGATTTCGAAGTTATATTCCCGTATACAACAGTATCGCTAATTACTTTCGTGCATTTTTATTTCACTCACATTGTTGTGGCCATACTGATCCATC
The DNA here is from genome assembly GCA_947086505.1 of Morpho deidamia. NCBI lineage: Eukaryota > Metazoa > Arthropoda > Insecta > Lepidoptera > Nymphalidae > Morpho > Morpho deidamia. Next base: position 7,971,914 of record CAMTZC010000003.1, read on the forward strand.
AAGTGGAATTGGACTGTTTTATATTATTGACGTTCATTCGAGAACATTATTAAAAATATGAAACTATGATAATAGCTGTTTGTGATTTTTGTTTATATCAGGAAAACTCAATTTTGGTATCGTTGCCCGAAGGGGCAATCGGCGGGTATGTCGGTGTCACACAGATTAAAAACAAGTTTATTTATTTATTATATAAATATATGGGACACTTACACACACGGTCCTCCGACCCCAAAGTAATTCATTTAATACTTGTATTACGGACTTGCAGGTGACGGATAACAGGTTAATACATACTTATATAATTTTAAATACATACTTAAATACAAATATACGCCCAAGCTCGAAGTACCAACAAATTGTAAGAATATGTTTTCCCTCAGCGGGAATCGAACCCGCGACCCGCAGGGTAACTACCCACTGCGTCAACGGGCCAGTCAAATACAGCGCTTGAACATGGTTACCCCAGTTTAAAAATACTGTTAAAGGGAGGCTGATACAGAAAGCCTATTGAGAATTATATAGATCATAAGAATGCATGGATACAGCTACTCCTCGACCCAGCACTAGATAGTAGTGACTAAATGTAATTAGTTATAAGAATTATATTTGTAAAGAGCAACCGTCGATTTTCTCGCAGGCTCTTTTCGGTAGAACAGCTATTCGAACTAGCAGTAGAGTTGACGATTCAAAAGCACTTGTTCACAAGTTTGCTGGAATAAAGCATATTTTGAATTTGCATTTGAATTTAATAGTACTCCACCAAGCTATTGGTGGCTAGGAGCCACATGCATTTTAGTTTTCAAATTTCTTTTTTTTTTCTTTCAAAATTTATACATTTGAATTTAAGGGCCTAGGTTTGAGCATATTCTTTTATTTCTTTATATAGATAGCGTAGCCACCATTTCTTTTATCTGTATCATTTCTTCTTCTATTATTTCTTCTTTGATATTTGTTTTGTAACTGTCATGTAATAAATGATAAATGAGCGTATTATCTTATGACCATTCTATTTTAAGAAATAAATCCACAATAAGTGAGTATATCCACAGTATTTCATAATTATTACAGTAGATAAAGTGTAAAGCTTGCTGGTATTTTACAGCTTGGCAAAGGCTTCGTTTCTTCCAAAAGATAAAGGATAAAGATATATCTCAGGAATTCACCAGAGATATGTAATATTTACTATAAAATCGATAAAACACAAAAGAAAAAAGTACTAATAAAATTATTTTGCTATAATCCGCGATAGAGTAGATAGAAAATACATATAATGCGCAAAACGCATAGGTTTGCGAATTTGTCGTGTAGTGTTTCGCCCCAATGCTTCGGTTGCGGGGCGGAACGACTGTTGATTTTATGGTAGTGAAGGTGTGTAGTGCTTTTGTATTGTGGTGGTGGTGGTGGCTTGTGCATGTGTTTATACGAATCCTTTATGCGTGCATGGTACGAAAACGGATAGTTAACTCTACATTTATTCTTATATATATTTTCTATTAAGTTTATCGTGGATTATAGCAAAATCATTTTATAATTACTTTTGTATTATGGATGGCAAAGTAAAAGCTAATTCTATAAATTAAATACAGAAGTGGTAGAAACAACAAATGTTTACGCGGGGCTTAATACCACGACGAATTTGGTAAGCGTCACGCGGTCTCGCTGTTCGGCCATCAAGGCTAATTAACAACTCTCATAAACCTTTACACAATACCAGAAAAATTTATTCAAAATTCACGTTTAAATTTCTAACCCAATCAAAATCAAGATAGTTATTTCGCGACAAATCGTCAAGGAAACATAAGTTTGATGGAGAAAGATTTATATGGGTCCTTGTGATAAATAAGAACTTAATTAGTATACGGTATATAAAGTCATAAATTTTTTAGTAGAAAATAAGAAAAGATTGTTAATATTGTAATAAAAGGTTAATTGTAAATGAGTCAAAAGTTAAAGCAAATAAAACCATAGTATCACTATCCCCCTGTAGAGTAAGTACATAGATAGACAGTTAGACAGCAATCCCACCTGTAAGTGTGAGAGAGACGTGCGAAAGAAAAATAGTATGCAGCATGAATGTTTGAATAAAAGCGAGAATTAGTATGTAAGATAAATTCAGTAAATACAGGCTCCGATCATGTTGGAGGAGATAGAAAAAAAACCATGATCCTCATTTTTCTTTCATAATTAGTTTCTTTCATCTTTATAATATGATTCGTAGTAGTACCCGTAACTTCGTTCGTATAGATTTTAGTGTAAAAATATTCTTAATTACATACTACATTCTTTTTCCTATTCCCGAAGGAAAAATAAGATTTTTTTATCCTTTATGTTAGCCCGATATATAAGCTTTAGTTACACCAAATTTCATCTATATTCGCTAAGCCGATTCACCGTGAACGCGTAATAGACAAACAGAAAGACAAACTTTTTGCATTTTTAACATAATAGTAAAGATTTTTAACAATATCTTCTATACATATTATAAAACAATATGTTTCGTGGGGACTTTGTTTTATAATATGTATGTATCCAAGGTTTGTATGTGATTGATTTTCTCAAAATCTATCAAACGGATTTTTGAATAGTTTTGACTTAAAGATAGTGCACTTCTTGAGGAAAATCCTGCGGAGTCTGAAATTTTGCTAAAAACTTTGTAACACAATAATTGTATCTCAGTCTGTCAATTGGCTAACTGTGGTTCCATGTAGTTAAGTATAAATGATCAATTTAAAAAAGTTTGTATAAGTTGTTTTATATGAGGTATTAATCTCATGTGCGGCCGATCTAAATCACACCGTTCAGAAACTATGGGTAAACATCTCAACACATCCGGGCATCTATCACACAGGAGTGGACATTTCCTGTGCAGTATTAATCATTTTTATTGAACCCAGGGACGCCCTTATTGATTGTTGTCATGATAAAAGTACCATTAACTCGCTCGGGTCGTTATTTCACGTCGTAACCGGTTCGGATGGTATGATTAATGCGGCTTTAAGTTTGCCAACTGATGGAAAACCGCCAGTTGCCAATTAGGTGTGGGAATAATCTAGTTAAGATTTCTAATTGCCGCTATGTTTGTAAATGTAATTGAAATTTGACAACAAAACAAATCACCGAATAAACAATTTAGGAGAACCGTAATTACGGCTATGTTTATACAAGCTGACGAGCGGTCGTACGTGTGGTATCTTGAGCAATTTATTATATTTTAATTAATTTAAAGAAAAAAGCGTTACTTGCGGAATTATATAGAACAAAAGTTATCATAGAATTATTTTGCTACAATCCGCGTTTGTTAAGAAAATCTTTGTAATGCTGAGTGTAGGAAGCCAAACCGTTCTTATATCTTATACATGCAGACCGCTTTAATGTGACTTATCCATCGACTATAAATGACAAAGACAAAAGTCAATTAATTCTTAATTAATTAATTAATTTGATGAGCTGTGATACCCCAGCGGTGAGACCGTGCGACTCTTTCGAATTGCTTACGAATTCAAACCCCGGGCAGGCACCAATGAGTTTTTCTATTAAAAACTTATGTGTCTAATTGATAATTGCAGTTTATCACACGCTCTTCGGTAAAGGAAAATATCGTGAGGAAACCTGCATATCTCTAGAGAATTCTGTTGATATGTGTAACCTACCAATCCGCATTGGAGCGGTATGGTAGGTCTCAGCTCCAACCCTTCTCTCCAGAAACGGAGAGAGGAGGCCGTTACTTTACTACTTTTTAATTAATTCGCTTGCTAGTAAATAAAAAAAAATCTAGTATCAAACTGAAAACTGTACATTTTAATAAACTAAGCGGCATATATACATAGTCAAAACTAATAAGTTAGATAGCGTAAACTTTTTACGTCATCAAGCACGTTTCCTCCCGAGAGATGACATTAGTGTAAGCCCTTATTTTATTTGTCATTAAATTTGAAATTTTGTTTTGATAATTTATTTTTATTATCACGTAAAATATAAACAAACAACTTAACCAAAATGCTGCTATGAAATTTAACTATTGTGAGTATTTCAGTTATTCATAAGTAACAATATCTTCTCAGTACTGACAATTCTCATTATAAAAAGTAGATATCAGAGTTAAAACCGTTGGTGGGTCGTATTTCTGAGTTACATAGACCACTTTGATTGAAAAATATGGCACTGCGGCGAAAGTAAATGATTTTATGCGAGATGTTGTTGCAGATAGCAAAACTTCCTAAGAGTCAGTATTTAACCAGCTACAAAATAGTAATGAATTAAAAATAAAACTGCACACCTGTAAAAAAAGCTTGAGGTTAAAAATTTTGGAATAATTAGAAATCATTAAGCATAACAATGGCACCCTCATCAAAGATCAGATAAATGTTTCAAGTTTAAGCTTGTTGCACGTGTTCAGAGGTAAAATATGTAAGAATGCTTGTTTGGATAATGCTTCGCTTTGCGATTTTGTCGTGGAGTCTATCTCCTGATGGTTCTTCGGTTGCGAGGCAAAACGATTGTTGAGTTTGTGATAGTGAACGTGTGTAGTGCTTGCTTATTGTGGTGGCAGTGGTGGAGGTTTGTGCATGTGTTTTTACGAATCCTGCGTGTAATTATAATACATTTGGCACTACATTTATTTTCTATTTACTGTATCGCGGATTATAGCAAAATAATTTTTATTATTACTTTTGAATAATGAATCACTTTATCTAACAAGCGTCTTAAAAAGCCTTCTAGTAATATATCTTCATTATGAAGATATAGTTGAGACTAGGCAAATTTTGCAATTCGAAAATAGTATCCGAGCAAAAATCTTACTCGAAATCTATAATAGAAGGGTAATAATTTTACGGTACGTAGATTAGCATAATAGTACCTTACTAGATTTTTTGTTAAAAGGCAATTGATTGATAAGTCAAGTTAACAGAGCTTTTAAGAAAATTTCATGCCCCTACTGTTAACTGGTATGCATTTCCCTTATCTGGAGCCAATCTTGCAAGCAGCGTCAGGTCACGCTTATCATAAACATGCATTGTCATCGGGACTGGACCAGTATAGAAAATTTTAGCTCAATCGGACACCAGAAAGTGAAATAAAGTTTTAAAAAATTAAACGAGTTAATTTATATTAACATAATAACTGATTTAATATATCCAAAAGCATTTTTGTGTTCAAAAATATAACTGTTACGTAAAATTAATTTAAGAGCTCTCTAATGATTCGCGCAAGGCTGTTATGAAAATTCTTGGTAAAAGATAAAAGTAAAAATGAGTTTCCTTTGATGAGATCCCGTCCTTTGAATAGATATCAATTTATGGGAGTAACGTTTATTATAAGTGTTTAAACATGATTATATAACATTTTGGAACAAACTTTGAAACATTGTGTAAACTTTAGTGGTGTTTTTCAAGTTGGCAATAATGTTGCTATATTAATTAATCACAAGTTTTGAAAGTTCATTTTTTAAAAAGAATTAATAATATTATTGTAGCCCTTATAACTTTTACAGAGTCACCGTTCGCGAGGGGTGATCGCGAAAGAATTATCGAATTTGGTAAATGCGGAGGGTAGAGCGCAAAAAGTCTACGAGTTGGGGAACTTCGTCCAAAGAATTGCCTCTTGTGAGGCCGGTCCACGTCTAACGTACATGTGTAGTTAAGAGCTGATGGTATGACTGTGACTAGTCAACATGACTTTGAGATTGCGGCGGTAAGCGATGACCGATTGATGTCAAAAAATTGAACCTCGTCTTCGCCAGTGAAGACGCTGTGTGTGTGCGTGTGTGTGTTGTTTGCGAGCATTATATGATCATCCAGGTCATACAGTATAACCAGGTATTTTTCATTATAAGAATGTCGATTTAATCACAATTTTGCCGAGAGCGAAGTCTTTTGAAAGCACAGATTATAATACGAGACGTATTGACATGAGCTATCGATATTAAATTTTAGATCGAGAAAAGATCAAAAATTTACTGCATACAACACGTAGAATGACAATGGTTGGAAACTCTACCACCCGGGAATCAAAAATAAAAAATACTTTATCGTTCTGCAGAATCTTTTAGATGAAAGGCTTTTGTTACGGTATCGTTCTGTTGGTGTTTTCTTTACTTGTCATCATAGTACTCTCCTTGATTGGAATTATTACATATTTAAATCAACTTTTGTTTTTATATTTAATTATATTTGGAATTAATATTAAGTAACGAAATATCATAACAGCACAAAAACACAAAAATAGACATCTATTGGTTCCAGAAAGAAAGAATAAAATATCCTGATCCATGTTCAAATTGACTTATCAACTTTATCAAATAATGGTAAAAGTAGTCAAGTAATCCCACTGCTGGACAAATGGTTATCTGTCTCGGTTCAAAATTTCTATTTAAACAGACTTTGCTCCCAGATGCGGGGCTTGATGGTTAAAACTAGAAATGGCACTTCACAGAATACGAGAACTTGTATAAATTATTTTCTCATAACTGGGGTAGGTTTATTATATTTTAGTTGATTCGAGTTCAACATAAATGTCATTCTGTTCTGGCGGGAAGCAAACCAATTGCGGGTTACCCGACTAAAAAAATGCGAATGAAACTTTGATTTTAATAAAACTTTTTTTTTATCTTGTTTTAAATTGCAGTTAAAATTTGTCGCAAAGCTTTATTGTCTAGGAAAATAGAAAAATTGTAGTTGTTTTCGTATTTCTGTTACGCGTTCATGTAAACTCGTCTCCGTTATTTAATATAAACGTATTTCGCTTTATGAAATTCCTTTCTGTACCTGAAGCACGATTCACATTCTCTTGGAACAATATTCACATCTATCTACCGTTAACAATTTTTGTTGATAACACTGGACTGGAACCATTTACAAAATCGAATAAAGAACGACAGTATTCGATAAAGACGCTTAAAACTAACATTGTGTCCCATCTCCGATACTCGGATCACGTCGCTGCGTCGCCCGGAATTTCTCAATGAGCCGCATAATCTATTGCATTTCCCAACATCGCAGCTTACATGATGGAAAAATCGGAATTCTGAACGTTGAAAACTTGTATCGCGAATAATAATTTCGCTGAATCTCTGCGCGATATTGCATGTTACGAAAATTGCTACAATTTCATTTGAGTCCGCTACGACCGATTGCCAAACCTAAAGGCTGAGGAATGGCATTTTTGTAATATTTTTATTATATTTCTCGGCATAGGTAAAAGTATTCAAAGACATTTTTGTTGTCATTATTATTTTTATAAAAGGGTACTATGGAATTCTATTATACATTTATGGCAATAATAACAACGTCACGAATTTATTTGAATATTAAATAGATAATTTTAAGCCGTGTGGTATCCGGCAGAATAGAATAGACCACCCTCCTTTTTTACCGAGGTGTCGTAAGAGGCGACTAAGGTAAACGACGTGTGGTATCCGGCTGCATAGAATAGACCACCCTCATTTCTTCATTCGACTAAGGTAAGTTGACGTCAGGCAGGCGGCCGGTCGTAAAATACGTAGCCAAATCCTATGACAACAAATAAATCCATGAAAATTAAATAATACATTGCTAGATGTAACAGATTATTTTCCAGGTTAATAACTTCACTTTCTAGCTAATTTTAAGTATTGTACGTTAAGCGGTCTTTCTCAAATTCCATAGAAATGTTATAAATGCGTAAGTAAGTCTGTCAATCCGTAATGACTTTCGGTTAGTCTACTTGAGCAATATCGATAATATTTTGAACAATTGAACCTTATATTAGGTTATCATATCGGATGAAAAAATTTTTTTCATTGTAACTAAACACAAAGTACATGAGTTAAAAATTTTGTTACGTGTTTTGGCTAATTATTTTACGACCGGTCGTCTGATTGACGTCAACTTACCTTAGTCGCCTTTGCGATACCTCGATAAGAAATGAGCGTGGTCTATTCTACTTCGCTGGATACTTTATGGCGGGTCAACTTACCCTAGTCGCCTTAACGACCCTTCGGTAAGGAATGAGGGTGGTCTGTTCTACTCAGCCGGATACCACACGGCGTTACCACACAAATCGAACAAAGAAATTATTTTCCTATGAGCCGTGATAAACAGAAAATCTGAATGAAGCACACTGTGCATTTTCTATTCCTTTACCTTTATACATGCAGGATCATAGAAATGCGATTTTATCTTGAAGTTGATCTCCTGAGGATGCTTTGTTGGAGAGCTTACGTTTTTACGATTTTATGTTGTGAGGCTTGTGGTAGTATATTTTATTCATTAATTCTTAATTAATAAAATTCAAAAGGCGTATTTACATTTATTCTGATACCGATTTAGAAATGTTGCATAAAAGGTGTAGATTTTTGATAGGATAGAAATAGACCGCTGCTTTATTTTGCTTATGTACACTCTACCGTATATATTTGCAGTTGTAATTTATAGAATTAGGCGTTACTTTGCGGAGATCCATAATACAAAAGTAATAATAAAATTATTTTGCTATAATCCGCGATACAGTAAATAGAAAATATATATAGTGTTAAATGTATAGTGGGCTATCGGTATTTTCATACCCGATACGTGCAGGATTCGTAAAAACACATGCACAAACCTCCACCACTTCCACCACAATACACAAGCACTACACACGTTCACTATCACAAACTCAACAATCGTTTATCCCCGCAACCGAAGCATCATCAGGAGATAGACGTGTCAGAATAGTCGTGGAGTCTATCTAATTTTATTATTACTTTTGTATTTGCAGTTGTCTTGATCTCAAAGTTATAAAGTCATCATTCTCCTGGCCTTATTCCACTCTAAGTGGGGTCAGCTCAATATATTTTAAATATGTTGTGGTTAGTTATTTTACAACCAGCCGCCTGACTGACCTTAGTCGCCTTGTACGACTCTTTGATAAGAAAGGGTGGTCTATTCTACTCAAAAGCAAAGTTATAAAATATTAATAATAATTTTCAAAGCAAATATATTCAAGTAGTCTTCAAGACAAAGTAAACCTTGTGAGTCCTGCTGAAAACCAAAGTTATGCATAATTTATATAGTATCCAATGTTGATATGATAATATTGAAAACTAATTATTTTGAAAAGCCTGAATTACGAAAAACTTTAACTACATCGTGACTCTCATTAATACATTTTGTAAGTTTTTTACTTCGTATCACAGTTTAAATCAATGGCAAAATTTGTTAGAACGCAAAAATATTTAATAATTATTAAATTTAAACTATCATAATATAATAAGTGCCCGGATGGGCTCGAAACTAGTCGTGCTAATCCGATAAAATTAGACGTAAGTATAGCCGGTGTCTACACATTAACAATGAATATTTTATAAGTTTCCAAAACTGTTTATTTGATTACAAAGCAAGCAATTTGGTGACTAATAAAATACAACAATGAGTATTAAATATTAAGCATATTTAAGTCTATGCTCTCCCATTGTTGAATTGCTTGGTAAGATAAAATAAAAATATGGGTCAATATCCAACGTATTCTTAATTCGTTCATTCGTCTTAATGAAGAGTGATGGTTCAAAGTTTTGACTGGCCCGTTTGCGCAGATGGCAGCGACCCTGCCTTAAGTTCCGTGGGCTGCGGGTTCGATTCTCGTCGAGTGCCAACATTTTCTAAAAAAAAATTTGTTTGTTCTTTGAGTCTATTTGAAGGCCTATATTTGTATTTAAGAGTTTATTTAAAATTGTATATATTTGATAGTTGTCTGTCTCCCATAACACAAGTATTAATTTAATAGATTATATTACGGTAACTATATAGACACACCCACGCACACATGCACATATACACACGCACGCACGCATCGACACACAAACACACACGCACACACACAAACACACACACCCACACTCACAAACTTACACAATAAATAAAAATATACTTACACTTACATACACCCACATTATATATCATAAATAAAAATAACTCAGAACTACCTAGTTTTAAATTTTGTTATTAAAAAACAAATACAAACACTGTATGACTTATTAATAAGGGAGGGCACTGGCTCCTGAAACACAGTTTATTCTAGTTTAGGGGCCAGGGTTCCAATATATTATGTCAAAATTGTATGTTTGAATCAATAAAAGATTATTATTATTATTATTATTATTAAGATTTGACGGACTTCTGGACGGAGAGCAGTGAAAATGTCCCATATATTTAAGTTTGTGATAGTGAACGTGTGTAGTGCATTTATAACTATATATATTTTCTATTTACTGTATAGCGGATTATAGCAAAATAATTTTATTATTTCTTTTGTTCCATAGATTATTATAGGAAAAAGGCAATGTTGGTAAAATAAATGTTGTAGTTAAAACGTAAAAGGGATCTGTTCTGGACATCAATCGATTAAAATGATGTTTACATCTTCACGAGTATATCATAATATTGTAAATATAAATGTAATTTGCGAAATATTTATCATTGATCATCAGTATTACAAAATTATCTCAAAGCTTTCAGTCTAGTTAGTCTGAAATAAAAATGCATTTTTAGTCACATATTCGCACAAAAAAATGGAACACGTACGTCATTTGATTTACAAAACAAAAATAGGTTTACTTAAGGCGCTGAACAGAGCTGGCGTAAATTCAGATTTCGGCATATAAGCCACGCCCACAATTTCTGCGACGGCGTAGCGACACACTTAATTTTTTAACACCCATTGTACGTGTACACTATTTTATCCAAACTTTTTTTGTACAATTTATTTAAAAACTTATGTCTAATTAATCTTATAAAACTAAGTATGCTGAAACTATAACTAAACACCTAAAAAAATACATATTATCAACAAGGAATAATCACAAAAGGCGGCAGCTAGCGACACACGTCCGTATAGCAGCGCGCCTCAGCGATCACTGTCTATATTCGTAGATGTAAAAGAGAAGCGAGACGATGACTCGTTTCAGTTTTGCTATTTTCTAAAAAATATTTATTTTGAATGAAATATCTTAATTAATTCAAAATTTAAATTTTACATTCTCTTTATATTATAATGATTTATTAGTCTTATTAATTTTACCAATTTTTGTTGATAAATATTAGAGATATTTACGATAAAAGTAGAAATCAGAGGTCTATTTACCAATTTTTTTTATCGAAAAAAAGTATCGTAATCATGTTTTGAAATCTTACATTCTCTCTGAGATATGATGTATATTAACATATCTTTTTCTTTTAATCGTCATCCCTATAGCTTTTGTTAAAAACGTGTTTAAAGTCAGCCTATTTGGCTCTGTTCAGCGCCTTAACAGTTTTTTCCATTATTCTATTGAGGTCAGTTCCGCATTCACGTAAAACTGCAGCGATTTTATTAATTGGAGTGTAAACCCATTTTCGGTTTGTTAAATAATAAATCTATTAAGCAACGAGCTGTTGGCTTTAATGGCTCATTGTGCATATTTTCGCTTCTAAACTCACTAAAGGATTCTTTACTGTAATTACAGCATTTCCTTACAAGCAATATTCAATTTATAATGCTTGAATTTAATCGTTTAAGAACTGATTTACTGTCAGACTTTTTTGAACATCTAAATAATACTAATGATAAACAATCATCACAGCTTCGGAAGCTGTGATAGCGCAGGGGTGAAACCGTGCGACTCTTTCGAGGTGGTCACGACTTTAAACCCAGGCACCAATGAGTTTTTCTATTAAAAACTTATGTGTCTAATTGATAATTGCAATTTATCACACGCTCTTCGGTGAAGGAAAACATCGTGAGAAAACCTGCATATCTGTAGAGAATTCTAGGTATATGTGTAACCTACCAATACGCATTGGAGCAGCGTGGTGGGTCTTTGCTCCAACCCTTCTCGGCAAAAATGGAGAGAGGAGGCCTTTCTAGCAGTGAGGACTATCCCACTGCTGGACATAGGCATGTCGTTACTTTAAAACAAAAATCTTCCTCGGAGAATTGAGAGGGTTTTCTCAAATTAAAGGAATATATAACTTTTATATCAGGAGATGCTTTAATGTTCGTTATAGTTCTTACACATAATAAGAACTATAATGAACATGGTATTACGCGTTCTTACGTCATCTGTAACAGCGCTTTTTATCTTAGAATCTATTATCGTTATTGTTAGTATTGATGTGAGCGAAATGAAAGAGCGATTGTCATGCACTAACCTTTATTGCGCCATCCATTGCCTTTTATACCTACTCACACTAATACATACACAACATCCCTCCCTTTATTCATTTACATATACCCCAAACGAAATAATATTAATCTATATTATTACAACTTGAACTTATTACTATAATTTATACACATTTTTACGGCTAGGCCTATTTCGTAAAGTCATATGGAAAGGTCTATCGCGTGTGTGTTCCATCACCTCAGGTTCAAGAGACTGGCTATGTCGAGGGCTGTCACCGGTTATACTTTCGGAATCTTCCCTGTGTTCAGTATTGCTCATATTGGTGATATCAATGTCCACTGAGCTATCCGCTCCTCCCCCTTCCTCTTGGGGTTCCTCAATAGGTGTTATCGATGACCTGCGCCAACCCTGAGTCTGACTAATTGAAGATTCGCCGTTCGCAACGTTACAGTCTGAAGGAGACAGATCTAGCGAACCGAAGTCACTTGTTTGCGGCTCATTTTTCTTTGAGACTGTCCCCTTATATTTTATAATTTGATTTTTGTGTCTTTTGTATAATTTTTGCCTTAACAAGTCTTTAATCAAGTATGTCACTCTGCCAAGTCTTTTTTCAATGATACCACGGTGCCATGAATATTTATTATTTACATTATATACCTTAAAAAGTATCTGTTCACCATGTTCGAAGGATTGCTTATTTTTACCTCCATAAAATTTACTCTGTAAACACTGTTTATTTTTTACGTATTTGGCGATATTCGTGGGCGTGGGGGAAGGAAATAAAGGATTAATTATATCTAGACGTGATCTCAATTTGCGGCCAAACATAAGTTCGGCCGGCGACACACCCGTGGTGGAATGAACAGAATTTCTATAGTCAAAAAGATATTTTAATAATTTATTTCTCGATTCTTTTATTCCACGACTACTCAATAGACTTATTTTAATACCTCTTTTGACGACCTTCACGAAACTTTCTGCTTGACCGTTACTAGCGGGGTGGTATGCGGGCGATGTCACATGAGAAATGCCATTAAGTGCGCAAAATTGTTTAAATTCTCGCGAAGTAAATGCCGTGCCATTGTCACTTACAATTATTTTAGGCAGCCCGAAACGTGACATGCAGTCATAGAGTCTCTCGATGACTGCTGTGCTACACGTCGTGCTAGTCATGTCGTATACCTCAACCCATTTGGTACGGGCGTCTACTATGACTAAATAGGTTCGGTTGTTAATTGGCCCTAAAAAATCTATATGAACTCTGCTAAAAGGTTCATGGGGGTATTCCCAAGTAGCCAGAGGGGTTCGTGACGGTGATGGGCGAAGTTGATTACATATTCCACAATTATGTATAATAGTTTCGATGTCGTTATCTATTCCTGGAAACCAAAATCTTGTACGCGCTTCTGCTTTCGATTTAACGATGCCTAAATGAGATGCATGTAACTCTGAAAGAATTTTAGTTTGCAGATTTTTTGGCAAAATAATTTTATGACCTCTTAGTAAACACCCTTTTTCAAAAGATATCTCGTGTCGGCATTGAAAATAAGGCTTCATTAGCTCATCTGTCACTTTCTTAGGCCAACCGTTCAGTACGCAATCAATTACTTTTCCTAAAGTTTTGTCCGAGCTAGTTTCGACTTGTAACTCGCTTAATGTGACCGGCAAACAACCTTCTACAACAAAGTTAATATAAGCGGCCGGATCGTCGAACGACAGCGATCGGTTGCAGTCGCGGCGTTCTGCTCCCGCGTCGGGTAGGCTAGCGCGCGATAAGAAATCCGCACAATTGTCTGCGCTCCGAACGTATTCAATCACGTAATTATAACCGCTTAAAAATAATGCATATCTTTGCAGTCTGTTCGCCGAAACTTCAGGTATACCACGGTACGGTCCAAAAATAGAAATTAACGGTTTATGGTCTGTGCGTAAAACAAAAGGATCGGAACGACCATATAAATATTGATGAAAACGTCGCACCCCAAATATGATAGCAGTGGCCTCTTTTTGTATCTGAGAATATTTTTTCTCCGCAGCATTCAGAGTGCGAGACGCGTAACTTATCGGGCGCTCTAAGCTGTCGCTCTCCACCTGCGACAATACCGCCCCCAAACCGTTTGGAGAAGCATCGACCGTTAAAATTAATTTCGCGCTCGGATTAAAATGGGTTAAAACGTTTTCGGAACCCATATAAGTTTTAATTTTGTTAAAAGCATCGGAATGTTCGGCAGACCAATGCCACTTTGCGCCTTTTTTTAATAAATTATATAACGGAGTTAATATAGCCGATGCGTTCGGTACAAAATTACGATAATAGTTTACGAGACCCAAAAATGACTGTAATTTATTCACGTTAGTAGGTGTCGGAGCTTCTAATACCGCTTTTACTTTTTCCGGAGATTTTTTTAATCCGTTTTTGTTAATTATATACCCTAAATAGCACACTTCCTGTTTAAAGAAATCACACTTTTCTTTTTGCAATGTGAGGCCGGCATCCTGTAGTTTGAGTAATACCCTATTAAGCCTGCTCATGTGTTCTTCTCTATCCTTTCCAGTCACCAACACATCGTCCAATAGTACTAGAACTCCTTCAATGTCCGACAGCACACACTCCATTGCTCGTTGGAAGATGGCGGGTGCGCTGGCCAGACCGAAAACCAATCGAGTATATTTAAATATACCACGATGTGTATTAATACAAGTATATTTTTGCGATTCCTCATCTAATACGAATTGATTATACGCCATGGAAAGATCTAATTTAGTGAACTCTTGACCCCCATGAAGCTTTGAAAAAAGTTCCTTCACCGTCGGTAGCGGATGGTGTTCTATATGTAGTAGCTTATTAATACTAACAGAAAAATCAGCGCATATCCTTATCGAACCGTTCCGTTTTAATACGGGTACGATGGGTGTTGCATACTCTGAATGTTGAACCGGGGTAAGTATACCTAATTCTAGCATGCGATCTATTTCTTTGTTTACTTTTTCTCTTAAAGCAAAAGCTAGAGGACGCGCTTTAAAAAAAATGGGTTTTGGATGCGGTTTTATTTGTAATTTCACTTTATATTTATTAAATTTACCTAACACCTCAGAAAAAACTTTAGGATAACGCTCATGTAATTGTTGTATGAGATTCTCTTCTGTTTTCGTGAATTTAACAGGAGCTAACTGTAATTCAAACTGACAAATAAAGTCACGACCGAGGAGTGGCGGTCCTCCATTTCTCACTACATATATATCAAGCGAGCGTGTGATGCCGGCGTAAAGCACGGGCAACCGGACTATACCTAAACACGTAATATTATTACCGGTGTAAGTAACTAAACGTTTCGCCGTGTTTAACAATGGCATGTCTTTAAAATAAGCTTTGTAAGAACTTTCTGGAATTACTGTAACAGCAGAACCACTATCGATTTCAAAATTAAGTTGTACGCCGCAAATTGAGACCAATTCTGTCATAGGTTCCCCCATTTTAGAGCGAATTTGAAAAATCTTACCATCATCGCCCTCGTCCACGCCCTCCGTATTCACACAGTTAATTTTTTTATTTTTACACATTTTACTGAGATGACCTACTTCACTGCATTTTTTACATTTGTATTTTTTATACCGGCACTTGAAAGACCTATGATTACTGTAACCGCACACTTCACACACATTTTTAGCACTCGGACGCGTGATTTTATATAACTGTTGCTCATCTTCCTTCGCCGAAGGCGCCTGCTGCAACCCGCAAGCGGCGCCGCACGCCGCGTGCGCGCCGAGCGCACCGGACGCGCCAAGCACTCCACCAGTCGCGCCTGCGACTCCCGCCGCGCCTGAGACGCCCGCCGCGCCTACTGCACCCATCCGCGCACTGTATACTGATTGTGCCAGGTCAACGGCCTTTATCAACGTTAATTTTTTTACGTCTTCGGCAAATAATTTGTCTCGTTCGGGACCAGGCAACATACCCATCACGAACTTGTCCCGGAGAGCTTCTTCCACGTTAAGAAATGCGCAGTGAGCAGTTAAACCGCGCAACCTGGCGGCCCACTGTCGATATGACTCACCCGTCATTTGCGTTGCACTATAAAAATTACAACGTTCTCCGAATCCGCAACGTTTCGGGGTAAAGTGTTCGTCTAATAATGTTACAATATCGTCATATGGCACCTCTTGCAATTCTTTTGGCAACGCCAAATCAGATGCCAGTGCGTAGGTATTCTCAGTGAGTGCACTGAGCAGAATCGCTCGCCTCTTAACGCCTGCTGGATCACTGCTTCTCACAATGTCGTTTGCGATAAACCATTGCGCTAAACGACCTTTATAAGTTTTCCAACTTTGTAAAGTGTGATCGAAAGCCGTCAGTATTCCGAGCGGTGTAGCCGACATTTTTAATAAAACAAAAACGCGGGTAACTCGTCGCCAATATTGATGTGAGCGAAATGAAAGAGCGATTGTCATGCACTAACCTTTATTGCGCCATCCATTGCCTTTTATACCTACTCACACTAATACATACACAACAGTTAGAAAGAAATTCAAAATGAATTAAAAATACATTTTGAATGTCTCAAATTTGAAACTCAAAATGTATTGTTTTAAATGTCTCAAATTAATTTGAATATCTGATACTTAAATGTTAGTCAAACTAACTTGGTAATTTACGGTTTTGTAAGTGTCCTATTCAAGATAAAGGTTCCTACCTGTTTTAATTACTGATAAGGTTATTGCAAAATAATGCTGCGTGATCTCTGGTCTTTAATTAAATTATTAATTACATAATCGTGACTTGTTTGATTAGATTAATAACGGACTTGATTGCGTTGCTATAACCCTTTCAGGTATTTCCAATTACACAGGTCATATTAATTAATCTATGACCAATCAATTTGCAGGTTTGGCATGCGTAAAAGCTGAGGGTCGAGTGTCTTAATTATTTGAATAAAACATTTCACAATACAAATTACTTTTAAGGATTTGCATGCAAATAATCTTAAATTATTCTTGTGATTTCGTATTGACTTAGTGCGAGTGAACTAAATTTCTATCCAGACTCTATTGCTCTAGCGAAAATTGTTGCCGCAGTATAGATAGAGCTCTTTGCTCTGCCAATAGTCATATCTTGCTTCTAAATTAATAATAGTTGGCGCTGTGGATAGTGACCCTGCCTTCAACGGCGCGGGTCGTGGGTTCGATTCCCGCCGAGGGCCTACATTTTCTATAAACAAATTGTTGGTTCTTCGAGCCTGGGTGTGTATTTGTATTTAAGTATGTATTTAAACTTATATATGTAGTATATCTACCAGTTGTCTGTCACCCATAACACAAGTATTAAGTTACTTACTTTGGGGACGGACGACCGTGTGTGTTAATGTCCCATATATTTATTTATTTATTATTATTTTAATTAATAGGAGCATACTATAAAATACAATTCAAAACAAAGAAGTTTCCGTTTTTACTTAACATTGTATTGTAATTTGTTTTCGTTTAAGTGGCCTTTGATTCTAACAATAATATTTTAATAATATCGTATTATTATTAACTACCCGCAACTGCGTCTATTTGGAATATTTTACTTAACATATATCCTATCCTATCGTAACCTACTTCCTACTAGTCCTATTAATCCTATCCTACTAAAATTATATGTGCGAAAGTTTGTGAGTATGGATGTGTTTGTAACTCTTTAACAAAAATATGTGTTGGACGGATTTTGATGGAACTTTATAGTAACATAGATTATACATAGGAATAACATATAGGCTACAATTTGAAATGATTTTATGGAATATATGGATACATGTAAAAAAATCGGAAAAAATCTGGCCTGGAAAGATATCTCGGCGTACGCTGCCTAAACGATTGGGTTACTCAAAGATGCTGTACCGTAGTATTGTTTGTCTAAGTAAAAGTCCGCGACAGCATATATCTACCTTTTATGTGGAAGCCACTATGACCAAAATTATGAACCATAAATTAAATTAAATTAATAATTTATATTTTCAAGATCTAGTAGACACAGTAATGGTGGAAAATTAACCGACAGCCGTATATCGGCGAGAGTGTATGAGTAAAAATTTTACTAATAGATTTTACTCTAGTATTTATAATATATTAGCTGTGCCAACAACGGCTTCGCCCGCGTGGAATTCAGTGATTTACGAAACATTTCCCGAATTTTCGAAATTTTGTATATAAAAGTAGTTATTGTGAGTTAACCGTGAGAGATAGAGACATGCTTTTTTTTGTTTAATCCAATTTCTCATTCGTTTTTAAGTCCCGTTTTTTTGTTTTCATTAACCATTCAAATGACAAATATAGAACAATTTTACTCAGAGCTCAATGATCTCACTGTATCGAATTCCTTTATAATAAAATCAGCAGATTGTCATAAGTACATTACAAATAACTCTAGCTCTCTAAAACTTTTACACTTAAATATAAGAAGTCTGAATAAAAATTTTGACCAGTTCAAGGTCTTTTTATGCTACATAAATGTTGATTGTGATATATTAATTCTATCTGAATGTTGGTTATCCAAAGTACATAGTTTACCTGACCTAGCAGGCTATACATCACATGCAACATGCACAACAACAAACCAAAACGGAGGGGTGGTTATTTATGTAAAAAATAACATTAGCCATATTGTTGTTGAACCTACATTTATGGAGGCTGATTGTCTTATATGTAAAATAAATAACAACGTTGCAATAGTAGCTCTTTACAGATCACCTTCTTATAAAAAAATTGAGAATTTCATAACTAGTTTAAACAGTGTTCTTAGTAATTTATCTTCAATAAGTAATGTTATTTTGATTGGTGACATAAATATAGATATCAAAGTAGACAATATCGACCCTAACTCTAATGAATATTTAAATCTGTCTGCGTCCCATGTCCTTTTACCGGGTCATTTACTGCCAACAAGAGATAATAACTGCTTGGACCATATCTTACTAAAATCTTCCCTTCAGGCTATAACCCTTGCCATTGATTCCGCTGTTACTGATCATTCTTTTGTTTTACTTAATATAGACCTCGGGTTCAAGAAAAAGTTGCCTAGTCTTATAAGATCTAATACAAATTTTATCTCTATAATTGCGGATCTAGAAAAAACTGATTTTTCGGGCGTATTAATGTCAAATGATGTTAACCAGGCAACTGACCATTTTTTAACCATTTTGACCTCAGTAATTAAAACTCATACGACCTCTTTCAATATTTCTTGCAGTAAAAGAGTCATAAAACCCTGGATTACCGCAGGATTGCTAAGATGTATACGCAATCGTGATAATATGCATAAAAATGCAAAAAAAAATATCCAAATAATATAATTTTAGCTAACACCTACAAAAGATACCGTAACTTTTGCAATGACCTACTTAAAAAACTAAAAAGAGAGTATGAAAGATTCCAATTAGATAATGCCAAGAACAGTTCCAAAAAAACTTGGGAAGTCATTAAAAAAGTCACGGGTTTAAATAAGGAAAGAACGCCGCCCCTGCAACTACTAAGTCTTGAAAGAGATCCTGCGGATGCTATTAATATGGTAAATAAATATTTTGCAAAAATTGGAAGGGACCTGGCTCAACAAATTTATCTTAACCAAGATATATATGGTTCACCGATGGGCGCATCTAATTCGCCAGTAAAATCTATGGTTCTGTTGGAAGTACACGACGATGAGGTCAGAGACATTATAATGAATTTGCGCAACGATACTGCTGTTGGGTGGGATGGCATACCTGCCCGGGTTTTAAAATCCGCATGCCCTACTCTTACCCCCGTCATAACGCATTTGTGTAATCTGTCAATAACAACTGGTTTTTTCCCAAATTCCCTGAAAAGAGCAATTATACATCCCTTATATAAGAGCGGTGACAGGAACAGTATCGCTAATTTTCGTTCAATATCTGTACTATCGAAGATCTTAGAAAAAGTACTCAATAAAAGACTGATCAATTTTTTGGAAAAGAATAAAATTTTCTCATCTAACCAGTATGGATTTAGAAAGAATAAGTCAACGGAGGATGCCTGTCGCTCTCTTGTAGAGCGCATTGTTTTGTCCGTTGATCTAAAGATGAAATGTCTGGGAATTTTTTTAGATCTCTCCAAGGCATTTGATACTGTCTCTGTTCCACTGCTTATTGATAAATTGCATAGTGTAGGTGTTAGAGGTGGGGTTTTGAAATTATTTTCAGATTATTTGTCTAATCGCTCCCAGTGTACCAAAATCGGTTCTTATATTAGTCATCACGAACCCATGGATTTTGGAGTCCCTCAGGGCAGCATATTAGGGCCCACACTCTTTTTGATATACGTTAACCAGCTTTGCCTAATGTCTATACCCCATTGCCAACTATTTGCTTACGCAGACGACACGGCTCTTATTATAACGGGCAGAAACTGGTTGGAAACAGTGGAACATGCCGAAGATGCCCTAAGATTAGTAATGGAGTGGCTTAATAATAATGTTATGACTCTTAACCTAGAGAAAACTAAATTTTATAGAATTAGGCGTTACTTTGCGGAGATCCATAATACAAAAGTAATAATAAATTATTATTTTGCTATAATCCGCGATACAGTAAATAGAAAAAATATATAGTGCTAAATGTATAGTGGACTATACGTTTTTTCATACCCGTTACATGCAGAATTCGTAAAAACATATGCACAAACCTCCACCACTTCCACCACAATACACAAGCACTACACAGGTTCACTATCACAAACTCAACAATCGTTTCGCCCCGCAACCGAAGCATCATCAGGAGATATAGGAGTATAGCAAAATAATTTTATTATTACTTTTGTAAAACTAAATTTATTACCTTTGCTACAAGACGGGCTGCACATCCAATTGCTGATTGCATTAAGGTTCTCGCTCACGTATGTGTTAATAAACGTATATATTGTAAATGTCCCCTAATCACCAGAACTGTAACTATTAGATACTTAGGTATTTTAATTGATGATTGTCTTAACTGGTACAGCCAAGTCTCACAAGTAACGAATCGTATAAGAAGCCTTATCTTTGTTTTTAAGAAACTTCGGAATTCTGCAGACTTGGATATCCTAAGAATTGTATACACTGCTCTCTGTGAATCGATACTTACTTATTGTATTTCATTATGGGGAGGTTCGTGCAAAACCTCTTTTATTAAAATTGAACGAGCTCAGAGAGCAGTGCTTAAGGTCATGCTCAGAAAACCTTGGCGCTATCCAACTTCAGAACTTTATAAAGATGCTAAAGTACTTACCGTAAGGCAATTGTTTATTCTGAGGTCCACTTTATATCAACATGCTGCTCTGCATCCTAAACTAATTCCCCCTCCTACAAGAAGGCAGAAACCGGCCTGTCCGAACGTGCACAGTAATACAGCTTTTGCCAGAAGACAATTTTCTTCAACAACTTATAATAAAATTAATAACATTTTAGATATTCATAACAAGAACAAATTTAATTGCAAAAATTCCGTGAAGTCCTGGCTGTTATCACTTAACTATTTTGAAACAGAAATGATTATTTTATAAGACCTTTTTTCATTCACACATACTCTCACATTGACACACACTCACTAAAACAGATACACAACTATTACATACCATACATACATATTTTTATATAGCATGTAAGTCTCTCTAATTTTGTTTTATTATATAAGGAATGCCGTTGCCATTTTTTGATGTTCGAGCTGAACCACTGACTTTCAAAACACAGGTTTATCCTAGCTTGAATGTCAGGGTCACCATTATTTTATACGCAACTTAATATAAGCCATAAATTAAAAATCTGTTATAAGTTAAGTTATTTTTGTATTAGGCTTTATGTCAAATAAACTTATTATTATAATCTTTTATTTCTCTTAAAACTAACTTTTTACATTTTTAAATATTTCTAAATAATTAAAAAAAAAAAAAAAACATTTAAAAATATAAAAAATCGTCGACCGCCGGAAGCGGGGTAATACCCAAGCTACCGGTGGCTAGGGCTCCAGAGTGAGGAACTTCCTCACGATGCGTGCCGTTTCGAGTAATACCGCCTTCTGTATCCGACTCTTGATCCAACCATTAAGCGAAAGTCTCTGAAGATGTTGATCGAGGCTTTTCGCAATCAGACCGTTAACCGAAACAACAATAGGAACAATTATTGTTGAGTCAACATTCCACATGGCGGTTATCTCGTAAGAAAGGTCTAAATATTTTGTTAATTTTTCTTTTTCCGCCTTTATGAGATTATCGTCATGTGGAATGGTGACATCAACAATAATTGCACGGCGCGCTAACCGGTCTAGTAACACTATATCAGGTTTATTGGCAGCAATAAACCTGTCAGTGATAATAGACCGATCCCAGTAGAGCAAAGCACGGCTATTTTCCAGAACTGACGCAGGGTCATACCTGTAGTATGGTACCTCCTCATCCACCAGAGCATATTGAAGAGCAATTTGTTGATGTATTATCCTGGCTACTTGGTTATGTCTGTGCAAATATTCACCATTAGCAAGATGAGAACAACCGGAAATAATATGTCTTAGGGACTCCCCAGGACGATGACACGCTCGACATACGTCTACAGTGCCATCTTTCATAATGTATTTCCGGTAGTTCTTCGTCTTGATAACTTCGTCCATAATTGCACAAACAAAACCTTCAGTTTCTCCAAAGAGATCGCCAAATTGTAGCCAGGATATAGAAGCAGTCTGGTCTATTTCTTGCCCCATTAAAGCTTTGTAAAATCTACCATGCAACTCCTTGCTCTTCCATATGTTGATGCGATCAGAAATACCCACTACCAAAGGTTTGCGCCAGTTCTGTTTGCCTAAGGCAAGCGGAGTAAAGCCCTTATCAACTGCGACAACATCCTTATGCACATCACTGTTCATCTTGAGGAAATGATCTCTGAGGTTGTACACCTCACGGTTATGAAGGTTCTTGGCGTTTAAAAATCCACGTCCCCCACACTTCCGTGGGATGTACAACCTCATAACAGATGAACGTGGGTGATGCATACGGTATGTTGTCAGCAGTTTTCGGACGTCTCGATCCAAGGAGTCCAGTTCAGTTTGAGTCCACCTTAAAATGCCGAAAGTATAGATGAGGATAGGCATAATCCAACCATTAAAAGCTCGAACCTTGTTACCACCCGACAAAAGACTGTTAAGTACCTTTTTCAAGCGATAAAAGAATCGTTCTTTTACTGTTTGTTTCATGCTTTTATCCTCAATACCTAATGCTTCAGACATTCCAAGGTACTTGTAAGTTTCACCTTCACATAGAGTTTTGAGAGTCAAAGCATCTGATATGGCTGTTCGTTCAGAGCTTATAACCCTACCTCGCTCTATATGTATGACTGCACACTTGTCAACACCAAATTCCATACCTATGTCGCTACTAAAGCTCTGAGTGATCTTTAGTAGCCGCACAAGATCAGGACGTTTTGATGCATACAACTTTAAGTCATCCATATATAGCAAGTGGGATATAACCTCACCCCCTCTGCGAAGGCGGAAACCTAGCCCCGAGTCCTTCAGTAGATCACTGAGTGGATTTAGGGCTAAGCAAAACCACAAAGGACTCAAACTATCTCCTTGAAAAATACCCCGCTTAATCCTTATCGGTTCAGCTAGTTCAGAAAAATCCGTATCTCCTGGTTGACAAAGAATTGTCATCCACTGTCCCATACATGTATCAAGAAAAGAGTATAGAGTTATATCGACCTTATACAGCTCCATAATCCTCTTGAGCCACGTATGAGGCACTGAATCATAAGCCTTTTTATAGTCAATCCAAGCAGATACAAGATTTTTTCTATTTCGCCGAACCTGTTGGCATATAGCCATGTCAATGAGGAGGAGCTCTTTCGTACTGCGAGACCCAGTCCTACATCCATTCTGAACTGGGGCCAAAATATTGTTAGCATCAATATGCTGAATAATTTTTGAAGTCAGAATAGATGTAAGAAGCTTATAGATGGTTGGTTAGCAAGTAATCGGGCGGTAGTTTTTTGGGTCCGCAGTATCACCGGATTTATGTAATAGAAAGGTGACACCAGTTGTCATAAATGTCGGTAGTGACCTGGAATCGAGAGCATCTTGAAATTGTCTTGCCAAAAGAGAATGTGCACTACGGAACCACTTTAACCAAAAATTGTGCAATCCGTCCGGGCCTGGGGATTTCCAATTCGAAGCTGACCGGATTGCACACTTCACATTATCTGTGCTAATAGTAACTGGTAGCATTTCTTTAATAGATGCACATTTTTCCCTGACAAGATTTATCCAATGTCCCTCACTGTGACTGATGGAAGTCGACCAGATGCTATGCCAAAAATTTGACATCTCATCTGCAGTAGGCTTTCCACCAATCTCACAAATTCCAGATTGCTCCCACTTTCTATACACCTTCCGTTGATCACTTTGAAACATGCGATTTTGTCTGAATCTATCCACACGCACTCTATAGCGCCGAATGCGTTTTGCCCATGCATAGATTTTCTGCTTCAGAAAGTCTATACGCTCTGTGACCAAGGTTGGATAGTCAGATTGTTTAGCATTTGTTCCAGCAAATGCCTTGTTCACAAAGCGCATTACTCTGGGTCGACTATTACCCGCTCTGAAGCAGATTAGCTTGGCAATAAGGGTTCTAGTCAAAGAGATGCGCTCTTCAATTCTAGCCTGCCAAGCCGGTACGACATTGGCTCTAACTGGAGGTCTATTATATTCTGCAAACTTAACAGAAGCCATACGACACGCCGCCACGGCTGCACAGTATAGAATTGAATGCGTATCACTAAGGTCGCGCGAAGTTTCAAAATATGGTGTTAACATTTGATCTAGAACCCCAACCAACGCCATATTACGTCTATGCACAGGAAATCGAGGTAATTTTGGTCTTAAATTAAACTGCGTGTGTCTAAATTCAGAAATCGCATCCTCCAAAGTCCTCCTCAATAGCTCATTGTTCTGGGTACTTACTAGCAAATCACAACTGTCATGGAACTCATCCTGGGTATGTATGATGTTATTACTCGGGCTATGTTCAGCCTGATGAGCACCATCAGCAGCAGTATTTTGCCGTAATTCAAAGCGCAGCCGTTCAAGCACAGCCTCATCCAGCAGATGACGGCGCTGGATAGCTCTTACTTGATCCGACAATCGTTGTGCGGTTACGGTCAGTGTTGGTTCAAGTGCCTGAAACAGAGACAGCATTTTTAAACGGTACGCAGTGAGGTTAATTCCCCCATCTGTCGCCCCATAGTACGCCCGCATGACACTCTCATTCATTTTGGGAGACCATCTCATGCGGCGCACTACTCCACCGGCGGCGGGAGCCCGTGTAGGAACGCGTTGCCCGCGCCCCCTCGACTCCAAGCCATCCTGTGGTGGGTTCACGGCTCGTCGGCGTCTGGATGTTATTGCCGGCGAGACGGCGTCGTGGTGTTCCGACTCAGCAGCCGATGGCGGTGTCAAATATGCTTCACTTGAAGACGTCGACTGCGAATCGGAACTCAACGAGTTTCCCAAAGTTGGAAGCCGTAGTGTATGTCGTCCTCTAGCACCGTTCAAACGCCGCATTTTATTGCATAATTTGATGTGCACAGGTGTTCGTCACTTTAATTTACAGTATTTCTTCATTTTTACTGTGTTTTCCAGAAGAAAATTATTAAATTAAGTAAAAATTTTGATGACATTAAAAAAATACGTCATGCTTGTTTATATGCGGTTGCTAGGTTATTATTATTATTATTATTATTATGCTATCCCAGACTTTTTTGTAGTTTTTTTATAGTTCTACAATTCTCTACTACATTACTTTAACGTATCTCTGCTAGTTTACGCAGCGCACGCGACTGAAGCTCTGAGCAAGCAAGTTTTTTGACAACTGCGCGATCTCTTCAACTTAATTTACTTAATCCCAATATATACTATTTACCTAAACCATTCAGAAGTATTTCACTATCTTTTGGTGAAAACCGTACAAAAATCCGTTCAGTAGATTTAGAGAAAATCGATTTCATACAGACAGACAGCTTTCTGGGACTTTGTTTTATAATAAGTACAGATATATTATAAATAAATATACATAATGAATATTGTAAACAGTACCTAATATAATAATTTATGGCAAGGCAATTTCAGGACGACGCATGCAAAGATTGATTTTCCGTAGCATTCGGAAGCATAAAAGGAAATTCAAATGTTGTGAACTACGATCAATCTCCTTCGTGACTTCTTCGCTACGCCGTTCGCGACACTGGCGCAGTGCATTATGCTGTATTTGCACTTCAAAGAACTAAATAACCAGAACTAGAAGACGCGTTCAACTACGTTTACATAGCAGCGGAATCCACAACCTATAACTAACAAAAACATTTGTATTGATTTACACTAATTTGATGATAAAATTTCGTAATATGCATATCTATAGGCAGCTTTTGATTCAAGGAAAACTGATGATTCCAGATTATTAAAAAAAAAACAGAATGCTTAATGACGATACGACTTTTCCCGCGTTCTAAATACTTAGAACTAGAAGACGCTTTCAACAACGTTTATATAACAGCGGAATCAACAACCTGTAACTAACAAAAACATTTGTATTGATTTACACTAATTTGATGATAAAATTTCGTAATATGCATATCTATAGGCAGCTTTTGATTCAAGGAAAACTGATGATTCCAGATTATTAAAAAAAAAACAGAATGCTTAATGACGATACGACTTTTCCCGCGTTCTAAATATCTAGAAGTAGAAGACGCTTTCAACTACGTTTACATAACAGCGGAATCCACAACCTGTAAGTAACAAAAACATTTGTATTTATTTACACTAATTTGATGAAAAAAAATCGTAATATACATATCTATAGGCAACTTTTTATTCAAGGAAAAGTGATGATTTCAGATTATAAAAAAAAAACAGAATGCTTAACGACGATACGACTTTTCCCGCGTTCTAAATATCTAGAAGTAGAAGACGCTTTCAAATACGTTTACATAACAGCGGAATCCACAACCTATAACTAACAAAAACATTTGTATTGATTTACACTAATTTGATGATAAAATTTCGTAATATGCATATCTATAGGCAGCTTTTGATTTAAGGAAAACTGATGATTCCAGTTTATCAAAAAAAACCAGAATGCTTAACGACGATACGACTTTTCCCGCGTTCTAAATAATTAGAACTAGAAGACGCTTTCAACAAAGTTTATATAACAGCGGAATCAACAACCTGTAACTAACAAAAACATTTGTATTTATTTACACTAATTTGATGATAAAATTTCGTAATATACATATCTATAGGCAACTTTTGATTCAGGGAAAAGTGATGATTCCAGATTATCAAAAAAAACCAGAATGCTTAACGACGATACGACTTTTCCCGCGCTCTAAATATCTAGAAGTAGAAGAGCTTTTAACTACGTTTATATAACAGCGGAATCAACAACCTGTAACTAACAAAAACATTTGTATTTATTTACACTAATTTGATGATAAAATTTCGTAATATACATATCTATAGGCAACTTTTGATTCAGGGAAAAGTGATGATTCCAGATTATCAAAAAAAAAACCAGAATGCTTAACGTCGATACGATTTTGCCCGCGTTCGTTGTCTCAATCGGTGCTAGTTTTAATACTATTGTTTTTTATATTCTCCAACTTCCTTTATATAAAGCTGTCCAAGTAAAAGTAGTGGGTATCTATTAAAGCTATGTATTTTGGTGAGATCGTTATTTCTCTTTTAGGGATCACAGCGTTAATTGGGTCTTCGAACTATAATCCCTTTGATGATAACCTCAGACTCGCAACTCGTTGCAGCGATGCCTTAACTTCATTCAACTATTCATTTATGACTAATGATATATATAAATTATAGAATTAGGCGTTACTTTGCGGAGATCCATAATACAAAAGTAATAATAAAATTATTTGGCTATAATCCGTGATACAGTAAATAGAAAATATATATAGTGTTAAATGTATAGTGGACGATCCGTATTTTCATACCCGATACATGCAGGATTCATTAAAACACACACAAGCACTACACACGTTCACTATCACAAACTCAACAATCGTTTCGTCCCGCAACCGAAGCATCATCAGGAGCTAGACTCCACGACAAAATCGCAAAGCTTTGTGTAGTGCTTGTGTATTGTGGTGGCACTGGTGGAGGTTTGTGCATTTGTTTTTACGAATCCTGCACGTATCGGGTATGAAAATACGGATAGTCCACTATACATTTAACACTATATATATTTTCTATTTACTGTATCGCGGATTATAGCAAAATAATTTTATTATTACTTTTGAATGATATATATACCATGCATTATAAGAGTAATATTTTTATTACTTTTGTATTATGGAACTCTGTAAAGTAATGCCTAATCCTATAAATTACTAAAACTGTAAAAGATGTTTCCTTATTCTGTTTACAGTACTAAGAAATAATTTTCACGAAGCAACAATAGAAATTTAAAACTTCAAGCAATAAGCAAATGGCGTAATCTATAAAAATGTATTTCGAAACAGTTTAAATTAAAGAATTCCAAGTGCGACTTGAATAAAGCTATGAATAAGAAACTACACGAGTCTGAGACCGGACAATCTTTACTTGTTATAAAACAAAGTCCCAAAAAGCTGTCTGTCTGTATGTAATCGATTTTCTCAAAAAACACTGAACGGATTTTTGTACGGTTTTCAAGAGATCACGCAGTTCTTAAAAAACTTGCTTGCTGAGGGCTTAAGTTGCGTGCGCTGCGTAAACCAGGAGAGATACGCTTAAGTAAAATACAAAAAACACTACAAAAAGGTTCGCGATAGCATGTCTCTATTTCTTATGGTTATTAATAACATATAATAAATACTTTTGTTTCAGTTATTCTTACATTGGTTTCAAAGTATATTTTTAGTAATTTAATTTTGTACATATGAATATAAATAATTATATAAAATTGGTGATGTATATAATAGACAAAGTAGGAACCGACGTAAGCTTGCGGTTCCTGTTTTGCGCTTTGCAAAAGTTCGTAATTCGTTTGTGGGTTTGGGTATAAGATTCTATAATAAAATTCCACAATCTACTTTAACTTTACCATTACAGCAGTTTAAAAATACTATTTAAAAAGGCTAATTCAGAAAGCCTATTTGAAGATTACCTAAACGATAAGAATGCGTGGATATAGCATCTCTTCAACCCTGTATAAGACATTAATAACTGTAACATTAATATGTAACTAGTGATAAGAATTATTGTTTGAAAAGAGCAACCGCCGAGTTTCTTGCTGGTTCTTATCGGTAGGAACAGCTTTCCGAACCAGCAGTAGATGTTGACGATTCAAAAGCACTTGTTTACAAGTTTACTTAAATAAAGAATATTTTGAATTTTAATTTGTTTGAAATTTGAATTCTAGACAAAATTTGTGACACGCTAATTTTCACGCGGGCGAAGCCTCTGGTACAGCTAGTTTGAGAATAAAAGAAAAATTTGATTACAGGTTATTTAAATTGCTGCATGAACACAGTCATATAATATATATTACACTTAATTCAACACCTTATTACTACGGACTCAAGGCATTGTTTAACTTTTAATTCCTTCTGTGAAATTGGAATAATCATTAATATTCAGGAGTCGAAACACTGTTAGCTCAGTCGTGTCGTTTTTATACAAAAAGGTTCTAATAGAGGACTATGGTAATTGAAGTGTACTTAGTTTAATTTATAACAGGACATTAATGAACGCTGTAAAATGTTTTAAATTAAAATATGCGAAACAGCGCAGTTATTAATGAACATAAACTATGAGGTAATTAATTTTCTTTTTTACAATTCCTTTATATTATTATAGCGTACAATTAAAAACAACATAAAAATACCGTGTATTATGAAATTGACTTTTTTATGTTATTTTCTATGAATTCCATTTTGATTTTGAATTCAATAAATCGATATCAATTATAAATCAGAATTTCTATCTTCTTCGTTATAAATTACTCTATAAATTTAAATAATAAAATTTTGAATGGAGGCGGTAGTTCATCGTTATCACCTTACAGTGCTCTACACTATAAAATATAAGATAATAAAGTGATATTTCATAGTCAAATTCTCTCCTTTCATTCGTCAATATGCAAGTACTACTTACTTACAATACTTCACACAATCAAATTATTTCTTTTTCGGTCTCCCTCTGATCATATATCTTATAAAACACAATACATAGATGTATCATCATTCACCAGCCCTTATTCCACTCTAAGTGGGGTTGGCACAACATGTTTTAAACATGTTGCTACGTGATTTGGCTAGGTATTTGACGAGCAGCCTGCCTACTTCAACTTACCTTAGGTGTAGTAAAGGGTGATACTACACCTCGGTAAGAAATGAGTGTGATCTATAATACTCTGCCGGATACAACGTGGCGAAAAATACACAAAAATGTTATTGGAATACATATATGAAAAAATAAATAGGAACAATATATTCAAACTTTATCAAGTTCGCAACATAAAATGTTTATATTATAATTAGTTTTTACATAAAATTTATGGCTTACAAGAACGCGTTATTACATAGAAATAACTTTACATAGACCCTGAAGCAGCAAAGTATTATAACTGATTAACTCAAGCAAGCGCGAGATGTATTTATATGACTTCACTTGATTAAACTTGCGAGTAAGAACTGCGAACAAACTAATTTGACTTGTGATTTATAAAACTTCTTTCAGTTTTAATACATGTACTTGACTAGATCATATTCAAATTTTGAACGCGATATAGTAATTTGAACATAGAATTTTTGGAACTAAATGAAGTTCCTTTTTACTCATTCATTTCTTAGCTCTAGGTGCTTACATTTAGGCTAAAAAACAAAGGCAATTATAGGGCAAACTTTAATAAGTTTTTCTTTAACACTCAAAACAGTTAGAATCACACGTTCACCATTCGATAACGGGATGACAAATAGTACATAACGTTATCTTTGAATTCTTGTTGGCGCAACCGACGTCGCGGGTACAATGTAGGTAGGTAGGTAGAATGCTGATCAACATTAATTCGAATGTTTAAAGGCTTTTTAAAAAAAATATCTATACATATTTTTAAACAAAGTCCCCAAAAGCCTTCTGGCCGTTTGTATGTATCATTTTCTCAAAATCTACTGAGCGGATTTTGTACGATTTTTACAAGGTTAGGTTTAGCAAGGTTCAGGTTGATAGTATATTCTCCGTAACGGCTATAAACTGATTTTGATGGTACTTCTTCCAAAAAATAGAGGATGTTACGGAGCAATATATAGGTTATATTTGGTCCTATAATTCCCAACGGTCGACAATTTTCACGGTAAACTTTTTGTAACATACTTCCACATAAGCGAAGCAGCGACATAATTTTGCCACAATGACTTAAAGGAGCAAAAATAAAAAAGAAGAATAGTAAAAAATGTACAGAAAATAGAAAAAGAAGAATTGCAAATGCAAGTACAAGCGCTTGTGATCACTCAAAAGGGATTTAGGGCAGAACAGAGAAGTCAGTTCTTAATTTGGGCTTCATCTCTAAAATACTAAAGTTTGCTTTTCCATCTCGGTAGGGAAAAACAATAGAAGGACATTTTTCACTCCTTCCAGTTGGCAATTTGAAAGCAACAGCGGGACACGACTTGGTTTGGTGTAAAGTATTATCAAAGAGCGTTTTGATATTTACCTCTTTAGCTTAGGTATTTTATGAAATTTCATCAGATAAACATCTTGTTATGTCTAATATAACGATAAACGTTTTAATAAACGTTCAACTAGAAATCGAATGCAGAACATCTTTACACATATTTACTATTTAATCACATCACTAGACATACACGGTAAACTTGAACCAGAAGAATTCAGAAATCATAAACATACAATTATCGAATACAAATTATATAATTTACAGTACAGCTTTTAATGTAAATAATACATTTCAGAAAAATGTGTTAAATCAATTAAATGTAAAGGTAAATAAAAGGTTTTATATCAAAATTTCTATTATATCAAACGCAAAGATCCATACTGAAAAATCAGATAAAAATGAAATAATTTGAATAATTTGTTGCTCAAATACTTTATCAATCAAATATTTTAATATATAAAAAATCATACGTATTCTAAGGTTCTCAAACTTTTAATATTATACTATCAATTTCAAAACGTTAAAGTAGTTATAACCTACATCTGATTGCTCTATCAGTTCTACGTATTATTCGGACATATTTTCGCATATAACATGACCGTGCATTATACTACTGTATCTACATACAGAACAATGTTTTTACAGAGAGAAACAATAATGTAGTCAGAGAGAGTGCATAGCAAAGTACGCCCGGAGCAGTTATAGGTATGTTGTCACGGCCACATGCTATTAGCATTTCGCAAACGGTCGGCTGTGTAACGGAATTACAATTCGTGCCCCTTTATATTTCTTTTTCTCTACTGCAAAGATATATATGTAACCTAATAAATAAAGCTTTCTCATAAGAGTACCAGAATATTGTCTCTACCTGTAACAATTAAGTCAATGTTTATTCAAAAGTTGGAGCTGTGATAGCCTAGCGGTGAGACCGTGCGACTCTTTCGAGGGGAACACGAGTTCAAACCCGGGCAGGCACCAATGAGTTTTTCTATTAAAACTTATGTGTCTAATTGATAATTGCAATTTATCACACGCTTTTCGGTGAAGGATAACATCGTGAGGAAACCTGCATATCTCTAGAGAATTCTAGGGATATGTGTAACCTACCAATCCGCATTGGAGCAGCGTGGTAGGTCTTAGCTCCAATCCTTCTCTCCAAAAACGGAGAGAGGAGGCCTTAGCCCAGCAGTGGGCATAACAACGGGCTGTTACTTTACTTTACTTTACTTTTATTCAAAAGTAATAATGTTTTTTTTTTGCTATAAACCGCGATAAAGTAAATAGGAAATATATATGTTGCTAAATGTAGAGTGGACTTTTCGTTTTCATACCCGAAACATGCAGGATACGTTAAAACACTACACACGTTCACTATCACAAACTCAACAATCGTTTCGCACCGCAACCGAAGCGTCGTCAGGAGATAAACTCCACGACAAAATCGCAAAGTTTTCTTTTGTATTATGGATCTCCGCAAAGTAACGCCTAATTCTATAAATTATTTTTATTGTTTCGATTAAAGGTCGGACAGTGAGTTTTGAGCCTCAATCACATTTTTAGTTAAAAGAAGGCAGTGTAGTTGAAAAAAAGTATATTCATGGAAAACCATAACTGGTTTGGACTTTTATTTGTTTATTTCTTTATTGTACATGCATAATAATATAAGAAAAAAATAGCACATGTACAAAGACGGACTTATCCCTAAAAGGGATCTCAGACTCAGACTCAGATCTCAGGGTAACAGAAAGAAAAGGACAAGAGGTGAAATATGAATAGTGAAAAAATAAAGGAAGAAAAGGAAAAATAACGAAACACTATATACATAGATTTATAGCTATTACGTGTGTGTCCGCTTCTGGACGGAATATCTTTCTTATTATAATATAAAAATATAATATATGTAATGTTTTAATATTAAAATTAAAAAAGTAATTATATGTATTTATGATAATAATAATAATAATAATAATAATTTTTATTTGCTAGAATGTGGGTACATAATTTTGTTGGTCACAAACATGAATAGTGGCAGCTGTAACATCCAACTATAAATAGTATGCAAAATAATAATATAATAAAATAATGTCCTACTTAAATTAAATCTATTATTTGAATGATACAATAAATCAATTATAAAAAAAAGTAAAGTAATTATAATTGAAAATGTCATTACAGTCTCATATTTATCACTGAATGTCGGGAATGTATATGCAGAAAGATACTTATATTATATGTCAATATTAATTTAATATCGTAGTAGCATTTTTCTAACTGCCATATCTTAAATTTTTCCTTTAGAATTTTTACAGTTAATTTCCGAAGGTCTGTTGGTAGCTTATTATATATTTGTATGGCCATGTAATAAGATTTTTTTTGTATAAAGCACTACAGCACTTGTTTACCAATATTTTGTCAGGATAACGAACAGACCTATTAGTATCACTCTTACGTTGGAAATATTTAGGATACGAATTTCCCCAAATAACCAAGCCATATGATAGCACAGACGAAACGTATCCATGATATGCACTTAATGCCGCATTTACAGAAACCGTCTGCACAAGACGTCTTAAAACATATATAAATTTATCCAGTCTCATACATATATGGTCAACGTGTGCCTTCCAATTGCAGTTTTTGTCATAAAGTATTCCTAAAAATTTATAATTATCGGGTTCTTTTATTTCGTTAATCTCGTATTCGATACTAAGTGGCTCTCTTTTCAAATTATTTGAAGTGAACTGCATTAATTTAGTCTTATTTAGGTTGACCTGTAAATCATTTTCCTCCAGCCAATTTACTACATATTTCAAGGCTTTGCTTATGTCTTCTTTGTAAGTAGCGACATTATTTTGTTTAACTAATATTGTAGTATCATCTGCGAATAGGACACAGGGATGATTAATTGCCAAATTAATATCGTTAATGTATGTCAAAAAAAGATATTGTCCTAGTACACTACCTTGTGGCACTCCCTTTTTATTGCAACTGTACTGGGATGTGTATTGTTTCCTTATATTATTTTCGATTTTGATTTCAGTAACAATAACGTTTTGTTTATATATTTTTAATTGTCATTTCATTACAAAAATAACTTACATGTTGAGTTAAGATATGCGCAAAAAGAAACGTTTTTATATCCGCTATAGTGATCAATATTTAATATTTGTCATGTATGCTTGACTCAACGAAAGTTTATTAAAAAAATCAGTTTTCAAAGTTTTGTTTGCTAGTCCAATCCCCGTTTTGAAATCTTCACCGGTTTGTTCTAATCGAAGTTCATTTTAATCATAATAAATATATGTTCAGAAATAATCTGATTGATTTATAGTACTGTTGCTCTCGTAACTTATACCATTTGTCTGTAACAAATAACACGTCTGCGTGTCGCTGCGACGTTTCCAATTTACCATCCTTTGTGCAAGTGTCGGTGTGTTGCATATGCAAGCGGCTTTGTGTTTCGTGTAAGTTATGTATATAATATATGGTTAAAGTTGTTGATAAGCAGTGAATTTAAATCTTTTTAATTTTATAAATATACATCGGCGTTTAATCGTGGCCACATGATTATCCTTACTAATTACGCTGGTTCAGAACCCGCGCAGGTAAGACAGTTTTCTTTAATAGTATTACGCGTTACTTTGCAAAGATAATACAAAATTATTTTAATTTAAGACTGGCGTAAGAGATACCGATTCCAGAATATGTCCACCATTGCACATTATGTTGTTTTTTTAATTCATTTTTATATTTAATTCAATTTCCGCAATAAAGAAATTACAAACTAACAAACAAAAATAATATTAATATTTTGCTATAATACGCGATAAAGCACGACAAGATAGTGAATAGTTTGCTATTTTGTCATAGAGCCTATCTCTTGATGATGTTTCGGTTGCGTGGCGAAACGATTGTTGAGTTTGTGTTAGTGAATATGTGTAAGGCATGTATATTGTGGTAGTGGTGGAGTTTAGTAGTAGTATTGTATAATATTAGTGCACGAATCCTGCAAGTATCAGATATGAAAAAGGATAATCTACTTTATATTTAGCATTATATACATTATACAGTAAAATAATATTCCTATTACTTTTGTACAGATTTTTGACAAATTTATTTTAATGTATTATGTTTTGTTTTTATTTTATTTAATAAATATAACTAAATATTGTGATGAAATGTGTAAACGATCGAGATTATAAATTCCATGCTCTTGTTTTGAAGGAGAAGCTATTTTAGATCTAGGAGAAGAGTGAAAATAAAGGAGTGTGTTCAAGAAAAAAAGTCTAGATATAATTCAGAATATGTAGAATATTAATTAGAATTACATATATTTACACAAATTGAAGCATTTCCTTGCATATCATACACATGCACTCAACCATACACAACACACTTCTCCACGTATGTAACACACTTACATACACACACCTCTCTGGCGTCCTTAGTAAAATAAGAATAAAATTAAAATTCTTTACTGGCTATATCTATAATGTAATTAGTATTTTGTAAGTTAATAGTAAGAGCTTTATAAAAATAAATAAATTTAAAAAATCTCAACTTTACCCTTCTAAATTTGAGTATTCTTAGACTTTATCTGCACTTACTATCAGCTGAGATGAAAGTCTAGCGCAAATAGATAATCAATATAACAGAAGTCATATATAATTTCCCATTTTAATTAAAACTTTATTGGGAAATAAAAGTCTTTCCAAAAAAATTATAGAATTAGGCGTTACTTTGCGGAGATCCAAAAATACAAAAGTAATAATAAAATTATTTTGCTATAATCCGCGATACAGTAAATAGAAAATATATATAGTGTTAAATGTATAGTGGACTATCCGTATTTTCATACCCAATACGTGCAGGATTCATAAAAACACATGCACAAACCTCCACCACTTCCACCACAATACACAAGCACTACACACGTTACGATTTTGTCGTGGAGCCTATCCTTCTGATGATGCTTCGGTTTCGGAGCGAAACGATCCTCGAGATTGTTGTGGTGGCGGGTGTGTGTGCTGCTTGTGTGCTTTGTTGCTGGTGGAGGAGCCTTGGGGTGCGTGTGGTGGCTTGTCCTGCATGTATAAAATTCGTAGATTTTGCCTGCTACATACACATTAGCTTTGCATGCATTCGCTTAACCCGTGCGGATTATAGCGAAGTAGTTTTGTTATAGTGCCACTACACACGTTCACTATCACAAACTCAACAATCGTTTCGCCCCGCAACCGAAGTATCATCAGGAGATAGACTCCACGACAAAATCGCAAAGCCACGGAAAAACGGATAGTCCACTATACATTTAAAAGTATTTTCTCAAACACTGTAATAAACATTCATGTTTTTATCATACATTACTAATAAAACCTTAGATAAATGTTGATCACGTCCATCCGAATGCTCGGCGTACCAATTTTCTTGATTACTGAATAAGCTGGGAGTAAAAAACACCTGAGTAATGGCGGGTGGAATTTCTTTCAGCGGAATTTTTGCTTACGTTCTTAATCCCCTTAAAATGTCTGATATTATCTGAAGTCAGAAAATTATTTCAGGATTTTTTCGCCTGTACATTTATAATGAAATCTTATGAGGCTTTACTTTTTTTCAGACTAGTCAACGACTACGTTTCCGTTAATTTTAATATTAAAAAGCATTTAAAAAATTATAAAATGTTTTGTTTGGTATGACACATAACAATTTTTTTTCTTATGTGTTAGCCTAATATATAAGCTTTAATAGTTATAAATTATCATTTATTAGAATACAAATAAAAATATAGCTTTTTAGTCGTTAATAATCATCATCATTCTTCTTCCCTTATCCCACTCCAAGTGGGGTCGGCCTGCCTGACGTCAACTTACCTTAGTCGTATTTTACGACCCCTCGGTAAGAAAGAGGGTGGTCTATTTTACTCAACCGGATATCACACGGTGGTCAACTTACCTTAATTGTCTTTTACGACACCTCGGTAAGAAATGAGGGTGAATCTATTCTACTCAGCCGGATACCACACGGCGGGTCGACATACCTTAGCCGCCTTTTACGACACCTCGGTAAGAAAGAGGGTGGTCTATTTTACTCAACCGGATATCACGCGGTGGTTAACTTACCTTAATTGTCTTTTACGACACCTCGGTAAGAAATGAGGGTGGTCTATTCTACTTAACCGGATACCATACGGCGTTAGTCGTTATTAATGAATGCCTTTTATTCAGTAGTTCAAGTTTTAATAGGGTAACACCGTGATTTAAGTCTCGTATAAACTGACAGTCAAATTCATTTTGTACCGTAAGCCGTCCATATCTTATCATTGTTTACATTACGTCTTATTTTCAACGTATCGCATAAGACCTCTAACCTTATGATCTCGCTATCTAATAACTGTCGACCCACAACTTCTGTATGTTAAATATTTGAACAACTACATTAACCTAATCAAGTATGTTGCGTCACAATTCGGTTCTTATTGTTGGTGAAATAAGAGAGTAACCCCAAAGGTTGTATTAAATGCGTAGCAAAATTGTTCTGAATATAAAATTACGTTTTCCCGTATACTTCAGGGAAATCAGAAACATATGAAGTCAAAAAAGAGCGTATGATACCTGCCATGGGTTTGTGAGTTTAACGGATGTAATTTTCATATTATTCTCCCCCAGGAGAGAAGAGCCTTATGGCTTTTTGACGGTTCCAAGAGTTTTTCGAAGATCGTTCTTTGTACACTACTTAACATTCACTGTTGGAAATAGATGTTTTCAAAGAATTTTTACGCTCTACGATCATGTCTTCGAAGTCTTACTTCGAGAAAGCTAAAGTGAACTAGAACCTATTTATAACAGTGGCTTCCTCCTACATCCCTCGCAGGACCTTGTCTTCGTCGAAGACGAAGTTTGGTGAAGACGAGGTCCCAGTCTTTGACATCGGTCGGCCGTGGCTTCTCGCTACACTCTCGACGGCGTGATCACTAGTCACCGTCACGCCACTGCCTTTATTATACATTGCCCTCAATCGTGGTCCAGCCTTAGGTGGAACTCATAGGACGATGTTTAGGGAAACATCGTCCTATGAGTTCCACCTAAGGCTCCCTACGCTAACAAAGTAGAAGCGCCCACCTTTTCGCATTGCACGATCTCGACGAAGCTTCAGCGCTCGCCCGTCCCGCCCGGTGACACTGTAACGGGGTTACCGTTACGTTAGGGTTAACAGCATATAAGTTTAAAAAAAAGATTTAGTGTCGCTGAAATGCAGAGGTTTCCAGGGAAATTTTTGGTATCATCTGATTATTGTGTTTTTCGGACGATAGGTTTGCTGCTGTCATTTTTCAAGCTAAGTGTGGTGATACTGCCTGCTATATTTTGCAATGAACAAACATGTAACGACGAGTTATATAACCAGTAATGGACATTTAATGATTGTGAGAAAGTTTGAAAAATTCGGAGACAAAATACGATGAACGTTACAAATGTTTACTCATTAAACAACGTTTCTCAAGGGGTCTATACAACCTTTTCGAGATTCTTTAATTGAATTGTAACTTTGTGCTTTGGAAAGCTCCCTTCCTTCCCTACCTTTCATCTGAAATGGAAAAACTCCAAGCAGAAATATTTAATGATCTCTTCGAAGACTAGTCTGAAGCAGCTTATTGTAGTTAGTATTGTTTTAAAAATATCATCATCAAGTAAATTGATTAATATTTAATGTGTTATAGATTTCCCCAAGAATACTCAAAAATTCATTTCAGCTTCAAAGAACTTTAGAACCAGTGATAGATTTGATTGTATCGAAAGTGCTGGAACTATCTAATTTAACATTTTAAAAATATGTGGCAATAAATTATAGTTTCCGTTCGATGAAAAAATAACTGCTGATACAGAATTTAACAAAAAATATCATTATTGTTTGTAATATTTGGAAAATCATTCCAAACGTCTTTGTGACCTCAAAGCATTTGGTGGAATATTAAACTATTATATTAAATTATTGACTTTTATAAACGAACAAATAGCTTTCTTATTGAAAGGGTGGGTTTTCGATAAAATTTAAATAATTTCGGTGTCAAAAATATTTTTTATATGACATTGTAAGAAGACAAAAACTGAAAGAAATTAACGTATGAACGGAATATAAGGCAAAAACCAAGTCGTAAGAACTTTTGCAAAGATGTTTGACGTATTTCACATTAGACTATTAAGTCAAACCAGACATTTGTATGGTTTCGTGACGAAAATTGACTTCATGAAAGGTCATCGTCATAGATTTATTACAACTCATTGAGAGGATGAGGAAAAAACTTGTTGATAAGGGGTGTAAATTACAACGCACTTCACACGCCCTACGAAAAAGTTGCTCAATTAATCAAATTGGCGGACATATGAGCTTGCTGCCATATGGGGCTCAGTTGTTGCGACATTTATCTTACGGGAAATATAATGGCCAAAGTAGTGTTTATCCAATTATTAAATTTCGTATGTGAGAACTGAAGGCTTAATTATTTCAGATCATACTTTATAAGATAAATAATATATTTTTGATTTCTGAAATTTGTAATGATATCATTCAAGAAATATTATATTTTTATTGATGGTGTGCACATATTTAATATTGTTAATGAGCAAAGTTACGGAAAGAATTAACTAAATTTCTATTTTAACGAGCGCGAGACTAAATTTCTAAGTAGGCGATTTTTTTAGACGTAATAAAATACATATATTATGAAATTATTCAATAAATACATAATTATATATTTTTTTAAGCAAAAACAGAAATTACTAATTATTATAAGACGATAAAGTTGACGTAATTTTTCGTGACAGTTTCATTAAAATTAAAATTATAGTGGAGTTTTGCAATTTAGTCTGAGTTTATGATTATAGCGAAATCCCAAATAGTCGTTTGCCACGGCGATAGTAATTGGCATTAGCAAATGACGTTGGCAAGTACCACTAAAGCTGCAGTTAGGGTCATCGCAATTGAATTCAAACTTTATCGCTTAGGCAAAGGGTAATTGAAATGTAAATGGTTTGCAACTGTGAAAATGAAATTTTCATGCCTTAGTAATATTATGTTTATGTGAAACCTTTAAATTGTTTGTTTGTTACCAGTAATTTTTATTGCATGTAATAACTATACGAAGGTAAGTGCCGTTTGGTATCCGGCCGGAATAGACCACCCTTCTTTTCTGTGTGGTGTCTGGCCGAGAAGAATAGACCATCTGTTTTTTTACCAAGGTGTCGTAGAAGGCGATTAAAGTACGTTGACGTCAGGCAGGAGGCCGATCTTAAAATACCTAGCCAAACCACATCACAACATGGTTAAAACACCATCCCCAACCAACATCCACTCAGAGTGGCATAAGAGTAATAATAATAAGGGATAATGACAGGGACAATGAAGCAGTAAAAAAAGATTTTCGTGTATAACTAGATATCGAAAAGTAGCCCGGGTTTGAAGTCGCGAAATTTATCACATATAAAGTATCAAATGCGTTTCACATCTAAAGTTGGTGACCTCAGACGATAAAACACCACAGAAGTGACGAAACATATATAACGTTTATTTATTGAATCGAGGCTAAAATAGAGAAGGTATAATGGTTTAAAAACCATGTAATTAAAGAACTATATCGCAGTGGAGTCCCTTCAAAGGCTTTTACTGCTTTAGCGACGGTTAAAATGTTTCGTCTCTCATTTCTTATCGCGTGTATAAGTATTTATTTGAAAAATATCTATGTTTATAGATTATATATACTAGTTGTCTGTCACACATACAATAAGTATTACAATTTCGTTATTACAGTAGTCTAAAAAAGGGAACGGGATGACAGAGCTGCTCTTCGCCTCTGTACAAAACAGTAAGGAAAAAATTTAACTAGTAATAAGAATTATATTTTGAAAAGAGCAACCGCTGAGTTTCTTGCTGGCTCTTCTCGGTAGGAACAGCAATAGAGCTGACGATTCAAAAGCACATGTCTACAAGTTTACTTGAATAAAAATATTTTGAATTGAATTTTAAATATTAAAATACCTGGGGGACGGATGATTGTACATGTCCTATATCTGGACGTGAGACGCATAAGGTCGAATGTCAACATAAGTCCAAATTCACCTTAATACATAGCAAATCTAAGCAAGTCGACATCTTCCTAACAGTCCAAAAATTATTTTTCTATCTGAATTGGTTACGAAGGTACAGAGTTGCATAATGTGAGTGGTTATATGTGAGGATTTAAAAAAATGTATTTTTATTATAATAAGGTAAATTTAAAATTGAAAGTCTAAGGAATCAAAAGTATAAACATACAATGTTAGCAATTTGTCATTTAGAGTAATATATATTAAAGAACAATACCAATCCGATTAGCTTACAATTGGTTATTCGCTTTACTGAAAACTCATCAAAACACACGTCCGACCTTATGCATCTCACGTCGAGATATATTCCTTTATAATGTATTTTCTGTGAGATATAAATTTAAATGTATAATAATTAGTTTTTAAAATGCCGTGTGGTATCCGGCTGAGTAGAATAGAGCACCCTCATTACTTACCGAGGTGTCGTAAGAGGCGACTAAGGAAAGTCGACCCGCTGTGTGATATCCGGCTGATTAGAATAGACCACCCTCATTTCTTACCGAGGTGTCGTAAAAGGCGACTAAGGTGAGCTGACCTACCGTGTGGTATCCGGTTAAGTAGAATAGACCACCCACTTTCTTACCGAGGGGTCGTAAAATACGACTAAGGTAAATGGACGTCAGGCAGGCGGCCGTCGTAAAATACGTAGTCAAATCATATGACAACATGTTTGTAACATGATGTGCCGACCCCACGTAGAGTGGGATAATGCCAGGAGGATGATGAATAACTAGTTTTTAAAATAGGTATATAATTTCAGAGAGCGTGTTTGGTATGCCAATCAATGGTGACGCGTCGTACAAAGTCATCACAATTAAAAGTGTAGCCGGTGATTTTATCGAGATTGCAGCTTCCACAATTAAAGTCAATCAGTGTAATAATCACGTAGCGTATTTGTTTTAACCTCGCAAACAGTGTTAATTATATTCACGATAAATACAAATAAGAATGTATGTTTGGTATTCACTGGCGCTAATTAAATAGTATTCGCAATTTAAATGAACTGGAACAAGCTTTCCGCAAATAACTTTTGTCTAAATATATTATAAAAGTTTGAATTTAAAACATTCAATAAGGGTATGCAAAACGCCATATAATCATAAAGTTTAAATCATATACTAGAGTAGGGAAGCCAGGTTAAAATGTGTCCATGGAAATGAAAGAGAAAGTATGAGGCTTTTTATTTCTCTCTTTTTTGCGCCTGTGTAGTAAGTAAATGTCATTCTAAGTGAAATGCTAAAGGTTATCCAAAAAATTAATCAAACAAATTTGATTAAAAATTGCACAAAATTATATACTATATAATTCAAAGAACATATATTAATTTGAATCAATAAAATGACGTGCATTGTGCGTACGAAACGCATAAACATTTTGAAGATGTATTACAAAATGTTTCAAGTATTTAAATTAAGATCGCTCCAAGAATATTTCTCTGCGCATATCTGATTAGAAAAAACAAGTGTATGAATTTCATGTTCCATCTCTTATTTGTTGCGACGCCAGCTTTCAGGTTAGGTTGCTTTTTTCAGGCCAGCTTGACTCCTATTCTATCGAGTATAGTAACTCTATACATTTAACACTTAAACTTTAAACTATAGGTGTTCACAAAACACAACATATCGCATGTATTTTCCAGACTGCAATAACAGATGGCGTCACCAGTACTTTACATTTTATGTTACGTTTAGAAATAGTGATCAATTCTATTCACCCGGATACCAAACGACAGCATCAAAAATGATCGTGGTTAATTTATTTTATATCTATCAATAGTAGCTGTAATAATAGAAGCCTTACATATAATACAGATATTATAAAGGAGAATGTTCGAGTGATTTTACGTATGTTTTTGTATTGCTTTACAGCCACAAGATAAAATGTCTAAAAATTATCGTGCAGATGGGCCTAAACTCGAGTGCCAAATGCAGCAAAAGCGCGTAACGATAAATTAGTCACATAAGTTTTTCTAAGAGATAAACTCAAGCACCAAGCTCGTACGGGGTTTGAACCCGTGACCATTTCGAGAGATTTGCACGGTCTCACAGCAACTGCATACGAAAATAATATTATAGTACGACGATCATTGATGGTTGATAATAATTAAGATTCTTATCATGTACTTAGTTTGTCGCTCAGTAAAGGCTTTCAATTCACAAGTTAAACAAGGTGCACGATGTTAGATTATTCAGTACAATTAGGAACTTTGTGTGGGATAGTTAAGCTGTTATTTGCTGTGCAATTTCTAACATAATTTCCCAGTGACGTCAGTTCTAGTTAGAGGGAGGATAGAGTCGAATGCTTAGCTGTAAAGTTTGCCATAGTTAATAGGAGCAATTAAATTTATAATCTCAGTGCGTGACTATTAAATTACTATT
Organism: Morpho deidamia; assembly: GCA_947086505.1. Lineage (NCBI taxonomy): Eukaryota > Metazoa > Arthropoda > Insecta > Lepidoptera > Nymphalidae > Morpho > Morpho deidamia. The sequence goes on from CAMTZC010000003.1 coordinate 8,016,232, forward strand.
AGGGTTAGCCAATGCAATTCAAAAGCTTGCTCTATGTGAAATTATTACGAAGTTTTGGTTACTGTAATTTATCATATGTAATTATTATATTATTATCATAGTTTGCTAGGTACGGCGTAAAAGCAATATGGCATTGGCCGTACTTACAAACTGACTATGACCAGTGGATATCTTCTCGCACTTTTGATCCTTTCTTGATTATCGCTATACATAAGTATAAGTGTACTCTCTATATGTCATATTATTTATGTAGTACATGATATGACAAGCTGTGATAGCCAGAAGATGGGATTGTGTGCCTCTCTCCAGGGAGGAGATCAATGGCTCAAATCCCGGGCAGATGATATTTACAATTTTTCCCAGCTTTTCGGTAAAGGAAAACATCGAGAAGAAGTCTACATGTCTCAAACATGTAACCGTTCGGTTACACATATCCCATAAATTCCAGCAGAATTCATGGGGTATGTGTAATCTACGGGTCCGTATTGGAGCAGCTCGATAGGTCACAAGCCCTTATCTCCGAAAGGAGAAACGAGGCCAATGCCATGCAGTAACAGGCCGTTACTTTCACATAAAATGAAGGTATCTATAAGTTCAGAAGTAAGGAATTCGTAAACTTTAGAAGCAAATATGAAGCAGATCTACAACGCAAGAGCAAGTCCAAGAGCAAGTATAAAAAATGGTTGAATCGAACATTTTGTCCGAACGTCATTCGTTTTGTTCCCGAATGTCATAGCCGCCAATGAAATTATCATAATTACACATCACAATTTTATTTGCCAACACAAATAAAGCATCATTAAATACGTCGTTCGAACGTCATTAATCAAATTTTCCGCATTATGGTTTACGTATTAATGATTGTAATTTTAATCAGTCAAAAAAGATGTTCGACAATGTTTTCCATTTTGCTTTTGTCTGTATTTGGCTCGTCATTGTCATTTATTGAAATGGTTCACATAGGGAATATCCGCATGTCATATGACAAGAGTTATTGAAATTATTTAACTAGTACCTTCTAATAGTCACTAGTAGTAGTAACGAGATCAACTTCAGAACTGGATAGACATACATATAATCAACTGTCTCATCTTGTCACAAGCCACAATTGTCTATTATTATGCCTGCTTTTCAATAGCGGCGATGATCGTTAATCGTGTGATCGTTTATGATTGGCACAATCATCGTGCAAGGGTTCACATGATCATCCGTATTATGAAATTTTACATACGATAATAGGTATCGTCCAGCGATTCAATGCAGAGTTCGAAAAAAACCAAAATTCTCGAATGCAAGCGATCGTAGGCGATTATAGACGATAACTAGCGAGTACAAATGGTTATGCCCTGTACACGATCACTTAATTGTTTGTAATCGCCAATCATGAAGAGGAGCCGATATACTTTGTACTCTTTTAAGAAGTTTTTAGTTTTAAGCTACTTACATATAAATTTGTCGCTACCTTTACAAAAACCTGACAAAATCATAACGATTAGGAGATTCTATTTTATCTACAATATCTATCTTCTAATTTATAATATAATATAGAAACATAAAAACAAACTACGTAATATTTTTAAACTTAAATATATGGTATATTAACTGGCATAATATAAAGAAGAATTGAATGACGCTCCAAGAGTCGTAAAATCTCCTTAACTAATGTGATGTTTTGTATAAAACCATACTAGCTGTGGCGATAGTTTGATTCTGAATATGTTTCATAACTCTAGAACTCTCTATAAGTATCGATATCACAATTAATCCACTTTACTACGCTATAAGCTCTCGTTTGTTTAGAAGACTGCCTTTGCACGCTTTCCCTTAGTTTTAGATTACTCTATGATTAATTTTCTTTATCGATTTATCATCATCATCATCATCATTCTCCTGCTCCTATCCCACTCTAAGTGGGGTCGGCACAGCATGTTACAAATATGTTGTCACATAATTTGGCTACGTATTTTACGACCGGCGGCCTGCCTGACGTCAACTTACCTTAGTCGCCTTTTACGACACCTCGGTAAGAAATGAGGGTGGTCTATTCTACTCAGCCGGATACTACACGGCATCTTAATATAATTTATATGGTACGATTTACGAAATATTAAGCTACTTAGTTAGTTAAAAAATGCGGGTGGTCTATTCAACTCAGCCGGATACCACACGTCGTGTCGCCTTACCTAAATTGTCTTTTACTACACCTTGGTAAGAAATGATGGTGGACTTTTCTACTCAGCCGGATACCACACGCCATATGAATAGTTAAAACAATAATTTACAAATAAACAATATTTTTGATGTCAGAATTGCAATTGACAGTGCACGCTCGAATAATTCGTGAATAGTGAGTGCTAATTTTCTCGATTTGCATTGTGGCTACGTAATTATAATTTAGAGAGCTGTAATATGGTTTTGAGTAAATATGTCAACATGCAAACTGGTTCATATGTCATCATCACATACTCTTGCAGTGCACACTCAAGGATTTTTTCAGATTTATTAATTAATCTAGCACGATTTCTTTCGTCAGTTGATAGAATTTTGTCTAATATGTTCAAATTGTTTTGTTGCTAGTGGAGATTGATTGTTAGCCAGACATAACAAATAATATAAACTAATTATCTATTTTTAATTTAACAAAATTTTGCAATTTAACACAATTTTATATAATCAAAATAATTCTTTCTGATGTTGGTTTCACCACATTGTTAAATATGTTTTTAGTCGATTAAAAATTACATTACACAATCGAAGTAGGGATTGTATGATTAAAGAAGTGTTTTATCGAAATCACGTTAAAATCCAAAAACAAATATCTTCTACGTAAAATTGCATAAATAAAGCCATAACCGAAAGAGATGACACAAAACTATCATATTTGCATTAAATTGTTACTTACCTTCTAGCAAATAAAAAATTCAAATGAAATTCTTATATAGTTTCAAAAGCAGAACTTTAAATATTTCAGTAACAATTATCCGTTCGATATTTGCAGTCGTATTCAATGAATCTGTGATAATTGGGCAGAATTGAATATGAGTCTCAACTAACAGCTGAAGCCCTAACCGACAATGGACCAATTCCGATGTAACGAACCGTGAAGGTACAATTTCTAACGTTCTGTTCCACAGATGGAACGGTGGAACCGCAATCATTATCGCCCTTACAATTGAGTAGTTGAAATCTAAAGCTAAAGCTACCATCCATATTGTTGATCAAGTAAAAATATTTTCTTTACGATCACGCAATCATTTTTTCAGTTTTCTTTTATTCGACCTGATAGAACTCCAATGCTGGACTTACTTATTTATTACTCCAACAACTTACCGAGTTCTTGCTGGTTCTTCTCGGTAGAAACAGCTTTCTGAACCAGCAGTAAAGTTGACGATTCAAAAGCACTTGTCTACAAATTTACCTGAATAAAGAATATTTTGAATTTGAATGTTTCCAATAAGTATTAGAGTTCGTATGTAAGTCCATTACAAACATAAATTAAAGACTTATGACCTCTTCAGTTGGATCTAGCGGTTTCCAGCGATCTTTTTTAGACCATGAGTCCAACTGCTTTATAAAAGTGTTTATTGGTTGCCCAATGCTTCATCAATTCTTCGAACTATTTGTCCGCCCTATTGCCACTTTATACTGAGCTATACCAACTACTTCTGCTCTTCTATGATGAAACAGAAGAGTCGAAATGGAGATTTCTAACACGCGACGATGTTTTTGCTGTGCTCACTGGCCACGTCCGGTGATTCCTCGAAATCGATTTCAGAGAATATAAAGTGAAGCATATTACTTTACATTGAAGAGAAATGTGCTAGTAAGATTATATATAAGAATTTTATATTTGATTAACATTAAAAACAATAAATTGAGTTTCGTCTCTTGCCTAGTCTTAAATTAAAAAAAAAGTCTTAAGTGCTCGAGATGTAAATTACCAAAATCTTTGTTGGATTACAGCCAAACCAGTATCAAGGACTCTTGCATAATGGAAGAGCTTCTGGGACGTTCATTTTAGAGTTGAGCATTTGGGAAGTGTAGTAACACTTTGACCGAAAATTATACGATACAAAACTTTGTGAAATACGTTTTGTGATATTTTTACTATGTATTTAATATACATATATACCTATTTCTCAAATACGCTGTGTAGAAAATATGCAGCCAGGTGAGTTAACACTCAAGATGGCCGTCGTGTGGTATCCGGTTGAGTAGAATAGACTACCCTCATTTCTTACCGAGGTATCGTAAAAGGCGACTAAGCTAAATTGACATCGGGCAGGCGGTCGGACGTAAGGCAAATAGCCAAAACATTTAACAACACGTTTTAAACATGTTGTGCCGACCCCTCTTAGTGTGGGATAAAGGTAATAGAATGATAACGATGTTAAGACTAGATGGGTTTCGAAAAATATTAGATCGAATCTAAAACATGAATTCTATCTAGTAAACATATCCAAACAGCAATTATGCCATATCTAAAAGATATCCCCCATATTCCCCTTTATGCATATAGCGATGACCCCTAGCACAAGTAATATTCGTAGTTTCATATTTGGACTTCACAAATTTTATCAATTTCGATGCCAACTTAAGTGGCTCCCTATTCGCCTTCGCCGGAATATTCTCACCACGCTTTTTAAAACTCTTTCTTCTTTTAAGACGCTTTCTTCACCTATTTATCTTCGTGAGCGCTTTTATATAGCTCCCCCTCGTGAAAGACCTGCACGCTTTTGCGTGGCAGTTAAATAATTGGCGGTGCCTTCTTATAAAACTATGTTTGTGTAATGTAAAGTATGTTCTCTAAGTCTTTTACAGTCCTTGCATCCCGTTTTTGGAACTCTTTACCAGATAGCATCTTTAAAGACTCTTTCTTTCAAAACAAAAATCAATTACGTTAGGTTTATGCAAAAATACCAAACACTCGGACATCGATATCACCACTTTAAAGTACATCCATTCCAAAATTACATCGATGATTACCAATAACTTTATGACGTGAATATTTCATGGTTTAAGCGTTTTAATGGAGTATATTTTTAAATTTAATAGCTGATGGAATTCGATTCCAATTTACCAGAACGTTTTCATTAACATGGCATAGCGCTGCGGCTGATGAAATTTATACTAAAAATTGCATCATCACTGTTTTCAAATATACTCAGTGAACCGCAATTTATTTTACTAGGTATAATTTTTATAAAAATTTCAATTTTGTGTAAATTAAATTACACGGACAACAATTTTTTTAATCTCTTCTTTACAAAAATTATATTTAAAACATAAATAAAACTACACGGGAACAAGTTCCATTCTTTTGCTGAATTCAAAAGTAATAATAAAATTATTTCGCGGATTATCAGCGATACAGTAAATAGAAAATAATGATGATGCTTCGGTTGCGGGGCGAAACGATTGTTGAGTTTGTGATAGTGAACCTGTGTAGTGCTTGTGTATTGTGGTGGAAGTGGTGGAGGTTTGTGCATATGTTTTTACGAATCTTGCATGTAACGGGTATGAAAAAAACGTATAGTCAAAAACGTATAGTCGTATATACATTTAGGACTATATATATTTTCTGTTTACTGTATCGCGGATTATAGCAAAATAATTTTATTATTACTTTTGTATTATGAATCTCCGCAAAGTAACGCCTAATTCTATAAATTATTTGCTGAATTCATCAATTTTAGAGAATGAAAACTCCTATATTCCTAAATAATTTATTGAATTAGGTTAGTGCGATAAGTCTATACTTAGCGGATAAGTCTATACTTATCTTGCGTTAGTGGTATTGATGAATGAATCAATTTTATGTGATTTTACCTCTGCTGATCAACTATGGCGCATATTTAATGAATAGCAATCTCCAGGAGTGGTGGGGTAGTATCAAAGTCGTTCGTAAATAATTACCTAACTTTCACTATGCAGAGGATACAACTCTTTTGGTATCGTCCAACATAGAAATGGCGGAGCTGATGACTAGAAATAATCAGCTCTAACAGGGGTCTCACTATAAACAAGAAAGAAACCAAGCTTATGGTAGTCCACTGGCTTGCAACTAGGGATGTAAAAAAAATAATCGATATTATATTAAACGATTATTTTTTATTATAATCAATTTTTAATAATCGGCTTTCTAAAAATTATTAATCGATTTTTTTTAATCTTTTATTTTAATTTCATTTACTTCTTTTTTTAATCTTCTTTGTCTTGTTTTAAACGGAATGAGAAATTGAAGAAATATGGTTTAAAAATGGCAAGAGAAGTTAGAGAAATATGGAGTTAATACACAAATTACATATGGGGGTAATAGGAATATTTATGTCTAAAAGAAACCCTTCCTATGCCAAATCTCTATAGTGCCTCGCGGACGTTCTAAGGACGACATGTTGTCGTCTCTGAGAGGTGTGTGCACGACAATATTTTATTGTCTCTCTCTGAGGTGTGTGCTTTTCCAAAAACTACTGTTGTGCCTAATTAGTGAAGAGTGCGAGATTGATGTGACGTTCACACACTAGTTTTTTCCATTTTTGCTTCATGTTCACCTCATCTCATTTCCTAGCAGACACATTGTAAAAGCTACTCATTATCCGCAAACAAGCTTCCCATCGTCCCCCATTAATAACCCTAATTAAACCTCTTTACAAAACAAAGCTTTTATCGACGTTCCTGAACCGACTCTTGAATTATGTTTTAACGATGGTCATAATTTAAACGTACGACCTCGGCGATTCATTAATACGGTACGGTTGTTATGACACCCCATTATTGGTCAAAACGGTCTCGGTAAGAAAATGTATTGTGGTTATTTATGACTAAAGTTTCACAATAACGATGCGATTTAACTATTATGTTTATTTTTATTTAATTAATTTATATATTTCATATAACAACAATATGGAAGTTAGAAAAAGGGTATCATTTTGCGACGTTGGGGTTGCAATAATAGGAACTGTGCAGCATACGCCATCCCCGAAATAAAAACAACAAAATTTTTTCTTAAAAGCCATTACTTACGTCAAATTGATTATATAATTTTTATATAAATTTGATTAAATTTTATTGACTCTTTGTAATTCAATTGTCTCTTAAATTTCAATATACATTAAAAAGTAGTAATATATAACAATGTGAATTATGTAGGAAAAAAACATGTGAGCAAACCAGTGTTAAGTATAAATGTGGATGGATATGTGACTAAAGGGAAACCTAGAAAGAGATGGTTGTATTGTGTGAAGTATGAAATTCATATTATAGGAGTGATGTAAAAGTGGACGAATGATAGGAGAGAATGGAAGAGAAAAACATGTGCGGACCGCACCTGAGTGGGATAAGGACAGAGAATGATGAGCAATTAATTAGGAATTACCTACCGACATGAGCTACGAAAGAATTTTAATAAAATAAAAATAAAATAAAATACATTTATTTCTTTATTTTATTTGAGCTGTGATAGCCCAGCGGTGAGACCGTGCGACTCTTTCGAGGGGAACACGAGTTCGAACCCGGGCTGGCACCAATGCTGTCACCCGGGCTATCACATGCTTTTCGGTGAAGGAAAACATTGTGAGGAAACCTGCATATCTCTAGAGAATTCTGGAGATATGTGTAACCTACCAATCCGCAATGGAGCAGCGTGATAGGTCTTAGCTCCAACCCTTCTCTCCAGAAACGGAGAGAGGAGGCCTATTCGCAGCAGTGGGATTGCAACAGGCCGCTACTTCACTTCTACTTCACACATTTATTTAGACGTTATATAGGTATAAGTCATATTTTGTTAGTAATACGCACAAACTTAATCTAATGTTAGTAATCTTAACCTAACTTAATTCTAAAAACTTATCTAGGATAGGCCCGATTGCATGCGCATCATGCGCATCCCCGACGCGCTACAGTATCGAGGCAGTCCTATTAGTGATGAAACCGTTTAATCGTAACTGCCATTGCTTGATTTATGCGATTGACTCTATCTAAAAGTCTCATCAAACATCTTTCATGATAAATAAACGCTTAGGATATCAATTCTTTTATCATTTATACAATTATTGTAATTAACAGATGCCAGATGCAAACAAAAATACAACCATGAATTTTATTTTATAAATTGCGTCTATCTGCGTTACCACTTGTCACCATATCTATATATATTATAAAAGAAAGTCCGTAATAGCTGTTTGTCTGTATGTAATCGATTTTCCCAAAATCCATCAAACAGATTTTTGTACGGTTCTTACTTAAATATATTATAATTGTTGAGGAAGGTTTTGATTAATTGTATATTGTGTAGAGCTGTGATAGCCAAGCGGTGAGACCGTGCGACTCTTTCGAGGTGAACACGAGTTCAAACCCGGGCAGGCACCTATGAGTTTTTCTATTAAGACTGTCTAATTGATAATTGCAATTTATCACACGCTTTTCGGTGAAGGAAAAAATCGTGAGGAAACCTGCATATCTGTAGAGAATTCTGGAGATATGTGTCCCCTACCAATCCGCATTGGAGCAGCGTGGTAGGTCTTAGCTCCAACCCTTCTCTCCAGAAACGGAGTAAGGAGGCCTATACCCAGCAGTGGGATTGTAACAGGCCGCTACTTTATTTTTATATTGAGTAAGTGTTATATAAATTCACCGAAATACATATTCGTGATACATAAATTCCAAAGCGGTCGTAGCCGCAGGCACAGTTAGTAATGAAATATAAAATAAGAGCAACAAAAAAAAAAAGAAAAATAAACTGGAAAAATTCTAAGAAAATGACAAAAAAGACGGGTGACGTAAAAGTTTTAAGCTGAACATTTATTAAAAAAAAGTCATTGTTACGTAAAACTTAATATTAGAAAGAATTATTAAGGAAAGTAAATGGAACGTAGATAACACAATTACGTCCAGTAATGGACGGAAAGTGTAATTTTTCAGGCGCGTCAAATTAAGGCTCTTGTTATGATTTACAGAAAAAAATACAGAGACAATAGAATTGTACGTAATCTGCATAGCAAAATATCAATTAATATTGAATACACCTATAAATAAATCAAGAAATATACACACGGTCATCCGTCTCCAAAGTAACTTAATACTTGTGTTATGGGTGATAGACAAATGGTAAATACATACACATATATAATTTTAAATACATACTTAAATACATAAATACACCCAAAATTAGACAACTGGTAAAGCAACAAATTGAATTTTAGAAAATGGTGGCCCTCGGTGGGATATGAACCTGCGACCCGCAAAGCTGTAGTCAAGGTGACTGACAACTTTGCCAACCGGCCAGTCAAACATTTATAGCCATTATATAATAGAACAGCTAAAACTTCATTAATCTGTTACCACTCTTTTAGGATATTGATAGAAATATTCCAGAATTTAAAAAATCTCAGTGGATTTTTAAACATATTTTATAGACTATAGAAGTTACTTGCATTACAGAAATTAAAAACCAATGTATGCTCTAACTGTTGGACTGAAATTCGTTGCACAAATTTTTAAATAACAAGACTGGGACTTTCTTTAATATAACGTTCTTTAATAACAACTTTTGAAGCTGGTTTGGCTCTAATCCAAGAGAGATTACAGAATTTTACATCGCGAGCAGTTAAAGACCAATTTTTGAATTTAAAACGAGATAGAAGAAGGTATAAAATTGCTTATCCCGTCTCTTAATGTGAAATAGGTGCATCAGAATTCATTGTAGGTACTAATTCAAACATATGTTAGCAAAGACTTGTTTGCGGGACTAACCTAAGAAGTTTGGTCAAGATACGATATTAGTTTAAAGTTTTGAACATACTGGATTGAAACGACATAGTAAGATGACCAGAGTTGGATTTTATTATTTATTAACTAAATAATTATTACAGTGAAATAGCTTAAAATTTTTGTCTGTATTAATATGGCCATATCAATTCAAAACATAAGTTAAGATAATGAAAGTTTTAGAGTGGCTTTGGGTCTCAGATTGGGAACCACATTGTGCCTTAAGCACAGATGTCCATGTGGAAAAGAGGTAGACAGTTTTGGCATACACGGGCTTTCATGCCATAGGAGCTCTGGTAGGCTTTTCCGCCATGGTTCTCTTAATGACACCATCAAAAGAGCTCTTGCCACCATCGACATTCCTGCTCTTCTCGAGCCTTCCGGGATATGTCGGGATGATGGCAAGAGACCAGACGGTCTGACGCTGGTTCCTTGGGAACGGGGACGGGCCCTAATGTGGGACGCAACATGTGTTGATACGTTAGCCTCATCCCATATCAGGGAAACGGCGTCCAGACCTGGAGCTGCGGCGGAAATGGCCGAATCCGGCAAGCGGCGAAAGTATGCATCTCTCGTTGAGAGTTATATATTTGTGCCGTTTGCAGTTGAGACCCTAGGGCCATGGAGCCAAAGTGCAAAAAAAAATTTATCCGTTTTAACACCTCAGTTGATCGCCTCTTCGGGTGACAAGAGGGCTGGCTCCTTTTTCGCACAAAGAATCAGCTTAGCGATTCAACGCGGAAACGCTGCCAGCATTCTTGGGGCCATTCCACGTGCGCATGATTTGTACAGTAGTAGCGTGTAAGTAATTTAAGATAGATATAACTTGTATATATTTGTTATAAATAAATAAAAAAAAAAAACATTCGATCATTCGATATTCGATTCAAATTTCGAAATGCAATTCTGTAAGACCGCTTTTCATATGACGTGCACATCGCACGCTCGTTCGAAAATTGAAATTCGAATTTTGGAAGTGCGACATCGACAATGCGCTATTTATGTTCGCGCCATGTCAAAATCGGAAACTCGTTGCGCTTATAAATTGCATTTATAATTACGCTTTTAAATGTACCGTATAAATAGTTGTTAAAATAATTAATTATACTCACATAATATAAAAAAATAGAGCTATGTTTTTAATAAACTGTCGATATCCATTTGGAAAATATTAAAAACTATGTACATACATTTTTAATTTTATGAATCAACTAGCTGTGCCAACGGCTTCGCCCGCGTGGAAATTTGCGTGTCACAATTTTTTTCTAGAATTCAAAGTTTAAAAGCAATATAACAGAACTAACTACTTTGCTATAATCCGCACGGGTTAGGTGAATGCATGCAAAGCCAATGTGTATGAAGTAGGCAAAATCTACGTACCTTATACATGCAGGACAAGCCACCACATGCACCCCAAGGCGCAATTCACCAGCAACAACGCACACAAAAGCAGCACACACACCCACCACCACAATCTCGACGATCGTTTCGCCCCGAAACCGAAGCATCATCAGGAGGATAGGCTCCACGACAAAAATCGTACTGCGCCGCGCTACCCATACAAGCAGTCTTAAATAGTTCAACTCCCACCAATACCCTCCCCTCCGAACACATTTAGCAAAACGGAATTAGATACATTTACTTGCTCGTTAATTAAGTGACCATTGTTATTTTTTATTATCTCAAGTTGCTCTAACGTATTGAGTCGAAGTCCCTTATCACAAGTGTGGAGAATATGAAATGAATGGTCATTAGGCACCCTATGACCGCTTTCCAGCAAATGTTTTGCAAAATTAGAATTTTGTGGTTTATTATTCCTAAACGCGGCTGCGTTTAGGAATAATAAACCTTATATTTAGCCTTATTTAATAAGCCTTATGGAATATATGGCTATATGTTCCCGGAATCGAACCGCAAAACTTCGGCCAGTCTGACCTACATATGTACCGTTGCACTCAGGACAATCTATTTTATAAACCCCAGATTTTTTACCCTTTGGGATTTTTAAAATAGATTGTTATAATCGCTTTTTTTCTAGTTGTTTTATCAATCTACAATTAACTAGTACATTACTTTAGCGTATATATGTTGGTTTACGCAGCGCACGCGACTAAAGCTTCCAGCAAGCAAGTTTTTAACAACTGTGCGATCTCTTTAACACAATTTACATAATACCAATATGTGCTATTTGCCTGAACCATCTGGAAGTATTGCACAATCTTTTGGTGAAAACCGTACAAAGATCCGTTTAGTACATTTTGAGAAAATCTATTACATACGGACAGACAGCTTTTTGGGACTTTGTTTTATAATAAGTATAGATAGAATAAGAAAATCATCATCATGGTGGTGTCTCAGGGTCTGGGGTCCGCACACCATATTACAAGCATGTTGTCATATGATTTGCCTGCGTATTTTGCTACCGGCCGTCTGCCTGACGTCAACTAACCTTAGTCGTATTTTGCGACCCCTCGGTAAGAGACAGGCGCTCTATTCTACTCAGCCGGATACTGCACCATAATATAATAAGAAAATATTTCTAACTAACTGACGTATTCAACGATAATTTAACAAATTAACACCACATGTAATATTTTTGTTTAAAATCTGATTGGGAATCTTCATTGTAAATCACCATGTCAAATATTCCTCCGGTAGCTACGCCACTGGAAATAATATTGATGCATTAATATGTTTTTTTCTTTCTTTCAGATGCCTTGAATATCTACAACGACACAACTAAATAAAACCTCAAAACAATGTAAATGGGGCTGAGATAATGTCCAAAATTGATGACATCCTGTCGCAAACAATGTCGTCGTGATAAGTGACATGGAGTGTATTGTGATAGCTTATGGGATGTGATGTGATGGTGTGTCAGTGATCATCATGCGGCTGGCTTTGTGTCGGCTTTTCGCGTTCTCTGCGATTCTCGGCGTTGTTATCGCTATGGCTGCTAAAAATGGTAAGTTCTAATTTAGAAATAAGTTAAATTCATGTTTATAATTCCACACGTTAACATTTTTAAATTTAGTCAAAAATTAAGCAACACAATTTTTTTTATCATCAATCTTGCTAGTCTTAATGGGCTGGTCGAACGCAGAAGCATATTTTAGATGCTATTTTTTATGTTTTTATGTCATAGCCATAATTGGGATTACTTTTAAAGTACTTTTGACGTCAACACAACATAACACAAAAAATTATAAATATAATTGTTAAATTCATTTATATGTATATTGCATCATTTTTTATTTTATTTTTTACTTTTTCCATTTGCGCTATCACGATTGCAACTGTTTATCTAGGTACATATTTTTTCTTTCTTTTTATATTACCCGTATTTCACTTCACTGGCCCGTTGGCGCTGTGGGTAGTGACCCTGCCTTCAGCTCCGCGGGTCGCGGGTTCGATTCCCGCCGAGGTTCCCCAACATTTTCTATAAATAAATTGTTCGTTCTTCGAGCCTCGGTGTGTATTTGTATTTAAGTATGTATTTAAACTTATATATGTAGTATATCTACCAGTTGTTCGTCCCCCATAACAGAAGTATTAAGTTACCTAATTTGGGGACTGACGACCGTGTGTGTAAATGTCCCATATATTTATTATTAACTTCTTGTCTTTTTCCTTCTGTTACTCAAGGGTTGACTGGTAGAGATCCCTTTTAGGGATATCGTCTTTAAATGTGTTTTTTGTGTGTTCTCCTAATAATATGTATGTAGAATAAAGAAATAAATACTACTCACAAACTTACGCCCTTATAAGTTTCTACTTAAGTTGGATAAAGCTCGACAACAGCGTTTTAAAATGCATTCGACGTCCAACAGAAATCGTTATCGCTGCATTATAAAGAAAACATTTTCATAGCGTCAAAACGATTCAACTGTGGAACTTTGCAATCCATGAGCTGAATTAAAGAGCTTCAAGACTTTATGGTGACTGTCTCGAGCGGGATTTACAATAAAATCCGGTTCATTGGTGTGAACATTTTCCATTTTTGATCTTAGACGCTTACGATTGGTATCATTTTGGCTCGCAGCTCTTACTGTCAAAGCGATCTGTGGGTAATGAGTTACAAAACATCGGGTTAGTGCGTACCGCCCGTTTATCTTAGGCCGTCGGCGGCATTAACTCGATGTCTCGAGCGCTTTTTTGTTTTCGCTGTTTTTTCGTAATTTTTTTCCTGGAGGTTAGCTGTTGTCAAACGAGCGTACATATCCAATGTTCTTTGGATAGATGAGTTGGTACGTTATTTTTGTAAACATTCATAAAGAGGGATGAACATTATATTTAGGTCTTCATAGCCCTTTCATTAAAAACAGTCTATACATTTTTTTTCGTTAAGCCAAATTTTTTTCGATTTCATTGCAAAAATAAAAATTTGGAATTTATGTAATAATAATAATAATAAGCCTTTTATTCCAATAAAAATTAATGTCAAATTCTTAATTACAATTAATAAAAAAAAATTACAATTCTATTTCAATATTCGGTTACAATTTTTGTTTAATAAACTCGTCATTCATTTTATTTTTTTGGTGTTTTCTAATTTGGACACCCATAATTGGGCTAAGGCCTCCTCCATGTCCTTCCATCTTTTCCTACTTTGGGCTATTCTAGGCCATGTTACTCCCGCTATGTTTACTATGTCGTCGTCCCAACGTGTGGTTGGTCGTCCTCGTGCTCTTTTCCCGTCTCTGGGGTACCAACTCAGGATCTTATTTGTCCAACGTCCATCCGTGGTTCTCGCAATATGGCCTGCCCATTTCCATTTTAGTCGACATACCATTGCTATAATATCAATTACTTGCGTTTCTTTCCTTATGTCTTTTGCTCTTATTCTGTCTTTGAGTTTAAGGCCAAGCATTGATCTTTCTGTAGCTCTTTGGAATGCTCTTAATTTTAGCACTGTCGTTTTAGTTAATGGCCAGCTCTGGCAGCCATATGTTACTGTCGGCAAAATTGTAGTGTCCATGAGTTTCTTCTTAAATTTTAATGGCATATTACTTTTAAATATCTCTTTGCAAGACCAATATTTTTTCCACCCTATAGCTATTCTTCTATCTATTTCTTTTCCGAGTGTGTTTTTGAATGATATGTTCTGTCCTAGAAAGATATATTCCTCTACATATTCAATGTTCCCAGATGCTATTGCTATTATATAATTTTCACCATTAGTCATTAATTTTGTTTTTGATGGATTTAGATTTAGTCCTACTAAACGACTTTCTAGCTCCAACTCTGTTAGCATGAGTTGCATTTCTTCATGGGTTTCAGTCAACACAACAATGTCATCCGCAAACCTCAAATGGGAGAGAAACTCCCCATCAATGTTTATTCCATATTTTAATGTTTTCCAGTTAAGGTTCCTAAATATTAATTCTAATAAAGCGGCAAATAATTTTGGTGATAATGGATCCCCTTGCTTGACCCCTCTTTTTATTGAAAATATTGGCCCTAGGCGTTCAAGTTTTATCTTCCCGCACGAATTTTGATACATAGCTCTTATTATATTAATGTATTTCGTCTGGATACCTTGTTCTTTAAGGGCGGTCCATAAATGTGAGTGAAAGATTGAGTCAAAGGCCTTGGTAAAGTCGATAAAAGCAATATATAAGGTTTTATTATATTCCTTGTATTTCTGTATGATTTGACTTAGGGTGAAAATGTGATCGATTGTAGAGAAACCTTTTCTGAAGCCGGCCTGTTCACGAGGTTGTTGTTCCTCTAGATTCTTCGATATTCTGTTGAGAATTACAGTTGAAAAAACTTTGTATAATGTTGGTAATAAGGATATTGGTCTATAATTGTCTATACATTTTGGATCTCCTTTTTTATATAGTAATATTATCAATGAACTTTTCCATTCGTCAGGAATTTTTTCCTGATTTAATATAATATCAAATAGTTTAGCTAAATGTACAGAAAGTGGTTCCATCAGTGCTATTATAGAATCATTAGTTATTCGGTCTTCTCCTGGACTCCTGTCTTTCTTTAGTTTTTTAATTGCGTATTCTACTTCTGATTTTAGTATTGTTGGTACTGTTTCATTTGTTCGAACCACTACACTGTGTTCATCTGTTCCACTGTATAACTGTTTATAAAATTCCGTAGCTACAGTTATAATTTGAAATCTGTTCGAAATTTTATTTTCCTCTAAGTCTTTCACGCTTGTAATCCATTCTTTGTTGATGATTAATTTCTTCAATGTGTTTTTAATTGAACCTCTACTCTCAATTTCTATTTGAAAGGAATTAAGCTTCGTTTGTTTTATATTTTCTTTAATTTTTTTACTAATTTTTTTATGAAGTTTTTTTAATCTCTTTCTTTGGTTTTCAGTTCTCATATTAATATTTTGTAGAGTGTTTCTTTCTTCTATAAGAAGTTCAATGTCTTTTGTAATGTACGATTTTAAATTTTTAATTTTATTGTTTAATGGTAGACTGTTGATCGTGTCCTTAATTACTTTGACCGTGTTTGTGTAGTTTTCTTGAATATTTGTCGTTTTTCCAAGGTAATCCAATTTTCTCCCTATTGTTTTTTTTAAGTAGTCTTTTTCGAACACTGTGTAGTTTTTAAGTTTTTTAGAGTAATTTGACCTATTTTTCTTTATTTGTACAACTGCCTTGTATTGTATTCTCACAAGTCTGTGATCAGAAGGAAATGTAGTTCTAATCACTTCGTTGTTTTGTACACTTTGCCTGTTTTTAGCTAAAATAAAATCTACTTCATTTTTTGTTTTTCCGTCTGGGGATAACCAGGTCCATTTTTTCTTTGACTGTTTTTTGAATAATGTGTTAGTTATGACTAGATTATTTTCTAAGCAAAAATTGATTAGTATTTGTCCTCTTACAGTTCTTTTTCCATAACCATATGGTCCACAAATGAAATTTTCTTCTTGCTTCTGATATCCTATTTGTGAATTGAAGTCTCCCATTATTATAGTATCTTTGCTTGTTTCTTGAAGAGCGTCTTGTAGTTGGTTGTAGAATTCTTTGGTTTCTTTTTCTCTCATATATTTATTTTTATTTTTTGAGGTTTCTGTAGGAGCGTATACTTGTATAATATTAATTACTTTCTTGTTATATCTTAGATCGAGCCTTGCTATTCTATCAGAGAAAGTCTTAAAGTCTATAACATGTTTTGCGAGATATTTTTTTATCATAAAACCAATGCCATTTCTTCCACTTTTATCTCCTCTGTGCATGAGTATATATTTTTCCTTTTCTATAATACGCTGCCCTTCTAGTTTTACTTCCGAGAGTCCTATAATATCCCATTTTATATTTTCCAAGCTAAACTCTAATTCTGGGAGACGAGAAGCGGATTTCAGCGATCTTACATTGAATGTGCATACATATAATATATTGTATTCTAGCTTAGTAGTCGTAGTAGTAAAGTCTAGGTTACATGGAGGGTTGTGGTCTTTAACTCCCGCGGTGACCAACCGTATTGGGAGAGATGGAGGGGCCTCTATTTGTTATTCGTGCATATTTGCCGAATCGTGAAGAAAACGTTTGATGTCATATTTGTTTCTTTTCTTGGTAGAGTTTTGGCCCTTTTGATGTTTAGTATATGTGCTCTCAGGAGATTTTGACAAGCTTCTCTTTCTATTAGTAACTTGAGTGTCGTTTTTGAGATTATTATTTGTTGATAGAATAATTATTTTATCATATTTTATGATAGCTTTTTTTCCTTGTTTCCTCTCCTCTTCTAATTGGCCTTGTAGTTCCTTTCTTTTCATTAGCACTTCCGGGGGGAAATCTTCTTTAATATAGTAGTTAGTATTATTTAACAACCTCTTGTGTCGTAGTAGTTCAATTTTTTTCCCCATAGTCAAGAAGGAAACTAATACCGGACGTGTTTTTATACCCGGTTTGCCTATTCTTTTACAGTATTCTAAATCTTGTTTATTGCAATTTATTTTCATGTCATTGTTTATGATGTTTAATATGCAAATCTCCAAGTGTTTGTAATTTTTCTCGTTTTCTTCTATTCCAAAAAATATTAAATTTTTCTTTCTTGCTTGTTTTTGTAAATTATTAATTATTTTTTCTTGTTTTTCTATTTGTGCTGTCAAAATTTTGATGTTTTAGTTCCATGTCATTGAACTTTTCATTCATATTGCTATTAATAGTTTGGATTAAACTTTCCTTCATTTCTTTCATCTCTATTTTCTGATTACACATTTCTTCTTGAATATGTTTCAAAGTGATTAAAATTTCTTCCATATTTAATGTTACAAATTACTACAAATTACTTCAAATTAAATTAAAAATCGAAATATGTATTTATAATATTTTTCTACTTGGGAATCGATCTCATTCCCTCAGCTCATAGGCGACATGCAGCACCGTTACGCCAGTAGTAATGTTAGGACACCGACGTAAATTATACTAATATTTCTTTTTGTAAATTGCTTCCTTCTATATATCGTTCATTGGAATGCAGAGACATTTGTCGGTACAACGTAGCTATAGTTTATATGAATAGATGGCGCTGTTTTTCTGCTCGCCGTTATTTTGAATATGTTGTTTATCAAATTTATAAAATATTTCGTGCTCATATAATCACCAACTTTTGTTAAATGATTTTTAATAACACCTTCTAGATCAGAGTTTACACTATATATCGGTAGTTATTCGAGATTCCACTAGTTAAGGTTTATTTTTCACTTTGACTCTCTTAGGTTCTTTGTTTTTTTATTTTACATTTATATTACTTTTAGCACTATGAATGTTCAGATAACATTGTCACATGATATTTATTCACTTTTTAATATGTTCACTCACTTTTAATGTGCAATTTTCGCTTTTAATACTATAAAATAATTTTTAAGCACGGAGCTATTGTTTACACTGGCAGCGCCCTCTGGCAACTCTGAATTTACGTAAAGTAGTGACTTATTACTAATTCTACTGGTTGTCTTAAGAAAGAGAAGAAGCTAAGATTATCCATAGATTTTTCAAAGATATACAGGTTTCCTCACGATATTTTTCCTCCTTGATCATAAAGCATATGATGAATGGTAAATTTCAATTAAGCCCATAATTTTTTATCAAAAAGTCCTAAGTGCCTGCCCAGAGTTTGATCCCGCGATCTTTTGGTAAAGGTCATAGACTTTTGATATTCGACCGCTATGTATAATTTAAATATATAACATTTATAAATTTACTAGCAATTATACATCAGGAAACGATCGCAGTTTCCTTCGCGACAACAAAGCCTAATGAGCGAGCAATTGCAAATCCCGATAGATTCGAAACTGATATGACCAAACTGATAATTTAACGAAGTTAGTATCGAAATTGTTAAAAGATAATGTAATGAAGGTAAAAAGGGAACTCCTTTATACTGCATGCTAACTTAATACGTACGCTTTAATTATGCAAAATAACTAAATCTTTATTAATTAGGATTGGTTGTGAAATCTTAGCAAACTTTCAGAACTTTAATGAATGTTACAGATAATAAAAGTAATAACATTATATATTTTTTAAGCAGCATAATTATCGTCACAAAAAAAATGTTTAAGTCCTGTAACAATTTACCATTCGTTCTAAAATCTACAGCCACCAAAATAAGTAACATTCGGTGAAAAATTACTCAATTTGTTTATTCATCAGATCGTCGGAGAGCTTATCGCCTTTAGACGTACGAGCTTTTAGAGACAGCTTTGTTACGCTTCGCTCGTATTTCGATTTAATTTCATTTAAGTTTAAAGCTTTTTATGAACAAAATTTTGATATAGAACTGTATTTTAGACCTTTTTATTAGAAGATTTTATTTAACATGCCGTGAATGTATGTTAAGTTGGATTCTTGCAAGTTAAATTTCACCCACTTTCCAGTGTCAGACTGAGCTGAAATTTCACATACTGGTCCAGTCCTAATGACAATGCATGTTTAAGATGACCGATGCTGCTCCCAGGATTGGCTCCAGACAAGTCTATTCCTTTTTTTATTTTGAAATTTTGTAAAAAGTTTTTGTAAAGCTTTGAATAACTTGACCTTTGTTGTTATATACAATACTTAAGGGATATGCGTGATTCCTAATCATATTTTCTTTCAGTGCAATTCACTTGATAAATTGTAAATATCGATTAAACATAAAGAATTTTATAGAAATAAAAATGTAAAAATGTAGAATAGATCACCCTTATTTTCTTACCGAGGTGTAGTAAAAGGCGACTACGGTAAAGTCGACCCGCCGTGTGGTATTCGGTTGAGTAGAATAGACCACATTTCATTTCTTACCGAGGTGTCGTAAAAGGCGACTAAGGTAAGTTGAACCGCCGTGTGGTATCCAGTTGTGTAGAATAAATCACCCTCTTTCTTACCGAGGGGTCGTTAAATACGACTAAGGTAAGTTGAATAAGTAAAGTAAGGTTCAGGCAGGCATTCAAACCATGTGACAACATGTTTGTAACATGTTGTGCCAACCCCACTTAGAGTGGGATAAAAGCAGGAGGATGATAATCATTTATAGAAACAAAAATGTATACCTGTCGACGATGTAAGCCCATTACGGCATTACGCGTTTAATACTGTAATTTAATTTGTCGTTAGTAGTATCTTTGATCATGATTCTAATTCTATCGATACAGCGTTTACAATGCAAATGAGTACGGCGTATCAGCGTAAGAAAGAGACGGTGAAGCGTCGCTTGGGACGACAGACATGCAAAACAGCGATTCAAGCGCTCGTCAGCGACACGACGCCCGTGGGAGCGCTTTGCTTTTTCAAATTGGAAGATAGATTTAAGCCTCAAGGAGAGATACAGTTGAATGCTTTTGAATCTATAAGAGCTTTTGATCAGATTCGCTCAAGTAAATGAGAATATAATATTTAAATGTATATACCACTTGTTTATTTATTGCGATATTTGAAATAATGTTTTAATATCCTATCTTGGTGAGCCGATTTGTCCCTTGTCAGGATGTTATAGGTTCAAACCTCAGCAGACAGCAATGAGTTTTTTTTTATTTAAACTTATGTGTGTAATTGATCCAGTGGATCCAGTGGCTCCCTGCGACATTTTTTAAGGTCCACTGGATCCAGGCGGCGCAAGATCTTGTGGTGTAGCGATCCCATGAAGAGGCCTATGTCCAGCATTGGACGTCCATCGGCTGACGAAGAAGAAGAAGTAGTGTTTTGTATTGATAATTTATTACATACCTTATGGTGAAGGAAAACATCATGAGAAAACCTGAATATCACTAGAGAATTCTAGGGATACGTGTAGCCTACCAACCCGCATTGGAGAACCGTGTGTTAGGTCTTGACATATATTGGCATATTAAGTGAAAATTATAATTCACAGAAGCCGTGATAGCCCTGCGGTGAGACCGTGCAACTTCGAGAAGGTCACGAGTTCAAATCCCGGCAACAATGAGTTTTCTTTTAGAACTTATGTGTCTAATTGATAATTGAAATTTATTACACTCTTTTTGGTGAAGGAAAACATCGTGAGGCAACCTGCATATCTTTAGATAATTCTAGGATTATGTGTAACTTACCAATCCAAATTGGAGCAGCGTGGTAGGTCTTAGCTACAACCCTTTTCTCTTCAAAAATGGAGAGAGGAGGCCTATACCAAGCAGTGAGATTTTAACAAGCCAATTTTTTATAATACACAGACGTACATATACCTAATATAAAGACGATTTTTTCAAGTCTAAGTATTTTTGCTATTCAAAAGTATATGCAGTGGAAATCGATGTGATTATTTAATATCATTCCGAAGTAAACCTTACTTCCGTGTGTGCAACTTAATCCAGTATTTCTCTCTGATTTTGAATACTACTCGTAGAATAAAATATGCTTTGTTTACTTAAGTATATATATCTGTTGTTTTAGATTTATCGAATATTTGAGAGTGTGTAGGTTAATCTGACCTTAAGTTCGGATTCAATGGATCGAAATACGTAACCATAGGTCGGGCCGTGAAATAACTATCCACTCTTATTTTTTTGCATATTTTTATTAAAGTCCACGAAACTACATCGAAAATAATAATCGCACGTCGCCGCCGCGGCACGCTTTGAAAAAGCAACGGAGGAAATTCAGATTTGATATGGAATAAGAAAAAGCGATACTAAAAATGTATTCCACGTTTTGACTGTGAAGAAGGGAAAGCAAGTAACAAGACTCTTTAAACGCATATTTTAGATATTTATTATGGTGTGATAATAACTATATAGTAGTCAAGTAAAATATATTCTGTTTGTACCATTCCTTAGGGAATTATTATATTAGTAGGGTATAAGATTCTACAATAAAATTCCGCAATCAATTTTAGCTTTGCCATTACAGAAAGCCTACTATACTGTTGAGGATTACTTCGATGATAAAAATGCGTGGATATAGCTACGCTTCGACCCTGTACAAGATAGTAATAACTAAAACTAGTAATATATTTTGAAAAGAGCAACCGCTGAGTTTCTTGCTGGCTCTTCTCGGTTGGAACAGCTTTTCGAAGAAGCAGTAGAGTTAACAATTTGAAAGCACTTGTTAGCTAGTTTATTTCAATAAAGAACATTTTGAATTTGAATGTAATAAAACATAAAATAATGGTGAGCGTGCAAATAGACGGGTTACCATGCGCATGTAATGCAATTTAGCATCAGTGAGTGCAGTATCACAAGCATGAACGAACATGAGTCTGATATGTAAGGAGTTATTACGGCATAGAGTGCCCCTTCATTTTATCTAGGATGTTCAGATTTTGGGATGTTATTTGTACATTAAACTTCTTGCATTTTCAAAATTAAGCTTGAAAGATATTTTCATTGTACAAATGAAATTAAATCATGTTTACTGTGAATAATTAAGGTAATAATTCATTGATGTTACAAGAGTACCTAATTATAATCCAATGTATTCTACCATTAAAATGTGGTGTAAAATCGTCGTTAGTAATTATTAATGTTCTATACTTAAATTTAAATATGAAATTAATTTATTTATATTAAAAATTAAAATAGTACTAATAATCCATACTGACATAATAATTAGAAATTCTATCTGTTTATTACGCTTTCACGACTAGTCCACTGCAACATTATATATGAAATTTGGTACAATTGAACATTATATCGGAGTAACAGCTGCCTAAATAAAATAACTCACGTTTTTTTTAGGTAATAGGAAAAACTACACAGTACGTTTTGAGAGTATTTAATTATTTGAATGTACGCTAAAGAAGTCGCCGGTTCCTCTTATATTACCAATTTCGGAGATATTCACTTCGAGACTAAGTATCTTAGTCTGGTTAAAATCATAAACAAAATCGTATTAGCCAATTTAAATTATCAATAATCCATCATATCAATATTTCTTTTTGTATTGATCAAAGAACATAAAATATATTTACGCAGAGAGATAAAAACATAAGATTGTTCAAATAAATGGGTAAATAATAAAATGCCCTTTCTATTTTTTGCTGCGACAAAACACAATTTTCATTCGCAGCTGAATAGTAAAAGATTGCGACTACATATCTGTTTTTTTACATATTACTCTAGATTCTGCGGGCAACACATCTATACTTATTATAACACAAAGTCCCAAAAAGCTGTCTGTCTGCATGTAATCGATTTTCTCAAAATCTACCGAACGGATTTTTGTACGGCTTTCACCAAAAGATAGTGCAATACTTCTGGATGGTTAAGGTAAATAGTGCA
This sequence comes from Morpho deidamia, assembly GCA_947086505.1. Taxonomy (NCBI): domain Eukaryota; kingdom Metazoa; phylum Arthropoda; class Insecta; order Lepidoptera; family Nymphalidae; genus Morpho; species Morpho deidamia. The sequence goes on from CAMTZC010000003.1 coordinate 8,039,684, forward strand.
TATCGGTGCATATAAATATGCATATTACATAATAATGTGAATAGTGTTGAAGAGAACGCGTAAACCAGAAAAGATACGCTAAAGTAATGTACTAGAGAATTGTAGATCTATAACTACTTTCATGTTCAAAATTTCGAAAAATCGGAAAAGGTTTCATAAATCAGTGAATTCGCGTGTATACGCGGGTATAGCCGTTGTTGGTACAGCTAGTTACCTTATAAAAACGCTTTTGAAAAAAACATTTGATTTTTTATTTTTGTCGTTGTCATTAAAATTACCAATCAGCCAAAAAAATAAACTTTCAAACAATACAAAATTAACTTTTAAACAATATAACATATGTATAACGACAATAACAACAGTTCAGAAATCACGTACGCAGTAAGGACTTACGAAAGTAATACGAAAACGAAAAGTACGATATAGCGTTTCTGTAATGTATTTCCAAATCTTTATGATATTTTTATTATTTTTTAATACCGTACTATGTGAAGTTTATTGGTAGTTTATGTATAAACTATGATCTAAGTTTAAAATTACCAAGTCCTAAAATTTTTTTAACGTAAGCAGTTGAGGTAATAACTTTGCGTACACTTGAGAATTTAGAACATTCCTTAGTAGTAATGATCTTTGCTTTGGCGATTAAAGTTGCTAAAATCAAAACTGCCTCGATATCCGAAACTCTCCGTCACTCTCACCTGCCTACTACAACTCGCTTTATTTATCCTTAAAGTAAACTCTCTTATACTTGTCGTTGATGCATAAGACGTAGTTTATACAAGGAGGGTTATGTAAAGAAATTTTATTGTATCTTATGATGCAGTGCATAATATATCAGTGATTTTGTTAACTTCACTTGACAAGTTAAAACACAAATAAACAAAAATAAACGGTGTCTTGTCGAAGAATATAGTGAATTATATTCAACACAGATTAAAAAAATTTCACATATTAAGTTGAACAATAGACCCTATATACTTATACCCTTATGATGTCGCCGATTTACTATTCCGTGTCAATTAGCGTGTTTTTTTAAAAAGAGGCAGATGCCTTGCAATTTGACATAAGAAATACTTCATTACTTAGTTATGATATCCTCCATCTTACCGTTTTTTTGATCATAGGTGTAAAATAGAAAATCCACATTGCAACTGGTTGGGGTTACGAAAAACACTGTTAAAAATTTAGGTGTCAGAATGCTGCATTGCGACGTTGACCCGTCCTGTAGACCGTAAACCACGACACTCGTGTCCATAATGGAACAAAAGGTTAATAGGCTCAAATATGAAAATAACCTTTTGTTAACTTGTTTTTTCAGCTTAGATAAACTAAGTTGCTTAACTTTAATTAAGGATCTGTATGTTGAAAGTATATTCATATATACTTTGACCATATTCCTCATTTCAAATCCAATATATTCTTTATTGAAGTAAACTTATATATAAGTACTTTTGGATCGTTAACAATGATGCTGGTTTGGAACGCGTCTCCTACAGCCAAGAGCCAGCAAGAAAGTCAGTGGTTGCTCTTTTCAGAATATATTTCTTATAAGTAGTTATATTTAGTCATTACTATTTTGTACAGGGTCAAAAAGTAACTATATACATGCATTATCATCTATATAATCCACAACAGTATAGGCTTTCTGTATCGATACTTTATACATCATCATCCTCCTGCCCTTATCCCACTCTAAGTAGAGTCGGCACAACATGTTGCAAACACGCTGTCATATGATTTGGCTACGTATTTTACGACCGGCCGCCTGCTTGACGTCAACTTACCTTAGTCGCCTCTTATGACACCTCGGTAAAAAAGGAGGGTGGTCTATTCTATTCTGGCGGATATCACACGGCCTACGATACTTTATACTTTATACGTTAAATATAAAGTATCGCCTTTTTTTTCTAAATTCCTGGACGTCTACTGCTTAAGATGTCAGTGTCTCTTTAACAGACACACTAATAATCTCAATTCGAGTGGTGTAGAGCGGTATTAAGCATTCTTTTAATAACATTTTTAAAGGTAAGTAGAACGACTACGCTCTTCTATTCAAACTTCTTTACGACACACGACAGTTTAAGATTTTACGCGTAAAATTTTTAGCGGTCTGATGAACACGGAAGCATCACTGATAGAGATCTTTCATTCTAAAAGTGCACGCCCCTCCAATGTCTTTACTCACACACAAAAAACCTATGTACAGACGAAATACACGCAAACTTGTTATTCTAATTGGTTACTCAGTTGCCGGACAGACACGAAAGTAGGAGCACGCATCGATTATTGCCAAAAGTACAGTTAGCATGTCATAAAAAAGAGGATAAATATTTTCATTTTTTATTTTAAATATTAATTAGATAAATTTTTTCTTTAATAGAAAAATATGGAGAATTTTATAAAATAAATGAACCGACTTCTTTTTGTACATTACGTTTTATTTATCATTCTAATAGTTGCATAATGAATATATGATATGATCTTTATTAAATTAAGTTGGCAAGCTAGCTCTTGATTGCGAATTCACCTGATGGATGCCGATGTAGTTTAAGTTTCTTGAAAGGGTTTGGAGATTAAACGTATAACCATTCAGGGTTTTTACACGACAACGTACCTGAATGCTAAACCGCTTGGTGGTACGTCTTTGTTAGAAGGGTACGTCGGAAGTATCTCTTTAGTCAATCCCAGGGATAAATTTTAGAAATATACTAATATGTTTTTTCTAGGATTCGAATGCGAAACTTCCCGTTTACAACCCACAGCGCTTACTATTACTCCAGGGAAACGTTAAATACTTACTTTTTATTCTAAAGAATTTTCAACATAAATTTGATTATAAATATTATATAATATTAATTTTATTTTTATGCAAACGTTACTTGTAATCCGTGTAACCGGATTGGTTGGTCAACCAGTGCACAAATGATAGGAACGCGTGACAGAATAGACGTGTTGTCTCATACAAAGCGTGCATTCTCCGACATATAAATTCTTGACTTATACATGTCGAGCAATTAGTTGACCTTTAAGTGCGCGAATGAGTCGCGTCAACTTTGAAATTGCTGCGCGCACACATAAAAAATATTACAGTCAATATTTTCTCTCACACATTAAAATAATGTAATTTGGTGGAGGGGCGTGCACTTTTAGAATGACAGATCTTTACTAGAGTTGTGGAAAATAGAGCGCAGTGGCTATGGTAGGAAAACGTAGTTCTAAATGCTTCTCTTGGTAGAACCTCAGGGTATAATGGCCACATAAGGTACTATGTATAAGAGAGTAGGCAGTTTGACTATGATGTTGTGAATGTCAAAAAACAAGAACCTCACCCTTACCAGCGAAGACGCTGTGTACGTTTCCTGTAGTCGCGCTTGCTCAAAAAGCAAGGAGAAAACAATAATATTATTTTTTTATCTCAATTGCAGCTGTACTATTTAGTTTATAGGTCAAGGTTGGCGTGGCGTGTAGGATTCGGTCATTGATCTCTAAATTGATCTCTAAAACGTGCATATTTTGTGAATATTGTAAAATAATTCCTGTTGCTAAAATACTTTAATGAATTATTTATCCCTAAGAATTTATATTTTTTAGCTCCGTGTAGCGCATACGTGAATAAATATGTTTTCTTTCCCTTTATCAAGCGTAAAAGTTACTAAAACTAAAAGCGTATAATTAATTCCAAAAATATTCTCCTACAGTTTACACGTTCTTTGTCTAATTTAACTATGGTTACATTTGCATATTCTAACACATTTAGCATAAACGTAACTCGGTTGTAATGTGCAACATGAGTCTTACTCAGTACTCTAATTAATTTATTCCTCCAACATAAAATGGTTTATTTCACGAGTTGCGTTTTTTGTAAACATTTTCAACCGCAGCTAATACGGGCAATTAGAATAAGCTGCTTGCGTAATGTAGTAGCTTTTTATGTTTAGCGTATCTGACACCGAGGGTGTAATTTTGCGTTGAATACAGAGCTCTTCACGTTTTAATTCTTTTTTTTTTATAAGATAAGGCAAGCGCCTGGCTATGATCTCGCCTGATGGAAAGCGACAGGTGCAGCCTAAGGTGGACCGCGCTTGCCAAAGTAGTGCCTATTCACTCTTTTTTTGAATTTTGTTAAATTGTAGGTATCCGGGAACACATATGCAGGAAGGCAATTCCATGCCTTGACCGTACGGATGAGGAAAGATGAACCGAACCGTTTTGACCGAATTTTTGTTATTTTTTATGGTATAACGGTGGAGCCCTTCACGGCGTCTGGTCGTCCGGTTGTAGAATGGCGAAGAAGGGACCAGATCAAACAGATCTGTGGCACACTCTCCGAAATATATCCTGTAAAAAACAGAAAGCGATGCGACTACACGTCTATGCCCTAAATTAGTGAGCCCTTGAGCTAGCCTAAAATGAGAATTATATTTAAAGTACGAATATTTAAAGAGATTTGGATACTTACATCTGTTTCAAGTAAGTGCGTTTCAAGCGATATGTCCAATATTATCAATATATTAAACGCGAGTAGGTAAGGCGATATAGAATCTATATCTTCTTTACTTATTATAAAGTCTGCCTGTCTGTCTGTATGTAATCGATTTTCTCAAAATCTACTGAACGGATTTTTGTACAGTTTTTACTAAAAGGTAGTGCAATTTCTCCAACAGTTTAGGTTAATAGCACATAACCGTTTCATGTAAATTGAGTTGAAGAAGTCGTTTTACAAAAAATTTTAGTGGGGGTAGTAACAAACCGGTGTCGATTGTAGTTTAGAGGGGTAAATAGGTATAAAAAGCGGTGACGGGTATCAGAGAGCCAGTCTCATGCGAGACTCGAGCGACTATAGATGCTAAAAACTGAATTTACCCGGGCGAATCTTCACATATTTCTAGTAAGGTTATACTTTAAGTAAATCAAATTATTAACATTATCATTATTAAAAAATCATTTATTATCTGTTCTGCTAATAGGAGATATTACAAAAGTGAAAGTGATTTTTTTGAAAGAAATAATGGTAAAAACATATGCCAAGATACGAGAAGACATATATGTTGATATTACGACACATCAATAATAGTATTGTGTGTGTGTTTCCCTTTCGTGCCCAAACTACTGAACTGAATTTATTAATTTTTGGTTAACAACTATCAGTTACGTAGCTGGGAAAATGGCAAAGATTAATAAAAATGATTATCCGCCGAGTGGTATCCGGCTGAGTAGAATAGCCATAAAATAGTCAACCCACCTTAGTCGTACAATACGACTAAGGTGGGTTGACGTCAGGTAGGCGGCCGGTCGTAAAATAGTAACCAAATCATGTGACAACATGTTTTTAACATGTTCTGCCGACCCCACTTAAAGTGGGATAAGGGCAGCAGTATGATGATGATGATGATTGAAGGACTCCCACTAAGTCGCGGGTATTAGGAGTACATATTTTAATGGAATGGTTGTGGTGATTAATGAAATGGTGGACTGGACTGACGACCTCAAAAAGATCGCGGAGACCCGCTTGATCCAAGCCAAATCGTGGGTTGTTGAGATCCCTTAAGGAGACCTATGTCTAGCAGTGGCCATCCATACAACGTCCAAGAAAAAGAAGGCAGTAATTAACAACTGCCATGTTGTAAATGCTGCTACTCAGAAGAGCACGGTGAAGTAAATGTTTGCTATTATTTATAAGTGCATGACATGACCTAATAAATTAACGAAAAAAATATTGTTTGAAATGAAATTGGTGTAAATGAATAAATAAAGTCATATTAAAATCTAACGTGAAAAATAAATAATGTAATATAAGGGTTGAAATCCAAACTACTTGTAAAATAAGAACCGGGGAGGATGATTATTAAAAGCAAAAGAAGATATTGGCGATTATTATGTCCCATATATTTATTTATTTATTATGAATCTGGAATATGTGTTAAATATAGTGACACGCTAGTGTTCGTTGTTGATTTATCGTTTATGCCAAAGAAAATATACTATACTAACTTTTAAACCAACTCCAGACATTCTTATATGAGAAAAGACATTATCTTTCTTTTCTAAAACATTTAATTAAATACTTCTTTATGTTAAGGATACAAAATAAAAATTTGGCCAATTCAAAAACCCATTTCACGGGTAAGGTAAGAAAAATATAACAATAAAGTAAACAGCCCCGGAGAGACGGAGATACGAGGAAACGGCTTTCATCTCAGAAATTATAACGCAGAGGCACGAGAGGATGAAATGAAAACAACAATTGAACGGAATTGGTATTAGGGTACGGAAGAACAATAAGAATATTAAATAATTACCTTACATAAGACTAACAGGCCTCAGTTTGTATTACAACTTCGTATGCCGCACGTCACTACATTCTACCCACGACTTCGTCTACTCGAACTCCATAATAAAAGTAAAAAGTGAAGTTGTGCCATTCACTAGTCATTGAACTGTAAAATTTAAGACAGAAAATCAGAGACATCATATTAAAAAGAACAGGCAATTAAATGTTTTTGGAGTTAATCTGTACAAACTTAACAATGAAATAAAATTCATAGCATCTTAAAATGTTTTTAAATGTTGTAATGTCCATCTGAGTTCGAAAATATCAGTACATTTACAAGGATGGTCCTTTTCGACAGCAAGGATGATAAAAATTTGGAAACTAATAGTATTTATCTTTATTAGGTCGCTTATATTTTACTTCATTTTCCGTCCTTTCTAGGTATTTCTAGAACATTAGGCATTACGATTTTGTCGTGAAGCCTATCATCCTGATGATGCTTCGGTCCGAGGCAAAACGATCATAGAGATTTTGGTGGTGGTTGTATGTATTGCTTGTGTGCATTATTGCTTGTGGAGGCGTCTTGAGATTCCAATTAAGTGTAAAAAATATGCTTATACGTAAAGCATATGACAAAATTGAAGATTATTTGGATGGTAAGAAAGCCTGGATTTGAAAATCCTTTCAGCTTCATACAAGACAGCGTTTTAATAATGTATAGTTGAAAATATTTAAAAGATTGACCGTCGAGTTTCTTGCTTCAACATTCCGAACCAGTTGCAGCTTCATTAATCATATTAATGCTTGACGATTCAAAAGTGCCTGAAATGGTTTATTTGAATAAAGATTATTTTGATTTGATTTGATTTGGTTTGAGATGCTTGTGGTGACTTGTCCTGCATGTGTAGGGTACTTGAATTTTGCGTGCTTCCTACACATTAGAATTGCATGCATTCGCTTAACCCGCGCGGATTATATCAAAGTACTTCTGTTATAGTTTCTGTATTTGTAAAAATTATTTCATGATGAAAAGCTGGAATACAATTATATTGTCAGCAAAACATCAAATTTTCGCATTAAAATTCTGCTTTCTTTGTATATCTAGTTTTAGGTCACAATTATTTGTAGCAGCCCCATTAGTCTCACCTTAGAAATCATGACAATAACAATTTAGATTGTACCATTTATATGTTCAAGCATTTTCACCGTTCCTAAAGACCTAAATGGTCGCAATTTCTGGTGAATGTTTATTATCTAAATTAGTTTTAGTAAGTTATGGGTGGTGTACGAGCATCTTGTAAATTGCCAACTTAGAACACATTTAGGGTAATGCAATATTACATACAATTCTACATTTATTTTTAGAAGTAGTAAAAATTTGTTATACTTATAATTAATGACGGCTTTCATGGTAAGTTTCGTGAGGATTCAAAACATATTGGTAAATTTGGGATACACTGCCACTGTGTATGAGGAATTTTAAATATCATTTAAGTATACTTAACTGATATTAAATATACTTAAACAAAAATGAAATAGGTGCCTGTCTGGAAAATGAAATAAATATATGCCTAACATATCATTGTTAAACATAGCCAGTTTTCTAAATCTGAATTACAAAAAATACCTTGAAATTTTTCTATGTGGTTTGGTTTGATGCTCATAGTGCACAGTTCCTCCATTATTGATGTTTATATTTCACCTAAATTTGAATTATCTTTCAAGTACCAAGTACATGTAAGTAGAAACTCATTTAACTCAATTAAGAAAATTGTCGCAGACAAAAATTCTCATAAGGGAATAAATTTAATTCCAAGTTAGAAAGTTAGTTCTTATGCTGCGACAAATCACCGACACATTTATAACGACAAAACTTTACTGCGTACCTTTGAACTGTACCTGAGTGTACTTTTCTATGCATACCTGAGGATTCGTTCAAGTGTTCCATTCTGGACCCTAGAGAAATCATTACTTGCCGTCTTTTGTTTCCTTTTGCTCAAATACCGCCTACGAAACCAAAGTTTACTTGTAAAACTTGTTTAAGTGTGTTCTCATAGTAATTGCAGCTCAAGTAGTAAAAAAGCCGTAAAGCCCTTATGAGGCTCTTATGAAATAGGCACAGGTTCCTATTGTTGTGCTATAAGGATTTTGTGGAGGAAATCATTAATTATAATAATAATAAATATTTGAAACGCACACACGATCGTCTGTCCCCAAAGTAAGTTAATAGGTGTTATGGGTGGCAGACAACTGGTAAATAAATATAATTCTTATATATTTTTAAATACATACTTAAATACACATATACAACCAGATTTGAAGATAATTCAATTCTATCAAATTTATGTCAGAAAATGTTGTCCCTTGGCGGTAATCCAACCTGCGACCCACGCACGGAGCTTAAGACAGGTTCACTGTTTACTGCTTCAATGGGCTAGTCAATATTTATGACGTATTTAGTATACCTTTTACCAACCTTGATAGCCAAATCGTAGCACCCTGTAAATTCCAACAAAGGGTCACGAGTTAAAAACCAAAAATATGCACTTACTATTTTTTAAATAAAAAGTTGTGTAAATCATCATACGAACTACGTTAAATTAAATAAATAGAGAAGAAGAGAGAATTTGAGAATTTCTGAAATGTGTAAATTCTGACTAGAGTATGATGGTACTAAGTTTTAATTTATCTATTTACTAGCTGTGCTAGCGGCTTCGCTCGCGTGGAAATCAGCGTACCACGATTTTTTCTAGAGTTATAATTTTAATCATAAAACTAGTTATTGTGAGGTAACCATAAAAGATAGAGACATGCTATCTCGGACTTTTTTGCAGTAATTTTATAGATCTATAATTCTCTAGTACATTATTTTAGCGTATCTCTACTGGTTTACGCAGCGCACGCGACTAAAGCTCCCAGCAAGCAATTTTTTTAACAACTTCGCGATCTCTTCAACATAATTTACATAATACCGATATGTACTATTTACCTAGACCATCCGGAAGTATTGCACTATCTTTTGGTGAAAACCGTACAAAAGTCAGTTCAGTAGATTTTGAGAAAATCGATTACATACAGACAGACAGCTTTTTGGGACTTTGTTTTATAATAAGTATAGATGAAGAGATGTTTAATAAGATATAGGTAACAAGGCGCTTCTTTAATTAAAAACTTATATTTAACTTTTCTTGTATGTATGTTTGTATGTGAATGTGAAATCTTGCAAGTTATATTGTGACCCACTCCCCGGTGTCCGATTGAGCAGACATTTTACATACTGGTCCAGTCCCAATGACAATGCATGTTTATGATAAGCATTACTTGATGCTGCTGCCAGGATTGACTCCAAGGTTACCATGTTATAACCTAAGTTCTGGAGTTTTTGTTTAACTCTTAAACAAGTTCAGTTTATCATCCCCTAAGAGGTAATACCTTTTCGGTAAACCTTCTTCTTAATTCATACACTCTGAGTTGGAAAACCGAATAAATCAGCGAAGACTAAGTACCCGTTGATTTATCCGCTTTCGAAAAAGAGGGACGAGGAGTAGAGGACCTATTGCATAGCCATTTTATGTTATAAATCATTTTGGAGCTGAGGGCTCTGATAACGTTAGGACGTCTCTCAAAAGGGAAAAGGGCAAATTCGCGTTTGGTTAATATAATAAATTTTGTGATATCCCACATTGTTTTACCATTTTGCACGAATAGGCATCTTTTCACCAACTTAGATTCAAAGAAAAAGTAATTGACAACTTCACGACCATTAAAACTTCTTTTTTACCAATAATTTTAATATGTTCGCGATTTTTATTCAATATCAACTTTTTAGTGTTTTAGCTTGAAAAAACATGAGATATTGCAAAAATTGATCGAGGCACACACGAATATTATTTCTTTTTAGTGTATTACGATACATAATCCCGTTCACTTTATCATTTTCGCCTTTATATAACTCGACGTGAGACGCATAAGGTCTGATGTGTGTATCATTGTCATGAGTGGAATGATAATGAGGAAGTGTTTTGTCTACAATAATGTTATCTGTCATTTGGTGGGTAGAGGAATAAAACCGAATGACTGAGGGTAAAAGATTGTGACCCGAGTCTTGTCCACGTGCGACATTCAACAGTTTAGTCAGTCCAATACCACCTCTCAGGGTGTCCCTACGTTTTAAAGTGCTGTGACGTTGTGTGTTGATTTGGTTACCGATATTGAGTATTTCGTGTTGTTAGAATCTAACGTCAAATAGTTAATATTCGCGATAAGAGCAACCATTGTGATTTCTTGCCAGTTCTTCTCAGTGGATGACAGCGTTCCGAAATGGTGGTAGAATCCTGGCTTAATGATTCCAAATTTTTATTAACTTAACCTCTCAATACTTGTTTAGCGTGTTTCATAAGTTATAGTTGTACGGTTATCTCTTGTTGACGTATTATTTGGTAACGTTTTCTATGAGAGAACGTTAGAATTATGAGTCAAATTTCCGGCCGTAGCTAACACTTGTTAATATTTGTACTTTTTACAACTTTGCATGCTACATAAATATTGAAAATTTCAGATTATATGAAGACAATTGGCTATATATTTTGGTGCATGTTCTTTTGAGAAAACTGTTGTTACATGAAACCATATTACAGTGACGTAAAGTTCTATTTAATGGATATCTACATAGCACTTTTATATTTTCGTTTCTGTGCTTCAGTCGGCTTGACAGGATTCTTGTTTTTAGTTTATTGCCTGATCTTGTTTACGTCTTTTTTATAGCGTTACAAAACCTTCTTTTACTATGTCTCGAAATCGTGAAGCTTCAGGGCTTAAATAATAAATACAGTTTTGTTGGTTTCTAGGTTTGCTGGTACTAGACACATAAAAATGTATGTACGCTTTATTAGGGTTTAAAAATATTTTATACATATATAACGCATGTCTAGTAATAAAGTGAACGAATACAAAAAAGATGCTTTAGTCAAAAACGAGTAAAAAGAAAGAAGCGCCTACAAACTTCGTGAATGTTAAAGCGACACATAAATTGGAAGAGCAAAGAAACACTAGCTTTTTTAATATTTCGTAGTGTGATTTCATAGATGGCATTAAAATAAGGATTACAATGTATCTAACCCAAATGATTTATAGAAGCAAGCGTCTTTACGGAATTCAGTTTCGGGGCGAAACGATCTGTTAGACAGTCCAGTTTGGTTTATATATAAAGAAAAACACAAACTGAACTTATTAACTTTAATGTAATTTAAACACAACTGGTACTTGGACTACTTTTGCGCGAAACCCTTGTAGCGGGTTGGAACCGGAGTATATGGTCACTAGTCTTTTGCTGAAGCCAGCCGGCAGGCAGGAACCGGGTCCGTAGCTGGGCAGCAAGTCGACTAGATCACAAGAACTGTTTGAATTTGGAAGAATGTATGAGTTTTATAGGCCTATATTGCTGATCGACACTTTATATTGACCCGAATTGGGAAACAATAAGTCAGCAATATATGTCCATGTTGAATAGGGTTGTAACAGATCGTAGAGATTGTGGTGGATGTTGTGTGTATAGTTGCTGGTGGCAGCATTTTGGGATACGTGTGATCACTTGTCCATCATATATAAGGTATGTGAATTTTGCCTGCTTCATAGCATTACATACATTCTCTTAACAAACGGGGATTATAGCAAAATAATTCTATCATAGCTTCTGTATCTAACTCAATTAAACCTAATTTTGTATGTCCGTACTACGATATGTCTGCAGAATTTAATTTTTATTAATGTCTATGAGTAAGTTATTATAGTAGCGACTCTAAGCATACGATAATACTGGCGATTAACAAATGGTTTGGAACTAGCAGCTCTTAAGATCCTAGGATTTGAATTAATAGTTTAGTCCATTAATAGTTTGTTATACACTTATATCTAAGACGTCGCTTGTGCCGTGCGTGCGCATTAAATGACTATACTTATTAGCATATATCGAAAATGACAAAACAAGAAGAAGAAGGATATGCCTTTTGGAATAATAATTAATTGTTACTCCTAAAATATATATCACAAGATGTTCCAATTTTTATTTTGTTTGGCTTACTAGCATCAGACAAAAGTTTATTTACGTTGAACTTACACTGCTCTCTATCTACCAAACGTCTGTCTGTATCATTCTCCTGCCTTTATCCCACTCTAACTGGGGTCGGCACAACATGTTTTGGTTTTTTTAACCAAATTTTTTGATCAGCCGCCTGCCTGACGTCAACTCACCTTAGTTGCCTTTTACGAAACCTCGGTAATAATGAGGATGGTCTATTCTACTCAGCCGCATACCACACGGTAGACTTCTGTATCTACATCGAAATAATAAAGGAAACTAGAGAAAAAAAAACCAGAAAATGAAAAACCACACAGATTTCAATTATGTTAACATCTAGACACAAAAGATGTTAGAAATCTATTCAAAGTTAGAATAAAACAATTAAGTACAACCTAAACAACGATTAATTCGTTCGATGTGACAAGTAGTCAAAACTTCAGAGCCACCGCGTAAAGGTGCTCGGTAAGTTTATGAGCAAAGTTGTCTGAAGACAAGAGATCTGTTACTGTAAACTTAGTACTTAAAGATGTTAAGGGTGAAACCACATCTGAACTACAATTTCGAACTGTACTCAGTTGCAATCTATGAGATTGAACAATATTTAGGGTATTATCGAATGTACAACATAGTTTATGCTATGGGTTATTAAGATGTTTGCCGTTAATTGTATTTGGTGTAAGTTCATAGTATCTTTATTATTTATAGAATTAGACGTTACTTTGCGGAGATCCAAAATACAAAAGTAATAATAAAATTATTTTGCTACAATCCGCGATGTTGTGGTGGAAGTGGTGGAGGTTTGTGCATGTGTTTTTACGAACCCTGTGCGTATCGGGTGTGTAAATATGGATAGTCCACTATATATTTTCTATTTACTGTATCGCGGATTATAGCAAAATAATTTTATTATTACTTTTGTATCTTTATTATGTTCGAGACAAACTTTCGGAATAACGACAATTAGATAACTTATTATGTTGTTATTTATTATTTTTGTAACTATGCCTTGACACACTTAACGACATTAGTTCAAGTAGGTGAGCAGAATTAGTAAGTTATGTTCTGGAAAGATCGAACTTAATTAAAACAGCGACTAGGTAATTTCAATATAGGTTGGACACAATTAGAAAGTATTTTAAGAATCAGTTATAACAGCAATCTGCGTTAGCTGAGCATTCCTAAATCTTTGAAATTCATTACGAGAATACATTCGCATATATTCGGTAATAATTTTCGGTTATATAAATAGTTGGGTCTTTATGCAGTCTAATATCTTTAAATGGGCTAATCTTGTATATATAGTGTATATATTTCATAATTTGAATCTCGGAAACGGCTCCAAAGATTTGCATGAAATTTAGTATGTAGGAGTTTTAGGGGCGATAAATTGCTCAAGCTAGGTTTTTAAATTACGTTTTATCCCTATTTACAGGCACTGAAAAACTGCTGCAAAATTAATCATTTATTTTAATTAAATTATTAGAGAACAAAGGTTACTTACTCTATAAGTACGTTACGTTTGCAAGTCATAATAACTCTGTTACTTAGTCAGGAACTTACTCACTAATCGCCGCACGAGAGCGGAGGCATCTTTAGAGAAATTCGATATATTTCAGAAAATGCTTTCAGGTTTTGCAATACATTTATAATGAGGAGTACTAAGAGCAAGTTCCTTTCGGTGTTGAAAAACTAATTCCCGAAGCTATTCACTGTATATGTTCAAATCAGTTAAGCGGTTTATTGCGATTGCTTTTCTATTTTAGTAACCTTAAAATAATATGAAAAGTGGAGCCGTTCGATATTTAAAACGCGCGGCGCTGCCAGCTCGCAACTTGCCGGCGCGCCTGCGGCGTTGCCAACTTGCATACAGCCTTTTTTTTTTTCGAACTGACTGTATGCTGTTAGCCCTAATGGCTTTTACAGCGTCACCGGGCGGGACGGGCGAGCGCAGAAGCATCGTCGAGGTTGCGAAATGCAGGGAGTAGAGCGCAGAAGCTCTACTTAAGTCGGGGAACGTCGTCCTAAGGGTGCCTCCTGTGAGGCCGGACCACGGCTTAGGGCGACGCGTAGTGGAGGGTTGATGGTATGTCTTAGATTAGTCATTGCGGCGTCGGAAGTGTGGCGAGAAGCCACGACCGACCGACGTCAGAAAACTGGGACCTCGTCTTCGCCGGCGAAGACGCTGTGTGTGTGTATTACGTGTATCTGTGTTGGCGATCGTTATTTGATCGTCGGGGTCATACAAGACGCTTTTTGGACGCCTATATTTTCGATGGTCGGACCTAACTGGGATGTAGGTAGAAGCAACTGAAATCAGGGGGTTCGGGTGTACCTCAGATTTCTCGAAGTAAGATTTCGAAAAACGTTTAAAGAGGTGAGTAATGGTAGGGAGATCGAGGTCTCTATGGAGGTCAACGTTCCGCATGAACCACGGACAACCAGTGGCTGTCCGCATAAATCGGTTCTGTAGTCTTTGGAGCCTGAGCAATCTGACCTTTGAAACGTGCGCGAACGCAACGCTCGCATAGGACATTATTGGTCTTATGCAAGTTTTGTAGAGTGTCACTTTGTTGCGGAGCGACATCTTACTTTTCTTGCATAACATCGGATAAAGTCGTCCCATGACATACGCAGCCTTATTGCAGACTATGTGTATGTGCTCGTGGAAGGTCATGGAAGGTTGAAAGGTGACACCTAGGTACTTGACTTTCTGTTGCCAGTGAATCGGTGTATTGTAAAGGGAAATTTCCTTAGGTGTGTCTATTTGAGATCTAAAGCGATTACCGATAAAGTGCATGGCTGCACTTTTATCCGGGTTTATTTCGATTCTCCATTGGCGGAACCAGCGTCCGAGGCTGTCTACTGCTTTCTGGAGACGTCTAGTTATTACTTGAGGTCGTGGATGTGGTAAATACAGCGGTGTCATCCGCGAAAAGGGCAAGATGTGTACGCTCTTTGATAGGCGCCCGTGGAATGTCACGGGTCGTTACGCCCGTTAGTCATTGCCGCGCTCGCACAGCGAATACAGAGTTAAATAAAAATCTAGTAATCAATCGATTCTAATTTGCGTCGTAAATATCCAAAACGCGGATTCACTATTCTGCGTCGTACTTAACACGAAAGCGTGCTTTATTAACATTTTATAAATATTTAAATAAGTTTAATTTCGACGTAATAATAGCAATAAATAAGAAATACAGTTAAAAAATTTGTAGTGTTATTAAATCATTCCTACGCTTACGATACGCCACAAAAAATATGAATATTTTTTATATATAAGTGTGATTTCTTTGTTTTTATTTGTATGTAGGATTAAATAATATTGAGTTAATAAAATTAATATCGAACAGGAAATTATTTAGATGACATATAAAAATCCATATTAATTATTAATACGTTTAATTCGTTAGACAAATATTGATGGAATCGGACACAATTAAAACTTATACACTGGGTTAACATAAAAGACAAAAAGCATATTATACTATTAAGGGTAAACGTTTAAGTTGATGCGAATGAAGTCAGGGTTACCACTAGTGTTTATTATAGTTTCTTTTAAGTCGGCCCACGTTTAAACTCATAGGAAACAATACTGTTACTAGATAAACTTATTCTCTAGATATCATAATATTACAAACGCTATTGTGGCAACTCCACCACAATATATTGTTATGGCCACATTTCCACAGAACAAAAATCGGATTTGTAATGCTATTGTTGTTATTGTGTTGTTTATTTTAGTTTCCATATCAAAAAAATATTAATGGTAACATTTACGGAACATTTCATTTCTACGAATTATGTAAGCTTCGAACATTTTTTTAACTTACTGTTTATGTACTGCTCTCCGTATATTTTTAGTTACTGCTTCAAACTTTTTATTAATCGTATAATAACAAACTTTTAATGACATTAATTATAAATTTTAGTTTTAAAAATAAATAAATTAGGGACACAGATTATTTTTATACACGCACTGTCTACCGTCCAAAAAGTAAAAAACTTAATATTTGTGTTATGGATAGACGACTGGTAAATGTATATATACCATATATAATTTAAATACCTGCTTAAATACATAAATATCCACAGACTCGAAAAACCAACAAATTGTTTTGAACTGTTTGCCCTCGGTAGGAGTCGAACCCACGACGTGTGGAGCTGAAGGCAGGGTCACTGCCAATTGCGCCAACGGACCAGTCCAAATGCATAGTCCAATAAGACATTAATTTTATTTATAGTTTTTCATAAATATAATTGATTTAATTTATAGATAGCTTGCATTCTTAACACTTTCTTTACCTAACACCAAATATGTGTATATAAAAATATTTTTTGTCACGATTTGATGCATCTATTTTTGATGCTCTTATCATAAAATAAATATTATAAAATGACTGCTCTTAACATAAATTGAGCTGTGATAGCTCAGCGGTGAGACCGTGCGACTCTTTCAAAGGGAACACGAGTTCAAACCCGGGCAGGCACCAATGAGTTTTTCTATTAAAACTCATGTCTAATTGATAATTGCAATTAATCACACGCTTTTCGGTAAAGGAAAACATCGTGATTCCTCACCTGCATATCTCTAAAGATTCTGGAGACATCTGTAACCTTCCAATTCGAATTGGAGAAGCGTGGTAGGTCTTAGCTCCAACCCTTCTCTCCAGCAACGGAGAGAGGAGGCCTATTCCCAGCAGTGGGATTGTAACAGGCCGCTACTTTACTTTACTAAAATACAATATCAGAAAAGTAAAATTTTTGGGCAAATTGACGGATCGTCACGGTGCTCGGTGCACTAATATAGGAGGGCACTAAACAAAAACAATTTTTTTTGGTAGAATTTAATTCAATTTATTGGGTTTAACAAATCAATAATTAATTAAATATAGTTGTCCCCAAAACTTCTGAGAATTAAAAAAAAAACCAAACAAAACGTAGCACAAAATTTTCAAGATATCTTGTACGTATTGAATCAATTCACAAGATAAAGTCTTAGTAGTGAAGCAACACAAAAAGTTCTCGATCGAGTTGTTTGAACAAGACTTCATACTTTTAATAAAAATGATAAATCTACAACCAGTTTGGACTTTGTGAAATGAAATAAAACTGAAAAGAAACAGCACTGAAATAAATGTTCAATCTTATCACAGAATTTTTTCATAATAATAATTTTACTTTACTATAGATGTTAATACTTTAAATATATACGTACAACGGTAATTATTAAGAGTATTGAAACTAAACTATTCAGATTATTTCTTTATTTACTTTATATGTTTGTATCACTTGCATTTGACACCCATACAACGATTTTTGCAATATGATTTTTCGCTTCTTAATTGTCCTGTATAGAGTTACACGGTTCACAAAAAATAGTTTACGTTGAATAAGTGTACTACTAACATTTATATAATAAGGATTATTAGGATAATGATAAATTTTTCTTCAGGTGACAAGAGGGCTCGTTTATAGCATAAAGAATAAGTTTAGCGATTCAACGCTGAAATGCTGCCAGCATTCTTGGGATTATTCCATGTGGACATGATTTGTATAAGACGAGAGCTCTATTTCATATATTTTATTGTCGCTTGGAGAAGTTTTTAAGGCTTTTTATCTAATATTAAGCTCTTAAAATTTAATCGTTAAAGCTTCACAGATATCTCTCTATTTATTATCTGAACTGCTCAGTGATTGCAAGTACATTTTCTTATCTTTTACTGAACTTGCTTGAAAAACATCGATACAAACGGTGTTTTTTAAAGTTTTGTATTAATCTCTAATTCTTACAATAACCACACCTATACTTATTGCAATACAAATAAATACAATATTTCCATTATCACTTCAATAAAACGAAAATCTCCAAATCCTTATCGAATGCTTATGATTTTGCAAAATAACCTCTATATTCTGGGCACTAAAAACAACCGGAATGTATTGGCTTGGAAGCCATTATGTTGTAAGTTATGCGATTTCCGGCTTCTCCCTTCGCTATTTTGACCGGACGTGTTCTAATAAATTTATAGTCGTAAATTGTTCGATTCTATAGCCAACGCTTCGGTATAACGCATGCGATGATTTAGGATTGTCTTATTACGAAAGGAATAAAGGGTTATCGGAATGATTTTTATAATAATCCGTAATATATCAATGCTAAAGGAGAAAGGCATAGCTCAGCGATGAGACGATGCGGCTTCCTCGAAAAGTCACCGATTTAAACCCTGGCCAGGCACCAATGAGTTTTTCTATTAAAACTTATGTGTCTAATTGATAATTGCAATTTATCACACGCTTTTCTATAAAGGTAAGCATCGTGAGGATATTTGCATATCTTTACAAAATTCTGGGGATATGTGTAACCTACCAATCCGCATTGGAGCAGCGCGGTAGGTCTTAACTCCAACCCTTCTCTTCAAAAAGGGAGAGATGAGGCCTATGCCTAGCAGTGGGATAGTAACAGGTCATTAAAAATATGATATAATAGTTTACTCATTTCAGAGGAGTGTGGTTGTATCGTAGACTTCATTAATATTTACCATAGTAAGACAATGGCAAAACGGAATCTGTCGACAATAACGAACATATCTATAAAGCAACCGTTGTGCCGTAATTTCAATTTGAAAGCTCACGGCAAGCCGTTTGTACATATATTAGTAAATATTTGACATTCCTTTACTAGGGCAAGTAGAAGCCAATCACAGATTTCACATAAAAGCTTTTATTTTTACACAGAAACATATCATTATCCCATATTAATCACTTTGGTTAATTATCGTTAAATTATTGGCAATTATAATCTACATGTATCCCGATAATATCTTCAGTCAATTTTATTCCATCCTCGTGCCCTTATCCCACTTTAAGTGGGGTCGGCAAAACATGTTGTCACATGATTTGACTACGTATTTTTCGACCGGCCACCTGCCTGACGCCAACTTACCTTGAACTTACACTCAGTAACAAAGAGGTTGATCTATTTTACACGACTGGATACCACACGGTGGGTCAACTTACCTCAGTCGCGTTTTACGACACCTCGGTAAGAAATGAGGATGGTCTATCCTACTCAGTCGGATACCACACGGCATAGTCAGGCAAGGCATATGTAAAATTAATTTTACAGATTCGTGTTCATTTATCCCTTGAGATTTTTAGAAACTTTATCATTTTACCAGACCCGGATTCTAAATGCGGTGACTCCTAAAAATAAATATCTAGTAAGTACCCTCGAGCAAGACATAATATGTGTCTCGTTTGAAACGATTGTACCGTGGATGGACCCCAGCTCCGAAACTTTCAAACTCTGATCTATTTTGTTCGGTCCCCAACTCGGGGGTGACAGATAGTAAAAGGCAAGTTTTCTCGTAAATTCGGCTTACTGCTCTAAAAGCGTCACGCAGAAACTCTTAAAAAGAGAAAAGTTTTTGTCGTGTGATACTATGGAGCGACAGTTGGGAGATTCACTAAAAACCTTCAAAAAGTTCATATACTGTATATTAACATTTCATAACAGTTATTGCATACAATCACTACATCAGAGGATCGTATGGCTACATTATTCTGTTCATTATTTTATATACATTGCCATAGTCCAAGTAAGAAACCTAAACATCAACTTTCATCTACGATAGTCTATCAACTGTCGATGTAATGAGAAGTAATGAACAACGATGCTTGAATTGTAATCATTTCACCTGCAACTAAATATAGGCGTAGCGTTTTGTTAAAATTATACCACTAGTTGTAAGCAGTGGTTGCCCTTACAGTACCACTTTCGTGGATGCTACTAGTACTTTTAAAATAGTTGGTTATAAAGTTGGAAAAGATTCCTTAAAGTGGTTGATGCATTAAAGTGTTCCCAATGCGTCGGTTGTGGTGCAAGGGTCTATCTAGGCTTTATCAGGAGTAGCAGGATTGGCTGTAGACGTGACGCGTTCAGAATTCCTTTGCGCTCGTTACTATGCAGCGAGGTTGAACACCATAAGGTTTTAATCGATAAGAGGCATTCCACCCTCCACGGATAGCAGTATCCATAAAGGGTTTTCTCATGTAAAAAAACGTTACAAAATATCAAATAACGTTAAATATTAGTATCTTAGTTTCTTCGTCTGAGATCATTTATTCTCAATTTTTTTGTATTTACAACCGTTCGGAAATTCACGTTAATAAACCTATTCCAGCCAATGTTATACACTACTTGTGGAAACATATTTGCTGTGTGGCTTGATGTACGAGTTTCATTCTCCGTATATTTTTCTGTAAGATGAAAGTCATTTATCGTAAGGATGTGTATTACCTATTTGCCGCCTCCACTTTTTGAAACGATGTTCTTGTCGGTTGTAAGTAATGTACTGTTTAGAAAAGCGGTCAGATTATTAAAACATGCTCATTTTTTAGCATACATACTTCAACCGCTAAGTACTTCTTAGTTTATATAAGAAAAAATATCTGTTTTGAATACTAAAATTATTCCGCTATTCAAGTACCGAAGTGCGAGTATATCACTGCTGGCGACAAGCGTCATCTCAACTCGGACTGAAAGATTGGAGCCTAGACCCATCTAGTTACTTGAATGTACATATGTAGTTGTCAATATGTTATACATTTATCTCCAGCCCATATCTCACTCTAAGTGGGGTCGGATATGTGTTTTAAACATGTTGTTACGTATTTTGCCTATTTATTTTACGACCAGCCGCCTGCCTGTCGTCAACTTACCTTTGTCGCCTTTTATGACACCTTGGTAAGAAAAGAGGGTGGTCCATTCTACTCAGCCGGATATCACATGGCCTACCACATGTGTTAATTATCCCAGGAATTTTTGAAAGGTAAATGCTGATGTCCTGATAATGTTTTATTTTTATATAAAGTATATGATGAAGTCATAAGGCACATATCTGAGATTTAATATATTGACATTAAATATTAGATTAGATTATATTAGTTAATAGCTTATGTTCGTAGTCACTGCCTTCCGTGGTGATCTCTGAAAACCAGCATCAAAAGCTTCACTTCTGCAAATGCTGAGTAGATTATCCATTTTGGGACAACACACTATACTGTTTTTTATCTTTTTTTTTTAATATATTATAATTATAACTGTGTCTGTTTGTTTAAGTTAATTATAGTTTATTTTAATTTATTTGTTAGTTTATAATAGTATAGTGATTTGTGTCAAATAAATAATTCATTCATTCATTCACATCTTTTATTTTAATATATATACCTTCACAAGACTTCCTATTACAAGAAATTGTACTTTAATACCGGAAAAACATGAATAAGGAAACAAACAGTAGATCGTGTACGGTTCTGAATATAGGAGGATATAAAAGTTTGTATTTTTTATATAAAATCTGCAGTAATCATGAAAAATAATATTAGTGACAAAGCTGATATATCATTTAAGCTTCTTGTGCCTAATCTCTAGTTTTTAATCAATAGGTTACAATTTAAGACACCACAGACCTAAATATTTATTCTAATAACTGAAGTATTAAAGTAAAATACTCACCATTTGAAATTCTCGTTAAGGATACACACGTTTTTTATTGACAAGAGATAGCCTTATCGGTAAATGTGCGGTAGCTAGTAATAGTCGTGCTTATAACGAATCAGTGAAACCCAATCATTTTATTATTTTCGGTCCCGATATAATCAGATCTGTAATGGTCTTGAACGATCCCTTCTTGCTCGAGCAGTTTCTTCAGAGTCAAGCTATTCTTCACCCGTTACTAAGTATGTAATATCCTATTTACTGTGTTTACTAGAGCGTGTAATCCAATTAAATGGGGCACAAGGGAAAGGCTTGACTGAGGGAGATATTTTTAATTTTTCCGTAGGCGCTCTTATTTTTGACATTGGATTTACAAAATGAGTTATATTTTTTGGTCTATAACAACAGCTTTTGTAAGTCTTTAAGGCTTGACTTGTCACTTACGTAATAGTAATTTATAAATTCGTTTTACATTACAATAGTCTAAATTGGAAACGCAGTTCTTATATACACTGTATTAGGGAGACAGAGGCACCAACAAGGCCGCAATGTTAAGTCCAAGCAAAATATAGTAATATACTAATAAGCAATAAATATATAAGTACGTAATGGAAATTTGTGAAATCTACGTTCAGCAGAAGACAAACGTCAATTTAAAAAGAAAAGTATAATAACTATACTTATTATTTATAGAAATGAAACGAGTAAAAAATTGTTAGTAACTCAAATGAGACCCAAATTTAATCACAAAACTAATTCTTAAACCGATTTTTTTTTTGTTGAAAATAGGATGTCAATCCAGAATGTTAGTGGAAAGTCGCGCCATAAAATAGAAACCAACTCAACTTTTGTCCAGTACGGAATTGCTCCTCCAACAATTCAGGGCCCAACGCTTCATCGGTGCTATGCCTATCACCCATTTTTTTAAACTATGGCTAATAACGCTTATGTATGCCGCTCGTTTAGCACCACCCAGGGGACAATGTGACGGTTCCAACCTTACATACATTTTGGCAGAGTTATGTACTGAAGCGGTAGTATGTTAAGGAATGTATATATATATAAAATATTTGTTTGTCATGTTATATGGGTTTTCAGAATGGGTTTTCGATACCCGTTACATATCTGTAAATTTTTCATGAAAATATTTTTTCAAAATTTTCCCCATACATTTTCATTTTTCCATACTAAAATTTTCCATTGCGACCGAACGTCACGACAGTCGCGGGAAATAGATGTCGGTGGATGTCTGGCGGACGTTGCCGGGAGCGCTGCGGCCGAGCGGCTGAAAGGCGAAGGCTAACGTTTCCCGTACCAGGTACAGGGTAGCGCCATGATCCCTAGCATATATTTAAAGCTTCGGCTTGCCTGAACGGTGTTGTGAGAGACTTCGGTCTTTTATCTCACAAATAATTAATGTAATATTTTATTACATGTTACAAGTTTATTATTATTCTCGAACGCTTTATAGTGCCTGAATATAACTTGGTGAGGGTGACTTCGCTGAGTGGTGCTGGGCACTGTACCGAATTAGACTCTGGTGAGTACTGGTGTCGGATTGATGGTTTCAGGCCTGCAATGATTTCGGTCGTTGTAGCGAGCCTCGCCTCGGTCTGCTCCAGGCTGTAAATATCATGATGGTCTTCCGTCTTGATACAGAGCAGCTAGAGTTACTTTAGTGAGTTTTGGGTGATACAGATTGAATTTTAGGCCGGTATTGATCTCCGATCTCTACTGTGAAGCCTTGTTTGATCTTTGGACGCCTAGGACTCCAGAAGTAGTGCTGGTACAATGTGGTTTCTTAAATGTTACTGATTGATGATCTGGCGTTGGAAACGATGTCTGTTGTCTTTCAGCAGTGCCGAAATCACGACCGAATGTTGCTAGATGTTGTGGAGTCTAGTTTACTAGCCGAAGCGATGTCATAGCAGTGATGGAACCGAACTGTGGACTTTGTTCATAGTTTTGCATGGAGCGTGCGGGGTAAAACCTACATGTGACGTGTGATAGTCCTTCTGAGGGCTTCCCCATAGCTTAGTGTCAGTGATACCACGAATGTTTACGACATTATAGCATGTCATAGGGCCGCTGGTCGGGTCCTTTACTAACAAGATTGCGGACTAGCTTTAGAAAGTGTTGCCTGTGCTATATCTCTATCTTACGTAGCTTGCTACGTGTAACAAATAAATAACTAATTCTTGTATGCCGAAGGTGCTATAAGCCAGAAGGACGCAGTACAAGCGGGCGTCGACACATTTTGTTATAAATATAACTATTTAGCACAATAGTGCTAGCACTATAAATGCAAATGATTGAAATATAAAAATATAACGCTAACGCTCTACGGAGTAATGAATTACAAAATATATTATTTGCCACCACGTGTGGTACGAAACATAAAACTTGCTGTTATGTGATCTCTGAGGAGTCATGTGCAAACCTACAATTTATGCCACTACGTGTGGTATCAACGAATACAAAACCTGCTATTATGTGATCTCTACGGAGTCATATGCAAACCTACAACATATGTGTCACTACGCGTGGTGCCAACGATTACAACAATTTACTGTTATGTGATATCCGAGGAGTCATGTACAGTTTTAGCTTCGTGCTATTATGTTTTCCACTACACGTGGTGACAACGAACGCGGAACGTACCGCTTGAAATGCTTGCTATTGGCAGGATGCACTGTCTTATTATAGGAATTGGTTGATTTATATCAACAATTAAAGGCTTTAAGCCTCATCAAAACAATTATGGCTAACGCCAACTCAACAGCTACGGCTGAAATGAAGTTTGGACTTAGGTCCTAGTATTAAACCCGGGCACACGTGCCTTATCTTGGACTACGGTCCTCATTTATTATTTGCCCCATTCTCTTTAAGAGCAATGACGGGTGTTTATAAAACATATTATAAATAACCTGTGCTCAAGGGCACAGGCGCACTATAAATTGCATACCCTAACCCTACGGGGGGGGGCTCATATCCTATGGACGGAGCTCACCGTTGGTAGCGGGTGAGGAGCTACTGACTATCTCTTCTCTCTTTATATTTTTCCATATCGGAAGAATATAATAGACGGGAGAAGGATACCACATTACTTAAACTGCTCTACGGAGTTGTTTAAGGGTTAGGTGTTAGATCGAGTGAATGATCTTTCTGATGGCTTCATAAATTATTTTAATCTTCCCATTATCTTGAACTTCCCATCGGGATGGTTTAAGGAGACTTACAGTATGTTACTCGAGTGATCCTTCTGTTGGCTTTAAAATACATTATTTCAGTTATTAATTATATAACTTTATGACCCATACTGATGGCAAACAAATATATAATTAAATATAAAATATCTAAACTAATATGTCCTCTCTGATGGCTATTTATGAAATATTACAATAAAGAACATTCAACCTTCTGAATGTTCAGCATTTTTTTAATATTATATGTCATGGGTTCGATTCGTGTAATAAACATATATGTATCGAACATAAAGAATATATTCATGTAATATTCATGGAATCAGTTCGTGCAATAAGTATATAGAATCTGTTCATGTATTAAATATATGGGATGTGTTCGTGTAATGAATATATAGGATGCGTTCATGTAATAAATATATGGGATCGGTTCATGTATTGAACATATATAAGCTGTTTATGGGTCGTGCGATTATTGTGCAATAACTAATAATAATTTATGTTTATTTTACTCCTCTAATCTGATGAATCTGTGGTCTCTGATGCTCTAAAAGGATTTGAGTTATTACAATCACAACGTTAAATGGGTCCTAACCAACTAGACGAATCACGTGCCAAATATATAAATTTAAAAGCGCTAGCGCTTATGCGCTTGTTTTATGTATTCCAGTGGTAGAGCGCGAGCGCTCTAACCTCATTTAAATAATATTAATTTATAAATATGGTGAAGTATATAGATATGTACGAAGGGTATGGGGGGGAAAACGTTACAACACGTGCAGGAGAGTAGGAGGTAAATTCCTGCGGACGTGAGCGACGGGTCGTCCTGCGAATTTCCCACCCATTAAGTTCACGACACGATAAAATATGTGTGTACTTCTAGCTTTCCCTTGAAATACCATCACCACCAACCTGTGATTAACTCTTCCGTATTGAGGTGGCACAAGCATACACCATTCGCAGCAGTTAATCCAAATGTTAAGTCAAAGTATGCGATATCGGTGTCAAGGATCAAATTTGATTGGTTAATGGCAACCACCATTATCCCCTCTACCCCACTCCTACCCCTTCACACCGCTTGAAACTCCGAAACGCTACGTACGCGCAGAAACAACAATTATCCAAAAAAACCTGTGTTTGTGGCCAAAACTATTTATAAAGTGTCCATAGTGTCCAGAATTGATTGCCGATCCTGTAAAGGTAAGTGGTTGACCCTTTTGTGCCTACCAAATATTACCTATATTTTGATTTAAAAACGTTTTGATAGAGAGCCTTCTTTTTAGAATCGTCGTGATATCAAACAAACACCTGCGAATTATTTAGAGCCCATCAGTTGTAAAATACGGTCAAAAATTGAAATAACTATTTCTAGAGAACAGTGCAAATGTTTTAGTTGGTTTATGAACTAAGTTATAAGTTTCTGTGAAAGTTTTGATATTCGCGTGGGGTAAAACTTATCTCTCTTGGGTGTTTGTACCTTCATTAATATGTCAATTGACTTGGTTCCCCACTTTATAGTTCTAATATTTATTTTTATTGTGTTTTGGAAACCATTTGATTGCTAACACGTCTTTTGATATGTGATAATGTATGATAGATGCCTAAGAGATTTATCTTTCTTAAAAATAACCGAAATAATAGGTCTTAACCTATTTTTAAGATACTTTTAATATGATTATTACTATAAAATATATATAATGATAAAGTGTACCAAGAGTTGCATGATGAAAATTCAACAATAAATTGCTCCGTCAATAAAAACATGTTAAAAAATTAAAAAATTAAAATGTATAAAACCTAAACTATCTATACTATTTTCAAGAGAACAGACGAGTATGTAATTATCATTATTTTGTTATTCACTCTTAGTTATAAAATATAAATTAGACAATTTAATCATTATTTCCATTCTAACCTTCCACCAAACCTCCATACTACTTTCCATATAGTCCATAATAACTAAGCGTTTAATATCCAAAAACTCACATTGCTGTGCTCACAGAAATCTAGCACAAAGTTTTTTTTAAATTATTTATCTGTAGTTACGTTACCACTTCATATAACATTATAGAAATATAGAAAGGATCGAAATAGAAGCATCACACTAAACTAGTCTACCAGCCTCGAGAAAGATCTTATGGTATTTTCTGTTACCGCACTAAAGCTTACGACGATGGCTAACGGAGAGCTTGTTATATGACTGTATTTGATTTGATTTGACTCATTACGCCTTCAGGAGTTTAGTACAGGCATCCGTAAATATGTTAAGGTAACCACTATGTTATTATGTTATTATGGATTGGGAGTTTTTATCACTGCTTTCATTAATTATCAGGACTCTGTCCTGCTAAGCGCGAAATACAAATTGAAATTCCCTACATGAAATGTAACGGAGTCGTTACAAGAATTGGTCCGAATTTTAACTCGCTTTGAGGCCCGTGTCGCAATCTACAGGCTTGATTAAAATCATCTTTTATATGCATGAGAACAGGCCAGGTCTATCACGAGGTATTTCAGATATTAAAAAATGTATATTTTAAATCAGAACGAGTAGAAAACAAAATAATTAAAGAATTGATTAAAAATACTCTTCGAAGTTTGTTTTGTAATAAAACTATTGGTGAGCAAAACAACACTGAAATGTACAAGGAAGAGTAATGACTGAGCCAATAAAGTGTGCAAGAAAATAGAGATAAGAATACTTGAGAGTTGTATAAATAAAATTGATTGTGAACTATTATTTTTTATTTTAATTGCTTTTTACTAGAAGATAACATGATCAATTCAGAATTGAGGTGGAGGGTAGTCGAGGTATTAAGTTCGAAGACCCGATGGACGGAGCGATTTCAATGCGTTTGCCCCGCAAAGCTAATAGACCTTCCACTGGCTGATCACACGACCTTAAAAAGATCGCAAGATTCAGTTGGTTTCGACCAGGACAAACTCGTGTGGCAGACTTCCTTTGTGGAATTCCTTGAAGGCATCGAAAAACATATCAATAAATGTACTGATTTAACTAGGGAGTGCAGATTTATAAAAAGCATCACACATAACGCGAGAGTAAGCAAATGAATTAGTTAATTTATATAGTAATGAGAATAGTATGATAGTTTCAATCTTACTTCCATATCATCATGTCTTATAGAATATTGTTATGGGGTAAATGCGCGGATATCGAAAAAATATGTATTACAAAAAAGAGCCATTGTATTTACAATTTAAGTCCGTGTGATTCCGTGCGAGAGAAGTTTAAGGAAATAGATGTTCTTACATTAGCTTCACAGTATATGTTTAACAATTTGGTTTTTGTGCAAAAAAATATACGAATATTATTAAAAAAATTGGCGATGTATATAAGAGACAAAATAGGAACCGGCATAAGCTGCTTTGCCCCTTGCAAAAGTAGGTAAGTCGTTTGTGGGTTTGGGTATAAGATTCTATAATAAAATTCCGCAATCAATTATAGCTTTGCCATTACAGCAGTTTAAAAACACTGTTAAAAAGAGGCTGATACAGAAAGCATACTGTACTGTTGAGGATTATGTAGATGATAAGAATACTAGGATATAGCTTTAACTGTACAAGACAGTAATGACTAAATGTAAATATTAATGAGAATTATATTTTCAAAAGAGTAACCGCCGTATTTCTTGCTGACTGGCTTAACCAGCAGTATAATTGACGATTCAAAAGCAGTTGTTAACAAGTTTGTTTGAATAATTAATGTTTTAAATTAATTTTTGAATTCAATCAGTTTTTAAACCTTTAAGAATTTAATAAGTAAGGAGATACAAATAATGCATAGTCTGTGAGTGTTGTAATATATCTCTTGAAAAACCGAGTATAAGCTATAAACTGTGGGAAGTATAAAGAATGGTATCGCCTACCAAAAAGTCGTTAAATGCGTACAAAAGAGTTTTTACTACCCAATATACTATTTTTCCTCAAGCATAAGTTTTTGTAGCTTCCCATGTCCTCGATTTACACTTAGTTTTTCTTGCCGAAAAATTATATAGCTATTTGCTAAATCAAATAACCGTTTTCTTTTTGGTTAGATTTTTAGAATACACAAAAAAAGTTTAATTTTAAATCATGTCACACCTTAATAATGAATGTTTTTTATTTAGTAATTAGTATTCAAAATATATTGTCATAGTAATAACTGACCCGTTGGCACAGGTAGCAGTAACCTAGCCTTCATCTTCTGAATTGTGGGATCGATCTATGACGAAGGCCAACATGTTCTCAAATTAATTTTTTGGTTCTCCAAATCTGGCTCCTTTTTCATAGAAAGAATCAATAATTCAACACGGAAATGCTGCCAGTATTCTCGGGACTATTCCACATGGGCATGATTTGCATAGTACTAGCGTGTAACTAATAGAAGATAGACATGAGTACATTTTTGTTGTGAATAAAAAAAAAGATATTATATAGTACAACTACTACTACTAATTTACAAAGTTAACTAAGACGGTAAAACGTAATTTTTATATCTCCAGAGTTTATATTTTCCAACACTTACGTTAGCGCTTTCAAAAGTGTAGATTAAGTGAAGATATTACTTAAACAAACGCATCGCCTTAGACTGCTCCAGCCGCTTTCCATCAAGCTAATCGCGGCCAGGCACTGCAATTTCCATGAATTAATTGCAAACTATTTGCTGTATTTTAATTACAACTCTGCTGTATGCTTAATACCATATAATAACAGACAAGTGTCATGTTTTTTATATAAAACTAGCTATTCCGACAGATATTTTTCTGCCATTTGAAACATCGGGAAAAATTTATATTGATAAATATTTATATTGATAATAGATGGCGTTACTTCCTCTTAATTAGACAAAATTTACACAAAAAAATTGGCTAACGTTCACCGATATTTATCAAAAATGTATAGAAGTTAAAGTAAATTAGAGCCTTCAAGCATAAAAAACTTTATTTTCTTTATTTAACTTTATCTTTACAAGATTATTGAACGAGATAAAAACTATCCTAAGCTTTAAGTTGTACTGAAATATAACTACCTAGAAAATTTAATTTAAACCAGTACAGTCGTTCTGATGATTAGCGTAAACGCACATCCTTACACGGGATTTTTATACCTAAAGATATGTCCTATCTTATATCCTTGTTGTTTAGTAAAGGAATAATCTACATTATACGTAAGTGCTCATAGATATGCGGTGTAAGGCCTATATGATGTCTCAGAAAATCGTTGTCCATTAGTTTTTTTCTCTAAAAAGCATAAAGAAATACTTTCTACACCTCTCAAGACAACATTCCTTGAACGCTTAAAACGTTTATGAGCATACTTATCATCCTACGAGCTCATATTGATCGGTTGCTAAAAAGAACTTGTTGAAACATCTCATATTCCTATGTCTATGTATTTCTTTGCTTTTATGGGCCTTTTGTATAGATGCTAAGGTTAAATTTTGATTGAAATAAAGAAAGTAATGTCAAACTTAAGACATTCGATATTTTTCTATTTGTTATGTGCGTAAGAGAAAAAGAGTAATACGTAATACATTTAAAAGCATTCGATGAATTTTTTTATAAATTTTTTTAGGGGACTTAAGTATATACAGATACATGTCAATGCCATCGCAACCTTATTACATTTAAATCTAATTTTATAAGTAAATCATTAATTTATGGTCACTTTTGAGAAAAGCACTATTCATAAGCTTTAACGGCCGAATTTCTTAAAAGAAATGCTAAGATTAAATTTAAAAAAAACAAATTAGTGATTTCCTCAAAACACGATTCTTGTCACACGCCAAAAGTAAGTGTTGAATATCTTCTGTGACAACGCAAGACTCACAGCTCGGCCAATCAAATTTTTTCATTAGACATTCAAACACCTTAAAGGCATATGATCAGATTTAATTCTAAATGCTATGGCTAACATAAATATTTCTGTTCAACGCTGTATTGATAAACAAGGTACATGAGGAGGTTCAGTTTGAATTCGAATTAAAATATGTCTTATGCTGTTAGGCCATAGACCGTTTACATGATCAGACGTTTTTCCAGAAACAATGCTACCAACATTTGGTGGCGACGTTGGATGATTATTTGTATTAGTATTTAAAGGTATAAACTGTGATATCCTAGTAAGGAGAACGTGCGATTCTTTCGAGGGGTCACGGGTTCATCATGAGTTTTCTCTTAAAAAACTAATGTAATTAATTGATATTTGAACTTTATCATACGCTCTTCATTCAAGGAAAATATCGTGAGGAAACCTGCATGACTTTAGAGAATTCTGGGGACATGCAACCTACTAATCAACCAACAACAAGTAATGACACAATAATTACTATTAATTATTTGTAGCCGACTCGGAGACCATACCTACAATTATTTTTGGGACACGATATAATTTAATGAAACATTTCATTGATAAAAAAACATCTTAGTTATTCAACTTAATGCAAATACAATTTAATTTTGGAATTTATTTTGTATCATGATGTTAAATACTCTAAAAAATGCAGTAGTTTGCTTAGCCTTAAATATTATTTCGTTTAGTGAAAAATATTAAACAAAATTTTAATTAAAGTTAGAAGTTTTATAGGGAAAAGTTCGGGAGCGAAATTGCACTTTGCTGCATCTTCGTTCACATAAAAACTGAGCTTTATAAGAAAGCTTGAAGACGATAAAAATGAAACTGTTTCTTTTCATGTCTTTATAAGGATGTGGTGGTTTTAATGTAATAAGACCGTAATGTTCCATTTTTATGCCATGAAGGAGTATTTTAGGTTTGATTAACTCAAATCATGCATTTGATGATACGGAATAAGATAATATCGATTAGCCCTTTGAAACAGGATGCAGTAACTTGCCTTCAGCTCCGCGGGTCGCGGGTACGGTTCTCGCCGACGGACAACATTGTCTAAAAATAATTTGTTGATTCTATGAGTCTGCGTGTATTTAAGTATTTATTTAAAATTATATATGTGATATGTTTGAATTATGAGCTGTGATAGGCCAGTGGAGAGACCGTGCGACTTTTTCGTGAGGGTCACGAGTTCAAACCCCGGGCAGGCATCAATGAGTTTTTCTATTAAAAATTATGTGTCTATTTGATAATTACAATTTGGCACACGCTTTTCGGCGAAGGAAAACATCGTGAAGAAATCTGCATACCTCTAGAGAATTCTGGGGTTGTTTGTAATCTACCAATCAATGGGAGCAGCGTAGTAGGTCTTAGCTCTAACCCTTCTCTCCAGAAACTGAGAGAGGAGACCAATGCCCTGCAGTGGAATTATAACAGGCCATTACGTACGATATGATATATTTATCAGTTGTGTGTCACTCATAACACAAGTATTAAGTTACTAACTAAGAGGACGGACGACTGTGGGTGTTCCACATATTTAATTATTAATTCAAATAATTAATTTTGCCCTGACTTCACACTTTCGTAATAATTTTTTTTCTTGGCCAAAAAAAACTATAACTTGCTGAAACTAAACCAAAAAAAACTACGTTTATTTAAAAGCATAATGGCTTGTGAATATGCTTTACAAATCAAGCAAAACTTTGTCGTGAATGGATGTCGTTAAATGAAAAATGTGACGTGATAATTTTTTTTATTTTATTCAAGTTTGCGTAAATAAATTCAAATAATCTCCTACTATATATATTTGTAACTAGATCCAACTGAATGCCACTTTGAAAGACAAATTTAAAATTTAAATGGCAAGTACTATAGCGTCAAACTCTTCTTCCGAGCGAAAGGGTTAGAGGACACTCAATTTAATTCAAAAGAAGTAGTATAAGGTTTTACCGATTACGACATTTTTAATGAAATATAAATGCCCAGGCAGCGTTTTCGATTAAAGCTACTTGACGGCCTGATTTTTTAATTATTGTCATATTTTAACTAGTATACACAAAACTTTAAATTAAACAACATTTCAAATGCTCGACACAAGTATTACTTGAAGCTTACTAGAATGTCAAATCTGAATTTCTTGTAATTATTTATGGAAATGAAACGCCGTGTGGTATCCGGCAGAATAGAATAGACCACCCATCGTTCTTACCGAGGTATCGTAAGAGGCGACTAAGCTATGTGTCGTGTGATATCCGGCTGCATAGAATAGACCACCCTCATTTCCTTACCGAGGTGTCGTAAAAGGTGACTAAGGTAAGTTGACGTCATGCAGGCGGCCGGTCGTAAAATACGTAGCCAAATCACATGATTTGGCTACGTATTGTCACATGACAACATATTTGTAACACAAAAGTAATAATAAAATTATTTTGCTATAATCCGCGATAGTATCGCGGATTATAGCAAAATAATTTTATTATTACTTTTGTATTATGGATCTCCGCAAAGTAACGCCTAATTCTATAAAATATTTGTAACATGTTGTGCCGACCCCACTTAGAGTGGTATAAGGGTAGGAGAATGATGATATTTATAGAAATGAAATAAATATTTTTGTATTTTGTTTTATACCTTAAAACCTTTTTCGTGACTGACTCTGTCCATTAGTGATAACCTTATGAAAACCCGTTCAGTAGTTTTTTGAGTTTATTGCGAGCTGATAGACTCACGCGGCGTGGTAATTTTTTTTTAATAATATTTTTTTATATGCCTTCGTTTGGTATCTGGCTGAGTAGAATAGACCACACCCATTTGTTACCGAGGTGTCGTAAGGGGTGACTAAGGTAAGTTGACCCGCCTTGTGGTATCCAGCTGTATAGAATAGATCACCCTCATTTCCTATATAGGTGTCGTAAAAGGCGACTAAGTTAAGTTGACATCTGGCAGGCGGCCGGCGTAAAATATCTAGCCAAATCATTTATAACAAGTAAGGTGTGCACAACACGTTTAAAAAATGTTGTGCCGACCCCACTTTGAGTAGGATAAGGGCAGGAGAATGATGATTTATTTATGTATATGATATGGATTATCAAGATGATAAGACCGCGGCAAGTAAAATCTCAACTAATTTGTGTGTAGGTAAATTGTTTGGGTACTTAGTTTCACCCGAAGAGTTTCCAACTCGAAGTTGTGTATGAAAGTTTGAAACCACATAACCTCGGAAAATTTGGAAACTCCTAAATATGATATTAATATTTTACGCGTACATATTGCTTGGTATACACGAAAATATTTGTCCCATATTATGTTGAAGTTTTTCCCGTTGAGGTTTGCTTTCGCCGAAATTTCAGATTATATTTATTACTTTTCGTTTCTATTCGATACGCTCCGACGTAATTTGGGTCGAGTTCTGTCAACTTATCCTAACATAAACATTACGAGCTACAGACATTATCAAAGGAAATTAGTCCAACAAAATTTATCTCATAGACTGACTCTGTATGGTGGTACGTGATAATGTATAATTTTCATTCAAGAGTGATTTTCAGATTTTTTAAATTAGAATTACGCTGATTTAACGATTTCGCCACTCACCAATCTTAACTTCTGTATATTAAATAGATTTATACTATTTAAATGAGGCTAAAGCACTCGCGTTCTAACACTGAAATATATAAAACAAGTGTAGAAGCGCTTGTAGCGCTTTTGAATATATATATTTGGAACGTGATTCGTCTACTTGGTTAGAACCCATTGAACGTTGTCATTGTAATAACTCAAATCCTTCTAGAGCGTCAGAGACCACAGTTTCATCAGTTTAGAGTAAAGTAAATCATCATTCTACCCTTATCCCACTTTAAGTGTTGTCACATGTTGTCTCATGATTTGGCTACGTATTTTACGACCGCCGCCTGCCTGACGTCAACTTACCTTAGTCGCCTTTTAAGACACCTCGGTAAGAAATGAGCGTGGTCTATTCTACGCAGCCGGATACCACACGGCACTTACCTTATTCGCCTCTTACGACACTTCGGTAAAAGGAGGGTGGTCTATTCTATTCTGGCGGATACAAAGGCAAAGAAATTTAAAAAAAGTAAATATAAATTAATATTAGTAATTATACAATTATCGCACAATACACTGGGAATGAAGCTAGCAAAAAGTAAAACGATAGGAAGTTACATGTATCGATAAAATTGTTGTGATTGAGTAACCATACAGCGCAATTGCCATAATTGTGGAAACCGATATATGTTACGTTCGCTTGCTTTAGTATAGGGAACTGGTGGAAATTCCAGCAACCGGGTAAGTTATTCAATTCAAAATAGTATTAGAATGAATTTATCTTTTTTGTTCCAAGGACTAAAATAGTGTCTGGAACAAAATGTAGCGAAGTTATAAACTGAAAATATCTAAGTTCATTAAATAGTTTGTAGAATTAGGTATTACTTTGCGGAGATCCACACCAAAGTAATAATGAAATTATTTTGCTTTATATTTTAGGGATTAATGCAAAATCATTTCATCCCGGATTATAGCAAAATTAGTTCATTTGTATTATTAGTTCAGATCATAGTTCAGATGTATTAATGTAGATACAAAACTAAAGTCCAAAATCAGCTTCCGTAATCTGTATTATGACATTTCATTTTAGATAAGGTGACATTAAAATATGGGAAATTCATATTTTCGAATATTTTTTATATTATTAATTCTACTTCAGATTACATCTTCATTTACTTATTAATACTAATTATCCTTCAGAAAAATGCTGCGTAACTTTGTAATATTTCAAGAATATGTGTAATGCGCTGTTTTGATTATCAAAGCAGCGTGGGTGGTTTAAGAGTGCCTTTATTAGAAGATCATATTTTATAGAGTTATGTTTATGTTTTTGATTTGCTCAAAAAAAAAACGCTTTATTACTGAAAGTTATGGGAATAAAAAACTAGACAAATGACATTTCAATTATTTAAAAAAAAAAATTTTTTGTAGGTAATAAATTAATTTGGTTATTGGTTTTATTTTATTGGACTTATTAACCTTATAACTGTAAATAGCGCTTATAAATCTGAAAAAAAAATTAAACCAACGTTTTTTTTAAAAAGAGGGGATGCGGATTTTCGCGGTTTGTTACATTTATGTCTCCTGGAATATATTTTTACTGTATAATATTGAAATTTAGGTATTTCTCTAGAGAAAAATTTAGGAACTCCCAACTTCATGAGACGACCTCGATTCCTTGAATATATCGAATCCTTCCAAACAAAATGAGGCGAAAGTCTACCTCTGAACATTCGAGCAACTTTGAATTACTTTTCCTCGTTGCGAGACGCATAATGAATCGAGTCCGCTCTATATATTTGTTCCCGAACTCCACGACGAAATTTTCCGAAGAGAGAAAGTTGTTCGACAAAATGATTTTCGCAAATCTTCCGTAAATAGTACTTTTTATTATAGTTTCCGGGCCAGAACGCCACTTTGAACACAAATCAGAATAGCGTTTTAGGAAAACCTATTGTTTAAATATTATATATTTAAATGGCACTTTCCCTATGAATAACTAGATCTTTAGATCTGTAAACCACTAGATCTGTAATCACAGTTTAGATTTTTTTTGATTATTTCTTCTTCATCTATTATGTTATTATTTGCCGTCATTATGAGTTTAATAACGTTGAGAAAACTTAGAGAAGAAAATCCCGCACCTTGGGTTGTATTTTTTTTCTTTAACTGAAAATGCAATCAAAAAGACAAGAGGTGCAAGATAAGATGGTATAGACATGTAATGGGCGGGATGAAAATCTTGTGACCAAACAAGTATTAAATATGAATGTGGATGAATATGTGACTAGAGAGAGTCCTATTAAGAGATTGGATTCTGTGAATGATATGCATATAAAAGGAGTAGCGCCAGATGATAATCATATGACAGAATGGAACAGAAAAATATGTTGCGCCGATCCCACTTATAGTGGGATAATGGCAGGACAACGAAGTCCTCATACTCCTGCCCTTATCCCACTCTAAGTAGAGTCGGCACAACATGTTACAACATATTGTGACATGATTTAGTTTCGTATTTTACGACTGGCCACCTGCCTGACAATTTACCTTAGTCGTAATTTACGACCCCTCGGTAAGAAAAAGGGTGGTCTATTCTACTCAGCCGGATACTACATGGCGGGTCAACTTACCTTAGTCGCCTATTACGAGACCTAGGAAGAAATGAGGGTGATCTTTCTACTCAGCTGGATATCACAAGAAAAAGCAAGACAAAGAAGTTTAAAGTAAATTTCTTAGATTAAGCAGAAGTCGTTTCACGTAAGCTGAGAGTATTTCGGTACTAGAATAATAAGCGTACCCTGGTTGGTAAATTTCTGAGAATTTGCTGTACCAAAGAAGTAGCTGTAAAGGGCGTTAAATATATAATTTAATTTACTCGTACACTTAAAATAAATAGGCGAGGCTTATAAGCTTCAGAAATTGGGTCGAGAGTAACACTGGCGGAACAATTTTAATACTTTGTTTGGGCTGAACGGCGTAATCGGAGATGTTTATACATATACCACACTCTATGAACCTTATGTTCATATTCTAAAGATTTAATTTACATTGTAATGTATTGATTTCATTTTGGGTATTAACATTTTAGCGCGTCTCTAAAATTTTCATTTTGAAAACTGATACGGTTATATTAATTGAACACGAGAGTTACTTACTTATACGGGTTTAACCTATAGAAGTGGTAAACTTAAATGTATGCAAATCGTAAGAGCGTACCCTAATCAGTATAGCAAAAACCAGTAAGTACATATAGTTTTTAAGTAATCTATCAGAAATACCCTGAAAAAGATATTGGAATGTAATGTTGCTTAAAATTACTTACTTACTTAATTTAAGCGTTACGACACGTACTGGGCCAATATTTGAGTATTTAATCGAGAACCTCTAGCTAGTTAAGTGATTAATCCTGAGCAGACATTAAAAAATGCTATATTTATATCTGTACTAAACCTCAACAGTTATATACATGATCCATCTTGGATGTTTGATGAGGAATGCATGAAGCGAATGAAAAATTAAAGCAAATCATTATTAAAGTAAGTGTACAGCGATCTTTACAATTTTGCTTTTACAACTTCAAGCTCATGTCATTTTCAATGGAAGTCACAAGTTCCTCTAGAGAATTCCTATATAGATTCACCAGTTGCGCCTGCGACTTCGTTTGCGTCAACATATCGTTGAATTTTCCTTATTATGGTTTTCTTATTTCCTAGGGAGAAATACATATTTCTTATATATATATTTTGGCCTGGTTATTTACAATTGAAGCTTATATAGCTTCAATCGTAAATAATATGTTTAATAAATACTTGTATGTAATTATGTATCTAATATCCCGGCTATAATTCGTTTTAAGTGATTGTTTACAGCTATAAAACCGTCTTTGTACATAAAAAAATTACCTTTAACCAGTTATTCATATGTTATTTTCCACAAATAGCATTTTATAAGTAATCGCGTACGCACTATGTAGAAGCATTAAATCATTGCGCGTGGTATAGATAGATCTTGAAAATATCTATATCAAACAGTGGACATCTGTTGGTTAAACAGAGAGTTTCTACAAAATATAGCACTGTTAAGTAATTAGGTAAGTAAACAGGGGTCGAAATCATCCTTCCTATTTTGTATCCAATTTGTCACAGTTCAGCCCTTTCTTTGCGCATTCTAAGATGTAAACCCCCTTGTCTTTATTAATAATATCAGACACTGGGTTGTTCATCTGCCTAAGGATAATCACTTAATGTGGTAACTCTCGATAACTTAAAATTGCCTAATAATAATTAGAGGAAATTAGTTAGAAATTAGTAGTTTATAAATTAAATACCCTGTGGTATCCGTGTTTTCGAGAATGTTGTTTTGAAAAAAAAAAATTTTTTTTCTATTTATTTAATTGAGGAAGTTTTATACAATATGTGTGGTATCCGGCTGATTGGAATAAACCACCCTCATTTCTTACCGAGGGGTCGAAAAATACGACTAAGGTAAGTTGACGTAAGGCAGGCGCCGGTCGTAAAATACGCAACCAAATCATGTGACAACATGTGTCTAACATGTTGTCCCGACTCCACTTAGAGTGGGATAAGGGCAGGAGGATCATAAGTTTATTATTTAAACGATGGCCGAGATATCTTGTTGTTGTTCCGCAGTACGTGTTTTTAAACAACGTTGCGTAAACAAACAAAATATCTTGTAAAATAGGATGCCGCTCAGTGCATCTGTTAATTTCTTACATTCTGCGGAAAAAAATGTATGGAACTAAGAACAACTAAATCAAATCATATTTATTTCAAATCATCATCATTCACTATTCTCCTGCCCTTATCCCATTCTAAGTGGGGTGGGCATGTTTTAAGCACGTTGTTAAATTCTTTGGCTAGTTATTTTACGACCGGCCGCCTGCCTGTTAGATTTCCTTAGACGCCTTTTACGACGCCTCGATAAGAACTGAGGATGGTCTATTCTACTCAGCCGGATACCATACGGCGGAAATCATATTTATTGCAAATACAGTAAAATTATGGATCTTACAAGAATAATCATAGTCCAATGTATTCTACCACTAAATATGGTGTACAATAACCGGAGTTTAAAACAATCGTTATTTGTACGTCAGACCTTCAGCTGTTTGTAGATACACTAAAGTATGGCACTACATGATAAGATTAGCTATTAGAATGACAGATTATTATAGTTCCCCCTTCGCGAATACGTGTTACCTTACCCTAATGTAATTTCCGACGCATTAATCTGTGAATCTACCTAACTAGTAGTTCTAGAGTTTCCTAATCTAAAATTATCCCGAGACATGTATCCATGTAGTTTTCTAGGTCAAAGCATATCTTTATCCTTCGACCTAGAAAGCTGAAAGTAACTAAATTTATCGCCATTGTTCCGTGATTTACTCCCTACGGAGATATTAGCACACTTACTATATAAAAAGCAAATATTTGGTTTGATTATTTCCATACAATAGTAACATCTAGATTTAATTAATTAAAATAACAAGCTTTCCTAGAATATGGTTTTGAAACTATTTTGTTTTATGCAATATTTGTGGTATGCGGATAAGTAGATAGACCATCCTCATTTCTTGCCGAGGTGTCGTAAAGGCGACTAAAGTAAGTTAACCCTCCGTGTAGTATCCGGCTGAGTTGAATAGACCACCCTCACTCCTTTCCAAGTTGTCGTAAAAGGCGACTAAGGTAAGTTGACGTCAGGCAGGCGGCCAGTCGTAAAATACCAAGCCAAATCATGTAACAAAATGTTTATAACATGTTGTGCCAACCCTACTTAGAGTGATGATGATTATGAATGATGATATAAAATATGTATATACCAGTCGCATTTTAGCACATACAATGAATAATCTTATTATAGAACAAAGTCCCTAAAAGCTGTCTGTTTGTAAACGATTTTCTCAAAATCTACTCGGCAGATTTTTGTACGGCTTTTACTACACGGTAGTGCGATTCTTCCGGAAGGTTTAAGTTAGTAGTATAATATTATTTTATAAATAGAGTTGTAGAAGAGAGAAAATTGTAGATCTACAAAATATTCCGCAATAGCGTGTGTGTATCTCATATGGTTAACTCACAATAAATCCTTTAATATTCAACATTGCAATCAGGAAAATATATTGTAACACATTAATTTACACGCGGGCGAAGGCACTGGCACTGTATATTTGAAAATGCTCCCACTCATTTGAAAATAGGACCTTTTAGAGTAAATTGAGCTGTTGCATAAACTTGCAAGTACTGGTGCAGTATACATAACTGCTAATCGACGTTACAGTCATATTACTTTCTTGATATTAGCATTTTCCGTTCGCATTTACATTTCTATTTTCTGAGCCTTCTCTCTATTTTCCTCGTTTGTGCACATTCTCTGTTGACTCTCAAGTTAAAGACACGGACTAAGAAGCATTCTTTTGTAATTGGACAAAAGTTCTATGTAAAGAAAAAGCAACGAATATTATAAAGCAACGTCCTTATTATGTTATTTTTACCAAGCTTTTGAAATAACCAGTCTCAATAACATTCATTTGCTTTTATTTACGACGGAAAAAATCATTCTATTGTTTATAGTTTGGAAAGTTCTAGGAGTTTTGATATATTTTTTTAATTATCAGCGCTATTATTTAATTTTATAAAAAGTTGATTCCATTATTTTTATGTGGCTTATAAAAAAAATTTAATTATTTCTTTTTGTACTATCTTTTGGTCTATTTTTAGTTTATCTGGAAAATACAGTGAGTATTTAAAAATAGTTACTGTCTATAGAAGAATTAATGATTTGACAAAGATAAAGATGAATGACGTCATTAGGAACTTATTTACAAAAACAAAAAAAAGATGTTAATTAATATAATCTATCATCATCATTCTCCTGCCCTTATCCCACTCTAAGTGGGGTCAGCACGACATGTTGCAAACATGCTGTCATATGGTTTGGCTACGTATTTTACGACCGGCCGCCTGCCTGACGTCAACTTACCTTAGTCGCCTTTTACAACACATCGGTAAGAAATGAGGGTGGTCTATTCTGTTCTGCCGGATACCACACGGCTGAATTAATATAATTTATATGACATCCCTAATACGGCCAGTATTAGGCCAAATGAAATTCTCACTGGTAGGTGCGATAAGTTATGATATATATATCCACCTGCCTACTGATCGGTGTGTTGCCTTCACGTTATATTATCCGAAAATGAAAACAATCTTAAGTAACGGAAGCTGATCGTATAAAGATAAATTTCTATACATTGTGCATACCCTAGAACGCGTTTATAACAGTATCAAGTTAGACTAGCGGTAATCTTAGACAACTTATCAAAGTTAAGGTTTCGCAGTTTAGCAGCTTATTATTTCTGATCTCTTCTTGCTTCTGTTTGAAGTCTAAACTGAAACTAAGTTGATAAGAATATAAGCTTAAACAATTCGGAAAGGTTATTAATAATATATACACGAAAAGTTTTTTAAACAGTTTACAAAACATTTACTACCGCAAGGTTTTAAAACAAAGGGTTTCCAAATTCTGTAAACTAATATTACTAATATAGAATCACTACTAATACTAATATTGAATTAATACGAATATTGTATTTCACGTTATATAGGTGTCTTCATCTGTGTATGGTGGATGCAAAAACATATTGTAACAGACACTAAAAATGTTGGAATAGGAAATAGTCAAATGACAATCTGTGTTGTTGTTAATACCGGATGCGGGGTTCTTGAGTGATCGATAGCGAGGGAAGGGACTTTTTATGTAAGTGGGGATTGCCTTAAATAGTGAAACTTGACGTAATTAGAGAGATTCTGTTCAGATTCTGTTCAGATTCTGTTCAGATTCTGTTCAGATTCTGTTCAGATTCTGTTCAGATTCTGTTCAGATTCTGTTCAGATTCTGTTCACATTCTGTTCACATTCTGTACAGATTCTGTTGAGATTCTGTCGAGAGTCTGTCGAGAGTCTGTCGATTGTCGTCGTTAACGTAATTTCTAGTTAAAGTGTATTTTTGAGTCGATTAGTGAAGTTAAGCTGAAAGCGAATAGTGAATCAATACAAGTTTAACAATGACAAAATGAAGATGTTACGATCCAAGACCTTCTGGCCTCTTTTCAATATACAGAGCAGATCTATGTCTGATACACCTATTAATTGAAAAGTAATCAAAAATTCTTAATATCTGAATTATAGTTTCCATTTCATAGCCGAGATTTCTTAGAACTTTGAAATCGTGCCTTAGCGAGTCATTAATATTAGCCGCTCGCTTGCTTCAAGAGATACTGCCCCCGCAAGACCTTTTATACGACAGTGTAGCATTTTATCACCGCTAAACACTGTCTTCGGATTACTTCCTTTAATATATTAACCAGACCTACAAGATGTAGAGCGATGCTTAATATTTATCGTTTTTTAATTTCCAGCAACGATGGTTGTAAATGCCTTATTTATGACACTTATAAATTTTATTAATTCTATTTACATATGGTCGTAGCTTCTTTAGTATAGTTTCACAGTATAGTTTCTTTCTTTTTAAAAATAATAATATAAATATAATTTACGTTCTAACGTTAAGAATTCAAGGTATGACATGAATTATATGGCAGGCAAAATATTAACTGTTTGCCACGAATCACAACTTGGTTTTTATAAAATAAAATACAATGCAAGATTTAGATATTTTAATTAAAAGGGAACAAAGAACATCTATACTTATTATAGAACAAATCCCAAAAAGCTGTCTGTCTGTATGTAATCGATTTTCTCGCAATCTACTAATCTTCAAAAGATAGGGAAGCACTTCCGGATGGTTTAGGTAAATAGTATATATGGGTATTTTGTAAATTGTGTTGAAGAGATCGCGTAGATGTTAAAAACTTACTTATTGGGAGCTTTAGTTTCGCGCACTGCGT
The DNA here is from genome assembly GCA_947086505.1 of Morpho deidamia. Taxonomy (NCBI): domain Eukaryota; kingdom Metazoa; phylum Arthropoda; class Insecta; order Lepidoptera; family Nymphalidae; genus Morpho; species Morpho deidamia. The sequence goes on from CAMTZC010000003.1 coordinate 8,083,079, forward strand.
AAACCAGCAGATATACGCTAAAGTAATGTAGTAAAGAATTGTAGATCTATAAAAATACTACAAAAGAGTCCGTGATAGCATGTTTCTATCTCTTATGGTTAACTCACAATAACTCAAACTCAAAAATAACTTTAATGCTTAAAATTGGAATTCTAGAAAAAAAATTGTGACACGCTGATATCTACGCGGGCGAAGCCGCTAACATAGCTAGTATTACGTATAATACGTGAAAAAATCATATTATTTTCCACTAACAACTACCAAAAAAAACGAAAGGGCGATGAATAATAAGGTGCTACTTAAATTCAAATCAGGTTTCAAAAACGTAATTGAATCTACGGAATTATGTATAAGTAAAACGAGAACTTTTGTTCTCGTTTTTAGCGTAAAATTTTTATTTTACGCTAAATAGAGTTTTGATTAGTTAAATCCTTAGATGTATATGATATAATGTTGAAAACGGGAAAGTTAAATGACATCCACCATGCTTTAGTAACGTTAAAAAGCGCAGTTGTGTAAAAATTCCGAAAGTGGACATAATACAGCTGCTATATGCCCTATCATCTAAGCAGTGAAGTTATAGTCTTGCTCAGTTAAATCAGTAAAGTCTCGTTGTTAGTATTCTAACAAGTGAAGTGTTATTTTAGAGAATTATAATCACTGTCATAAATATTGAGACTAAAGTGTCTAGTCTCCGTAGAGTAATTATACTCGTACTTAGAGTGGGGAACCAATATTCAGGCCTGTAAGTAATAGTGACACAGTAAAAAATAAGAGGAAAGATGACTTTATATACTTACTATATTACTTTTTTTCTAATCTCATATAAAAAAGAGACAGATAGATCACCCTCGCTTTTTCTTAATTGTAATATGGCACATTTTTGGCTGGCTTTCCTACTCTATGTTACTCTATGTTAGTCTCATATGATCTGTATAAATTAATAGTGGTTTTGTATTACCCTACTACGTGTTTATCCTAACATGTACAATCTTATAGTAGATACACCGTCTTAGGCGAGAAAAGGAACATCTTATTCCTCACCTCGGTTATATTGTGTAAATACATTGCAGTAGATTTACGGTTCAAATAACGCTGACGTGCAAACGACGAGTTTCTGCAGATATAAATTCCCAGAACAGCTGTCTCATTAGGGTTGATTCTTGTCGTAAACTTCTGCAAGTATTGTTAGATAGCTCATATAATCGCTTTACCTGCTTTTGAAACAATTGTTGTCAACAAAGATTTTTCAAATATTCAAATATTTCCATTAAAAAAAATTAAAGTATGTATTTAAAGTTATTCATGTATGTATATATTTTTTAAATAAATATATGGAACATTTAGACACACGGCTATATGTTCCCAAAGTAAGTAACTTATTTGTGTTATGAGTGACAGACAACTGGTAAATAAATACATCATGATTCTCCTGTCCCTTATCCCACTATTGTGGGGCACAACATGTTATAAACATGTTGTCACATGACTTGGCAACGTATTTTACGACCGGCCGCCTGCCTGACGTCAACTTACCTGAGTCGTCTTTTACGACACCTCGGTAAGAAATAAGGGTGATGTATTCTATGCAGCCGGATACCACACGACACTTACCTTAGTCGCCTCTTACGACACCTCGGTAAGAAAGGAGGGTGGTCTATTCTATTCTGCCGGATACCACACGGTTAATATACATATATTTCATTAAATACAAATAGACACCCAGGCTAGAAGAACCAACAAATGATTTATAGAAAATGTTAGCCTTTGCCGGTAATCGAACCCGTGACCCGCGAAGCTGAATGCAGGGTAACTGTGAACTGCGCCTACGGGCCAGTCATCTTTAGCAGTTGTCCGTCACCCATAATACAAGTATTAAGTTACTTAAGTTTCCATAAATTGTGTCTTCGATAATATAAAAATTATTCAAAAGTAATAATAAAATTATTTTGCTATAATCCGCGATACAGTAAATAGAAAATATATATAGTGTTTAATGTATAGTGGACTATCAGTATTTTCATACCCGATACGTGCAGGATTCGTAAAAGCACATGCACAAACCTCCACCACAAGTGGTGGACAAGCACATGCAAAAGCACATGCACAAACCTCCACCACAAGTGGTGGAGGTTTGTGCATGTGCTTTTACGAATCCTGCACGTATCGGGTATGAAAATACTGATAGTCCACTATACATTAAACACTATATATATTTTCTATTTACTGTATCGCGGATTATAGCAAAATAATTTTATTATTACTTTTGTATTATGGATCTCCGCAAAGTAACGGCTAATTCTATAAATTATATAAAAATTATTTGTAAATATAATTCGCAGATCGAGTGAAAGATATTTTGTACCAGGAATTTATTATCGGCTGTAAAAATAAAGTTGACGGAGATGTAACTAAAAATAAGTATTTCCTGTAGATTTTCTTTAATTTTTAATTCGTACGTTATTAATTTTATATTTTTTTATTCTTTAACAATAAAGGTTTTTATACTACATGTGTAATAGCTCTTTTTGTACCCTGTACTAAAACTTATCTGATCGAACTAATGTAATAAATAAGGTATTCTAAAGACACCGAGAAGAGTTTGAAGAAATGGCATGATTCCTCCGAATCAAGTTTTGACAGAACACATTGATTTTATATTGTTTTACTCTGAATAAAATACAAAAGTAATAATAAAATTATTTTGCTATAATCCGCGATACAGTAAATAGAGAATATATATAGTGTTAAATGTAAAGTGGCCTATCCGTATTTTCATACCCGATACGTGCAGGATTCGTAAAAACACATGCACAAACCTCCACCACTTCCACCACAATACACAAGCACTACACAGGTTCACTATCGCAAACTCAACAATCGTTTAGCCCAAAACCGAAGCATCATCAGGAGATAGAACTCCACGACAAAATCGCAAAGCTTTGCGTCGTGGAGTCTATCATATATACATTTAACACTATATATATTTTCTATTTACTGTATCGCGGAATATAGCAAAATAATTTTATTATTACTTTTGTATTATGAATCTCCGCAAAGTAACGCCTAATTCTATAAATTATCTGAATAAAATGTTGAAAAGATACATAAATCCTCAGAAAAATGGATTCTAGAAATAGGAATGAATTCTTATGGGCGAAGAGAAATGTTTAATTAAGTGAATTCTTAGAAGTGATTCATTAACCTCTGCTAGGATGAAATGAAAATATTTAATGTAATGGATCAGGTTCGTGAACTTAGCATACTCCTGCTATTTAATCATCCACTGTTGAATGTAGATCCCTTCAAGGGATTTTCACGCATAAGCGCCTGTTTCACTTTAATCCTGCGGCCCCCTCTTTAACGACCGTTTTATGATCCTATGTCCATCTAGTATGGGTATTTACCTAAGTTGCCTTCTACATTTTAGAGTTTTCTAACACCTTTGGACCTACTACATAGGTATCAGTTGTCCGAAATATATATCTAGCTCATCGACACAAAATTTTACTTATTATTCCGTTTCATGTATGTTTCTCTATTAAGCGTAGGTATGAAAACGGATAGTCCCCTCTAAATTTAGCATAATATATATTTTAAACACAAGCCACACATATAGATATATTTTTTGTCAGTCCCTCGCAAAGCTTGAATACTTACGTAATTCTCCGACGTTTGCTAAGCGAGACACCCTAGATAAGATCAGGTATAGATATTACGGTAGGCAAGGGAAATGCAAAGGTGTCAAGAAGTAGGCTTGTATATACAGTGGACCACATTAAAACAACAAGGCATTGAGACAATGAAACAATGAACAATGACATTTCTAACACGTTATTAATGACAATGACAATTACAACCTAGAGAGACAACCATGACACAAAACCGTCACGTAACTTCTTGGTCATGGAATCCAAGATAGACACGTCTTATAGTATCAACGCACCCCTTGAAGCATTTTAAGCCGGTCTGTAACCCTAACTGAAGAGACTATATCACTTTCATATTTATGAAGGCAACGGACCCACACCCGCTTATTCTTATACAATACTTTAAATCTTATTTCAAAATGTGTGTTACTTTTCATTGGTAAACAACCAAGTGTTTATATTAACACCACGGGGATTTGAACATATTCAATTAAGTCAAATTCAGGCACTTTTCTCTAGTATGAAAATTATTTGTGTTATTTTAAGGTTGGATGTTCTGTGGAAGATCCCATTCAAAAATAAGAGAAACAACCCATTCAAAAATAAGAGAATAACGTTTACTTTAAAAGTGCATTTCAATTGGCTGGTAAGCAGATGATTCTATTAAAAATATCCTGACGCATAAGGTCGAAAGACAAATTTAGATCAAATTTATTTTTTTACATAACTAGCGTAAGGTGGTCGAACTATTTTTAACAGTGTAAGAATTATGATTAGTTACGAAGATACAGAGTTGCATAAGGTAGTATGTGAAGATTTTTTTATTTCATTGCAGAATAAGGTTATTCAATTCAATTTGATTCAAAATATTCTTTATTCAAGTAAACTTGTAAACAAGTGCTTTTGAATCGTCAACATCTACTGCTGGTTCGGAAAGCAGTTCCTACCGAGAAGAACCAGCAAGAAACTCGGCGGTTGCTCTTTTCGAACAATAATTCTTATCACTAGTTACATATAGTTATTAATGTCTTGTACAGGGTCGAAGAGTAGCTATATCCACGCATTCTTATCGTCTAGGTAATCTTCAATAGTATAATAGGCTTTCTGAATTAGCCTATTTTTTATATATTATAGATTTTTATACCCAAACCCACAAACGAATTACGAACTTTTGCAAGGCGCAAAGCAGGAACCGCAAGCTTATGTCGGTTCCTACTTTGTCTATTATATACATCGCCAAACCTTTTATAACTATTTATATTCATATGTACAAAAATTAAATTACTAAAAATAAACTGTGAAGCCAATGTAAGAATACTTGTTTCCTTGAACTTCACTCGTTACGTGACAAATTCAATATATAAGCCATTAAGTTACTCATTATGCACTACAAAAGCAAATACTGTCTTCGGAGTTTATACTTCTCAAATATTTTGTCTCAATATAGCTACTACGTTAATAATATCTGACTGTTGTCCTAAACTGTTAACCTTATGAACGTTACATGTGAAAATAGAAGATTTATTTTATATAGAATATAATGAACTCTTCAATGTAGATTTTCATTAAAACGACTGATCAAATCATTTCAATTAATACGGTGCAATGCTGTCTTTTTTGCATTTCAATTTGGAAATACTATGCGTATTTTATAACTCTGTCCTGTGTTTAAAAATTAAATTGTCCATGGTTTCTATACTATGCTATTCTATACCAAGGTTTAAGTTGTGAGTGTGTAACTATAATGCTATGGAACTCGAATTTCCCAAGAGATTTGTAAAAAAAATGCGTACAGACTGGTAGTTCTAAACCCGGTTTTGCATAAAGGCTATAAATGTTATTCCGGTCCCAGACAAAACAAAAACATAGATATTCGTATAAAACAAACAAGCTTATTTATTCTAAAATTATTTTGCACTGCGGTTAAAACCGCGGGGCGCAGCTATCCCTACTAAAAATTTAAATCCGAAAATGTAGCAGCCTTCCTGTACAATTTAAGGCTACATGTACATAAATCGGACCAACAATTGGGATATTATTAAAATAATTGATAGAATTAGTCGTTACTTTGCGGACATCCATAATACAAAAGTAATAATGAAATTATTTTGCTATAATCCGCGATTAATTAATAGAAAAAATATATAATGCTAAATGTAGAGTTGACTAGCCGTTTTCATACCCGATACATGCAGGATCCGTTAAAAGATATGCACAAACCTCCACCACCGCTACCACAATACACAAGCATAACACACATTCACTGTCACAAACTCAACAATCGTTTTGCACTGTAACCGGAACAACATCAGGAGATAGACTCCACGTCAAAATCCCTTTGCGATTTTACGAATCCTGCATGTATCGGGTATGAGAACGGACAGTCAACTCTACATTTAGCAATACATATATTTTATATTTACTTAATCGCGGATTATAGCAAAATAATTTCATTATTACTTTTATATCTAATATATAACTATTACTTTTATATATAATACCTTTATTACTATTGGAATATTATTCATAAATAATTTATGAGTTAGTACGTATTTAAAGTATATAAACTTAAGTTATTTTAATTCTTCAATGTAGATGCAACTAATCGATGTGACATATCCCAATCAAGATAATTTAAAGACATAGAGGATAGAGGCTGATATAGACAAAGATGCGATTAGAACCAATAAAAAAAGAAAGCGTTCAATATAAAGAAGAAATATAATTTCAATGGTACTGTTAATAATTAGTATTTACTTTAATTTTCATTTCCTTATACGGCGTACGTATTTGTTAAAGAATAATTTACTAAAAATCGTAAACATACTTTCGCTAATTCAACTTTTCATAACTCACTCGGCATGGAAAGCGTTATGCATTTTAAGATCGTCACGTATTTTCTCCCGTTTACGATCCCAAATTGGGTAGACCAGAGCGGTTGTTCACGAGATCGTATATTGTGATGAACTGGACATAAATGTTAGATTTTATTGTGGATGGTATATTCTTTTATATTTACTAGTAACACGTTTGTACATAACTGGCTGTTCTTAGGTGATGTATACATATACCTAACTCAGTAATAAGTCGAACCAACTTTTGCCTTCATCTGCTACAAACTGCTCATATCATAGAATTAGGCGTTAGTTTGCGGAGATCTATAATACAAAAGTAATATTAAAATTATTTTGCTATAATCCGCGATATAGTAAATAGAAAAAATATATAGTGCTAAATGTATGAACGTGTGCAGTGCTTGTGTATTGTGGTGGTAGTGGTGGAGGTTTGTGCATGTGTTTTTACGAATCCTGCATGTTACGGGTATGAAAAAACGGATAGTGCACTATACATTTAGCACTATATATATTTTCTATTTACTGTATCGCGGATCATAGCTAAATAATTTTATTATTACTTTTGTTTTAATATCTCTATAAAATAAAGTTGTTTATTTATTTATCTAGGCTCACAGAAACTTGTTACGATATACGAGAAAATAATTGTTATACTAATTTTCGTCTAGATATATAAAAAATTGCAATGAATTTAACATTTAATACAAAAATCTTTTAAGATTTTTATCCACAATATTTATATCAATCACAAAGAAACGCTGATGCTCGGAGATAAATCAGACGTAACTGTACGTCCATATGATCTGACAAAGTTGTCTCAAAGAAAACTGCACACGAGAACTTCGAAACTTTGAATGAACCAAATTCCGATGCGGCCAATACCGTAGCAATTGAAACTGAACTGGCTGCAGCTGAATTTATTGCGACACATTTGAGTTATTTTGGCAATGTGTGCGATATTTTGCCGGTAAGACGAGCAAGAGAATAATTGAAGAGGAAAAGTTGGACTTTTAAGTTATTGGGCTGTGAGGACAACGGATGTATTCGAATACTGCTGCTCAATGGAATGACACAGTAATGCAATGTATATATTTAAGAAATAGCTCATGATGATGTTGATGATGATGATGATCTTTATAGTGTTATAATTATATATATGTGATCATAAACTAATGAAATTTAAATTTATAACGCCTATATTACATATATATATGTTAATATAATTTTCTAATAATCTTCTAAATCTGTTGTTATCATTATCATGATAACCTCGTCTTTATGGTGATCTCGGAAAATCGACGTTGATATTGGAATACTGTAACGCGATGACCCTCAGACGGGACGGGGAAATGATTTGTATATACAAGTGACACGATAGTAGGTTTATTATCACTTGTACGGAGAACGTCGTGGACGGGTCCTTCACATCATTCCAAGTAAATATGTGACGGAAGATGCACCTTTCAATTTGTACACCGTAGTCTTTGGATGCACTGTTTACAATGTCGCTTAGGCTTAGTGTTCCAGCAGGATTCACTTTAGGTCTAAGGAAACATTTTATATCTGGACCTCTTATATAATTACGCCATCTGCTATTAAATTACGTAAACCGTGTGACTAGTACGTTATATTACTATACTTAATACTACGAAATCTTTACGAATTTCGCCGCGTTGGGACATATCATCATACAAAGCGATCGAAAGCATCGAGCTATTCTTATTGATGATAAATATTCTGATTGATCATGTCTTATATTATTTTCATTCTTTTATCATTTCTGTACCATGTCAAGATTATTTTATGATTTAATCGGCTCCCATGTTGTTCCATACAATCTAGTCAGAAGTTTCTGATTTTCTAATTATCTATAATGAAATTATGTTTCAGATCGGTGATAAATTGTAACGTGAAAATACGAGGATTCGATCCAACCAAATTCGAGTTCTGAGTTATATAATTTATGTATACTATCCCATTGGAAAAATGGGCTTAAATTCGCTATGCTTTCACATTGTTTCGAATACTAACGAAAGAATAATCGGATAAAATCCTGAATGACAAAGGTCCGAACCGAACAAAGCTTTCAAAATTGTAATATCTAAAATGATAAATATATTTTCATATGAAATGGAAGCTCGACTCCAAGCTTTGTTTCATTTACACTAGCTTCGGCCGCGGTGAAATCATTGTAATTGACATTTTTAACATAAAAGAAATTATTGTCAGTTAACCATAAGTGATTGAGACATGGTATCGCGGACTTTTTTGTAGAATTTTTTAGATTTACAATTCTCTAGTTCATTATTCTAATTTATCTCGGTTGGTTTACGCTGCGCACGCTACGAAAGCTCCCAGCAGTCGAGGTTTTTATATCTGCACGACATCTTCATCACAATCTATGTAAAAACTATGTACTATTAACCTAAACCATACGGAAGAATTGCACTTTTTTTTGTAAAAACCGTAAGAAAACCCGTACGGTAGATTTTGAGAAAATCGATCACATACAGACTTTTTCTGGGGACTTTGTTCGGTAAGAAATGAGAGTGGTGAATAGACCACTCTCATTCGGATAGAGTTCATACTCAGTCGGATACCACACGGCGGCTTAATATTTTAGACCGTGAATAATACCTAAATTTATATTACGAACAGGAAAAAATACATACTTTATTTTTAAACTATTTTAACCTTTAAGTTTAACGCGAAGTCTCGGCTACGGCGTATATATAATAACTGAAAAATTTATCCTTAAAAAGGAAACATTTAAAGGTGCGAGCTTGTAGAACATACTTCGTTTCTCTTTTTACGTTCTCAAGTTTGTTTCTCTATTTTCGCCCATTCAACGATCCTTACAGCGTTAACCTTTTAGTATGCAAAGAGGATTTCCTGGATTGCAACGAAAAGTCCAAAAATCTTTATGCTAAAACCGTTGTAGTTCCCGGTGTTGAATATGTTGTAAAGTCTAATAATTTATTTTAAAATTTGTTGAAAATTCGTTTTATCTGGACGTTTTTTAAGCTATGGTCTGTTGGTGCAGATGTCTGTCAACCAGGGAAACCTAATTTAGAGAAGAAAGAGCTTTGTGATTTTGTCGTGGAGTCTATCTCCTTATGATGCTTCGGTCGCGGGGCGAAACGATTGTTGAGTTTGTGATAGTAAACGTGTGTAGTGCTTGTGTATTATGGTGGAGGTTTGTGCATGTGTTTTTACGAATCCTGCACGTATCGGGTATGAAAATACGGATAGTCCACTATACATTTAACACTGTATATATTTTCTATTTACTGTATCACAGATTATAGCAAAATAATTTTATTATTATTTTTGTATTATGGATCTCCGCAAAGTAACGCCTAATTCTATAAATTAATTTTAGGGATATATGTAATCTACCAATCCATTGAAGTAGTAATGATGGGTCTTAGTTCCAAAACTTCTCTAAAAAAAATGGTTACAGAGGAGACCTATACCCAGTAGTGGAATAGTTACAGGTAACTTGGTAACTAAAAGTAAAAGTAACTTTACTGTTTAGTGTTTTTACTTACATGGATAAATACTAATAGATGCTACAACTAAACGTTTTTATCTCTACGCAGATCACAGTCACACACTAGCACTAACTCAATTCGCTGCAGACTAAGCACTAGATATCTTCAACTTGCACCGAGGATTACTGTCACTTTACCGGGCCGCACGAACGTACTACCCGTAAAACGTTTTACTGCGGAATATATCGATAAAAGCCGTAACTCTTCACCGCCCTGTTTATGATACATTCTATAATAACATCGAACATAACTTTCATGGTTTAGCAAATATGTTAAGCGTTATGAAAATAGGTATTAAGCGTTTATTTATTTATTGTACATAAATACAAAGAAGATAAAAAGAAAAGAGAAAAAAGCACATGTACAAAGACAGACTTCCTAAAAGGTATCTTTTCCAGTCAACCATTGAGTAAAAGTAAAAGTAGCGGCCTGTTACAATCCCACTGCTGGGAATAGGCCTCCTCTCTCCGTTTCTGCAGAGAAGGGTTAGAGCTAAGACCTACCACGCTGCTCCAATGCGGATTGGTAGGTTACACATATCTCCAGAATTCTCTAGAGATATGCAGGTTTCCTCACGATGTTTTCCTTGACCGAAAAGTAGCGGCCTGTTAATATCCCACTGCTGGGAATAGGCCTCCTCTCTCCGTTTCTGGTGTAGTGTGTCATGTTACAGTTGCAAATGATGCGCTGGGATATGTAAATGATAAACGACTATACATGGCCAAGCTTGCTTTATTACTACCTTTCTTACTCTAACACATTCTATTATATACCACTACACCTCCGGGGTTTTTATAAAAAAAAAATTATATCTTAATAACATTTTTTTTTGTTTTATAATTCTTAAGCTACAATTATAACAAACTAAACATAAAAAATCTTAGTTCTATTCTTATGAACTATTTCGCGATTACCGTTTTTTAGGATCGCAACATTTGGTCCTAAATCCTCTAACACTTTATATGGACCGTCATACAAATTGTCTAATTTTTTGCCTGTTTCATTTTTTATTAATAGTAAATCACTATTTTTGTACGTCACTGAATTCACTTTTTTGTCATATTTCACTTTTCTGTCCTGTTTCACTTTCACTAAGTTTTCACAAGCGTCTTTTTGCGCTAACTGTAATCTATATTTTAATTCTAAACTATAGTTATCTATGTTATACAATGGTTCTAATCTATCACTTATTCTACTAGGAAGTTTACATGTTTTTCCGAACACTAGTTCATAAGGTGCATATTTAGTTACGGTATGGATTGTATTATTATAAGAAAAACACCAAAAGGGTAGCCAATGACTCCAAGTCTCGGGGTGTTTATCACATTGTATACGAAGAAACGCACCTAAATTTTTATGTGTATTTTCAAGTGAACCTATTGTTTCATGATGATAAGCAGTTGAATTTAATTTTTCTATTTCTAATAGCTTGCAAACTTCTGTCATAGTAGATGACAAAAATTCTGTTCCCTTATCGCTTACTAAAGAATCTGGAATTCCGTATCTTAAAATAAAATTATTTACTAACGATCTAGCTACAGTTATAGTATCTTTACTTCGTAATGGATAAGCTTCTACATATTTTGTTAATTCACATTGTACTGTAAGTATATAAAGATTACCTTCTATATCCTTATCTAATGGACCCATTAAATCTAAATAAATTTTTTCAAAAGCTGACCTAGCAGTTGTCGTCACAACCATAGGCTCAACTGTATGCCTTGAATGTTTCATTCTTTGACATTTTTCACACTTCCGTATAAATTCGCGAACATCTTTTTCCATATTTGGCCAGTAAAACTTTCTTTTAATATTATTTATCATTCTGCGTACCCCTGCATGCCCGCTAGTGGGTAGCAAATGAAAATCATTTATAATAAACTTTTTATCATTTTCATCAATAATTCTTTTTATTCCTCTTAAGACACAAATTCTTGGTCCTTGGTAGCTACCATTATTTTTAATCTCATTAATTAAATCTTTTATAAACATTTCATTTTCATAATTTTTTATTACACATATTTCGTCGACGTTTATACTTTTACAAAATTCACTCAATTTAATTACAAATTCGTCTCGCGTATATTGTAATTTATAATCGAGATTTACGTATATTATTTTTTTATTTAAGTCATACATAAAACATTCATTTTTCTTATTTATTTGCCTATTTTCTTCTAACTCTTTCAACTTTTTATCCTCTATCAATAACATTTCTACAGAACTATCTGGTATCCTTAATATTTCTACAACGTTCGGTTGATCATGCCGTTCATTAGTAGCTATACTAGGGATTACATTCCTACCTATCTGAACTCTACTCTCTTCTTCCTCTTTTCTTTTTTGTGCTCTCGTCATAACTGCTATAATACTATTATTCATATCCTTTAATTCATCAGACGTAATTAGTATCCTAGACAACGCGTCGGCAACCGAATTCTCTTTCCCTTTTACATATTTTATATTAAAATCGTACTCTTCTAGGATTAAACGGAATTTTAATAGTCTACTACTAGGATCTTTCATTCCAAATAAGTATACTAATGGTTTGTGGTCTGTCATAATCGTAAATTTTCTTCCGAATAAATATGGTCGAAAATATTTAATACCCCATACAATGGCGAGCAACTCTTTTTGAATTGTTGGGTAGTTTTTTTCAGCTTTATTTAATGGTCTACTAGCATAAGCAATGGGCCGCAAATCCTCATTACACAGAACAGCACCTATCGCTATACCTGAAGCGTCAACTTGCAAAATGAATTCGTTATTAGGAGAAAAATCGGGATATTGAAGTATGGGTGGTGACATTAACGCATTTTTCAATGATTGAAATGCTTGTTCACACTCTGTTGTCCATATAAAAAGTACATTTTTCCTACATAAATTATTTAAAGGTAATGTTAAGTCGGCAAAGTTTTTTATAAATTTACGGTAATAATTACTAAAAGCAACAAAACGTCTCACATCATCTGAATTCGTTGGTACGGGATAGTCTTTTATTACGGAAATTTTATTTGGATCTGGTAAAACGCCATCCTTTGACACAGTATGTCCCAAGTATACTAATTCAGTCTTTAAAAATTGACATTTGTTCGGGTTCAACTTTAAATTAACTTTTCTTAACCTATCGAAAACATCTAAAAGATTTTTATTATGCATCTCTAAATTCCTTCCTCAATTAAATTCTTCCTTCCTAAATTACTAAATCATCTAAGTATATAAAACATTTGTCATAGGTAAGACCAGACATCGCAACTGTCATAACACGTGAAAATGTACTAGGACTTATTTTTAATCCCATAGGTAGCCTCTTCATTTGATACTGTCCCGTGTTAGTCGTAAACGCTGTCATACTACGGCTTTCGGGAGAAAGTTTGACTTGATAATATGACTGACTAAGGTCTAAATGAGAAAAATATACCGCTCCTGATAAAGAATCTATAATTTCGTTTATATTTGGTAATGGAAATTTATCGTCCTGTATAGTTTCATTTAATTTACGGTAGTCAACAACTAATCTCCAACTTTTACTATTTCCCGTGTCGGACTTTTTAGGTACTAATAAAATAGGACTCGACCACTCGCTGCGTGATTGTTCAATGATGTCATCATCTAACATTTTATTTATTTGTTTTTCCACCTCAGTCTTTAAACTATTAGGAGTACGATATGGTTTGGTATAAACAGGTCGTGAATGTGGTTTTAAAACAATATTCGTTTCATATAACTCTGTTGTAGTCAGCTTATCGCCCGGTAATTGGAAGATGTCTCCGTATTTCGCACAAATAGATTCTATCGTTTGTCTTTCGTGGGAATGTAAATGATCCAACTTCAATAGTGACAATAATGTTTCCGCACGTTTGAAGCTACTCGGACATTTATTAAATGAACAAAGATTATAATTTTGTAATGGTTCTAATTCGGGTTTAAAAATTGGCAATAACACATGGTCATCGCTAGTATTAAGGATACGGATTGGAATAACGTTATTTTTAGGTGAAACTATTACGCTTGCTAAAAATAAATTTTCTTGGATTTCTTTCGGAAGTACTATGCAATCTTGGTCTAAATTGGTATCTAACTGTATATAATGTATAGATTCGCATCGGGCTGGAATATTTAAGAATTTCGCGCTTATCTTCGGTTTTCTAAACAAGGTTAAATTGTAACTTTTATCAGGATCTATCAAAATTAGAATTGATTTTTGTAAATCAAACGTTACTGTGTTAAAATTATCAAAGAAATCTTGTCCAATTATACCATCCGATTTACATGGTAATTTTTCAAACAAGTAAAATTTATGTTTAATATATGATGTTTGCGAAAGTTCAATTTTTACATTTAAATAAACATAACCTTTACAAATACTTTTTCCACCAATACCATTTATAATAATGTTGTCCCAATATATCCGTGCATTCTTAGGTACAACGCTAACGTTCAAAGCAGATAAGCTAGCTCCGGTATCGCATAACATCGAACACCTGCGGTCGTTTACATAGAATGAAATATAATTCGCGTTACCTACGTCGCATGTTAAAATAGTATATTCTTTATGATCGAAAAAACTGCATGTTATGATTAGTATTGTTTATTTGATTATGAGATAAATTATCGTTATGATTATGAGTACGGGTCTCGCTGTCATCTTTTTAAATTTCCCCGTAATTTATATGCCTGAATCCCCTACTACGGTAAACTCGATTTCGATTCGAATGACAGGGCCTACCGCGGTAGTTTGATCTAGAATTATTATTTTGGTAATGGTTATGATAACCCCTGTGCTGATTCGATCTACCGCGAAAACCTCTCTGAAAATTATTGTTTGCGCCGCGGTATGAAAATGAATTACCGCGTCCTCGCATCGAACCGAACGACTTACCTCGCATGTGTAAAATTGAATTTGAGGATGATGGTTGCGCCAACTCCTCGTCCTGTGCTGCACGCACCGCGTCCTTGAATTGTGTGTAGTTTCGAGCTGTAATTATGGTACTCAAATGCCTATTACGTAGACCATGAGCAAATTTTTTTTGTGGCTAACTGTTCGTTAATAGGTTTCAGTATTTCGAACGCTTTTTCGTTTGAATTTGCCTGCGATATAGTGAGATCAACGAACAATTCTTCAATACGTCGCGCGTAATCTGTGATTGACAAGTCATTTTGTGTAATATTATTGAGTTTAGTTAATAATGAGTTAGGCGATTTCTTTGTTAACAAAAATAGCTTCATATCTTTTATTAAGTCCAAACAACATTCGTAGTCTTGCTTGAGTCTAAGTTTAGCTGATTTGGTCAACCTTGTCTTTATTGTAAAAATAGCTAACTGTTTTTTACACTTCGAATCTTTTAGACAACTATCATATAGCTCTAAACTTGAAATAATCTTTTCGATAGACTCCTCCGTATCATCCATAACCGGCACCAAACTAGCAGCAGTTTTTAAATTAAATGTCTCCATTTCTCCGCTTATAATATTATAATGACATTGACAGTATTCAGAAATTTTTTCAAAACTATCTTCTATCTTATGAACTAAATCCTTAAAAACTATTTCTGAAAATTGTATTGTAAACAATTTTTCACTTAATATATATTTCGATAAATCCTTACTACAGTCGTATAATTTTTTTTAGCTTCTGCAAACTTACTATTAACTAAATTAAAGTATTTTAACCTTCTATCGGGACCTAATTTTCTCAAATCTATTTTTATTAATTCTATCTACCGACCTACCACGCTGCTCCAATGCGGATTGGTAGGTTACACATATCAACAGAATTCTCTAGTGATATGCAGGTTTCCTCACGATGTTTTCCTTCACCGAAAAGCGTGTAATAAATTGCAATTATCAATTAGACACGTGAGTTTTAATAGAAAAACTCATTGGTGCCTGCCCGGGTTTGAACTTGTGTTCCCCTGGAAAGAGTCGCACGGTTTCACCGCTAGGCTATCACAGCTTATAACCATTATGACAGAAGGAAAAAGACAAGTAGTGAAATATGGATGATTAAAATAAAAAGTAAGAAAAGAGAAATAATGAAAATCTATATACATAAATGTATATTTGCATATCATACATAAACGATAAAAAAAGATGCAATATTAATTTATAAATTATTTTTTGGTAAAATAAGTAGATGAATAAAATAAGTAGCATCTTCGATGCTACTTATTTTAATTTAAATAACTTGAGTCAAATATTTTCTAGTCTGTGACTTAAAATTAATAATAGGGCCGAATTCTCATTTTCTTATGCAGGCGGTGGTCTAAGTATTGCGTGTGTGCTGATTTTTTTATTAATACTTTATTGTACACAGTATAAATAAATGAATGGTACAAAGTAAATTTATACTAAGCACAAAGTATGGAAATAAGGTCTTCCCAATTTTACACAGATAATCTTGGGTGTAGCAGTAATTATTTTTTATATTTACTTAGAAACCAGTTTAGTTTGTTCTAGAATCTAGATAGTAAGCTGAAAAATGCTTTTGATTAAGGTTCTGCATATTTCATTTTCCTTTTATTTATTATCTGAGAAGATATGAATATTGAGGTTGAACGTCTGATTTCTTAGGACGTATATTTTTATTTATTTAATTAATCCATTTATTTGGTATAGGCTCATGAGATTGACAAACAATAATAATACAATTTTCTCATGTTTCGCCAATTTTACAGCATGCGAAGTTTATTCAATACTTTAAAACATTGCAAAAATATTTTAATATAAAGGAACTAGCTGACGCGGCAAACTTTGTTTTTCCCATATAAATTATATCTACGGAATTTCTAGGAAATAGTGTGCATTATAAAAAAAATTAAATTAAATGAAAAAACGGTTAAGGGCGGACAACCCTTATCACTTAGGGGTATGAAAAATAGATAGTAGCTGATTCGCAGACTATTTGCATATGAATATAAAATTTCATAATAATCGGCCAAGCCGTAGTAGAGTATGCTAACTATAATTGTGACACGAAAATTTTATATATAAGATTTACAAATGTCATACATTGCATAATATTATATATATTTTCGTATATAAGTGGAATTTTAAATTGGAAACGTATTGAGTAACGTCTTTGCCTTTCATTAAGGTTTCATTAACGCTAACGATATACATGTATTTGAACTCATAGCAGCCTAAACCATATCTTCAAGTTGCACCGGGGATTATTGTCAGTTTACCGTCGCCCGTACCAACCATAAAAATGTTTTACTACGCAACATATCGAATGCTGTGAGACTTTACTGCCCTGTTTACGATGCGAGTAATAACAACGTAAATAGTGACTTACAGCGGAGATCATATTCCCACACATTAGAGAAAAACGACTTTGTAATAATGATAATATGTGTATAAAGTGCCAAAACAGTTAAAAATACGGTTAGAAAAAAATTAGCAATATTTAATTTAAAAAATAAACGAACTTTATTCAACAAGACAAATTTCACAAAATCAACAAAGATTATTTTAAACATGTTTTATAGATATGAACCCATATGCCGTGTTGCATCCGGCTGAGTAGAATATACAACCCTCATTTTTTACCCAGGTATTGTAAAAGGCAGCTAAGGTAAGTTGACCCACTGTGTTGTATCCGGCTGAGTAGAATAGACCACTTTTATATCACTTCGACATATCGTAAGAGTCGACTAAGGTAAGTTGACATCAGGCAGGCATCCGGCTGTAAAATACCAAGCCAAATCACCTAACAACAGGTTCATCAAAAAAACCCCACTTAGAATAGGATAAAGGCAGGAAAATGATGATGTCTACGAATGTATGCTGAGGAATAGGTCGGACTCGGCTTAAAAGCTGTTTTTCGGTCTACGCCTTATGACTAAGACTGCTGCCAACAAGAATCTGTCTATTTTTTCTGTCTAACGTTTATGTCTCTCTAACTAAATTTGTATAATAAACAATTTATGTATTGCGTCATATTAATTAATTAGTATAAACATCAATAATTAATGTGCATAGGAATAATAATTAATGTGCATGGTGCATATCCTGGCAAATCGGCGATCCTGGCTGGCGATCTTGTCTTAGGATTAATACTAGGTACCTAATATTAATCCAAAGACAAGATCGATAGATAGATAGATCGAGCGAAGATAGTAATAAACTATAATAATAACATTCTATTATTATAGTTTATTACTAACAATTAGGCTTAAGTTTTTGTATTGATACTAACACAATCTGTAACGTAATGTTGTTATGACCCTTAGTAGGTTGTAAAAAAGTGATTTGATTTGATTTGATAGGAGCCTTTTTTATGTGTTTTGCTGATTGTAACAGGTTTTAAAAATTCATCATTCATTCATGAACAAGTGTAGCGGTGTACGAAATGCGAAAATTAGAGCGCATAAGTTATTATTAATTTTTATTACAAATAAACTTATATATATAATCGTAAAATACGTAGCCAAATCATATGACAACGTGTTTGTAACATGTTGTGCCGACCCCACTTAGAGTGAGATAAGGGTAGGAGAATGATGTACGGAGACTCAATAATTAAAAATTATATACAAAAAATATTCGTCCCCCGATGTTCTATGATTTTGTATGTTTTATGTTTAAAATTGATATCAATTGTAATTACTACGAAATGCGAAAATTAGAGCGCATAAGTTATTATTAATTTTTAAATTCCAACTATCGTTAGTATTCATAGATAATATGTAGACACCGGCTATACTCAAACTAGGGCTCGAAACTAGTCGGGCTAACCTGATAAATTTAGACGTGAGTATAGGTCTACATATTAACTAAGTTTATTATTCATCATCATCCTCCTGCCCTTATCCCACTCTAAATGGGGTCGACACAACATGTTACAAACATATTGTCAAGTGATTTGGCTACGTAATTTAATAAGTTTATTACTATTGGAGAAAATAAAACTTATTACCTCGTACTCAAAAATTGTGATAGCCAGACCGTGAGACCGGGTGACTCTCTTTGATTCTGTTAAAACTTATGTGCTTAATTTATATTTGCAATTTATCACGCTTTTTGATATAGGAAAACTTCGTGAGGAAGCCCGCATATCTCAAGAGAAGTTGAGGGATGTATGTAACCTACTAATCCGCATTGGAGCAGCGTGGCTTCAATCCTTCTCTGCAAAAAGTAGAGAGAAGGTTTTTGCCCAGAAGTGGGATAATAACAGGTCCTTACTTTATTTATTTATACTTTGTACTCGTATATATATATATTTTATTACATATAAACTTATATATATAATCGTAAAATACGTAGCCAAATCGTATGACAACATGTTTGTAACATGTATTAACCCCATTTAGAGTGAGATAAGGGCAGGAGAATGATGTACGGAGACTCAATAATTAAAAAATTTATACAAAAAATATTCGTCTCCCGATGTTCTACGATTTTGTATGTTTTATGTTTAAATTTGTTATCAATTGTAATTACTTATAATTGTAACACTGTAAATAAAAATGATGTGATCCCCTATAATTGATGCTACATACATAGTTAATTAAAAAATGTATAGGATATTTAATGGATTATTTAATATGTAACGCTGTTGCGCTCCGAATGACATAATAAAATTAAAAGTTTAAGTTTAAGGGGATTTATAATTATTATACTTATTTGTTAAACACACATGTCTACCGTGTTTTATCCGGCTGCATAGAAAAGACCACCCTCATTTCTTACCGAGGTGTCGTAACAGGCGACTAAAGTAAGCTTACGTCAGACAGGCGGCCGGTCGTAAAATACGTAGCAAAATCATTTGACAGCATGTTTGCAACAAGTTGTGCCGACCCCACTTAGAGTGGGATAAGGGCAGGAGAATGATGATGATTATTTCTTAAACACACATAGATATACTTATTTTATTATTTGTTTATTATATTTATAATTTAGCTTAATACTTATTATTTATCTACAACAAATATATACAAGTTATATATTCTATCTTAAATTACTTACACGCTACTACTATACAAATCATGCCCACGTGGAATGGTCCCAAGAATGCTGGCAGCGTTTCCGCGTTGAATCGCTAAGCTGATTCTTTGTGCGAAAAAGGAGCCAGCCCTCTTGTCACCCGAAGAGGCGATCAACCGAGGTGTTAAAACGGATAAAAATTTTTTTGCACTTTGGCTCCATGGCCCTAGGGTCTCAACTGCAAACGGCACAAATATATAACTCTCAACGAGAGATGCATACTTTCGCCGCTTGCCGGATTCGGCCATTTCCGCCGCAGCTCCAGGTCTGGACGCCGTTTCCCTGATATGGGACGAGGCTAACGTATCAACGCATGTTGCGTCCCACATTAGGGCCCGTCCCCGTTCCCAAGGAACCAGCGTCAGACCGTCTGGTCTCTTGCCATCATCCCGACATATCCCGGAAGGCTCGAGAAGAGCAGGAATGTCGATGGTGGCAAGAGCTCTTTTGATGGTGTCATTAAGAGAACCATGGCGGAAAAGCCTACCAGAGCTCCTATGGCATGAAAGCCCGTGTATGCCAAAACTGTCTACCTCTTTTCCACATGGACATCTGTGCTTAAGGCACAATGTGGTTCCCAATCTGAGACCCAAAGCCACTCTAAAACTTTCATTATCTAAAAGTGTGCCATCTTATTAACACTTATTTGTGCAAACTTGCTTTGCAATTAAGTATAGATTAAAAAGGTTCGGCTCAGTAGTATTCCCCTGTTATTGAAAAAATATATGGTACGGCCAGTATTATCATATATGTATGAAAGACCAACACAAATAAGGCCGGGTCGGCGACCGCACACGACCGCACGTCAGAGTTAACAGAAAGTTTCATGTTGCAAACAACGCGTGATTGTGCAGGTTTACGAGATAGAATGTAGCGTCAAACTTTATTTTTTTACACAGTTAATTACTCTGATTCTGTATTAAAGTAAAAAGTAAAAGTAAAGTAACAGCCTGTTACTATGCCCACTGCTGGGCTAAGGCCTCCTCTCTCGGTTTATGGAGAGAAGGATTAGAGCTAAGACCTACCACGCTGCTCCAATGCGGATTGGTAGGTTACACATATCCCTAGAATTTTCCAGAGATATGCAGGTTTCCTCACGATGTTTTCCTTCACCGAAAAGCGTGTGATAAATTGCAATTATCAATTAGACACATGAGTTTTAATAGAAAAACTCATTGGTGCCTGCCCGGGTTTGAACTCGTGTTCCCCTCGAAAGAGTCGCACGGTCTCACCGCTGGGCTATCACAGCTTTGATTCTGTATTAAGTGCAAGTCAAACCCCTCTTTTTAAGAAAAAAAAACAGTTTCATAAAAGCTCAGATTTTATTTAATTAGTTTTTTGATTGTTTGTGATTGTTAATACTTCATAATAGGAATATCTATATTATTTCATATTTATAATGATGATAAAATATTTATGTCAAACTTAATATTTGCTCGTAGCTGAAGTAAGTTCATATGTAACTGACGACCTATGCAAGTTTTGACCATAAATCGGTATCAAAAATAAGGACCTGAAACTAAAGTATGTATTTGGGCTGTATCTATATTATTAGATGTATATATGTATTGCTATATGATATGTGCGCATGTCACTCTCACGCACAATGATTGCCAAAAATGCGACTAAGTGCAAAAAACTACCCTCAGTGATGCAATATTTTCCCTGTTCCCGAATAAAAAACGGTATTTTATCCCATATGTAGCCTCGTCATCATCATTTTCCTGCCCTTATCTCACTCTAAGTGGGGTCGGCACAACATGTATTAACCATGTTGTAACATAATTTGGCTATGTATTTTACGTCCAGCCGCCTGCCTGACGTCAACTTACCTTAGTCCTACCTCTTACGACACCTCGATAAGAAGTGAGGGGACGCCGTGTGGTACCCGGCAGAATAGAATAGACCACCCTCTTTTCTTACCGAGATGTCGTAAGAGGTGACTAAGGTAAGTGCCGTGTGGTATCCGGCTGCATAGAATAGACTACCCTCATTTCTTACGTAAAAGGCGACTAAGGTAAGTTGACGTCAGGCGAGGCGGCCGGTCGTAAAATACAAAGCCAAATCATATGACAACATGTTTGTAACATGTCGCGTCAACCCCGCTTAGACTGGGATAAGGGCAGGCGAATGATGAATGGTAAGAAGTGAGGATGGTCTATTCTATTCAGCCGAATACCACACGGCAGAATATGTAGCCTCGTATATATCTTTTAATTGTATTAAATTTCATCAATACTGGTCCAGTGGATTAACCGTAAAGTGCAAAAGATGAACAGACTCACTTTTGTACTTATAATATATGTATTGATTGTAATTTTGCCTGTTTAACAAAGTAAGAACCTATTTAAGAACATAAAGATAGATCAAGGATGTTCAAAAATTAATAATTAGTCTAATTTTTATAGAGTTGTATGTCGTACTGATAAATAGCTCAGGAAACTGATGCAGTTGCCTCGGCCCGTC
This sequence comes from Morpho deidamia, assembly GCA_947086505.1. Lineage (NCBI taxonomy): Eukaryota > Metazoa > Arthropoda > Insecta > Lepidoptera > Nymphalidae > Morpho > Morpho deidamia. The sequence goes on from CAMTZC010000003.1 coordinate 8,105,591, forward strand.
ATTTTGCACCACACACCTTGCATATAGGTCACCGGTGTTCTCTAAATAAGCGCTGACTTAATGAACACGAATCTTAGAGTGGTTTGTTTCTATGGCGTGCTTATAGCGTGTTGCGAGCTTAATTGCATTTTATGTATGCCTAAGTTTACTCGGTTTATAACATTGAAAGTTAATTATCTTTCAATGTGATTATTGGTGTATTAGTGAGTGTTGTGTGAAATATTTGTCGATTTAGAGGAATATTTAAACATAAAAATTCTGCTATCCATACTAGAGCAGTCTATAGAAAGGTTTAAACTAAGTGTAAGAAGTTTGCTTATACGTAAAGCATAATACAAAATTGAAGATTATTTGGATGAAAAAATATGGATTTGAAAATCCTTCCACCGTCATACAAGACAGCTGTTTAATAATGTATAATTGAAAACATTTAATCTTTTATATGTTTTCAATTATACCTAGCCGCCTAGTTTATTGCTGTTTTTTCTCGGTAAGAGCAACATTCCGAACTAGTTGTAGCTTTATTAATCATATTGGTGCTTGACGATACAAAAGTCGCTGAAATGGCTTATTTGAATAAAAATTATTTTGATTTGATTTGTAAATCTATACAATCATAAAATAATTTCCCCAAAATCTCTCTATCTGTGTGTGATCGATTTTCTCAACTTCTACAGTGGTTTTCTGTACGGTTTTTACTAAAAGTAGTGCCATTCTTCTGAAAGGTTTAGATTGATAATAAATTATTGTTTTATGCAGATTTTTTTTAACAATTGATGCAGTTGTAAAAACTCGCCTGCTAGGAGCTCTAGTCGAGAGCGCAGCGTAAACCTAGAGAGATACACTACATTAATTTACTAGATAATTCTAGATTTTCAAAAATACTACAAAAAGTCCACGACAGCATCTCTCTATATTTTATCGTTATTTCACAATAACTATTATTTTAGTGTTCAAAATTTCATTCTTTTTCGCAGATTCTGAAACCTACGTAAATTAGTTGCGGCATCATAAAAAGTCTAAATCAAAAAAATTAGGAAATAAATACAAACTATCACTTCGACCAAACTTAAAAAAGATTTTGTTTAAACTGCTCATTCAACATTATCTGTTCGTGTTCAGAAAAGAACGTGAAATTGCTGTGTTATTAACTTAGATAGAACAAGAAATTAAAGAAGTATAAGTACATTATTGTTTCTGTGAGTCTAAGTCGTAAGTCCATTACGCGAAAGCTTTAGAAGTAGTGATCAGACTTTCTATTATAAAATTGATTAATTCAATGTGGATTCAATACTTTTTTTATTCAATTACCTTATTAAAATAGATTTGAGGTATGAAACTTATAACACACTTTCAGCTATAATGAAAGAAATCACTCAACTTTTGCTAAGACGTCAATAATTAATATATTATTTTCATTTAGAACTAGCTGTGCCAGCGGCTTCGCCCTTTTTTTATAGAAATTTTAAAATTTTAAACAAAAATAGTTATTGTGAGTTAACCATAAGAGATAGAGACATGCTATCTCGGACTTTTCTGTAGTATTTTTATAGATCTACAATTCTCTACTACATTACTTTAGCGTATTGTTGCTGGTTTACGCAGCGCACGCGTCCAAAGCTCCCAGCTAGCAAGTTTTTTAACAACTGCGCGAACTCCTAAGCACAATTTATATAATACCGATATGTACTTAAACTATTGGGAAGTATTGCACTATCTTTTGGTTGAAACTGTACAAAAATCCGTTCAGTAGATTTTGAGAAAAACGATTACTTACAGACAGACGGCTTTTTGGGACTTAGTTTTATAAGTAAGATGTTAATGAAATAAAATTTATGTATAATGTGATTCAAATATTTTAAATATTAATAATAATTTATCATTATACATATATTTTAATAAGAATATTATATTGTACATAAATTTTATTTTCTACAATTCTCGTCCGTGTATAAGAATGTTAAGATTGTCGAATCTCTCATTCCGTGCGCGCAATTTAAAAATTAATTAAAAACGTTTAACTAAAACCAAAAAAATGTCGCCAAATATATATAATAAAATTAAAAATACGAAAACGTGTTTACCTGTTTCTTCTTCTTTCATGTCCGAACCCAATCACGGATCAACGTAATTTTAGGTATGGAAGTAGTTGATGGGCTGAAGAGTAATATAAACTTTTTAACTCCTGAAATCCACGTGGAAGAGCCATGTGCAAAAGCTAACACACATAAATTTTAACTAGGTAATGTTTTTAAAATAATTTCAGCATATTTTATTAGAAGTTGCAATTTAGAAATTTTATCAAATAAAGTAATAATCTTGATTGCTTCGTATTTTTATTTTACATCATTTAATTTTTCCCGTTTCTGATATATTGGCGTTGCTAAGCACCTTTTAGAGGGAAGATGAGCTTGGCTCGCAGCCAGCGCTACGGGCAAGCACGAATAGTTTCGAAATGCAGGCAACGTAATAATATTGACTATTTATCTTTCATCGCTGAGAAATTATAGCTGTTAAGTTAAAAGTAATTAAAACTATACTATTCTAAGCACTTATAATATAAATGAAGCTGCGGCGAAACTAACGCTAAGAGCGTAGAAGTAGTAAGTAATTTGTAGTTAGTAATTTCTTTATTATACAAAAAAATATAGAGTTACACAATGAGTGCTGAATGGTAGACTTATTACGAATGTCTTTTATTTAAAAATTTACGTACTTAACTGGTATTCACATTCACCATGCGACTTTCGGTGAAGTCAAACATTGTGATGAAACTTACAACATCATCATCATCATTCTCTTGCCCTTATCCCACTCTAAGTGGGATCAGCACAATATGTTTTTGGCTTCCATTCTCCTTTATTATTTGTCAACTCTGGCACCACTCCTTTTATATGCATATCATTCTTCACACAATCCATTCATCTTTTTTCGGCCTCCTCTTGTCATACATCCATCTACATTCATATTTAAAACTCTTTTGGTCACATTTGATGAGGAGGGATGATTTTTATCCCTCCTCAATTACATGACGATATACTTCATCTCCACTACTCATATATTTATATTTATTTATTTATTTTATATAATGGGCGCTGTTACGTAGCAGGCCGCACAAGGGGCCTGCTAACCTCCAATCGCGGAACGGCCCAGAACTCCGTCGTTAGCTTACCTTGATCGGGAGCCTCGATGGCTTGGTGTCCTCGATGTATTATTGTATGTGTGTGTGGGTGCGTGGCCATGTGTTCTCGCATGTACGTATGCTGCCCGAACAGTCGGGTCCCCCAGAAGGCGGGAATCAAAGCCCAGTCTCCCACTGGTGCACGCATAACGACACAGGCACTCGGAATACGTATAACCACAGCCGGTCAGTAATCTATCTATCGCCCGACACCGCGCTCCGATAGTTAATATCGGGTATATAACGCCCGCGGGCACGTATAATCACTTATCACGGGTTGAACAATTAATTATAATTATTCCTTTGCACTGTCACTCAATGTCACGACCTTTGCCCGGTATCGAGGTCAACCGAAAGTACTACTTCGTTTGACGTCGTACTTGCCGCCGTCGAGACTACAAATGTGGATTCAGTACGATAACGAAACCGTGACCGTCCGCTCGGGTGGATGTAGTCAAAGAGCGCGTCCCACTCCCCGCGCCCCTGCTTGTGCGCATATATTCTAAACAGGCGCAAATTTTAAACTTCCCCTCATTTCGTATTTTATGAAATTTTGTCACACCACACATCCATCTTAGCATTCTTATCTCGTTTGAAAGAACCTTTTTTTGCGATTAAACCTTACATGCTTCGAAAATTTCTGAGGAATTTGTGATCAGGCATCTAGAATCAGCGTGATATGTGTTTGCACCAATTCCCATCACGCTTTCCAAGGAGCGAGGTATTTGCCTAGTAGGCTTTTATATAATATAGGTGATCATATAGCTAACGAGAATCTTTCTTGTAATTGAAATGGTATTTCGAAGCTCGTGCATAGTTATAGTTGTCTTATTATAAAACCGTCTTTGTGAAACGTAGATGCCTATTAGTACTTCGTTCGTTATTATGAAACACACGTCGACAGTGATATTTTAACGTCTTTTCAGTTTTAATTTGATATACTTTGAAAATATTTTTTCCATTGACGAATTTTGCCAAGTAGATAGCAACTCTAACCTATGTTGTATATGTAACAATAATATAATAGGCTTATTTATTTCTCTTTTTCGTAAATCCCTATTTTACTGTGTTCTGTTTGGGTTCTACTTGATAGGAGGGCAAGCGACGCCTAGAGATAAGGCCGTCCCTTGTACTTGTTTCTTTTTATCTCAATTACTTTCTATTACTCGTGGCTTCGTTCGTTCAATACATAAATAAATATATACATATATGAAACACTTAGACAAACGGTCGTTCATCCCCAAAGTACGTCCAAACTAATATTTGTGTAATGGGTGACAGACAACTGGTAAATATATACATATATAATTTTAAATACATGCTTAAATACATATATACACCCTGAGTTGAAGAACCAACAAATTAGCTATACCAAATGTTGGCCTTCGGCGAGAATCGAACTTGCGACCCGCGGAGCTGTAGGCAGGATAGGTATTTTTTTGTACAAAAATAAACGGCCGCCCGTTGTACAAAAATATAGTAGATTTTACTCTTATTTTCATATATCGTGTACGTGAAATATGTGTTTTTATAAATCCTTTATGATTTTTTTTAATTTTTATTTGTGCAATAAAGTGTATTTGTTGTTGTTGTTGGTGTTGTTGTAATTGCCAATTGCGCCAACATATTATTCATACTGTTGTACAGAAGTATTAAGTAATAAATAATTTTATTTATTTATTAATACTTTTTACTCCAGCATAACATGTCATCAAGGTGTAAATTTACACTGTGCAAAGGAATCTTATTGATGTAAGCAATCACTTAGAAATAACCTTTGAAAGACTAAAATTTATCAAAATAATGTGGGAAGTTGCAGGTTACACTAAATACTTTATCGTCCAATGCACTTTAAGTTTTAGTAATATATATAATAGTCTATAAAGTAATATAAAATGCAAAATGATAATATCTTGACTCCCATTTAAAATGTATAGTAAGTAGTCTATCAGAAAGAAAGATACAAGCAAAAATAAACATCTTAGTTATAAGTAACATTGTATTGAAGTTTTTACTAAAAGATAGTGAATTTCTTTCTCAAGGTTTTAGTTAATAGTACATTACCGTTTTATTTAAATTGTGTTAAATAGGTCGCGCGGTTGTTAAAAAGCTCGCCTGCAGGGAGCTTTAATCGCGTGCGCCGCGTAAACCAGATATACACTGAAGTAATGTACTAGAGAATTGTAGATCTACAAAAATATTATGACAAAGTCTGCATGCAATAGAATGTGTCTATCTCTTATAGCTAATTCACAATGACCACTTTTATGTTCAAAATTTCAATTTGGGAAAAATTTTGTAACACTGATTTCCGTGCGGTCGAAGCAGGTGGAAAAACTAGTGAAAGAATAAAATGGGGGTTGGAAGTTCAGAGATCTTGTTATTTACTATTTGTAAAGTTCACTTCACACTCTTACCTTTCCGATTTCGCTCATGGCTGCACTATTTTGTCATTAAGTCAACAGCTTCGGTCAACAAACGACGCAATAAAAGTTTCGAGTTAACTGTCCAGGAATAGGACGGATGCACAGTTTATTGAAAAGTTGTTAGATCGTAACGTTATCGCACAGTTCTTATAGAATGCGATAAAAATAACCAGTAGAAAGAGCCTCATTTTTAATTCAAGATATACTACTAGTCAAATCATATATAACTCAAAAACAAGTTACCAATTTCTCATTCTCATTCTCCTGCTCTTATCTCACTCTAAGTGGGGTCGGCACGACATGTTACAAACATGTTGTCACATGATTTGGCTACGTATTTTACGACCGGCCGCCTGCCTGACGTCAACTTACCTTAGTCGCCTTTTACGACACCTCAGTAAGAAATGAGGGTGGTCTATTCTATGCAGCCGGACACCACACGACACATACCTTAGTCGCCTCTTACCACACCTCGGTAAGAAAGGAGGGTGAACTATTCTATTCTGCCAGCCACACGGCCTCATATTTATGGCAATCACAATAAATCACTATATTTACTATTATTCTATTATGAATTAATTATAATATGAGATAAATAGACATAGACATTATTATCATTAATATAATGGTAGTTTAGTGCTAGTGCAACTTAAAAAAAAGACAAGAAAGAGGTGCCTCATATAGTAAATGAATGGACCAAATAAGGCTAATAATTTTAGTCGCCTATTAGAGATTTGGCTAAGTTACAACTTAAATTTAGTACATCCATTGCGGTAATGCATTATAAAAGCGAAAAAAATGACAAAATATTGATAGCTTCTTCAATCTTTATTAGTATTGTTGAACGCAATATATTTTTTAACTCGTTGCTAATACGTAAAAGGCTTACAGGATGCTATTTTCTTTAAGATTTATAAGCTTAGTGGGAACGGGCTCGCCGCATCCCTCTACAACCCCTTTTAGCCTTGATTAACAACAACCGCATCATCAACTTTACACAATAGAATGTCTAGTGAAAATGGGTTTTAACACAAAGCATGGAATAATCCAAGATTTTACGGATCTGTACTATGTATTGTGTTTAAAAAGTCGTCGATTAACCTCTAGTTGTTATAATTAAAGAAAGTTTTCAAAATAACATATCATCTTTTGCGGTCACGGTAATTTGTTTTGTTTTAAAGAAATTATGTTTATAAATATTTTATTTATATGATTTATATCATATAATATTGTTTATATACTCATAATCTTAATCTTTCAGCATAATCTTGTACCATTGTTTTCAACGAAGGGCGTGTAGATCACCTGAAGAGAGCAATATCTAGTAATGAGATTTCGTAGTTCTAAAAAGACGAACAAGATTTTATTAGACATCTACCATGAGAGCTATTTTAGCATATTGATTTTTGATCTGTAGTTTAAATGCAAAAGTGTACTAGTGTATGGAAGTACCAAAATTTTTTCTAGAAAAATAGACAAATGTGTATATAATTTAAAATATGTAAACAATGTTGCGTAGTTTCAGTTATCCTAGATATCGTTCAAAAACCAGTCGGAAACTTTAGTTCTTTTAATAAAATACTGTGGTTACTATGTTAGATTTAGAATACGAAACTAAGCCGAATAAGCGACAGAAAAACGAATGGTTCTAATAAGTACCGGAAATCAATATTTGTATTGAATCACGAATACTAACTTAACGGTGTTATTTAGTATTTCAATTACATGACTCACATGAATATTTAAGGGCAAATCGTGACGCAATGTAATAAAACTGATTTATAAAACAAATTGGTTCTATGCAATAAAAAAAGTGATTTTCATTTTTAGAATTTATATTATCTGTCACAATATTTATCTCATATTGTCTGTCAGTACCAAATTTAAATTGGATAAAGCAGATGAGTTATTTTTTAATAAATGCCATTCTAGTATGAATGTAAATTACGTCGCATAGGTTTTTTTTAAATTATCTTATTATTTACAATTTCACGTCTTTTTGGCTTTCGATCCTGCACAATTCTACTTAAGCAAAAGAAGTGTTGTATTGTTAATTAGTTACTTATAGTGTAACACCCAATTTATTCACGAATAAATACTAATGTAATAAATGTCGTGTAATAATTTTTTGTTTCAATATCATTAATAGTACACATATTTCAAATTTAAATAACCGATTCGAAGCCTATACTTATCTAGATCCAGTGATATACCGAATGCCACATAGATTTAAATTTTTTTCACAATTTGAATGTCTGGTTTATATAATACAAATGTTACTAAATTGTTTATGCCACTATGACAATAATGATCTCTATAGCATATTTTTATGTTTTTGGTCAGTGACTACACATTTCATTCAGGCATTTTTAAAGACTTTCCTGCTGAGTGTATTGATTATAAACAAGCTATTTAGTAATATATAATTTTTTCTTATGACATTCAATCACCTTCCAAGAAAAAACAAAAGTTGGTTGGAGACAATTAACTCAATATTTCCTTGCATGATGAATGCCTATCATCGAATTATGAAATAAACATATCTCGATTATCAAATAAATCTATGATATACCCATAACACAATATTACTTTTACAATAAAAATGTGATTACAATTTTTTTCACTTAATGTCTTACGTACGAAAGCCAAGATTGGAAGGTTAGCAATATATTTTCTCACAACATTTTATGCGTCCCGCGTCGCCCATAAAAAACTCATTGACACATTCAGGCTCCTGTTAAATGGCATAAAAACTCGTCAACTGGTTGCTTTAATTCCGAGAAATAATATTTCTGAGAGCAAAATCGTTTGTAACGATGGCTGTGACAATCTAGAAAAGTTCCAGTCAAATAGGTCAAGAAGGAATTGAATAAAATATACGTATTTTCACTTTTATATAATACACTATGTCACGATCTTTCATCCCTCTGAAAGTCTATCACAAGGTTGAGAGGTTAGGTTGGATTATATTTAAGACATGAAATTGAAGATACTGAGAAGAATGTTTTTGAGGATCTGACTTTAAATCACAGTGGCATATTTCTTCGCTGCACAAGTTAGAAGATCGATTTTGGAACCTGTAATCAATTCTTTACACAATGCATACTCGTATAAAGCTAAAAAAGTAATAATAAAATTATATAATCCGCCTAACTCTATAAATTATTTACATATAAAGCTTTAAAACTCTTGTTTCTAAATGTTTCAAGTACAAGCTTGTTACACGGGTTCGGAGACAAAATAAAATAAATGGTGGGGTTGAACCAATTACTATATAACCATGCTTGTTTGGATAATGCTTCGCTTTGCGATTTTTTCGTGGAGTCTACCTCCTGATGATGCTTCAGTTGCGGGGCGAAACGATTGTTGAGTTTGTGATAGTGAACGTGTGTGTGTGTTGTTGTAACGTTTTCCCCCCCCCGTACACTTCGTACATATCTATATACTTCACCATATTTGTAAATTAATAATATTTAAATGAGGTTTGAGCGCCCGCGCTCTACCACTGAAATACATAAAACAAGCGCATAAGCGCTAGCGCTTTTAAATTTATATATTTGGCACGTGATTCGTCTAGTTGGTTAGGACCCATTTAACGTTGTGATTGTAATAACTCAAATCCTTTTAGAGCGTCAGAGACCACAGATTCATCAGATTAGAGGAGTAAAATAAACATAAATTAATATTAGTTATTGCATAATATTCGCACGACCCATAAACAGGTTATATATGTTCAATACATGAACAGATCCCATATATTTATTACATGAACGCATCCTATATATTCATTACACGAACGCATCCCATATATTTAATACACGAACAGATCCCATATATTTATTACATGAACAGATTCTATATACTTATTGCACGAACCGATTCCATATCTTTTAATGCATTAATAGATTCTTTATGTTCGATACATATGTTTATTACACGAATCGAACCCTCGACATATAATAAAAAAATGCTGAACATTCAGAAGGTTGAATGTTCTTTATTGTAATATTTCATAAATAGGCATCAGAGACGATATATTCGTCTCGATATTTTATATTTAATTATATATTTGTTTGCCATCAGTATGGGTCATAAAGTTATGTCAATAATAACTGAAATAATGTATTTTAAAGCCAACAGAAGGATCACTCGAGTAACATACTGCAAGTCTCCTTAAACCATCCCGATGGGAAGTTCAAGATAATGGGAAGATTAAGATAATTTCTGAAGCCATCAGAAAGATCATTCACTCGATCTAATACCTAACCCTTAAACAACTCCGTAGAGCAGTTTAAGTAATGTGGTATCCTTCTCCCGTCTTTTATATTCTTCCGATATGGAAAAATATAAAGAGAGAAGAGATAGTCAGTAGCTCCTCACCCGCTACCAACGGTGAGCTCCGTCCATAGGATATGAGCCCCCCCCCCGTAGGGTTAGGGTATGCAATTTATAGTGCGCCTGTGCCCTTGAGCACAGGTTATTTATAATATGTTTTATAAACACCCGTCATTGCTCTTAAAGAGAATGGGGTAAATGATAAATGAGGACCGTAGTCCAAGATAAGGCACGTGTGCCCGGGTTTAATACTAGGACCTAAGTCCAAATTTCATTTCAGCCGTGGCTGTTGAGTTGGCGTTAGCCATAATTGTTTTGATGAGGCTTAAAGCCTTTTATTGTGATGAGGCCCAAAGCCATTGTTGATATAAATCAACCAATTCTTATAATAAGACAGTGCATCTTGCCAATAGCAAGCATTTCAAGCGGTACGTTCCGCGTTCGTTGTCACCACGTGTAGTGGAAAACACAATAGCACGAAGCTAAAACTGTACATGACTCCTCGGATATCACATAACAGTAAATTGTTGTAATCGTTGGCACCACGCGTAGTGGCACATATGTTGTAGGTTTGCATATGACTCCGTAGAGATCACATAATAGCAGGTTTTGTATTCGTTGATACCACACGTAGCGGCATAAATTGTAGGTTTGCACATGACTCCTCAGAGATCACATAACAGCAGGTTTTATGATTCGTACCACACGTGGTGGCAAATATTATATTTTATAATTCATTACTCCGTAGAGCGGTAACGTTATATTTTTATATTTCAATTATTTGCATTTATAATGCTAGCACTATTGTGCTAAATAGTTAAATTTATAACAAAATGTGTCGACGCACGCTTGCACTGCATCCTCTTGCTTATTAGCACCATCGGCATACAAGAATTAGTTATTTATTTGTTACACGTAGCAAGCTACGTAAGATAGAGATATAGCACAGGCAACACTTTCTAAAGCTAGTCCGCAATCTTGTTAGTAAAGACCCGACCAGCGGCCCTATGACATGCTATAATGTCGTAAACATTCGTGGTATCACTGACACTAAGCTATGGGGAAGCCATCAGAAGGACTATCACACGTCACATGTAGGTGTTACCCCGCACGCTCCATGCAAAACTATGAACAAAGTCCACAGTTCGGTTCCATCACTGCTATGACATCGCTTCGGCTAGTAAACTAGACTCCACAACATCTAGCAACATTCGGTCGTGATTTCGGCACTACTGAAAGACAACAGACATCGTTTCCAACGCCAAATCTACAATCAGTAACATTTAAGAAACCACATTGTACCAGCACTACTTTTGGAGTCCTAGGCGTCCAAAGATCAAACAAGGCTTCACAGTAGAGATCGGAGATCAATACCGGCCTAAAATTCAATCCGTATCACCCAAAACTCACTAAAGTAACTCTAGCTGCTCTGTATCAAGACGGAAGACCATCATGATATTCACAGCCTGGAGCAGACCGAGGCGAGGCTCGCTACAACGACCGAAATCATTGCAGGCCTGAAACCATCAATCCGACACCAGTACTCACCAGAGTCTAATTCGGTACAGTGCCCAGCACCACTCAGCGAAGTCACCCTCACCAAGTTATATTCAGGCACTATAAAGCGTTCGAGAATAATAATAAACTTGTAACATGTAATAAAATATTACATTAATTTTTTTTTGTGAGATAAAAGACCGAAGTCTCTCACAACACCGTTGAGGCAAGCCGAAGCTTTAAATATATGCTAGGGATCATGGCGCTACCCTGTACCTGGTACGGGAAACGTTAGCCTTCGCCTTTCAGCCGCTCGGCCGCAGCGCTCCCGGCAACGTCCGCCAGACATCCACCCACGTCTATTTCCCGCGACTGTCGTGACGTTCGGTCGCAATGGAAAATTTTAGTATGGAAAAATGAAAATGTATGGGGAAAATTTTGAAAAAAATATTTTCATGAAAAATTTACAGATATGTAACGGGTATCGAAAACCCATTCTGAAAACCCATATAGCATGACAAACAAATATTTTATATATATATACATTCCTTAACATACTACCGCTTCAGTACATAACTCTGCCAAAATGTATGTAAGGTTGGAACCGTCACATTGTGGAGGCAGTGGTGGAGGTTTATGCATGTGTTTTTACGAATCCTGCATGTATCGGGTATGAAAAAACAGATAGTCCACTGGACATTTAGCATTATATATATTTTCTATTTACTTTATCGCAGATTAAAGAAAAATAATTTTATTAATACTTTTGTATTATTGATCTCCGCAAAGTAACGCCTACACTCTTCAAAACTCTTTTAATTTATAAACAATTATAGTGGCATCTTACCTCTCACAAAACAGGCTCATCATAAAAGTTATATGTTATATCGTTATGATGAAATTTTAAGGAGGCAAAACACACTAGTTTCATTTAGTAATGAAACTAATGTGTTTTAATAGTAGTCTTTTCTGGGCGTTACGCCTTAATAATAGTCCCTCTATCATTGGCCTAAAGAACTTATAAAGATATGCATGATGAGTAATAAGTTGATATGTATAATCGTATCGTGAAGCTGTTTAATAATGACACTGGAACCAACGGATGTAAGAATGGAGTAGGCAACTTGCACTTGAAAACGTGTTAATAGACGACCCCACTAGGTGAATAGAAGATCTCAAAAAGTTTGTTATCGCTAGTTCCATAAGTTTAGATATTATCTAAATGTGAAAAAAGTTAACAAATTAAAAATTATCCATGTGAGAAATATAGAAAACCAAATATCGTACCATATTTTACAGAAATTTCATATCTTTAAAACGAAACGAAGTCAAATTAAAACAATTCTAGTAATTAAAGGTCTCTCTGACCGATTCTATGTGGGTAGCACTAATGAATCTCTTCACAAATCAGAGTGAGTGAGCTGCTGATGGTTATTGATTCGCTCATTGTAATTGTGATGCATTTTCAAACAGATTTCCTGATTAAATCGCTAAAGCTATGTTATCTTACTTGTTTAAATTGACACTTCATGTACTACGTAACACGTTCATACTTAATGTTCATGTTTAGCATTAGTAACCAAGTAATCTGATATAATTTGCGATGATAACTTTATAAATTTTAGAGGCGTGATGGCCAAACAAAATAGCACGATCCTCAACAAGAGTAAGCATGTTAAGCCTGCAGGCTTAACTCGAGCTTATGCTTATTTAATAAAAACTTATGTGCTTGATATTTTATAGTAATTTAGAGCTTGAAATAGCACTGAAACACGCTTATCCCCAGAAAATTCCTTGGATGTATCCTAGTCCACCATTGGGAGATTAACAGGCTACTTAACTTAATTTTTCACGTTGGGCCAGAGTTCCTTACGAAACCTTCAATGGAATGATTAGATGAAGAATTAGACGACCACTGTTTAGAGAGGCCTCAATCTAGAGGTGGCGCTCTCGGGCAATAAGGGTTCAGAGCTGCTGCTAGTATAGGGCAATGTGTACGACTCTTTCCCTGCCAGCGTGGAAGATGAAGATACTACATCTATCATAGTTTATCAGGTGTAAGTTTGACACAATCCTAGTACAATCGTCTACGGACGGAGAAGCTCAAAATTACACGACGTTAATATTCAACACTTCTGCCGGTTTTTGTTCTGTTATTCTATTATTGCAATTTGTATGTATCAAATAATTTATCTACTATATCTGTGAAGGCCATACTGGTTCAAGCACAATGGCAGCTCATCAATAGTCCATCACGAAGATAATGATGCCCATCAAGAGCAGTAATTAGTACTTCCCAAATGGAACGTGATTCGCTTGAATAGCGTCAAATTATCTAGAAGTGCCCTAATATTGTGATAAGTCTGATAGCTTAGTGCAAATCTATTCAGATATTGATTATTGATTGAGTGATTGCATTATTTTATAATGAATACTATGAATATTATAATGAATAGATGAATTAGCGATAAGATCGCCTTTGCGCTTCCGTATGTTTTCCTGTTTTTCAATTCTTTTGTTTGTATTTCATCCGGCAGAATAGAATAGACCACCCTCTTTTCTTACCGAGGTGTCGTAAGAGGCGACTAAGGTAAATTCCGTGTGGTATCCGGCTGCATAAAATAGACCACCCTCATTTCTTACCAAGGTGGCGTAAAAGGCGACTAAGGTAAGTTGACGTCAGGCAGGCGGCCGGTCGTTAAATACGTAGCCAAATCATATGACAACATGTTTGTAACATGTTGTGCCGACCCCACTTAGAGTGGGATAAGGGCAGGAGAATGATGATGATGTTTTGTATTTCAGATTTCAAGCAATATAACAGAACTAACTACTTTGCTATAATCTGCACGGGTTAAGTGAATGCATGCAAAGCCAATGTGTATGAAGCAGGCAAAATCTACGCACCTTATACATGCAGGACAAGCCACCACATGCACCCCAAGGCGCAATTCACCAGCAACAACGCACACAAAAGCAGCACACACACCCACCACCACAATCTCGACGATCGTTTCGCCCCGAAACCGAAGCATCATCAGGAGGATAGGCTCCAAGACAAAAATCGTAATGCGCATTACGAATGGATTATGCATTACGCATTACGCATGCATTACGAATGTATCACGAATGCATTACGCATTATATGGAATTCCGCAAAGTAACGCCTGCTTCTATAAATTATTTTAGATTTATTTGATGTACAACAAAAAGTTATATTTTATTGTTATTCTTTTTTGTTATACTTTTCGATTTTTTATGCTTGACTAATGCTTGGTTACGTATCATAGACCGTTAGGAGTAACATCTACACATTTGGACAAACAAGATGGACTGCGATTAATGGACCCTAAAATGGTGTGGTTTAAAATAAGCCTAACTCCTGTTTTTATAAAGTTACAAACAACATTATCAATCATCTACAACATCTTGATGTTCGACTTCGTTAACAAAGCATTTGTAAACCATTAATCTGACACTCAAATCTGAATCGAACGGCTTCACAGTTGAAAAGCAAATTAAGGTATTGAAAATCACTCCATAGAATCGAAGTTTGAATTGCGCGGAAAAAATAAAACTTTTTCGCATTCATCACATTTCCAAAGAGATTTTTCGGACGCCGAGTGATTTTAACAGGCGCAAACTGATTGATCAAGTTAAATTGAGGCTTTGATGTTGATGATTTAATCGAAGCCAATCAAGAAATCAGCCAGCTAGGACCTGCTCTTTTGTCCATACAAGTAATCAATGTAGACGAAATTGGAATATTTTAACTTGTTTCGGTGAATGTCTGACTTCGAATACCAATAGCCTTTTTATTTAAAAAACTGCTGAATAAATTTTAATTATTTCTCGATGCATATGAAAATAAAAATGCTCAGTTCACCAAACATATCGATCTGTCTATAATTAGGTCACTATAGGGAACCGTTTAACTTTCACATGACCTTTGCACTTAGAAACAACATATACGATATAAACGACAAACATTTTTTTTATGCAGATAGAAATAGTTCAAATTCTACCATATTTACAGGTCAGAAAGAAGAATTCATCAATAAAATGATACTCGATTTACTAAAAATTTGAACTCTCATAGCGGCGGGAGAATGGAAAAAATTGGGGAACTTTTACACATCCATCATGAGTCCAAAATGTTTTCCAGACGCCGAGTGATTTTAATAGGCCTTGGTCGATTTATCAAGTTAAAAGCGAGGTTTTGATGTTGATGATTTAATAGACGCCAATCAAGAAATTGATAGGATAGCAGCTGCACTTTAGCCCGTATACTGTAGCTATCAATCTAGGATTAAGAACGTGACAGCTCGGATATGATATGGATTGATGATTCGGCCAGTCGGAAAAACAATGGCAGATATTTCATTTTTAACTTTGAATTATACTTTTGCTTAATACATTTTTTATAATAAAGTCTTTTTTTAGACTATAATATGCAGTTTACTAAAAGGGGACAGTTTTTTTAACATTTTATCCACTAAAATCTTTCATCAATTCATGCACGGAAGCTCTGGGATTTGTAAGAAACCCCGCCGGTGGGTCCCTTGCTCGTTGCACGGTGTGCTCTTCCTTCTGGAGATAGGAACTTGAGACCGTGTTAAGCTGCAATCTCCTCGGGTTTGCAATGTATATGAATAGGCAAGGAGCTCGTTGTATGAGAACATATTCCTACATCACATTATTTCAATTGACTCATAAATTGTCATAATTTAGATTTATTGCAACACTTTTTGGCCACAGCTAATACAATATTTAAAATAATATAGATAGAGTAAGAGGTGGTTTATAAAAAAAAACGATCAATTCACTTATTTTCTACGTACAAATCGGAGGCGTATACGTACAGTAACATATATTGTCCATCACGCCATCACAGTTGAGCTGCCATTCGAAAAAAAATCGATTCAATGTCGTCTGAAAGCCCCTTCATTCGGGCGTATCGTACAATTCCGCGGTAAAAGCAATTCTGTACTCGAATCCGAGATGGACTGCGAAATTGACGAATCGTGCAGAGATGGTTCTCGAGTTTGTTTTAGATTCAATTCAAATGAATTCAATTCGCTCTTTCAGTTTCTTATTCAAGAATGTGAAAGAAGCAATTTAAATATGTAATATGTAATGTTATTTTGTGTTAACTCCGTTTATTTTTAATTTTCTCCTATAAAGAGGAACTGATAATATTCATTCATAACACGTATTATTAAAACGATGAGAATGTAATAGCTTAGCGGTTAGACCGTGCGACTCTTTCGAGGGGTCACGGGTTCAAACCCAGGGCAGGCACCAATGAGTTTTTCTGTAAAAACTTATGTGTCTAATTCTCCTCTTTCTAACTCCAAAGAATTCTAGGGATCTATGTAACTTACGGATTGGAGCGGTGTGGTAGGTCTCAGGTCCAACCCTTCTCTCCTTAATATATATTCATATTGAAAAATGAGATGATTTTCAAGAGCTCGCGCACATCCATCAGGAGTTGGTCTATTGAAATCTGATAATCTGTCAAATAATTTAAAAAATAATAAAAGAATAAGTCAAGTTTAAGAACCAGGTACTTGTTAGGTCAGTGAATTTTTTTCAGTGATTTTTTTTACTGAAGTTGTCAATTACCAAGATATAACTTTTACAATAAGGCTAAACTGAAATAAAAATGGAACACTATTTCATATAAAGCTCCAATAAAACTTTAAAATTTATCTTTTCATGTATTAGTACTATACAAAATGAAATATTTTTCTGCTTCTATTTTCTATTTGAAACAAATACTCTTTGCAGTTTAAAGAAATGTCCAATTTATCAAAATTACTCTTTTGATGCACAAGTGGATTTATTTCTAGAACAAAGACTTTACCAACTGTCAAGTGACGCAAGTTGTATATATCGTGTACACTGATAAAAATCGAACAAATTGCTTGTAACACATTTGAAAATAATCACTGGACTCAAGTAGTTTGGCAGAAAGCGTAGTTTGGACTTATTTGTTTTATATGAATTTAACAAAATAAAGTTATAGGGCAATTTTATATTTATAGGGTAAATTTATTTAAAAGTTTTTAGGCATTTTCTCATTGTTCGAATCAAATCTTTGGGTAAGCCGAAGAAAAAAGCTACAACAATTATAGTAATTAGGTATATGGAACATCAGAAGTGAAATTTTTCAAAATAAACCACAATTATAAAAATTTTGGTTCGTTCGGTCCTAAATTACGAATTACTAAAATAGAATCTATTTTAGTAATTCATAATTTAGGACTATTTCAAGTCTGTGAAAAATGTTAATAACGTAAATTTTAAATTTTAAGTGTTTATTAAAAATTTAGCCAAATTTGCTGATAAAATCGTAAGGCCCAATACATTACTAGCTGTGCCAGCTTCGCCTGATTAGAAATCAGTGTCACAAAAGTTTTCCCGAACTGAAATTTAGAACATAAAAGTAAATATTGTGGCTTAACCATAAGAAATAGAGACATGCTCTAGCGGACTTTTTTATAGTACAATTACAATTCTCTAGAACGTTATAATAGTGTATCTCTGATGGTTTACGCTGTGCCCACGATTTTAGCTCCCAGCAGGCGTTTTTTTAAACAAAGCAAACACTTCTTTAATTTAATCTTTTATTAATAATTTTAACTAAGTAGCTATACTACATGTACTGCGTCCTCCTTTGTTCTTTTCTCCTCTCTCCCTCCCTCCTGTCATACCAAAAAAAAGGTGAGTGTGTAAGTTCTCACTTACACACTCACCTTTTTTTTTCGAATTGACTGTATGCTGTTAGCCCTAACGGCTTTTTACAGCGTCTCCGGGCGGGATGCACACACACTCACCTGCATTCCGTTCCTCTTACGTTCCATTCCCACATAGATATAAGAAATACTTAATTCAAAATATATCGCAATTATTGAACGATATCGTTTTTAAATAAATGAAATATTATATATAGCTTAAATAAATTCTAATTTATAAAAGCAGAATTTTTTAACTACATGATTCCATTGCTGTAATTCTGAGACTAGACTCACTATGTTAAATGAAGAGTAAAATATTTGCTGGAATTTGTATTGTTTAACATCAGTCTTTCATCTTTTACTCTTCTAGGAATAATACACTTCTTTACATCAGCAAATAAACTAGCATTTCTTTACATGCACGTTTCTATACTCGAGCGCGTCGGTTTTGTATTGACAAATGCATTGAAAACGAATGCAACGGGCGTCCCACAATATCATGTTTGAGAATGCGGATGTTTTGTTTATCTTTTGCATTACTGATGTTGGTTACATTTAGTAAGTATTTTCACAAATAAAATAGCGTTTTTGTTATAAAAAATTACAGGAAATAGGCCAAAAATGTATTTAGAACCAAATTCTTTTACTAACAGGCTAATTAACTACGTAGCTACTGTGAAATCGTATCATTATTAATATTAGTTATCGTAACGGCGTTTCATTTAGGGTATTAGTGAGTACTAACTGAATAAAACTTCAAAATTCGATTTGATTTAGGTTCATCACCCTCATCATCCTCCTGCCCATGTCCCACTCTACTTGGGCTCGGCACAACATATTATAAACATGTTGTCACATGATTTGGCTACGCATTTTACGACCGGCCGCCTGCCTGACGTCAACTTACCTTATCCCTATAATACGACCCCTCGGTAAGAAAGAGGGTGTCTATTCTACTCAACCGGATACTACACGGTGGGTCAACTAACCTTAGTCGCCTTTTACGACACCTCGTTAAGAAAAAAGGCTTCTCTATTCTACTTCATTAACATTATATTTCAATGATAATAAATTAATTGAGTCACGATCGATCTCTTAATTAAAAATAAGCTTGACAACATTATAATCATAATAATAATAATATATAAAAAAACAATATTTAAAAAAATACTTAAATTATTATGTACTTAAATATTAATAAATCATTTCATTATTGAATGCACTGCGAGATATAACATCAAAAAATGTTTTTTAAAGAAAATGGACGCATAAGTAAAAATGCACTTAATATAGTTTACTCCTCACAAAATATTAAGTGCAAACGAACGCAGCATTTTCAGGCGAACATTTCAGAGATAACCAACTGTGACACAATGGATGGAAACATAAAGCTTGGTCCTACGGGAAACAATGGAGTAAGATGCATAAGGCTGCAAAATGACAACGTGTTCTACTTCCGAATATTGAATTTTAAAATAAAGTGTGCTTTACTTGGCCTTATTGACAGGTTATCAGTAGATAATAAAATTATTACGAAATTATTGAAAAAGCTCTAAACCGATGTTAAAAGATTTATTATTGCTCAAAAAAGAGCCATACGGGCTATCTATGATGTAAAGCAACTTGAGTCCCTTCGAGAAAAGTTCAAAGAAATAGGCATACTTCTACAGTAGTCGCATCACAATATATAATATATAATAATATTCTATTCGTACAGAAAAATATCCATATTAATGAGACGAAATTTCATGTATATGATATACAAGAGGTCACAATAAGCTTGTGGTTCCTGTGTCGCGACTCAGCAGAGTTAGCAACTCATTCGTTGGTCTCGGTATTCACTTTTACAATAAAATTTCGCAATCCATACTAGATCAGTCTACAGAAAGGTTTAAATTAAGTGTAAGAGATATGCTTATACGTAAAGCATATTATAAAATTGAATATTATATGGATGATAAAAATGCCTGAATTTGAAAATCCTTTTAGCTACATAGCTGCGGTTTGTTAAAATTGAGAATGTTTAAAACATTGACCGCCGAATTTCGAGCTGATTTTTCTCGGTAAGAGCAACATCTGTAACTTCACTAATCATATTGGTGCTTAATGATTCAAAAGTGCTCGAAAAGGTTTACTTGAATAAAAATTATTTTGATTTGATTTGATGTGCAATGTAAATCAATACCTTTTTTATATAACAGTCACGTTTTCTAACAGGCATAATTTACCAACGCAAACCTACTGAAAGTATTTTCATGCAAGAGACAAAGTGATTCACAGGAAAGCTTTTAGTGTGTGATATTTACAGGTTTCGTATAAATTAGTTGAAATATGGCAATAATTGTTAAAAGCTTTGGAAAATTGATGCCACCTGTGTGCTGCCATCGAAAACGCTTCCAAATTAATCGAATCAAATTGAGATATAACAAATAATGTATGGTGAGGATGAACCTTTAATAAAAAGTTATATTTATTTTTTAATGATAGCTACTGATGAATGATTACACTCTAACTAAAAACAAAGCAGTTTTTATTTAACTATTAACGGATTTTTTATCCTACATGTTTCCGATATTTAAGCTTCAGTAGTCAAACAAGACAAATTGATTTAGACACTCAATACTGTTATACTCAATATTGTATGGATAATTAAAGGTTAATCATTACTATAATTAAGGTTATTATTTTATTTAAAATCTTTATACATTACTTTGTTCCAATAATTTTCACTTCCAAGCAGACAAAAATCTCATCATTTATTCTCCTACCCTTACCCCACTCTCTCCCACTCTCTAAGTTGGGTCGGCAGAACATGTTTTTCTCTTCTATTCTCTATCATTAGTCAAGTCTGGCGCTATACATTTTATAAGCATGTTGTAACGTTTTCCCCCCCGTACCCTTCGTACATATCTATATACTTCATTATATTTATAATTAATAATATTTAAATGAGGTTAGAGCGCTCGCGCTCTACCATTGAAATACATAAAACAAGCGAATAAGCGCTAGCGCTTTTAAATTTATATATTTGGCACGTGATTCGTCTAGTTGGTTAGGACCCATTTAACGTTGTGATTGTAATAACTCAAATCCTTTTAGAGCGTCAGAGACCACAGATTCATCAGATTAGGGCAGTAAAATAAACATAAATTATTATTAGTTATTGCACAATAATCGCACGACCCATAAACAGGTTATATATGTTCAATACATGAACCGATTCCATATATTTATTACATGAACGCATCCTATATATTCATTACACGAACACATCCCATATATTTAATACACGAACCGATCCCATATATTTATTATATGAACAGATCCCATATCTGTTAATACATGAATAGATTCTTTATGTTCGATACATATATATGTTTATTACACGAATCGAACCCATTATATATATTAAAAAAAAAATGCTGAACATTCAGAAGGTTGAATGTTCTTTATTGTAATATTTCATAAATAGCCATCAGAGAGGATATATTAATTTTAAATATTTTATATTTAATTATATATTTGTTTGCCATCAGTATGGGTCATAAAGTTATGTCAATAATAACTGAAATAATGTATTTTAAAGCCAACAGAAGGATCACTCGGGTAACATATTGTAACTCTCCTTAAACCATCCCGATGGGAAGTTCAGGATAATGGAAGAATGAAGATAATTTTTGAAGCCATCAGAAAGATCATTCACTCGATCTAACACCTAACCCATAAACAACTCCGTAGAGCAGTTTAAGTAATGTGGTATCCTTCTCCCGTCTTTTATATTCTTCCGATATGGAAAAATATAAAGAGAGAAGAGATAGTCAGTAGCTCCTCACCCGCTACCAACGGTGAGCTCCGTCCATAGGATATGAGCCCCCCCCCCGTAGGGTTAGGGTATGCAATTTATAGTGCGCCTGTGCCCTTGAGCACAGGTTATTTATAATATGTTTTATAAATACCCGTCATTGCTCTTAAAGAGAATGGGGTAAATGATAAATGAGGACCGTAGTCCAAGATAAGGCACGTGTGCCCGGGTTTAATACTAGGACCTAAGTCCAAATTTCATTTCAGCCGTAGCTGTTGAGTTGGCGTTAGCCATAATAGTTTTGATGAGGCTCAAAGCCATTGTTGATATAAATCAACCAATTCTTATAATAAGACAGTGCATCTTGCCAATAGCAAGCATTTCAAGCGGTACGTTCCGCGTTCGTTGTCACCACGTGTAGTGGAAAACATAATAGCACGAAGCTAAAACTGTGCATGACTCCTCGGATATCACATAACAGTAAATTGTTGTAATCGTTGGCACCACGCGTAGTGGTACATATATTGTAGGTTTGCATATGACTCCGTAGAGATCACATAATAGCAGGTTTTGTATTCGTTGATACCACACGTAGTGGAATAAGTTGTAGGTTTGCACATGACTCCTCAGAGATCACATAACAGCTGGTTTTATGCTTCGTACCACACGTGGTGGCAAATATTATATTTAATAATTCATTACTCCGTAGAGCATTAGCGTTATATTTTTATATTTCAATTATTTGCATTTATAGTGCTAGCACTATTGTGCTAAATAGTTATATTTATAACAAAATGTGTCGACGCCCGCTTGTACTGCGTCCTTCTGGCTTATAACACCTTCGGCATACAAGAATTAGTTATTTATTTGTTACACGTAGCAAGCTACGTAAGATAGAGATATAGCACAGGCGACACTTTCTAAAGCTAGTCCGCAATCTTGTTAGTAAAGACCCGACCAGCGGCCCTATGACATGCTATAATGTCGTAAACATTCGTGGTATCACTGACACTAAGCTATGGGGAAGCCCTCAGAAGGACTATCACACGTCACATGTAGGTTTTACCCCACACGCTCCATGCAAAACTATGAACAAAGTCCACAGTTCGGTTCCATCACTGCTATGACATCGCTTCGGCTAGTAAACTAGACTCCACAACATCTAGCAACATTCGGTCGTGATTTTGGCACTACTGAAAGACAACAGTCATCGTTTCCAACGCCAGATCATCAATCAGTAACATTTAAGTAACCACATTGTACCAGCACTACTTCTGGAGTCCTAGGCGTCCAAAGATCAAACAAGGCTTCACAGTAGAGATCGGAGATCAATACCGGCCTAAAATTCAATCCGTATCACCCAAAACTCACCAAAGTAACTCTAGCTGCTCTGTATCAAGACGGAAGACCATCATGATATTCACAGCCTGGAGTAGACCGAGGCGAGGCTCGCTACAACGACCGAAATCATTGCAGGCCTGAAACCATCAATCCGACACCAGTACTCACCAGAGTCTAATTCGGTACAGTGCCCAGCACCACTCAGCGAAGTCACCCTCACCAAGTTATATTCAGGCACTATAAAGCGTTCGAGAATAATAATAAACTTGTAACATGTAATAAAATATTACATTAATTATTTGTGAGATAAAAGACCGAAGTCTCTCACAACACCGTTCAGGCAAGCCGAAGCTTTAAATATATGCTAGGGATCATGGCGCTACCCTGTACCTGGTACGGGAAACGTTAGCCTTCGCCTTTCAGCCGCTCGGCCGCAGCGCTCCCGGCAACGTCCGCCAGACATCCACCCACGTCTATTTCCCGCGACTGTCGTGACGTTCGGTCGCAATGGAAAATTTTAGTATGGAAAATTGGAAATGTATGGGGAAAATTTTGAAAAAAATATTTTCATGAAAAATTTACAGATATGTAACGGGTATCGAAAACCCATTCTGAAAACCCATATAACATGACAAACAAATATTTTATATATATATACTTCGTTAACATACTAACGCTTCAGTACATAACTCTACCAAAATGTATGTAAGGTTGGAACCGTCACAATGTCATACTTCACACAATCCAACCATCTCGTTTTCTGTCTCTGTCTACACACATGGATATCCACATTCATATTTAATGCTCGCTAAAAAAAGCTTGCAAACATATATTATAAAGAAACGGATAAATTATAAGATAGTCTAAGTCGCAACCGTGCTTTCTGCGTATATATTTATGTGTGAATAGTAATCTTTATAATCAACATTCAACAATGCATATTTCGTTTTAACCTTTTTGGCAGCGAATCCCAAAAGTAATTAATTAGGAAGGTCGTATAGAGAGAGGCTCGACATGTGTTGCGGGGTTGATGAATGGGACGCATGTACAGAAAGATAAAAAGCAATTCATTTCTGAGGAAGATGTTTTGGGAAATGTTTCTGCTATCAATATTATTTATATATTAGTTTTAGCGAACCGACGATTACACAGATATGTTATTAAAGTACACTATTGATTAGACAGCCTCGATCTCAATAATGAACCTAAAATATCAGTTGCTCGATTATATTATTAATTATATAATATTAGTATTTATTATTTATTATTAATATTAGTATATGAAATTTATTACTTTTAACGTTTACCGCCGTGTGGTATCCGGCAGAGTAGAATAGACCTCATTTCTCACCGAGGTGTCGTAAAAGGCGACTAAGGTAAGTTGATGTCACGCACGCGGCCGGTCGTAAAATACGTAGCCAAATCATTGGACAATATGTTTGTAACATGTTGTGCCGACCCCGCTTAGAGTGGGATAAGGGCAGGAGGATAATGATAAATATGAAATTAGTATTTATATAATAGTATAAATAATAAATCCTTACAAAGAATCAAGCTCTCCAACGACTAGGCTGACAAAATGTATTTTCTATTTTCTGTTAATTAAAATAAATATTAAACAAAACAGGCTGTATATATTAATAATCATGAAGTTATCTAATCACTAAACCTGTCCAGCAAGCGGCTTCGCATTGTGAACTTTATTTCAGAAGCTTAGAGTTTAAAATTAAATTTACTGTTTCACGGGTTGCGCGCCACAAATTTTCCATAAGGCGAAAGTTTGTAAGTTATTTTCACTTCTTCTTTAGTTATACAAAGTCAGAAACATTAAGACGTTTTTGTTTGTTTTAATTAAAATTGATGTTGTGACTTGTAAGGAATTACTTTTATTCCTGTTTTTATTTGTTTTCTTCAGTAATTTTTTTAATATCTTCGAACTTCCGGAAATGTGTAATCTCAACGAGAAACCTTCCTTGGATTCTTTTATACTTAATTCGGAAGGTATTATTAAAATATAATTGAATTTATCGCCTTTCCCCTTTGTTACATTGCAGTGTTGATGTTTATTACAATATAAAATCTACATAATTTCTCACTAATTATTTTGAGGAATAATTTCTTGTTTATACTGGCATATAATATGAGACAAAAAAGTCGACTTTTCAAACCGTAATCACAACTCTATGTATGAGATTTCAATGCAATAGGGCCGCGTTTCCCAACCTGTGGTCCGCGGACCCCTGGGGGTCCGCGAGTATATGTATGGGGGACCACGGTATCATCTCTTGACCATACATAATTCGCTCATTAAATGTAAAAGGGCCGAAAAACTAAAAATCAGGAAACCAGTTTTATTAGAAAAATGTAATCTAAGCAAACGATATTAAAAAAAAAAATAAAAATATGCATCAAATTACACTATTATTAATCTATAAAAAATAATAATATCCCTGATTTAGTTGCAAAAAAGCAACACCAACCTTCACATTAATTTCTTTCATATTTTTTATAATAAACTGTTATAAATACGTTCTGTATTTGTTTTTTTTGTATCTGCAATAACTAAAATAAATACATTATCCGTTTTTTTTTGCTATTTATTTTATTAAGGGGGTCCGTGAAAACTGTGCTTGGTTTCCTAAGGGTCTGTGGACTGAAAAAGGCTGGAAAACACTGCGATAGGGTTTGAGCTTCATGAATATGTATGTTTTCTGTGGCTTCTTTTTCTTCCAACTTGGTGTAAATGTTATAAATTTTCGTTTTCAGTGGCGAGAGATTCCAAACCTTTGAATCGTATTTTCCATCAATACACATGCTATGGTGGTCTTTACAATATTAACTATTAGTAAATGTTTTAAAAATAATATTCAAATTCGAATTCAAAATAATATTTATTCAAGAAAAATCTTGCTTTTAAATCGTCAACTCTACTGCTGGTTCAGAAAGCTGTTCCTACCGAGAAGAGCCAGCAAGGAACTCGGCAGTTGGTCTTTTCAAAGTATTATACTTATTACGAGTTACATTTAATCATTATTGTCTTGTAAAGCTGTTGTAAAACAGTGTTGTAAATAAAACCATTTTACAACACAGATTCTTGGTTTGGGCGTCTTTAATGGATAAACACTTTATTGAAAGAGTTTTACTTCTATTATTGTTTTTGAACTGTGCAAATAAATAAAGAGCCGTAGTAAATTTCAGAACGGAACAAAATGTTTGAAATCGGCTGTTACCGGCGACGAGCATCCGCTGGCGTGTTTCCGATGTCCACTGACTGACGATCTCCGGATGTACGAGCCGGGGCAGACTGGTCAGATTTTCTTGGCAGTTGCCTCTTGAGTTGCTTAGAAGCGTTCCAAATTTTAAATTACTGGTGTAGTGTACTATATTTTTTTATGGTAGATATAGATTTATTTTAAATCTATGAAGTAAAAATCTTTCTAATCATTTATTTAAATTTTGACAGCTAAAGAAGTGATGTCCAAATTGCATATCTGACTCTATTTAAAATAAACAATCGATTCTATTTACATAGAAGTTTTAGTCGATTTAACAAATTGATATTCCCTTTTTACTCAAATTTTTGTTGTTTTGTAGAAATATTTTTTTATAGACGTACTTTAATAGTAAGTATTAAAATAAATTTACTTACAATTATCGTATCACTAAAAAAATACATGATAATAATGAAACAAGGAAATAGTATTTATTAGTTACTGTGCAGAAACCGGCTATACTCACGTCTTATTTTTT
This sequence comes from Morpho deidamia, assembly GCA_947086505.1. NCBI lineage: Eukaryota > Metazoa > Arthropoda > Insecta > Lepidoptera > Nymphalidae > Morpho > Morpho deidamia. The sequence continues at coordinate 8,132,663 of CAMTZC010000003.1, forward strand.
CGGGTTAGCCCGACTACTTTTGAGCCCATCCGGGGCATAATACATTTCGCAAATTCTTTCGCGGAATATATTAAAATTGAATTGAATCGAGCAAGGCCGCCTTGGCTCAAACACATTAATTTATAACGGTAATTAAACAATTAGATCGGAATTTAAGGATATTTTGCTATTTTATTTTGTCAACAGAAGGCGAAGAAAAATAATTTATATTTTATGGTTATCTTTTATGTTCGAAATGGGTGAATTTGGTGCATCGTGCCCTTTAAAATTGTAAAGTAATAGTAAGTAAAATAATACGGAATCTTTGGTGAAATACCAATAGTGACAACCTTGTTGGTTCTTTGAGCAATTACTGGAAAGTAGATTAGTTTACAATAGTTGGAAAGCCGTGATTTATAACTGTACAAAGTTCCGGCTGTAACACTCAAATAGCTGCAAGTATATATTGCTCGCTACTCAGTCAAATTTATAAGAGGTCGTTGAGGTCAAGAGAATGCAAAGCTACGATTGCATTCAAGTAGATGAAATAACCCAATTACTAAGAATCTATTTGAATAGCAGTAACTATATCCATACGTATTTCAGCTTAGTCTGTTTCCATATTTTAAATTTTCTGGAAATTCTATACTTATTTAATCTGTCTTGCATCGATCTTTAAATTATTTTTTATAACTGCTATGAGAGTATTGTTGTGTCGTGCTTTAAAATATCTACAGTCATCTGGTAAAAAACTTTATCAAATCACAGAGTGGCTAAGAAGTGAAGGGATTTTCTGGAAGTCTATTTCTTGATGATGATTGTGTGACAAATATAAATTCTACGACTATATATATTATAGAAATGCATATTAAATAGTCCGCATCACGAATCAAATTTAGTTTATTATAGGTCACAAAACAATCACTAAGTTTAAACAATTAGGTATATCTTGACACATATTGTTAAGAATAATACGCAGAGTTTGAAGGTAGTTAAAAGTTGGAAGTTAACGTATATCTTACTGGAAAAAAGGTCTTTCAATAGCCAGTGTGTCCAGGAGTATGTCCTTTAATACAGCTTAATGGAAAAGGAGAATAGGGGCGACGGAAAACAAATGCTCTACTCGAGATGTAGGCCGTTATGTTTGACTCCGAAATTAGCGATTATGACTTTAAACTATAGCTTCTAACTTCTTTATTACATTTTTTCATGTATAATATGTTTTTTTAAGTTTATGGTTTAAATTATTAAATCATGTTACAAACATGTTGTCACATGATTTTGCTACGTATTTTATGACCAGCCGCCTGCCTGACATCAACTTACCTTAGTCGTATTTTACGACCCCTCGGTAAGAAAGAGGGTGGTCTATTCTACTCAGCCTAATACCACACATCGAGTCAACTAACTTTAGTCGCCTTTTACGATACTTCGGTAAGGAAATGAAGGTACGGTCTATTCTACTTAGCCGAATACCACACGGCTGATAATAGTCCTATATAGTTATAATTTCAAACATAGTAATATTAAAATGCATATTAATAGAAACAAAAATATGTTTTATAATATTGCTATATAGTATAATGTCGCTTTTTTAAGGGCCACAGCGAGGTGGAACAATATTGTACCCTCGACGCTTCTACTAGCGATCAGAGCTTGAAATATCACTGTGGCGGAGATCGTTTTTCTTCCATTACTTCACGCCCTCTTCTTCTTTCTAATAAAGTTGAAGAGGGATACCTGCATACTACTTATGTCGTTATTTAAATACAACAAAAGGTAAAATAGTTTAAGTGATAAAGCTTTAGAATGGGTTACAAATATCTTCATATGATCTATGGATTGCGTTTTTACTACTAAATTAAATTACTACTGTTGCCAGAGACATGAATTCCTTGGCTAGTCTATTAGTAGTACTACTAGTAGCTAGGAACTGAATCTTGGTGAAAAAATCTCAAGGAGAGTTTTAAGAGGGATATATTTTTATGAAATACTGGAATACTTCCATGACTATTATAAAGTCATGGAAGAAGTAAGACATGTAAAAAGATGATCTAAGTTAGTATGTACATTTGCTAGTCTTAACTAGTCAAAATCTTACTCAACAAAATTTTATCCTTTTTTGTAAACAAGTTCTATAAACCAGTTAAGCGTTAGAATCGCCTGACTGGTATTATCTAGACAGCTGGTATTAGCGGCGTCGCTGTGGAGGATATATAGCTAAATTGTGTACATTGAACTATTGGCTGGCGATATTGAATTACAAATTCTTTAATCTACTATCGGGTAGTTCAGTGACATTTTAAAGTCTATGATGGATAAAGCTCGACTGCTTTATAGGATTTTTTAAGCTATATTGTTATAATCTTACTCGATGCTGTAGCAGAAAATTCTTCATTACAATTAAATAAACGACTATGTTTTAATGATTTTGCGAAAATCAGAGAATAAATCAAAAGAGAATTAACCTTGACAGGAAACTAAACTAAATGAAGGCCAGATTACGATTTTCTGGCGTGTCAGAAATATGCCACCATATTCTTATAATTAATAAGATACCAATAAGATAGATAGCTATTTAATTACTAGCGTTAAGAGTAACAAAGAATTTCCGAAGCCCAAAGTTGGTCTGGTCATCAGTATTTTCAACTTGTCACGTGATCTAATAAATTAAAGGCGATAGTGTTTGTTTTAACTTTCTATCACGCTAGAAATGAACGACGGATCAATATGAGTATGAATAGCTCTCAGTAATATTTTTCCAAATTTATGGAAAATGGCTATAGTCAGACCTATACCTAAAAAAGAAAAATCCGTCGAATCTGAAGCATCTTAGACTAGTAAGTATTTTACCTTGCTTGTCTAAGGTACTTATTAAAATAAAAGATTATTTAGAAGAATATAACCTTAAACATATTACCTTATAAACAATCTGGATTTAGAAAACGAAGAAGCACCACAACAGCTCTGACTGATGTTGTGGATAATGTTTTAAAAACTCAAGATATTGGCGAGGGTATCATGGTACTTTTGGGTTTTACGCGTGCATTTGATACTATAAATATACCTCTTATCTTATCTAAATTGCACTATTATGGCTTCAGCGTTAGCGCTATTAGTTGCATTGCTAGCTATTTGACTGAGAGATCTGAGTTCGTTGAATTAATTGCTGAAAATGGCTCAAGAATTAAATCATACTGCTCTCCACTAACTAGAGGCGTACCTCAAGGTATTGGGACCTCTGTTATTTAGTTTATATTGTGCCGATATCGTTAGTGCAAAAAAATTGTCAGTACCAAATATATGCTGATGACATTCAAGTTTATATATCTTTTAAGCCTAATGATAGCTGCAATAATTAAACTAATGAAGGACGTTGACCGCATTAGTCAGTGGGCGGATAGACATTGTTTGTTACTTAATCCAAGTAAATTTAAGTATTTGATACTAGGTTCACCTACACAGATTAGTAAAATTTCTCTTAAGAGGGTTCTTAAGAGAAACACACGGACACACTTATAACACGGATACTTGATGAGCCTATTGAACGTGTCTATGTCGCAAAGAATCTGGGCCTATTGATGGATCCTGATTTACGCTTTGAGCAATATATTCTTAATAATGTGTACGTAATTGCTTTTATCGTCTTAAAGTGGTCTATAGGATAAGGGATTATTTAAGTGTGGATGTGCGTATAAAGCTTTGCGAATCTCTTGTGCTATCTAAATTAAACTATTTAGATACTGTTATTGAGCCTACATTGTTATGTCGTACAAAGAACTTAATTCAGCGTGTACAAATTGCCCGTCCGTGATATTGTTTTAAAATTCCGCTTCGCAATCCTGTAACACCTGTTTCTCAATGATGCAGGCATGCTGAAAATGGGGTACAGGCGACAGCTGCTTTTTGCTACATTATTGTTTGGCATTATTAAATACAAAAACTCCACAGTATCTATATGACAAGCTGGGTTGGGCTAGCGATATTAATAATACTCATGCAACCAGAGCATCTGCCTATATGATTCGTACACTGCAACACAGAACGGCCGCATCACAGAACAGCCGCTTTTAGAGGCAGTTTTAAATATTCAGCAAGTAAATGCTGGAATAGCCTTCCTCCGCCAATACGTAATTTACAATCAAAACATTCTTTCCGCGTAAGATATAAGATGTTTTTGCTGGATAAACAGAAGGGAGTGTAAATACATACTATATTACTTGCCTAAAATACTTATCGTAACTATTTTTAATATGTATATACAATATATTATTTATATATATTATTATCAAGTATTATTATAATTATAAGCTGCATTACATATATTTTCCTTATCGTTGTGCCACGCTAACCTGTAATATTTTTAAAGTCATAAGTCACATGTATAGATGTTCTATTATTATATAGTATTTTTCTATTGCAGTTTTACTTAATTTGTTTTATTTTCTTTGATTCTATATATTTATTTTGCTGACGTTGCGATGTATTAGTATTAGTTTTCCGCTGCTACTGAAAATCAGTGTTGGGCTTCCCAGCTTAACAATCGCTGAGTACTACCATTTTATACCATTGCACTGCTATTATCCGTATTTTTTAACTTTTTGTTTTTGTATAAATGCATAGTTTTAATAGTAGTGCAATTATATAAATAAAGATATTCTTATTCTTAGTATTGTAATGAACATAGTTGATAGTGCCCATTCTTACTCTTCAAAATATATTCTTGATTTTTCAGTGGTGAAACTCCCAAATTTTTAAGCGTTTTATTAATACTACGTGAAGTTTTACCTATCAGTGTGTAAGTTGATGTGTATTTTAACATAGTAAGCGTTAGTTTTATAGGGCTATCTTAAAATATTACTTATTCTATCACAGGATATCACAGATGATATCCGTTCAGGCATGGATAATCGGGAAATTACGGTTTTGACATTGTTGGATTTCAGCAATGCCTTTACTACTGTTGACCGTGATATTCTGCTGGCTGTCTTAAGTTCTTTAAACATATCTCCAACGGTAATTGATTGGTTTCACTGTTACTTGCATGGACGTCGGCAGCGTATTCGTTTGCAAGATTCTTTCTCAGACTGGTTTGCAGTCACTGCTGGCGTTCCGCAAGGTGGCGTGTTGTCTCCTCTCTTATTTTCAATATTTATTAATTCTATCTGTGATTCCATTACTTCTCTCTACCATCTGTACGCGGACGATTTACAAATTTACTCTCAGTCAAAACTAGCAGATTTGCCCAACACTATTAGACTTATCAATAATGATCTACAGCGAATCTCAGAATGGGGTAAATCCTTTGGATTGCAAGTGAATCCTGCTAAATGTAAAGTGATTATTATAGGCAGTCGAAAACTAATATCACGTATAAACTTTTCACTTCTCCCACAGGTGGTTATCGATAACTTTCAGCTACCTTTCTGTGACAAGGTTAGGAACCTTGGGGTTATTTTTGATCAACACCTATCGTGGGCACCGCAGATAAGTGAGGTGAGTAGGAAGATGTTTAGCGCCATTGGATCTCTCAGACGTTTACGTAACTTTCTTCCTACTTCTACCAAAATTGCATTGGCTCAGTCTCTTCTTTTACCAGTTCTTGATTATGCTGATACTTGCTATCTTGACATCACACAGCTGCAACTTAATAAGCTTGAGCGCATTCAAAATCTTTGTATAAGGTTCATATTCGGCCTACGTAAATATGATCATGTTTCCGAGTTCCGCAAAAAGCTCAAGTGGCTCCCAATTCACCTTCGCAGGAATACTCATATACTTCACCTTCTATACTGCATACTGTTTAATCCTACCACCCCCAATTATGTGTGTCACCTAAAAAAACAAACTGTTTTTTTAGGTGACACACATAACCGTCCTTTACGTTCTGACGGTAACTTACGTTTGAAAGTTCCTCCCCACACATCGTCCTTCTACTCCAAGTCTTTTGCTGTCCAAGCGGTTCTCCTTTGGAATTCCCTTCCTCAACATATAAAAACATCGAGATCCCTTATGATATTTAGAAATAAAATAAAAGAACATTACCTTAACACATCTTGATCCCTCTTTTAAATAACTTCCGTCTTTCGTTGTCCTGTTCTCCTTATCAATTTGTCATTATATACTTTTATATATGTTTATATATATATATAACTTCGCTTATTAACTTATTCTCAGTATGCTACATTATTTTATAATATATAGCACTTATATGTATTGTATTCGTTTATATGTATATAAGTATTTTATACATTGATATGTCTTATTTCGTACACACCTACCTCCTGTTTTGCTCTTACATTCTCTTTAATGTCGATTGCCTGGAAGACATCGCTGATTTAGCGATAAGGCCGCCCGTTGTACAAAAATATCGTAGATTATACTCTTATTTTCATATATCGTGTACGTGAAATATGTGTTTTTATATATCCTTTATGTTTTTTTTTTAATTTTTATTTGTGCAATAAAGTGTATTTGTTGTTGTTGTTGTTGTTGTTATTCTTCTTTTTTCGTTTTTCTCAATAGTTTCAACATGGCCGAGTTTTTAATGTCATGCACCATAATGCCTTCTTGTTATTTTAGCAAAATGGATTTCAGCTATATTATATTCTAATAAATAAACTTAATTGTTATTTTACTTTGAAATATTATAAGTTTTGTGTAAGGATTCATACGGAAACTTCTCAATTAAGTTATTTTAGGTTGAGGGTTATACCAATATCCTATATCAACAATCAAAAAATTTTAATATTGTGAAATGCTATACTTAAGCTTTTCATAGGCCTGAGTTTTTATTAGTAGTGCATGTACTTTACTGAACTAAAATAAACTCCAAAATTGACAAAGCGGTGCTTTTCATTTGATTAAATCGTTTCGTATAACGACATTTTGCTGAAGATCTACATTAATAAATAACTTCACGAAGATAAAATTTGTAATTTATACTATTTATATGTTGTAGGCGTCCCGTTTTGGAATTACAAAATATAAAATGAATACATGAACGAGTGTACTGACACTTAATTAATTATTAATACAGCTTAGACCAGAGTTCCCCAAACTTTTTTGTGTCGTAGACCCCTTGCCATGTTTTCCGTGTTGGGTAGACCCCCTACTTACCTGATATTGATTTCCTGACAATTTCTAACTGTAGTGGAGATTAGTGTTAAAAACTTAAAGTAAAAACACGTGTTAATTTATACAATTATTAATTGAATTTAAATTAAAACTATTTAAAATAAAATTTTGTGCAAGGTAGCGAAGCTCTGAGACAAAACATTGTTTATTCAAACAATCTTTTGTCTAAGCTGTATTTGAACGTTTGGAGTGATATAAGTAAATCAAAATCAAAATATCTGGTTTTAATGTAATAAGCAGAAGTAAAAATGCAATTTCAATGTATAAGATCCTATATAACTTTTCATTCATATATGATTTTTAATTATATCACGACAACACCGTCTCAACTGTTTCTGACAATAGAAATTTAACTTTATTTGAATGAAGAATATTTGGAATTTGAATTTGAACTTATTTATAAGACTATCATTTCTCTTACTTTTTCTGTAATTATATATAAAGTATTGATTATTGTTACAGGTACGTATTTATACAATCCATCAAAGCTAATGCCAACCATGAATACGCAGTTTCTGTACTCCCACAAAATCCAATTAAAACCGTCTCGGCAATCAAGGCAAGTATCTAGGAAAACGCTTATTCATCTGATTGCAAATAAATTTAAAAATAATTGTAGCCTAGTGGCAATTGAGCTTGATAAAAAGGTATTTATCACACTGTAAATGACTCTTTATACACAATTTACATAAAAGGTTTTTAAAATCTATTATTTATAAATTAAAGTAAAAAGGCCTTTGGATTTATGATAATACTGTTACAACCTAAGTAACTTTTTAACCTAAGTAAGTTATTTTTTCTTTATGGTACATAAATAAATAAATAAAAAAAACTAGTATTTGTCATAGAGATCTTTTAATCTATGATAACTTTTAGATGCCTGTATTACGTCTAAGTTTCTTTGTCTTGTTTAGGTAAATAGATTGGATCACAGGCGATCCGACAAGATATATGCTGTTAGTGACGTCTTTGAGATGTCATCATAAATAGGTTTGCTGATTGAATCCATTACTAGCCTTAGTGGTTTGGATTAATAGTGTGGTGTATGTGTTCAATTGTATTGTACTAATATAGACTAATGTTATATCAATATAGCACAGGTTCAAACACGCAGTAACAAGTAACATAATATTATATGTCACGTCCACTCTTACCAAGGGCTCTCGTGTTACTGACGTGGTGCACTCTGAGACAGTGTAATGTTTCCTTTGTACATTAGTGTTAGTGTGCGTTAGTGTGAGTGATATTCATGTATGTACTACACGTGTGTCTCTCACATATATATATATACAAGGCAAGATACACACATCTTAACCCACTTACACTACAAATAGAATAGTAATGAAAGAGATATATCTGGCCGAATGTAATTAATAAAACTGAATTAACTATTCACTGAGTTTTTTGGTAACTTAGTTTATGACAGTGCTCGGTATATAAGCTTAAACTATACTAAGTTTCATTAATATTGCTTTAGCGGATAAGCCGTGAAAGATAAACAGCCGGATAGTCTACTTTAACATTTATAATACAAGTATGATTTATAAAGCAGTTATAAGTAGTTTATAATGTTCATTGTTTTGTTAAAAGATCATTGCGTCAATCAATACACGCCGCGTGGTATCCGGCTGAGTAGAATAGGGTCACCCTCATTTCTTACCGAGATGTCGTAAAGGCGACTTCGGTTTTTTTTATTATTTATTATATAAAATCTTAAATGGTATTACAATATTCAATACGGCATAGCATAAATTTATAACAAGTTTTTCTGTACACCGCGACATAATTGTTGGTTTGCTTATAATTATACAGGTGCGTTGATGTCAGGCAGGTAGCCAGTCGTAAAATACCTAGCCAAATCATTTAACAATATACTAATAACATGTTGCGCCGACCCCATTTAGAGTGGGATAAGTGCAGGGTAATCATTACGCGGTAATCATACCATCAGTACAACAGTAAAATAGCAATATTTTAATATCGGGCTATGAACATGAACATAAAAGAATGAAATGTTAATTCTGAAAACAATCGTTAATAATTAAGATATAGTCATAATGTCACAAATATAACTAAAATTATTACTAGTATAAAAAGATTATTTTGTATTTATATTTCTTTACTTCGTTCTCCTCGATAATTTGATTTGGAAATTGGCTACTTTCCCATTAGAGTGACGACGTATCAGGTTCACTGATATTAGCTCTGAGAGATTTATTGCAACTATTAGCATGATAATATAAGATGGCGTCATTTTTCTAGCACTTTCTCACGAACATTCTTCAATGTCTAGACTGGAATGAAAGTATGAAATTTTACTCAATCTACACTTAATTCTTACAAATAGGAGCGTGTTCGGGAGAACTTGTGAATTTTTTATCTCTTAGCTGAATATCATAATTTTATTCTCATGTTCATAGAAGTTGTTATACAACTTTTCTTATAAAAAATATGTTCGCTTTATGATATTTTTGTTACAGATTTTAATTTATGGATCAAAAACTATTATTTTAAGCATGAAAATTCATCCCACAGGTCTAAACCTTCTGACGGTATAACTTTTTTTTGTTACGTCCGAAACTTCAAGTCACTACAATATAGGTCTCAAATTAAATGGCCATATCTAAAATATTAATCGCTATTTATGACGTTTATTGCTATCAATTAATAACGTATTTTCCATACCGTACTCTTATACTGTGAATTTAGTATTTTGTATTATTTCATACTTAGTCACTCAGCCACAGTCACAGTCAAAGATTATCTATATGTATATAATGCACTCTTAATATTAATTCGAAGGAAAACATCGTGGGGAAACCTGCATATCTCTAGAGAATTCTGGAGATATGTGAAACCTACCAATCCGCATTGGAGCAGCGTGGTAGGTGTTAGCTCCAACCCTTCTCTCCAGAAACGGAGAGAGGAGGCCTATTCCCAGCAGTGGGATTGTAACAGGCCGCTACTTTTACTTTTTATGAATTAACGATACTTTTAGTGAAGCAGATTTGGTATTAACTTTTAACTATAATCTGACCTTAAAAGACCTTTGCTACTTTCTGGGAAGTGAACGCACAGCATTTAGCTATGTAGGTACTATAGAAGAGATTTTATTGCTCAGTTCTCTTCTGTTGCGAAACGTATTGGTAATGACTCGGAAAACCAAATTGCCCGGAAGCAATACAGTAGGAAGTATAATTGCTCTTTGGGTATTTTTGGTGAGTTGTATATAAAGTTACCAATTTCGAGCGTAGTTTTTACCCCTATTACGTGAATCCTTATCTAACTATGTTCATAAATGTTGTTGATAAATGTACCTAATATAATTTAAACTGTAGTGTTCAAGCATTTAGCTACAAGCTCGATATCCACAAAATTAATGAATTGTATTATTAACGCTTCAGAGCTTATAATATATTAAATACTAGCTGTGCCAGCGGCTTAGCCCGCGTGGAAATCAGCATGCGCGTTTAAAATTTTCATAAAATTCAAATTTCAAACATAAAAGTCGTTATTATGAGTTAACCATAAGAGATAGAGACATGCTATTACGGACTTTTTATAGTGGTTTTATAGATCTACAATTCTCTAGTACATTACACGAACATACGTGAACATACGTGAATATTAAAAGTGTAAATTAAAAAATCCTTACTAATCAGAGACATAAAGTGTTATATTTGATAAATAGTAAAAATAATGTCTTTCCCTACTTCGTCTCTTGTAATTAAATCTATGTCATCATTCTCCTGTCCTTATTCCACTGTAAGTGGGGTCAGCACAACATGTTGTACATTAACTGTAAAAGTAGAATCATACAAATTTATTTCGTATACGAAACCTTATAGGTAATTCTAAACCAGGTTACTGTAATTTATATATCGGACAAATTTAAGTACCTTATTAGTATCGACATAATACTATTTAATCTAAGTAAATGCCAAAAGATCCAAAACCTACCCGTGAAAAATTCCTTTAGAAATAGTTCTGTTTTACTGAAAAGCCTTATAGCAACTCGAATGTCGACAGACTTTTTATTCACTCGGTGCAGTTTTTAGGTCAACACTTTGAGGTACTTTTGACCCACAAAGCGATGCTTTTCACCTAATGACATGGGGATATATTTTATATTTCGAAAAAATGAGGCGGAAAATTGCGCTTTAAAGTGACTTTAATGTATGATATCTAGGCTAAAAGTAGAACATTCCGGAACGATAATCATACTCTATTATTTAAATTTATACATTTTACTTATAATCACAATAATTTATAGTTATGATTACGCAAAAAGTACATATCTGATATGTGACAGAATCATTAAATAACATCAGTTCAGGGGTTAGCGAATTCAAGATTACATAGATGATAAGAATGTGTGGATATAAATACTCTTCAACCACATATGACAAAATATACTAGTTATAAGATTTTTTTAAAGTTGACTCTTCTTGCTGGCTCTAACCGGTAGGAGAGCTTGCTGAACCAACAGTGGAATTTTAATTTGAATAACAGTCTAATAAGTTCGTGATTCTTCAAATATTTGGATAGTTATAATCATAAAGTATGTAGTAGTAAATCACGACAGTCAACAGAGTATATATAAATTTTAATGTTGTTACTATTAATTTAGATTAACCCTTCCGCCATTGTTGTACACCATGTGCTCAAATCGTCACGCAGAATTTTTCACATTTATTTTTGAATCATTTTTTTAATACTATTTAATAATTATACCTATGATTAGCGTACCATTTTCTTCGTTATAAGATTCCCCATCGAATGCAACCAAATATTTTATAATATTAATTAAATATATTAGTAAAGTAAGTTACATTTATCTTTGGTACTTGCTCTTATGCGCACATGGTGCACATATAGTGAGTTCGGAGATTAAATATATTGTATGATTAAATTTTCGATAGCCAATAAAAATATGAATTGTTAATCCATAAAACTGGATGGATATGTCTTAAAAAATATATTGTGTTTCTTTATGTGAATTTACGTGAATTTGATACGAGATTTTATGGATAATATTTCAATTTTGGAAAAATCAAAATGTTTTCGTCACCAACGATGAATGTAAGTTATTATTATAAAATGATTTATTGTATTCAATGGGGAATTTTATAACAAAGAAAATGGTATATAAATCATACGTATATTTATTATATAGTAAATATCATGATCTAAAAATGGATGTCAAAAAATCGTTTTATGATCACCTAAGGGAACCTACCGTTCGAAGGGCTAAAAACAAAAAGCCAAAAATAATTTTATATGAATTAGAGCTATCCAAATAAAATAGAAATTACTTTTATTTATTGATTTCAACAATTTAAATTTAAAGTGATTCATTTAATAAGTACATACGACCATCATATCTAACAATTCATTAATAAGTAGCAAATTGAGAACAAATTATGAAAGCTGTTATGAAAATGTATACAGCTCTTGAATTTCAGAATAAAAAAAGTCGTATAAAAGATCATTCTGCAATCTAGTTATGAAATGCACTTAATATCAATTAAATACATCATTATTCTCTTTTATTTATTTATTTAATACATTCGCTTAGTACATGGTTATAAAGTTCACTTAATAAAAAATTGTTCTCATGCTCCGCTAATCTTTCGGCACGCAAAGTGTATCCTAAATTATACAAATATTCATAAAAAAATAATTAAATAAACATTTTTAAATGAGTTGATATTAAGACACAAATTTACAAATGTCAAAAATTGTAATAAATTACATTAAGAAACAGTTAATTTTATATTTTTACACACAGCAAACACGACGTTACCGAGGTGGTAAGAAATGAGGACGTTCTGTTCTTCTCAGCCGAATACCACACGGCGGCTTATTATTAACATTAAATAAAATAGAAAACTAAAACAGATTTAGAATCCGTACATAAAATAGTCTAGCATAAAATAAAATTAATATAAATCCGCGAGTTTTTGATATCACGCACACTTACGCCACAGAGATTTTTGTCAATATTTATACTTACATATAACGATGTTAAACTTTACTTAGCAGTCTAGTACATTTATTAAGTAAAGACATATATCGGTTGGCTACAATACTTCTATATAACTAGTCTAATGCGAGAAGCCTAACTTAGGAGACTGAACACAATACTGTGAACTTGAATAAAATTGATAATAATTTTAATATCTTCATTACAAAAGTAATAAGAAAATTGTTTTGATTAAATTCACGATAAAGTAAACAGAAAATAAATTTAATGCTAAACGTAGAGTGGACTATTAGTTTTTATACCTGATCCAGGATTCGTAAAAACACATGCACGAATCGCCACCACCGCCACCAAAATACACAAACCCTACACACGTTCGCTATCACAAACTCATCAATCGTATCGCCCCGCAACCGAAGCATTACTTTTGTAATATTACATTATTACTTTTGTATTTGGATCTCCGCAAAGAAACGTCTAATTCTATAAATTATTTAAATTGCAATTTCTATAAATTATTTAAGTGTAATATTTTTTTATTGTTACTCTTACTATAATCAAAATAATTTTATTATTACTCTCGAAATTTTATTGTATATATTTACTGGTTATATTAGCATAGTGATCAACCCTCCAAATTTTACTTTTGTATTTTAGATTTGTTATTTACTAGAGTTCGTGGTCACCATTTATATTAGCTTTTTTCATAGCTGTGGAAAAGTTGCAGGCTACGGGGAAATAAACCTTTTTCTATGTTTGTTAAATCATTTATTACATTCATCATAATCATCCTGCCCGTATCCCACTAAGTAGCGTCGGCCCAACATGTTATAAACATGTTGTCACACAATTCGACTACGTAATTTAACGACCGGCAGCCTGCCTGACGTCAACTTACCTTAGTCGTATTTTACAATACCCTCGGTAAGAAAGAGGGTGGTCTATTCTACTCAACCGGATACAACACGGCGTTAAATCTTTTATTACATTCTAAGCCTATTGTATAAACAAACCAAGTCCCTCTTTTTTATTCACAAGCAGACCGAAGTCCAAATTTTTCGCGCTCCTCTATAAGCGAAGGAAGTTTAATAGGGGCTGACGGATACCGAACGCACTTAACATCGGCCGAGATTAATGATCCGAGGCGCTACCCAATCCATTAGTTACATTCAGTATGTAAACCTACCAACTTTTATACTAAACAATTAATAACACTCTCTCGAGTCATCCTATGGTGATTTCTTTATTAACAACTTGATAATGAGTTAATTTATGTTCGATGAAAGTAAATAGAACTATATTAACGTTCAATTTTTGCGGTTACTAAACCACTTTACGGTAAAGGACGTAAATCATATGATGATATTTGAACCTATTTACTATAGCTTTCATATATTTAGACCAAATGAAAATAACCATTTAACTTAACATAGTGCCACAAAAAGGACCTTGTCAAATCACGTCTGGATATTTAACTGAAACATCGTTAGATATAAACCTTAAGATCAAGTTAAACTTAATGTATAATTACAAAGCGAAGCAAGCAGATTCAAAAAATAGCAACAAAAACTGGTCCGCTTCGCTAACAAAGTCTTTGAAGCCTTTTAAAATATCCCAAAAAATATAAAAATGGACTGATAGGCAAAAAATCTAAAAGAGTCATTTAGTTAATCCTATTTTTATATACAAACATTTTTATATACGGTAGAAAAGTATTTTAATAATGGTATTAGAATTTCAGTAATCATTTTTCAATATCGCAGACAAAAAAGTCAATTTTATTAAAATGTATAATTCAGTTCAAAGCCCCCAACCATATATTTAAGTTTTGAACATTTTTAGGAGTAGAATTGCTATTATTTGTTTTATTGTTGAATATTGTATAGATTTTTAACATTGTTTCGATCGATGAATTTCGCTGAAGATAAGGCTCAGACATTTCCATTTTATACAATAACCTATAGTGGAAGGAGTCATTGACTGATTATGATCCCTAAGGTCGTCAGTATACTTCAATAACACTGCATTTGGTGGAGTGAGCGTTTAAAGCCCATTGCTTTTTCGAACCATGTATCTTACCAATCGCAGTGAATTATTTGATGCAAATAGCGCAAGATGCAAGCCTAGATGGCTTCATCAGGGTTCATTCAATATCTATATGCAAAAAATAAACATCCAATTCTATAAGAATACATGTCAATATATGTCTATATATAAAGAGCAAATAGCATAAAGAGCACTTCTTAAGAAGAAAGAAGGTAGAAGAGTGTTTTATCTGGCCTTACGATAAAATAGTTCAAGAAGTGGTGCGATTTATATCCTGATAATGGGATAATAAAAGGAACATAGCAACACTTAGGTATCGACAAATGGTATCAGGTACAAGTTGTTCGAGATTGGATGGATTTTAGTGTCGCAATAAAATTGAAAACGATCGCGTTTGTAACTTCGCTTTATTTAAATTTATCTATGTCGAAGCAAGTTCTTGCGTACAATCTTAGCCGATATTCGGTCGAAATTCTTGTCATGAGGCGCCACAACATAGTTTTACAACATTTTTATTTTTATTGTTAATCAAAAGTTTTTTATTCATATTATTCTTGTTTAGAATAAAGCAAACAATAGCAAAGACATTTTGGTAAAATATTCAGTGTATGATGGTATGAAGTTATCTATACATATTATATATATTATTAATATTTTTTATTATTAGATTTTTTTATTTTAAATTATATATGGTTTTAATTTGATAATCTGTAAGTATGTACGTTCCATAACGAATAATTAGTGATAAGATTAGCTTAATACTATTAACAGTGTAATCCTAAATTGGCTTATTTTATAATGTATAGTTATAGTTTGTATTGAATTGTTAAAACGCTGTTGGATTACTAAATAAAAAAAAAAAAAATTATTATTATTGTATGTGATTAATTTTCCCAAAATCTACTGAACGGATTTTTGTATGGTTTTTACTAATATTATTACTATAACTTATATACAGGCTTTACAATACTGGTAAATAACCAAATTAAAGTATATTATTTGTTCAATAAATATACAATCGGTGAATAACTAAACACTTATCAATCGACAAGTGATATCGAATCCAAGTAGTAGGAGATTGGATGGATTTTAGTGCGGTAATAAAATTGAAAACGATCGCGTTTGTACTAACGCTCTGTTCTAATATAGATAGAGCTTCTCTTAAAAAGTTTCATCGATACATTGAAACCGCTTTTACCGCGAAATTTATGGGTTTCTTTTTATATACTGGTATAGCGCATTACTGTTAACGTAGTTTACTTATGTATTAAAAATCTTTAATCCTCCTGCCCTTATCCAACTCTAAGTGGGGTCGGCACAACATGTTAGAAACATGTTGTCACAAGATTTGGCTACGTATTTTACGACAAGCCGCCTGCCTGACTTCATCGTACCTTAGTCGAATTTGACGATCCCTCGGTAAGAAAGAGGGTGGTTTATTCTACTCAACCGGATACCACACAGTGGATCAACTTACCTTAGTCACCTTTTACGACACCTCGGTAAGAAATGAGGGTGGTCGATTCTACTCAACCGGATACCACGCGGCGAGGCATGCATGAATTATTATCATCTTTAACAATGACAGGACAGACGTAAATAATAAAGGAATCTTTTTATTTCGTTAAAAATACTTCCTATACTTCATAAACTTTAAGAAAAACTTATATTTTAACATCACTTTACAGTGTGTCAGAAAATAAACAAGATACTTTTTTCATATATTGAGAAAGTGACTCAGTGCTTAGCTTAACTTTGTTTTACAAAAGAAATAACAGAGTTTATAAATTGACATAAATTCTGTTGTAGGGCATTCTGTTGTCCTACAGAAAACGTAAATTGTTTTGGTTTACTCGTTCAATAAAATAAGTTGGCATCGTAATTATATTAGAGAGACAGTGACGGGAAAAAACAACAAACAACAGAATTTCATTGAAATCAGACGTTTTGTTGAATACAAAAACAAGGTTGTTAGTACGAATCGCGTTTCTTAAAAAGCGATAAGGACATGATTGCTG
The DNA here is from genome assembly GCA_947086505.1 of Morpho deidamia. NCBI lineage: Eukaryota > Metazoa > Arthropoda > Insecta > Lepidoptera > Nymphalidae > Morpho > Morpho deidamia. Next base: position 8,149,829 of record CAMTZC010000003.1, read on the forward strand.
TAAATTTTGAATTTTGATTATAATATGTAATAATATTAACCCGGTTCTAATCTAACATATTTTATTTTTATTTTTATTTTTATTTTATTTTATTACAAGCCAACAACATTTATGCATAAATGTAAAACACAAATAAAAGAAACAAAATAAAGCACATAGCATAAACATCACAATAGGCGTGTATATACAGGATTTACAATGACGTGGGGGTTAAACATAAAACACAAACAAACCAAAAGAAAAAAAACTATTTAAAATTTAAAGATTTAAAAAGAAAAACAGAAAATGGAAAAAAAATATGCGATGTTACATTCTAAATTAGTATATTTATATTATTTACTAAAGTTTATACGTGCTTAGTATCTATAAAAAGCCGTAATGTGTAGAGACTCTTGAAAATTCATTATAAGAATAGTTTAGCTACTTTAAAGAACAGTATATTTTTCGATTTCACATTTTCTTCATTATTTTATTGTTGATGAAAAATATCTTGAAAAGAAAATACTCAATTTATTATCATCACAATTACGCACCAGGTGTTTGTAACTACCACTATTACGACGACATGATTCATACTTTCTTTAAAGTAATCTAACACAAGTATTCTAATAATTCTAATAATTCTCTAGTTTCAATTACGAATCGTAATATATAAGGAAACAAACACGCGATTTAAAAGTTTTTCAGTCGATCTTAAATTCCAAGTAGCAGTATTTTGTATTCCTTGTCGTAATCAGAAACTTTATTAACAACTGGATTATTTGTCTCTGGTTTATTTAACCTTCTTACGCTATTATTGCTGTTTGCTGTCGGGGAGCAAAGCGAATAGATATTCTGAAATCCAAAATATAAATTCAAACTAATAAATCATCTTTATGCCCCACGTTAATAAAAAGTGAAAATGCAAAGCGTGAATAGATTATCGATTATTGATGGTAATATCAAACTTTTAGACCAGATGATAGTAGCAGTAATTCAGTAATAAGGATAAAACTATCCATTTTTTTAATATACATAATGAAATTTTCACACCATATATGTTTACTATTTAATTCTCAATAATGCAATTTGTAAAACAAGAACTAAACAACAATAAATTTAAACCGAAAGTAAAACGGAAAACAGTGCTATGATTTATATAACTGGTACAACAAAAAAATTTAACATCCATAGATATAAATTCATTGAAGTAGAAATATTAATTCATTGATATAAATATAAATATTAAATGCATTAACACCGACTATAAAACAACGACATTAATAAGACTGTTTTCCGTAACAAGTAACCTTACAAATTCTTAGACATCATGACACAAAAAACTTAATTTCAAAATACTGCACAAATAACTAAATCATAATCTATTATTTTATTATAAAAAGCATTGAAAGAAGAGAAATAACAAACAAGCGACAGCCTAAAACTAATTTCCAACAACTCCAAAAGAAATACGCGATTCCGACAAAAGTAAATGTAAAACGTTTGAACCCTTTGGACGATAAATTCTGAATTAATTAAACCAGTCAACATCTTGGGATGACGAATCGATTCACCGAAACCATTCTACTTTGAAATATTTTGAAAGTGTTCTGAAGGATTTCACAATATTTAATCTCAATGTGAGTCCAAACAAAGTAAAGATGAATGTAAAAGAAGACATTATTCATTAACAAATTAGATTAATTGTTGTACTTAATATTTAAATGACAATTTTACCAATTTTAATAGTAGAAATAAGAAAAATGCAATAATAAGGTCAAAAGAAGAAAAATAGCGTTACTCCGCGCTCTCTAGAGATTAATCAGACCTAGCTTCAATCATTGTGGCCGAAAAAAAAAATTCAAAGTAAATTTTGTGTATAAATAACCTAAGATAACTGATTTATTATTAACAATTCTAAAATCGGTAGTAATCCCTTACAATTTGTCCGTTTTCAGAGACACGCCGATATAGCGTTTATCAAAGTCGGAACGCTGATTAAATTTGAAACCAAGTCGTTACGCACTGTCGGTCTGTCAGCCATTTTGGTGGTCTTACAATCTGAAATTGAATGGAATTAGACAAGTTTATAACTTATTGTTCTACGTTATATTATACAATGATTGTATCGTTACAGAAATGGTTGCGGTATAGTCTGTGACATATCACTTTATAGCGATTGTCTGTCGGACTTAGGAAGTCATTTTGTGCTTTAATTCTGGAATCTTAAAGCGTAGAACTGATTCCAAGGTTAGGTATGTTTTGATACGTATTTAGAGTTAAATTAACGTTGATGTTTTCGAGTTCTTTGATTTAAGGCTGACGAAGCCCACTATTGAACAATTTTACAAATAATCTGTCATAAAAAAACCATGAGCCACGAATCATGAATAATTTAAGTATCTACAATAATCATAGATTTTAAACTTTCGCGATTCATACTTATTAATATGTAAAAATACGGGTGACATCGCGACTAAATCGAGTTACCTCTGTTGAGCTAGTTCGTGACCACGGCGGATGCAACTCCGCTGAAACGTCAAACCTTACACAAAGGTACCCCGATTTATTCGCGATGTGACCCGTATTTTTACATATCTACAATAATGATTGTGGACAAAATGAGCAGTTATAATTGAAGACTCCGAAGTGCTTGTCCTCTATGTTAGGGAGAAGTAGTATTAGATGTTGAATATTGAATTCACTGTGTTTTCATACTAAATTTTCAATCCTTTGATGTTTCACAGCATAATACAGTTTATTGAATTGCAGGAATTAATTATCATTAACAAGAAATATCTGCCAACAAATTAGAATCATGTTCGAATGAATTGAATTTCCATATATAAATATTATTCTCTATTTGTACAAAGCTTTATTCTTCTATTTATTATGACTCATCATCCTCATCATCCTCCTGCCCTTATCCCTCTCTGAGTGGGATCAACACAACATGTTACAAACATGTTGTCGCATGATTTGGCTACGTATTTTCAGACCGACCGCCTGCCTGGCGTCAACTTACCTTAGTCGTATTTTACGACCCCTCGGTAAGAAAGAGGGTGGTCTATTCTACTCGACCTAATTAACTAATCATGACTGATAAGTATAAATAAAAACGCACTTATTTTCTGCTCTAGACTTCGTCTGCAGTACAATCGTAAGCCCATATCCAGGTTTTTCATATCATAAATTATCTCAACCCCAGTTAAATGTTCCATAAGATTTGAGATTGAACTTTTAAACTTTAGTATAAAATATTATTAACAAGGTACTGATCGAGCGTTGAGGCTAAAGCTCATTAAAAGAAATCTTAGCAATAAAAAATACAGTACCCATAGTCGGTATTCGCCGATATTTAGTTTCTTAAATTAAGTTATTAAGTGATGACTTAATTAATTTTTCAGTCTGCTCAAGAGTGCAACGTAGTTCTTGTATACTCGCCTATAAAAATCTCTACATAAAATTAAATATATCGAAGCAAAATTTCCTTTAAGAAATTTCAACAAGACATCACAAAGTCGTACGAAATGCGTCGCAATAGCTCGCAAGCCTTGGGGTTACAATTTCCATGAATCCAGGCATTTCCCGGTTTTTCCTCGAGCATTGTGCGACGGCTATAACTCAATGTCGCCTGTTAATTGGCCTCATCATATACGAGTTCTGTGCTTTGAATTTCTCAAGCTCTGCGAGTTGATTTTCTTTTCTCAAATGCTATTTTGGAAACTTTTATTTTATTTTATTTAAGATTACTTTACTGTACTGTGTGTATATAACTTTTGTACATAAAAATATAAAGAATTATAAAACGATAGGTGATGTATATAATAGACAAAGTAGGAAAAAAAACCTACATAAGCTTGCGACTCCTGCTTTGCGCCTAGCAAAAGTACGTAAATCGTTTGTGGGTTTGGGTATAAGATTCTATAACAAAGTTCAATCAATCAAATCAATTTTGGTCATGCCATTACAGCAGTTTAAAAACACTGTTAAAAAGAGGCTGATACAGAAAGCCTACTATACTGTTGAAGATTACTTGGATGATAAGGATGTCTGGATATAGGTGCACTTCTACCCTGTACAAGACAGTAATAAATAAATGTAACTAGTTTTAAGAATTATATTTTTAAAAGAGCAACTGCCGAGTTTCTTGCTGGTTCTTCTCGGTAGGAACAGCTTTCCGAACCAGCAGTAAAGTTTACGATTCAAAAGCACTTGTTTACAAGTTTACTTGAATAAAGAATATTTTTGAATTTGAATTACACACTTATATACAGACTAGCTTTTACCCGCGACTTCGTCCGCGTGAACCGTAGTCCTGTATACTCAGTAACTTCTATCGCTACCCTGAAAATATCTCCATCACAAAAATCAGATCGATCCGGGGGTTCGAATAGCAGTTCCTATTGCATTTATTACGCTACTCGAAAGTCCATAATAAAAACGATTTCCTTCATGCCATTACTATTATTTAGCAAAGATATTAGTTTGCACTGGAAAGATTCGGACAAAACCATAAAAAAAATTGTAAATATCTCTAAGTGGACACCAGCATCTTTCAGTTTATTTGTTAATGTGAGACTCTATAGGGCCTTCTGATTAAATTAAAGACATGATATAAATTTTTTCACAAAAATTCTAAACATTCGTTTGATAACTTTTTAGTATAATCTTTACTATTTATATAAAATTCTTCTCTCAAACGAACATCAAAGAAATTTGGCACAATTAATGCTTATACTCGTCATAAGGGTAACTTATATGCTACGATATAGGTTCTAGAAATCCTGTTAATTTAACAGGAATAACACGAAATTAGTAAAAGGCCATCTGTTATCAACCTAATAAAGTCACATCTGTAATTTGAAGAAGGTTATATATATGACGTTGTTCGAATTACATCGAAAGAGTTATTTAAAAAAAGTTTTAATATATTATAAATTTTTAATATTTCTATTTACTGAATAAATTTAACTGAGCTATTAAAATGTAAAATTAATGTAATAAGCTAGCTATACAAAAAAGTAAATGCGAAAATCCGCCCGTCTGTTGCGTTTTCACGCCAAATCAGCTAAACCAATATCGATATAATTCGGCACAATCAACTTCTGTACATCGCTGTCATTATTACGAGATCAAGACTCGTAATAATGACAGCGATCTGCAATGAAACACAATTAATATTTAGAGAATATTTTCAAAGTTTGCATTTCTGTATGATACTCACAATCGGCTGTAACATTTCGGGAAGACAGAGAGATTTATCGTGTTTTCATAAGCGTTGTTTATTTATTTTAGTAAATAGCGCGTATTACTTACATTTGTTATACGTTGTAATAGCTGTCGATTTTATAAATAATAACATTAATCCAATACACAGAAATCAAATAATATAAAAACTCTCACCTCTACAGACTGGACTTAAAGGGCTCGATTCCAGGCCGTTAATATATTAGTAACTATGACAAATTGTAAATAAAAATAACTTAATATGTTTATTATAGATGGCGTTTTTGAACGTCATTTTATTCCTGTTGAATTAACAGGATTTCTATAGCCTATATGTTACCCCGGTGTATAAGGAACAATTCTGCCAAATTTCATCGATATTCGTTCAGCGGATTGGCCGTGAAAACGACACAGACAGACAGACAGACAGACAGACAGACAGACAGACAGACAGACTTTCGCAATTATAATATTAGTAAGGAAGTAAGGATAATATTGTTACTTAAAGTGATCTATTCCAGGCAATCATTACATTACTTTATTAAGCTACGATACCTAAATATATGGTTTAATTTAGTTTATTTATTGTATTTCTTATTATGCATACCACAGCCTGCCAATTAATCTGACTTTAAATATTTCGCCCCATCCGAAGAACAAAGTTCTATGTATACAAGTAATAAGAGGTAAGCATTTACCGCCGTGTGACCATACTCACTTCATACCGGGGCGTTGTAAAAGGCCACAAAGGTAAGTTGATTCGCCGTGTGGTATCCGGCTGAGTAGAATAGACCACCCTCTTTCTTACCGAGGGGTCGTAGAATACGACTAAGGTGAGTTGACGTTAGTCGCCTTTTACGACACCTCGGTAAGAAATGAGGGTGGTCTATTCTACGCAGCCGGATACCACACGGCACTTACCTTAGTCGCCTCTTACGACAACTCGGTAAAAATGAGGGTGGTCTATTCTATTCTGCCGTATACCGCACGGCTAACTTTTTATTACTAAACGTGATTTTTAAATATAATACTGATTTCGCGCTTGATTCACTGCCTGCAACATTGTTGTGGGTGGTGACCAGGCGGGTGACATAACTATCTTCTTCTTATTTTTTTTTCAATCGATAGACTTCCACTGCTGGACGAAGGTCTAAGTCTCTTTAGGGGATCTCCACGCCACACTATCTTGTGCCGCTTTACCCCCGCAATCCCCCGCGAACTTCTTTAGGTCGTCAGTCCACCTCGTTGGAGGTCTATCAACGCTTAGAATCCCAACGCTTATACGAAACATTGTTGTGGGTGGTGACCAGGCTGGTGACATAACTATCTTCTTCTTATTTTTTTTTCAACCGATAGACTTCCACTGCTGGACGGAGGTCTAAGTCTCTTTAGGGGATCTCCACGCCACACGATCTTGTGCCGCTTTACCCCCGCAATCCCCCGCGAACTTCTTTAGGTCGTCAGTCCACCTCGTTGGAGGTCTATCAACGCTTAGAATCCCAACGCTTATACGAAACATTGTTGTGGGTGGTGACCAGGCCGGTGACATAACTATCTTCTTCTTATTTTTTTTTCAACCGATAGACTTCCACTGCTGGACGGAGGTCTAAGTCTCTTTAGGGGATCTCCACGCCACACGATCTTGTGCCGCTTTACCCCCGCAATCCCCCGCGAACTTCTTTAGGTCGTCAGTCCACCTCGTTGGAGGTCTATCAACGCTTAGAATCCCAACGCTTATACGAAACATTGTTGTGGGTGGTGACCAGGCCGGTGACATAACTATCTTCTTCTTATTTTTTTTTTCAACCGATAGACTTCCACTGCTGGACGGAGGTCTAAGTCTCCTTAGGGGATCTCCACGCCACACGATCTTGTGCCGCTTTACCCCCGCAATCCCCCGCGAACTTCTTAAGGTCGTCAGTCCACCTCGTTGGAGGTCTACCAACGCTTAGAATCCCAACGCTTATACGAAACATTAACACAGAGTTCCCCAAACTTTTTTGCGTCGTAGACCCCTTGCCATGTTTTTCCGTGTTGGGTAGACCCCCTACTTACCTGATATTGATTTCCTGTAAATTTCTAACTGTAGTGAAGTTTAGTGTTAACAACTTAAAGTAAAAACACGTGGTAATTTATACATTTATTAATTGAATTTAAATTAAAACTACTCAAAATAAAATTTTGTATCTGTTATGTAAAATATACGTAACATTAAATAAACTATAAATAAACATCCTACAACTTACACAATTTTATAAACAAATATAATTTTACTTCATAGGTACTTTTATAAATAATGTATATGTTTTGATATCATAAGATAGTATGATGTAAGTAAATAGGTACTATCAGTGTATGTGTTGAGATCCAATATCGTGGACCCCGTGGAATTTTTTTTCGCTGACATAGACCCCCTTTCAGGTTGTCATAGACCCCTAGGGGTCGATATAGACCACTTTGGGAATCACTACATTAACATTACAATACACAATTATACGAACTAAGTATATTCACATACATTCCTAAGGAATAAAGTTATTATAAAATAAAAAATATTAAAAAAATATATATTTTTTATCTTTGTAATCTTAAAAGTAAAAGACTCAACTCGTTACCATAATAACAAAGCATATTTAAAATCGTTTTAGTACTCATTTAAATTTTAAAAAGCGTCGCGGAAAAAATAACTTGTATAACGTTCCTCGGAATTAAAACATTTCCGTATAATTTATGCTTAGGGCGCTTCCTAGCGAGAGAAACTTTATAATAACATCAGTTGAATATAGCACAATGCAAATGTATGTATTTAATTAGGGAGCGTGAAGTTCTAAACAATTTATGAGGCCACGTTAAAAGTTGTATAAGCGTGACGTTTTATGCCTTATGAAAGTAAAATGAGCGAATCCTGGGTAAGCGTTAAGCGGTCGCTCGGGGCGGAATGCCATCTGGAACGCCTGTTTAGGCATTTACTTAAAGCCGGTATAATTTTGTTGTCTCTGCGTCCGCAGTGTAACCGTTTATGTGGAGGGTAAGGCTTTATCGGGACTGAAAACATTTTGCACTGGCGTGCTAAAAATTTCGCGGAAAATTTATTTACAAACATCTTTTATAATTTTATAGCAATAGCTTGTACGTGAACCTCGGGACAAATTAACCAAATCTACAATACTTCCTTTACCAATACAAACTCTCCACTGTTAGGTACTTAATAACTGTCCCTTAAATAGTTTATAGAATTAGGCGCTACTTATTTTTTCATTTATTTCTTTATTGTATGAACAAAAGGCGGACTTATCCCTAAAAGGGATCTCTACCAGCCAACCTATGAGCAACCTATGAGTAACCTAATAACCTATGAGAAAATGAAAAGAAAAAAAAAATGGATGATGGAAAAAAAAGGAAGGAAGAAAAAGAAAAATAACGAAACACTATACATAAATTAAAGTTGAAAAATGAATGAATAAAATAATAGATAATAGTGATTATTTGAATTGATTAAAATGTAATTTAATATTGATAATAAGCTACTAAATTTAATTTAAATGACTTGAGGCAAATATTTTTTAGTCTGTGACTTAAATGCTGATAGGGAAGGAGATTTGCGGATTGATACAGGTAAATCATTCCACAGCTTTACACCTTGAATGCTAAATGATCTTTGTGGAATCCATAACTTAATAACTGTCCCTTATTTCCATTGCTTTACCAAAATATCTTAAATCAACTACAATTTAAACCATGGTCAACGATTGACAACAAAGTTATTCTTGTAAATCTATTAAATCAGATATCGACATCTTCGATTTAAATTCGATATATGCAAAGTTAAGAGCGTTTAGTTTTCTCGAAGATTTTCGCCTTGAGATAATAATTTATTCTAAAGGAATCTAAAGGACCTATAGATTTCAAAGCTTCTTAACTGATCGTTTGCGTACCATAGATTTTGCCAAATGTATTTTTAAATTCTACTGTTAATCTAATAAGCAGAATCGCTCACTGACTAGAATATTTCGAACCGAGAGTACGGTCAGCAATAATAATGAACTAATGAATATGCGACAACGGTTCTACTTAAAGCCCAGCGCCTAGTTTCAAGTAGCATTAAGAATTTATTATTGAATCTTTGATTGGTATCACTATGGCGCTTCGAGATGTTTAAAAGTAACATTTCTATTAGACGATTTCTTACGTTTTTTTTTTATATACATACATGGTCGTCCGTTCCCAAATTAAGTAACTTAATACTTGTGTTATGAGTGACGGACAACTGGTAGATATACTACATATATAAGTTTAAATACATACTTAAATACAAATACACACCCAGGCTCGAAGCACCAACAATTTGTTTATAGAAAATGTTGGCCCTTGGCGGGAATTTAACCCGCGACCCGTGAAACTGAAGGCAGGGTCACTACCCACAGCGCCAACTGTATGTATATTTAAGATCAGTAGATATATTGCTTGGCCCGTTGGTGCAGTCGGCAGTGACCATGCCCTTAACTCTGCGCGTTGCGGATTCGAGGGTCAACATTTTCTAAAAAAAAGTTTCTTGCTTCTTTGAAACTGGGTGTATTAAAGTATGTATTTAAAATTATATTTGTATATATTTACCATATGCTTTTTAGTGGAGCAAAACATCGTGAGGAAACCTGCATGTCTCTAGAGAATTCTGGGGATACGTGTAACCTATACCAATCGGCATTGGAGCAGCGTGGTAGGTCTTAGCTCCAATCCTCTCCAAAAACGGAGAGAGGAGGCCTTAGCCCAGCAGTGGGCATAGTAACAGGCCGTTACTTTACTTTTTTATATATTTAACAGTTTTCTATCACCCATAACACAAGTATTAAGTTATTTGCTTTGGAGACGGACAGCCGTGTGTATAAATGTCCTATATATTACTATGATCTACAGACCGTAGATTTATTTGCAAATTTCGGATATGCAAAGGCTATGTGTAGTACCTTCTTTCTATTTTAACATTATTGTCGTGAACGAATCGTAATATTTAAAAACAATATTGTTATTCTAAATATGTTTAAGTTTGTGTTTTAAATCTCACATTTTTAATTTCTTGTAGGTTCGTTAAGTAGGAATTTGATAACATGTACAAAAACGGATATAGCACGCCGCTTAACGTCCTCGGACTGCAATGAAAATGCAATTAAAAATACATTAACACTGTAAGTACATGTTGTGATAAAAAGTTTAACTCGAATTCAATTATTTTATCCCTACACTAAGTAAAAACAGGGTACATTTTTTATGCAGATTAATTAGCCATTGCATATAGAAAAGTACGATATCCTTGGTAAATTTCTTCTACGTACTTAGTACCTTCAAGTTAATCGCGTAAACTCAATAGAGTATTAAACTTTTCCTTCAATAATCGTAATGAATCGAACGCATATTACAAAATTGTAGATTATTTGGATGATAAAAATGCCTTGATTTGAAAATCCATTCAGCTTCATACAAGACTGTGGTTTAATAATCTAAAATTGAAAATGTGCATAAGAATTACCGCCACGTTCTTTGCTGGTTCTTCTCGGTAAGAGCAACATTCCGAACCAGTTATAGCTTCAGTAATCATATTGATACTTCACGATTCGAAAGTGCTTGATAGAGCTTATTTGAATACAGATTATTTTGATTTGACATGTATGTAACTTCGTTGCTTCTTTTGGTTCTTCTGCCTAACTCACCATAATGAGAAATTTGAAAAATTTCCTCTTTCTCTTTTTGTTGACTTTCACTTCACAGAAAACAAACGAAATCAATTTTTTTCGCACTGATTTTATTACTGTATTTATTAAACATTGTTTTTTTTTGCCTCTAGAGCTCAATGTATTTAAGATTTGATCAGATTATACTTAATTATTATTAAGACAGACTGTCCCCAATTTTTTTTTAATTCTCGAAAGATTCGCACTTAGCCATGGTTTTTTTTAATGGAAAACAATTGATATTGCTTTAAATATACTTGTCTAGACGTCTGACTAATGCTTTAATAACTGATATAGATATATACAAATAAAAGTAATTTTCTTATTAATAAATTAAATTGACAGCTGCTCATTATTTCTGTAGTTGGTAACTACATTTTGTACTGAAATTTAAATATATGCAGTATATGATAAAGCTCTGATAGCCAATCGGAGGTACAAGCCCCGGCCAGGCTACAATAACATTTTTTTTAAACTTATGTATTATGCCCGGCATTAAATAATGCACATCGATGTTTACAACGAAACAGCCGGCCAGTTCGGTTTCGTAGAGCGCTGTCACTGTCACACACGGGTTCGTCAGTCTGTGCGATAGAGACGATGCTCTATGAAGCAGAATCTATCCGATTTCTCTCTCTAAGCCTCGATGTGCATTATTTATTGCCGGGTACTATATCTAATTGATATTTGCGATTTATCATACGCTTTTCTCAAGCTGTGATAGCCCAGCGGTAACACCGTGCGACTCTCTAGAGACGATCATGGGTTCAAACCCGGGCAGGCACCAATGAGTTTTTCTAATAAAACTTATATGTCTAATTGATAATTGCAATTTATCACATGCTTTTCGGTGAAGGAAAACATCGTGAGGAAACCTGCATATCTCTAGAGAATTCTAGGGATATGTGTTACCTACCGATCCGCATTGGAGCAGCGTGGTAGGTCTTGGCTCCAACCCTTCTCTCCAAAAACGGAGAGAGGAGGCCTTAACCCAGCTGTGGGCATAGTAACATGCCGTTACTTTACTTTTTTATACGCTTCTCGGTGAAGGAAACATCACGATCACATCAACCTGGAAAGTGCTCCGAAATATGTGTAACCTCCCATACCGCACTGGGGCAGCGTGGTAGGCAGCTTCAACCCTTCTCTCCAAATAGGAAGAAAAGAGACCATTGCCCAGCAGTGGTTTAGAAACAGGCCATTACACGTAATGTATGAATATATTCCCTTTCGAACAATGTACAGCGTTGAAAATTAAATGTTTATTTAAATGATAAGTATAAACTTGCTGGAACTAAAGTACTCTTAACGAAACTATTATAAATATCAAAGACAGCTCAACCTTCATTAAAATCTACAAAGTCAAAGACGAGATTTGGGTGTATTTATGTAACCAGCGGTCAGAGAGTAAAGATTAAGTGCTAAAATCAAGTATCTTTAAACTAGAACTATTTGTAAGGTAATTGGCATAATTACAGTACAATTTCCTGTTGAGAAACTCTTCAGAGAACAAAGAGTAATTTGATGGAGATTTCACCCTCAACTCTGTTCGTTTTACAGGGTTTCATTTAGCCCTGAATTTCTTAGTCAATTATTTGTTACTTTTGAATTTGAAACTAACTTCGCAGATGAATTGATCGTGATATTTTAACGGAGTCCACGCACTTTTATATTTAACTCTTTGAGCGGCGTATATGGGTTTTGAAATGTTTGATGTACGGCACTACAATTTGCTCATTCAATATAAATTAATTGTAATGACGTTCTGTTTTGGATACACGTGTAAAAAAAATTAACGTAAAGACTCTACACGTCCAAAAAGCTTGAGGCTTATGCATGTTGTTTAAAGAAAAACATTTTTTCCGATGTACATAAACGTTGTGTCAATTAGCGTGTATCATATTTGACGTGTAATGACGTTGCTGCCCTTAAAGTCTTAAAGCTTATTGTCACCATGTGTTTTGATCTCTTTAAAAAAATACAGGTAAGTAGTTGCACGCGTGACAGCCGAAAGAATTATCATGTAACCTTAATAAAAATGTAACGTATTCCAATACCCGGAGTACGCTTTTTGATTGAGTTCACATTGTTTTTTTTATCACAATACTAACGATGCTAGCAGCTTCGCTCACGGGGAAATCGACATGTTTAAATAAATCCCGAAATCGCGGCTACTATAATGTAAAGTAAGTAAAGTAAGAATCGATCACATAGAATCAGACAGTATTTGGGGACATTTTTTTAATCTTTATTTCAGGGGTTTTCTCGAACGGAAAATTTCACCCCTATATTTGGGGACATTGGTTTTATAATGTTCTTATAATTGGTACTTCATGACGAAGAAAAATATCATGATGAAACTTACACTAGGAACAATTATAATTGTATCAATATTAGTCATGATCAGATTTCTTTTTCTTTGCAGCTTTTATTATATTGTCGTCACGTGGGACAGTGCTTTCAAGGATTGTATGACGAGCTGATCGATCGACTTACATCAGGTTTATTGGCAACAATATATTCAACTGTGGGAATAGACAGGTCCGTCCGGCCGGTCAATAGAGGGAATTGTGATCATTTTTAAGAGCTATTGCTGAAATATATTAGTCATATATCGCTTCAGCGTTCACGAGGCTGTTTGAAAGGCTAAGTGTCTGATGGACAATCTTGGCTACGCGAATATGTCTGTGCAAATACATAATAAGCACTAAGTAAAAAATCAGATAAACAAAAAAACAAAATACTAAATAAATACTAATAAGAAATCAGTGTTACTCTGTTTGTCAACTTGTTTATACCCAATTACAATATTCGCAGCCTCTTAATTTTCCTTGTACACGAACATTAAAAGTTTACACATTACAACTTGGATAAGTTTCCGAAGTTATCTGTTTTAATGTTGGGTATAAAATTTGTTTAAGCATTATTAGGTCGACGTGAGATTAAAAAAGGGAAAGATGTATATTATGAACAAACTTAAAGACGAAACGTTTAACGAAAATAATGATAGGATTATTCTTTATAATCCGCGTTTTCAAAGCAAATCTATTTAATGTTTAGTGTAGGAACCATTATTAAAAGTAATACATTCATTACGAATTTAAAAAATACAATCTTCAACTTCAAAACCAGGCATGGTTATCTATAATATGCGGTTGAAAGTGCCGTTTTGGATTCCTACAAGAACTTGCACGAGGTTTTATTACTTGGTCGACTTTGATGAATTTTGATTTTGATTTTGAATTAGATTTTGATTTTGATTTTGATTTTGATGAATTTGATGACTTGGTCGACTTTGATGAATTTTCGATTATAAACAGAAAATCTGTCCTGTTTTGGTGATTGTGACATTCATTAGCATATTAAAAATTAAAAATATTATACATAAAACGCTGAAAATTAAAAAAAATACACTACAAATGAAGTTGCCAACCCATGTTGAAATAAATCGTTCTAACCGCTAACTAAACTATCACAAGAGAAGCAATATAAAGCATGATTAAATAATAATATAATATGTTATTGCAATAATAAATTATCTCGATAACATAAATTAATAACTCTAGTTCAGAATGAAATGGTTGCGCTCACAATGGTACTATCGTACAATACATTACATGTTTTATCACCAGTAGTTATCAAGGGCTTTGTATAATTATGGTTATTAAGCATGAGATTGAAGATGGCTGTGTTGATAGCTGGCACGCAAGTAGAGTATTGATTATAATAGCCAGTGTTCAATGGGTTCCAATTTCTATAATTAGCCGTATGTATTATTGTATAGATGTATTGGTTTTTGGAAGACTTAAATTCTACGCCTGTGTCGTGTAAAATTCGGTAGTCTTACTAATTCTCCAAATATAAATAAATGTGTATTAGAATTTACCAACGTATACGTGTAAAACTGAAATGACAAAAAACAATAAACTCCGAGAAATCCAATAAAAAAAAACAAAAATTTCGATAGATTATATTTTATTTTTTACATAACCATTACACCGTTAGTGGAATCGCGAAGTAAAGCTACATAATATAAATTATTGGATCCTTACTATGTATGATTTTTTTTAATAATTTACATTTGTTAAGAACATCATTTTAATGCCATGTAGAAAGCAAAACTATTCTCATACCGTAAACATGCAGATACCGCACGTATTACAAGACATCACATAAGCACTACACACATTCACTACGACAATCTCTACGATCGTTTCGCTCCGTAACCGAAGCACCGTCAGGACATGGGCTCCACGACAAAATCGCAATGCGATTTTGTACTGTGGAATTCCGCAAAGTAACGCCTACTACTATAAATTATGACACTTTATATTAATCGAAGTATTTTTGTTTTTTTTAACATGACGCAGTTTAAAATGTTGAGTTTATAATATTATTTCATAACTAATGTGTCAGCTGCAACAAAATCGTTTTCATTTGTCTTAATAAATAATATATCGAACATTTTACTATAACTTTATATACTTCATTATACAAATATTTTCTGTACTTATGTATAGATATAACAAAAGGAACTTCCATATTCATGTTCTATAGCTACTATCGGCGTACGCATTTAGTAAAAAAAAAAATATAGAAACAAATGTCATTAGTGCTAACAAAAGCAGAAAACAATAAATATATCCACCAACCATTATGATGATATAAATTGATAACGTAGGAGGCAATTTTTCTCCATCTATTGTGCAAATGATAGGAGACAAAGGCACTGAGAACAAAGCTATTGTAAGCGCAATGCAGTCTGAATGAAATGCTTTGAATGTTATTTTAAATGCTCTTTGGGATAATCGATTGAATGCCCCTTGTTTATGCACCTATCGAAATTAGCTTGTTGAATCTCAATTGAAATCGGTACATGTTTTTGAAGGCAAAATCAATGGTGGGGGTTGAACTATTTGTGTATAATAGGTGATGCGTCGCTTTGCGATTTTGTCGTTCAGCCTATCTTCTAATGATACATAGGATACGGGGCGAAGCGATCGTTGAGATTGTTAGTGAATGTGTGTAGTGCTTTTGTAGTGTGCTGGTGGTGGTGTCTTGCGATTCGTGCGATCACTTATCCTGCATAAACGTATGAGAACGGTTTTGCTTCCTTCACTTAGCATTACATAGACTTTCTTAATAAACGGATTATAGAAAAAATATTCTATCATAACTTCTGTATTGAATCCGTGTCAACAGATATATAACTCATTTTAAAATATAAGAAGAGGTGAAATCGAAACAGCAACGCTTAACCGGGTCTGTGAGTGGTTATCAAAGTCACTAGTGTACAGACCGGCTAATAAATAACTATATTGCCATAGCCATAAACAGAATTGAATTGATTTGACATTATACCTACTATAGTTCGCAGTTAGGGAGGCAGACTGGAATAAACGTCCCCCTTATCCGCCCTAAATATTAATTCACTAGGGTAATTACATATGCGATAGGAAAAGTCTTTTCGATTATATAAATCCAATATATAATATATAATCAAACATTGATAGAGAACTTATGAGGGTAAAAACATAAACTAAAAATAGACTTTTCTTTACCTTTATGAGGTAATCAGATTTTTGCCAAGTTCAGCATATAAACTTTCATTTTTACCTCCAGGTCAGTTTCATTTCACAACTAATGCCTCTATGTCTCTACCCACTGGCCCGTTGGAACAGTGGGTAGTGACTCTGCCTTTAGCTCCGCGGGTCGTGGGTTCGATCCCCACCGAGAACCAATATTTTATATTAACAATTTGTTGGTTCTTCGAGCCTGGGTGTATATTTGTATTTAAGTATATATTTAAAATTATATATCTACCAGTTGTCCGTCACCCATAACACAAGTATTTAGTTACTTACTATGGGGACAGACGACCGTGTCTGTAAGTGTCCTATATATTTATTTAATTTATTTAATGAAAATGAAATTACGTTTACCTAAATTTTTAAACGGCGAAATAAAACAAAGGCACCTTAGTTCAACATTAAATTAGTGTGACCACAATAATTAAATATAGTTAAGATATCGCAATACATTTATTATTTGAATGAGTCTTATATGCCGTGGTATCCGGTTGAGTGGAATAGACCACCCTAATTTTTACCGAGGCTTCGTAAAACGCGACTAAGGTAAGTTGACCCACCGTGTGGTATTTGGTTGAGTAGAATAGACTATCGTCTTTCTTACCGAAGGGTCGTGAAATACGACTAAGGTAAGTTGACGTTAGGCAGGCGGCTGGTCGAAAATACGTAGCTAAATCATGTTAGTAACATGCTGCGCCGACCCCACTTAGAATGGGATAAGGGCAGGATGATGATGATTTGAATGAGACTTATATAATATGTTTTGTATATAAATCTTATATTCTGTCTTCTGATTTGTATTTAATATTATCGCGTTAGTTTTTTCTCTAGTTTAGTTCTATTTTTATATATAGTGAGTGGCTCGAAATTGTTTCGATTCTGGAATAGGTGCGTCATATTGCTATTATTAGGTATATTATTAAAAGAAATAATTATGATACATTTTGTGTACAATACAAATATTTGCTACTACTTTTTCGTTCTATTCTTATAATAGACCTATCGTTCATGTAATATCTTATATAACGTAAAATAAAATACGAAAATAGAAGATTTTTTTATCATTGATTTGTTTTTGATTCACATCAACGGCTGTAGCCTTTACAGCTTGAGTAAATATAAAATTAATACATTGCTAACATAAATTTGCAGTGTGGTGAGGAAACTAAGCAAAATTATTTCGTAATACATATTATAATTCTCAAGGCTGAGTACTCATTACGTTCATATGAGTCCTTAATTCACACGATAGAGCACATTCAGCTAAGTTATTTCTTAGTTTATTCAACGGTAAAAGTTGAACCCTTTTATATGAATGTATTTTCCTGACATTTTCATCACCAGGTCATATATTAGCGAGAACGTTTACCATTATACTACATTTTGAAAGTTAATTATTAACAGTGGTTCTTTGATACCACAGCGGTGATACCATGCGACTCTTTCAAAAGGGTCACGGGTTCAAATCCCCGGCAGGCACCTTTTACTTTTCTGATACAACCTATGTGTCTTATTGATATGTGAAATTTATCACACCCTTTTCAATATCGTAGGAAAACGTGGTGATATGTGTAACCTAGCAATCCGCATTGGAGCAGCATGGTAGGTCAACCCTTATATCTAAATACGGAGAGAAGAAGCTTATGCCCAGCAGTGGGATAGAACAGGTTTACTTTTATAAATAGCGCTTTAATTGTTTTTTTTGTCCTATTATAGTTGAATAAACCAAATTACCTGTTTAATAAATTATTATTAATATATGATTATTAGTGCCTTATTACCGCTGTGTGGTATCCGGCAGAATAGAATAGACCACCCTCTTTTCTTACCGAGGTGTCGTAAGAGGCGACTAAGGTATGTGCCGTGTGGTATCCGGCTGCATAGAATAGACCACCCTCATTTCTTACCGAGGTGTAAAAGGCAGCTGAGGTAAGTTGACGTCAGGCAGGCGGCCGGTCGTAAAATACAATAAAGCCAAATCATGTGACAACGTGTTTGTAACATGTCGTGAAGACCACAATTAGAGTGGGATAAGGGCAGGAGAATGATGATGATATTAGTGCCTTGTTAATTTAAGATTTGTCCTTAAATTCTATGGCCACTGTGGCATTTGTTGAAGACCTTAATATACGAGGTATTTACAACCTAGGCACATTATGTGAGCTAACATTCCACTTGAATAACGCGTTTGCTTCATTTATGTTTATAACAACACAAGTTCTATTTAACTCAGACGTTAGCTTAAAATAATTTCTAGAAGTACTTATGCGTCATTAAAACTTTATTAACGTGTATTGTTTTATATTTCATTGTTGATTTAGTATAAACACGTTTTGTTAATAATTATGATATTAAAGATATAATATTTTAATTGTTATGAATAAATAAGCTATCTAGTATTATATATAAGTTTGTCATATATAATACTAGATATGCGTAGATATGATGCTGAAGCTGTGATAGCCTAGCGGTGAGACCGTGCGACTCTCTAGACACGACATAGGTTCAAACCCCGGGCAGACACCAATGAGTTTTTCTGTTAAAACTTATGTGTCTAATTGATAATTGCAATTTATAACGCTTTTCGGTGAAGGAAAACATCGTGAGGAAACCTGTATATTTCTAGAGAATTCTAGGGATATGTGTAACGTAGCAATTCGCATTGGAGCAGCGTAGTAGGTCTTAGCTCCAATCCTTCTCTCCAAATACGGAGAGAGGAGGCCCAGCAGTGGGCATAGTAAGTATAATAAAAAGTAGGCTGTTACTTTTTTATGCGTGCCGGTTTAGTCCGCGTGGAAATCAATGAATCAAAAAGTTTTCCCGAATAAATAACGTCATATAATTGAAATTTTGATCATAAAAGTAGTTATTGTGAGTCAACCATAAGAGATAGAGATTTGCTTTTTGTAGATCTACAATCCTCTATTATATTACTTAAGTGTACTAGTGTACTGTTGGTATACGCAACTTAATCTCCCAGCAGGCGAGTTTGCTTTTAAGCATGCTACTCGTTCAATACACGATTCACATAAAACCGTATTTCACTATCAACCTAAACCTTCTGAAAGAATTGCACTGCCTTTTAGTAAAAACCGTACAAAAATTCGCTCAGTAAAATTTGAGAAAATTGATCACATACGGACAGACAGCTTTTGGAGACATTGTTTTATAATTAATATAAATAAAATAAAATAGATATATGCGACATTTACACACACGGTCGTCCGTCCCCAAAGTAAGTAACTTAATACTTGTGTTATGGGTGACGGACAACTGGTAGATATACTACATACAAAATTTTAAATACAAACTTGAATACAAATACACACCCAGGCTCGAAGAATCAACAATTTGTTTATAGAAAACCCAACTATAGGCTAGCATCTTATTTTACAAGACATAACAGATATTGTGGTTCATATATCCTAGTTAAGAATAATATTAAAATAAAAATTATAGAAGTCAAAAATCTCTCCGTATCTAATGTAATAGAATGTTGTGCTGTAGAGCTTATTGATTATAATATTGTTGTGGTATGTTTATACAGAGTTCCGAATAGTGATATGAGTGTTTTTTGTAATGTTTTTCAAACTATTAGTCATAAATATTGTTTAAGCAACAAAAAAACTATCCTAATAGGTGATTACAATATTGACATGTTGATACCGAATCATTTGACTAAAATGCTAGACGAAATATTATACAGTTACAATCTTGTCATCCAATTTCATGAACCTACTAGATTGATTAGTGGAAAATGCATTGATAATGCAATCCATAATGTAAAAAATGTCAATGGTGAAGTTATAGAATTTGCATTATCAGATCATACAGCACAATTGCTACAAATTCCAGTGAGAAAACAATATTCTATAACACATTGGTATATATATAGACGCGACTACTGTAGGGAAAATTTGATAAAATTTAAAGAATGCCTGAGTTCACTAACCTTTAAAGAAATATTTGATACGTTTAACGTTTACGTACAAATAACGCTTTTAATTCATTTTATGACGTATTTACATTATTTTATGGTTTATGTTTTCCAATTACTAAAATCAAAATAAGTTGGAAAAGGAAACTAAACTGGATATCTAAAGGCATAAAAATTTGTAGTTTAAACAAAAGAAAACTATTATGGTATCATCGTTTTAACTGGAATGAAGCTTCAAGGATTAAATATAAAGTGAACTCTAAGAGATTCAAAAAAGTCATTCAATTAACAAAAAAAGCAAAAAACACATATTACATTAAAAACTCGAGAAATAAATTCAAAGCCACGTGGGAAATTATTAAACCAAAAAAAAGAAATAATCTAGATAATCAAATTGCCAAAATATTTATAAAGAACATGAAATATCAGACCGAAAAATAATTGCAGAAAGATTTAATAATAATTTTATTAGTATGGTCCAACCAGTTATAAATTGCAACACAATTAAAAATGAAAGTCCCTTTAATGTATTATCCTCTATGTTTATGTCACCTGTAACTACAATTGAAATAAATCAAATAGTAAAATCACTCAAAAATATACAAAGTGTGGGACATGATGGTATCGCAACAAAAGTAGTAAAGTATACTGCTGATACTATTTCTGGTGTTTTGTCTCACATTTTTAATCTCTGCATTGAACATGGTGCATTCCCCAAAGCATTAAAAATATCTGTAATTACTCCACTATTTAAAAAAAGTGATAAAAAAGACATTAACTGTTATCGTCCGATTGCTCTTATTCCTGTATTCGCAAAAGTTTTTGAAAAGGCTATACATAAAGGACTTTATAAATATTTTGAGGACAAATCTTTACTTGTAAATGAACAAAAGGGTTTTAGGAAAAATAAATCTATAAATATTGCGATTTATGACTTCCTCCAAAAAATTATGACATCAATTGATAAAAAAATTCCAGTATCTGCTTTATATATAGATTTGACTAAAGCGTTTGATTATGTGGATCACTCAATTTTATTGGAAAAGTTATTTCAGTTTGGCGTTCGTGGACAGGTTTTAGAGCTTTTTCGATCCTACTTGGCGGACAGATACCAAATCACTAAAATAAATAGAATATGCTCATTAACTTATACAGAAATGACTTATGAATCATCATCTCAACTAGTGCAATATGGAGTCCCACAGGGAAGTATTTTGGGACCACTACTCTTTTTAATTTATATAAATGATATTACCACAGCCATACCTCAATTTATGATCCTGTTTGCTGATGATTGTAGTATTATATATGAAGGAAATAAAGAAAAAGGTTATGAATCAGAAATTTATAATTCCTTAACAAGCCTTTTAGAGTGGCTTACAAAAAATAATTTAAAAATTAACCTTAATAAAACTAAGTTTATGAGTTTTAATTATAAACAAAGTGACATAAATAATGTAAACTTTAATGGTCAGGGTACTAGGATTGAAAAAGTAGATGTAATCAAATTCTTAGGCATTATATTAGATAATGAAATGAAATGGACACTCCAAGCACATGCAGTTTGCAAAAAATTAAATAGTTTTTCATATGCCTTGTATAATCTTAGCAAAGTAGCTAACATACAAACACTACTGACAGCATATCATGGATATGTCGAGTCAACTCTTAGATATGGGATTATGTTTTGGGGAAATTGTGTAGAAAGGGAGACAATATTTAGAGCGCAAAAGAGATGTATCAGAGCAATTGCGAATATTAACTGGACCGAAAGCTGTAAATCTCACTTTAAACATCTAAGGTTACTAACCTTCCCTTCCTTGTTTATATATGAAACGTCAGTTGTCGTTCACAGCAATCTTCATTTATTTCATACAATAAATAGCAAAAGATATCCAAATAGATTGCGAGTTATCCCATCGAAAACAGCAAAAATGTATAAAAGTGTATTTTGTTTATCAATTAATATTTACAATAAATTGTCCGATGATCTTAAACAACAATCTACTTATAATTTTAAAAATGCTCTGAAAAATTTCTTAATATCCAAATGTTATTACTCGATCAATGACTTTATAAATGACTTTTAATTATTATTGTATTATTTTATTAATATTATTTATTAGTTCTGACATCTTACTTATCATATAATTTAAATTATTGTTAATAAAAATTACTACAGATTATTGTACACCATATTTAATGGTAGAATACATTGGACTATAATTCTTGTAACATCGATTTTACTGTATTTACAATAAATATGATTTGATTTGATTTGATTTGAAAGAAAATGTTGGCCCTCGGTGGGAATCGAACCCGCGACCCGCGGAGCTGAAGGCAGGGTCACTACCCACAGCGCCAACGGGCCATAAATATACTCGTAGGTAGATTAATATGGATATAAAATTCATCAAATTAAAAAAAAAGGAAAACTTTTGGGTATTTTTAATGTTATTTCAATAACCCTTGTGATCACACTTAAACACTGATCAAAACATATAGCAGAATATAAAATACTATACCTCGCTTTTAGTTTTAATAAATTTGTTCCGTTAAAAATAACAAGCTAAAACTATACGAGATGTATAATATAGTTATGTATGTATCATATTTTATGTAATACTTGATGTTGAACTTTGAAGACTTTTTTTATTAATAATGATAAACTTACGTTTCTATGGTACATAAATAAAAACACAAATAAATAGAAAGTCACAAAATCTATTCAGAGTTGCAAAAGAACTATGATAAAATTATTTATAGAAGCAGGCGTTACTTTGCGGAATTCCATATTACATGCACTATAACAAAACTACATCGCCATAATCCGCACGGGTTAAGCGAATGCATGCAAAGCTAATGTGTATGAAGCAGGCAAAATGTACGAACCTTATCATTTTGTTGTGAAGCCTATCCTCCTGATGATGCATTACGTAATGCATTACGATTTTGTCGTGGAGCCTATCCTCCTGATGATGCTTCGGTTTCGGAGCGAAACGATCGTCGAGATTGTTGTGGTGGTGGGTGTGTGTGCTGCTTGTGTGCTTTGTTGCTGGTGGAGGAGCCTTGGGGTACGTGTGGTGGCTTGTCCTGCATGTGTAAGGTTCGTAGATTTTGCCTGCTTCATACACATTAGCTTTGCATGCATTCGCTTAACCCGTGCGGATTATAGCGAGGTAGTTTTGTTATAGTGTCTATGATAAAATTAAGTTTAAGCTCGTACTATATACAAGTATTGCATAAACTGTTGTTAGGAATTTAAACATATATTAAGCCTCAAAGAACAGCATGACACATAATAATCAAGTTATTTTACAAACATGGTCTCGAACTAATAATAGAAACGAAAACTTCTCAACATAATACAAATGCGTCCTCGAAAAGTTTCATAAGATTCAAATTGGGATGGCTGTTTCAGTAAGTTTTGTGACATCAATGTAACTTTGTCATATACCTACTATGCTAATCTAAAACTTACTTTTTCTGTACGTCGTTTCTCAAAGTCCTTGCTTGATAAATTACTAATGCTACTACTACTACTACTACTACTACTACAATACTGTAAAAAAAATTTCTCGTGATGTTAATTTAACAATGAAATTAAGTCTCTATCTCAAACCGGGCTTCAAATACTTAAACATTTCATATACGTAATTAAAGATTTCAAAGGTTTAATATTTATATACAAGTGTAAAAATTTTTTTTTTAGATTTGAGATTTTTGTCATATTGCGAGCGTAATAATCGTAATAATTCGGTTGCAGTACTTAATAACTTTAATAAAAAATACATTAACAATAAAATATACTGTTTGATACCGCCCTTTAGAGGAGGTTTGTAATGGAAACCATTATTTTTAACTTAGCCGCCATATTTGTTAACTCGATTTTTCCGTAACGACCTACATTAGGGTGTAAACACACGAGTGTGATTCAAGCATTTTCACTAGCAGGGTTATTTTTTAATTTAGGGGGGTTAAAACGAATCAAGAAAGTAAATTGCTTTATTCATAAATTGGATGAATTGTCTAGTCTGTATCCCAGTTAGACCTCAGTGATGGAGGCGTCTGCAGAATATCCACATAATGTTTCAGAAGATATATGAATAAATAAATCATATAGTGCGTATGTATATATATATATATATATATGTGTATATATACTTTTTGAATATTGAATTTACTGCAGTTGAGACTGTTATTATGCCGTCTGCCAGGCGGCCACTGAAAATCAGTTTTGGGGCTATGCTCCAATTACAGCTGAGTGGTCATCCTTTTTGGTCTCACACCACTGTACAAACACTGTACTAACATTTAAACGAAATAGGTAAGATTAATTGTTTGATTTTAGATTATTATGATTATATTTTATGTAGTGGTAAGTTTACACACTTGTATTTTATATTTGTATCATGGTGTTGGATCAAATAAAGTTTTTTCTATTCTATTCTAAATAAATAAATCTGTATCTGTATATAATTTATGTAGAACTTGATAAATTAATAATAGATAGAAACGCTGTATCCTTATACTACATCTCACAAACTTTTGACAAACTGAACATCAGTCTCATATAAAAAAGCGCTTTAAACATTATTTTAGCATGTTATAATAAACCAAATAAAATCAAAATAATCTTTATCTACTAGTAAGTAAGGAAACATGAAGTACAAAAACTTTTATCTCGTCAAGAATCAAATAGATTTATTAAAACTACAGCTGGTTCGGAAAGTTGATCTAACTGAGAAGAACCGGCAAGAAAATCGGAAGTCAATCGTTTAACCATTTTTTTTACATTATTTAACTGCAAACTGCATTATTTATCCCGAAAGGATATTCTATTTATCGAATCTAAGCATTTTTATCATTCAAATAATCTTCAATTGTGTAACATGCTTTACGTATAAGAATGATTTATATCACTATCCAATACATAGAAATATGTATAAGCATTCCCAGTGTTAAATTTTTACATTGAATGCGAGCAAACAAATTGGCATCTTGCTGCGGTTTTTATATTCCAGCACCTTCCATAACTATCCAAAGAAAAAAGGAATGCGTCACGAACAGATAGAGCAACTTTCATAGGTGTTATAGACACAATTTTGTGTAGGTTTCACTGTTAATATTTACATTATTTTTTATATTAATTATCATATATTATACGAAAGGAAGAATCGTTTTAATCATAACGAATATTATATTAAAAAAGCAGCGACTAAACATCAATGTGACAACACCTTTATTTGCCTCTTTGCTTTGAATTAACGGACGGGTGATTTGTTATTTTTTTACCGAGTGATATATTGCGGTTACTTTTCTACAATTCGACGGTTTTTTTGTATACTCAGCAATTATGTAGAGTTAGAAATAGATTATCTCATCATGTTTTGTTTATTTTTGTTTGCCTTTACTTGTCTTCAAAGAGTGCTTTTCATAACGTTGTAGTTAAATGAATTCACGATATTAGTTCTCTATTATTATTGTTTAAATGGGTGCAAATGGACAATAATGTGATACAATGTGTTTTAAGAACACATATTTTTAATTTAGATGTTACTACACACACATACAGGTATGTTTATATGTATTTCAAATGTAATGTTTTAAAATCAGTAACTTATACCAAGATTAGCTATTTAAATTAAAAAATGTTAATTGAGGTTTTTCATAATCTAGTAAAATTATACGTACCTAACGGAACGGGCTCTTACTATCCCACTGCTGGGCATACGTCTCCACTCTTCATTTTTTTTTGGAGAGGTTTCCTTGCAATGTTTCCTTCACCGAAATGCATGTGCTAAATTGCAATTATCAATTAGACATCATAGTAAAACTATACAACCTCCGATTTTTCCGAGTCAATAAACAAGAATATTATTATTAATTCAATTCGTCCTGAAATGCGTCATACGATGGTAAGATACTTCAACCTGTTTAATTTCCGGCTTGCTGCCGCGAAACGTCGGTTTGCTTAAATCTAGGGAGCCGCCGTTTTGAAAATTACATTTGTATTGTAACTTCAAAGTCTGTGTGATATGTACATTATATTATAAAATTATATTAATGTTTCTTTGATTGTAAATTTCTTTAAAATACATATATTATACATTGTATGGCTCAGAATGATGAGCAATGAAAAAGACGGATAAAAGAAGATCTATTTCTATTAGCGCAGATGGCAGTGAGCTTTCCTTCAGCACCGCGGGTCGCGAGTTCTATTCCCGCCGAGGGCCGACATTTCTTTAAAATATAGTTTCTCAGTTCTTCGATTCTGGGTGTATTTATATATCTAAAGCATAAATTTAAAATTATAGATGTATAGATATACCAGTTGTCTGGCACCCATCACACAAGTATGAAGTAACTTACTTTGAGTACGGATGACCGTGTGTGTAAATGACCTATATATTTATTTATCATTCATTGATAAGAGAGAGACAAATGTATGGTATCCAGCTGAGTAGAGTGGTCTAGTCTACTCAGCCCTCATTTCTTACCGAGGTGTCGTAAATGACGTTTAAGATAAGTTGACCCGCCGAGTGATATCCGGCTAGATAAAATAAACCACCTTCATATCTTACCGAAGTGTCGCAAAAGGCGACTTAGACAAGTTGACGTCAGGCAGGCGGCTGGTTGTAAAATAACTAGCCAAATCATCAAACAACATGTTTAAAACATGTTGTGCCGACCCAACTTAGAGTGGGATAAGGGCAGGAGAATGAATGAATGAAAATAGAGACAAAAGAAGATAGATATAAAGATAGGGTCGGAGGTAACAGTATTTAAACTCTTTTAAAATAACTATTAGTCAATTTTGACTGGCGCTTCGCTACTGTAATTTCACTTATCCTGTTACGTAAAATGAAGGGACGGATCTAACATGACCTCGTTTATGATTATCCGTCCCGAGTAATACTATGCCCGGATGAACATTATACTGAGAACGATTTTATTATTATACGCACTAATATTAGCTACAGAAGTTAAGCTTTTATGTCCGAGCAATTAAAGCCTATTTGTCTATGAAGATTCGAGATTGCGATTCGAACAAAAAAAATCAAATCAAATCGAATCAAAATAATCCTTATTCAAATAAGCTTTTTTTACAAGCACTTTTGAATCGTCAAGCAATTAGATTTAATAAGCTACACTGGTTCGGAATGTTGCTCTTACCGTGAAGAACCAGCAACTCGGCGGTCAATGTATTAAACATTTAAATTTACATTATTTAATTGCAGTCTTGTTTGAAGCTGAAAGGATTTTGAAATCCAAGCATTTTTATTTATTATGTTTTAAAAATGATGTATACAACGCAAATAGAAGATACCAAGTCTATTACTATATTTAAAACAATTTGATAAAAATGTTATGAAGAACTTATCTAGGCCGTATGAAAACTGGCTGTAGCAAAATGCGAGACTATCACTAGAATAAATTAATGTATAAATTGAAATTATCTTTTATTTATTTTGTTGGTTTCATATTGGACAAAACTATTTTTGGTTTTCAATTATGTTGGAACCCTAACCTCTATACAATATAAAACATATTGTTCGAAACACCCACAGTTTTAAAGTCTCCTGATGATGTTGCCAGCCAAAGCGAAATGATCGTTGAAATTGTACTAGTGAATGTTTGCAGTCCCTGTATAGGTTTGTGGTACGTGTGGTTACTAATCTGCACGTATAAGATTTGCACGTAGAAGAACTTTTTTACACTTCAAGAATCTTATAATGTGGTCTAAAATAAGGTTTATTATCATAAATTCTTTCATATGCAAGAAACCTACGAGTAGTAACTATATTTATTATTTCTCAAAAAAAGGTATATTAATATTCAAACAAAACTTACACTACAATTTCACAAACAAACAACCTTTATTTATTAAACTATTCTACACTTAAACCTGCTACACACTTAGCAACATGGTATGTAACATTAAAAATATATTTCCAGCATATTTCCATTACAAGACAATGTCATATTCATATCTATCGTATGAAAGTCAGTTTTTCATTTTCAATACACCTTGAGGGTATCAAATATTAGCCGGTCAAGCTGCAACCAACAACATATCTGCTAAATGAAATTACGCTATTACGTTGGATTCCAAGAAGAGACCTGCTATAGTTTGAATTCAACATTCTTCGGTTGAGATGGCTAACACCCGTATTCAAGAAGTATATTTAGCTAAGTAATTACAAATTGCTATACAAAAGAGGCTAGTTCACTGTGCGTTTCCCGTGTCAATTCTTCCATTTCATAAACAATACTTAAGCAACACTCAACTAAAAGAACGCTATGCGTCTAATTTCGCGCTCTGATTGGTCCATTTGATGTGGCGTAGTTCAGTCTAGCTTTTGACAAATGTCAATGTTATTAAAAATCAAACATAACCTGATTTTAGTATTCACGTAATTTATAGTTGATCGTGTTAATATTTTTTTCTATTATATTTTTTTGTGTATTGTGCGGTAAATATAATATAGTTTAGTATAATGACTTCGCCTTTGAATTTAAATGCAAGCACTGCAACTCCTAAAAGGTCGAAATATCTTTCTTTAATTTATCATGTATATAAGAATAAAATATAGTAAATAAATATCTAATAAATAATTTTGTCTTTAACCAAAGCGGCGCGAACACTATGCGTTCGCTAAAGTAGATCCTTACCTATTTTAGCTGTGCGTCGATTTTGACAAACGCATAGTAGAACATTTCACTCTAATAATGTCTATGAATTGGTTTGAATGACCCTATGTGTCCCTGAGTACTGTGCGTCCTCATAGTAATGTTTATGAATACGGGTGTAAGTCCCAGAAAACTATCACAAAATTAAAGAATCATAAAAGTTTTATTTTTATCGAATATCAACGCTTTAGGAGAATGTTATCGATCCGGGGGTGATACTACAAAGATTACCGCATCACCCTTTAACAAACATCAATGGCGTCAAAATTTGATCACCCTCTTTTTTGCTTTACAGCCACATTATGCTTCCAATTTGTACAAGCGTTTAATGAAAAAGTCTGGCGGAACATGACGTGAAAGGGACAAATTAACTCCCCCAGGCCGTGTTCCCGTTCCCTTTTTTAACCTATTCTTTGTTTTGCTGTGAGCTCATTTAACGCGACGCGGTACTTTTGGTTGAAACTCCTTTGATTTCTGTCGTCTTGGTAGTTTACTAATTATGCTAGGTCTTGTAAATAAAAGCCACAAATTAGTACTAGGTTCTTTAAGTCAAATTTGAGTCGTATGAGAGGAATGAAAATAATATAAGATCAAACTGCTTAAGGTAAATGATCTAAATATTTAAGTAAATAACTTTAATATTAAGCACTAAGTAAAAAGTCATAAGCCACAGTACCTATTTCTCTCTAGAAAGTTGAAAGAAAGTGTTATTTAAGACTGCTTGTATGTGTGGTGCGGCGCATTGCGATTTGGTCGTGGAGCCTATCCTCCTGATGATGCTTCGGTTTCGGAGCGAAACGATCGTCGAGAGTGTGGTGGTGGTTGTGTGTGTTGCTTGTGTACTTTGTTGCTGGTGGAGGCGCGTTGGGGTGCGTGTGGTGACTTGTCCTGCATGTGTAAGGAGCGTAAATTTTGCCTGCTTCATACACATTAGCTTTGCATGCATTCGCTTAACCCGTGCAGATTATAGCAAGGTAGTTCTGTTATAGTGTCTGTAATATGGAATTCCGCAAAGTAACGCCTGCTTCTATAAATCATTTAAAGTGTTTTGTCCTTAGTATTATACAGAGCAAGAGAAGAATGCAAACGTGATGGAATTGAAGCTATGATGAGCACTAGTACTACTATAGTATTCCTATGCTGTTGATATATTGGGTTGCGAGAATGAAATGATCGCATTGCTACAAAAGTATTAGGTAGTCACCGTTTGATCTAGGGTTGTAATCAGAAACTAGAAAGGCGACCAACATTAGAAGGTCTATCTCACGATCACGTGGCCATTCGGTATATCGCTACCGATATCTTATAATAATCACTGACTTATTTGACAATTATTGTATCCCGGTGGAAGTTTTTCATTACCTAAAGTAACAGCCCGTTGTTATGCCCACTGCTGGGCTAAGGCCTCCTCTCTCCGTTTTTGGAGAGAAGGATTGGAGCTAAGACCTACCACGCTGCTCCAATGCGGATTGGTAGGTTACACATATCCCTAGCATTCTCTAGAGATATGTAGGTTTCCTCACGATGTTTTCCTTCACCGAAAAGCGTGTGATAAATTGCAATTATCAATTAGACACATGAGTTTTAATAGAAAAACTCATTGGTGCCTGCCCGGGTTTGAACTCGTGTTCCCCTCGAAAGAGTCGCACGGTCTCACCGCTGGGCTATCACAGCTCCCATTTCTTTATCTTATATCTATATCTTTCATTACCTAAAGGCTACAAAATGTCAGACTGTTTGTTGTATGTGCCTACAGCTTACATACATATATACTAAAATATACCACTAAAACGCGTAATGAAGAGTAAAATAGGTAATACTCAGTCATCAGCTGATCGAGCGCGCGTGCGGTCATGTGTCATTGACCTAATGAGTAATGCAATGTCATGTCTACCACAGTAAAGTGTACAAGTTGCAACATTGTAATAAATGAAGTTTTAGCGTTTATTCAAAATAAAATCGATGTAATGAACGATGTAAGTTTGGCTTCTATATGCCGTTCAGCGTTTTCAAACAGTGATATTGAAGAAGCTAAGGGCTTATTGTATGACTCGTTACCTCAACGCAGAGTCAACAGGAAAGGTGAAAACAAAACCCAGAAAAATATAGAGGATATCATCAGCCTATTAAAGGGGACTGAGCCGGAGGTTGTTCCTATATTCGTGGCGAGAGACCTCCAGAAACTGCCGCCAGTGTCTTTTGATCACGTCGATGTTACGCGTTTATTAAAGGATATATTGCTCATTCAAAAGGAACTGAGCATATTGAAGGAAAAAAGTATAGATCAAGAACGATTTGTTACAAAAGAAGACTTTAATAAATTTAAAAATGGAATAGAAAAACCGTTGCATACTAATTCTGAAATAATAAGCAATGATCTCTATGTAAATAAAAAGAGGGGTGGGTTTTGCATGCAGGATTGTTATGACGGCAGCAGCGGGCAAACGGGCCTAATGACCGGCCTTGATAATAGTATCGCGTCTCATAATTTTCAAGATCAAAATATAACCGTTCCGCAACAGACTGTCGAGATTCCTTGTGATCACAGTACATCTCCGTCTTTCGCGAGTATTGCAGCATTTACAAATAAGTCTGTCTCTGTCCCGCATCTGCAACAGATAACTACAGCGCACGAGCGATCTACGGAGCGAGCGCGTGCGCCGTTGCCCTCTTTGACTACGGCAAAGGTTACCGACCCAGTCGACTCGGTGCCGTCACACGGTGAGCGTTATGTATGTGCAGATGCTTTAAGGTCAAATATCGAGAAGGATAAGGACTGGATACGGGTTGAAAAACGTAAGACATCTCGCTTCAAGGGGAAGATAGGTACTGCCGCGGCAGATATTTCTACGAATTTTAAGGCAGCAGATATAAAAGTACCACTGTACATTTATAACGTTTCAAAAGAGACAACAGAACGAGACATTACTGATTATATATACAGTAAGACACAGATACATATAGCTCCAGAAAAAGTGAATATAAAATCTTCTAGGGATTATATTTCTTTTAAAATCTATATTCCTAAAAATAAACTGACACAATTTACGGATAAAGCTTTTTGGCCGGAAGGTGTATATTTTAGGAGATACATAATATTTAAAAATAAAGTCGCGGCTGATTAATATAATTAACTAACTAAGGCTATAATAAACTTAGTTAAGAAATGGCACATATAAACGATAGAAACGTATTTAACACTAGACAGTGTAAGTTGGTTAGTTTTAATTGTAAGAACTTGAAGCGGTCGGTAGATATTGTGCGAGACGTGTGTAGAACGGCAGATGTAGTGGCTCTGCAGGAAACATGGCTGCTTCCCCACGACCTTGCATACCTTTCTGCCGTTCATGGTGACTTCGCGTCGACTGGCAAGTCGGCTGTTGATACGGGCGCGGGAGTTTTACGCGGCCGTCCTTACGGAGGTGTCGCGCTCTTATGGCGTAAGAGCGCTTTCTCGTCGGTAACTGTGGTAAAGTGTGATAGTGTGCGACTGTGCGCGATTAAGTGTCGGGTGCGGGAGCATACAATTTTATTTTTCTCTGTCTATATGCCGACAGACTGTGCGGCTAATCTTCCTGATTTTACAGACTGCTTGAGTGAAATTAATGCGGTTATAGAGGACAGCGGTGTAAACATGGCGTATATTTTAGGTGACTTTAATGCCCATCCTAATGAGCTATTTTTTAATGAAATGCAATTATTTTGTATGGATCAGGATTGGATGTGCGTTGACTATGAGTTTTTAGGGGGTAATAATGATGTTTATACCTATATTAGTGACGTACATGGTTGTAAGCGTTGGTTAGACCATTGCCTTGTAACTAAGATGGCTAGAAGTTATGTTGAGAGGGTTAATATAATGTATAGCGTATCATGGTCTGATCATTTTTCTGTTGAATTATACTGTAATTTTAGCATATTGGACATAAATGTACCGACACCCCAGACTATGAACAAAATTATATGGGGACATAGAGATAGCGAGCAGCTAAATTTATATACCGAATTATGTAATAATAAGTTAAGTTCAGTAGTTTTTCCTGTAGAACTCAAGGGGTGCTGTGACAAATTGTGTAATAAGGCGGAGCACAAATTAATCATAGATGATATTTACACGGAGGTTGTAAAAATACTTCAGTGTGCGTCCACATCTAGTTACAACGCTCGCCGACGACCTAAAAAGGGCTATTTAACGGGCTGGAACAAATATGTCAAACAGGCGCATATGGAGGCTCGTCATTGCTTTCACGTGTGGGTTCTGTCCGGAAGGCCCACTTGTGGGGATGATTATGTTAGGATGACGGAATCGCGCAAAACTTTCAAAAAGAATTTGAAGTGGTGCCAAGATCACCAAGAACAAATAAAAATGGATATCTTGGCATCATTGCATGGAGCAAAAAGTTTTGGTCAGTTCTGGAGAAACACCAAGCACTTGAGTGTAGGGAAGAATCTTCCTGTGGAAATAGGTGGAGTGAGCGGTTGTACAAATATTGCCAACATGTTTAAGGGAGATTTCAAAGTTCGGCCTAGGAACAACGATGTCCAAGGTGATGTCTGCGCTCGGACTCTCATGGGCAACTCACTGCAATTTACTGAAGCTGATATTATTCAAGCGGTCAAAAGTATGAAGCGTGGAAAATCGCCAGGACATGATGGTCTGAGCGTAGAGCACCTACGTTATGCTGGTGAGCACCTTTCCAGGGTTCTTGTTGAACTTTTAAATAGGTGTATTAACCATAGCTACTTACCAGATGCTATGATGAAAACTTTGGTCGTACCAATAATTAAAAACAGGACGAGTGACGCAGCAGACAGGTCTAACTACCGGCCGATATCCTTGGCGACAATCATAGCTAAAGTATTAGACTCTCTGCTTGATGCACAGCTAAGGAATTCGATTAAAATACACGACGCACAGTTTGGTTTTAAACCAGACTTATCTACTGAATGTGCCGTGCTGTGTCTCAAGCAGACAGTCAAATACTACACGGATAGAAAAACTCCCGTCTATGCTTGTTTCTTGGATCTGTCCAAAGCATTCGACCTGGTTTCTTATTCGATGCTATGGCATAAAATGAAAAATGAGACCAACCTGCGGCCCGAGATCATAGCTCTGTTTAAATATTGGTACGGTAATCAATCGAATGTTGTCAAATGGGGCGATGCATTTAGTGAAACGTACAGAATGGAATGTGGCTTGCGTCAGGGAGGTCTGACTTCACCGAAGCTTTTTAATCTGTACGTTAATCAGCTGATCGAGGAGCTCAGTGGAGCCTGCGTTGGATGTTCAATAGATGGCATGCCAATGAATAACATTAGCTATGCCGACGACATGGTTCTACTGAGTCCCTCAGTCAGAGGATTACGAAAGCTGCTCCAGATTTGTGAAGGTTATGCGGAGGCCAATGGACTTAAATATAACTCCAATAAGAGTGAAATTCTTGTTTTCAGGGGAAATAACAAACCAAACACCTATATTCCCAATATACAGCTGTGCGGAGTTCCCCTGAACCAGGTTAAAGAATTTAAGTACCTTGGCCACGTAGTAACAGACACACTGGAAGACGAAAGGGACATGGAACGTGAGCGAAGGGCGCTGTCAGTTCGCGGCAACATGCTGGCCCGCAGATTTGCACGATGTACAATTGAAGTCAAACTAACTTTGTTTAGAGCATATTGCCAATCCTTTTACACGTGCGGTCTGTGGATCAACCATACGCAGCGAGCTTACAGCGCCTTGCGTGTTCAGTATAACAATGTTTTGAGAGCGGTGTTGAAGAGGCCCAGATATTGTAGTGCATCGGCTATGTTTGCGGAAGTTCGCGTGGATGACTTTTACGCGATCTTGCGCAAGCGTGCCGCTTCACTTATGTTCAGACTTGGGAACACTGCCAACTCCCTTCTCAAAACATTGTGGTGCAAACTTGACAGTCCCTTTCTGAACCACTGGAATGGTGCACATTCAGTGGTGTACAGTTTGTGTAAATAATGTTAGTTCTTAGTGTAGTTTAGGTTAGGTTAGGTTACTGTTTATTACTAATATAGTTTTTAAGATAAATTGTTACTAACAACTAATTTAAGTATTTAAGTATAGATTTTGTATCTGAATTAAAAATTAAATAATAATAATAATAATAATAATCAAATACAATCTGTGGACTGCATTTTGATATCCTTTGTTTGAAATTGAAAGCTATTGAAGCTGGAAAATATTTGAAACTCCTTTGAACCAGTTTCAAAGAAATTCCGAGATGACAAATACAATAATGGCAAGAATGGCAGAAGTATTCTGCTAGAAAATACCAATCATTTTGTTTTGTATTTTATAATACAAGATATTAGGTAATGATGCTAGTTTTACCTCATAAATAATAAATAATAAATATACGGGACATTTACACACACGGTTGTCTGACCCCAAAGTAAGTAACTTAATACTTGCGTTTTGTGTGCCAGAAAACTGGTAAATATATTCATATATAATTTTTAATACAAATAAACACCCAGACTCGAAGAACCAAAAAATCGTTTACAGAAAAGGTTGGCCCTCGGCGGGGCCCACGACCCGCGGAGCTGAAGGCAGGGTCACTTCCCACTGCACCAACGGGCCAGTCATACTTCTTTGTTGACCAGAAAATTGAACTTGATAAATATTATAGTGTTAACTATCCATTAAGACAGTGAATTTAAAAGAAATTAAAACAATGATTTGACAATTTCCGCAATAATAATGTAATGTTTATAGCTAAGGGACGCCTTGGTAATTACATATTTATATTTGAATTTTTTTTATTTTTCTATTTATAACAAATATATGCAAGTTATATCTATCTTAAATTACTTACACGCTACTACTATACAAATCATGCCCACGTGGAATGAATGGTCCCAAGAATGCTGGCAGCGTTTCCGCGTTGAATCGCTAAGCTGATTCTTTGTGCGAAAAAGGAGCCAGCCCTCTTGTCACCCGAAGAGGCGATCAACCGAGGTGTTAAAACGGATAAAAAATTTTTTGCACTTTGGCTCCATGGCCCTAGGGTCTCACTGCAAACGGCACAAATATATAACTCTCAACGAGAGATGCATACTTTCGCCGCTTGCCGGATTCGGCCATTTCCGCCGCAGCTCCAGGTCTGGACGCCGTTTCCCTGATATGGGACGAGGCCAACGTATCAACGCATGTTGCGTCCCACATTAGGGCCCGTCCCCGTTCCCAAGGAACCAGCGTCAGACCGTCTGGTCTCTTGCCATCATCCCGACATATCCCGGAAGGCTCGAGAAGAGAAGGAATGTCGATGGTGGCAAGAGCGCTATTTGAATTGTAGATAGAATTAAAAAACTATAATATACAATTTTATAACTACATATACATAAAATTAATGTAGAACCCTTTCAACGTAAGTTTAAACTCACGTCATTACGTCGTAATATCACAAAAAGTCAAACAAGCTAAATTTGATACATTGCAATAAAAAAATAAATTATGTACAGATCAAGTTGTAGCTAGAGGGTGAAGGGATTGGATTCCCTCTCCCTCGATTCTTTTAGTAAAAGGTTTCATTTATAACGTATAAAAAATAAAGGTGACTTGAACAACGGAGTAACCTGACGCACATCTTTGTCTAATTGGTTGAAATCCGTGTCATATTAAACTAATAAGAATCGTTTTAGTATGTAAAAGATCATGGATTAGCCAGAACAGATGAGTCAAATATCTTATATATTCATACATTGATGTGGGAAGACATTTATTTTGTACGTTAACCTTTTTGCGGAATTAAATTTTGGTTTCCCTAGAAAATCTTTTGGTAATATAAGTTTTACATATAATTGGGATTGGTTTCATAAAAAATGTTTCTCTCAGAATGCATCTATTAAACATTTATTTAAATTATAAGTAATAAAAAAATTACCTATTTCTTTTTCATCTGAGGTTCCTGGAAGTATACTTTATTTGCAATAATTACAAAATTTGCGTCAACGTGAAAAGCATTTTACCTTAGAATAATTCATAACCAAAATAGCGTCTTTTGAGCGAGATAGCGAGCAAGTGTGTAATTTCATATTTATTCCATACCATTCATTCCATAACGTCCTGTCGTACGTAACGTAAATTTTTATTGACAGGTTTATGCTTGAAACATATCACATTTTAATGTAAATAGTGATGCTAAAAGCTCGAACGAACTTCGAAGATTTATAAAAAATATATATCCTTAAGTATTCTCCATACTTAACTAAGTACCAACTTTACTGAATGGTCTACTAATGTTTACAGTAAGGTTTAAATAAATTTTCAATAAAATAGTTTACCTCAGTAGGTACTCTCAAGAGACAAATCGCAACCGTGTCGCATACAGGGATTCTCGCACCTTTTTCCTCAGATTTAATTTTCATGGGGTGAAATCCATTTATTTCATTATTCGTTAATAAGCATGTCATAAATCTTAATTATGTTATTATTTATTTATTGTTGTTGTTATCTTTTTAATACGGGTGTACATATTTGTAAATCTACTGATTTGTTCTTTACAAGTCCCTTTGTAATCCACAAAAATCCATGTTCACAGAAAACAACCATATAAAAAGGTTTTGCATTTATAAAACTATCATACATTAATTATGACACTTACATTCACAGCATTAAATATGTAGCTAGTATTAAATATTTTTAATCGTAGGAAGCAACTAAGGAATTTAATATTTAGAGGCGAAGTGACGCTGTTAGTAGTCAGCGACACACCGTTGGTAAGATACATAGATAAAATAGGAATGATGGCGAGAGTCCTTATTATTTTTTTTATTATTATGATTTTTTTATAAAAACACGGACTTGTTAGAGAGGTTAAAAATTAGAAAGATTATATAGCGGGAGAAAAGAGCAGAGACTGTGCGTGTGTGTGTGTCTTTGTGTGTGGTGTGTCTTTGTGTGTGTGTGTGTCTTTGTGTGTGTGTGTGTGGGTGTGTGTATGCATATGCGTAGTGTCCCTTTTTCTATGAGGACATAAAATTAGTAATTAAAAAAGCAATATAACAGAACTAACTACTTTGCTATAATCCGCACGGGTTAAGCGAATGCATGCAAAGCCAATGTGTATGAAGCAGGCAAAATCTACGCACCTTATACATGTAGGACAAGCCACCACATGCACCCCAAGGCGCGATTCACCAGCAACAAGGTGGTATAGAGAGTTAGTAGGTGGTAGAGTCACGTTGCCAACATATGTTGGTTAACCGAATGGGCAGACTCGACCGGTTTAATACCACCCTCACACAGAAAACCAGCGTGAAGGAGAGGCTTGCCGCTTCGTTTCGCATAGGTGAGTGTTGAGCTCCGGTGCCCTTCCCCCTTGCCTTCCCAAAATATGACAACGGTTCGAAAAAGAGTTTTAATACCCCAGGAGGGTACCGACTCTGACAGAGTCGGAGAATCCCTCCCTGAGCAATCTCGCTCGGGCTGCCCATCGTATTCTGGGGCGGGCAACGAAACGTTGAAAGTCAATGGCAGACGAGGAAATAACACTACGGCATCACATCCTACTCACAATGTGGACTTCTGTAACATCCGAGGGCTACATTCCAACTTAAACGCTGTCCACTACCATCTCGAGACATCTAGGCCAGCCTTGTTATTTTTAACGGAAACGCAGATATCACGTCCGAGCGACACAACGTACTTACACTACCCCGGCTACAAACTCGAACATAACTTTGTGCCTCATGCCGGGGTTGCTGTGTTCGTAAGGGAAGATATATGCTTTCAACGCCTTGGCAATTTTGATGGTCGGAACATGTCTACCATCTGGGGACGCGTGACCTGTGACGATCATGTCAGGGTTTATGCATGCCTCTACAGGTCCCATAGTGGTAATGCGGAAACGGATAGGCTTATGGACCATTTACAAGCGGCTATTGACGATATACTCTCACAGTCTCCCTCTGCTGAAGTCGTAGTTCTTGGTGATTTTAATGCACACCATGCTGAATGGCTTGGCTTCTCGAACATCACAGACCACGCCGGGAGAGCATCATTTGACTTTGCAATGGCGAATGGTTTTTCCCAACTGGTTAAAGAGCCTACGCGAATCCCAGACGTGGATGGTCAAAACGCCTCCTTATTGGATCTCTTCCTGACCACGCATCCCCAAAACTACCTAATCTCGGTCGATGCTCCTCTAGGGTCTTCTGACCATTGCCTGGTTAAGTGTGTAGTGCCTATTACACGTCCCCACCGCAGATCACTCGCGACACGACGTGTCTGGCACTACAAATCGGCAGATTGGGATGGTTTGCGTTCCTTTTATGCGTCTTATCCATGGAAGCAAGTCTGCTTCTCTACTAATGATCCTAAATCTTGTGGTGCGTCTGTTACCGAAGTGGTTCTGCAAGGTATGGAGTATTATATACCTAACTCCGTAATACCAATCGGTGGTAGATCGCAACCTTGGTTCAGTGAATCATGCAAGGCAGCTGCAGATAGCAAACGAGTCGCATATCAGGCCTGGGTTGAAGCGTTGGCTAGAGGAAATTCTAACTCCACTTTACTCAAGAGGAATTACAACCGTGCCTCCAGGTTCTTCAAAAGGGAAGTTGCTAGAGCGAAGTTTAAGTATATCGTCAAAATTGGTGAGAAGCTTGAGCAATGTCCATCTGGAACGCGTCGGTTCTGGGCACTCTCCAAAGCGGCGCTTGGTAACTTCGACAAACCTTCACTTCCACCGTTGTGCACGGAGAATAATACGCTGGTTCATACAGCAAAGGAGAAAGCCGATCTTTTGGGCGATTTCTTTGCGTCAAACTCCACTTTGAATGACCAAGGAAACCCAGCACCTACTATCCCTTGGTGTAAGAGCTCAATGCCTGATATTAAGTTCAGCCAAAAAGCTGTTCGGCGAGCTCTGTTCTCTTTGGACATTCATAAGTCGAGTGGGCCAGACGGTATCTCTCCAATTGTGCTTCGAATGTGTGCTCCCGAGTTGACTCCTGTGCTAACGCGTCTATTTCGGCTCTCCTACTCACAAGGCATAGTCCCGGATACGTGGAAGGCAGCTCTTATCCATCCGATCCGTAAAAAAGGTGATGCTTCTGATCCAGCTAACTACAGGCCCATTGCCATTACCTCCCTCATCTCCAAAATTATGGAGATGATTATCAATCGCCAGCTTCTGTCTTACCTTGAGAATCATGAGTTGATCAACGACCGTCAATACGGTTTTCGACATAGTCGATCAGCTGGTGATCTTCTGGTCTACCTGACTCACCGTTGGGCAGCGGCTATAGAAAGCAAGGGAGAAGGCCTTGCAGTTGGCCTGGATATGGCGAAAGCCTTCGATCGTGTGTGGCATAGGGCACTTCTTTCGAAATTACCTTCCTATGGGCTTCCAGAGAATCTGCGCCTTTGGATCTCCAGCTTTCTCACTGGCCGTAGCATACGTGTCGTTGTCGATGGATTTTGCTCGAATCCCAAGCCGGTGAATGCTGGTGTTCCTCAAGGCTGCGTGATATCCCCTACACTGTTTCTTCTGCATATCAATGACATGTTAGATGATCCTAACATTCATTGCTATGCAGATGACAGTACAGTGGATGCCATATACACCGGCTGCGCAGGACTCTCTTGGGAAAAGGTTGATGAGTGTCGAAAAAATCTTGTGTCTTCTGTTGAAACTACCTTACGGAAGATCTCGGAATGGGGTGGATTGAATTTAGTACAATTTAACCCCCAGAAGACACAAGTTTGTGCGTTAACCACAAAAACATCACCGTTTGTCGTGTCTCCGTCTTTCGAGAATGTTCTGTTAAGTGGCTCGACTAGTATTGAAATACTGGGTCTAGACATCTCTAATAGCTGCAAGTATCGCGATCACTTGGAAAGGAAGGCTAAGTTGGCCTCCAAAAAATTGGGTGTCATCAATAGAGCGAGGCAGTACTTTAAGCCGGCCCACAGACTAGCGCTGTACAAAGCACAAGTCCGGCCTCACATGGAGTACTGTTCTCATCTCTGGGCTGGTGCACCCCAGTACCAACTAAAGCCATTCGATCGCATACAGCGCAGAGCAGCTCGCATTATCGGGGACCAGGTGATCAGCAAACAGCTGGACTCTTTGGCGATGCGTAGAGACGTATCTTCACTGTGCGTTTTCTACCGCATCTTTCATGGGGAGTGTTCCAATGAGCTACACGAACTGATTCCTGCCGCCAAATTCCATAACCGCACTGTACGTCACAGGTTACTATATCATCCTTACCATCTGGATGCGTGGCGATCCACTACAGTTCGGTTTTCCAATAATTTTATTCCGCGCACCACCATTTTATGGAATAATCTCCCTCTAGCAGTGTTTCCGGATCGGTACGACATAAATACCTTCAAAAAGCGTATTTTCCACCTTTTTAAAGGTCGGCAGCACACTCGCTCTGCGAGAGGTCGTGGGCGGCGGTGATAACGTTGAACTGCATGCTCGTCTGCCATCCTATTTCATAAAAAAAAAAAAAAAAAAACAACGCACACAAAAGCAGCACACCACCCACCACCACAATCTCGACGATCGTTTCGCCCCGAAACCGAAGCATCATCAGGAGGATAGGCTCCACGACAAAAATCGTAATGCGCATTACGGCTTGTCCTGCATGTATAAGGTGCGTAGATTTTGCCTGCTTCATACACATTGGCTTTGCATGCATTCGCTTAACCCGTGCGGATTATAGCAAAGTAGTTAGTTCTGTTATATTGCTTGTAATATGGAATTCCGCAAAGTAACGCTTGCTTCTATAAATCAAGTAATTAAAAACTTTTACCACACATAAAGCCTTTGGTGACCACGAATTGTCTTCGGAAACCTCTAGAGAATGAAAGATCAAACATTTCCGCCATATTGAGTGCTGGTTAAATTATCGAACTTTCAAACTTTTATTAACTAACCGATTTTCCTATTGGTCTATTCATTGGTCATTTTGTATCATCTTCGATACAAAGAATGAAACTGGTTTTGTATTTTCCAAGATTACAAAACCAAAGGTTAATTAATTTACCGCATTCTCCTGCGCTTATTCCAGTCTAAGTGGGGTCGGCTCAATATGTTACAAATATGTTGTCACATAATTTGACTACGTATTTTACGACCGGCCGCCTGCCTGACGTCAATTTACCTTAGTCGTATTTTACGACCCCCGCTAAGAAAGAGGATGGTCTATTATACTCAGCCGGATACCACACGGCGGGTCAACTTACCTTAGTCGCCTTTTACGACACCTCGGTAAGAAATGAGTGTGGTCTATTATACTCAACCGGATACCACACGGCGGGAAAGTTTAAATCTGATATCGATCATTATTTCTTAATTTATAAAGTCCT
Organism: Morpho deidamia; assembly: GCA_947086505.1. NCBI lineage: Eukaryota > Metazoa > Arthropoda > Insecta > Lepidoptera > Nymphalidae > Morpho > Morpho deidamia. The sequence goes on from CAMTZC010000003.1 coordinate 8,192,336, forward strand.
GGCCTTAAAAAAATTTAGAACGGCCCATTTGTTCCGAGTTTGGAAATGGCCACTCTATCTAAATATTCAGGCTATATAAACCGTTGTCACACATAATGACCATAAAGTGGAATAATGTTCCTGATTCAAGTAGGCACTAGATTCTGAGAGGGTGTGGATAGTAGTGGTTATAAGGGCAGTTTGAAAACCATTTCAACAATGTGAGTCCTAACTTTAAATTAACGTACAAATATATTCTCCTTATAATTATGATAGCAAGTAAATGTTGTGCATGCCTGTAATTTCAAACATATGGGAAAGGTGATATGTTTATTTTGTTTGTTGCCGTATATGACTTCTAGATGCTAAGCCCTTTTTAAATATATATATATAAATATATTTATTTATTTACTACAAAAATGTTCAAGTTATGTCTATCTTAAATCATTTACACGCTAATTGAAATATATGTACGGCGTTGCAAATATAATTAGGTTAATTACACAGTTAGTAATATAATCTATATCTATACATATAAGAGGGTAGTGGAGGTTGTGGCTGCTTTACCCTTAAATTCACAGGAAAAAACTTTCTGACACCATGATTTCAATGCTGGTAAAGCCGTGGGCACAACTAGTTCTAAGTATAGTTGACAAGTATTGCTGTAAAATAACGAATTTATTGATAAAGCTATTGAAGCATAAAAATAGCGCAAGCATACCTTCCAGCATAACTTCATTCATTTTCATATCGCAGCATAACTTCTAGAAGCATAATAACTAGAAGTAAAACTGGAATTAAGAGTCGAAATAATTGTGCATAAAACCATTCCTTCAATATTAAGGCGATGCAGGGATATTAAATCTCTTCCTATTAAAATCTTATTGCTTGAAGCTTATTTACTGCAACGTGCTCATATCTTTAAATTGAATATCCTTTGAGCTGTAGTAACTATTGTTGCTTTTGATATTGTTCTCGGAAAGTCCGATCTGAATATAATCTCCTATCCGCATTTACCGTGCACTACAGGTATTAATCAAGATTTCAGCTGTTATTAAATAATGTGTTAAGTAAAGTAGTTACTTTCCCACTGCTAGGTAAAGGTCCTCTCTTGTTTTAGGGAGATGAGTCAAAGCTAAGATCCACCACGCTAATTTAATGTTGATTAGTAGAGTAACGGCCTGTTACTATGCCCACTGCTGGGCTAAGGCCTCCTCTCTCCGTTTTTGGAGAGAAGGATTGGAGCTAAGACCTACCACGCTGCTCCAATGCAATTGTTAGGTTACACACCCTAGAATTCTCTAGAGATATGCAGGTGTCCTCACGATGTTTTTCTTCACCGAAAAGCGTGTGATAAATTGCAATTATCAATTAGACACATAAGTTTTAATAGAAAAAATCATCGATGCCTGCCCGGGGTTTGAACCTATATCTTCTCTAGAGAGTCGCACGGTCTAACCGCTAGGCTATCATAGCTTTTTAATATTGATTGGTAGGCTATAATTCTCGTGGAAATTCTTAAGGAATAGGCAGTTATCCTCATGATGTTTTTGTAAATCAAAATTTCAATTGGTGTATAATACCGGAAATTGTTATTATCAATTATAAATATGTGGCACCAGTACACAATATGTTATAAACATGATGTCACATGATTTGGCTACTTATTATACGACCGGCCGCCTGACTGACGTCAACTTTCCTTAGTCGTATTTTACGACACCTCGGTAAGAAAGAGGTTGGTATATTCTACTCAGCTGGGTACCACACGGTGGGTCGACTTAGCGTAGTCGCCGTTTACGAACTTCGGTAAGAAATGAGGGTGGTCTATTCTACTCAGCCGGATACCACACGGCACCGGTAAATACATACATATATAATTTCTAAATAAATATGTACTTGAACACATATATAAATACACCCAAACCAATAAATTGTTGTAGAAATGTTGGCCCTCGGCGGAAATCGAACTTGTGATGTCGGAGCTAAAGGCAGTGTAAACTTTCACGTGCGCCAATGTGACAGTCTAACTTTCTAAAATTAGGGATATGAACGTGGTTACAATATATTGTTGATCAAGGGTATTTCACAACTGCACACATTTTTCAAATTTCAACCACATTTAAAACTAGTCAGTACAGAATATAACCAGTGTCATTGGAAACATGTCACCATATTTTAGTAAATTATATCCAATTCATACCGTCATAATATTCAAACGTGATATATTAATCGCTAAAATCAGAGTACAGAAATTTACAGCCATAGCACGCGATATGTTAAATTAACCACTTGGCTTATAATTTTTTAATTAAATCAAACATGCGACTAACCCTAGACTTGCGGGGATTTAATTAAAGTAAAATATTCCTCTTCACAAGCGGTCGTAGTGATTTATGACGTCATTTACATTTGATGCCGCATTTGAATAGTGTACTCGGCATCGCTCGTGTCTGGTTTGATGCACATTTTAATTTTAATTATCCTCTCATCCTTATTTCTTTGCGTTTCCACATGATCCGCTTTAACATTCGTTCCGTGGCAGATTCAAAATCAAAATAATCTTTATTCAAATAAGCCATTACAGGCACTTTTGAATCGTCAAGCATCAATATGATTAATGAAGCTACAACTGGTTCAGTATGTTGCTCTTACCGAGAAGAACCGGCAAGAAACTCGGCGGTTAATCTTTTAAATATTTTCAATTATACATTATTAAACCACTGTATTGTATGGAGCTGTCAAGAAGAACACGAGTTCAAACCCGGGCAGGTACCAATGAGTTTTTCTAGTAAAACTCATGTGTCTAATTGATAATTGCAATTTATCACACGCTTTTCGGTGAAGGAAAACATCGTGAGGAAACCTGCATATCTCTAGAGAATTCTGTTGATATGTGTAACCTACCAATCCGCATTGGAGCAGCGTGGTAGGTCTTAGCTCCAACCCTTCTCTCCAGAAACGGAGAGAGGAGGCCTATTCCCAGCAGTGGGATTGTAACAGGCCGCTACGTTACTTTACTATTGTATGGAGCTGAAAGAATTTCTATTCTAGGCATTGTTACCATCCAAATGAGTTGCTTACTTTGCTGAGTCGCGACGAAGGTTTCACAAGCTTTTTGTGACCTATCGTATGTCTATGATATACATCAAATTTTGTTTTATATAACCGATATTTTTCCGTACAAATTGAATATCACTTCATATATTCGTTTTGTCTGACTATATTATATGTACTATATATACTAAATTTGTTTGTTAGTGTTAAATATAATTTTGTGGTTAAAAAAATTATGGTATTTAGTTCATTATCCTTCATACATAGTTAGCCATATGAGCATAACGTAACAACTTTTAAATTACAAGCATTATAACCTTATGAAATTTCAAATAAAAATTGTTAACAAGTGCTTTTGTAACGTCAACTCTAGTGCTGGTTAGGAAAGCTGATCCTACTGAGAAGAGCCAGCAAGGAACTCGGCTGTTGCTCTTTTCAAAGAATAATTCTTATAACTAGTTACATATACTTATTAATGTCTTGTACAGGGTCGAAGAGTAGCTATATCCACGCATTCCTATCGTCCAAATAATCCTCAATAGTATAGTAGGCTTTCTGTATTATCCTTTTTTAATAGTTTTTAAACTGATGTAATGCCATTCATTGCTTGTTATGTTTGATGGCTTTCGTGCTCGAGGGTATTATTATGTTAGACTACTATCGCCATTAAGATAAATCACCCCTAAATTAGGCCCGGCTGAGGAACATTAGAACCATCTAAATGGGGTATACGTGAATAAACTTACTCGTTTTTATTCACTACCTCAAATTGCGAATGATAAATAAGCAGTCTAGTAAGTTATATTTTTACTTCTATATAACGTTAACTTGAGTTGCAATGGTTATGTGGAAAATAACGACAGTTACCTATAATAATACTTCCTAGTTTTAAACACGAAACAACTTTTAGATGTTCTTAGGGACCAGATTACATTAACATTGGATCTTACGAATAAATGTGTGACAAACTATCATCATCCTCCTCCTGCCCTTATCCCATTTTAAGTGGGGTCGGCGCAAAATGTTACAAACATGTTGTCACATGATTCGACTACGTATTTTACGACCGGTCGCCTGCCTGACGTCAACTTTCCTTAGTCCTATTTTAGAACCCCTCGGTAAGAAAGAGGGCGGTCTATTCTACTCAACGGAATACCACACGGCGAGTCAACTTACCTTAGTCGCCTTTTACGACACCTCGGTAAGAAATTAGGGTTATCTATTCTATACTCAGCCACACGGCGGATGTGTGATAAACTATACCCTGAACTGAAGACTAGGCTAAGGCCGTTTGACAGCGGGAATAGTAAAAAAATACATATAAAATATTAAAGAAAATGTGGTTTGATATTTTTTTGTACATACAATGTATTTGAAAATTTTATAGAACATATTTTCTTTTAATTTAACCCGCGTTTGTTGTTGATATATATTCTCTATTTCCATAAGTACTATAAAGAGGTTAGTACAGACAATTAGTTAAACTGCTTAAGTACATATTCATTATCTGAAGAAAAGCTACAATTTTTGTATGAAATATAATTTTGTGTACCATGAGTTATAAAACAATATTGCATAGTTGGCGAAGGTATTCTTACTATGAAGAATTTAGTACTGTGGCTTGTGGTTATAAAATCCACTAAAATTCAGACCAGAACATCTAACAGCCTTATTATTGGGACTAATTGTATAAGAAAATAAAACTCCAAAAGCTTAAAGTTTTATTAATAGCTTCAAATATTATGTTCAAACTTTTATTAAAAGACTAGCTGACCGGCCACGCGTAGCTGTGGTTCAGTCTAGTTTCGATTTCACGGGACTCAACAGCTCAACAATTTAACACATTCAACTCAACAGTTAAAACAAATGCTCCGATCGCCTTTACAGAATCATCCGCTGGATGAATCTAAATGAAGTCTGAGAATTTTCTTAAAATCGGTCCATCAGTTTTGGAATCTATAAAGGACATATATTTAAAATAAAACAATAATACTTCAAATATTACGTTTGAAATTTGATTTAGCAACTAAAAATACTTAAATTTAAATTAACAAAAATATATATGGTAAGCTAATAATGTAAAATGTTTAAGACATAGGCCTATTTTATAGCACGTGTCTTTCTAGGAAACAAAACCTACTTCCTAGGAAATAAACTAGTTCAGTACCACAAATGTCATTTGACGTTGATAGTGCATCAAAAAAAGAGACTGAACACATAGTAAACAAGAGTATAAGTACAGCTATTAAATATGGTAATTAATATTACAAAAGTAATAATAAAATTATTTTATAAAATATAATATAAAATAATTTTATTATTACTTTTGTATTATGGATCTCCGCAAAGTAACGCCTAATTCTATAAATTAATTAATATTAGTTAATTTAACAAAGACTCCACACCAACAATGTTGAATATGTGGCCGCTTAAAGCTTATCGAAATAGCTTTTATACTATATTATATTAAAGAGTTCCCGTAGTAGCATAGGAAGCTGCTTTATAGGTTAATACCTCATAAACGTTGCTAAACACTATTATCATAAAGGGTTACATGATTTGAGCCATTAATTAAAATGAGATTTTATTATGACCCCCAAAATTATGCTTAGGGATTATCAATGATCTAAAATGATCTTCGTAGAACGAAGTTCATACATTGACGTTTATAAAATATTTCAAATATATTAATCATACGATATACCGTGTGGTATCCGGCAGAATAGAATAGACCACCCTCCTTTCTTACCGAGGTCTCGTAAGAGGCGACTAAGGTATGTGTCGTGTGGTATCCCGCTGTATAGAGTGGACCACCCTCATTTCTTACCGAGGTGTCGTAGAAGGCGACTAATGTAAGTTGACGTCAGATAGGCGGCCGGTCGTAAAATACGTAGCCAAATCATGTGACAACATGTTTGTAGCACGTTGCGCCGACCCCACTTAGAGTGGGACAAGGGCAGGGGAATGACGAATGATGATTAATAACACGATAACAGTATTCTTAATATTTGTACGTACCTAAACTGTTTTTTTTATAAATTGTCTCACTTCGTAGTTTAGCTGGAAGAGATTTGTGTCTAAGGGATAAATTGACCTTTGTACACAGTTTTTTTTTTATTGATAATGTTCTTCTTACGTTTTTTTATGGTACCTAAACAAATAAATAAATAAAATAAGTATGTGGGGCAAATATGGAATGAATGTTCTGTATAAATGAAGTGATATATTATTTTTAATAAATTTAAATTAAAGTTAAATTAATTCCGTATTAATATAATACGGAATTCTAGTATCTTTTTAGAACAATATAAATAAAAATATATATACTACATAGTAATAGCAAGTGTTCTTTGCCGTGTGGTATCCGGCTAAGTGGAATAGACCACACTCATTTCTTACTTAGGTGTCGTAAAAGGCGATTAAGGTAAGTCGACCCACCGTGTGTTATCCGACTCAGTAGAGTAGACCACCCTCTTTTCTTACCGAGGTGTCGTAAAAGGCAAGTAAGGGAAGTTGACCCACCGTGAGGTATCCGTTTGATTAGAATAGACAACCCTGTTTCTTACCAAGTGGTCGTAAAATACGACTAAGGTAAGTTGACGTCACGTAGGCGGCCGGTTGTAAAATACACAGCCAAATCATGTGACTTGTTTGTAACATGTTGTGCCAACCGCACTTGGAGTGGGTTAAGGACAGGAAGATGATGATGATGGTAGTTTTAGTTTTACTTACACGAGCTTATACCCGCACCTTTGTTATTAGTTTAGTACCGGAATCAAAAGTATTTATAGGCAATCAAATTTTATGCTGTTATTATCACAAAAAAACCACGAAGCGAAAAAAATGCAAAAAACGCTTTTTTGCTTCCTGATAGACAAGGTCATTAGCAAATGCTCGTTTTTTGATATAAAAGAAAAACTGACGTAAAAAGTGACTGACGCGTATCTGTAATCAGCTTACAGACGAAACTTCTTCCCAGAACGATAAATTGTACGAAGGTTTTTATGGACATGATAACTAAGCGATGGTGAATATTATCTCAAAGGTCTCACTTTGATATATAAAAACTTAAAATATTTATTCAACTAAGATTCAATAAAATAGGTAAAGTAAGGGCCTTGTATTGTCCCACTGCTGGGCATAGGCCCTATCTCTCCGTTTTTGGTTCGAGCTAAGATCCACCACGCTGCTCTGATGCGGATTGGATTCTACCTATTCCAAGAATTTTTTAGAGATTTTTTTTTTGAAGTTTTCCTCACGATGTATTCCTCCACCGAAAAGCGTGTAATAAATTGCAATCATCAATAATATTGTATAAAACAATATTCAATAATATAATCAATAATCATTTGCTATAATAAAAAATAATAAAAAACTTAGAGTGGGATAAGGGCAGGAGAATAATATATAATGTTATAAAAAAAAACTAATGAGTCTGCCTGGGGCTTTGAATCCATAGCCTTCTCGAAAAAGTAGCACGGTCTTACCGCTGGGCTATCGTTATAGAGAAGGGCATTTAGGATTATAACAGTAACCCCAGGTCTGAATAAATGATTAAGAAGCAAGCACATTTAACACTTCTACTACATAATAATTAAAAAGTTTCAAATCCTTCTGTGGCATTTACAATGGTTGTTATTAAATACATGATAAATATCGTTAACCTAGAATATGAAATTTACTGTGACGCCATGTAAGAACTGGAAAGTTGTCACTTATAACAAGAAATTAGAGAAATACCAAAATTAGATAGGATCGAAAAGGAAGCAAAATCATATCATTACGGGTGCTACACCAGAAGTGATGAGTCCATTATATGAGTAAATATTTTGAAGATTTATAGAAGGTTACATAACGATATATAGATCCGCCGTGTGGTATCCGGCTGAGTAGAATAGACCACCCTCATTTCTTACCGAGGTGTCGTAAGAGGCGACTAAGGTAGGTCGACCCGCCATGACCACAAGGCCGGATACCAATCCGGCTGAGTAGAATGGACCACCCTCATTTCTTACTGAGGTGTCTTAAAAGGCGACTAAGGTAAGTTGACCTACCGAGTGGTATCCGGTTGAGTAGAATAGACCACCCTCTCTCTTGCTGAGGGATCATAAAATACGACTAAGGTAAGTTGACGTCAGGCAGGCGGCCGGTCGTAAAACACGTAGCCAAATCATGTGACAACGTGTTTTAACAAGTTGTGCCGACCACACTTATAGTGGGATAAGGGCAGGAAGATGATGACATAACGATATATAGACATACGGGTCACACCGCGATAAAGTCGAGTTACCTTTGTATAGAGTTTGACGTTTCGGCAGAGTAGCATCCACCGTGGTCTCGAACTGACTGAACTGTCGAACCACGGTTGCAACTCTGCTGAAACGTCGAACCTTATACAAATGTAACTCGATTTTATCGCGATATGACCCGTATGTCTATATAATAATAAGTAAGAATCGCGAATGTTTAAAATCTACCAAGGTTACATAATATTACTAAATTAATAATATTAGTTATTCAACTAGAACTCTAGCTAAAGAGAAGCTCGCAATAGACATCATAGATTTGATAACCAATACTATAAAGAAAAAATCAGGGAAGTAACATTTAAGATTAATATTTTCTATGTTGATTATCATAAAGACAACATAAACACCCTAGTTTTTTTGTAAAGCCTTATTAAATATATGGCTATTTTAAGGACTACGGAGAAACGTAACGTATAATTTTAAAACGTCTAATAGTAGGGCTATACTCAGTAATTAATTTCATTAGGCTATGATTACAACAAAGAAATGTTATAAAATTTTGTCGCTAAAATTTCTTGAATTATATTTGAAAGTAAATTTTAGGATTGTTGTTACTCAATACAGAGCCTCACTTTAACAGTGATTTTAAACTGTTAAAATCACTGTTAAAGTGAGGCTGATACAAAAAGCCTACTATACTATTGAGGATTATATAGATGATAAAAATGCGTGGATATAGCTCTCCTCTACCCTGTACAAGACAGCAATGACCAAATGTAACTAGTTATTAGAACTATACTTGAAAAGAGCAACCACCGAGTTTCTTGCCGGCTCATCTCGGTAGGAACAGCTTTCGGAACCAGCAGTAGAGTTGACGATTCAAAAGCACACGTTTACAAGTTACTTGAATAAAGAATATCCTGCATTTTGAATTTTGAATATCAAAAAACTAATGGAGCCAACGATGTTTTCTTATATAAAATATATGCTTCTGTACTATTATTAGTAATAACCTAGAATGTCAATCTGTGGTAAAAGAATGGTTAGAAAAACGAGATATCTTACTAAAGTTAGTTTAACAAAGTTAAGCCCTGACAGGCTCCAATGAGTTTCCCACTAAAACCGATAATAGCTACATTCAACATGCGCTTTACACTAGCTTCACCGGACGACATTTACTCGCACATAATATCTAAAGAGATTCTGGAACAAGTTTAACTTACCAATCTATTGGAACAACAAATTAGGTCTAAACATCTTCTCTCCGAGAATAGAGGAGGATACAGTAAGTAAACTAAGCACATGACTTAGTTTTGGTATCATTCCACCTTCGGTATTAACACTAGATTTACCAGTCATTTAGACTGGTCGTGCCATTTCAATTCAAAATTCCTACTACTACAAATTTTTTTTTTCAGAAATGATGTTATGAATTTTGTAGCTATAATTAGAGAGTACGTTTTATAAACTTAAATAATATTGCTCAACTTTATTTTAGTCATTTTAAGAGTAAATATAGACTAGAAGCTACAAGAACCACAGGAAACCTGTTTTTTATGGACCAGTCATTTTGACTGGTTTGGTAGAAATAGGTATATTCAAATCGCTGGTATATCTAGTGTTAAAAGTTTAGTAATATTTGCAACGTTTGCGTTCGTACGCTTTAAGCCCCGGATGTACATTTCTCGACACAGATTTAAGGGAAATAAATTCTAAGAAAAATTGTCTTGTACCACTTGAATTCAGTACTATTTATAAATATTACTCAGTGCTTTTGCCGCCTGAAGGAAAACGAACGAACGAACTGAAGTTTTATGACTGAAAAAGAACAAAGTAATATAATACTGCTTTCAATTCCGAAATTGTCAACAACGAAGAAAATTATGGAACGGTGAACATGAAAGTGAAATTTTTAATCATTAATCCGTCCGGCTTTTATAATTAAAAACAAAATCCGGACTTAGTTACAAAGTTCCATCAGCTTCAATCCTCTATGGTGGACATTTTGTGTAATTAAAAAAGTTTGTTTGTATTTGGCGCGATAATTCTCTTTCTGTGAGGCTTTCGAATTTATTTTTTTCGTGTTTAATGGATTGCTAAATTGCCGTTTTATTGATGTTTGGAGTTAGATGATATTTTGCGATAAACTTTTTGCTTTACAATATAAAAGTTTGGCAATTGTAAAAAGTACTTAACTTTTATAAATAATACAAGCTACATCTATTTTAAGTCTATGTTAATTTAATAAATAAAAGATTCACAACTGGAACGCTGGGTATATCTAAACTCAGCGCTGATAGTCCGTAATACGAATGGGGGAATGTAGATTTTTTATATTAATATACAAGTATTATATATATATTTTTAATGATTAATAAATAATAAAAGTAATTCAATAACAGCTTATTTTTTCTTCTTGAAAAATGAGCTGAAATTTCTCTATTGTCTATTGATTCATTTAACTGATATATGGCACGTCACTAAATTATTTAACGGACCAACTCTCTCAGCCCTTATTAGGGATGGACCAGTCGCACGCAAATAGAATATATAATACCGGAGGCTCACAGTAATTGACCAATTTTAATTATAATATACGCTTTCGTTGTCTTGGCATGGAAAGTATATATGTTTATACAAGAACCTAATATTCAGCTATGCAATCACGAACTTGGATCACTGTTCAGAAAACGCATCATTCGCTTTCACAACTAAGCCAGCTTTTTCTGCAAATCAATTGCCCTATATAAACAATTACGAATAAATCCGTTCGGATTTTTTTTTAATTGCAGTAAATTTTTTTTTGGTTCGTCGTAATCTTACAGAATAGATTACTATTGGTTTATCAGTAAAAGTAATTTGGTATAAGTAAAGGACAAGGCCATGAATGTAAGTACCCGGCAATAAATAATGCACATCGAGAACTTAGAACGAAACAGCCGGTCAATTCAGTTTTGTAAAGCGCTGTGACTGTCACACACAGGTTCGTCAGTCTGTGCGACAGAGACAATGCTCTATGAAGCAGAATCTAGCCGATTGCTCTGTCTGAGCCACGATGTGCATTATTTACTGCCGCGTACTATATGTATTGTTGTAAAATATTTTTGGTATAAGTATAAGTTACTGTCCATGTACTATCGTTTAGGGATATCGGTTAGAAAGTTCAACCTATGATATTATAATTAACTCCGGATAATATATAACATAACCGAACAACAGTTTTTGGTTATTTGCTCTTAAATTTTTTACTAGGGAATATTTGTTTTCGAAAACCCACAGATGCGTAGCATTATAAATATTCATGAATAATACTTAATTTAGCGAGAAATGCATATAGATAGAAACGGTGAACTATTTAAATCAACATGGCTTTGGCTAACTTTGCGCAAACAGAGGTTAATTAAGGAGTACGGAAACAACGGACTTTCTAACGAAACTATGGTGCATATATATTAAGTTTCGTATTTCCTTATATTTTATTAGATGAGGAAATATTCCAGCAACTAAGATTTACAGTAATTCCATTTTAATGTTTGATAAGAGGGCTATGAAATCAATTCTATGTTCTTAAGGCTTGTATAAGAAAATTTACTTACGTCTTACGCTTATCGTCTTATAATTTATAGACTCATTTAATGCATCGTACCATAGATTGATTTATAATCATATGTGCGATTAAGAATTAGGGCAAAAAAACCCATGGTCTCCGTCGCATATTCAAGTCGATTTTTACTTTTGTACCTACTATTTCGATGGTCTTCGTACACCTTTGGTGATAATTTTTTCACGTGCTTAGAAGGGCTTATTCGCATTATATATTTTCAACAATATATACATAGAGAAGCTCTTATAGCCCTCGCCGTGTTGTATCCGGCATAGAATATACCACCCTCCTTTCTTACCGAGGTGTCGTAAAAGGCGACTAAGGTATGTGCCGTGTGGTATCCGGCTGCATAGATTAGACCACCCTCATTTCTTACCGAGGTGTCATAAAAGGCGACTAAGGTAAGTTGACGTCAGGCAGGTGGCCGGCCGTAAAATACGCAGCCAAATCATGTGACAACATGTTTCTATCATGTTGTGCCGACTCCACTTAGAGTGGGATAAGGGCAGAAGAATGATGATGAAAAGCTCTTATAGCCCAGGGCTCAAACTTCGGGCAGACACCGATGAGTTTTCTGCTAAAAACTTTTGTACTTAATCGATAATTGCATTTTATCATACGCTATTCGGTGAAGGGAAAGATTGTAAGGAAACCTGCTTATCTTAGGCTACCGATCCGCTTCGAAACAGCGTCGATAGATAGCTCCAATCCTTCTCTTCAAAAACGAACACTGAAGGCCTATTCCTAGCAGTGGGATAGTACCAGCACTTTGCTTTATTAGGTACTTAGAAAAACAGTGTTTCTTTGGTAACATGAGATTCAGTCATTTATTCGTCGCTTCTTGTGGTATTTCCTGAAATTATTGATAATGATTTTTGTGTCTAAAAATCAACGTCTTATCGTTTTGTGACGTAACTTAATATCTCTATCATGGAAGGATAATTACTATTAAGATATTACTATTATTTGTCTTACATCAACAAATAAGATTTTGGAAAACCTCATTTACCCAATTTCTTGTGGTTTGATGATTAGAAAGTTACTCACATGTTCGTTTATACGAGCACTAACTGAGGATAGATTTATGGTTTCACAAAAGACAAAACCCGAACCTTGCGTATACTTTCCCAAATTATCTAATCGTATGAATAGCTTTTTACGATGCTCCCTAAATGGGTTGGAAGGGTTAGTACATCGTAAAGATTTTACAACACATTTAATTGTTTACAAATATTATTATGAAAATTAAACAACATGGATGAGTAAAAATGCTTTACATCTTATAATAAACGAGCTATGCTAGTGGCTTCTCCCGCGTGGAAATCAATGTGTCAATTTTTTGTCCTGTATTGAAATTTTAAAAATAAATGTAGTCATTGTGAGTTAACAATAAGAGAGACATGCTATCGCGGACTTTTTTAATACTATTTTTATAGATCGAAAATTCTCTAGTACATAACTGTAGTATATCTCGGTTGGTTTACGTGGCGCACAGGACTAAATCTCCAAGCAGGCAAGTTTTTTTTACAACCGCGTGTCCTCTTCAATACGATTTACATAAAAGAGTAATGTACATCTAACCTAAGGCTTTCGGAAGAATAGTACAGTCTTTTAGTATAGACCTTACAAAATTCTAGTAGTAGTAGTTTTTTTGAGAAAATCGATCATATACAGACAGATAGTTTTTGGGGACTTTGTTTTATAATGAGTCATCATCAACATCATCCTCCTGTCCTCATCCCACTCTAAGTGGGGTAGGAACAACATGTTAAACATGTTGTCACATGATTTGACTACGTATTTTACGACCGGTCACCTGCCTCACGCCAACTTACCTTAGTTGTATTTTACGAGCCCTCGGTAAGAAAGAGGGTGGTCTATTCTACTCTATTCTATTCTATTCTACGGATACCACACGGTGGGTCAACTTACCTTAGTCGCCTTTTAAGACATATCGGTAAGAAATGAGGGTGGTCTAATCTATTCGGCCGGATACCACACGCCGGGTCGACTTACCTTAGTCGCCTTTTACGACACCTAGGTAAGAAATGAGGGTGGCCTATTCTACTCAGCCGGATTCCACACGGCGGTATGAATGTCAAACATATTCAACGTTAATCTATACATAATAACTTTTACAAGGTAGTTCTTTACTATTCATTGTGTAAGCGAAGTGAAGGGGTCAGCGATAAAAATTTACAGCTTTCAGCATTGAAAACGATGCTGCGTAGAGTTTAAAAACTATATAAACATAAAAATAAACATTTTCATTAAATATAAAAATTTTCACGGTAAATAACTAGACACAACCCCAACTTATTTATGAATATTTAATATTAGTGCATACCAGTGGTGTGGTAATACCTATTTTTCCATAATACCCAATATTTTGTTCTCTAATAACAGTTTGGCGGAATGAATCGTGCGACATTTCACACCTGTAACAATCAATGTACTGTATTTAGATCATACAGTTATTTTTCAGAGTAGGGGAGTCAAGGCCTGTAAGTAAAAGAGTCGCAACAAATAATATGAGAGGATAAATGCAACTTATATACTTATCTTTGTCTAATCACACATAAAAAAGAGAGACAGACATGAAGTCATTTGCTTTCTCTGTATTTTCGATGGAAACATTTTAGGCTGGTTTCTCTACTTGAGTATAATTACTCTATGATTTAGATAAGGGACGCCTGTCAACGCTAGGCGTGATTAGTTCATAGATAAATCTCACTCTCAATACTCACTATAATTCTACTAAAAAACGGTTGGATACTACGTAACTGTAATAATGTTACAGCTTCGAATTTTAGAATATCTGGCCTAAAAGTAAATATCTGTTTGAAACACTACGTACGTGGCAAAATATTCGGCGTGTTTTATACCGGCTTTAGAGCGAAAGTATTCTGAGTAATAGCTTTTGTTACGAGATTTGTTTCAGTATATTGCGGTTGACTTTTGAGGCTCGGTTTTATAAAGGTTTTTCCGACTTTTATAGTAGAACAAGTCAATACAGTTTTGAGCGTAAAAATTTCATCAATTAAAGAGTGTCATAACTATTTACCTGTCACATGGTAAATGATAGACATGTATTATATAATATTATAAATAACATGCGAGCTAAAACTATAAATGAAAACTACAACCTATGGAAATCATACAAAAGAAAGAAATAAGAATGAAGATTTATTATAGTGCTTTAATAGTAAAAAAAACATATAAAAAAAATATATAAATTATTTAAGATTTTCTCACTTTTGCTAAATAGTAAATTTTTAAATTTCGGATGAAAGACGTCAATTATTATGAAATAACAATTTATCGAATTTAACTTTTTTTTTAGAGAAAACTTTGAACTAGAAAAAACTTATTAAGATTAAAACGCTTCCCTGGACTACGATTTGATGTAATCCAACAAAACTTTAAAAAATATATATTAAAGAAACTTCTAAAAATCCATAGATGTAATAAGGCACTCAAATAGCAAAAACAATCCCCTTCCATATCGAAATACCTACGTTAATTTTAAAACAATTTTTCCTTTTCGCACAAAGAGTTCGTTCTCTTGAATGTAATTCTATATTCCGTTGCCGTCTTCGAATCAAATTTCAGAGGAAGGCGACATCCAAAGGAAAACTAACAAAAATATTTTTGTTTCATTTCGAGGTCCCTGAAAGGTTCTCGAAGGAGACAAATGACGTAATAGGTCGATTTTCGCTCAACTCAACTGTTACATGTCAATTGATCTTTGACTTACTTAGGCCTCAGGCAGAGTGTATTTTTCCAATAAACATTTATTTACTAGTTTCACCTGTACACTTGTAAGAAATCTTGAGTTATCGAACACTTATAATTTACTAGTTTTTTCCCGCGGCTTCGCTCGCTAGTAATTTGTCTGCCACAGTATCTAATTTAATTAAGTTTACGATTGACAATTTTGGTCATAGTGGCTTCCTCGTAAAAGATAGATATATGCTGTCGCGGACTTTTATTTAGAACTATTAAAGACAAACAATACTACGGTACACCATCTTTGTGTAACTCTAATGGTTTAGGCAGCGTACGCCGAGATAGCAGAGAGATACGCAGAGGCCAGATTTTTTCCGACTTTATTGACATGTATCATTTTATTATATAAAATCATTACAAATCGTAGTCTATATGTTATTCCGATGTATAACCTATATAACTGTAAAGTTCCATCCAAATCCGTCTGATAGTTTTTTCGTGAAAGAGTAACAAACATCCATCCATACTCACAAACTTTCGCATTTATAATATTAGTAGGAAGTAGGATTCGAAATTCCAAGCATATTTTTCCGAAACAGTATACTTCTATTATTGTATTGTGAATTCATTTAAATAAGATTAAGCTCTTCAACGCAGAAACGCTGCCAGCATTCTTGTGACCTTTCCACGTGGGCATGATTTGTATAGTACTAGCGTATAAGTAATTTAAGATAGAAATAACTTAACATTTTTGTTGTAAATAAAGAAGTGATTGTCACAGAATTAGAATGAATTTTTGGGATTTTTAGGATCACTCATTTTAAGTGCCTAAACGAGGTTGCGGGTATTTACTATACATTCATTATATAGAAATACATAACCTTCAAAACTAAAAATTATTCTAAAAGACTAGTAAAAAACGTACGTACTTTAGTGTCGTTCGGGCTACGAGGTTGGCTTTATTACTGACTGTAAAAACTACCTTAATAACACTAAAGTTGGGAAAATTTTCTTAAATCCATAATTTTGGGCACGGGATGTTAGTTAAGTTAGTTTCATTAAGAACAGACTTGGAAAGAATTGGTATTAGCTTAAGTTTGTATGAATATTGGGATAGTCATGAAATGAATAGATTTTTATCGAGTATCTTTTTGGACTTATTTTTCCTATATTTTCGATATTTAGTGCTTATTTATCATACTTTCTTATATCCATATAAATATTATATATGTGAAAATCTGTCCGTCACGTTTTCACGGCTACTCCGATGGAGCACTAATTCTAAAATTTTAAACAAAATATCTTATATACAGGGATAAAACTTTTATGTAATAATTAAAAATCTTGTTTGGGAAAACGATAAGAACACATAATTTACTTTAACATCTGTGTTTTAATCCTACTGTAATGAAAAAAATGCCTGTAAAAATAGTATAAATTCAATTTACATTACATAATGGAAAAAAATAAATTCAATTAGAAATAATAAAAAAATCAAAACTAATTAAATAATAGGCTGGATTAAAAGCAGTTTTTAATCAATAATAAAACCTTCTGTATCGGTAAAGTAAACACCAGTTTTGATAAAATATTTTGTACGTTTTTCCCTACAACATCCAAAGAGTCCAACAAAATAAGTCAGGAATTGAATCACGTTTCTCCGTACTGTGACAATCCAAACGACGTTGAACTCGCGCGGTTCCTTTGGGACGTTGTCATAGGAACAACCTGGATACACCTATATCAATTTGAGTTGCGGTATTGAGAATTAAATTATATCATGCGGGAAGTTAGGTAACGTCCGCTTCAGTCTACTCAAGACATGAGGTTATTTCTTGATATATAATACCAGTTTCTATCTGTGACTTGATCTGCTTTTAACAATATTTATTACCATCAAAAAAGATTGCTCCGGAAATTATGTTTCTATCTAAATTAGTGACGAAGATATAGAAATCCAAAAGGTCATATGTGGTCGCTCTTCTCATTTTTATCAAAGAATTTTAATATGTATGTCATTGTTCCTCTCAATAATAGAATGGCGAATACTGTCTTCAATATAACATGCAATTTTGGTGAAAATTACACTTGTAATAAATCATATGTAACATAATATTACATATGATAAATTATTATATTATTACGATTTAAGAAAATTTTATTCTCAAAAGAATTCTTCTTCTTCTTCTTTCTCAACCGATAGGCGTCCACTGCTGGACATAGGTCTCTTCATGGGCTTTCCAAAACACACGATCTTGTGCCGCTTGTATCCAGCGGCTCCCCGCGACCTTTTTGAGGTACAAAAGAATTACATTCACTTAAATGAGAACTTAAAAATAAAACTTAAATAAGTACAATTTTCACATGTAAGAGCGCGCTAAACGAAAAACTAATATCGTAACATAAAATGTCATAAGCAAACACTACTAACAAAATAAAATAATACATTTGTGGGTAAAATTAAAAATAAAAAATTCTATCATACACTTTGCTAATGAGTTAAAGTCCCTAGTTGTGGCAATATCGTACTAATATAAACTTAACTTTTTATACGTTCTGCAAGTATAAATATTTTAATTCAAGCTAAATTTTTTACGAGTTATCATTATATAATATGAAATAAGTTTAAGAATAGTATTTACTTTTATTGTAAAAGATATTTTTTTAGCATTTTTTAATTATGTATGTTTTTAGCATCTTTGATATATTTGGGTAATTTATTGTAAAGTTGAAATGTTATATTATATGCGCTTTGAAATGTTATATTATGTTTCCCATAGTTGGTCCTTGGTGGATATTATTTATAACATTATCTCAGAGCAATTGTCTACTTTTATTTAAAAAGGGCTGTCACCATGTGTTTAGTTACAAAACAACTGATTTAGATCGCAAACATCCTTTAAGGGCTGTAAACAGTATTTTTTATTTATGTTAGTTTTTTTCCTTTTACAACCCCAAAATACTTTATTTCTTTGTAATGGTATTATAGTTTTATCATAATATAATTACCATAATCATTAAACTGACTAAACCCTGATATTTATCTTATCTTATCTTATCTAATTTTGGGGACGCCTGCCGGTACAGGACGGGTGGTCAGCTCCAATACTTGACTATTCCACCCATTTCCCCTTGTTGGGACAAGGGTTTCACTGTTGTCCCGACAGTGTCACCTGCTCTAGCCTACCTGTTGCTTTTACAAACCTTATAATATCCCTGAAGGAGATATTTGTTAGGTCATCATCTTCCATTTCGTCCTTACCTAATATCTCCCATCTTACCAGCGAGTACATGGGGCACTCAGCCATAAGGTGGAGACTCGTTTCTTCTTCTCCACACTCTGGGCACGCTGAATCTTCTTTTATTCTCATTATTGACAAGTGTCTGTTTAACAGGCAATGCCCAGTAGTTATGCTTGTTATAATTGCCACATTTCTTCTGCTATTGCTATTGCTATGCATTAGCTGTTTTGTTTTCTTTGTGTCGAAAGATTTGAGAAACAGCTTTGATTGTCGAAATTTTGTGTTTCTCCATCTAGTGCTCGATTCTTTTTCTATTCTTTTATCTATGACGCGCTTTATTATCGTGTTTCCGATTGGGAGGAAAGGTTCTGGGCCTACGAACGTTTGGCTCGCTCCTTTTCTTGCCAGTTCATCGGCTTTTTCGTTCCCTACATGACCATGGTGTCCTGGGACCTAAGCGATCGTTACTTCTCCAATTTCAGCTAGTTCATTCAGTACTTGTTTACATTCCTTCACGATAGCTGAAGTTGTTTCTATACGGTCAAGTGCTTTTAGTGCTGCTTGACTGTCACTGTATATAACTATGTTGTGTATTGGTTCTGTACGTGTTTCTTTCAATTTCCTGGCGCACTCCATAATAGCCAACATTTCGGCCTGGAAAATACTTGTATATTTACCCAGATAAACCCTGATATTTACTAATAATTAATTTGATCAGCTTCAACGGTAAATATGTTTACCCTTGTTGAATTACGTCCGATATTTCATATTATATCTCTACCTAAAATTTGGAAATAAAAATTCAAATTTGATCTGCGAAAAGATATCATCCGACACGCGGTCTGACACATACGGCCGATATTTCATTTTATAAATACAATTCGCCCAATAAAAAACGACGCCGCATAAAACAAAACTGCGCGATCGATATCGCTCGTCGCTCCACAACCCTACGCTTGCAATGGAGGGCTATCAATATTTTTTTTAATTTATAAATCGTGTATTTTTAAGTATTTTACCAAGATTAACAAACGTCGTTTCATTTTTATAAAGAAAGATATATGTATATATAGCAAGCATGCGCAAATCCATTGTGATTTTGTCGTAGAGCCTATCTTCGGATGATGCTTCAGTTACGATGCGAAACTATCGTTGAGATTGTCGTAGTGAATGTGTGCGGTGCTTGTGTAGTGTTTTAAGGGTTGTCTTTTGTGATACGTGCGGTAACTAATCCTGCTTCTGTAAGATAGATTTAGTTAACATACGCGCTTATTCCAAAATAATTCTTAACCTAATTTTAAAACCGTATGGTATCCGGCTGAAGTAGAATAGGCCAACCTCAATTCTCACCAAGGTGTCGTAAAAGGCGACTGAGGTAAGTTGACCCGCCATGTGGTATCCAGCTGAGTAGAATAGTCCACTGAGTAAAATACGTACCGACCCCACTTAGAGTGGGATAAGGGCAGGAGAATGATGATGATATTGTTATAAAATTGACAGACTACCGTTAGCGTATCAACGTGTCTATAAAGGTCAAGATTAAAACCGAGTACCACGAACAACAAACTGCAATTTGCTTAACTCAGATCATTCGTCTTCGAAGCCGTAGCAATCTGGATTCTAAAACGTGTGCGAAAGCAATACTTACTAACTTTTCACAAGTCATAATAAGTATAATCTTTGTGAAAGTGCCACTCACTGGTGAAAGAACAAAAGTAATAAGTAATTTAGTAAATAGATAAAGCGGCATATTATTACATACTCTTATTCATAATTATTATTATTCACATATTATTTTATTATATATATATTACACCTTCGTAAAGCCTTTACATACATATATACACCCAGACTCGAAGAATCAACAAATTGATTGTAGAAAATATTGGCCCTCAGCGGGAATCGAATCCGTGACCTGTTAAGCTCAAGGCAGGGTTGCTGCCACCTGCGCCAACGGGACAGTCGTTTTATTAAAGTAATAACTAAATACATTATTATTTGAAAAGGCAAAAGGGTATGAAATTAAATCGATATACCTAAGTTACTAAGCTGTGATAGCCCAGCGGTGAGACCGTGCGACTCTTACGAGTGTAATACGAGTTCAAACCCGGGCAGGCACCAATGAGTTTTTCTATTAAAACCCATGTGCCTAATTGATAATTGCAATTAATCACACGCTTTTCGGTGAAGGAAAACATCGTGAGGAAACCTGCATATCTCTAGAGAATTCTGGAGATATGTGTAACCTACCAATCCGCATTGGAGCAGCGTGGTAGGTGTTAGCTCCAACCCTTCTCTTCAGAAACGGAGAGAGGAGGCCTATTCCCAGCAGTGGGATTGTAAGAGGCCGCTACTTTACCTAAGTTACTTGTCTCCAAACTAAAAGATACCGAAGTAGTATCTTTGTTTCGAGCAATTGAACAGTTTGCTCGATCGAGCATATCAATGTCCTTGAGTCGTTTGTCCTTTATACGTAAGAGAAATAAGATTGGCAACATATTACGAGATTTTCTTATTCGTTTCTCTATTTTTTTCTTATCAATGACAGATTTGGCTTAATTCTAATTGCGAAGTCAACGTGGTCATTTAAAGAATCAAACAAACAAACAGAACCAATTGCTTTGTTGTTTACAATTAAAATCAAATCAAAATATCTTTATTCAAAATCATCTTTGAAACATTTATGACTTGTCATCAATATGATTAATGAAGCTACTAACACTGGTCCGGGATGTAGCCCACCGCGAAGAATCAGCAAGACGACGGTCAATCTTTTAAACATTTTCAAATTTTAACTAATAAACCTCTTCTATTAAGCTGAAAGAATTTTTAAATCAAAATATTGTTATCATCTAAATAATATTCTATATTATAATAAGATTTACGTATAAGCATATCTCTCACACGTAATTTAAATTTGGCTTTGCGATTTTGTCGTGGAGTCATCTCCTGATGATGCTTTGTTTGCGGGGCGAAACGATTGTTGAGTTTGTGATAGTGAACGTGTGTAGTACTTGTGTATTGTGGTGGAAACGGTGGAGGTTTGTGCGTCTGTTTTTACGAATCCTACATGTATCGGGTATGAAAAAACGGATAGTCCACTATACATTTAACATTATATATGTTTTCTATTTACTGTATCGCGGATTATAGCAAAATAATTTTATTATTACTTTTTTTAAACCTTTCTGTCTTTCTTTCTTTGGATGTATCGCATTAAATAATAAGGTCACATTAAAACTAGTACAAAAATAGGTTTTAAATTACTTTGCTTACTATGGAATAATATTTATTGGAACAAATCAAAATCATTAGTTAGTGTTAATCTCATAGAGTTGTTACACTTAGAGTAGACGAGTCGCAATAAATATAAATATATGGGATACTTACGCACACGGTCAGCCGTCCTCAAAGCCTACTAACAATTAGTAGACATACTACATATATAATTTTATATACATACTTAAAAACAAATATACACCCAGGCTCGAAAAACGAACAAATTGTTTATAGAGATTGTTGGCAGCCGGCGGGAATTGAACCCGCGACCAGTGCATCTAAAGCCAGGGTCACTACCCGCTGCGCTAACGTGCCAGTCAATAAATAATGAGGGGGAAGATTAGATTTGTATACTTATCTTTGACGAATCACACATGCGCACAGGAATATTTATGATGCATTCTTAATTTTAAAAAATACTGAGAACATTTTTAGTACACCCTTAAAATGACGTTTGCTTACTACGACGCACAAAACAGAGACAAAAGATCCTCATTGGCTTTCTCTTTAGTGTGCACACTTTGTGGTGCCTTTCCTACTCTAGTATAATAACTCTTTAGTAAATCTAATGTGAGGAAATTTCAGAGTTTGACACCTGTCACAGATACCCAGTCGTATATAAATTACATGCATCCCTCCTGTGAGTCAACGCAAAGCTATTAAGGACGGTTTATATACCGGAATTTAAATTTGAAATATAAACTAAGTTATAACATTTCAAATATATATTTTCTTTGTGGTGTTGGGTTCAAAATAAGACAGCTTGACGCCTGGTCTTTTAATATTATCCCTGCATCTTACATGGAACAGGCATCTTGAAATTTAAACATAAGTCTAACAATATTTATGTGGCTGTTTTTTTGTCGTAACCAGTATTATTTTTTATACAATTTGGGCACCTTAACAAAAAGAGTCTCTACAGAGTAATGTGAGTGAGAATGCTTATACATTAGAGTTCAAGTAAATTTTATACCTTTGCCGAGTTTCGAGTTCAGCAAAATTGTTTTCCTGAAATTTGAACAAAGGTTATTAAAAATAAAGAGTATGTTGATATGAAAAATAAATAAATGGTGATACTGTAAAATGCGTATTTACTTGAAGTATATAACAAATGCATTTTCTTTTTATAAATCAAATCATGCTATTCTTTTAGTAATCAAAATAGGGTCCCATGTAGTCCCAGATTTAGATTGAAATGTGCGATAGGGTGATCACAGGTGTTTCGTACACCGGATTACAAATGACAAACGACGTGATACACGCGTCTGTAATTAGACATGCGCCTCTCCTGCTACAAGTTTGCTAAATTTTGGAGTTAAGGTTACTCTAGTGTAATATAATAATATACTTACATTGTTTATGTTTATGCTGCCACCCTTGGCAACATAAACTTGCTGCCTTTCATAGCTACGTCCATAGGT
The DNA here is from genome assembly GCA_947086505.1 of Morpho deidamia. NCBI lineage: Eukaryota > Metazoa > Arthropoda > Insecta > Lepidoptera > Nymphalidae > Morpho > Morpho deidamia. The sequence goes on from CAMTZC010000003.1 coordinate 8,215,896, forward strand.
TATTGTCGGTCCCTCTCTAAAAAAACAGCTATGAAAAGGAGTAACAAATAATTTACCAGATAGCACTTTCCAATGGTTACACTACAGACACGGTTAAAAACATAATTAAAAATAAACACAAGTCTCAAGTCGCTAAACTTTTGTATGCGGTACCATCTTTTAATAAAACTAATTATAAAGCCAGTCTGACTTACTTTGGAAAATTAACAGATCGAGTGGCAAATATATTTAAATCAAAATCGGGTACTAAACTCTCTTTTAAAACTAACCAATCGCTTCATAGTTTGTTGTGTAAAAATAAAGATACATTAGATAAGGGTAAAAAATCTGGGGTTTATAAAATAGATTGTCCTGAGTGCAACGGTACATATGTAGGTCAGACTGGCCGAAGTTTTGCGGTTCGATTCCGGGAACATATGTCTGCGTTTAGGAATAATAAACCACAAAATTCTAATTTTGCAAAACATTTGCTAGAAAGCGGTCATAAAGTGCCTAATGACCATTCATTTCATATTCTCCACACTTGTGATAAGGGACTCCGACTCAATACGTTAGAGCAACTTGAGATAATAAAAAATAACAATGGTCACTTAATTAACGAGCAAGTAAATGTATCTAATTCCGTTTTGCTACATGTGTTCGGAGGGGAGGGTATTGGTGGGAGTTGAACTATTTAAGACTGCTTGTATGGGTAGCGCGGCGCAGTACGATTTTTTGTCGTGAAGCCTATTCTCCTGATGATGCTTCGGTTTCGGGGCGAAACGATCGTCGAGATTGTGGTGGTGGGTGTGTGTGCTGCTTTTGTGTGCGTTGTTGCTGGTGAATTGCGCCTTGGGGTGCATGTGGTGGCATGTATAAGGTGCGTAGATTTTGCCTGCTTCATACACATTGGCTTTGCATGCATTCACTTAACCCGTGCGGATTATAGCAAAGTAGTTAGTTCTATTATATTGCTTATACTTACATTCTTTGCTAACGATAAACAAACCGGAGTTTATTAATTAACAACATCTATTTCAAAGCGACTTCGAAGTGATATCGATCGAGCGAAAATCTTATAGTTTTAAATATTATTCTTATATAATATTATAATTATAAATTTCTATGTAATAGGTCCTAATATTTTTTTACTATTATGGTTAGATATTTTATTAGCGAAGAATACGATAATTTTGATGTCTTTGGGATAAAATCTATATTATACTAGGTTCGCATTTAATTTGTTATTCAAATATTTTAATCATTATTAAAGTTGGTTGCAAAGTTTGATTCGAACTTTAAATATTATTAAAATGTATGAAGTTTGTATAACATAAATAATGACACCAACAAAACTTTAAACTGTTAAAAAAAGTATAATACTTCTACGTGGATGGAAGATTATTTTTGGTGGCCCATACGTTACGATTATATTGCTGAGATTTAATATTGTCTGCTGATTAAATTGAAGGAAAGAATGAATTGACGTCTATTATAAATTGTTATAATTACCTAAAAATTAGGTTACTGTCCGATATCAAATGTCTAGTTTAACATATACTTGCAATAGCATCCTTCCCGATTCCAAATCGCACGTCGTACGTTGCACGTCCCATGAACAATCGCCGCACGCGCATAAATTTGTTATAAGTTCGCACCGCACTGCTAGCACGATAGTGTAGTGTTATAAGTGTTAAAAACAGTGAATGGACAAAGGCTGGATCCGACACCACAAGTAAGTGCCTCCATCCCTCTTTGGCAGTTATTTTAATCCCGCCTAGTACCAGACGGCTGCCATATTTCTTATTATTTGCAAGTATTTAGGGGGTTTCCGCAAACCAGTAAATAATTAAATATACAGTCCACTTCATTAAAGCCCAGGAATAATATTTTACCCTGGGCCACACGCCCGCATGTCCATACAATAAGTTCTAAATAGTGATTATAACGCCTAAATATATAAAATGGGAATGGGAATCATTACATAGATTTTCTTAAAAACACGAATAAGAAGCAAAATAATTCCATCATTACTCTTTTTCTTGCTTACTTTTAGTCCAGTTCCTTCACTCACTATTCTGATTGTCGGTCGATAGAAAAACTATATCAGATTATTTAAAACTAAATACTTAAGCATAAAACGCAATAAACTGATAGATTTACAATCTGATTTATAAATTACACATTTTCTTATATATATTGCACATTTATTATGCTTAATAACATCAATATGTATAAGTATCTCGACAAAAGTACAAATATTCCTAAGAGTTCGTGCCCAGATGGTCAACCACTCGTGTAATCCCCTTTGTTTCAGCATCAAAATCAGTGGCGTTTCGTGAAAAGAATCCGCCTTCTGCCTATTTTCCGTATGAGAAAATTCCTTTAGTTACGACCGCTTTGAAATCGGTTGTTCTTTTGCAAATCGGTTATAAAGAATTCCGTGGAGGTGTGTAGGTAAACTTCTTAAGGTTCTGCTTTTAAGGTTCATAATGGTTTAAAAGTGTTTTAGCATTTTGTATGGAGCAGAAAAGTTTCAGGGGTAGCGAATTATAAACCCTATGAGTGTCTAAAGAAGGGCTAAAATACAGTAAATATGTGTGCCATCTTTTGCACAGAAAAATAGAGCTGAGTGATGGGCGTATGAAATCCTTATAAGATGACTGGTACATGATGTTCTGGTTACTTTTGTATTTTGTTTCTTTTGTTAAGAGAGAGATAGGTGGGGTGAAAATATTTTAATAAAATATTGAATAACGTAGATTTTTCTGTTGTTCACTATTAAAAGGGATTTTAACTGTCCTATAGTAGATTTTAAACTTTTGCGATTCATACAAAGAGGCCGTTGATAAAATATTGTAAATTAAAATACAAAACATGCAAAGAATGTGGTTTATATCACACGTCTAATAAATACCTTACCACAGCGTTTAAAAACTTATGTTGAAAACGGAAAAGAAGAGTAAACAAAAGTAATTATAAAAATTATTTGCTATAATCCGCGATACAGTAAATAGACGACTTTTCCACGACAAAATCGCAAAGCGGCTTTGCAATTTTGTTGTGGTGTTCAGTACTTTGTACTGTTCGCCAAGTCCGGCGGCCCGCGGGGGCACCGCGGGCGGAGGCGGAGCGGGCGGGGGGTCGGCGCTCGCGCAGGCGGCGCCCCGGCATTCACTTCATAGACTCGAAGGCTGGACCACATATATAAAATTGCCAATAAAAACCTAAGAACCAGTGCAGCATTTCATTTTGCTAAAAAGTTACACAACATAATGGTCCTTCAACCGTGAACAAGAAAAACAAATTATAAGCAGAGAAGGAATTATAAGCGAAAAATGCACCGCGGGATCAGAGGACACGGGAATTGACTTGAGTGAGTTCGTTCCATATCCTTCTTAATTTCCGTCTTCCTTGCATTCTTTGTGAATCAGACATAGTGATTTCTTTTTCCTTCGCTTTAATTCATTTTCATAACGCATTGCCATAAGTCATTCAATTTGCTACACCGACCTTGCGGCCGGACGACTTCTATTGTTCAAAACAGGTTCCTTATCGCTAGCCGGCCGCTCGGCGCATCGAGCTATACATTAAATGCGCTTGCATTTTAAAACTTTACGTAATTAGTAATTTAAAACTTTATAACGTTAACTTAATAAAACTTTATTATATATTTTTTAATTTTCTTTTCATTATTACTTCATTTCAATTCAAATTCATTACTTTTGCTTAGTTTTCTTTGCCTTTCTTTATAAAAAATGAGTGATGTAAGGAGCAAAGAATTAATAAAACATCGTGGTAGTCTTAAGGGGAAGCTAACAATATTTCAAAATTTTTTAAATAGTTTAGATGCCTTGGACTATATTAGCGAATCTCAATGCAACGAATTGGAATGTCGTTTGAGTAAAATGGATAGTTTACATTGTGATTTCGATAAATTCCAGACGGAGCTTGAGATCATGGCGGACGATGCCAGTCAACTGCTTCTCGAGCGTGAGGAATTTGACACCAAATACTATTCAATAGTAGCCGAAGCGCGAACTATCCTAAACAAAAACAAAGGTCATCTCCAACGTAGAATGTCAATATCCGAGACGAGTGAAAGGAGCGGTGGCGGAGAAGGGGGATTTCATGACTTCATACGTCTACCAAAAATAACTCTTCCATCCTTTTCCGGAGAAAACACTCAATGGCTTCAGTTCAGAGATACGTATATATCACTTATACACTCCAATAATAATTTAGCAAACATAAATAAATTTCACTACCTAAAAGCTGCCTTAAAAGGCAGCGCCTTAACAACAGTACAAAATCTAGAATTTACTTCAAACAATTATGAAGTAGCATGGCAATTACTATCAAATAGATACGACAACGAACGTCTTCTGGTCAATATTCATGTTAATGTTTTAATAAATTTTGAATTAATTACAAAAGAATCTGGCAAAGCCTTGAGATATTTAATTGATACTATTAACCGTAATTTATGGGCATTAAATACCTTAGGTCAACCCACTGATCACTGGGATACACTCGTTATACATTTAATGAGCCGTAAATTAGATAGTGTTACCTTTCGTCAGTGGGAGGAACATCGTAACACTATAACAATTTCTCCTTCATTAAAACAATTTTTGGAATTTTTAACAAATAGAGCTAATTTATTAGACACTATACAACTAGATGAAACACAAAGACAGTCAACATCACAAATAAATCAAAATACTAAATATACACAAAATAAACAAAATATAAATTCAAAAAACCCCGATTATAATAAAATGAAAAATAACGAAAAAAGCATAACTTGTCAATTATGTAAACAAAATCATTTCTTATTTAGCTGTTCTGAATTTAGAAATTTGGATGTTGACGCACGCTTAGAAAAAGTTAAAAATTACAATATTTGTAAAAATTGCTTGCGACCAGGACACAAAGACAAAGACTGTCGTCTTACACACTGTAAATATTGCACCTTGAAACACAGCACACTTTTGCATAAAGATGCTGAACAGTACACCACAATTGCTTTATCTGCCAGTATTCAGACTAGTGACAAACCTCTTACATTGCTTTCCACAGCATTGGTGAACGTGGTTGGCGCTGACGGGAAACTACATCCGGCCCGCGCTCTTCTTGATAATGCCGCCACTGGGCATTACATCACACGGCACCTGTGTGAGAAGCTGGGTTTGCCGCGTCGAAACGTAAGCTCCACTGTGACAGGTATCAACAATCAGTCATCATACAGTGCAGAGTCTTGCATCTTACCCCTCGAGTCTCATTCAGGGGATTACAAGGTTACTCTTGAGTGTCACATATTACCTCAAATAACCAACACAATACCTTCATGCAATATCGATATAAAATCAATAAAGCTGCCGCCTTATATTCAATTAGCTGATCCATCATTCAATATTTCATCAACTATAGACATATTAGTTGGAGCCGATACTTACTGGGACATCATATGTTCAGATTTCATCGATCTCGGTAAGCATTGTCCAAAATTACAGAAAACGAAACTTGGTTGGCTTGTTTCCGGCACAATCAAATCTTTCATACAAACACACACAACCAAAGCACATCACTCATCTTGTTTTTTAACACTTAATGATGATGCCTTGCTAACACATTTTTGGGAATTAGAATCAGTTTCTCCTAAATATAACTTGTCACTAGAAGAGCGGGCATGTGAGAAGAGTTTCGCAGAGAACACTCGACGTGATAATGATGGTCGATTCGTGGTTACTTTACCCTTAAAAGAGTCACCCGATGTTCTCGGCGATAACTATCACTCAGCCAAAAATCGCTTACTAGCACTTGAGCGCAGATGTCAACGTGACCCCGTCTTAAAAAAGAGATATTATGATTTTATGACTGAATATAGGGACTTAGGTCACATGGCCGAAGCTTCAAAATCTACTGAATCGAATTTTCAAAATCACTACTACATGCCTCATTTTCCTATAATTCGGGAAAATTCGACTACGACAAAATGTCGCGTCGTCTTTAATGCTTCTGCTTCTAATAAAGGTAAATCATTTAACAGTATTCAAATGGTCGGTCCAGTCGTCCAAGACGACTTATTATCTATTTTATTGCGCTTTCGACAGCATCAATATGTTGTTTCGGGAGACATTGAGAAAATGTATCGCGCCATTTTAGTTGACCCTACGCAGCGTTCACTTCAGCAAATTTTATTTAGATTTACCCCAAGTGAACAAATAAGACCATTTACATTAAACACGGTTACTTACGGTACAGCATCTGCACCGTACCTAGCCACTAAATGCTTAGTTTCGTTGGCGGAGCAATGTTCAGATCCTAATACAAAAGTAGCCATTTCGAGAGATTTTTATATAGACGATTTTCTAAGCGGTGGAGAATCGGTACAGTCAGTCATAGAATTATGCAAAAACGTTGAACAAACTTTACAATCAGCCCAATTTAAATTACGTAAATGGCAATCAAATAACTTTGAAATCTTAAAATCATTGACAAATAATAATTCAATTGAACTCATCAATACAAATAAAACATTAAATTTAGATGACACATTACCTTGCAAAACTCTAGGACTTCAATGGGACTGTAATTCAGATAATTTATTATTTAACATTGATCTGGATCTTAAAACAAAGAAAATTACTAAACGTAAAATTCTGTCTCTTATAAGTCAAATATTTGATCCCCTTGGCCTATTAGGGCCTTGTACCGTTCAAGCAAAATTTCTAATGCAAAAACTTTGGATTGATAAACTTAGTTGGGATGATGAAGTGTCGAAAGATGTAGAAAAATCGTTTTTAAATTTTATAGATTCCCTCGTTACTCTCAAATCGCTACGTATACCGCGTTGGGTAGGTTATGCTAACGTCACTCGTATAGAATTACATACGTTCGCAGACGCTTCAGAACGTGCGTATGGCGCATGTGTCTTCGTGAGAGCGGTCAACGAAAATGGCACGGTTCAACTTAGACTTCTTACTTCTAGAAATAGAGTGGCGCCTTTGAAGCCCACGACAATCCCCAGGTTGGAGCTTTGTGGTGCGCTTCTTGCCACTAGGCTACACGCCAAAGTGACGTCATCATTAACTGTAAAAATACACGACTCCTTTTTCTGGACTGATTCCACTATCGTGTTGGCATGGCTAAAAACGCAGTCAAATCAATTAAAAACATTTATTCGAACTCGAGTGGGTGAGATTCAAGACAGCACAGATATTCGCAGATGGAGCTACGTTCCTTCGAAAGAAAACCCTGCTGACTTAGTTTCTCGCGGAGTTGTAGCAAACAGTATTAGCTCTCACACACTGTGGTGGTCTGGTCCAGACTTTTTAAAATCAAAACACATACAATTTCCAATCATACCAAACACACAATCAGATACAGCAAACATGCAAACACAGAAATCATCAGAAATAGTTTTACATACAACAACGACACAAAGTAATGACATAAATAATTTACATGAATTTATCAATAAAACATCAAATTATACACATTTAATAAGAACATTTGCTTATTTACAGAGATTTATATACAATTGTAGAAATCCTAAAAATAAATTAACCAAAACTCTATCAACTACAGAATTAAATAATTCAGAGAATCGCGTATTAAAACTTGTGCAACGCCAAATGTTCAATGATGATATTATCAGATTGATAAATTCAGGTAAACCTCTTCCATTCAAAAATAGATTGAGCGCTTTAGCCCCTTTTATTCATTCTGACGGACTCATAAGAGTTGGAGGTCGTCTTAAAAACTCACACTATACTTTTGATGTTAAACATCCAATACTGTTATGTAGCAAACATCATCTCACGAAAATTCTTTTTTAAAAACAACACATATCATTGATGCATGCGGGCCCTCAGCTTCTTTTGTCTTCTATAAGACAAAAATATTGGCCACTGGGGGGGAGGAACCTCGCCAGACGAGTCGTGCATGGTTGCGTTCGTTGCTGCAGATTTAAACCGAAGCCAATACAACCTATTATGGGTGACTTACCTACTCAAAGAACTCATTTAGAATTCCCCTTTCTTCATACAGGAATTGATTACGCTGGTCCAATAATGATCGCCAACCGGAAGGGAAGGGGTGCTAAATTGGAAAAAGCTTATATTTGCATTTTGGTCTGTTTCGCAGTTAAAGCTGTGCACCTAGAGCTCGTCACGGATTTGACAAAGGAGGCCTTTATATCAGCCTTTTTAAGATTTATTTCGCGTCGCGGGAAGCCGGTGTCTGTCACGTCCGATAATTCTACTACTTTTATTGGAGCTAGTAATGAAATTTCATCCTTTTTTTCTAAATACTCAGATGACATAAAGTCGGATCTTAGCAATAGAAACATCGAATTTAATCAAATCCCACCATACGCTCCATACATGGGTGGGTTATGGGAGGCAGCGGTAAAATCCGTTAAGTATCATTTAAAACGCATTTTAAATTTAACTCATTTAACTTTTGAAGAAATGACTACTTGTCTGATTCAGATTGAAGCAATCCTTAACTCCCGGCCTCTCACACATCTTTCATCCGACCCTTCCGACCTAACTTGTCTCACTCCAGCTCACTTCCTCATTGGACGCTCTTTCTTGTCGATTCCTCGTCCGATTGTCAGCGGTGGCAATATAAGGACTCTTGATCGATACGAGCGAATAGAACATCTCAGACGGCATTTTTGGAACAGATATTCCACTGAATATATTTCTCTCCTTCAGCAGAGGACAAAATGGCGGACCGGAAATGAATCTCTTCAAATGGGGCAGCTAGTGCTGCTGAAGGAGAAACAGCAGCCCCCACTCTTGTAGCCTCTCGGCAGGGTGGTCAAACTTTATCCAGGCAACGATGGCGTAGCCAGAGTCGCGGACGTCAAATCCAGGAAAGGGGTTGTGACAAGGGCTTATAACAATATTTGCCCCCTTCCCACAGATTAAGCCAGTTAACTCGCGCGGGCAGGATGTTCAGTACTTTGTACTGTTCGCCAAGTTCAGCCGTTCCGGCGGCCCGCGGGGGCACCGCGAACGGAGGCGGAGCGGGCGGGGGGTCGGCGCTCGCGCAGGCGGCGCCCCGGCATTCACTTCATAGACTCGAAGGCTGGACCACATATATAAAATTGCCAATAAAAACCTAAGAACCAGTGCAGCATTTCATTTTGCTAAAAAGTTACACAACAGTGGAGTCTATCTCCTGATGATGCTTTGGTTGCGGGGCGAAACGATTGTTGAGTTTGTGACAGTGAACCTGTGTAGTGCTTGTGTATTGTGGTGGCAGTGGTGGAGGTTTGTGCATGTGTTTTTACGAATCCTGCATGTTAAAGGGTATAAAAAACGGATACTCCACTATACATTTAGCACCATATATATTTTCAATTTACTGTATCGCGGTTATAGCAAATAATTTTTAGGATTGCTTTTGTATTATGGATCTCTGCAAATTAACGCCTAATTCTATAAATTATGGAAAAGAAGACATGAAATAGTTCGGCGTATACAAACAACTCGCGTCGTAGTTCGGAGAGCTAGAGAGCTGCTATGCATAGTAGGAGATGAAAGCACTGTTACGGAGGAATGAATAGGTGAAGACGAAGTAAAAGGTAGTTTTGAAGATGAAGAAGAAGATGCTGCATCCGATTAAAAAATATATTTAAGTGCATTTATAAAATCCTTGGACTTCTGATTAATATAAATATTATTTATTTGCTATATAAGAATTTTTATTGATTTATTGGAATTTTATTTTAAAATTGATAAAATATAATTTCAATTTTAAAAATTTATGCACTATTAATTGAAATTTATCATATACACTGACTTTCTCTCTTCACTGGAGCAAACGTTTGAGCTTAGCGTCACCACAGCGCTTCAATACGGTTTTTAGTTCACGAAATAATACTTATTTTAATATGTAGACGTTAAAAAATCTACTGCTCTTATAAGTAAAATATGGAAAATTCCAGTTTCTATTCGATACAGCGGATCGATCCAACCTTAATACATATTTATGTATCCACTACATTAATATGTATGCAATCGTTAAACACACTCCTCCCGTATTATACAGCTTTGCGAAATTAATACGAGGTGTAGGGAATACTGAGGGGCAGCCCCTATTTATACGTAGAAAGTCCGAATTATTTATTACTATCTGTGGTTATCAAACGTTATTCAGTCTCAGCTTTATTCTGTCTCAACTCACTCACTAAACGTCCTCATGGTAGAAAAGATCAGATATTTATAACGGTGGATGGTCGTGACTTGTCTCCATTCAAAACATTTAAATGCCATACAACGACGCTAGCAGATATTCCGAAGGGTCGTATTTTACGACCCTTCGGTAAACAAGAGGGTGTTCTATTCTACTCAACCGGATACCACACGGCGGGTCGACTTACCTTAGTCGCCTTTTACGACACCTCGGTGAGAAATGAGGGTAGTCTAATCTACTCAGCCGAATTCCACACGACGGGCCAACGTCTATTCTACTCAGCCGGATACCACACAGCAGAAATAACTAATTTAAAACGTATGTATTAAAAAAAATAGTAACAAGTGTTTTACGGTAAATAACAAAATTATTACTGGCCCGTTGTCTTTGATGATATTGACCTTGCCCTTAACTCCGCGGGTGGCGGGTTCGGTTTTTGCCGAGAGTCAACATTTTCTAAAAATAATTTATTGCTACAACGTAGCAATAATTAATTTCGATAAACACTCACCCGGGTGCAATTTGTACCATAATAAACCTAGCATAAGCGCTATTACGGGATCTTAGCGTACTTTAGGAAAGGAAAACAATTTATGAGTTACATAAAAGAGTAGATTAAAAAACTCCCAATACTAGTAGTAATTTCAAGTATTTACGTTCGTAACTTACGTAAGCTACTTTTCATTTTCACTCATTCTTGTGATATCTACATAAAAAACAATGCCTACTTTAAAAAATGACAAAATCTAGCTAATAATTAGGTGCAAATATTTTAAAACAAAAGTAATTATAAAATTATTTTGCTATAATCCGCGATACAGTAAATATAAAATATATATAGTGCTAAATGTATAGTGGATTATCTGTTTTTCTTAGACTATCCTATCTCCTGATGATGCTTCGGTTGCGGGTCGAAACGATTGTTGAGTTTGTGATAGTAAGCGTGTGTAGTGCTTGTGTATTGTGGCAGTGGTGGAGGTTTGTGCATGTGTTTTTACGAATCCTGCATGTATCGGGTAAGAAAAAACGGATAGTCCACTATACATTAAACACTATATATATTTTCTGTTGACTGTATCGCGGATTATAGCAAAATAATTTTATTACTAGTTTTGTATTTCGGATCTCTGCAAAGTAACGCCTAATTCTATAAATAATGCAAATATTTTTTCAATGACTATGTGTAATGTATGCTATACGAACATGATAACGCCTTGTCATAAAGTTATTATGCGGGTTCCCGATCGAAAGCTAAGCTACTCCAAAGCTAAATTAAGCCAGCTTAGCTAGACTAAGCTAAGATAAATTAAAGATATGTGCTGTGCACACCAAAGCTAAGCGGAAGCTCAATCAGTGCTGCGACCTTTAATTAGACTGACGAAGGGAGTGTGGGGTAACCGGGATTGGCTTAGCTAAGTTCGTGTAGCTGCGCACCATCATACACATCTAACTTATAACGCATATTTTAGTTAGCTCACATAGCTCAGTTTGCATAGTTTGCAATCTGCACGCAAGTATGAAAAACTGCGTTAGCTATGTGAGCTAAACTAAGCTAACTAAGCTTAGCTCTTGGTCTGTAACCCGCCTTTTTCTAGAGCAGGGAAGTCAGCTTAAAATGTGCCCTATTACAATAAACAGAAAGCAAATGAGAGTGTATCTGTCTCTCTTTTTTATGTGTGGTTAGACAAAGATAAGGAATGCGTATTGTATCATTCACACTTACAGGCCTATGGCTCCCCTTTTTTATTTTAGATGTTTAGATGAGGTAACCCTTCAGGGGTGCTGCTATCCGCGGCAGGCGGAAGTAGGTGGCTAAAACCTCAGGGTGTTCAAACTTGCTGCTTGGTGACGATGGCAAAGGAATACTGAATGCATCACGTCTACTTGGCTCTCTTCTCTAGTATAATAACTCGCATAGAGTTATTTACTACATTTGACATATAATTTCTTTTATTACATATTTATTGTATTGTACACAACAATGTCTACTAATATTTAGTCTTTTTTTCTCATCAGACTTCAATGGAAAATGGCGTTAACCTTTTAGTGTTTTCTTTGTCTAAATACTAATTACATTCCACTTTTTAAAGAAAAACAATTCCCACTATTTCTTTATTTAAGTCCTTAATGTAAGTTGTTTCTTTCATTTAAAAAATTCTTCGTTTGATTGTATGCGTCGAGAATATTTTACGATTTTTTTTATTAATATGTTCATTTGTATTAAAATATTTTTAAGTATAATATTTAAGTACATATTCTCGTACTCTTTCTAATTTTCCTTCTAAAAGAAATAATTCATTTGTATACGCTATACAATAGACAAATCTTTTATCTTTAAACGTGTTAGGGCTTGCGTTAAGCCTTTATAGGAGGCTCCGTTTGGATAATAAAAAGACTTGTGAATACTGTTGAACTATATTGGTTGCAATTTAAAAGGAGTACATAGATTGAGTTACAAAATTTGAATAGGTTTTTTTTTTGACAATTTGATTCAAAAACGTATAACGAACGTAATCATACGTATCGGTAACATATGTGACGTTTCGCGTAGATGCCCTGAGATTGGTGCATGTCGTCCATATGGCCACAGACAATTATAGGCCGCAACAAAATGAGCTAATCTTGTATATTTATAATCTGAATTTTGGAAACGGCTAACGGAGACAAGTCCTTATTTTTAAAATTACATCTTTTTTATATCTTATAAAATAATACCGAGCAAAGCTCGATCACCCAGATATTATAATTATAATATGTTAAATATTGTTAAAAAATTATAGTTTCATGTATATCTAGTGTGTTTAGCTTACAGGAGTGAAGGTAAATATGTAAAGAGAAGTTGAAAATGCGTGACCAATATTTAAGTCTCAAATAAAATAGAATCTGAAATGTTGGTCACTCATTGATCACACATTAGAGTAAGTTGGAACGACTGTTTCACCTTCATAACAATTTCATTTTGTTACTCATTATTAATTTAAGCATTAATTAACCATACTATATTTTGTTGTAAAAATATATAACTACCAAAAACTTTACATAAAATAAATTTCTAAAGACACTGAAAAAAGACGTAATTTCAAAAGATTGCGTTTCAAAGTCGGCGAAAGCTTGGCGTAATAAAATTTCCACCGCCCTTCCGCACTCGGTTTACAGGATATATTTACGTGCCTGACGAACATCCTGTTTAGGTCTCTACTTTCTCAACTGTTTTATGTAGTGTATGTATTTGGATGACTTAAAAATATAAAAATTATTTAGACTAACATCATCATCATCCTGCCCTTATCCTACTCTAAGTGGGATCGGCACAACATGTTATAAACATGTTGTCACATGATACGTATTTTACGACCGGCCGCCTGCCAAACGTCAACTTACCTTAGTCGCCTTTTACAACACCTCGGTAAGAAATGAGGGTGGTCTATTCTATGCAGCCGGATACCACACGACATAAACCTTAGTCGCCTCTTACGACACATTGGTAAGAAAGGAGGGTCGTCTATTCTATTCTGCCGGATACCACACGGCGTAAAATTATTTAGACTAACGAATTCAGAAATTTATAAAAAAATAAGTATTATACAGGAAATATCTTTTAAGTGTTTAACAGAAAACATATGTTGGCCTGCACGGAATTTGAACAGATACTATGTAAGGATAAGCAAATTTAAATTTGTTCATGCTTTAATTGCCCAGCAGGCCTACCATGAACTCTTATTGCGACTCAATTGAAGACTAAACTATAGTACCCGGCAATAAATAATGCACATCGAGGCTTAGAGAGAGAAAATCGGCTAGATTGTACGTCATAGATCATTGTCTGTCGCACAGACTGACGAACCCGAGTGAAACGTCACATACTTACTGAGTGACAGTGACAGCGCTCTACGAAACCGAACTGGCCGGCTGTTTCGTTCTAAACATCAATGTGCATTATTTATTGCCGGGTACTATAGTTTAGTCTTCAAATGAGTCGCAATAAGAGTTCATGGTAGGCTTGCAGGGTTCCCTTAACGTGACGGGTTTAAATCCCGGGTACGGATGAGCTTTTCTGTTCAAACTTGTGTCTAATTGATAATTGCAATTTATCACTCGCTCGTCGTTGAAAAAAAATATCGTGAGGAAACCTGCATATTTCCAGATAAATCTCGGGTTATTTTTAACCTACCGATCCGCATTTTAGTAGCATGGTGAGTTTAAGCTTCAACCTTTATATCTAAATACGGAAAGATAAGACCTATATCCAGCAGTGTTATAGTAACAGGCCGTTATTTTAAGAGATTTCATTCATATTTCACCACACATTTTTCCTTAACACTAAAGGTTGTGGTAAATTTTCAATATCTATAAAACGCGCGGAGTTTGATTCCACAAACTCTTAGCGAAAATTTATATTGTTTGATCACTTAGCCATAGTAACTTTTGAGTGTGGCTACTCATAATAAGATTTGAACGTATAATCTAACTTTTTTAAATAAACATACCACATTGGAGGTTCATCTTAGCGTTTTTAGTCTCACTGTTTTATATTGTTTGTTATAAACGTATTTATTTCCTGTTTTGTCCATTATATCTCTTACAATTCAACAGCAGGTATGCTCGTAACTGTAAAACAATTTCAATCGAAATTCAAGTTTCGATTTGCCACAAAACAATTTATTGGCGTCGGAATTCGGAAAACGTGAATAAATTGGCTCGAGGAGCAGAGAGTCAGCAATCGCGTCCGAACTATTCGAAAACTTTCTGAAAGCCGTTTAGTTCTACCTTTGTTTTAGTTTCTCTTTATCAGATTTGTATTTATTTTCTAAAAAAGTGATGTACACATCTCGCTCTGTTAAAGTCCAAAATCTTCTAAAATTCTATAAATTATTTCATTTTGTGTAATTTTTTGTTTATTGCTTCATTTTGTTTATTGTATTATGTTTTTCTTTATATTTTTAAAACCTCGAAATGCGCAGTAGATAATTTAGCAGTAGGTCATGATACTCAGCAATCAGGGAACGATTCGAAAGACTGCTTAGTAAAATATCTGATTCGTGTTTGAGTCGTGGTCATCTCCTGATGATGCTTCGATTATGGGGCGAAACGATTGTTGAGATTGTGGTAGTGACTGTGTGCAGCGCCCGATTTTGTATTTTAGACCAAAGCAAAGTAGCGCCTTATTATAAAAATAACTGTAGTTTAACCCAAACGAGCCCTTGGCATTTTCAGTGAGTTCGATCTTCCTGCAATACACCAAATTTAAATTAACTAGCGCTTGTAGGTAAACATTTTAGGTTAAATTTTAACTGGAAGTTACATTTAGCAGAATTTTCATTCAATGAAACTAAAGCACTAGATGTTGTTTAAACGGTACGGATATCTAGTTTTATGTGAATTTGCTTTCAGTCTTTGAACCGGATTCTTTGCCCGCATGGGGCTTAACTACTTTATTGACATAAGAGTATGTAATTTAGAACTGTTTTAACACAGAACTCATTCCCTTCAGTTTGGATTGTAGTTTCTAAAGAGTAAATTGTAATCCAATCATTTTTTTTCTATTTTCAGTTAATCTAATTTATCAAACGTATGTTACAGACACTCGATTTAAAAGATAGACTTAACCAAAAATCCGTAATGCCTTTTAATAATAATTGTTGAAAAAGTTTACCCAACTTCTTAAGAAATAAATATTATTCTATAAGATGGGTAATATTTATTTATGAAATACAGCGAAATACATAATCTTTCAATTAAAACTAGACGCTGTACGTTTTACATTAATATACATTGCAATTTATTTTAATTAATATGCCTTTGCCAGCAATTAGCCTATCTCCTATATAATAAAGATTTGACAGTTAGTTGATTACAATTTTCTTTCTAATTGCCATTTATATCTCGAACAATTTTATTATACGTATATTATGTCATAATTCTCGTGCCCTTATTTATCAACCTAAATAAGGGTCGGCACAAAATATTTTAAACATGTTGTTACTTGTTTTGGCTATTTATTTTACCACAGGTCACTTGCCTGACGTCAATTTACCTTAGTCACCTTTTATGACATCTCCGTAAGAAATGAGGGTGGTCTATTCCACACAGCCTACTACTATAAAAACAAAGTCCTCGAAACTGCCTGTCTGTGGTAATATGTTATCGATTTTATCGTAATCTACTGAACGGTTTTATATACTTGATTAGCCCGTTAGCGCTGTGGGTAGTGACCCTGCCTTCAGCTCCACGGGTTGCGGGTTCGATTCCCGCCGAGGGCCAACATTTTCTATAAACAATTTGTTGGTTCTTCGATCCTGGGTGTATATTTGTATTTAAGTATGTATTTAAAACTATATATGTAGTACTAGCTTTTACCCGTGACTTCGTCCGCGTGGACCGTAGTCCTGTAATACTCAGTAGCTTCTATCGCTACCCTTGTAAATATCTCCATCACAAAAATCAGATTGATCCGGGGGGTTAAATAGCATTCCTATTGCGTTTATTACACTACTGGAAAGTCCATATTAAATAAGATTTCCTTCATGCCATTACTATTATTTAGCAAAGATATTAATTTGCACTGGAAAGATTCGAACAAAATCATAAAAAAATTGTAAAACCTCTCTAAGTGGGCAGCAGCATCTTTCAGTTTATCAGTTAATGTGAGACTCTATTGGGCCTTCTGATTAAATCAAAAACATGATGTAAATTTTTTCACAAAAATTCTAAACCTTCGTTTGATAACATTTTCGTATAATCTTTACTATTTATATAAAATACTGCTCTCAAATCAACATCAATGAAATTTGGCACAATTAATGTTTATACTCGTCATCAGGGTAACTTATAGGCTATGATATAGGTTCTAGAAATCCTGTTAATTTAATAGGAATAGCACGAAATTAGTTAACTCCATCTATTATCAACCTATCAAAGTCACATCTGTAATTTGAAGAAGGTTATATTATCACGTTATTTGACTTACATCGAAAGAGTTATTTTAGGAAGAGGTTTTTATATATTTTGGTATTTGTTTACAGGGTAATTTTAAATTATCTATTACAATGTATAACAAATGTAAGTAATACGCGCTATGTACTAAAATAAAATATGCTTTAGAAAAAACGATAAATTTCTTTGTCTTCCCGAAATATTACAACCGATTGTGAGTATCATACAGAAATGCAAGCTTCGAAAGTATTCTCTAAATATGAATTGCGTTTCATTGCAGATCGCTGTTATTATTACGAGTCTTGATCCCATATATTTGTCCCATATATTTATTATTGATAATTATTAAATATGCGGTTTTTACTAAAACAGTAATTGTTGAAAAATGAAATTAATATATATTTTTTAAGATTCTAGTGCAATTTTTGAGGAAGGTTTTCGTTAATATATTATATTAGAATTCGAAAACTTTTGTCACATGCAATGATTTCAAGGCGGACGAAGTTGCAGGAGCATCTAGTAAAATATAAATGTGACTAGTAATAAGCCCTCCTTTCTTACCGAGGCGTCGTAAGAGGCGACTAAGGTATGTTCCGTGTGGTAGGTATCCGGCTGCATAGAATAGACCACCCTCATTTCTTAACGAGGTGTCGTAAAAGGCAACTAAGGTAATTTGACGTCAGGCAGGCGGCCGGTCATAAAATACGTAGCCAAATCATGTGAGAGCATGTTTGCAACATGTTATGCCGACCCCACTTAGAATGGGATAACAGCAGGAGAATGTATGTTTAACTAGTAATTATATTTATTATAAGGAATTATATTTTATAAGCAACCGCCGAGTTTTTACTGGGTCTTCTCATTAGAAGCATTTTTCCAAACGCACTTATTCAAAAGCACTTATTTCCAATTGAAGAAGAATATTTTGAATTTGAATTTGAATATAGATTTTCTACCCAAAAGAGAGAGGTAGGTTCACGAACAGAAACGCCCGGAAATTTCATCCACAACGTAATGACCGTGATGGTATAAGCTCCGTGATTTATCGTAGGAATATGAAACTCGAGTAGGCCCTTTGTGGTTTTAACACGTATCGACCCGTCTTAATAATGGGGGCAATATCGTCTACATACCGATTGTATCAGAACGATTTTTATGTTCATACAATAAGTTGTATAGATAATGAGTTTTTGATTATTATTTATTAATTAGCTCTATAAAACAAATATAAATATTCCCCCGCCGTGAGTTATTTAGCTGAGTAGAATAGACCACCTTCATTTCTTACTTAGGTGACGTAATAGGCGACTAAGATAAGTTGATTTCAGGCAGGCGGCCGGTCGTAAAAAAAATGTCAAAACATGCAACATGTTAAAACATATTGTCCCACTTTTTTTTTCGAACTGACTGTATGCTGTTAGCCCTAACGGCTTTTACAGCGTCACCGGGTGGGACGGGCGAGCGCAGAAGCATCGTCGAGGTTGCGAAATGCAGAGAGTAGAGCCCCACTTAGAGTTTGACAAAGGCAAGAGAATGATGAACAAAAAAAAATATTCCTAAGTATTACTTAAACCGTACATTAAACGTGCTCTACATAAATAACTGTATAAAAATGTAAAGGTTTTTGAATGTTAAAGATATAATTATAGGCTATATAAAGAAGCTTGAAAAATTCGGTATCAGATGCGACCCTGTTATAATAAAATATACTACTCCATAACTTTCTTTATCCAGTAAAAGTCCAGTCAAAATAGGTAAAAGCGCTGTAGAATGTACCTTATCTTTAATCTTTCTCAAAAATTGGTTTTTGTCTGTCCATCTTTTAGTAAAAACTGTTCAAAATTCCGTCCAGTAGATTTTGAGAAAATCCATCACACACAGCTATTGGGGATTTTTTTTAAAGAATATGTATAGATGACACAATACTAGTAATTTAAAGCCAACTAATTTTAGTGCTATGACCTGATACATTTCAGCCATAAAAATCTAGTCTCCATCTAGATTCTACACTACGATAATCCTCGCTGGAAACGGGAACAAAAGCCCTGAATGACACTACAAGGCACAGGGGTGTGTGTACGTATATTTTTACACGCTCACCCGGAGCCCGTTGACCTAGAAAGCTTTACTTCCAGAAGAACAGATTTTTAAGGTTTCCTTTTAAGAGTGAAGTTACAAGTCATTATAAAAAATGTGTCAAATAAACTTAGACATAAAGAACATCACGTATAAATTTATCACTTAGGCACATTTCTAATTTATTATTCCGATTGTGTCAATTTATAGTAATAAAGAATTATTTTAATAACATATCTTAAAGGATCACAGAAACGTTTTGTAATGCAACTCATACATTAGATAGTTTTGGGTACATATAGTGAAGGTATTTTGATATTTTAAAATAAACTATTTCAAGATAGTAACCTAAGAAGTAAGCGACCTAAGAGACCAAGTAAGAGGCCTAATTTAAAAATGTGTTTAATGGCAGTAAAGCGTAGCGTAGCGCCGAAAAAACTCGTGAGTTCCGTAATTTGAAAGAGAACATTAGCTTTTTAATAGTTCATAGCGTGACGTCATAGATTACAATGAAATTAAGATTACAATGTAATTAACTCAATTACGTCTGATTTTGAATTAGGTCACCTTAATACTAAGAGTGAGATAAATGTTAAAACAGATATCTTAAAGCGTAATGACGGAATTGTTACGTAATTAAGTTAACAAACGAATTTATTAAACTCTCACATGTCATATGTTTATTTGAAAAAATCTTTACAAACGCTAATAAACACCTGCAGCTATATGTAGGAGCATGACAAATGCCTTCTCAAACAAGCCAACCACAGTATCTACTAAAGTTCCAACAGCTTATTTAAATCCATAGATAAACAAACTTAGTAAACAAGTAAATAGAGTTATCTCGTGGACTTTATTCACAGCAGAGATAGTGACAACAGAACTTATACAAATTCTAAATGTAAAATCACATTTTAATTAAATATTTCGTTGTACGTATTTTAAATAATAAGGTTGCAGTAGAAGTTAAGTGGCAGAAATCTTTGCGCTTACATAAAATTCCTTTTTCTTAGAAAGGGAATTATTTGCATCGTCAAATTGGTAGACTACAATACGACCTTGCACTGCAGTTATGTGTTTCCTTCAATGCTGAATTCTTAAAATGGATCTAATAAACCAGACTAGAAAGAAGGAGGCAAGGTAGTAAGGAAAAATAAAGAAAAAAGGGCGCAATTTAGCAAGCGAGCAAGTTAGAGGGATTGAAAGAAAAGATATTAAAAAAGAAAAGAAAATAGACGCACAGAAAGAAAAAAAAAAAAGACAAACAAACAAACAGAAAGACAAGAACTGTTTTAGCCAAAGTTACTTTGGACGTGGACGACTAATGGTTATAAAAAGCAAGAATGATTTTATATGCTGGCACATTCACTGACTATGATCAAAAGTGGAATCAATTAATCAATATTTTATTTGGAAAGATGATGTAACAAAGACGTTCTTTTAATTTACGACGTCCGAAATATTGCATAACACTCATACAAATTCATACAGGCTCATAAGTTGTTTATCAAGCTATTCAATCTTTCAAAGAAGTGAATTCTCATTTAACATGGTAGAGGTCGTAACTTGTAATATCCTTTCCTTGCGGATTGTTTAATGAATGCCGTAACCTGGAAATTTACCCCAGGCTACATGCATATCCTTTCTACCTAGTTTTTTTCTTTTATCTCGTAAGTAGCTTCAAGTATTGTGAATACGAGACTAACAAAGGAATGAAATGAAACGGATTTACACCGGGCATTTCTAGTAAAGTTTTTGAGAATAGTTTTCTGAAAGTATACATTTTATATTTCACTTTTTTAACTATAAAACTGTAACAGATGATAAGTCACATTTACAACATGTAAGCAACATGTCTATTATTTTTTTGCCCCTATTGGGGCATTTGATGGTTTTGAGCTTAAAACTCGGCAAAGGTGAAAGGCCTTCACATAGCATTGGGATAGTAACGATGGGATATTAGCTTTACTTTTGATACTAAAATGTGAATTTGTACCTTTTATTTTACAAAAAATAGAATATCTTATCTTAACACTTCGGTTAATTGCTACTTCAGATGACAAGAGGGAAGGCTCCTTTTTCACAAAAAGAATAAGATTCGTATAGAATTATCATGTAAGTTATAAAGATCGACATAACTCCTACATTTGTGTTATAAATAAATCTATAAAAGAACATCTTATTATGATACAAAGTAATATTATACAATTTTATTCCTGCATTACACTTAATACCCAAAAAATAATGAAGCCAACAGTATTGTTACAACTAAAAAACCTTTTGCCGACTCAGGCGATATAATGAAATAGTAATAAAAATAAAAAGGATATGAAAACTTGAAAGTCGTTTACTGAAATGGAGAGGTAATGGTATTACTAGACGAAAATCCTCTTATATTTTTAAGAATATTCTATTGTTCTCTCTTCACAAATTCAATAACAAGATAGGCACAAAAGCCCATAATATACTTGCGATACAAAATCTACATAATACCATCGATCAAGTTGACCGCTTCCCGGATTTTGTACGCAGCAATAAATATGGGGAACGGTCACGGTGTACCAATGTTAGATGGATGTGTTTCGTGTGTGCCGAATAGAGATATTTCATGTTGATTGTGTGCGAATTATTTGGACACGGCATCCGATAATCGCCTTTATGAGAAATGGTTATGGTTACCGCAGCTGAACTCGTTTCTATGTGATTTGTTACTTGTTTCTTGCTTTCGCGAATATATATAATATTTTAGGAACCAGTGTAAAATGGCGATACTTTTTCAACCATATTCGGGGTAGATTTAGATGATTTCATATTAGTTGATTTATTTGAATTTTTAATAGCGTTGTTCAAAGAGGTTTTCCCATGTAAAGTTCCACTGTGAAGTTTATCTGTGACTGTAATTCTTACATACTCCTTACCTTACCTCCATACCTTCTTTTACCTAAAGCCTAGCCTAGGTCCAGAGTTTTAACTAAATAGTACATCTAGGGTTAACCCTTAACTCTACTCGTAGAGTCGCCACTTAGTAAAGTCGACAACTAGAACCACTCAAGATTGTGGCCAAGTACAACCTTTGTTCAACTTGGTGACTTTATATAAATTTAGCTAAATAAAATAAACGAAATATTTTACTGCACAACTCTTAGTGTCTAAAAGCAAAGTTTTTAATTCCTTGTGTTCATCAATTCTAATTATAGTCAGCCTATCATTAATTTCGTTTGCCTAGTCAGATATCTAATCTTATAATGTAACTATAATAATATAATAGTATTAATTATGCTCAATTAATATTCACGTATTCGTCCGAACTAGACGGTGCACTTCTTCTAGCCAACCACTTAACGCTTTTTCCTAAATCTCATTCCCTTACTCTTTCCGAATTTCTATTGTCTCCCTGTATCGTATTTTTACAAATAATCCATGTCAATGATATATTGTTTTATTATTTTATATCAATCCTTACAGAAAGAAAACATAAACTGGTACCAACATTTTCTATGATCAATTTGTTGGTTCTTCGAGTCTGGGTGTATGTATTTACAGTTGAAAATACATACATATATAGTTATATATGTATATTTGACTGGCCCGTTGGCGCAGTGTGTAGTGACCCTGCCTTCAGCTCCGTGGGTCGCGGGTTCGATTCCCGCCGAGGGCCAACATTTTCTATACACAATTTGTTGGTTCTTCGAGCCTGGGTGTATATTTGTATTTAAGTATGTGTTTAAAATTATATATGTAGTATATGCACCAGTTGTCCGTCACTCATAACACCAGTATTAGGTTACTTAATTTGGGGATGGACGACCGTGTGTGTAAGTGTCCCATATATTTATATATTTATTTATTATATATTTACCAGTTGTATCTGTCACCCATAACACAAGCATTAAGTTACTTGTGTGTGATTTAGTGGATTAACAGCCATCTGTGTAATTGTCCCATATATATTTATTTATGTTTCGTATTTTCAAGTAGTCACTTCTACTTTATGACTCTGATAACTATATAAATATTTAGCTTGTGTGTTGAATGTTCCGTTTCATGGTTTCATCGTCCATCGGTTCGAACTGCCGTCCGTCCCATCGATTTTCATGAGCTTACGTCGTGCCAACGTGATGTACCCATAAACTTAATGGGTGATAGGGATATTTGCTTTTAGTTCAAAATTAAAATAATTTAATACTTTTTAAGTAGCTTTTATAAACGTTGTCAAGAAGGTTTATGGCAATGATCTTGAAGCAGTTGGACATTATATTTGATACACTGTCATTTGGGACACTAATGCACTTTCTTTATCAAATAATTTAAAAAGTAACTTCAATCGTCATAATTTTACTGCCATACATAAAAAACGCTACAATCAATAATAGATATATACCGGACTAAACATTTTCAGTGTTTATTTATCTACAAAAAAATTGACGTATATAACACAATGAATTTTTACGACATATCAATGCAGCTATATCGAAAACACTATATTTATTGGCTATTGAAATAAAACCATTAATTTTATAATCTAACGATCTCTATAATTGTTTACAATTTACTAAACTAACTAAACTATTATACAAAAACAAGAATTTATAATAACTTAAAACAAAATAAGAACTAACTAAATAATACTTGATTTAGAGAAGCAGGCGTTACTTTGCGGAATTCCATATTACAAGCAATATAACAGAACTAACTACTTTGCTATAATCCGCACAGGTTAAGTGAATGCATGCAAAGCCAATGTGTATGAAGCAGGCAAAATCTACTTATACTTATACTTTATGACCGCTAGAAAGCGGTCATAAAGTGCCTAATGACCATTCATTTCATATTCTCCACACTTGTGATAAGGGACTCCGACTCAATACGGTAGAGCAACTTGAGATAATAAAAAATAACAATGGTTACTTAATTAACGAGCAAGTAAATGTATCTAATTCCGTTTTGCTACATGTGGTCGGAGGGGAGGGTATTGGTGGGAGTTGAACTATTTAAGACTGCTTGTATGGGTAGTGCGGCGCATTACGATTTTTGTCGTGGAACCTATCCTCCTGTTGATGCTTCGTTTTCGGGGCAAAACGATCGTCGAGATTGTGGTGGTGGGTGTGTGTGCTGCTTTTGTGTGCGTTGTTGCTGGTGAATTGCGCCTTGGGGTGCATGTGGTGGCTGGTCCTGCATGTATAAGGTGCGTAGATTTTGCCTGCTTCATACACATTGGCTTTGCATGCATTCACTTAACCCCTGCGGATTATAGCAAAGTAGTTAGTTCTGTTATATTGCTTGTAAATAATACTTAATATTTTTTTTGAAGAAAATAAATATATAATATATAAGATATATATATATATATATATATATATATATATATACATCTATTTACACTAAATCAAAACATTCGATTCCATTGCAGTGGGGTAAGGTTCCCAAACAAAAAATAATTAACTATATTGAAACATAATTTACAGAACTGGGCGTTAGCCTTCAGAATTCCATATTACAAAAGTTACTTTGATTTATTTTGCTGTAATTTTATAACTTTCGTCATATTGAAATACAAAAATCTTCCTTTACTCGTATGTCAATTTCATTACTATGCTTTCGAATTTGCATTGAAGGTTCATTTTTTACTCTTTTCCTACTTGTTCGTCAATCACAAATTCGAAACGGATTTATATCCCACAAAAGTACCCTCTAAATCCTTTTTCAACTAAACCATATCTATTTCTTCCAAAACAGTGGAGAAAACCGGAAATTTTCGAGATATGCCTTATCGACACCCGAAATAGCAATTCCGAACTCGATTTAACTTGGGCCTTCAGAACTACTCCCTGGCCTTGGATATAAATTTATTCTCCATATCTTATAAACTAGACTTGGTAACCATAACAAATGTCAAATATGGACTTACGTAACTATGAAATTATAAAAACTAAATGTATATCTATACTAATGGTAAAATTAAAACTTAGATGTCGAGCTTTCTCATTTTCAAGGAGGAGAAATCGATTGTTTAGCAATGCCGATTGCCGATTTTTCCACCCCAAATCACATATCCCTATTAAATAATAAAAAAAGTACCCTATAAAAGTATGTGTATTATTAAACAATAATATAAGTTTATGGGTGTCAAAAATATTGACAGTATAGTATTATTTTTAACATTAGGTATCGAGATGGACCTTAATGCCTATAATCTAAATCATTTAGACTTTGATTTTGAGTTTAAGTTGAGATTGTGGTAGTGGATGTGTGCAGTGCTTGAGTATTGTTGTGTTATTGGCGGTAGTGCATGAGTTCTGCATGTATCACCTATGAGAACGGATAGTATACTCTATGTTTAGCATTATATATTTTTTATTTTATATCGGATTATACCAAAATAATGTTTTCATTGCTTTTTGAGTATTACTGTTAAATACTGTTCAAAAGAGACTGATACAGAAAGCCTACTATACGGTAGAGGATGAAATAGATGGTAAGAAAGCGTGGTTAAAGCTACTTTTCGACCCAAAAAGACAGCAATGACTAAATGTAACTAGCAATAAGAATTATGTTTTGAAAAGAGCAACCGACGATTTTCTTCCTGACTCTTCTCGGTAGGATTAGCTTTCCGAACCAAGGTAGAGTTGACGATGTAAAAGCACTTGTTTACAAGTTAACTTGAATAAAGAATATTTTGAACTTGAATTTGAATATAAGTTTAAGTTTCCACATACAAGTAAAAATTACTTTAAAATTAAAAAATACTTTCATGTGCTCAACTTTAATACGACTAAGAATCATAAGGAGCTCGACTGTCGCTTAACAACAAACTGTCATCATTTATCACATACCCACCTTTATTGAACGCCTGAACTACTTTCTTACGTACCTGACAATCTAAAAATATTGTCTATATTTTCTTGAACCTGAGTTGATCTGTGATTTTAAGAGAGATGGCAGAGTTGTTACTGGTGTAATAAGATTTTAGTTATCACATAGGTAATATGTAGTATTTATATTAACCTAAACAATACTATTCGTATTTTTTATGTTTATTTAGTGGAAACTGTTCACAGTTATAACATTTGCATGAAGTAAGACGTCAATATACCGCCTAGCTATAATAGAAGCTGTGATAGCCCAGCGGTGAGACCGTGCGACTCTTACGAGGGGAACACGAGTTCAAACCCGGGCAGGCACCAATGAGTTTTTCTATTAAAACTCATGTGTCTAATTGATAATTGCAATTTATCACACGCTTTTTGGTGAAGGAAATCGTGATCGTGAGGAAACCTGCATATCTCTAGAGAACTCTGGAGATATGTGTAACCTACCAATCCGCATTGGAGCAGCGTGGTAGGTCTTAGTTCCAACCCTTTTCTCCAGAAACGGAGAGAGGAGGCCTATTCCTAGCAGTGCGATTGTAACAGGCTGCTACTTTACTTTTCTTATACCGCCTAAATTTTTGTTATTATGTGAAAGAGAGTTATATGGAAAACACCCAACTATCCATATAAGTATAAATTCTAGTCCTATTGTGTATGACATGACCTAAAATCAATATTAAACATAATATCGCTGTTCCAGAAGAACAATAACGCAACTGCTAAAACTAAAATTTTATAGGAGACCCAAAAAAATTGTATAAAGTACTATACAATTTTTTTTGTAATAATTTTTCACTAGTAAACACAACACAAAACAAACACAAGTAAACAGTGAAAAATTAAGCAAATGATTAAAAAATATGACAAATATATGCGTATAGGAATATTAACTATTCAACTATTTTTCTTTTGGTTCTTCTATAGAATTATTGTTTTCGCAGTTGCTTCAATGTTCTTCTGGAACAGCCATATGAAGATTAAAGATATTATAATTTATAAAAAAGCTTAAAATAATATTTAATCAAAAGATTTAATTTCCAGAATATGAATTTTATATGAACATACACTTTACTTCGTTTTGTATAACTTCTGGATATCATTTATTTATGTTGACCTCTACTTCAAAATTTGGATAAATTTATACAAGAACTAGACTAGTGTTATTATTTCTTATTCCTTATATAATTGCATATGCACGCCAAAACAATTTGTCTGAATGTAACACAAAATAAATTTATTAAATTAGAAATGCAAACTTTATCTTCTAGTAAAATTTATTATATGATAAAATACCTTAATGTCGCAGATCAAATAGACATCATCCATTATAGGCGCACCCTTATTGAAATTCAGGTACCTAACAATCATAAAATATTATACCTTATTTTTCACTTCAACCTTAGGTTGATTTTCGGCTGTTACCTCAAAAAAGAGCATCATTTGTTAGTTTCTTTACACATGCACTTCACTTGACTTAGATGCTAAAAATTATCAAAAAAAATTGCTCTCTAGACTTATAAAAGAAGTATGAATAACAAAGAAAAAATAAATTAAAACCAAAATTTCCAAAGGAATAGAAATTATCAATGAAAACAAATTCAAATATGATTATAAAAAACTATATAGCACATAAATATCCTGAATTGAGATATTGTGACTGCGATATATCGTCCTTTACACTGCAGCTATAGGAGTAATTTATCTTAATGAGTAATGCTATGGAATGCTAGTAAAGTGATGATCATGTTGCATACCCGATTAATTATTAATCATAATTAGATGTTTGAACTAGAAGATTAGGATGGTATGAACATATAATGAGGAGGGATAAAAATCATGCGAACAAAGGATTGTTAAATATGAATGTGGATGGATATGTGACTACGTTAAATATGATGACATGCATTTAAAAGGAATATCGCCAGAATTGATGAATAATAGGAGAGAATGGAAGTGAAAAACATGTTGTGCCGACACCTCGTAAAGTAGAAGAATGGCAGGAGAATGATGATGAATTCATTGTTTCTCCATTCACTGACACTTAAGCACGTATTGAGTATAACAGAGTTTTGTTTATCATTGCAATAATAATAAAACAAATGACTGGGATATTATAAATTTAGTCATAAACAAAATCTCATAAATGTGTCTTTGACGCGTAAATTCATAGCTCCCTGACATCTTTCTTAGCATTACAGCTATGTACAAAGACCCTTGTCGTTAGTTTATCAATTCAAGGACCAGTATACAATGTATTCAATATTGTTATTTATAGTACGGGTATCGTTATGAATGAATTCTACTGAGCTACTTTTTAGATTTGTTATTCGCCTTTTCTCATAAATTTATTTTACATTACTTGTATTTCTAATTTTCTATTAAGAAACACTTATAGGTTGAAGAAACATTAGATTATAAATGTGTTCAAACCAGACCACTCACCAAAAAGTCCATATTTAACAAATCAAATAGATGGAAAAAGGAAGGTTTTTATTGTTACAAACTTGAATAAATCAACTTGCAATGTATTTATGTGAAGGTGGAATCTTGCAAGTTAAATTTGACCCACTTCTCGGTGTCCAACTGAAATTTTGCATACCGGTCCAGTCTCGATAATAATGTAAGTCATAATGATAAACATGACCTGATGCTACTGCCAGCATTGGCTCCAGATGAGGGAACTCTTCAAAGTTAAAAGTTTAAATTTAAGTAGGAACATGAAATTTTGCTAAAAGCTTTTAAACTTATTTTTAAATTAGAATAACTATTGCTAAAATATCATGTGATAAAAAGTGAGCTATTTAACTACTGAATCGCGCTTGCCCATATGTCTTTATTTTTAAAATTATTGAAATTGTGTCAAGAAAAATAGACGCAGAGACTAATTCCAAACTTAAGCCGTATTTATAAGAAAGTAAGACTTATTATGAGAAATCCCAAATATGAATTGCTGCATCTGATCGTACAAGGAAAAATTCAGGGAAGGCGAAGTGTAGGACGAAGGAGAACATCCTGGTTAAAAAACCTTCGCCAGTGGTTTGGCAAGAGCACCCGAGTCGCGACATCAAAAGTTCATATTGCCTTAATGATCGCCGAACTTCGCAAGAAGATGGCACCCTAAGAAGAAGAAGAAGATAAGAAATTTATTTTTAATTTTAATTTGAATTATGAACCTAAGCGCTTCGTGCGGTTTGTTAGAGACCGATTGTAAATGAAACAACCAAATCAAATAATTCTGTTGCTCACTTGCCACAATATATCCCTTTTATGAACAAAACAAAACGCGACTACTCATCTTTGTCCTAGAGTCGTTTTCACAAAATTTTAGGTAGAAGATTTCTTGAAAGTACCTGGATGAAACATTGACATAGGTTTTTTTAGCGATTCATTATTTGTAAAAAGAGGTGATAATTTTTTGTTCTACACTTAGTTGTGTAATACTTGCTAAATTCAGTTTTGTTGCACTTTTTTGAGGTTTACGGAGTCCTGTACATTTATTCTCCTATGCATAATATTATAATATATTATCTCTTATATTTAAGCGCATTATCTACTTGTATGTTTGTTCGTTGTTCCGAACTGTTTATAATAATATTTCAAAACAGCCCTACTATTGCTGCTTAAGTGACATATGCAAAACTTTTATGTTAAAAGGCTGTTTAGAGCCAGTTTATTTTCAAATAAATATCATTATTCTCCTGCCCTTATCTTACTCTAAGTGGGGTCGGCACAACAATTTTTTAAAGATGTTGTTACGTGATTTGGCTAGGTATTTTTCGACAGTCCTCCTGCCTGACGTCAACTTTTCTGAATTGCCATTTACGACACCTCAATAAGAAATAAGGGTGGTCTATTCTACTCAGCCGGATACCACATGGTGGATGCGACGTAAACTTTAGGTGAACACGATGTATGATACACATATGGTATCGACAAAACTATTATATATTAAAATGTTACAATAGTTTTGCAAGACCTCGAATGACAAAACTCTCTGGAGAGTACTGGATTACCATCTATAACACAGAAACGTTATACCATATAAACATAACATGGGAATGATAAATACTTTTGTCTGTTTATTCGTCGCAAACACGTCCCTTACATAATTCCATTATAGATGTGGACGTAGGATGACTTTGTATTACTCAATGTCCCTACGTCTCTGTTGACAGTCTTATGTTTCCAGCCTAAACTAATCCTTCATCTAAGCTTTTTAGACAAAATAGTATACATAACGTTTCGGTTTAACCCTAAAACATAACATTCTCTCTTCTCTTTGACAAACTTTATATATTCCGACATCCAGAACAGTCAAGCTTAATATGGCGTAGTTAGGTAATGAAAGTACCTGGGGACCTGAAATTTTCGCAATCTAAATTAAATAAAATAAAATAGAAGTTTCGGATTCTTCGTTCCGCACTCGACGAACTCCAGCGGGAGGGTGGGGTTTAAGCTCAGAAGGGCCTCCTGGACCTTGAGGCCCCTGGGCCTCCTGGACCTTGGGGGCCCCAGGGCCCCTGTCCCGTCTAGCCTTCTGATAGCTACAGCACTGGTTATGCTACAAATTTTGTGGTAGGCGCTTGTTATAATTTTGATGAAACCACCTCTAATTTTAAAATTTAAATTTAAAGTAGTTAGGAATGATAATATTTTACTAAACGATACAGCGCTTTGTTGTTATTTATTGACAATTAACTGACAATTTCATGATTATTGCATTAAAAGAACAAATAATTATTTACAATTTTAGCAAATTCAACGAATCATTTCGTTTCAAGACCAAGGCTTTTTAATTCAACAACTATTTAAATCTGCTTTAATTAAAGCTAATTTTACAAACATGTTACATATTATATATAATCTACAAATAATCTAAGGTAAACTCATTTCTGATTCCATATCAATCTAACAACTTGGTATATTATTTATCTCCATTTGTACATCACTTAACATTCAACCGTAGTAGATGTTTTGCTAAATATAACTGACGAAGCTGGCAATGGAAATGTTAATGTTTTAATGAAATTTTAAACAACTAGATATGGCGTGAAATTACCATACTTGGTACTAACTAGGAGGCTGTAATGACAGTCATGAACTCTAAACAGGTCAACGGTAAATGGGCGGTATAAATTTTGGAATAAAAGTAAGTAAAGTAGCAACCTGTTAATATCCCACTGCTGGGAATAGGCCTCCTCTCTCCGTTTCTGGAGAGAAGGGTTGGAGCTAAGACCTACCACGCTGCTCCAATGCGAATTGGTAGGTTACACATATCTCCAGAATTCTCTAAAGATATGCAGGTTTCCTCACGATGTTTTCCTTCACCGAAAAGCGTGTGATAAATTGCAATTATTAATTAGACACATGAGTTTTAATAGAAAAACTCATTGGTGCCTGCCCGGGTTTGAACTCGTGTTCCCCTCGAAAGAGTCGCACGGTCTCGCCGCTGGGCTATCACAGCTCTAGTTTGAGCTCTAATTTTGGAATGCTCATGGTTATTTACCCGTAGGATAATATGTTGTTATAGTTGTTTGTACTACTTACTATCTTTTCGCGTAATCTTTCTATCTTTTTCTCTCTACTTTTTTATCTACTCCTTTCTTTCTTTCATACTGAATACACTTGGAAAATTTTCACGCCCAAATATATCCCATGGTTCCCATGACACTTGAATCAAACAGGTTCTAGCGAAATTTAAATCAACGGTTATATATTACCTTAGTAACTTAACGTCCGTTAAATCTATATATTACGTAATAGATCACTGTTTGAGTATTTACCCCATTCGACCGAGAATTCCCCGGCAGGTCAAAACAATCTGTCTCTTTGTACATGGTGATATAGTTTACACTATAATTCCTCATTCTCTTGCTCTTATTCCCCTTTAAGTGAGGTCAATTTTGGCTAGTTATATTACGACCGGCCGCTTGCCTGGTGTCAACTTACCTTAGTCGCCTTTTACGACACCTCGGTAAGAAATGAGAGTGGTTTATTCTACTCAGCCGCATACCACACGGCGGATAATTATAGTATAAAAATAGCATTCACTTTTATACAGCTTTTATTTGTTTACAAATAAAATATACAAGTTATATCCATCCTAAATTACTAACGCGTGACTTTACAAATCATGCATACGTGGAATGGCTTCAAAAATACAGCGTTTCCGCGTTAAATCGCTTAACTGATTCTTTAGGTGAAAAAGTAGCCAGCAATACAAGTAACTTCTTCTTTTTATGGTGTCATCTTCATGCGAACTTCGGCGAAAGTTAAGGCATTATGAATTGATGTCGTGACTCTAAATAAAGAACGGGTGCTTTTACCAAACCACTGACGTATGTTTTTCAGCCAAGATGTTCTCCTATACTTAACTACAATTAACTATTCACATATAAATCATCACCATCATCCTGCCCTTATCCCACTCTTAGTAGGGTCGGCACAACAATAAAATTTGTTGTCACATGATTTGGCTACGTATTTAACGACCGGCCGCCTGCCTGACGTCAACTTACCTTAGTTGTATTTTACGACCCCTCGGCAAGAAAGAGGGTGGTCTATTCTACTCAACCGGATACCACACGGTGGGTCAACTTACCTTAATCGCCTTTTAAGACACCTCGGTAAGAAATGAGGGTGGTATATTCTCAGCCGGATACCACACGGCATACTAGTTACATATAATCTTAAATATACACAAAATAAGAATTCGAAGAGCCTCTTATATTAAGATAAGTTTGAAAACTTTGCAACTACTGCACGGCGTTTATCATACTTGTTGCTTCTTGTTGTTGCTTGTTGTTGGTATCCTCAAAGTTTGACAAGGAAGGAAATAAGCTATGTCATTTCAATGTTGCACCGCATTGAAATTGTTTTCAATACTTTTACGTTGCAATTCACGAAAAACTTTTAATTTATGGTCTTCATGTATGATATTGTTGCTGACAACTTGTAGTGCAGCGACACGCAAACTTGTATTTACAAAAATACCAAAGAAAAAATTAATTATAGAATTAGATGTTACTTTGTGGAGTTCCCTTAATACCGTTTCCATTTAAAATTCCTTTTGCATTTTTGCAAAAGGAAAATCTCTGGAATCTATTTACGGCTGAAGGGGCAAAATGATTGTTGAGATAGTGATAGCGAATGTACGCGTTGCGTTGGTGTTAGGTAAGGTGTAATGCATTCACAAAATATGGAATACGCATAGTACACCCTACTTTTACTACAACATTTAATTCTGTAATCGCGGATTGTAACAAAGTAATGCATAATTTTTTTAATTTATTTAAATTAGTATACATTAATGACCCTTGGGATACATTTTTCTTGAGTATATCGAGATAAAAATTAAGACTTGAAATCCAATTTTTCCTTTCTTTATTTTATCATTTCTTATATTACAAACTAGCTGTGCCTTGCCTGCATGGAAATCAGTGTCTTACCGTTTTTCCCGTATCAATCCCAACCCAGCGGGAATTCTAATTTAATGCACTAATAACCTAAACTTTCCTCAAAAGTTGTACTATCTTTTACTAAAAACCGTATCAAAATCCGCTCAATACATTTTGAGAAAAGAAATAACATACAAACAGATAGCTATTGGGGTTTTTTTTTGGAACGGAACAATCGATCGAGGTCACATTTGGCAAGGAAATGGTTAAAGGGCTGTAGCGGGGGTGATACTTTTGAAGTCTCCAAGTAGATTACACTACGATAAAAAACGTAGACGTAGACGGAGATAACTTTTTTTTGTAATTTGCATATATCTAATTGAATTGATACTGACACCATTTTCCCATGCTCGTAAGAAAACAATATCAAATCGCCTTTTTCTTATAAAAGGGAGACCATAAAAACAAATCATAAACCCAAACACGTTACTGCTATCATGGCTGTTTACTTGTAAACAAATAGGACCGGCCCTGGCATTACGTATTCCATGAGCCTCCTCCTATATTTCTTCATTCTACGCAAAAAATCTTCCTTGGTATCAAGAATTGTGTAGAAAGCTATTTCGTTTTATTACTATTAAATTATATTAAGTAATTATAATAAAAGTATAATAATTCGGTATGGAGAGAGGCTGTTCATAGAAAGCTCGACAAATGCTCTTCAGTTTTACTATTTTCAACAGTTGCCGCCGCAATAACGTCGTGTAAAGAGCTCGTGAATAAGTGCCCCGGATGGGCTCAAAACTAGTCGGGCTAACCCGATAAAATTAGACGTGAGTATTGCCGGTGTCTATATAATAACTATGAATACTACTCACGATAGTTTAAATTTAAAAATACATGTATAACTTAGCTTAGCACATTGAATATTCAATATAAGTTCAGCCTTGGAGTTTCAAAATTTGCCATATATGGTCCAAGGACAAGAGTTAAAAAAGTGGGAAAAGTTTAAATAAAATATCTAATCTAAGCAAATGAGACATCAATTTGACTAGCCTCTATTAGCACTGAAAGAGTCAAATTGATTGCTTAATTCATCACACTTTCTCATAATAGAAACTCGGAGCGGTTTGTAAGTAAAGCCCAAAAACCTTTACATAAACAAATAATGTATACATCAATATACTTATGCATACTAATACTAGTGAACAAGCTACGCTGTCTCAAGCGCACCATGTCACTAACACCAAATCTGTGGCCGAGAATGGACGTATTGTGACATATTATTAATGCATATTTTAGCTTGTGCAATACTCATACAATACACCCCCAAACCCGACGAAGTTCACATTCCTTTTTCTACCTAGCTCTTTAGGACGTAGATCCTAATCATTAAGAAAATTCTTCCACTACAGCTGTATTATCTAGAATTATTTGTTATATATTTTTTTTTATTACCGGCGTGTGGTATCCGGCTGGGTAGAATAGACCACGCTAATTCCTTACCGAGGTGTCGTAAAAGGCGACTAAGGTAAGTTGACGTCAGGCAGGCGGCCGGTCGTAAAATACGTAGCCAAATCATGTGACAACATGTTTGTAGCATGTTTTACCGACCCCACTCAGAGTGGGATAAGGGCAGGAGCATGATGATGACTACTATTTTTTATTAGGCTTTTTCTGCAGAGAACAATAACCAAAAATCTCAAGAGACTGAACTTAAAGATTTGATTCCGTCAATCTTAGTCTAGAAATGTTTGCGATGAAAAAATTTGTATGATGATGAACGAAATGTCAAGAATAAATTAGGAAAATATTGATGCTAATTTGGATTTCAACCAC
The DNA here is from genome assembly GCA_947086505.1 of Morpho deidamia. Lineage (NCBI taxonomy): Eukaryota > Metazoa > Arthropoda > Insecta > Lepidoptera > Nymphalidae > Morpho > Morpho deidamia. The sequence continues at coordinate 8,251,201 of CAMTZC010000003.1, forward strand.
AATTTTGTCTACCCAAAGTAACAGCCTGTTACTATGCCCACTGCTGGGCTAAGGCCTCCTCTCTCCGTTTTTGGAGAGAAGGATTGGAGCAAAGACCTACCACGCTGCTCCAATGCGGATTGGTAGGTTACACATAACCCTAGAATTCTCTAGAGATATGCAGGTTTCCTCACGATGTTTTCCTTCACCGAAAAGCGTGTGATAAATTGCAATTATCAATTAGTCACATAAGTTTTTAATAGAAAAACTCATTGGTGCCTGCCCGAGGTTTGAACCTATGTCGTCTCTAGAGAGTCGCACGGTCTCACCGCTAGGCTATCACAGCTTACCCATTGTCTACCCATTACTCTGCTATATGAACAAGACAACTTGCTTCTTTTTCCCTCTCTCACATAACATATATATTTGGCCCGCTCTTTCACGAGTATCTTTCATTATAATATGACGAAATGAGAAAATGAAATTTATTTACCAATGTACCCCACTCCTCACATGATACGCGAGAAGCGAAAACAGGCGTGAAGTTAGAATTACAAGAAATATCGAAGGCATTGGGGTTTTTTTCATCGAGAAAATTAATGCCGTAGTAATGGAATATATGTACACATGTGATAATTTATTTGCAGAACGTTTTCTATTACTTCTATTTTATGCTAAGCCGAGAGGAATTATTTAGGCTTTTTATTATTGACTGCTTTAATAAAGTATTAATTATTGAAAGTATTGCATATAATAAGTATTAATGAAAAAAATACATTTGTATGATAAAACTGTTTACCGAAAACCATTTCCTACCCCTCGATCAGTTTCATTTTTTTGGTAATAGCCACATATTACCGGTCGGTGATAATGCACAGGGTCTTCCTTCGCCTCATTCCCTCATGTATTATGCAAGTCATGAGAACCTTCACGTCAGTTTGATAAATTCTTCGCAATCTATATAAGAGCGGTGTCAGAAAACTAGGTAAGACAATTTTAAGTTAAGCTAAATTTCAATAACGCCAAAATAACCCCGGCTTCTCTACTGTTTTAAAGGTTTCGGTTTAGAACGGATAAGTTCTCAACATCAATGAAAATCACTTCATTTACCTTAGTTTTCTTCTAGATTTGTCGTTATGTAGCAAACTTATTATACAACTCATGAGTGCATTTACTAATGTAAGTATGACGCATATCAACGCCAATCATGACCTACAGTGATATCTATCTTCTTCTCAACCGATAGACGTCCTCTGCTGGACATAAGTCTCTTCGTGATATCTATACTTATTATAAAACAGAGCCCAAAAAGCGGTCTGTCTGTATGTAATCGATTTTCTCAAAATCTACTAAACGGATTTTTATACGGTTTTCGCCAAAAGATAGTACTTCTGGATGGTTCAGGTAAATAGTACATATAGGTATTATGTAAATTGTGTTGAAGAAATCGCGCATTGTTAAAAACTTGCTTGCTAGGAGCTATACTCGCGTGCGTTGCGTAAACCCACAGAGGTACGCTGAAATAATGCAAGAGAGAATTGTAGACCTATAAAAATACTACAAAAAAGTCCGCAATAGCATATATCTGTCTCTTACAGTTAACTCACAAAAACTACTTTTATGTTAAAAATTACAATATGGATTTTTTTTCGTGACAACGGATTTTCGACGCGGGCGAAGCCGCTGGCACAACTAGTATCTGATAATTATATTGACTCAAAGTTTATTAAGATGCTAATTCCAAGACGGAACTCGTTATTCAAAGGTAAAAATCATAAACAAACCCCATTTCTGCCATTAAACAAGTCCATTGCAATACGGAAATCATTATGAAACAACTCCAAAATTTTCATTTGACCATTTTTTTACCGTCTATATAAATATTGTATATTTTTATGTAATTTACATTTAAATATTAGTTGTAGACGAAAGAAATGTAGATTGTTATTTTAAATATCAAAGAAGAAATTCAAGTGTATATTGCATTCGTCCGTGGACACAAATTTTGTTTTGAAATCCAACCTATTTTAAACATGCCTAGTATCTATTACTCTCTGTGGGATACCATAATGTTTTCACCTGTTTCAGAAGCAACAAAATGAAATTAAAACGGATACGAATGTACTTATCCTAATTGGCTAGCATTTGTTTCAGAGGCTTTCACTCATTTTTGTTTCCATTGAAACGAAACTCGTTTTTAATTTGGAGTAAGTGCAAATGAACAGAACCATTAGTAATAGTATATAGTTAAATGGTTTAATTGTACAATAATTATACGCTTAATTTTCGATGCACTTAAACAATGTTACACCTAATAAAAAACGGTATAAACAAAAAATATATACATTTTTTTGTACTTAAGAACTCTGCAAAGTAACATTTAATTAAATTAAATTAAAATATTTACGAGTGAAAGTCGCAATATTCTCATTGCTGAAAATCTTTAAACTATTAATAAATAAAGGGATCTTTTTCTGCAATATCTTAAAGGTTTCATCAGTACTAAGTTAATGTTACTGTTTTCATCGTAAACAGAAATTAATTAGTGACCCTACCTGCAGCTTCGCGGGTCGCGGGTTCGATTCCCGCCGAGGGCCAACATTTTCTATAAAACAATTTTTTTTTTTTTGCCTGGGTGTGTATTTGTATTTAAGTATATATTTAAAACTATATATGTATACGCCGTGTGGTATCCAGCAGAATAGAATGGACCACCCTCCTTTCTTACCGAGGTGTCGTAAGAGGCAACTAAGGTATGTGCCGTGTGGTATCCGGCTGCATAGAATAGACCACCCTCATTTCTTACCGACGTGTCGTAAAAGGCGACTAAGGTAAGTTGACGTCAGGCAGATATGTAGCCAAATCATGTGACAACATGTTGTGACATGTTGTGCCGACCCCACTTAGAGTGGGATAAGGGCAGGAAAATGTATGTTAAAACTATATATAAATAAATATGTATGTATCTAAATATGTATATATTTACCAGTTGTCCGTCACCCATAACACAAGTATTAAGTTACTTACTTTGGGGATGGACGACCGTGTGTGTAAGTGTCCCATATATTTATTTATTTAAATTATCTCATTTAGTCTTATATTAGGTCCTTACATATGAAATTGGCGTTTTCTATGGGAGGAACATAAAGTCGTTTTTTTTTAATGAAATATATTTAATTAATCAAAGTATGTACCATTGCTATGTATGCACTTTTTCCATCTCATAGGTAGTTCATTGATCCCCTTACTAAAAAAACCATTCGGGCGGGAATCAATAAAATCTTTGAAGACGGTTTGGACTGCCGCATCGGAGTTGAATTTTTTTCCTTGCAAGTAGTTATCCAAATTGCGAAAAAAATGGTAATCTGTTCGAGCAAGGTCCGGAGAGTACGGTGGATGTCTAAGACATTCTAATTGAAGCTCCTCTGATTTGGTAGCCGTCTGTTGTGCAGTGTGTGGTCTAGCGTTGTCCTGAAGCAGCAGTGGCCTAGAGCGATTGACCAGCCTCGGTTGTTTAGCAGCTAGCTTTTCCATCATGGTTTGCAGTTGCTGACAATAGATATCTGCCGTAATCGTCTGGCCAGATTTAAGAAAGCTGTAGTGAACGACACCAGCACTAGTCCACCAAACACTTACAAGCAACTTTTTTTAGTCAATTTTCGCTTAGGGCAGGATTTGGCTGGTTCGCCAGGGTTCAGCCATTGCGATGAGCGCTTCCGATTATCGTAGAGGATCCACTTTTCATCACAGGTAATGATTCGATTTAAAATTCCTTCATTATTGTGCCGGTTGAGTAACGTAACGCAGCAGTCGACGCGCGTTTTTCGGTTTGCTCACTCAATTCATGAGGTACCCACCTTTCAAGCTTTTTCACCTTCCCAATTTGCTTCAAGTGGAATAGTTTTATCACTAACACCGGAGCCTGCAGCTAACTCGGACGTGGTTTCCGATGGATCCGCTTCCACAATAGCCTTCAATTCTTCATTATCAACTTTGGTCTCCGGCCGTCCACGAGGCTCGTTCTGCAGGTCGAAACTTCCAGAACGAAAACGTTGGAACCAAAAACGCACTGTGGTTTCTTTTGCGACACCATCACCATACACATCATTAATCCTTCGAGCCGTTTCTGCAGCACTGGTGCCACGGTGGAACTCATACTCGTAAATAACGCGATATTTCATGTTTTCCATTTTGTAAACAGAGTGACACAAAGAAAAAAACAAAAGAAGAAAAAACAAATGAATTAGGGGGTTTGAAACACAAATGCATGAGTAAATAGCTGTATGAATTTGAATTTGGAATTCTTAACCATAAAGGTAATATTTGAGATCAAAGTGGCCAGTACGACAAAACGTCAATTTCATATGTAAGGACCTAATATTCAGTCAGGATTAAGAGCTTTAATTGATTTTGTAGTTATTACTGTGATGTATACTGCATCTTATTTAACCAGTCAATACTTAAGTTTGCTTTGTTTATTAGATCGTATTTTCGATTGGGAATACCAAAGTATACTAATTGCTTAAAGTAAAATTATGCCAATATAATCAGAATTATCTCCGTTTCTGTCTCTTCTCAACCTATAGACGTCCTCTGCTGAATAAAGTTCTAATTAAATGAATTCTATACAACACGATCTTCAGCCGCTTGGGTCAACCGGCCCCCTGCGTTTTTTTGAGGACGTCAGTCCACCACATAGGAGATCACCGACGCTAACCAGACCAGTCCAGACCAAATTTAGACATGAGTAAGGTTTTCGCATGGTACTAAACCTAAAACAATATCAAAGATTAAAGACAAAATTTTAACTACCTCAGAATCGCACCACTGCAGCTACTCTGCAGATATAGTCAATGAGTTAAGCATATACTTTAAATGAGTCGTTCAAGTTGGCATAATTAGCTTCAGTCGAAACTTCACTGTGAGAAGACTTTATTAACAAAAGTTTCAGAGTTTCAAGATGATTGTTGAACTTGTATCCGGTTATAAAATACTTTGACAGTGTTAATTAGTTTATTTAAGGTAGAGTCAAATGCAATTTTGTGAACACAATACAAACGGGCCCCCGTACTTTAATATAAACATTTACAAATATGGGAGAGATACAATATAAAAGAAGACAGTTCCTATAAATAGTGCAGTTTGCCGTGTTAAAGCGAATTTTGTTATTAAAATTGACTTAGTACGACTATTAGATGCCTTTTCACCCTATTGATGGTTCAGACTTTATATATGTCTTGCTCAGACAAGTAAATATAGTGTTGTCAGGTTTTGACTTACGATAAATATAAATAATGTGTCATTGGAAGGTCAATCAGTTGCTTAAGATTTGTGGTTTTAATCTTGACTTTTCATATTAAGTGATTCGAGTTATGTTTGTATTAATATTTTGAAATTTGAATTTTTGTCATTGAAAAGTCATTTTTTCATTGTTATATGTGCTCTAAATGAGCATATATAACAGAAAGATTTGTCGCTACACGGCTTATCGCAGCGTAAACTACTTGGAAAGTCATTTTCCACTGAATAGGTATATAAACAAAATTAATGGTAGAATTGATTTCCTATAATCCGCGATTACCGCGACTCGCTATTTTAACGTAAAGTCTATCTCTGATGATAATTGGGTTGAGGGTAAAACGTGCGGGAAAATGACAATTTTAATGAATTTATGCTAGTAAAATCTGCGTGTTATAAAATATATTGCTTATCCTGCAATAACAGGTACTTGCAACTTTGGGATACCTTACATTCAACAAAAAAAGCTGTGACAGCCCAGCGGTGAGGCCGTGTGACTCTTTCCAGGGGGTCACAGGTTCAAACCCCGGGCAGGCACCAATGAGTTTTTCTATTTAAATTTATGTGCCTAATTGATATTAGCAATTTATCACACGCTTTTCAGTGAAGGAAAACATTGTTAGAAAACCTGCATATCTTTAGAGAATTCTGAAGATATTTGTAACCTACAAATCCACATTGGAGCAGCGTGGTGGGTCAAAGCTCCAACCCTTCTCTCCAAAAGGAAGGAGTAGGCTTATGTCCAGCAGTGGGATAAAAAGAGGCTGTTACTTTTACTACACTGCATTTACATATAGATGGGTACGCTCCTAATCTGTCACTTGTACATAACACATGAGAGTAAAGTAAAGTAATGGCCTGTTATAATCCCACTGCTGGGCATAGGCCTCCTCTCTCCGTTTCTGAGTTACCACGCTGCTCTAATGCGGATTGGTAGGTTACACATTTCCCCAGAATCCACAAGAGATATGCAGGTTTCCTCACGATGTTTTCCTTCACCGAAAAACGTGTGATAAATTCTGATTATCAACTAGACACATAAGCTTTAATAGAAAAATATTGGTGCCTACCCGGAGTATGAACTCGCGACCCCCTAAAAGAGTTGTACGGTCTCACCGCTGGGCACAGCTTTTCCTGACCTCCCTCTGAATACCCTCCTTAAAGAACTTTATATGTTTTAAAGTAATATAGAAATACAAAGAGTTAACGAATAGCATTTTACGATATATATCGAATAGGAAACAACATTTGTAACGAAACGTTTTTGAAAATACATTTGGAAAAGGTACTTTTACGACAAAATAACATACGGAATATCTTTATACCATTGAAAAAGGGTTTTAGCGAAAGCATTCAGTTATACGGAATTTGAGGGATCAATACCCTTTAAATGTATGCAAATAGCCGGGGATCGTAAGTGCCGAAAGCCTCGGTTACAATCCGACAAATTTAATTATTTAATAGGAGTTTTTAATTTATTAAAAAAAATACTACTATAAGTAATTTTTTTATACATTTTTTCATTGCTGCAAAGTTATTAAGACAGTTAAATGATATGCAAGTTATAGTGTATACGATTCTATATTAAAATTCTAAAATCAATATAAACCTTGACATCAATATAGACCTTGACATGATTTATAGAATTAGGCGTTACTTTGCGGAGATCCATAATACAAAAGTAATAATAGAGATCTTTGGGCTATAATCCGCGATACAGTAAATAGAAAATATATCATCATTCTCCTGCCCTTATCCCACTCTTTTGGCTCGATTTAGCTATGTATTTGACTAAGGGTGGTCTATTCTATGCAGCCGGATACTACACGGCACATACCTTAGTTGCCTCTTACAACACCTTGGTGAGAAAGGAGGGTGGTCTATTCTATTCTGCCGGATACCACACGGCGTAGTAAATAGAAAATATATATAGTGCTAAATGTATCTACTATCCGTTTTTTCCTTACCCAATACATGCAGGATTCGTAAAAACATATGCACAAGCCTCCACCACTGCCACCACAATATACAAGCACTTCACACGTTCATTATCACAAACTCAACAATCGTTTCGCCCCGCAACTGAAGCATCATCAGGAGATAGACTCCACGACAAAATCGCAAAGCTTTGCGATATATATATTTTCTATTTAATGTATCGCGGATTATAGCAAATAATTTTTATTATTACTTTTGTATAAATCTTGACATTATAGCAATTTAAAATAACTAATAAAAAGACAAAAATACAATAATAATTAAACTAGTTGAGCATACATATAAAACTGCTTGTTTGGGTAATTTGTCGCTTTGCGATTTTGTTGTGGAGCCCATCTCCTTACGATGCTTTGGTTATGAGGCGAAACAATAGCTGAGATTGTCGTAGTGAATGTATGTAGTGCTTGTGTAGTGAGTTGTTGATCATGGTGTCTTGTGATACGTGCAGTAATTAATCCTGCATGTGAAAACGGTGTCGCTTCCTATACTTAGCATTACATAAATTTTCTTAACATACGCGAATTATAGTTAATAAAATTATTTTATAACTATTGCAAAATAATTTTATCAAAAAGAGGCTGATACAGAAAGCCACTATTGATTTGCTTTTGAGGTTTACATAAATTATAAGATTACCTGGTATTAACTACTCTTCGACCTGGCACAAGTCGGCTATGTTGAAATGCAACTAATTATAAGAATTATATTTTAAAAAGAGCATTCGCCGTTTTTCTTGCTGGCTCTACTCATTAACAGCTTTCCGAACCAGCAGTGGAGTTAATGATTCAAGAGCGCTTGTTTACAAGTTTGTTTGAAATAAAGTTAATTTTGAATGAATTATGTGTAATTGTGAATTTGAATTGGAAATCATTCATAACGGTTCTGAAGGAACATGAAACTATGTTTTATTTATGCTTTAAATCCAGGTTACTGTGCACATTCATTTTTAAATGAAGTTTGTAAGACAACTTGTCTTAGTATCAACGATACTTCTATGTAATAAATTATACATTTCATTCAAAGCACTGAAATTGAAGATGGATTGAGAGCGCAGAATCTTTCGTTGATCACAAAGTTTGATATTTATTTTGATTTAAATAATTCAGTCTATTATTTTTTAGTATAAAAATTATTCAACGAATGTAAAACATAAAATTTATGGATGGAATTATTCACGAATATGCCAATGTATTTCAAAAATATTAGAATACGGTAATATGGTGATTAGTATAGTGACCCCTATTCACTATACTCTATGTTTTCATTTACCGTGAGATGCCAAATAATTTAAAGAATTATTGTAGAATAATAAGGGGTTACTTTACGGAATTCTATAATACAAAAGCCTTGATAGAGTAGTTCTACCATAATCCTTGTTTGTTGATAGCCGTGTGGTATCCGGCAGAATAGAATAGACCACCCTCCTTTCTTACCGAGGTGTCGTAAGAGGCGACTAAGGTAAGTGCCGTGTGGTATCCGGCTGCATAGAATAGACCACCCTCATTTCTTACCGAGGTGTCGTAAAAGGCGACTAAGGTAAGTGCCGTGTGGTATCCGGCTGCATAGAATAGACCACCCTCTTTTCTTACCGAGGTGTCGTAAGAGGCGACTAAGGTAAGTGCCGTGTGGTATCCGGCTGCATAGAATAGACCACCCTCATTTCTTACCGAGGTGTCGTAAAAGGCGACTAAGGTAAGTGCCGTGTGGTATCCGTCTGCATAGAATAGACCACCCTTTTTACCGAGGTGTCGTAAAGGGCGACTAAGGTAAGATGACATCAGGCAGGCGGCCAGTCGTAAAATACGCAGCCAAATCATGTGACAACATGTTCGTAACATGTTGTGCCGACTTATAGTGGGATAAGGGCAGTAGAATGATGATAATGATGAATCCATGTTTGTTGAGAAAATCTATGTATTTGATGCATTGCGATATTGTCGTGGAGCCTTTTTCTTGATGATTCTTCGCTTACGGGGCGAAACGATTGTAGAGATTGTGGTAGTGAATGTGTGTAGTGCTTGTGTAGTGTGTTGTTTGTAGCGGTATTTTGTAAAACGTGCAGTAACTAATCCTGCATGTATAAGGTATGAAAACGGTTTCTGTTTCCTACACTTAGCATTACATACATTTTCTTAACAAACGGGGATTATAGCAAAATAATTCTACCATAACTTTTGCATTATGACAAGTAATACCAGTTAAAAACAATATTGTATATAAGACTCATAGATTTACATGCATGAACCGTTATGTCCTTTAATTGCTAAGAAATTGTATTTTTTAGTTGCAGTTTCTCAGTAGTTTTTAAAAAAGTAATTAACATTCTGTTCTATCAGACTTCTGATATTAATTAAAAACGTTTTAGAAATAAAAAAAACTGTCGAAAAAAAAATGACGCAACAATTTAAGAGCATGTTATTTCCGAATTGGCTCTGAAAATAGGGAAAAAATAGGCTTATGTGTAATAAGGATTAAAGAAGGAAAGCAACGCTTTATAATTTACCGGGTATTTTCCCAGAGGCTTTTCTCGTATACAACGGTAATGGCAAAGATTTATTCTCAATTGCCTATTTTTTATTATCAGACGCAGTAAATCTCTATCAAAGAATTTCGGAATTTAAACGTTTTCTGTCATTATGTACATTTTCTTATCAATTAATGCTCGAAGTGCGTTCCGAAAAGAAACTATATTGAAGAAACCTAGAGATTTTTGGTAAAAGGTTTCCATGTATAGAAGAAAATCGAAACCATAATCTAATAACAAGAAGTATAAGTGATGTAAAATTCTACACCTTGAGTAAAACACCTAGAAGTGAGTGAAATAAAAGAAGCTATTATATAAACCGCCAAAAAGAAAGAAACTAACCAAAAACTGCATCAAAATGTATTTAGCAAATAATATCTACGCGGGAAAGAAGGACGGATTTTAAGTCTTTTAGTATTATTTTAGTATTAGATTTTAGTAGTAACTACCGCCCAGTTTCTTGCTGGCCCTTCTCGGTAGGAACAGCTTTCCGAACCAGCAGTAGATCTTTCAAAAGCACTTGTTTACAAGTTTACTTGTATAAAAAATATTTTGAATTTGAATTACAATTTAATCACATTCGTCGTAAATAAGAAGTCTATACATGGAACTATTTGCCTGTTTACAAATACCACTTCGGTACGGCGCTCATCGGCCACGAAACCTTGCCCACAGCCGAGCGTCGACTTTAGTCGACGGCCCTAATATGCATGCGACGAGCGTCGATTGAAGTTGAAGACTTGAACATAATGACGTCCCACATCAAAGACGCTCTATACATTATCCGCCTTAGAAGTAGTTGAACAATGTAGAACTATCCTATGAGAATGTTGAATGACTGTAACATGTACACGTCGTCTGTGTCTAGTACGAAAATTATTATTTACTATTCCACTATTATAATTATCAATAGAACATAAGAGTAAAAAAGTCATAGGTATCCGGAGTTTGAACTCGAAAGTGTTATGTGGTAAAGGTGTGACATTCTGCTGTGACGTATACAATTTAACTCTGTTAACGTAATGAAATAAATCAATCAGTATTACAATCTATGCACTTTTACTGTATCAAAGGACAGCCAGGAATAGGTATGAAACAATATAGAGGCAAGGCTGACGTCACATCCAGTACAATAAGGCGATATGGATGCAATAATGGAACACGAGCTTGGTTTCGCTAACAGTTACTTCGCTTCACTGTCATAGCTCAGTTTGGCTTTGGCTAGGCTGATGGGTTATATTATGAGGCGTTTTAATACGCTCTTTTAGTTGAAGAAAATATAATGAAAATAAAATGTAAGGAAACTACGTCTTCAGGGAAAACAGGTGAATTCCCTGATAACTTAGTTGATCTAAGCTCCTATAGTTATCTTCTTAATAGGAAAAACAAAACCTTTACTCAATATTACGATGGCAATATGGCGCATTAATCTAGTATATATAAATAGCAAATAAATGTAATAGGATAGTCGGTTCATAAACATCTTTTATAATAATTTATTGCAAGTTTTGCGTCTCTGTACTTAAACAATGCATATATCCCATAACGTTGACGTAGCGCCATAATAATAACTATATTGAGGTATGGCGTGCATAATTTTCCCATATCAGCAACTTGCACGCTATGTACTCGATATACGAATCGTTCCACTTTGGCAAATTATGAGAAGAGAATGAATATGAGATACTATCTAACAAGGTTATTTATGGAATGATTCAAAGCAAGGATAAAATACCTTTATTTTTTTACTTATATTTTTCTACTTTGAGAAACCACCCTGTCCGTTGAGTACGTTCGATTGCTTTTTATTTTTTATTATATCTTAGATATAATATTTCTTTGATTTTTTTGTAATTGCCTGTAAAATCTAAACATCGCTCTGTGAAACTGATATCGTTTTTCTTTTAAGTTTTTAAATTAATATAGTAAAATTATTATTTAATTTATTTGAATACATCATCATCGTTTCTATTATTTGTCGCTTTTTGTATTAATATTTACGTTTATTAATGCTATCTTTTTTCGTTTGTCCCTGTTGGGTAATTTCATTGAAAAAAAAGGGTTCAACATGCTATATTTAAATAGCTGCCAATTTTAGTTTAGTTCATATGCGAGAAGGTTTAATAGATTCTCTATTCCTATCACATAGATGTTATTGCATAGTAATATTCGATCGTCGAAGTCCCTTATTAAACTTGCTCTACAACTCAAATATGGTGTTGAATGCCACAAGAGATCTGTCATTATGTTGAAATTACCCTTGTTTATCGAAAACATCAGAGTAATTATATTATTCCGTTATGCGAGACTGAAGGACCAATAAGCATTATCATTGGATTTACACGGAATCCTTCTATCACATACCTTTATCAGGTATGAGCCGGTAATACGGTGGTATGTAGGAATAACCTAGTCCTACTTCCTATCCTACTAATATTATAAATGCGAAAGTTTGTGAGTTTGGATGGATGTTTGTTACACTTTCACGAAAAATCTATTAGACGGATTTGGGTGCAACTTTAGAGTTATATAGGTTATACATCAGAATAACATATAGGCTACAATTTGTAATGATTTTATGTAATATAACGATACATGCCAATAAAATCGGAAAAAATCTGGCCTCTGAGAGCTATCTCGGCATACGCTGCCTAAATCATTAGAGTTACACAAAGATGATGTACCGTAGTATTGTTTATCTTTAATAGTTCTAAATAAAAGACAGCATATAGCTTTTATGTGGAAGCCACTATGACCAAAATTGTGAATCATAAATTTAATTTAATTAGATAATGTGACAGACCAAATTCCTCGCGAGCGAAGCCGCTGGCAATAACTAGTCATTCTATGAAGCCAAACTTTGCGCAATTTTATTAAAACTAGCTGCGCCCTGCGGTACTACTCTCAGCGTTAATACGCATTAAAAGCAAGATGGATTCAATATAAATTATAGATGAAAGTCGAGTTTTGTATTAATCTTCTAATGTGCCACTTCACTTACAATACTTTTTTTTAAAACCTTTTGACAATCATCAACACAACGATGAAGTAATTAACGAAATTGTTTCATCTCTTCACGCGTGATGTGATTACAAAGGGACATAGAGATAAAAAAATGCTCCGTACGCCACCAAATTTCACAGAATCATCAGCTGGGTCATTGAAAAGATTTTCTGAAAATTTCATTAAAATCGGTCCAACCGTTTCGGTGTCTATAAAGGACATACAGACAAACATTCATTTTTATATAAGATATCATCATCATTCATAATTCTCCTGGCCTTATCCCACTCTAAGTGGAGTCGGCACAACATGGTATAAACATGTTGTCATATGATTTGCCTATGTATTTTACGACCGGCCGCCTGCCTGACGTCAACTTACCTTAGTCTTCTCTTACGACACCTCGGTAAGAAATGAGGGTGGTCTATTCTATGCAGCCGGATACCATACGGCACTTACTTTAGTCGCCTCTTACGACACCTCGGTAAGCAGGGAGGGTGGTCTATTCTGCCGGATACCACACGGCGGATATTAAGATATATGGTTTTAAGAAAAATAGCATTTGTACATAAAACCAACTACTGAAGCTAGTAATAAAGCTGATATGGTGATTATTAATATGAACTTGCCTTGACACTAGAAACTGGCTCGCTAGAAAGATATGAAAAGATTGCTCATTTAATTAAATTTCAAGTAGTGGTTTCATCAATCTAGGTCTTATGTTAAGTATGACGATGATAAATGAGGTAACATTTAATGGAGCCCCGGGGTCGAGTAGCAAATACTTGTCTACAAATAAAGGCGATTGAAATAAATTATGTTTCAAATAATTAAAACTTATTCTGCCTTGGATAACATTTAAATTTTAAAATTAATAAATATACTTTTTAAACGCTAATACATAAATAGATTTTTTAATGTAATATGTAATAATTTTGAAATATTTTACTGTAACCGACATGGTTTGTAGCGTCATCTATCGTAGATTGCATTAAGTATTAAACTAACTTAACTTGATGGCGCTGCTTACCAAATAGCTTGCGCCAACGTTAAACGGGGAGAATATAGTAGAAATTCTAAACTACGCTTATTATTCCTGGCGAAGCTTCTGTGCTCACCCCGTCTCTCTAAAAATTAAAGCTAACAGCAATAGTCAATTCGAAAAAAATATGAATTCAGAGACACTAAGTGTCACCTGAATTTACCATAGAGTTATTAAACTAGAGTGGGGAAGCCAAAATGTAACTAAAAGTGATAACAAAATAATTTTGCTATAATCCACGATTAAGTAAATAGAAATACATAATGCTAAACGTAGAGTGGACTATCCGTTTATATACCTGATATATGTAGAATTCGTAAACACACATTCACAAACCTTCACCACCATACACAAGAACTACACAATTATCGCAAAGACTTGCAAAGGCTAGCTTTGCGATATTGCCGTGGAATCTATCTTCTGATGATTGTTCGGTTGCGGGGCGAAACGATTGTTGAGTTTATGATAGTGAATGTTTGCTTGTGTATTATGGTGGCGGAATGTGCATGTGTTTTTACGAATTCTGCATGTATCACATATGAAAACGGAGAGTCCACTCTACATTTAGCATTATATATATCTTTGACTAAATCGCCGATTATAGCTAAATAATTTCATTATTACTTTTGTATTAGCTATCTCCGCAAATAAAAGCCTCATTCTATAAATTATTAAAATGGATCGATTAAAAATAAAGAGAAAGCAAATGAGACATGATTTTTGAAACATATTTTTTATTATTTTGACTGTTTAATTTTATTGTGATAGACAAAAATAAGTATATGAGTATTGAATATTCCTCTCATTATTTGTTGCGATATTCTCAGTTTCAGCAGGCCTACCGTGAACTCTTATTGCGACTCAATTGAAGACATAAACGAAATTGTTTTGCTTTTTTATACCATGACGTCTTAAAGACGCACACTTTAAGTCGTTGCCGAATGAGCGTTCGGAATTCGTCCTAAGAACATGTGAGTAAAAGAGACAAAGTTATCTATAGTTCATATAACATTATCCTTTTCAAAGATTACGACCCCAATGCAATTCACACTTCATGGTACGAAAAGAAAGCGATTCGCGGTCGTCGTTTATGTCTTCAGGTCTGGCTATGATAAACCCTGCTGTATGTACAAAACTCTACAGAAAAAGCATGACACAGAATTAACAAAAAATATATACAATATATATATTTTTATTTACTGACTGGCCCGTTGGCGCAGTGGGTAGTGACCCTGTCTCCAGTTCAGCGGGTCGCGGGTTCGATTCCCGCCGAGGGGCAACATTTTATTTAAACAATTTGTTGGTTCTTCGAGCCTAGGTGTATATTTGTTTTTAAGTATGTATTTAAAATTATATACGTAGTATATCTACCAGTTGTCCGTCGGGACGGACGACCGTGTATGTAAGTGTCCCATGTATAATTATATTTATATATATTTAATAATAAGTGCAAAACATTTCAAACTAGGAAATAAGCTAATCTACATAACCAAAAAATCTATATTTACGTTTAAATGCTTTTTGGGACGGCATATATCAAACGGTCCGTTAAGCATTTTTGAATAAAGGTCAAAGCCATTATACGAGATAAGTGATCAGATTATAGGGGTACTAAATCTAGTCATTAATCTTTGCTCACTATCTAGGAAGGTAAGATACTTCGTCACTCCCAGTTACTGTCACTAGCATCTAATGTTAATCGTTAATCTTATCTGAAAAATTGCTCTTATGTATTTTAGCGTTAAATAAAGCTTGGCCCTATTAAAAAATATATTTAGTTCCTCGACTTAGTCGCCGTTGACTTTAATACCGAGATTAAATATAATCCTATGTTGCCTTTAGGGAGTGAATTAAGTACAATCAAACGTACTTTCGCATTTTTATAGAAGTACGGTTATATCTTTTGCTATGCCGTGTGGTATCCGGCTGAGTAGAATAGACCACCCTCATTTCTTACGGAGGTGTCGTAAAAGGCAACTAAGATAAGTTGAGCCATCGTGTGGTATCCGGTTGAGTGGAATAGACCACCCTCATTTCTTACCGAGGGGTCGTACAATACTACAATACGTACAATACTAAGGTAAGTTGATGTCAGGCAGGCGGCCGTAAATACGTAGCCAAATAATATGACAACATGTATGTAACATGTTGTGCCGACCCCACTTAGAGTGGGATAAGGGCAGGAGGATGATGATGGTTATATCTTTTACTAAATTTATAAACCGGTTGTTCTATATATTTCTTAATATCTAATTCGGTCATATACTCCCAGAATAGTTTTTCCAAAGCGTACCAAATGACGAAAACCTTCTTATAAGGCTCAAATTTAGCGATCAGATTACGTGTCCATAGATCACCTATAATACATCATCATTCTCCTGCCCTTATGCCACTCTAAGTGGGGTCGGCACAACATGTTACAAACATGTTGTAATATGATTTGGCTACGTATTTTATGACCAGCCGCCTGCCTGACGTCAACTTACCTTAGTCGCCTTTTACGACACCTCGGTAAGAAATTAGGGTGGTCTATTCTATGCAGCCGGATACCACACGGCACTTACCTTAGTCGCCTCTTACAACACCTCGATAAGAAAGGAGGGTGGTCTATTTTATTCTGCCGGATACCACACGGCGTAGATCACCTATAATACAAAGGTTATTAAATTAACAATCATTTGGTTTACTGTAAATATTATTTAAACACAATTATTATCTCCAAATTAAGTCCAAAGGTTTATTGTTTGGCATAAATGACTGTATTTTCCATTGTGTTATAAGTACTATTTTACTTTTTGCTGTTTCGGATTTGTAACGAACGATAATAACGGTTTTAAATAATGTGGTGTGACGACGCCTGTTCCGTCTGATAATAGCTATATTAACATAATATTTAAACGGCTACTACATCGGAAGTTAGAATGTATATTAACTTTGTAAGGATTATGCTAATTTTATTAAAGAATGGCTTAATTTGATTACACCATTTTCTGTTGATAGCAATTTCTGACTATTATATAGAGCTACTTTGCTGTATACTAGCTTTTTATTGCAAATTTGTCCGCTTGTATTCAGTACTGATTTAATAATATGACGCCGTAACCCTTTTATTTTATTTAATGATATCCTTACTAAAAGTTTTGTCATTGCATATATTTATACTTACAACAAAATTCATAAATTCAAATTCAAAATATTCTTTATTCATCTAAACTTGTAAATAAGCGCTGGAATTGTCACCTCAACTAAAATACTTATTTTATTAATTTGCTATATATTTACTTAAATATATAGCAATGTAAGTAAAAAAATGATAATAATAAATAAAAAAATATAACCGATAAGCTAGCTCTTATCGGTTTTTACTATGAAATTTATTTAATGTTTAGTTTAGTTTATATTTATTGAGGTTAACTCAGAGCGGAGTTGTGAGCAATCGGACCCAACCCTATTTTTCGGTTTTGGTTAAGTTCAAAATATCTATCTTGTGTAAGGATAACAATTCAGGCAAGGCCAGAAATAAAACTCCGAATACCCGGTACACAGTCTATTCTCAACAGCTGCACGGTTACATGATATTCAGCCCGTTTTAAAAGATGGCGCCAGTCCTGTTAAAAATGATGTGTTTCCGTCTTACAGTTCTCTGACGGATGTCACGTGAGTTGAGTAGCCCACAACCCAAGTGACATCCGACACAGACTAACAAAAGTCAAGTCGGTACTAATTTATCCAACACTTGTATTATATTACGTTACGCCCGTCAGTATTTGAACCCCTGATAGCTATTATAATTTCTAATACATAAGCCGACAAATAAAGTATGTACGTAATATATGGCAAATTTGTCTGCAATATACAACAAATATAGATCTTTATTGCATGTTACAAATTTACCTGGAAACATAAGATCGATGTCTTTATCAGCTCCAATGGTTGAATTTGGACGGATTTCTAGTTGTACTTAAAATAAATTTCAGTCTACAGAACTTGGGAATGGAGCCATTTAATTCTATTGGTACATTTTATCAAGCTAGTGACCATTACAAGTGAAACCCGTATCGAGAAATAAACAAGCTCTTCCGAAGATACACCGAGTCTAGTCGACGTTCGGAAATTAATGGCATTTCCTAGAGCATCGTGTTGCTCTTATAGCTAAAGGATACACTCTTTTTTTTTCTACAAATTGTAACATGAATCTTGTTTGATTGCATAATGTTATTTGCTCAATAGCCTGTCTGCCTTATTAGCAATCACACCTACTTGTTATTTAATTTCATAATAAACTATCTCGTAGTGACGGAATAATTTGTACTAACCATAGTAATTGCTTAGCAAATAACTTTATGAAAATAGGTTAAATTCAAGAACTCTCTACATTAGAGAGTCTCTACATTAGAGAGTTCTTGAATTTGAATTTATTAGTACTTAGCGAAATGCATAGTCAGTAATGTTAAATAGAAGATAGTCTAAATTTACCAGAGGCAAAACAACGTTGTTCTCAAAGGAAATAGAAAACCATAAATGCAACTGTCACACATCACAGCATGCTAGGGTCAAAATATATTTACAGATACCGTCAATAATAATAAATATAATGAAACATTTTCCCGTGTACGAAGATTTTTAACTACATAATAGAGTATATTATTACTAGAACTGAGCTTCAATAAAAAAATCAATTTCCATCTCTTGAAAAACAAACAGCTTCCCTAACTATCACCAGTCATCATGTAAATTTTTATTGAGTCTTAAAATATAAACTAGAGGATCTAAAATAAATTATTAAAAGAAAATGATTAACTACTGGAATAAATGAAATTTGCTAATAGAAAGAAACTACAGAGTCCTACCAACGACAAAGATCGTTGTGTATATAAATTAAAATGATCACAATTTAGCGATGTACCTTTCTTACTGTATTTTCGGTTTATCCAACACCGGTAATAAGATAGCGAAGCACGGATAAGCGGACAGCTAGGAACGGATATCCGGAGTCACCGGACGCCTTACTTATCCAGATAGCTTGTTTTTCTGTTGCATTGCGCTCCATTTTTTTTTTGAAAATACCGCTTTTAAATTGCGCTTTGATTTTCAATGTGAATTACAATTTTTTTTATTGTGAAAAAGTAAAAAAGGATACGGCCTGTTATTATCCCACTGCTGGCCTCCTCTCTCCGTTTTTGGAGGGAAGGATTGGAGCTATGACCTACCTCGCTACTCTAATGCGAATTGATATGTTAAACATATCCTTAGAATTGCCTAGAGATATGCAGGCTTCCTCACGATATTTTCCTTCACCGAAAAGCGTGTGATAAATTACAATTATCAATTAGACACATAAGTTTTAAAAAAACTCATTGGTGCCTGCCCGGGGTTTGAATCGCGGTCTCTTCGAAAGAGACACACGGTGGCAACGCTTGGTTATCACAGCTTTATTGTGAGGTTTTCACTAATTGAACTTATATACATAGACATTTTTAGCATTATATAAGAGCCAATTTAGAGTAAGGTAGCGATTGTACTCCAAAGATTAGTGCTCCCCATAACTAAGTTCAAATTCAAGTTTAAATTCAAAATATTATTTATTCAAGTAAACTTGTAAACAAGTGCTTTTGAATCGTCAACTTTACTGCTGGTTCGGAAAGCTGTTCCTACCGAAAAGAACCAGAAAGAATTTCGGCTGTTACTCTTTTTAAAATATAAATCTTAAAATTAGTTACATTTCGTTATTTCTGTCCTGTACAGGGTGCAGCTATATCCACACATCCTTATCGTCTAAGTAATCTTCAACAGTATAGTAGGCTTTCTATATCAGCCTCTTTTTAACAGTGTTTTTAAACTGCTGTAATGGCATGGCCATAATTGATTTCTGAATTCTATTATAGAATCTTATACCCAAAGCCATAACCGATTTATAAACGATATATACGTACTTTTGCTAGGCGCAAAGCAGGAGTCGCAAGCTTAATGTCGGTTCCTACTTTGTCTATTATATACATCACATATCGTTTTTTAATTCTTTATATTTTTAAGTACAAAAATTACATTGCTTAAAATATACTGTGAAGCAAATGTGAAATAATTGTTAGGAGTTGTATACGATTTCAGATTATGAAAAACACGTTTCTGTTCTACTATATAAAAATCATCTTTATAAGTGCGATATTATGGTAAATGTTTCTTGTTTGTGTTGTATAAAAGGAATTACTGTATAACTTTAAGTTATACGTGTTCACTGTGGGTACTGATTAATTAGACGTTAATTAAATTAAAAATTAATTAAACCGCTATCATCATGTCAACTGTTTTGTCATTCATACTAGTATTATAAATGCGAAAGTCTGTCTGTTTGTTTGTTACGCTTTCAAGAAAAGCGTAACAAACAAACCCAATTTTGATGAAGTTTGACATAGTTAAAACGCATACTTAGATGTAACATATATGACGTAATTAATATTCGACACAAAATATTCAAGAATGGGAAAAAAAAATATATAGCATTGTTGAGGGTACTTGAACACTTAAGTTTGCGTGCAGCAGGCCTACCATGAACTCCTATTGCAACTCAATTGAAGACGTAAACTTAATTGTTTTGCTTTTTCATACCATGACGTCTTAAAGACGCACACTTTAAGTCGTTGCCGAATGAGCGTTCGGAATGCGTCCTTAAAACATGTGAGTAAAAGAGACAGAGTTATCTATAGTTCATATAACGTTATCCTTTTCAAACATTACGACCCCAATGCAATTTACACTTCATGGTACGAAAAGAAAGCGGTTCGGTTTAGGTACTGACTTTGCATTGAATCTAAAAGATCATGGTAGACCTACAGGTATGACAAGTTAAACATAATTGTACAGTACTATTATCCATAGTTTTATTTTATTTTTATGTTTCTTAATTGGAACACTAACAAGAATGCACTTAGACTAAAACATAAACTATATTGTATTGTGCTAGAAGTATGTTACATCCTTAATTACTGGTGTACACAACATGCACATTTATGGTTCTATACGTGCCAAATTAAATATACAATTTATTAATTATTTAATAATTAAATTAATTGTATATTTAAAATTAAAGTAATGGCAAATAAAGAAAGAAAAAGACAAACAGAAAGAAAGAATTTTCTTTTGCTTTGTATTGCCATTTTATTTGATGTGCAATAAAGAGTTATTATTATTATTATTAAAGAAATAAAAAAAAGGTAATACGTAAGCTGTTGAAATAAATGCACAAAATATCTTTCAAAAGGTTTTTTATTTATTCGATACGTTTCCAGTATGTTAACAGATGACAGACATAAATCATAAAAGGAAAGAGGAAGTCTAACCACAGAGTAGCAAAGACTAATTTTATTACAACATAAGTAATAAATATAAGTATAAAAAGCCAGTTAACCAAGTTTTTTTTTTCAGTGCCAATGACAGCAGTGGTAGCGATCGCGGGGGAGCCGGCATACCTGCCTTGTGACATCGCTACTCAAGACGAAGACGACGCTGTTCTTCTAGTTTTATGGTATAGAGAAGATTTAGGCACGCCAATATACAGGTAAAATGTTTTTTGTATTCTTCTATACTAGCCTATACTAATATAATATTATAAAAAGGAAAGATTTGATTTATAGAAACAGGCGTTACTTTGCGGAATTCCATATTACAAGCAATATAACTCCTATCCTCCTGATGATGCTTCGGTTTCGGGGCGAAACGATCGTCGAGATTGTGGTGGTGGGTGTGTGTGCTGCTTTTGTGTGCGTTGTTGCTGGTGAATTGCGCCTTGGGGTGTATGTGGTGGCTTGTCCTGCATGTATAAGGTGCGTAGATTTTGCCTGCTTCATACACATTGGCTTTGCATGCATTCGCTTAACCCGTGCGGATTATAGCAAAGTAGTTAGTTCTGTTATATTGCTTGTAAGGAAAGATTTGTATCTTTGTTTGTATGTATGTATGTTTGTAATGTTTTCACGCAAAAACTACTGGACCGATTTCAAAAATTCTTTCGCCTTTCGAAAGCTGCTTTATCACTGAGCAACATAGGCTATATGATATTTTCAAAAAAGTAGGGATCCCTAATAAAATTGAATTTTGAAAATGAAAATTGAAGATGACGAAACAAAACGACGAAAAAAAAATTGAATTTTGAAAATGAAAATTGAAATCACGAAAGTGAAAATTTTAGTCGTAAACATCTGTCATCGCGTGCGCTGGGGAAACTATTGAGGATAGAACAAAAAAATGCTCTACAGTATTATAGAATACATCAATAGCCACAAAAAAGTCCGTGATACCACATGTCTAACTATTATAGTTATACAATATAACTACTTTTTCACATTGTAAAACTTGATAAAATTGCCGACAATAATCCAACCATTTTATTGATATTTCTGTATTAATCATTATCCCATTAAATGATATTTTATTAAAAACTATTTCTATATATGTAAAATAGTTTTTAAATTATTAAAATCCGACGTCCCAATCAAAAGATATTACGAATTTAAGAATGTAAATCGAAAGAAAATAATTCCATAACAAATTCATTGTAGCGACCGTTATGGCAGGGCCTGCATTGGGTGAGTTAGGTCTTATTCCAAGAATACTAATGATACTCATTTTTTATATTTAAATAATCTACAAATAAATCTATAGCCCGACTTTCCACTACCACGAGATCAGTATTGACGCGGGTGAAACCGCAGGGCATTGCTAATCACTTTATAAAGTAGTACAAAAAATGGTATTACATATTTTGAACGTTGACTGATATTGGAACAGAAACTTGTAATGTTTTGTAGATACTTATGTGTACTCATTCCACCGTGTGGTATCCGACTGAGTAGAATAGACAACCCCCATTTCTTAACGAAATGTCGTAAAAGGCGACTAACGTAAGTTGACCCACCGTGTGGTATCCGGTTGAGCAGAATAGACCACCCTCTTTCTTGCCGAGGGGTTGTAAAATACGACTATATTAAGTTTATGTCAGGCAGGCTGGTCATAAAATACGTAGTCAAATCATGTGACAATATGTTTGTACCATGTTGTGCCGACCCAACTTAGAGTGGGATAAGGGCAGGAGGAAGATAATGATTATGTTTACTCATTATGATCCTAAGTACTTAAGAAAACTTTTTAGAGATTAAATGGCAATACATCGATAGGCGAGCAATATGCGTCTTCACTACATGAGAGCTACGACCGCTCTGTAAATAGCCTATCGACGGAGACGAAAAAACCTTCAAGGCAGCATTTGTAACTTGAACAATTCAAGTTACAAATGCTGACAGAAAATCACACAACGCTTACCGAAATAATTACATTTGACCAAATTAATATTATCTACAAGAAGAACATGATTCATATTGAATATCGAAAAAAAGTAAATGTAAAAGGAGGTTTTATATTATAGTTAATCACTATATCAAGCTGAATACTTAAAACGTCATCAACCGAGACTCATGTCTTGATACTAATGGTATTGTTAATCTAAATATTAAACAGATGGTAATTAAAAACATTAGTTATCAAGTCCACTTCAAACGTTCTTTATATATAATTTATTGCAATGCCAAAATTCTTTATCTTACAAGTTTTGAAACGATCCCTTCGTCCCAGACGAAGAACCTTTATCGCCCTCATCGTAAAGCTAGGTCTTCACTTTGTAAGTTATGGCAAAGCATTATTATTCACAAATAAAACAAATTATACTTTGTATCCTTTTGTATAATATTAGTAGAATTAACTAAATAATTCTGTGTTTGATACAAGTTTGAAGTTTGAAGACTAACTTAGGTCTATTTAATTTTGCTACTACTAAAAGATGTAGACTTGTGTCTGTAATGTATATGTCAGTGCAGGTAGGAGAACAATTTTGTGCGGCGGACCCGTGGTCTCGCGTGAGTAATGTCAGTCATTAAAATATGATTTTGCTATATCTTCTTTTATTTACTACTCTCTTTATAAGAAAAATCCCTTATGTATTTCGGACCCGCACCGCCTAAACCTGAATTCTCCACTCTCTTACCCACTTAACACTTTACCGAAGATTATTGATATTGAACTTTCAAAGTTTTATGATACAAATTATACACGACCAATACTGAATATACATAGAACTAATCTATAACTTTAGAACTCTCCAAAAGACCTCATCATTACGATACAACTACTAACAGCGCCATCTGGTTTAAAAAATAAAGTACTTAAAAATATGTTTACTGTCGAGCCTTAACTGTAATAGTTGTAGAAGTATGGAAGATAACTTTTAATACCTCTAATAGAATATGTAAATTTTGAATCTAACGGGATAATAATTAATTGATGGCAATAAATGGATTGTTTTTTTCATTGCTGTGGTGCACACCTACCCTAAGATAAAAGTTGCACAGTGTGTTATTTCATACCATGCCTTTTTGCAGCTCGCAACATATTCTTATGATTTAATTTGTCACAAGTTCTTATGGGTTATTGTCTTTCACAAAGACGTAAACGGTCTTTTTGTTTTATATCGTATAATTTTAACTCTTGTAGGTTCTTCTAAAAATATAAGTATTAATGTTTCATATCTGATATCCAATGTAAGAAATTAATGATAAGTGAGGATTATACAAGAGTCGACGAAAACCCTTATGTTTAAACGTAAAGGAAGAATATTAATTAAATATTATTCGACTTTTATCTCTAGCAGGAACAAAATATTTCAAATTCAGTGCGCATTTTGGGCATAACGTAATATTAGTAAATTTTAAACTTTCACGATTCATACTTATTATTAAGTATATAAATAAACGGGTAACATAGCAACAAAATCGAGTTACCTTTATATAAGGTTCGACGTTAAACAAGAGTTGCATCCACCGTGGTCACGTACTGAGTGGTCAGGTCAGTCAGAGTCAGTTCGTGACCACGGAAATTCTATGTAAATTTTATATGTGTCGCATCCATGGCAATAGTCAAGTTTCATTTCTTTGGTTTTTGTACAGTGGCAGCACTATGATCATGTGACCGATAACAGAGTGCGGGCTTGTTTTGGTGCGAAAATTGTTAATCTTCTATAGCTTTTTTAATATTTTATTTGTTAATTTTTAATTACTTTAAATGTATTGATATGTTTAGATTTCTCAAGATATAAACACAAATAACAAAGAGAATGGATACAATAAAGTAGACAAAGGATTAGTTATATCTGTGAGAAATATTTTGTATTGAACCTGTGGAACTGAGGAAAGTCCGTTTCTATACATAATCATATAGAAAAGGAAGCTTTCATCTGTGTAATATAAAGAAATATTAAGAATATTTTCAAAAGATAGCTTGCGACGTTAGGGTATAACTGTGTTATTTTAAAAAGATATTACGATTACTACATTGATGATGAGAAATCAACATATAGGTTTCCTATCTATACTTATTATAAAACAATGTCCCAAAAAGCTATCTGTCTGTATGTAATTGATTTTCTCAAAATCTGGTGAACGGATTTGTGTACGGTTTTCACCAAAGGTTAGTGCAATACTTCCACATGGTTTAGGTAAATAGTACGTATCGGTATTATGTAAATTGTGTTGAAGAGATCGCGCAGTTGTTAAAAAACTTTATTATTAGGAGCTTTAGTCGCGTGCACTGCGAAATCCAGCAAAAATACGCTAAAGTAATGTACTAGAGAATGTAATGTACTATGAATCCTCAAATTTTTGAAATGATAGAAAGCATTAAGAATTTCCGAGATTTTTTTCTTTGGGTAAAGTAGGTACTAGAGCCTGAATAAAAATACAATTTATCATTATAAGACACTGAATATTGCAAAGATACTCAAGCCAAATAAACTGAGCATGTAGGAAGCACATAAATGAAGCAAAGCCGATTACAGCGACGTGCCAACAAAAATAACAGAAGCGGCTTACACGTGACGCGTGCCGCATCAATATAGCTATTGTAAATATTGTATCACGTTAAGCCTTATCAGAAAAAGAAAAATTGTCTTACGTCGGTGTAGTTTATTCCAAAACCCTCATAACGAATGGGAAATTCGAGTCAATGTTCGTTAGTCTAAGAACGTGTGTGGCTGCCCAAGGATATTGATTACAAATTTCCAAAAGTACTTTTTCAAGTTTTAACACTACCTATGTCTTATGATTTATATAGACTTTAATCCATGCTTAAAAAAATTTAAGAGAAATGTTTATAGATCGTTTCTCAAATTATTTAAAAGTAGTAATAAAATTATTTTGCTGTAATCCGCTATACAGTGAATAGAAAATATTTGTTTATTTATATTATATTTACTGTATAGCGGATTATAGCAAAATAATTTTATTATTACTTTTGTATTATGGATCTCCGCAAAGTAACGCCTAATTCTATAAATTATTCAAATTGTTTAACTTTGGAGCGAAACGCAGTAGGTTACATATTTCCTACACTTATGAAAGTGTAAAATATCTACTCCTTAGGCATTCTTACTAATTTGCGTAATGAAATGAGTATATCTGGATATATTATCCAAACATGTTTTAATATTTCCTCCCGCCGTGTCGTATCCGGCTGAGTAGAATAGACCGCCCTCATTTCTTGCCGAGGTATCGCAAAAGACGACTAAGGTAAGTTGACGTCAGGCAGGCGGCCGGTTGTAAAATACATAGCCAAATCATGTGACAACATGTTTAAATCATGTTGTGCCGAACCCACTTAGAGTGGGATAAGCGCAGGAGAATGATGATGGTGTTTTGATATGCCGTCAAATAGATCGATAGATCATAAAAAGTTGGCTAGGACCTTCGCAATGGTGCTGTCAAAGTTCCTTGGACAGGTATGTAGCATACACATAAATAGA
Source organism: Morpho deidamia (assembly GCA_947086505.1). NCBI lineage: Eukaryota > Metazoa > Arthropoda > Insecta > Lepidoptera > Nymphalidae > Morpho > Morpho deidamia. The sequence continues at coordinate 8,277,886 of CAMTZC010000003.1, forward strand.
AAGAGAAGTTTAATATATTTTTTGTTGACAGCGTGGATGCGAGGGAAAAAGACTTCGGTGTAGCAGAAAGGTGGTCGGACGAAAGCGTGTTTGCGTCGAGAGCCTACTTTCTACCGGATAAAAGGCCAGCCGAACTTGGCGTGGACCGAGTAAGAGCGACTGATCAAGGGATATATAGATGTAGAGTGGATTTTAAACAAGCTCAAACAAGAAACTCAAGAGTCAATTTAACTGTGATTGGTAAGTCAGATAAAAATATCTCTAAAAAAACAAACTTAAAAAGAACGATATAGAAGTACCTCGTAAATGTATGTAAGTACGAAAGTAAGCAAATGGAAAAAAGAATTTTAGACTATAATTCTTTTTTTAAAGCTTTTATGAACCACTTCCCGGGTTCTAATTGAGCTCAAATTTTACTGGTCCAGTGCTGATGACAATGCATGTTCATGGAGCATTACTTGATGCTGCCAGAATTGGCTTTAGACGAGGAAACTCCTCAACGGTTAACAGTAGGGACATGAAATTTAGTTAAAGCTTTTTTAACTTGTCTTGTTCCATTTGCTTACATTTGCATAGTATCGATCGTGTTCGAGTGTATTCGATGGTTGCGTTGCCTAGAAAATGTATTATCAAAATTGAGAGGAACTAATTTTATAGTCATTTAACCTGACTAAAATGTTTGTCCTTAAGCCAGGAATGGTCTACATATAGACTTACTACAATTTCATATAATACATATAATATCATTGTATCTCTGATATCATGATATCTTGGTTTATCTCCAACGTCTCAAAGAAATCAAAAGGCTGCATCGTAAAACTGTTAATTAATATGATGTGGAATAATGTTCAAGTTACCTTTGAAACATCAAAGCATACTTATTCCAATGATTACCGATCGATAAGATAATTCTTCAATAAAAAATACCTGAAATAATTTATCGTTTTTCTAAATTACAATTCAGTTAAAAAAATATATAAAAAAAATAATAATCGGTAACATTTTATTTGTAATGTAAATGCCAAAAAAAATAAACCCTTATTCAATTTACTTTCGAAACAGATAAATCCGAATTGAAATAAGATACACGCCTAGCTACATGTAAAAGTAAGTAGCTTTCGTAACTTAGGTTCGAAATCTCGTTCACGCCTTACTGAGATAATGAAGTTTGAAATAGATAAGCGTTGTTATACGAAAATTATATTGTAGACGATGTTGAATGAAGTAGGTGTAAAAAATTACATGAAACTGTGGGAGATTCTGTGGCTGATGACAAGCCAAACCACATAATTAACCCACGTATTCCAGCATATAATACGACAATAATTTGAACTGAAAAGTTCATTTACGCAGCTTTTGTAATCATGCGGTCGATAATCTGTTGTCATTATATTTAATACGATTAAAAATCGTCTATTGAAAAAGCTACAGTTGTGGTCTTCTCATCCAATATCAATCAATACTTATTATAAAACAAAGTCCGAAAAAGCTGTCTGTTATGTAATCGATTTTCTCAACACCTCCTGAACGGATTTTTGTACAGTTTTCTTCAAAAGATAATGCAATACTTCCTGATTGTTTAGGTAAATAGAACTTATCGGTATTATGTTAATTGTTTTAAGAGATCGAGCAGTTGTTAAAAACTTGCTTGCTGGGAGCTTTAATCGCGTGCACTGCGTAAACCAGCAGAGATACGCTGAAGTAATGTAGTAGAGAATTGTATTGTATTGTATATGCTGTCTGTACTCACAAGAAAATTTACAAAGATTACGCCAATCAAAAAAGGGACAAAATGCCGCTCTAAGGAATACATAAGTGTAGTACATATAAAATTAATTATTTTTTTGAAGTACCTATACAAGGAAAGTACCTTTACCCAGTTTTAAGATGGTTGGGCGCTACCCAATTAGGCCAATTAGGCAATTAGGTTATTAATAGGCGGGACAATTTGTAGATATTAGTTCTATTTTTCTATTATAAACCGTTACAAATTTTACTTGATACTACACGAACAAAATAGTATGATACAATACACTATTAGATTTCAAATTTACTTCTGTAGTAAATAGCTTTGTAACGATAAATTATGTAGTACTATTGTGTAACAGTTCAATTCAAGTACAGTTTTCTCGCAAACACATACTTGATTTATTGTAACATGGTTTTGAATATCGTTACAAGATACGTTTCATTGCGAATACAAATTACAGTTTTGTAAAAATTTATGAAAATTGTTCTGCCACCATATATTATCATGCATTACAGTAGGTTCGCGCAATTTGTATATGGAAAGTTTTGTTTGAAGATAAGTACTATATTTTAATAATAAGGATATTTTGACATAATCAATAGGAAGTGTACGGTTTGACGTTATGTTACTGAAGATCTAGGATTTGATTACCGGTCTGAAATAGAATGTATATTTTCGAAATTTTCGTTTCTATTCTATTACACTGGTATGCTACTTGGCCACTTACCTAAAAAGTCGTACTATTATATTATATTCCAAAAAGATAAACCATGTAAAAGTTTGCACAAAAATAATCATTGGAAACTGACAGTTTACCGAAAAGTCAAATATACTATTTTCCGGACTTTTAAAATATAACTTATATATATTTATAATATAGATAAGATTAGTTGATTAGATGCATCCCGAATAAATTTTTCGGACTTCAGTCAATAATAAACAAATGTACATGGTGTACAGAAGTGTGTTCTACGTGTGGTAACACGGCGGGTCAACTTTCCTTAGTCGCTTTTTACGATACCTCCGTAAGAAATAAGAACGGTCTATTCTACTCAGCCGGATACCACACGGCGGGCAATATTTTATTTATATTTATAAGCCGATATTATTATAAAAATTGAATTAATTAAAATTAAAAATTTTTGAAAACGCACACACCAGACACACGACAAAGTGTCGTCCTTAGAACGCCCGCGAGGTAAGTGAAGTCAACCGTCAACGCACTATTTGTAGACGGACAAAATTGATGCCGTAATGTTTTGTATTACAAACCACCAATATATGAAGCATAGATCGAGAAATAATCATACTTCTTCACGATTCTCGTTTTAAATCTTTTTACATCATTCTTCTAAAAAGTACTTGAGTAACCTCATTTTATTGAAATCGTAACGTACAAGGCATTTCAACTTTCTGTTACATCAAAAGCACACTTGAACCATTCTTAAAAGGAATTCGTTTTGCATAAAAGTAGCCAAGTGGAAATATCAAGTTTTGTCGTATCCACACATGAGTTCAAGAAGTTACTTTCAGATAAGAGTATTTATAAAGGAGTACTCTCAGCTTTGAGGTATAAAATCATTTTAAATCGAACGGTCCATTGTAAAAGCATAAAGTTGAATTTGAAATCATAAAATTACAAATAATTTAGTGAAATGTTTTATCCGGCAGAATAGAATAGACCACCCTCCCTTCTTACCGTAGTGTCGTAAGAGGCGACTAAGGTAAATGCCGTGTGGTATCCGGCTGCATAGAATATACCACCCTCATTTCTTACCGAGGTGTCGTAAAAGGCCGCTAAGGCATGTCAGGCAGGCGGCCGGTCATAACATGGTCGGACAACATGTTTGTAACATGTTGTACCGACCCCACATAGAGCAAGAGGATGATGATTAGTGAAATATTTTAAATAATATACACAACTAGCCGTCCGGCTACGTGTTGCTGCGACTCAATCTGGTTTCGAATACCCCTCAAAACCGATCTCAACAGTTTAAAAAATGCTCCTATTGCCATTAAACTTTACAGGATCATCCGCTGGGTCATTCTGTCTGAAAAGTTCATTTAAATTAGGTCCACCCATTTCGGTGTCTATAAAAGACATACAGACAAACATTAATTATTATTTATACACAATAAGGTGTTTTAATGGAAAACTCTATTATTATTATAAGGCAATATTTATTTGTTATAATCTTTGATTCCACAACTAAATCGAAACCGTCTTAAACATAAGTTATCGATTCTTTTTGGTCTAGATTATTGATGGTGTCGATATTTAACAAAGCGTCGTCATTAATGGGATCCACTAAATACAAATACAGGCTATTGGGAAAATATTATTCCTAAGAAGCAGCTATTCTTTCTTTATTTTCTGAATAATTCTTCTTAATAGATATCAAAATTATCAGTTAGAATAGTCAATCATTTAAAAATTTATCGTAAAAAAAATTAAAAAACAGATTTTGTCTTGATATAATCAATAAAAGTACTATGTATTGAAAACAAACACTTGTTCCTTATAAACTCACTTTATTTTCTTACGCAACCAAGATAGATTCTTAGTAATTATAACGTATCATATTCTGACACCTTTATATTGCAATAACTTTTTACGATAATTATTATAACAATTAACAAAACACTCAAATATTAATATTTAATTAATTTATGATACACTTCATTTATCGCTGCCGGAAGTAGTGCCAATGGCGCTAGTAGTCAAATACTGTTCTTAATAATTGTAAATATACTACAATAAGTAATTGATCCTAACATATGTAAGCTTAGTAACCCTATCGAGTTTAATTTTGTCACAGTTTTTTTTTAATTGAAACTTAGGATGCAAATGCCTATACACTGCCACCATATTTTTTAATTATTATATATTTAAGATTACATTAAATTTGTTTTATCAATACTTTTATGTATATTAAGTTTTGCTCGATCCGAGTATTTACCTTTTTTTTATTGCATTTGAAATAATTAATATTTGCTTACATCCTAAAAAGTTATGTTGATATAAACATTTTAAGTTAATTAAAAGAAAAAGCGTTGGAATACTCCAAGAGAGGAAAAGAATTCCTGAACATCTTTTTATCTGAGTACAGTTTATCTTTGCACCCATCTTTGGTTGAATGCCAAGCGGTTTCTTACTCTTGTTACCTAAAAGGCGACACTTTTAGCTAGAATATTCTACAGTATTACCCTTGGCAAGCTATTAAAAACATTAAAAAACTGAATTTACTGCGAGCGCTCTTAGCTGCGCCTTAAGCCGACGAGTACCGTGCCACTAAACCTTTTAAATAACCACCTTTTAAAATATTTACGGGCTTAGACGCTCTGAGAATATGCACGATTTTTCTATAAAATACGATACGACATTAATTTTAATTTTAGTTACCTGGTTGCTGATACAGAAAGCCTACTTACTATACTGTTGAGGATTACTTAGATGATAAGAATGTAACATGTTGAGCCGACCCCACTTAGAGTGTGATAAGGGCAGAAGGATGATGATGACGTGTAATCTACCGATCCGCATTGGCGCGGTGTGCATCGTCTTAGCCCAAAAGTCCGTCTCCCCAAAAACGTAGTAAAGCATATGTCCAACAGCGGGAACGTAACAGGCCGTTACTAGACATGTTGTTATGGATAAGGCAGTATTGATTTTAGGAGTGGCTACTTACACGTTAAGAAACATATTTAAGCGATCGTATCCATAAAACTTGCATGAAAAACCGAGTAAAAACTTTTCCAATGGTAATTTACTTGATGTCTTTTGAAAGCCTTGAGTGAAATACTTTGTTTCTATAATGGAAGCCACACCCAAGGGAGCCCTTAGGGGAGATAACGTACGATAAAAAGTTGAAAACGAACGCTATCTACTGTACGCCTTGTTCTTTGTACATTTTATCTTACTCGTAGTGTCGTTTGCACAAAACCAATTAAAAGGGTTTAATCCATTCAGATATTGACTTTCGTGAATGCTTCATTCTGTTCAATAAAAAAGTTGTAATTATAAGGGACAACTACACACACGTCCAAAGTAACTTAATCTTATTTTTCTTCTTTTAGTTTTGTTTGTTGTTTATTTTATTTTTATTATATCATATTATATGTATGTGCCGTGTGGTATCCGGCTGCATAGAATAGACCACCCTGATTTCTTACTGAGGTGTCGTAAAAGGCGACTAAGGTAAGTTGACGTCAGGCAGGTAGCCAGTCGTAAAATACGCAGCCAAATTATGTGACAACATGTAACATGTTGTGCCGTCCCCACTTAGAGTGAGATAAGAGTAGGAGGAAGATGATGATCATATTATATGTATGTTTTTAAGTTACCTGCAAATGTATTTTTGTTCCTTTTTTATTACATTATAAGTTACTTGTGGAATAAAAATTAAATTATTTATTTCTTTCTTCTTTTTGAATGTCCACTGATAACTGATGAACGTCCACTGGACATAGTTCTCTTCTTCATCACATAATCCTGAGCCGCTTAGTCTAATGACCTTTTTAAGGTCGTCAGTCCATCCCCTAGGGGTCTATAACCACTGTGCTTTCCGGTATAAGGTCGCCATTCAAGCAGCTTAGCATCCCAATTCCCATCGGTTCTTCGTATTACGTGCCCCGCCCTCTGCCACTTCAGTTCCGCGATACGCCGAGATATAACGGTGATTTTGGTTCTACCTCTACCTTCCTTACTTAAATAACTTAATTTTTAAAATAAAACTGCACTATAAAGCATAAAGGTAATCATTACTTTTGGAATTTTGGATCAACAGAAATACATCGGACAAGACATATTCGCACTATCTCACACGGCATATAGTTTGGTTAACTGAGGCTTCCCTATAGCGTCGAAATGCCCAAATACATAGACCAAAGAAGTCATGAACAACTATGTAATATAAATTATGTGCTCACCTTCTGCCATCATACTATAAGTCTATTATGGGTGCCTGAATGAGATCTTTGTTTTTGAGTCGAGGTGGATGTGTCTCTATGAATAATATTAGAACAAACATTTTGGATTTTTGACAATAGTATTGATACGATAATGACGAGTAGTGTGAGATAACACATTCTATAATATCTATCAAGATGAAAATAACATACCCGCGTACCCACTAAGCTTGTATTGGCAAGGAGACCCAAGGCTTTGGGAAAACAAAACTGGAAAAAGCAATAAAAATTACATAAAGTAAGGGAGAAAATGATTATATTCTAAAAATATACACAAAAAATTTATTGTTTTATTCGCTTGAATAAATTTACTACAAAATAATAAAATAGGCGTTAGTTAACAGGCTATAAACCAGATTTTGATAATTTGATACATTTAAGATTTATTTATTATCTTTATAATTTGTTTATATATAATATGGTATCAATTGAAAAGTTAAGGATACGTACGTCTTTTTTTCGTTAAAATGGTTTTTAGGTCACAGCATTAATACTCTCATACACGGTCATTTCTTTTTTTAGTTTGGAAACGCGTCATAAATTCAAATACCTTTTGGAATTAAAAAAATTATAACTAAAATTTATTGCTTTTAGTTATAACTATTATTTACTAATATTAAATAATCAATTTATAAATTAATTTCATATGGCCATTTGTATCTCGCTAAAACAAAGAACAATTTAGTTACTGGACTGGACTTATTGTCCAGTTATTGATTTATATATCTGAATTATTTATTCTTCCCTTATCTAAGATAATGATTTTAAAACTTTAGCAAAATTATTACAATTCAATTCTGAAAACATATTTTGGGAAAATATTTCTCCTAGTTACGTTACTGACACTTCTACTCGAGAGAGTTGAAAAGCTCTTTAAACCTATAATAGCTTTCCTTTAGATCATTTTAAGTGGCTGATACGTTTCGAATTCAACTTATCACCCTCTCCGAAGAACAAAGTCACATCCCCCATATAGCATAGGATATAGCATAGCATAGGAAATGTGACTTTGTTCTTTGGACAGAACGTTATGTTCTTCAGAAATTATGGCAACTTTCCAAATTGGGAAGACGCTCTAGGCAAAAAAATAAAACTATTGACTTTAACAAAACTTTTAATGAAATATAATTTTGTTGATATTACTCTTATATTTAAAGATGTTATACGATTTCACAAACCCTATAGTAATGTTTGTGAAAAGGTTTTCAAATCTTTCACAACTTTTTACTTACGTAAATTTTATTTTTTTACCCAACCATATCCCGTTAGCCCTAACGGCTTTACGGCATAATCAGGCGATATAGGCGAGCGCAGAAACATCGTCAAGATTGCAAAATGTTGATATTACAGCGCAGAAGCTCTAATAGCATCGGGGAACGTCGTCCCAAGGGTGGTTTCTGTGATACTGGACCACGAATTAGGGCGATCTATAGTTGAGGGCTAGTACGACTGTGATTAGTCATCACACCGTCGAAATTCTGTAAATGATGTTATGTTTTGTATTTTCAAGCCCATCACTACTTTAAGATCGACCGCATAGCATGCGTTTTCTATTTTTAACATTATAAAAGGTGCTATAAAGGTAAAATAAAGGTACAATATAAAGGTACACACCTTACCTATTGGAATAATTTTGATTGTATTTCAAAAGCGAGAGCAGTAATCGTTTATATAGCTAAAGGACATCAAAAGGATATGACATTACTTTAAACTGAAATATTCTTCTTTCTACAGTACCACCGACTAAAATAACCATCACGGATGACAAGGGGGATGTCAAGCAAGCAATCGTCGGGCCTTATATCGAAGGAGAAACTTTTACGCTGAAATGCGATGTATCAGGAGGTAATAATATATTTGTATTATATTATATTTAGATAGAGAACGCCTTTGGAGCCGGGTAGATGGTAAGTTAACACCAACAACCATTCTACCCTTTTCCCTCAAACGATATAGAATTATAAAATAGTATATTTTTGCGAATTTCCAAAAGTTTTTTATCGTCAATTATTACTGGAGGTTTCAATCAAAGATTCTCATGAAAGACAACTTTGTTAATGAATTCGAAATCGAGTCAATATTTAGCCTAAATTTTAATAGTCCTAGAGCAGACTTTGAAGTTAAAAGTCTATACTAAAAACTTGTAATTTAGGTTCTTAAAAAAACAATATTCACTAATTCATCATTCAATACATTAGATCTTAAGAAAACAATAAATAGGTTTCTGCTCAATACCCAAGATTAAAGATACTCTGTTTTCCGCTTGGTATTAATCTTGACCTTACTGAACTAAATTACTTTAACTTTTCAGCTTTACTAAAGCCGCTTGAAAAAAGAATGTCCTAGTTTCTTTTGAATCCGCTCACAACTTCAGTAACCCGAAAGGGTTACTGAAGTCGATCTAATCCAAGAATGGATTGGATCGATTTCATTACTGTTCTTGTGTCTACAGATTTGATATTTTTTTAAATATTTACGATATTTAGCTTAATATAAAAAGTAGTAAAGTAGCGGCCTCTTATAATCCCTCTGCTGGGAATAGGCCTCCTCTCTCCGTTACTGGAGAGAAGGGTTGGAGCTAAGACCTACCACGCGGCTCCAATGCGGATTGGTAGGTTACACATATCCCTAGAATTCTCTAGATATATGCAGGTTTCCTCACGATATTTTCCTTCACCGAAAAGCGTGTGATAAATTGCAATTATCAATTAGACACTTAAGTATTAATAGAAAAACTCATTGGTGCCTGCCCGGGGTTTACACCCATAATCGTCTCTAGAGTCACACGGTCTCACCGCTAGGTGAATCATCTATTCTGAATATAGTAGTAGTAGTTAAGTAGTAAGTTAAGTAAGTTGTTATAATATTTGTATGTAAGCATGTACTTTACTATATAAGAATTTCTTGTACAGTGTATGAATTGCTTACATTTATTACAAACATGTATCTGTATTTTGGTAAATAATCGTTTACATTCCCCTAAACTAAATATAAAGACTAAAAAAATTACTCTACTTCAAAATTGCTTTTCGTAATACTTTTACATAATCTTCCACGAAGTCTGATCAAGCTATGCACTATAAAACTTTAACCACAAGGTAAAACTCGGAATTCTGCATAATCAGATTTTCCTATGAGTGTACTCATTCCATATAACTAAATGAAAGTTTCTTTAAGTCAAAGTTCCTATGTTTAATCTCAGATCTGGAGTCTATTAACATTATCTTGATATCTTCAATACTACAAATCTATACAAAACTTTTAGAATGTATAGAAATCAGTATCAAGTTTAAAACTGATATCATTTTTTAATATGCATAATTTGTAAATATTCAGATTGTGCACTTTTATTAATGCAACATTGTCTTGGAAAGAAACCAAAATCGTGTAAGAAAAATATTACCACTAACTAATATTAATACTTGCTAAAATTGGAAAGAAAGAGAATTAAAACAAATTCATCTTTCGACCAGAAATATGCAACTAAAATAACAAAAAGTCGGTAGAACGGTTATAACATTATTTCAAATTATAATTGAAATTATAAGAACTTTATTTAAAACTTTTCTGACTAGTTACATATATGTAAGCAATCTGACTGTTTCTAATGAAAGCTCGAGCGCTTGATTGTATTTCATTTAAGAATATTATTTCGGTGATTAGTCAAAAGTGTCGATCGTATTGTGCACTCGGTATTTTAAATTAAGGCATTCAAATTTAAGAACAATATTGACTTTGACAGCAGTATCCATTTAATTTTTATAGCCTGGCCGAAATAAGAATTGTCTGAGAATAAAGCTTTCATTTTGGAATGGGTTAACCGTGTAACTCTGTGATTAATATGCTGTGAAAGTGATAACTCAAGATAAACCTTACTATTAATGGCCTGCTGATGGTGATATGACCTAGTTGCCGCGGCATATATCACACGCAATCGTTGGATAAATCTGTCTGTTTAGGACGTTACGAGTACTTTATCTTGCGATTTATATTATCAGTTGTGAAATAATTGAAATTTTAAAAGAATATTGTATAAAAATCTAATTAATTACTTAAAACCTTGTGTTACATTTTTTTTTAAATTATATATTGTCTGAACCGGCATGAGACATCATGTTCTAGCGATTGATTATTTTCTTTAACTAATTTATAGAATGAGGCGTTACTTTGCGGAGATCCATAATATAAAAGTAATCAAAAATTATTTTGCTATAATCCGCGATAAGAACAAGGTAAGAGAAAATATATATAACGCTAAATGTAGAGTGGACTATCTGTTTTTTCATACCCGATACAGGCAGGATTCGTAAGAACACAAGCACAAACCTCCACCACCGCCATCACAATACACAAGCACTACACACGTTCACTATCACAAACTCAACAATCAGGAGATAGACTCCACGACAAAATCACAAGGACTTTATTTTTTGCGATAAAATTAGACGTGAGTATAGCCGGTGTCTACAGTAAATTACGGCATTCTGAATTGATGGTAGAGTTGTTTTAGTAAATTGATATATGTAGGTATCTAGGTAACCATATTGTTTAAGAACTTTAGCACTGCAAGTGTAACCAAGAAGCGAAGCCAGATACACATAAACACAACTGAAATAAAAATTAAATGTAAATAAAGTGAACCGGTCGAATCTCTAAGTAATTTCTGTAATGATGTTTTTATGTACCAATTTGCATCCCATCGGCATAAAACCAATCTCGGCGGTATTGAAAAAAGGATAGAATTAATATTTTTCCTGCTAACTCATGAATGTATGTATCTAGGACTCGCCCTAAAATACTTATTTAATATAGACCATTTTCTATCGAAATATATTTTGTAACGTTTGTTTTATTTCAGTTAATTTCAGTAATGCGCGTAAATTATTGAAGGACTTATTTTATAAAATTAATATTTACAAAAATGAAAGAAATATATTGGATATTATAGGGATAATGAAAATGTATACATAAAGTTAGTGTAAAATGCACGTTCGTACGCATAGATACCTTGATATGCTGGTTTAGTAAGCCGTTCCGTACCACAAACAATCAACACCACCATACTAAACTGAACTATTTATGAATACAGTGATAGCAACCTTGTGGCTCGCGAGACCTCTGTGAACTTGGCAGCCGACTTTCGAAAAAAAAATTTTGATCTTTCCATCGGGTTCTCCATCGTTTGTACCCGTTTGTACCACTTTTATTTTCATGTGTACCTCAAACCAAAAAAGTTACAGAATTTTCACAATTTGACCCGCAGCCCACTTTAGAAAATACAGCCCACTTTAGAAACCCAAAAGGGTTTGATTCAGGGTCGTTTGTACCCGTTTGTACCACTTTTATTTTTCATTTTTCTCAATACCCAAAAATGTTACAGCGTTTTGAAAATTTTGAAAAATTAACTTTTTACATTTTCAATTCGAATCATTTTCAATTTTCCCCTTGCAAATTTTCCGGTTTAAGATTCAAAAGAAACAAAAAGCGGTACAATCCTCACGGCGCTGTCAACTATCGATCCCCGTTTGCAGATTTGAAATATCTAAAAAATTGCGGAAATTATCTTATCTTTGGTTTTTCAAAATTGTAAACGCTCTTAAATTTTTTTGGTTTGGGGTAGAAACGAAAACGAAAGTGATTTCTGCGGGTACAAACGATTCCGCGTCGATCCCCGTTTGCGGATTTTCGATTTTCCAAAAATTGTGGAAATTGATTTTTTTGAAATTTTAAAAACGCTCGCAAATTTTCCGGTTTGAGATTAAAAAGAAACAAAAAGCGGTACAATCCTCACGGCGCTGTCACCTATCGATCCCCGTTTGCAGAATTGAAATCTCAAAAATAGCGGAAATTATCTTATCTTTGGTTTTTCAAAATTGTAAACGCTCTTAAATTTTTTTGGTTTGAGGTACAAACGAAAACGAAAGTAATTACTGCGGGTACAAACGATTCCGCGTCGATCCCCGTTTGCGGATTTCGATTTTCCAAAAATTGTGGAAATTGATTTTTTTGAAATTTTCAAAACGCTTGCAAATTTTCCGGTTTGAGATTCAAAACAAACAAAAAGCGGTACAACGCGGTGCAAACAAAAAGCAATCCTCACGGCGCTGTCACCTATCGATCCCCGTTTGCAGATTTGAAATATTTCAAAAATTGCGGAAATTATATTATCTTTGGTTTGTCAAAATTATAAACGCTCTTAATTTTTTTTGGTTTGAGGTAGAAACGAAAACGAAAGTGATTTCTGCGGGTACAAACGATTGCGCGCCGATCGCCGTTTGCGGATTTTTGAAATTTTGAAAATGTAAAAAGTTAATTTTTCAAAATTTTCAAAACGCTGTAACTTTTTTGGGTTTTGAGAAAAATGAAAAATAAAAGTGGTACAAACGGGTACAAACGACCCTGAATCAGACCCTGTTGGAAAATTTTCGATTTTCCAAAGTGAGCCCACTTGAGCGAGTCAAATTTTGAAAATTCTGTAACTTTTTTTGGTTTGAGGTACAAACGAAAATTAAAGTGGTACAAACGGGTACAAACGATGGAGAACCCGATGGAAAGTTCAAAAAATTTTTTTTCGAAAGTCGGCTGCCAAGTTCACAGAGGTGCTCGCGAGCCATACACGGCACTTCCGTGACCAAAATAATATAACAATATTCTTTTTACACCAAAATTGTACCTTATTTATAGAATTAGGCGTTACTTTGCGGAGATCCATAAAACAAAAGTTATAATAAAATTGTTTTGCTATAATCCGCGATACAGTAAATAGAAAATATATATAGTGCTAAATGTATAGTGGACTATCCGTTTTTTCATACTCGTTACAGCAGGATTCGTTAAAACACATGCACAAACCTCCACCACTGCCACCACAATACACAAGCACTACACACGTTCACTGTCACAAACACAACAATCGTTTCGCCCCGCAACCGAAGCATTATCAAGAGATAGACACCACGACAAAATCGCAAAGCGAAGCATTATCCGAACAAGCATTGTTATATGTATAGTAGTCGCTTCAACCCAATCTTTACCTCTGAACACAACAACAGTTCAAGTTCAAGCTTGTTGTTTAGCACTACTATATATATTTTCTATTTAATGTATGGCGGATTATAGCAAAATAATTTTATTATTGCTTTGTACCAATTGTACCATTAATGAAAGAATGCTGGTATATGATTTAAGATAAATATATATTTATATTGTTACAGAAATAGATATTATTTTTTGAATTCATTTATTCTAAACAAATATATAATGTAATGGCTCTTTAGTTATTGAAGTTATTGAAGATTGTTGAATTTTGTATTTAACAGGACGACCTCGTCCTTGGGTCAAGTGGTTCAAAAACGAAGTAGAAACCGACACACCAGCGATAGCTCTTCAAGGGAATGGAGTGAGAGGTGTCCTAAGGGTTGGTCCTTTGACTAGAACAGATGTCCGAGCAACTCTCACATGCCGAGCATCAAATCACTTAAGAGCGCATCCAATTGAAACTACCCTTACATTAGATATGAATTGTACGTATTAGTTCGTATTTTTCTGTAGCTGTATGTTTCTGTTTATTTATTAGTTTGTATAGAATATTTATCATTTATCAATATTATTAATTAAGATATTTGTTTCTTTCTATTTTTCGTTTGTTTAACCGTGGAGCTCCGGGCTACAGTTGAAAAACAGTGTTGGATGACATAACCTTGTCACTCAATTCATACTGAGCTGTTTGCCATTTTCCCCTTTCTGTGCTTTCCAGTATATATGTATGTGACTGGCCCGTTGGCGCAGTGGGTAGTGACCCTACCTTCCGCTCCGCGGGTCGTGGGTTCGATTCCCACCGAGGGCCATCATTTTCTATCAACAATTTGTTGGTTCTTCGAGCCTGGGTGTGTATTTGTATTTAAGTATGTATTTAAAATTATATATGTAGTATATTTACCAGTTGTCCGTCATCCATAACACAAGTAATAAGTTACTTACTTTGGGGACGGACGACCGTGTGTGTAAGTGTCCCATATATATATATTTTTAAAAAATGTACATATATACATGTATGTATGTATATATACTGCAATTAGATTTGTTAAGTTTATTTCAGGTTATATTTAAAATATTTAGGTTTTTAAATATTATTTGTATATCTGTGTTAGCATAATGTATATCACAGGAAGTAGAAATAAACGTTTTCCTACTTTCTTTCTTTCGTTATTTACTTATTGACGTAACTCTAATGAACTTTTTTATACTAATTCGTAAACATATTTTCAATATCAATAACAATTAATAAGAACTATTTGTTTTCTATTTTATAAACTAGAGTTTCTGAAGGAAGACAAGAAATTTACTTACACTTTGTTTTATCTTGTACACCAGACAAAAGATAAATTGACAAATCTATAATTATTATAAAACAAAGTCTCAAAAAGCTGTCTGTCTGTATGTAATCGATTTTCTCAAAATCTACTGAACGGATTTTTGTACGGTTTTCACCAAAAGATAGTGCAATACAATATTATAAATACGTCAGTCTCATACTGTCTCTCGGTCTGTATGTTAAACTATCGCGGCTACTTCGCTGAACCACTATTGATGAAATTTGGACCAATTGAAGCTTAGTAGGCTGAAACTTATAACATAAAAATATGCTGTTTATAGTATTACGATAATCTGCGATAAAGTTCCTTTTATACTAGCAGAAGAGAGAGTCCAGTTTCGTTAACCCAAGCTATTCAAAACGCCTCAAGCAACATTCGGGTTCAACAACTTCAATGAGAGTTTACAACCAAGTCTTATGACCGGATTTTGTTATTTAAATTCGCCCAAAAACTTATAATGACTTTTACGTTTATACTGGTTTTACGTGATGAAATATTTTTAAAATAAAGTAAAAGTAACTCCTCTCTCTCCGTTTGTGGTGAGAAGGGTTAGAGCTAAGACATCCTCCACGCTGCTCCAATGCGGATCGGTAGGTTACACATATCTTTAGAGATATGCAGGTTTCCTTACGATGCTCTATTTTACCGAAATAACCGTTAGATAAATTTCAATTATCATTTAGACGCCTAAGTCTTAACAGAAAAACTTATTGGTGCCTGTGGTTCAAACCCGTGATCCTGTGGAGAAAGTCGCACAGTCTCACTGATGGGCTATCACAGCTTATATGAAAAAACAAATACAATTACATAATATAATAAAATTAAAATAATTTTATATTAATTGAATATTATTTAGAAATTTATTAAGAAGATATTTCTTTTTCAGTTCCACCATTAAACGTGCATATACTTGGATCCAATCAACCTTTATCAGCAAGCCGGAGATATGATCTTCTTTGCCAGAGTTCCGGGTCACGTCCTCCTGCGTCCATTACCTGGTGGAAAAACGGACATAGAATAAACAACGCTAAAGAAACGGTAATAGAATTTTAATTGCTTCAGCACATGTTGGTTTTCGAACACTGTTTGAACTTATATTACAACTTGTTCCGCCAAAATGATTAATTGCGTTAATTCCGTTCAACTACCAGTAGTTTTCAGTTGTTGAAGTTTTTTTTATATTAAATAAAGTTCTATTGTATTTATTTATCCTTACAATTTTTACAATTAATATATATACACATATTAAAGTAAAACGAGATCGGCCGCATTAGTTGAAAACTTTGTCGCAGCCAATAACGCCCGCCTCCAGTATAATGAATTCATTACAGTTTTTTTAATAACATAATTTATACTTATTTAATAACATAATATAACATTTTAATAACATTTATATGTTTGTAATGCATTATTTATTGCCGGGTACTTATACTTAGTTCTGTTAGTGTATCTGTTATACCTTCACGACCATTTCGCTGAGATTTGGCACAGTTATGTACCGGTCTAACATATTGAAAAAATCATGAATCAAATCAATCAAATGACATGAATCAAAAAATCACTTAAGCACAATTTTTATAGGAAAGTCATATACTTTGGCAAGGATCACGCGCTCTAAATGCGCTGCCAGTTTTCATAAAATCGTATTTATTACAGCGGGTACATATATTTATTCTACTTCTTATTGGATGCTCAAATCTGCTAAGTGGGTACATCTCAGATGGATTTTTTTTGCGATAAGACCACGAAATAAATATAACTTCTTCAATTAATTCATTTATAAAGTCTATTCAGAACTGATCAAATATAATTTACAAATAATTTAACTCAGGCTCTCGAATATCAAATATCTTAAGTACATTCATTATGTATCTCACGAAACTCTTCAAAGAGACTTCAAAATGATTAACAAGCGAGTACAAATATTGCACGGTAATAAAACCGTACTAATATTAGCTTTTTAATATCCCATTTAGATAAAATTGCAATAAGCGAGACTGGAATTTCTATAACATGCAAAACCGGTAATAAAAGGGGCCATTTTCATGTCTAATCAATTTTGAACTTTCAAAGACAAAGCTAATTTCGCACCAACTGAATTTATCGAGGCGACCGTAATCTTTATTACCATGAGAAACAACATCGCGAAGTCAACTTAAAATAAGGGCACGTAGAAGTAATAAATGTAGATTGAATGGGACAGCCAGCGCCTTGGGCGTACTAGAATTGGCCGTAAGGGCAGGACAAGTCGTAAGGAGTGCACGCTATGGAAAATTTGGGTGATTCTATCTGATCAAGTCCCATGCAATTATGCTTTGTTGGAAATTAAGTAACTAATTTCATTTCCGCGTAGATAAGTATCTTAGAAGTTATTATTTATCATATACACATTTATTACATTATTTTTAAACTATAGCCGAACGCAGAGACCGTGTGATTCGAAATGATGACGGCTTTGCTCAATTTCATTTCATTTTGACTTTTTATTTTTAAACTTATGAGTATAGGACGTTAAGTAATAAGAACCTCATATTATTACTTTTGTTTATCTATAATAAAACAAAGTCTGGTTGTTACAACACTTATAACTCGATATCTGCTGGGCCAATTATGATTTTTAATTCGTTGGATTTGTCTCCGCCCCGAATAGCAGAATACATCTTAAAAACAATGAAAATTGACGGATACATAATTATGAAATTAAATAAATGTTCAATCGTTTGGTACCTGTCAATCATTTGTTGTCCATCCTGTCAATTGTCAAATACTATTAGTAATGATTGACATTTATGCATGCGTTCAGAAATTTATTTTGTGTAACAGTTTTAAAAAGGGTGAATAAACTATTGTCCGTATTTTTTTTAAACCAATTAAAAAGGAAAAATGCATTAAGCAGATACATAGAAGTTCCTCAAATATTTATGCGTGCGTACATAAATAATGACAAATGATTAACATTTACGCGTGCGTTCAGAAATTTATTTTGTGTTATTGTATCACGTTCATCAAAGCCTAAATTAGTTCAGCTAAAAGGTAACACACCATTCATTGACTATTAGGCGGTACGAATTTCGCCGGGTCAGCTAGTTAGTTCAAAAATTATAAAAAATAACTATTCTATTCTAGTATATTTTCTAATATAATTTGTTAATAATGTTATTTATTCACCCTATTTATACAATCCTTTCATTTAATCCTTTATTATAAAGGTAAAAGTTTATTACTGAATTAGGCAATAAAGTTAGGAATTTATGTTTTTCAATAAAAATACAAGGACTTCTGCTTATCTTGGCAGCAGATTCCACAGGCAAAAGAAAATTTTTTTTTGGAAAATCCATGTTCATTCAATTTTCATTCATACATTCCAGTTTCCATTTCAACTTTACGGTGTAATTTTAGCTAAGATTATATTGCTTGTTAATCATGGGATAAAAAATCTATATATTATGTTTGCAGAGATCAAACTAACAGATAATAAGTTAAATTAATTAATGCTTATAAAATTAATAACACGAAAGAATTAACTTAAGCGTCTAGACGACAAATTAATGATTTCGTTAAATTGGGTACGTTCATTAGGTGAATTAATTTGATATTAAGTGAAGAAAATTAAATTCGTACTGCATAGTTAAAAGGGCTTAAAATTTATTCTGTCTAATTGATTAAAAAAAAGAATTATTTCATTTTAACTAAGTAAGATATAGTTAATGTGTAGACACAGACTACAATCACATCTAATTTTATCGAAACTGGTTGACCAGTTTCGAACCGAGTTCCCGCCACCATAACGTCGTGTAAAGATCTCATGAATTAGTGCCCCGGATGGGCTCGACACTAGTCGTTCTAACTCGATAAAATTAGACGTGAGTAAAGCTGGTATCTATACGTCAACTATGGATACTACTAACTATAGTTTAATTAAGTAACATATCTTATTAAAACTTTTGAAGTAAGTTAATTTGTTTTTTGAAACAGTTGTCCACTGATGGAAACACTACGACCTCGACAGTTTCCATCCAGCTTACGAAGAGCGATTCTGGTGCCAAACTTGCATGTCGCGCTTCAAACCCCCAGATGTCATCAGAACCTGCATTGGAAGATGACTGGATATTGGATATTCAATGTTAGTAACTTTCATAGCGTTAAGTAGATATTCGTTTATTAAGCTGAATGAGTTAAGAACAGAATTTCGGTCTGTCCCACTAGTACTTGTGACAGGAGGCCCTGCTCTATCATAAGACTTACTACATGAAGGGAGATATATTTGTATGTTTGTGCGTTTTTGACAATAATTCATACAAAACGGATTTATTTGTATAACCAATTAAATCTGATAAACTCGTATACTGTAAAAACAATCGAGGAATGTTTTGTTCCTTATGCAAAATACATTCAGAAATATAATAAGCTAACTAACCAAACCAGATGGTTAACTAAGACCACTATAATAATATAGTCGTGATATATTATAGCGATGAAAATATTTAAATTTAAATAAATATAATTGACAACAAACCTATTAAAGTCAGTACAGAAAAATTTATCAGATTATACAATAAAAATAGTGATATTGATTTCCTTTTAAATAAATGATACACTATATAGCCTTTCGATAATATATGTATGATATCAGTGTAGAAAAAGCCATCGACTTTCAAACTAAATTCATCATTATCCTCCTTCCCTTATCCCACTTTAAGTGGGGTCAGCCCAACATATTATAACCATGCAGTAACTTGATTTGGCACACTATTTCATGACCGGCCGCCTGCCTGACATCAGGCAAGAGGGTGGCTACTTAACCGGATACCACACGGTGGTTCAACTTACCTTAGTCGTCTTTTACGACACCTCGGTAAGAAACGAGGATGGTCTATTCTACTTAGCCGGGTACCACACGGCATAGAAAATCTATTAGGTTATACTATAAAAAACATAATGATATTGAATTCCATTTAAATAAGTGATATACAATATTACCTTTCGATGAATGTATGATAGCAGTGTAAAAAAACAATCGATTTTTAAATTAAATTATCGTAAATTAATTCAATAATCAGGTTAGAAACATAAATTCAATTCAAATTCATATTCAAAATATTCTTTATTTAAGTAAACTTGTAAACAAGTGCTTTTGAATCATCAACTTTACTGCTGGTTCGGAAAGCTGTTCCTACCGAGTTCCGAGAAGAACCAGCAAGAAACTCGGCGGTTGCTCTTTTTAAAATATAAATTTTAAAACTAGTTACATTTATTTATTACTGTCTTGTACAGGGTAGAAGTGCACCTATACCCACACATCCTTATCATCTAAGTAATCTTCAACAGTATAGTAGGCTTTCTGTATTAGCCTCTTTTTAACAGTGTTTTAAACTGATGTAATGGCATGGCCAAAATTGATAACCTCTCAACAAATAATAAACCGGTATAGTACGAAATTTATCAACTTGCTGTAATAAAGTTATATATTATATTTACCGGATGTATTTAGTGTTACCGTAAATTGGTTACACAATAATTAGAACATGCCTATAAAATCTAATCTGCTCAACAGATGTTCCGGAAACCGTGGCGCAGCTGGGCACTAATTTAGACCCAACCAATATCAGAGAAGGCACGGACGTATACTTTGATTGCATCATTAAAGCCCATCCCTACGTTTATAAAGTCGAGTGGAGGCACAACGTAAGTACAAATTTAATGAACCCAATGAAAATGTCTCTGATCTCCATATTATTACATATTCGAGACTCTAGAATATGAAAAGTATAATTACGACGACATAAGTGGATATCAAAGCGATATCAGAAACTCTCGTTCGTTTGATATAATGATATGGAAGGCGAGTTTAATCAAAAAAAATTTATTTGCTTTCTATCTAAAAATACGTTAATTTTATTCAAGTGTTTTTTGATTCTGGATTCATTAATATATTGAAACGTTACTTTTGCTTTTTTATATTTATAAGATCACTGAACTAATTTAAAATGTATATGTAAAATAGTAAATATAAAAATCTTTATCCAATGAAATACTTGTATTTTTATAATCACAATCAAATGCATCGATATTTTGCTACTACAACGCAAATATTCATATGCATTTTGAAAGTTGTATACATATTAGGGATATATCGCACGCTTAGTATAAAAGTGACCTATTTCAAAAAAGTTGTTTTGGCGCAAATTGCAATAAAGCATGGCGTAGCGCTTACAAAACTCTTCAGTGCTAAAAAGAGACATAACTTTGAAGAGCAAGAAACCACTAGCTTTTTTATAGTTTGTAATGTGATTTTATGACATGAAAATAAGGTTTATAATATAACTCAATTAAGCCTAATTTTTAATTAGATCATTTCAACACTAAGTGTGCGATATTTTAACATTGGCCTTATAACAACAAAGCCCAAAGCCCATAATCAGAGGGACTGTTATATTATATATAAATTCGGACAAGTTTCTGCAAGATATCGTACGAGTTTGCAAGTGATCATTATAATCATGTGAAAATTTGTGATGATATATATTTTTTAAAGTTTTTTTTTATATTTATAACAAAAATGTACAAGTTATCTTAAATTACTTACACGCTAGTAAATCATGCCCACGTGGAATGGCCCAAGAATGCTGGCAGCGTTTCCGTGTTGAATCGCTAAGCTGATTCTTTGTGCGAAAAAGGAGCCAGCCCTCTTGTCACCCGGAGAGGCGATTAACCGAGTTGTTAAAACGGATAATTTTTTTTTTGCACTTTGGCTCCATGGCCCTAGGGCCTCAACTGCAAACGTTAATTTAATTTAGAAACCTATTAGATTGAAAAAAGGGTCTTGGTCTACCTCCAACAAAACTCGCTGATAGACTTAAAGTATATCACCTTTCAACAGGGTAAAACTCTTCATCACAACGTGGGCCAAGGTATTATCATCAGCAACCAATCGCTGGTTCTCCAAGGAGTAGGCAGAAAGACCGCTGGAAACTACACTTGCGTCGGTTTTAACGCTGAAGGAGACGGAGAGAGCAAACCGTTCTCTTTGGACGTTTTATGTACGTTTAGGATTTTTTATGAGTAAAGTTTGATCACTCCTACTAAATTCTGGTGATCAGTATAAAATTCGATTAATTTTTATCGATGAAACGTCGATATGAAACGCAATCTAAAAGATTGAAGAGGCTAACTAAATCAAAAATTATATTATAAAGGTAAAAGTTTGTCCATCTGCTATACTTTCACAGCTAAATCGTTAGAGCACTATTGATGAAAAAAAATCGGGGCTGATACAAAAAGCCTACTTACTATACTATTGAGGATTATATAGATGATAAAATTTTAGGATATAACTACTCCTCTACCCTGTACAATATAGTAATAACTAGATGTAACTAGTTATAAAAATTCTATTTGAAAAGAGCAACCATCGCGTTTCTTGCTGGCTTTTCTCGGTAGGTACAGCTTTTCAAACCAGCAGTAGATTTTGACGATTCGAAAGCACTTGTTTACAAGTTTACTTGAATAAAGAATATTTAGAATTTGAATTTGAATTGGAAATTAAGAACGATTGAAGATAATATAACGGGATAAAATGTGGATTAAAAAATTCCCATTTTTCCTTCGTGAACAGTATAAAAATACATAGTACATGATTGAGAGTAAAAAAGTTAAGTTTCCTTTATTATACGACTGCTTGGCATATGTCTCTTCTCCCCGGTTCTGCCATTTTTTAACATTTACACATTTTTTTACACAGAAAGTACCTCAGAATTTTCTAAAGATATGCAGGTGTCCTCACGATGTTTCATTCACTGAAAAGTGGGTGATAAATTGAAATTATCAGTTAAACACATGCCTGCCCGAGGATTGAACACGTGACTCCCTTTAACGAGTCGAACGTTCTCACCACTTGGCTATCACAGCTCTTAATTGAGGTTATTTAATTTTAGTGAACAGAATCATGAATAAAGCTAAAATAACTTTATAGTCGTTAAAACAAAACATCATCATCCTCTATCTTACAAACATGTTGTCATGTTTGTAACATGTTGTCACATGATTTAGCTACGTATTTTACGACCGGCCGCCTGCCTGACGTCAACTTACCTTAGTCGTATATTACGCCTCTTACTTACCCCTCGGTAAGAAAGAGGGTGGTCTATTCTACTCAACCGGATACCACACGGTGGGTCAACTTATCTTAGTCGCCTTTTACGACACCTCGGTACGAAAATGAGGGTGGTCTATTCTACTCAGCCAGATACCACACGGCGATAAAAAAATATAACATTAACCGTAGCCTGATAAAATAATTCCCATGCTGATTTAACCTTGCGTGAATTTTCTAGTTCTGAAGTGTATTGAGGAGATTCTCATTATTTCAAATAACTATGTTAATACAAAACATATATTATGCAGACGCCCCGACGTGCAGGAGCTCTCAACAAAGAGTGCACGGTGTCGCAAAACAAGAGCGTGCTCATATAACGTGCCATGTCGACGCCAATCCTCCTGAAGTCAGCGTAAGTACTCTTATCAAATAGAAGAGCTTGTAGAAAAGTAGGGTGCCATTGGGTAGAAGGCTCCATTGTTATGCTTAATGATTTCTTATTAGAAATCATTAAGCATAACAATGGCTCATTAACGAGCAGATAAATGTTTCTAGTTCAAGCTTATTGCACGTGTTCAGCGGTAAAATAAAGGGTGGGGATGAACCAAGTACTATATAACCATGCTTGGTTGGGTAACGCTTCGCTTTGCGATTTTGTCGTGGAGTCTATCTCCTGATGATGCTTGGGGGGCGAAACGATTGTTGAGTTTGTGATAGTGAACGCGTGTAGTGCTTGTGTATTGTGGTGGCAGTGGTGGAGGTTTGTGCATGTGTTTTTACGAATCCTGCACGTATCGGGTATGAAATACGGATAGTCCACTATACATTTAACACTATATATATTTTCTATCTACTGTATCGCGGATTATAGCAAAATAATTTTATTATTACTTTTGTATTATGGATCTCCGCAAAGTAACGCCTAATTCTATAAATTATTTAAAGAGCTTGTAGCATAAATCACTACGTATATTGTTAAGGAAGTGTGAAGTTAGAATAAATTGCACAGTCGTTTATTTCTTGTATTTCGTCAACAATAACTCCATCAAAGTACATAGCTGTTGGATAAGAATTCATCGTATTTCTAAGAATAGTATATTTTAATTCATGTATCTAATTTCTATTATTATATTCTCTATCGTTTTCTATTGTATTCTCTGCGGTTTTTCGTGAGAGAAATGTGATTTCCTTTAGTTATTTGTTACTTATTTCATGTAATACCAACTTCATATTACTTCTAAGTTACTAAACTTCTATTCACTAATTTATAATATAATACATAACATTTTCTTTTAAATCTCTTAAAAGTAAAGTAGCGCCCTGTTACAATCCTACTACTGGGAATAGGCCTCCTCTCTCCGTTTCTGGAGAGAATGGTTAGAGCTAAGACCTACCACGCTGCTCCAATGCGGCTTGGTAGATTATTCATGACTCCAGAATTCTCTAGATATATGCAGGTTTCCTCACGATGTTTTCCTTCACCGAAAAGCGTGTGATTTATTGCAATTATCAATTAGATACATGAGTTTTAATAGAAAAACTCATTGGTGCCTGCCCCGGTTTGAAGTCGTGTTCCCCTCGAAAGAGCCGCACGGGCTCACCACTGGGCTATCACAGCTCTTTACATCTCTTAAATGTAATTAATTATACATGAATTAAAAAAAAATGAAATTAAAACGAGGAGAACAGAATTAAAAAAATGATTATACATGATTTTCGTATAATAAATTTGAAATCAATGTATCCTAAGGTATTCTTCACATAATCTAATTTAAAAAACAAAAGTATCGTGTTCATAAATGAACACAGCTTTACCAATGGATAAAAATAATAAAGTATCAAAGAGCATAGCCCCAGAGCCTTGTTTTCTTTTCTGATTAAGAATGCATTACCATATTTTAAATTTTATTGAGAAATAAGAATAAAATTTTATAAAGGGATTTATATTTAAGTAAACTCTCTTCAGCACACATTTTAAATTACCATTTTGTACGTTTAATTAGACAATACCTTTTTTTTATATAATCATTTCCATCTAGTTTCGATGGACATTCAACAATACGGCTAATAACAACGAAGTTAGTGACACCTACGTTTCAAGATCGGGCACAAGTTCCACAGTGACGTACACGCCGCATACAGAGATGGACTATGGGACTCTTCTTTGTTGGGCACACAATCGAATTGGAAAGCAACGAGTACCCTGTGTTTATCACATTATCGCTGCCGGTAAGCATGTTCTGAGTAAACGACCATAGAGTTATATATTCATAGAGTAGAGGAGCTATAGCAGGAATGTGAGTAGAGATCTTTCATTCTAAAAGTGCACGCCCCTCCACCAAATTACATTATTTTAATGTGTGAGAGAAAATATTGACTGTACTATTTTATATGTGTGCGCGCAGTAATTTCAAAGTTGACTCGACTCATTCGCGCACTTAAAGGTCAACTAATTGCTCGACTGGTATAAATCAAACATTTATATGGCGGAGAATGCACGCTTTGTATGACAACACGTCTATTTTGTCACGCTTTCCTATCATTTGTGCACTGGCTGACCAACCAATCCGGTTACACGGGTTACAAGTAACGTTTGCATAAAAATATAATTAATATTATATAATGTTTATAATCACATTTATGTTGAAAATTCTTTAGAATAAAAAGTAAGTTTTTAACGTTTCCCTGGAGTAATAGTAAGCGCTGTGGATTGTAAACGTGAAGTTCCGCATTCGGATCCTAGAAAAAACATATGAGTATATTTCTAAAATTTATCCCTGGTCTTGACTAGATAGATACTTCCGACGTACCCTTCTAACAAAGACGTACCACCAAGCGGTTTAGCATTCAGGTACGATGTCGTGTAAAAACCCTGAATGGTTACACGTTTAATCTCCAAACCCTTTCAAGAAACTTAAACTACATCGGCATCCATCAGGTGAATTCACAATCAAGAGCTAGTTGCCAACTTAATTTAATAAAGATCATATCATATATTCATTATGCAACTATTAGAATGATAAATAAAACGTAATGTACAGAAGTCTGTTCATTTATTTTATTAGTAAAAAAAGAAAAAAATTAAACCGCAATAAATATTTACTATTTTAACGCTATTCACTCACGTCGCTATCTTCAGATTCAGACTCAACATTAATTATAAATTCAAAATTTTTCATATATTCTATCTCAATATCATTCACATTTCGACACGTATTTTCCGACATATATCTATCAATCATGTCAATTCGTTCCTTAATTAAAGCAATGGCTTTAATGATGAAATAATGATAGATGTAAAGTTTTGCCCGTTTTTTTTCGCCACATAGTTTTATAAAATTCTCCATATTTTTCTATTAAAGAAAAAAATTATCTAATTATTATTTAAAATAACAAATAAAAATATTTATCCTCTTTTTTGACATGCTAACTGTACTTTTGGCAATAATCGATGCGTGCTCCTACTTTCGTGTCTGTCCGGCAACTGAGTAACCAATTAGAATAACAAGTTTGCGTGTATTTCGTCTGTACATAAGTTTTCTGTGTGTGAGTAAAGGCATTGGAGAGGCGTGAACTTTTAGAATGAAAGATCTCTACGAGTGTCCAATAAAAAATAAAATAGGTAAGATGAGAGAACCATCTATATAATATATTAAATGTGAAACATTTACACACACGGTCATCCAACCCCAAAGTAAGTATCTTAATATTTGTGTTATGAGTAAAACAACTGGTAAATATATACATTCATAATTTAAAATACATACTTAAATATAAATACACACCCAGGCTCGAAATAACAACAACGAAGATTATAATATGATACAAATACGTGAATTCGATACCAACCAAGGGCCAAAATTTTCTATAAACAATTTGTTGGTTCTTCGAGCCTGGGTGTGTATTTGTATGTAAGTTGAAATATGTATTTCAACTTACATACAAATACACACCCAGGCTTGAAATATGTATTTCAACTTACATACGTAGTATATCTACCAGTTGTCCGTCACCCATAACACAAGTATTAAGTTTCTTACTTTGGGGACGGACGACCGTGTGTGTAAATGTCCCATATATTTCATTATTTATTTATTTATTTATTCTCATTTGCATACATCGCGTGTACGGAAGATTTATATAATAATCATTTGCAAGGAGCGGCTAAATTCGAGTAATATAAGACAGTATGGCCATGTAATCACTTACGGTAGAGTACAGTTATAAATTACTAATAAAAGAATACGGAAAAGACTGGTACCGTAGCTTCATTTTTTTTTAATTTCATTTTTGCAGAAGGTAGGTTCGGATTACACTTTTAACTAGTGATTAACAACTTTAACAAACAATAATTAATTTTTCCCTTCTATTCTTATTAAATATTAAATTCTAGGTCGCCCAGATCAAGTTCACAATTGCACAGTCGTTAATGCGTCCCTCACATCATTTGGGGTCCGTTGTTCTGAAGGCTTTAACGGAGGGATGCCACAGTCATTTTTACTTGAAATCAGAGATATTGTTACACAGGTAAGTAATCGAACAAAAAAAAACAAATATACCGAATAAAGACAACCAAGCAAAGGCAACAATGTACTGTTTTATTTTTTATGAAAAACTATGACACTTTGAAGTCATGAAATTTTTCCCATTTCAATTTACATAAAACCGCAATGTACTATTATCCTTCTAACCTAAACCTTCCGAAAGAAATGCACTACCTTTTAGTAAAAACTGTACCAAAATTCGTGCAGTACATTTTGAGTAAATCTATCACATACAGACAGACAGATTTTGAGGACTTTGTTTTATAATAATGAGAAATATATCCATAAATATCTTACAAAACTGATGAACTTTGAAATGAAAGCCATTACTAAATAGTGGAAGCTGTTTAATTTTACTGCCTTAATTTAGTAATTACAAAGAATTGTTCGCAGACTCTAGAAATTATTTTGATTATTTTTTCTGTTCTACGCAAATTCTCTATAAATCATTTTTTAATTCAAATGTATTGCTTTAAAGTAGATTTCCTAACTTAAAGGCAATCAATGTTATGCTGCTAACGAGGTAATAATGCATAAAGCTTTTTGAAATGTTCGAAATTAATTTTAAATGGTCTTTAAGAATAAACGTTTTTTATTTGTTTATTCGATCGTTTGCTTCTATTTATTACGAACTCAAATTCAATATTTTCCGACAAAATATTTATGAACAAACCAGTCTTTTATTCAGGTTCCTGCTCAGTGGTAAAACATCTCATTACCTTTGTTGCCAACAGGAAATAGTTGCAAACGTATCGAGTGCTGTGCCACGCTTCACGGCAGGAGGTCTCATACCAGGTCATACTTACGCTGCAGCTGTCTTAGCATATAATGCTAAGGGACGAGGAGATCCTTACCCTTTAAGGGCAAGCACGTTGCGGCCGCCCGAAAAACACCACGTTCATGACAAGAGTTTAGGTATTTACTTAAACGTGTTCCTTGACCATAATTAATAATGCATCATATTCATTGTAAATAACTAAGTTTTTTTTTATTAGTACAGTAAAGACCTCTTATTATATCATTGCTGGGTATAGACCTTCTCACTACATGTTTGGCAAAGAAGGGTTGGTGATAATTAATACCACGCTGCACCAACGCGGATTTGTAGGATATGCAGATATCCTCACGAAGTATTTATTCGTAAAAAAGCGTATCATAAATTCCAAATATAAATTAGATACATAAATTTCATAAACGTGTGGTACCGGCTGAGTAGAATAGTTCACCCGAGCTTTTTACCGAGGTGTCGTAAAAGGCCTCTTTGTCGTCAAGCTGGCGGCCGGTCGTAGAAAAACTAACTAAATCATTTAACATGTTTAAAACATAGTATGCCGACCCCACTTAGAGAAGGATAAGGCCAGGAGAATGATGATGATGAATGACATAAGTTTAATCTCTATAAATATAAACTCATTGCTTGCGGTTTGAAGTCGTGACCACCTCGAAAGAGTGGCATGGACCACTATCACAGTTTTTATTATTTGGAGCGTGTAACAAAGCCATGCTTCTGTTTTAACAGATGTACCAAAGACGGCCTTCCAAATGTCAGGTGCAATGTCCGCCGCAGTGGGCGGTGCCGGAATTTTCATGGTTGTGCTAGTCCTATTTATGATTGCTGTACGTCAAAGGTGTACGAAACGCAAACTTCGCTCAGGAGCGCCATCCTCACAGCCAGCGTCCCCAGATAAGCTGCGAGAGAAAGATGACAGTGAAAGTGATGACCGTAATCCGGATATCATTCCATCAGATACGGATCATATGCAGGTAAATACGTCCCCTCTAAAATGCAATCAAAAACTTTTTATTAACAGAAGTTTGAAATCTTAAATTTTACTGATGTAAGTGACAATGATCCGGCCTTCAGCTCCGCGGATCACAGGTTAGATTTCCGCCAAGGACAAACATTTTCTAAATATAATTTGTTTGCCGTTCGAGTCTGGATGTACATATGTATTTAGTTATATATATTTAAAATTATGTATGTATATAGGCGGTAGCAGATTCAATATTAAGGAAACACCAATTAGGATTTACATAATGCATCCACGATACTCTAACGATAACACTCGAAATATAAGAATTACATTGATGGCACGGGAACGAGTACACGAGGCCGAAGCCTACCAGGCGAGCATCCCTTTATTCCATTTTACCCCATCTCGTTATATGATCGTCACCATGACGACCTGTCCGTCAAAACCCCTTGTACATGTTGTCTATAAGAAGGACGTTAAGGCAACGCATCGACATGTATATGAAATTTGCCAATGGTCTTTCACCCATCAGACAAGTATTAAATTACTTATCTTAGGAACGGACGACCGTGTGTGTAAATGTCCCTTATATTTATTTTAATCTTAGAGTTCAAAAATGTTGTGTTATATATACATATGTATAATAGGGGACTCAAATGAGTGGAAGACGACGCGGTATTGGTAGATTCCCTCAACAACGACAGAGACGTCAAAAATATTACAGGGAACTTTTTTTGGGTTGCCTAAGTTCAAATAACATAACATATATAACTAAATATATGTATCCGAATACATGTTCATATGTATCAAACCAAATTCGATGTGTATCATAGATATACCAGAGGTCACAAAAAGCTTGTAATTCCTGCGTCGCGACTCAGCATAGTTAGCAACACATTCGTTGGTCTCGGTACTCGCTTTTACAATAAAATTCCGCAATCTGTATTAGACTTATCCACAGAAAAGTTTAAATTAAGTGTACGAACTATGTTTACACGTAAGGCATATTACACAATTGAAGATTATTTGAATGATAAAAATGCTTGGATTTGAAAATCCTTTCAGCTCCAAACAAGACTGCAATAATGTAAATTTAAATGTTTAAAAGATTGGCCGCCGAGTTTCTTGCTGGTTTTTCTCGGTAAGAGCAACATTCCGAACCAATGAAGCTTAATAAATCTAATTGATGCTTGACGATTCAAAAGTGCTTGTAAAAAGCCTACTTGAATAAAGATTATTTTGATTTGATTTGATTTGATAAGCATGCATATCATATGCATAAAAATCACTAGAAAAAGCCTTTGCTTATTAATCAACATCAATCATTTTGAATGAAGGATGTTTTCAAAATACGAAATATTTTTTTTAATATTTTACACACGCTCGCACACAATCAGTACTGTATATATTGTACAGAATGGTCAATTATTCTGGAAGCGGTTAGTACTGATTGCTACCCATTTTATAGCAAACTAGCAGTATGCTACATAAATTAATTTAGTTGGAATTAATTTCACGATTGCTCTATTTCAATGAATTATAAATTTTAATCTATAAATTTACTGTGAGTAATAAAAATAAAGAATTTAGGTTGCCGTAAAAAAAATTAGGCCGTTTAAATAATTATCCGAGTTCTTTATGTTTGAGGCTAAATATCATTGTACTAAAATCGTTTCCTAAACAAATAATAATCAAATATTGTTGCATTTTCTTAGCGACAAAAAAATGGAAACTGAAAATTGAGGAGAATTCTTTTGAAAAATAAATAATTTTGGAAAAAGTCAGTTTTAAATATTTATTATACCGTTGATCTAACTTAATTATGATCCTTCACGATAGAATTATCATAAATGTCTATATGTAGATATATAGGTCGATATGTAATCACGTTAAAATGTTCTCAGCATTTATTCGTTTGCTATATTAAAAGAATAGTAATATAAGTTACTTAAATATGTATGTTTTATATATTTTTAGCAATTTCATTTTTGTACATAAGGATAAACATAATTATAAAAAGATAGACAAAGTAGGAACCGACATAAGCTTGCGGTTCCTGCTTTGTGCTTTGTAAAAGTATATAAGTCGTTTGTGGATTTGGGTATAAGATTCTATAAGAAAATTCCGCAATCTACTTTAACGATAAAAAAAGATAATACAGAAAGCCTACTACTATTACTACTACTATTTATGATACTACTGAGGATTACTTAGACGATAAGAATGCGTGGATATAGCTACTACTCTTCGACCTTGTACAAGACATTAATAACTATATGTATCTATATGTAATAAGAATTACTCTTTGAAAAAAGTAACCGCCGAGTTTCTTGCTGGATCTTCTCGGTAGGAACAGCTTTCCGAACCAGCAGTAGATGTTGACGATTCAAAAGTGTTTTTTTACAAGTTTACTTGAATAAATAATATTTTGAATTTGAATTTAAATTTGTATGACACTAGGGATATACCTACATCCAATCCTGTTAATAGAAATGGATATTTGATCTATTTTCGTCTACAAAAAAAAACTCAGTAACAACAAAAACTATAATATAAGACAACGTATAGAATTACGAAAATAAACTAAGAGAAAAAATAAACAAATGAATGTGTTTCTTTCAATATATTTTCCTGTCAGTTATCGCTTTCTTCTACAGATATTTTCAAGTTGTCCTACAACTGAATGGAATATTTTTTTAAGAATCCAGAGATCTAAGATAATATTTTCGCTTTATCATTTCACGCCTATCGCCCATCTATTCAACATTACATTGATTGATCTAACACTGTTTTACACAAAAAGATAGTTGAATGATAATATATAAGCAATAGGCAAATATTTGACGTGATTTTTTGGCCTGAAATACTCTTTTCTAACAAATACATCTGCAGTATTAATTGCAGAGCCTGCAGATAGATTTAGAAATGATACCAGTTTACGCAGTGCAGCCTAACTCTACATTCGAATTCCAGATCTGTAAAATATAGGTTACCCTCATTGTGCTGATAGATCTATATATCTTAGCTGTATATCTTAGAACAAATACAATAGAAATTATAAATAAATATATGGGACTTACACACACGGTCGTCCCCAAAGTAAGTATCTTAATACTACTTACTTTTCATTTTCAAATAGATATATACACCCAGACTCGAAGTACCAAAAAATTCTGTATATAAAAATTCTAAATAGAAAATGTTGGCTTTCAGTGAGAATCGAACCTGCGACTCCTGGAGTTGAAGGCAGAGTCACTGCTAACTGCGCCAACAGGCCAGTCTAAATATTATAATATATATATAATATACATGAGCTGTGAGACCTAGCGGTGAGACCTTGCGACTCTTTCGAGGGGAACACGAGTTCAAACCCGGGCAGGCACCGATGAGTTTTTCTATTAAAACTCATGTGTAGAATTGGTAATTACAATTTATCACATGCTTTTCGGTGAAGGAAAACATCGTGAGGAAACCTGCATATCCCTAGAGAATTCTGGAGATATGTGTAACTTACCAATCCGCATTGGAGCAGCGTGGTAGGTCTTAGCTCCAACCCTTCTCTCCAGAAATGGAGAGAGGAGGCCTATTCCCAGCAATGGGATTGTAACAGGTAACATTCAAAAGTAGCGACTTTACTTTTTTTATGTAATATACAAGACAAAAGCTATACACTGGTTAGAGCGTTATTGTTTTAGACTCATCACTTCCCGTTAAGTGACCTACTCAAGCGCAAATGAGACTGATATAAAAGTTGATACTTTTGATTGAGTACTTAAAAGGTTTATATATTGATATTTTTTAGCAGGTAGATTACTTCCGGCAACAGCAAGTCTCAACAATTTCACCACCCAACAATAGAGCGCCGCGGGGAAGTATCGCCGGCGTCCGAGGCAGCATACCCGGTTACTGCCCTCTCCGAACCGCACCACCGCCCTCACATCCTTCGTTACATGACAACTCTGTAAGCGTTTAAATAAATAATTTCTTCGATTCTAAAATTGAACATTCGCAGTTACATAATGTTTTTGTTTAGATACCTTTGACTTCAAAATTCGTTTAGTATAATATGTATAACACATACTATCCTTCCTTTCCTTACTTATGTGTATAAACTGTTTCTGAATATAAAAGTTTTAAAGTGGATTGATGACCAATTAAAAGCTTAGATACTTCTAGTTTTTACGCGCCACCTTAAATACATTCATCATAGTAATCCCCAGCACCAACTATTTATAATACAAAATACCAGTTAAGATAAAAAGACAGAAACAGAATATCGTATTTTTGTATAAGACTGTATCGATAATATGGACGGACAAATAGTACTTAATAGTTATTGATGTCAGGGTCCAAATATAATAAGCGAATACCGTTAGGATCCAAAAATATATTAAGCGAATACACTGGAAAACTCGTCGTTAACTTACAACTGATGGAAAGTAGATCTAAAGAAGGTGTAGAGAGCTGCTAGATCTAGGCGGCTGAAGATCCTGTGGTGTGGAAATACATTGAAGAGACCTATCTACCAAAGTGAGCGAACATCAGTTGAATAAGAAAAAAAGATAACTCTATTTACTATCATTTCAGATTTGGACAGTCTTAAGTTTTTAAGCTCGAACATCTAGAAAATTTGCTGTCATAAAATAAATCGGTGATTTCTTATACTACTCTTTAAAGATATGTTGTTTTATTTAGGTTGATATTAAAAATTATGTAAACGCAAAACTCCGGTCCACTGACAAATTAATGACCATTATAATTTTAGTAATAACTGTCACATTGTTTCTCTATGCAAAGTTTCTTAATCCAGACGTAGCGCGAATGGGGACTTAAGTTAAATTTTAGCAAAATATTTGGCTTCCATATTCGGATCTTATGCAAATTGTGTTATAACAATGACTACAATATACAATACTTAGTTAACGTAAGCACGATAATCTGTAAATGATGTGTAGTATATATTTTTAATCATCGAAAAAGGCCTGGCTGGCTTTCTTGATGAGAGAGACCGACTTTGCTGATGATAGACCGCGTTTATGCCTATTCACAACCCTTTCGAAATCACCTAAATCCCTTACATATGATGAGTCTGAAATTGAGCTTAATGAGGATCTGCTGGAACCTCTTTTTGAATTCTACATTTTTTGTTATGGCGTTAGACCACACTCCTGGCGTCTTTTCATAGGACTTTTTTCAATAATTATAAATTAGCTGATTTAATTTTAACAAAATTTCATCGAAACAAACTATGATACTATTTTTTGTTGTTGCTTCCCTTACTTTGTTTACTATATGTGCAATTCTATTTAAAATATTGTCTAAAGAATCTGCGCTACAGTCTTATTACAACTTAATGCTAGAGTGGCGGCTTTATCAGTGAAATTCGGTAGTCCGACATGCATATAATTGCAATATGCAACGATTAATTTGTAACCATAAATCAAATTGTATAAAGACATATTTAAAAAGATTATCCGCCGAGATCCTTGCTGGTTCTTCTTGGTAGGAGCAAATTTTCTAATCAGTGGTAGATTCTTTAAAAATATTTGATAATTCAAAAGTAGTGAAAATAATCCATTTGAATAAAGAATATTTTGAATATAAAAGGAGCGATACAAGATTTGATGAATGTTGGGACAGAATCACAGGGCTGTGATAGCTCAGCGGTGAGGCCGTGTGACTGTTTCGAGATGGTCACGGGTTCGAACCCTGGGCAGGCACCAATGGGTTTTTCTATTAAAAACTTATGTGTCTAATTGATAATTGCAATTTAACACACGTTTTTAGGTGAAGGAAAACATCGTGAGGAACCTGTATATCTCTGGAGAATTCTGGGGATATCTGTAACCTACCAATCCGAATTAGAGCAGCGTCGTAGATCTTAGCTCCAACCCTTTTCTTCAGAAACGGAGAGAGGAGGCTCTATGCACAGCAGTGGGATTGTAACGGGCCGTTACTTTTTACTTTAGTTACTACTTGGGAAAGAATGGAAGCGAAAAGCATGTTATGGCGACTCCACTTAGAGCAGGATAAAGGCAAGAGACTGATGATGTTAATAATGACAAAATGTTGCACCAATAAAGCTGTGATAGCCTAGCGGTGAGACCGTACGACTCTTTAGAGACGACATAGGTTCAAACCCAGGGCAGGCACCAATGAGTTTTTCTATTAAAACTTATGTGTCTAATTGATAATTGCAATTTATCACACGCTTTTCGGTGAAGGAAAACATCGTGAGGAACCTGTATATCTCTGGAGAATTCTGGAGATATCTGTAACCTACCAATCCGAATTGGAGCAGCGTCGTAGGTCTTAGCTCCAACCCTTCTCTCCAGAAACGGAGAGAGGAGGCTCTATGCACAGCAGTGGGATTGTAACGGGCCGTTACTTTTTACTTTAGTTACTACTTGGGAAAGAATGGAAGCGAAAAGCATGTTATGGCGACTCCACTTAGAGCAGGATAAAGGCAAGAGACTGATGATGTTAATAATGACAAAATGTTGCACCAATAAAGCTGTGATAGCCTAGCGGTGAGACCGTACGACTCTTTAGAGACGACATAGGTTCAAACCCAGGGCAGGCACCAATGAGTTTTCTATTAAAACTTATGTGTCTAATTGATAATTGTAATTTATCACACGCTTTTCGGTGAAGGAAAACATCGTGAGGAACCTGTATATCTCTGGAGAATTCTGGAGATATCTGTAACCTACCAATCCGAATTGAAGCAGCGTCGTAGGTCTTAGCTCCAACCCTTCTCTCCAGAAACGGAGAGAGGAGGCTCTATGCACAGCAGTGGGATTGTAACGGGCCGTTACTTTTTACTTTAGTTACTACTTGGGAAAGAATGGAAGCGAAAATTATGTTATGGCGACTCCACTTAGAGCAGGATAAAGGCAAGAGACTGATGATGTTAATAATGACAAAATGTTGCACCAATAAAGCTGTGATAGCCTAGCGGTGAGACCGTACGACTCTTTAGAGACGACATAGGTTCAAACTCCGGGCAGGCACCAATGAGTTTTTCTATTAAAACTTATGTGTCTAATTGATAATTGCAATTTATCACACGCTTTTCGGTGAAGGAAAACATCGTGAGGAAACCTGCATATCTCTAGAGAATTCTAGGGATATGTGTAACCTACCAATCCGCATTGGAGCAGCGTGGTAGGTCTTAGCACCAATCCTTCTCTCCAAAAACGGAGAAAAGAGGCCTTAGCCCAGCAGTGGGCATAGTAACAGGCTGTTACTTTACTTTACTTTTTTTTGCACCATATAGACATCAACGCCAGGAATACCTCCGCCAGCGGGTTTCGCGGTCGGCTCCTGCACGCTTCCGCGCAACACCGGTGCGGCGAATGACCGCTGCATCCCGCTTCAGCACCTGCGCACGTTGCCGCGTGCTCACCCTCACGCGCACCCTCAAGCGCACCAGCACGGGCACTCGCATCCGCACCCTCCACGCGACACCCCCCTCTGACAGACTACGCAGCTATAGGCCTTGTAAATAATGCTCAAATAAGACTATTGTATACGTTTCGGTGATTTTCGTCAATGTGTTTTTGTGCAATTTTAATCATGATCACATTCCAGTGGAAAAGCGGTGATTATGAAACATGTTCGTGGATTTATTATTTGGATGTTAACATTTAAGTGCCTCATTCCGATGCTATAGTATTAGTAGATATTCAATACTGTCAATGTGATATTATTAGTAATACGTACTTATTATATAGAGCTGTGATAGCCCAGCGGTGAGACCGTGCGACTCTTTCGAGGGGAACACGAGTTCAAACCCGGGCAGGCACCAATGAGTTTTTCTATTAAAACTCATGTGTCTAATTGATAATTGCAACTTATCACACGCTTTTCGGTGAAGAAAAACATCGTGAGGAAACCTGCATATCTCTAGAGAATTTTGGAGATATGTGAAACCTATCAATCCGCATTGGAGCAGCGTGGTAGGTCTTGGCTCCAACCCTTCTCTTCAGAAACAAAGAGAGGAGGCCCTATGCCCAGCCGTGGGATTGTAACGGGCCGTTACTTTACTTACTTTTTTACTTATTATAATATCGAATGTTATGTTGTGTTTAATATTTGAGTTAAAGTTATCTTATATATTTTTAATCCTAGGTTAAGCATCATTGAGGAAGGGACGGAGACGTACATATAAACTACTTTTTACTTTTTTGTTCCATAATTTTGTACTTATGTCAATTTTGTTACTTTTTTTGTTATATTGTTATATTGCTAACTAAGCGACGATGTAGGCAACCCTACCAAATGTACCCCTTTTAACTCAATAGGGTTGCTTTATCTATGTAATACACGACAATTTAAGATTCAATAAAGAAATTTTTTTTATTTCACGGCTCTACATAATAATATCATCTGTTTTCAGTGCTAATGTCGTTAAGAATTTCGATTCTGTACTTATTTTTAAAGACAAATTATCACTTGAATCTAATAAATTATAAGAGCTTTTATAAAAGCATGGAGCAAAATATAGCACTAATTGCTTTTCAGTTTAGAATACCGTTCCAGATAGAATTTCAGAGAACGATAACACTGTCTAAAATCGCCGAGATTGCTATAAACAATTTTTAATACTCGAATAGTTAGGATGAACGAAATATTGAACTTAGTTACGGTTTGTTTGTAAATTTAATGTAAATAACATTAATATTCTACTAGTACTAGTTTGAAATATTTGATACAAAAATGTACTTAGATGATTAAAAAAACATTTTTGTTTACTGTATTTGTATTTCATTAAAAGGCTTCGTTAAAATATTAATTTACAATGGTTGTGAAACTTCGAAACTGTCACATAAGAATTATGTATAATCAGAGAGGAGGTGGGTCGATTACGTTATGCAATTTTGAGCAGAATGGCATAAGAGTATTTCGGTATAAAATACTTCAGTGTCAAATAAAGTCTGGTTCTGTTTATAAGTACATAACGCAATCGTCCGCTGGGTTTTTAATATAATAAGTGTAACTAGATTACCAAAATTAAACTAAATTATTCTAACCGATAATATTACTTTGTTATACGTAAAATTAGTTGGAAAAAGTCAATTGAGATGGAATCAAATTACATTTCAAGTTTTTCCAAGGCATTTGTACAGTTAAATTATACTAATATAGTTACGATCATTGCATATTATGTTAATTTTATTATATGCTAAAGGTTTTATAATATTTTAGTTTTTGTAGTCGTCGTACTGATGGATGAAAAATTTTGCGTTACAATTTTTTTTTAATTAATTAAGGATATAATTTACAAAATTAAGTAAATTGTAAAATACGATAGACTAATACGATGCATCATCGGTGTGACGTCATTTATTCTTGTCGGTGTTAAATTTGACAATTAATAACCTTAACATGTATATTAAATTTTGGATATAATTTGAATTAAATAAGCTAATTTCATACCAATTTGTCAGGTATGAGACATCTGTATATATATGTAACGTTAAACTTGTAAATGTTTTGTATTATACAATTTGAGAAAATCGTGTCTTAAAATTTTTAAGATGCATTTATTATTAAAAGCTTTATAAACTTTATTTTATTAATAAATAATTTTGAACATTTCATTATTAAAATCATAATTTGTGTAGTTTTGAATTGTATAATATTATTAAGGCACCAATACACATCAACACAAAGAAGCCGTCTTTATATGTACAGTAACATAATCACATCACATATAATGCCTTTTTAAGACGACATGATCACATCTGACTTGAAACTACGTTAACTATTTCAGCATATATTTAGAATTTGTGCTATAAATGTTCGTTTCTATACAAAATTCCTATGCCTTGTGGTATTATAAGCCCCATATACGCGTTGAGCGTGTAGCTTTATGTACTAATTTGCCTGGATACACCTCGACAAAATAGCCCAAATAAACCTAATTCCTATTAAATCCTACTCAATTCGAAGCCTATATAAAAGCATATTTTCAAGGTATATTATTACAGAATGATACTCTAGAGAAAAACATATAGGCTACGGCTGTTTTCTTGATGTTTTTGGACTAATATATTATCTTGAACTACAACATCGTTTACTATCTATCCATATTGAGCATAATTGTTAATGAATAAATTTAATATCATTGACACATAATTAACTTATTGCAAAGTTGTAGTAAAGTAAAGTAGTAGTCTTAAGTTTTCTGTGTAGTATAAGCCCACTACATCGGCTCATAAAGTTTATATTTCAATCTATTGTATGTCGATACAAAAAGTGTATACATATCTATACAATATAAACATCAAAAGTCGTATTACAGACAATAAATTGTCGCATTTGATTAAAATCACACAGCTCACACACAATAACCTACACATATACACACCTGTGTATTGGTGCCTTTATTATCAGAAAATATATAAATATTTTTCAGTCTTCAAACATAATCATCGAAATCCTTGTAGATTTTCTTTTTAAAGGTTTAGTAAATTTTTACTCAATTATTTTAATATGGATATTTAATATCTAATTATGTTACTAGCTAATTATTCTGTTATGATTAACATCAAGTTTAAGAGGAATTTAATCAGTTACGTTTGTTAAAAATTAATGAAATGTAAATAATTTGGACGGAACGTCAGTTTTCAATAAAATATTGAGAAACGAAATTAAACGAAAGATATCCTAAAACGTTTTTTGTTGTTTGATTTCAACATCTACAATTTTACGTTAGAAAGTGTATTTTATTATTTTATAATTGTTCCTTCTGGATTGGAGGTTATCAGTAGAAAAAGACTTATCGTTCTGTGCCCCCCGGTATTATCCGCGGCGAAAAAACGCATTAAAAGTAAGACGGATATGTAGATTATAGATTATTTTGATTTTCTAATGTTCTTCTAAACTTACAAGACTATTCATAAGAACCTAACTTAACAATAATTCACACTATAGAAAGAATTAGAGACTTGATCCGTCTGTACACGCGTGCGATTACAAAAGGATATAGAGATTCATTTTTAACTAGGCGTCTGGCCACACCTAGGTGTGGCTCAGACTGATTTCGAATTCCCCCTCGAAACAGAACTCAACGCTTAAAAAAACGTTTCGATAGCCATCAAACTTACAGGAACATTCCCTGGGTCAAGATTGTCTGAAATGCGTTAAAATCTGTCCAGCCATTTCGGAGTCTATAAAGGACATACAGATAAACATTCTTTTTTATATATTATACATATTTGTATATACGAATGGTCCCAGTGTAACAACTTTAACAATCTATTTTTAACGAATAATTGTAGTCCGCGTGTGTTTATCTAAAAAACGCGGAATTGCAAAATAATTTTGTCTTTTCCTATGTATAATGGAATTCCGCAGAGTAACGCATCTACGAGTATCTATACTTATTATAAAAGAAAGTCCCAAAAAGCTGTCTGTCTGTATGTAATCGATTTTCTCAAAATCTACTGAACGGATTTTTGTACAGTTTTCACCAAAATATAGTGCAATACTTCCGGGTGGTTTAAGTAAGTAGTATATATAATTTATAGAATTAGGCGTTACTTTGCGGAGATCCATAATACAAAAGTAATAATAAAATTATTTTGCTATAATCCGCGATACATCGCGGATTATAGCAAAATAATTTTATTATTACTTTTGTAAGTAGTATATATCGGTATTATGTAAATTGTGTTGAAGAGAACGCGCAGTTGTAAAAAAACTTGCTTGCTGTAATATTTCCAAAATAAGCCTCCAAACCAAAGTATAATTAACACATAGATTTCTAGATCCCTATCTATACATTAGAAAATTGTATTAAAACTTATCTTACAATGTAAATTTGCTTACTTTTAGCCCTTTTTTTTCAAATATCGCAAGCCACAGGCCAAAAGTAAGCCCGGATAACCGTTTTTTGTTCCATTCCTCTAGCTAAGCCCGGGTAATCCGGTGGAACGTATTCGGTGGGATTTTTTCAATATGCCTTTCAGGTGCGGATTGCATGCGGTTTTTGGCTCAGAGAGATATCGAGTAATGAATGGATTTCGTGTATCTTGGTTGTGATAGATAGTGTGAATGAAAATGTATATGAATAGTAAACCAAAACCCATTGTAATTTCAGTTTATTTGGAGAATAAATTATTTATACATTTATTAACATTAATATTATTAGTACACTAAAATAATGAATCTTTTGTAACTACAGAGATTCATGTAATATAAATATGAAATTATTGGATGTGTTATATACGTACTGTTACAACTTTCTCTTCTACCTATCTAGTCGACTTGCTACCCAGCTACGGATCCGGTACCTGCCTAACAGCTGTTAGCAATAGGATGGTGATCAAATACTCCGGCTCGTACAACCCTCTACAAGGGTTTCGCGGAAAGTATCTAAGTACCAGCAGTGATTAAAGTAGCGGCCTGTTACAGTCCCAATGTTGGGAATAGGTCTCCTCTCCGTGTCTGAAGAGAAGGGTTGGAGCTAAGACCTACCACGCTGCTCCAATGCCGACTGGTAGGTTACACATATCTTTAGAATTCTCTAGAGATATGCAGGTTTCCTCACGATGTTTTCCTTCACCGAAAAGCGTGTGATAAATTGCAATTATCAATTATACACATGAGTTTTAATAGAAAAACTCAGTGGTTTCTGCCCGGGTTTGAACTCGTGTTCCCTCGAAAGAGTCGCACGGTCTCGCCGCTGGGCTATCACAGCTCTACAGCAGTGATTAAACTAATTAAATTAAAGAAATATTTTTGTAAATACATAAATAAATGTTAAATAAGTTCACTTTGTTTTTCTTTTATAAACCAAACTGGACGGTCTAACAGTACGTACATTATTCTAATGTTTTGAATATGATGTAAGTAAATATTGGGAACCGTTGAGCGTTTACTCGAATCCAGTACCTTATGTATACGGAGATTCATAATTAGCCTTTCTGATACGCTTAGCTAATAGGCATGTCCCGGGTAAAAAAGGAAGGGTTCACTAGTTTGTTGGATTAAAAGTTATTGGGACGAGGGTGATTAGTTAACCGGACCTGAAATGGTTTGTCTTTTTCTGGAGTACAGTGTGAAAATTATTCCGGCCCCTATATAGAGTGGTACCAACATACAACCAGACATATTCATATAAAACTATTTTTAGCAAACTTTTACAATTGCAAACAACATATTAACACGTAGGTTCAGAGTCGAACAGCGAGCGATGGAGCAAAGTATCTCTATCTACGCTATCAAAACAGAAATGTGAAGATCCGTAGAGGAACCAATGTTACCGGTATAGCTCAGCGTGTCGGGAAGCGGAAGCTGCGATAGGCGGGGCACAAAGTCGCGAGAAGCCGCCGGATCCCGTGTAAAGTGGAGATCCTTTGAAGAGACCTAACAAATCAAATTAAAATAATTTTTATTCAAGTAAGTTTTTTCGAGCACTTTTGAATCGTCAAGCATCAATATGATTAATGAAGCTACAACTCTAGCCCTACCATGAACTCTTATTGCGACCTAATTGAAGACGTAAACGAAATTGTTTTGCTTTTTCATACCATGACGTCTTAGAGACGCACACTTTAAGTCGTTCGGAATTCGTCCTAAGAGCATGTCAGTAAAAGAGACAGAGCTATCTATAGTTCATATAACGTTATCCTTTTCAAACATTACGACCCCAATGCAATTCACACTTCATGGTACGTAAAAGAAAGCGGTTCGCGGTCGTCGTTTACGTCTTCATTTGAGTCGCAATAAGAGTTCATGGTAAGCTTACTGGTGCGTCATGTTGCTCTTACCGAGAAGAACCAGCAAGAAACTCGGCGGTCAATCTTTTAAATATTTTCAATTATACATTATTAAACCACTGTCTTCAATGAAGCTGAAAGGATTTTCAAATCCAGGCATTCTTATCATCCAAATAATCTTAAATTTTGTATTATGCTTTACGTATAAGCATATTTTTACACTTAGTTTCAATCTTTCTATGTCCAGCAGTGAAAGTCTGTCGGTTGAATAAGTAGAAGAATATAAGTACACTAGCTGTGTCAGCGGTTTCGCCCGCGTGGAAATCAGCGTGTCAGAATTTTTTTGTAGAATTCAAATTTTAAACATAAAAGTAGTTATTGTGAGTTAACCATTAGAGATAGAGACATGCTACGCCGGACTTTTTTGTAGTAGTTTTATAGACCTACAATTTTCTAGTACATTACTTTAGCGTATCTCTGCTGGTTTACGCAGCGCACGCGACTAAAGCTCCCGGAAAGCAAATTTTTTAACAACTGCACGATCTC
The DNA here is from genome assembly GCA_947086505.1 of Morpho deidamia. NCBI lineage: Eukaryota > Metazoa > Arthropoda > Insecta > Lepidoptera > Nymphalidae > Morpho > Morpho deidamia. The sequence continues at coordinate 8,321,648 of CAMTZC010000003.1, forward strand.
AACAACACAATTTACATTATACCGATATGTACTATTTATCTAAACCATCCGGAAGTATTGCACAATCTTTTGGTGAAAACTGTACAAAAATCCGTTCAGCAGACTTTGAGAAAATCGATTACATAGCTTTTGAGACTTTGTTTTATAATAAGTATAGATATTATGTTATTAAAAACTGTTTAATTTAAACAATGGACGAAAGAACTGTGTTAGTTAGCTAAAAATATTTTTTTATATACAAAAAAACCTCAAACTAAGTTTTTAGTAATTGTTTTTTTCTTACATCATTGTCTTCAATGTGCTGGTATAAATACTATAAATTCCAAGAAGTGAAATAACATCTTAAAAGAAAACAAAGCTATACTTTTAGTTGTAAGATGTACATTAACATAAATTAAGTTGAGATGGCCACTGAACAATTCCGAAAACTTTTCACTTACCCAACAATTTGGCATTGCGGTATTCATAAGTTTTATGAAATATTTTGCTCGCAACACTATTTTGTTTGAAATGAAGACCAAGGTTAGATTTAATGGCATTTTTAGACGTTCTTAGACAATATGTATTAAATAATGCTCCTTTTATGTTTAATGTATTAAGTGCTGTTGCAGAATTATCCAATGCTTTTACTGAATTATCGAATGTTCATGGATTTTGTATCATAATGAAAAGAAATTACACAGTTATTAAGCTTATAAAGTGGGCGCGAACAAAGACGCAGGTATCGCTAATATAAACTTATATAACTTATAAAAGTAAAAATTACGGCCTGTTACTAACCTGTTCTTTTTTTGTGAGAAGGGTTGGAGCTAAGACCTAAGCTAAGCCGTGCGGTATCCGGTAGAATAGAATAGAACGCCCTCCTTTCTTAGCGAGGTGTCGTAAGAGGCGACTAAGGTAAGTGCCGTGTGGTATCTGGCTGCATAGAATAGACCACCCTCATTTCTTACTGAGGTGTCGTAAAAGGCGACTAGTGTAAGTTGACGTCAGGCAGGCGGCCGGTCGTGAAATACGTAGCCAAATCATGTGACAACATGTTTGTAACATGTTGTGCTGATCCCACTCAGAGTGGGATAAGGGCAGAAGAATGATGAAGGGTTGGAGCTAACACCTACCACGCTGCTTCTATGAGAATTCGTAGGCTACACATATCCCTAGAATTCTCTACAGATATATAGGTTTTTTTTACGATGTTTTTCAACACTGAAAAGCGAGTGATATATTGCAATTATCAATTAGACAAATAAATTTTAAAAGAAAACTCAATGGCACCTGCTCGGTGCTCGGTTGATCCTATGATTGTCTTTAGAGAGTCACACGGTTTCACCGCTGGGCTATATTTACAGCTCTATATATGTTTTATAATATTAAAAAATAAAAGTGAAGTGAAATATCGTAAAAGTTCTTGAACATACTCAAACATGGCGCGCGCAAGCTAAACCTTTATTGCATGTAAAAAAACATTCATTTCATGTATACTAAACCATGAATACTCTGTAAAATATCCCTCTATTAACACAACGCTCATGCTACGGTGGTTCAGGAGCCGAAATTTACGACCTCACGCCAACCTTCTAACCGCATTCCTATTGCAAATACCGTATTACACCCAATCGAAATTCAACATAAAACAGAATTAGCGTTCAGAAATTATGACATTACTATTTTACTATAATCCGCGTTTTTTAAGAGAATCTGTTTGATTAAGTGTAAAAAGCAGACAACGTTCACATACCTTATACGTGCAGGGCAGTCAGCATTCGTATAGACTCCACGACTAAATCGTAATGTTTAATAATTAGCGTTTGCTGTTTAAACGATATGAACTATTTATTCATACTGATATTATCAACACGAAAATCTGACTATTTGTCACTTACGTCTTCACAGTTAATTCGCTGGAGCCACATAAGTATATGAAGTTTGGTACAATTGAAGCTTATATACTGAGCTAACATATAGGATAAAAACTTTCTTATAAAAGAAAGTTAGTCACTCAGTTCTTTCATATTTTTACCACTTCAACTTACTAATTCAATAAAAAGGAAAACAAATTTCATTCTTTACTAAAGTTTTAAATTTTTAATGGATTTATAATATTTTTTCGATGATGTGACTAATTATAATAAACTTGCTGCGTCCCACGTTCCCGCGGCGAATAGATGATTTATAGACATCAAGAGTAAGTTGGCTACGTAAATTATTTGTTTTTATTTTTTATTTTCTTATGTTATGCTAAACTTAAAAATAATTTCTCTTCCATTAGATCCTTCATCACAATAATTAACACAACAGAAAAAAAAGTAAAATTGGTCGATCCGTTCTCACATGATGCGATGTCTAAGGGACATATAGAGAGAGATATATTTTTATATATGGAAATTGTGCAGGTATATTCGAAGGTGCAAATTAAAAGAAAAATTTTAAAAGTAATTAGTTCCTTTATTGCACACAAAAAGTTTAAAAAATCTTTTACATCTAGGTTATAAGTTCAGAGTGGCGTGCCCATTACAAAATCCGAATATCTTTCAGATAACCTCATAGCAAAGAGGAAACATTAATGTAACAATAAAGATACCAAAACTAATAAGCTACCGTGATGATGATTCTATGCAAAAAAAGTAAAGTATCTAAATCACACACCTTAATATAAATATCCTAGACATTACATGATAGGTATTTGGAGAGGCTAGTATAAATAAACTACCGAATTCAAAGTACCAAAGCGTAGCTTTAACGGGAGTGTCCCCTCAACGCTTTGAGAGTGAGCCAAGGGGGCTGCCCAAAGAGAGTGGTCTGAACAATTTGCATTTATTTACTGCTTTCCCAGGTAGAGCATGTGCAAAACAAAGGGACGAAGTTTAAGGTTAACGCAATATTTGGTATAATCCTTCTAATTGTTAGACTACTTTGTTCGATTAGTAATGAAATTGAATGATGTTAGTGTTTATTTTATTTGTGGAAACAGATGTTTACTTTCCGATACCCGATTTAACTGCTTGATACGCAGATCCATTAATAATTCTTCAAACTATGTGGCGCACCCATCGTCACTTGAGTTTCGTGATTAGATGACGCTTGTTCTTTTAGAAATCTTGTCATTATTTAATTGATCACTTATATAAACTCAGCAAAATTCTTTCCATTACCTACTTGACTCTGAGTTCTTGTAATAAACCTATAGACAGTGAATTTTTAGAATCCCTAAGCCATCAATGGTGACCGTAGTACTTGAAGAATTTGATCTCTAAGCTTAAAGGGAGTTTGGTTGACATTATCCGATTTTTTCTTTCTCCAAGAAGTTATCAACGTTTTTAAGAAATTATCAACTTTTAATAAAAGTGACAATACTGGGCTGGTCAGTGCTGGGAAATAAATATCGTAACAGGCTATATGTGGAAGATACAGAATAGAATTGAGATAAGAAAGAGCACGAAGATACCTGCAGGCTCGTATCGACAGCCATTTGAGTTGGGTACGATATTGAGAAACGTGATCAAACTTTCTAATACTGAAGATAAAGCGTTTGCATAAATTTCGTTCCAACTTGCTAAGTAATTCTTTCGTTACTTCCAGATAACATACATCGGCGTAGTCAAAGATTGGCAGCGAATGTAGATGCTCTTTTGCCAATTGGCAATGGCCAATTCGCTTACAAAGTTTTTTATCTTAATTAGCAAGTTTGAAGCTATCGATGGGGGATTATTAAGATAGGTACTTGTGTTCAATTGAGGAACTATGATGGCCTAACGGTGGGCGTTTAACCCATACTAAACTCATTCACCTTTTAGTTTGTCTAAATTTAAAACATATTCATCGACTATGTTTAAATCTAATCAATATCATAAAAAAATCCTAATGATCAAGACTGAATGATGCCTTATTTATTGCTGCATTATGTATTTCTGCGAGTATGTTTAACTATCCACCTCACCTTCGCGAAGCTGAGCTGAAAAATTATATTGCAGTTTCCTGAAATACTTACAGATTTTCTTCCATATTTCTAGAAGTATACTCAACCATCATATAAAAAATATCATTTAAAAAATCACAATTTAGACGTTATAAATTGTACTTCGTATTTTTAAACCTAATTTTAATATAATTTAATAAACTTCCCATCTATCTATACATATTACAAAAGTCCTAAAATGCTGTGTATATGTGACCGATTTTCTCATAATCTTCTAAACGGATCTTCGTATAATTTTTACTGAAAGATTTTCGAGGAAGGTTCAGGCTAATAGTATATTCTCGGGAACGGCTAAACCGATTAATGTGACTTAGACTGGAAGATACTTGGGGTTGTGTAGCCTAGAATTCCCACGGTGTCGGGATTTACGCCGAAAAAACTCTGTGTAATTCCTCATGGTTGAAGCCGCTGATACAGCTAGTATAATATATAACTTTAATCCCCTTAATATGTCGTCATTACCGCAAGATTTCTTATTAAAAGCGACTAGCGATTCCTGGAGCGCGCGATAACGACTAATGATCATTACCAACCTTTGTTTGTTTCTGATTATTGTACGCGTACTATTGTGATACGTCAAATATGTTGAAATAATCGCTATATACACAAACTGGCAATAATAATTGCCTTCTATATAAAAGGAATCGACGTATTCATTAAGAGAAATAAATTTAATATCTCACTGTTACAGAAGAACAATGACGCAATTGCTAAAACTATAATTTTATAGGAGACCTAAAATAATTTTAAAAAATATTGAAATAGTAACGTAAAAAAAATCTAAATCAAATGACTAAAAATATAATGGATAAGCGCAGGAGAATTCTTGCAATAAATAAAAATGTATTAACCATGTTGTTACATGGTTAATACATGTTTATTTATTTATTTATTCGATGATTGATGTATGATGAAACTACTATATTTATCCATTAAAGGCGTATTCAGTATTGTCTTATAATGTTATCTCTTAAATATATATTACAATTAGGTACATCATCAAATAAAAGCATCAAGTCTAAAGTGAATAAAAATCAAAAAGTTAAAACTAAAAATATGTCAAAAAGTGTAGTAATAATAAGAATAAAAATGAAAATTGCCTAAAAAAATAAATGCTGTGCCATTTGGCAAGGTATTTTACGACCGGCCGCCTTCCGGACGTCAACTTATCTCATTGCCTTTTACGACACCTCGGTAAGAAATGAGGGTGGTCTATTCTTCTCAGTGAACACCACCACCACACGGCGGGTCAACCTACCTGTGTCGCCTTTTACGTGACCTCGGTAAAAAAAACAAATGACTAAAATAATAGCAAATATATTATATCATCTTAGTTTCCTCATAAAGAACTTGTATAATTACACAATGTGTGTAAAAATGTAGAATAATTTGTAATTACTAAATACAATATTTCTAATAATAAAAGAATGTTGAGATAAGCTAAAATGTACTCAGGTAAAAATTCACATTCTCTTCACGTTACTGAAATGATACAAGCAATTATTCTGGCAATATATCTCCGAAAGTGAACAATGCGCAGAACTGATAAAATGGACGAAAATACCTGGCGAACGAGCGCGGCGTAAAAGGATGGTAGGGTATAGGTTCATTGTCTTAATACGACATGTTAAGTCGAACCATGGTGTAACTATTAAATATATGCAATATATTCTATACACCTCATCGTAATGTCTATCACCTCACGTATGTGTAAATTTAATGTATGGAATTCTACAAAATAACGCCTACTTCTATAAATAATTAAACATATAGTAATGACCTCTTACTATCCCACTGCTAAACATAGGTCTCCTCTCCATTTTTAGACAGAAGGCTCGGAATAAAGACCTACCACGTTACACCAATGCAGATTGGACATATATCCCCGGAATTCTCTAGGTATGCAGCTTTCTTCACGATGTTTTCCTTCACCATAAAGCGACAAATTGCTAGTATCAATCAGACAATCAAGTTTTAACACAGAAAATTATTGGTCTCTGTCCCGGGTTTGTACTAGTGACCACCTCTAAAGAGACGCACGGTCTCACCGCTAGATATCATAGCTTATTGTTATAGATTAAACTAAATTTATCTCCAATTAGAAAAGAAGATTTTTTCAAATTATTTTTCTTAGAGGCAGAAGTTGAAAGTATATAGATTTAAATCGAGAAACCTATTAGGTTTAAAATTTCTGAAATAAAAATACTGTTAAAAGAGATATCTCTATAAATTTTGAAATTGCTGAATCTTGTACTGTAAAACGATGATGCTCTATGACAATAAAAAATATTAGTTGGCTCATGAGTAATTGTAAGATTCTGTGAAGTAAAGTGAAGATGACGTAAGACCAGTCGAAAATGTGGTTTTGTTGAGGCGAAGAATACCGTGCTGTCATTAAAATACGTAGTTGTCGAATGGAAACGTGCACCAACTTTACGCAGTATCGGGAGGCTCACCCAATTTGCATTTATTACCTACACGTGCTTTTGTCTGCGGACCGAGTAGGCTATTTAGGAAAACCGTGTATCGTCCGGTGTATTCTAGATAATTGGCTAGCGATACGTGAAAAGAAGCCAAAACAGTCGTCATTTCGAAGCAAATGAAATGGCGATGCAATTTCGTTTATAAGGGACGTGGTCTTTGTTTTTGATCCGTTTAGATTATAAAATTAATATAATAAGTCCGTCGTGTGGTACCAGGCTGAGTAGAATAGACCACCCTCTTTTCTTACCCAGGTGTCGTAAATGGCGACTAAGGCAAGTTGACACACCGTGTGGTATCCAGTTGTATAAAATAAACCACCCTCATTTCTTCCTGAGGTATCGTAATAGGCGAATAAGGTAAATTGACCCAGCGTGTGGTATCTAGCTGAGTAGAATAGACTACCTTCATTTCTTAATGAGATGTCGTAAAAGGTGACTAAATTTTTTAATCCCGTTTTAAATATATATAATAGATATATCCATATTAAGTGGAAAGCCATTTTCAAACGTTAAGATAAACATTATTTGGGAATTTACAAAATACCCGCGTAATAAAGGGCCGGATGTCGAGAGACATTTCTCAATGTTGCTTTTATTAAATGTCTGATGTAGTTTGTCACTGGCACAATAAAGGACCGCGCTGTGTGCAGGTATGGGAGGCATTGAGGTAAGTAGCTATACTAAACCGATAAATGGTATTTTTAAGATAATGTTAAAAATACCTTTTATCGGTTTATTGTAGAACCGTTGCAGTAGTACTTTAGTGTATATCTGCTGTTTTACGCGGCACGCGATTAAAGCTCCCAGCAGATGCGTTTTTTACAACCACGCGACCTCTTCAACAGAATTTACATAAAACGATAATGTACTATTAAGGAAAACCTTCCGGAAGAATTGCGCTACCGTTTAGCAAAAACCGTACAAATACACTATTACAGTAGATTTTAAGAAAATCAATCACATGGACACAGACAGACAGACAGACATACAGGGACTTGATTTTATTATAAGTATAGATACAGATTGCGGAGAAGCGGGATGTCTGGCGCAGACATGGGGAGGCCTATGTCCAGCAGTGGACTGCATTAGGCTGATGGATGGATGGATAGATATAGATGATTATTTATGCTTTCCTATGATCTTCCACCTTGTACAAGACAAAAATGACTAAAAGTTTTATATTTTTAAAAAGAGCAACCGCCGAGTTTATTGCTGGCTCTTCTCGGTAGGAACAGCTTTCCGAATCAGCAGTAGAGTTGACGATTCAAAAGCACTTGTTTACAAGTCTACTTAAATAAAGAATATTTTAATTTTAGAAATTTTAGTTCCTAGTTTCCATAATTTATAGAATTAGGCGTTATTTTGCGGAGATCCATAATACAATTGTATCGCGGATTATAGCAAAATATTTTTTAATATTACTTTTCCTAGTTTCCATTTGCGTATCCGTCTTACAACTACTTACCACACTGCAAGAGGTCAGGGAGATAAAACGCTTTTCAGCTACATGTCCTCTTTGAAGTTTATAGCCAAAGGGATGATATTATACTATAATGTTATGCCCACTGTAAACGTTAATTTATTATTCAATTTATACAATATCTTATTTTACTAATTCTATTTATATTTACTACATTTTCAAATCATAGTTTACGTTTAGTTTTCTTGTTGTCATATATGATATTATCACTGCTTTACTTATTCATAAAGTAAGTTATACCATTTTAAAGTGAACTAAATTAATTTACAACAGTAACTCTTTCATATTAAAATATTTCTAAAGCTACTGTGACATAAATGTAAAAAGAAGTATTTGAAAAAATCTACTTTCGCTGTCTCCTAACTTATGCTTGCAAATATTATTATAAAAACCTTTTACGCTTTATAAATTTTGTTACTTTATGCTCAAAGTATTTCGCTATCATTTTCTACGATAAAAATTTAATTTTAATTAAGTTCGCACAGAATGGCGTATCGATTAATTTTGCTTTTTATACAAGTATTTTCTGCAAATTCTTCAGAAATTTACCTAAATTCCATACTTATAAAATTTTAAGCCGAGTTCAGCTCTTTTAATTACAATATCTTTTATTAACAACTGACTGGCCCGTTGGCGCGTTTCCTTCGGCTCAGCGGGTTTTAGGTTCGATTGCCGACGGGGGCCAACATTTTCTAAAATATAATTTATTGATTATTCAAATCTAGGTGTATTTACAAGTTTTCTGTTAACAAGTATAAAGTTACTCACTTTGGTGACAGTAGAACATTGTGAGTTGCAATTGTATCTTTACCCTTGGACAACTATAAGGAATATAAGTCTTAAATATAGGCTAGACTTGAAGATTCAATTGTTAATTTATACCACATATCTTTTCACATCTAAAGATTCGCCTTTCTGTCGATTCAGTCCTAGATCTTTTTAAGTACAGAGTTTTACTTTTACCGTATTAAAATTTATATGCTTAATTGCCTGCTGGATCTACATAACAGATAAATAAAAAAATCTACTCTTTTGTGAAAAAAGTTTCATATTTCTCTCCGGAAGTTAAGTGTAGGTAGTAATTTTCCCGACGTTAACTCACGCGGTTGCATAAATTTTCGCTGTCGACGCATCGCGTGGGGCAACGAGGTTTTAATGTCTGGAAGTAGGATTTACAAATATTGAAAAATTGTAGGACACATCCAATTAAAATTATTATTTCTTTTTGCTAATTATTATTTGTGTGAAGCAGTGGTTTTAATTTTGGTAATGTTTACAATTATATTAAGTTGTATCAAGTATAATGAATAATCTTTTCATTTTTATGGAGACCTTTTTTTAATGCTGTATATACCTGTAATAAATGATTGTAACGGTCCCTGTCAAATCATTAAATTAGTCTTGTATTATTACGATTGCTGTTGGTATATCTTAAAAAATAAAACAAAAATTCTTAAATAAATTGAACAATGAATTGAATAGCAGAAACAGAGCTTCTTTAATGCGAAGTTCCAGATTACTAATATCTAACAAATTCTTAGTGTATGCAAGTTTAAATTCGCAAACGTCTAGCCGTAGTTTAAATCCCATAAACTTGATAATAAATGCTGCCCCAAAAAAGCGGTCAGTAAGTGCACCTTATGTGGCTACAGACAACTTGTAGTAGAAGACAAATGGTTTTGTGAGATGTAATACAAATAGAATTCAATTAGCAAACAATATCTAACTTTTTGGAGTAAAAAAGTAGGAATCCTTTTTCGACATACCAATTCAAATAATTCTTTATTCGAGTTTGCTTTTACAAGAATTTTTGAATCGTCAAATTGCAATGAAGCTTATGACTGCTAACAAAATTAATTGAGTTTGCCGCTTCAAAGATTCGTTCTTGTTGGTGAATCAGTTCAAACAATTTTTCCTGTGCCTCGAGTTTATGGTAGTCGTGCAGAATTATTCCCACTACAATTATAACGGTAATTACATGGCGAACTTGATTGCAAATTGATAACTGAGGGACACTTATCCCTGGGGAATCAGTTTTATGATGACATCATATATTTTATTTATAATAAGATTCTGTGTTTTTACTATTACAAAGCTTCTGAAATAGTCAAAAAATATTATACGTCTAAGAGCACCATGAACTTATTTTTACTATTAGCATTATTTTGTGAGTCAAACAGAATTACGATTATTTGTTTAATTAAACGTCAACAAATATGAAAATTCAAGTATTTTCTGAACATCAAACATTAATTGATAGATAAACATGTAAATACTTACCTACCTAATACAAAACCTAAACTGCCTATAACCAAAATAATCATTCTGCTCAGATAAGTCTTAGATTTTGATGGACACCCTTTTGTAGGGCGACTGTTGTTTATTATTAGATGTAAGGAGCACCCGGCGAATCTACACTTATTAAGGGAACCCTAAAATTTTGTTATTAAAATATAAATATCTCACGAGTGTAATAAAATCAAGTTCGGCTCTTTGTTGCTTGTATGTAGGGAAAATAAATTTATAGAAATAATCCCACTAACTATTATTGCTTGCATAGTCCTAATACTATACTAAAAACTCGAACTTGCAAACCGACTGTTTTACCAAAATAAGTTTTATATTCAGAAAATCTTTAGCGTGACCCAACAGATGATCCTGTTAACTTTGGTGTTGATTGGATCATCTTTTTAACTGTCACTGACAGTTTTTTTACTACTGATATCTTTAAATTAAGCCCAGCGAATCGAGCTGAGTTATAATTACACAATTATATATTAAAAATATAAAAATATAATTCATTAATTTTTTTTTATTTATAACAAATATATACAAGTTATATCTATCTTAAATTACTTACACGCTACTACTATACAAATCATGCCCACGTCGAATGGTCCCAAGAATGCTGGCAGCGTTTCCGCGTTGAATCGCTAAGCTGATTCTTTGTGCGAAAAAGGAGCCAGCCCTCTTGTCACCCGAAGAGGCGATCAACCGAGGTGTTAAAACGGATAAAAAATTTTTTGCACTTTGGCTCCATGGCCCTAGGGTCTCAACATAAAAATTAAATAATTAGAAATGAAACTAAAAAAGGAAGTGAAATTCAGTATTACTTTATTTTGTTTATTCTTATTAAAATATTCGATATTGTTTGTTTACTTTCTTGAGACAAACAAGGCCAACTTATCAAAATTTATTTAACTAACTTTCAAAAAGGCTTTTATGGTAAATTGTGTAATATCGATCAAATAGTTAGTTGAATTGGGAGCACAATATTCCTTAACAAGAGGCAAACAAAATACCTTTTCATACTAACGAATAAACACGTATCTTCAGGTCTAATTATCACCTTTAGCCCTGATGTTGGCAATATTAAATGAAGACATGACACTTAAATTTATAAATTACGAGAAATTTGAACTCTACTAACCGGGAATACGACTGTAAGAATCCGTATGTTAGTTGTAACGGTAAGGCCGAAGGATTTTAAACTTTATTGCCGTACTAAATGTTTTGGGTTGAACCAACAGGCGTTGTACAGGGATAGATATAAATTAATTATACGGGCGGTAATTTTGATTTGGTTGTGATGTTATGAAAACAATCCGACTCTGTGATTTGTACGTTTGGATTAGTTTGTTATGTTAGTCCTATAATAAACGTCTTACTAAACAACAATTATTAAATTCTGAGAGTTATTAAATCTTAGACTCCAGTAGTGAAACTATTATTTATAAATTGAATTACGTTGTATTACGAGAGCTTAAGTAAAGTTTAAAAAAATTACGCTTTATAAAGTAGCGAAGGAAGGTCGCGGCAAGTAACATTAAACTTATTTGTGCATTAAGGTCTTAGGCCTTGTTTCCACCAAAGGTGAGAGAAGAGGAGATGCGTTTTGAACACCAATCAGATATAGTCTTTTCCATATCTCCTCTCGCTTATCTTAAAACTCCTTATGACAACTTTCGACAAATAATTTATTGAAGTAGGTGTGACTTAGAGGTATTTCATAGTCCAAAAGTAAATGATATATTTATTTTGCTATAATCCGCGTTTGTTAAGAAAATCTAAACAAACCGTTCACATACCTTGTATATGCAGGATTGGTTACCACACAAAACGCCGCCACCAACGACACACTGCACAAGCACTACACACATTAAATGCGACAATATCAACTCGTGCGATCGTTTCACCCCGTAACCGAAGCATCATTAGGGGTAAGAAATATATTCTTAACAAACGGGGATTATAGCAAAATAATTATATCATAACTTTTGAACTCTTAATAAGTAAAATGCACTCTGAACTCAATAAATAATTTTAATACGACAATAAAATACCAAGCTAAACAAGGAGCGCAAAATGTAATTCGCATCCGTTGACAATAATTCGAAATCTAACTGGCTAACACGATTTTCATTATCCTTCCATAGCAAATTAATCTCTATCGCTTTAACTTAGAGATCATATTTCGGTGTATTTTATAGCGTGAACTACAATTAATCATGTTTACAGAGCAAATAATTGTTCTTCGCCCAATTCTATAACTGTGTGAGGGTAAAGGCAAAGATTTCTATAGATGTGACTGAATTGGCCTCATCCTGTCGGACAAAGGGATCCAAATGGTTAACAGATAACTATTCAAGCGAATGAATGAAGCAAATTTTTGAATGATATTTATATACCTAATCTTCGGCGTTTGGTACCCGGTTGAATAGAATAGACTACCCTCATTTCTTACTGAGGTGTCGTGAAAGGTGACTAAGGTAAATCGACCCGCCGTGTGGTATCCGGCTGAGTGGAATAGGCCACCCTCATTTCTTACCGAGGTGTCGTAAAAGGCGACTATGGTAAGTTGACCCACCGTGTGGTATCCGGTTGAGTAGAATAGAACACCCTCTCTTACCGAGGGGTCGTAAAATATGACTAAGGTAAGTTGACGTCAGGCAGGCGGTCGGTCGTAAAATACGTAGCCAAATCATGTGACATGTAAACATGTGTAATATGTTGTGCCGACCCCACTTAGTGTGGGATAAGGGCAGGAGGATGATGAGGATGGTGATTTATGTACCTAATCTATATATCAATACACGAATAAAAAAATTAAACCACTTTTTTAAAAGAAATATTCACGAAAGAAAAATACTTGCCACGCATTTTGTTATGTATCAACTGCATAGACAGTTTTTTTGACAAAAGTTCCTAAAATTTAATTTTTTTCGACATCTTCAAATATCATAGTCATTTTTAAACAAATGAACACGAAACCTTAACAAATAATACATTTAAATCTTATCTGTATTATTCTGGATGATTCTGGTCAAAACCGCATAAAAATCCATTCAGTAGTTTTAAGTTTACCGTGAATAGAAAAATGGACGGGGTGAGACTCTTTGTGTAACATTTATTAATAAATATTTTTTACGACATAAGTACAAACAGAGATTTTTCACAATAATTATATATTTAGTTAATGTTTAAAACCGCCTTTACTCACGTCTAAGCGCAAGCTCTTTATAAGGCGTTATCGTGATAAGTGAACTAGTTTAGTCGGGCTCACCCGATAAAACAAGACGTGAGTATAGCCGGTTTCTATACGATAACTACGAATACCTCTCAGATAGTTTAAATTAATAAATAATAAATAATAATAATAAATATATGGGACACTCATATACACGTTCGTCCGTCCCTAAAGTAAGTAACTTATTACTTGTGTTATGAGTGACGGACAATTGGTAGATATACTGCATGTATAATTTTAAATACATACTTAAATACAAATATACACCCAGGCTCGAAGAACCAACTATTTTTTTGTAGAAATTTTTTCGCTCGGCGGGATTCGAACCCGCGACCCATGGAGCCGAAGGCATGGTCACAACTTACTGCGCCAACGGGCCAGTCAGTTTAATAATTATATCACGAGTTCAAACTCCGGGCACCAATGAGTTTTTCTATTAAAACTTATGTGTCTAATTGGTAATCGCAATTTATCACACGCTTCACGTGAAGGAAACTTTACTTTATTATATAAAAGATGTAAGTCGACTTGTCAACATATTCACGTTCTGATACAGGTACAGATTTCTAGTCACCCATAACTTTTTTGGGGTACCGTAATACTATTTCAAATGAGATCATCCCTTAATGGTAGATGCGATAGATGTTACGAGCAAAATTTGTCCTACGAAAAGAATGAAGCCTAAAAGCTATTTACCTTTTCCACCGTATGCAACCTTTGGTTATCTTGAAAAGTTTCAATATAAATATTTTTCTCTGAACTCCAACCTGTTATCTCAACGAGGGATAATTTTCCTATTTTCCAGTACATGGCGCACGACTTCAATAATGTCTTCAGCATTTTAATCTCCGAATGGCGGTAGCAGCTTTGAACTTTCTTTTAACGGTTTTCGTTTATTAAAAAAAACAAAGTAGTATCTGCAGTTTGGTCTACTTAGAATAATGATTTTGAGTAACTTATGTCCTTCTTTATATTTTTTTTTTTTAAACCAAAATTTAACAAATCAATTTAACGCTCAAATCATCTAGGTTTGAGCGTTAAAACAGATTGTTACTTTTGCACTTTTAATTAGTATTAAAGCACAGATTCGCATGTATAAAGAAATACTTTATAGCTACTCGTATAGATGAAGTATAAAAATATTTACAAAGAGACATAATTTACAGAGTCCATAATTTATAGAATTAGGCATTACTTTGTGGAGCTCCATAATAGAAAAGTAATAATAAAATTATTTTTCTATGATCAGCGATAAATATATTTATAAATATATATAAATATAATAAATATAATTTTATCGCGGATTATAGCAACATAATTTTATTATTATTTTTGTATTGAACGTCCATCTGTTAAGAATAAGAAAAATGAAAACTATGAAAATGAATAATGGAATTAAAAGACCTGTATATTTGGAAACTCTACACATACTCATAACTTCACAATTACATACATCTTGAGTGGCACAAATTGAAAGAAACTTATATGAAGTGATTTCGAAATATCTCTACATTTCCTACATGTTAAGATTTTCGTAGTTGCATCACTTACTAAATGGCCTAATACTACGGCTTTTAAACTAAAATAGTTATTTTAAATTACCATAATTTAACAATTCACAAGTAAATGTAGTGTGGGTTAATTAAATTGTTTAAAAGAGGCCCTATAAAAATGACATTAACAGCCGTAGTCTATGTCATTTTCAATCACAAGCCCGCAGTTAACAGATAGCGTTTTATGCTTCATATAATAACGTCGGTTATTATTTTGTTATGACTCGTAAATCACAATTTAATTGTTAAAATACACTCAATTATGTTATATGTGGTTTTTGCTGTTCCCGAAGGAAGAACGGAAACTTTTTATCCTGTATGTTAACCCAGTACATAAGCTTTAAATGTACATCAAATTTCATCAATATTGCTCAGCAGAATGTACGGATTTATAAACTTCACTTCAATGATGCGCCCAAAATACTGTCAGCTTCAATCGAAGTCGTTGTAAGTCGTGATAAAGAGGCTATAAAATAAATTCTTGTTTAATAAGAACTTAAAGTTAATACTCTTTTTTGAATGTTTTTCGACTGATCCAGGTCCATTTAAGGATAAAAGGTTTTTTTTAAGGTTGCTAACACGATATCACTAATTCTTTAACAGATTTCTCTTCTGATTCAAATCGAACTATTTTTATTGTCCTCTATTTTTAATTAAAATTCTTTTATACTGCTTAATGGTTGGCCTTTTTACGATACGATTCTTTTAAGAATAGGCAGCGTAATATTTTGTTGACGAATATGTACATGAACAAAGTGACATGAAATTCTTTGTTGTCCTTAGAAACAAAGAATGATGCAGCATAAAAAATATATAAGCAAATATACGTTTTATTAGATTCACTTCAACCCCTACGGGTTAGCGTAATTACGAACCACAAACATTGTTCTGCTTATCTCTCATTAATGCGGCCACACATGCAATGTACGGTCTGTAAAATAATCATTATCCTCACAAAGGCCTGTTCAGACGTACCTTTGAAAGAAGCCTT
The DNA here is from genome assembly GCA_947086505.1 of Morpho deidamia. Lineage (NCBI taxonomy): Eukaryota > Metazoa > Arthropoda > Insecta > Lepidoptera > Nymphalidae > Morpho > Morpho deidamia. Next base: position 8,337,655 of record CAMTZC010000003.1, read on the forward strand.
TTCAGACAGCTTTATGCAGCACTTTGAAGGAGCCCGGCCTTTTAAAATGGCTGCAGTTTCCTTAACTTTCGTTGGGCTGTTACCTTTTAATTAGTCTTTTTGTTATTAAATTTCTTGCATATGAGAAACGAGAGCACTTAGGGAACGGTAATTTAATCTTTAGCGAATGGAACGGTTGTTTAAAACGTTTTAAAAGATATATAAAAAGTAATTCATGAAATTAGGCGTTACTTTGCGAAGATTCTTAATACAAAGTAATATGAAAATTATTTTGCTATAATCCGCGATAAAGTAAATAGAAAATATATTTCATGTTAAATGTAGAGTGAACTATCCGTTTTCATACCCGATATGTGCAGAATTCGTATAAACACACGCGCATACTTCCACTACCGCCACCACAATACACAAGTACTACACACGTTCACTATCACAAATTCAACAATCGTTTCGCTCCATAACCGAGACATCATCAAGAGAAAGACTCCATGCCAAAGTCATCAAAGTCCATAACACAAAAGTAATGAAAATATAATCGAAAAACAAAAATTGTATTATATTATATTATAATTATTGACTTTTAATTATCTATACTAACATATGTATTACTCAACAAAGTACATATTTATTAAACAAAGTCCCTAAAATATGTTTGTATGTGATAGATTTTTTCAAAATCTAGTCGATCGATTTTCATACGGTTTTTATTAAAAGATAGTTAAATTCATGAGAAAGGTTTAAGTTACTAATACGATTTTACGAAAATTTTATAGGAAAAACTTTGTGAAAACCTCTGGCATAGCTTAACGTCTACAAACAAGCACGCAACATCGAACTGGTCCTGTAAACTGCCGAGGATTACAACTTTGCATACAGTAACGACCCTCCAACTAAAAGAATCGGAAAACCATTTGTATCGAAAAGACTGCCAGCAAATGAACATGTCCCTTATATTATCGGATGCTATACATCTCAGCTCCGAGACGAGGGTCCAAACATAAATTTTAACCGGACGAGCAATCGATACGATATAATTTATAGGCTTGATATCGTCTTTTGGGTGTTTTCAATTTTAGCTTGCAAACGGGAAAATACTAGCACATGAGCAATTTATACAAAACGATTACTGTCTTTTCCAGTACAAAAAAATAGGGCGTCGCAATAAAGAACCTTTAATTTTAACTTATTTCTCTTCTTTTTAATTTTATCCGTTCTCGAAATGATATTAAAACGATATACTTGATAATAGACTATTTTATCTCGTAGCATATAGTTTTTAGTCCAAATAATTGGCTATTTAACCATACGCGATTATTCAAATAAAAAAGGAATCAAAATAATCTTTATTCAAGTAAGCTCATTCAAGCACTTTTGAATTGTCAAATATATAATAAATAAATATATTGGGACATTTACACACACGGTCGTCCGTCCCCAAAGTAAGTAAGTTAATACTTGTGTTATGGACAACTGGTAGATATACTACATATATAAGTTTAGGGTCACTACCCACAGCGCCAACGGACTAGTCAATATCTATATATTCTTAATTATCATTTCATTAATCATATATATATGATTAATGAAACTAGTTCGGAATGTGGTTCTTACCAAGAATAACCAGCAAGAAACTCGGCGGTCAATCTTTTAAACATTTTCAATGTTTCATTTTCAATTATCAAACCATAGTTTTGTACAAAGCTGAAAGGATTTTCAAAACATTTTTGTCAGGCATTTTATCATCCAAATAATCCTCAATTTTGTAATATGCTTTATGCAAAAGCATATCTCTCATACTAAATTTAAACCTTTCTGGTATGTAATGGTCTGTATGTAATGGTCTACTATTTTATTGTAGCAGCAAATACGAAGACGAATGAATGAGTTGCTAACTCTTCTGAGTCGCGATAAACACTAGCTTAATGTATGTCGATGAAATAGATGAAATTTTGTCTTATACAATTTTTTCCGTACGAATAGATTTAGATGGTAATAACTCCATACAAGAAAGTATTAACCCTTTAGTATGTAGCAAAAATAAATTAAAAATACCAAGCAATACTCGTTCATTAAAAATATGCAATCAAAAAAGTTATTTTAAATATCTCAGTCAATGTTGCATTTATTTGAATTTTAGAGATTGAAAATCTACAACTACTCAGTTGCAGAGTTATATTGTCCGGTCTGTCTATAAAAAGCCAATAAAGTGCTAACTCTGGAATCGAATAAAGGAAAAGGAATTAGGTCCGAAACTAGGAACCCGAATTTATTGTCGCACCCGTAGGGTAACAACGAGTTGTGTTGTTTTTTTATCTAAATATTTTTAGTTGTCCGCTGTCTTTGTGGACCAATAATAACAAAACGATATAATTAATACAACTATAGATAATAGTAGTCATGAGACAGCGTAGTAGACGGCATCCGATAATGTGTTAAACTGAACTAGTCAATACTAAAATGCTTATAAAATTTTGTCGAAAATGCCTACCTACAGCGCCTTTATTTCAGCGTGGTTAATTTAAATTCGGTACATTCAGTTTCCAGCTATTCGACATCTTTACAACAAATAGATTTAAGATGCCCTTACGTTAATTTCTTTACATCTTATTTGCACAAAGTTAATTGAAATTAGGATGAATTTTACCTACAGTTTTTACTACACCCACCTGAATTTTCTCGGGAATGTTTTCGGGGCTTAGAAAGCGGACTCAGTATGATAGTTAAATAAGTCTTGTCTTTGACAAATTGTTAATACATATAATTATATTTCTGATCTTCTGACACAAGTATTTTTTATGCTATCTAAAGGATCTCAATCTGTATTTCTTGTAATGATTTATGGAATTAAAATAACGTTTTTTGTATTTTATGTTATGTCATATATTTTTCCATTTTAATCTTGCATCTTTTGATATACTTTTATATCCCACGATGTAAACAAGAAAAAACGGGAAATGTCCCGATTCACTCATGTATACAGACACTATAAGGAAAGCTACAAACTCAAGAGGTATCGAGCAAACTAATCTGGTGCACCTGCTACAAGAAAAATGTTGCCTTTACACGCCACTAGTTCGACCTTTAAAGTTTCTAACTATTAGACAAACACTCCGATACATAATAACCGCACTATACAATTTTTTTTTAATTTTGCTCTTCTATAAAATAAATACTTATTAATGTGTAAATACTTACTTGACCAATATTTTCAAAATACAATTTGTTGGTTCTTTGACTCTGGGTGTATATGTATTTAAGCCTGTATTTTAAAATATTTTATGTATTTATTTATCAATTGTCTGTCACCCATAACACGAGTATTAAGACTTATGTAACGGCAGGCACGGTTAGCAGGGTGACGCTATGGCGTTGTATGGTGACAGGAGGAGAGGCGCATTGCGTCGCAGAGAGTAGAGGTGCAGTGCGGAGAGGTGAGTAGAAGTGCGGTAGCGCCATTTGACGTAGTCATGATTTGTGAATATGATAGGTTGTTGGAAAAGATTGCATTAGCTGATTTTTGAGAAAATCGTTTCTTATTTATTGAATATTGAAGTGTGAAGCAAAAATAGAGTTGTTATACTTACTTTTACGGGCGGATGACCGTGTGTGTATATTTATTTATTATTGCTTTCACTGTCTATGATAACTGGTATAGGTAATACAGAGCAATTATTAATTATAACAAAACACATAACATGCGCCCGAAATTTTACAAAAACTTTAGAAATCTGCTTACCCATTTTGTTTATATGCAATCCATTATATACTTTAGCTTTGTAACTGTATGACTTTTTGAGAGACAAGCGGCCTTTTTCCAAGTATTAGATTGAGAAAGAAAGAAAGAAAGATACGAGGCATGATAGGAAGTAACCAAAGGCTCCAAGAAACTTTGTTGGAGGTAAAAGAATAAAAAAAAAGTGTTAGATTTCAGTTTACTACCTTAAACATAGGTTTTTAAACGAATAAGAAAACAAGAATTTATTGCCAGCTCATACAAAGCGTTTCCCTTTAAATTATCAATAAACTATTTTTGAACATCGTCACAAAAAAAAAGAATTAATGATATAAAAATGCATAGTGGTGCATATCTATCTATAACAGATGTAACACTTTATATCACTTACAAGTAACGACATGAGGAGGATTATGCTTATGAAAAGTTAAGTATTCAAAACACCTAAATTAATAAAAATCATAACAATCCCTTGAGCTTAATATTATTATGTATAAATATTGATGTTATCCAATTATCCAATATTAACAATGATTTCGCAGCCAGACTTGGATTTTTCTATAAATAAAGAAAGAAGAAAGTTTAATCGATTTACTTTGATTGCCTTACGTAGCAATACGGTACGAGTACATGCCAGTACGTGGCAATTAATGTTCAGCAATTCGTGCTCATACTTGAACAAGTGTTTTTGTTGTATGCAGTACACATATATGTGTGTGAGTATTTAAGAGTAACTTTATTGTGATAGATTACAATTTCTTCCACTACATTTACTTTTTAATGTCCTTGGTCACATCAAAATATTGTTATTTAAATATTTTATTATAGTATTAGGATTTATTTTGCTATACTCCGCGATTAAGTAAATAGAAAAAATAGTAAAAACACATGCACGAACCTCCACCACCACCGCATTACACAAGCCCTACACAAATTCACTATAACAAACTCAGCAATCATTTCGACCCCCAACCGAAGCATCACCAGGAGTTAGACTCCATGACAAAATACCAAAGCTTTGCGAATTATAGAAAAAAAAATATTGTTATTTAATCTCTTTATTGCCTATTTAATTGCATGTATAATATAAATAAAAGAAAGAAGAATTTATGGTAGGTTACAAGTAAAAAAAACTGCAAATAAACTTATCTTACGAACTATATTAGTATAAGGAATAATACCACACATAATGCTTTATTTTCACTGAATTCGTAATTAGGTATTTAAAATATGAAATACTAGCTGTGCCAACAAAGCTTCGCCCGCGTCGAATTTAGTGATTTACGAAACTTTTCCCGAATTTTAGAAATTTTGAACACAAAAGTAGTTATTGTAAGGTAACCGTAAGATATAGAGACGTGATATCGCGGACTTTTTTGTTGTATTTTTATAGATCTACAATTCTCTAGTACTTGATTTAGCGTATCTCTGCTGGTTTACGCAGCGTACGCGATTAAAGCTCCAAGCAAGTAAGTTTTTTTAACAACTGCGCGATCACTTCAACACAATTTACATAATACCGGTATGTACTATTTATGTAAACCAACCAAACCTTACATGATGATATTTAAGCAAAGCTGAAACATCTTTACAATATATAATATAGATATCGGTAGGGGAAATACATAGAATAGCTTAGAATTACGAGTAATATATTGAAATTTATTTTGTACCAGCTGTACAATTAAAAGCAAACCTTGATATTCAAATACTCATGTATTAATCCAAATTACAGGTACTTATTAAATGTAGGCACTTAATTACGTTTTGCGGTCGAACTCCAATGTGTAATAAGTAAAGTAATAATACTACTTCGATAGTCTGAGAGCAAGATGAAAAAAGAGCTGTCTAAATGGGGCATTTACAATTCAATTAATAAACTAAATTATCAGGAAAATTGATAATTTATCATCTATCTATTATGATCAAAATGCTCCTTAGCACATTACAATCAAAACCAAATTATATTCTAACTAGCAAAGCCCCGCGGTTTCACCCGCGTCCATACAGATCTCGTGGTAGTGGAAAGTCTATGAAATCGAAGTAGATTATTTAATTATAAAAAATGGGTATCATTAGTATTCTTGGAATAAGACTTAACTCACCAAGTGCAGGCTATTACGGTAGGTTAGGTTTGTTATGGCATTATTTGATTTCGATTTACATTCTTAAATTCGTAAAATCTTTTGATTGGGATGTCGGATTTTAATAATTTAAAAAGTATTTTACAGGTATTGAAACAGTTATTCATAAAATATCATTTAATGGGATAAGGATTAATACAGAGATATGAATAAAATGGTTTGATTATTGTCGGCACTTTTACCAACTTTTACAATGTAAAAAAGTAGTTATATTGGCATAACTATAATAGTTAGATATATGGTATCGGGACTTTTTTGTGGATATTGATACGTTCTATAATACTGTAGAACATTTTTTTGTTCTATCATCAATAGTTTCCGCAGCGCACGCGATGATAGATGTTTACGACTAAATTTTTACCAAGTTATTAAAATTTTATTAGGGATCCCTATTTTTTTTTGAAAATGTAATATATCCTATGTTGCTCAGTGAAAAAGCAGCTTTCCAATGGTGAAAGAATTTTTGAAATCGGTCCAGTAGTTTTTGCGTGAAAACGCAACAAACATACATACAAACAAACATACAAATCTTTCCTCTTTATAATATTAGTATAGATATGAATATTAATATAACCGAAAAGTACAAAATTTAAAAAAAGCTTTAATAATAATAAGTATTTTGCCTATAAAATTATTATGCGACTAGGAATTAAATATGGGATACAGTGAGATTTTTTTATACTCTTTATGAAATCGCACTTGAATGCTAAATCGCTTAGTACTAATCATGTGTGCAAGGTTTTCAAGCTATAATTATTAACAAAGTTTTTAAATGATTTTCTCCGTCAATAGATGTATAGTGATTGAAACATCACTAAAATTGTTTTGATTGATTTATAAACACGGAAGGAAGCGAATTAGTAGAAATTTTTATTTATTATACAAAAATAACTTTTTTATCTTAAATGGTTTTTACAGTTTCCTTATTAAGCTTTATTGGTATTTGAACTCTTATACTATACAACCACTATACCGTTCATTACTAGCAGCAAATGGAAATGTTCATTTAACTTCCTCGCTCCAAGCACCTGAATCGATTGCAACTTTATGAATACACGCAAGGAATTTGAGTTAATTTCAAGTATTTACGTAATTCTTGTTCATTTGTGAAAAGCAAGAATATATTTTTGTTTTATGTAAAGAACTGTTCTGTAAAAAACTCACATAGTAAACGATAAGAGATAGAGACATGATGTCGCGTAATTTTTATAGTATTTTTCTAGATCTAGAATTCTAGAATTCTCTACTACATAACTTTAGTGTATCTCTGTTGTTTTAAGCGGCGCTCGCGACGAAAGCTCCAAGCGGGTAAGTTTTTATACAACTTCGCCTGCTCTTCAACACAATTTACATAAAACCGTAATGTTCTATTAACATAATGTATATATATATATTAACGTAATGTTCTTTTAATTAAACCTTTCCGAAAAATGACGTTACCTTTTAGTAAAACCCGTACATAAATACGTTTAGTAGATTTTGAGAAAAGCGATCACATACAGACAGAAAGCTTTGATGGACTTTGTTTATAGTAAGTGTATATAGCTATAGATATATTAAGTATAGATTGGAATTTCTGTAACATGTGTAAGCTAAGCCATTCGTATTACAGCACCATGGTGAATATAAGATCCATATCTATCTATTCTAGCATTTTAATCTAGCGTTACGATTTTGTCGTGGAGCCTCCTAGCCTTATCCTCCTGATGATGCTTCGGTTTCGGAGCAAAACGATCGTCGAGATTGTTGTGGTGGTGGGTGTGTATTCTGCTTGTGTGCTTTGTTGCTGGTGGAGGAGCCTTGGGGTACGTGTGGTGGCTTGTCCTGCATGTATAAGGTTCGTAGATATTGCCTGCTTCATACACATTAGCTTTGCATGCATTCGCTTAACCCGTGCGGATTATAGCGAGGTAGTTCTGTTATAGTGCCTATAATATGGAATTCCGCAAAGTAACGCCTGCTTCTATACATCATATTTATCTCTCTATTATGAAACGCGCCTTGTATCAGCTAGCTAATTAACAATCAAAAAAATTACTACCAAATGATATGTTTTAGAAGGAAAAAATCCAACGTCTCCAACAATTTAATTCTAAATTTAAAAGCCACCTAAATTTTGAGACACGAAATTATCTGCACCATAAGTACTGCGCGATCAAAATCAAGTGGCATAAAGTAGTCGCCGACCTCCGTAGCCCATAACTTACTGCACCATAGCAGTGCAGAATTAATGGATAACTAACATTAACCTAATTTAAACTGGCGTATAACCTAGGCCAGCCGATTTATCGGCCAGCTTATTTATAGCCTATTCGCGAACGAAACTCTTTAAGCCTTTTAGTCTATTATGTTTTTCTTGGCCAGAGACGTCCACTATTTCTTAAGTAGTATGAAACAACAAAAATTTTGCTGATAAACAGCTTAAGTAAACAAATATTTACAATTGAAAAACATAGAATCTTTTTAGAAATTTATCTGCTCGTTAATGAGGGTGCCATTGTTGTGCTTAATGATTTCTAATTGTTCAAAAATATTTAATTTCAAGCTTTTTTCACAGGTGTGCAGGATTTCGAAACAATGGTCATTAGGAACTTTATGACCGCTTTCTAACAAATGTTTAGCGAAATGTGAATTTTGTGGCTTATTATTCCTGAAAGCGACTATATGTTCTTTAAAACGGGTTTCAAAATTACGACTAGTCTGACCCACATATGTGTCATTGCATTCAGGACATTTTATTTTGTAAATACCACTCTTTTTTGGGCTTTCTAATTTATCTTTATTATTGCATAATATCTTTTTTAAAGTGTTAATACTTTGAAACCTAATTGTATATTTGACAATGTTCCAAAATAGGTCAAACTGACTTTGTACCTATTATCTTTGTAATGACGCACCGCATAGAAGTGTTTTGCCAATTGCAACTTCTGGTTGTTTTATTAAAAAACAATATAACAATACTATATTAAAAAACAAACAGAAGTTGCAATATATGTATAATTTTTATTTACTGTATCGCCGATTATAGCAAAATATTTTTATTATTACTTTTGGTAATATTTGTAATGAAATTATGATGTATTATTTCATCTGAATACTAACGTAGACACTCGTATTATCACTTTATCAGATACAAAAGACAAGAAAATTGCTGTCATTCTCAATATATTTTATTAATTTCTAAAATTAGCATTTGGTTTTTATAATATATCGAAACGGCAGAAATTAAACTTCATTACAAGAAATAGACTATATAATTTATAGTATATAGGACTATTGTTTCTTGCAAATACCATTACGGTTTTATTTATCAATTAAATTTTGAATTTAAAACTAGGATAATATCATATGGGGCAGAGATATTTATTCCAAATTAGGTTATATATTTTATCTATTTACAACTTTTGGAACCGTTTCGATTGGCATTCATCTTTCTATATATTTGATGCGACCTCATATGTAATTTTACCAACTGAGTATTTAAACTCAAATCTAACTGACAAGATAAAATAATCAGTGCGAGTAAATTATATATAACTATAATATGCAGTAGGCAGTACTCAAATAATTATGCCCTCGTAACCACAAAAATAAAGGCGTCCAAAAAGCGTCCTGTAAAAGCCATTAGGACTAACAGCATACAGTCAGTTTGAAAAAATAAATACCGTACTGCACTTAAAATTAACTTAATTTGTTTCAATAGCAAGTTCAAAATTCGGGAACCAAAGCAATCCTACCAAGGACTTGATTGATATATAGCATATGGTTTGCCTAATTGGTTACGAATAACAATTGTAGAACAAGTAATCCCCCTTTGCCTTTTTATTTGATTGAATTTCATTGTAATTTATCTGTATGTCTTGTCCGTATCTCTCTTTTATTGCAGACAATTTTAGAGTTATTTTGATAAACTGTGAAACTAGGGAATGGTAAATTATTTTAATGAGCTGACTCTCGCTCTGAATTTTGGAAACCTTGTTCAGTTTTTGGGCCTATTATTTTAATTGCGATAATTGTGGGAAAATTTGTATGTGACAATGAAACGGACTTTCTATGTAATTAGTGTTAATAAATATTTTTTGAATTAATTAATATGTATATATAAAATTACTACAGGAGATCATAGTTTAAAGAATCGGTGTCCCCATAAAGATCGGTGATTGATGGCTTCTATAGAACAGAGATGATCTCAATATGACCGCTAAAATCGAAAAACCTATGTAGAGATCTCCATATTGTCCGTAGATTAAAAATAAAAAGGATAAGTATATAGTGAAGGAAAATTTTCAATCTTCTTGATATGTAACCTTGGTGAGTATTTGATTATTTATAAAAAAAAACAGTCAACTATCTGCTTTTTTTTAATTACAGTAAACTATATATGCTTGTGAGCGTGCTATTTATAACGTCAAATAATTATAAATTAAGATATGTGTTTAAAATTATATTAATTATTTTATTGAATTAATAAAATACTTATAAGCATTTTTTTTTTGCTTTTGAATCGTCCAATCTATTGCTGGTTTCAAGAATTGCTTGTACCGAGATGAACCAGGAAGAAACGCGAAGGCTACTCTTTATTTTTTCATTGCTTATAATTAATTATATTTTTATAAATACTAACATACTTTTCATACATGATTTATTGCAATTTATATGTATAGCGATAATTAAAATATTCAAAGAGATAACAACTTCCTCGTAAATATTTAAACAATAAATCAATGTGCTTTAACAAAATGTCTGATGATTAATTTCCATACATTAAAAACTTAATTGAAATCAGAAATTGCCGCCGCAATTGGAACAAAAGTGTCATAAATCTGATATTGGATCTCTTACTTTGATTTCCATAAATGTTTAAACTTTAATGAATTGAAACATTATCTCGATGGCTCTTACCTGTAATGAGGTGGACAAATATAAACTAATTTAATCTTTGTGCATAAGAATATACATTTTTTTTTAAATTGGCGCTGTATGTAATAGACAAAGTAGGAACCAACATAAGCTCCTGCTTTGCGCCTTGAAAAAGTACGTAAGTCGTTTGCAGGTTTGGTCGTTTGCGGTATAAGATTCTATAATTAAATTCCGCAATCAATTTCAGTTTACAGAAGTTAAAAACACTGTTAAAAAGAGGCCGATATAGAAAGTCTACTATACTGTTAACGATTACTTAGATGATAAGAATGTGTGGATATTGTGTAGCTACTCTCCGACTCTATACAAGACAGTAATGACCAACTATAGCTCTAGTAATAAGAATTATATTTTAGAGCAAGCGCTGAGTTTCTTGATGGCTTTCTCCGTAGGAATATCTTTTCGAAGCGACAGAGTTGACGAATCAAAAGCACTTGCTTGCAAGTTTACTTGGATAAAGAATTTGAATTGACATTTGACTCGTTACGAAATAAAAGAGATACAGGAGGGATGAAAATAACGTGAGCGAAAGACTTTTACTTCTTAAAACTTAACATTCTTAACTTTCATAAAATTACATTATTAAAGTCAAAAATAAACATAACGAATATATTCAACATTTCAAAACAAGGCATCTTCTTATAAATTTTTTAATTTTATTAAAGACAAAATATTTCACTTTAGTTAAAATGAGGCAATGTGAGTCTCTTCGCGATAAGTTCAAAGAAATAGGCATACTTACAGTAGTGTCACAATATATTTATTTATTTATTTATTTATTTATTTATTAGGAAGCCAGTGTGATATACAATTTTGTTTACTTATACTAAAATACATTTATAAAATACAGTTTTATATTATATATCCCACTTAAAGGCTAACTCAGCATGTATAATGGTCACTATATCAAAAAGAAAAAAACAATAATAAAAGAAATAGAAAAAAAGAGTTATTACTGAAAAAAAAACTATTTTACTTGTACCAATAAAATGTGGAGGTAAAGGAAAAATAAAAACAGTAATGTTAGAAATCAATATATATATATATAGTAATATATACGAAAATATATTCATTTGGTTTGATATATATCAAACCAAATTCGATGTGCATCATAGATATCCCAGAGGTCACAAAAAGCTTGTAATCCCTGCGTCACGACTCAGCAGAGTTAGCAACTCATTCGTTGGTCTCGGTACTCGCTTTTACAATAAAATTCCGCAATCTATATTAGACTCATCTACAGAAAAGTTTAAATTAAGTGTACGAACTATGCTTATACGTAAGGCATATTATACAATTGAGGATTATTTGAATGATAAAAATGCTTGTATTTGAAAATCCTTTCAGTTCCAAACAAGACTGCAATTAAAATAATGTAAATTTAAATGTTTAGCAGATTGACCGCCGTGTTTCTTTTTTTTTTTATTTATAACAAATATATACAAGTTATATCTATCTTAAATTACTTACACGCTACTACTATACAAATCATGCCCACGTGGAATGGTCCCAAGAATGCTGGCAGCGTTTCCGCGTTGAATCGCTAAGCTGATTCTTTGTGCGAAAAAGGAGCCAGCCCTCTTGTCACCCGAAGAGGCGATCAACCGAGGTGTTAAAACAGATAAAAAATTTTTTGCACTTTGGCTCCATAGCCCTAGGGTCTCAACTGCAAACGGCACAAATATATAACTCTCAACGAAAGATGCATACTATCGCCGCTTGCCGGATTCGGCCATATCCGCCGCAGCTCCAGGTCTGGACGCCGTTTCCCTGATATGGGACGAGGCTAACGTATCAACGCATGTTGCGTCCCACATTAGGGCCCGTCCCCGTTCCCAAGGAACCAGCGTCAGACCGTCTGGTCTCTTGCCATCATCCCGACATATCCCGGAAGGCTCGAGAAGAGCAGGAATGTCGATGGTGGCAAGAGCTCTTTTGATGGTGTCATTAAGAGAACCATGGCGGAAAAGCCTACCAGAGCTCCTATGGCATGAAAGCCCGTGTATGCCAAAACTGTCTACCTCTTTTACCGTGTTTCTTGCTGGTTCTTCTCGGTAAGAGCAACATTCCTAACCAGTATAGTTTATTAAATCTAATTGGTCCTTGACGATTCAAAAGTGCTTGTAAGAAGCTTTCTTCGATGAAGATTATTTTTATTTGATTTGATTTGGTTACAAAGAAAGTTTTTTTAATATTACGTTATACAAATCAAAAGGCTCCTTCTAAAAAAACTGTTTTTATAGAATCAAAAGGACGTTCGAAGGATCGATATTTCTGAAACTAACGATTGTGATAAATAATTTATAGAATTAGGCGTTACTTTGCGGAGATCTATAATACAAAAGTAATAATAAAATTATTTTGCTATAATCCGCGATACAGTAAATAGAAAAAATATATAGTGCTAAATGTATAGTGGACTATACGTTTTTTCATACCCGTTACATGCAGGATTCGTAAAAACATATGCACAAACCTCCACCACTTCCACCACAATACACAAGCACTACACAGGTTCACTATCACAAACTCAACAACTTCCAAACAAACAACTAACGATTGTGATAGTTATCGCTAAGTCATAAAGGCGGCATTTGGTTGCACAATTACATTTTAGTTCTGACGGTTGGGTGTATGGGAAAATCAATAATATTTGCCCGTATCTCAAGTTTATTACACCAATATCGTGGCTGCACAAACAACCAGGCATTGCGATGCGTATCATGCTATGTTTAATAAAATTTTATTGCTATAATTATATTAAAAATTGTATGCCATCCTAAATGAAAAGGTTTATTGATATTGAAGCTTACATAGAAATATTGTATGGTAAATAAATTGTATTATAATATTTTTGGTCTCTCTCTCTCTCTCTCTCTCTCCTCCCTGTCTTTCTTACGCATAAACGAGTGCAAATATTCATCCAGGTACATATTTTAAGCTATTTCTCTTTTTTTTCTTTCTACATTACCCGTATTTAACTTCTTGTCTTTTTTTGCTTCTGTTACTCAAAGGTTGACTGGAATGGACCCTTTATCCCTTGAGGGAAAAGTCCGCCTTTGTACAATTGTTATTTTTATTTTCTGATTCCTAACAATACGTATGTACAATCATTCTCCTGCCCTTATCCCACTGTAAGGGGGGTCGGCACAACATGTTACAAACATGTTGTCACATGATTTGACTACGTGTATAATATGTAATATGAATATTAATATATAATAAGTATGTAAAATAAAGACAGAAATAAATAAATTAAGAATAGTCCATTCTCATACTTAAGTCTCTTCGATGGATTTTCATAGCACACAATGTTGCATTGTTGATTGTTTTCTTAAATGAAATAAAAAATATAAATGAAAAAATAATATAGCCTTTCTCTAGGAGGGGTTTTTCATGGGTTCAAACCCCGGGCAAGCACCAATAAGTTTTTCTATTAAAACTTGTGCCTCTGGAGATATGTGTAACCTGTCGATTGCATTGGAGCAACAAGTTGGGTCCTAGTTAACCCATTCTCTTACAAAAATGAGAGAAGACGTCTGTACCCAGTGGAATAGTAACAGGCCGTTACATTATCTTTTTTACATAAATACATATCCAGTGTATGGAGGTTGAGATCTGTGTATCTTACCGTGTATATTTATAAATAAAAAAACATATAGTGCGCGACAATAAATAATACACATAGAGGCTTAGAGAGATTAATGGTTAGATTCTGCTTCATAGAGCATTGTCTCTGTCACTCAGACTGACGAACCCGTGTGAAACGTTACATACTAACTGAGTGACAGTGACAGCGCTACGAAACCGAGCTGGCCGGCTGATTCAAATTCAAAATATTCTTTATTCAAGTAAACTTCGATTTGTTCTAAACATCGAGCACTATTTAATGCCGGGTACTATACGTATAATACATTCATGAATATACTCACACTAACCTACACTAATACTAATGTACAAAGGAAATATGACACTGTCGCAGAATGCACCACGTCAGTACCGCGAGAGCCCTTGGTGAGCGTGGACGCGCAGTGACATATTATTTTACTTGTTAGTGCCAGTTTGAGCTTCTGCTATATTTATACAACATTAGTCTATATTAATAGAATACAAGCGAACACATACACCACAATATCTATTCGAAAATAACCAAATATTTCAATTTTGTCAGAATGTGGTTTGTAGATATACAAAGGATATTGTATAACAAAATCTCTCCTGTGAAAGCTATTTACAGCCAAACCAAATTTGCATATGACTCAACGCGTAACCCTTCCATCAGTTTTCACGAGCTAGTAAACGGCATACGGATTTTGTTATATTTAGGTTTTCTGTTTATTTTTGTAAAGACTTCGAGGTGCTCTATTTTTATGCTCAAGGCATAAGAGATATATAAAGTCTATAAGCTTTGCCCATTACAAAAAAGAGGAGAAGTGTAAGATTAAGATGGTATGGACACGTAATGAGGAGGGATGATAATCATGTCATCATGAATGTGAATGGTTATCTGACAAGAGAAATGCCAAAAAGAGAGTAGTTGAATTGTGTAAATTATGACATGTATATAAAAGTAGCCAAAGTTAACAATTTATATGACAGAATGGAAGACAAAAACATATTGTGACCCCACTTAGAGTGAGATAAGTGCAGGAGAATGATGATATAAAATAGATAGTACCTATAGATGAGATGAAAGTAAATTGTGAATAAAAAGTTAATTATAAGTAATTATTTTATGATCCATGAGCAACGTATGTATAGTGTTACACATACTATATAACATTGTAGGCTAAAACCATTTTTTTAATGGGAAATTACGAAGTTACGTTAATAAAC
Organism: Morpho deidamia; assembly: GCA_947086505.1. Classification (NCBI taxonomy): domain Eukaryota; kingdom Metazoa; phylum Arthropoda; class Insecta; order Lepidoptera; family Nymphalidae; genus Morpho; species Morpho deidamia. The sequence goes on from CAMTZC010000003.1 coordinate 8,353,288, forward strand.
CATTTTTGTCAAAATATCGATTAAATTTATGATGAATTAATAATTAATAAATATAATATGAATATAATAAAAAATATAATATAAATATAATAAAATATGAATAAATATAATATGTTAAATTCCCTCAGTTTTATAAATATTAAATAAAATTGGTTATTTGCTCTTGAAAGTACATTTTCTGTTCGTAAAATGTAAGAAATATATAGGCATAAAAACAAGATAAATTAGAATTGGTAATAAGTCAAAGTTTACAGCTTTACCATTAATTTAATCTGTTTGACTCTTTAAATTACACCCCTTGAGTGTTAGAAGGTACTCATCCAAGGAAATCTTATGACAAATTCTTAGGTAGCCTTCAAATGGTGACAAGCCGGCAATAATTAAATGTACGTTTTGTAAAGTTATGTATAAATTACATATCAACGTCGAGATTAAAACAATTATTAACAATTACAAAGAAAAAATCCTGTATTGTCTTAATAATGTTAATAATGTTAAAAAAACTGTCTTAATAATGTTAATAAAATATTTGATGAATATACATAATGTAATGTTGTAATGAAAAAGTATCTACAAAAGGAGTGGAACTCTACATTTAGTTTGAAAAAACTAGGACGTAAAATCGTGATTGTTTAAAGTTGTTCCTTAATCAGTTCTTTACATATTCATAGATCTACATCAAATCGTAATCATTATAAAATATTCACATGGTTCTCATTTGTTTGCACCGGCGTATGGCATCCGGCTGAGTAGAATAGAACACCCTCATTTTTTACTGAGGTGTCGTAAAAGGCGACTAAGGTAAGTCGACCAGCCGTATGGTATCCAGCTGAGTAGAATAGGACACCCTCATTTCTTACCGAGGTGTCGTCAAAATATCACGTCATAATTTCTCTTATGTATTGTGATTTTGTTATTTAAGTTACTTCAAATATATTTATAGGTATTATTCGTATATCGTTTATTTCTTTCTCTTTCTTATTTTCTCACCTCCCTAATCTTTTATACGAGTACTTATTAGTCGTATATAAAGTATACAAAGACCCTCACCATGTGGTATCCGGTGGAGTAGAATAGACCACCCTTTCTTACAGAGGCGTCGTAAAATACGACTAAGGTAAGTTGACGTCAGGCAGGCGGCTGGTCGTAAAATATGTAGCCAAATCATGTATGTTGTTCCGACCCTACTTACAGTGGGATAAGGGCATAAGGATTATGATGGTTCTTAATTGTTTGCAATTTTATAAACATTATAAAGATATAATTTATTTAAATGTTTACTCGCTAAAATCCCCCACAATAAAGGGTGTTAATTTCTTGTTTACTAAAAGTCTGAAATATGTATTCTCAGTTGGTTGAAAATAAATAGTAACTACGTCAAAAGTTTTCAGAAGAAATATAGATAATTTAGCGTTTGTATAGATAGTTGAATCGGTATTTAGGAAGAGGAAACTACCGTACATTTTCAACACTCTTCCGTATACTAAAGATAATTTTCCGGAGCTACTTCCGACATAACGAACAGACATTCTGCAGTTGATTCTACTGTGAGATTTGTATACAATCCTTTGGACACACCACCAATATAGTTCGATACTGGCAACAATATTCGTGCACACAATTTAGGTCCCTAAATATTTCATATTAAAGATTTCTTTGTCATAATGAAAATTCGGTCATGAGCGTCCTCGTTGTTAGATATACAAGGTATTCATGAGCAAATATGAGCGGATATAATAGCTTCTCAGCTGCTCCATATCTATCGATTGTTTAGACAATCTTTGGGCGTGGTGTTCCACTTCTTTATTGTTAAAACTGTAATGTGTGATCGAGAGATATGTGCTTTTTTTTTATTAAATATTGGAATTTAAATTCAAAATCAAAATCAAAATATTTTTTATTCAAGTAAATTTGTATAGGATTGCTTTTGAATCGTCAACTCCACTTCTTGTTCGAAAAGTTATTCCTACCGAGAACAACCATCAAAAAACGCGACGGTTGCTCTTTTTAAAATATAACTCTTATTACTAGCTGTATTTAGTCATTACTGTCTTGTACAGGGTCGAAGAGTAGCTGTATCCAACCATTCTTATCACCTAATGGCAAAGCTGAAATTGATTGCAGAATTTCATTATAAAATCTTATACCCAAACCCACAAGCGACTCATAGTACATGGCATTAAATAATGCACATCGATTTTTAGAACGAAACAGCCGGCCAGTTCGGTTTCGTAGAGTGCTATCACTGTCACTCAGTTGGTATGTGAGGTTTCACACGGATACGTCAGTCTGCCCAACAGAGACAATGCTCTATGAAGCAGAACTAGCGGATTTTCTCTCTCAAGCCTCGATTTGCATTATTTATTGCCGGGTACTTACTATACGTACTTTTGCAAGACGCGAAGTACGAGCCGAAAACTTCTACTTTGTCTATTGCAATGATTCTTTTTCTGGGTCTTTTTTTAGATAATCAAATATTTTATCTCATATTGAAGTATGTCTAGGCTGGATATTTTTTATTATTATTCAAGGTTTGTTTTATCTATACCCGCAATGTCCCCGGTTATACCAAGATCACGCAGTTATATCAGCCCCGGTGGCCCGATCTGTCTGTCATTCCGTCCGGTTTTGTGATTTGGGTCTCGGCCTTCCTATATCCGAATTTATTATAAAATATCTCCCAAGGCGCCTGGAGACCTTTTTGATCGACACTGCTCATATACCAAAACATAATCGAACTATTGATACACTTTGCTTACGTATTTGGAGCACTGTAAACAGAAATTTCTCAGAATAAATATAAAATAGATCGAATTTAGTAATACCATAATATAAAAATAAAATAAATAAAACAATACAGGTAATATTAAAAAGGAATCATAGGTGCATGTTCTAATACTTCTATCTAGTGCTTGTCGTATCAAGATAGCATGACGTGTTATGCTTGACTTTTGCTTGTCTATAAATTTAAATCCTCATTTTAAAATATACCAAACAGACCCGATGGTCCAAAAAGTACACGATTTACGTAGAAGAAATCATAACGTGATGGGAAATTTACGAACGTGATTCGGGTTCGAGTCAAGACTTTAACTCAAGATTTTTTTCAATCAAATTCTAATTCTAATTCAAAATATTCTTTATTTAAGTAAACTTGTAAACAAGTGCTTTTGAATCGTCAACATCTACTGCTGGTTCGGAAAGCTGTTCCTACCGAGAAGAACCAGCAAGAAACTCGGCGGTTGCTCTTTTCAAACAATAATGATAATAATAATAATTCAATCAAAACAAATATACGCTAAAAGCACATTCCAAAGCACAATTTAATAAAACTTCAACGTTACTTTTCAGATTCATACATTGGCAGTATTAGACATATATATAACCACATTATTGGCATATGAAATACTGAAAACCTTTTAGACTTCAACAAAAAGTACTCAATAAATTTTTTAATCCAATACGTTGCTTTTACGATAAAAATACCGTATTTTTTTAAAGCTTTTAGTTAGATTTAGCCGTAGGTAAATCCGTTACACTGCTAACAGAAAATTTAGAATATGTAACATAGATCGCTCATATTAAAAAAAAAGTAAAGTAGCGGCCTGTTACAATCCCACTGCTCGGTATAGGCCTCCTCTCTCCGTTTTTGGAGAGAAGGGTTGGAGCTAAGACCTACCATGCTGCTCCAATGCAGATTGGTAGGTTACACATATCTCCAGAATTCTCTAGAGATATGCAAGTTTCCACACGATGTTTTCCTTCACCGAAAAGCGTGTGATAAATTGCAATTATCAATTAGACACATGTATATAATAGAAAAATCCATTGGTGCCTGCCCGGGTTTGAACTCGTGTTCGCCTCGAAAGAGTCGTACGGTCTCACCGCTGGGCTATCACAGCTCTATCGCTCAACTATATATTCAAAAATTCAAAAGTAATAATAAACTTATTTTGCTATAATCCGCGATAGAGTAAATAAAAAATATTTTTTTCGTCGATTTTGCGATTTTGTCGTGGAGTCTATCACCTGGTTTGGGGCAAAGCGATTGTCGAGTTATTGATAGTATACTTGTGTAGTGCTTGTGTATTGTGGTGGCGTTGGTGGAGGTTCATGCATGTGTTTTTACGAATCCTGAATGGAATATCCGTTTTCATACTCGATACATATAGTCCACTCTAGATTCACATTATATATATTTTCTATTTACTTTACCGCGGATTAAAGCAAATAATTTAACTATTACTTTTGTATTATGGATCTCCGCAAAGTTACACCTATTTCTATAAATTATGTACTCAGTGATTACCTTATTTTTATTCTTCAAAATGTGTGACATAGAAAATATTTGAGTTCACTATTTCAGCATCGCGCTACCTAATATTGTTTAGAAACTTACCTTTTTGAATTTTTAAATTTATTAACACACAAAGAAACAAGCTATTACAGTAAAAAAAATATCCTTGTCTTGACAAATGAGTTATTGAAATTTTCATTCGTGTTTAGTTAGAATGCATATATGCCTAAGCGCATTACACATAACCATCTCGGATAAACAGTAAGAAAGCGTTACTGACGGTTTGTGGGTTCAAACAGTAGGTTTAATAGCACTTCTGAGATGAAAGAAATAATTCGATTCATCAAGCACTATAACAAAACGACCTTGCTATAATCCGCCCGGGTTAAGTGAATGCAAAGCTAAATAAAAGGCAGTTCTGTTATAGTGCCTGTAATATGGAATTCCGCAAAGTAACGCCTGCGTCTATAAATCAATTCATCAAGCTACTTACTGTAATAGAACAACGAACAACTCTAAGCTCCAATTCCATTGTAGTCCTTACTTCAATGCCATCTATGACATCACGCTACGAATTTTTGAAAAAGCTAGTGTTTTCTTGATCTTTCAAGTTATGGGTTTATTTAACAATCGCACATTCTTCAAAATGTGCGCTACGCTTTATTTCAATTTGTCACAAAACAACTTTTTTGACTTAGTTTACTTTAATACCAAGTGATATATACTTAGTAGGTAATAAGCATCTATTTATTAAATAGGATTATAATGACGTTCAAACTCTAATTAATTAATTAATTAATCCTCTGATATCTAAGCGGGCATCCAATATCATACGGCTCAAAGATGGCCGACCGAACGTTTGGGGCAAAGTGAATCAGATCGGTGCCTTTCGTATTTCGTGACAATATATATTTTTTACGAGTTAAATGTGTACATTTTACATTCAAGTTAAATGCTAAAGTACCTTCATTTTAAATATGTGTATTTTTCCTTTACCCTAGGGAAAAAGGGGCTTTTTTATTCTTAGTATATATATGAGCCTAATAATAATCATTTATAATAAATAAATAAATATATAATACACTTACACACACGTCCATCCCCAAAGTAAGTACTTGTGTTACGGATGACGGATAACTGGTAAATATATACATATATAATTTTAAATACAAACTTAAATACAAGTACACACACAGGCTCGAAGTACCAACAAATTATTTGTAGAAAATGTTGGCCCTCGGTGGGAATCGAACCCACGACCCGCGGAGCTGAACGTAGGGTCACTACCCACTGCGCCAACGGCCCAGTCAAATAGTCGGTTAGACAAAAAATAGTATGGATTCTGGATAAAAAAATTGTGCTAGAATATTGGAGAACTTTTATTTCTCTTTTAAAAAATATATGTTAATTAAATTAATGAAATATATCTTAAAATTAGTAAATTTAAAAATACTTTTACTTAAATACTAATTTCATGGTTCGTTGATCATTTATATAAGTTCCTCAAACAGCCTCGTGATAAATTTTTCAGACAACCTTTTGTCCGACAATAGAATTACGGACATCTTTCAATTGAATTTATTTTCGTTTCAGATTACGTGATATTTATTTCCACTCAAATGTTTCCGCTTCATAAAAATCTGAACAAATTTATCAATTTAAACACATTACTGTCTAACACTATTTTTTTGTTTTGATGTCAAGTCACATTAGCAATAACATAACATTAAAATTAAGATACATAATAAGAATAGCTATTGAGCAAGATACGGTAATATCTAAATGTAACTAGCAGTAAGAATTATACTTTGAAAATAAGAATTATACGATTCAAAAACACTTTTATACAAGTGTACTTGAATAAAGAATATTTTGAATTTGATAAAGACAACACCTAATAGTTGTGTATGTATGTATTTATTTATTTATTTATTTATTTAGGGACTCCAACAGAGGTACACAAAATAAAGTTACAATATTATTTGACACATGAGCAAAGTGTACCACCAATTACAGGAGAACACAACATGCTCCATATACAGTGTTACAAATAAAAAGGATAATCATAATACATACAAATTTAAACTTAAAAGTCTAGGAAAAGGTAAATGAAAAATACAAAACTCAAACTAAAACTAAGATAAAATATTGAATGACACGGAGGATAGTAAAAATAACAAGAATATTAAAAATATTAAAATAATTAAAAATGTAAGAAAAATATAAATTTAAATTAAAAAAAAAAATGGTTTACTATTAAGTAATATACTGCTTACTGGAGTAGTAAGTCCTGCATTTATTTTTAAAAATGGTCAGCGCATCAAAACTTATATCTACAGTTTCAATTGCATTGTGGAGTCTAAACATTCGAGCTAAGGGAGCTTTCTTACCTAAGTTTGTTCTAAACTTGCTAGTTTTGAATAGCTGACATGGATAACGAGGTAATCTGGTAGGTACATTTATATTAATGTTCCCTAATAAATACGGACTATCAATCATATTATGGAAAAGCTTATATAAAAAAACCAAGTCTGAAATATTTCTTCGAATATATAATGGCTGCATTTGGAAGTGCTTAAGTCGATCACTGTAACTTCTATGAGTGCATTTCACCCTGAACGATAAATGCCTTGTAAATCTTTTTTGTACACGTTCAATTCGTTCAATGTAGGTTTTGAAGTAAGGAGACCATACTTGACAACAATATTCCAGCTTACTTCTAACGTAGAAATTATATAGTTGAATTATAGTAGATATTCTTTTAAAATCCTTGGATTGTCTTATAATGAAACCTAAAGCTTTGAATGCAGATGTAACTATAGCATTTATATGAGTATCGAAACGTAACTTGCTATCAAATATAACTCCTAAATCGCGAACAGTGATATTCTCATTCAAAGTTTCATTTAAAATCTTATATGAACCCTCTATTGGGTTTCTTTACCGTGTAAATCTTATGAAGCAACATTTAGATAAGTTTAAGTGCATTCTGTTGTTTTTACACCATGAAGATAATTTATTCAAATCATCCTGGAGTTGCATAATATCAGATTCTTTTTTGATAACCTTAGTGATTTTGAGGTCATCAACAAACATATAAACACGAGAGAACTTAATCTCACTTATTAAGTCATTAATAAATAATATAAAGAAGAGTGGGCCCAAATTTGATCCTTGTGGGACTCCGGATGTGGCTGTATAAGAATAAGATTCGTAACCATCAATAACAACTCTTGCTGATCTACTAGTTAGATATGACTTGCACCATGACCATAAAGGGTCAGTAATACCGTACTGATTGAGTTTGATAAGTAATATATGGTGATCGACTTTGTCAAAGGCCTTCGAAAAATCTGTATAAATAGCATCAACTTGTAGGTTATTGTCAACTGCCTGTGTAAGATCCGAGAGATAATGAAGCAGATTTGTGGTAGTAGATCTTTTTGCAATAAAACCATGTTGGTTATGTGATAAAGTGTGTTGAACTTGGTGGAAGATAAACGGGTGTACCAGGGATTCAAATACCTTTGCCATTGTTGATAAAATAGATATTGGTCTGTAATTACTAACATTATCCTTTTTTCCAACTTTATAAATTGGTACTATTCTAGCCTCTTTCTATTTAATAGGGAATACGCCCATGTGTAGGGACGCATTATAAATAATAGTTAAGGGCGTTGATAAAGCATTAGCGCAATATTTGAGAAACACAGGTGGAATGTTATCTGGGCCAGCACTTTGATGTAAATCAAGTCTTTTTAATTTAAAAGCAATATCAGCCGGTGCTATAGACACCTCCTGCATTGATGAGTAGAATCTCGTTTTATTTATAATACCAACAGCATTATTATCTGATTTTTCAAATACACTGGAGAAGTAATAAGCAAAAATATCACATGTATCTTTTCTGTTAGATGATTTTTTATTATTGAGTATCATAGTGAGTGGATAATTGGAACTGCTTCGACGTTTATTTTTTAAATGTGTCCAGAAGTACTTAGGATTTTTACTTATAGCAGATTCAATTGATGAGATATAATTTTTATAACAGTGTTGAATAAATTTAAAGGAGGTTTCACGAAGATACTGGAATTCTAGATTATCAAGAGGGTTTTTGTATTTTTTGTACCGAGTATGAAATTTGTTTTTTTGATTAATTAGATAAATAACGTAAGAGCTAAACCAGATTGGATATTTATTAGTGTAACGTCTACTGAACGGAACATGTAGTTGGATTATTTCATTTAATATGTTGTAAAATTTTTGCAACATAATATCAATGTCATTATAATTAAGTAGCTCATCTAACCACGATATCTCAGCTAATGCTGATTCTATCTTATTATAGTCGGCTTTAAAAAAATTAAGTTTTCTAATGTAATTTATGCCAGTCTTTTTTTTGTTAAAGGGAAATGTTATCACAATTTCAATAGGAGGGTGGTGTTGATCGACTTTACGAATTGGATGACTACATTCTTTCAATTCCAGATTAATTGAGTTAAATAAGACTAAGTCTAAGGTTCTATCATTTACATTAGTGATGTAGTTAAACTGATAAATGTCATTAAGTTGCATAAAGTCAGATAAAATGTTATGAATGCTGCAATTAACATTAACTTGAGGGATCAAATTGGGACCTGGATTATCTAAATTCCACACTATATTGTTGATATTGAAATCACCCAGTATAAGAGTGTATGTAGTATAGTTCGTCTCCAATAATTTACTAGCATCGTCGAAGAAACGAGATATTGAATTTTGATTAATTGGTGATGGTAGATATGTGGCACATATTTTTAAGGTTTCAGTACGTTTGCCAGATCCAATCTGCACTAGGATCCAGAGGTCTTCATATTCCGAACTACATCCTGCAATCTTATATGAGGGTAGTTGCGACGACACCGCTATCAGTACGCCGCCACCTAGTCTATTATTTGCTCTATCAGTTCTGTAAACAGTATACCTAGTGTCGAATAATTCATTGTCGTATATGGTACTATTTAACCAGGTTTCACTAAAAGCAATTATATCATAATTGTTGTTTAAAATTTCCAATGATACATCTACAGTGTTCGACCTAAGACCTCTTACATTTTGGTAATAAATTTTTAAAGAATTGAATTTAAATAAAATAAAATACCAAATACATTCTGAAATATAAATAAAATAAAATACAATAAAAAAAGAGAGCGTTAGAAAAATAAGCTAAATTAAACTAATATAAAGTGTCAAGAGTAGCCTGGTTTTTAATAAGTATATGCTCCGATAATTCATCCTTCCGAACGTAGATACGGCCAGATTTTATCCAAACAAATCTGTAGTTCATAGATTTAGCTTTAATTCTAGTGGCAGCATGGAGTGCTTTTATAGTAGGGGCTAAATGTTCCATTACATATATAGGTTTTCTGTCACCAGATATACCAATGTGACTAGTGTTTAGCTTCTCAGATTTATCTTTCTTCTTTTTATTAAACAACAGAGTGGAACCCAAAAACTCATCACGTATTCTTGCTGAGAAATTTAATAAGCTTATTAAATTTCTCAGCAAATTTAATAAGCTTATTAAATTTGCAATTTAATAAGCTTATTAAATTAGCAATTTCTTAATTCAAGCATATTAAGAAATTTAATATGCTTGAAAATTATAATAAGGATACATAAGGATAATTATGTATCCTTATTATAATTTTTCTTTAGCTTTGCGCTGACCATAGAGTTATCATACTAGAATAGGGAGCCATAGGTTAGACTGTAAGTGGGTGTGTCCCAACAAAATCTAAGAGAGGAAAGATGAGACTCATAATAAAAGAGAAATTATCATGGCGCGTTGTTCATTTAAATACTTAGAACATTTTTAGCAAACGTAAAAATGTTTATGAGTTTTCTATCCACAATACACGAAATTTACTAAATTCATAATTCAAATAAATACTTCAAATGAAATAGTATAGTATAATATTTTGGATATTATTTACTCCAATTTGATTTTATAGCTTAAAATTTTAAATAAGCTTTCAAAATTTCAGCAAAAATCTTCATGGATGTTTGTTCAGGACGCACGCACGAAAAAATATAAAGGGACTTATTTGCTTTCTCTTTATTTTCGATGGACTCATTTTAGACTGTCTCCCCTACTCTAGTATAATAAACTCTATGACGCTGATAGTAGTATCAGCCATAGAGCTATCATATTTAGAGTAGGGAAGCCAGCCTTAACACATATACGCTAAATAAAAACTAAGATGTGTACTAATACAATAAAGAGAAATCATATGATCTATCTGTCTCTCTTTTTTACGTGTGATTAGACAAAGATGATTACGAGTTTCATCTTCTTTACATTATTTATTGTATCGTTCTCACTTATAGGCCTATCTATGTTTCCGCTACTCTATGGTGTCAGTATACACGATCTTTTGACAGCAAAGTTTATTCATGTAACTCCATGTTGTCAGTTGAATGCAACTAAACAAATTAAGATTCTAAAATGACACGTTATTTCTTTCATGTTTACAAAAAGTATATAACGGCACGAAATGCATGCAGTGAATATTTCTCGAAAGTCCTTTAAAAACGCATGTCATTATTATCTTTGGTCAATATATATTTTTTGGAAAATACGTCTTAAGTTCATGGTGTTAAAGATGAATATTGAAATTGACTCTATTTTTATAAAGCTAGAGTTGTCATAGACAGAGTCCAAGCTCTGGTAACAAGGATATGTATTGAATGTTTTCTGTCGCTCATTAGTGCTGTCAATGAGAGAATATTCAACACTACTTTTATATGTTTACAGCAAAATCATGAAGATTTTGATTTCTTTGATAGAAAAAGTTATTTACTTAAAATCTAATGCAAATGTCGAAATACATCGGAAACCATTTATAAAAGTAACTTGCTTACATATCGCACGCTTAATATTAAAGTTAAATTTAGGCTTAATTGAGTTAAATACATTGTTATCAAAAGTAATAATAAAATTATTTTGATATAATCCGCGATAAAGGAAATATAAACAATTTATAGTGCTAAATGTATAGTGGACTATCCGTTTTTTCATACCCGATACCGCACTCGTGGTGTCTATCTCCTGATGATGCTTCGGTTGCGGGGCGAAACGATTGTTGAGTTCAATCCCACGACAGCTTTAGTGCTGCATCGGCTACATTTCACACTCTTGACGATGTTTCTGCACACGTCTGTCCGGTGATACTGTAAAAGTCTTTGAAGCCAACAGCGTAATAACAATTCAAAAATAAAAAAAAGAAAGTACATATCATAGCATCGAACAAAGTATAATTTAACTGACTGACTTACGTAAATGTACCGAAAAAATTGAATATTATTTTCTGGTACCGCAGCAACTAAAAATAAATTGACTGTCAGTACCTTCTAAGACTTAACTTTTAACTGATACCTCAAATATTTTAAAATCTTACAGAATAATCGTAAACTCGACTGTTCATCCGAACGCCGCCCTAAAAGCGGAGCCGGGCGAGGTATAAAGAAAAATAAAATCCCAATAGAGTGGTGGCACAATGGCTGCGGGGGACGATTTTTCACGCATGTAGCCTGTTCATTTTCACTCCAAATACATGACGTTGCGAGAATGAGGCTCTGTTGTGTTAGGAATTCCTGTTTTAGAAATCACTCCTTTTAAATTAAGTACGCTGAATGTGTTTTATGTCTAACATTTTCACGTAATCATTTTTTTGTAATTAAAGGGCTATTACATGACATATGTATACAGGCTCTAAAACACACTAAATTTAATTAAATAAATAAAACCTAACTGACCCTAAAGAGGTCATCAACAATCATCATGAGGTCATCATGTTGCCTGTTAATTTTCACTCCAAATACATGACGTTTTAGAAATTACTGCTTTTAAATTAAGTACGCTGAATGTGTTTTATATCTAACATTTTCATGTAATCTTTTATTTCTGTAATTAAAGTAATTAACATAATAAATAAATAAAACTTAACTGATCCTAAAGAGGTAATCAAAAATTCTTCTTCTTCTTTCTCCTACCCTTATCCCACTCTAAGTGGGGTCGGTACAACATGTTTTTCTCTTCCATTCTCTTCTATCATTCGTCAACTCTGGCGCTACTCCTTTTATATGCATGTCATACTTCACACAGTCCAACCATCTCTTTTTAGGCCTTCCTCTAGTCACATATCCATCCACATTCATACTCAACACTCGTTTGATCACATGACTTTCATCCCTCCTCATTACATGTCCATACCATCCCAATCTTGCACCTCTCATCTTTTCTATAATGGGCGCAACTTTCAGACTTCCCCTTATATACTCATTTCTTATTTTATCAAGTCTTGTCACACCACACATCCACCTTAACATCCTCATCTCATTTGCATGTACTCTTCTTTCATCCATCTTTTTCATTGCCCAACATTCTGATCCATACATTACGACAGGTCTTATGACCGATGTGTAAATTTTTCCCTTTAGTTTAGGGGGCATTCGGGGGTCACATATTGTGCCTGAGACCTGTCGCCACTTCATCCATCCTGCATTCATTCTATTCCTCACATCGCGATCAATTTCACCGTTCTTTTGGAAAAGCGAACCAAGGTACCGGAAGTCGGAGCAGACTGGCAAAACAACACCATTTAAGGTTATTGGAGAAAAATTGGAGAGACCACTGAAATCACACTGCATGTGTTCAGTTTTGGTCAGGTTGATCTTTAAACCAAAACTCTCCAATTTCTCTTGCCATTCTACAAATCTGCTCTGGACCTCAGCTGCATTTTCACCGACAATCACGATATCGTCGGCAAATAGCATACACCAAGGAGCCTCCTCTTGAATATCAGCAGTAAGTGCATCCATCAATAAAAGAAATAAAAAGGGACTTAAAGCCGATCCCTGGTGTAAGCCTACAGACACATCGAAATTGTCAGTTACTCCGGCTTCAGACCGGACATGAGTACTAGCTCTGGCATACATGGAATATACTATCCGTACATACTTCCCAGGCAGGCTCTTTTCTTTCAAAATCCACCACAGAACTTCACGGGGAACACGATCGTACGCTTTTTCTAGGTCAATAAAAACCATGTGCAGGTCCTTACGCGCATGTCGATATTTCCCACATAGCTGGCGTAAGGCGAAAATAGCGTCCGTCGTGCTCCGCCCTGGCATAAAACCAAACTGGTTTTGCGTTATCGTACACTCTTCTCTCATTCTTCGCTCTATCACTTTTTCCCAAATTTTCATACTGTGTGACATGAGCTTTATCCCTCGATAGTTGTTACATTCTTGCACATCCCCCTTATTCTTGAAAATGGGTACCAGCGTACTGGTTGACCACTCTTCTGGGATTGCTTCTTCATGTAACAACTTGTTAAAGAATAAAGTCAGCCACTTCCATCCATCCCCTTTTAAGCACTTCCACGCTTCAGCCGGTATGCCATCCGGCCCAATCGCTCTCCCACTTTTCATACCCTGCACTGCTATTCTAACTTCATCTTCATTCACTTCTCTCACTATACCTAAAGTAATAGGTAAATTTTCTAACTTTCTGCTCCAATCGTTCTCTTCATTCATTAATTTTTTTAAATAATCCTTCCAACGTCCTTTTATATCTTCATCATTTGTCAAAATCTTTCCTTGGTCATCTTTTATACATTTTACATGCATAATATCCTTTTCATTCTTCTTTCTGATGTTCACTATCCGATATAGAGCTTTTGTCCTTGAGGGGTTTCCAGAGTACTGTATAATTTACTCTGTACTTTGCCTTTCGCGATAGCGACTGCTTTCTTTCCTATCTTCTTTTTCTCAACATACACCTTTCTCTTAACCTCTCTCAATTCATTATCATTTACATCTACACTAGTCCAATCTCTAAATGCATCCTTCTTTTCTTTCAAAGCCTGTTTTACATCGTCATTCCACCACCACGCATCTCTATCTATCTTACCTTTCCCTTTAGTCTCACCAAGGACGTCTTTTGCGGTACTCTTCAAACATAAAGCTATTTCATTCCAACATTCGTCTATCGACTTTTCATGCATTTTATCCTTCATATCTATCATTTTATCTACAACTCTGCTTTTAAATTCTCTTCCATATTCCTCTTTCTCAAGCATATACCACTTAATCCTGGGCGGAGGCTTTGGCTTGTATATTTTTACTTTTACTGAAAGTTTAACCTCCAGTAAAAGTAACCTGTGTTGGGTCACTAATGGTTCACCAGGAATGAGTTTACAGTCCTTAGCCCCCAACAAATTACTCCTCCTCAGAAGGAAGTAATCAATCTGGGTGCTGTGACTGCCGCTTTTGTAGGTTACCAGGTGTTGGTCATTTTTTTGGAAAAATGTATTGGCTATTGCCAGATCGAAGGCACAAGCAGTTTCCATTAGTGTTTCTCCCTCAAGGTTACGTGTACCAAACCCCCAACCCCCATGCACTCTCTCATACCCTCCATTCAGTCTACCTACATGCCCATTAAAATCACCTCCAACAAAAACCTCCTCACTCTGAGGGATATCCATCATCATCAAATCAAAATCCTTCCAAAACTTCTCTTTCACTACATCATCACAACCAGCCTGCGGCGCATATACGCTGACAATATTTATCATTAAGTCAACTTTCATTATTTTAACCACTATCATTCGATCATTTACTCTCTTAACATCCATCACACATTTTTTCAACTCTTTATCCAACACTACACCCACTCCATTTTTCTTTCCATCACTTCCACTATAATAAAATTTATAACCCGCGCCAATTTCCCTTGCTTTCGTTCCCTTCCACTTCGTCTCTTGCAAACACGCAATATTTATTCGTCTCCTTTCTAATATATCAGCTAACTCTCTTCCTCTTCCATTCATCGTACCTACATTCCAACTAGCCATCCTCATTCGTACATCTCTTTGGACTCGCGTCTTACGTCGCACCCGTCCTTGATGCGACAACCCTTGTCCATTTTCCACAGGCGCCGGGTGCTGCGCCTGCGCGTCGCCTCTGGGGAACGCCCTAACATTTTCACTATCATCTTTTATCTCAGTAACCATGTTGTATTTGGATTTGGCAAGTATTTTATGACCGGCCGCCTGCCTGACGTCAACCTTCCTCGGGAATTATTGAGGCCTGCTTTGCCCGGTAGGACAGCGGTGGACGTTGAGGTAATACCGTCCAATTTACCTTAGTCGCCTCTTACGACACCTCGGCAAGAAAGTGAGGGGTGGTCCATTCTACTCTGCCGGATACCACACGGCATTTTGGAAGGGAGAAGTTGGGGATGGGACAATATGGGGCAGGATACAAGAAAGTTATTAAAGGGATTGGGATTTGAGGGATACTACTACCTGGAAGGTAAGGGAAAGAGAAATCAAAGAAAGGAAAGAGGTAATCAAAAATTATTTGAACCAATTGCCCGCTTCTCTGAATCATTTTTTTCTAATTTACAGCGTACACCTAGCGGAGAAATTTGGATTTGAATTTTTAAATTAATTACGTTGGACTTGAATCTGTAATCAAAGGGCTTTTACATGATAAGTAAATACAGGTCTTAATATAGACTTAAACCTAACTAACCCCAAAAGTTTCATTAAAAAAATACTTTTCCGCATCATTAACGAACGTAACATTAATAATTTGTATGTCATTCCTTACATTACATACATCGAGCTAGTTTTTCCATTAAAAAAAATGGTCGTGTTGCTTGTCGCGACCTAACACGATGATCATTATTATCGATTAACATGTATTTTAACCAAAGAAACAAATGATTTAACTTAATTCATTTATTAGTACATGTTAACGCACGTGCTATCTGTTTAATGACACGAAACGGATTTAGTCCAACAATTGTATAGAACTAGGGCGCGACTACTTTTACTTTATGCCCATAAGTTTTATCACGGTTTTTTCACCGTAAAGTAGTTCTGTGGTATGTACATAAAACGTTAATAAAACATCATCATCATCATTCTCCTGCCCTTATCCCACTCTAAGTGGGATCGGCACAACACGTTACAAACATGTTGTCACATGATTTGGCTACGTATTTTACGACCGGCCGCCTGCCTGACATAACTTACCTTAGTCGCCTATTACGACACCTCGGTAAGAAATGAGGGTAGTCTATTCTATGCAGCCGGATACCACACGGCGCTTACCTTAGTCGCCTCTTACGACACCTCGGTAAGAAAGGAGGGTGGTCTATTCTATTCTGCCGGATACCACACGGCGTAAAACGTTAGTAAAACGTACCACGTATTATAAATTTTAAATAGACGCAAAGTTTTCAAACAAAACTTATAAGTGCCAACTCAGGGTCTGAACCTTCCAATCCTTTACTAAGGAAGGATTTTTTTATAGAAAAGGAGTTACTTTGTGGAGTCCCATTATATACAAGTACTGATAGGCAGTAAGTGCAAATATTTTGAAACTTTGTCATTGAGATTGTCGTAGTGAATGTGTGTAATTCTTGTGAAGGGTTTTAGTGGTGGTGGCGTTTTCTATTCGTGCGGTTATCAAGTATCCATGTGTATAGTATGAAAACGGATTTAGCTTCCTATATTTAGCATTACATAGATTTTCTTATTAAACGCGGATTAGAGCAAAATAATTTTATCATTACATTTGTAGGAGTCACCGTGTGGTACCCGGCTGAGTAGAATAGACCACCCCCATTTCTCACCGAGGTGTCACAAAAGGCGACTAAGGTACGTTAGCGTCGACAGGCGGCCGGTCGTGAAATACGTAGCCAGATCATACAACAACATGTTTAAAACATGTTGTGCCGACCCCACTTGAAGTAGGATAAGGGCAGCAGGCCTACCATGAACTCTTATTGCGACTCAATTAAAGACGTAAACGACGACCGCGAACCGCTTCTTTTCGTACCATTAAGTGTGAATTGCATTGGGGTCGTAATGTTTGAAAAGGATAACGTTATATGAACTATTATAGATAACTCTGTCTCTTTTACTCACATGTTCTTAGGACGAATTCCGAGCGCTTATTCGGCAACGACTTAAAGTGTGCGTCTTTAAGAGGTCATGGTATGAAAAAGCAGAACAATTTCGTTTACGTCTTCTATTGATTCGCAATAAGAGTTCATAGTAGGCATGCAGGGGAATGATAATGACTTATGGAAGGGTCAAGGATTTTGATATAAATTCAGTATGATAAAAATGTATATTTATTGTAATAGTACGAAGACCTCTATATCGGCATCCTTGAGATTTTGATTGTTTTCGCTTTGAATTCTCTTAAAGCGGGATCGTATAAAGAGAAATAAAACCCCAATAAAGTGGTGGGACAATGGCCGCGGGGGACAATTTTTCACGCATGTATAGGTTGTTCATTTTCATTCCAAATACGCTTTATATGACGTCGCGACAATAAGGACCCATTGTATAAGAAGTTTATCTATATGACAGTGACCCGCCTTTTTACGCCGTGAATGATGGATGGTATTATCAGGCTATTAAATAATACAGTTTTATATTTAGTTATCACATCTTAAGACTATAGAAAATAAGAAATTATTATCTAAGTCATACCATGAACCCTCCACTACGCGTCGCCCTAAGCCGTGGTCCGGCCTCAAAGGAGGCGACCTTAGGACGACGTTCCCCGACTTAAGAGCTTCTTTAGAGCTAGAACTTTAGAGCTTCTGCGCTTTACTCTCTGCATTTCGCAACCTCGACGATGCTTCTGCGCTCGCCCGTCCCGCCCGGTGACGCTGTAAAAGCCATTAGGGCTAAAAGCATACAGTCAGTTCAAAAAACAAAAAAAAAATTATCATCATCTTCCTCATGCACTTATCCCAATGTAAGTGGGGCCGGCACACAATGGTATCACATGATTCGGCTACGTATTTTACGACCGGCCGCCTGCCTGAAGTCAACTTAACATAGTCGCCTTTTACGACACTTCGGTGAGTATCGATAGTTTCACACTTCGGAGTACTTCTAAATGAGGGTGGTCTATTTACTCAGGCCATTATGATTTTATACCACACGGAATAAAATCAGAAATGATAATTGAACTCAGAATTCGAAAAAAATCTTAAATATTATTGAAAAGCGCAGACGAGCGCAGTTCAGACGCTGAAGCGCTATTGCTTGGCCATTATTCTTTTTACAATTATTAATTATTATTTTTAAATTATTTAAATTATTTTATATAATTTAAAAAAATTAAATTAATAATTTAAATATTATTAATTTAAATAATTTATGCTATTTTCTTTATATTATGCTTCGGTCGCGTGGAAATCGGTGTGTGACAAAAGACAAAAGTAATTATTGTGAGCTAACCATAAGAGAAACGGACATACTCGCGGACTTTTTGGCTTATTTTTATAGATCTATAGGCATTTTGGGATACGTGTGGTGACTTGTCCTGCCTGTGTAAGGTATGGAAATGTTGCATGCTTCATACACTTAGCATTATATACATTCTCTTCTGTTCATTCTCAATCAACAAACGCGGATTATAGCAAATTAATTTTATAATAGCTACTGTACTATGGAATTCGGCAAAGTAACGCCTGCTTCTATAAATCATTTATTTGAAATAGTGTCACCAAAAACATATTAACATACTAACTCATTGTTATGTATGATATAAACATTCTAATTACATTAAAAAATCAATACATGCTTTATACATAAGCAAAGTATCTTGAAGGAACTAGCTAAAGAATTCCTCTGATAATCGTAATTTGCCTTATCTTGATAAAGCGTAGACTTAAGCTCAAATACTTTTCTACAAAACAAAGGTGACGGTTGTCTAGTTGTGGAATAGGACCAGGTTGATACTATTGTGTCAAATTTATACACAAACAATTAATAACATACAAACACTTAAATAAACACATGAAACAAAAGTAATAATAAAATTATTTTGCTATAATCCGCGATACACTAAATAGAAAATATATATAGGCGACAAACAAAATCGCAAAGCTTGTGGAGTCTATCTCCTGATGATGCTTCGGTTGCGGGGCGAAACGATTTTTGAGTTTGTGATAGTGAACGTGTGTAGTGCTTGTGTATTGTGGTGGAAGTGCTGGAGGTTTGTGCATGTGTTTTTACGAATCCTGCATGTATCGGTTAAGAAAATACGGATAGTCCACTATACATTTAACACTATATATATTTTCCATTTACTGTATCGCGGATTAGGTATAGCAAAATAATTTTATTATTACTTTTTATTATGGATCTTCGCAAAGTAACGCCTAATTCTATAAATTATTTAAACACATGAAAATAAAGATAAGATAAGATAAAATAAAACATAAAAAGGAAAAAAAGAAAATACATGCGGACTTAAAGTAAACACATTATACGTGCAAAGGGCGGCCTTACCATTAAATAGTGATCTCTTCCAGGCAGCCCTTCTTACAGGATTATAATGAAGAGCTTAACGGGTGTGCAAAAAGGAAATCGACCGGTCGAATAAAATCGATACGCTAAACATGTTTGCATAACGATAACAATATAAATATACCTAAGTAAGTACTATTAGACGTAATATACATACATATTTATTAATAAATATAGTAATAAAAGAAAATAAAGTACACAAAATACAAAAAATTCTGATCTAAAAAAGAGTTTCAAGCATTCAATCTCGCCCCAGTTCAAATGCAATCTATCCAACAGTTGTACATGCTCTTACCGATCTAAGAATCTATTGTATGAACGCTTAGGTGATGCTAAGCCCTCTTTTAAATCTGGAACATACGATAAAGCTTTGACCTAGTTATACTTTCGTTAGAATTAGCTTCTTACTATCTAACTAGTTACTAGGTACTAACTTACTATATAGGTTTGTAACATGTAATTTTATTAGTAGCCTTGCTACTTACGCCATTAGAGAGGTCAGGCAAAGACTTATTGTTGAAAACTTATCTGTTATTTTCTTTTTTTATATCATACAAGTGACTTGCCCGAAGAAAGTTATGCGTTAAGGAAAACCTGCGTTAGAATTGTGTTCGCATGCGTAAGTTCTGCGATTAGTTTTTTTTTTATTGGTTTGTGCTCGATTGTTATTTCTTCATACATATGTTAAGAAAAGGTAAAGTTTTTTTTTTTACTTACACACCCGTTCGTCCGTCCCCAAAGTAAGTACACCCATACCTCGCTTTGCGTCGGGGTTACGTTCCAAAAAAACACGACGCAAAGTGAAAATAGATTTTCTATAGCAGACCATTTAATGGTCGAAGATGAGTTCCAGGCTTACGAAAATACTACTACGTTTTAAAAATAAAATTGAACAAAGTAAAATTTTTTCAAACAAAAATAATATACAAAAAACGTATTCAATTAAACAAAATAAACTACATATTCATTTAATTTATGAAAATTTAATTAAAATTAATCACTGTCTGATGAGTCTTTAGTGGCTGCAGCCAAACCAACAGCCTTTGCTATCTCCACAGCCTTTCCCCCCTTATCAAATCGTCGCAGAATATCTAATTTTGTTTCCAAGCTGATAGTGTTTTTAGTATTTTTGGCAATTCTACCAGCAGCACCCTTTTCCCTCATATTTGGGTAAAAAAATACAAATTTATGTAAAAAAGAATATAACTCTGCCAATAAATAAATAGGAGAAATATTTATCTTTTTTGTAACCAAAAATACCACGTTAAACTTTATATATGTAAATGTATTATTCTCTTTTAAAAAAAGCACAATACACAATACATTACCTCACACTACGTAATTAGATTGAACTCTAAAATAAGCAAAACAAAGTAAAAATAAAATTGTATTAAATTTGCGTATATTTTTAGTTAGAAAGGGAATCACAAAATTTTGATGGCATGTTCCAATTAAAAACAAAGGTGTTGCCATATTCTAGGAAAAAAAATTAAGACTCGAATCCAAAACAACGCAACTTCGAAAATCTAACGACGCACAGTGAAAATCAGTAAAAATTAACCAGCGGTGCAACATCGAAAAAAAGGCAAAACGAAACGACGCAAAGTGAGGTATTCGTGTAACTTTATACTTGTGTTATGGATGACGGAGAACTGGTAAGTATACTACATATATAATTTAAAATACCTACTTAATATAAATATACACCCGGGCTCGAAGAACCAACAAGTTGTTAATAGAAAATGTTGGCTCTCGGCGGGAATCGAACCCGCGACCCGCGGAGCTGAAGGCAGGGTCACTACCCACTGCGCCAACGGGTCAGTCAAGATAGAAGCGCTCAAACCTTGAAGCTGAAAATGTAAAAGCCCTTTACGATTGCTACGTAATCCCTTTACTTTTTTTTAAACCTACTCATACTTGAATAATTTATAGAACTAGGCGTTACTTTGCGGAGATCCATAATACAAAAGTAATAATAAAATTATTTTGCTATAATCCGCGATACGTTCGATCGATACGGATACGATCCGCGATACGCGATCGCGCGTATCGCGGATTATAGCAAAATAATTTTATTATTACTTTTGTACTCGTACTTGATTGAATTACTGGAAAATAGCACGCATTAAATGTTGTCTAAATATCCCGATGAGTAATGTCACAAAGCGGGCGATAATCAGGCTCCAAATAGCAGCATTAATACTAAATGAAGCTTAACAGATGGAAGGTATACACGTTATTTGCACGCGCTTCATCAACGTTAAAACATAGTCCGAAGAGAATAAACAGGATCCAAAGAGAATGTATAGTTAATAGAATCATAAGTTATTGAGGTTATTTATAAATTAGTCTATACAGAATTTAACTTTGTATATTATATAAAGTGCAAAAATTTTATCCGTTATTACCTCGGTTAATCGCCTCTTCGGGTGACAAGAGGGCTGGCTCCTTTTTCGCAAACAGAATCAGCTTAGCGATTCAACCAAAAAACGCTGCCAGCATTCTTGGGACCAGTCCACGTGGGCATGATTTGTACATTAGTAGCGTGTAAGTAATTTAAGATGGTTATTACTTGTATAGTAAAGTAAAGTAAAGTAACAGCCTGTTACTATGCCCACTGCTGGGCTAAGGCCTCTTCTCTCCGTTTTTGGAGAGAAGGATTGGAGCTAAGACCTACCACGCTGCTCCAATGCGGATTGGTAGGTTACACATATCCCTAGAATTCTCTAGAGATATGCAGGTTTCCTCACGATGTTTTCCTTCACCGAAAAGCGTGTGATAAATTGCAATTATCAATTAGACACATAAGTTTTAATAGAAAAACTCAATGGTGCCTGCCCGGGGTTTGAACCTATGTCGTCTCTAAAGAGTCGCACGGTCTCACCGCTAGGCTATCACAGCTTCTTACTTTATATACATACATTACTTGTATATTTTTGTTATAAATAAATAAAATTTCTTACTCAGAATTCAGCTTAGAAATACTCTTAGGATTTAACACTCGGATTATGTAATGGGCTTTCTAATATTGAATATAAATAGTATAGGGTAAATAAATATACGAATTTATTTACCCTGCAGTATGCTGCAGGGCATGTATACGGACTGTGCAATGAATGACAGTAAATATCGCAATTACTTGTCAAGAGATCGAATGGTATTTAAATTGTTGTTATCTAAAAGAGAAATGCTGGAATGATTCTGCTACCAGTTCGGAACGCTATCATCCATACGAGAGTATTTGTTGAAAAATAGAATAAATATATTTGTGCGTTTGCTTGTTCATTGTACATGAAGTTAATATGAAAAAAAATATTTAACATGAAATTTTTTTAGTATGGGTTCGACCACAAACTTAGAAGTTCTAGTTCCTTAAAAAAATGATAATTTTATCAAAGTTATATATGGATCATATCGAATACTGTCTGTGATAAAGCAATGTTCGAAGAGACGGTCCATTAAGCGAATAATCGACGTTGCTTTGGGGAGCTTTACTGGCTTGGCAGGAACTCGTTGATTGATTATATACAGGACAGTGGAGTTAATTTTATCGACTTTATGAAATTGTGCATTCACCTTGAGCTTAAAGATTTTTAGTGAAAGTGGTGAAAATAATTGTTTTGTTAGTAAAATATCTCTTCTGTTCAAATTAATTTAGAAAAGCTACCTTACTAAGTTTTAACATTATATTACAAGAGCTGTCAGGGGCCACGGCGATATCAGTTTATCACAATTTTCGAAATTTCCTATTTTATGTATCGAATTGTGTATCGAAAAGTGTAATTTGTGTATCGAAATTTTGAACATAAAAGTTGTAGTTGCAATTTTACCATGAGAGATAGACACATGCTGTCGTGGACTTTTTTGTAGTATTTTTGTACATTTATAATTCTCGAGTATATCTCTATATATGTAGTATATCTCTGCTGCTGAGTTTTTTGCGCGAGACAACCGCGTGCTTGTAAAAAAGTGCTTATAAAAAGCCTACTTGAATAAAGATCATTTTGATTTGATTTGATTTGACTGCTACACTGGTCCGTTGCGCCAGATGACAATGTAAAAGCCATCTAGGGCTAACAGCATACAGTCGAAAAAAGCTGATAAAGGAGAATTAAAGATATAATTTCCATGAAATTATTCGGTGCGTCTACGTAGATTTACCATTTTATAACAAATGAACGAGGTCAAAAGAGAATAAACTTATTTAATTTGACTCGGAACAACGGGTAACTTTCATTTGGAGATATTAAAAATTTTCACTGTTCATTATGCAGACTCGTTTTCTTGGGCTGACTCCGGCCACGCTTGATTAATTATGTCTGATAGCTGGTCGTAGTAATGAAAACGGTTTTTTTTTATTTTAATAAAAGGCTTAGAAAAACGGCGGTTATGTAAAGACGTAATTAACTCAGGTCAGTAACTCCGAATGTTCTTAATAGTAGTTTATGATACTGTTGCATAATAAGGGTTCTTATAACACGAGTGTGGTTTAAAAAAACGAGCCGCAGGCGAGTTTTTTTTATAGCGTCATACAAGTGTTATAAGACCAAGTTATGTACAGTATCATACACTACTTTATCTACTCTCATACTATAATACGTAAAACGTACGTTTCCATTCCATGAACTCGTGCAACTCCTCGGCAACAGGTTCACGGTCATGTTTGACGCAGCTTTCAGAATATCTGGTGGTGTACAATCACCACTATCCCCGCTCTCAGACATGTTTTTACACAAAAACTTACTTTTTTTTACTTACTAACTTTTTTACAAACAAAACTAAACTTCGTTTAAATATTGAAAAGATTTTTTAAATGTCATATATTGACGCCAAGGCGCAAACATCGATTGCGCATGCGTGTTGCGTCGCCGCGGACTCATTCATTGAAAACTTTTTTTTTAAGGTAGAGGTTCAACCTCCTTGGTCCAGCTGGAAGTTGTATAGGTGTATCGTTATGATTAAAAAGTTACATTATGATACAAGTGTCCATACAAGACCTGTATCGTAATGAAACTTTTTAATTTTTTATTTTTGTTCTGTACGTAGTGTTTGTCATAAGAATTTTGTTTTCAGTTTTATAATCTTTGTATTATAGTATCAGAGTAGATAAAAATTTATACTTAATATTAAAAATATCGAATGTACGCCGTGTGGTATCCGGCAGAATAGAATAGACCACCCTCATTTCATACCGAGGTGTCGTAAAAGGCGACGTAGGTAAGTTGACGTCAGGCAGGCGGCCGGTCGTAAAATACGCAGCCAAATCATCAATCATCGCAACATGTTTATAACATGTTGTGCCGACCCCACTTAGAGTGGGATAAGGGCAGGAGAATGATGATTAAAAATATCGAATGTCAAGCTATCTGTTATACTTTCAAGAATAATCCGCTAGAGTTTCAGTGCACCCATGCTTAGAAATACATACAAAACAGTTAATATTATAAATATCGAAAATCTCTCTATCTATATGTCTGTTACATTTCCACTGCTGGAGATGGATCGCATTAGTCATGAAAGCGTAAAAAACAGACAGACATTCTATACTACTGAGGATTAATTCAACCATAAAAATACGTGGATATAGCTATCCGTCGACGTTGTACAAGACAGTAAAGACTTAATGTAAAGAGTAATAAGAGTTATACCTTGAAAAGAGCAACCGCCGAGTTTCTTGCGGGCTTTTTAGGTAGGAACAGCTTTCTGAACCAGCAGTAAAATTGACGATCGAAAAGAACTTCTTTACAAGTTTAGTTTAATTAAATAAAAAATATTTTGAAATTTGTTAATTTTGACATACTGGTGTATATATACCGTAGGGTTATTACTCTTATTTACAACACGTTATACTGCAATGGTACATAGTTTTAATGTATTATATATCACCATATATCTATATGGCAATTTTGGATTGATGAGTAGACCTACCGGGGACGTTGGAGACACTGTTATTGCATAACTAGGTTTTTGAAGGTAGTTTTAAGGATCACGTATTTTTACCCTTAGGTAATCACAGCCTAAAATAAAATATTTTATTTCCGAATAAAATTTATTATTAATTAATAAATATCAGTAATATTTAAGGGATTATTTACTGTTCATAGCAGTTTATGTTGAAACAAATGAGAAATAACTTATTTAATTTGGCACGGCATCAACCGGGGAACTTTCATTTGAAAGTATTAAAAAAATTCCTGTTCATTATCGTCGGCTCCTTTCATGAACGTCCTGGGTACGCCTACGCTTGATTAATAAGGACTGACGGATGATTGTTATTAAAAAAGTTTTTAATGAATTTCAATTAAGCGATTACAAAAGTTAATGAATAATGAATAAAGAATTGTCACCGAACATATTATTATGGCGTGGTGCTATACTTATTTGCCCCACAAACAAGAAAATTATAGTTTAGTTTTTTTATTTATCCATGGAAAAAAAACCTAGATAAGGGTAAAAAATCCGGGGTTTATAAAATAGGTTATCCTGAGTGCAACGGTACATATACATATGTACCGTTGGCCATCTGACCTACAGGTCAGACTGGCCGAAATTTTGCAATTCGATTCCGGGAACATTTAGCTGCATTTAGAAATAATAAACCACAAAATTCTAATTTTGCAAAACATTTGCTTGAAAGCGGTAATAAAGTACCTAATGACCATTCTTTTCATATTCTTCACACTTGTGATAAGACTCCGACTCAATATGTTAGAGCAACTTGAGATAGTAAAAAACAACATTGGCCACTTAATTAACGAGCAAGTAAATGTCTCCAATTCCGTTTTGCTACATGTGTTCAGAGGAAGGGTAGTGGTGGGGGTTGAACTATTCAAGACTGCTTGTATGGGTGGCGCGGCGCATTACGATTTTGTCGTGGAGCCTATCCTCCTGATGATGCTTCGGTTTCGGAGCGAAACGATCGTCGAGATTGTTGTGGTGGGGGGTGTGTGTGCTGCTTGTGTGCTTTGTTGCTGGTGGAGGAGCCTTGGGGTGCGTGTGGTGGCTTATCCTGCATGTATAAGGTTCGTAGATTTTGCCTGCTTCGTACACATTAGCTTTACATGCATTCGCTTAACCCGTGCGGATTATAGCGAGGTAGTTTTGTTATAGTGCCTGTAACCAGTATTCATTTTAATACCTCTTGATGTAACTGAAGTGACGGGTTTCTTTCACACAAAAATAATCAGTTTAGCTGTTCAGCTATACGTAATGTTGATAATTGCAATTTATCACACGCTTTTCGGCGAAGGAAAAAATCAGGAAGAAACCTGCGTATTTCTGGACAAATTTGGGGATATGTGTAACCTATCAATACGTATTTCAGCAGCGTGGTGGATCGTAGTTCCAACCCTTCTCACCAAAATCGTAGAAAGGAAGTCTTTGCCCAGCTGTAGGATGATAATACCTAGTCCGTTATTTTTGTTCATGAAAATATGATCATAGGCCAGTTTTGTACGCTATGCCGTGTTTTATCCGGCTGAGTAGAATAGACCATCCTCATTTCTTACCGAGGTGTCGTAAAAAGCGACTAAAGTAAGTTGAGCCATCGTGTACTATCCAGTTGTGCAGAATAGACCACCCTCTTTCATACCGAGATGGTAAGTTGACGTCAGGCAGGCGGTCGAATTATGTGACAACATGTTTATAACATGTTGTGCCGACCGCACTTAGAGTGGGATAAGGGCAGAAGAATGATGATGAAGCCGGTTTTGTGTGCTTATTTTACCTAAAATAAAAAGTCAAAATACGTTACAGCTTACATTATTAACAATGGAATCCTCTTGAGTATGTAGGTTTGCGATATTTGCCTTTGTGTGAAACATCACATATAACTGAGTGACAATGACAGCGCTCTACGAAACCGAACTGGCCGGCTGTTCCGTTCTAAACATCGATGAACATTATTTAATCCTGGGTACTTACTATATTTGGTCTTACCGTTCGACTCTTTCAGCTTACAGGCATATACACCATATATTACAAAAAGAGGACGTAAAGTGTATTCTTTATATCAGTCCTAAACACTCCAATGACAATAAAAGTGCGTATATTTTTTAAATCGCCAAAAAGGTACGACCAGTCCCCGGCGTGTGGTGCTAATTTATTTATGACCGGGGCCTAACCCGGATGCCGTATTGATGTCATTTGTACACGTCGACCGATTGTTCCGGGTAGTGCTTTGATGTGTTAGGTATGAGATATGGACACAATACTTTACGGAATGCGTGCGAATACAAATATATTTTCTTTTAGGGAAACATTAAGATGAAAAATGATTGTAACGCTTTCACACAGAAACAAAACTTACTAATTCTTAAAGAAAATTGAGTATGCTTAATCCAATGCAACGTAAAATTAAAGGTTAAACCATTTAGTGTCTTAATATTGTTTACTCTTACTAGATTAAGATCTATACTAATGTTATAAATGTGTATGAGTTTGTTTGTCTGTCCACCTGTTACGCTATTAAAGCAAATCCACTCAAACAATATTGGTGAATTCTATAATAATACAATAGAAACTTTTATCGAGTTAGCATAAATGACACAAAAATTCAATTTTTTAACAAAAATTCAATCATAGAATAACTTTACTTAATTGAGGTTATTTAAATATAAAATTAAATAATATTTTTCTTACTCAAGGGATTAACAAAAACAAATTGAAATTTTAATTATAGTTCTCATTAACCTAATAATACAGGAGAAAATTAGATTACTTTTTTGTTTTGTTTAAGCGATCTGTGCTACAAAGATCGTCAGGATAAAAGACAATTTTTAAATCAGTTATTGCAAAAAAAATAACAGAGGGTTACTCTTGAGGAAATAAGATATTGAATTCTTACTCCTTTCATAATATCAAGATACTATGGCCTTTTCTTAAATGGAACAAATCCGTGAAGTCAACCAAATACTCATGAACTCGCTCACTAATGTGAATCCAATGCCATTATCAGTACAGACGACTTTATCCTCTAAGACTTTAAACTTAAGATAAAGAATACGTGGATTAATCTAGTGGAAACTTGAGCTAATGATGCCCTCCACCGACTCCCTATGACACAGTTCACAAATACGTAAAAGAAATTATTAAAACTTTATTTTAAATTTTTTATTTCAATACTTGGGATGCCGATGAGTAAATTGGAAGATCTTACTCAGTACATTTGATCGAATAGTCATTTCAATAGATATATTAAAATTATATTGTTTAATACATTTCTATAGAAAATTTTATCCAATTAAATAAGGCTTTTAATCCAGGGTATAACTGCGATTGTGGATAAGCTAAATGAACACGTACAATCAGTATCGCTTCGATTCAATACTGAAATAACTTATTTTTTTGCTACTAAACTTATTTTTGTAATAAATACATAGAATATGTATTATTAATTGGAGGGAAAAGTGAATGCGATCAAGGGACGTCTAATATCACACTCTTCGTAATTTTATTTTAATAATTGTGCCTAGTTAAAGAAACTTAAAATTTACATTATTATATTTACATTTATATATATATATATATATATTTATTTATTTATTTATTTTTATTTTTTCTTTACTCATTTACGCATTTCTTCTACTCTACGTATACATTAATTAAAAATATCAAACTTAACTAATATCACGTTTTAATAAACGTGATATTAGTTGTCTAATATCACGTTTTAGTAAAGTTTTTCTAACAAATATGTAATTTAATAACTGCGTTTGTATAAAAATTCGTTTCGATGTAATACGCGGCCCTCTTTAATGGTTTGTAAAATTGTTGAGCGCCTTATGCCTTTAGAGCAGAAAAGAACTTTAACGAATTTATGTCGGATAAATTTATTTCCATGCATCAGAGTCGTTTCTATTTTGTGAAAAATAATTTTGTAAAAATAATAAACGTAAATAGACATTTTCAAAGAATAATGCACAATTTTTGCAATAAAATTGTGTGACATAGAATACTACAATCTCTTGAAGGTACCTTCATCCAACAGTGGACATCAGTAAAAATGTAAACAGAAGAATGTATTGAATACTAGCTATGCCCGCGCCTTTGTCCGCGTGGAAATCTGCGTGTCACAACTTTTTGTATAATTCAAATTGTAAACATAAAAGTAGTTGTGAGTTAACCATAAGAGATAGAGACATGCTATCGGGACTATTTTGTAGTAGTTTTATAGACTATATTATTTTAGCGTATCTCAGCTGGTTTACGCAGTGTACGCGACTAAAGCTCCCAGCAGACAAGTTTTTAACAACTGCTCGATCTCTTCAACACAATTTACATAATGCCGATATGTACTATTTACCTAAACCATCCGGAAGTATCGCACAATCTTTTGGTGAAAACTGTAGAATGATCCGTTGAGTAGATTTTGAGAAAATCGATAACATACAGACGGATAGCTTTTTGGAACTTTGTTTTATAATACAGTAGCGAAAACCGTCGCCTCAATCTAAACCGAGTTTAGCCACATGTTTAGCGTTTCTCAACAGGGTTCAAAACAAACAATGCTGAAAAAACACTTAAAACTGGGTGGGGGGCAATAATATCGTTCATTCGAATGAAAAAGGATGCCTTAGCCCAGTCCTAAAGCGAATTTGCTGTTGTAGTTGAAGGCTTATAAACTTTCATAATTTCTTAAATGTGTCCTTGGTAACTTTCATACAAATTAATCGCACCCGTCAAGTTCGGTACGCGTCATTTGTCGGAACTAGGCCTAATAAATAAATACGAGTTACAAAACTATAATCTAAAACTAATGAAACTGTTATAATCGTACGTTCTTCAGTTAAATTTAGGTCCCAAGAACAAATGTTTCCAAATCCGTTATTAGTCACGCCGTTGTTAGAAATTTGTAAGCTAAAGTCGCATTTACATTAAATGAGTTTTTTTTATACATACAAATTATATGATACGTAAGGACGCGTTCTGACTTAAATTTCTAAAATATCTTTTGTTTACACACATAGCAACAATTATTCTAAAATGTAATAACTGCGTTGCAGATATCATCATTGCTAGATTAGTCCTTGAAACCTCATTTCAATATTGAAATGATAGATAAATTAGAAATTGAAATTTATATTACAACATTTTAGTGTAGCAGTCATGACCAATATCATCAATGGCAAATTTTAGGTTTATGAGGTTTACATTAATTTTGAAATTTGGCCATTTACCATGACACAGTAAGTATCAGTACATGCAAAACGCACAGTGAAGCTCTAAGAAGTCTTAGGTAAAATTTGTAACTGGTTATATATTTTTTAATCTTTCAAGACGCAGAACACGTAATTTAGGATACTTTAACATTTACGTATCGACAATACAGTATACTGACTATATAAAATTAAAGTCTAAACCGGAAATGACTTATTATCAAATAGTCATCCAATAGTTTCTATCTTACTCAACTTGAAACTTTATGAATAATTGAAAAGTCATTCCGAAGGTCGGACGAATATGTTCTTGTTAAATTTTCAAGTCGTAAATTTCTGTTCTTAATAAGCACGCAGTTTAAATTAATACACTTTATTATTTATGTAGATGCATTGGCATTGAATAATTAATTCATAATCACCAACAACCTGCTCCTGTCGACTGCTCGACATAATAATAATAATAATAAATCTTTATTTGCAAAATATGGGTACAATAAATGATCTTAAAAATAATTAAACACAGCCATAAACTGCCATAAGTGGCGTGCAAATGTCAGACAATAAAAATCTACTTTGTTATAGAATATAATTTTGAAGTCATATAATTTAAAAATAATAATAAAAAATAAAAAAATGTCAATCAAATTTACTAAACATGTCAATTTACTAAGAATTCGTTAATATCATAATAGCATTGTTCCAAAAGATAATTAAATAGTTGAATTTTAAATCGGCTTAAAGGCAATTTTTTAATATCGTCAGATAGTTTATTATATATTGTTATTGTCATGCAGTAAACATTTTTTTGGAACAATGTCAGTCTTTGCGGGGGTAACAGAAGTATTCTCATTCATAGGTCTCTCCGATAGCACGCCACTGAGTCTTCAGCTCTTTTTTCTTAACCGATGCCAGTCAGTTTGCGGATATTGTCACTCCTGTCAGCTGGAGGACGCCCTACAGTACGTTTGCCAATGCGTGGTCTCCACTCCAGAACACGTCTAACCCAGCGGTCGGTTCTGCGACATATGTGACCAGCCTACTGCCACTTGAGCTTACTCATTCTTATGACTATGTCGATTCTCTGTTAGGTCACTTCATTTCTGATACAATCCTTCAGAGTAGAGCTCCAAGCATCGCCTATACCATAGCTCGAACTTTAATTGGTGAACCAATCACATTGTCAGTGTCCACGTCTTGGCTCCGTATGTCATTACTGATAGGACGCTAAAAACCTTTCTCTTAAGGCTTTGTGGTATATGTACGAAAGAATCAAAGAAGTTCTTGCTGACTCTTCTCGATAAGAATAGCTTTCCGAAGTAGCAGTAGAGGTAACGACTGAAATGCACTTATTTACAAGTTTACTTGAATAAAGAATATTTTGAATTTGAATTTGATAATTTTGTCATACTCGTTAATATTAACGAGTATGTCAATATTAACAAATACGGTATACTTATTTCGTTGGATTTTTGCCTTTATTTACACCGCGTTCCAATATACTGCATTGGTACATAGTTATATGTAGATATATGGCAATAAAATAAAATTTACACAGCAAACACAATTTATTTCCGAACCATCGGTTTGAACATTTTAACGTCATTTCTGTGGAGAGCGAAATTAAATGCAGCTCTTTTGGTGAATTTCAATATTGTCTGTAATTTATTTAACTGCTATGATAATCTATGGTATACGACATATTATGTACATAATACATTTATTTCTACAACAATCAAAAATACTTATCATTATAAATAGGTAATCCGGGGTCAAACCAATTTGAGATTCTACACAATATAATCACACATAAATAATCACTTCAGAAGAAGCCTCTAATTTGTTTAGGATACAACTGTTTTAGAATGTTTAAAAGTGTACATACAATATACACCATAGAGAATGATTTACAACCTGAAATCCGTGCTTTTCATGGAATAGCCTTCTGTTTTAGACGCATTTGTGATGAGAAATTTACCGTTTACACAGTTTGCCCCTAACAGATTTTTATAACACGAGTTTTAATATATATGAGTCGCTTTATAAGGCAGAATATTAATAACAAGACAAGTCAAGTAAAGTACTAAATGAACTAGCCCTACCCAATTAGGTATTAACGGTCGTCTTGAGATGTCCCAGGTTAATGTAACACTAACTTGTAATCTGCATAGCTTGCCCTGGCAAGTACATAACTAATAAAATATAGTAGGTGAATACACGGGCTGAAATTACATACATGACAGCTTTCACGACATGTGATATTTTAAGCAGCGCCACGATAATAGTATCTACTGGTAACTCCACTGATCAGCAAAACTCGTGCCCAATGTCTAGTCAATATGAAAGTGCATACTGCATGTGTGCATAAAATTTTAAAAAACTTTAAGACATTTTTGAATTTAAACTATCGTGAGTGGTATTCATTATTAGTGTTGAGAGACCGGCTATACTTACGTCTTATTTTATCGGATGAGCCCGACTAGTTTCAAGCCCATACGGGGCTCTTATTCATGAGCTCTTTACGCGGCGTTATCCCGGCGGAAACTGAACTAGTCGGGCTCATCCAATGAAATGAGACGTGAGTATAGCCGGTCTCTCAACACTAATAACTTTAAGACATTTGTGCTCCACGGTGACGACTGGAAGAGTATTTCTTTAAACCCCATCAGCTGAGTTGACATACAATCTCAAATGGTTGGAAAGAAATCGCTGCAAACACAACATGCGTTTCAATATTGTGTCGCGTGAAAACCCAACATATAATTTAAAAAAGTAACTACTCGTTATTATTCCACTGTTGGGCCTCCTCTCTCCTTTTTTGGAGAGAAGAGGTTGGAGCTTATACCGATCACGCTTCAATACGGATTTGTAGGTTAAACATATCCCAGGAATCCTCTAGAGATATGAAGGTTACCAAACGATGTTTCCCTTCACAAAAAATCGTGTAACAAACCGCAAATAACAATTACTCATTGAAATATTGTTTACATCATGAACATCCATTATTTAAAGAGAAAGATATGAGTCTAATTTTAAGTTCAAAGTTTTTGATATTAATTTCAGTCTCTATATGAAATACTCTGAAATGAAATGAAATAAAAAGAGGTTGAATTGAGAAAAAATGTTTGCACAGAGATAATCCGCGTTTGTTAACCATATATGCCTATTTGTGTTGCCAATTTTAACACATGCCGACGGTCTGAATATTTCAGCACGGGCATGTGTCACGCAAATTGTGTTATATAGCGGAGGCAACGCTAGATTCACTGTACTTGATGACTTATTAATTACTCAGTAACATCTGAGTTTCATTGTCAGGAAGCTCATAAATTCTTTGCATAAATTCAACGAACTAATTTCACTAGTGTAGACGACAAAAGTCTATGCTAATTTTAATGGAACTTTATAAAACATCATTTTTACCTATCTATGTGATAGATAGATAAGTGCCGTGTGGTATCCGGCTGCATAGAATAGACCACTCTCATTTGTTACCGAGGTGTCGTAAAAGGCGACTAAGGTAAGTTGACGTCAGGCAGGCGGCCGGTCGTAAAATACGTAGCCAAATCATGTGACAACATGTTTGTAACATGTTGTGCCGACCCAACCTAGAGTGGGAAAAGGGCAGGAGGATGATGATATGTGATAGATAGATAAAAATGCTAAAACCACAATACACAATTAGATAATGCTTCGCTTTGCGATTTTGTCGTGAAATCTATCTCCAGATGATGCTCTGGTTGCTGGGCGAAACAATTGTTGAGTTTGTGATAGTGAACGTGTGTAGTGATTGTCTATTAATAAAAGCTAGTGTTTCCTTACTCTTCCAAGTTATAGGTCTAACGCTTACGATATTTGTAAGCGCTACACTACGCTTTAGTGCAATTTGCCGAAAAATAACTTTTTGAATTAGTGTAATTATGTGTAGTGTAATTATCACTTTAATACTTCGCACGTCATATACAGAAGATATCTTCTTTCAGATCCATCGATCCTTCATCCTTTCGATCAGAAGCTTTTGATGTAAGTGACAACAGGACAATTTGAGAACCTAATTAGAACGTGACAAACATCCATGTCATAGTATGATAGCATAGTGGAGGCAAAATAGTAAGTTGTAAACAACTAACGATGCATTAGTGTACAAAGCAAACGTAACGTTGTAGGGGTGACCAAATTCAATGGGCCAAATTGCGGTGCGACCAGTTCTACAAATGGCTAACCTTGTTGTGGTGAAAGGCAAAAGTTTCTAGAGGGGAGAGAGAAAATGTGATCTCTCTAGTTATTATTTTATTAATTATTAAATTTAACAATATTTTGTTCCTAAGTAATGCTTATAATTATATTTAGCTAGTAAATTATGTATTTCATAGCACCATTGTGAACTGTCTGTATTTCTGTTTACAATAATCTCAAATTAAACACACGTTTCAATACACAAAATAAGAACTATTCTAGTCAACCGGGTACCACACGGTGGGTCAGCTTACCTTAGTCGCCTTTTACGACAACTCGGTACGAAAATGAGGGTGGTCTATTCTACTCAATGAGATACTACACGGCATTTTATGATATTAATGTATTTTGCGTAATGTTATCACTTGCACCATACACCGTATATCTCCCAGGAAGACTGTAAGCTGTCGGGCGCCACAGGAAATTGCACGAGGCATGGAGTACGGGTGAAAGCTCACCGTGTTTATCGTAACACCACTAACTCTCATCTTACTACACTAGATTGTGCCGCATCATCTTGACACAGCAAACTTTGTGCATCTACAAAAGTAATAATAACATCATTTTGCTATACTCCGCTATTAGAGACAATCTGTGTATGCTAAAAATGTTATTTTTTAGTTTAAATAATAGAAATGAAATTATAAAAAAAGCAAACCAAAAATCAAAGAGATTTCTCTGATGATTGAACACTTCAAGCTAACTGAATCAATTTATTGTGTAGTGCGTGCGTAATTAAAATAGATATGAACAAAATAGCTACCAACAGAATAACCGTCGATTAGGCTTGAGTATTATTGCTATTTAAGAATAATATTGATTCTATGATATTATCAATCGTGATCACAATGATTCAACCTGCTACTGTTATTGGTAACACAAACAAATGTAATACAAACCAAAAATCAAAGAGATTTGTCTGATGATTGAACACCTCAAGCTAATTGAATCCATTTACTGTGTAGTGCGTACTAATAAGAATCGATATGAACGAAATAGCTACCAACAGAATTACAGTCGTTTAGGCTTGAGTGTTTGTGCTATTTAGGAATAATATTGATTCTAGATATTATCAATCGTGATCACAATGATTCAACCCGCTACTGTTATTTTTAACTCTCTTCTCTCCTTTGGAAAAATCATTTCCCATTGCCATTCTTTCCAACTAGAATATGCTGCTCCAATGCACATTAGTAAATAACACTTATTGCCTAAGTTGACCTAAAATATGCAGGTTTTTCAAGATTTTCATCACTGAGAATCGAGTGATACGTTGTAGGCATTAATAAAGCAAAAGTATTAATAGAAATATCCATGGGTTTGAACGCATAATCAAGAGTAACACTATCTGGAAGTTGGGCTATCAAAGGTTCTTCCGCTATCACGTCTTCAAACATATATCTTATTAATTTATTCGTAACTTGAATACTACTGCATACGTCTTCGAGGAATTATTTTTAAAACTTTTGCTGGTATTGTAGTCATATTTTGGATTCAATAGAACCTTACAACTTCTGAAGAGCCTAATTAAAAATAAGTGTATCTTACAACTGCGACATCACAAAAGTTGAATAGGCTTTCAGAAAATATTATAAAAGGCATTTCAAACAGCCCATTGTCTACTTCGAATTAGTTTCATTGCTGTTTAAAGTTGTTCCTAAGAAAATTTAATTCTGAGTCGAGTCGGCTCCCATTTCCTTGAGCGGGAATGGTTTAAAAGTTACGTTTAGTTCCATTACAGTAACACGATACAGTTCTATTACTTTGAGTTAAATAATATCAAAATTATCACGCTTCTCCTGCCCTTATCCTACTTTAAGTGGGGTCGGCACAACATGTTTATAAATTATTTGCCCAGGTATTTTATGAGGTTGTCTGTAAGAGATCGCAACAGCGATAAGACCTCCTTTGCAGGGTGCAATGGATGCTTTTATTTTATATGTAGCAATGTATCTGCTTTAACTTTTTATTTTATTTTAAGATATACCAACAGTAATCATAAGAATACAGAACAACATACTGAAAAATTTGGACAGAGATCGATACAACCACTAAGTATGTATATACAGCATTAAAAATAGGTATCTATACATATGAAAAGATTAATTAATATAATTGAGCTAGAAAATAAAAATAATAAATGAATGAGTTTTTAAATAATAAATTAATTAAAATGAAAAAGTAAATTTTTATTTATATTTTATTTGTTATTTTTTGTGCAATAAAAAGAAATAACGATATTATTTTGCTATAATCAATGGCTACCAATCATTTTATATTATTAAAATAAATTATTAAAATAATATAACATTATTAGAACCCGTTAAATTTATATTATTGTATTATAGAAATCCTTAAAATATATATAACGCCTTATTCTATTTATAATTTGAATCTTAGGAACCTAGTTAATAAGAACAATTTTACATAACTGACCTCTTACTTCTTACACCTTGCGTTTAAAATATATAATGTAGTAAACAAATCATTGTTTGTCGTTTAAAATTTATACCAACATGTTTTTGTATATTTATTTTATGAGAACATTTTTCATTTCCGCTACAGGATGCGTCGTAATAGATTCTGTTTTCTTGTCACGCTTCGTGCTCATCGAGATTTTCCCAAGTAGCAATTCATCGCTTGTTCAAGATTTGAGTTGGTGACAAGCACAATATACGAACATAATGTTCAGTGAGCGTAAATGGGTAATACTAGTACAATGTATTAACTCAACACGTGAATTAGTCTAAGCGAGCATTATTACGTGCAGTCGTAGACCAGAATACGACTGAATCTATTTACCAAAATGTAGTCGCAATGGCGAATTAAGAAAATATATATACAGCTACTGTTATTGGTAACACAAACAAATGTAATACAAACCAAAAATCAAAGAGATTTGTCTGATGATTGAACACCTCAAGCTAATTGAATCCATTTACTGTGTAGTGCGTACTAATAAGAATCGATATGAACGAAATAGCTACCAACAGAATTACAGTCGTTTAGGCTTGAGTGTTTGTGCTATTTAGGAATAATATTGATTCTAGATATTATCAATCGTGATCACAATGATTCAACCCGCAAGTAACAATTCATCGCTTGTTCAAGATTTGAGTTGGTGACAAGCACAATATACGAACATAATGTTCAGTGAGCGTAAATGGGTAATACTAGTACAATGTATTAACTCAACACGTGAATTAGTCTAAGTGAGCATTATTACGTGCAGTCACAGACCAGAATACGACTGAATCTATTTAACAAAATCTAGTCGCAATGGCGAATTAAGAAAATATATATACAGCTAGAGATTCGCACGGTCTCACCACTGGGTTATCATCCACCCTGTGATAGCCCAGCTGTGAAATCGAGACGATCATGAGTTCAAACCCCGGGCCAATGAGTTTTTCTATTAAATTACTATTTCTGATATGTCTAATTAATAATTGCAATTTATCACACGCTTTTCGGTAAAGGTGAAGAAACACAGTGAGAAAAGCTACATATCTCTAGTGAATTCTAGGGATATGTGTAACCTACCAATCCGCATTGGAGCAGCGTGGTAGTTCTTAGCTCCAATCCTTCTCTCCAAAAACGGAGAGAGGAGGCCTTAGCCCAGCAGTGGGCATAGTTACAGACTGCCACTTTACTTTTACTTACAGCTAGTATTGTAAAACAACAAGCTGTAATAAGCTCGGCAATAAGCAAGGTGCTTGGGTGAACTCTAACATCAAATACCTAATTATTAAATTACCTAATACCTAATTACCTAATTTGCCAAAAAAAGCTCAATTGGAAAATAATATGTATAAATCGTACACTGGCATACTAAAATAACGTTCGTGCCCCTACAACAGAATGACATGATAGCCTGTGACGTGCAACTTAAGCTGGAAGCTTAGTTTAAGCTTAGTTTTAAGTTAGAGGTGTCAGACTCACTGCATTAAATTACGTAGAACGTATGCGAATCTCGGTCTAGCATTCACATTTGAACCGAGATTATTTCGCTTATCTTTATTATTGTATGTTTATTTATTGGATATATGCTGTGTGGTATCCGGCTGAGTAGAATAGACTACCCTCATTTCTTACCGAGGTGTCGTGAATGGCAACTAAGGCAAGACGACCCGCCGTGTGGTATCCAGCCGAGTAGAATAGACTACCCTCATTTCTTACCGAGGTGTCGTAAAAGGCGACTAAGGTAACTTGACCCACCGTGTGGTATCCAGTTGAGTAAAATAGACCATCCTCTTTCTTACCGAGAGGTCGTAAAATACGTAGCCAAATCATATGACAACATGTTTATTACATGTTGTGCCGACCCCACTTCGAGTGGGATAAGGACAGGAGGATGATGATGTTTATTTATTGGATATATAACTTTTACCCAAAATTATATATATAATATTATATATATGTATTATATATAATATTATAAACGAATATCATAATATGATTTCGATAAAAATATCAATGTTTCTTAGTCACTTGTCGACTTTGATATAGAAAATATATACAACAAACCTCTTCATATGACCAGGCAGTGCAGTGGGTAGTGACCCTGCCTTCAGCTGCGGGTCGCGGGTTCGATTCCCGCCAAGGGCCAACATTTTTTATAAACAATTTGTTGGTTCTCCGAGCCGAGGTGTATATTTTTATTTAAGTATGTATTTAAAATTATACATGCAGTATATCCTACCAGTTGTCCATCACTCATAACACAAGTATTAAGTTACTTTGGGGATGAACGACCGTGTGTGTAAATGTCCCATATTTTTATTATTATTTTATTTATTTATATTTCTAACAAGGCAATGTCGTAAAGTATTGTCTCGTGATAACCGAAACTTTTAACTCCTTTTACTAAGGGTTCACGGGTTCGAACCCAGGACAAGCACTTATGAATATAGATCTATCATCATCTATATCATCTATAAAATTTAGCAAATAATTTTAGTTTTGCCATTATAGAAGATTAAAAACACCGTTAAAAGGAAGCTAATCCAGAAAGCCTACTTTACTATATTGTTAAGGATTACATAAATGATACGAATGCGTTGATATAACTACTCTTTGACCCTATACAAGATAGCAATGAACAAATGTAACTAGTTATAAGATATACTAAAAAGAGCAACCGTCAAGAACCAAGGCTCATCTCGGTAGGGAAGCTTTCCAAACCAGCAGTATTCTTGAATAAATAATATTTTGAATTTGAATTTGAGTTTTCTATAAAACTTTTATGTATAGGACTACAATGGATGTACTAGAGATCTTCTAGAAGAGGTTGGGATATCGCCAATCATTTATACCCATATCACCCGAAAAGCGTCATACGCTCTCACCGTTCCGAATGTTGCTTAAATTATATTTCATACAATAAAAAAAATTGTAACGACATACTTTCGTCGATAACTTCCAAATATATCTATGTGGAAAGATAAAAATTCCTGGTAAAAATCGTACATCACTTGAAATGTTTCCTCTATTGAACTAACCATAAATTCCCGATAACTATAATAATATCCCATATTCAAAATATAGTTTTAGTTTTTTTGAGCTTGATAGCTTTATTTGTGTTTTATTAACTTTGGCCGCGGCTTCATAAATCAATGTCACAAAGTTTTTCCTGCGTGAATTCCAATCACGCGGAAATACTTACATAAACAATAGCTTATATGTTGCTGAACAAACAATCTTCCAAAGAAAGTCCCATCAAAATCACAAGCACTATAACAGAACTACCTCGCTATAATCCGCACGGGTTAAGCGAATGCATGCAAAGCTAATGTGTATGAAGCAGGCAAAATTTACGCACCTTATACATGCAGGACATGCCACCACACGCACCCCAAGGCGCCTCCACCAGCAACAATGCACACAAGCAGCATGCATGTATAAGGTGCGTAAATTTTGCCTGCTTAACTTTTTTGCATTCACTTAACCCGTTTAACACTTAACACATTAACTTTGCATGCATTCACTTAACCCGTGCGGTTTATATCAAGGTAGTTCTATTATACTGCTTGTAATATGGAATTCCGCAAAGTAACACCTGCTTCTATAAACCATCAAAATCAGTTAAGCTGTTCTGAAAATGTACTAGTTACTTAAACCTTCCTAAAGAACTGCACTATCTTTTAGTAAAGACTATACAAAAAACCGCTTTCTAGATTTTAAGAAAATCGATCACATATACATAGACAGCTTTTGTTTTATATGTACAGATAAATAAATATTAAACTCAATATGCTCTGAATTAACAATATTATCAAAATTTTTATGGTACTCGGATGGAACCCCAAAATAATAATACAATATGTCTTCATCGTCTAGATTTCATAAATCGGCCTAAACTGAAGCGAATGAACCTCTAACTCAAAGAGAATTTTCATCAAAGAATAATGACGTAAAATTATTTGAGTCATTCAACATTTTACTGACTCGAAACGATTACGAAATGTTAATCATATGCATCATTAATGAGTTGTGATAGACCAGCGGTAAGTCCGTGCGACTCTATAAAGACGATCATGGGTTCAAACGGGCAGACACCTTTGAATTTTATTAAAACTTATGCGTCTAATTGATAAATGCAATTTATCACACGGTTTTCGACAAAGGAAAACATCATGAGGAAATCTGCCCATATCCACAGATTTCTGGGTATATGTGCAGCGTCGTGGGTCTTAGCTCCAACCCTTCTCTTCAAAAACAAAAAGGAAGCCTATGCCAAACAGTGTGATAATAATCGGCCGTTATTCAAGAAGATCGCAATACACTTTTATATGATAATTTTACTTATAGTAAAACAAAGTCAAAATCCGATACAACTTACATTATTAACAATGTAATGGATTAAGAATGACTAAGAGAATTCGTCGATAATAATTTACAATCATTGTGTCCCTGCCTCCCAAGCTAGTTTAAATTGTATTTTGAAAACCAGTGCCCGCCTTTACTTGGATCAACTTACATATGTACAGGAGTAAAAAAAAACTACGATGACAAAAAATAACAACAAAAAGGGAATTTAAATTATAGTAAAACCTTTGCAGGTTATTTAGTAAAAATAAAAACGATAAGATAAAACTAAAACTAAAATTACAGCCGTGTGTATATGATGTATACGTAAGCACAATAGTGTGTAAGGGATTTATAGAAGCAGGCGTCACTTTGCGGAATTCCATATTACAAGCAATATAACAGAACTACTTCTACTACGTCTACTACTTTGCTATAATCCGCACGGGTGCGGTGTAAGGGTGTGTGCGTGACCTTTACCACTCAATTTAATAAAAGTCATTCTGCTCTGAGCCGGCCTTTCACTCAGTAACATATCAGTATGTCTTAAAATACGTGATTTGCATGTAGGTAAAGTAAGTATGTCGGTAAGGTATGAGTGAGTATTCTGTGTGTTTGTGCGTATTTGAGAGTGTTTTACATAAGGATTGAAGCTATATTTCAGTTTGATCATGGTCCATTTGTATCAACCATGTAATAATGTTATTTTGCACAATATGTTTAGTGTTACGGTAAAAGTCCAAATATTTGTTTATTTGGACTTTTACTTTGGATTTGAAAAATTGAGTCGCCCATATATGCACGATTTATGGAGATATTAGCGCCACGGTAGAATAATCGGATTGTTTGTGTTAATTTTGTGTATATTTGTTACTTCAAAATAAAAACATTATTATTATATTATATTATTATTTTATGTATATAAAAGGTGATTTATAGAAGCAGGCGTTACTTTGCGCAATTCCATATTACAGGCACTATAACAAAACTACCTCGCTATAAACCGCACGGGTTAAGCGAATGCATGCAAAGCTAATGTGTATGAAGCAGGCAAAATTTACGAACCTTATACATACAGGACAAGCCACCACACGCACCCCAAGGCTCCTCCACCAGCAACAAAGCACACAAGCAGCACACGCACCCACCACCACAACAATCTCGACGATCATTTCGCTCCGAAACCGAAGCATCATCAGGAGGATA
The DNA here is from genome assembly GCA_947086505.1 of Morpho deidamia. Lineage (NCBI taxonomy): Eukaryota > Metazoa > Arthropoda > Insecta > Lepidoptera > Nymphalidae > Morpho > Morpho deidamia. Next base: position 8,396,379 of record CAMTZC010000003.1, read on the forward strand.
GGCTCCACGACAAAATCGCAATGCGATTGCGATTGGTCGTGGAAAGGTGCTAAGAATGCATGCTGATGTCTAATGAAGGGTGTTCTTGGCTTGAATATTATTGTCAAAAAGCACAAATTTCACCAATAAGCCGAGCATAAGGATATCCAAAAATTCGCATCCAACATTTTTCTTTCAATCGCGGCCTTGACAATAAATCTTATAACTTATTTATTCTTCGGGTCCGTGCGGGGCCTGTCAAAATTAAGAGCATAAATCTTATGCTTGCTCATTTCTTTGGGAGTCTCAAATCAGGTTGCGAATTAAAGATTCGCCTTCTTATCCTTCGCGAAAAACATCGTTTGTTTACGTTCCGAGATTGCTTTGAAGTTAATCGCACGTTCGCAATTTATTGTTTGGTACATGACTGTTTTTGTAAGAATATATCGAAGCTCGCGCGATTACTCTTATTTACCTATGAATTCGATATGGTCCATAATTTTCGCACCATCTACTCAACCAGGTACTCCAGGTACTCAATTCCGTCATGCTTCAGCTTACCCCAACTTCACAATCAATATATGTTACATTAAAATTTTATCTTTTCTATCACTTTCGTACAAATGCATATGTTAAAAAGTCATCATCATCATCATTCTCTTGCCCTTATCCCACTCTAAGTGGGGTCGACACAACATGTTACAAACAAGTTGTCATATGATATGGTATGGCATTTTTTGGTAACGTATTTTACGACTAGCCGCCTGCCTGACGTCTACTTACCTTAGTCGCCTCACCGCTGGGCTATCACAGCTATTACATGTTCAAAGTTACATCTACCACTTTAATAATAGATATTTCATAATTCCAGCGCATGGTGAATTAATAATTTTTAGTGAATAAGTTGATAAGTTTCCATAGCCAAGTAGTCTGTGACTGCCCAGGGTTTGAATCCGCGAATCCTTGTATCAAGTATGACGCGCTCTTACCGTTTAGCCATTATTTTATATTACATCACATTAAGTACCTCTACTATATTTCTTCACGCGATCCGACCTTCAAATCAAATCAAATCAAATCAAAATATTCTTTATTCAAGTAAACTTGTAAACAAGTGCTTTTGAATCGTCAACTTTACTGCTGGTTCGGAAAGCTGTTCCTGCCGAGAAGAGCCAGCAAGAAACTCGGCGGTTGCTCTTTTTAAAATATAAATCTTAGAACTAGTTACATTTATTTATTACTGTCTTGTACAGGGTAAAAGTGCACCTATATCCACACATCCTTATCATCTAAGTAATCTTCAACAGTATAATAGGCTTTCTGTATCAGCCTCTTTTTAACAGTGTTTTTAAACTGCTGTAATGGCATGACCAAAATTGATTTCGGAATTTTATTATAGAATCTTATACCCAAACCCACAAACGATTTACGTACTTTTGCTAGGCGCAAAGCAGGAGTCGCAAGCTTATGTCGGTTCCTACTTTGTCTATTATATACATCACCTATCGTTTTATAATTCTTTATATTTTCATATACAAAAATTACGTTATTTAAAATATACTGTGAAGCAAATGTTAGAATACCTGTTTCCTTAAACTTCTCTCGTAGGGAATCACGCGGACTTAAATTGTAGATGCCACGTATGGCTCTTTTTTGTAATACGAAAATTTTTTCACTATCCAATATCAAGAATCTCTAGCACAAATTTCTTATAAAGATAAGTAGTCCGATGTACGCTTTATCTATTTCGTTTTATTGTTCTAGGTACTGTATTTACACAAATAAAATACAAATAAAGCATTGGTCATTTATTTTTGTTACATAAGTATTAAGAAATTTAAAAAAATCAGTACCATCGGTGCATGTTGGTAACTTGAAGTTTCATCGGCATAAAGTGTTAAGGCGTATGCCTAATTCCAATTTTACGGATGTATACAGAAGAATCAAGTTATTTTGTGGCGCGTAGTAGTATATACTACTTCAGAACTACAGGTAGATCATCAATGAAATTGAATAAGATATATTTATAAGACTTAATTATAAACAAACGAATTATTATTAACTTAATTATTAACGAATTATAAAACGAACGAAACTAAACGAGTAGATAGTAACCTAGTAACTAAAGTTCCTAAGCTATTTATAGAATTAGGCGTTACTTTGCGGAGATCCATAATACAAAAGTAATAATAAAATTACGTTGCTATAATTTTTTAGTTTTAGTATTTAGTAATAATATAATTATTATAAAATAATTTGATTATTACTTTTGTCCTAAGCTATTAGTTTATAAGCATTACAACAGAACCGACTACTTTGCTATAAGTATTGCTTGTAATATGGAATTCCGCAAAGTAACGCCTGCTTCTATAAATCATCTATTAGTTTATGTTAATAAAAAACATTAGTAACATTATGTAATCAGTAACTTTGTTGAAGGAATAAATACAAAGACAATAAATATATTAAACGTTTTAAAGTATTAATTTTATAAAACTTTCAATTTTCTCCATAGAAATTAATCTGGATTCAATTGATTCAGCGTAATTTCATTTATATAAAATTCGGCCTTAAAAGAAAGTCTTTTTTATTTTCTTCATAGAATTTGAATGAAAATGAAATCTTAATTTATTTATACTAATCGAAAGAGCGGTTTTTGTGAAATATAGCAGAACCTTGGCGGACGACGTCTTGGCAACACCATTCCGTGATTAAAATCTGCGAAGCGTGTTCGAAATAATCTGGCATCAAACCAATAGACCCGGCGCAAGATATTGTATCGCTAAGTCGGAATAAAAAGGAATGATCAAAAATAATGGTATCTTTTGTAATGCCTTCAAAGTTACGCGTTGTGCCAATACTTTTTAAAGACGCAAACTCTTTCACATTGCGATGAATATTTTCATCAGATCAACAGTACAAATTAATTCTTAGTTAATTAAGCGATTGATGTATGTCAACTTTTTGTAAAAATTTCGGTAAGCGGGTATTAATTCATATTAATCAATCTTTAGTTATTGATCAATATCTCTTGTCTTACTAACTAATCGTGAATGCTGAGATGGAGACGCACTTACTTGGAAGAGATTTACCATAAGTAAAGTAAAGTAGTGGCCTGTTACTATCCCACTTCTGGGATAGACCTCCTCTCTCCGCTGGAGCTAAGACCTACCACGCTGCCCCAATGCCGATTGGTAGGTTACAAATATCTCCAGAATTCTCTAGAGATATGCAGGTTTCCACACGATGTTTTCCTTCACCGAAAAGCGTGTGATAAATTGCAATTATCAATTAAGACACATGAGTTTTAATAGAAAAACTCATTGGTGCTTGAACTCGTGTTCCCCTCGAAAGAGTAAACACGGTCTCACCGCTGGGCTATCACAGCTCGATTTACCATAATTCTTGATAATTCGTATCAAGGCTTGTTCTGCAACGTTGCTTGACGAATGACGATCAAGGTCATCTATATATGCGATAGCCTAACAAAGCGTTTCTTATTTTTTTAGTTGCAGTGTCATCATTCCTAAGTTTGAAAGCCCTTTCACGGTTGGGCGATACGCAGAACCCTAAGTACTATAGGGTCTAGTATATCACAGCTACGTTACATCACAATTTGAATTTGAATCTTGGAGCTAATGAAATAGCAATTTTCATTAGTTCAAATTTCCATATAGCAAAATGGCTCCTTAAATGCAGCAGGATGTTTATTACTTGAATCTCATTCTAGCCGGAGATTGCTTTTAAGAATTTGGCAAACACTGCCCCGTACTTTTCTTGAGCTTATGTCTGATTATTTGAATTATTTGTTTCTTTCTTTTCCAAGATAATTAAAAATTCTAATTTATTTCTGACGAACGAATTGACTTTATATGAATATAATTTCCAATTTCCAAAATGTTAACATGTTTCTAAGTTATTAAATGTTTGATCTAAAATGCTATCTTCGCTCTTTGACCTATCGATCGGTATGAAAGATTAATAGCGTTCTACTAAGCAAAGTCTAAATAAAATGCAAAACAAATCAGTAAATTTACTGCTAAATACAATTATCGATTATTAAATTACTTAGAATCCGTTGCAAATATACCCTTTTTGATATTTTGAATGAACGACATCCATTCTGCTGTTAACGTCTTAAAGGAGTTTTTTTTTATTTAAATCAATTTTTATCTCTCTTGTATATATTTAGGTATTATATATTCGGTGTAGTGACAATTTTATTAAAGAAGTGTTAACTAAGTTTTTTTTCTAACTAGTGATATCCACAACTTAACCTTAATTTTACATAATTTTGTTTATATAATATTAACATGGATTAACGTAGAATTAATAAAAAAAAGAACAACTAGTCGAAGCTAACCTGTTAGAATAAAATAGGAATGTAGCAGGTTTCTGCAGTAGGTTTCTACACATAAAATACTGCCTACGATAGTTTAAAGTATAAAATAGCGATCCTGAGGATAGCAATTAAAGTACAATTTAATGAAATTGATTACTAGAATTACGATTACTAGCAAGATATAGTGAAACCAATCAGAATAAAGAAAAATAAAACAATAGATTAAAAGAAAAATAAACCGACAAGAAACATTTTACAATATACCCGAGTATCTTTGTTCACAAAGCCTTACTCCATTAAAAGAGTGGACAAATTAGATCTTTATCGTTTTCAGAATTGAAGATACGAATTAAAAGGGAATTAAGTGGAAGAGAAAGTATATGTATTATACAATTACTCATTCTGCCTTCGATATTTGTGTAATCAAAAATGCGTTGCATACAATAATTAGAATGTTTTTAGGATTTTTTTTAAATTATATAATAATACTTTTTAAAACTATTTACAACAAAAATGTTCGAGTTATGTCTATCTTAAATTACTTACACGATTGTACTATACAAATGCCCACGTGGAATAGTATCAAGAATGCTGGCAGCGTTTCCGCGTTGAATTGCTAAGCTGATTCCCACAAATAGTGCGAAAAAGGAGCCAGCCTTCTTGTCACCTGAAGAGGCAATCAACCGAGGAATTAAAGTGGATAAAAAAATTTTTTTGAAAAAATGATGAAAAAAAAGATGAAAAAAAAAGATAAAAAATAAACGTAGAAAGTAAAAAATAGAAGTAGAGTTAAAAAATAGTTGGACCAAGTTAGCCATGGATAAGGTCTCAACTACAAACGGGACATTTGTCCCGTTTGTAGTTGACAAGTCTCGATGAGAGATGCATACTTTCGCCGCTTGCCGGATTCGGCCATTTCCACCGCAGCTCCACGACTTGACGCCATTTCTCTGATATGAGACGAGGCTAACGTATCAACGCATGTTGCGTCCCACATTAGGGCCCGTCTCCGTTAAGGATTTGTATTTCATGGTAAAACAATTATAAGAGGTGATGGATGAAGTGTTTGAGTCTAGTCTAGCAGACACATATGTGTTTTACACAAAATATTATTCGTGTATCTGATTTGTACAATTCATCATTCACTTAACAAAAAAAAATCAATAAAATATGAAAATCAGCTACGTCATGTATCAGAGCTTCAATTCCCACTATCCAATAATACATAAGTCGAGCAGTGGGTTTTAAAAGACCGTTACTTTACTTGTACTGCTTTAATTGAATGTGGAATAAGTTTCATCTGTGTGGTTAAGTTATATGCCGTCTTACAAACAACATATCTCCCGAAAATTTTTTTTTTCTTCCTTCAATGTCGTAATGTAAAATCTTACTCAAAAATAGATGATGGAATTTTAGTTAAAAGACATTTCGTAGAGAATTCGAGAATTTGAAATTCAAATTCAATAGCCACACTCTTCGTAAGACCCTAAGGCAGAAATTTGCAACTTTAATAAAATCGATAATCGTATCGATAACAGAAACCCTTATCTTTTTTTCATTTAAGGTACTGAACAGAGCTGGCGTAAATTCAGATTTCGGCATATAAGCCACGCCCACAATGTCTGCGACGGCGTAGCGACACACTTAATTTTTTAACACCCATTTAGGTGTACACTATTTTATCCAAACTTTTTTTGTACAAGTTATTTACAAAACTTATGTCTAATTAATCTTATAAAACTAAGTATGCTGAAACTATAACTAAACACCTAAAAAAAGAAATATTATCAACAAGGAAGTCAGAAAAGGCGGCAGCTAGCGACACACGTCCATATAGCAGCGCGCCTCAGCGATCACTGTCTATATTCGTAGATGTAAAAGAGAAGCGAGACGATGACTCGTTTCAGTTTTGCTATTTTCTAAAAAATATTTAATTTGAATAAAACATCTTAATTAATTCAAAATTTAAATCTTACATTCTCTTTATATTATAATGATTTATTAGTCTTATTAATTTTATCAATTTTTGTTGATAAATATTAGAGATATTTACGATAAAAGTAAAAATCAGAGGTCTATTTACCAATTTTTTTTATCGAAAAAAAGTATCGTAATCATGTTTTGAAATCTTACATTCTCTCTGAGATATGATGTATATTAACATATATTTTTCTTATAATCGTCATCCCTATAGCTTTTGTTAAAAACGTGTTTAAAGTCAGCCTATTTGGCTCTGTTCAGCGCCTTAAAAGCTTCCTCGTGACCATACTAATGTTAATAAAATGGGATATAATCTAGGATAATTAATTAATCGACGGAATTAATTAATTGGGGTAGTCAACGTGAAAAACAAGTAATTGTGATGTAATTTACTTATCAATTACCACAATGTAGGAAATAATTGAGATCATAGACAACATCCTCGCCATAAACTTCTTTATCTTTATAAAAAAAATTTAGTAGAGATTGATCTATGCAAGATAAAAACAGATCTGAAGAAAAACAAAACTGTTGATTAACTTATATTTTTGTTAGACGGAAATGGCGATGAGCGGACATATACGAAGAAATAACGCCTTAGGTTCCTAAAGTGTTGATGTAGTGACTCAATACTAGAAAACACATCGTAACAGATCTCCATTTAAAAACGACCTAAAAAAAAGTGTTCCAATTGGCAAGATTGTGTGGCGTTAAAGAATCCATCGGAAGACGTTGATCAGTCGTATAAGAAAATATAGTACGCGGCAATAAATGCACATCGAGGCTTAGAGAGAGAAATCGGCTAGATTCTGCTTCATAGAGCATTGTCTCTGTCGCACACATTGACGAACCCGTGTGAAACGTCACATGATAACTGAGTGACAGAGACAACGCTCTACGAAAACAAACTGGCCGGCTGTTTCGTTCTAAACATCGATGTGCATTATTAAATGCCGGGTACTATAGACTACACGATATGCAATGAGCCTTTATCAATTATGCACAAAAATTTCGTCATATTTGCATTGCAAAATATTTTTTTACCTCCTTTTTCGATGATCGACAAAAAACAATAGCAATAGTATAACTTCACTTTGCGGTGAAAGGTGGATTGTTATTGTATGTAAAACAAGGTTTGGACCATTATCTGTCGAACAAATTTGCGTTTCTTATGAAAAAAGTTAATTGGGCCAATTGTGATATGTGCGGGACGACGGACAATGTCTAGCATATTCTGGTAGAGTGTAAAAAAGTATGATGGGGAGAGAAAACACTTTATACGGAAATATAATTGAAATAATTACAATGTAGGAATTTTAACTAGTACTCTCTCTTACCCATTTTCTGATATATATTTACTCGTAAGATAATTATTAATATTAACGGAAGTGACGTAATTTTAATATCTATGTAATATAAATTTATGCGCTTATGGGACTAGTATATCCTTGTAGGATAAAATTCCGTAAAAAATAATGGTAATTAAAACACGACACAATAAGGGCAATAAATGGCGTTAACACTATATTCGAATGTCGAAATATAGTGTAGTAGTGGGGAGTTATTGTATGTAATATTTACTATTCCTCGTATGTGCAAAAACAATAAAACGCATATGCGTATTGTACTCAGGGGCAATCAGGGCAGCATGGATTTTAATATTAGAAGATGAGCTATTTTCTCGATTTAGAGCCGAGTATTCAACTATTCTTTTTGTATTACAAAATTTCGCCTACCTAAACCCTAAATATATCTATTTCTATAAATAATCGAATATATAATCGCACAAAGCTGTGACACCGTGCGACTCTTTCGAGGCGTCATGGGTTCCAACCCCGGGCCCCCCAATGAGTTTCTAATGGGTCTAATTGATAATTGCAATTTAACACACGCTTTTCGAAGAAGGAAAACATGGTGAGGAAACTTCCGTGAGGACTGTGTAACCTACTAATCCGCATTCGAACAGCGTGGTAGGTTTTCGCTCCAATCCTTCTCTCCAAAAAACGGAGACAGGCGGCCTACGCCTAGCAGTGGGATAATAATAAAAGGCTGGCACTTTACTTTATAAACGAGTGACATATAATCCGATTTCAGATTATTAATACTTAAATTTCCCTAAGTTTAATGGAAACATGATTATGTAATGATATTAGCTATAAAGTAATACGTTTATTACATCTAGAGAACCGATTTTATCAGAGGGCAAGTTACAAAAGGCATTTAATAAGCCAAATCAATTTTACGCCCCGAGGCGGACAAGGCCCAATCTCGTTTTAATGCTTTCTGAACAAGTTGCCGATAGATGGCGCTGACCCAAGTTGACACGCGCTCTCGTTTGTCCAATGTAAAAACTATAAGTAACAAATATTTTCTGTAGAAAAAGAAGTCTTACGAGTTCAACCAACTCACTCTCGCTTTCGTCGTAATTTTGGGAGGACCTACAATAGGCGGTTCATGGTCCTCCGATCCGGTTCGCGTTTATTAGCTAGGTAGTAATAGGTCGTCATAGTAAGTGTGTGACAAAAATATCAGTGACATTAAAAACAGTTAAGTGATTCAAATTTCAAAATTCTAAAATTAACCTAAAAAATTGTGAGAAAGTGAAGTAAACTGTCAAATAAATAAACTCAAATAATCAAATAGTAAATATTGAGATCAACGTAAAAATATAATAGTACAGTTCTAATTTACTTGTCCATTAAACTAAAGTCAGTGTTGCCATTTAACAAAACTAAAAAACTACTGTAAACTACCATAAGAATTAAAAGTTACCAGTGTCAAAAATAAAATTTCTACCAAACGTACTTAGTAGTGACATTAGTCTGCATAAATTAAAGTTATCATATTTGAAATCATAGACCATCTAAAAAGTTCGGATTCTAAAGCACAATTATATTTCGTTTGTAAAAAAGTATTAGAATTTTATAGTTAACGTTGTGTGCTTTTAAAATTACTTGGAAAAAAAATAGCTAACTAACAGTGCAAATCATAGTAAAATAATTCGGGTGGACATTTTTACTTAAAAGTAGAAATTTACGAAAGTTTTTTCTAAATCAAGTAGTGAATTACGTGTAAATTGTCAAATTAATACAAGTAAACTTTAAACAAGTGTAGTTTGAACTTTTAATCATAGAACATTCTCGACTTTATTAGAGCAATAAATACAGAGCATTAAACAAAATGGATAACTATATCAGTGCACAAATAGAGTTGTATGAACAAATTAAACGAGCTCATAGTAACTTCAAGAAATCACCAAAAGACCGTTTAACTACTATTTACATTGATACAAAAGTTGATTTATTAAACCAAACGTGGTCGAGTTTTCATGAGAATCATTTGAAATTACTTCGTTCTTTCGAAAAAAAGTTATTAAATACTACAGACTATGTGACAAAGGAAATATATTTTAACACAGAAGAGGAATATTGTAATGCTAAAATAATTATGAAGGAAAGGTTAAAGGAAGTTCAGTCATCAGTGCCTACAGCCAGCCTTGAATCTCATTCTGAGTCAGTTACTCCTCATTATGAAGTTAGAGGATCAGATGTGAGAATTCCTGTAATGCAAATTCCAGTTTTTAATGGACAATATACTGAATGGATCTCTTTTCATGATCAGTTTGTATCTCTAATTCATAATAATCAGACACTAAGTGAAGTCCAAAAGCTGCATTATTTAAAGATGCATGTGAGCGGAGAAGCTGCCAATTTGTTGAGAAACATACCTGTTGCAGAAAAGAATTATGAGCATGCTTGGAATAAGCTTAATAAGAGATTTAGCAACAGTCGAGTAATAGCTAATGCATACCTGCAAAGACTTATGTCTATCAAACCTATTCATAACGAGTCAGCAAATTCAATAAAATTTGTGATGGATACTACAACGGATTGCTTAAGTGGATTGAACAGTATAGGAGTGAATACTGACAATTGGGATGCCATAATAATTTATCTAACTACAAGTAAATTAGACACAGAGTCGCTGAGGCAATGGGAAGATACAATAAACAGAGACGTAGACAATACATTACCCACACTAGAAAGGTTAACAGAATTTCTAGAAGCTAGATTCAGATCTTTAGAAGGTATACAATCAACAAGAACACACACAGTGCGCACAAGACAGCAACCTGAAAAAAGAGTATTCTACACAAATGACACTAGAGAGAGAAAAGAGAAATGTACTTACTGTGATGGTGATCACTACATATACAAATGCAACCAGTTTACCGCTTTGACCTATGAAGACAAGAAGAAGTTTATAGAGAAGAGACAGCTTTGTTATAACTGCCTTATCCCAAACCATGGGGTTAGGGCTTGCAAGCATCGTACACGCTGTCACAAATGTGGCAAACGACACCATTCTTTGATACATCCTCCTGAAATTAATGATGGCAATGGAACTAATACAACAAGGCGAGAGAAGACTTCCGAGAGAGAGTTACAGTCCACTACAAATTCTGAAGAAAATATCACAACATATTTTACTATGAAAGAGAGAGTTAATACGCAAATTTTACTTGCTACAGCACTAGTTAAAGCTAAAGCACACAATGGGAAGATTTTACTACTACGAGCATTGATCGATCAAGGGTCCCAGGGATCGTTTATCACAGAGTCAGCAGCACAAACTCTTGGTCTAAGAAAAACTACAATCAATGGTTCTATTTGTGGTTTAGGAGATACACAAACATTAAAGAGTAAACATATGGTCTCATTCATATTACAATCAAATACTGAAAGTTCATTTAGCTTGGATGTTGAGGCATATGTTTTAAAAACTTTAACAAGGCTGCTGCCATCGAAACAAGTGCATGTAACTTGGAATCATACACGAGATTTACAACTAGCAGATCCAACTTACGGCACTCCTGGAAAGATAGATTTACTCTTAGGCGCAGCAGTCTACAGTCGAATACTACAACAAGGTGTAATCAATGGTCCCCCAGGCGCACCACTAGCACAGAAAACTAGCCTCGGGTGGATACTATCTGGAGAAGTTCAAACACACAATGAGAGAGATAAAAATATTATAAACATGCACATAACTACTATAGAAGAAGATAACAATCTATTAAGAAAGTTTTGGGAGATAGAGTCAGACGAGATATGCAACATGAGAAATCGGATGACTGAAGAAGATACACTCTGTGAAAACATTTTTAATACATCCCACTCAAGAGATAGTGAAGGAAGATACATAGTTACACTGCCCCTACGAGATAACACCTTTGATTATGGTAATACTAGGGAAGCAGCAAGGAGAAGATTAGAGTTACTAGAGAAAAAATTAAACAAAGATGAAAGCTTAAAAAATGAATATACAAAAGTTTTAATGGAATACAAAGACCTAAAACATGTGGAAGAAATAGAAATTGAGTCAACTCCTAAAACTAATTCTACCTTTTATTTACCACATCATCCAGTAATTCGGAGTGACAAAACAACTTCAAAAATAAGAATTGTTTTTGACGCTTCCTGCAAGGGTTCAAATGGAAGATCCTTAAATGAGAATATGCTTGTTGGTCCAAGATTACAGCGAGAATTACGCCATATTATAATGACTTGGCGCATTCATGAAATTGCATTTGTAGCAGATTGCATAAAAATGTATAGACAAATCAAGGTAAATAATCCATGTGCTAATCTACAGAGAATCTTATGGAAGGAAAATGGGCATATCAAGGAATATAAATTAACAAGGGTAACTTTTGGCACAGCCAGTGCTCCATATCTGGCTACCAAAACTTTGCAACAATTAGCCAATGATGAAAGTCTGAAGTATCCGATCGCTTCTGTAATTGCAAAAAATGATTTTTATATGGACGATCTCTTGACTGGTGGTGATTCCTTAGAAGAAGCTTGTACTATTTACCAACAAATGACAGATTTACTGCATGAAGGAGGGTTTGAAATGCAAAAATGGGCCAGTAACAACAAGAAGTTTTTGAATTATGTGGAGATGAAGGGAGCTAACACAGATGAAACTTATGTTATTAAAAATGATGATGTAGTTAAAACACTTGGAATACAGTGGGATAGAATATCAGATGAATTTCAATACACTGTTAACTTAGATGATTCTGCCACCGGACCTATAACAAAAAGAACAATACTACGAGACATTTCAAAACTTTTTGATCCCATGGGATGGCTTGCCCCAATAATTGTAATAGCTAAGGTTTTAATTCAAAAATTATGGCTGAGTGGTGTAGAATGGGATCAAGAGATACCTAAAACAATTTATGATGAATGGGTGAATTATAAAAATAATCTTATTGAAATTAAAAACATTACAGTGAGAAGATGGTTATACACAAACAAAAATGATAAAAGAAAAGAGCTACATGGATATTCTGATGCTGACCAAAGCCTATGCTGCAGTGGTTTATTTAAGAGTTCTGAAGGCCGATGGTAGAGTTCATGTTCAAATGATTACTGCAAAAACCAAGGTTGCTCCAACAAAAACTATTTCAGTGCCACGGCTGGAGCTTTGCGGTGCACTTCTACTAACAAAATTATTAATAGAAGTGTCACAACAATTGAACATACTGAAAGAAAACATACATGCCTATACTGATTCTAGCGTGGTCTTAGCTTGGCTTCAGAGTCACCCAAGCAGGTGGAAAACTTATGTTGCAAACCGTACATCAGAAATTTTAACATACTTACCAAGTCAGCATTGGCACCACATAGCTTCAGGGAAAAATCCAGCAGACATAGCTTCACGAGGTGCTCTTCCATCACAACTCTTAGAACATAATTTATGGTGGACAGGGCCGCTTGAATTACAAAAAGAATATCTAGAATTTGGAAAAATACAAGATAATGTAACAAATTTGGAACAAAAGACCGTAAAAGCTATGACAACTACATTCAAGGAAGATTTTGATATTTTTAAGAAATACTCAAATTTGAATAAACTGCTAAGGGTAACTTCGTATGTATTGAGATTTATAACAAAAAAGAAACCTAAGAATATAGAATTGACGGGAGAAGAAATAATCAAGGCAAGGACGAAATGTATTTTACTATGCCAGAGGCAAGAATTTGCATGTGAAATTAACAGTTTGATGGAAAACAAAAATGTTAAAATAAACAGCAAACTTAAAACTTTAAACCCATTTCTTGATGAAAATGGAGTTGTTAGAGTTGGAGGAAGACTAGCTAATGCCAATTTACCTCATGAAACGAAACATCAAATAATATTACCAGGTGACCATCCATTTACCAAACTGATTTTGACTGACTGTCATGAAAAAACTCTTCATGGTGGACCAATATTAATGTTGAGCTATTTGAGAAACACTTTTTGGATAATACATGCAAAAAGTTTAGTTAGACAAATTGTACGAAACTGTATCATCTGTACGCGATTTAGAGCGTCGACAGCCAAACAAATGATGGGCTCTTTACCGGAAGTAAGAGTAAAACCTTCGAGACCTTTTTCGCACAGTGGAGTCGACTTAGCTGGTCCCATCGACTTAAGACTATCCAAGGGAAGAGGTTGCAAAACCCAAAAGGGATATATTGTCATCTTTATCTGCATGGTCACTCGAGCTATACATATTGAGATAGTTACCAGTTTGTCAGCACAAGATTTTATAGCCGCTTTCAAAAGATTTGTGGCACGTAGAGGACACTGTAGCGACATGTGGAGCGATAACGCTACTAATCTAGCGGCAGGAAATAAAGAACTCATGTCTCTATTTGAACGCAATCTTGAGACTGTAAGAGCTGAAATAGAGAATTTATTAGCAAATGATGGAACTACGTGGCATCACATACCTGCATCTGCGCCACACTTCGGAGGCTTATGGGAAGCCGGGGTGAAATCTATAAAATACCATTTGAAACGCATACTAAAGGATTCGACACTTACCTATGAAGAAATGAGTACTCTTACTGCACAGATAGAAAGTTGCTTGAATTCCCGGCCTATTTCTCCCATTGGTGATGATCCATCCGACATTACACCCCTTACACCTGGGCATTTTTTAATCGGAGAAGCACCTAGATCCGTACCTGAAGAGAATCATTTGACTAAAAATATAAATCACTTGAACCGATGGCAACTAACACAACGCCTATATCAAGACTTTTGGGCCAGATGGTCAAGAGAATTTCTCACTAGATTGCAACAGAGGCAAAAGTGGAATAATAAGAAACTGAACATTACCGTTGGGGAATTAGTACTTATAAAGGAGGATAACATGCCACCTGGAAAGTGGTTGATGGCAAGAGTCTTAGAGACCCATCCTGGAAAAGACAATTTAACCCGTGTAGTATCACTACAAACCAAAACTTCCATTATTAAGAGACCAATCACAAAGATCTGTCGTCTTCCAATAGAGACAGACATTCTAAAACATTAGTAGATATTTTAATTTAATTTGGCAGGGTGGGTGGTAAATTTAAATCTTTTGAAGGACATTATGATGTCCTTGGTGGGTGGTATGAACAAGTTGCCGATAGATGGCGCTGACCCAAGTTGACACGCGCTCTCGTTTGTCCAATGTAAAAACTATAAGTAACAAATATTTTCTGTAGAAAAAGAAGTCTTACGAGTTCAACCAACTCACTCTCGCTTTCGTCGTAATTTTGGGAGGACCTACAATAGGCGGTTCACTTTCGAATTTCGTTTTGATCCAAAAATTATTTTGGTCCTAAGCTAATATACAATAAAATGAAAAATAAATTCAGCGGTTAGTACAAAAAAATTCATAGATTAAATTTGATAATGTTTGAGATATCATATTATTGACATGCCGCACAAAAAAGTAACATGATTCCAATCATTGACTTTATACCACCATATGATAGAGGATTATAACAGACTTTCTGAAAGTTCCTTTTATTATTAACATTGGTTTTCCGACATATAAGGAATCAATATTTTACCCTGTACAAGACATTAATAACTATATGTAACTAGTGATAAGAATTATTGTTTGAAAAGAGCAACCGCCGAGTTTCTTGCTGGTTCTTCTCGGTAGGAACAGCTTTCCGAGCCAGCAGTAGACGTTGACGATTCAAAGGACTTGTTTACAAGGTTACTTGAATAAAGAATATTTTGAATTTGAATTTGAATTTGAATCTTTACCTTGACTATACTATTAATCATGGCTTATAGTCATGTTTATAATTAATAATTAATAACTATAATTTAATTTAGATCTGGCTTTGTTGATGGTTGATTGACCTGGCCCGGCGCGCTTGTTCAAAAAACAGGAGAAAACAATAACTTTATAGTTTTGTCTCCCTCGTACCTATTGTACCTTTAGTTTTTAGGCCAAGGTTGGAATCGCGTGTTAGGATACGGTCATTGATCTCTATAGATCATATTTATTATTTTGAAATACTTAAAATAAATTCTGTGGCTAAAATACTTCACTGAATTAACAGATTTTTTGTGTGTAGATACCTATTATTAAAATTAATGTCGTAAGATCGGTACCATCCAGTATATTAGGTAGGTAGGAGGTCGTCAGGCCGTGGTTTATTACCACGTGTCTCCATCTTCCAGGTTTGCAGGCTTTATTTCTATAAGTATGTCCTCTTAATGATTATCTAAAAGAGATCTCTATGTAGCGATAAGACCGCCAGATTGCACGACCATATTTTTATTTTAAGTACTTACTACTTTATTTTAGTACTTACCATATATTATTTTTGTTGTGTACAATAAGAATCATTCATTAATTCATTTATGAGCGCAATGCTGTAAAAAGAGGACGCAAAAAGTTAAAGCGATCACTTATTCCGATAGATTCTCTTATTTTGTTTCTACTTTAAATTTTTCGCATTACAAAGGGTTTGTAAAATATAATGCAATAGAAGCATCTGCTTCTGCACCTTTTGTACAGTTTCCATTGAAACAGGATATAGTTCCGCTCCAAGTAGTCCTCTCAATAACAGTGCATCTTTTTGAATTAACTTCTAAAAGGACACTTGGCATGCTATGGTTTTCAGATTTTAAAACGACAAAGACATATTCCGCAAGCGGTCGAGATGCCAAATATAATATCATTATTTCATATTCCAAGACGGCTTCGGAAACACTGCACGATGTTTATTGTTTGATTCTCTTTCTAGACAGAGATTGCTTTTGTAAATTTGGCAAACTGTGTAGCTTCGACGTACGCTTTAGGTGCTTATTCTTATACTGTATTAAGCAACTTCCAGCTGCCAGTTATTTAGCCAATTAAGCACTGTGAAACCGTGATAGTTTGATGTTTTAAATATATGAATGTGCAAAAAATTAGGCCGAGTTCAAACTTTAAACCACCAACTGTGCCAAAAGGTTTAATGTCGAATTCAGAAATTCAAATTCAAAATATTCTTTATTCCAGTAAACTTGTATACAAGTGCAAAAATGGTGCCTTATTTTACGATGTGGTTTATTTTTATTACCGTTTTATTTAATAAACGTACTAATTATACATTTTTTTTTGTTATGCTGACATTGAAACATCTAGGCAATCAGAATAAAAAAAATTAAGAGGTCGTACAAAAGTGATGGAATAACCGCAAATGCTTTTTCTTGTTTACATATTTTCCAATGTCTTTTTTTTAATAAACCTTCTTATCTCGCTTACATATTATGATGAATGTAACATGGGCAACTAATAAATAAAGTTCTTCGAGAGTGAGCCTTCTTACGGTTCCATTTTTTATTTAAATAAGTAATAAAAGAAATTCAGTATCACTAGTAATGAATTGAAAACATTTATAAAACTCCAAGTAATTTAACTTCCCTCCAGGAAATACAATTGTCGGATATTATTTTTATATAAGCGCTAATTGTATTATTAAAGGGTCTACCCACACTACACTAAAAGTGAACTTCTTGAATATTTAGTTAAATGAAGAAAGAAATATTTATTTACATTCTATAATTTTCCGTTGCTTAACTACCTAATAGTTTTCTAATGATCAATGTTATATCTATATCAACCACTTCGTAACGTGACTTGAAACCTATTATTATACCTAGTATTATTGTATTTATCGACATTAATCTGGCTATCTAATTTCGAGTAACCTTGAAACTTTATAGCAAAATAACAATATGTACTGTCACTTGTAACTACTACTACAGTTACGAGTCACAGAAGCATCTTATTGTTTGATGAAACGTTTCTATCACACTGCTTTGCCTTCCCTCTACACTTAAGGAAAAGAGGGGAACTTAGATATGCATTTATCCCCACCATTTTTTTTCGTACACCGAAAAATGCATGATGTTAATATTAATTAAGTATAAAAAACATTAAGTTTCAAGTGCCTGCCGTGAGCTTGAATCCACGATCCCCTGGCTTGCACAGTCTCAAATATACGCCATTATGACTTTCATTTTATTCACATCTAGTGTTATAGCAAATTTCTAATTTTTTTATAAATCTCCGCTCAATAGAGTATGGCTGTACTCTAAGATCCCGGAATCAACGTTGTATTTTTTTTTTGGTTTTACACTATTTCCGCCGGATTTCAGTGCTATACGCCAAGTATTTATTCACAGTATAAAATGTATTAGATTTGCAGCTTTCAGTTCATTTCGTATAGTTATGTTAAAACGTGTGGAAATTCTCTGTAAAATAGGACAGAATTCAATTTTGCCTTAAGTTTGTTCCAATCAAAGATATAAAAATGTATTTTGGATTATAAAATAAGTATATGCTAATAGATCGAGTCGAAGAGAAAGGGTTTTATTTTTCTAGACAAATAAACAGTTTTAAGATGATTTACCAATTAGAATTAGAACGTTTCAAATAGAAAAGAATATTTGGTATCTAAGTTAATTTATGTACACACACAAAGATATGCATCTATACGTCTTTGTATTAGAATAGACATAGATATATCAACAACATAAGCACTCATTATAGATACTTGTATGCTGACGATGTATCGCTCTTGGACTGCACTAGTGGCACAACCCAAAAATCATGTTTTGAGATAAATGGGTTGAAAGTTTTCATTGCTAAAGAAAACGGATAAAAATGCTTTAGTTTACTGAAACGAACGGTCTAATATTGTATTATGATTTCTGCCAGTATTGCTGCTGAAAAGAATGTGTATTTTAAAATTCACATCTTTTCATTGTCCAAAACACGGGTTTTTGAGTTATGCCGCTATTGCAGCGCATAAGCGATATATTAGTTTTGGTACTGAACCTAGAAGACTTTAATTGCTAGATGATTTAAGTTTAGAGTAAAAAGCAGATGGGGGCTTTAAATAAACAAGACTAGTGGGCAAGGCCATAATCACAGTATCATCATTATAACAGGCTTATGAACCCCTCACTTGCAAAAGTTAAGAAAATTAAATCTGCTGTACAATTTTAAAAATAAAATGTTCACAGCAATACTCGTCCATTTCGAGTTTATCCCATCAACTTTAAAATCCATTGTAACAACCGCGCAGCGGCCTTTTCATTATTTTAGTACAAACAAGAGAAACTTTTAATTTTCCGTTTCTATCCTTTCATTAATTAAAATCGTTGTTACGGCAACTATCCTTAGCTCGAGCTCTTTTCTTACTTGTAATTAATAATAATTTATAAGAAAGATAAATAAGTTTAAATAAACTTAAGTTAAATTTAAATTTGCTTAAGACATTAATTTTTCTTATTAATTTTAATTGGAACGTAATTTTAACATAACAATTATATCACAATTTTGACCAATAAAACAGACTTAAGTGTAAAAAATGGGTTATCATTTATGATACAATACAATATATCAAGTCTGAATAAATTGACGGTAGCATAAAGTACAACAATAGTCGAAGGGATATCCCTGGATAAGTAAACACCCTTTCAATAGAGGAACATCTCTTATCCCAAAGGACTACAGAAAACGTGAGCTTCTTATGATTATGTTGTATACGAAAAGCTAAGATATATGTGAAGTTACTCCTGGACCATTATATCACACCTCGATAAATAAACAAGATAATTATACCTGTATATATTATATTATCTTCATCATTCATTAAAGTTGATTAGTAAGTGATATTATATTACTGGAATTTTTGTAGACGGAATAAAATCAGTCATTACATTAAATTTGCTTTGAAGTTTAACATTTATGTTGTTAATAATATAATCATGAATTTTTGAATTTAAACTATCACGAGTGGTATTCATAATTAATGTTTAGAGACCGGCTTTACTCACGTCTTATTTTATCTGATGAGCCCGACTAGCTTCAAGCCCATACGGGGCTTTTATTCATGAGCTCTTTATGGACTTGAAACTAGTCGGGCTCATCTGATAAAATAAGACGTGAGTATAGCCGGTCTCTAAACATTAACAATCAATAATTTATTTATTTTGAGATGCTTTTTTGCAATATACATTTTAAATAAACAATAGAAGACTTAGAATACACTTTTTTGTCATTAATGTATAATTATATCCTCCTCCTTGCGTAGTTTTTCTCTGTGCTCAGGGTCGTGACCTTTTCCACGGATCACT
The DNA here is from genome assembly GCA_947086505.1 of Morpho deidamia. NCBI lineage: Eukaryota > Metazoa > Arthropoda > Insecta > Lepidoptera > Nymphalidae > Morpho > Morpho deidamia. The sequence continues at coordinate 8,416,162 of CAMTZC010000003.1, forward strand.
TGTTGGGGGATAACTGATCTCCAGATTTTGCGATCTCTTGGGGCTTGCTTCGTGAACTTGGATGAAGAGCGACTTGGTGCTCTGGTCGGAACATTAAGTTGGACTACGGTCTCTCGCTCTTTTTTCTTTCAACGTTGTTAAATAAATAAACGATATTTAATTTAAACATTTCAACCACAAATTCTAAAAAATCTCCATTAGAACAAATTTTTTACATGTTTACACGGCTTTCCGACAACGGTTCAAAATTTTAATATCACCGAATATCTCATCTCGCCGGATAAAACAAGGGCTTAAAACGTACGCAATATTCAATAAGACGTCGGAAATTGCGGCGCATATCGGGCGTCCTCGGGGGCCACAAATACGTCTCTAGCGATAACATAGAATGTTTAACAGAGAACCTACCGTAAGTTGTATGATATAAATTCTAACAAACTATTTTCTCTACCTTACCTAGATTTCCTGTGTTGATTATTTTAAACAATAATAGGTCTCTTCCAAAGATTACGCTATCACGTAATCTTGTGCGGCTGAGATCCGGCAGCTACAAGTGACCCCATTAAGGTAGAGAGGTGGAGAATTTAACCACCCATCACCTTTAAGGTCAACGTTTATTGGATCTGCCAAACGCCATTACTATTTCATAACGACAGTTTAATGAATTTATACGAAATTTATTTAATAATTAAGCTGTGATAGCCCAGCGGTGAGACCGTGCGACTCTTTCGAGGGGAACACGAGTTCAAACCCGGGCGGGCACCAATGAGTTATTCTATTAAAACTCATGTGTCTAATTGATTATTTCAATTAGTCACACGCTATTCGGTGAAGGAAAACATCGTGAGGAAACCTGCATATCTCTAGAGAATTCTGTAGATATGTGTAACATACGAATCCGCATTGGAGCAGCGTGGTAGGTCTTAGCTCCAACCCTTCTCTCCAGAAACGGAGAGAGGAGGCCTATTCCCAGCAGTGGGATTGTAACAGGCCGCTACTTTACTTTTATACGAAATTAACCGTATTGATTTACCTTTACGTTTAATATCGTAGAAATCCTTTATTCGTTTGCCGATTCTCTTTCCTTAAAACCACAAGATAATAATTTTATTTTTACTATGCGCTTTATATATTAGGTCCTTACATATGAAATTGGCGTTTTCTATGGGAGGAACATAAAGTCGTTTTTTTTTAATGAAATATATTTAATTAATCAAAGTATGTACCATTGCTATGTATGCACTTTTGCCATCTCATAGGTAGTTCATTGATCCCCTTACTAAAAAAAACTATTCGGGCGGGAATCAATAAAATCTTTGAAGGCGGTTTGGACTGCCCCATCGGAGTTGAATTTTTTTCCTTGCAAGTAGTTATCCAAATTGCGAAAAAAATGGTAATCTGTTGGAGCAAGGTCTGGAGAGTACGGTGGATGTCTAAGACATTCTAATTGAAGCTCCTCTGATTTGGTAGCCGTCTGTTATGCAGTGTGTGGTCTAGCGTTGTCCTGAAGCAGCAGTGGCCTAGAGCGATTGACCAGCCTCGGTTGTTTAGCAGCTAGCTTTTCCATCATGGTTTGCAGTTGCTGTTCAGCCATTGCGATGAGCGCTTCCGATTATCGTAGAGGATCCACTTTTCATCACAGGTAATGATTCGATTTAAAATTCCTTCATTATTGTGCCGGTTGAGTAACGTAACGCAGCAGTCGACGCACGTTTGACGGTTTGCTTCACTCAATTCATGAGGTACCCACCTTTCAAGCTTTATCACCTTCCCAATTTGCTTCAAGTGGATTAGAATAGTTTTATCACTAACACCGGAGCCTGCAGCTAACTCGGACGTGATTTGCGATGGATCCGCTTCCACAATAGCCTTCAATTCTTCATTATCAACTTTGGTCTCCGGCCGTCCACGAGGCTTGTTCTGCAGGTCGAAATTTCCAGAACGAAAACGTTGGAACCAAAAACGCACTGTGTTTTCTTTTGCGACACCGTCACCATACACATCATTAATCCTTCGAGCCGTTTCTGCAGCACTGGTGCCGCGGTGGAACTCATACTCGTAAATAACGCGATATTTCATGTTTTCCATTTTGTAAACAGAGTGACACAAAGAAAAAAACAAAAGAAGAAAAAACAAATGAATTAGGGGGTTTGAAACACAAATGCATAAGTAAATAGCTGTATGAATTTGAATTTGGAATTCCTAACCATAAAGGTAATATTTGAGATCAAAGTGGCCAGTACGACAAAACGCCAATTTCATATGTAAGGACCTAATATTTACTACTACTTTGCGCTGCGCGTGGAACCGCAGGGTACAGCTTGTATTGAAGTTGAAACTTTCTTCTGTTTTACAATGTATATTCATTTACAGTTGAATAAAGCCGATTTCTTCATAAAAAATATCAAATGTAAAAGGAAGCGGCTTCTTAGTACCCAACGCCTCTTCTCTACTTGAGAGAAGAATTGCAGTTTCAACCCAGCCCGTTGTTTTACTGATGATTAATAGGTATTCTAATTTTTTTAGGGATTCTCTATAGATATGAAGGTTTCCTTGCTATATGTACCTTCATCATAAAACACATAATGGAGTGTAAATATCAATTAGGCACATAAGTTGTCATAGATGACTCTTGCTCCTAACCTCTAGTAAAGTTAACGCGGTATCATCGTTCAGCCAACCATTTTAGATCTCTCGAATAAATTAACAAGTAAATCGTACACTTCAACTAACATTAGAAGATTCAAATTTCGAACTGCATAATACGATTGACGTAATTTTCAAAGTTAATTCTGATGTTCTGAGACATCAAAATCCAAAATATAAGGAATTTTATTGGGCTACTTGCCATCAACAACTTTCTACACTGATATAGGAGCTAAATCCCCGCGGCTCTGCTATTTTAGGTCTTTCAGAGTGTTGCGGATGGCTTCGGGAAATAAATTGAAAAGTTGAAGGCAATTCAAAAGAATACTGCTTTTAATATACTTTCAGAATACCGCTTTTAAGACGGCACGAAATGGACTTTACTGCTTGACATATAAAGGACAAAAGATGATGCTTGTTACATGAATAGCAGTTATTATTGATAAATCATTATATTAATATTTAGTAAACGATTTGTAGTAGATTTAGTATTTTATTCGTTTAGAACAGAATATATCCAATACAGAGATAGGGGCGTAAACATCGAACATGACTAGAATTTTAGAATTCTATGAATATATATAAGTTGCAAAAAATCTGAAAAGGACAAACATTAGCAATAGGTAATGAAAACAAAACAAAATTGTATTGACTATTAAACTTGAATAAAATTAAACATGATAATTTAATAGTATGCCACCAATAATTTGAAATCAAAGACTAAATTAATTAATATTATTTTGCTAATTTAAATTGTATTTTTCCTTTTATTTTGCAAATTTCGAAATTTAAGCATTTTTTGAACCGCGGGTATGTGTAAATTGTGTACTTTTGTATTTTATTGATCTTTCCAAAGTGATGACTAATTCTATAAACAATTTCCATCAAAGAATACATATTGGTAAAGTAAATAACATTTTAATTAATCAATGCATCTGTCCGTTCAAAAGAATAAGTCCTCACAGTTTAGTTCCGGCTGATTAGAGTGGGTGGTCTACCCTTATTTCTTACCCAAGTCTCGTAAAAGGTGACTAAGGTAAGTTGAACCGCCAGTGTGGTAACCGGCTGAGTGGAATAGACAAAAAGGTAAAAGGTGACAAAGTTAAGTTGACGTCGGTCGTAAAATAACTAGTCAAAACATGCTGTGCCGTCCCCACTGAGATTGGGATAAGGACGGGAGAATGATGAGTTTAAGACCAAGTCCATATTCAGCATGTGCAGGTATGTGTACAATACCTTTATTTGAGATTTTCTTATTGCTTTTTAGTTTTATCGAGTTGTATTGTAGCACAGCAGCTCAACATGAAGCAAAACAGCAATCAAAGAGTCTGTAAATAAATTTATAGTTCCCAAACGACAAACAAAGCGCAGCTAGACGATCTGAACAAGGGACTTCATTAGTACGCTAGAGGCAAAGAAAGGAAAAACGGGCGAAATTGTTTTGACGTCAACAATGTTATAAAACTTTATTTGTAGCTACATTAAGTAATGTTTTCTGCGTATGTCAGATCTAAAGCATCTGTTTTATGATTTATCTGCACTTGTTTAAACAGTTTAGTGGATTTTGTTAGTACACTTCCTATTCGTTTAAAACACAATGTACTCGTTTTGTTAAATCATGTTAAGGAAAAATTTAAAAAACAAGCCAAATTTAATTTTATTGCATGGCAAGTACAAATACTTTTTCGTTCAGTGATTATAACTTTATATTTTTAGTGACTGGCCCGTTGGCGCAGTGGGTAGTGACCCTACCTTGAGCTCCGCGGGTCGTGGGTTCTATTCCCATCGAGGGCCAACATTTTCTATAAAAAATTTGTTTGTTCTTCGAGCCTGGGTGTGTATTTGTATTTCAGTATGTATTTAAAGTTATATATGTATATATCTACCAGTTATCTATCACCCATAACACAAGTATTAAGTTACTTACTTTGGGGATAGACGGCCGTGTGTGTAAGTATATATTATATTTATTTATATAGATAAGAAAACTAAATATGATTTATTTATAATCCTTCGGTCTGATGAAGATTATTTTATAATTGTATTAAATAATATTCCGTAATTGTATTTAATTATATATAAATTATATTAATTATGTCCGCCGTGTGGTATCCGGTTGAGGATAATAGACCACCCTTATTTCTTACCGAGGTTTCGTAAAAGGCGACTAAGGTAAATTGACGTCAGGCAGGCGCCCGGTCCTTAAATACTTAGCCAAATAATATGACAACATGTTTGTAACATGTTGTGCCGACCCCACTTAGAGTGGGATAAGGGCATGAGGATGTATTAAATTATACTGTAAGAAATCATATATATTGTTATTTACGTGGCGTGAAGGCATCTTTTTTTGTGTTTCCATAGGACAGTTTACCATAATAGGAGTTAGGATTCAAAATTGCACTTTAGTTTTTATTAAACTTATTGCTCTGCGCTTTTTAAACCGTAATATTTTGTATATTTAGAATGTCTTTTCTGTCAATTCATTAGCTAAAAATAAAACTCTTGCGCTCTTTTTCTTTTTTGCTCTTCAGTGATATAGTCTAAAGAGTGGCTTCAAGCAAAAACCTATTGACCTTATAACCAGTCAAGTGGCATTTAATTTTCTTCGAGCTTCAAGTTTGTATATGAGTAAGGTTGCTATACTGCGTCCATCATATTATCAGTCTTTTGACAGCTCACGCTCATTAAGTTTTGTATTGCTTACGTACAAATATCATACAAATAATATTTGTACTTTATGGATGGGTACCGCCCACTTAGTGATGTCACACATAATGGTTACTACGATTATGCCACAGATTAAAAATAATCGGTAGAAATCGATGTTACGAGTATTAAAAGACATTTAATAACATTATATAAAGTTTTACTTTCTTCTTAGTTAATACATGAATACAAATAAAACAATCAGGATATTTTAATTTATTTTATTAGCACGAGTCGTCGGAATGATAATCAACACTAGACTCCTCCGATGAGGAGTCTTCAGTAGCAGTTATTATTAGCTCTTGTGTAGATAATATATTATCAAACGCAATATCACGTTCCCAATCAGAGAATATTACTCTTTTAGTTCTTTCCACCACACTTGCCCAGTTCTCGGCCGTTACGTGGGTGCAAGCATTTTTTAGCAATTGCAACATTTTATTCGCTGTGAATGGGGGGCTTGTATTGCATCTCGCAGCATGCCCTTTTACTTGTGCCCATATAAGTTCTATTGCGTTGTACTGGCAGTGGTATGGAGGAATCCGAAGAACAGTATGGCCATATTCTGCTGCCATTTCATTGATTACATAGCGTTTTGCTCTCTTTTTGGTTTTTAATATTTTTATTAATTCAACTTTTAACATTGAGTCGTCCACATTTTCTCCATTGTCCCGAAGCCAATTAATTATTTCATGCTTTTTATTAGCCTGTGTTGGCATTTTGTCAATTTGACGGGAGTGGTAGGGCGCATTATCAATAAAAATTATTGATGGTTCTTCCAATGAAATGAGCATTTTTTTGAACCACTCTTCATACACATTTGCATTCATCTCTTCGTGGTAGTCATTTGATTTCTTCGATTTAAATGCCAACAGTGCGTCTTGTACAAATCCTTTTGCTGTACCTGCATGGCAAATGATTAGGCGCTCACCTTTTCCCATTGGTACTGAGGAAGTGGAATCAGCAGTATCATCAGTCCAGAAACGAGATAGTGTGTGGTTAGCGTTGAGCCATGTTTCATCCGTGAAAACAATATTTGCCCAATCTTGTATTTTCTTTGCCTCTCTTAAAAAATCACAACGTGCTATAGCTATATCTGTGCGTTCCATTAATAATTTTCTTTTATTTAACTTTTTATATGAAAAGCCAATTGTGTTCAAAACTTTGACCAAAGAAGATTTTTCACCATGAAATAGACCACTTCTTTTCAAAGAAACAATAAGTTTTCTCAAAGTTGGAATTTCTTTTCTCAAGTAGTAATCATATACATGACGACGAATAGCGTCAGCGTCAAAGTCATCAACAGCTGTCACCTTATGAGCCCGGCGCTTTCTTTTTGGTGTAGATGGTTTGTTTTGCTCCAAGCTGCTCCTGCCGTAGGCATCAGTAGTGATTTTAGTCACAGTTGATAGACTGATCCCCAACGCGGCTGCAACACGGTTTCGGACTTGCGTGATAGGTATAAGAGGTCCGCCATTTTGATTTTCTTGCTCAAAATACTCATGAAGTTTTAACACTAACTGTCTCGATTGTGCTTTCAACACACGTCCTTTCGGCATTTTCACGATCAATTAATATAAGTTTCACAAAAGTTTTTCCGAGGAATAAAGCTACTTAACTCAAGGTGTAACAGATGCGAGAGAACACTCAGCGAACGTAAATGCGTGTGACTATCACGGGCGTTTCGTTGAGAGTGACAGATCACGTCAAAATGGCGGCCGAGCGGAAGGTCTGTTGATGTTGCCAGTTGATGTATAATATATTTTTTATGATTATAATAAATACACACGGATTAACATTTATTTTCAAAAAACTAAGGCAATATTAAATCAAAATGTTGATTTCTATATCTGTTATTAGTTTACGTAGGTTATCATTAATCGAATTACTTAGGTACGTAATTCGATTAATGATAGTAGGTACTATAATCGGAATGGTATCGCATACGAGAATCTTTAGGACATCACTAAATATGTAAATCGTCAATCTGTCAAAAGATGGTTAATATAATGGACAGTGTATAGCTACTTCCGTCTATCCACCGCACAAGAGATTGATTATGTTGTGTCGATAACTTTCAGGTAAAACATAACCTATTATGTTCGTCCATGAGAGACGCTCAGGAAAATTTAACTTATACATATATACTCGTACATACTATTAAACAATTCTATCCTACACTTAAGAGAGTGAAACTATTTACTTGAAAATAAAATGTAGTTTCATTATTTAAAATTAATTTTTATTAAACTTCTTGAATCTTATCCTTAACCAGAACTGAGCACTGCACTGACAGAGGTGCTCAAACCTAATGCCTTGCACCTCCAGTCTATCGACTCTCATTCCTTTCACGAGAACCATCAGATCACCCTATTGTGCTAATACAGCTTTAAGGTGAATTGTCCCCATACCGGTAGGTGACATATCTACCTCGTTTCAAAAGACTATGAGCTCTGGTTCCCTGCTATAAATTTCACATACATTCAATTTCATACACACACGTTTTTTGTCATACATCATTCATCATTCTCCTGCCCTTATCCCACTCTAAGTGGGGTCGGCACAAAATGTTGTAACATATTATTACATGATTTGGCTAGGTATTTTACGACCGGCCACCTACCTGACGTCGACTTACCTTAGTCGCCTTTTACGACACCTCGGTAAGAAATGAGGGTAGTCTATTCTACTCAGCCGGATACCACACGGCGGTTGTTGTCGTACATAAATAAATAAATAAAATGTTTCACCATGGTAACCTGTGTTACCTGGTAAGTGACCTTTACGCTTATACGTCCAGAAGTTCTCGTAAGTGCCATGGTTATTATTAAATGAAAGGACATAGCTTTTAATAGTACGTAATATATTTAAAACCAAAATACGAGAGCACGTCACTGCGAAAATGTGCCTCGTCCACGCGGAAATCTGAAATATTCAAGGGGCATGTATCGCATGCAGGACCATGGCGTGAGTACATTGCCCTATATCTTTAGTATATTGATGCCTAAATACTAGATGTGGCCAAAATTTATTTATGATTAAATATCTTATGTAACTCAGTTAATTTGTAACATGATGCAGTCATAAATTTAAAGAAGTGTTCAATTGTTCTTTTAATTCATTTATAGAATTATGTGTTAATTTGTGGAATTCCACAGTACAAATACATAAAATAATACAAAAGTAATTCTAATATTATTTTGCTTGAATCCAGGACTAGACTTTGCTCTTTTTATTATCTGATTATCTCAAGTGAAACTTGTATGAATGTAACATATAATTTTAATGATGTAAATATTTTTATTTTGTCCGTATGTTAGTTAGACGACAACTAACTATGCAAGTGTAGGCGGAGTATTATCAGATTTTAGCCCACTAAGTTAACTTTTTTTTTTAATACTACATATGTAAAATGTAATTTGTTATAATTATTTATATATTGATAAAAGTTTCTTTACACGATCACTTACTAGACTACCAATCAAATTAAAAATCATAAAACTTATTTTATTAAAATGAAATTTCTATAAGGAAATAATATTTAATTCCCTACATTATTCTTAAATATTATAAAATTTACTAACTATATAAACCCCATTTTCTAATGAATGACACGGCTTAAGGTAGTCGTACTTTTGTTGTATTATTCTATATATTTTTATCACTCTATCTAGTCACTTTATATGCAAGTTCAGATGCCACAGGCTGGCAATACGCCAGCGGCTTAAAACCCCTATCTCACGTTAGTCGTTTGTCCCACGATAACATGGGCACAAATTAACCAAATTACTGCAACTTACCTCCCTGTCCGAATACTCCTGATGCCTACCACATTCTAAACAAGAAGACCTGATTCGTGCATAAGTGCTATAATTTAGCTTTGCAACACAGTTCCGGCTTAGATAAGTGGCAAAGCACGAGCATTTTTTGACGATTTTTGAATTGGTAGGTGAAATCTCGTGAGCATTTTAGAATCAAACAATATTAATATTTCAGATGATTCTTCTATTTGTCTCGGTGGTAGAGCAACTGGCATTCAAATTGAGATTCTAGATCAATATTGACACTGAAAATACGTTGTTAAAAAAATAAACTTTAAACTTTAAAGAAACAAACTAACGTCAAGGCTAACTTGACGGGCTCATCGGAGCAGGTGGCAGTGACCCTGTCTTCAACTGCGTGGGTCGTGGGTTCCCTTTAAGGGTCAACATTTTTTTAAACAATTTGTTAGTTCTACGAGTCTAGGTTTATTTAAATCTATGTATATAAAAGTAACGGCTTGTTACTATCCCACTGCTGGGCATAGGCCTCCTCTCTCCGATTTCTGGAGAGTAGGGTTGGAGCTAAGACCTACCACGCTGCTCCAATGCGGATTGGTAGGTTGCACATATCCCCAGAATTCTCTAGAGATATGCAGGTTTTGTCACTATGTTTTACTTCACCGAAAAGCATGTGATAAATTGTAATTATCAATTACACACATAAGTTTTTAATAGAAAAACTCATTGGTGCCTGCCCGGGGTATTGAACCCATGATCGTCTCTAGAGAGTCACACGGTCTCACCGCTGACTATCACAGCTTTATATTTATTATAAATAGCTAATACTGTTATGTTTGCATATTAATCTATAAACTAATTACGACATAATATTATATCAACATAACGCTCAATACGGTGCCTAATACCGCCATATTAACATAGATAGTATACCTAATCGGCTGTTTGAGGATTACCCTTATTTCAGCTAATGACCACAATAATCTCTCAAGAAACAGCAACATAATCCGCAATATCCGACAATTTTTTCCGGTCGTTCATGGCTTAGTTTTTCGCGTAAATGAGAAATAATGACTAAGGAATAGTTTACGGAAGTAATGAACAAAGGGAGTCATTACCATTAATTAAGAGCCAGAGTAACTTGAACCCTCGATACTATTTAAAACTGTATAAATGCAAAAGTTTGTATGTATGTCTCTGTAACGCTTTCATGGCTAACCCGTTGTACTGATGTTGATGAAATTTGGCACAATTAAAGCTTATAAACCGGATTAGATATAGGAAAAAAACACGATTTTTTTTCTGGAACAGGATAAAAACATAGATTATAGAAAAGAGGGTTTTAAAATTTAAGTTGTCGTTCAACAAGTCGCGGGTACAACTTGTATAAAATATTCTCAAATTAAGCAGACGACGATATGGTCTTCAACAACAAAATTAAACATTCTCGAGTCTTTTGTTATTTATAAGTTACAAAGAACCGTTACTTTTTTGACGTAAAAAAGAAAAAGAAAAATCGATTTAAAAAAACTAGCAAATTAAGAATCCTATTACTAAACACAACACAATACGAACAATAATTGAAGTACTCGGAAAAACATTCGAAATAAAGTTTTACCCTAAAGGTCCTTGATTAAATAAACCGTGCACTTTATTCACAAAGCAATCGCCGTTCCGTGAAATTTCTTTCTTTTCGAAATGGAATAATTTTCTCTGATTATATTAATGGACAATATTATCTTACGTTGCCGAAAAATGTCTCACAATCTACTCTCCCCTACTGCGGGTAGAATTTGTGCAAAGGCTGGCCTCCTTTGATACAAAGTAAATTTACAAGTGGTTACTATTGGTAGAGCTTTAACACAAGACTTATTTAATAAGCAATAATACCACATAAAACTGACGAGAGGTCGTAAAATACGTAGCCAACTCATGTGACAACATGTTTGTAACATGTTGTGCCGACCGCACTTAGAGTGGGATAAGGGCAGGAGGATGATGATAAATAAGATAAAATTAACCTTTAATATATTTATTGTAAAGCTGTGGTAGCCCAGCGGTGAGACCGTGCGACTCTAATATTATATATAATATATAATAGATATTTATTTAAAAATTCAAAATCGGTCCAGCTGTTTCAGAGTCCATGAGAAATATCAAACATACTTTCTTTATGAATGACATATAGGTATTACTCGTTTACGCAACAACGCACATTTACAACGATTAAAAGAATTACTATTAGGGATGTTCGAGTAAGTTAACTCAGGTATTTACAGCTATTATCATAATATGATATACGATATTATCAAATGAAATAATTGTGACTTTCGTTCGAGATAAAATAGTATCTCCGAACGGCCAGGTAAAAAATGACACAAGAAGGTCGGAAGCCAATTTTCCGTCGGCCTTATCGCAGAGATTAGGTTTTTAAGGAAAACACTTTTAAAATCAGATATTCAACCGCAACATTCGTTATTGGTTTGCTGTGGTTACCTTTGTTGACCCTAATTTTAAATAATTTTTCAAATTTATGCTTGTTAAAATGGAAATTTGAAATTTTGTTTCGTGTGATTTGTGAATTACACATGATTTTGAAGGTGGTCAGGCGTCATGCAATTTTTTTAACCCTTACAATTACTATTTTTGCTGTCAATATAATCTTCTATGCCATTCTTGTGAGAAGTGTAAATTTGTGACTGTAATAGTTACAATAAAAATTAAAATAACTCATGTCCAACAAAGTTAATCTCTCTTTAACATACTGACTTAGTCAATAGACTGCGTTTATTTATTTATTTATTCGGATCTTCAACAGCATTGCACGATATATAATCCAAGATATATATAAAGATCCCAAATTCATTTGACTGGCCCGTTGGCGCTGTGGGTAGTGACCCTGCCTTCATCTCCGCGGGACGCGGGTTCGATTCCCGCCGAGGGCCAAAATTTTCTATAAACAAATTGTTGGTTCTTCGAGCCTGGGTGTATATTTGTATTTAAGTATGTATTTAAACTTATATATGTAGCATATCTACCAGTTGTCCGTCACCCAGAACACAAGTATTAAGTTACTTACTTTGGGGACGGATGACCGTGTGTGAAAATGTCCCATATATATATATATAACATCCCATAAAGTTTAAATTATATAATAGTACCAATTATAGAAGAATACATCGTTCTTAGTTACAATGTTACAATTATAAACCTAAAAATAAACACTAGATAATAATGAAAAAAAAAAAAATTTTATGTCTCAACTGTTTAAACTCTGAAATTAAAAAAAACCATAGCAGCCGAGATTATTACTTAGAGAAAAAAGTGGTACATTTGGGTGAGGTCAATTTGGAAACTGATTTTTTTTTACTCGTGACACTTACATATCTATGTGATACAAGTTGTTAGATGATTGAGAGTATTCGATATTTGTATGGACACGTATCATCAATATAAGATTGGCCTTAATCTCTTTTATTTATATAATTCATTATATTTTAAATTTTTAAGCTCATGATCAAACGATCCTTTATTAATTAAAATACGTTCAGTATTTTTCCTGCGTTATACACGTTTGCTGAAATATAAATATGCAAAGTCATATTGCAGATATTGGAAATCGTGTACAAAAAAATTGACTTTATCCAGCGAACGCAGCAAAATATAAAGTGTAGTTTTTAAAAAATATTCAGAAATATTCAAGTGGAAATTCGCAATCAACCAATGCAGTCGCCTGCTAACATTTGTTAGTCATATGTCTCGTAACTGTGAAACATTTTAGCAATAATCGAATATGTAATTTATTATAAGTACGTATGTATTTTACGGCTATATAAAACCTCGTTATGTAATCCTTAGCTATAAAAAAAAGAAAAAAGAAACATTGGGAACTCAGGTTGCCACCACATACTATCCCAGACAAAATTTCGACTCCGTCTGATTGAATGATTTCTCATATTTTTAGTTTTTATTTTAAAAAATTTGAATTTCTCTACATAAAACGCTATTAATTTATTTATTTTACGCAGTGGGTTTAAAAAAACGAAATAAATGATTTATAGAAGCAGGCGTTACTTTGCGGAATTCCATATTACAAGCAATATAACAGAACTAACTACTTTGCTATAATCCGCACGGGTTAAGTGAATTACGGGCAGTACGATTTTTGTCGTGGAGCCTATCCTCCTGATGATGCTTCGGTCTCGGGGCGAAACGATCGTCGAGATTGTGGTGGTGGGTGTGTGTGCTGCTTTTGTGTGCGTTGTTGCTGGTGAATTGCGCCTTGGGGTGCATGTGGTGGCTGGTCCTGCATGTATAAGGTGCGTAGATTTTGCCTGCTTCATACACATTGGCTTTGCATGCATTAACCCGTGCGGATTATAGCAAAGTAGTTAGTTCTGTTATATTGCTTGTAAAACGAAATAATGCTTTTAATAGCATACATTTGTTTTATTATTTATTAGGGTTATTAGGGTTTTGTTCAAACCTATTTATTCGTATACCTAGAGAGAGTTGCGTCGAGGTTTCCATGCTTTTAGAAGTTTTCAGTATATTGGATTACTTGTACTTCTGGTACCAACGCGAATGCTTTAACAATGTAAACCTTGTTAAACAGGCATAATTTGGTTTCACAGTAAACCGAGTATGCATCAGTGTCAGCTATATTACAAAAGTAATAATAAAATTATTTTGCTATAATCCGCGATACACTAAATAGAAAAAAAATATAGTGCTTAATGTATAGTGGACTATCCGTTTTTTCATACCCGATACAAGCAGGATTCGTTAAAACACATACACAAACCTCCACCACTGCCACCACAATACACAAACAATACACACATCCACTATCACAAACTCAACAATCGTTTCGCCCCAAAACTGAAGCATCATCAGGAGATAGACTTGGAGATAGACAGGTTTGTCGTGAACTTTGTCGTTTCTCTATTTACTATATCGCGGATTATAGCTAAATAATTTTATTATTACTTTTGTATTATGGATCTCCGCAAAGTAACGCCTAATTCTATAAATTCATGTCAGCTATATTATTATTCACGTATATTATTCTTCTTCTTTATCCTACCTTATCCCACTCTAAGTGGGGTCGGCACAACATGTTTTTCTCTGCAATTCCGCAATCCATATCAGTCAACAGAAAGATTTAAATTAAGTGTAAGAGATATGCTTATACGTAAAGCGTATTTCAAAATTGAAGACTATTTGGATGATAAAAATGCCTGGATATTTTCAAATCCAGGCATTTTTAGCTTCATACAAAGACTGCGGTTTAATAATGTAAAATTGAAAATGTTTAAAAGATTGACCGCCGAGTTTCTTGCTGTTTCTTCTCGGTAAGAGCAACATTCCGAACCGGTTGTAGCTTCATTAATCATATTGATCCTTGATGATTCAAAAGTGCTGGAATGAGTTTGTATAAGGAATATTTTAATTTGATTAGATTTGGTTCTTTCCTATCATTCGTCAACTCTAGCGCTACTCCTTTTATATGCATGTCATACTTTATACAATCCAACCATCTCTTTTTACGCCTCCCCCTAGTCACATATTCATGTTAAACACTCGTCCTGTTACATAATTTTCATCCCTCCTCATTACATGTCCATACTATCCCAATCTTGCACCTCATCTTTTCTACAAATATTTAGAAGTACTATTAGATTTAGCACGCAGTAGGAAAAACTTCAAAGCAAGCTCTGATAGCCCAGCGGTGAGACCTTGTGTCTCTCTAGAGACGATCATGGGTTCAAACCTCGGGCAGGCACCAATGAGTTTTTCTATTAAAAAACTTATGTGTCTAGTTAATACTTAGTTAAAACTTATGTGTCTAAAACTTATGTGATAGTTGCAATTTATCACATGCTTTTCGGTGAAGGAAAACATCGTGAGGAAACCTGCATATCTCTAAAGAATTCTAGGGACATGTGTAACCTACCAATCCACATTCGCCCAGCGTGGTAGTACAGAGGAGGCCTATGCCCAGCAGTGGGATAGTAACAGGTTGTTACTAGGGAAAACTTCTAATGTTGAACATATATAATGTATAACATAAACCGCCAAGTACCAAGTCACGATGAATAAACGTTAGACAATCAATTATTCGTATCAATTCCACGTTCAGAACAAAACTAACCTACAGAAGTCAGGTATTTAACGTAGCTATCTATATCTTACTTCAAAAGCAATTATTTCACTTTTTGTCCAATACCATCGTGTAAATAGTTATCTAAATCGTGATCTTCACAGCTTTTTATGAATGTAGTTATATATTTTATAAACTTCAATTTAACAATCGCAGGTGTTAGTAACGTTGGTAAGTAAGAAAAAGATTTAGGGTGAACTAAGGTAAGAAATGTGCCTATAGAGGCTCCAAACTCTGGTCATAAGTCCAATTATAGATACATCTATAATCATATGCCCATAATAAATAAAACCACTTATAGTAGAGTTGGAAGTCAGCCTTACTACTTATAAAAACGCATAACACGTCATAATTGGCTCTCTTATGGATGCTGAAAATTTAAACAACGATTACAGTCACCCGTGATTACGTACATTTATAACTTACGTCCAACTCTTGTCCATAATTAAAATGACTAATGTAACTCCACCAAAAGTCTGGTTTGAACACTAGTTAAATTATCAACCATTCTTGCCAAGTTTCCAGTGAAATTGCATTCAACGCGTACGTTAGACCGCAAAACCAGCCCGCAAATTGTTTTCTCGCCATTTCGGGTCTTAATCTAAATTAAATAGACGTCGCAACTGGCTTGGGAATTTTTCTAAAGAAATATTATTTTACTCTCAGATAGTAACAAGTAAGACAAACTTGGACTTACAATATTGTTTATACAATCAATAAATAAATAAATATCAATATATGGGACACTTAAACACACGGTCGTACGTCCCCAAAGTAAGTAACTTAATACTTGTGTTAAGGTTGACAGATAACTGGAAAACCTGCGCCAGAATTGTGTTCGCATGCGCAAGTTCTGCGATTAGTTTTTTTATTGGTTTTTGCTCAATTGTTATTTCTACATATGTTAAGAAAAGGTAAAGTTTTTTTTATTTACACACACGGTCGTCCGTCCCCAAAGTAAGTTAACTTAATATTTGTGTTAAGGGTGACAGACAACTGGTAAATATATACATATTTAGTTTTAAATACAAATATACACTCGGGTTTGAAGAACCAACAAATCGTTTATAGAAAATGGTTGCCCTTGGTGGGATTCGAACCCGCGACCCGCGGAGCTGAAGGATCACTGCCAACTGCGCCAACGGGCCAGACCATGACAAAAATCTAGTTATTAGTATCCACAATTCAAAACACGCTTCGCACCTAAGTTGCGTAAGACGTCAAATAAAAGTACAATTTATAAGTCAATTTATAGTTTCCCTTTTTTATTTTCCCTAGCCGGTTGGTTTTATAAGAAAACTTTTGTATAAGAAAAGTCAAAGTGTGAATTACTTTTTCAAATATTATAAAACTTCAACAGGTTCTTGCTATCTAATAAAACTAGTTGAACAGATATAAGGCAAACAAATATTTATATTTCAGAACTTGCAGTATTCTCAATATATATGGAACAGGTTTTTAGTAGAGATTTGAAGAAATATATTATTTCATTTCATACTTCATACTTAACAACCAATAAGTTAGGTAGATAAATTTTAATAAATTCATAATTAAAATATCAAGGTTAGAGAAGTAGGTCGATGGCACTTGACTTGAAATATCTTCAACAAGTTCGAGAGATTCTAATCGATATTTCAAGCACAGGCTTAAATTATAATTACTAATATAATTAAGATAATGGGAATAATAATTGATTAAGTAATTGATAATATTTGTAGGTATAGTTTTAATATTATATCGTGTGACGAAAGGAGCGTTAAATATGTAGATGGATATGTGACTAGAGGGAGGCCTAAAGATGAAGTACGATATCATATGCAAGGAGTAGTGCCAGAGTTGACGAATGATAGGCAAGAACGGAAGAGAAAAACATGTTGTGCCGACCCCACTTACAGTGGGATAAGGGCAGAAGAATGATAAGTTTCAATATTATAGAAAGAAAAAGAAACTAGAGAATTAAAGTCCCACTTGTGTGGGACAAACAAACACACTCAGACATTTATATATATATATATATATATATATATATATATATATATATATATATATATATATATATATATATGTAATAACAAAACAACTGTTGTAACAACAACAAAAAAGTTAAGAGCTAGAGGGCATATATCCCATAATGCATCCCTACCGTTCAGTATATCTAGTAGACAATGCGCTTTAATTTTGTTTTGAGTTCATAAAGTATACAAATTTAACAAATTAAAAAACTTTTGTTATCTATCATAGGACAGAAAAAACGGGGCTCTCTGGCACAGGTATTTTTTAAATGACGGCCCGAACATAGATTTCAGAATCAAATCGTTCTTAAAAATAATATTTCTAATATAATGGTTACCGTTTCAATACTACGTTTGAAATTAACAAAAACATCAAAACACTATCAAAAAGCTAAATGTAGTAGTCTCATATCTGTTATAAATAAAAGTAATTTTACCATTTTAGTAAACATTATTATTATTGAAGCTGTGATAGCCTAGCGGTGAGACCGTGCGACTCTCTAGAGACGACACAGGTTCAAACCCCGGTCAGGCACCAATAAGTTTTTTCTATTAAAGCTTATGTGTCTAATTGATAATTGCAATTTATCACACGCTTTTCGGTGAAGGAAAACATCGTGAGGAAACCTGCATATCTCTAGAGAATTCTACGGATATGTGTAACCTACCAATCCGTATTGGAGCATCGTGGTAGGTCTTAGCTCCAATCCTTCTACAAAAGTAATAATAAAATTATTTTGCTATAATCCGCGATACACGATGTATCGCGGATTATAGCAAAATAATTTTATTATTACTTTTGTATTATGGATCTCCGCAAAGTAACGCCTAATTCTATAAATTATTCTATAAATTATCCAATCCTTCTCTCCAATAACGGTGAGAGTAGGCCTTAGCCCAGCAGTGGGCATAGTAACAGGCTGTTACTTTACTTTTTAAACATTATTACATTTAGTTTCAAGATAAGCGAAGTAAAACCATATGTTTAAAGTTGCAATTGTAAACTAGCGTGACTCCAAGCAGACCCTTGGCAATTGGGTGTAAGATATTATCAGAAGGGTTGCGCTTTACATAATGCATTCGTGCTGCCCCTGATAACGGAGTGAAATATGTAGCAGGGACAAAGCTGTAGTATACATATAGCTTATTGTAAAAGGTTATTTAACTTCGTATAATAAAGCATTTTAAATAAGATAAAAGTCCAGCGATTGTAGGGCAGTGGATATTTCATACTTATAATTTAATAAGTGAAAACAACTGCTAATATAATACTAGACTACGCTTTTAGATGTTCAATGTGCTTAAAATTTAATTATTAATAAGTATTATTTATTTAATTCATAAATGCGTCGTAAATTGTTTCACGATATTAGGTTCATCTATCTTTTACAAATCAGTGCTTGATGTTGATTAGACTAGAATAGCACAATGTTTACCTCCCTTTAGACCCGAGAGCAAGCGCCGACTTTCTTGCTGGTTCTTCTATGTAGGAACAGCTTTCTGAACCAAAAGTAGAGTTGACGATTAAAAATCACTTGTTTACAAGTTTACTTGAATACAGAATATTTTGAATTTACATTTGAAATCTTTTTGCTTCGATATAAAAAACATCACTCACGATTTTCACGAACAATGCAGGCAAATCTTGGGGGTAACAGACCTATTCTAATAAATATCAGGACTTTACGAAGATGAGCAGAAACCAGTCCATAATTTGCATATTTTAGCATGTCAAAAGGTCTGTCTTAGTAGATCTGTTCTAATTATACGTCGATTTAATAACGCTATACATAATGGCCGTGGAATGGGTGTTTCAAACCCAATATCCGTAATTCGCAAGTAGTACAATACCAGTATGTAACGAGCACGTACCACGGTAATAGAATATGTATCGAGTTTGAAGTTATCGAGTTTTACAAAGTCAAACTGTTTAAGAATTCACTCGGGCACTGGCCAGAGGCTGGAGTTTAGTGGATTGTTCGCTCTTGAGCGTATTATTGAAAATTAATTTATGACCTTAGAAAGTTGACTTAACAGATTGAGTAGCTAAAGTTTAAACTACTCACGAATTTCTTGAATTTGTAATTTAATATTATTTCAAGCTTATGACTCCACGCTACTTCGTCCATACGGACGAAGCCCCGGTTTATACCCCCGGTTTTTTCTTTGTGAGTCTATAAACTTTAGGTGTTCCATTTACCTTAATACAGTCGATCCTTATAAGCTGTGATAGAGAGCTTGCGACTCTTTCGAGGGGTCATGTGTTCAAATCCCGGGCAGGCACCAATGAGATTTTTCTATTAAAACTTATTTGTCTGACTGATAATAGCAATTTATCACACTTTTTCTGTGAATGAAAACATCGTGAGAACCTGAATATCTCTAGAGAATTCTAGGGATATGTGTAACCTACCACTCCGCATTAGCTGCTCTAATGCGGATTAGTAGGTTCTAGCTCCAATCCTTTTCTCCAAAAACGGAGAGGGGAGGCATATGCCCAGCTGTAAGGCCGACTTACAGTCGATCATTTGCGACAATTATAACAAATATCAAAACATAAACTCATATTTTTTTTAAATTACAGAGACTACCGCAATCCTAGCAACGGTAGTTTTGATAAAAATGCAATTTACACAGTCAGCCGATAGACGTCCACTGCTGGACATAGGCCTCTTCATGGGATCGCCACACCACACGATCTTGCGCCGCCTGGATCCACTGACCTTTTTGAGGTCATCTGTCCACCTCGTAGGGGGTCCACTGACGTTGCGCTTTCCGGTGCGGGGTCACCATTCCAGCACCTTAAGACCCCAGCGCCCATCGGTCCTCCGCACTATGTGCCCCGCCCAGCGCCACTTCAGCTTCGCGACACGCTGAGCTATGTCGGTGACTCTAGTTCTTCTACGGATCTCCTCATTCCTGATTTGATCTCATAGAGACACTCCGAGCATAGCTCGCTCCATCGCCCGCTGAGTGACTCTGAGTTTTCTTATAAGGCCCATAGTGAGCGACCGCGTTTCGAATCCGTAGGTCATCACTGGCAACACACACTGTTCGAAGACCCTGGTCTTCAGACACTGAGGTACTGGGAAATTATATATAAATAAATATATGGGATTTATATATGGGACAACCGTGTGTGTACACACACGGTCGTCCGACCCCAAAGTATGTTTACGCATTTAATGCCTCTTCACCCAATTTTCCAGACTGTGGCATCGTGGAATACGTGCACCATATTTTAATGGAATGTGTTCGCAACGTTCCCTTTAAAACAGATAGAGCACTAGGAGCGTATAACATTAGCTTGGTGACTCCAACTTCTGATGTGGCAAGAAATCTGTATAGAGTAAGAAGTTATTGAAGTGTAATTTTAAGCAGCCCTACATACAACATAGTCACATAAGTGACTTAGCTTTCTAAATGAAAATTTAAAAAAGGGCTAACTGCGAACCAGTATATGGCACTTCAAATGGACCTATAGAGTTAAGAATCATTTCTATTACTGTTTTGTCAAATATTGGCATTATTTATATTAATCGACGACACGAACAGGAGCGAATTGTTCAAAGCAAATCCGCGAACTACAGGCATTGACTTCATCCATTAATCTCTGACAAACTCCGTGTGTTTTGAAACGACCGCCCAAAATGACAGAAACCACTGGAAGCGTTTTAATTTAATTAAATTTCAGTTAAGATTATCCTTATTGAATACTACTACAATAAATATAAATATATGGTTCAATTGTACACAAGAATGTCGGTCTCCAAAGTAACTTAATACTTGTGTTATTGGTGACAGACAACTAGTAAATTTATTATGTTATTTTAAATATATACTTAAAAATATCAATACACCCAGACTTGAATATCCAACAAATTTTATTAAGAAAATGTTGGGTCTCGGCGGGAATCGATCCTAGCGACGCTCGGAGCTAAAGGCAGAGTTACTATCACCCGCGCCAACGGGCAGTCATTATTTAGCAATTAGTATATTTTTATACACATGGTCACTACAGATTAGCGAAGGGGTATAGAATTAAAGAGAATAAGATATAAGTACTTGAGAAACGTCAATGAGAACTTCTGAATTTAGCTTGCATATAGTTAGTCGAACTGAAAATTACGACGTCAGCTACAAATTCAGGAAGAGCATTTCATTAAATTTTCAACTCTGGTATTTATTGTCAGTGCAGACTATAGTCAAGGCAGTCTTTTCGATTTAATTTTAATATTACAGTCGTATTTATTAGCAGCGAGATTATAAAAAATGCCGTGGCGTATCCAGCTAAGTAGGATAGACCACCCCTATTTCTTACGGAGGTGTTGTAAAAGGCAAATAAATCGACCCGCCGTGTGGTATACTGCTGAGTAGAATAGACCACCCTCATATCCTACCGAGCTGTCGTAAAAGGCAACTAAGGTAAGTTGAGCTACCGCGTGGTATGCGGTTCAGTAGAAAAGACCACCCTCTTTCTTACCGTGGGGTCGTAAAATACGATTAAGGTAAGTTGACGTCAGGCAGGCGGCCGGTCGTAAAATACGTAGCGAAATCATGTGACAACATGTTTGTAACATGTTGTGCCGATCCCAGTTATAAGGGCAGGGGGAGGATGATGATAATTATAACAAAACGTTACTATTAATTTTGACTATGTTCACTGTGAAGCATATTTGTTTTCGAGGTTAAAAAAAGAGTCACTGAATTGACGTATGTCTGCAAACTTCAACAACACATTTTAGCTCAAATGACGAACTTTGATGCAATATCGAACATTGATTTCTGACTAAAATGCTCAGGTTTATGATCGTTTCAAAGCACATATTGGCATAAATGATTAATCGTGGGAATATTGTGCTAAACTGCGGATAGTACGAAATCAGAAATTATTATATATATTATCATTATTTATATATACTGTCATTAGGCATTACGGTTTTGTCGCCTATCCTTCTGAAGATGCTTCGGTTTTGGAGCGAAACGATGAAGAAAATTTTGGTGGTGTGATTGTTTGTGTGCATTTTGGCTGGTGAAGTCGTCTTGGGATACGTGTGGTGGTGACTTGTCCTGCATGTGTAAGGTACGTGAATTTTGCCTGCTTCATAAACTTAGCATTACATACATTCGCTTAACACACGCGGATAGTTAGGTAGGATAGTCAGGTAGGAAAAAGTAATGATATAGTTTCAGTTGTATATATATTCAAGCAGAAATACACATTACAGTACTTTGCCCTTCGAATATGTCGTTCGTATAAAAATAACTATCAGAATAATTCTCATCTTTAAAATTCTAAATACCTTTAAGTGAATGTTGCTAAGTAATAAAAATAAGAATTTGGTTTTATATTCAAAAGTCAAATATAGGATTCGCTAACGTAAAGAAAAGTATATTAAAGTAAAGGTTTTTTGTTTCCAATGCGTGGATTATAAAGTAACAATCTTGTATTTTCTTCGATAATATTCAAATTCAAATTCAAAATATTCTCTATTCAAGTAAACTTGTAAACGAGTGCTTTTGAATCGTCAACATCTACTGTTGGTTCGGAAAGCTGTTCCTACCGAGAAGAACCAGCAAGAAACTCGGCGGTTGCCCTTTTCAAACAATAATTCTTATCACTAGTTACTTATAGTTATAAATGTCTTGTACAGGGTTGAAGAGAAGCTATATATACGCATTCTTATCGTCTAGGTAATTTTCAATAGTATAATAGGCTTTCTGAATTAACCTTTTTTTAATAGTATTTTTAAGCTGCTGTAAAGGTAAAGTTAATGTAGATTGTGGAATTTTATTATAGAATCTTATACCCAAACCCACAAACGAATTACGAACTTTTGCAAGGTGCAAAGCAGGAACCGCAAGTTATGTCGGTTCCTACTTTGTCTATTATGTACATCACCGATCCTTTTATAATTATTTATATTTATATGTACAAAAATTAAATTACTAAAAATATACTGTGAAGCCAATGTAAGAATACCTGTTTCCTTGAACTTCTCTCGCAGGGAATCGCGCGAATTTAAATTGTAAATGCCACGTATGGCTCTTTTTTGCAACACAAAAATTTTGTTCAATGTCCGCGCATTTACCCTTTTTTTAATAGGAAAAAACAATAGAAACAATTAAAGTTATTTTAATTTAAAGTTCTCGTGATTGAAGTCACTGATGCCACTAGTATTTTTATAAAACATCACTAAGTACATCAAACGAAAAAATGTGTAATAAGACTCTCCTGCTAGGAGGCGAGCTTAAATTTTTCTGACTTTGTTCTCATCGTTAGACACTTGTCTTCTATATAGATGATCAAAGGTAAAGTAAGTATAATTAAAGATTAGATTTCAACAAAGATGTTGGAATGACTTATTTGAATAGTTTTTTTTTAATATCAAAAACGCTGGCTTCAGTTCCTTTTTTTAAATAGTCACAACTTAGGAACATTATATAAAATTAAAAAAATATATGCTCTTTCTGATAATTTTAATATTTAGAAGCAGTGATCACAAAAAAGAGCTTGTCCTTAACAAAGAATTGCAGAGTATATATTTGGTTAGGAAACCCTTTGGTTACCTATAAGTTTATCCTTTAAGCATTTACGTTTATAGTAACTTGTCAATGTACTCCTCTAAAAGGGTGGGTATAAGTTCCGAACCATCTCTACACGAAGAGGGGTACCCTTTATTCAGCAGTAGATATTATATATTATTAATAAAAATTATTTTACTATAATCCGCGATACAGTAAATAGAAAAAATATATAGTGCTAAATATATAGTGGACTAAACGTTTTTTTTTATACCCGATACATGCAGGATTCGTAAAAACACATGCACAAACCTCCATCACTGCCACCACACAAGCCAATATACAAGCACTACACACGTTCACTATCACAACACTCAACAATCGTGTAGCTCCGCAACCGAAGCATCAAATTCAAATTCAAATTCAAATACAAAATATTCTTTATTCAAGTAGACTTGTAAACAAGTGCTTTTAAATCGTCAACATCTACTGCTAGTTCGGAAAGCTGTTCCTACCGAGAAGGACCAGCAAGAAACTCGGCGTTTGCTCTTTTTAAAATATAAATCTTAAAACTAGTTATATTTATTTATTACTGTCTCGTACAGGGTAGAAGTGCACCTATATTCACACATCCTTATCATCTAAGTAATCTTGAACAGTATAGTAGGCTTTCTGTATCAGCCTCTTTTTAACAGTGTTTTTAAACTGCTGTAATGGCATGACCAAAATTGATTTACTACTGCTGTAATGGCATGACCAAAATTGATTTCGGAATTTTATTATAGAATACCATACCCATTATACCCAAACCTACAAACGATTTACGTACTTTTGCTAGGCGCAAAGCAGGAGTCGCAAGCTTATGTCGGTTCCTACTTTGTCTATTAAATACATCACCTATCGTTTTATAATTCTTTATATTTTTATGTTTAAAAATTACATTGTTTAAAATATACTGTGAAGCAAATCTAAGAATACCTATTTCCTTAAACTTCTCTCGCAGGGAATCACGCGGACTTAAATTGTAGATGCCACGTATGGCTCTTTTTTGTCATCGTCAAGAGATAGACTCCACGACAAAGTCGCAAAGCGAAAGCGTGTTTTTACGAATTCTGCATGTATCGGGTATGAACGGATAGTCCACTATACATTTAGCACTTTGTTTAAAAACTACATCGCACATTTAACCTAATAATTAAAAAAAACACGGTCTAAAATCTACTTCTAACATTCTTTTGCAACTTTGAAAATTGTTCCTCGCTCGTCTAATCGTTGAGACTGTAAAATGCCGCTAGGGCAGTCTATATACTATTATTTCAGGATGAAATAATGCCACTCTCACATCTCACAATCTGACACTCATAGTAAGTATCTGTTAATAATTTAGTCCATAATTAAACAGATATTATGAAAAAAAACCACAATTCGATTTTTTTTGCTCAAATTTATAAACTTTATATTAATAAAGCTCATCTTGAAATAAATAGCTCCACAAATTTTCGTCGAATCAAATATTCCGTTTGGGACGTATTTCAGAAATAAACTTTCTATAATTCGCCGCTCGGAATTTGTCAAGTTACGTCGGAGATGGTAATTGTTTGCTTCTCAAAGTCGCCAATAGTCTTTCCGCTTCCGAAACAAAGCATCATTATCCAATTCACTTGGAAATTAGTATATCATTCGATAATCTACACATATTATGATGCACCTTAAAAACTTATGTCTTTAGATTGAAAATTTGATACAGGATTTTCAATGTAGGTGAATGTAATGCCTGCTCTTCATAGTACGTATTAAATATCATGAAATAGATAATTAATTAGTTCATTCATTCATTCTCTATTAACTGTAGGGAATTTTATTTAGATAGAATAGAATAGCTTTATTAATTCACACAGCACAAAATAAACAGATTACACACAGAAAGCAATAACAACAGACATTATATATTAAGTAAATTTAGAATTTCTCGTGTCAATGAAAAGGTTCTGGCTCAGCTTAGTGTTGGAGGTAAAAGAATACCAACAACGCTGATATTCTTCTAGATCCCTGTCGAAGGAAGTTCGAATATGAAATAATTATACAAATATGTTGTACAATATATCTATAGAAATCAATATTTAATACTTTGAATTGCCTGGTATTGTATTATATTATATATATAATTTTATTTTATTATATATATATCCTCATAGCGAAGATCTTCCGAGAGATAGTATAGAGGGTGCATTTACAGGTTTATTCACACTTTTGTGAACGAAGTAAATATGACCGATATACATTTATTTACTCTTCATCGCACACAGTTAAAAAAATATTTTTCTTTCACTACAATATTCTATAACAAAAGTGTGCAAAGGCGGTCTTATCGCTTGCAGCGATCACAGACAAGCTTTGATGTGAACATCACAGTGCTCGGATGGGCTTTTGTGTGACACAGATCTAACAAAAAGGTAAACTTATAAAGGACGGAAAGGATTAGACTTATTTTAAACAACATTCAAGTACTTAGTACCAAGCGATAGCCTTACGGTGTCCGGTTCTTTCGAGGAGAGTCTCGGGTTCAAACCCCAGGCAGACAGCAATGAGTTTTTCTGTTAAAATTTATGTGTCTAATTGATATTTTCAATTTATCAGATAATTTATAGAATTAGGCGTTACTTTGCGGAGATCCATAATACAAAAGTAATAATAAAATTATTTTGCTATAATCCGCGATACAGTAAATAGAAAATATATATAGTATAGTATTTTCATGGACCACTTTGAAAATCAACATATTGTCCTTAATAAAAACATACTTTACTATTATAGGTATGTGGATGACATAATTATATGCTGGACGGGTACGGATAGACAACTTGATACTTTTATTAATAATATAAACCCCAAACATCCCAAAATTAGTTTTAAATTAGAATCAGAGCAGAATAACTCGCTAAATTTTCTTGACCTTACTATTACACGGTCTAACAACGAACATACGTTCGAGATCTTTCGCAAACCAACCTACACGGATACGATCATACCAGCTTCTTCTTTTCACCCCTGGCAACACAAACTTGCTGCCTTTCATAGTCATATACACAGACTTTTATCAGTCCCTCTTTCGGAAAAGAATTTTAACAATGAGCTGCAAATAATCAAGCAGATGGCGCATTCCAATGGCTACGATGAGCAATTAGTACAAAATATTTTAAAAAACAAACAGAAGTTGCAATTGGCAAAACACTTCTATGCGGTGCCACATAACAAAGATAATAAGTACAAAGCCAGTTTGACCTATTTTGGAACATTGTCAGAACGAATTTTAGCTATATTCAAAACGAAGTCAAATATAAAATTAGGTTTTAAAAGTAATAACTCTTTAAAAAAGATACTATGCAATAATAAAGATAAATTAAAAAGCCCGAAAAAGAGTGGTGTTTACAAAATAAAATGTCCTGAATGCAATGATACATATGTGGGTCAGACTGGTCGTAATTTCGAAACCCGTTTTAAAGAACATATGGCCGCTTTCAGGAATAATAAGCCACTAAATTCACATTTCGCGAAACATTTGTTAGAAAGCGGTCATAAAGTTCCTAATGACCATTGTTTCGAAATACTGCACACCTGTGAAAAAAGCTTAAAATTGAATATTTTGGAACAATTAGAAATCATTAAGCATAACAATGGCACCCTCATTAACGATCAGATAAATGTTTCAAGTTCAAGCTTGTTGCACGTGTTCAGAGGTAAAGGTGGGGATGAACCGATTACTATATAACAATGCTTGTTTGCATAACGCTTCGCTTTGCGATTTTGTCGTGGAGTCTATCTCCTGATGATGCTTCGGTTGCGGGGCGAAACGATTGTTGAGTTTGTGATAGTGAAACTGTGTAGTGCTTGTGTATTGTGGTGGAAGTGGTGGAGGTTTGTGCATGTGTTTTTACGAATCCTGCACGTATCGGGTATGAAAATACTGATAGTCCACTATACATTAAACACTATATATATTTTCTATTTACTGTATCGCGGATTATAGCAAAATAATTTTATTATTACTTTTGTAATTTATCAGATGCCATTTTGAAAACATTATGAGGAAACCTACATATCTATAGAGTATTCTGGGGATATGTGTTACCACCCAATCTACGGAAAAAGGGGGCCTATGCCCAGCTGTGGAATAATAATGCGTTATTGGAGAGAAGGGCTAAGGCTAAGACACACCAAGCTGCCCCAATATGGATGAGTAGGTTAAATAAGCCCATAATATTAGATCTTTTCTTTCGTCTAAAAGCGTATGATAAATTGTAAATATAAATTAGACACATAAGTTTTAAGAGAAAAACTCAATACAAAAGTCATAATAAAATTATTTTGCTATAATCCGCGATACAGTAAATAGAAAATATATATAGTGTTAAATGTATAGTGGACTATCCGTATTTTCATACCCGATACATGCAGGATTCGTAAAAACACATGCACAAACCTGCACCACTGCCACCACAAAACACAAGCACTACACACGTTCACTATCACAAACTCAACAATCATTTCACCCCGCAACCGAAGCATCATCAGGAGATAGACTCCACGACAAAATCGCAAAGCTTTGCGATTGCTTTGTGTATTGTGGTGGAAGTGGTGGAGGTTTGTGCATGTGTTTTAACGAATCCTGCACGTACCGGGTATGAAAATACGGATAGTCCACTATACATTTAACACTATATATATTTAAATTTACTGTATCGCGGATTATAGCAAAATAGTTTTATAATTACTTTTGTATTATGGACCTCCGCAAAGTAACGCCTAATTCTATAAATTATTGAAAAACTCATTGATGCCTGTCCAGGTTTGAAACCATGAGCCTCTTGAAAGAGTCACATAGTCTCACCACTGGGCTATAACAGCTTAGAATGTAGAATAAGAATTTTGGAAATATGTATTAAAACTTTTAAAAAATTACAGCAATATGAAAAATTTCAATTGAAGCGTAAGACCCTGCTCCGAGGGTAAACGCTCCCGAAATAGATCCAGTTTATTATCTCAAGGGAAAGACCCTTATTACACGTATAGACGTTAGTGAAATAATTAATTACATGATGTTATTAAAGTTTTATCACCATCTGGCACTGACCTGCGACTTGGCCCATATATTTAACCGGTCATTACAAAATAAGAAAACGTTATAGAATTTAGTTGCTACTGAAATTCCTGCAGCTACCGTCCGCTTCAATTACACCGTTCTTGACTCATCATCCTCCTGCCCTTATCCCACTCTCGGGGGTATCACTAAGTAATAGCTAGTAATAGCATTATGTGTTATGGAATATTGCAGTGGGGTAAATGCGCGGATAGTGAAAAAATTTTCGTATTACAAAATAGAGCCATACGTGGCATCTACAATTTAAGTCCGCGTGATTCCCTGCGAGAGAAGTTTAAGGAAACAGGTATTCTAACATTTGCTTCACAGTATATTTTAAATAACGTAATTTTTGTACATAAAAATATAAAGAATTATAAAACAATAGGTGATGTATATAATAGACAAAGTAGGAACCGACATAAGCTTGCGACTCTTGCTTTGCGCCTAGCAAAAGTACATAAATCGTTTGTGGGTTTGGGTATAAGATTCTATAATAAAATTCCGAAATCAATTTTGGTCATGCCATTACAGCAGTTTAAAAACACTGTTAAAAAGAGGCTGATACAGAAAGCCTACTATACTGTTGAAGATTACTTAGATGATAAGGATGTGTGGATATAGGTGCGCTTCTACTCTGTACAAGACAGTAATAAATAAATGTAACTAGTTCTAAGATTTATATTTAAAAAAAAGCAACCGCCGAGTTTCTTGCTGGCTCTTCTCGGCAGGAACTTTCCGAACCAGCAGTAAAGTTGACGATTCAAAAGCACTTGTTTAAAAGTTTACCTGAATAAAGAATATTTTGATTTGATTTGATTTGGGGTTGGCACAACATGTTACAAACATGTTGTCACATGAATTGGTTACGTATTTTAAAAACGGCCGCCTGCCTGACGTCAACTTACCTTAGTCGTATTTTACGACCCCTTGGTAAAATAGAGGGTGGTTTATTTTACCCAACCGGATACCACACGGCGGGTCAATTAACCTAAGTCGCCTTTTACGACACCTCGGTAAGAAATTAGGGTGGTCTATGTGGTGTAAAATTTCAAATCAATCGAACAGCGGGAAGTGGGTCAAATTTAATTGGCAAGACTTCACTTACATACATTTCATGTTAAATAAAGTCTTTTTAAAATGCTATTCTTTTACTACCTATATAAAAAGCGTGTATGCAAATAATATACCTAAACCAATCAATATCCAATTGACATGATCGGGTATATCTTTCTATGAGAAATTATATAAGAGTATGTATTCATAAAGCAGCCGTCGCAAAAAAAACTAGAAAGTATATCTATCTACCTGTTTCTTGACTATTCTCACTTTTGTGTACTTCCTTATTTACCAAGATCACATCATCATCATTCTTCTGCCCTTATCGAACTCCAAGTGGGGTCGGGACAACATGCTACAAACATGTTGTCACATGATTTGGCTAAGTAGTTTACGACCAACCGCCTGCCTGACGTCAACTTACCTTAGTCGCCTTTTACGACACGTAGGTAAAAAATGAGGGTGGTCTATTCTATGGATATCACACGGCTAATTTACCATGATAATAAATATCTCGTTATTAATAATATATAGCACGGTAAGTTAAATAAAAGCATAAAAAAACAGGTAATATGAAAAAATATATATTTTTAAATTGAAATTCTGTTTCACAAATACGTACTCCAAAAAATTAATACGAAATGATTATTTTTATACAAAATACTTGAAAAGAAAAATTTAATTTTTATGTGCCCTCGAGGTAATTCTCATGGAAACGATTTTGTAGGGCAAGTTATTTTCTCAGAATTCGTATTTCATTTTACAAGCCCATTGTTGGGTGATGATAAAGGAGGAGGAGCCCTTAAGCTTTGCCCTTTAATACGATGTCTACTCACCTGTGAGCACAGAGTAATGAAAAAATAGAGCTATTAAAAGGCTTTGGTATACATTTAAATGAATTAATCAGTGTAACGGTAAACTGTATATGCTAAGATATATTGTTACATCTTGTTTCAAATACAACCTCCTACAAATAGTTAAGTGAATAATATAAAAAAACATTGTCGCCGTCATTGTGTCGAGTTGTTGAAAGAGATTAAATGAGCCGACTTTTGAGAAAATTATTTCTTACTTATTGAATAAGTATAGAGGAAAAATATTGTTGTTATAATATACAATCGGAATGTTCCACGATGTCACATAAAATTTACTTTATTTTGTACAATCGCTTAAAACTTTATTAGATGGGAATATATCCCCGTACCAGGCTTGAATATGTTTATAAATGGATTTACGTCCGTTTATATGTTTAATAATAATATTAGGATTGTCTAATTTATAAAGTGAATATTTTATTGAAGAAGATAAGTGTTTAATCGCACATACTTATTAATAGTTAAATAACTCTCTTAAACCTATATTAAATGTAAACCTATTTATGGGTGCACAGAAAAGACTGTGTTTTGGACTTCAGTTATTCACTCCTGGTATGGGTGTATTCCGTAAGTGTTTGTTCAATTTTCAGTATTTAATTTGTTTTGCATAATCTCTTAATTCTTCGCTTTTTAACTGCATTATTTTTAAATGTCTTTTTGGTTTTTTTAATTGATTTAATACAACTTGCGTTCAGTACTAACATTTTTATTATTCTACGTATATAATGTTTTTAAAGCCTTGATTTTAAATGTGATTAAAGATTTCGTTTATTTATACAAAAATCCGTACTACAGTGCTATTTTAACAAATCTTTGGAAGACTTTGCTAAGTAATTCCTTAATCCAAAAGTAACATAAAATGTTTCAATTCAAACTGTAGCATAAGAATATATAAAAAAATGCGGAATAGAGAAAGGTCAATATAATTATGCATTGAATGTATCTGTAACTCACTAAATAATCTATTAGGAAGTAAAAATGTTGCTGAATTTTTGATCTAATAATGTACCAAAGTAGAAATATTAAGGCCACGACAAAAAAGCAATTTAGAATTCAATTTAGACAAATGTACCTAATAGGAAAAAGAATATATATATATATATATATATATATATATATATATATATATATATTCTTATTAATTATTCTATTATTATCTATTTATCTATTATCTTATTATTCTTATTAATATATATATATATATATATATATATATATATATATATATATATATATGTGTGTGTGTGTGTGTGTATATATATACAATTGTATAAAAAATAGCCACCAATCGTTTGCATTGCCGATTCTGTACTAAGTTAATCTACGAGATTTTCCCGTAAATAATGTACGCTGTGAAAGATAATACTTCCCTGTAGATGAAACAAAATTAAAATTCATAAATCTGCAGGTCTTTTGGTAAGATATTAATGTTGGAATTATACAATTTAACTAAAATGTAATATTCTGATTAGATTGTTGTAATCCCCAAGACATAATTAATTAATTCGTCATTGACGAAGATTTTACGTAATAAAAATTATGAAAACGTTTTTGTTATTTTATTTGAATACTAAAGAATAACATTTAAATAACTCTAAATTACGGTTACGATTATAATCTATGGGTTAGTAAATATGGGTTATAATAAGCACATAACGTCACTATCTTGAAAAAACCAATTGCCTATAAAGTATTTTATTTCTTCAGTTTGATTTTTAATGCAAAAATTGCAGAACTTCATGAACGTGTATATGTCAAAAGTTAAATAAATGCTTGGAAATGCTATAATTTTTAATATTACTGTGTGTCTCATAAGGTATGGACATATCATAGATTGATAGGGTTGAAAAATTAAACGTTGTTCATTTGAACGTTGAAGTTTCTATTCTTTTCGTTATTTAAACAATCTATCACAGAATAAAATTATCTCAAGCAAGAAATCTTTGTAGAAAATTTAATATGAACACGAAGAAATGCAATTACTCGGATCCTGTGGATTATTACGTGCCGAGATTTTATAACGCGTATGAAGTTTTCTTAAAGGAATAGAAATACCAATCTGGTCTGTAATTATTAATTACCTAGCGGCGCAAACGTAAGATCGCTCAAGCAATCTACACACAGCGTAGAAAAATGACTACTTTGACTTAAAGATAATTTCTTTATCAGTAAAAAAACCTTAACAATATATATTATAATAGACATATTTTAGGATAACGGATACTCTACCATAAATATTTTGTATTTCACAAATTATACTTCAAAAACTGAAAGGAATCTATCTCTATTTATGGCATAATTGGAATGAACTATAATTTCGTTTCCAGGCACATAAGTAAAAAAAAGGTAAAGTAATGGCCTGTTAATATCCCACTGCTGGGAATAAGCCTCCTCTCTCCGTTTATTGTAGAGAAGGATTGGAGCTAAGACCTACCATGCTGCTCCAATGCGGATTGGTAGGTTACAAGTATCCCTAGCATCCTCTAGAGATATGCAGGTTTCCTTACGATGTTTTCCTTCACCGAAAAGCATGTGATAAATTGTAAATATCAATTAGACACATAAGTTTTAATAGAAAAACTCATTGGTGCCTTCCCGGGTTTGAACCCATGTTCGTCTTCGTTCGTTCGTTCGTTTGAACGCACGGTCTCACCATTAGGCTATCACAACATAAGTAACTACTTAACAACAACTTCGTAGTACTTTATTACCTTTCTTCTTTTTCAACTGATTGCATGACTGAATATACTTATAAAATAATTTTTATTTCATAAATCCATAGTTAGGAGTAAGTAATATGGGTGACAACTGATCTAATGTAATGTAAAAGCTATGTTAGTAAAGGGTAAAGTAACGTGTACATGTTATACTCTGCCCGTAACAACATCTATATAGTACGCGGCAATAAATAATGCACATCGATCGTCAGAAATCGGCTAGATGCTGCTTCATAGAACATTGTCTCTGTCGCACAGACTGACGAACCCGTTTGAAACGTCACATACTAACTGAGTGACAGTGACAGCACTCTACGAAACCGAACTGGCCGGCTGTTTCGTTCTAAACATCTATGTGCATTATTTAATGCCGGGTACTATACAACATTTTTGAAATATCTGTCGAAACGAGATGCAATCATTTTCAGAATGTTGGAACTATTTCGTAGTTAGTAATACATGGAAGCGGATAAAGTATACCGCATAATGGCATGGAAACCTTCCACACGGACATCCACAAAAATTCCACTTGCACTGCAGTACTTTGTATATCGTTATCCTTATATATCGTTTTAAGAGATTTCGACGCCTTACGCTATCTGAATGTGGTAAAACGAATAGTAATAGACTTATAAATAGCCAATTTAGCACAGTTCTAATGAAGATTCTGCTAGCCACCGTGTGGTATCCGGCTAAATAGAATAGACCACCCTCATTTCTTACCGAAGTGTGGTAAAAGGCAACTAAGGTAAGTTGACCCGCCGTATGGTATCCAGCTGAATAGAATAAACCACCATCATTTCTTACCGAGGTGTCGTAAAAGGCGACTAAGGAAGTTGACCTCAAGCAGACTTCCGTAAAATACATGTTACAGCATGTTTAAACCATGTTTTGCCGACCCCAAGGAACGACGACCACGTGGGATAAGAACACAAGAATGAAAGATGATTTGAAAGTTTGTGCAATTTAGATTTCAAATTAGATAAAGGCAGGAGAATGATGAATAAAGATTCTACTAGATGACTCCATGATGACAAAGTTGGCGTCAGTGTGTCACACTAAGTCTCGTTCGTACACTAAGCGTGTTACAGTGCATCTTAATACGTTTACCGGCTGTTCTCGTACTAACATACTAGTATATTCTCACTAGACATCGCTTTCAATCTAGTGCAAAGTGTATATTAATTTACCCTGGGTTATCCTAAGATTATTGGGTAAGCCTGTTTGTGAGCCCGCATAATTTATATGTTCAAATTGAATTTTCACTTTATTATTCGAATTTCGTTTTACTGTCTCTACGTAGGAGAAAAAGCGAGAAACGCAGTATGTAGTCTTGTTAATGCTTTAAGCATTGAATAGTTGCTATTTATATTCAATCGTTATTTTCATTTATATATCTTGAACTATATACGTTTTGTTTACATATTTTAAAGCCGATGGATGGATTGTTTAAGAAATCTAAAATTAATAAAGAATAATACTTTAATCGGTTTCAAATTCAAATATTCTTTATTCAAGAAACTTGTAAACAAGTACTCTAAATCGATACAATTACTTGTGCATAGTTACATTTGCGTCTATATGTCTGATAAAAAACTGGGATAACTCAGATAGGGACAGTAAATTAAATAGATCATGAATAAAAGTAGAAAAATTAACCTAACAACATAAGACATAACACGATACAACATAAGACGATCGAATCGATATTAGGAAGGACATAAAGGACCTGTAACGTATTCAGTAGCTTCATTCAAGAAACCTTTGTTTAGTCGCATTTGTAAATGAACTCTAAATTTTTTAAACTAAATATCAATTTATTTATGCTTCTGTAGCGAATAGTTTTTTCTTCAATTTAGATAATTTGTGAAGTAAACACTGATCTTGAATGATAGAAAATGAATTGCTTTTCCATTCTTCCCAAAACTTACTTTAACGTTGCAAATCTAGGAGAAAAGCAAACCACATATTTCTAAATCTGGTTTAGGACATCAAGCGAATGACTATAAAGGACGTACAAGACGCTGACAGTGGAGTCGCTTATTTTATTGTGAATAAACATTAAGTTATGTACGGTAACCATTAGTCGTACCTTTCCAAAGATATTTTCCCAATTTTAATTTCCCAAGTTCCGAAACACCACCGCCCTCTTGTGGCGTTAACAGTCTATAATTTTTTTTAGCTAAACTTATTTGATAAAAAAATATCAAACTTTAGCTACAAAATGCTGGTGTTTATACTTAAGCAAAATATAAAATACTGAAAATATGAATGAAGAATATCATTGTAACCTTAATTTTTTCGGGATTTTTAATTAAACTAGCTAAAAAAATAATAATATTACATAATAATAAATTTTATTTCTTTTCATGCTTAATAATAACGAAGATAGAAATAAAAAGAACTCAAATTGAAATTTGTTGGTATTTCGATTATGTACTTTTAAAAGATCAAAGTAAAGTACAAGCAAACAGTCGTTTCTATCTAGTCAGATTGAAAAATAAAAGAAAACAAAGTGTACGAATGTACGAAAAACTGAAAAAAAAATTATTTTATTCCGGTCAGAGTTCACAGATCCGTCATGCATCACAGTTTGAAAACTACGTTTTGTATTATATTCTGGCATAAATCTTTTTCCTATATACCTAGGACTTGGAAAACAATATCTACGACAATAATAATATACATTAAGTGACTTTCAAATTCATTCAAATTATTGTCACCCGAGATATAAGCTCAAAAGAGCCAAGAATTTCATTCTGACTTAACATTGGAGGCATATCATTGAAAAAGTTTCGACAGGCGCCGGATAAACAGAATTTGCTAACTTCGCCAAACTTGCAGTGAGCTGTGAAGCGAGTATCTGGCACATTTGACACAATTGTATAAAAAATATTCAAATGAATTGTAATTTCTACTAGCATAAATTAAAAAAAAACACTCATAGTTAATCTACTATACTTTGATAGAGAGCTGTGATAGTCCAGCGGTGAGACCGTGCGACGCTTTCGAGGGAACACGAGTTCAAACCCGGACAGGCACCAATGAGTTTTTCTATTAAAACTCTAAATGTGTCTATTTGATAATTGCAATTAATCACACGCTTTTCGGTGAAGGAAATCATCGTGAAGAAACCTGCATATCTCTAGAGAATTATGGAGATATGTGTAACCTACCAATCCGCATTGGAGCAGCGTGGTAGGTCTTTGCTCCAACCCTTCTCTCCAGAAACAGAGAGAGGAGGCCTATTCCCAGCAGTGGGATTGTAACAGGCCGCTACTTTACTTTTCTACTTTTACTTTTACTTTGATAGATCGTCTTATCGTGTTTATTCTTCTTACTTCCAGCTGAGTAGAATAGACCACACTAATTTCTTAACGAGGTGTCGTAAAAGGCGACTAAGGTGAGTTGACCCACCATATGATATCCGTTTAGGTAGAATGAACCACCCTTTTTCTTACCGGGGTGTCGTAAAATACAACTAAGGTATGTTGACGTCAAGCAGGTGACCGGTCGTAAAATACGTAGCCAAATCACGTGACAACATGTTTGTAAATTGTTGTGCCCATTTAATGTGGGATAAGGGCAGGAAGCTGTGATAGCCTAGCGGTGAGACCGTGCGACTCTCTAGAGACGACATAGGTTCAAACCCCGTGATTTTTTCTAATAAAAAAAAACTTATGTGTCTAATTGATAGTTGCAATTTATGACACGCTTTTCGGTGAAGGAAAACATCGTGAGGAAACCTGCATATCTCTAGAGAATTCTGGAGATATGTGTAACCTACCAATCCGCATTGGAGCAACGTGGGTAGGTCTTAGCTCCAATCCTTCTCTCCAATAACGGAGAGAGGAGGCCTTAGCCCAGCAGTCGGTATAGTAACAGGCTGTTACTTACTTTTTTAAGGGCAGGAGGATGATGCTGATCTATTTGTAATCGTCAAACACTACAGTGTACACATAACAGTCCACTGTTGGTAAAAATTGCATTAGGCGGCCATAGTTGGGCCTAAAATATGTTATCAATTGCAGTGTCTTACAAATTATAACAATTACGACAATTGCTGTTGAAAATTTGAAACTTTTACAATTATTTCAAAGCAAAATCTAATTGAAACTGCATTTTGACAAAAGGTTGCCTTGCCTTTACTCAAAATACACTTCACTAAAACACTGAAAATTCACTATAACATGATGTCGAAATATTTAGCAAATCACATTACTGTGAATGTTTATGAGAGAGAATCCTATTGTACATTATAAGCTTTTGCATTGAAAATACATGACTTAAGCAACTGAAAATTGAAGAGATGATATGATATATACCTTAATTGGGTACTCAAGAAATGCGGAAAAAGAAACATGTTTTCATACCCGTTATATGTTTATTTGCGCAGCCACTTTAATTTACTGTAGCATGAACATCGGTGATATTGGGCTCATGAAAATATTTTATTCAGTCGAAATTACCTTCTACGTTTTAATTTACTAACAAAAATACTTTGAAACGGCATATTTCTTTGTTAAAATTAAACATGGCATAATAGCAAAGTTTCATCAACAGAATCTGTTTCTTGTACAAGTATCAGCCTGTTATAATCCCACTGCTGGGAATAGGCCTCTTCTCTCCGTTTCTGGAGAGAAGGGTTGGAGCTAAGACCTACCACGCTGCTCCAATGCGTATTGGTAGGTTACACATATCTCCAGAATTCTCTAAAGATATGCAGGTTTCCTCACGATGTTTTCCTTCACCGAAAAGCGTGTGATAAATTGCAATTATCAATTAGGCACATGAGTTTTAATAGAAAACCTCATTGATGCCTGCCCGGATTTGAACTCGTATTCCCCTCGAAGGAGTCGCACGGTCTCACCGCTGGGCTATCACAGCTTTTTTTTTTCTTTTTACGTTTTTTTTTTATTTCTTGTACATTTTTACCAAATTACCAACACGTTAAAACGTTATAAACAACAACTGATGAATTACATTGTGTTATTTTTTCGCTGGTTTACCTTTTAAAAACATGTTTTGACAACCGAAAATTGTTAACTCTAGAAGTTAATTCATACACCGTAAAGAATTGGGAGAATGACTTCTCAAAATGATAGAGGAAGCATTTTACCAATCGTGGGATGGAGGCAGGCCGCTACTGAACTACTTTAGACATGCTTATATCATTTACAGTTCTATGTATGTTTGTTTGTATGTATAAATGTGTACCTACTTGTAATACACAAATGAGTCGGTTACATACATACAAATGTAACCGACTTATTTGTGTATAACAGACATTACTTACTATCTGTGTATTACAGGCGTTACCGACTTATTTGTGCATTACATTAATTCCACTTTTATATATATATATGTTTATTCACTTAAAGTACACAGTTTTAATTCAAACTTTGCACAGTTATGAAGCGGTGTCAAAAGAATAAAGATAAAAACAAAATGATACTTCGAAAAATATTAGCATTATTGTAAAAACAAAAATAAGCGAATGTTGAGCTTCCTACGCTTTTTATACGATAATACTTATATCACTTTTTAGTTCGAAAGCGTGTTTTTTGTTGTCTTTTAAGTGTATTCAGTTAATAAATAAATATAATTTACAAGGTGATTTACGGTATCTTAAAGTGAAAAAGATAAATGGGAAAATATTACTGGAAGGATTGTTACAAATGGGAAAACAAACTTGTGATTCAGTATGTGATTGAATGAGTATCCAAAAGTGTTTATAAAGGGCGATGATTTGCGAAGGGCATCATATCAGTTGCGTAAGATAAATAACCCAATCTATCACGCGAGAACCAACTTCAGTCACGTAATATTCATTTCAACTCAATGTGAATTCATTGGTATATTCGCAACTTTGTTTGCACAGAACTTGTACAACTCACTCGAGACTCAAATACTTTCTTTTGCATAAAGTTTTCGTATGACTAATACGTATTTAAGAAAAAGTAAGATAGAAAATTCATCAAAAGGAGTGTCATGATATTTTTTTTATCTCATCTATATCTATACTTCATCATCCTCCTGCCCTTATCCCACTCTAAGTGGGGTCAGCACAACATGTTATAAAACATGTTGTCACATGATTCGGCTATGTATTTTACTACCCGCCTGACGTCAACTTACCTTAGTCGTATGTGTTTACGACCCCTCGGCAAGAAAGAGGGCGGTCTATTCTACTCAACCGGATACCACACGGTGGGTCAACTCACCTTAGTCGCCTTTTACGACACCTCGGTAAGAAATGAGGGTGGTCTATTCTACTCAGCCGGATACCACACGGCGGGTCGACTTAGCTTAGTCGCCTTTTACGACACGTCGGTAAGAAATGAGGGTGGTCTATTCTACTCAGCCGGATACCACACGGTGGGTCAACTCACCTTAGTCGCCTTTTACGACACCTCGGTAAGAAATGAGGGTGGTCTATTCTACTCAGCCGGATACACCACGGCGGGTCGACTTACCTTAGTCGCCTTTTACGACACCTCGGTAAGAAATAAGGGTGGTCTATTCTACTCAGCCGGATACCACACGGCATATCTAAGTCTATATTTATTAGGAAATAAATTCCCCAAAGCTGTCTGTCTGTATGTAATCGATTTTCTCAAAATCTACTGAACGTATTTTTGTACAATTTTTACTAAAAGGTAGTGCAATTCCTCCGAAAGATTTAGGTTGATAGCCGTTTCATGTAAATTGAGTTGAAGAGGTCGTTTTACAACAATTTTTAGTGGGGGTAGTAACAAACCGGTATCGATTGTAGTTTAGAGGGGGGAATAGGTATAAAAAGCGGTGTAGGGTATCAGAGGGCCAGTCTCATGTCGAGACTTGAGCGACTATAACATGCTAAACACTGAATTTAACGCGGGCGAAGCCGCACATATTGCTAGTTAAACATAAATTTAAATTTTGTCAGGCTTATTTAAACTGCATAGTATTGTTATACCTTCTTATTTTGTCAATACTAAGTTGGTGAGATACCTAACAATATTTATTTATATAAAACCTAAAAGAAGTAGGTAACAAAATAAGTACGATTTTTTTTAACTTTATTTGCAGAAATATTTGTATTTTTTTCGTTTTTCCTTTTATTATTCTTAGACACTAGTGGTACCCGCGAATTCGCTCGCACCAACTTAACCATTATGGTATACTCAATAATGCATTGAGTTTTTTCCCCTGTTTCCTAAAGAAAAATAGGATTTTTTATATTTTATTATATGTTATGTACGGTGTGTTACCTTTGATTTTGTCAAATTTAATTATCATTGGTTTTGCAAATTAACAGTTATGAATTCGTAAGGAAACCTAACCTAATGGAGTCCTGATATATTTATGAATTTTTACTTATCAATTCTTTTTACAACTTACTGTCGTTTCACATGAAGTCTGTTTTATTTTCAAATCAAATCAAGGCATCATCATCTACTAATTAAAATATTCAGTTCATAAAAGCATTCAGAATTCACAATTGTACGCATTATCTATATCTATGGAATATTTTACTTAAAGTAACGGCCAGTTGCTTTTCCACTGTTGGGCATAGGCCCCTCTCTCCGCTTTTTGATAGAAGGGTTTAGAATTAAGGCCCACCACGCTGCT
Source organism: Morpho deidamia (assembly GCA_947086505.1). Classification (NCBI taxonomy): domain Eukaryota; kingdom Metazoa; phylum Arthropoda; class Insecta; order Lepidoptera; family Nymphalidae; genus Morpho; species Morpho deidamia. The sequence goes on from CAMTZC010000003.1 coordinate 8,457,398, forward strand.
CCAATTCGGGTGGGTACACATATCCCCAGAATTCACTAAAGACATCCTTCACCGTAAAGCGTGTGATAAATTTCAATTATCAATTAGATACATAAGTTGCATCACAGTTTAATAGTGAAATATTTCACTTAATGGAATAATATTTTCAAAGTTTTGATTGCATTACGAATTTAATAAATATTTGAATTTCATTCAATTTTGAAATTCCACGAAATATTTCTAAATTTTAAATGCATTTTTACGATAGCTTATTAGGTCGAGTGGGTAAAATAACTGGTCGAAGCAAGCCTTACAAATTGGACCATGCTCTGCCACCCAATTTCACGTTCAGCGATTTACTCCCAGCGCACTTGACGTAACGAACGCTGGTCCGACCTTCTCGAAATGAGGTCATAAGTGTTTAGTTTCGTCTTTATATAATCTGGTATATTAAACTGCATTTTATTTGAGCATGGAGAGATTGCAGTTTGTGCTAGAATTTTATTTTTCAATTTTATTAAACTCAGTAACCGACCGTAATCCGCTCCCCTTTGAATGGTTTAAAGTGAGTAATAAATACGGTTGTTAGATAAAATATGAAATATATTTACGTGATCAAACTTAATAGTTATATAAAAAAATTTAATCCATAACTTACTACAGTTTGACTGGTAGCAGTGGTCCTGTCTTCAGCTTCGCCGTCACGGGTTCGATTTTCGGTGAGAACCAAAATTTTCTGAACACAATTTGTTAGTTCTTCGTGTCTGGGTGTATACACGTAATTATTTATTTTATATATATTATTTTTTATATATGTATGTGATTAATTGTAATTATATTGTAAATTATACAAATAAGCTTTAATTTAAACTAATTGGCACTTTTCCGGGATTTGAAGCTGTGGCCCTCTCGAAAGAGTCAAATGGGCTCGCCCGTTTATGTTAGCTGTGATAGCCGTATCACAGCTGACGTAAACAAGATTTGGTAGAAATCAGTTAAGCCGTTTGAACATCAAAGCGTTACAACCTTACACACTCAAACTTTGCCTTTATAATAATAGTAGGGTTATCAATAAAACATCAAAACATTTGCCAATATCCATCTCCTTCCAGCATATTGAAGTCGATTGTGGAAAACATTTCCGTATCTAACGGAAGCTATGTCGATACGTTCCATACATATTTGCAACAGAAATTCCTACATACATGAATTTTTTATCAACGCTCAGAGACTTATACATCTTGCTTTGTTCGACACGTTTTATAGTTTCAGCAAGAGCATATTTTCAAACACCTGATGCACATCAATAAGCTTATTACTCGTAATTCGTTTTAACATTATTTTAATGGACTCCAATCTAAACAAAAGCATTTCATAGCGTAATATTATCTAGGAAAAGAGTCTTCTATTTAATCATTTCATTCTCATGCCACTATCCTACTCTAAGGGGGGTAAATAGAACATGAAGAACATTTTATACATGTTGTTAGTTTACTACATGTGCTGGCTAGTTGCTTTACGACCGGCCGCCGAACTTACATTAGCCGCCCTTTACGACACCTCGGTAAGAAATGAGGGTGGTCTATTCTACTCAGCCGGATACAATACTGCGTAGATTCTTATATTTAATGAATGAATGAAGAATTACATACACGGTTGTCCGTACACAAAGTAAGTAGAGTTGTGCTGTGGGTACTTAACTGGTGGATAAGTAAATATAATCAATACATAAATACACCCAGACTTTACACACAGACAACTAACGAATTGTATTAAAAAAACGTTGGCCTTCGACTGCAAACGAACCCTCGAACGATCTGCGAAGCTGGAAACTGGGTACTCTCAGAGATTCTACTCTCCTTGTACATTCTGTCTCTTTGATGGTGATTTTGCAGAAGCCCAGCGGCGCTTCAAAGACTTTTAGCTAACGTTAGTTTAATTTAAAGCCTCGTTTAACCTTATTCAGAAATATGGCTTGAGTTTGCTTCATCTCGTCCAAGTAGTTGTCGAGTTTAAGGGGATATCAAAATTAGAACAAGAAGCTTTAGCATACAGTTGGGAATTTCTCGAGAATTTGAAGTTGCCTGGCCAAAGGACGTAAGGTGATCCCCTTAAACTTGAGGCCACTTACGTGTTTCTCAACTATCTCGTTAAATTATGTTTAGGTATTCACAAAGTCTCTTTATTGTGTCGAGGTTTTGAATTGAAAATTGAAAAAACGGGATTTTAAAATAGTGATTCGTATACAATTTTAGGTTTACAAAAATTATATAAATTATTATGAAAATATAACTGCTTCATATGCGCTGTTTAATGCGCACCAAATCTTCGTTCTTCCTTACCTTATCCCACACAAAGTAGGACATGTTTTAAAAATGTTGTAACATGCTTTGGCTACTTATTTTACCGGCTGCCTGCCTGACGTCAACTTACCTTAGTTGTCTTTGCGATACCTCGGTAAGAAAAGAGAGTGGTTTTTTCTACTGAGCCGAATTAGTGTACAACAAATAGTTAAATACAAAAAATGAAAGAAGAAATACAGAACAACTACAAAAACAAATGCAAATTCGGTCTTCTCTGACCTCTTACAAACAACCTCTAAGTTATTAAAATTTGGAATAAAAGAGTAACAATAAAATTGTTTCGCTATTATATAATCAACACAATAAAACATAAAACAAATATTAAATGAATACATGCAGGATTTGTAATAACGGATACATAAGCACCACAATTGCAAAGCTATGTGATTTCGTTGTAAAGTCTATCTCCTGATGATGGTTCGGTTGCGGGGTGAAACGATTGTTGAGTTTGTAAGTATTTTTAAAGTTAAATTATGTTAGATTTACTTATTGCAACAACTATCGATATTAAAAACGAACTCCAGTACGATATTTTAAATCGAAGTGCAAACGTTAACAAGCAGAATAGAAGAATAAATTCAATTAAGATTTCAAGAAAAGTTATTCCATCCGCGGCCTAGCGACCCTAATTGGACGAATTTTATAGGCCTTATAGAAAAAATCGTAGACGCAAAAGAAAAAGTACCAAAACTTAACTCGGATCACGATTGAGAAGGCACTAATGCAGAGTATTTTATAAATGCTAACATTAAAAATGTTGAAGCATTTCGACTAAAGAGTTAAAATATTAAGTGATTCATAAGTTGAGATTGTAAAAGAACAACTTAACACTTTGAGCGGATTATTTGGGTTTCCAAATGTTTGTTGCATTCATTTGGCACTTCATTTGCATTAAAAACGATAACCTTGACCTGCTCTAAGTGTTAACGATAATATTACTTTATAATTATCTATGTATGTCATACTTAATGTCATACCTTATTAATGTAATATATTTAAACTGTATGCACCGAAAATACCAATATCAACCGCCACCATCACACTACAATACTATTACGAACACTGCATACATTCACTACTACAATCTCAATAATCGTTTCGCCTCGTAATATATTATTTGGCTACGATGAGAGTTTCGAATCTTCTTAATTACTCATTACCCGTAAAACTTAGTCAAGGCGCCATATAGGACGTTCCTTAGGGTATGCCTCACGTAAATTATAGATTCTATTATATTTATTTATTTTATAATTACTTACAATATTAATAAAAGAAAGTTGATAGTAGCTCAGCAGGCGATGGGAAGAGACATTCCATCTATACATGAAATGTCTCTACGTAATCAAATCAGAAATCAAGAAATCCGTAAATGGACAAAAGTGACAGACATAGCTTGACAGGTTGAAACTGAGGTGGCGATAGGGGGGGGACATAGTACGAAGAAACGATGAACATTGGGGTCTCAAGGTGCCAGAATGGCGACCCCGCACCGAAAACGCAGTGTAGGCAAATCTCCCAATAGCATAAAAGACGATCTTAAAAAATTGTTGGAACCGCTGGCTTCAATCATGAGGTAAGGACGACTTTGAAGAGACCAACAATCGACTTCTTTAGGTTGAAGAGAGCAAAATTGAGAGCAAAATTAATTCCATAAACGGTACAACATAAATAGCAAAATAAAATGCGATTACACAAAATATATCCATACGTACTTAAATCACTTATATTCATTGTTGGTAGAACAATAGAAAATACTGATACACGAGATTTTATTCTGTCTCCATTCCATAGCGCCCTTAGGGAAATCTTATGGATAAATTATTCCATCTCCGGATAGATGCCGTGTCAAATAGAATACTAAATTGGCTAAAAAGCATTCAAAGATATAGCGAATCTGATAAAACTTCCCTTAAGTGCTTGAAACGTAACTCTACTAGGTTTTTTTCATAAAATGATGTATTAAACTTTTCTATATTTCATATACAATGAATCTTATAACAAAATAATCAATTCAAATTAAAAATTAATGCTAAGCAAAGGTTTTCTTTCTCCTTTCTTTCTTCAAGAAGTCTCTTATAAAGTAGCTTTGATTTACTAAATTGCTCCCATATGAATTAGAAATTAAATTTATGAGGAATGCCGTGTTATCTAGCGATGTTTCCTTTAAATAAAACATATCAATTAACTCCACAGTTTTTATACAACCACAAATGTCTTCTCGGCCTTGACATAAACTATAATTCAAACAACAAATACAACCATACTCAAATTTAAACTAAATAGAATTGGTTCCGCTACGGAATTGCCTGCTTGCCCAAAGTTTTGTAGACTTTATATCAGCTGAGCGATTATTAGAAACTGTGAAAGAAAGTTTTGCTTTCACAATTAGGTATCCTGTTACCAAAAACCAGTATTCTGTAGTGGGAATGCTTAAGCAAAATACTTCTACGCCAGACACGGTGAAAAGCTTATGGGATATGATATGATACAGCTTCGGCACGTTTCTCGATATAATAGTTATACATACCAGAAATATATCTTATAAATAAGATTTAAAAAACTGTACTATTAGAATTTTTACAATACCAAATATATTACTATAAATTATAAAGTATTTAAGAAACGTGTTTTTCTGAATACATCATATTTCTTTCTATAAAGTAGGTCCGAGGCCGTAAGGACTTTTAGTTTGATACACATCTAGTTGCAGAACAAAAGCACGTTGGAACTAAATCAAATATTAGAATCAAGTCTGGTTTATATTTCACATCGTCACGCTACCTTATGTCTCATACTTCGAAAATAGTTTGAAATAGTTCGTTGCTGACATCACATTTGACGCTTAATAAGTTACATTTCGTTTTGAAAGTTTTTGCCATGTGGTATCTGGCTGAATAGAAAAGACCACCCTCATTTCTTACCAAAGTGTCGTAAAAGGTGACTAAGGTAAGTCGACCCGCCATGTGCTATCCGGTTGAGTAGAATAGACCACCCTCTTTCTTACCGAGGAGTCGTAAAATACGACTAAGGTAAATTAACGTAAAGCAGGCAGTAAAATATGTAGCCAAATCATGTGACAACATGTTTATAACAAGAGTTTAGGCAGGCATTAACAAAGGATAAGAGCAGGAGGATGATAATTTCGTTTTGAAAGTTTCTTTTTTATTGTAAATGCATGTTGCTTATCGCTATTATGCGAATAAGCCCGCATATTTACCGTTACCCAAGGTATTGGTTCTAATATTCTGATACAAAACCAGGCAGAGAACAATTAGTTTTAGAAACAAAACTTAAATGAAATTTAACAAAAGTAATAATATAAATTATTTTGCTATAATCCGCGGTACAGTAAATATAAAATATATATAATGCTAAATGTATAGTGAACTATCAGTTTTTTCATACCCGATACATGCAGCATTCGTAAAACACATGCACAAATCTCCACCACTGCCATCACAATACATAAGCCCTACACATGTTCACTATCACAAACTCAAAAATCGTTTCGCCCCGCAACCGAAGCACCATCAGGAGATAGACTCCACGACAAAATCGCAAAGCGATTGTGTATTGTGGTGGCAGAGGTGGAGGTTTGTGCATGTGTTTTTACGAATCCTGCATGTATCGGGTATGAAAACGAATAGTCCACTATACATTTATAACTATACATATTTTCTATACTGTATCGCGGATTATAGCAAAATATTTTTTATTATTACTTTTGTATTATGGATCTCCGCAAAGTAACGCCTAATTCTATAAAAGCAATTTAACGATTCAAAGATGCGATTTTATCTCGAGATTGACTTAATCTTCGTATTTCAACCACAAAAACTTAATAAATTACACTAAAACCTTTGTAATTTGTTAATTTTTTTGTCGTAACCTTTAAAGCCTTTAAAGCCCCCTTGCTTTTATAATATGTGATGATGTTAGTAGAATCACAGATAATTACATTACAAGCTAATAAAAAGAAGCCGTAACTGTTTACAATCTCTCTGGAACTTTGAACAGTTAGGAAAATTACGGTTTGAAAGTTCCTCCCCGACATGAAATTATTTGCAGAGTAAAAATACGAGTATGTGATCTAAACCAGTTCACACTACATTAATAAAATTTGGTAATTTAAATAACATAAGGAAAATCCTGTGATATCAAATGTAAACTGAAAAAATTTAAGTGAATAAATGTGTGTATCTTTATCACAACTGACATTTTTTCCGCTTCAACGTGAGTCAAACATTTAGACCTTAACTGAAGTAAACTCTCTCTTGAGGGTTATTGGAAACGCGCGCGGCACTCATGACAGTAACACAGAAACAATCTGGCGTGCTGCCGGAGCGAGCCATGTGGATTCTATTTATTTTAATATAGTCAAGAGTTTTAAAATACTATTTTTCAAACGAACTTCCAACAACTTGTCCATACATAAATCTAAACCAGTGAGGTAGAAAACATTTGAAGTAAGAAACGTTCAAAATAAAGTTTCAAATGTTTTTGAAAACAAACTAAGAAAGATAATAAGTTGTAAATAATCGAACATCGCAAGACTTGCTTTTTGATCGGCTAATATTGAATTCATCATCCTCCTGCCCTTTTCCCACTCTAAGTGGAGTCGGCACAACATGTTTTAAACATGTTGTCACATGATTCGGCTAAGTATTTTACGACCGACCGCCTTCCAGACGTCAACTTACCTTAGTCGTATTTTACGACTGTAAGCGCTTGCGTTAAGCCTTTTAGGAGACTCCGTTTTGATAATAAAAAGCCTTGTGAATACTGTTGAACTATTATATTGGTTGCAATTTAAAAAGGAGTTACAGAGTTAGTAAAGGAGTACATAAAGTGATTGCGTTACAAAATTTGAATAAGAAGTTTTTTGACAATTAGATTTAAAAACGTGTATTGGTGCATGTCATCCTTATGGCCACAGATGATTATAGGCCGCAACAACGACCCCTCGGTAAGAAAGAGGGTGGTCTATTCTACTTAACCGGATACCACACGGTGGGTCAACTTACATTAGTCGCCTTTTACGACACCACGGTAAGAAATGAGGGTGATTTATTCTACTCAGCCGGATACCACAAGGCGGGTCGACTTACCTTAGTCGCCTTTTACGACACCTCGGTAAGAAATGAGGGTGCTCAATTCTATTCAGCTGGATACCTCACTTTATTTACGACAAAAGGCGCGGTAGCTCAGATGAACTTTTTAATGCCCTCTTTGGAATGATCGGTTGTGAGTTTAATAATACTTTTAATATTATAGAAAAAAGAGTGTTCAAAAATCTTAGGTTTAGCGAATGGGCCACTAATGGCTTTTATAAGAGTAGGAACAAGTTATTTGATCTGTATGCAGAAAAACAATATAATCAATCCCCCACATTCCTAGAAAATGTAAAAAAATATTCTAAAACGTTTAGAAATGTCTGCACACAGGCCAAATCTCTTCACATTAAAAATAAAATAACTAACTCTAAAAATAAAATAAAAACAACCTGGGATATTATAAGCGATGAAACAGGCAGACATAAAACGCATAAATCTGCCATTGAGCTTAAAATTGGGAATGAACTTATTGATTCCGATACAGCAGTGGCTAGTGCATTTGAGCATTTCTTTCAAAATATATCCATTTCCACCACTAGCTCAATAAACTCATCCCCAATGGAAGCTTTCAATGTTTTAAAAGACAGCGTCACGGAGTGCAATGTTAATTTTAAATTTGAACATATTTCCCCATACGATATTGTCAAAAATTTTAAAACTTTAAATATTAAAAAAACAACTGATCTGTGGGGAATGTCAGTAAAATTAATTAATAATATTATTGAAATTATCGCCCCAATTATGGCCAAGATCTTTAACAAGTCTGTAGACACAGGGACATTTCCAAATTTAATGAAGTATAGTAAATTGATCCCTGTCTTCAAATCTGGTGATAAGAGCGACCCTAACAACTATAGACCCATCTCGATCTTGCCAACTCTTAGCAAGGTCTTTGAGAAAGTTATTCTAAAGCAACTGCTCAAGCATTTTAATTTTAATAATTTACTTCACCCTGAGCAGTATGGGTTTACTAAGGGTCGGTCTACAACGGATGCGGGAGTTAGGTTGTTGAAGCATATCTTCGATGCGTGGGAGAACTCACAAAATGCCATAGGGGTATTTTGTGACTTGTCCAAAGCATTTGATTGCGTTCAGCACGAGACTTTATTGTTGAAGCTTGGCTATTATGGTATTAAAGACAATGCGCTTCGTCTCGTTGCGTCTTATCTTCACAGCCGGGTTCAAAGAGTGTGCATTAATGAGGTGCAGTCATCCGGAACGGCCTTAGTTATGGGTGTGCCTCAAGGATCAATCCTTGGTCCCTTTCTGTTTTTAGTTTATATAAATGACTTACCATATTTCATTCATAATATTTGCGATATTGTACTGTTTGCGGATGATACATCTTTAATTTTTAAAGTAAATAGAAATGACCATAATATTGACGAAGTAAACAGTGGTTTATCGCAAGTAGCCCATTGGTTCAGGGTAAATAATTTGGTACTAAACTCTAAGAAAACAAATTGTATTGAATTTGCATTACCTAATGCTGCAAAAACAGCAAATAGGCTCTCCATAAATAATGTACCACTGAAAACAGAAAATACAACTGTATTCTTGGGAGTGACCTTGGATTCAAAACTCCAATGGAGCACACACATAAAAACTCTTGCAGGGAAACTTAGTTCAGCAGCCTACGCTGTTCGAAAGATAAGACAATTTACAGATGTCGAAACAGCGAAACTTGTTTATTTTGCTTACTTCCATAGCATTATGTCTTATGGAATATTGCTGTGGGGTAAATGCGCGGATAATGAAAAAATTTTCGTATTACAAAAAAGAGCCATACGTGGCATCTACAATTTAAGTCCGCGTGATTCCCTGCGAGAGAAGTTTAAGGAAACAGGTATTCTAACATTTGCTTCACAGTATATTTTAAATAACGTAATTTTTGTATATAAAAATATAAAGAATTATAAAACGATAGGTGATGTATATAATAGACAAAGTAGGAACCGACATAAGCTTGCGACTCCTGCTTTGCGCCTAGCAAAAGTACGTAAATCGTTTGTGGGTTTGGGTATAAGATTCTATAATAAAATTCCGAAATCAATTTTGGTGATGCCATTACAGCAGTTTAAAAACACTGTTAAAAAGAGGCTGATACAGAAAGCCTACTATACTGTTGAAGATTACTTAGATGATAAGTATGTGTGGATATAGGTGCACTTCTACCCTGTACAAGACAGTAATAAATAAATGTAACTAGTTCTAAGATTTATATTTTAAAAAGAGCAACCGCTGAGTTTCTTGCTGGCTCTTCTCGGCAGGAACAGCTTTCCGAACCAGCAGTAAAGTTGACGATTCAAAAGCACTTGTTTACAAGTTTACTTGAATAAAGAATATTTTGATTTGATTTGATTTGATTTCGGTTGTAAAGAGAATTTGTTGGGTTATAATGAATCGAAATGAAATTAGCAAAACGATTTTATCATTACTTCGAAATACTAATGTTTTATTTATTTATAGATCACCAACAAAATACACACTTAAAATTAACATTGTACATTGAACAACTAAAAATAAGTAATGTTTTAATTAGAAGTGATAACAACTTTCAAATTAAGTTAAGAGAATTAAAAGATACGGTTAAACTAATCTTATTGTTAAATTAAGGCAAAATGTTGATCCACTAAGAAAATAAGTTCTGTAGATAAATATCAATTCGGTACATAAGTTTGGAGAAAAAAGCTCATTGGTGCCTGTCTAGTGTTTAAATCAGTCTCACCCTGAAAAGAATTATATGATCTCACAGTTCTGTTATCACAGCTTTTTTAATTAAAATATCTTGTAGAATCTCCAGTGCTGTTCTGATAATATGAACATAGATATGATAATAAAATAATCTAACAGGGATTTATGTGACACAAATTGTTGTTTATAACCCCTAGTTTGAGCTTTAAGTTTAGTTACTTTGAAGATTGAAGAAGGTCCGCTCATAATAAAGCGTCATAATTACTAACTAAACTTAGCAGCACACAGAATTTATGACATATTCCTTTTAATAGATATAACAGTAACATAAATTAGAATTAAAATGAATAACTATTAATATTATAATATTTAAACATATAACCTATTTAAAAATGTTTGTTTGTACGCAGTAATTTTTTTTCGCCTCTCTATTCAATGTTCGAATCCATTTTTTTGTGTATTAGCCGAACGTCACAACGGTCGCTATGTACCGCTTATTGTATTTTGGAATAAAATATTATATTATTTTAATACTGCAATAAATATTAAATGCAGAATTATAACTATATAATGCGATAAGGTAATCCAAAATAAAATCTGATTACATTAGGTAAATTTTAGTAAAGACTGAATTTGTATGCCAGGAATGGCTGAATATATTGTTGTAGAATGTACCAAATTTTTATAACTGTACTGACATATATTCAATACAAATAAATATATTTTTATTATTATTAAAGATTTAAAAAAACATTTTATGAAACTACTAAATGACGCTTAACTTAAGTTTCCGGTAAAAGTTTCTATTCAAAGGGACAAAGTTTTCAACTACTTTTGTTCAAGCTAGCTCTTTGTAAAATGCATCTCTATTTTTTTCATAAGTAAAATAAATTATATTTTACCTTGGAACCAAACATGGAAAATAGTTTAACACTTTATAAATCATTCAAACGTTTTAGAGGAAGCCGTGAAATAGTTTAAAATTTAATATCTTGCTGTACTGTTGTGTATCATTGTAACGAGCAGTCTATCAAAGAAACTTCATAACATTGATAACTACTTCAACTTTATAGCGCCCCATCAAAGTGCTATTAAAAAGACACCGTTTGATTAAATGAGCGAAGTTTCAATTTACAGCGCTGCAAGAAACTTGCCTTTGTGTTTTTGTAACAATGAATATAAGACAGTCTTTTTTACTGGTCCAGATAACGGATGGATAAGAATACAGTTAATATTTTAATAATCAATACACATTTAAATATCAATCATACGAATTTCACATTATCATTAACTTTTGACTTCTTTTTCTACCAGGTGCGCTAACTGATGAAACCTTAATCTTTAAAAAAATATAGTATTTCACTAAAGACATTAAATAAAACATGGAATTCCTTTAAAGTTATTTTTATCTATAAAACTAACTAAAAACAAACAACTGAAAAAGAAACAAAACGAACAAACTCTAATCTAGGTAAGCTATTAATTCACTGGCCCGTTGGCGCAGTTGGCAGTGACGATGTCTTTAGCTTCGCGGGTCGAAAGTTTGATTCCCGCCAACAGCCATTTTCTATTATCAATTTGTTGGTTCTTCGAGTCTGGGTGTACATTAGTATTTTAGTATGTACTTAAAATAATATATTTACTAGTTGTCTGTCACCCATAACACAAGTATTAAGTTATATACTTTGGGGACGGACAGGTATGTCCCATATAGTTATTTTATTTATTTGATGATTCCAAGTCAGTTATCCTCCTGTCCTTATCCCACTCTAAGTGGGGTCGGCGCGATATGTTACAAACATACTGTCACATGATTTGGTTACGTATTTTACGACCGGCCGCCTACCTGACGTCAACTTACCTTAGTCGTGTATTACAACCCCTCGGTAAGAAAGAGGGTGGTCTATTTTACTCCACTGGATACCACACGGTGGGTCAACTTGCCGTAGTCGCCTTTTACGACACCTCGGTAAAAAATGAGGGTGGTCTAATCTGCTCAACCGGATGCCACACGGCGGGTCGACTTACCTTAGTCGCCTTTTACGACACCTCGGTAAGAAATGAGGGTGGTTTATTCTACTCAGCCGGATACCGGATACGGTACTTGATGATTCGAAGTTTATTTTAGAAAAACGTGTCTTCAAGCAATCCTTCTTATAAATACCCTCTTTCTCCGAGAGGTGTAGGCTCATAAATTTATTTTTTCCATACATAAATTAACAGAGGAAAAATATCAAATTTATTATCTCAAATGATAGTCACTTGGAGATAAACATAGATTTCTTGTAAGAAAGTGTCTTATTCATGAAGAACATTAAACCTTGACAGAATGTTTCTCTTTCACTCTGTTTAGACTTAAGACCGACTGCGGACAGATAAAGTTGACAATAAAAGGGACAATTTTTTTTTCCCTCATATCCCTCTAAAAATTAATGTGAAACTTTCGATATTATTTTTACTGCACGAAAATCACATTTTCTGCCAAAAAGTTAAATATGTAAGTGGAGCTCGATCGTTAATCGACTCAAAAAATAGAACCTCGAGTTTGTTCTCGGAACGAATTTTGCACTTGCAAGAGACAGAGCAAGTTTGTTAGCGCGCTGCACTTTCAAACTTTAGCCGTTCACTTTAAACGACGTCGTTTACGTCTAAATTTAATAACTTGTAATAATGCAGACTTTTTACCAACAATATTGGGAAGTCTGACTTTTCTACTTACACACATACGCGAACTTCCCTGAACTTGAAATTTAATTCTGCTCATTTCAATATTACAATTTCTAATTATGCTTCTTAGAAATAGGCGTTACCCAAATGAATTCTACAAAAGTAATGACAAAGTTTTCCTTTAATCTATTTTATTAACTCCACTTTGCCGTAGAATCTATTTCTCGACAATGCTTCGGTTAGGAGGTAAAACTAAAATTCATAAAATAAGAGTATAACAGTTTATAATGAATAAACATTTCATAGCTTTAGTAACGATTTCTTCCTAAATGACTTGCCAAATTGTTAATGACCCCCAGACTGAATTATTGTTGTCAAATCTTTACCGATATAGAAAATCACATCACTTTATATTCAAGCCATGATCTAGAACATATTTCTTACAAAAATAATTTATTATTAACAGAAAAATATTGTCTCTTAGTCGTTTAAAAGTTTTCACTAACATTCAGCTCAGAATGGTAGAGATTTTAGAAAAGAAAGACATTGATTTAATCGTATACCAGTTCCACTTACAATATATGTAAAGAATATAAATTCTTTTTTGATATCGGAAATCTGAATCTTGGTTTGATGCTGTCAAAAGGAAAATAGAAAAAAAGGACTTATCAACGGAATAATAAAAAATGGATATAGAAGTGAATATAAAGCGACGTAAAATAGAAATTGAATTGTCGTTTCTTTGGTTAACGGAGCAACAGTTTTTATTTGCCGCTTAAAAAAAAATACTTTTAATTGTCTTATATATATATTAAAAGCATAGAATTTGACGTTTTTTGAAAATCCCTTAGTAGTAGTTAAATGCATGATTAATACAATGTTTAAATACAATGATTATTTCACTACAGTAGGGAAGTAGCCTTAAATGTGTACATTGAAAAAAAAGAAAGAACATATTACGCGAACTATCTGTTTCTCTTTCTCGCATATGTGATAAGACAAATATAATTATGGGTCTCTCATCTTTTCTCTTCCATAATTTGTTAAACACTCGCACCCACAAGCCTACTCATTACTCCCCTTATCTGAGTACAATTAAGTTACTTAGAACTACATACAATAATTAATATAATTTTATAATAAAAAAATGATAATACATAACAACTGATATAGAATGTTCTCAAAAAAATATTTTTCAACGTATTCCATCTCGAATCCGTAACAATTGACTTTTCATATACTACAACGTCCCAATCAGCTTCTGTAAATAGAGTTTGATTCAGATTTATAGTTGTATACAATTCGACTACATGCGTAAGGTTTTATACAGAATATGTTGCGGGATAAATTAATAAAAGGTACGTATAATAAACTCAAAAAAGTTCAAAGGACATTTTTCAAAGACTCAACGGTATGCCGAGAACTTCAAGTTTGGTATCACAACGAATTCTACACTTTAAAAGAAACGGAGCGAGTTTGTTAGTACTTGGAAGTTTCAAACTGTCCGTTCACTGTAAACGAGCTTTTAATAGGGTATAATAATGCAATATTTTCAATAGTCTCTGGATATTTTGGTCTTTTAATTTAGATTTTATTTTGTTTAAAAGTGTCCGAATTTAGTGCTGTGTGGTATCGGGCTGAGTAGAATAGACCACCCTCATTTCTTACCGAAGTGTCGTTCAGTTTTTCTCAGTTTTCTTTATTTCGCATCAAACACGATGCTTCTGCGCACACCGGTATCGTATAAATAGCTAAACCACTACAAAATATAACCTTTAAATTTCGTTTACTCATCAAGTTACTAACTTCAGTTAAAGTTGAGGCAACGCAAAAATCTGCTAGTCGCCCTCCCACTTCGTATTTATAATAAAAATAAACTTTAACATTCAGACTCTAAAGTATACACTACGTCCTATTTACCCCTTAAACCTGTACAAAAAAGGGAAATAGTTAATATGGCTATGAACACACCTTGAGTTATTCTTACAGTAACGCAAAAACTGATATTCGCCATCCCACTTTGTCTTTACCTAATTAAATACCATTCGTTTACAAAATGTCTCTATTAACTAAAGCATAAGTATTATATTTTAATGAAAATGAAATACAAGACCTAAAATAGCAAATTTAAACATTTTTATTTTTGCTTGATTTAGACGTTTTCTTATTTTATGTAACCTTGGTTCTTATTTCGGGAGGTCTATGGCTTTTAATTTTTTTTAATTTATTATTTCAGATTTCACCAAAATACAAAGCCAGGCTTCAGCCTGTTCTGAGACATCTCTTACAGGCAACCTTTTTAGAGAATTATTTTAGAAGCGGAATTCAAAATTGAATGTTATAAGATTATTTCAACTACGCTTATTGATTTAATTTTTCTGGATTAATTTTATGTTGCAAATTCCTGAATTTACATAAGAAGAATTCTTAATACAATATATGATTATGCAGTCGATATATAGTCAAAATATATTTGATATAATTTCCTCTATCTAATAGTATATGTTCGAGGGAATTTCGAATGAATCAAATTATCTACATTTATTTAGGGATATCGTTGTCGGTTCGATGCCGATAATGCAAGCGACAGCCGTGACCGTGGCCTGAGGCTTCATAGAGGCATGTAAGCCTGTGGTTTAAGAGCAATGTGTCTTAGTTGCTGTTAGTTCATCCAATCTTGGTACACCAAATGTTGTCTACAATGTGTGGTCAAAGTTACGGGAACGTTCGATAGCATTTGAGAGCTATAAAGTATACTTTACGAGTACAATGCCAAATGTTGCTTTGAATGTATGGACAGTTACGTGAACATTCAATCGCATTTGAGAGTACGTATAGTTTATGCAAAGCAGAAAATGCAAAAAGCTGTGATAGCCTAGCAGTGAGACCGTGCGACTCTTTAGAGACGACATAGGTTCAAACCCCGGGCAGGCACCAATGATTTTTTCTATTTAAAAAACTTATGTGTCTAATTGATAATTGCAATTTATCACACGCTTTTCAGTGAAGGAAAACATCGTGAGGAAACCTGCATATCTCTAGAGAATTCTAGGGATATGTGTAACCTACCAATCCCCATTGGAGCAGCGCGGTAGGTCTTAGCTCCAATCCTTCTCTCCAAAAACGGAGAGAGGAGGCCTTAGCCCAGCAGTGGGCATAGTAACAGGCTGTTACTTTATAGTTTATGCTTGAAGTATTACTATTTATTCATATTAATAATAATAATAACGAGTTTCATTAAATGAAGCTGTGGTAGCCCAGCGATGAGCTATCTAAGACCTAAGTCGTTAAGAGAAAAAAATATATCATTAGCTTTTGATGTCGCAAGATGCCACATTAAATTAATATTTCGTTTTATAAATTTAGAGCTGTGATAGCCCAGCGGTGAGACCGTGGTACTCTTTCGAGTGGGCCTTTGATATAGGGGTATATCGGACGCCTGGCTTACAGGTCCCCGAGGCGGTCGGTGCATTTGGTGCTACCGATGCACCGGTTAGTGGAGGGGACTTCTCTTTCGAGGGGTCCCTGATCAGAGAAGGTGTTCCCTGGGATCTGAGCTGTCGGCAGGGATTGGGGCAATGTGTATAACGATACCCTGTCTTTGCAATCGGCAGCGTGGTAGAGCACACAGGTCATTTTAGTCGGTGCGAGTCCGACATAACCGCCGCCTGTTCCCGTCAGGCGGCGGTACCCATGAGGGGTTTTTTCCTGTATAAAAAAGGGGGTCACTACCAATTGCGACCACAAGACATAGATATCTTTGATATATGTTTTTCGATAATTTATAGAATAAGCGTTACTTTGCGGAGATTCATAATATAAAAGTTAAATGAAATTATTTTGCTGTAATACGCAATGAACTAAATAGAAAATATATATAACGCTAAATGTAGAGTGAGACAAAATCGAAAAAAAATTGTTGTGTGATTTGGTCGTAGAGTCTTTATCTCCTGCAGTCACATACTGACTGAGTGACAGTGACAGCGCTATACGAAACCGAACTGGCCGGCTGTTCCGTTCTAAACATCAATGTGCATTATTTATTGCCGGGAACTATAGTTTAGTCTTCAATTGAATCGATATAAGAGTTCATGGTAGGCCTGCTGATGATGCTTCGGTTGCGAGGCGAAACGATTGTTGAGTTTGTGAAAGTGAACTTGTGTAGTGCTTTGCAACTTGTGTTGTATTTTGGCAGCAATGGTCTAGAATGTATCAGAAATGAAAACGGATAGTCCACATTTAGCATTATACATTTTCTATTTACTTAATAGTGGATTAAGTAAAAAGAAAATTCATTATTACTTTTGCATACGTTTTTCGGCCATAAAAACAGTGTTAACGCCATGCCATGCCACCATGTATGTTAACATACTTCCAAATTACAACACTAACGAGCATCTACAATCTGTTTATTTTTAAGAAATACTTATGTTAATAAGATGGATCTAAAGCTAAATTGCTTCGGGTCGTTCACCGTGCAATTGAGCGCGTTGTGCCTAGAGTATCTCGCCTAGAACAAATAAGAAACAAGGAAATCTGTGGAAGAACATAAATTAGTGACAAAGCTCGCAAAACGATCGTGTTATTAAGCTAAAGTGATAAAAAGGCGGGGCAAGTGGTACGAACAAACGATAAGCGTTTGAAGGTGCTGAATGTAAGAATCGATTTTTTTTAAGTCTCGTAATCGCCTGCTTGTGAATGACGTTTTTTTTTGCGACATCTTGTATTTTAAATTTGCATTAATATACGGAAATGTTGTACAAACGTACTGATTCAGCACATGACGTGACGTCTGTCGTAAATTTGAAAGCTGTGTGTATGTTACAAGTGAAAGCGGATAACAAAAAAAATATTATGGTCATATCAATTATTAGGCCACCAAAATACGAGTAATTTATTAAGATTGATGCTCAATTGTTTTGCAATTAATAGGTATTTCCTTGGACTGTTATTATGTTATAGTTCCAAATACAAAGGGAGATTAGTAGCACCAGTCTATTACTATACTCGTAGCACTGTTAGTCTCCTCTTTCTTTTTAGAGAAAAGGATTGGAAATAAGACACACAACCAATGGTTTCCGTCGCTGAAAAGCGCATGAGAAACGTAAGGGGACGTTACAAAAAATAACAATAAGGTAATATAAAAACATACATGTGACTTCGTGACAGCTTATTTTATACCCTTTTTTTATGTGATAAGGCTAGCGCCTGGCTGCTATCTCGCCTGATGGTAAGCGAAAGATGTAGCCTAAGATGAACTGCACTTACAAGACATAAGCACGACTTCGGGCTTATCAAATTTTTATATGCAAAAATTGTTTTTTTGTCCCATTCCCAAAGGAATAATGAGAAATTTTATCGTAAATGATGCGATGATATGTAAGTTTCAATTCTACTTAATTACATCAACAGACAGACTTTCACATATATGATATTTGTATGGATATGTTAAAATACACGACGGTGCGGTGCTGGCGCTTTATGTAACTTGTCTCTGTACACAATTTTATAGTAATCTCTACACCAATGACAAACGTGCCGATGCACGGTAAATCAACCGTAACTTTTTCAGCGAAAAAACGTACGTGAACTGCCTCAGGCAGCGTCTAACAATTGCGGGCATACCATTAATAGACAATACGACTTCAGCAAGTAGAATTTTTCCTTTACCCGCTTCCGCTTATAACTTACATCAAAGCCCAAGGGTCTAGTACTTTCATGGATCACTCTGTATATCACTAGACGGCGAGCGCTGACGAGGCGGCAACTTTGCTCGTTTGTTCAGTTTAATCGTTTGTGTTCTTTGTTTTGCTCCTACGCGGTACACCTACGGGTAGTATTTTATTTTAACAGAAATTTCGAGATACATTCATATAATACTCATGTTTTGTTGGTAATATTTTATGATATTGAAGTAACATAACGATTCATGCAATTATTTTTTTATATTGTGAAATGGAAAAGTAGCACGACAGCCTAAAACTGTTGGATACAATTTTTTTTAGACACACACTCGGTCGTCTATCCCCTAAGTAAGTAATTTAATATTTATGTCATTTTTGTGGGTGACGGACAACTGGTAGATATACTACATATATAATTTTAAATATATACTTAAATACAAATATGGTGTATATTGCAGGCTCGAAGAACCAACAAATTGTTCATAGAAAATGTTGGCCCACGGCAGGGTCACTATTTCAAACTAATGGTTCATTTCTTCTAATAAATATTTTTTAGAGGTAGATTCTACATACCCTATTCTATTTTACATATGTTTAAAATTTTAACAGAATTTTTAGTATTATGCCATTATTAGATTTCGTCACTATACGCAACAATATCCTCAAATAAGAAATCCTTAAATAGGTTGATGTATTTCCCATTATTTTAGAATTCCACATATATGGCTTTAATAAGGCCGTATAAATAACATATGAATA
This sequence comes from Morpho deidamia, assembly GCA_947086505.1. NCBI lineage: Eukaryota > Metazoa > Arthropoda > Insecta > Lepidoptera > Nymphalidae > Morpho > Morpho deidamia. Next base: position 8,476,658 of record CAMTZC010000003.1, read on the forward strand.
CTCACTAATGAGAAATTCCAGAGTAAGCATGTAGATTGCGTGAAACGATTGAACTAAAAATAATCATAAGATTTAATGACTAAGAAATTCGTGAAAAAAATATCGTAAATTTTTTGTGCGATTCTTAAGATATAATGTCGTCATATGTTTTAAGTATCAACACCACACCTGACTTTGCAATATAAAGAATTTTATCTACTCTGATACTATAATACAAAGATTATAAAACTGAAAACAAAATTCTTATGACAAACATTACGTACAGAACAAAAATAAAACAATTAAAAAGTTTCATTACGATATAGGTCTTGTATGAACACATGTAACTTTTTAATCATAACGATACACCTATACAACTTCCAGCTGGACCAAGGAGGTTGAACCTCTACCTTAAAAAAAGGTTTCAATAAATGGGTCCGCGGCGACGCCACACGCATGCGCAATCGATGTTTGCGCCTTGGCGCCAATATATGACATTTAAAAAATCTTTTCAATAATTAAACGAAGTTTAGTTTTGTTTGTAAAAAAATAAGTTTTTGTGTAAAAACATGTCTGAGAGCGGGGATAGTGGTGATTATACACCACCAGATATTCTGAAAGCTGCGTCAAACATGACCGTGAACCTGTTGCCGACGAAATCTAGGAGCAACTATATTAAATGTTACCACGAGTTCATGGCATGGAAAATGAATATTCAGAACTTCAATAATTATTACAAGTAAAAATAAATTTGTTGTTATATTCAGCATTTTATTTGCAATATTGTTTTACGTATTATAGTATGAGAGTAGATAAAGTAGTGTATGATACTGTACATAACTTGGTCTTATAACACTCGTGTGACACTATAAAAAAACTCGCCTGCGGCTCGTTTTTTTAAACCACACTCGTATTATAAGAACCCTTATTATGCAACAGTATCCTAGACTACTATAAAGCATCTAATAGTTTTATCGAGTCTAAGAGCCTCCTCTATTAATGAAAAATATCTCAAACATAACAAAACAGAATACAACATAAAGCACCCGCATATGTGACTTTTTAGATTCCAACATATGTTAGTATATGTGGTGCTTTTGATTTGTGTTGCTGATGTTTAGTTTTATTATGTTTATTTGCAGTGTTTTATATAATTTGTAAGAATACTTGTGCTACAGTGGGCTCATTTCTATCATATTCTCTGCACCGCTTAGTTTTAAAAACAATTTATTACCTATAATAAAATTTAGCCGTGTGGTATCCGGCAGAATAGAATAGACCACCCTCCCTTCTTACCGAGGTGTCGTAAGAGGCGACTAAGGTATGTGTCATGTGGTATCCGGCTGCATAGAATAGACCACCCTCATTTCTTACCGAGGTGTCGTAAAAGGCGACTAAGGTAAGTTGACATCAGGCAGGCGGCTGGTCGTAAAATACGTAGTCAAATCATGTGACAACATGTTTGTAACATGTTGTGCTGACCCCACTTAGAGTGGGATAAGAGCAGGAGAATGAGAATGATGATAAATAAAATTGAGTAGAAAATTTAACTATGTTTTGTACTTATTAAGATATTATACACAACATTAATATCAGATTTCGAGAAATAGAATTTAGGTCAGATTGTCAAAATCACCAAGCTTTATACAGCATTTATTCAAGCGATGATCAAACAAAAAAAGTCGGAATGAAAAACAAGAATTTAAAGTACATTTCTCCAGACATTCGCTACTGGAAATCCGAGGAATCTCAAGTTTGGTTCCACAACGAATCCTGTTCTTTATAAAAGACCGTGTTTGTTAGCACTCTGAAGTTTCAAACTTGTCCGTTCACTATAAGTGAGTGACCTGTTTCATTTTTAAGTGTAATAAAATATTATTGTATTGTATATAATATAGTGTTAGTTAAAATTTAGTTTATTGGAAATTTTTATTTTATCGTTTCCAGGAAACATAGGCATAGAAATGTACACAACAATTTATTTATTAATTTAATCCAATAGCATTGTTATCCTAGCATAATGCGTATAATAAATATATAAAAAAAGTAAAAGTAGCGGCTACAATCCCACTGCTGGGAATAGGCCTCCTCTCTCCGTTTCTGGAGAGAAGGCTAAGAACTACCACGTTGCTCCAATGCGGATTGGTAGGTTACACATATCTCCAGAATTTTCTAGAGATATGCAGATTTCCTCACGATGTTTGCCTTCACCGAAAAGCATGTAATTAATTGCAATTATCAATTAGACACATCAAGTTTTAATAGATAAACTCATTGGTGCCTGCCCGGGTTTGAACTCGTGTTCCCCTCGTAAGAGTCGCACGGTCACACCGCTGGGCTATCACAGCTTATATCTAATTTATTAAATTTATACCTACACTACCACCACAATTTATTTAATAGTATTTCTATTCATTGAATAGTCTTTCTATTTAAGAATAAAAAACTTTACAAAAATTCACTTTTCTTTAATTAAAAATTGCTTTTCTTCAAAAAATTTTAAGGAACTTATTCGTATTGGAAAAAAACTGCTTTAACTAAATTTTCTACCGTAGGTATATGTAAAACATCTAGTTTTGTACGGTCTCAATAAAAATACACTACTATTGAATTCCAGGAGAATGAATTTAATTTTAATTTAAATATGTTGCATGACATACTTACAATATTTTGATATTTTAATTCACAAAGTTTAAGTTAGTTTTCATATAGAGCTGACTTAAGTTTGTTTAAGAAACTACTACTGCAGTAAAAGTAAAGCCGAAATGTCGATATCTGATGAAAATTGTGAATAACCATTACCCTAATTCGGCTCCGCTATCTCCATACTAATTCGGTTTCAAAAGCGAACCGACTAACATTGTAAAATCAAGCGATTTTCCCCGACTTTTAAACTGACAAAAGTTGTACGCAGACCAATTGGAAAAGGTGGCTCACTACGGTCTAATTATATTGAAAGTTCGTACGTTTTCCAGGCTTTTTGTGAATAAAGAAAAGTCAGTTTGAATAAAGCTTCGTGCAATCTATTCTATTCAAATTTTAGTACTTTCAACTGCAAAAGTAATAATACAATTATTTTGCTATAATCTGCGATACACTAAATGGAAAATATATGTTGTGTTAAATGTATAGTGGACTATCCGTATTTTCATACCCGATACGTGCAGGATTCGTAAAAACACATGCACAGTTTACTTGAATAGTATTTTGGACTGAATTGAATAATGATTTATAACGAACCCAAAATTAATGGAATTTTCACACCGATACGTTTGCTGATAGGATTGTTAACTATACAGACTGAAAAAATTAAATACTCAGCCGTTACTTTGCGGCAGTCCATAATACAAAAGACGATATTTTCCCAATTAAAAAATATTTGAATAAAACAGAAATCGAACCCAGATCTCAAGTAGTTAGATCACATACAAAACAACAGTCCAAGTGTAAATGTAAATAATCTAAAATTCGACTTTACGTTTTAAAAAAACTAAACATCAGATGCACTGTGAAATACAATTTTATTATTGCAGTTATTTTACTGGTGCCAGTATATTTGCATTTAGAATCTCACTATATTACCACGATATATCATATAAATGCAGCAGATAGTGCGCGAAAATGAATATCCCGAATAAATGAATATCATGAATATCCCGCGCTCGTGGAGAGGCTGAGCGCAAGCGCCAAGGTGTGTGACATTATTTACAAACAGACTAGTAAATATGGAATTGTATATGCGAGGAGAGATTACCGTGCAGTGTACAATTTAATTTATTTATATATCAAAACTATATTAGCTTCACCCGAAAGTAATAATAAAATTATTTTGCTATAATTCGCGATAAAGTAAGTATAAAATATATATAATGCTAAATGTGTAGTGGTCTATCCGTTTTTTCATTCCCGATACATACAGGATTCTTAAAAAACACATGCACAACCCTCCACCACCGCCACCATAAGCACCACACGTTCACTATCACAAATTCAACAATCGCACCTGCAACGGATGCATCATCAGGAGATAGACTCCACTAGAAAATTTCAAAGCGACGAAGGATCTGTTTTTGTAAAAAACGGATAGTCCCCTCTACATTTAGCATCATATATATTGCCTATTTAATTAATTAATTTTACTATTTCTTTTGTATTATGGATCTACGCAAAGTAACGCCTAATTCTATAAATTAGGTTCAACCGCTCGAAAATTGGTGTGTCACAAAGTTTTTTACCGTGTAAATACCTTCATTTTCATCAAAAAAAATTGTACATACAAGTAGTTACTGTGAGTTAAGGATAAGAGATAGAAACATGTTGTCGCGGACTTTTTTGTTGTTTTTTTGTACATCTATAATTATCTAGTAAATTACTTTAATGTAACAATGTCGGTTTACGCAGTGCACGCGACTAAAGCTATTTTAAGACTATTTTAGGACCGACCTCCTGACGTGATCTTACCTTAAAGAGGGTGGTCTATTCTACTCCCCGGATACCACATGGTGAGGGTGCTCTATTCTATTCAGCTGGATACCACACGGCGGGGGCCTTTGTATTATACGAGTAATACTCGTATAAAAGATTAGGGAGGTGGGGAAATAAGAAAGAGAAAGAAATAGATAGACGATACCGAATAATACATAAAATATATTTGAAGTAACTTAAATAACAAAATCACAATACATAAGAGAAATTATGACGTGATATTTTGTGATGCGAAAATTTGGTAACCCTGAATTTGAAGTGACATCTTTGTGGCACAACGGAAGTCATAAACTTAATATATACGAACATTCCGACAATCTCACTTGCTCGCGTATTTATAAATATAATCACATGAAAGTGTACGAAATCTTGAGATAAAGAAGAAATCTTTTAAAACCTTGATTGTCTAAAACTAGGGACATCAACCAATCCTTAACTAACTTAATTGTTTAATTGATAATTTATAGAAAATAGGCAATATTTAGCCAAATTCTACAGTACCAAAGTTACTTTGCTTTAATTACTTTGATATAATCCGTTTAATTATTCGAATTATAAAAAATTGATAGCGTTCTTAAATGTCATCCTATTCCTGTTGAATCCACAGGATTTCTATAGCCTATATTTTACCCCGGTGTCTACGGATAATTGTGCCAACTTTCATCGATATTGGTTCAGCGGATACGCCGTTGAAACGTAACAGACAGAGAGACAGGCAGACTTTCGAATTTATTAATATTATAATAAGGAGAATAAGTAAGTAAACATAATATAGAGTTTCGCTAGTGCCGTGTGGTATCCGGCTTATTAGAATAGACCACCCTCATTTCTTACCGAGGTGTCGTAAAAGGCGACTATGGTAAGTCGACCCGCCGTGTGGTATCCGGCTGAGTAGAATAGACCACTCTCATTCCTTACCGAGGTGTCGTAAAAGGTGACTAAGGTAAGTTGACCTACCGTGTAGTATCCGGTAGAGTAGAATAGACCACCCTCTTTCTTACCGAGGGGTCGTAAGAGGCGACTAAGGTATGTGCCGTGTGGTATCCGGCTGCATAGAATAGACCACCCTCATTTCTTACCGAGGGGTCGTAAAGTACGACTAAGGTAAGTTGACGTCAGGCAGGCGGCCGGTCGTAAAATACGTAGCCAAATCATGTGACAACATGTTAACATGTTCTGCCGACCCCACTTAGAGTGGGATAAGGACATGAGGATGATGAATATAGAATTTCGCTAGCCACAGGTAAAAAAAATCTTTTATATAGGTATAAAATATTTTTATACAAATATCGGAATAGGTTATTTATTATACAATCTAAGACTTACTCTATACTCCAATACCTATGATAAATTACGTAAGCAAAATTTCGCAAGGCGGTAACCAGAAAAGTTTTAGTGATATCTTTGTGGTATGACGGAAGCCATCTACTTAATATATGTATGAACATTTCAACGATCCCAGCTCCTCGCGTAACTAAGAATATGCTTACATCAAGAATTGTTAAACTTTAGTGGAACGAGTTTCAAAATAAAATTCTTATCGTGATCTGGTGTATATTATAGTGAAATAAATTTAAATGGAATAGCTAGACTTAATGAAATATTTATAATTAGTATTTGTTCAAAAACTAAATGCATAAATTTATGCATAATTTCTTAAGATATCATCATCATTCTCCTGTCTTTATCACACTCTAAGTGGGGTCGGCACAACATGTTAAACATGTTGTGACATGATTTGGCTACGTATTTTACGACCGGCCGCCTGCCTGATGTCGACTAACCTTAGTCGCCTTTCACGACACCTCGGTAAGAAATGATGGTGGTCTATTCTATGCAGCCGGATACCACACGGATTAATTTTTAAAAGCTTTTATTTCACTTCACATATGAGAAGTATACAAATGTGATTCCACCTTCGCATACTTTCATGTATGTGAAGGTGGAATCTTGGAAGTAAAATTTAACCCATTTCTCGGTGCCTGATTAAGTTCATAATATATATACTTATTCAGTCCCGACGACAATACATGTTTATGCATGTCCTGATAGTACTGCCAGGATTGGCTCCAGACGAGAAAACTTCTCAACGGCTAACAGTAGGAACGTGAAATTTTGTTTAAAGCACTTTATACTTCACTTGTTGATTATACTTGGACATATAGTATTATATATATCATTGTAATTTGATTGTAACCCATAGCACTTGCTTGGGCTTATACACGATGAGCAACACAACGTTGTCTTGCCTACAGCAGACAGCTCTCGTGGTACTGAGTGTTAATAATGCATTCATGGACACACAAGCCGGTGTAGGCATGCTTCATAACATTTGCTTTACTGAGGTGTATCATGTGTATGGTTACATTACACCGACACACTATAGACATAAATATGTCTGTATCCCATGTATGTGTGTCATTAAATAATGGGAACGATATTCCAAGTATTAGAAGATTAGTATAGGAAATTAAACTTGAGAGTCGTGCCTCTAGAAACAGTGTATTTTGTACCCAATGCGTGAAAGTTATATATATTATTATATATGATTTGGTTAGAAAGACCTCTGCCTTGGATGTGTTTAATGAAATTTTAAGATTACAGAATAAGTTAACCTAATATTATGTTTTATTATTATTGTTAATTTTTTGTACAAGGTATATTTTGCTCCACGAGATGAATTCATCTTTTGGGGCAAAATATAAACTTCACCGACGAAGATATTACAGTAACGGTTAAAATTGTACTGTTCTAAACGTTGGATATTCCTGGCCTGCTTTACCATAGCTTATATTATTAGACGGCTAGTGCTGACGAGGTGGTAACTTTGCTCGTTTGTTCAGTTTAATCGCTTGCGTTCTTTGTTTTGCTCGTACATGGTACGGAAAGTATTTTCTCTCGTTGCAGTTTAGACGTATGTTTTTGTTACGTGCGCGAAATATTATGGTGTTATAATGCATAGAATTTTAGATTTAGTGTCCAATTATTTTAGACTGTCTGATTTTTATAGTATCTCATCGTAGGTTGTCCACTTATTAATAAAGTCACGGAATTCAGTTTTGTAGCAAGATGCAATAAAGCGTAGCATAGCAACAAAATTCATGAGTGTTAAAGAGGTTCATACTTGGAAAAGTAAAAAAACACTAGCTTTTTTCAAAGTTCATTTTTAATAGTCATTGAACAAACACAAACTTAAGTACTTAAAAATGAAGTCACTGGCTATCCGAAGATCTGTAATTGACATGAAATTTCTCCATAAAATATTCAATGAAAAATAGATGTTACTGAACAGTTAAGTAGATGTAGTATTAACGTACCTCGAAAACCTCCTCGCAATTCCATGTCCGTTCTTTAAGACCAAGTTTTCTAGAACAAAACTGGGGCAGAATACCCCAATATCACGTATCTCGCGCTTATCTGCACAAAGGACACATTATCGCCGGATATTGGCTGCGATGGGCTTTCATCGTTCATGAAAAAATGTTCCAAAATTTTAATTTCATACTTATAATTGTTGAGCCTTAATGTTGTTGTTTTCTCCTTTTTTTCTATATTTTCATTATTCTCTAGTGTTTATTTTTAAGTTTATAATTTGTGACTATGTAACTAAGAATGATGTGTTCTCTTCTATAATTGTTACTACATACTTAATTTAAAACTATATGGGATATGTGTTGGATGATTTATCTTATAATGCTGTTGAAGATCCGAATAAATAAATAAATAAATAAATAAGGATTACAATGTATCTAACTCAATTAAGCCAAATTTTTAATTTGGTCTCATAATCAAATACACTCATGTTTGCAATATTGGTATGATTAATAATAAAAAAATAATTTTGGTGCTAAGTTTTTGAAGCTGTGATAGCCTAGTGGTGAAACCGTGCGATTCTTCCAATGGGGTCACGACGGTGATGGGTTCAAACTCTGGGCAGGCACCAATGAGTTTTATTATTAAAAGCTTATGTGTCTAATTGATAATTGCGATTTACCACGCGCTTTTCGGTAAAGGAAATCATCTTGAGGAAATCTGCATATCTCTAGAGTATTCGAAGGATATACCAATCGTCTTAGCTCAAACCCTTCTCTCCTGAAAACGGAGAGCGGAGGCCTATGTCCAGCAGTGGGCTAGTAACTTTACTTTTTGTAAATTTTGTGATAAAAATAAAGATTTATTTTAAAAGCAGCTAATTTAAAGTACATAGAGTACTTTAAATTAACTTACCAACTACTTAATATCGAGAGGTAAATAATGATAATGCCGAATAATGTCATCTTGATACTTATTTAGTCATTTGTAAGCATAGAGTTATTATACTAGAGTATAGGAGTCATAGGCAAGCTTGTGAGAGTGTCACAGTAAATAATGAGAGGGAAGATGTATCTACTTGTCTTTGTCAAACACACATAAAAAAGAGAGACGGAAAGATACAGTCTAATTTGCTTTCTCTTTAGTGTAATGGGGCATATTTTAAGCAGACTTCCGTACTCTAGAATAATAACTCTATGGTTCTAATACCACAAAAATTCATATTAGATGGACTCTATTGTCAATTTTTATAATGCTCTAATATTTCAACCGTGTAGGTAATTTTACGGTTAATCTAAATTCTTAAAATATTTTCTAACGTTCGTTCTAGCTGCTGAAATTACTATCCCATCCTCCTCCTGTCAATCATCCTCCAGCCCTTATCCCACTCTAAATGGGGTCGGCACAACATATAAAAAAACATTTTGTCACATGATTTGGCTACGTATTTCACGACCGGCCTGACGTCAACACACCTTAGTCGCCTTTTACGACACCTCAATAAGAAATAAGGTTGGTCTATTCTACTCAGTCAGATACCACATTGCATGAAATTTCTATCTATTATTTAAAAAACGCTGTCTCGATTAACGTCGTCCAAGTGCTGAACAAATTAAATATCCCCCAATCAAAATTGTGATTTCCATACCGACAAACTAATCTAAATTCATAAGCGGTGAGCCTTGTCTAAATATTTGAATAATTTGATTCTGCTTTGTTCTGAATAACCGTGAATCACCGGCCGTGGACTGCGCCATAATTAGAAGGGACTTTTGGGTGACAGGGGTCTTCGTACATAGATTTATGAAAAGCAGATCAGGCAGTTCGCACTAAATATTTTGCTCTTTGGAAAGACTGATTAAAACAAAACGAATGTTTTTTTGATTTATACTACCGTGAGTAGGTTTCATAGTTTACGTATAGAAATCGGCTATACTCACGTTACCATCACTTCTTCTTTTGGGTAAGGCCGACTAGTTTTGTGCTTATCCGGGGCCCCTTATTCGTGAGCTTTTTATACAGCGTTATCGCGATGAGAATGGAGGTTCGACACTAATCGGGCTAATCCGATAGAATAAGACTTGAGTTTAGCCTTTTTCTATACATAAAAAATGAAATTTTTCGTTAGCAATAAGAATTGAATATTTAAAATCACCTATATTTTTGGTCTTTAAACGTGAAATAGGGCCTTGTTCACTCCGCAAAGGTAAGGGCAAAGCTATAGTCGACTAATGTATAATACAGTTTATATACATAAAATTTTGTATTTATTATTTATTTAGTAAACCCACTATATTTATGTAATTTCCTAAGCCCTAAGGTTACCTGGAAGAGATCGCTGTTTAGCGATAAGACCGTCTATTGTTCTTATTCTTATGATATGCAGTTTATATTTTTAGTATTTTTAGTGTACAATATAGTAGCGGCCTGTTACAATCTCACTGCTGGGAATAGGCCTCCTCTCTCCGTTTCTGGAGAGAACGATTGGAGCTAAGACCTACCACGCTGCTCCAATGCAGATTGGTAGGTTACACATATCAACAGAATTCTCTAGAGATATGCAGGTTTCCTCACGATGTTTTCCTTCACCGAAAAGCGTGTGATAAATTGCAATTATCAATTTAGAGACATGAGTTTTAAAAGAACTCATTGGTGCCTGCCCGGGTTTGAACTCGTGTTCCCCTCGAAAGAGTCGCACGGTCTCACCGCTGGGCTATCACAGGTGGGTGGAGGTGTACAATAAAGAATATTATATAAATATAAAAATACAGTTGTATAAACCAAAAGAAGCTTTAGCATACCACGTTGCTCCAATGCACATTAACATAATGCACATGAAGTTTTGCTCAAAAAGCTCATTTGACTATCACAACTTTTGTTACGTAATTCTCGCGATCGTCTATTGTTTAAGACAGAGTCTTTATCAACAGCTCATTTTGATTGTCTAACTAAGAGTAACCTATAAAATAAGAAGTCTTATCTAAATTAATATTCCGTGAAAATAATGTGATATCTGTATACCAAAGCTGTAAAAATTATAAATTTTCTACTCTTAGTTTTGCAATTGAGAGCTACCGCTGCGTACCTGACTCAGGTACTCGGATGTTATAGTCTTTGCAATTCATAGAAAAGAATATTTCATGAAACAAATTTCATAGTACTCCCCGCCTAGTCCACTTCCGTTACAAAAATAACTTATGATATCAATAAATCAAACGGGCAACTTTCCTAGAAAACGTAGCGTCTGAATTTGCTCATACATTTTGTGAAAAATTCGTTGCTAAATACAACTATCGCTTCGAATTTATATGAAAAGCAATTTATATTACAAATGTTGAAAGTTAAGTGTAAATTTCTCACTAAGTCACGTAAAATCGTTTTTAAGCGGAATTAACATAAAATACTCAATCTCTAAAATAGTCAATTATGTCTCAATACTAAAATCAAAGGAAATGGAATTACATGCTGGATTTAATTTTGATACAAAATATATTTTATCCTAATATCTCACAATTAGTAAACTGTCACTTTATTAAAGCTTATCATGATCATTCTCCTGTCCTTATCCCACTCTTGGTGGGGTCGGCACAATATGTTACAAACATGTTGTCACATGATTTGGTTACGTATTTTACGACCGGCCGCCTGCTTGACGTCAACTTACCACAGTCATATTTTACGACACCTCGGTAAGAAATGAGGGTGGTCTATTCTACTCAGCCAGATACCACACGGCGGACTTTATTAAAGCGTATATAGGGCCTAAATCTAATAAGATCAAAACATAAAAAAAAATCCTGTTGCCTTAGAAAAATTGGAATTTTTAAATATCTTAAAGGTTGGCCCGGCATATAGCCTTAAAGTTAACTAAATTTCATAAATATTGCTCAAGTGGATTACCCGCAAAAGGGTAACAGACAGGCAGACAAACAGACATACAAACAGATAGATAGAAAGATACCTTACATGCAAGCCTTCCACATATGTTATGTAATGTATATTACTATTGTACTATGTGATTTCAAATGAAGGTTAAATAGGCTATCAAAAGTTTCCAATTCAAATAATAATCAATAAAATTTTAACATTTTCTTAATATCTGAATTTCAACGTTAAATAATAAATAGCCCGTCCAATTTCACGTCGCTCGTTTGATATCTAAATAATGTTTGTGACTCTATGTTTTGCTTTCATCAGTGGTTTCTCAAAACTTTGTAGTTTGCACAACATTTGAGATTTAAAGAGGTCAAAGGGTATAAAGTTTTACACAAAAGTCCAAAGCCTCTAACCTATGTCCTAACCAAAATGTTATATAAGAATTCCGCTCGTACTTAAGCAGTTTATACCTATATTTTCATCATCATTCTCCTGCCCTTATCCCACTCTAAGTGGGGTCGGCACAACATGTTACAAACATGTTGTCACATGATTTGGCTACGTAGTGTACGACCGGCCGCCTGCCTGACGTCATCTTACCTTAGTCGCCTTTTACGACACCTCGGTAAGAAATGAGGGTGGTCTATTCTATGCAGCCGGATACCACACGGCACATACCTTAGTCGCCTCTTACGACACCTCGGTAAGAAAGGAGGGTGGTCTATTCTATTCTGCCGGATACCACACGGCAATTTCACCTATATTTTCATTGTAATTTATTTGAATAAACTTGATACGGTCTCTTGAAACGACAATCAGATTATTAATATTGAATTTGTCAGATTTTATTGATGTTTGAAATGTGGAATACAATCATCAAATCTATATCCCTACTCTTGTTATAAGAGAGCTCTCAACATTATTTATGGTTGTTTATTTCAAATTACTTAAATTATTTTTAAACATCATTCACGAACGCATAAGACACAAGTGTGATGAACAACTCACAGATAGCCAATTCGGTTTTCGAACGGGAGTAGGCACAAGAGAGGCTCTTTTTGCACTGCAGATTCTGGTGCAGAAATGCAGGGACGTGCAACAGGATGTTTTTCTTTGTTTCATCGACTACGAAAAAGCCTTCGATCGTGTTTTGCATGATCGACTAATTGCAATTTTACGTAATACTGGCATCGATGGCAAAGACATCAGAATCATCAAGAACCTGTACTGGAATCAAAGAGCTACTATTCGAGTTGACAATGAGGTAACTGATGCGGTTGATATTAGTAGGGGAGTTAGGCAGGGCTGTATCTTATCACCTACGCTATTTAATTTGTATTCTGAAACAATTATAGCAGAAGCATTAGAAGATCTAGAATGCGGAGTTAAAATAAATGGAATCAACATTAATAATATCAGATATGCTGATGATACTGTTCTTATAGCATCCTCCTCTGAAGATTTACAAAGAATTGTCACCCGAGTTAGTGAGTGCAGCGAAAAGGCTGGTCTTCGGATGAACATATCGAAAACGAAGTCCATGGTCATTTCTAAAAGTAGTTTTGAGGACTTTGCAATCACAGTGGCTGGTCAAAAAGTCGAGAGAGTACGTAAACACAAATATCTAGGTACATGGCTTAATGAAATCTGGAGCTCTGATCAGGAAATTAAGACTCGGATTGAGGTAGCTCGAAGTACCTTTAATAAAATGAAAAAGGTACTATGCAACCGCAGGCTTAAGATCCCTTTGCGCACTAGACTATTGCGTTGTTACGTCTGGCCTGTACTTCTGTACGGATGTGAGGCATGGACTGTGAAGGAAGACCTACGAAAACGCATAGAAGCTTTTGAGATGTGGGCGTATAGACGTATGTTGGCCATAAGCTGGACTCACAAAGTTTCCAATGTGGAAGTACTGCGACGTATTAACCAAAAATGCGAACTTTTGAACACCGTCAAGGTCAGAAAAGTGTCATATCTGGGGCATGTGTTTAGACACGAGAGGTATGAACTTCTACAACTGATAATGATGGGAAAAGTAGCAGGAAGAAGAGGTGTTGGTCGCAGGAAGAAGTCCTGGCTACGCAACATCCGAGAGTGGACAGGAATCGCGAGTGCTGCCGAGCTTTTTCACCTCGCGAAAAATAAACGGGATTATACGCTGCTGACTGCCAACCTTCGTTGATCGGAGAGGCACCCCAAGAAGAAGATTTCAAATTACTAATAAAAATTTTTTTTATATTATTATGCGTCAATCAAATTCAAATTAAAAATATTCTTGATTCAAGTAAACTTGTAAACAAGTACTTTTTTAATCGTCAACTTTACTGCTGGTTCGGAAAGCTGTTCCTACCGAGAAGAACTAGCACGAAACTCGGAGGTTGCTCTTTTTAAAATATAAATCTTAAAAACTAGTTACATTTAGTTATTACTGTCTTGGACAGGGTAGAAGAGCAGCTATATCCAGCTACATCCAGCTACATCCTTATCGTCTAATTAATCTTCAACAGTATAGTCGGCTTTCTGTATCAGCCTCTTTTTAAGTGTTTTTAAACTGCTGTAATGGCATGGCCAAAATTGATTTCGGAATTTTATTATAGAATCTTATACCCAAATCTATAAACGATTTACGTACTTTTGCTAGGCGCAAAGCATGAGTGGCAAGCTTATGTCCGTTCCTACTTTGTCTATTATATATATCACCTATCGTTTCTGTCCCTGCCATCAGCAGCGAGGTGGAGCATACAGGTTATTTTAGTCGATGCGAGTCCGATATAGTCGCCGCTTATACCCGTCTGGCGGCTGTTTCTATTAGGAGATTTTTCCTATTCAAAAATATACGAATAATCATCTAGAAAAAGTTTCCTAGATTTTACAGTTGAGTTTAATAGAGTACCGATTCGCTCGCAAATTATTCTTAAGCTGCTAACAAGGCATGCGGAACGATAACTAGTCGATAGGTTGTAAGGCATAACTCATTTGTGAAATCCTATCACTTCACTTATTAGAGAAGGATTAGCAATACCGTATAATAAATTAATACCAGACGATTTATGAGTTCAGGGCATTGGGCCCCAAAGACTTTGTTTGCCTTTGATACTGGATCGGATTTCTTCATTAAATCTTAAAGCTCGTGGGCTAGCTTACCAAACACATTCAATCATCAATGTTTGCCATCATAGATGTTTATCTATTGAAATTCGGTTTGTTTTAGTCTGCTAAAACTTAGAGTTATATCAAACTTCCAAGAAATCAAATAAATAATAATAAATATATGGGACACACACACAGTAGTCCCCAAAGTAAGCAACTTGATACTTGTATTATGGGTGATGGACAACTGGTAGATATACTACATATATAATTTTAAATACGTACTTAAATACAAATACACACCCAGGCTCGAAGAAACAACAAATCGTTTTATAGAAAATGTTGGCCCTCGGCGGGAATCGAACCCGCGACCCACGGAGCTGAAGGCAGGGTTGCTACCCACTGCGCCAACGGGCCAGTCAATAGATATTTTTTTAGATATCAATATGGGGTTATCACTGGTAGAATGGTTCGTTATGAATAGTCTTTCAGAAATTTTAACTCAGAACAAAAGTCCCGATGTACTGAAGAAAACATCAAGTTCTAACGTTGCCTTATCCCTAACTTCCGATTCTCGAGGTTCGGAAACACATCTCGAGCACATCGCCTTATTTTGTAATATTGATATTTCCGTTTAATTTAAAATATGAAATAAATGCTCACTTAAATACTCTTCACAATGATTTGAATAATAAAACATTCAGAAATACAATTACTAGTTGTTCAATGTAATAAAGGTATTTTGCCCTAACAAAATGTTATTTGTACAGATTTTCATGTGAATAAATTTCGAAAGGTTCAGTGTAGACGTTATTAAAATACAAAGAGGTTTTATCATACGAATGAATAATGTAAAGACCCTACCCATTTTCAATTTAATCAGTGCAAAAGGTGTGAACAACCTTTTCAAACAATACCTTTGGAATTAAACTAAATAAATCAAATAAGGTTTTATTACAAAATACTATATCGTTATTAATGTTTGAGATTGCTATATTAACGTCTAAGCGAGTTCAATATGATTATTTGCTATATACGTGAAACGAGCAACGTGATTAAGTAAATTCTAGATTCCAAAATGAACAAATCTAACGAAATTATTAATCTAAATAAAATTCTAAAAAGAATTTGATCTTCTTCTTCTTAGGGTGCCATCTTCTTGCGAAGTTCGGCGATCATTAAGGCAATCTGAACTTTTGATGCCGCGACTCGAAATAAAGAACGGATGCTTTTGCCAAACCACTGGCGAAGGATTTGATCAATTATTGTTAACTTTCTTTGGGCAAGATGCAAGACGAAAGAACAGAATAATACCAACTTCTAAGCCACCCTCGTCTTACATCATACAGATCTCGATCTATTCTTCTACAACTAACTCGTTGAGAGCTTTACAAAGTCATGCTTCAAGAAAAAAATATCAAGGTATATAATAGTCTCTAAACTAGACTGTCTCTCTGATAACCTACACCGTATTTTATATCTATTTTCCTTCTTAACTATAAGCTACACCAATTTTTTTGTACATTTTGTTTAAAAAAATTACAATCGCTTCCATACGTCATCTAAAAAGTATGAATAATTTATAGAATTAGGCGTTACTTTGCGGAAATCCATAATACAAAAGTATTAATAAAATTATTTTGCTATAATCCGCGATACAGTTAATAGAAAATATATATAGTGTTAAATGTATAGTGGACTATCCGTATTTTCATACCCGATACGTGCAGGATTCGTAAAAACACATGCACAAACCTTGACCACTTCCACCACAATACACAAGCACTACACACGTTCACTATCACAAACTCAACAATCGTTTCGCCCCGCAACCGAAGCATCTTCAGGAGGTAGACTACACTCTACTCGTACTGTATCGCGGATTATAGCAAAATAATTTTATTATTACTTTTGTAAAAAGTATGATTTAGATTGTATCAAAGGTGAACTAAAAAACTTTTATATGATAGTATTTCAAAGTTTAGTTTTGTATGATTTATAGAAGCAGACTTTGCGGAATTCCATATTACAGAAACTGAAAAAAAAATCGCATTACGATTTTATCGTGGAGCCTATCCTCCTGATGATGCTTCAGTTTCGACACGAAACGATCGTCGAGATTTTGGTGGCGGTTGTGTTTATTGCTTGTGTACATTGTTGCTGGTGGAGGCGTCTTGGGACGCATGTGGTGACTTGTCCTGCATGTGTAAGGTACGTGAATTTTGCCTGCTTCATACACATTAGCTTTGCATACATTCGCTTAACCCACGCGGATTATAGCAAAGTAGTTTCTGTTTAGTTTTGTTGCAATTAGATATGCCCGAACGGAGTTTCGTAGGAATATCTTAATCTTTAGATAGTCAGATCTAAGAAGGCACCTTTGTATAATAAGTAAGATATAATAAGTGCATTCGCAATACTGAACCTATTTTTAAACCATCCATTTTCTATATAAATATTCAAGCCGAGAAGTTAAGCAAATACGCTAGCAGATGGCATCCGAATGAATTTAACAATTTAAACTATTATGGAAAGGGGTTTGCAGTTGCCGTGTTACTCAAATTAGAATGCTATTGCACCTAACGCAATCAGCCCACCGAATACAATTAATTAGGATTATGCTATGCGATATCTCTACAAAGCTCTACCATAACGTACACAAAGGACTCATTGTTCAACGAGCTTTATTTGCGAATCGGCAAGATCTATTTTAAGCGATTAAAGCCAATTTGAGTTCATCTTCATCATCTGCACTCAAAACTTAATCATCTCCTAATCTTTCCTAAACTGCAAACCATTTTAAATTTATTTTGTGTCAATGTATTACGTTCATCAAAGCCTAAATTAGTTCAGCTTAAAGGTAACACACCATTCATTGACTATTAGGCGGTACGAAGTTCGCCGTGTCAGCTAGTAATAAAAAAAACCACACTCTTAACACCTTTATGGATCAAGCATATACACACTGATACAAATATTCACGTAAATTCATGACCGCTTCTTCTGTATTCTTTCTAACCTTGTTGCAACAATTGGTCAATTTCTCACAGGATTGCTCATTATGGCGTCGAGCGTTGGTTAAACTAAGATCTAACTCATATCCCAGAGCTACCGCTGCTTTAGACAACTCCTTGAGACTTGCTGATACATCTACACTGAAACCAATATTATTTATTTTTGTTCGAAACCATCGAATTTACAGTTACACAATTTGCAAAGGCGACGTGACTACAGAGAGACCTAAAAAAAGGTGGTTGGATTGTGTGAAGTATGACATGCATATAAAAGAAGTTGCTCCAGAGTTGTCGAATGATTGGAGAGAATGGAAGAGAAAAACATGTTGTTCCGACCCCACAGAGTGGGAGGCAAGATAATGATGACAATTTACTAAAGGGGCTAATCACAATACCAATTTTCTCTAATGACGTCGTCCTAAGAGTGCGTCTCTTGTGAAGCTGGACTATTATTTAATGCAACGTTATCAATAGTGCAACATCGACACACTAACTAAACATACATGGTAGGAAATGGTAGTACTTGTAGTGGAAAAATTGATTACTAAATAATCGATTTTTCTCGCTTCAAAATAAATCGATTTGTAAAAAAATCATTTAACTCGATCATAGAAAAGCGAATAATACGATTAGAAAATAACTAAGATGCGCTATTTCCAAAATCGATTCAAATGTGGTTTGTCTACATTGGTTTAAGCCAAAAACGCATCTTAACTCAAAAACCCCAAAAAAAGGGAATAAAAATGATGGTAAATAATATTATCGATTTTTTAAAAATCTATTTATAATATTTAGAAAATTGATTATAATAATAAAATAACATAAAAATTGTTTTTCACATCCCTAATACATAGTTTACATAAAAGATTGCTAGAAAGACTTACACGTTCGCCTTTTGTGTTTTCTTATCACTTTCTAAATTCTTTGCCACCTCGGATAACGCTGCTTCCATGTGACTGCGTGTAATTCTTATCATCTCTTCTGCGTATTGCCCCATCTTAGCTATCGAAGTTCGGGCTTGCTCGGTACATTTATATATATGAGCAACATGCTTACTCGCCAATGTACGTGCTGCTCGACGTTCTTCATCACACATGTCTATGAAAGTTAAAAAAAAACTTGCATTAACAATAATAACATAAAAGTAATAATAAAAAATATTTTGCTATAATCCGCGATACAGTAAATAGAAAATATATATAGTGCTAAATGTATTTCATACCCGTTACATGTATTTCATACCCGTAGGATTCGTAAAAACACATGCACAAACCTCCACTACTGCCACCACGGTACACAAGCATTTTGTCGTGAAGTCTATCTCCTGATGATGCTTCGGTTGCGGGGCGAAACGATTGTTAAGTTTGTGAATGTGTATATATAAAATATTTTTTTTTATTACTTTTGTATTATGGATCTCCAGAAAGTAACGCCTAATTCCATAAATTATTTAAATCATAACACGTTAATCTTACTATCGAATTTAAAAATTCTAGTTATGTCGTACAATATGTATATATTTATTTTAAAAAATATTATACATACACATCGCAGTACAGCCAACTAGTAATACTACTAAAAAAGTAGCGGCCTCTTACAATCCCACTGCTGGGAATAGGCCTCCTCTCTCCGTTTCTGGAGAGAAGTGTTGGAGACCTACCACGCTGCTCCAATGTGGATTGGTAGGTTACACTTATTTCCAGAATACTTTAGAGATATGCAGGTTTCCTTACGATGTTTTCCTTCAGCGAAAAAGGTGTGAGTAATAGCAATTATCAATTATACACATGAGTTTTAATAGAAAAACTCATTGGTGCGTGCCCGGGCTTGAACTCGTGTTCCCCTCGTAAAAGTCGCACAGTCTCACCGCTGGGCTATCACAGCTTCAGCTTCAGTAATATTAGTCAGCTTAGTAAATATAAGGGATTGTATAAAATATTTGGTAAAAAAACAACAAAAATATTAATTAAATAAAAAAAATTGTATATCGTCAGGAATAAAGCGAAACTACGATTAAAACGAAGATAATTTTTTTGTTGTTTAAATGTTTTCTCTACATAATCTAAATACGGCTGATGTCAAAATAAATGTTAACAGCTCCGGAAAAATTTACTTCCTATCTCTACTAATCATTTTTATAGCAAATAGATTTACATTATTACGTCTTGATGTAAAAGTAAAGGATTCCTTAAAACTCATCAATCACCGTATAAATTATTCACAACGGAACGGTTTCGCTTCGCATAATTAAGTAGTTTGTTTATCCGGTAAAAGTAATTTTAATACAAAGGAAAATCTTTGAATAATTTAACGATACTAATTTAGTAGATAATTAAAATTTTTGTTGAGGCCTCCGAAATATTCATTAAGCACTTCTAATATTCCTAACAAAATATGAAGGGTTAATTAAAGATAATTTTTTATTGGTTGTTAACTTCTGATATTTGATTGGGGAAAAAAACATGAAAAATCGCTTTGTATGAAATAATAAATATAAACATTTTTGTTTGAAACTATATTTTACAAAAAAAAAGGTTTTTTTTAGGTTTCGGACCCGTGATCTATTCGAAAAAGTCACTCAGTTTTGCCGCTGGGCTATACTGCGGAGTATCGTACGTCATCATAACAAAAAAAATACGATGAAATAAATGGTTGTAATAAATGATAAATAGGCAATATTGGAAAATAATTACGTGGCACTTTTAAGGAGTCTGCTAATTTTGTCAGCTCTGTATAAATCGACTGCTTTTTACTTAGAGCAACATTGATCTCATCTTTGATTTTCTTGAGAATTTTATTCGTCAGCTGCTGGTATGAGTTTTGGATATGTCTATGATAAGTATCTAGAAACGGGCCTAGTACTGTATCCATATAGCGGTTCACTTCACTGAAAATGAAATATTCATGAAAAGGAGTAAAACAAAAAAATATTATTTTCTATTGATCCCGAATTTTGAGGAACAATTTGTGCTTTTTCGATAAATAGCCGACTCTTATGCGTTCTTTAAAGCATAAAGTTTATCTTTGAACAAAATAAAAGTTTTTTAAAAACCATGCCTACTTTCGTCATTACTTCACAAGACTTTTTTTATTTATCACTAAATTTTATTGACCTCTTTTCACCATTCTACTATATAAAGCAAGAGATACTACTTACTTTGGCAAATAGCACATGTTTTTGACAATGAAGGTTTAGGATTTTTCGTGGGAAAATATAGCAATTGAAAAAACCACCAATCAATTCCGCATGAGCTATGACGTAACCGATACATTTTTAATCCATGATCAATTACATCCTATGGGTCAAATATTACATCTAACAAACCGATTAACCACTGGTAATTTAGAAAGTCTCGTCTGCCGTCTTTCTGAAGAACTATTTCCCCACGTGTCCCGGATCTTGTTTAGATGTTGTTCTACTTCCACTGGTTGATGTTGCCACGAGGGAATTTCAAAACAAAGACCACCATCAAGCCTTAAGTGACTGCTTCTGCTATCCTAAAGATAAAATGAAAAAGATAGGTACGTAACGGTATGAATACGCCGTAAGTTAAAATAACACGCATATACGAACTTTAGTCTTTTTGATATATACATACTTGTAGTTGTAGTCATAACGGTTCTGCTATTTAAACATTTTTTATTCATTTTTTATTTACACTATCTCGAGTGATATATATACTCGTTTGTCTATGAATAAATACTATATATATTATTATATGTATTAATTACATAATGGTCAAACAAGGTGGTTATTAATTTTATGATATAAAACTTATGGGTTTAATTAGAAAAATAATTGATACTAAACATTTTACTCCGCTCCGCATACCATGGACCGCCAAGAGGACCAATAAAATATATTGGATCAATTAAAAATTAAGGTTCGGCTCTTAGCAATATGTTACCAAAGAATCCTAGGATACTTTGATCACATTGCTCGCCGTCAACCAGATAACCTTGACAATTTGATAGTAGTGGGCAAGGTCGAAGGAAAACGTACACGCGGCCGATTACCTAGCCGCTGGTGTGATCAAGTGACAACACTTACTGATTCTCTGTAACATCCACCCTAAGAAAGGCCGAAGACCGGGAGAAATGGAGGAAAATTGTACGAACTATGAAGGACTTTCATTAAGGAAACGACCTTCACTAATGAAGAATCTGACTGAAGAAGAAGAAAATTCATTTTGTACTTTGTAGTAAATCCTGCTTCACTTGCTTTAAAAAATTAACATACCTAGTTGACAATATAGGTTTGCGATACGGTACAATAAGATACCCAGCACGTAACAACGCACAATACACCTCTAAAATGTGTTGATAATATAGCCCATTAGCCTAATAAAATATTCATATTTTTTATTAAATGGTGATATTAGAATCAGTGTAAATACCAGTACACAAACACTTGTGTTCAACAAGTTCTTTATATCGATCAAATAAAAATAAATCAATGTTTGAATTCCACAATCCGATAAAACGTGAACCTAACAAAAAACCTTTAATTATTTTCCAATGTTAACGTACCCTGCAATTAAGAGTACATTCTACAGCTTCCAACAAAATAACACAGACTGATATCAATTCAAATCTCGTGTACATGACTACTCAACAAAACTACGAGAATGGCCAAAATTTGAAACATACTTTTAATTCAATTAAATCACCAGCTATAGAAATTACGAACATAAATCATGAGACGCAAGGGTCATTTTTACTCATTTCTCACACCGTATATATTTCCAACTGAACTATCATATGACTGACGTTTTAGTAGAAAGCAATTACAAGCTTCAACGAAACGTATAAAGGATTTATTACAACATCATTTCCCATGCATACCTTTGAGAAATAAAGTCAGACTTTGGACTCAAATCATAAATATTGAAATTACTAATTTTCTACGAGAATATTAACGTTAACTTTGTTTTTCCGTGAATAAATCAAAACGAGAAACTTCTGAGAATAACAGGAAGGTTCTGTTTGACGTATCATCGGGGATATGGGAAAAAATACAAAGGCCGGAGACATTGTTCCGGTTGCAACTAGGGTTGCCAGATTCCAAGGATATCGAGTAAAGAAATTGATTTCAAGCCCTATCCGTTACGTTTGCTGAAGTCATTTTATTTGACTCTAGAGTCGATTGAACATGAAACAAATTTCAAAAACTTCTGTTACGTTTTTGGCTTATTGTTTCTTTGCTTAGTCGGCTTCATCTAAAAGTAACTTAAATGTAATACATTGTCTACGTAAAGAAACGAGCTATTTCTATCTCACTTCTGGGCATAAACCGCTTCTCTCTAATTTGGAGAGAATGGTTGGATATGAAACCTATTATGCTGCTCCATTGCACATTGGTAGATTACACATATCCTCAGAATTCTCTAGAAATATACAGGTTCCCTCACCATGTTTTCAATTACCAAAGTGTGTCATAAATTGCAATTAATTATTAATTACACACATAAGTTTTTAACAGAAAAACTCATTTGTGTCTCCTCGGACTTTGAACCCGCCACCCTCTCGAATGAGTCGCAAGGTCTCACCGCTGGGCTATCATAGCTTTTATCGGTTGGCAAGTTGGTTTATTGTGCAAACATTCACAAGCGTTTGCCTATCACACGCTGAACACGCGTCACTTCTAATAAATCATGCAGCTATTTGCGCTCCACGGTAGAGTGGCATGGTGTACAGGTATGACGGATGTTCAAAACACCTGTAACTGAATGATTAAAAAGACAATACTAGTCAGAACACACGGAATTATATGGAATAACGCTTTTACCTTCTTGTAATTACATATTTTCGTACACCTGTCTTCCTTTCTTTGATTATAACTAGCTCTAGTGAGAGACCGTGCTAAGATAGTCGAGGGGGGGATACAAGTTCGAACCATTAAAATTTATGCGCTTAATTGTCACACAATAGCAAATTATCACACGCTTTTCGGTGAAGGAAAACATTGTTAAGAAACCTGCATATCTCTTAAGAATTCTGGGGATACGTGTGACCTATCAAATACTACCACTACCCGCCTACCCCATTAGATCAACTTGACGGGTCTTAGTTCCATAACCGTTCTCTACAACAAGGAAGAGAAGAGGTCTATGCCCAGCAGTGAGATAATAACAAGCCGTTACTATCAAAACCGACTTATACTT
Source organism: Morpho deidamia (assembly GCA_947086505.1). Taxonomy (NCBI): domain Eukaryota; kingdom Metazoa; phylum Arthropoda; class Insecta; order Lepidoptera; family Nymphalidae; genus Morpho; species Morpho deidamia. The sequence goes on from CAMTZC010000003.1 coordinate 8,500,581, forward strand.
TCAAATAAATTCAAAGTCAATTTCATTCAAAAGTTGAATCTACAAGAATGTTTTATAATAAGCTTAAAAATGCTTAAAGTCATGTCAAGTCAAAGAAACAACTATCCACTAAATTCTGAAGCCAAGACGTAGTATAAAAATCATATTCAAAACAAAATGTGACAAAAAAATGACCAAAAATTAAATGGGAAACAAGAGATCGGAAAATCAACATCAAAGAACATAAAATTGGTCACAAACTGTTTGCGATCGTCAGCACAAACTAGCAAATTAAATTTCTAAAACTCTTAATAAAAATTATACATTACATAGAAACCGCAGATAGCCTGCTATATTCATAGGACTGATAAGACGAACTTTTGAAAAGGTAGCGGATGCTGTATTTTCAATAATGGAGTGCCAATTAAGACAAAGTTGATTGTGTAAATTGGAAACAAACAGACCATAATATAATTCAAAGTGTCAATTAATTTATGGAAATAATAAATCCAAGTACCGTAAATTATAGACATGTTCATTGCAATACTATATTTACCTGCCTTGAAGAATGAAATAATGCAAGTACAAATCCAATTAGTAAGCAATTTTTTCTGTAATTAATTGATCAACAAATAGGGCAATAAAAATAAAATATGTACAACAAATAAATAGTGATAAATAAATATGGGACAATTTCACACACGGTCGTCTGTTCCAAAAGTTAAACTTAATACTTGTGTTATTGGTGACTGACGACTGACGACAACTAAATACATTATATACGTATTTTAAATAAATACTTTAATATATAAATACATCCAACTCTGAGAACCATCAATTTTTTGTGTTTTCCTTTAACATTATCACAGCTTTTCATCTTTCTTTTTGTCATCTTAAGACCCTAACACCATCAAACCCCCAATGAGTGTTTCTATTAAAACTTATGTGTCTATTTGTCTTATTGCAATTTATCATACGCTTCTTGGCGAAGGAAAACATCGAGAGGAAACCTGCGTATCTTTAGAGAATTCTGGGGATATGAGTAAGCTAGCAATTCAGCTGAGTAGAATAGACCACCCTCATTTCTTACCGAGGTGTCCTAAAAGGCGACTAAGGTAAGTTGACGTCAGGTAGGCGGCTGATCGTAAAATACGTATCCAAATCATGTGACAACATGTTTCCATGTATGTATGTTTAACATGTTGCGCCCCACTTAGAGTGGGATACGGACAGGAGGATGATGATGATGATGATGATGTGTAACCTACCAATCCGCATTGGAGCAGCGTGGTAGGTCTTAGCTCCAACCCTTCTGTCCGAAAACGGTGAGAGGAGGCTTATGCCCTTTAATTTTTGTTTATTCTAATCACTCTAATTGGGTATCTAGGTCTACTTTTTATTATTTTGCTTTACACAATTACAAATAGTTTCTATAAATAAACTATCTAAAACTACTATTGAACAGATTGTTTGTCCTTGGCGGGAATCGAATCCGAGAACCACGGAGCGAAATGTAGGGTCACTGCCACCTGCAGGATCGGGCCAGTAATAAATAGGTAATAGACCCAGCCTTATTAATATTCGTTTAATATACAATATGTACTGTTAACAATAATTTACACACTTAATAGTTAGTAATTCCTTTGCAATGGTAGTTCGTGAGTAACGTAATAATGAAACTAATTAGCATGCATACTCGTAGATAATGATTATACTGTTTCTTTATTCTGAATCAGGCTATAAATTGAATAGAGGCAGGAAAAGGCCGAAAAGCAATTTTCCCGGGACGTTATCGCATAAATTGCTTTCTTCGTATGAAAATCTTGTTAAAGGACTTTTCCAATAAAGCAGAAATTATTATCATTTTCTCCAATCATATATTCCTACGGTATGAGTATGAACTAATTACATTAAATATTTAACCTAAATAACCTTTTTTAAATTTAGTTTGGTTCTTGATCGTTTGGCGTCGATTTTTTCTTTTAACTTCTAGATATTCAGTGTGCAAATGAAATAGCTAATCAATATTAAATAAACGATTTAATTTATATATATAATTTATATTTAACTTAAAATAAATCATCGTCATTCTCCTGCCTTTATCCCACTCTAGGTGGGGTCGGCACAACATGTTACAAACATGTTATCAGATGATTTGGCTACGTATTTTACGACCGGCCGCCTGCCTGACGTCAACTTACCTTAGTCGCTTTCTACGACACCTCGGTATGACCTCGGTATATTTAACTTAAAATAAATAAAAATAAAAATTGGTTTTTGTTGTTGAAACAAATATCTTTATATTAATGTTAAAATATTGATTAAATATAAAAAGGGTGAATCTGGAAAAATTGAATATAAGTTTAGCCAACCAAAATAAATATAAGTATTTTAATTATCTTCTAGCTTATATGTTACCCCGGTGTATAAGGAATAATTGTGCTAAATTTCATCGATATTGGTTTAGCGGATTGGCTGTGAAAACGGAACAGACAGACAGACTTTCGTATTTATATTATTAGTAAGGATAACATTGAATTTTGCTAGCCACAGATTTAAAAAACCATATTATTATACATATAGAATCCATCGTACTCATGGGAATCATCTTTCTTTGATATTAGTGAGTGTGAAGCTGTGATAGCCTAGTGGTGAGACCGCGCGACTCTCTAGAGACGACATAGGTTCAAACCCCGGGCAGGCACCAATGAGTTTTTCTATTAAAAACTTATGTGTCTAATTGATAATTGCAATTTTTCACACGCTTTTCGGTGAAGGAAAACATCGTGAGGAAACCTGCATATCTCTAGAGAATTCTGGAGATATGTGAAACCTCCAATCCGCATTGGAGCAGCGTGGTAGGTCTTAGCTCCAACCCTTCTCTCCAAAAACGGAGAGAGGAGGCCTTAGCCCAGCAGTGGGTGTGATCTAGGGTATCGTGCATATGAAAGAACTACAACGCTTTTCTTCGACTTTATAATCTTCTCAGCAACTTCACAATTGCGCCATGACAGGGTTGTATTCATCTCACGGATGCGCTGTCCGCAACGTCCGCTGCGCATTCTCTTTTCAATGATGGTTGGCATGACTGCGACATACATTTGTATATAAAAGAATTTATACAAATATCTGAATAGGTTATTTATTATACAACCTAATATTTACTCTATACTCAATTCAATACGTTATCTTTGTGGTTTAATGTTAGGCTATATTATTGACCTAACTATTTGACGCAGGTTGTATTTGTATTGCAACGCTTGTTTTCCGTTGGCAAAACTAATTTTCCTAAAATATAGCATAGTATTACTTTAGCGTATGAATAAAAGAAATGGAATTGTTTAATAATTTCACTCATCCGCCCTTGAATAGTATAGCCAAGGACACATACTTCGTATTACATTTCGAATAATATATGCGCATTTCTAACAAAAGGAGACGTTAATAGAAATATGAAAATACGAGCTAGAAACATAAACAGACTTTAAAACATATCTGGGTTATTCGCTGTGATGTATTACATCCTTTTTCACGGAAAAGATTCGAAAAAGTGTTTTTACTAATAAAAATGCGAGAGTACTGACTAAAAATGAAAAGGGCTATTCCATGGTGTTTTAATTTTTTTATTTAATGTTATTTTGTTAATAATGCAATACACAAAATTCAGTACTATTTTTTATATACATGGTCTGTGCGGCCTCTAACTCTAGTAAGCCCTACTTTCGGGCATTCTATAAACAACAATTCAATTTATGTTTCAAAGAAATAAAATATCTATATATTATAAAACAAGGTCCCGAAAAGCTGTCTGTATATGATCGATTTTATCAAAATCAACTTAACGGATCTTTGTACGGTTTTTACTAAAAGATGTAAGGTGCAATTCTAGAGTAAGGTTTATGTTACAGCTACATTCTCCGGCACGACTAAATCAAGTTTGATGGAACTATCAATGGAAGATAGAGGAGTTGTTTTAGCAACATAAGGCTATTTATCCTAGACTTCCCGCGGGGTCGAAATATGGGCGAAAAAATTTTTGTAACGACTGATTTCCGCGTGGGCGAAGTCGAGGGCACAACTATTAGTGTATAAAACCTCCGAGTTCCTATTAAATTTCTAATAAATTTGTGACATACCAATTCACCTCGAGAAGCCAAAGAGAAGGCATATACTCTGCGGTAGAATAATACCAATTTTAATAGAGACTCAAATAACGTATCTCATTTCATCTGCATCAAGTTGAACTCGCTAAAACAGTCTAATATTCTAGAGTATAAAATGTGGTTTGAGTTGAATTATTTTGCATAGACCATAAACAGCTTTTAACGCTTTTTTATTTGTATATTTTATCCAACTGAATATCATAAATCTCTTTGTTTAGGTGATTCACATTTCGTTTTATACACACTCGTAACAAAAATGTTTTCATTCTAGCTATTGGAATGGATGCCAAATAACAATGGTATCCCATATATCATTGATAACAAAAGTTGTATCGTATTAATAGATTTAGTTATCCCATAATTGAATATATTGAAATACGCTTATAGGTTTTTTATAAAATAATTTTTTTTAGGTGCAGGCCCGTCTTTGTTAATATAAATGTATAACAAATAATATTGTACAGATAAAAATGAATATTCATTAACATTCCAAATCTTTCTTTCTTTCTTTCTTTCTCCTACCCTTATCCCACTCTAAGTGGGGTCGGTCGGAGAATGGAAGAGGAAAACATGATGGTTTTCCTCTTCCATTCTGTTCTATCATTCGTCAACTCTGGCGCTACCCCTTTTATATGCATGTCATACTTCACACATTCCAACCATCTCTTTTTAGGCCTCCCTCTAGTCACATATCCATCCACATTCATATCCAACACTCGTTTAGTCACATGATTTTCATCCCTCCTCATTACATGTCCATACCATCCCAATCTTGCACCTCTCATCTTTTCTATAATGGGCGCAACTTTCATACTTCCCCTTTTATATACTCATTTCTTATTTTATCCAATCTTGTCACACCACACATCCACCTTAACATTCTCATCTCATTTGCATGCACTCTTCTTTCATCCATCATTTTCATTGCCCAACATTCTGATCCATACATTACGACAGGTCTTATGACCAATTTATAAATTTTCCCTTTAAGTTTATGGGGCATTCGGGGGTCACATACTGTTCCTGAGACCTGTCGCCACTTCGTCCATCCTGCATTCATTCTGTTCCTCACATCGCGATCAATTTCACCGTTTTCCTGTAAAAGCGAGCCAAGGTACCGGAAGTCGGAGCAGACTGGCAAAACAACACCATTTAAGGTTATTGGAGAAAAATTGGAGGTACCACTGAAATCACACTGCATGTGTTCAGTTTTGGTCAGGTTGATCTTTAAACCAAACCTCTCCAATTTTTCTTGCCATTTTACAAATCTGCTCTGGACCTCAGCTGCATTTTCACCGACAATCACAATATCGTCGGCAAATAGCATACACCAAGGAGCTTCCTCTTGAATATCAGCAGTAAGTGCATCCATCACTAAGAGGAATAAAAAGGGACTTAAAGCCGATCCCTGGTGTAAGCCTACAGACACATCGAAATTGTCAGTTACTCCGGCTTCAGACCGGACATGAGTACTAGCTCCGGCATACATGGAATATACAATACGTACATACTTCTTACTTTCATTATATTCATTAACATTCCAAATATGTGTCATTAAAAAGTTTTCGTAAAACAAGTACATTTTATTTGCTATTTCAAATTCAAATTCAAAATATTCTTTATTCAAGTAAACTTGTATACAAGTGCTTTTAAATCGTCAACTCTACTGCTGGTTCGGAAAGCTGTTCCTAGCGAGAAGAGCCAGCAAGAAACTCGGTGGTTGCTTACAATACAAATCTTATAACTAGTTACATTGAGTTATTACTCTCTTGTACAGGGTAGAAGTGCAGCTATATCCACATTCTTATCATCTAATTAATCCTCAACAGTATGCAAATCCAGAACAGTCTGTATCAGCCTCTTTTAAACAGTGTTTTTAAATTGCTGTAAAAACAAATTGTCTTCAAATATATTTATACATATAAAAACGAAGTCCCCAAAAGCTGTATGTCTATATGTTAGCGATTTTCTGAGACTTTTGTACGGTTTTACTAAAGGATAGTGATATTTTTTAGGAAGGTTTGGGTTCATTTTTAAGACATTGCAGAGATCGTTTTACCATAATCAAACTATTCTGGAATGGGCATTTGACAGCGATTAATTCAATTTCTTCGACTCATACTATATCCGTACTGTATGTAGATTTCAAGAATTCAAAATCCGTACATAAATATTTTATACAAGCTGTGATAGCCTAGCGGTGTGACCGTGCGACTCTCTAGAGACGATATAGGTTTAAACCCCGGGCAGGCACCAATGAGTTTTTCTATTAAAAACTTATGTGTCTAATTGATAATTGCAATTTATCACACGCTTTTCGGTGAAGGAAAGCATCGTGAGGAAACCTGCATATCTCTAGAGAATTCTAGGGATATGTGTAACCTACCAATCCGCATTGGAGCAGCGTGGTAGGTCTTAGCTCCAATCCTTCTCTCCAATAACGGAGAGAGGAAGCCTTAGCCCAGCAGTGGGCATAGTAACAGGCTGTTACTTTACTTTCCTTTTACATAAATATTTTATATAATTACGATACAATTAAATATAAAATTACAACAATGCAACATGAAGAATAATGAAGCATTGTTAAACTTCTAATATATTTAAACAAATGTTAATTATCATTTTCTATTAGAACATAATAAAATTAAATAGTCACTTTTAATTATATCTCGATACTAACAATATTAGAATTGTTCTGATAGGAGTGTAAACTTATAAAATACATGCAGCAACCGACCACAGTTCCGCCTATATATCATATGAGAACAGCACCACCGCAAACCCGATAAATCTACAAGATTCCTATTACAGATAGAGTCTTCTTTCTTTTCCTATATTTAATACTAAATGTAGCCTGTGGTTGCAACAACATTGTTTTACTTTTTTCATAGATTTATTATACTAGAGTATGGGTAACAATCAAAATAGTATCCATCGAAAATAAAGAGGAAGAAAATGAGACTTAGGCTGGATTCAGACTATGATTATATAATGATGAATATCAGATAAACACTAAAAATCAGTCTTTTATTACATTCTAGCTCTCAAGATACTCGTTGCTGTGGCTCAGTCTGGTTTCGAATTCCTCTCGAAACAAAACTCAACAGTTAAAAAATGCTCCAATCGCCACAAAATTACAGGAGCATCCGCTGGATCGTTCTAAAGATTGACTGAAAATTTCATTAAGATCGGTCAAGCCTTGTCCAAGTATATAATTTACACAGGGTGGTACCGACGACATCAATTTTAATTTTAATTACATACACACTTCAACACCCTACAAAAAAAACAGTTAATTCAGCAAACTATTTTAGCCACAGGAATTATTTTACGTTTTTTTTAAATGAACACGATTTATAGAGATCAATGACCTTAATCTATTATTACAAGACACGAAATAAAAATAACCTTGACCCACATACTGGTGCGAGAGATAGAAAACAACACTTTTATTGTTTTCTCCTATCTTTTGAACAAGCGCGCCAGTTCAGTCAACCGTTGGATACTCAATTTAATTATAATTTTTTTCTTCGAAAATACATTTTTATTAAAACGATATTCAATTGAATCATACCAAAGTAATCTTCATAGTACAAATGATTAGTGGATTCATTTAATGTCGTATCGTCAGTACGACCCTGTATATTAAGATTCTCGACGCGAAGAAGCGAACGCGACCACGAGAATCTCCAATTAGTACAATACATTTGACGTCAAAACAATAATATTTGCTATGAAAACATTAGTAAGAAATTCAATATTTAGATAAAGAGAAGCTTATTCGTTTGTTTACAAAGGCAATTTGAGCACAGAATCTTACGGTCAAAGATAATATCAGTAGACAATTGCTTTGTTTCTGGTACGACTATACAGAGAAATGAAAAATACAAATATACCATACTTTAAAGTCGAACCGTATTGATATTTATTAAATTAGATAAGATAAAGTTATAATACATAGTTTAAAAACGGAAATGAATCCAATGTATTCTTGTATATTAGGATAAAGTCATTTTTATTTTCACAACATAAAAATAGTAAACCTTGTAGACACCTACACCTCAGTCAACGATATTTTGTTATATAGGAACGGCATATATATACATAAATAAATATATGGGACACTTACACACACGGTCGTCCGTCCCCAAAGTAACTAACTTTATACTTGTGTCATGAGTGACAGACAACTGGTAGATATACTACATATATAATTTTAAATACATACTTAAATACAAATACACACCCAGGCTCGAAGAACCAACAAATTGTTTGTAGAACATGTTGGCCCTCGGCGGGAATCGAACTCGAGACGAGAGAACTCGAAGGGCCTTTCAATATATTATTCAAATAACACATGAAACAGCGATTTGAAAGCATAGAAAAGTTCCTAAGAATAGATGGGTTTAAAACTCATCACAAAACCACGTTTCTGATGAATATATATCGCCCGCTTAGTATTGAAGTGATTCAAAAAGTTGTTTCGTGGGAAATTGCAATAAAGTGCAGCTTTGTCGCAGCTACGTCGTGTGGTATCCGGCAGAATAGAATAGACCACCCTCCTTTCTTACCGAGGTGTCGTAAGAGGCGACTAAGGTATGTGACGTGTGGTATCCGGCTGCATAAAATATACCACCCTCATTTCTTACCGAGGCGTCGTAAAAGGCGACTAAGGTAATTTGACGTCAGGCAGGCGGCCGGTCGTAAAATACGTAGCCCTAAATCATGTGACAACACGTTGTAACATGTTGTGCCGACCCCACTGAGTGGGATAAGGGCAGGAGAATGAAAATGAATGCTTTAAATGATTTATAGAAGCAGGCGTTACTTTGCGGAATTCCATATTACAAGCAATATAACAGAACCAACTACTTTGCTATAATCCGCAGTACGATTTTTGTCGTGAAGCCTATCCTCCTGATGATGCTTCGGTTTCGGGGCGAAACGATCGTCGAGATTGTGGTGGTGGGTGTGTGTGCTGCTTTTGTGTTCGTTGTTGCTGGTGAATTGCGCCTTGGGGTGCATGTGGTGGCTGGTCCTGCATGTATAAGGTGCGTAGATTTTGCCTGCTTCATACACATTGGCTTTGCATGCATTCACTTAACCCGTGCGGATTATAGCAAAGTAGTTAGTTCTGTTATATTGCTTGAAAATGAATGCAATAAAGCGCAGCATAGCGCCTACAAAACTCGTCAATTTTTAAGAAACCTGTAACTTAGAAGAACAAGAAAACACGATTTTGTTTAATTTTTCGTATCGTGATGTCACAGACGGCAGTGAAATAAGGATTAAAATGTATGAACTCAATTAGGCCTTATATTGAATAAGGCTATTTTAGTACTAAGCGTGCGATGTAATTAACAAATATTATATACTATAATGTTAAAATTGTACTCATATGCCTTGTGGTATCCGGCTGTCGAGTGTGTGGTACCGAGGTGTCGAAAAATACGACTGAGGTAAGTTGACGCCAAGCAGGCGGCCGGTCATAAAATACGTAGCCAAATCATGTGACAACATGTTCTTGACATATTGTGCCGACCCCACTTAGAGTGGGATAAAGGCAAGAGGATAATGATGATGATTATTAAAATTGATGATAATAAAAATATTATTTTGGTAAATCGTCAAATGAGTATATGACGATTTACCAAAATATTATCTATCAAGGGCTATTTGATATGGTGAAGAGCTGCATAAAATTAATATCGTGATTGTGGTTATGCAGTAATTGCAATTATTGCATAATCATTGACTTATTAATTAAATGGAAATAAACATATACTTTAAATATAATATACTTTGTGCAGTAATTGGTGTTGTTAGTGAATATGTGTGTAACATAAAACTTTATGATTTAAGTTTATATGAAATGAGATTGTGCTTTGAATTTGCAATTCAAGAATTTAAGATTTTTACTCGAATAGTCACTTATATTGCTTGTCATGTTGTCATCATAGAGTTGTAACACTTAAGTAATGGAGCTACAGGAAGGCCTGTAAATAGTGTCACATTAATAATAAGACGTAAGATGAAACTCGTATACTTCATCTTTGTCTAATCATACATAAAAAGGAGAGACAGATAGATCATTCTCGTTTGCTTTTTATTTATTGGAAAGTGGTACATTTTAGGCTACCTTTCCTACTTTAGTGTAATAACCTGTGTGGCTGTCATTCGTGGCTTCATACTGCGAAAATTTTTCGAATTTCACAACACTATTCAACACTCAAGCTGTGATAGCCTAACGGTGAGACCGTGCGACTCTCTAGAGACGACATAGGTTCAAACCTCGGGCAGGCACCAATGTGACTTAGTTTTTCTATTAAAAACTTATGTGACTAATTGATAATTGCAATTTATCACACGCTTTTCGGTGAAGGAAAACATCGTGAGGAAACCTGCATATCTCTAGAGAATTCTAGGGATATGTGTAACCTACCAATCCGCATTGGAGCAGCGTGGTAGGTCTTTGCTCCAATCCTTCTCTCCAAAAACGGAGAGAGGAGGCCTTAGCCCAGCAGTGGGCATAGTAACAGGCTGTTACTTTACTTTACTTTTTTATTCAACACTCGACATTTTCGCGAGCAAAACTTGAAATGTAAGTAACTTTTATATACTTTGTAGCCATTTGATGCTAGCACTAACGCTTTTAGGCTAACCTAGATTTGAATGGCTTATTGTTTGAAATTTTTTGGGTGATTGGTTTAAATTTTGGTATAGATTTGTTGATACCCCTAAAGTTAAATATAATTACGTATAACTTTAAAAAACAATATCAATTTTGAATTTCACACTAGTTCTCAGAGTATATAAGAATATTCTTAAGTGTCATTATTATGGAAGCTGGCATTTCTATTGTTAACTGAAAATCTTTTTAATCTTGCTCGTCCTATTATTTTCTGACATCAGAAGTAACTTTGTATTTTTAAGTTGTGTTAATCCGACATTGAAAATGGACTTTTTAATCTGACTCATTTTGACTTGTCCTTACTTTAACGTTTGATAACATAATAACGGCCACATATGCATCTACTAAAAGTGGACAATATTCATTTCATTCAATTATCAAAATTTATTTGATAATATTCAATTATGGCTGCAACATATTTTAAAAGCAGCCCGTAAAAAACAAATTGTCATAAATCACTAACAAAACATCGCGCTATAATTTAATTCCAGATGAAATATTCGTATAAATTTATACGAAATCCGCCGAACCCGCATCTGAATCTCGGTGCAAGGGTATTCAACTGAATTCGCCCATTTAGGTACGTTAGAGCGGCCAACAACCAAATGTTTACCGCGCCTGCACCGAAACATAGAAGTGGTTATTTTATACAACGATACGATATCAACGAGAAAATGATAGCAAGGTATAAGGAATATATTTGGTGAATCTATTCGATCACTATTTATATCTTTCTCCTACCCTCTTCTCTCATATCATTCGTCAACTCTAGCGCTACTCCTTTTATATGCATGTCATACTTCACACAATCCAATCATCTCTTTTTAGACCTCCCTCTAGGCACATATCCATCAACATTCATACTCAACACTCGTTTAATCACATGATTTTCATCCATCCTCATTACATGTCCATACCATCCCAATCTTGCACCTCTTGTCTTATCTATAATGGGCGCAACTTTCAGACTTTCCCATATATACTCATTTCTTATTTTATCCAATCTTGTCACACCACTCATCCATCTTAACATTCTCATCTCATTTGCATGCACTCTTCTTTCATCCGTCTTTTTCATTGCCCAACATTCTGATCCATACATTACGACAGGTCTAATGACCGTTTTATAAATTTTCCCCTTAAGTTTAAGGGGCATTCGGGCATTATTATCACTAGTTAATACATTTAAACATTCAATCAATACCTATGTTTATTATATAGCAGTAGTTTAGTTACTTTGTCTTGTGTTACTCTTGCGAATCTTACTACGTCGATAATGAAGGCGTGCATTCTGAAACTGAACAGTACTTGCATTAGCCCTTCAATATATATGTACATATCGCCTATACCTATGCAGCGTCCACTTCTGGATCAAGGACTGAAATATTCATCATCCAGAACGCTTCATTTTAAATGAAGAGTAAAGTTTTTAACGAAATCGCCATATTTATTTTATTTGACATACCCAAGACTTTAAACCGGTTTCTTTGGTTGTTAATTCCCACAGATTAAAATTAAAACTATATATTATTATCTTCAAGTAGCCTAAGATCAGCTTATTATCGTTATCGTATCGTTATCGTTAAGTGACAAGAACCGAGGATACGAGTGCGCGAGGGACCCGAATAAAACTTCTGGATTGGACGTAAAATATGGTGGAGTAACTTTTACATTTCCCGAATGTTGTTGACTTAATGTTTCTGCTTGCTTCATTTGGGTAATATCTTCGTGGGCGATTATTTTTAGCGGCAATTAAGAGCGCATTTTTATTTAACACGTTTTACAAGTAGTTCACAGGTTTAAGTGTTAAGGTAAAGTAGTATTAATCAATAGAGTAGTCGTATATAACTTTATACATACCTGAAAACTAGTAGCCACTTCTATCTTCACTTCACCACATATCTGGTGAGACTTTAGCGACTGATCAATTATGACATCACTATTTGCATCGATTGACCTAAGTGGAGGGCATCGTAAAAGAAATGGGAGACATTGCATTCCTAAGAGTGGGTAAATGCCTATCAGTTCCCATTTAGCCGAGAAGAGAAAATACATTAAAACAAAGGGACAGTTATTTTGAAAGAGTAAAATTTCACTTAAACGAAAACTGTTCAAAGTTCTTCCGAAATAAGACAGTCTTATTGAGTTCGGTTCAATACAGAACAGGATTTTAATTGATATAAAAAATGTCAATTACAAATTTTTGAGTAATTAACGTTAGCAGCTTAACAAAAAACCGAGTTACTGGATACCATCCAATTTTTCTCATCAACAATTTTTAAGAAGCCGTGAAATTAATTGGGGACTGAATGACTCGTTACCTTAATGGAAAGAAGCGGGCCTACTTTAAAATAATTAAAATTACTACCTACGGCCTTTTGCACAGAGTAGCTGATACATAGAAGCGCTAATAAATTAATTTGTGATCAAATTAATTTGACTTTGATTATTGTTTTTTCAATTGCACAACAATTTTCGTTTCAGCACTTGGGCTGCTGATTATGTAAGTTTTCTCACTTTTAAGCTTTTTCCATGTGTTCGTTGAAAAATATGTATGTATAAATCGTGGTACTTTCTTTGACTGCACTTGCTTGTTAAACGTTCCCACTGTATACCAGTGCTGCAAAATGATGTTTACAGTAGTAGGAAACGTTATTTGATCATAAAAAACGGATTTTGCATCACACTATTCTTTGGTTTTTGTGGATTGTGTTCAAATATAATTTTTTTCTTTCACCCTTTGTAATATTCCTTTAAATATATTCATTTTAAACTTATGGTCGCTTAAGTACAGTATTCAACATTAATTAATCTCTCTAAAGGGTATTTGCTTTTGGAGGTTAGTAACAAGCTACTTTAATAATTATTTTAACAATAGATATAACTTTTCGGCTGAGGCTGAGGACAACTGAAGTAAAAAAACTCTTAAAGTTAAAAGTTGTAATTTCTACAACAGTGGTACAATAATTTCATATCATTATTCTCCTAACCTTATCCCACACTAAACGGAGTCAGGGCAGCATATTCTCTCCTATCATTCGTCAACTTTATATTCCTTTAATATTCATGTCATACTTCACACAATCCAAACATCTCTTTTCGGTTTTCCTTTAGTCACATATCCATCTTCATTCATCCTTAAAACTCGTTTGGTCACCTGATTTTCATACCTCCTTATTACATGTCCATACCATTTAATCTTGCACTTCTCGTCTTTTCAATAATATGCACAATTTTCATACTTCCTTGCATTATTATTCCACCTTTACAATCTCATGTCATTGGCATGCACTCATCTTTCATCCGTCTCTTGCATTGCCCAACAAGATCTAAACAGGTTTTATAATTGTTTTATAAAAGTTTAATTATATTCTGCGGTCTCATTAATCTATATTCCTATTTAAAGGCAACGTCTCCTTAGCCAACAAGGAGGAATGAAGTGTTTCATTCAAGCTCTTACCCTTTTAAACTGAAGATATTTGCACTTACTAACGCGTTTTCTTGACACCGACATTAATTTCTACAATCTATTAATAATTTATATATTTTTTAAGCTACTAGCTTCACGCTTAGATTCAGTCTTCTTTTTTTTACTGGTAGTCATTGTTTACAAAATAATCGTTAAAGTAAGTATGTGTGTTTAATTCTTATAGACTCGATAGCGGCTTGACCGATTTTAATGAAATTTTCAGACAATCTTTAGACTGACCCAGCAGATCATCCTGTAAAGTTTGGTGGTGATTGTTTTGAGAGAAAATCGATACCAGATTGAGCCACAACAACGTGTGACGGAATCGCCAGTATAAAAATATATACAAGTGATTTGCTATAAAATAATTAAGTGAAGTTAATAAGGTTTCGTTGCTTTTAAATATATCGATTTCAATATTGACACAAACCCTAGGAGTTCTTGGTACATATAGAGGCCTCATCATGATATTTCATCACCGTTAAGTACTCAATGATTTATAAATAACAATTACGCTTAGAAGTTATTATAGAACTTATGTACCTGTCTCAGTCTTGAACTGGCGAAATCTTAGTCCATGTATGGAATTTGGTTATACTCACGTCTTATTCTCTTATTTAGTCCGACTAAAGTCCGAGCTTATGAATAAGAGCCCCAGATGGGCTCGAAACTATTTAGATACCGATAGAATAAGACTTGGGTATAGTCGGTTTTTATACATAAACTATGAAGACCACTCACGATAGTCAAATTCAAAATGGCAAAATCTTGATAGTAAGGTTTGTTTGCCTCAATTCTAAGTTATCACGGCCCTTTTCAGGCCTCACAAAAAGATCATTATTTCAAAACTGAACAGCAATTCATTTCTTTGTATTGAGTCATTGAATAGAAAATCCTATAATCACCGTACACTAACGAACACTAATTTGATTATACACAATATTTGTTTAGGCACGGCCGGGCCACAGTTGAGGTTCACCTCTATTTTAATTATTCGGAAAAGCAGGTAATTTCGTTGTAAATTCTGACAATAGAGATAATTTAACGTTTGAGCGTAACGTACAATGAGGCACACAATTTAATTGTATTTATTTATGTTTAAACGGTATAGTACTGCAAAAAAATTGTCCAAAACCACACAACTGCGCTTTTATTTTGTGATACATCTTTTTAACACCAAAATATAGATCACTAACTGATATTTATCTAATAAAATTTAAAGAAAAACTATAACGATTGTGTTAAATGATAAAATTCCAAAGTATATTCTTTCGTCATTATCTTATCTAAGCTCAGTGACGCCTCAGGACGTCGGTACAGAACGGGTGGTCAGCTTTTTCTTCTTCTTCTCTTCTTTGTCAACCGATGGACGGCCACTGCTGGATATAAGTCACTTCATGGGTTCTACACGACACACGATCTTATGCCGCCTGGATCCAGCGGCTCTCCGCTACCTTTTTTGAGGTCTCACTGCATGTTGCTATGGGTGCATGTTGCACTATGGGTGCGACATAGTCAGCACTGCGATCACCAAATCACCAACCGGCATGCCAAGCTTGGCCAATACTCGCAAAACCTTCATGGTCGGTCAGCTCTTCTGTTACAGACTATTCTACCCATTTCCCCATCTTGGGATATAGGTTTCACTGCTATCCCGGCAGCAATTTCACGTACCAGTATCTTTAACAAATTTAATAATATCCCTGAAAGGCGATATTTGTTAGGTCTTCAACTTCATTCTGACCTAACCAGCTCCTTATCTTACCAGCAAGTATAGGACACTCAACCATAAGGTGAAGACTCATTTCTTCCTGACCACACTTTGTACACGCTGAATCTTTCTTTATTCTTATTATTGACAGATGTCCCTTTATCAGGCAGTGCCCAATAGTAATATTCCACATTTTTCCCTGCTATGAGACATTATCTGTTCAGATTTTTTTTATGTCGAAAGATTTGAGGAGTAAATTTAATTGTCTGAACATTGTGTTCCTCCATCTTTTGTTAGGTTACATTTTTATTGTTTTTCCTATAAAACGCTTTATGTTCATACTTGTAACTGGAAGAACTGGTTTATAAATGTTTGGCGCACGCCTTTTCTTGCCAATTCGTTAGCTTTTTCATTGCCTGCATGGTTACGGTGTCCTGGAATCCATGCAATCTTTACTTCACAAACTTCACCTAGTTCATTAAGTATCTGTTTGCATTCCTTCACTGTGGCTGGAGTTGTTTCTATACAGTCAAGTGCTTTTAATGCATCTTGACTGTCACTGTACATGACCAAACTATGTCCTGGTGTTATGTCTCTCTTTTAGTTGCCTGGCACATTCCATAATAGCAAATGTTACAATGGTAATAGCAATTTCCGTCACTGTTGCACGATATTATAATGACGACAAATATGATATATTTTTTATATTACCATACATTAATTTCTTAAATATAAATTACTTATTAATTAATGCCGTGTGGTATACGGCTGAGTAGAATAGACCTCCCTCATTTCTGACCGTGGGTGTCGTAAGGGGCTACTAAGGTAAGTCGACCCGCCATGTGGCATCCGACTGAGTAGAATAGACCACCCTCATTTCTTACCGAGGTGTCGTAAAAGGCGACTAAGGTAAGTTGACTCACCCACCGTGTGGTATCCGTTTGAGTAGAATAGACCACCTTCTTTCTTATCGAGGGGTCGTAAAATACGACTTAGGTAACTTGACGTTGGGCAGGCGGCCGGTCGTAGCCAAATCCTGTGACAGCATGTTTGTAAGATGTTGTGCCGACCCCACCTAGAGTGGGATAAGGGCAAGAGAATGATGATAGAAATTTAGTTATTGAATCTGTCTTATAATAAAGAATGTTGTAAATATCTTTGTATGAAAATTATACTCTACATAACACTCATGTTGTTATTTTACATTATAACTTGGTGTATTAAGGAAAAGGGCTTTCCTCTAAACAACGCCGTCACAGATCAGTTGTTCCAAACAAAAGCCCAAAATGCCGCAAGGGTGTTTATTATAATGGCAGAATAGATTCATTTTGTTAGTTGTAAAAAATTCTTCCTTTCATTTATCCGCCCTTGTAATTTACGCTTGGTTGATTCCTTTATTCCAGCGTTATTCACTGAGAACAAAGATTTCTTTTAAAAAATTAAGAACACAACATATACATATATAACTAAGCTGACAGTAAAGTTGAAGGAATTAGTATTTTACTAAATAATTCTATATTTCTCTCTTGCTTTTGTTTAACAAAATGGTTACTTTGTATGTAATACGAAAAGGTGATCTCTTTAATAACGCGCTATTATCACTAATTATTACGAAACTAATAGCCCAGCGGTGAGACTGTGTGACTCATTCGAGGGGGTCATCGGTTCAAACCTCGGGCAGGGACCAATGAGATTTTCTGTTATAACTTATATGTCTAATTGATATTCGCAATTGATCACACACTTTTCGGTGAAAAAGCATTGAAAGGAATCCTGCATATCTCTGAAGAATTCTGGAGATATGTGTAATCCACCAATCCGCTTTGGAGCAGCTTGCTGGCCTAATCTTTCTCTCTAAACGGAGAAAGGAGGCGTATACCCATCAGTGGGATAATAAGAGACCGTTCCATTTTATAAGTATATGAGACACACACACGGTCCTCCATCCCCAAAGTAAGTAACTTAATACTGGTGTTATAGGTATATCGGACAACTAGTAAATATATACATATATAATTTTAATAGATACATATATTATACTTAAATACAAATACACAACTGGGCTCGAAGAAACAAGAATTTTTTATAAAAAAATGTTGGCCCTCGGCGGGGATCGAACCCATCACCCACGGAGCTGAAGGCGAAGGTCATTACCCACTGCGCCAACGAGCCAGTCATATATCTATACTTATTATAAAACAAAGTACCAAAAATATATCTATCTAATCGATTATCTCAAAATCTAATAAACGGATTTTTGTACGGTTTTCAACAAAAGATAGTGGAATACTTCCGGAAGTTTTAGGTCAATAGTACATATCGGTATTATGTAAATTGTTTTGAAAAGATCGCGCAGTTGTTAAAAAACTTGCTGGCTGGGAGCTTTAGTCGCGTGCGCTGCGTAAACCAGCACAGATACACTAAAGTAATATACTAGAGAATTGTAGATCTATGAAAATAGTACACAAAAGTTCGCGACAGCATGTCTCTATCTCTTATGGTCAACTCACAATAACTAATTTTATGTTTAAAATTTGAATTCTAGAAAAAAATTGACACGCTGATTTCCACGCGGGCAAGGCGCTGACACAGCTAGTATTATATAAACAGGAATTCTATTTATACTAATTAACAGGATCCAAACATTGTTTTGTTTTTCATTACGCTAAACGGTTTAACTGTATTGCATAATATACTAAAAAGTCTTTAAATCAAATAAACCTTAACCCAAGTACAATACGAGTGTATAGTACGCGGCAATAAGTAATGCACATCGAGGCTCAGAGAGAGAAATTGGCTAGATTTGCTTCATAGCATTGTCTCTGTCGCACAAAGTCGCGAACCCATGTGTGACAGTGACAGCGTTCTACGAAACCAAATTGGCGACTGTTCCGTTCTAAGTTCTCGATGTGCATTATTTATTGCCGGGTACTATATTTACCTTTATTGGTTACGTTCGGGCATGTTTCTATTCGTCTTTTTGTTTAATATTAATTATCTTTTAATGAAGGAAAATACTAGGGGTAAATTTATGCACTAACGTTGTTAAACAGTGAAAAAAGTCCATTTTCCGGTCTTACCCGATAAATCTCTTATATTTATCTTCAAAGCAACATTCCTTACAGTTGGGTTTTATGTTTCATCCAAGAAATGCATATCTTGGCTGAGATCTCGAGCGCGAAGTGGAAAACTCACTCGCTATTTATGTCGCTCGTATAAATTGAAGTATCTTCGACCTACCGTCTAAACTGTATATGAACAAAAGAATATTCCACAAATTACACCACCTTACCTTATTGTTTCATGTTAGCTTAAATATTAGCCCTTATTCAAATTGGTTCTAAGCAAGTTTTATGACCCTTAAACGAGTTTAAATTTAATTATTTTGCATATCAGTCCAGACTTGTTCTTCCAGAATTAAGAAATGGGTCAAGCACTCGTTTTTTAATGTCAAGGTATATTTTTGAATATGCAGCGAGGACCATCATTTAACAACTTAACATCTAAAGGCAAAATATTATATTAACATTATATATAATAAAACTCACATTAATGCGTCCAAACATAAGCTCTTTAATCCGTGAGAATATTATCACTGTAGCCGATCATTTCAATAAATCCTTATTTAAAAATTTTACTGAGTGCTACCATTTTTTTAATTAAATAATATTTTTCTTACTTTTTTATATGGTAAAAAAAAACAAAGTCGGTTGCAAATTATTATTCCTAAAGCACGTAAAAATTAAGCTATTTTAAGTTGGTAACCAAATGATTATTCCGATATTGTCATGCGTCCAGCTATCGACTTGGGTCCACTATTGCAAGATGAAACTACACAAAAATATATTTTATATTGCAATTATCATCAACATTCGTAAATATTAGCTACTGTTAACTCTTCAAGCTACATATTTTTTTAACTTTTAACTATTATTAATCTAACATAATGGCTATCATAAATACTCATTTAAAACAAAATTTGGTGTGACCATGACACCAGAGAAAGTAGGATATTCATTAAAACAACTTCATTGGGGTCTGCTAGGGACAAAATTTTAACTAGGGAACTTTTCAAATTATTGTCTTCTTGCAATTTATGTTTTTTAGTCACGAGATTTATAAGTCACTGAGTTGGGAACTTTACCGACGACGCCTTAATTACTTATGCTTTTGAACAACGGTAGGGAAATAAAGTTGTAAAGCAAAGAATGTGTACAGTATTTAAGCATAAAAACGATTTTTGGTTCGTGGTTAAATGATAATTTAACAATGTTATATGTATACAAAATTTAACGGAAATACAAAACTAGTCAGCTCCTATTTTTTTGACATATGTCCATCAGTCTTTTTCAACCGATAGATGAAATGGTTGAAAAATAGAGAAAAAAAACTTGTTTTTTTCCCTATTTACTAGTAAAACATTTGACGATTCAAATGTACTGAAATCTACTCGAATAAAAAACATTTTGAGTTTGAGTTTGAGTTAATGCATAAAACCAGTTATACTGAAGTCTCTTTTTATCGGGTGAGCCCGATTACTTTCAAGCCCATACAGGGCCCTTATTCATGAGCTTTTTACACGGCGTTATCGCGGCTTGAACGGCAATGCGTATAGCCGGTTCTATACATTAGCTATGAATACCACTCACGATAGTTTAAATTCGAGAAAAAAGTAAGTTTAGATGTAAGGCATACATTCACTTTATATTTGGTCATTATATCACCATCGGGCGATCAGTCTAGTTTGGACGTAGACATCTTCCATGTCCTTCACATTCATTCCAGGCGATCTATTTTTCATACTTTTCGATTTTGAAATCTTGTTCAAAATATTTATTTTAATTACATCCCGTTATATCCCAAAGAAGCTGTAATAGCTCACCGTGCGACTCTCTACATCTCTACAGACGAACCGGGTTCAAACCCGGGCAGGCACCAATGTGTTCTTCTATTAAAACTTGTATCTTATTGATATTTGCAATTTATCACACTCTTTTCGGTGAAGGAAAACATCGTGAGGAAACCTGCATATCCCTAGAGAATTCTAGGGATATGTGTAACTTACAAATCCGCATAGGAGCAGCGTGGTAGGCCTTCTTCAATCCTTCTCGCCGAAAAACGGAGAGAGGTGGCCTATTACCAACAGTGGGATATTAACAGGCCGTTACTTTACATCCCAAAGAAATTGTAATCGTGTGATTTGTTTTATAGTACTTCTGTAAAGAACTCTCAAAACTTTATTTTTATTTCCGTTCCTACGTTTGTTAGAATCAGATTCCAAGAGAATTCTGGACCACTCCCGCCATGTTCGGTGCGCATCCCTTGTTACCATTTTAATTAAAATCTCTTTGTTATCTTGCAATCTTCGTCTCGGTTTCATTCTATAAATATTTTATTGAGAATCCACTTTGTTATAGATAAATATAACTGCTTATTATTTAAAGTCAGTCGTTAGTTAACTTTGCCTTTGTTTAGATAGTTATTGTAACAGCAAGTTTCAGCCAATTATAAACTGCGTTTGCTTTTGAATCTTATTTTATTGTACTGTAAATTTCCAATAAATCTCAATGTAATTAAAAGATTATTTATCATATTAAACTGAACCGAGTCAGTTCACGATTTTTCTACAGCTTTTGAAAAGCAGTAGCTACAATTTTATTTCATTAAATTTTGAATGTTTTTTGTTTAAATTTAGAGTTTAGTATTTATTAGCTAGCTATAAATTAAACAATAAAGGAGAATAAGCAATATTTCATTCAAAAAAGAGGTTTACCGAGATTCAATCCGATCTTTGCGCCAAGGAGTCTTTGATATCACTCAGAAATTTACGTTGCGTCTAATAAAAACTTTTTGTTGTCTTTGCTTGGAATTACATAACTTGAATTGAATTTGCTTATACGCCACAATAATTGCCAATATACCTTGGCTTTCAACTTGTCGATTAATCATTATGAATGTCAAGTTACTTGCTTCTTATTACCCAAATACGGAGAGAATAAGCACAGAAGATTTTAGAGGATGTTCTAAGGATGTTTCCTATGACACCAGATCTGGAATTAGAGCACAAACCAAAAAGCCATCGGCAGCTTGCTCAGCACTATACGACGTCAGAAACAGACCGTCTCGATTTCACTGGCTAAAATATGGGTGGTATTTGTGAGTTTTGTATAACTTTGGTGGCGATTGTGTGTTATCTCAAGGGACCGTAAAATTTGCTTTATGATGTGTTATGTTGTGTGTGTGTGTATGTGTGTGTGTGTATTATTGTGCCTATTTTAGAAAATAAAGATGTATGTGAACGTCACTGCTGTAAAAGAAGTCGAATGTTCGGTTTTCTCTATGTATTGCTTTCGGAATTGTTTTAAAAAATGAGATATCAAAGAGTGAATTAAAGTTTAAGAGTATGTTATGTTCGACAATTCATAATGATCGAGAAACCATCAACGATCAACGATAGACAAACCATGGGTACCCCCTCAATTCCTTTCAGCGTCTATAGTTTAGTTAAGTTATCATCCTCTTGCCCTTGTCCCACTCTGCGTGGGGTCGGCACAACATGTTACAAACATGTTGTCACATGATTCGACTACGTATTTTAACTGACGTCAACTTCCCTTAGTCGTATTTTATGATCTCTCGGTAAGAAAGAGGTAACTGTTCATACTAATGTATAATATTTATCACTAAACTTAAATATCTATTCTTTCATTTATTTAAGAATATTTTTGTAGAAGCGTAACCCAGTATACTTAATAAACAACATTAAATTGTTAATACCTTTTACTCCACTAAGAAATTACGAACTATTCGTAGAAGACTCGAAATTGATTCCCAATTAGCGTGACTTTGTTGCCAGGATTCAAGTAAATTAAGTACTATATAAGTAGTAATATTAAGTAAGAGTTAAGTACCTTTTAAGCTTACCTTTTCGATGCTAACAAATTTCTTAAGCATTTGTTATTAACAGCCTCTTACTAGAGTAAATTTTTAAATTTTATAGAACTATTCTTGTTATAATTTCGAAGACCTTATGTAATTGATGCTCGTATGTTTTGATACAGCGTTCCGTACTAAGGGTTAACTACTTTGAGAACCGGACAAGCAGTTTTCTGTTAATCTTCATATCCCAAGTGAGTATTTTGGACAATATAACAATCCGCATTGGAGCAGCGAGATTGTTGTATGCTCTCTATTGAAACAGGCTTGTACTAAGGGTGAATTAGTTTGAACACCAGGTTAGTCTTTATCATTTTAGTTTGAGTCTTTTTGTCCCTTGTAAGTGTTTCGGATATTTGCAACTTGACAATCCGCATTGGAGTTTCATGGTTAGTGTATACTCCTTATAATAACAGGCAACTGGTTATGGACAAATTTGCATTAATATAATGAAGCCTATATTAGGTAAAAGTCGATATGTACGTAACGGATATCTAATTAGGAGGATCCCTAGAAGTAGATTTTCTAATCACTTGAAGAAGTACTGTGAAATCTTATATGAAAGCCAATAAACTTCGTACCACAAATCTAAATATAATACATAAAGCAGAAGCAATATAACAGAACTAACTACTTTGCTATAATCCGCACGGGTTAAGTGAATGCATGCAAAGCCAATGTGTATGAAGCAGGCAAAATCTACGTACCTTATACATGCAGGACAAGCCACCACATGCACCCCAAGGCGCAATTCACCAGCAACAACGCACACAAAAGCAGCACACACACCCACCATCACAATCTCGACGATCGTTTCGCCCCGAAACCAAAGCATCACCAGGAGGATAGGCTCCACGACAAAAATCGTACTGTATCGCAAAGTAACGCCTGCTTCTATAAATCACATAAAGCAGAACTTGATAATTCGGAATATTAATAGAAATATTAGAAGAGTGTACATATACTAACAACCTTTTTGTTCTATTTACAAATTTAATAAAATGTCGTTTACATAAAAAATAAAATAATATAAATAAATATATATGGGACTCTTACACACACGGTCGTCCGTCCCCAAAGTAATTTAATACTTGTGTCATGGGACAACTGGTAAATATACTACATATATTATTTTAAATGCATGTTTAAATACAAATATACACCCAGGCAGAAACAACAAATTGTTTATCGAAAATGTTGCCTCTCGGCGGGAATCGAACCCACGACCCGTGGAGCTGAAGGCAGATAAGACAGATAGACTTATATGTATTTAAAAAATAGAAACATACTGTTATTTAATTGAAGTTAACAGAGAACCGTATATAAAGCGAGCAAGCAATTTCACTTTAATTTTTAACACTTTCGAACCTAGCTCATAAATTGCATACGAGCCACGTAAGAGATGAGAAATTAATTACCCGCCAAGTATCACTTTGTTAGCAGGTGTTATCAACCTTTTATGTACTCTTCAGGTGTTAGGTGATTTATTAAGCACTTATTAGTATTACAATGTTTTTTAATAACGTATTTTCTATAGTTTTAAAAATATTGATGTTTATTTTTCAGTTGGCTGTATCGTACAGGCACTATAACAGAACTACCTTGCTATAATCGCATTGCGATTTTACTATGGAGCCTATCCTCCTGATGATGCTTCGGTTTCGAAGCGAAACGATCGTCGAGATTGTGGTGATGGTTGTGTGTGCTGCTTGTGCTAGTGGAGGTGCCTTGGGGTTTGGTGGCTTGTCCTGCATGTGTAAGGTGCGTAAATTTTGCCTGCTTCATACACATTAGCTTTGCATGCATTCGCTTAACCCGTGCGGATTATAGCGAGGTAGTTCTGTTGTAGTGCCTGTGATATGGAATTCCGCAAAGTAACGCCTGCTTCTATAAATCATTTGCAGTATCGTATTGTCTCTTGAAATTGTCTTAACCAACTCCAAAGCCGACGTTATAACTTTTTTTAAGGAAAATTTTTCAACAAATGTGAACTTATTAATACTTCATTTCTTTTCATTTATGTTAGATTTTAGATTATTAAGTGAAGTAAAGAAGTGACTGACATTAAATCAATAATATTGAATTCACTGCGATAAGGTAAAGTACCCATATTAAGCGTTACCTCGGCTATATAAACTTAAACTAAGATAGAGGCCAGTTTCTGTGTTCCTGGTGCTACATACGATACATGAAGACATTTCAACAGAAAATAATAATTATTATAACATTTATTTAGAACAAATATTATTATTTAATATTTCTATTTAGGTATACATAGGTAATACAAAAGTAATATTAATATTATTTACGAAAATTAAATAATTTAAATTCGTAGCCAAATCATGTAACAACATGTTTGTAACATATTGCGCCAATCCCACGTAGAGTGGTATAAGGGCAGGAGGATGATGATAATATAAATATTATTTTGCTATAAAATCGATTACAGGAAAATTATATAGAGTGTACTATCCGTTAAAACTTACACAACCCGAATTCGCAAACCGCATGCACTGCAAACCACCAACACTATGACCAGACAACAATATCTCTGCACACGTTCACTACCACAGTCCAAACATTCGTTTCGCCCCGTAACCTAAAAATCATTAGGAGAAAGACTCTAAGAAAAAAAACCGTAGAGCGACGTATCAACGTCAGCACACATTCTATCTAAATGTCAAAATATCACCAAAAATTTGTCTCCAATAATCCTATGCTGACCAAATACCATAACAATTTTAGTTACGCTGAACTAATACAGATATGCAACCACTTGTGATTTGTAGTACGCTTTACCGCAAAACATTAATCGAGGCAAAATGTTGCGAATGCCTTCACGTATATAAACACGTCATTTGTCCCCATTTAATAAACGAGCTATTACAGTATTCACTAAACGTATATCGATATTTTCTGCATACGGTGTCGATTCAAAGTGCATTTGATATTTTAATTCAAAGCTTTAATCATTAAGAACTTTGAACAAAAAACTTTAGCCCCATGTATTTATTTCACGATATATGTTTGTATATAAATTTCACGATATAATTCTCTACAGTATGTATAAAACAAAATTTGATGTATAACATAGACATACGAGAGGTCACAAAAAACTTGTGATACCTGCGTCGCGACTCAGCAGAGTTAGCAACTCATTTGTTGGTCTCGCTAGTCGCTTATATAATAAAATTTCTCAATCCATTGTACAGAAAGATTCCAACTAAGTGTAAAAAATATGCTTATACGTAAAGCATATTACAAAATTGAAGGTTATTTGGATGATAAGAAAGCCTGGATTTGAAAATCCTTTCAGCTTCATACAAGACAGCGGTTTAAAAATGTATAATTGAAAATATTTAAAAGATTGACCGCCGAGTTTCTTGCTGGTTCTTCTCGGTAAGAGCAACATTCCGAACCAGTTGTAGCTTCATTAATCATATTGATACTTGACGATTCAAAAGTGCCTGAAATGGTTTATTTGAATAAAGATTATTTTGATTTTGATTATGAATTACAATTCAAGAATTTCTAGTTCTATTACAGGTTCTAATTTTGCCTTGTCTCAATTGTATAGTTCAACATGCAGTTAAAGTGATCAGTAGATGACAAGAAAATTTGTAATTTGTATAACCAATCAGTATCATAATCAGAGGGATGGCCTCTCATAGTTTGTGTTCAAGCTCTGCTTCAACGTGCCATCGCTGGAACACGCTCTATTTGAAGACTTTGGTATTCCTTAACAAATTATTTGGGAATCTTATTCCCGAAAATTGAAATTTTAAGTTGAAATTTTGGAAATATGTCGTACTGCGAATTCACTAGCAAGCAATATTGATGAAATTAGCCACAACTGGAACTTATATACCAGGTAATAGGATTAAGAAAAATTAATTATAGAGCGTATTTCAACATTTAAGTCTTTGTGAACATTGGCTTTTGTGAATATAATTTCTGGAAATAGTTATACAGATTTGCGCTCCCGTCGCAAATCATTAATTGTGGCTAATGCCACGAATGCTTCATGTTTAAATACGCCGTACATCTCGTTATTTAATGAGCGAACTGTACTTGGGTATTATATTATTAAAGTACGCGGAAAACTTATGAATAAACTGATATTACGAACTAATAATGGGGAAAACTTACGACGTAGACGCGAGTTTTTATTGTTATTAATTATATAAATAAATATATAATTAAACTGTGAGAACTCATTTCTGTTAATTTTGGGGAAATCAAAATTTACAGAAAATAGCTTTTTCATCTATAGCTTACCTTACCGTACCTTTAACTTACATTACCTTTAAACTGTGAGTGACATCACTGAGTGCTCTTATTGTAACTAACACATGGAATAAAAAAATACATGGAATCGGATCTAAAAAATTGAGTATTTTTCAGCGTAGTATTTACAACTCAAACCAGCTTTCTCTATATTAAAAAAGAAACAAGGCTGACCAAATAACTATGAAACTAAGCCGATTGTTATAACTAAATGTGTTTATTCTTCAACCTCATGATAGTTATCATTTCGAAACTACGAGGCACATAGCTATTTAATAGTATTTTTTTAAATATCAATATATTCTTTGGTAGAACTTAATCTAGGTATTTGATTGGTTTGACTGAATATTAGGTTTTTAGAAATGAAACTTTAGACAAAATAAAAATATTGGCGGGCTCGAAAATTGGTCTACTACTGACTGCTTGTAGTGTACAGTAAATATTTTAAGTTTTCGAAAATAGTGCCACCTATATGGTCCGGTATAAACTGTGATAGCCCAGCGGTGAGAACGTGCGACTCTTTCGAGGGGAACACGCGTTCAAACCCGAGCAGGCACCAATGAGTTTTTTTATTAAAACTCATGTGTCTAATTGATAATTGCAATTTATCACACGCTTTTCGGTGAAGGAAAACATCGTGAGGAAACCTGTATATCTCTAGAGAATTCTGGAGATATATGTAACCTACCAATCCGCATTGGAACAGTGTGGTAGGTCTTAGCTCCAACCCTTCTCTACAGAAACGGAGAGAGGAGGCCTATGTCCAGCATTGGGATTGTAACAGGCCGCTACTTTTATGTGGTCCGGTCATGGTGTGGGAATGACGACGCCATACCGGAAAACGTAGTGTCTGTAGACTCCTAGGAGATGAACTGATCTCAATAAGATCGCGGAGAGGCACTGGATTCAATTGGCACAAGATCGTGTGTGGTGGAGATCCCAAGAAGAGAAGAGACCTATGACCAGCAGTGGGTGTCCATCGGTGGAAAAAGAAGAAGATGAATCCGGTCCATTAAATCGGTTGAGTAGTTATAGAAATTGACATAAATAAGCACTTTTGAAAAGGGATTTATATATGAAAATAAAAACCACAACAATACGTTTAATGGTGATTATATTTATAAGTCATTATTTCACGATCAAACAGTGCGATAATTTAAAAGTTATAAATGTACTTGTACGTGCTACAAAGTTTGGGCCATAAATAAAGCAATATGTATTTATCTCTACTGAACACTCCTAGTTTTCAGATACCAGTGTTACCACATTCTCTATGGTGAAATTCCTTAGGGATTATTTTTTGAAGAATCAATATTCGAATCCGATAGTAATCTATTAATTTAGCCTGATTTTGGGAAAAGTCTACATAAAAGTATATTTCGAGATCAAAAAAAATATATACTAATATTAGAAATGTAGTACATTTATCCTTCTTTCACATGCGGAGCAATCGATAAATGTGATTATTGATACAAAGATCAAGGCTGCAAAGTTACATAGGCTCTGATTCATGCAAAGAAAGTCGCAGACACAAGCTAGTTTATTCTTTAATTCGCCAAATTTTAAAATTAATACCAATCCGATTAAGGCCAAATATAATTTTCGGATATAGCAATACAGAAATGCAGCTTCGTGTAATTTGTGGCGCGCTGACCGCAAATCATTAATTGTGGCAAATGCTACGAAGGCCTTCCCGTTTAAACACAACATGTTTATTTAATGAGCGAGCCATATAATAATATTGATAAAAGAATAACAGCATTATTTAAATACTTATTAGTGAACTCCGATCGTTATTGTGGTCTTCGTGAACCAAAGCCTGGGAACAAGTATTAGCTAAATTTTATTTGAATCCGTTCACTCATTTGTCCATGCAATACGTAATATAGAAAGGACGTCCAAGATAGCTATCACAAAATGTTACTAATTATTAGAATTATATTTTGAATAAAACAATCCCCCAAGTTTCTTGCTGGCGCTTCTCAATAGGAGTTATTGGAACCAGCAGTAGAGCTGACTACTCAAAAGCACTTGTTACAAATTTACTTGAATGAATAATATCTTGAATTTGAATTTGAATGACATTTTTTTTTATTCCCTTTTTCATTAATACGCTAAAACTTTAGTTGGCAATGCCTGTAATTTTTAAAGCACATGTGATTGCGTGAAATAATCTGTGTTGGTAATAAAGCCAGCTCAGGGTTGTAGTTTTGGTACCATCGTGAAAACCAGTACGAAATTCTTTAAAAATTCAGTTAAAAGTTATTATTATTAAGGAAAGATGTACATCTTAAATTACTTACACGCTACTACTGTACAAATCATGCCCACGTGGAATGGTCCCAAGAATGCTGGCAGCGTTTCCGCGTTGAATCGCTAAGCTGATTCTTTGTGCGAAAAAGGAGCCAGCCCTCTTGTCACCCGAAGAGGCGATCAACCGAGTAGTTAAAGTGGATAAGGTATATTTATTTGGCTTTCTTTCAAGTTCAAATAGGGTAATGCATCCATACGATATTTAGTAATTCAATATTATACGTATACAATGCCAACTACCAAAAATGTTGAACACTTATTTGAACCTACTTATTTCTTAGCGATAATTCGCTTTCGCAACACCGACAACTTTTAATTTTCGTGTTTACGCATAATTGCTCGCGTAATTCGCGTTAAGCGACGATAAATCTGTCCGATTTGTTATTTATTTGCCGCCACCCATAAAATGTAAGCTTGGTTAAATAGTGAATGTTGCGATTTATTTCGCGTTTACAACTATCGTATGAAGCTGCGACCTTCTGTTCGAAATTATTTAATGTGTTTTTAAATGTAATATACAGGTCTGTCTTAACTCATGGTGCAGGAGATGCAATGAATCCGGGCGTCGCGTGTTGGGGTGCCCCGCGCGGCTAATGGTCTAAACTTACTACTCATCGATTAGTACTCGATTAAATCGATGAACACTGAAAGACTAGTATATTAGTGCTCATCGATGACTTCGGTGAGACGCTCCAAATTTGTTATAATTTCATTTCTTGTTTTTTTTTTCAACCAAAATATTTTTTTTCCTTGTATTTTTTTTATATAAAAATGAGTAAAAAATATTACAGAAACCTTTGGTTATGTGGAGGGAATATGGGGCGGTAGAACACTATAGACTCTAGAGACAATATAGTACATAACTAAGGGTACAAGCAATATAACAGAACCAACTACTTTGCTATAAAATAATAATAATAATTTGCTATAAAAATCGTAATGCCAAAATGCATTACGATTTTTGTCGTGGAGCCTATCCTCCTGATGATGCTTCGGTTTCGGGGCGAAACGATCGTCGAGATTGTGGTGGTGGGTGTGTGTGCTGCTTTTGTGTGCGTTGTTGCTGGTGAATTGCGCCTTGGGGTGCATGTGGTGGCTGGTTCTGCATGTATAAGGTGCGTAGATTTTGCCTGCTTCATACACATTGGCTTTGCATGCATTCACTTAACCCGTGCGGATTATAGCAAAGTAGTTGGTTCTGTTATATTGCTTGTAATATGGAATTCCGCAAAGTAACGCCTGCTTCTATAAATCATAACTAAGGGTGTTTTAGCGCTAAAGTTGACGCGAAGGACTCATTGGTACCACTAGTATATTTAATAAACTAACAATACCTTATCAATAATAAACACTAGGACAAATAGCGAAATTACGTTCCCACTCTCCTATAGAAACTCCAATATAAAAAGCACTTATGGTACTCGAAGCTGTGATAGCCCAGCGGTGAGACCGTGCGACTCTTACGAGGGGAACACGAGTTCAAACCCGGGCGTCTAATTGATAATTGCAATTTATCACACGCTTTTCGGTGATGGAAAACATCGTGAGGAAACTTGCTTATCTCTAGAGAATTCTGGAGATATGCGTAACCTACCTATCCGCATTTGAGCAGCGTGGTAGGTCTTAGTCCCAACCCTTCTGTACGGAAACGGAGAGAGAAGGCCTATTCCCAGCAGTGGGATTGTAACAGGGTGCTACTTTACTTTTTTATGGTACTCAGTCGTAAACTCGATTCCAGTTAACACTTCCACTTCTTAACAGCTTAAAGACCACAGTTTTCATATTACTTTTTCCGGTTCTGACTATTATACTAACCCGAATTTAATATTCAATACATTCCATCTATATTAAATTTCATACGTGTAATTACTTGTGCGTGTATTGATCTGGCTAGAACTTGCCTAACACATAACGTGGCCCACGTTTCTTAACATATCTCCATGTAATCTAAACGCAATGAGCACGGGCCCAAGTAATTGCTGGAAGGAGCTGCTCAAGACAGCGCGTTATTAATGACGACTCCCTTATTTACAAGTCATTAGGCGTGTTCGTAGGCAAATATTGTTGGCTGTGAATTTGATTTATCTAGACGTGACTGGGTTAAATTTTGTTTTGGTTATGTCAAGAGCTATGTGTTATATAACTTTCGAATCTGTCATACCAATAAAACTCCTGTATGATATAAAGAATTAAGCGTTACTTGCCGGATTTCAATCACACGAAAAGCATCATCATTACCTTAGTCGCCTTTTACGACACCTCGGTAAGAAATGAGGGTGGTATATTCTAAGCAGCCGGATGTCATACGGCAGATACCTTAGTCGCCTCTTACGACACCTCGGTAAGAAAAGAGGGTGGTCTATTCTATTCTGCCAGATATCATACGGCGTCAATCACACTAAAAGCATTAAATTAATTTGCTATAATCCGCGATTAGAGAAATTATATATATTGCTAAAAGTAGAGTATATTCACATACTTATGCATGCAGGATTTTTAAAACTCATACACTAAAAACCACACTAAAATACCACTAGTAGCAGTGCATACACTCACTACAACAATCTCATCATTCGTTTTGCCCCGTAACATTTAACCATTATGCGCATAATCCTTTCATGCTAAATATATAAGAGAGCATTTTATTTCGTTAAAATTTAAGTGGATAAAAGAAATCAGCATCCAAAAAAACCGGGAGTGGTTGTAGTTAAACACTACTTTAAAATAAACCTTTCCAACCCTAACAACGAAGAATAAAAATATATAATATAAAACAACAACTGTCATCAAAAACTATATACACTAAGGGTCCAACTATACTAGTTTATCATAATAAAATTACATTATGTTTAACAAGCAATATTAAAATTATACTTCGAGATATTACACAACAATCGGCAAAGATTAATCGAGGAATGAATAAAGATTTTCTCCTTTATTTTACATCCTCAAAAATGTAAATACCTTCCCAATCTATTCATGTGACTGTATTAAAGTTCTAACAATAAAATTAAAGTAATAAAATTCTAACATCATTCTCATGCCCTTATCCCCCTGTAAGTGGGTGCGTACAACATGTTTTTCGCTTCCATTCTCTCCTGTTATTCGTCAACTCTGGCTGGCATTTTATATGCATGTCATACTCTTATCACAATCAAACCATCTCTTTTCGGTCTAGACACATATATATCCACATTCATATTTATTCATAACACTCATTTGGTCACCTGATTTTTCATTACGTGCCCATACCACCTTAATCTTGCATTACAGGCACTATAACAAAACTACTTCCCTATAATCCGCACGGGTCAAGCGAATGCATGCAAAGTTAATGTGTATGAAGCAGACAAAATCTACGAACCTTATACATGCAGGACAAGCAACTACACGCACCCCAAGGCTCCTCCACCAGCAACAAAGCACACAAGCAGCACACACACCCACCACCACAACAATCCCGACGATCGCCCCGCTCCGAAACCGAATCATCATCAGGAGGATAGGCTCCACGACAAAATCGTAATGTGTTATGCATTACGATTTTGTCGTAAGCACATTAGCTTTGCATGCATTCGCTTGACCCGTGCGGATTATAGCGAAGTAGTTTTGTTATAGTGCCTGTAATATGGAATTCCGCAAAGTAACGCCTGCTTCTATAAATCTTGCATTTTTCGTCTTTATCATAATGGGTGCAACTTTCAGTTTTCTCCTTATAAGGAGAAAATTGAATACGAAACGAGTACGGTATATATACCGTACTCGTTTCGTAATTAAACCAGTCTTGTCACACCACACATCCACCTAATCTAATAAAATTGTAACTATATATTCAAAAATTAATTTAAACGAGTCAATCAACAAAACGTAGTACAATATTAGCGCAGTAAAGTGACTTGTTTTGAAAAGATTGAAGAGACTATTACATATTCGAATTAACGCCTGTGAAAATCGTATCGTATCCGAAGTATCTAAATAGTAATATATAAACAAGTGTCGAACAAACCCTGCCGCCACTACGAAGTACTTTATTTGTACGTGACAAGTAATATAGAGCGGCGTGTAAAGGCCATGAGTATCAGTAATTAAATTTATATGATTTTCTTTAATGTTTTTTTTTTTTTTTTTACTTTTTTTTTTTTTTTTTTTATTTATAACAAATATATACAAGTTATATCTATCTTAAATTACTTACACGCTACTACTATACAAATCATGCCCACGTGGAATGGTCCCAAGAATGCTGGCAGCGTTTCCGCGTTGAATCGCTAAGCTGATTCTTTGTGCGAAAAAGGAGCCAGCCCTCTTGTCACCCGAAGAGGCGATCAACCGAGGTGTTAAAACGGATAAAATTTTTTTTGCACTTTGGCTCCATGGCCCTAGGGTCTCAACTGCAAACGGCACAAATATATAACTCTCAACGAGAGATGCATACTTTCGCCGCTTGCCGGATTCGGCCATTTCCGCCGCAGCTCCAGGTCTGGACGCCGTTTCCCTGATATGGGACGAGGCTAACGTATCAACGCATGTTGCGTCCCACATCAGGGCCCGTCCCCGTTCCCAAGGAACCAGCGTCAGACCGTCTGGTCTCTTGCCATCATCCCGACATATCCCGGAAGGCTCGAGAAGAGCAGGAATGTCGATGGTGGCAAGAGCTCTTTTGATGGTGTCATTAAGAGAACCATTTGATGTTGACATTTGAATATAGTTTACCCTTTTAAAAATATTATATGATATAAATGCTTTTAGTAAAAAGAGCGAAATTAGAAATAGGCAAACCAGGAACCTATATAAATAAAGAATAACAAGGCAGCCGCTCCAGAAAGTTCGAAAATCGTTTATGTGTATAGTAAGTTTTTATAACAAAATTCCATAATCTGTTTTGGACTTGCCTTTACACAGCGAAGAACCAGCAGGAATGCTGGTACTTCTAAGAGCACATTTTCGAACCAGTTGTAGCGTCACTGTAATTTATGATTTAAAAGTGTTTGTAAAAGAAAACTTGTACGAAGAATATAAGGTCCACATTTTAGCATAATTTATATACTTGAAGAAATATGAAATTTATTAAAATAGTTTTTCGATAATTTAAAACATTCATCAAATCTACTTCGATCCATTTACCAGCAATATATTTTGTTAGAATCTTTACTTTTTTTATTTTTAAACATTTTAATTGAAAGTTATCCACCGTGTGGAATCCGGCTGAGTAGAATAGACCACCCTCATTTCTTACCGAGGTGTCGTAAAAGACGACTAAGGTAGGTTGACCCACCGTGTGGTATCCGGTTGATTAGAATAGACCAACCCCTTTCTTACCGAGGGGTCTTAAAATACGACTAAGGTAAGTTGACGTCAGTCAAGCGGCCGGTCGTAAAATACGTAGCCAAATCATGTGAGAACATGTTTATGA
Organism: Morpho deidamia; assembly: GCA_947086505.1. Lineage (NCBI taxonomy): Eukaryota > Metazoa > Arthropoda > Insecta > Lepidoptera > Nymphalidae > Morpho > Morpho deidamia. The sequence goes on from CAMTZC010000003.1 coordinate 8,535,543, forward strand.
CATGTTGTGCCGACCGACTTAAAGTGGGATAAGGGCAGAAGAATGATAATATTTCTATATGTTGTTACGTACTGGGTATTTGTACTAACTTTTAACTTACAATTTTTTTTAATATAAATAAATCATTTTACGACCATTGACCTTATACCAGTAATAAAAAAATATCGCGGTGCAAATAGCGAAACGGAATCAATAATAATTTTGTTCTTGTAGTTTCAAGAGGAGTTCTTGACAACACTCAAAGTTTCCATTTAAGTTAGCAAACACTGTCCAGTAAAATATAAAGGAAGTTTCCTTCTACCTCTTTTATCGGATGAAATATCGGACTTGCTTTCAATCGTTTAAAATAGCAAATCTATCAACGCTGCGTTTGTAAGCCTGAGCACATAGCTTTTCAAAGTTATGTTTTGTTAACGATTTATATATAACTAACTTACCAACAGCTTTTGACTGAGTTCACTTCAATGAATTAACTTTGTCTTATATTCTAAGGGCACTTGGTATCTTTGAATGTTTGGCTTGTACGTTTTGGCTTACTCAACCAGTCTAAAGCATTTTGATTTTGAACGGAACCACCTATGCCCTTGTAGTTTAGGTCAACCAAACTGTTCTAATGTTGATTAGCAAGGTATTCTGGAACCTGTTGGGCTTCAAAGTATTCTAGTGTTGTTTTTTAACCCTAAAGCACATGATAATAGAAAAATACACACACACTCACACAAACATACACACACAAAATATATATTCAAAGATGCATACATTACAATTATAGGAGTTAAATTATTTTTATTTGTTAAAATCGAATGTTTTTATATTATTACTGTAAAGTAATAATATAAAAACATTCGATTTTAAACAAAAATAATATAAACACATTTTACACGTAAATGTAGACGTATATATTATAGATAGCTATGGAAGGGTGGAGGCTCCAAGTACAGGCATTAATTGCTTAAATGGAGCTTTCAGTCACTAGATTAAGTTTAATATATTATACATGTAAAATTGTTTTTGTAAAAAAAAAATGTAATAATTAAATAATCAATGAAGGAAATCTTTTTATATAAAATTCGTGTCTACCTATACGTCGTTGGTAAGGATCACGTCCCCTCACCCTTGCTCTCACCGTATCTCTCATTGTTTTTCAATAATTACGTGGGTAGGCGAACCCTTACGAATCAACGTGCAATTTTTAAATTAAGATTATAATCCAAAAAAATAATAATTTGTATATATTGGAAAACGTCACCCAAATTTTCTTTTCAAAGGATATCTCTTCACTTTTATCTCTTAGTGCTATATGAATTCTGTAATTAGTAACGTACCCAAAATATTTTGTCGTTACCGGGGTTATGTGTAGGTAGTTTTTGTATATCCATGGTAGAAATATAATCATTCTCCTGCCCTTATCCCACTCTAGGTGGGGTCAGCACAACATGTTACGAACATGTTGTCACATGATTTATCTACGCATTTTACGAACGGCCGCCTGCCTGATATCAACTTACCTTAGTCGCCTTTTACGATACCTCAGTAAGAAATGAGGGTGGTATTATTCTATGCAGCCGGATTCCACACGGCACATACCTTAGTCGCCTCTTACGACGCCTCGGTAAGACAGGAGGGTGGTCTTTTCTATTCTGCCGGATACCACACGACAATTATACATATATTTTCATTGTAATTTATTTGAATAAACTCTTGAAACGATAACCAGATTATTAATATAGAATTTGCCAGATGTTATTGATGGTAGAAATATAAATAGCTACAATATTCGCTCAATTGCTTTTCTAGTATCTTCTCTAAATTTTCCATAAAAAAATAATCGAATTATTTTTAACTAGTAAAAATCTAAACTTCACTCACGTTTCTTCAAATCTAAACTTCACGTTTGAGCTTTGAAAAAAGCATAAGAAATTTGGTTTTATATGGGTGAGGGACAGATCCTATCTAAGTCGTATACGCAATGTTCTTCGGGAAAAAGGGAATATTACTGGTTTTCAGACGCTGTTCGGTACTTACTTCCTTATCATTATTACGTATCCACAAATGGGACCATTTATTCATTGTTGCATCGAAAACTGTTTTCGTAAATACGTAGGGTATTTACTTTTCTCTTATATATGTTTTGTTTTGTGTAACGTTAAAAAAAATACTATTTAGCGATAATTTATGGATGATATAAAGTGAGTATGTATATATAGTAGTAGAAATTGATTAAAAAAAACGACTGCTTTATCCTTTGCTTTATCGATTGCTTCATCTATATGTATGTATACATATAGATATAATACAACGATAGTAAACGTGTGTAGTGCTTGTGTATTGTGGTGGCGGTGGTTGAGGTTTGTGCATGTGTTTTTACGAATCCTGCATGTATAAGGTATGAAAACGGATAGTCCTCTCTACATTTAGCATTATATATTTTTTCTACTTATTTTATCGAAAATAATACGAATATTACTTTTGGATAACTTTTTTCTTGATGAAGTGTAAATTTTTAGAAGATACCCAAAAATATATCTATCTATGGCTGTAACAATTGGCTAAATTTCCTTAAAATCGGATGATGCAAAGTATTTCAACTTATTACAAAAGTGACCGAGAAGTTAGTTCGAAGAAGTCGACCATTTAAAGCGGGGTTTAGGTAAATTTGCAAGTCAATGTGTCCGATCAGATTCACTCCGTTTCGGAAAACTTTTCGATGTTTAATTCGCCTTATAATTTACCCGAAAGCCTTTGTTAACGTTACAAAGGAACATATTTTTTGTCTTTTACTAATTTAGACTTCAATGTGTTTTCTATTAATACGTATATTAATGACCTTTGAGATGGTTTCGCGTCTAGTTACCAGAGCTGTAATCATTTGATATTTTTAGTTCTACAATAGTTCTACTTCTTAGTACTTCTAGTATTTTATACTTAAGTTTGATTTAACGTCTTTCTTCTTAATTATATCGTCTTATTTATTTATATTGTATATTTATATATTATATATTTATATTGTCATTCACATGACGCTTGACGTGGTACGATGAACAATTTGTAACATTGTATCCCACTAAGCCGTGGTCCGGCCTCACAGGAGGCACCCTTAGGACGACGTTCCCCGACTTAAGTAGAGCTTCTGCGCTTTACTCTCTGCATTTCGCAACCTCGACGATGCTTCTGCGCTCGCCCGTCCCGCCCGGTGACGCTGTAAAAGCCATTAGGGCTAACAGCATACAGTCAGTTCGAAAAAAAAAACATTGTATAATTTTAGCAAAAACATACCTTAGTACAATGATATTAAGGGTTTAAATTAAAGACACACCATAAAACAATATACAGAGTTAATGCTTAGAACGTTTCAAAAGTGTTAATATTCGAAATTTAAATATGTATTCCATTTCCTTCGCTTTTGAATTATACAGTCGACTCATTTTTTCTGACATTACATTTTTACATCAGCTAGGTATATTAAATGCGCAGATTACGAAAAATAAAAAAAGAAATAAATGTCGAGTGCGGGGCCTTTTAACGTGCAAAATGGAACTCTTGAATTTTTTTGATAAGTATTCCGCAAAATCATAATGAGTTCTGAGTCAACTTCAAACACTTACAATTATGAACGAATGTAAAGAACATGAAAGACTAGATCCAACATTGGCAAGTAATATATGTATACTGTAAAAATCTATACTAGATAATAAAATATATAAAAACAAAAACTTATATATAAGCGTATACCTAAAAAAAATCTAGAATTTGTGTTACCCGGTAAACTCTATTAGAGCAGTTTAGCGGTTATTAGATAAGTTAAACGTCCACCATAATACTTATAACATCATTAAATTTTTACACTCTTTAAGTTTCTCAAAGAGATTGTTACACGATAATAATAATAATCATTTATTCGGATATGGTGTTACAAACAGATACTTAAACTAATGACATACCTGTCTGTAACACCATACCGAATAGGTCACAGCTCAGCGTATGTCCTACCTAGGCGCTGATTTTCAACAGTAACCCGAAATGCTGCTTAAAATAATTCTTTTTATTAACTTTATAAATTTATTACTTACCAATTATAACTTTCACGCGACGTATTCGTATCAGAAACGTATTTTTTCTCTAAGTTGTCCAAAACTTTGAACTTAATTTTCTTATAAAAGCATTGATACAAAACTTATATTACTTGATAGCCCAGCGGTGAGACCGTGCGTCTCTTTCGAGGGGAAAACAAGTTCAAACCCGGGCAGGCACCAATGAGTTTTTCTATTAAAACTCATGTGTCTAATTGATAATTGTAATTTATCACACGCTTTTCGGTGAAGGAAAACATCGTAAGGAAACCTGCATATTTCTAGAGAATTCTGGATATATGTGTAACCTACCAATCCGCATTGGAGCACCGTAGTAGGTCTTAGCTCCAAACCTTCTCTTCAGAAATGGAGAGAGGAGGCCTATGTCCAGCAATGGGATTGTAACAGGCTGCTACTTTACTTTTTTTTTACACACAATTATACAAATATACATAAATACTATAATCTTTAGTCTAAGGGTAAGCACAGACAATTTTCCATCTTAAAATATGCTGTTGGCTCTATCTTTTACAGCATCAGTGAGTTATGTTGGCAAGCACATTACCATCGTTGAAAGAATACGATTCGGAGAGTAGAGCGCCGAAGCTTTACTATCTTCTGGTACGTATTAAAAAACCTAGAATGGTGTTAAGTTGTAATTAATATTCGTCTGTTAAATTAAAAACATCAATTAAGTCTCTAATTTCAGTCTCTCAGTCAGTAAAGTCAGTCTCTCTAATTTAAGTCAAAAAGCAAATTCCGATATCTATACAAAAATTTACAATAAATAAATAAATATATGGGACATTGACACACACGGTCGTACGACCCCGAGTTAAGCAACTTAATACTTGTGTTATGGGTGACGGAAAACTGGTAGATATACTACATATATAATTTTAAATACATACTTAAATACAAATATAAACCCAGAATATAAAATATTGGATATTGGCGGGAATCAAATCCGTGACCCGTGCAGCTAAAGGCAGGGTCGCTACCTACTGTGCCAACGGGCCAGTCAAATATAACAATAACCACTCTATATGTTTTAAAATATATTTAAACATAAAACGATATACCAATAAAATTTACATTTATATCTCGTACACATTTCATTTTAAATCAATCGTACCCCCGAATCGATATCTCACAATCCCAAACAAATTCCGAGTTCAGAAGAAATCGAGACATGTAAGCAGGCGCGTGACTCCATTACCGTCATACAAAGGAACAGCACTAACATCAAAGGCAGTGCTTACGAGTTAGGAATTCCTTCCCTTTGTCGTTGAAACGTTTTGAGCCGCCTCGTTAAATGTCCTAAATTGTTTGCCTCTCGTTCCTTAATGATTTTCGAAGTTTTATGCCCTGCACTAATGATATTACTAGTTTTACACGCCAGAGATTCAGAGTTCGATCCTCGGTGTGAAATGATTCAACCTTTTTTTTAATAACAGCCCAGAACTAGTTTTCTAAAATAAGACCGAACCACAAAACGATATGAATTCAATACAAATTATTATACAGTAGGTGTTTGATATCAAATAATTCAGTTTAACATATACTTGCAATAGCATCCTTTCCGCACACACGTCAGTCGCCAAATCGCACGTCGTACGTTGCACGTCCCATGGACGATCGCCGCACACGCATAAATTTGTTATAAGTTCGCACTGCACCCCTAGCACGATTGTGTAGTTATAAGTGTTAACAACAGTGAATGGAAAAAGTTCTGGATCCGACATTACAAGTAAGTGCCTCCATCCCGCTTTGGCAGTTATTTTAATCCCGCCCAGTACCAGACGGCTGCCATATTCCTTCTTGTTATTTGCGAGTATTTTGGGGGTTACCGCGAACCAGTAAAAAATAAATATACAGTCCACTTCATTAAGGCCCAGGAATAATACTTTACCTGGGCCACTCGCCGGCATGTCCAGTAGACTCAACTTTATTACGTTCTTGCATTGTAACAGAAATGTGTATATGCAACAAATGATTTTTTATATATGTTTGGATAGAATTACTTTAAAATGTAAAATGTAAAAACCAAATTTCATAAATGTTTTTCAGATTAGCCCTGTAAGCATATAAGCCATATAAAAAAAGTAAAGTAACGGCCTGCTACTATCCCACAGCTGGGCATAGACCTCCTCTCTCCGTTTTTTGGAGAGAAGGGTTGGAGCTAAAACCTGCCACGCAGCTCCAATGCGGATTGGTAGGTTACACATATTCCTAGAATTCTCTAGAGATATGCAGGTTTCCTCACAATATTTTCCTTCACCGAAAAGCATGTGATAAATTGCAATTATTAATTAGACACATAAGTTTTAATAAAAAAACTCATTGGTGCCTGCCCGAGGTTTTGCTTCGATAACTTGGAAGATCAAGACAACACTAGCTTTTTTGATAGTTCGTATCGTGATAGCGTTGAAATAAGGATTACAATGTATCTAACTCTATTAAGCTTAATTTTGAACTAGGTCACTTTAATACTAAACGTGTGATATATCCAGAAAGAATTTTTATATTACTATGAATTAGGTAATTCGACCAAATATTTTATAAGACTCATGTAAATATTTTTTAAGAAATATGATAAAAATAAAAATGGTTTTATATGTAAATTCATTATAATTAAATTTTCTCTATGTCTTCATCACCAAAACATTCATATTAAGCTTAAATCGATATCATTCAATAGTAAACAAGATGGATCGAGGCTAAAGCCGATACGTGATTCGATTACCGCGACACAAAGAACAGCACTAGCATCAAAGCAGTGCTTACGAGTAAGAAGTTTATTTCTTTTGTTGTTGAAACTTTTGTAACCAACTTGTTAAATATCTTAAATTATTTTTCAACTTCCATTACAATTCCGAGCGCACGTACGGACTAAGTGTTTTGTTTAAAGAAAACATTTTTTTTTAAATTTAATGTAAAAATATCCCTAAAACCTGTTCTAAATAAAATCTAACACAATGATCATTTATCCACCACCTCCATCAACCACCAACTTTTACTGTATTTTAAATCGTTGCAAATTGCAATATGACTAGGTAAATTTTTTAATAATAGTAATTATTATTTATTTATTTTCCGTTAGGTACATAAATAATACAACATCAAGGTTGGGATCTCCTATTAAGTGTAATAACACCTATGCCAGAAAGTGTAACTCTCCTTAACAATATGCATACTAAAATAATTAACGAATAGAAAAATGAAATAACACTTACAGGACTTATACAAAAATAAATATTTTTCACATCTCGGAAAGAATTGCCTTGAAAAGATATTTGATTTTCATTCGTGTGATTTTAATCATTTTTTTATACTCAACGGTGACTGAAAACTTATACCGATGATACTTTTTAATAATCTATAAATTCCTGTAATGTTAATTGTTATATATTAACAATTATATGTTATTTCTAATTTATATAAACAGCACAGAAATAAAAATAAAAGCTATTAAAGACTAAAGTAACGCTTTATAATTTCCAGCTACCACATAGTAAATGTAAGACTAATCAAAAAGCAAAATTACCTTAATTCATTGCTACGCTCGTTCTCTATCGAATTAGGTCAAAACGCCTTCCGCATATAAAGGTTCATTTTCTGGATTTTCCGTAAATGTAAAAATTGTATTCGATGCAATTTATTTTTGCTTTAGGAATATGTCTTGGGAAACAAAAATCGCTTGGTATAATAATTCTATACACTATTTGAAACAATGTAATACTGAATTCAAAGAAAGAAAAAGTTTTAAAACATCGTTATGGTATTTAACAGTTTATATTTATTTTCCTCACCATATTTAAATTATATATTTTATCTGTATAGATATTATTATTCTAATATTATTTTATTGCAACTTCGTAAACTTAGTATAATCCTAGGATTTTTTTACATAAATGAATTTAGATGCATTTTTTAGAAAAATATGATCCAATAGCAATAAATAAAATACTAAAAACTTAACAGCCCTTGGTCGAAACCTAAATTAGTTCGAAATCGTAATCATAAATGATGGTATTGGTTTTAATGCGTCTAATAAATTAAATTAAAAAAATATTAATATATAAGGGTAAATAACAATATTTGTATAAAATTATATATATAATTGCCACGTTGTTATTGTTTCGATCCTCAGAACTCAAAACCTATGTTACTAAAACCTATGTGCCATCTACATACAAAAAGCTGCAGAAAGAAAATTATTTTAATTTATCTTAAACGTGGATGTATTTTCTTCATTACCTACCCTCGTTACATGTTCAAATCTTCGTTTGGAATTGGCAATATAAAACGAGTTTCTTAGCAGGGACACGAAACTCATTACATGGTGCGTATTCCTCACGAAATTCCAGAATTTCATTTCACACACAGTATACTCTCTTAAAAAGCCCTTGGCATAATATTTTATTATATTTTCTTTTAATATTTATGTCCGAGAAAGAACACAATGCGAGTTAAATAACATTTATTTGGACTGTTCATTGAATACAAAAAAAACGAGAAAATATATTATACTAAATTTTTTTGACAAATTATTCGATATTTTTATACTATACCCATTACATTAGGTATAAGTAATAATAATATATACGGAAACAAAACCAAGTCAGATAATTCTTAAAGAAGATCAGGTATGAAAACGAACATTCAACTGTACATTTAGCATTGTTATTGTACTGTTCGTACTTCCACCCGACAGCGTTATATCGGCTCTCTGCTTCACACACCGCACGCGCGTCCGTCCTCACCCGTGGTCGTAGTGAAAGTGAGTAATTCTCTTCCCTCGCCCCACTACTATAACGCGCGGTGTGCAGGCATGAGACGACAGAATCTCCTTTATTATAAATCTACCTTCCATCAAAACTTCTATTCTTATTCACATACACTACATCTCTCCTTTATTTTAATTAAAATAAGTTTATTTTCAGTAGATCAGTGGTTATCATTTAAAACATTTTATTACATCTTTGATCAATCACCATAACACATCTTCGTTTCTGAAGTCTAAAAATCACGAATCCTACAACTATATAGTTCACTCATTTTCCTAACTCCATTCTTCCTTCGCTTCTCACTAACTAAATATATTCCTTTCACTTATACTTCTTTTAGCTAAGTATTATATTTATCTGGACCTCATTTTCTAATTGCTTCTTTCACATCTATTTTAATATTAGATATCACTAAATGCCTCACTCATCTGTATTCTCCTTTTTCCCACACTTCGGTTGCCTCATACATCTTCCGGCACTCCTGCATTTCATTCGTCCTTCATTCCTCCTTATTGTTCCTTGTCGTCGTTGCCTGCATCTCTTGGCCATTTATTACCTTCCATTCTTCCTCTTCCTTTTTTCGTGTAAAATATTTCGTCTCAACTATTGTCCAGTTTCGTCACTTTCAATCTCTATGTCACCTCCCAATCGTAGTTTAGCTGTCTATTCGATGTATTCAAAGATTGCACCTAGTTTATTTTCCTTATTTGTATCCCAAATAAACACTTATCTCTTGATCCTAAATTTCTATTATTCGCTTTTTTCCCGTTTGCGTACTGTTTCCTTTTTCTTTTAGTTCCCTGTTATCACGAATACCTATGTCATCAGTTTTATGGGTAACATCCTCGAGCCGCCAAACTTTTCATTCATGGCCACAATATCGGGATGGCCCTCATGTGCTGTCAATAATTCTCTGTCTCACAATCCCTTAGATATAACTATTTTAGTCTCTCTTAAAAAGTTTCCTTCATAATAGCAAGTTCATTTGTAATTTATAAAATTAAGTCTAAATAATCTTTATTCAAGTAGGCTTTTTTACAAGCACTTTTGAATCGTCAAGGATCAATTACATTTATTAAGCTTCACTTGTTCGAAATGTTGCTCTTACCGAGAAAAACCAGCACGAAACACGGCAGTCAATCTTTTAAACATTTAAATTTACTTTAATTATTTTCAGTCTTGTTTGAAGCTGAAAGGATTTTTATCATTCAAATAATCTTCAATTGTGTAATATGCCTTACGTGTATACATATACAATTAATTTAAACTTTTCTGTAGATAAGTCTAATATAGATTGCGGAATTGTATTGTAAAATCTACTATCGCTCTACCGCTAAAAACTTTGATTTCTAAGTCCAATTTTCTATTCCAATTTTCTGACAGATCACTTCTTTTAAGGGATCTGTTTTCATGGCTAAGTCAGGAATTCATTTACCCACTTAATTTATTAATCCCAGGAAGGTTAATAAATCTGTGAAGCTTATCGAGGCTTTCAGCTTTTGAATAGATATTCAGTATTCAGATATTTTTTAATGATTTTATTTTCTGTTTTGCAAGTTTGTGGTCTAGGAACCTTCAGATACATTTTCCTTTTCTCAACACAACCTTAATTACCTGTAAAACTTCAATGACCTTTTTCAGTTTAGCGTCATGTTCTATTGACATTGTACATGTACGATTGACATGACAACATTCGTTTTTATTGATAAAGTCCTGTGGTGGTCGTTACGGATCTCGAATTTTAGCAACCTTTCTAATCTTAGTCTAATTCTTTTATCGTAGGCAGAGTGATTTTCGTTTCGAATTGTTGAATTTGCCCATCTCATATTAACACAAAATCGGATACCACAGTTCTCTTTTAAGATAGGCACTGTAAGTGAGATCCAGTCTAAAAGGCCATCTACTTTTACACTGTTATCTTTCTGAAGGACTTAATTGATTATAGTATTCATCTTTTCCTATAAAGGAATTGGAATGAGTCTTCTGTGCTTGCACCGTGTCATCTATCTTTTTCTATAGGCGATTATACTGCAGTTTAAAGTGTCTGATTTTCTTCATTTCGCATAGATTTTATCATGGTCATTTCTCATCAAATGTTAAGTTTTTTGCAACTAGCACAATTGAAATGTCTTTTTATTATTTTCTGATTTACATTTCCGGTTGTCTCTTCTTCTTCTGAGCAGAAGCTCATATCCTGGTTATTTTATCTTTAAAACCAAAGTTATTTGTTTATAACCTCCAATGAATAAGCTTCGGCCATTAATGAGGTCTTCAATCGTCGGTATCTCATTTGATTTTAATTTATTATTTTTTCTACTGTCTGAGTTACATTTTTTAGCAATTTGGTCTAGAAGTTAAATATTTAACAACTTATTGTCATGACCGAACAATGAATTTCTGAAATTTCTGCTTTTCTTCCTGTTTCTCTTGTCGAAATGCGTGTCTTTCAAATATTTTACTATTTCATTCAAATATACTGGTTCATTAAGTATTCATCTTATTTCTTAGTCATCAACACATCATTCTAATCATGAAGATGAGAGTTTCAGCTTCGGAATTGTTAGTTTAGTGCGTATCGGGAATATTGTAAAATACTTGTTATTCCGACCTACCCCAATGCAAAATATGCACTCTCTTTTGAGCAGGTGTGGTGGCAGCTTCTAAGTAAATATCCCCACTCCTTTTCCATATTCAATGTCATACATAACAAATTAAAATTTCCTTCGCATCCGACTTTTTCCACTGTAAGATTTGCCAAATTTACCAGGGACAGCAAACTATGTTATTTCAAGAAACGATCGTTATTTTTCTTGACATGCTTCCTCAATCACCATTCAACTTCCATCAAGAGACGGTCGTCATTCGTCCTTGACATGCTTCCTACATCATCAAACTTCCATCCAACTTCCCATCAAGAAACGTTCGTGAACCGTCCTTTAACAACTTCTTCACATAAATCTACCTAAATCTAAATCTACCGTCACATAAATTAACATTATTAATAATTATCCGTTTATTATCCGTTATTAAACAGCTTATTTAATCATCAAACTTCACATAAATTAAGAGCATTACGACCTTACGTCAAGTTACGGCATCATCCGTTCTTGAACAACTTCTTCAGTCATCAAACTTAATATCAAGTAACGGCATCACCCGTTCTTGACTTACTTCCTCAATCACCAAACTTTACATCAAGTAACGGTATTATCCGTTCTTGAACAACTTCTTCAGTCATCAAACTTAATATCAAGTAACGGCATCACCCGTTCTTGACTTACTTCCTCAATCATCAAACTCTACATCAAGTAACGGCATCATCCGTTCTTGAACAACTTTTTCAATCATTTAACTTTACATCAAGTAACGGCATCATCCGTTCCTGACCAACGTCCCCGAATTTATCAAACTACTCAATCATCAAACTTTACATCAAGTAACGGCATCATCCGTTCTTGAACAACTTTTCAATCATTTAACTTTACATCAAGTAACGGCATCATCCGTTCCTGACCAACTTCCCCGAATTTATCAAACAATTCATCTAGAGATAAGCATCATTAATCTCAAGATTTTCTATTAATCTATCATCCACTATTTCTACAATTATTTATTAATCATATATAATTATCGTATCGACATATTAATTATGTATTTATATATGTATATACGTGCATATTTATTTATACACGACTGATATATCACTGAATATAATTAAAGTGACATTTTCGTATACATAAAAACCGATTTTCATGAAACTTAATTTGCACTCTCAGTAATCAAATCTCACTCTTAGTATATATATAATGTACACTAGAAATCTCCCAGAAACAACTCACACGGCAAAACAACGCTTGCCTAGTCAGCTAGTAATATTATAAAAAGTATATGCACTTATTTATAGTTTATGAAACTAATTTAACAATTTTATTATTTTTATGAGCATATCTTATAGAACACTCCGCACACAAACACTACAATAAAAAATGTCCCAGCGATTGTCGTTACCGCGTTCAAATAACAATAACAAAATTGACCCCTACGACATTAACATAACAAATTCAACACGTTCAACCTGCTCTGAATATATATAAAATATTTCAAATTTTTCTACACCGTTATGTAAGTTACTTATTATTTAATTTCCAAGTATAATATTTCCATTTTACTGTTACCGTCATCTTTTTTTTTCGCGTTTAGCTACTACTAAACGTGACAGTTTTTCCATAGTATCACAATTGAAATAAATTTACAACAGTACTCACAGACTCGTCGCCAATGTACTGTTCGTACTTCCACCCGACAGCGTTATATCGGCTCTCTGCTTCACACACCGCACGCGCGTCCGTCCTCACCCGTGGTCGTAGTGAAAGTGAGTAATTCTCTTCCCTCGCCCCACTACTATAACGCGCGGTGTGCAGGCATGAGACGACAGAATCTCCTTTATTATAAATCTACCTTCCATCAAAACTTCTATTCTTATTCACATACACTACAGTTATATTTTCTTTGTCGCGGATTATAGCAAAATAATTTTATTGTTACTTTTATATTAAGATGGCGTTTTTAATTTCATCCTATTCTTGTTGAATTTACAAGATTCAACTACTATACCCTAAATGTTACCCCGGTGTGTAAAGAATAATTGTGCCAAATTTCATCGATATTGGTTCAGCGGATTGGCTGTGACAACATAATACATTTTTGTACATAAAAATATAAAGAATTATAAAACGATAGGAGATGTATAGAATAGACAAAGTAGAAACCGACATAAGCTCGCGACTCCTGCTTTGCGCCTAGCAAAAGTACATAAATCGTTTTTGGGTATGGGTATAAGATTCTATAATAAAATTCCGAAATCAATTTTGGCCATGCCATTACAACAGTTTATAACCACTGTTAAAAAGAGGCTGATACAGAAAGCCTACTATACTGTTGAAGATTACTTAGATGATAAGGATGTGTGGATATAGCTGCACTTCTACTCTGTACAAGACAGTAATAAATAAATGTAACTAGTTCTATGATTAATATTTTAAAAAGGGCAACCGCCGAGTTACATGCTGGCTCTTCTCGGTAGGAACAGCTTTCCGAACCAGCAGTAAAGTTGACGATTCAAAAGCACTTGTTTACAAGTTTAGTTGAATAAAGAATATTTTGAATTTGAATTTAATAGACAGACAGACAAAATTTATTCATTATTAAGGATTGCCGCTCTTCTGTTCTTTTACTCACGCTTAACCAGTTTATATAAGCCCGGTGAAAAGATATATGCCTAATTTTAATCCTGTGAGTGCACTAAACCGTATACTTGGCTCATTAGGTCTCGATCTCGGCTAAACGAGGCGCACCTAATTGCGAGACTGACTCGCTTCTTATTATAAAAGTGGTGAAATGAAAATTATGTACGGTGAACTAATTTTTTCATTTCTCCGTTAAAGTAACAGTGTATGTTTAAGAATAATGCTAGAATTTAATTTAATTTTAATTAATTTAGATTAATTCGTTTCAGAATCGAAGACGTCTTTTAAATAACATGTGTCTCTTCAAACTTTTGAGAGGTGCCATAGACTGTCCGGTGCTTTTGATGCAAGTGAATTTTTCTGTTCCTGGCAAGTATCCTAGATATGTGGAAGTTATTCTGGGAAGTCAATTTAAGAATGCTTTTTTAAAAGCATTTTTTAAATTGACTTGTATTTATTTTATTGTTACGCACTAAAAAAAGATACATTGCTGTATGTGAAACAAAAACATAAAGAGCGTTCAACGGCGATCGCTTTAGCGATCACTCACAGAATTTGCGCACAACCTTTGTTGTGAAAAACAAACTATGAGAACGGGTGTAGCGCGTTATAAACTAACTACTTACTAATAAGTAATAATTTTTCGCTAATTTTAATGCTTTTATAATAGCATTCTAAAAAATTTCGACACATAATTTAAAAAAACGTGTATTCAAAATGGCTATCTTAAGGTGATTCTTATTAATTTCCACTGTCTCTCTTTTGTCCTTTAATTTTCCGGCACACTGTTAGATTAATGGGTCTTCTCTGAGGTGTACTTAATTAAAAACCCCGAGAACCGTGGTTATTACGGTAACGCGTTTTACGATTCTTGTTACGATAAAATCAAAGAAAGGCAAACATCTGAGAGATTTTATTTACATAATAAATCTTTGTGTTTCTTATTTAGCATATAGACATAGCACTTCAAGGTTTACGGTATATGACTCGAGATATATTTTATCTTATTTACATTTTTTTTAATTACTTATAAATATAATAAGTCTATATTACAAGAATTTATAAACTAAATAATTAATACTAATACATATTTACATCTATTAACACTAAGTCAAAACCGTCGATTTCACTGCAGTGGGGTAAGGTTCCCAAAATACTGGCAGCGTTACCCCTTTGAATGGCTAAACTTATATTATAAATTTATAAATGATAGGAGACATCCTCAAAGCAATTGGACATATTATAATCTTTATTTATAGCCAGTACAGCGCAAAATAGGTGCAAATCACTCTGCCAGTGTCACGTAAAATGGAAAACACGCGAGTAATAAAATTTAGAATTTACCTCGAAGAGAATGGACCAAAATAACTAACTACCTAAAATATTACAAATACATATAATTATGAAATGAAATGAAATTAAACTAAGGATATAACTAAATTAAAATAAGGATACACTTTTAACTCATTATCTACAAGAAATTCACACAACTTCTAACGGTTTAGTAACTAACATAAATAGGTACTTTTATGTTGGTAGGAGATGAATTTCAAATGGAAGAATTTCGTACAAAGAATATTTGAGCTTAGGACAGTTACAATGTTACATTAACAGTTTAATTGTCAAGATTTTTTTTAATAAGGCACTCAAAGTATTTAATTTCACAACGTTCAACAACTAAGAATCATTCAAATCGAAAAAAAATTAGCCAATTACCTAGTCAAAAATTGTAACACAGCGAAAAATTGTAAAGAAGGAAAATGAACGTAAACGTCTACGGAATGTAAAAAGCTAACGCGGCTAGATTAATAGGCAAAGTAATTAACAGCGAATTCAAATACGCCTTGGAACTTAAAAAGCTCGGTATAACAAGGCCTGGAAAGGTAATAATGGCATGGATTTAAGGCCAGTAAGTTTCTTATTAAATAATAATTAAATCAAATTGTTTATATGGTATCAATTTTATAGCATAGTTAATGTTTGATCTAACAAATTAATCATAGTTAAATTCTGCTTAAAAACGGAATGAATCATTTGCGATTTTATTTAAAGATTTTTTAACCTTTTCTTGGGAAAATGAAGATACACGATTTCACCAAGTTTATCTTGTGTTTAAAACAACAATTATGATAGTATTAAAATTTGATTTTTATATAGATTCTGGGTGTATGAGAAGCTGTAAGACCGCGTGACTCTTTCTAGGAGGTCAAGGGTTCAAATCCCGAGTAGGCACCAATGAGTTTTTCTGTTAAAACTTATATGTCTAATTGATAATTGCAATTTATCACACACTTTTACACGGTTTGGTCATCTCAAAATCTGCATATCTCCAGAAAATTCTGGGGATATGTGTAACCTACCAATCTGCATTGGAGTAGCGTGAGTGTACTTTTTTCTGAATTAAGGTGTTTTACTCTGCACTTGATTTACTTAAGTAATAAAGTAACAGGAACATTTAAACTCAAGTTACCTTAACATGTAAACAAGTAAATACAGTGTAAAGCGAAAAATCAATTCTGGTTAACATTCTACTCCGAATAAATTCAATAGCCGGTCGCGGAATTGTTAAAAATATAGAACTCGATATCGATTCATAAAAATCATAGCGTGGAAATAATTCGAATACTGCCGAGGCTTTCAACCACGTTTAAATAGCGTGATACAATTAGTGGTGGTTTAATATCAAAGAAAAGAATTACGTTGTAAAATAACGAAAATGTTGTGAGTAAACCATAAATTTGTAAGTTGCATTAGAAACTTAAAATTCAATTACGACCATTAACGATCATTAACATTTCTAAATAATTTATAGAATTAGGCGTTAGTTTGCGGAGATCCATAATACAAAAGCAATAATAAAATGTGGTGGAAGTGGTGGAGGTTTGTGCATGTGTTTTTACGAATCCTGCACGTATCGGGTATGAAAATACGGATAGTCCACTATACATTTAACACTATATATTTTTTCTATTTACTGTATCGCGGATTATGGAAAAATAATTTTATTATTACTTTTGTATTAACGTTTCGATAATTTCAAAATTTCATTGTTACTTTTAATACCTATGTAGTGTGATATGTTACAGTTGCAATGATTCGCTGGGATAC
Organism: Morpho deidamia; assembly: GCA_947086505.1. Lineage (NCBI taxonomy): Eukaryota > Metazoa > Arthropoda > Insecta > Lepidoptera > Nymphalidae > Morpho > Morpho deidamia. The sequence goes on from CAMTZC010000003.1 coordinate 8,552,757, forward strand.
GTAAATAATAGACGACTATCTATGGCTAAGGTTCCTTTATTACTACTCTCTTACGCTAAACATATTTTATTTATACCACTACACCTAATTAATTGATGTGCTTAACCTTAAGGGTTGCAATTAGATTATAAGTGTTACTAAGTATATAAATTATTATATTATTCAATTGTAACCTGATGTGTTCGCCTAATAAAAAAAATGTTATGTAATTTAATTAACTAAGTGAAAATAGTGTCACTTATGGTTACATATCAAGACCATTTATTTTTTCTCTTTTTTTCTTGGTCCATTACATTTCGTATTACGATTCTTCTTAATTGGTTCATGTTATTATTGAACCAATAAATAATTAAAACTCAATAGTCCCGCGTTTATTACTATAAATGCTAGAAAGTACCCATTAACTTTTGTAAATTTATGATAATATCAAAAACCTAAAATATGTTCATCATCCTCCTGCCCTTATCCCACTCTAAACGAAGTCGGCACAACATGTTACAAACATGTTGTCAAATGATTTGGATACGTATTTTACGACCGGTCTCCTACCTGACGTCAACTTACCTTAGTCGCCTTTTACGACACCTCGGTAAGAAATGAGGTTGGTCTATTCTACTCAGCCGGATACCACACGGCGGAAAAAACTAAAAATATGTTATTAGAAAAAATATATGAAAAAATCCAATAAAAACTAAGGTGTTAAATGGTATTCGAGATTCATTGTGGGTTTACAGTGAAACAAATCAAATTAAAAAAGCTATTAATTAAATTTCCCCTTGGCCCTTCTGTTAACCGTTTATTCAAATTCAAATTCAAAATATTCTTTATTCAAGTAAACTTGTAAACAAGTGCTTTTGAATCGTCAACTTTACTGCTGGTTCGGAAAGCCGTCCTTCCGAGAAGAGCCAGCAAGAAACTCGGTGGAGCTCTTTTTTAAAAAAGAAGATTCTTAATACTAATTACATTTTGTCATAGCTATCCTGCACAAGGTCAAAGAGCAGCTATATCCACGCATTCTTATCATCAATGTAAGCCTCCACGGTATAATAGGCTTTCTGTATTAGCCTCTTTTTAACAGTATTTTTAAATTGCTGTAATGGCAAAGTTAAAATTGATTGTGGAATTTTGTTATAGAATCTTATACCCAAACCCACAAACGACTTACGTACTCTACAAGGCGCAAAGCAGGAGCCGCAAGCTTATGTCGGTTCCTACTTTGTCTATTATATACATCGCCAATCTTTTTATAATTATGTATATTTTTATGCACAAAAATCAAATTGCTAAAAATATACTGTGCAGCTAACGTAAGAATACCTGTTTCCTTAAACTTCTCTCGCAGGGACTCACGCGAATTCAAATTATAAATACCACGTATGGCCCTTTTTTGCAATACAAAAATTTTCTCAATATCAGCGCATTTACCCCATAACATTATTCCATAAGACATAATGCTATGGAAGTAAGCAAAATAAACTAGTTTTGCTGTTTCGACGTCTGTAAACTGTCTTATCTTTCGAATAGCATAGGCTGCTGAACTGAGTTTCCCTGCGAGAGCTGTTAAGTGTGTGCTCCATTGGAGTTTTGTATCCAACGTCATTCCCAAAAATACAGTTGTATTTTCTGTTTTTAGTGGTACATTGTCTTATTTAGCAGTTACTTCATCTGGAGCTAATTCTGGCAGCAGCATCAGGTCATGCTTATCATAAACATGCATTGGCAATGAGACTTGACCAATATGTATAATTTCAGCTCAATCAGACATCAGAAATTGGGTCAAATTTAACTTAGAAGATTCCACCTTCATATACATACATTGCAAGATGAATAAAAGCTTTTAAAAAAAGTATATCAATGAAACCTACATATGCTTTTGTCTCACTTCACTTATAAAACAAGCAATATAACAGAACTAACTACTTTGCTATAATCCGCACGGGTTAAGTGAATGCATGCAAAGCCAATGTGTATGAAGCAGGCAAAATCTACGCACCTTATACATGCAGGACCAGCCACCACATGCACCCCAAGGCGCAATTCACCAGCAACAACGCACACAAAAGCAGCACACACACCCACCACCACAATCTCGACGATCGTTTCGCCCCGAAACCGAAGCATCATCAGGAGGATAGGCTCCACGACAAAAATCGTACTGCTTCAATCACTTATAAAAATTAATTTAATTTACTTAAATATTTAATTATTAATATAAAACGCAATCAAGTTTTAGATTAGGATCTTATATTAAACTTTCATTGTATACACAGTCAGCTTTCCGCTATACCCAGCAAAACGAGCAATACGTCATTTGGCACGTCTTCGAATACAAAGCAACGCGACGGAGTCTATCCATCATAGCTAACAAAAGTTGCTTGCGATTCATCAATCGGAGGATTTGACTGTGGAATACAAATTAATTAATGTCGGCAAAATACTTTTAATGATACGACACGGTTACGATATTACTAACACTTGTGAGTTTACAAATTATAACTAAAGCATTCCTAAGAAATTGTAGAAATTAAAAAATAACAATTATATTATAATACCAAAATGAAAAATGGGCAATGAAAAAGATGGATGAAAGAAGAGTGCATGCAAATGAGATGAGAATGTTAAGGTGGATGTGTGGTGTGACAAGATTGGATAAAATAAGAAATGAGTATATAAGGGGAAGTATGAAAGTTGCGCCCATTGTAGAAAAGATGAGAGGTGCAAGATTGGGATGGTATGGACATGTAATGAGGAGGGATGAAAATCATGTGACTAAACGAGTGTTGGATATGAATGTGGATGGATATGTGACTAGAGGGAGGCCTAAAAAGAGATGGTTGGAATGTGTGAAGTATGACATGCATATAAAAGGAGTAGCGCCAGAGTTGACGAATGATAGAAGAGAATGGAAGAGGAAACATGTTGTACCGACCCCACTTAGAGTGGGATAAGGGTAGGAGAAAGAAGAAGATTATAATACCAAAATGAAAAAAATATTCATTACGGGACACCCCTGTACAGGATATATAGATAAATATAGCATGTTCTAAATTTCAGTTAAGACCCTTAAATCGTACGGGTACAATAAACAACAAAACTATATTTGTTATTTTAGAGAAATAGAATTAAGGAAAATGAAATATAGTTACATTTTGTTTGACTTTTTGCAATCCTTTTGAGCCTGACCGCTTCGTTTTAGGCTTCAATTTAATATTAGGATATTTCATTTACATCTTAATTTCATAAGGATTTTTCATGTTTATTTTTCAGGTATTTAACGATGGTTATATGACATTATTAGTTATAACCGAGTTTGAGCAAATAACGTTCTATTGTGTCACCAAGTCAATGAACAAATATGAAACCGAACTGAGCTATGAAACATCGCAATCATCTGACGCTCGTTTTCATAATAAGGCGATACAACTCCCGTACAAACTTAGGTAGAATAACTATTTGTCTTTAAACAACTGCGATCTGTAGGCCTACCATGAACTTTTAGAAAACGATTCAATTCAAAGTCAGTACCTAAACTCAACCGCTTTCTTTTCGTACCATGAATTGTGGATTGCATTTGGGTCGTAATGTTTGAAAAGGAAAACGTTATATGAACTATAGATAACTCTGTCTCATTTACTCAAACGTTTTAGGACGCATTCCGAACGGTCATTCGGCAACGACTTAAAGTGTGCGTCATTACAACGTCATTGTATTAAAAAGCAAAACAATTTAGTTTACGTCTTCCATTGAGTCGCAATTAGAGTTCATGGTAGGTCTGCTGGCGCGTCAAAATAATAATACAACTTGAAAGCTCCTATATATCAAGCGTAGAGTATTGTACAATTGAACATTGTGCGGCAGGTAAATGTTTGCAACGTAAATCACCTTGTCAGTGTTGCCATATAAATTCGCGGTCCGCCACCAACAACACCTGCCGCTTGTATTACCCTGATTGCAAATGTCTATATTTTCTATATTTATAGTATAGTTATGTCAAAAACAAAAGTAATCGCGGCTAAAACACAGTCTTTCTTTAAAGGTAACATGCACGCTACCATAGCTTACGTTTATAATAGACTAAGTGTATATTGTGAAATAAATATTATAAATTTTTAAGCAGACATTACATTTATATTAAACCTAAAACTGAGGTTTTTTCCATTATCAGCTCAATAATATGTATAAATGAATCGGTGAAACTAAAACAGCAAAGTTTTTAAGAAAGCGCGCACGGAAGAGTGTACGATTTGGTATTAAATTCACAGAGAAGTCTAAAAATGAAATTATTTATTATGTGCAAACTTTAATCAATAAATAATATTCATTATTTACGTTTTTCCTGAAACTAATTTATCATCCAGTTATTGTCACACTAACATATTATATTGTGCTTAAACATAAATTATTAACGCGACAAACAACAAATACATAGTATTATTTCCGTAAAGGACAATATAGAAATTTAAATATTTTTGTCAATAATATAAAAAATGTTCATAATATGTTAAGTTAGAGACCACTAACCAAATCCTTAAAAGTTAACACAATACTTGCAAGAATAGTTTAAAAGTATGTACCACAAACCCTAAACTGTACAACTTTCTGTGTAACTGAGGTTCGTGCTATAGTGGACGTGGAGAGATCATAGGCAGCGATGGCTTCCTTCTGAGAGGATGTAATCTATCGAAAAGGGGCGACGGGGCGGATCTTGGAAGTCGAGTCTTTGGACCTTATCCGCTGCAGCAAAGGCGGGCGCAGGCGATTCGCTCTAGTCCATCGTTTGCCGCCCTAACGAGGACTTTCCGGGGGGCGTTCCGAGCGGGATTTGTTTTTCCAGTCTTAAGTGCTTCACGGTTGTTTTGGACTAGCACTGCATAGAAACGCCAAAACTGTGGCCAAACTCAGGTTAGAAAGGGGTAGTGTCTACGCTATTATAGATTATATATACATTGTTGTGCTTAATATGTATAGTATAGTAAGTGGGAGGGTAGTGAAGAGGAGTAGGATAGGTGTTGAGAAGACCACGGAGGAAGTCTGCGCAAACACTGCTGATTGCTTCCGCTATTGGATAGGTTTCCGAGCGGGGTTTATCTGACGCCTACCTGAAATGGTCCCCGAGGCATTCGATGCATCAGTTGCTCCAAATACATCCATTAGCGGAGGGAGGGGCCGACCCAGAGGTGGCACACTCTTGGGTTCAGAGTTGGTGTCGGCGGGGATGGGGGCAATATACACATCAGTACCCTGTCCCCGCCAGCAGCAGCGTGACGGAGCACTCAGATTGTTTTAGGTGGTAAAAGTCCGACATACCCACCGTTCGTCCCCGTCGGGCTGCAGGACCTATAAGGGTTTTTTTCCTGATTCAAAAAATTAAATGGCGTTTCGATAGAAAACGGGATCAAAATACTAAAAAGATACTATTTATGTCTTCAAAACAAATGGGTATGTATTTTACCCAGAAAAAAATTAGAAGCCCATATCAGTATAAAAAACACGAACCCTCGTTACAAAAACTAGCCTATCACAATAATAACATGTCAATAAATATTTAGGATCCCAAACTTACGTTACCAGTTACAAAATAAAAGAACAGCTCGCTGTAGTTGAATGAATAACGACCACAGCGGGGTGTGGCAACACAATTTATGTGGCAGCTCATACTTGGCACTCCATAGAACCATCCCTTATTTGACTCTTTCTTTTTATACGGCAGAAGCGATACAATATATATACGGACATGCGGAACTCTGTAGGAAGTAATTGTTCTCTACAGTATTCCATATTAAATTAGGGGTCACGTATTCATACTCCGGGCAGACACCAATGAGTTTTAGTGTTAAAACTAAATAATAAATAATAAATATATGGGACAATTACACGGACGCTCATCCGCCCCAAAATAAGCAATACTCTTTTTATAATTGACAGACAACTGGTAAATATATACCTACATATATAATTTTAAATACATAAACACATGCAGAATACACGAAGCAACAATTTGTAATTAGAAAATACTGGCCCTCGGCGGGAAACGAATCCGCGGTCCATGGGACTGAAGGGAGGGCCACCTGCGCCAACAGACTAGTCAATTAGTTAGTCAACTTTGTTCCTAATTGATATTTGCATCTTATCACACGCTTTTTAGTGACGAAGAACAACGTGAGGAAACCTTTAAATTTTATCTGCAGTTATTGTGGTGTACAGCCACAAATTAATTCACAAGCAAAATCATAGCTCACAAGTTGTATAGTTTTAAATAATTAGTATAGTACCCGGCAATAAATAATGCACATCGAAGCTTAGAGAGACAAAATCAGCTAGATTCTACTTCATAGAGCATTGTCTCTGTCGCACAGACTGACGAAGCCGTGTGAAACGTCTCATACCAACTGAATCTCAGTGACAGCGCTCTACGAAACCGAACTCGCCGGCTATTTCGTTCTAAACATCGATGTGCATTATTTAATACCGGGTACTATACGTGAGTAATGGATAAATAAAAATGTTATGCGAAATCGGCATCTAGGAAATACTTGACGAACGTACGTTACGTATTTCCTGTATTTCGCTCCCCCTGTTGGAACCCGTAGTATATAAGCTAAGGTATTTTGCTTTGTTATATATTCTCTCACTTACTCTAACTTGTTACTAGCATGTAGTCAATGAAATACACATTTATTATTTCATCACGTCGTATCATTGAACACCTTCGGTTCCATTGCGTACCGTTACTACCATCAATACTTATCTCTAGATAATCTTTGGCATATACTCGTATGTAACTTACCAATCTAGATTAGTGGGTATAAACTCCCACCTTCTCTCCAGAAAGTAGAGAGAAGGCCTATGCCCAACAATTGGATAGTCACAGGACATTACTATGAACTATCATCAATGCAGAAATTATCAATTAATATTTGCATTTATGACCGGCATGTTGGCGCAGTTGGCAGTGACCCTGCCTTCAGCTCCGCGGGTCGCAGGTTTGATTCCCGCCATTCTCCATAAACAATTTGTTGGTTCTTCGAACCTCTGTGTCTATTTGTATTTATATATGCATTTAAAATTATATTTGTATATATTTACCTATTTTCTGTCACCAATAAAACAAGTATTAAGTTACTTTGGGGACAAACGACCGCGTGTATAAGTGTCTCATATATTTATATATTTTTTAAAGTAACATTTTTATTGTACTGAACACAATATACAAATACGACATATTATACGTACATAACTTTATTTGCACGTCGCACCCATGTATCGTGCGAAAAATGTTTGTGTATTTTTAAATGGCCTAAAATTGAATATCGGTTTTCCATCGCAAAGCGATTTCCGGGAATATTAAATCCTCTCTAAGCTAAATAAAACAAGTCGCAGCTAGCGAATTTAACGTAGCTTTTTTGTGGACTACCAAAGTCTAGAACACGAATAAAAATGCTTTAAAAGTATTAACGTCTTTCATATCTTTACTGAATAACAAATCATTCTATCGATCTGGACTGAAAAAATATTGTTTAGAATATACCTATGTAGTGCAGGTTGACTTTGATATTATATTTGAAACCATGAACATCGAAAACAGACAACGACAAGTTCATTTTAAATTATTTATAGAAGCAGGCGTTACTTTGCGGAATTCCATATTATAGGCACTCAGAACTACCTTGCTATAATGCGCACGGGCTAAGCGAATGCATGCAAAGCCAATATGTAGGAAGCAGGTAAAATTTACGCACCTTACACATGCAAGACAAGTCACCACACGCACCCCAAGGCGTCTCCTCCAGCAACTACGCACACAAGCAGAACACACAACCACCACCACAATCTGTAAGATTGTAAGGTGCATAAATTTTGCCTGCTTCATACACATTGGCTTTGCATGCATTCGCTTAACCCGTGCGGATTATATCAAGGTAGTTCTGTTATAGTGCCAGCGACAAGGTACTTTCCCTCTGTTTTCCCTACAGTCAATAATATTTGTATCTGCTGAAATTATAAAAGGTCATTTAGAGATGTGGCCGAATTTAGAGATGAAACACGAATCTAGGATAATGTTTCGTCTGTAGAGATTTCACACATTAGTCTCTGTATTTCGTAGCTGCAGTGATGATTGTGTACTCGCCCGATGAAACGGGCATATTAACGTTTCCAAAAAAATCCTTTAATTAATCAGTCCACAATACCTCAGCGGTTCACCGGCAAGATGCACCACATGCAGGTAAAGTTGGCGAATAGGAAAGCAAACTAAACCGAACTTCCTCCTTCCTTACCAAAGTAGTTATTACCGGCAGAATCACAAGCAGCTCATAATATTCAAATCACCGTCACGGCTCACATAGAATATTAGATAAACAAATTTACTCTAGCAATAGGAAGAGGTACATACGATAAATTATAGAATACACGCAGCACTAAAGTTCTACTGGGTTTCCACTCTATGTTGTTCAGAGCATGGAGCCAAGAAAGCTTTAAGATTATTTAACTAAAATGCATGTGCTGCTAGAGTTCTCTTTCATATACATTAGATACCCTTTTTTGTGCTGGTGTTTCTATTAATTAATATATTTCGCTATCTTAGAATATATAAGTTAATGGAATTGAAAACACTTACTCCTTAATATACGAAAAATTAGCTGATTCTCTTAAAATTTTAACATAGTATTTATTACACGAAACTTATTTTAGAAAGAAAACTAATAGGAATCTGTTAAAAATCGTAGATATGTTAAAAGTCATTGCCGAAACTTCATAAAACGTAAATCTATCTTGAGTAACTTACTGTAACTAAGAAATATGGCGCCGCATGATTGGTAAAGTACGCTCCGAATACTAGAGCAATGATGAATGATCTTAACTTATCTATTAAGACAAGACTAGATACACAGACGTAACGTTTACACCTATACGCCCAAAAGCCAATGGCAGAATTTGAGTTGTAAGGATGTTCAACACAAAACACCAAAACCTAATACGTCGCTAAAATCTCTACATCGTGTGTTTTTTACGTTGTGACCAAATAAAGATTTTCTAATAAATCTCTAAAACTCTAATTGGCGATATTTTAGAAACTGTATGCTAACTGGCACAACTTGATAGGATATTATGATATTCAAAATCCATCGTCACTGTACAGCTATAAATGAAATAAGGAAATTATTACAGAACCACATCCATAAATTTCAAACTCCATGTTATAGAGCAGGCACGTCGATTTCTAGACATCGCTATCTATGTCGTCAATAGTGGTTAATTTGCTTCTGCAATATGTTCCACCATTAAACGTGTAAAGTACCTTTACTCCTCTAATACATTGGTTATAGCCTGCTTAGTTTAATTAAGGGCTTGCTTACATATTATAATATATTAAATTGCAATCTGTAAACTCATCCATCGTCCAATTTAACCTCCTCTATAATATTACCTTCTGGTTTCTTAAACTTACAAACAATTTCATATTAACAGCTTAATTTACTCTACAAATGTGCAAGCAAGCAGTAGTTTGAGAAAAATAAACATTTTATCGAACTATTCTAAGCCGAGGTTTGTTGATAATAGCACAAACTATACTATTGGAAGTGAATATTTGCCACAGTTTAGTCGCTGGAATTGCTGCACTGAAAAATTCAGTACGACATGTGGGAGCCAATAAAATTAGGGCAATACTATATTGCAATAGATAAAGAAGATAGATAAATTTAAAACTTTATTCTACTATAATTGGACTCCTCTACTTCATAGAGAAGTTTGAAATATTCACTGGCGTAATATTGAAATTGTAGCTTGTTGTTATCCCGCACGTTTTTTTCCTATAATCAAGGCACAAGCAGCGTCTTTGAGAACCAAAAAATATTGCAAAAATCACACATGTATAAAAGATAATCCATACTAATATTATAATTAATAAGTATCTTTCTTTCCGGTTCGAACGTAGCCACGAATCGTTTGTTCGTTTATTAATATTTGCTATAGATACTGCTATATTTGCTATAGAACTGTAGGTCACAATATACACAGCCTAATTTTTACCTTGGTACTAAAGTTCAAATAAAAAAACATACATGTTTTTTCTTTTTATCAATTCTAAATACGTCTGTAATAATAATATATTACTTATTTTCAAGTTCAAGTATAAATTCGTTAAGTAGTCACTAGTTTGTACTATGATAACTATTCCCGCTCCGCTCTACATCACAACACGCCCTTATTTGCAGTGACAATGATGCGGACCGCGGGGCGGATCGAAACTGTCACAAACACGCTCTATAAAGGGACTAGCCCGATTTTTCACTAAAATTCGAAAAGCTCGTATTTTGGCGCCTTTTGTTCTCGTTATTTTACATATAGGCTGCCCCAATAAATATACCGAACGAAAGACTTGTAAATGCAAATAGGGATAACATAATCTTGGGTATATTCTAAACTAGTATAACTCGCGACATTGTTCATGTCAACTCAAATGTAAGATATCCTTAATTAAGTTTTTGTTTCTGATAGAAAATTATAAATTCAATTTTTTAAGGGAAATTAAGCATAGTTGACGCTTAGAAAATCGCGGGTACGACTCATATATAATATTAGTAAGTTATGGATATGATTAGGTAACTGAAAAAAACTTGTGATTAAATACTTTTACAATTCTTAACAAGTTGGAAAGGAAACATGGCGATGAAATCTTCATATCCCTAGAGCGTTTCTTAAACTGTGTGGAGATCGTTCAGCGGTTCCGCGAAGGTTACGAGCTTATTTTTATAATATTCAAGGAATTAACGTAAAAATAAATATTTTATTTAAATAATTGTCAGTTGCAATACAATCCGTTTACCTGGGGTTCCACAGTAAAAGTGACTACTAAAAAGGGTTCCTCTTATCAAAAAGATTAAGAAATTATTAGTTGAAAACAATTTGTAAAAGTGTATTTAAAGTATTTTAAGTTTTTAAACTTAAAATACTTTAAATACACGGGGTGTAAGGGGGAGGCTCGTCCCAGTCAGTCTCCTCAATTGTCAACCTCACCTGCACGCGGTGCACCCTGCAGATCAACCGACGAGGCTCTGGCGACCGATAAATGGCGGTATAACCATTTCATTTTGCTGACCTTAAATACCAGATTGACAGTGGGCAGCAGCACTGTCGGTGCAAAATGGTCAGCACTGCGATCACCAACCCGCATGCCAAGCGTGGTGATTATCGGCAAAACCTTTATGGCATCACAAAATAAACCACAGCCCCTAGTTCCCGGCAGCTCCGCTATTCCCAGCTCTGGCAGCGGTTTGGGTAACGGCGGGGCAGGGGATGTCAAGAATCTCCGGAAGAGATTCCGCTGCCAACCCCGACGACTGGACCTGGCAACGTACAACGCACGCACTTTGAGGGAAGACGAAAAGATACTCGAGCTGGAAGAAACAGTAAGCAAGTTGCGGTGGGATGTGATAGGATTATCCGAAGTCCGAAGAGAGGGGGAGGATACGATGATCCTAAAATCCGGCAACTTGCTTTACTACCGGGAGGGAGAGCAACAGTCCCAGGGTGGTATCGGGTTTCTCGTCCACAAGTCCCTTGTCAACAACATTGTTCAAGTCGAGAGTGTGTCGAGCAGGGTCGCGTTCCTGATACTCAGAATTACCGAACGGCATTCGCTGAAGGTCATACAGGTTTACGCACCGACATCGGCACATCCGGACGAGGAGGTAGAGGCCATGTATGAGGATTTATCTAGAGCCATGCATGCCTCCAAAACCTCCTACACTGTTGTGATGGGGGATTTCAACGCAAAGCTGGGCAAGCGAAACGGCACAGAGGTGAGAGTAGGGCAATTTGGATACGGGCAACGGAACCACAGGGGCCAGATGCTGGCCGATTTCTTGGAGAGAGAGGACCTCTACATGATGAATTCTTTCTTCAAGAAGCGGCCGCATCGAAAATGGACCTGGATCAGTCCCGACGGTTCCACGAGAAACGAGATCGACTTCATCATGTCGACCAGGCGTCATATATTCAATGATGTCTCTGTGATCAACACCGTTAAGACCGGGAGTGATCACCGCATGGTTAGAGGCACATTGAATATATGCGTACAGCTGGAAAGATCCAGACTGGTGAAGTCTACGCTCCGACCAACTCGAGCTCATATCCAAAACCCCGAGAAGTTCCAACTCGAGCTAATGAACCGTTTTGATTGCCTAGCTGACTGCGCTTCTGTGGACGATGTAAACAACAGGCTGGTGGAAACTGTCCATACGGTGGGGTCTAAATTTTATAAGACACACCGTAAAAGACCCAATAAATTCTCGACCCAGACTCTCAAGCTCATGGATGAGAGGAACGAAATGAGGCTACAGTCTTCAGTAGATGCGACGCGCTACCGTCTGATCAATAGACAGATTTCTAAGGCGCAGAAATGCGACCTGCGACACTTCAACGCTGAGTTCATTCGAGAGACTATTGAGCGTAACAGGGGCTCAAAAGTGTTCGCAAGAGATCTATCTATTGGGCAGCGGCAGCTGACGCGATTGAAAACCGATAACAGTAGTATCATTTCATCTCGTCCTGAGATTTTGAGAGAGGTTGAGAGGTTCTATGGGCAGTTATACACGTCAACACAACAGCCTGTTGTCAATTTGGCAAAAGACCCAAGAGCCAAGTTGACCCGACACTACACCGAAGATATCCCGGACGTCAGCCTATACGAGATTAGTATGGCTCTCAAACAGCTTAAGAACAACAAGGCTCCAGGTGATGACGGAATCACTACCGAACTCCTGAAGGCGGGTGGTAAACCGGTACTTAAAGTCCTTCAGCGATTGTTCAATTCCGTCATTCACGAAGGCACTATGCCGGAAGCATGGTACAGGGGCGTGGTGGTTCTCTTCTTCAAGAAAGGTGATAACACCTTATTGAAGAATTATAGACCCATCACGCTGCTGAATCATGTTTATAAGCTGTTCTCGAGAGTCATAACGAATCGTCTCGCTCGTAGGTTTGACGACTTCCAGCCTCCCGAACAAGCCGGTTTCCGAAAAAGGGTATAGTACCATAGACCACATATTCACGCTGCGGCAGGTTATACAGAAAACCGAGGAGTATAACCAGCCACTTTGCTTGGCGTTTGTGGACTATGAGAAGGCCTTTGATTCGGTGGAAACATGGGCTGTGTTAAGATCGCTCCAGAGATGCCGAATCGACTATCGGTACGTCCAAGTGTTGAAGTGTTTGTATGAAAACGCCACAATGTCTGTCCGTATCCAAGACAAAACTACGAGACCAATCCACATGCGGCGAGGTGTGCGACAGGGAGATGTCATCTCCCCGAAGCTGTTTACCGCTGCATTGGAAGATGTCTTTAAGCTTTTGGATTGGAACGGATACGGCATCAACATCAACGGCGAGTACATCACTCACCTTAGATTTGCCGACGACATAGTCGTTATGGCAGGTTGTCTGGAGGACCTTAACACAATGCTCGACGACCTCAGCAGAGTGTCTCAGCAGGTGGGCCTTAAAATGAACATGAGTAAGACAAAAATCATGTCAAACTCACATGTTCCGCTCCACCCGGTCATCGTTGAGAACTCTGCACTCGAAATTGTAGACGAGTACATATACCTGGGACATACGGTCCAGCTGGGTAGGTCCAATTTCGAGAAAGAGGTTAGCCGCCGAATCCAACTCGGATGGGCAGCGTTCGGGAAGCTACGCGAGATCTTTTCGTCCGAAATACCTCAGTGTCTGAAGACTAAGGTCTTCGAACAGTGCGTGTTGCCAGTGATAACCTACGGATCCGAAACGTGGTCGCTCACTATGGGCCTTATAAGAAAGCTCAGAGTCGCTCAGCGGGCGATGGAGCGAGCTATGCTCGGAGTGTCTCTACGAGATCAAATCAGGAATGAGGAGATCCGTAGAAGAACTAAAGTCACCGACATAGCTCAGCGTGTTGCGAAGCTGAAGTGGCGATGGGCGGGGCACATAGTGCGGAGAACCGATGGGCGCTGGGGTCTTAAGGTGCTGGAATGGCGACCCCGCACCGGAAAGCGCAGCGTCGGTAGACCCCCTACGAGGTGGACAGACGACCTCAAAAAGGTCGCAGGGAGCCACTGGATCCAGATGGCGCAAGATCGTGTGGTGTGGCGATCCCATGAAGAGGCCTATGTCCAGCAGTGGACGTCCATCGGCTGACGAAGAAGTTTTTAAACAAAGAGCTTTCTACTATAAAACCTATTTTATCTTTGTTAGAGAGTCGACTCACTGACAGAAGAATTCAATATTATAATTTTTCTCTATGTTCAAAGTACATGGTGAACGTTTATATCTTGACTATAATAATAATTTGAATATAAAATAGGTGTAATCAGTTGAGACCAATCAATTATGGTTAGTTATTATAATTTTAATTATATAATTCAAATATAAAATTAAAAATAGAAATATTTATGTCCATTCAGTTGAAGATCAAATTTTTTAGCGTTTTTCTGTTATTATAAGGAATTTTATGTATGTTATTGTTTGAATATTTAGTAATACAGGTTTTAAGGCTCATTTATAGTTCTCGATTGAAATATCTTTCAGACCGAATATTTCCCGTCCTCGTAATATGGCTGACAATATGTTAGAGTTCCTTAGGTGAGCTAGAAACGAACTACAGTAAAGTTGTCTATTTATTTTTCTTTTTAGGAAACTCATACGTTTATCTAAAGTATAAAATGATTTTTTCAACAGGCACTCCAGTGGTGGGAATACCTCATAATGATTCTAGGCATTTTTATCGGATGCGTGTTCCTCAACTTTTTCGTAAAGAAAATGAATGGTAACTGTGTGTTTCAATTTTAGAGTATCTATAATCTAATCTGAATTTTTAAAAAGTAAGAACATTGTCGACTAACAATTTGATGTAAATCAGCAGTTCTATTTTTTTAATCTAAATCTAATCTAAGTTTGTTAACAATAGTCAATACAAAACTGTACTATTTATTTTTTAAAAGAGTGACCGCCGAGTTTCTTGCTGGTTCTTCTCGGTTAGAGCACCTTTCCGAATCAGTTGTAGCTTCAATTTAATTTTAATTTGACGATTCAAAAGTGCTTGTAATAGGCCAATTTGAATAAAGACTTATTTGAATTTGAATTTGAATTTGAATTTGAATAACCATGAAAAGTAAATTATCAGGCTTTTACTATAAGAATACTAGCACCTTTTCTCTCCTTGGAATGAATGGCAGATTGGCAAGTTCATTATTGCCTACGGGTTTAATTGGGTTTAATTGGTTTAATTGGTTAATTTTTAATTGGGTCTGCGAACTTTGGTCAAGTGCAATTTTTTAAAGTCTCATGCATTAAATATTCATTATTAAATTACAGAAGCGCGGCTAGATGAAAGATTTATTCGACTTCAAGAAAAAAACTCAACGAACCGATCTACTCAAGTCCAAGAGTCATCACCAATGGAGCCTGTATTATTAAGAAATGATCAATCACAATCAGCGAATTCTACTAAAGAGATTTCCTTCATTCATAACATACAGAATAATTTAAATAGTAAAGAAAGAGAATTAAGTTCAAATATGTTAAGTACAGACTCTTCTATTGAAAATTCTAGGATTAAGTTTTTAGGCACTATTTATAATGAAAGTTTCGTTCAGCAAGCCACAAAAAGTAACGAGTACTGCAAAATGAATGGACTTGAAAGCAAATCCTATAAAATTAATAATTACGTAAATTCGCAAAGTGAAGAAAAAACAGAATTTGAGGTTTGGGTTTCGGATTTATTACTAAGTCATTTTATTAATAAAATATAGTATTACGACACGAAAAACAGATTCGCTTGATGTTTTTGTTATTTGTTAAGATCCACTGCTACTCGAAAGAATAAATATAAATAAATAAATATATGGAACACTTACACACACGGTCACGTCCATCCCCGATGTAAGTAACTTAATACTTGTGTTATGGGTGACGGAGACCTGTTAAATATACTACATGTATAATTTTAAATACCTTTTAAATACAAATACACACCCAGGCTCGAAGAACCAACAAATTGTTTATAGAAAATGCTGGCCTTCGGCGGGGATCGATCCCGCGACCCGTGAAGCTGAAGGCAGGGTCACTACCCACGGCGCCAACAGGCCAGTCAATAAAAATTCTTATAAGCCTTGTATTCATAATTTATAGTGTATCTATGTTCATACTTAAGATTCTATACGCGATAATTATTTGTACAAAAGTATTTACTTTTCTACCAATAATTTAGTCTAAAATATGAACTTTTTGTATAAACAGTTGTTTAAATGCGGAATATGTGTAAATAGGGCTTTAATTAATAATGGATTTGATATAAAGATATCAAATATGTTTTCGTGAGTCTTGTAATTTATTCACTTGTATTGTATCAAAATTTTAGATTCCAGTATTTTAAGTAGTCTGTTGATACCGGACCGTTAATTTTAGTTAGTAGTCTATGGCCGTTAATAAATATTTAAAAAAATATTTATTCGTATGTAATATTATTTTTCTGTTTGTATTGTTTTGACAAATCCAAATAACTTTATTTTTTCTGCCAATATACATAATAGGTATAACGTATGCTGCAAAATAAAGATAAAAACAATAAGTAAGAAGCATCAATGTATAAAAAATATTTAAACGTTTATTGAAAGCGGTAATATGACTTCTATAATAAAATTACATTGTATATCCGGTGCTGGAGACGAATCTCCACCGTGCTATGTTTTGCAAGTGGACGAGTTTAAATTCCTTTTGGATTGTGGATGGGATGAAAAGTTCGATATGGAATTTATAAAGGAATTGAAGCGGTTCGTATTTAAGGTTATGTTTACAATTCATAATGTTGTTCAGAAGTTTAAAATATTGTCTAATATTTAATAACTGATATTACTACTTTAGTTTGTATTTAATAGTTGTTATTTTACCTTAGACAAAGCTGAATATAAAGTTAACTATAATGGGATTTCATTTAATCAATAACAATGTTTCATCAAATAGTATACCTTGCTCCACTCTGTTAGTTACATAAATAGTGCTAAAATCTGATGATATTCTCATTGTCAGAGAAACTGTTATTGTATAGCTTACAAGTTAGCTAGTATAAATATTCAGTGCTTGCAAAATTCGATTTGAAAAAATAATATTTATTTAATTCTAACAAATCTTTAAGCAAAGAAGTAGTAAATGAGTTAGTAAAAATTCTACAAGTTTAATTTTTTACATTGCTTCGTTTCAGACATGTTAACAACATTGATGCAGTTTTACTCTCCCACTCTGATCCATTACATCTTGGGGCACTACCCTATGCTGTCGGTCAGCTCGGCCTTAACTGTCCTATTTATGCCACTCTTCCAGTATACAAAATGGGCCAGATGTTTATGTATGATTTGTATCAGTCACACAGAAATGTTTCAGATTTTGATCTATTTACATTGGATGATGTGGATGCAGCTTTTGATAGAATCATACAATTGAAATATAACCAAAGTGTTGATATGAAAGGTAGGGGCTATAAATATTTATATTGAAGCTATAATAATGATTTTTAATTGAACCAGGAAAACCCCTATCTTAGGGGCTGTTAGGGGCCACTATCATTACAATTATTGTATTCAGCAAAAATCAATGATTACAATTTCATATAAAATCAACACCTCCAATTTAGTACAATCTAAACAAAAGTTGGAAATATATTAATTGTAGTGTGGTATTCATGACTTTGTTTGTGTTAAATTTCTATGTTAAAAGTGTTTAAATTCCCAGGTACATAAGGTATTATATATATATTCAATTTTATAAAATTTAATCTAAATTGCTCCAGCAGATTACTTTTGAAAGTGTAACAGATAGTCAGATTTTGATATTTATAATATTAGTATGGTTTTGCTTTAACTTTAAAAAAAACTTAGTAGTGATATCTTAAGGTGTGATAAGACTATTGCTGATGAAAATGACTTGATATACATTGATTAATAAATTTTGCGCCTAAAGATAGCATAATTATTCTTATAGTTTAAGTCTTATGACTCAAACTCTTATATTATAATGATTTATTTGTTTACAGGCAAAGGTCTTGGCCTCCGTATAACACCACTTCCAGCTGGTCATCTATTAGGTGGTACAGTTTGGCGAATTGCAGCCCCAGGTGAAGAAGACATAGTCTATGCTCCTGACTTTAATCACAAAAAAGAACGACATCTTAATGGATGTGAGATAGAAAAGATAATGCGCCCCTCATTGTTATTGCTTGGCGCTATGAATGCAGATTATGTACAGCAGAGGAGGCGATTGCGAGATGAGAAACTAATGAGTGAGTATTGATTTTATTAACTGTTGAGGTTGTACTTAATTCAGTATAAATAAATATAAATATATGGTACACTAACACAGTCATCCATCCCCAAAGTAACATAATACTTGTGTTATGGGTGATAGATAACTGGTAAATATATGTGTATTTTGTTTTAATCACATATATACACCCAGAATTTAAGAAGAACAAATTTTATTTAAAAAATGTTAGCCTTTGATGGGAAATCCAACCCGCAACCCACTGCACTGAAGGTAGGGTCAATGCCACCTGCCCCAAAGGGCCAGTCAGTATACTTTTACTAAAAAAAATAACTTTAATCAGAAAGTGACAAGTTTTTGTGGAGACCAACAGGTTTTTATTATCTGTAAATTAAAGCACGATAATTAATTTGGGCATAAATAAGATGATTGTCCTAAAATGAAAAAAAGAAATCAAAAAAGTAATATTAATTTTACAATAATAAAATACTTATTAATTTTGCAGCAACAATTCTCACTACTCTGAGAGGTGGAGGATCGGTACTTGTATGTACAGACACAGCAGGAAGGGTACTAGAATTAGCACACATGTTGGACCAACTTTGGAGAAATAAAGATTCAGGCCTTGTCGCTTATTCCCTTCTGCTGCTATCTAATGTTAGCTATAATGTAGTAGAGTTTGCCAAGTCACAGGTATTTAGTAACTCTATTTTATTTATTTATACACTTTATTGTACACCACCAAGTAGAAAATAAGTAAGGAAAAGAGGCAATAATGTGAAACAAACGAATTGTAACATAAAAGGTGGTTATTGATTAGAAGTAATTTCTTCCAGACAACCTTTTTGGTTAAAGAAGAGTAGAATCGCTATGGGGGTCATGTAGTATTCTATGGTGAAATACTCAGATCTACTACACATCATAACAATGTTTAAAACATGTTATAAACATCTGGTCATATGATTTGGCTACGTATTTTACGACCGGCCGCCTGCCTGACGTCAACTTACCTTAGTCGCCTTTTACGACACCTCCGTAAGAAATGAGTGGGGTCTATTCTATGCAGCCGGATACCACACGGCGGAAAGTAATAAATATAGAACAATTATTTTAATTATAAGTCGTAGTAATTGTTTTTAAAAAGGTAATTACCAAGCGTAATGGGCTTAACAGATTTTTTTTTATGTTCCTAATATTTTAGACTCTTGTATATTAAAAGGCTTACTTATGAATTTATTTTTTGTCATTTCTATTTTTATTTTTATTAAAAGCTACTATTTAGAAATACAAAAGTACAGTTTGCCACAAAAGCAGGTCATAATGTCAAACTATTAGTGGTTGGGTTCCAAAGAGAGAAACTTATATTTCATCCATAGTGTGGTGGATCGAAGCTGTAATCCCCTCCAACAAGAAATCAAATATTAACTGATTGTTACTTTGCGATTACTTTAGCTCTTAAAGACATCCTTTTGTAGATAGAATGGATGAGTGATAAACTGACTAGAGCATTTGAAGGCGCTCGCAGTAACCCGTTTGCCCTACGACATCTGCAACTGTGCCACTCAGTCATAGAGGTGACAAGGACTCCGGGACCTAAAGTTGTGTTAGCATCATTCCCAGATTTGGAGGCTGGCTTTGCAAGGGATTTGTTTCTTTTATGGGCCTCACATCCCCAAAATTCCATTGTTTTAACAGCCAGGTAATTTGCCATTTTCCCTTAAAATTAATAAGGTAGACATTATTTTACCACTATCATATTCTTACATAGCTAATGCAAACATCTACAAATATAATAAGCTCTCATGGTATTAAGGTCTGCATTGATTGATTGATTAATTGATTGTTTTCAATATTAATAATCAAAAATCTTCAGAATATTAATTTGCAGTAAAGTTAAATGTAAACAAATATTCAATATAATTTGAAAAACCAACAGACGTACGGACCTCAAGTTTTTAATAAATATCTCATTGAAAAATTTAGTATTGATATTGAGAACTCCTGTTAAAACAACAGACCATCTTAAAACAAGATCCTATGAAATTTCCTTAAAAAGTATTGAACCTAACCTGTGGAAGTTCATTGTTCAAAGACGATTAGATAGTGAATAAATGTTTAATTTTTTCAGAACATCTCCGGGCACTTTAGCCCGAGAACTGGTCGAGAAAGGGGGCGATCGCGTTCTCGAGCTCACGATTAGGAAAAGAGTTCGACTGGAGGGGGCCGAGTTGGAGGAATTTTTACAACAACAAAGAACGAAAGTCAATAATACTGTCAAGTAAGTTGAGTGAGCACATATAGTAACAATAATAATTACAACATTAACAACATTAAGCTGTGATAGCCTAGCGGTGAGAACTCTCTAGAGACGACATGAGTTCAAACCCCGGGCAGGCACCAATGAGTTTTTCTATTAAAACTTATGTGTCTAATTGATAATAGCAATTTATCACACGCTTTTCGGTGAAGGAAAATATCGTGAGGAAACCTGCATATCTCTAGAGAAATCTGGAGATATGTGTAACCTACCAATCCGCATTGGAGCAGCGTGGTAGGTCTTAGATCCAATCCTTCTCTCCAAAAACGGAGAGGAGAACTTAGCTCAGCAGTGGGCATAGTAACAGGCCGTTACTTTACAACATTAACAACAGCTAGCTAGCTTAATGCCCCTAGCTCTTAATGAAATTTCATCCCCTTAAAGTAACATCCCTATCACAGCGATCATCATAATGACTAATAACGTGTATTATAGAAGAAGGAGGACTCTTTCTTTATGTACTTTTCTTACATATAATGGCAAACACACGAGTAATGGAATACGATAAAAAAAATCATCATCCTCCTACCCTTATCCCACTCTAAGTGGGGTCGGCACAACATGTTACAAACATGTTGTCACATGATCTGGATACGTATTTTACTGCCCCTCGGTAAGAAAAAGGGTGCTCTAATCTACTCAACCGGATACCATACAATGGGTCAACTTACCTTAGTCGCATTTTACGACCCCTCGGTAAGAAAGAGGGTGGTCTATTCTACTCAACCGGATACAACACGGTGGGTCCACTTACCTCGTATTTTACGATCCCTCGATAAGAGAAAGAGCGTGGTCTATTCTACTCAACCGGCTACCACACGGTGGGTCAACTTACCTTAGTCGCCTTCTACGACACCTCGGTTAGAAAGAGTGTGGTCTATTCTACTCAACCGGATTCCACACGGTGGGTCAACTTACCTTAGTCTCCTTCTACGACACCTCGGTAAGAAAGAGGGTGGTCTATTCTACTCAACCGGGTACCACACATGGTCAACTTACCTTAGTCGCCTTCTACGACACCTCAGTAAGAAAGAGGGTGGTATATACTACTCAGCCGGTTTACCACACGGCATAATATATAGAACTAACAACAAGTAAATATTTTTGATCATCCGTAACTTTTCAGGGAAGAAACTGGCGGAATATCCTCCGATTCTGAGTCGGACAGTGAACTTGAAATGTGGGTGGTGACTGGCAGACATGACATTCCAGTGCGGAGTGACTCGCGGCCCACGGGATGCTTCAAGACTAACAAGCGGCACCACGCCATGTACCCCTGCCATGAGGAGCGGACTAGAGCTGATGATTATGGGGAAATCATAAAAGTAATAAAAAAACTTATACATAAAATATATATAGTAAAAACCCGGCATTAAATAATGCACAACTATGTTTACAAACGGGTACGTCAGTCTGTGCGACAGAGACAATGCTCTATGAAGCAGAATCTAGCCGATTTCTCTCTCTAAGCCTCGATGTGCATTATTTATTGCCGGGTACTATAAATATTTTTTCCTTCGGAACAGGAACGTATATTTATATGTATATTCATATATAGTTAGATGCAATACAAAATTGGGAGTATTTGAACACTTAAATCGACTCGACCAAAGTCGCGACTACAGTTAGTTTTATTTAATAGGTTATTCGAACTAAAGGATTTTGTAATGTGAATATGTGCTTATAAATACTTATTTTATTGCACAGCCGGAAGACTACCGATTGGCGGAAATAATAGATGCCGAGGGAGAAATTCGCGACGTACCACCAGCACCTCCACAAAAACAAGAACCTGAGGGTAAGCAACGGATTTCATTTTACATGATTCATTTGATATATGTTTCAGTGCGTGTAATAAGATCGTAGATCCTCCGTGTGGTATCCGGCTGAGTAGAATAGACCACCCTCATCTCTTACCGAGGTGTCGTAAAAGGCGACTAAGGTAAGTTGACCCGCCGTGTGGTACCTGGCTGAGTAGAATAGACCACCCTCATCCCTTACCGAGGCGTCGTAAAAGGCGACTAAGGTAAGTTGACCCGCCGTGTGGTATCTGGCTGAGTAGAATAGACCACCCTCATCCCTTACCGAGATGTCGAAAAAGGCGACTAAGGTAAGTTGACCCGCCTTGTGGTATCTGGGTGAGTAGAATAGACCACCCTCATGTCTTACTGAGGTGTCATAACAGGCGACTAAGGTAAGTTGACCCGCCTTGTGGTATCTGGCTGAGTAGAATAGACCGCCCTCATGTCTTACCGAGGTGTCGTAAAAGGCGACTAAGGTAAGTTGACCCGCCGTGTGGTATCTGGTTGAGTAGAATAGACCACCCTCATCTCTTACCGAGGTGTCGTTAAGGGCGACTAAGGTAAGTTGACCCGCCGTGTGGTATCTGGCTGAGTAGAATAGACCACCCTCATCTCTTACCGAGGTGTCGTTAAGGGCGACTAATGTAAGTTGACCCGCCGTGTGGTATCTGGTTGAGTAGAATAGACCACCCTCATCTCTTACCGAGGTGTTGTTAAGGGCGACTAAGGTAAGTTGACCCGCCGTGTGGTATCCGGCTGAGTAGAATAGACCACCCTCATCTCTTACCGAGGTGTCGTAAAAGGCGACTAAGGTAAGTTGACCGCCGTGTGGTATCTGGCTGAGTAGAATAGACCACCCTCATCTCTTACCGTGGTGTCGTAAAAGGCGACTAAGGTAAGTTGACCCGCCGTGTGGTATCTGGCTCAGTAGAATAGACCACCCTCATCTCTTACCGTGGTGTCGTAAAAGGCGACTAAGGTAAGTTGACCCGCCGTGTGGTATCTGGCTGAGTAGAATAGACCACCCTCATCTCTTACGAGGTGTCGTAAAGGGCGACTAAGGTAAGTTGACGTCAGGCAGGCGGCCGGTCATAAAATACGTAGCCAAATCATGTGACAACATGTTTGTACCGATCCCACTTAGAGTGGGATAAGGGCAGTCGAATGATGATTTTATATAGGTTTCGGCTCATAGTAATCTCATTGCTGTTTTACTTGTCTATTCTCAACCACGCAATTATTTATATTAAAACTATGTAAGATTTTGTTTAAAAAAACAGTAAAATTATAGTTTTGTCTCCGTCGTACCTGTTTAGTTGTACCGTTTTCACAATTACCGTATTTAGGCCCAGGTCGAATGGCATGTACGGTCATTGATCTCTATAATCGTATTAATTTTTTTTAAACGTAGAATAATTTCTATGGCTAAAATACTTCACTGAATTAACTGTGTTTTTATTTATAGAATTAGTCGTTACTTTGCGGAGATCCATAATACAAAAGTAGTAATGAAATTATTTTGCTATAATTCGCGATACAGTAAATAGAAAAAAAAATATATAGTGCTAAATGTATAGCGGACTATCCGTTTTATCATACCCGATACATACAGGATTCGTAAAAATACATGCACAAACCTCCACCACTGCGACACAATACACATGCACTACACACGTTCATTATCACAAACTGAACAATCGTTTAACCCCGCAACCGAAGCATCATCAGGAACTAGACTCCACGACAAAATCGCAAAGGTTTTGCGATATATATTTTCTATATATATCTTCTATTTACTGTAACGCGGATTACAGAAAAATAATGTTATTATTACTTTTCTAACTGTTTTTTTTATTTAGGGTGCTAAGGTGTGCAGGTGGCTAAAATTAAAAAAGTATTCTACTGTAAATGAATATTTACGTATTTATTTGATCCGCCCGTTGGCGCTGTGGGTAGTGACCCTGCGTTCAGCTCCGCGGGTCGCGGGTTCGATTCCCGCCGAGGGCCAACATTTTCTGTAAACAAATTGTTGGTTCTTCGAGCCTGGGTGTGTATGTGTTTCTTTAGTATGTATTTAAACTTATATGTTTTGAATAAAATGACTCGGCCGCCGGAGACGCGACCGGCGGAATCAAGGACGTTTATGCATTCGATTGCCGTACGCGAGCGGCCGACCGTAGTAACTTTATTAAACACGATAAGGACAGGCCGCGTGCGCCTGTATACGGCATTCTTTTATAACGCACACGTGTAATTTTGCGTTTCGGGTGTTATTCTCAGATTTAATGACGCGTTTAACCAGTGAAGTGTTTGATAAGACGCGACCGTCCACGGTTTTGGTGCGCGTTGGATACTATTCCCCGATATAGGGACGATTTAATAACGTGTGACCTTACGAAGGTTGTGTGCACACCGGGTGTTATTTAGCCGATATAGTGAAGTGTATACTCAGGGAGAAACAGACATTACGTGTCCGTGGAAGAGTGCAGAGGGGAGCCAACGGTTTCGGGAATCGGCCAAGTACATACAAGCACACACACACACGTACGTAGTAAGGCCGGACCACATACAGCCAACGGCCGCATAAGGTAGGTTGAAACGCCGGGACGACGGGTCCAGGTCCCGGAGGTTGTTTCATCCGTCCGCACGTTTGCGCGGAAAATTATATATGTAGTATATCTAC
Organism: Morpho deidamia; assembly: GCA_947086505.1. Classification (NCBI taxonomy): domain Eukaryota; kingdom Metazoa; phylum Arthropoda; class Insecta; order Lepidoptera; family Nymphalidae; genus Morpho; species Morpho deidamia. The sequence continues at coordinate 8,577,853 of CAMTZC010000003.1, forward strand.
CAGTTGTCCATCACCCATAACACAAGTATTAAGTTACTTTGGGAACGTACGACCGTGTGTGTGAATGTCCCATATATTTATTATTTATTTACAGTAGAAATGACAGAAATTCCAAGCAAATGTGTGACCACGATCCGCCAAGTGGCAATACGCGCGAGTATACAGTACATAGAGTTAGAAGGAAGGTGCGACGGAGAGTCTCTGCTGCGAGTGGTCGCGCACGCAAAGCCCAGGGCCATCGTTGGTCTCCGGGCCACTATTGGGGCTCTGAATACATTGAGGCAAGTGGTATATACACTGTACATCACTAGTTGTAACCGCGATCTTGTTCGCGACAGCTTGTATGTTCAAGTACCCTCAATTTTGTAATATTTCAATCCTTTATATATTAATTTATAGAATTAGACGTTAATATACGGAGATCCATAATACAAAATATAAAACAAATTTATTTATACAATTTATGCAGTTAACTAACCCCATACCATATATAAATACATTTATACTATATACCTATATAGAAAATATATTAATTTATTTTTTTTACCAAATATATTAAGTTATTTTATCTGTTGCTGACGTCCTTGAGTCACAAAATGGTGGCCACTGAAAATCGGTGTTCGAGTTTTTGAACCAAAGCCGAGTGGTTATCCATTTTGTGACCTCACACCACGCCCTTAAAAAAATATATTTTTTGTATTATTTCAGGTATGTGGTGTGTACGTCACAAATAAAGTTTTTCTTTCTTTCTTTCAAAAGTAATAATAAAATGATTTTGCTATAATCCGTGAATAGAAATTATATATAATGCTAAATGTAGAGTGGACTATCCGTTTTCATACCCTATACATGCAGGATTCGTAAAAAAACATGCACAAACCTCAACCACCGCCACCACAATACACATACACTTTTGAATACACAATTGAGTTGTGTATTATACCAAATATTATTCTTTATATAATATGTAATTTTACGAACTTTGGCATAGAGGATTAGCCGTTAAAGAAAATATTTACCGGTATTTTCGGTACCCGGTATTTTCACCTATAAATAAAATTTATTTCTTCGCCGTGTGGTATCCGGCAGAATAGAATAGACCACCCTCCTTCCTCACCGAGGTGTCGTAAGAGTCGACTAAGGTATGTGCCGTGTGGTATTCGGCTGCATAGAATAGACCACCCTCAGTTCTTACCGAGAATCCGTAAAAGGCGACTAAGGTAAGTTGACGTCAGGCAGGTGGCCGGTCGTAAAATACGTAGCCAAAGTAACATGTCGTGCCGACCTCACTTAAAGTGGGATAAGGTCAGGAGAATGATGGTTGTGTAACTTGTCTAAAATATTTTCCTCTTTAGTTGAATTTGAAGGTGTTATACTTATAACATATTTATATTAAAATTAAATGATTTTAAACTGGAAACGGTGTTTTATGTAAAAATGATTTTACCGATTTTTATCACTTCATTTGATAGTCGAAATTTTGATAAGATTTTTTTCTCTATACTGCTCGAAACTTATAATATTCTCACATCACTAAACTGTTTCTTCAATTCTGTTAAAATTGCCAACATTTTTGTAACATGTTGTGCCGACCTCACTTAAAGTGGGATAAGGACGGGAGAATGATGAAATAAAATTTATTTCTAACTTACAGAAAGCACTGTGAGGGCGAGGGCATAGAGAAGATCTTTATGCCGAACCGTGGTGACGTCATAGACGCTACGACCGAATCGCATATATATCAGGTATATCAATAATTATTTTTGTATATATATACACCAAAATATTAATGAGTTTTCTTTTATTAACAACGAAAATATACAAGTTATATCTATTTTAAATTACTTACACGCTAGTACTATGCTAGTACATGCCTTCGTACTCCATCACCAAGCTCATTCTTTGCGCGAAAAAGGAACCTTGTTTTCTCACCTGAAAAGGCATTTAAAAGATGTTAAAACGGATAAAAAAAATGCACTTTGATTCCAACTAAGGTCTCAATTGAAAACTGCACAAATTAATAACCAAATGAGAGATGCATACTTTCGTTACTTCGGATTCGGCCATTTCCGCCGCAGCTCCAAGACTTGACGCCGTTTCCGTTTTGATATGGGGCGATAACTCTCAATCAGAGATGCATACTTTCGTCGCTTACCGGATTCGGTCATTTCTCCAAGCTCCAAGACTTGACGCTGTTTCCGTTTTGATATAGGACGAGGCTAACGATCAACGCATGTTGTGTCCCAGCTTAGGGCCCAACCCCGTTCCCAAGGAACCATCGTCAAACCGTCTGATCTCTTGCCATCATCCCGACTTATTCCCTAAGTCTCGAGAAGAGCAGGAATGTCCATGGTGGCAAGAGCTCAACAACATAAATTATATTAGAATTTTCTTTTTATTTTACGTTAAATCCATGTTTTACTTTTTTTTATTTTACAACAATAGTTTAAACTGTATTTTGGGAATCAGTGCCCACCTTTACTTGGTTCAACTTACATATGTACAGGAGTAAAAAATTAAAATAAAAAGTTCATAAAGAAGTTAATTTAAATTAAACTGAAAAAGGAAGAGAAAAAACTAACACTAAAATACAGCTGTGTGTTTGTGCATATGAATGTGTGTAGTGAGAGTGTGTGTCTTAGAATATGTTTTGCATGTAGGTAAGGTATGAGTGTGTGTGTGTGTTTGTGTGTATTTGCGAGTGTTTTTGTTAAGGGTTAAAACAATATATTCACTTTGATCATAGTCAATTTCTATCAACCATGAAATAATTTTATTTTTAGCAATATGTTTAGTGTTAGGGTAAAAGTCCAGTTATTTATTTTATTATATATAAAAGGTGCTATATTTTTTGTCTAATTAAGGATGTTGGTGAGTTAAACTGAAAAGAACAACATTTTTATTGGATAAAAGTAAAAAGGAAAAGAAAAAACTAAAACTAAAAATACAGCTGTGTGTTTGTGCATATGAATGTGTGTAGTGAGAGTGTGTGTCTTAAAATATGATTTACATGTAGGTATTATATATAAAAGGTGCTATGCCGTATGGTATCCGGCTGAGTAGAATAGACCACCCTCATTTTCTTATCGAGGTGTCGTAAAAGGCGACTAAGGTATGTCGACCCGCCGTGTGGTATCCCGCTGAGTAGAATAGACCACCCTCAGTTCTTACCAAGGTGTCGTAAGAAGCGACTAAGGTAAGTTGACCCACCGTGTGGTATCCGGTTGAGTAGAATAGACCACCCTCTTTCTTACCGAGGGGTCGTAAAATACGACTAAGGTAAGTTGACGTCAGGCAGGCGGCCGGTCGTAAAATACGGTAGTCAAGTCATGAGACAACATGTTTGTAACATATTTTGTAACATATTGTTCCGACCCCACTTAGAGTGGCATAAGGGCAGGAGGATGATATATAAAAGGTGTGGTATTTTTTAATGTCTAATAATTGTCCATGCCATTACAGCAGTTTAAAACCACTGTTAAAAAGAGGCTGATACAGAAAGCCTACTATACTGTTGAAGATTACTTAGATAAGGATGTGTGGATATAGCTGCACTTCTACTCTGTACAAGACAGTAATAAATAATTGTAACTAGTTCTAAGATTTATATTTTAAAAAAAGAGAAAGAAACCGCCAAAAAAAATAAAAAAAATAAATAAAAAAAAAATAGCATTTGTATCGATTATCATTGTTCGCAGGTGAAATTGACCGATAGTCTTATGTGTGGGGTGTCATGGCGTAATGCGGGCGACGCGGAACTAGCGTGGCTCTCTGCCATGATTACAGCCCCAAGAGCGCGCGAACCCTCTAACGGTCAGTGAAATAATCCAATCTAAACACCCTCGGCATCGAACCCACTAACTCTGTTGTAATTAGGTAAACGTAAATTTAATACAAAAGTAATCATTTCAAAATTACTAAAAAAAAGTCCGCGACAGCATGTCACTATCTCTTATGGTCAACTCACAATAACAAGTTTTACGTTCAAAATTTCCATTAACAATGTCACATTATTTTCTAAACTATTTCTTCCGTTGAGTATCAATCACTATTTAAATAAACGCGTCCGTTAGCATCAACATTTTTTTATAGATTAAAATTGTCTTTTGAGTTAGTGGGTTTGATGCCGAGGGTGTGTAGATTGGTTGAATAAAAAAACTCGCATGCTGGGAGTTAGGTCGCGTGCGTCGCGTAAGCCAGTAGAGATACGTTAAAGTATTAGGGATTTGTAGATCTTCAAAAATACCAAAAAAAAAGTCCGCGACAGCATGTCTCTATCTCTTATGGTCAACTCACAATAACAAGTTTTACGTTCAAAATTTCCATTAACAATGTCACATTATTTTCTAAACTATTTCTTCCGTTGAGTATCAATCACTATTTAAATAAACGCGTCCGTTAGCATCAACATTTTTAATAGATCAAAATTGTCTTTTGAGCTTGTTGAAAAGATTATATTTTTTAATAACAATAACCCATTTATAATGCATATATGACTTTTATTAGAATAACAGCACAAATTGATTTTTAATGTTTTAGCCGGAAACATCACACTTTTTTTATAGATTATTAAATTTACATAATTTATAGAATTAGGCGTTACTTTGCGGAATTCCATATTACAGGCACTATAACAAAACTACTTCGCTATAATCCGCACGGGTCAAGCGAATGCATGCAAAGCTAATGTGCTTACGACAAAATCGTAATGCATAACACATTACGATTTTGTCGTGGAGCCTATCCTCCTGATGATGCTTCGGTTTCGGGGCGAAACGAGCGTCGAGATTGTGGTGGTGGGTGTGTGTGCTGCTTTTGTGTGAGTTGTTGCTGGTGATTGCGCCTTGGGGTGCATGTGGTGGCTTGTCCTGCATGTATAAGGTGCGTAGATTTTGCCTGCTTCATACACATTGGCTTTGCATGCATTCACTTAACCCGTGCGGATTATAGCAAAGTAGTTAGTTCTGTTATATTGCTTGTAATATACGTTACTCATTAGAATCAGTGTATAATTTGTATCCCTGGCCTGTTCCCCTACAGTGCCGACCCCACTTAGAGTGGGATAAGGGCAGGAGAATGATGAGTTTTGCTTTAAATATTTATTATATTATCCGCAGATGATGCTGCCGATGACGAGATGATATCTCTGGAAGCGGCGGGTCCCACGAGCGCGCCTCACGCGGCGTCCTTCATAAACTCAGTACGTCTGTCGGAGCTGAGGGCCGCCTTAGCACGACTTGGACTCAACGCTGAGTTCTCGGGAGGAGCGTTAGAATGCTGCAATGGGACTATTGCTATCCGAAGGGTTAGTAAAGTAGCGGCCTATTACAATCCCACTGCTGGGATAGATCGGAATAAGAAATAAAATAGTCTTTTAAAAAATTAAGTCCCCACAATTTAGAAACTACATAGATTAGCTCTAGGGCAGGAGTCCCACCTGCATTAAAAGAGAAGAATGTAAGAAAGAAATAATATGCTGAATGAATGAAAGTGTAAATGCGAGAACTGGTATGAAAGAAAGCAAACACAGGGTCCGATTATGTTGGAGGTTTAGATTTAAAAACAAAAAAAAATCCCACTGCTGGGAATAGGCCTCCTCTCTCCGTTTCTGGAGCATGCTCTTGGAATCTGATTCTTACGTAAGAACGGAAATAAAAATAAAGTTTTGAGAGTACTTTACAGAGGTACTATAAATCTCACGATTACAACTTCTGTGGGATGTAAAGTAAAGTAACGGCCTGTTAATATCCCACTGTTCCAAAACATCAAAATAGCAATAAAAGACAAAAATATGGAGGTGGCCGAAAAACTATTGAAAATATTTAAATAATAGCAAAAACATATTTATGCATATAAAAGCACATAGTTGTAAAAAGAATACAAATGAACTAACTAAAAAAGGGCACGGACATAAAATCTGTGGTAAGTAATGTCACTATAATAAAAAAAAATATATATATCCCACTGTTGGGAATAGGCCTCCTCTCTCCGTTTCTGGAGGGAAGGGTTGGAGCTAAGACCTACCACGCTGCTCCAATGCGGATTGGTAGGTTACACATATCTCCAGAGTTCTCTAGATTATATGCAGATACTTAAAGGAGTGCTCAATAGATATCGTAATGTCTACAATATTATCCGGAAACAATTGTTAATTAAGCTGTCAATTTAAAAGTCACTACGGCTCAGCGGGGAACGAGCGCACTTAAAGTATAGATTTCCTGGATTGATCCCATTTTTCGTCAACTTGGCAAATTTAACTTTTTTTTTCTTTTTTCCAATTGCACCATTTTTATATTTTCAGGTCAACCAGGTACTTTTTATTAAATGGGACTCTCTAAAAATAGTTACCTTTCATTACTCAAATAAAGGAGTTTCTCATCTATATCCTATATAGCGTATTATTTATGCGAGTTTTATTCAGTTTTAGTAGCTGATTTTATCTTTGTAACAAATATGTAACCCCCAATGAGACATTATTGTCAAATACACGTCATAGAAGTTTTTATATTCCAGTCGATGTAACTAATTTAGTTACATTGACAAAGTTACTAAAACATCACAAAAAAAATTATTTATTTATTTATTCAAGCACCATTAAAACATTATTAATAAAAAATAGTGTACATAATGATTTATAGAAGCAGGCGTTACTTTGCGGAATTCCATATGACAAGCAATATAACAGAACTAACTACTTTGCTATAATCCGCACGGGTTAAGTGAATGCATGCAAAGCCAATGTGTATGAAGCAGGCAAAATCTACGCACCTTATACATGCAGGACCAGCCACCACATGCACCCCAAGGCAAGCATCATCATGAGGATAGGCTCCACGAATTCGTGGAGCCTATCCTCTTGATGATGCTTCGGTTTCGGGGCGAAGTGATCGTCGAGATTGTGGTGGTGGGTGTGTGTGCTGCTTTTGTGTGCGTTGTTGCTGGTGAATTGCGCTTTGGGGTGCATGTGGTGGCTTGTCCTGCATGTATAAGGTGCGTAGATTTTACCTGCTTCATACACATTGGCTTTGCATGCATTGACTTAACCCGTGCGGATTATAGCAAGGTAGTTAGTTCTGTTATATTGCTTGTAGTGTACATAAGTCAACGTAACCCTTTGACAGAGATTTTTTTTTCAGTTGGAGAACGGTCGCGTCGCGCTGGAAGGTGTACTATCTGAAGAGTATTACAAAGTTAGGGAGCTCCTGTATGATCAGTTTGCTATTGTATAGTGTTGAGACTGGATATTATTTAAATTAATAAAAAATAAAAAGTATACATAATTTCTTTTTTTCATTATAATTTAAATTTAACTAAGTGGTAAATTGTTGAAGCTCTATCTGGTGTGCACCTGACTTAATATTAGGTCCTTACATATGAAATTGGCGTTTTGTCGTACTGGCCACTTTGATCTCAAATATTACCTTTATGGTTAGGAATTCCAAATTCAATTTCATACAGCTATTTACTCATGCATTTGTGTTTCAAACCCACACTGCACAACAGACGGCTACCAAATCAGAGGAGCTTCAATTAGAATGTCTTAGACATCCACCGTACTCTCCGGACCTTGCTCCAACAGATTACCATTTTTTTCGCAATTTGGATAACTACTTGCAAGGAAAAAAATTCAACTCCGATGGAGCAGTCCAAACCGCCTTCAAAGATTTTATTGATTCCGCCCGAATGGTTTTTTTAGTAAGGGGATCAATGAACTACCTATGAGATGGCAAAAGTGCATACATAGCAATGGCACATACTTTGATTAATTAAATATATTTCATTAAAAAAAAACGACTTTATGTTCCTCCCATAGAAAACGCCAATTTCATATGTAAGGACCTAATACAAACCTGTAGGAGTTGCGCCTTATCCAATTTTACTGTTTTTTTTTCGGATACTAACTAGTCCTGTTAGCCTGGAAGGCTTGCACAGCGTCACAGGGAGGACGGGCAAATTGCCCATTTATCAATGAAAATAAAACCATTATCGATTTTATAATTTTATTCCACATTATCTCCGAGACCGGGTTTATATAATCAATAACATTGTAAACAAATAAACATACAATTCATTCATTTCTTATAAGAGACAGGTGTAGTTTCTCTACGAAAAATTTCGACCTGTTATTACTATCAATTCCTAGACGTTGTACAGATAAAATATTGTATGAAAAGGAAAATTACAAATATACGCACGCTTAATATTAAGCGACCGAATTAAAAATTAGGCTTAATTAAGTTAGATACTTTGTAATATCCTTATTTACGCTTATTTACTTATTTCAGTCATTTAAATACCAAGCGTGAGATATATATGTAGAATTATAAATAACTTATATGTCACATTTCAACAACAAAATCCATACTCCCACAATATTTAGAAAAGATTTAGAGTACTATTAGTACTACATAGAGATAAAACACCTAGTACACAAAAAAGGACATTAGTTCGATGAATATATAAATGTCTCGCACACTACATCTCAAAATAAATTTCACCTCTGATACGCGGCCAAAAAATATTTTAAATCAGTCTTAGTCACACAACAGTCAATTTCAATTTCTCACATTCATATATTGTTACAATATAATCTTAAACTAAAATGTCCTAATCATTCATGCGCGCGTAAAAAGCAGTATGGACGTGAAAGAATAATCGTTTTTTATATTAATCAATTATTCTTTATTTGATTTTTAATAGTCGATTTTCCAAATATCATAAATCAACTCAACAAAAAAATCAGTTATATTAATTATTTTCATTTTTTTTAAGTTTCTTTTTTTCTTGTTTTTGAAGATAAGATATGTATTGTTAGATAACACCAATGTAGCCAACCTACAAATTTCGCGCGACAAAAACAGCATTTTTATTCTTAAGAATCCACTTTAATTAGTCTTTGTTGTAATTAATTATTAACAGCAACTATTAAAAAAGTAAAAAAAACTCGATTAATAATATTCGATTTTTTCGATACGAATTAATAGATTTCTTAGAAATCGATTTATTTTAAGGTCGATTATTAAATAACCGTTTTTTTAATTCCAATTTACATCCTCAAAAAGCAGCAATTATAGTACTTAAATGAACGATTTTGTACCTTCTTTTTAGTGATCTATTTTATTTTCGTTAGCTTAAATCATACGGGCATTGCTGATATACGCCAATGGCATTCTCGCTAATACATAGTACTTTTGATAGTAATAATTGATCGATTCCCAAATTAAAAGATAAACTTAATAACTAATCTGGCACATCTCACAAATTTGTACATCTATCACACCAGCGCTGCATCAGCGTTACATTACAAACTATAAATAACTCGAATATTCTTAACATAAGAATAACTACAACAGGACGCTTTAAATAATTCACTGGAAAATATATAACAGATCGAAAGTGACCTATTCCAAAGTTTCAAACTTTGAGCTCTAGTGATAAATTTGAAAATTGCAATTTGCTGGTTATGATCGTGCCATTACTTCGGGAAATTTCTGAACATTTTTTGCATTCACGGGAGGACTGAAATAATAATTATTTATTTTATTTATTTCATAGAATGCTCAAGATTTCGACATTAATTTGGCAGCAATCTTCAACGCCTAAAATAATCACGTAGGTCATTTAGTAGTTAATATATTTTAAATATTCATTCCATAGGACCATATTTTTGATTATCCTCAAATTTTCTAACATCAATTTAAGAATATCGTTTTAACTTACTATAGCCAAGTATACCACTATTACACTAAAATAACCCAATACTGCTTCAATATACATAATTTAATGTGAAAAAGCAATTCACATCGACAACATTTGTCAAAGTAACTGTCGATGAAAAATATTTTATTTTTGGGTTAGGTCACTTATACGTTCTCTTATGCAATATAAACTGGTTCTAAAGTGACATAGACAAATATTTTTTTACAGATGTTTATAAGATCCGTCAAAATACAAGTTGAAATAAAACTAATAAAATAAAATAATAATTTTTTTATGGTACATTAAAACATTTATAGTTTTGGTATTGATCTTGATAATTGTTAAGAGAAATACAGTAAAAGCTCCTAATTCTCTGAGTATATGTACTATTGACAGGCCGCGAATACAGAAATCACGGACATGCAATGGTAATGGGCATAGAATCATAGGGGATACGTTCCAAGTTTCTAAAATAAAAGCAAATTTTATGTTGAAATAAAGCTAATATTAAATACATTAGTAATTAAAATCAATCTTTGTTTACAATTTTAGGCAAAGGTTTTATGAATTTAGTAATTTGTTCTTGTTTAAAGATCTTTCAAATCAAGCATTTTTGTTTTTGCTTTACGCGGTTACAATAAATTTGTCCGTGTCGGAATAATTTTTATTTTCCGTTTAATCGATGTTATAAATCCGGAACAAAGTAGGAAATAAACATGTTATTCCATCAAAATTTTTGAAACGAATAACAAGTTGAAAGACGTACCTGGAGTACTCAAACTAAACTTGAACTAAACTTGCATCCGCGAATAAGAGATTTTTAGCTACGAATACAGTAATTGAATTAAACTTTAATCACTCGCGAATAATAAAAACGTGAATAAGGAACTTTTACCGTACTAAAAATTCGAGAACGGAACATCGTGCAGAGCTAAATAATCGATATAAATCCATCACACGTGTCACGGATCTCCCAAGATTTAGATTTCCGACCAATTTATTTTATTCGAGTCCCATAACGCAGTCAATTTTATGTGCTTACTGACTAAATCAGTCCGTTAATATGGCAGAAATCTGCCAAAGCGTCGAAAAAGATTATTTAATTCATATTAGATCAATATGCCGCGACACGAAACCCCAAGTCAATATAATTAATATATATAGTAAAGTCTACTAATTTGGCGAATCTCATAACTGCATAAAATATTAGTTATGTTTTACAGCGATCAGTAAAATCTCTGAAAATTTCGTATAATTGACAGTTATGTTTTGTTGTGAAACTATATTTTATGCCTAATTATTCAGGTTAAAAATATTCTTTCTCGAATGAAATATTTTATATAAATTAAGATTTTTTTTCAGATCATAAGATACTTTACCGATCGCAATAAATTTAACTTACTAGTAAGTTTTAGCGTTCTCATAAATGACTGTAAATGGTAACAGGTTATTGAGGTAAGATACGTATATAATTGGCGTCATATAACATAAATTTACATTTACTGTGTATTATTGAAATAATAAGTAGTTTTTGTTCCTTCAGGATACGACTATATTAATTTGGTCCTTCGAGTCGGATGGATTGCCGACAAGCAGTTAAAATATTTAAAAACGCAGTTATTAGATATTACAGCTTAAACTGAAAACACGATAACAGTGTATAAAGTGTAAACCGTACTATGTACGAAATAAAACGACAAAACAAATAAAAAGCCGAATACGGCTTCCGCGCTTGACATTTACAAGTTATTTACATTCGGAGAAACAACACCTCTAAATCTTTGTAATTGTTTTTTTTATTTAGCACTTAACTAATTCTACTAAACTATTTAAAGTCAAGTAAAACTATTCAAGTGTCAGAAGCATTTGGGAATGATTGTTTTGATAATATATTATCTTTTAATTATCTCGCCAAATCATTATAATTTTTAATTGTTTTATTCTGGTAACATTTTGCAATTTAGAAAGGTCGAGCCAATCACACAAGAATAGCAGATTATCCTCGACCATATTCGAATCTCGGAACCTCTATCGTATCGTAAAACTAGATATAATTTTAATATTATACAAAAATAGTAACAAGTTTTGTACTAGATCCATTCATTTTGTACACAAAACGCGGGGACGCGACATTTTTTTGTTTGAAACAAAATAATTTCGAAAATTCTAAAATCCATCACTTCACAGCCATAAGACAGACCGCGAGTCTGTCACGTCGTATATATATATAACATCTGATATCCAAACCGCTAAATGCAGAATCCACTAAAACATGGCAAAAAAAACAATTTTCGATAACACTGTGATATGTTACTGTGAGTCGGTCGCGTCCGCACGCACTGTTGCCCGCACCGAGACCGCACGCACTCGACGCGAGCACTGAGATGCCGACTAAATTGAAACGTTTTTTAGGATACAAGAAAAGGAGTTGTATATACAAAATAAACAAGAAAATGTTAGACATCGTATAAAGTAAACCAAGGTGAAGGAGATCATCTATCTTTCAACAGCTATACAAGGTTATCACGTATACTATAATAACAAATTAAACTTAGCACTATCACACTCGACCTGGTCATAATTAAATGTAACAAAAGGGTATTTATAATTTTTACAAATTCCGACCAACTTCATCGAGCTATTATATCTGTGTAAGGAACTCACTTAACCAACGTTTAAGTCAGTCTATTCCGGGAGAATTTCACTATTTTACAGTAGCGACTATTTGGTAATTTGTCTCAAAAAAAAGTCAACCAGACATTCTATAAAATATTCTGAGCGCCCTATATTTCGTAATAAACTGTATATCGCACGCTTAGTATTATCAGAATGCAAAATTAGTTTTATTTGAGTTAGATACATTGTAATCTTTATTTCAATGCTGAGCAATTAAAATAGCTAGTATTTTCTTGGTCTCCCAAGTAATGGTTTTCTTTAACACTCACGAGGTTAGGTCACGCTATTACTAATTGCAATTTGTCACAAATCATTTTTTTAAATTAGATCACTTTAATACTAAACGCTCGATATATTTTAAATTCAAGAAAAATATATACAAAACAAATTAAGTTGAAATAATAGCCCTTAACGACTAACTTTAACGATAGCATTGTCTTAAACTTTCGTACCTCACTCAGATGTGATGTGGTATTGACGTATTCACAATATTCAATATTATGATCATATCAGGCCCGGATTAATTACAAGTAAATTCCCAAATATTTATGGTCTATAACCAATTTAGGCCATTCTATCAAACTGCTTATACGAATTTACTTCACACTCTTTAACACGTTCCGTACCAAAGTTTTACTGTCGGCGCACTAGAATGCAGGGAGATATGCGGGAAAAATAGTGTTATTTGTGCTTTTGTTAAACTGTATATGCCATATGTATACTTCAGAACTTGTTCCATTAAATTTGTTTATAAAATGCAACCAAAAATCAGATTTAACTTGAACAAGGAAAGCGTAACCCATATATGGGCTACGCGGGTTCCAAGGAACCATACCTGTAACCCACGTACGGATTAGGCGAGACGGAACATGTTATGGGATAGTCAGAAATTTCTCAGCACTATTTATCAACGTTGAATCACACTATTCGTAAGTGAAATTCTTTTAGCACCGTGGTGCCGTGTTGCTAGAAACCTTCACTGGAAATATTTCTTATGAATACGGTTATATTAATCATCACTACAAAATATTTTAAACTTTTGAATAGGCCTGTCAGAACGTGTACATTGCAGAGCATTAAAGGCCCAAAATATGTATGACATCAAATGGCACTGGCACGAACCGACATTCAATTCTAAATCTGGTATACAGTTACCAAATTTTGAAAACCACAACCTTACCCGTGGCGTCAGTTTCATGAGCTCCAACGCCGGATATCCTGGAATCGGGACTATGATATCTAATATCATAATCGCTAGTAACAAAGTACCTTCGAGTGTTTTGTGTAAGGGCACGTGGCGCAGAAGGTTAGGGAAATATGGATGTACGGGATTGGGCCTACCGAAGGCATGCTTCGAGCATCTCTACGAAGAGTTTGTTCATTGGCGCGCGTCGTTCTCGGTGCACCGACGCCCAGAAGCGACGTACCGCGACGTCTGCCAATCGCAGCGCCGGCAAAACTAGTAAAAGTTGTTGCATGGCCGCGTTGGCGTTGGCGTAAGGCCTGTAAAATTAGAGATGTTTCAAAATTTCAAATTTCTTTATTTGCAGAAACATTTTTTTACAATACGGTGTATTATGATTTATAGAAGCAGGCGTTACTTTGCGGAATTCCATATTACAAGCAATATAACAGAACTAACTACTTTGCTATAATCCGCACAAAAATCGTAATGATTACGATTTTTGTCGTGGAGCCTATCCTCCTGATGATGCTTCGGTTTCGGGGCGAAACGATCGTCGAGATTGTGGTGGTGGGTGTGTGTGCTACTTTTGTGTGCGTTGTTGCTGGTGAATTGCGCCTTGGGGTGCATGTGGTGGCTTGTCCTGCATGTATAAGGTACGTAGATTTTGCCTGCTTCATACACATTGGTTTTGCATGCATTCACTTAACCCGTGCGGATTATAGCAAAGTAGTTAGTTCTGTTATATTGCTTGTACGGTGTATTATATTTATATTGTCTAGTAGAAATGTTTCACCTGGTATTATAGGCATGCAAATTTACGCAATAAAAATTAAATAAAAATTATGTCAATATATTACTTTCGTGTTGGATGTCAATAAAATCTAATGTCTCAATTTTTCTATTATTTATCTAATCTTATTTGTCTAAAATGCTTATCTAATTAAGTTGTTTTAATTTTTAATATTTAAGTATTCGTCAATTGTATAGAAGCACCTTTCTATAAGCCACATTTTAAGTATATATTTAAAAAGACTAAGAGTAAGTTCCCTTATCATTTTTGGAATTTTATTGTAGACGATAATGGATTTTATTGCGCAATTATTTGATAGTAAGGCACTTCTCGAACTCTGTATTCTTTTTTTTATTTATTTTGATTACCCCTTCGAACAATAGGTTCCCTTGGCATTCATTTTTAGATCATATTATTTACTATTTAATAATTATACCTGTGATATGTATATAAAATTTAAGATTTATACCAAATCACTACAATACAATACATACAACTGTTTCAACTAAGAAAAAACTACCTTCACTATTGCTTAGGTTTTATGTGTCCAACAGCGGATCGATGTGACGATATGTTCTTAATCTATACTTATTTTAAAACAAAGTCCCAAAAAGCTGTCTGTCCGTATTTAATCGATTTTCTCAAAGTCTACTGAACGGATTTTTTTTAGGGTTTCCACCAAAACATAGTGAAATACTTTATTGAAATTATCGCCCCAATTATGGCCAAAATCTTTAACAAGTCCGTAGACACAGGGATATTTCCAAACTTAATGAAATATAGTAAACTGATCCCAGTCTTTAAATCCGGTGATAAGAGCGACCCTAACAATTACAGACCCATCTAGATCTTGCCAACTCTTCGCAAGGTTTTTGAGAAAGTCATTTTAAATCAGCTGCTCAGGCACTTTAATTTAAATAACTTACTCCATCCTAAACAGTATGGGTTTACCAAGGGTCGGTTTTCAACGGATGCGGGCGTGAGGTTATTGAAGCATATCTTCGATGCATAGGAGAACTCACAAAATGCCATAGGAGTATTTTGTGATTTGTCCAAGGCATTTGATTGCGTTCAACACGAAACTTTATTGCTAAAGCTTGGCCATTATGGTGTTAAGAACAATGCGCTTCGTCTCGTTGCATCTTATCTTCACAGTCGGATTCAAAGAGTGTGCGTTAATGATGTGCAGTCATCCGGGTCGGCCTTGGTTATGGGTGTGCCCCAAGGATCAATCCTTGGTCCCTTTCTGTTTTTAGTATATGTAAATGATCTACCATATTTTATTAATAGTATCTGCGATATAACTCTGTTTGCTGATGACACATCTTTGATATTTAAAGTTAATAGAAATGACGAAAATATTGACAAAGTAAACAGTGGTTTGTCGCAAGTAGCTCGTTGGTTCAGGCTAAATAATTTGGTACTGAACTCAATCAAAACAAAATGTATAGAATTTGCATTGCCATACTGCTAAAATAGCAAATAAGCTTTTTATTAATAATATACCACTAAAAACAGAAGAAACAACTGTATTTCTGGGAGTGACCTTGGATTCTAAACTCCAATGGAGCACACACATAACAACTCTCGCTGGGAAACTCAGTTCAGCGGCTTACGCTGTCCGAAAGATAAGGCGGCTTACAGACGTTGAAACAGCAAAACTTGTTTATTTTGCTTACTTCCATAATATTATGTCTTACGGAATATTGTTATGGGGTAAATGCGCGGACATTGAAAAAATTTTTGTGTTACAAAAAAGAGCATTACGTGGCATTTACAATTTAAATTCGCGCGATTCCCTGCGAGAGAAGTTCAAGGAAACAGGTATTCTTACATAGCTTCAGAGTATATTTTTAGTAATTTAATTTTTGTACATATGAATATAAATAATTATAAAAGGATTGGCGACATATATAATAGACAAAGTAGGAACCGACATAAGCTTGCGGTTCCTGCTTTGCGCCTTGCAAAAGTTCGTAATTCGTTTGTGGGTTTGGGTATAAGATTCTATAATAAAATTCCACAATCTACATTAACTTTAGTTAATGTAGATTGTGGAATTTTATGTAAACCTTTACAGCAGTTTAAAAATACTTTTAAAAAAATGCTAATTCAGAAAGCCTATTATACTATTGAGGATTACCTGGAAGATAAGAATGCGTGGATATAGCTTCTCTTCAACCCTGTACAAAACATTTATAACTATATGTAACTAGTGATAAGAATTATTGTTGGAAAAGAGCAACCGCCGAGTTTCTTGCTGGTTCTTCTCGGTAGGAACAGCTTTCAGAACCAGCAGTAGATGTTGACGATTCAAAAGCACTTGTTTACAAGTTTACTTGAATAAACAATATTTTGAATTTCAATTTGAATTTAAAAATACAAAGTCCGCGATAGCATGTCTCTATCTCATAAAAGTAGTTATTGTGAGACCATAAGGGTATGGTCTCAACTACTTTTAAGTTTTAATAATAATAATAATAATATAACCTTTATTTAAGACAGTTACAGTCCAGTTGTTAGTAAGTACCTTATGACTAAGTGTTAGTAAATAAAAATACAAATTTATAAATTAGCTTCTTATCTTATAATATGCCGGACAAAATGACGAAACAGATTAGTGTTTATTTTGTCCGACAAGACTTTTTTTAAATTTGAATTCTAGAAAAAAATATGACACGCCGATTTCTACATGGGCGAAGCCGCTGGCACAGCTAGTTAATATTATAAAGTAGGATAACATTTACCTCAAAGCGGAAACTGCATCATTGAGCGCGGCAAGGATGGCGTCACGGAAGCGTTTCAACGCAGCGTGCTCGTCGATACGCGCTTCCGAGTTAGCCAGGGCCAGTGCCTTAAGTAGGTAACATTCTTCGCGGTGGGCTGTTGCTCTCTCAAGTCGCCGCGCCACGCCCGTTACCTGCACACCCATATATGTCCCAAAAGAATACAAAATACAAAAAAAGAGCCATACGTGGCATCTACAATTTAAGTCCGCGTGATTCCCTGCGAGAGAAGTTTAAGGAAACAGGTATTCTAACATTTGCTTCACAGTATATTTTTAAATAACGCAATTTTTGTACATAAAAATATAAAGAATTATAAAACGATAGGTGATGTATATAATAGACAAAGTAGGAACCGACATAAGCTTGCGACTCCTGCTTTGCGCCTAACAAAAGTACGTAAATCGTTTGTGGGTTTGGGTATAAGATTCTATAATAAAATTCCGAAATCAATTTTGGTGATGCCATTACAGCAGTTTAAAAACACTGTTAAAAAGAGGCTGATACAGAAAGCCTACTATACTGTTGAAGATTACTTAGATGATAAGGATGTGTGGATATAAGTGCGCTTCTACCCTGTACAAGACAGTAATAAATAAATGTAACTAGTTCTAAGATTTATATTTTAAAAAGAGCAACCGCCGAGTTTCTTGCTGGCTCTTCTCGGTAGGAACAGCTTTCCGAACCAGCAGTGAAGTTGACGATTCAAAAGCACTTGTTTACAAGTTTACTTGAATAAAGAATATTTTGATTTGATACGGCCGTTACCGCCGTATAAAATTCTTTGCGGTCCCTTTTTCTCGTACGGTGTCCCGGGCTAAATCACCCATACCTCGGACACTATCTGCCCTGAATGAGCTTTTAATGGAGTGGCCTCACTGATATTTGCAGACCACTGGCTAAAGATTGTGTATTGTTGCCTACTTTTTAGTAAACGTTTTAATTGTACTATGTGCCTAAGTTAAGTTTTTATTCTATTTATATTTTTTTTATTTTTTTTATTCTCAATACTGGTTTTCATTTTATATCCTGTTTTGTTTATTTAGTTTCTTTTTTTATATGATTTATAGAAGCAGGCGTTACTTTGCGGAATTCCAATTCCGGAATTGCGCCTTGGGGTGCATGTGGTGGCTTGTCCTGCATGTATAAGGTGCGTAGATTTTGCCTGCTTCATACACATTGGCTTTGCATGCATTCACTTAACCCGTGCGGATTATAGCAAAGTAGTTAGTTCTGTTATATTGCTTATGATAATTTTATCTGTAGGTAGAGGTCATTGAACAAGCACCTGTAAATAACCCAATTGTCTTAGGTGGCAGTGATATATAAATATTACCTGCAGATAGAGATCGTGCGCCCCTAGATCCCGCGCTTCCTGTTCGTCCAGTGCAAGGTCCGTTGCAAATCGCAACCGGAGAGCTCCTCCCGCGGACATTGAACGGTATGCTACCATCAGACTAAGCATCTCCGCCCAAGTGCTTTGTAGCAGCCGCATCTGGTAAATAACAAAAATAACTTATTGAAGTCATAAAGTAACAGCCTCTTACTATGCCCACTGCTGGGCTAAGGCCTCCTCTCTCCGGTTTTGGAGAGAAGGATTGGAGCTAAGACCTACCACGCTGCTCCAATGCGGATTGGTAGGTTACACATATCCCTAGAGAATTCTCTAGAGATATACAGGTTTCCTCAAGATGTTTTCCTTCACCGAAAAGCGTGTGATAAATTGCGATTATCAATTAGACACATGAGTTTTAATAGAAAAACTCATTGGTGCCTTGCCCGGGGTTTGAACCTATGTCGTCTCTAGAGAGTCGCACGGTCTCACCGCTAGGCTCTCACAGCTTCTTCATCAGAACAGAAGTCATCATACCTACCCTTATCTCGCTCTACCCTACCCCAGGAAGAGTTTTAGTTTACTTGTGGTGAAAAGTGACAACTATACAGAGACAACTAAAAAACTAACTACTTAACAGATTACTAAAATAAATAAAATAAGATGAAACTTAACTAAAACTCTATTGTAGAGCGAGATAAGTGTATGATGACATGTGTATTATATAGAGATCTTTTCATTGGTCCGTTTGCCTTGCCTTAAGCTCCACAGGTCACTGGTTCAATTCCCGCCGGGGGCAAACATTTTCTAAATACAATTTGTTGTTTCTTCGATTCGAGGTGTATATATGTATTCAAGTAGTAAAAAAAGTAAAGTAGCGGCCTGTTACAATCCCACTGCTGGGAATAGGCCTCCTCTCTCCGTTTCTGGAGAGAAGGGTTGGAGCTAAGACCTACCACGCTGCTCCAATGCGGATTGGTAGGTTACACATATCCCTAGAGAATTCTCTAGAGATATACAGGTTTCCTCACGATGTTTTCCTTCACCGAAAAGCGTGTGATAAATTGCGATTATCAATTAGACACATGAGTTTTAATAGAAAAACTCATTGGTGCCTTGCCCGGGGTTTGAACCTATGTCGTCTCTAGAGAGTCGCACGGTCTCACCGCTAGGCTCTCACAGCTTCTTCATCAGAACAGAAGTCATCATACCTACCCTTATCTCGCTCTACCCTACCCCAGGAAGAGTTTAAGTTTACTTGTGTTGAAAAGTGAGATGCCAGAGACAACTAAAAAACTCACTAACAGATTACTAAAATATAAAAAAATAAGATAAACCTTAACTAAAACTCTTCATAGGGTAGTTAGTGTAGAGCGAGATAAGGGTATGATGACATGTGTATTATATAGAGATTTTTTCATTGGTCCGTTAGCGCAGATGGCAGGTACCTTGCCTTCAGCTCCACAGGTCGCTGGTTCAATTCCCGTCGGGGGCAAACATTTCCTAAATACAATTTGTTGTTTCTTCGATTCGAGGTGTATATATTTATTTAAGTGGTAAAAAAAGTAAAGTTACAATCCCACTGCTGGAAATAGGCCCCCTCTCTCCGTTTCCGGAGAGAAGGGTTGAAGCTAAGACCAACCACATGTAGGTTACACATATCTCCAGAATTCTCTAGAGATATGCAGGTTTCCTAACGATGTTTTCCTTCACCGAAAAGCGTGTGATAAATTGCAATTATCAATTAGACACATGAGTTTTAATAGAAAAACTCATTGGTGCCTGCCCGGGTTTGAACTTGTGTTCCCCTCGAAAGAGTCGCACGGTCTCACCGCTGGGCTATCACAGCTTTATGTATTGTATTTAGGTATTTATTTAAAATTATATTACCAGTATATTCACTAGCTATACATAACACAAGTATTAAGTTACTTACTTTAGGAATGGATGGTCGTATATGTAAATGTCCCATAAATAATATTAATAGCACAAGCAACGGCAGTGTTTTCAAATCATACAACTCGACAAACACTCAAAATTAGGTAAAAATTAACACTTGTCTTCTAAAGAAATAATAATGATTGCCATAAATAGCGGAATAATTAACTTAGGAAACGCTGAATATAGACCATTTTTTCTTCTCACATTATACGTGCAGGATTAGAATTTAGCAAGTCTCCATAACCAGTGCCACTTTACTGCCCTAACACTATAAAAATTATAAAAACAACGCGGTAACGCCATATCGAAACAAAAGTCGAATCCCTCAGTCCCCCACTCACCTGATCATTAAGGGGTAAATCTGTGAAGCCAGGGATCTGTTTGGCCCAGCCAATGACTCCGACCAACTCCTTATCGTATAACTCTGCAAGTAGAGCCAGAGTCCTGGCCCTGGGATCGGTCACGGCTGTCGGTGGTGCGCCACATGTGAATAATTCCGGTTCGTATGACGATAACGCTTCTAACACCTGAAGGATAAACAAATATAAATGAATAAAAGAAAAGTAAAGTAACGGCCTGTTACTATCTTATTGCTGGGCTAAGGCCTCCTCTCTCCGTTTCTGGAGAGAAGGGTTGGAGCTAAGACCTACCACGCTGCTCCAATGCGGATTCGTAAGTTACACATATCCCAAGAATTCTCTAGAGATATGCAGGCTTCCTCACAATGTTTTCCTTCACCGAAAAGCGTGTGATAAATTGCAATTATTAAACAGACACATAAGTTTTAATGGAAAAACTCATTGATGCCTGCTAGGGGTTTGAACTCATGATAGCCTTTAGAGAATCGCACGGTCTCACCGGTGGGCTATCACAGCTTATAGCAATATAAATGAACTAACATATGTGACAATTATAAATTCCGTCTTGCGTCCCCAAAGTAACTTAATACTGGTATTACGAGTGACAGACAACTGGTAAATATATACATATATAATTTAAAATACACTTAATTCCAAAATTAGGCTTAATTGAGTTATATATATTGTAATCCTCAATGCCATCGTTACATTATGCTACGTACTATTAAAAAAAATAGTGTTTTCTTGCTCTTTCAAGTTATGGGTGCCTTTAACATTGACGAATTTAGAAAGCTCTACGGTACGCTTTATTGCAATTTGCCACAAAGCAACTTTTTGGAATTCGGTCACTTTAATTCTAAGAGTGCTATATGTACTCTCATACTCGAAGAATGCACAAATTTTATTTAGAAAATGTTAGCACTCGGCGGGAATCGTACCCGTCACCCGTGGAGCTGAAAGTCACTGCCACCTGCGCTAACGGGCCCGTTAAAGTTTTAGCCTTGACTTTATTTACATGGACTCAAAATATAAAAATTTAGCTAAATTAACAACCCTCAAATTGATAACCAAATTCACGAAGTTTCGTTACTTCGCTAGAACATGAAGAACAAAACAAACACATTTTCGCATTGATATTAATCAGATTATATTAATCAAGTATAAAACTATTCACCATATTAAGTTTAAACTGACAGATAATGGTTTTACTAGCTTTCTCCAAACATTCTGTAATTTTAAGTTACTGAAGTATACATGTTAATTTAAAACACAAACAAATTCTAATATCGAACCAATTAGATGCAGAAACATTAAAATTTAATAAAATATCAACCAAATTACTACTCACTTATTTTAATAATATGCTGTCGTACAATATTCATAAAAACAGACCTTGGCTGCCAAATTTTCCACTTCCTGTCTGACTTTAAAATACACGCAAGACCATGACCTAACGCAATCTGATTACTCTAAATCCTTGGAAATATAGAATCAAATATTTCCCGATTTTTCCATTATTAATTAAATATTGTTTATTATCGTACTACTGATTCTTTTTTTGTTACTTTTATTTAAGTGTATTTCAGTTTAAGTAATTTTTTTATTTAATTTAGTCTAATCAATAAAAACGGACATTTACTATATAGGTCATCTGTAAACGGATTATGTCGCTTTCTCAAAAATAACATTAATATGCAATCCTACCTAATAACCATGTCCGTTTTTAATATTTTAGCGACTGATGACGTGCTACGTATGACTATTATCTATGTTAATAAATCATATGATTGAGCTATAGAGGGAATACTAAAATTCGTACTAATATTATAAGTTCAATGTTCATAGAATTTAGTACAAATGAAGCCCATATACTGAATTTTTTAAACCATATAAAAAACTTTTTTCCTTCCAAAACAAAAAATGACACAATACATTACTGAGGGTATCTTAAAAAATCAATTCACTGTAGTTAGAACACCTCCAATAACAAATCTATGAAAGACTAACAACTGGAAGTTAATAATGTAAACGAACGTTATAAATATGAAGCATGAATAAAAAACTCTGTTTAAAAGATTAGCTACGCATATTATTGCATATAAATTTTCTTTTTTTTACTATTCCGACGTTTCAGGGAGCGACTGGACGGTAGACTTTTGGGTTTTGAAATTTATTATCACGCCAGATTACACCAATAAAAATATATTAAAACTTTAATTACTAGAATAAAATTATTCTAACATTATAAAGAGATGTAGTAGTTATTTGTAATCAAGTAATAACCATGGAAAAAAGGTGGGCGAATCATTCGTCTAGTAAAAATAAATAATTAATTAATAGCTGATTTTGACGTTTGTTATTGTATAAACTTCGTATTAACCATGTTCAAAACATCGTCTATAGAGTGATATGTACTTTTTTAATTACCTCAGCAATAAAACCTGCAGTTCAGTGACATGAAGCAAAGTTCGCAATTTATTCCTAAACCGTAAGAAAATCATTGTAAAGTATTATGACTCAGAAGCAAAAAATTCAAGGATATACGATTAACATTTAAGTTTCATAATGTAAATTAGTCATCTATTAGTTAAAACAACACTAAAGCGTTTCTTTGATTGTGTATGTATCAATGAAACATGGAATCTGAATCTAAGTAAAACACTGATTTTATATATGCTATTCGCACGTTATGATGGTATTTTTTCAAGCATACCCGATTAAAGCCACTGTAGCTTAACGATACAATAAGCTATGTATGTATTTTTTCATACCCACTATTAATTACTCATCCGAGAATATCATAGTTTGATCAATTCCTCATGACTGTAAAGTTTCAGATAAGTTACCTAGCTTTCATTTTAAATACTAATAAATCTTGAAGAAGTTGTCAAATGTCGGTTGCAACTTATGAATAACACTCGATCCGGCTCCAGGGACCATAAGGTATAAATTTTGTAAAAACAATTTAATACTTAAATAGTAAGAAATATTTCATGGTGTTTTCTTTTTCCGAATAGCGTGTGATAAATTGCAAACATCAGTTAGATACATAAGAGTTTATAGCAGAACTCATACGTGCCTGCCAGGGTTTTGACCATATATAAGAAAATAAGAACACGGTCACATCATTTAGTTATCACAGCTAATAATGTACAGGTAAGAGAGGGGGTGATATGATAAGAGTAAGTAAAATAGCGCTTACTTTTATGTCATCAAGTTGTGGTCGCGGCTGATTCGGCGTTGGTTGGTCTGGTGCTCGCCTATACTTCTGCCTCCCGCCGCGTACGCGATCTAATCGCACACCCTCTCTTAACATGCCGGTTCTTAAACATTTACGGAAACGGCAAGCTTGACACGCCTTTCGTCTTCTTTTATTAATTTCACATTCATTTGATGCTGGACACGTGTAATCTATATTTCCCTGGAATAAAAATGTTTTCTAGTAACAAAAAATATTATTTTATTTTATATAAATCTTTTATTGTATCCTAAAATTGTTACATTATCTATAATTATATCCTAAACGCGATATGATACCGTTCTTAGTACTGAGTGTCTCGCTCAGTGCCACTGTGGCTTAACGATACGATAAACTTTGTTGGTATTTTTTTTAGGCTACCGGGCTGATGCCACTGTAGCTTAACGTTACGGTAAAGTATGTTGGTATTTTTTCATGGCTAACGCTTCTTTAGCTTAACCATACTATAAGCTGTATTGGTATTTTTCAAGTCTACCTGGCTAAAGCCACTATTCAATAAGCTAAGTTGACCTTTTTTTCAAGTTTAAGTGGTTAATGCCACTGTAGCATAACGATACGATAAGTCATGTTGGTATTTTTTAAGTCTACCAGATTAATGCCATTGTTTCAAATCAAATCAAAATAATCTATTCAAATAACCCATTTCAGGCACTTATGAATCGTCAAGCATTAATATGATTAATGAAGCTACAACTGGTTAGGAATGTCGCTCTTACCGAAAAGTTTAACGATATGATTAACTACATATATTGTTATTTTTAAAGTCTACCTCGTTAATGCCACTGTAGCTTAACGATATGATGCGTTGGTATTATTTCAAGTGGCATAAGAAATTTAACAAACCTGTATTGTCCTTTTGAAAAACGCTTTACATGCTTCACAACTCGCAACACCGTAGTGGAATCCTGAAGCCACATCCCCACAAACCAAGCACCACCGTCTAGGCGCTTCGTCGTCCCTCGCCCCGCTCGCAGCCGCCGCTGTCGTCGACGAACAGTGCTGCTGTTCTGGACTTGTGTTCCCAACTATACCGCCATCACCCGGCGATACGCAGAATCTAACCTCCTCTTTTGGTTCCAGTTCTAACTGTAAGCAAATAACACATAATAAACAATTTATAGAATTAGGCGTTACTTTGCGGAGATTATTACTTTTGTTTTACATAATAAACAGTTTATTTTTAATTATCACAACTAAGTAAAGATCAAATTAATGTGCACACAGTAAGTGATTTCTTCTGTACGCGCCCGTCCCTCTCGATGACGATGTAAAAGCCTTTAGGAGTAACGGCATACAGTCAGTTCGAAAATGTAATGACTACGGATGCCTCCCTTGAGGCGACAATAGGGTGGCATGTACTAGAGGGTTGGTGGTCTGAAAGTGTCTTATCATTGTTGCGATAAAAAGATAGACATTTTAACAAAAAGATCGATCGACATGAGAATCTCGTCTTGAGACGCTATGTGGTTGTATTAGATTTTAGTAGTTAGATGTTTTCCTACATAACAATAAATACAAGTTTAAATTGTAATGAGTTTGACTCCAACACTACAGTTATATTGATGATTGGTGACAGCCTTAATATTAAAAAACCACAGATCACTAAATGTATTGAAAAATTAATACTTTTAAATGAGCAATTTAAATGTAAATTTGTTATGTGTGCTTTTCCCTACTCAAATTTACTGAGTAGTAGACAGAATGAGCATATATATAACTTAAATTTGCAAATATATAATTTGACATGCCGTCATAGCGACATTATATTTTATTTTGACATGAATATATTCACTAAATCATTTAAGTTGACTGGAGATACTATGTATCTGCCAAAAAAATGTTATCAGAATCTAGCATCCTTGCTAGCTTATAATTTAAACGATTCAGTTACAGGTGATGTAACGAAGTCTATTGACTCATATACAAACTGTACAATAAGTACTAATTATTCTAATAATGACATGTGTACTAGTAGTACTAATATTATATCAAGTAATATTTTATGTACGAAAAATATTACTTTAAACTAAGAAGAATAAACTAAGAAATAGAAAGAAAGAAAGAAAGAAATAACTAATAAGACAACAGATAGACCTAGTAAACTAAATGTTGTACATCAGAATTTACAAGGTCTATCTGGCAAGGAATTTGAAATTGAACTGTTTATTAATAAATTCAATGTTGATATTTTATGTTTAACTGAGCATTGGCTAAACAGTTCAAATTTCTTATTAAATATAAAAAATTATAAAGTGTCCAGTGCGTTCTTAAGGAAGTCCGCCCAGCATGGGGGATCTTTAATAATAAGTCATGCTGAAGTTAATTGTAAAGAACGAAATGATATTGTCGGTCTTTCTGTTGAACGTACTTGTGAGCTGTCTTGTGTAGAGTTAGAGCGCTATATTATAGTATCTGTGTACCGCCCACCCTCTAGTGATTTTATACTATTTGAGAGCGTCATGGAGGAAGTTCTTGAGAAGACCTCTAAATCTTCAAAAAAAGTTTTAATATGTGGAGACTTTAATGTTGACATTTTGGTGGATACCTGTAATCGTTGTAGGTTAATTAATTTATTTCAATGTTTTAATATGATTAATGTATTTAACGAACCTACTAGGATAACTGCAACCTCAGCTACCGGTGTTGATAATATTTTTACGGATTACAGTTGTAATATTTTAGAAAAATCTGTAATAAGTCGCTTAAGGTCTGATCATAGTGGCCAAATTATATCTGTACCTAACTATATACAGAAAAAAAAGCAATTTATCAAATGCAGGCCTATCACTTCTCATAAAATAAAGCGATTTCAATTAAAAATATCATCTAAAATATCTAAATTCGACAAAAGGCGCGGTAGCTCAGATGAACTTTTTAATGCCCTCTTTGGAATGATCGGTTGTGAATTTAATAAGACTTTTAATATTATAGAAAAAAGAGTGTTCAAAAATCTTAGGTTTAGCGAATGGGCCACTAATGGCATTTATAAGAGTAGGAACAAGTTATTTGATCTGTATGCAGAAAAACAATATAATCAATCCCCCACATTCCTAGAATATGTAAAAAAATATTCTAAAACGTTTAGAAATGTCTGCACACAGGCCAAATCTCTTCACATTAAAAACAAAATATCTAATTCTAAAAATAAAATAAAAACAACCTGGGATATTATAAGCGATGAAACAGGCAGACATAAAACGCATAAATCTGCCATTGAGCTTAAAATTGGGAATGAACTTATTGATTCCGATACAGGAGTGGCTAGTGCATTTGAGCATTTCTTTCAGAATATATCCATTTCGACCACTAGCTCAATAAACTCATCCCCAATGGAAGCTTTCAATGTTTTAAAGGACAGCGTCACGGAGTGCAATGTTAATTTTAAATTTGAACATATTTCCCCATACGATATTGTCAAAAATTTTAAAACTTTAAATATTAAAAATACAACTGATCTATGGGGAATTTCAGTAAAATTAATTAATCATATTATTGAAATTATCGCCCCAATTATGGTCAAGATCTTTAACAAATCTGTAGACAAAGGGATATTTCCCAATTTAATGAAATATACTAAATTAATCCCTCTTTTTAAGTCCGGTGATAAGAGCGACCCTAACAACTATAGACCCATTTCAGTCTTGCCAACTCTAAGCAAGGTTTTTGAAAAGATCATCCTTAATCAACTGCTCCAGCATTTTACTTCAAATAACATACTTCATCCTGAGCAGTATGGGTTTACTAAGGGTCGGTCTACAACGGATGCGGGAGTTAAGTTGTTGAAACATATCTTCGATGCGTGGGAGAACTCACAAAATGCCATAGGGGTATTTTGTGACTTGTCCAAAGCATTTGATTGCGTTCAGCACGAGACTTTATTGTTAAAGCTTGGCCATTATGGTATTAAAGACAGTGCGCTTCGTCTCGTTGCGTCTTATCTTCACAACCGGATTCAAAGAGTGTGCATTAATGAGGTGCAGTCATCCGGAACGGCCTTAGTTATGGGTGTGCCTCAAGGATCAATCCTTGGTCCCTTTCTGTTTTTAGTTTATATAAATGATTTACCATATTTCATTCATAATATTTGCGATATTGTACTGTTTGCGGATGATACATCTTTAATTTTTAAAGTTAATAGAAATGACCATAATATTGACGAAGTCAACAGTGGTTTATCGCAAGTAGCCCATTGGTTCAGGGTAAATAATTTGGTACTAAACTCTAAGAAAACAAATTGTATTGAATTTGCATTACCTAATGCTGCAAAAACAGCAAATAGGCTCTCCATAAATAATGTACCACTGAAAACAGAAAATACAACTGTATTTTTGGGAGTGACCTTGGATTCAAAACTCCAATGGAGCACACACATAAAAACTCTTGCAGGGAAACTTAGTTCAGCAGCCTACGCTGTTCGAAAGATAAGACAATTTACAGATGTCGAAACAGCGAAACTTGTTTATTTTGCTTACTTCCATAGCATTATGTCTTATGGAATATTGCTGTGGGGTAAATGCGCGGATAGTGAAAAAATTTTCGTATTACAAAAAAGAGCCATACGTGGCATCTACAATTTAAGTCCGCGTGATTCCCTGCGAGAGAAGTTTAAGGAAATAGGTATTCTTACATTTGCTTCACAATATATTTTAAACAATGTAATTTTTGTACATAAAAATATAAAGAATTATAAAACGATAGGTGATGTATATAATAGACAAAGTAGGAACCGACATAAGCTTGCGACTCCTGCTTTGCGCCTAGCAAAAGTACGTAAATCGTTTGTGGGTTTGGGTATAAGATTCTATAATAAAATTCCGAAATCAATTTTGGCTATGCCATTACAGCAGTTTAAAACCACTGTTAAAAAGAGGCTGATACAGAAAGCCTACTATACTGTTGAAGATTACTTAGATGATAAGGATGTGTGGATATAGGTGCACTTCTACCCTGTACAAGACAGTAATAAATAAATGTAATTAGTTCTAAGATTTATATTTTAAAAAGAGCAACCGCCGAGTTTCTTGCTGGCTCTTCTCGGTAGGAACAGCTTTCCGAACCAGCAGTAAAGTTGACGATTCAAAAGCACTTGTTTACAAGTTTACTTGAATAAAGAATATTTTGAATTTGAATTTGAATTTACCGATTTATTGTTGTGTAGGAAAACATCTCGAGTAAACCTGCATATCCTTAGAGAATTCTGTGAATATGTGCAATCTACCAATTTTATTTGTCAATGATAGTTTTGTTTCGAGAGAAAGGATTTCAAACCACAATAACGCGTAGCCGGACTGCTAGTGTCTTATTAATCCGTCATACTTACGTTACTTCTATTTAAACTTATGTGCTTAATTGATATTTGCAATTGATCATACGCTATTCTGTGAAGAAAAACGTCGTAAGGAAACCCGCATATCTTTGGAAAAAACAGGGATATGTGTCACCTGCCAATCCGCCTTTGAGCAGCTCCAACACTTCTCTCCAAATAAAGAGAGAAGAGGTCTATTCCCACAATTACTTTACTACTCACGTTACAAGGCTCCAGCATCTGCATAGGACGGTGTTGGTCGCTCGGTGAGTACTGTGGCGGTGGTTCTACCTCTTGCTTCACCCGCCGAAGCAACGGCTCACCATTTACCGCGGACATCATCTGCACCTAAAAGAATAGAATAATTTTATTAAGAGACACACGCTTACAGATCAACAAATAACGTTTTGATTAAATTAAATTAATTATTAAATCTTAGATATATAATTCTCACACAATGTTAGTTACCATACTCCTCTTAAATGGCTTGACCGATTTTTATGAAATTTTACATGTTTTATATGTAGTTTTGAGAATCGGCTTCTGTTTTTTTTTTCAGATCCCTATGTGATAAGTGTTGTCCACCCCTAACATTTATTTTCATTTTTTTTGTTAATTTTTTCTATAATGTACATTAAAAATTCCTTAGAAATAATTTATATGGTAAAACAACGTTTACTGGGTAGTATATAGATACTTATATTCGCTTCACGTCTTAATATATAGATATTAATACGTGAAGCGAAAACTTTGTTAAATTTATTTATTTGTTAAATTTATTTAAAAATTACCCGGACGGAGGAGTATTGAATATGGATATAGATTGCATAGAGAAGGCATTTTTCAAATAATGCATTAAATATACGTCAAATCAATAGAAAATCGATCGAATACTACCATACATTTGACACTACACACATATATACTCTTTTGTTTATGGATAAAGTCTATAAAAATTATTCGCCTATAGTCTTTTTGAATGTCAAAAATTAACTATTAATTCATTAATTATGGTGATGATGATAGGTATTCTTTGTTTTATTAATTACGAATTATGTTCAAATTTCGAACTCTGGGCGACCACTAGGAGGGATAATAATAAACAAACAAACATTTCAATTCATACAAACAAACAATTCATACCACAGAGTATGATACCTGTCGTTTGAGCAATATAGCTTCTGCTAGTAAATAATAAATAATTATACGGCATGGCAATTACCTGCAAGGAATATGGCAATAACTTTTGAAAAATATCCATATAGCTTTAGCTTCTTTACTCATACTTAATGCTCACTTTAAATAATTCACTTAAGTAGTTCATTCATTTATATAGGTATGTGAAAAACAAGCTTTGGTGTTTATAAAATTCACTAAGTATTTGAATTATACCTACACTGTCGATACTAATTTTAATTTTATTATATCATGCTGCAAGATTTATATATGCAGTCATTAAAATATTTTATGGGTTATTTTACATGAGCATAGAATTAAGTTTACAGAAGGCGCTACTTTACTTGGTAGTTACCAAGTTGTCCGCGTTTCTTAGTGACTCTTACCTACTTACTACAACTAACAAGGAACTCGACGGTCAATCTTTTAAACATTTTCAATTTTCATTATTTACCCAATCTTGAAGCTGAAGAAACATCTTCAAATCCAAGAATTTTTATCATTCAAATAATCTTCAAATGTGTAATATGCTTTACGTATAATAAGCATATTTCACACTTAATTTAAATTCTGCTTCAAACTTTGCTTAAAAAAGAAAGCGTGCTACACACGCTTGCATATAATTGTATACAAAAGCAAACTAACAGCCTGATACAATCCCACAGCTGGGTACAGGCCTCATCTTTTCTGGAGAGCAGGCTTGGAGCTAAGACCTATCACGTTACTCCAATGCGGATTGGTAGGTTAAATATATCCATAGATTTCTCTAAAGATATGCAGATTTCCACATGATGGTTTTTCTTTCAACGAAAAACGTGTGATAAATCGCAATTATCATTTAGACACATAAGTTTTAACAGGAAACCTCATTTGCACACGTGAACGTTTGAATACGTGACCTATCAGAGTCGCATGGTCTCACCACTGGGTTATCACAGCTCTATATCACAATATACATTTACTTAAATAAGTTAATAGTAATAGTCCTAACATACCTACATATTTATTTAATATAGATAGTTATATATTATTCATATAAATACAATATGTATATAACGATATCATAAAAATTTTGATGATTACTTAATAAGAGAGATCGTTACAATATTTCTTAATGTTCGAAAGTTTTAAATATATTTCATAATTTTATTATAAGAAATAATCTTATTGAAAAATAAACCCTATAGATCATTTTCGTTAACTAAAATATAGCTATAGAAAATGGTAACATTATGTCACTGAGAAATAAGTTTAAGAAGTGTATTCAAAACATTATGTTGATAAATCATTCTAAAATATAAAAGCATACGATGGAGACATGAGATAATACCTACTTCGATAGCAAAAATAAAAATTATCTATTTATGACAAAGTTTCAAGGATGCAACGAGTTCAATGCACTTTTGACATTGTCCGCTTTCTGATAAAAAATATGTCGTGACGCAACCGGTGTGAGTTTTTAAACAAAATATGTGCGATGGCATTTGCTTATCACGCAAGACCTACATAATTTATACGCAATTTCATGACAATTTAAATAACTGCAGATTGTTTTTTCTCTTTCTTAAATACTATTACCGCACCGCTTTTTTTAATACTATATTTGATTTTACAAGAAAATAAAATACAGTTTCTAAACATGCGACTGTTCAGCAAACACCTTTAAACTAACGCTTTACCTGATGACGCTGCTCGAATGCGAATTAACGGGTTAATTCGCAGTAAAATGGCGATGGATATAAATATCAATCTCACAATTACGTTTATCATATACGGGGGGATTGTCGATATTTAAATTCGTAGTGCTAATATGCAATTTATAAATAACAATAGAGCTCAAATTTTCTTTAAACTGTAAATTCAAGCGTAATAAAATAATGAATCTCATTTAGCCTTAATCTGGAAATTTTTATCTATGTAATATAGAATTTAAAAGCAAACGCCTACTCTCTCCGTGTCTGAAAAGAAGAGTTAGAGCTAAGACCCACCACGCTGCTCCAATGCGGATTGGTAGGTTACACATATCCCCAGAATTCGGTAGATAGATCTCCGCATGATGTTTTCTTTCACCGAGAAGCGTGTGATAAATTGCAATTATCAATTGAGACACATAAGTTATAATAGAAAAATTGATTGGTGTCTGCCCGGGGTTTGAACTCGCGCGTTAGTTACTATATTCCTTTGCAGCGACTTGACCGATTTTTATGAAATTTTATATGCATATTCATTAGGTCTGAGAATCGGCTACTATTTTTAAAACCCATAAGTGTTGTGTAATAAGGGTTGTCAACCCCTAACATTTTTTTTTATGACAAATAGAAATTATTTATATGGCCAAACAACGTTTGCCCGGTCAGATAGTATCATATAAATTTCCAATCAATTTTCGACAAATGAATACACCACACCTTGTAGTAATAATACATCTAATTCCGTTTAATCGCACAAATATTTTTAAATGACTCATATAAATTCATTAAACGGCATCGGCAATAAAATTAACGGAAACGTTACGGCAATACTAGACACCGAGCCTATCTCAATATAATCGTAGTTGACGAACACGAGGCGGCCTCGGCGCCACGTTTCTCCAAATTGCCACTTATCTACGACCTGCTAAGCCCGAAGGTGAGACCACGGACACGCGGTCGATGAACTACATCGCTTGTTATTATGAATATCTATTTTGCGCCGCAACACACCGAAATTCTCATGCTTACGCGGTTTATATCGATTTCAAGGTCTCCGTTCTACCAATTTTTTGCTCGCCAGCCAAATAAAATTACTGAACGCTCAAAAACATAATAAAAGTAAGAGTGGCACAAAATTATATGCTCGCATGATAAAGTTACGATGGAACAGAATCAAAATTTTTGTTAACGTAGGTCTTGGGATATAATTATGTATGCTGTTTTAGCTACATTTATTTTGCTATTTACTAAAACTATTTGACGAAAATCGCAAAGCTTTTCGATTCTTTCGTGAAGTCGATCCGCTAATGATAAGCATCATTAGAGGATCGACTTCACGTTACAGGACGGAACGATTGTTGAGATTGTGGTAGTGAATTTGTGCAGTTATTGGTGGCGGCTAGTGCATTCGTTTTTAATAATTCTACATGTATCAGGTATGAGAACGTATAGTAAACTCTACATTTAGAATTACATATACCTTCTTTTAACGCGGATTATAGAATAATATTTTCATTACTTTTGTATTATGGGAGGTCCATAATACAAAAGTAATGAAAAACGCCTAATTCTATAAATTACTTGACGAAAAGAGTTTTAAATATGAATCTGGATGGACTAGAGACTAAAGTATAATATGCTTATGAAAGGAGTAGCGCCGAAGGTGAGGAATTATTATTTTCGTCAATTGGAGAATAAATCAATTTTCTAATGAAGAGAATGGAAGATGAAATTTTATGCCGACCCCACTTAAAGTGGGAAAAGGGAACTGATGGCTACGACTATAAAATTATTATAGCTAAGATTGCAAAAGCATGCTTATAATATATACTTGATTCAAATAATACATTCAAAAGTAACATTTAAATAAATCTAGGTAATAATATTTGTTTCAATTTTTAGGTAGCAACACCGGATGCAGGATCATAATAGCAAATTATGTTAGTTGTTATCAGAATATGCATTAATGATTAATATATTCATTGGTATAAATTAAACCACTGCGCTTTAGTAAAAACTACTGTAGCAAATGCCAACGTCCATTACGTTCGCTTTTTTAAAAACATGTTTTGTTTTATAGTCTATATATATAAAAAAATGAATTTCTGTTCGTTAGTCCCGCTAAAACTCAAGAATGGTTGGACCGATTTGGGTAATTTTGGTCTTCAATTATTTCTGAAAGTTCAGGGAAGGTTTAAAAGGCGAGTAAATGCTACAATATTGTTTTTCCTTAGAAACAGGGATGGTCAGGATTTTGCATTACTTAAAACATCGTTAGACTATCCTTACTGATATTATAAATGCGAATGTCTGTCTGTCTGTTACGTGAACGATGAAATTTGGCACTATACATGATTATACACCAGGGTAACATATGGGTTATAAAAATCCCGAGATATATGCAGGGTTGGCGAGTGACAGTGGTAGACGAAGTCGCCGGTAAAATCTAGTTCGATATATTATATACTAACACAATTTATTGTAGTTATTAAGCGTATAAAATACATAGAGTTATTAAACTTAAAGAAGCGAAGCCAGCCTAAAATATGTCATATTACAATAAAGAGAAATCAAATCAAATCAAATCAAAATAATCTTTATTCAAATAAACCATTTCAGGCACTTTTGAAACGTCAAGCATCAATATGATTAATGAAGCTACAACTGGTTCGGAATGTTGCTCTTACCGAGAAGAACCAGCAAGAAACTCGGCGGTCAATCTTTTAAATATTTCCAATTATACATTATTAAACCGCTGTCTTGTATAAAGCTGAAACGATTTTCAAATCCAGGCTTTCTTATCTTATCCAGATAATCTTCAATTTTGTAATATGCTTTATGTATAAGCATATTTTTTACACTTAATTGGAAAAAAGCAAATGAGGGTGCTGTATTCATCTCTTTTTTATATGTAATTAGAAAAAGATGAAGTATACGAGTTTCATCTTCCTTCTCATTATTTATTGTGTCATTATTACTTACAGGCCTGTGGCCGTCCCACTCTAAGTATAATAACTCTATGATAAAAAAATATTACTTTATGACACACCAGCAGAAAATAATTCATTGTTTAAATAGCTGCGTTGTTGTATAAACATATTGTCATTTACAGTGATCTAGCACGTGTGACGTATTTTGATCATACATACATTTGACTGTTTTTATAAACAAGATAACAAAGAACGTTTTGAGTACTTTTGATCATTCATTTGTATAGTTATTATGGTAGAGTAGGTAATGACGTCGGTCGGTCGTGGCTTCTCGCCACCCTTCCGACGCCGCAATGACTAATCTAAGTCATACCATCAACCCTCCACTACGCGTCGCCCTTAGCCGTAGTCCGGCCTCACAAGAGGCACCCTTAGGACTACGTTCCCCGACTTAAGTAGAGTTTCTGCGATCTACTCTCAGCATTTCGCAACCTCGAGATTGCTTCTGTGCTCGCCCGTCCCACCCGGTGGCGCTGTAAAAGCCATTAGGGCTAACAGCATACAGACAGTTCGAAAAAAAAAGAGTACGGAAATCACCCTAAACTGTCCTTTATTACAATAAAGAGAAAGCAAATGAAGGTGATTTTTATCTTCCACTTATGTATAATTAGACAAAGAAAGTAAATGAGTTTCACCGTCCCCCTTATTATTTATTATGTCATTAGCACTTACAGGCCTGCCTATGGCCCTCCTACTCTATTATTAATAACTCTATGTTCATTTTATATCATTCAAGTGAATTATCTACATTAAACTTAAGAAAATATGATAAACTTAATAAGTTCGTATTTTTTTTCAATAAACATACGTCTCGATCCCGAGTTAAATCGCTGTCAATTTGTATGTATTGTTTACTTATAATACACTAGCAATGCCCCGCGTTTTCACCCGCGCCCATGCCGATCTCGTGGTAGTGGAAACTCTACGAAGTCGGACTATAGATTTATTTTGTAGATTATTTAATTAAAGAAAATCATTAGTATTCTTGGAATAAGACCTCACGAAATGCAGGCCCTGCTATAACGGTCGTTACAATGAATTTATGGCATTATTTTTCTTTCGGTTTATATTCTTAAATTCGTAATATTTTTTGATTGGGATGTCGGATTTTAATAATTTAAAAAGTATTTTACAGGTATTGAAATACTTTTTTCATTTAATGAGATAAGGATTAATACACAGATATGAATAAAATGGTTTGATTATTGTCGGCAATTTTATCAACTTTTACAATGTAAAAAAGTGGTTTTATTGGTATAACTATAATAGTTAGACATTTTTTGTGGATATTGATATGTTCTATAATACTGTAGAACATTTTTTGTTCTATCCTCAACAGTTTCCGCAGCGCTCGCGATGAAAGATGTTTACGACTAAATTTTTCACACCTTATTACAATTTTATTAGGGATCCCTATTTTTTGAAAATGACATATAGCCATATGTTGCTCAGTGAAGAAGCAGCTTTCTAATGGTGAAAGAATTTTTGAAATCGGCCCAGTAGTTTTTGCGTGAA
This sequence comes from Morpho deidamia, assembly GCA_947086505.1. Classification (NCBI taxonomy): domain Eukaryota; kingdom Metazoa; phylum Arthropoda; class Insecta; order Lepidoptera; family Nymphalidae; genus Morpho; species Morpho deidamia. Next base: position 8,614,559 of record CAMTZC010000003.1, read on the forward strand.
AACATTACAAACATACACACATACAAACAAACATACAAATCTTTCCTCTTTATAATGTTAGTATAGATAGTATAGAAATATAGATTTGCAAAAGTATGATGGCGGTTAGTGAATTCTGATTATTCAATTAAAAAAACAGATTCTAAAGTAAAATAAAATTTAAGTGTAATTGGTTCCAAAGTCTATGCATTAAAGTAACTCTAATTTAATTGTAATTTTTATGTATAATACAAATATATTCACGAATTCATACATTCATGTTAGCTTCTACAGCGGCTGCTTACGATTACCCATGGAATCACCATAGTTTGAACGTCAAATCAGTCATGACGTGCTTACGTCATACAACAAAGAAATAGGGCATAAAAAATTATGCGTCGCGACGCTGTATTGTTTATAAAATCCCGACCTACCTCAAGGCGAAGTTTAGTTAGAACCGTGAGTACTGAATAATTTCCGTGCGTTATCCTTATCAATTTTTTATGATAACACTACGTACACGTTCAATGGATGATTTGTGTCGCTATGAACCTATTATGATTGTGCATTAACAAACATGTGTTAAACATAAAACAAACAATTACAACATATAATTTATCAAATTTAATTATAACTATTAAATGTATTTTTTTTTTCAATATCCTACTAACTACTGATTACCTTAACCTTACCATAGGCTCTTGGGTTTAATATCCCTATAAGTTTTATAAATAATCCCTACCCTATATCCCTATGAAAACAAAATGAACTATATTAATATTTACGTAATTCATCACTGTCAAACATCATTTCTCGCAAGAAAGCATCTTCTTGATACCTTCTCTTCTCTTCTCTTCTCTGACAATTTTTGGTTTAAGTTTAACCTTGCTTATATATATTTGATTGTACTTTATTTATAATAAAATCATATATAATTAGCACGATATTATTGTCGGTAATTTTTTTTATTGAGATTATATTAACTAAATACAAATGGCGGATTTATCACTTAAAGTTATTACTTCCAAGAAAACTAAATAAAGGACCTTAAAACAAAAACCATAACAGAGTGCAAGTGAATTGTACAGATAAAGCATACATACTAATGTGTAAACTGCTTAAATATAAAGAATAAATAAATTAATTAATATTTATTTTTCTATTATATTTCTACTTAAAATATAAACAGCTCGTAAATATCACAATTATTATTTAAGTAAAATATTAAAACTTTTTTAAATAATATAACATGATATCTATACCTGCTATTTAATTTTGCACGGCCGTCAGAAACAATTACTTCAAGCTATAGGATATAGGTGTTCTATTTTTTGGCAGACTTGATAGCTAAGATAAAAATTAGACAGTTATATATAATGTGCAATATTTGCGTGTGGTCTACGCTCCAAGGTCGCTGCCGGTCGCCACGATGACTTCACTGCCACATTTTTATCAAAGCACGATATATTTGAGCCAGTCGAACATCAAACGTTCTTTGTTCGATACAATAAATAAGCAATAGTTGTGTCTTACTAAACTTATATCATCATTCCTTATTCTCCTGCCCTTATCCCACTTTAAGTGGGGTCAGCACGACATGCTATAATTATGTTGTCACATGATTTGTCTAGGTATTTTACGACCGGATGCCTGCCTGACGTCAACTTACCGTGGTCGACACCTCGGTAAGAAAAAGGGTGGTCTATTCTACTCAGCCGGATACAACACGGCGGCCATGATATATATAAACTTATATCATCATTCTCATTATCAGGAAAAAAACGCCTTATGAATCCCGCGTACCTACAGGGTAAGACGGCAGGTATGACTATGCCTCTCTAAAACTGGCCCCTCCCTCCGCTAATCATGCATCAGGATCACCAGATGCATTGACCGCCTCGGGGATTTTTAGGTAAGCCATAAACATATCATCAGTCTCCTGACCTTATCCCCTCTCTCTAATTAGAGGCGGAACAACGGTTTTCTCTTCCATTATCTCCTATTAATCATCAATTATGGGACTACTCCTTTTATTATAAATGCATATCATACTTCACGCAATCCAACGATCTCTTTTTAGGCCTCGCCCTAGTCATATATCCATTCGTATTCATACTTAACCCTGGTTTGGTGACCAGACTTTTATCCCTCATCATTATCTGTTCATACCATCTTAATCTTGCACTTTCTATAATGGGCGCAACTCTCAGACTTTCCCCTTATTCATTGACAGGACTTTTCGTACTTTATTATTTTTACTAATAACTTCAATAATAATAATGCCTATATTACAAAAAGGCAGTACATACTTCTGCGATAGCGTTTATTTCGATAGTTGACCTACGCTAATCCCTTAATAAAACAATAATTATATCTTAAAATAATAATTACACCCCTATTATTTTTTTCACAACAATTAAATTGTCAGGTACATACAATACAACTTATGAAACAACAATTAGATTGTCAGGTACATACAATACAACTTACGAAACAACAATTAGACTGTCAGGTACATACAATACAACTTACGAAACAACAATTAGATTGTCAGCTTTAAATTGAACTAAATTAAATAACAAATAAAAAAAAGAACTAATCGTATTTATAACCAGTATGCATAAAAAAAATCTAATCTCTCTATTCTATTGTAAAAATTTAATTCTAAATAATTTACAAACTATTTAATTAACAAACATATTATAGACAAATTAAATTTTCACTTTTTCTCTAAACTCTATCGTTAACACTCGCCGTATCTGTTATGACTCTACATTTCTCTATTAACTTAGTTTTAAGCTAAGGTGACAATTTCAAACTCTACTCAGTTAGTGTTAAATTGATGGCGATTAGTAAATATAAATACATAAATAAATTAACTATAACTTTTTAATATTTTATTATTATATAAGTTAATCAAAATATGTACTGTTGTAATAAATAAATACTGCAATATAATAACGCCAGTTATCGTAGCCGTGCATGATATCAGAAACATAGCAGGCATAATGTAGCCTTTGTTAACGATTTGACTAGACGCCGCCATACATAGTTATAGTATGGGTAGGTCAGGTTCGTACGCCTACGAAAAAGCTTTGCCCAGGCAGATTCGGCGGCGGCTGTGAGGTAAAAATAAATAGTGGGGGGTATGACAAGCGGGCTTAGAAGTGGGGTTGAGGCGGTGGTGCGCGGAGGGGGTGCGTCTAGACTGCGGCCTTGACCGCGCCTGTTTCCGCGCAAACGAGGTCGAGTGAACCCACAGCCTACAGACCGAGTGCGGGACTTAAAAGCTCTAATTAAAATGTACGACGCTCTATCAGAATTCATGCCGGCATAGACTTTTATACCAGTATATACTGTTGATAGATCATATCATATCATCCTCTGGCATAAATACGATTAGGTAATATAAAGTTCATTCAACAATAGCCAATAGTAATGTCATCGCGTCGTATATATAAATGCAATTGAAAATATTTTGAATTCAATAGAATACATTACTTTGAATTATAATTGAAAAAAATAGTGTAGTATCGTTTGCGCTAACTTAAGCGTTTAAGTACTCTCAGTTATGTGATGTGGTTTTTTTTGTACCCGATAGAAAAATGAAATTTTATTTCTATATACCTTGGTGTATAGTATAGCTTTAATTGTGCCAAAATTTATTGGTTCAGCAGATTAGTCGTAACAAACAGATAGATAGACCTTCGCATGAATTATTAGAATAGATATAGTAGAACTAAATATTGAAAGCTATAAATATTATTATAGCATAGAGTTCAGTGCAATAAGCTTTAGAGTATTAACAATCTATGTATTATATTACCGTTTGCGTCCACGTGAGGTACTATGAATATTTAATAAACAGAAGTATAATATTCAATTTATGCTCATTATAGATATTAAAATGACTATTAAATTTAATGAAATAATTTTATAATATTGTAACATAAAGTATGTATTAATTGTTTTATAAATCAATCAATCATTAGAACACTGAACCGACCGACCCAACCGAACTGCACATGACTCAAAACAAAGAATTAAACTTTACGCAATATCATTGAATGCTAAATTTGGAACTGCTTATCACTACGTAAAGTCAATTAAACACGATATTTCATTCGTATATATTATAAAACTAAGTTATAACAAAAAGAACTAATAGTGAATAGAATTATTAACAATAAAACTTAAAGCAGTGAGGGGCTATAAAAAATTAGCTAGGACGCGGTCGGTAAGGCGCGCGTCGTCGCGTTCGGTCTGTGAACTCTAGCGATTCGACATTGCGTCGACATTGAGTCGAACTAAATAATGCAGATAGCGGAGGGTTAATGACCGACAGCACCCAATATCACAACTCGGACGATCGCAACATTCAAAACCACCTGCAGATATAACGCGACGCGTATTATATAACGTTAATATGACCTACCCTAATTGTAAGGCTCTTAACGTTGACAAATGTTGAGATATGCGTGGCACGAAAATTTCTCTGAACGTTTTTAAATTCCTGAGCCCTGCAGTTGGGAAAACTATATTGAATTGATCAACAATCGCGAGTCATAACATGACATAGTTGAAAAACGAAATTTGTTAACGATTCATAAGGTTCCTTTACGGTAAAGGAAAACATCATGATAAATCCCTCATATCTCTATATGTGTAACCTACATATTTGCATTTGAGCATGTTGCTCGTGCTAATTTCCCTCACTCCGAAAAAGAATTATATGTCTAACAGGAGGACATTAGGAGATAGCTACGCGCTTAAAAAGTAAAATAGGTATAGAATTAAATTTATTACAAACTAGAGCTCACCTAGTAGTGGTCGAAATTTGACTATAATTCAGATTGACTGAAATAAAGAAGACCTTGAATAATAATCATGATAGTTTGATATTTAGTAAAACCATTAGAAAAACTAAAAGTAGGGAAGCCAGTTTAAAATGTGCCATATTATAACAAAGAGAAAGCAAATGAGGGTGAACGGTGGGAGCCATAGGCAGTTCTACTCTAAGTTTAATAACTCTGTGGGTAAAATTGATCACCACAGACTTTATTAACCATAAACAAACCAGTCTACAGGTGTGAGGTCAAATGCTTGATAATGCGTGATTTATTTTACAGATTTAATGTTGACACATAATTTTTTCAATATTAGCTTTCTTCACTTATTCTCTATATAAATTACATAATAATTAAAACTGATTGAAGAAGCTCTACTCTAAACAATTTAATTAATAATCTGTATTTATCAGGCATGAAGAATCGAAGCAATAGATTGATGATGCAAAATCAATTCATTAATTCAAAAAACTTGTAAACAAGTGCTTAAATCGTCAACTGTACTGCTAGTTCGGAGAACTGCTCCAAAAGAGACAGCCAAAACTAGGCCAGTAAAGTAAAGTAGCGGCCTGTTACAATCCCACTGCTGGGTATAGGCCTCCTCTCTCCGTTTCTGGAGAGAAGGGTTGGAGCTAAGACCTACCACGCTGCTCCAATGCGGATTGGTAGGTTACACATATCTCCAGATTTCTCTAGAGATATGCAGGTTTCCTCACGATGTTTTCCTTCATCGAAAAGCGTGTGATTAATTTCAATTATCAATTAGACACGTGAGTTTTAATAGAAAAACTCATTGGTGCCTGCCCGGGTTTGAACTCGTGTTCCCTTCGAAAGGGTCGCACAGGCTCACCGCTGGGCTATCACAGCTCATCCTTATTAATATTATAAACGTTTAATTAATGTTTAAATAATCGTCAATTTTTTTTATCGGAAATGATGCCGACGGCGATTGATTCAGTCAGAATTCAGACTTAGTTCGGTGGTGGGAGGGGGAGAGCGGCTCACCGGGTGACATTGCGCGGCCGTCGACACCGCGCCCGACCTACGCCACGACTCGCAACACGCGCGCCGCGGAAAACTACGTCTCACTCTCCTACGGCTAGATTATATTAATAAATAGTTTTTAAACGCAACTTCCTTCGCGTGGCCTGCAGTCTATTATTTGAGTAAACCGTAAACTTATATTGATTATAGTTAAAGTGGGTGAACCATAAGACATATGCTGTCGAGGACTTTTATTTAGAACCTTTAGAGGTGAACAATTTTGTAATTATTGAATAACTTTCACCGTTTAGGAGCTTTAAATTTTGCCGATTTTCCAATATTTTTTATTGCTGCCCCTCTCCTACTTATCTTAGCATGATGTTAAATAGTCTATATATAGCCTCCCTCGATAAATGAACTCGAAAAATCTTACACTCAAATAATTTTTCAAATAGGCCCAGTAGTTCCTGAGAGTAAAGCGTTCAAAAAACTAAACAAAAAACTCTTCAGCTTTATATATTAAAAAAAAAGTATAGATATGGATTCATTACATAAATTTTTTAATTTCTATATAAAAATATCTTAAAAATTTATTTAGAATTATACTGTAACATAATATATGTCGCAAGTTTAGTATTAGACTAATTAATTCAAAAAAAAGTTGTTTTATGACAAATGGCAATAATGCGTAACGTACCGTCCTCAAAACTCGTGAGTGATAAAGAGACACATCACTTGGAAGAGCAAGAAAGGACTAGATTTTTTTAAATAATTCCTAGTGTGATGTCATAGGTGTAATTCAAATAAGCATTAAAATGTTACATACATTGTAATGTTTATTTTATCTAACTCAATTAAGTCCTATTTTGGATTAGGTCACTTTAATACTAGCGTCCGATGTATTTTAAATCACTTATAATATTATAAATGCAAAAGCAGAACTTGTTTATTTTCCATATCAAAATGAATGTTTGATATTGCAGCTTACATACAAGGAGTTTCTGTTATATGAATACAATAAAAAACTGAACCGTTTCTTGATGCCTGCACTTCACTACCGGCGATGATTGTTGGTCGTGTGAACGATCATCCGTTTATCATACGATACATACGATCATAGGTAAGTAAAGTAAAGTAGCGGCCTGTTACTATGCCCACTGCTGGGCTAAGGCCACCTCTCTCCGTTTTTGGAGACAAGGTTTGGAGCTAAGACCTACCACGCTGCTCCAATGCGGATTGGTAGGTTCCACATATCCCTAGAATTCTCTAGAGATGTGCAGGTTTCCTTACGATGTTTTCCTTCACCGAAAAGCGTGTGATAAATTGCATTTATCAATTAGACACATAAGTTTTAATAGTAAGTTTAAACTCATTGGTGCCTGCCCGGGGTTTGAACCTATGTCGTCTCTAGAGAGTCGCACGGTCTCACTGCTAGGCTATCACAGCTTCGATCATAGGTATCATCCAGCAATTCCCTTTGATGCCTGTGGGAACATTGTGTGCCTTGTGGCACGTTTTAAATTGATATTATCAATCTCTTTAAATAAACATTTATAAAAAGAAAGAACCGATGAACATTGTTACAAAAGAAGGTCCCGAAATGAACTTTTATTCGCGCATCAGAATAGACTTAAAATAATTCGCGGAATAATATACTTTACATATTAATTCGACCTCTACCTCCTGTAGAGTTTTAAAATAATTCTCATATACAAACTTATTTCTTATATTTACTAATAAAAAGCTTGAATCTCAATTAAAATCAACATACGAGTTCGCTGAACGAAATCATTAATAACCGGTATATAAATATAGCCGCATAACGTAACAAATGCACCTTTAAAAATTGTTACCTGCAAATTTTTTACTAGTGCTATTAAAAACAACGTTTCGAAATTATTTTAGCTACATCACTAATGAATATATAAAGGTTGGAACGCGTCCTAATCATCAAAGGATAAAACCGTGTTCAAACCGTGGGTTGGTTTCTATGAATGAAATCCTGGAGATGTTCAGTAATAAGTCGAGATCGAAATTTATTTTTAGTAAACATCTTCGAAAATGCTGCTTCACAAATAGTATGTAATAGTGCAATTTGCTGTGTTCTTGCGGTCACAAAATGGGTCGGCGGTTCGGATGCGGAGCGCGGTCCGCCATTTGGCGATCCTTGGTCTAGAACAGTGATTCCCAAAGTGGTCTATATCGACCCCTAGGGGTCTATGACAACCTGCAAGGGGTCTACGTCAGCAAAAAAAAAATTTGGGGGTCCATAAAATGAAAATGGGGATCCACGATAGTGGATCTCAACACAAACACTGATAGTACCAATAGGTACATACACTGATAGTACCAATAGGAACTATCAGTGTATTTGTTGAGATAAGTTATACATAAGTAAATATACTTACAACATACTATCTTATAATATCAAAACATATACATTATTTATAAAAGTACCTATGAAGTAAAAAAATATTATATATGTTTATAAAATTGGGTAAATTGTAGAATGTTGGTATTCGCTTTGTCGCCAAATGTTGATAATTTATTATTTAAGCATCAGGTTCATCCTTCTCACTAAAAATATTGACTCATTGCTTATGTTATTTTAATTTATAGTTTATTTTATGTTTATTTAATGTTACTTTTTTTTCATAATAGATACAAAATTTTATTTTGAGTAGTTTTAATTTAAATTCAATTAATTAATGTATAAATTAACACGTGTTTATACTTTAAGTTTTTAACACTAAACTTCACTACAGTTAGAAATTTACAGGAAATCAATATCAGGTAAGTAGGGGGTCTACCCAACACGGAAAACATGGCAAGGGGTCTACGACAGAAAAAAGTTTGGGGAACTCTGGTCTAGAAGTTAGGTATTCGCGAATTACGTGATTGCGTTGTCATTGTTTTTGAGGCAGTAAATAGCGGTAGATGGGCTATTTAAAACTTGAATATCTACTTAAGTTTATTATAAGCAAATAAAGTTAATGTGGCGAACATGCGTAATATAGAAAAACGATAATGAATTCATGATAATAAAAATACACATTAAATATATCTATTGTCGCAACAAAACTTTTATGATATTTGCTATAATAATTTACCTATTTAGCCAATTATTAAAAACACATAAAAATCCAAAGACTGACCGTATCTCAATAATTACATCAAAATAGCGCTAGAAACGTTGTTTTTGAAATGTTAATGACCATCCTAATAAAACGTTACCTATATTACACTATAAACTTGACGTGTCCGAAATATAATTATCATTTCTTAAGCGGCCAATTTTTGTTCAAACTATCATTGTCTCCTGAAGAAACCTGTATATCGCTCGCTTTGTATTAAAGTGACCTAATTCAAAAAGTTGGATTTCGTGGCAATTTTGTATATACGTAGCGTAGAGTCTGCAAAACTCGTGAGTTTTAAAGAGATCTATAAATTAAAAGAGCGAGAAAACGCTATTTTTTATATTACGTAGCGCGATGTTATAGATGACATTGATACAAGGATTACAATGTATAGTACCCGGCAACAAATAATGCACATCGAGCCTATCCTCCCGATGATGCTTTGGTTTCGGGGCGAAACGATCGTCGAGATTGTGGTGGTGGGTGTGTGTGCTGCTTGTGTGCGTTGTTGCTGATGGATGCGCCTTGGGGTGCATATGGTGGCTTGTCCTGCATGTATAAGGTGCGTAGATTTTGCCTGCTTCATACACATTAGCTTTGCATGCATTCGCTTAACCCGTGCGGATTATAGCAAGGTAGTTAGTTTTGTTATATTGCTTGTAATATGGAATTCCGCAAAGTAACGCCTGCTTCTATAAATCATATAAAAAGAGATAAAATCGTCAATTCTGCTTCATAGAGCATTGTCTCTGTCGCACAGACTGACGAACCCGTGTGAAACGTCACATACTAACTGAGCGACAGTGACAGCTCTTCGAAACCGAACTGTCCGGTTGCTTCGTTCCAAACATTTATGTGCATTATTTAATGCCGGGTATTACATCTTATTCAAACAAGTCTAATTTTGAATTCGGTCACTTTAATACGAAGTATGCGATGTCTTTAGAGAATTCCGGGCATATGTTAAACTTTCCAATACCCATTGGAGCGCGGTAAATGCAAAGAGTTACTATGATGGAGTAGGGAAGCCAGCCTAAAATGTGCCATATTAAAATAAAGACAAAATGAGACTTATTACCTATCTGAAACTATAACAGAACTACTTTGCTATAATCCGCGCGGGCTAAGCGAATGCATGTAATGCTAATGTGTATTCGCGCTCCTTACACATGCAGGACAATCACCACATTTCACTGGCCCGTTGGCGCTGTGAGTAGTGCCCCTGCCTTCAGCTCCGCGGATCGCGGGTTCGATTCCCGCCGAGGGCCAACATTTTCAATAAACAAATTGTTGGGTCTTCGAGCCTGGGTGTGTATTTGTATTTAAGTATGTATTTAAAGTTATATATGTAGTATATCTACCAGTTGTCCGTCACCCATAACACAAGTAATAAGTTACTTACTTTGGGGACGGACGACCGTGTATGTAAATATCCCATATATTTATTATTATTATTATTTATGCATCCCAAGACGCCTCCACCAGCAACAATGCATACAAGCAACACACACAACCACCACCAAAATCTCTACGATCGTTTCGCCCCGAAACCAAAGCAACATCAGGAGGATAATCTCCACGACGAAAACTCAATGCGCCAACCTGTCTCTCTCTTTCATATGTAATACGCATAGATAAGTATACGCGTTTCATACTCTCTTTTTTTTATTACCGTTCTGCCTATGACTCTACTACTTTAGTATAATAACTCTATGAGTAAATGTCTGTTTCCTCGACTGATTCTAAACGATTTATAGAATAAGGCGTTAATTTGCGGAGATCTACCACACAAAAATAATATTAAAAATTATTTTGCTATAATCCGCGATACAGTAAATAGAAAATATATATACATATATAGTACTAAATGTATGGTGGACTAACCGTTTTATCATACCCGATACATGCAGGATTCGTAAAAACACATGCACAAGAGTCTATCTCCTGATGATTCTTCGGTTGCGAAGCGAAACGATTGTTGAGTTTGTAAAAGTGAACGTGTGTAGTGCTTGTGTATTGTGGTGTTTTTACGAATCCTGCATGTATGGGGTACGAAAAAACAGATAGTCCACTATACATTTAGCACTTTATATATTTTATATTTATTGTATCGCGGATTATAGCAAAATAATTTTTATAATTACTTTTATTCTGAACGATATATCATTAATATACACTGATAAAGATAGTAAATGATAAAATCATTTTAATTCCCGATATCTTATTTATAAATCGTAAAAAGGACAAAAGTACTCAACAGTTCAATGCCACCATTTAGGTTTTTTACTAATTTGGCTTAAAAAAATAGAGGACTAAACCTGTTGATGAATTTAATATAGCACTGGGACGGCATAAGGCGTAATACCTATTGCATGAAAATAGAATTTACGTAGGTCGTATTGTGAGTATAATATCTTAGGACATAATTTTATTAGGGTCGTTACCCTATTAATATTATAATGGCGACAGTGAGTGTTTGCACTTTGCCGTCCTAACGGCGACAATGGATTGGACGAAATTTCGACTTCAACTCTATGAAGTATTCACTACGATTTAATAATTGGCTAGCCCATTGGCGCAGTGGTAAGTGACCTTCAGCTTTACGGGTCGCGGGTTCGATTCCCGCCGAGGGCTAATATTTTCTATACACAATTTGGTGGTTCTTCGAGCCTTGGTGTATATTTGTATTTAAGATATATTTAAAATTATATATGTAGTATATCTACCAGTTATCAGTCACCCATATATTAAGTTATTTACTTTGGAGATGGACAACCGTGTATGTAAGTGTCCCATATATTTATATTTATTTATTTATAATAATTGTCAATAGAAAAGAGAATATAATTCAGCTATAATTTTAATTGTGTAAAAATCATAGAATTATTATAGTAGAATAGATAAACAGGACTGTAAGTGATAGTGACACAAAATATGAGAGGGTAAATGAAACACGTTTACTTATCTATGCCTAATGACACATAAAGAGAAAGACAGACAGCTAGATACAGTTGCATTTGCTTTCTCTTTATAGGGCACATTAGGCTGGCTACCCTTTTCTAGAATAACTCTATGGTCATATTATCTAAATGCCGTAATAACAGCAATTCCCAAAGTATATCGTACAATAGACAATAAATATGTTCCGTAAGTAAGATACAAAGTTTAGGTTGAGAATCAAATAATAACAGTTTATATCGAATGATATCAACATACGCCGTGCGGCGTGCGATATCCGGCAGAATAGAATAGACCACCCTCCTTTCTTACCGAGGTGTCGTAAGAGGCGACTAAGGTAAGTGCCGTGTGGGATCCGGCTGCATAGAATAGACCACCCTTATTTCTTACCGAGGTGTCGTAAGAGGTGACTAAGGTAAGTTGACGTCAGGCAGGCGGCCGATCGTAAAATACGTAGCCTAATCATGTGACATGTTTGTAACATGTTGTGTCGACCCCACTTAGGGTAGGATAAGGACAGGAGAATGATGATGATGGAATGATATCAACATGGAATGTTATTGAAAAACTTCGGATTTTAATATTCTAAACATAATTTTAATTACTCATATAGATATTTAGGAGCTTGCTCTGTTCATTTAGAACTTTATATTCAGTCAAGCCATATAGTATTTTTGATCTTAACCTGGAAGAATATATGGGAAATTTTAGCGGCGGGCAGAGTAGGTATACAAAACCAAAAAAAAAATTGATCTTCCGTCTAACTATATACACATAGACAGCAAATCTTACAATTTAAATGATTTTAGCACTAATAAAACTGGAAAGCGGAGGAAGTGAATATAAAAAAAATAAATAATAATAAATATATGAGACATTTACACACACGGTCGTCCGTCCCCAAAGTAAGTAACTTAATACTTGTGTTAAGGGTGACGGACAACTGGTAGATATACTACATATATAAGTTTAAATACATACTAAAATACATATACACACCCAGGCTCGAAGAACCAACAATTTGGTTATAGAAAATGTTGTCCCTCGGCGGGAATCGAACCCGCGACCCGCGGAGCTAAAGGCAGGCCACTACCCACAGCGCCAACGGGCCAGCTAATACTCAAAATATACAAATACTCAACCAACACTTAACTTACTAAACTTTAATCTCGTATGGGTAATAGTTCACAAAGTGATTTCATTTATACTTATTATAAAAAAAGTTTCCAAAAGCTCTGTTCTATAGGTGATTGATATTTTCAAAATCTACTGAACGGATTTTTGTACGGTTTTTACAAAAACGGCTTAGACTAATAGTTCGTTTTACGTGAATTATGTTTAAGAGGTTGCGCGGTTGTAAAAAAACTAATGATAACTGATAATGGCGATGAGATAACTAGTGATAGATACAGCTAATGATAGAGTTAAAAAAAGACTCTGTAGATATAAATTAATGTCCTAGAGAATTGTAGATCTACGAAAATAGAACAAAAAAGTCCACGAGAACATGTATCTCCTATGATTATCTCACAATAACTAATTATATGTTCAAAATTTGAATTTGGGTAAAATTTTGCAACATACTAATTTCTTCGCTGACGAAGTCACTGCAACAACTGAAGTTAATCGTATAAAACATTATAGAAGAATTATAATAACTTTTCATGCTATACTTATGCTATAAAAAATTATTCAGAGTACCATAAGTTGGTGATTTGCTTGTAGATAATTGACAATAGTTTCCATTACATAACGTAAACAATATTATCTTTTACAAGTCATACTACGTCGTAATACTCTTACTGTTTAATTGAGGTCTTACAATAGACCAAATGTTTGATTTCAAGATTTTTTATGGAATCAATTAAAGCGTCTTTTTGAGTACACGTATACTGTAAAATATACCGTAATTCTTAAATCTACTCACATAGTTCGTTGAAATGATATCCATTACGGGATTAGCTGGAAATATCCAAGCAGTTTCTACCGCGCACATTATAAAGTTCACTCTGATCCAGTTTAGTGATTCGATGCAGTGAAATAACTAACTTTTAGTAAATAACTTTTACAACACTTTCTCTATGGCCTAAAGTGTAAATAAGACCAAAAACATTCCTCCAGCTTCACGTAAAGGCTAACACGCGTGTTAAAAAGTTTAGAATGATCCGAAGATAGATAGTGTCCTATGGTTACTAATTACCGCGGAGTTTCTTATCGCAACAGTAGAGTTGACGATTCAAAACCACTTGTTTACAAGTTTACTTGAACAAAGAATATGAATTTGAATTTAAATTAACAACACATTTCGATTTCGATATTGCCGATGGGGAAAATTACGGACTAACAGCAAAGTGAGACCGCGCATGATAACTGAGGCGACAGTTACGCATTCACGCATTGCGTACGCAGCGAGCACGCTCGCCCCACCAGCGCACGCGCCGCCCAGCGCTTTACCCACGTGCTCGTCTCCTTTCAGATTGGTCCCTTCAATTGCGAACGAACACGCTTGCAACGAATGAACGCCCTACAACCGCAGTACCTTCACAACTGACAACGAATAAACGTAGTAATAAATTTTCCTGAACGAACGCCAAGTGTGACTTCACGCAATTGGTCGTTCGTTAAAGTGTCTTAAGGTATATATGTATCGCGGTTCAATGTTTTAGTATAAAAAAATGCTTGCATAACTCGAACTGAATATAAATTGGAAACTGTATTCATTCGTTTAACGTTCTTCCGTAACTGAGCAACGAATAAATTTTAGTATTTATTTGATATGATGAGTAATATTTGAAAACACGGATAATCCTATAGGCTCCTTGGTATAGTTAGTTCCAACTTCAGAGATACCATGCTTTAGGACCTAATTAGTATCAAATCTTTAATGTTTTTTATGGAAATATTTGTTCTTAAATCTCGTTAATTAATTTAAAAAATTTACGTTATCAAAATTTTTATGGACTCTTACTCTTTCATACTCGTAAAAGTAGTCGGAGATAGAACAGGGACCCATTAGAAATATTAAAATATTGATATAATTCATTGATAAACGAAACATTATGATTTTAATAAAATAAGATTGTGTATCAACAGCTCTATATATTTTTTTGTTTTTAGATGCGTTTACTTCTTTACTGTAAGACAATAAATCCTCAACTCTGTGTAGTTGCTGCAGTTATTTTTCAAAATTATCTAATATATTGATAGACGCCGTGTGGTATCCGGCAGAAAAGAATAGACCACCCTCCTTTCTTACCGAGGTGTCGTAAGAGGCGACTAAGGTATGTGCCGTGTGGTATCCGGCTGCATAGAATAGACCACCCTCATTTCTTACCGAGGTGTCGTAAAAGGCGACTAAGGTAAGTTGACGTCAGGCAGGCGGCCGGTCGTAAAATACGAGCCAAATCATCTGACAACATGTTGTAACATGTTGTGCCGACCCCACTGAGAGCAATTATAAGCGCAGGAGAATGTATGTATTTATCTAATATATTGATAGATCTGTAAAATTCAACGGTAGGTAGTGTAACTTTATATCCTTTTAATTAAAGTTAATAAAATGTTCCTATTGACGTTTTTTTGCCAAAAGAAAATACATATATGATCATTTTAAAGAAAACAGTAGTTTGCTATTAGTTTGAAAATAATATGATTAATAAAGAAAAGAAGCTTCTAAAATTTTCTATTATTTTGGAACTCGACTAGACTTAGTAAAGTAACGGCCTGTTACATTACCACTGCTGGGAATAGGCCTTCCTCTCTCCGTTTCTGGAGAGAAGGTTTGGAGACTAAGACCTACCACGCTGCTCCAATGCGGTTTGGTAGGTTACACATATCTCCAGAATTCTCTAGAGACATGCAGGTTTCCTAATGATGTTTTCCTTCAGCGAAAAGCGTGTGATAAATTGCAATTATCGATTAGACACATGAGTTTTAATCGAAAAACTCATTGGTGCCTGCCCGGGTTTGAATTCGTATTCCCCTCAAAAGAGTCGCACGGTCTCACTGCTAGGCTATCACAACTCTCGACTAGACTTAATAGTAGAGAATTACTAGTCAATCACAAAATCATGTGCCAAAAAGAATTTTAAATACGAATGTGGATGTATGTATGATTCGAGGGAGGCCGAAAGAGAGAAGGATGATTGTGTGAAGAATGATATGCGTATAAAAGGAGTGATACCAGACTTGACGAATGTTAGAGGAGAATGGAAGACAAAGACATATTGATAATGTTGAAGAATGATGATCAATAACTAGCTAACTGGCTGATATATGAATTATTTCTAGGGAATTTATAGTGTACAGTATAAAAATATTTGAGTTAGAGAACCCTTATCACTTAGGGGTATGAAAAATAGATAGTAGCCGATTCCCAGGCCTACTGAATATTCATATAAAATTTCATAAAAATCGTTCAAGCCGTTTCGGAGGAGTACCTAAGGCAACTAACATTGTGACACTATAATTTTTTATATAAGATATCTATACCTATTATAAAATAAAGTCCCAAAAATCTGTCTGTCTGTATGTAGGTAATCAATTTTCTCAAAATCTACTGAACGGATTTTTGTACAGTTTTAACCAAAAGATAGTGCAATACTTTCTAGCAATACTTTGGTGTAGGTAATTAGTACAAATCGGTATTATGTAAATTGTGTTGAAGAGATTGCGCAGTTCTTAAAAAACTTGATTGCTGTGGGCTTTAGTCGCGTGCGCTGCGTAAACCAACAGAGACACACTAAAGTAATGTACCAGAAAATTGTAGCTCTATAAAATTACTACAAAAAAAGTCTGCATGACTGCAAGACAGCATGTCTCTATCTCTTATGGTTAACATACAATAACTAATTTTGTTTAAAATTTTAATTAAATACACTGATACCCACGTGGAAGCCGCAGGCGCAGCTAGTTATGTATATAAAGAAGCAAGATGGGTATATTCTATTGATAAATACAACATTAGGCATCTATACGACATATGACAGCGGCCGTTAAATATTCAGAACCTCCCCCATGAATCGATTTCAGATTAACAATTCCGAGCGTTTTGTATATTTTATGCGTCCTGTTATTTTGTTAGTTAAGTTTAATATTTTGTCAACAGTAGAAATAGCGCTGCTTAATAGGTATACTATTACCAAATAACAAAGAATAGATCTAAATATAGAACATAAGTTTAAAATTGTATATAACAATTAAAAGTCTACATTGGAATCTATATATATAAAATGTATCTTATAGGCTCCGAAACCGCTGAACCGATTGTAACGAAATTATCAGTCAATCTTTAGATTGACCCATCGCCCAAGCTTTGTGGCGGTAGCAACATTTTCTTTATCTATAAATGACAATTTTGTTAAGAGGGAAATCCGAAAGTTGAGCCACAGCATCGCGTAGCCGGACCGCTAGTTTATTTTAAACATAATTTAAATGCTATCGAGATCAGACACCATCATATCATATCACGTGTTTAGGTACGCGAGGTATGGACTTTCCAACTGATAGTGATGGGAAAAGTAACAGGAAGTAGAGCTATGGACGCAGGGAGAAATCCTGACTACGTAATATCCGGGAGTAGACAGGAATCGCGTACATACTGAAAAACCATTTCACCTCGCGAAGAATAAAGAAGTATACCTACTCAGTTGACTGCCAACCTTCGCTAGTCGGGAAGCACCCCAATAAGAAAAAAATAAATAAAAATAATAATATTAAAAACTTTATTGCTAACCAAAATAACTTAAACTCAAATCTACATAATGATTTATGAAGAGAAGGAAGCAATGATTGACTATTGAAATATATAATGTTGGATTTAAATCTAATTAATATATCAGAACATATGCATACTGCCTCACTATGATTAATTGCCCACAACTAATCTCAATAATGGACAAAGAACTAAAAATTTGAACGTTCCGACTACTTGATGTTTTTTATGATGCTCGTATATAAGCAAGGTTCATGGTAAACAAATTATATCGATAACCCGTTATCCTATAATTAAGTTATATCAAAATTCTTAGACTAAAAAGACAAAACGGGTCACGAACTTATAATTAGGATTTAGATTTCCACATTAATATTGAAAGTGTAAAATTTACAATTATAGAGTAAAGAACAGAACCTGCACTGCGTACTGCACAAATTGAATTACAGAATATTTTTTCCCTATTCAAAATATATTTAATGTATATTAGTATATGCTATATACATACATATAGTACAATTCTACGAGACATCTAGACAAAGTAGAATTTGTCACAACGCATCCATCGTATTGTTTCCTTTTTTTACAAAAAATAAATTGCTAACGTTAATTTATCAATAAAAATATTTATCGCTGACCCAGATTCAGATAAAAAAGTTGTAACCGCATTTTGAAATTTTCGTAATGAAACGTAAAAATTTTAATTGACAGTCATATATGGAATATTAAAATTCATGTTCGGTGTTGGAACTAAGGAGCTGTGATAGCCCAGCGGTGAGATCGTGCGACTCTTTCGAGGGGAACACGAGTTCAAACCCGGGCAGGCACCAATGAGTTTTTCTATTAAAACTCATGTGTCTAATTAATAATTACAATTTATCACACGCTTTTCGGTGAAGGAAAACATCGTGAGGAAACCTGCATATTTCTAGAGAATTCTGGAGATATGTGAAACCTACCAATCCGCATTGGAGCAGCGTGGTAGGTCTTAGCTCCAACCCTTCTCTCCAGAAACGGAGAGAGGAGGCCTATGCCCAGCAGTGGGATTGTAACAGGCTGCTACTAGTTGAAACTAAGAAAAAAAATAACTCGCACGGTTAGAGCCGGTATTGTATAACAATACCGGCTCTAACCGTGCGAGTTATTTTAAAAGTCTAAAGTATAGGCAGGGGATGGTTAGTAACGCAGTGGGGCCTATTTTTTAAGTACGAAGTTCCTGATCAATAGAAGGTTAAGAACCACTGATGTATAGGTTGTGTTAGGGCAGGCACGCGGCGGCGTCGGCGCGTCGGGCCGGCAGTCTCGCTACGCTTTTTTGGCTATAGGGATGGCGATATACACTCAATTATTTCATTGATGTTCTATTTAAGCATAAATCTATACTAACAATACAAAAGCAAAAATTTCTGTATATCTGTAATGCTCTCATAGCCAATCCGCTGGACTAATGTAGATGAAATTTTGCACAATGCAAGGCACAATTACGATAAGATATAGAATAAACAAAATTTCATTTATTCTCTCGCAACCCGAGAAAACACAGTGCTTGATTGAGTGTAGTTAATCATTTAAGTTAACGCGAACAAAGTCGCGGGTACCACTTATATACATATAAATAATATATAATGACATATTTTTGCTACTTAATATAAAAATTATACATCTACAAAATTTTATGTAGGAAAAACCGCTGAACCCGATAGTTTTGACTACAATGAAAATACGTTTTCGAATTTTTTCTTCAAAAGGCAAAGGTGCATTTAGTGAACTAAATGTACCTGCTATGCAGATAAATATTGATAGCCTACAATTTGATAAAACCAATTGAATATTATCACATTGAAATTTACTAATCTTAATAATGAAATTATCGCAGTAGGTTTTGGTTATAGCCTGTTTCAGTAATGTTTTATGTTAAGGCACATACACATACATATACACATACACGTGTATTTTTTAAATCTAGCCTTCAATTAACAATTATTAACTCACACATTTCAGAAAACAATAATTTCATCATGTATAAATAGCTCAATACCACAATAATTCATAACATAAGGCTTATCATATATGAAACATTTATATATCAATTAAATAAAGATTTGCAAGGGAACAATAGGAAATAAAAAATATAAAGTTTCCATTTATTGATGAATTTTTTACTTTAGGGAAATCATATTTAATGCGAAATGAAAATAATATGTAATGAATAAATAATTAATGTATAATCATGGTTTTACCCGTGATTGTATTTGAGTGGACTCTAATACCAAAAACCTTATTGATCCATTATTAGTTCGGAAGTGAAAATAAGACTAACAAAACATTGTACAATTTAAAATTCATGTAATTAAATAAGGTGTTTTCATTAAATTGGGTTATTAGGTAATAAAAGCCATCGAATAACAAGGGCTTGTTTGTAGCTTGTATGAGAATAAATAAGCAAATTTTGTCGCGGAAATATATAACATTTAACCACAGTGTAAATACAATTCATACACAGAAAAAAAACTGCACTTATTATAACTTTTATGATTCATTACCAAAATACTCTTAATTGATAAATTCTCGGTTGAAATTATAGGTGAAAAATATCTATAAATAAATAAATGAATAAGCCTAAAATTATAGATAACTCAGCCCTATTACAAAAATAATTGTGTGGGAGAGGCCATTCGTGGAATAGCTGTTTTACAAATGTGTGCGTGCGATGTATACGTAATCAAGACTGTGTGCGCCGCCGGTTCATTGTCAAGGCCAACTGCCAAATCTCCCGCTCGAGCCCCTTCCCGCCACACTTCTACTCTTTCATGTCAATTATACGATTCCAACGAAGCCAACGAATTGCCGAATACATATTACTTTTGCAGTGAAGCCTTTTCAACACTTAGCCGAAGAAAAACAGCAATACATAACGTAATCAAGAATTACTTTGCATTTTCCGAGTCGTTTTGCTTTTTGGTACCTATAAGCTAGTAAGCCGGCTGTCGACGCGATAAGTATATTTTTAACGATACCTATCGCATTCCGTTTGTTTTTATGCACTCCGTTGGCATACTTTTTTTAATGGTCGATAACAATTGTTCAAAGGGTCTATATAATCAATCTTAACAACGATTAAATTTAGACAGATTAATCATAGTCCTAATATACAAGAGTACAAACATTATAGATATACGATTTAAAAGGTCGATATAAAATAAAAAAAACTTTCTTGTGTTTAAAATAACAAGTTGTGAATAGAAATTGTGGGTTCAATATTTGTCTCATTTTCTTTATGAATATTATCAACCTATTTTTTGAAATTAGTTTATAAGATACAAATACAAATAGGCGAGAGAGTCTTAGTTGTTTCTTAGGGATGGTACTTCATAGTTATATATCATGTAAAAGGGATTTAATTATTAAAACCATGGCCCAGGTAACAAGTTACCCATTACTACCTCTTAAACATAACTACAGCTCTAAACAAAATTAACGCCAGTTTGAGGTATAGATAAGTACTGAACCTCAGTACTTGAATTCAAACGAAAAAATGTATGTAAACTTAATTATACTGAATACGAAATTTTTGAAGTGATAATTTAGTTTTTACTATTTAACAATCTACGAATGATTTATAGAATTAGGCGTTACTTTGCGGAGATCCATAATACAATAGTAATAATAAAATTATTTTGCTATAATCCGCGATACAGTAAATAGAAAATATATATAGTGCTAAATGTATAGTGGACTATCCGTTTTTTCTTACCCGATACATGCAGGATTCGTAAAAACACATGCACAAACCTCCACCGCTGCCACCACAATACACAAGCACTACACACTTTCACTATCACAAACTCAACAATCGTTTCGCCCCGCAACCGAAGCATCATCAGGAGATAGACTTCAAGACAAAATCGATTTTGCGATTGTTGAGTTGAGCTAATCCGATACTACAAAGTAAATACGAAATTATCAATAACACTCATGACAATCAATACCGCCGTGTGGTATCCAACTTAGTAGAATATCCACCCTCATTTCTTACCGAGGTGTCGTAAAAGGCTACAAAGGTAAGTTGACCCACCGTGTGGAATCCGTTGAGTAGAATAGACCACCCTCTTTCTTAGCGAGGGGTCGTAAAATACGACTGAAGTAAGTTGACGTCAGGCAGGCGGCCGGTCGTGAAATACGCAGTCAAATCATGTGACAACATGTTTGTAACATGTTGTGCCGTCCCTACTTAGAGTGGGATAAGGGCAGGAGAATGATGACTCACGATAATCAATCACCGTTATTTATAATAAATAATTATATTTTCATGAATTTTAATTTAACTTTAACAATACGTCGACTTATACCACGGCGCATAATACCATCAACAAAACATAATATCACCTAGATGCGAAATCGTTGTTATTTTACATATTGTTTACAGACGTAATATTGTAGAAAAAGGGAATGTAAGAGAGAACTATAATAATACAATCAATTATGTTGATTGAGAAAAGATCAAATATCATGCATTTCAAACAAAATACGAACTTGTATCAATCATAAACAATTTACCCGCGATTTCCGCTGGAGTATAATGAGAAATTTATATAAAAAGTCGGATCTTCGTACAACAAATATATAAATAATAAAGTTATCAACTTCAGTTTAATTAGGTCTGATTCAACGTGGAAAAGTAACTAGATATAATTTATAGGTATTTATTTACAATTATATAAGAACTAGCTGACGACAGACGTGTCAACTATTTAAGTCAGAGAGTTTTCTTAAATTTCTCTTAAATTTACAATATTTTTTTTATAAGAACCTTTCATATTTATCGCGTATTGTGATATAGAACCTACTACTTTAATTCACAGACTTGACTTGACTTTGACACATCGTGAATAAAAAACCATAATACTTATGCTGACATCTATCGAAAACTTACAGAACTTGAAAGAAAATTAGAGAAATCTAGTTTTTTTAAAGATTCGCGTAAACGCACATCGTTACATAGGATTTTGAACATTAATAAATTCTTTAGTAAACACTATGCATTCACTCACGGAAGTAGTTGTCACATTTATTCTATTTATGTCAATATCTGAAATGTCCAAGACCTTGTGACCTAATTGATACAAGTATAATAGCTACAGAGAAGAGCATGCTTCGTTACGAACAATGCCGAGCATAATATTGAATAGATAAACTATAACTTAACTGAATATGACTTAAATCAATACAAATATTATAAATGCAAAAGGCTTTACGTTTTAACGGTTAATCTGATCGAGCATTATTGATGAAATTTGGTTCAATCGAAGCTTATATATTTTCTCTATTTTTCTATTTTTCCTCCAGGAACAGGAAACTTACAATATGTTATATAACTAGGGTTACTTAATAAGTTGAAACGAACGAAATCTTGTGTACCTCTAGTATTGACATAAAAGTGAATACTAAAATCTGTGAGAGCCGAATGGATAAAGCACCGTCCGCGGATTCAAATTGGGCGAGTAGCACTTTAGAGACTTTGTACCTTTTAGTTGAATGTTTTTAATAAAAACAACAAACAAAATGAAGGAAACCTATGGACAAGAACAAGGTGAAAAATATTTTCACTGTCCCTTTCTACTTTAAGCGTGCAGGCCTTCGCCTGTATTTATACAATACAAAAAGCGATCGTGAGGCTTAAACTACGTAATAGAAAGTTATTAAATAGGATTTTTATATTGAAATAATTTATTATATTAATTATGATTACATACAAAAAAAATTTTTGGAAAATACCTACTTATGATTTATAGGAATTTGATATTTATGTATTAATGTTTTATGAGTATAGAGCTTTGAACAAAATAACGTAAGATATAATGAACTGTTTGATGTTAGTGAATTAAATTAATATTAAAGATAAAATAAAACAATACCGGTTTACGTCATTATGTATACATAATTCGCATATCAATTACTGCTGCATAGAGTTATTTTACTAGAGTAGGGGAGACAGCCTAAAATTTGTCTTTTAGACAAAGACAAATATAGATCTCTTATCTTCCCTTGCTTATTATTCGTAGGACACGAGCACACACTGGTCTGCAAATATCTCCACTAATCTGTGTATAATAACTATGACTGACCATCTCATTACTTTCCAGTCTAAGAATCATAAAAACTAAAATTATTTAGTTTACATTTTTACGAAACTAATTAACAATAATTAAATAATAATCTATTCTAATATTATAAAGAGGAAAAATTTATATGTTTGTTTTTATGTGTGTATGTTTGTAATGTTTTCACGCAAAAACTACTGAACCGATTTCAATAACTCTTTCACCATTAGAAAGCTGCTTCTTCACTGAGCAACATAGGCTATATAACATTTTCAAAAAAAATAGGTATCTCTAACAAAATTGTAATAAGGTGTGAAAAAGATGTCGTAAAAATCTTTCATCACTTGCTTGCTTTGCTGCAGAAACTATTGATGATAGAACAAAAAAATGTTCTACATTATTATAAAACGTATCAATATCTACAAAAAAAAGTCCGCGATACCATACGTCTAACTATTATAGTTTTGCCAGTATAACTATTTTTCTACATGATAAATGTGGCGACAATAATCAAACTAAAATATTTACATCTCCGTTTCCTTATCCCACTTAATAATATTTTATTAAAAACTATTTCAATACCTGTAAATCGAAAGAAAATAATGCCATAACAAATTCATAGTAGCGACCATTATAGCAGGGCCTACATTCAGTGAGTTAGGTCTTATTCCAAGAATACTAATGATACGCATTTTTTATAATTAAATAATCTATACGAAACTGATCATCGAACACTAATCGAAACAGCAAAACTAGTTTATTTTGCTTACTTCCATAGCATTATGTCTTATGGAATAATGTTATGGGGTGCTGATATTGAGAAAATTTTTGTATTGCAAAAAAGAGCCATACGTGGCATTTATAATTTAAATTCGCGTGAGTCCCTGCGAGAGAAGTTTAAGGAAACAGGTATTCTTACGTTAGCTTCACAGTATATTTTTAGCAATTTGATTTTTGTGCATAAAAATATACATAATTATAAAAAGATTGGCGATGTATATAATAGACAAAGTAGGAACCGACATAAGCTTGCGGCTCCTGCTTTGCGCCTTGTAAGAGTACGTAAGTCGTTTGTGGGTTTGGGTATAAGATTCTATAACAAAATTCCACAATCAATTTTAACTTTGCCATTACAACAATTTAAAAATACTGTTAAAAAGAGGCTGATACAGAAAGCCTATTATACCGTGGAGGCTTACATTGATGATAAGAATGCGTGGATATAGCTGCTCTTTGACCTTGTGCAGGATAGCTATGACAAAATGTAATTAGTATTAAGAATCTTCTTTTTTAAAAGAGCTCCACCGAGTTTCTTGCTGGCTCTTCTCGGTAGGACTGCTTTCCGAACCAGCAGTAAAGTTGACGATTCAAAAGCACTTGTTTACAAGTTTACTTGAATAAAGAATATTTTGAATTTGAATTTGAATTTGAATACAGTAAATAAAAATGCTGATAAGAAGTGACATTAAAAATCTTTAAATAGATACTATGTAACGGTTTATCCTGCTAGGTTCGTAGACGCCAGGACTACGAGTTTACGTAACCTTAAATGCTACGATTTCCCCAATACCTACAGCAAACGCAACGCAGTTATAAAAGTCCGGTCTATATATGCTAATAGTGACGTCTTTACTTCTTTACTCCGACATTTTCTATTAAAAAGCGCGGAATAAAAATAAGGAATATTATTTTTACGTTGGCAGGCCTGTGAGTGCCACAACAAATAACGGAAGATGAAACTTACATACTTATCTTTGTATAATCACACATAAATAGAAGAGAAAGGTAATTCTCATTGCTCTTTATTGCTCTTTCTCTTTATTGTCGATGGTCAAACTTTAGGCTGGCTATCCTATTCTAGTCAATAACTCTATGTGTTAAATACATTTAAGCTCCGGTTTTTTTGTCTATGGCTAATGGCTTTTATCATTCATACGCGATGAAAACACTATCAACTCTCATAGCTTTTCTCATGTATATACCTACATATTAGAACATAAGTTTACGCTTTAGGCCATTACAACTTCTAGTTTTTTGCTTCTGGAAATATTTTTTTTTTCTAATAATATTGTAATAAGTATTTTATAGTAAATTGTGAATTGTTAATATATTTTAACAGAATTGAAGAAACAGTTTAGTGATGTGAGAATATTATAAGTTTCGAGCAGTATAGAGAAAAAAATCTTATCAAAATTTCGACTATCAAATGAAGTGATAAAAATCGGTAAAATCATTTTTACATAAAACACCGTTTCCAGTTTAAAATCATTTAATTTTAATATAATTATGTTATAAGTATAACACCTTCAAATTCAACTAAAGAGGAAAATATTTTAGACAAGTTACACAACCATCATTCTCCTGACCTTATCCCACTCTAAGTGAGGTCGGCACAACATGTTACAAACATGTTGTCACATGATTTGGCTACGTATTTTACGACCGGCCGCCTGCCTGACGTCGACTTACCTTAGACGACTTTTACGACACCTCGATAAGAAATGAGGGTGGTCTATACTATGCAGCCGGATACCACACGGCACATACCTAAGTCGCCTCTTACGACACCTCGGTAAGAAGGGAGGGTGGTCTATTCTATTCTGTCGAATACCACACGGCATAGACAAGTTACAAAATATAATCTTACATTGTTCTTCGTGGTTTTTTATTTATTTAACACAAAATAGTTATCATCATCCTCCTGCCCCTATCCCCCTCTAAGCGAGGTCGGCACAACATGCTACAAAAATATTGTCAAATGATTTGGCTATATATTTTACGACCGGCCGCCTGCCTGACGTCAACTTATCTTAGTCGGCTTTTACGACACCTCGGTAAGAAATGACGGTGGTCTATTCTACTCAGCCAGATACCCCACGGCGGATTCAACACAAAATAGTATTAATAAATAAATACTATTTTTACTCTTCGTGAATGCAGTCAAGGCCAATTCATTATCGAACAATTTGTGCAGTACTGATTAGATAGATTTTCCAAATTGCACTAATAATATATATAGCAACATTGCCATCTTAGTTTATTGGAATTTTTTTGCATCGTATATAGCCTGAGACACTGTGTCTACAAATTCTTCATTTTATCTTGACATAATGATTATCACAGTATTATAATGTAGATAATTGATAAAAGAACATTGGATGATTCAAAATGATTAGCCACGTTTATATGATACTTTTTATTCAAAAGCATATATTTAGAATTTATAGAATGAGGCATTACTTTGCGGAGATCAATAATACAAAAGTAATAATGAAATTATATTGCTTAATCTGCGATAAAGTAAATAGAAAAAATATAGAATGCTAAATATAGAGTAGACTACGCGTTTTCATACATGCAGTATTCGGAAAAACACGTCCACAAACCTCCGTCACCGGCACCACAATACACAAGCACTATACACGTTCACTATCACAATCTCAAAAATAGTTTCAGGCGGGGCGAAACGATTGAGTTTGTGATATTGAAAGTGTGTAGTGCTTGTGTATTATGGTGGCGGTGATGGAGGTAAGAAAAGATAGTTCACTATACATTTAGCATTATATATATTTTCTAATTACTTCATCGCGGATTATAACAAAATAATTTCATTATTAACTTAGCCATATATTTATTGATACATACATAAAGATATCCAAAGTGGATCATTAAATATATGTATTTTGTTGTGTATACACTAATATTAATAAATAAAAGATGGTAAAAAAAAAAGATTATAAAATATTTTGCGAGTATACCAAAATAGTGAAGAACTAATTGAAATAATTAATGAACGGCTAAACCCTTCCATAATAGGAGGCCTTCTATGGTTACGCATACCGATGTTAATTCGTGTAGGTTGAATATATAAGAACAAAGAACAATCGAGATTAGGAATAATATAGTAGATAAATCCTTGAGAATTCTAAACACCAACATCGGATCGTATGAAATAGGTGCGGCAAAAAAACCGTTATATAGGCTTAGCACTAGACAGAGATATGGCTGGCGAACGATCGATCACAGCGCGTTGGGGCAGGTCCGGTACGCGTTTTGCGTTTCGCACGTGTAGCACCGGTGTTTGAGAAAATAGCGGTGATATCCTGTGCGATACACGTAAACATGCATTGCAAATTACCACGATATATACAATATATTAAAAAAGAAGCGTTTATACAATTCCCTTTTCATATACAGCATAAGGAAAAGTTTGTTTTAGAAGATCGCTGAACATAATTCGTTTCAAAAGACTTCCGCTGATGTTACGAAGCAAAATAGCGATCAGGGGCTTAAGATAATTTTTGGACTAACGAATCGGTCAATTGTTAACCACTTGTGAATACTTATTCATTCCTACACGCAACATTCAGATAAGGATTCGTAATATATATGAAATATTTCTATTCACTAACACACATACAGTGCATATAATAATTATTACAACTAATCTCTTTCAATGTGTACGCGCTTTTCATATATGGAGATTAATTACAGAATTTAACACTTTATATTTATTTAAATTATGAAATGTCGTATGTAACTGATTTGTTAAATGTAAGTTGATATAATGTTAGGATAGGTCATGGTAAATCGTTTCATAAACATTATTCAGTGACGGAGACATAGAGTGACGTCCAGACATCTAAATCTAATTTAAAACGTACGCACCATTTCCATATCCATCTCCATCGTCCAGTCCATGTCGGCTCAGTAAGTCTATCAAGTCAGTTTATATTCGGGTGTTGTGTCACGATTGGAGTACTTCGCGTCGCGACGTTCGACACACGAGTGCAGCATCGTGTCGTGTGTTGCACCGCCACCGAAAATTCGTTCCCGCGTGCCCTCCCCGCACCCGTCACCTCTTCTCGCAAATTTTTCAAATCGCACAACGCCATCTATGGACGATCGGAAGCCCCCCCTCCCCCTTAGCGTGGCCTTGAACTTGACAACACATCGCGGGCGACCCAGTTTTGCGCCGAGTCCCCGCCCCCGCGCGCACTCGCGCACTGTCACGGCCGCGTCAGCTGAATGGAACGGAGTGCAATATAAAGAATATTTTCGCGCCACTCCCGGCTGCAACTCTCGTTTTCATTGTATAATATTACATCACGCACATGTGCACGTATTTACAACCTGATGCTTGTGGCTGATTAACATTACGAGTGTCATCGGGCGCAACGTTTAAATGTTGTCAATGACGTTGGCAACTTAAGTTATATGATATACGGAGAAATCTCGTTAGCATGTAAATAATTTCTAATAAGATTCTCTGGAAGTTTAAAAAAACAATTTTCTTACTTTCTCAAGCATCATCATATTATTTGAACAAAAAATATAAAAAAAAAAGTAAAGTAACAGCCTGTTACTATGCCCACTGCTGGGCTAAGGCCTCCTCTCTCCGTTTTTGGAGAGAAGGATTGGAGCTAAGACCTACCACGCTGCTCCAATGCGGATTGGTAGGTTACACATATCCCTAGAATTCTCTAGAGATATGCAGGTTTCCTCACGATGTTTTCCTTCACCGAAAAGCGTGTGATAAATTGCAATTATCAATTAGACACATAAGTTTTAATAGAAAAACTCATTGGTGCCTGCCCGGGGTTTGAACCTATGTCGTCTCTAAAGAGTCGTACGGTCTCACCGCTAGGCTATCACAGCTTTATATATTTCTGTAATTCTAGTATCCTATTACAGAAATATATATCACAAAAAAAATATATTTCTGTAATAGGATACTAGAATTTTTTGTTTTATTTCTAGTTTTATTCTAATTTAAACCTTAAAATATAATTACAGCGTTTAGCAGACCTTTCCGTAGCTATAGTAGTTCAGTAGCTTTGTTATAGGAATTTGGAGAAACTTTAGTTAATTTCTAAATAGAAATGAAGTATTAAGAATCGCAACTCTCATATTGGAAAGGGAAAGAAAAAATTGAAAATCTAAAAAGGAAACTAGAATAGCTTAAAGGTTATATGAATTATATTTGATCCATCAACATCCTTCTGCCCTTATCCCACTCTAATTAGGGTCGGCACAAAATGCTACAAACATGGTGTCACATGATTTGGCTACGTATTTTACGACCGGCCGCCTGCCTGACGTCAACTTACCTTAGTCGTATTTTACGACCCCTCGGTAAGAAAGTCCGTTTTTCATCTATTCTGTGTAGTTCTGCCGTGGCAAGTTACCAACCCAGCCTACCACCTAACGATTTAGTGTTCCGGTAGAAATCACAATTGTTGACGTTTGACACATCCTAAGACTGTTGCTTTAGACTATAACTTCCCAACTATAAGGTGAAATAATTAAGCGTAAACGTGTTACCAAGAAAATAAAACTTACTTATCGATGATGATTTTGCATCGTAGAAAATATTTTTCGTTTGACTTGTTTTAAACTGATGTAAATACAAATATATTTACTAGCAATGCAATAGATTTATGAGAGATATGATATGAAGATCGCCCTCGAGAGCATAAAATACAAGTAGCTCGATGCGATTGCAACTTATGCAATTAAAACGCAAACTTGGCATTTAAGTTCAAGGGACTTTAGTGCGTTGAGCATTACATGGCTTTTTTTTTTTTTTTCGAACTGACTGTATGCTGTTAGCCCTAATGGCTTTTACAGCGTCACCGGGCGGGACGGGCGAGCGCAGAAGCATCGCCGAAGTTGCGAAATGCAGGGAGTAGAGCGCAGAAGCTCTACTTAAGTCGGGGAACGTCGTCCTAAGGGTGCCTCCTGTGAGGCCGGACCACGGCTTAGGGCGACGTGTAGTGGAGGACTGATGGTGTGACTTAGATTAGTCATTGCGGCGTCGGAAGGGTGGCGAAAAGCCACGACCGACCGACGTCAGAAAACTGGGACCTCGTCTTCGCCGGCGAAGACGCTGTGTGTGTGTATTACGTGTTTCTGTGTTGGCGATCGTTATTTGATCGTCGGGGTCATACAGGACGCTTTTTGGACGCCTATATTTTCGATGGTCGGACCTAACTGGAATGTAGGTAGAAGCAACTGAAATAAGGGGGTTCGGGTGTACCTCAGATTTCTCGAAGTAAGATTTCGAAAAACGTTTAAAGAGGTGAGTAATGGTAGGGAGATCGAGGTCTCTATGGAGGTCAACGTTTCGCATTTCATGGCTGGGTTCTTACATAATTGGTGAGCGTTTACAGTAATTGTTATTACATAATTGTAGCGCTTTTATAGGCTGCTCTCTACATACCTGTCAAGAATTTTACCGATCTAGTTCTTACATAAATGATGAGCGTTTACAGGAATTTTTATTATGTAATTGTAGCGTTTTTATGGGATGGTCTCTACATATCTGTCAAGAGTTTTACAGGACTGGTTCTTACATAAATGATGAGCGTTTACCGGAGTTGATATTATGTAATTGTAGCGTTTTTATGTACTGGTCTCTACATAATAGTCAAGAATTTTACAGGACCGGTTCATATATAATGGATGAGCGTTTGTAGGAATTATTTAATACATAATTGAAGCGTTTTTATGGGCTGATCTCTACATACGTGTCAAGAGTTTTACAGGAATGCTTCTTACATAAATGATGAGCGTTTACAGGAATTGTTATTGAGTAATTGTAGCGCTTTTATGGGCTGGTCTCTACATACCTGTCAAGAGTCTAGCAGAGCTAGTTTTAATGTATTGTTGAGCATTTTTAAGGTCTGTTTCTTATATAATTGTTGAACGATTTCCAGGGATGATATTATATATTTGTTCAGCTTATTTCAGGACTGATTCCTATATAATTTCGTAAGCAATTTTCAAGATTGTTCGTATAAAATAGATAAGCGTTGACAGGACTGGCTTTCATACAATTGATGAGCGTTTTGCAGGAAATATTCTATCCTCATAGTTTACCATGTTTAGGGCTGATTTCTGCATCATTGCTTTTTGTAGGGCTAGTGTCCTAATTGTAAGATAATTTGCATAGTTTTTACATTGTTAAACATCTTACAAGGCGTGTTGTAACATAATGTAAATACACGGAAGGTACATACATAACCGTTGAGGGATTATCAGTACTGTTTCATATACTGTAGCTACTATAGTAAATGTTGCCAGTCCTTATTTATAAGAACCAACAAAACAGACATGTTTAGAATTAGAAAACTACAGAAAATATATTGCACTTTCTATGAATAAGTTGGTAAACCCAAAAACATTAATGGAGATAATTAAAGGTCTTTCAACGCAGAACAAAAAGAGCTGGCAAAAAAACGATACAATAATTTTGAAACTTTTATGTCTAAATACATGTTTGAGAATTCAAAAATTTAAAAGGACTTAAATTAATAGACAACGTTGTACTTTGTAAATATTCTGATAAACTCTGTATTTTCAAGGTCTCCGATTTGAACAGGATACTGACCACAACGAAACTCGGTGTAACCTAGTAATTTATAATTGCAAAATGTTCACTACGAACGTGCTTATAATCAAAAATAACATGTTAACAATGCCATCACGATACATCCAGTACAGCAATACATTTTGTAAAAAAATATACCTTTCTACGGAAGTGAAAATCTGATTATATTATAAGCTAAAGCTAATTAGGCCTAGAAATAATTTTGTGAGCGCTTGCAATACGATAACATAAGGTATACTATATAGGTATAGTATATATAGGTTATTTTGTAGAAATGATTATACGCTGACATTCGCCGTGTAGTATCCGGCAGAATAGAACAGACCACCCTCCTTTCTTACCGAGGTGTCGTAAGAGGCGATTAAGGTATGTGCCATGTGGTATCCGGCTGCATAGAATGGACCACCCTCATTTCTTATCGTGGTGTCGTAAAAGGCGACTAAGGTAAGTTGACGTCAGGCAGGCGGCCGGTCGTAAAATACGTAGCCAAATCATGTGACATGTTGTGCCGACCCCACTCAGAGTGGGATAAGGGCAGGAGAATAATGATTATAGGCTGACATATTTATTAAATTTGATTTAATATTTGCCTTGACACATTAAAATATGAGTTGATACCATAGCTTAATCATGAAGTATTCAACTAACAACAGCGGGGTGCAAGTGGGTGCAATTGCGTCGTCTTGTCCGGAAAGAAAGCATATAGAAATATGACCATTTTTTACCCGACTGAACTAGCGGGAGAGGGTGATTTTCATTATTGTAAGTATGTCATTAAATATCCAGCACCTCCTTGAAAATAATACTGGCGAAGCAAATTCATAGAGCTATAAGCAGGCCTGTGTCATAAAAATTATGAGTAAAAGCAATAGCCTGTTACAATCCCACAGCTGGGAATAGGCATCCTCTCTACGTTTCTGGAGAGAAGGGTTGGAGCTAAGACCTACCACGCTGCTCCAATGCGGATTGATAGGTTACACGTATCTCCAGAATTCTCTAGAGATATGCAGGTTTCCTCACGATGTTTTCCTTCACCGAAAAGCGTGTGATAAACTGCAATTATCAATTAGACACATGAGTTTTAATAGAAGAACTCTTGGGTGCCTGCCCAGGTTTGAACTCGTGTTCCCCTCGAAGAAGTCGCACGGTCTCACCGCTGGGCTATCACAGCTCCAAATTATGAGTGAGAATATGAAACTCTTATCTTATCTTTGTCTAATCACACCAAAAAAAGGGAGACCAATAATAAATCTCATTTGCTTTCTCTTCATAGGGCCTATTTTAGGCTGGTTTCCCTACTCTAATATAAACTTTATGTGCAAATGTAAATTTATAGTGTGTGTTTATAATTGTTTTCAAATAAGCTTAATTCTTGGTAGGGAATAAGTAAATTTCGAAAAATAAAATGAGGTTCAGTTAAATTATTGAAAAGTATTTAAAAGCACCATTTTCAGTTCGAATCGATTTTTTGTTGTAAAATTAACATTTCCTTTTTGGAACGTCGTTTAAAATAAATGGTATAAGAGAACTAAAGAATTAAAGTCCCAAACTCTACGATAAGTAAATAATTACTTAAAGTTTCGTTTTAACCACGGGATACCTAGTTACGGTTGTTAAATTCCTTTTATTTTATTAATATGATAAGTCAAACTAAAAGTTCCAGAAACTAGCACGTACTATTTATTGACATTTAGCAATGGAGAGTAATTTTAAAATTAACTTAATCGCTACGAACTATATCGCTTTTCATAGATTCATACGATTGTACGTTATTCACAAGTTACATATAATTTATTTGATTTACATTAATGATTTGGTTTACATTGTGGGCCATGCTAGAAGACCTTAACGTTCCCTCAGACTTGGTAGATATACTGAGATTTTGGTATAATTCACAAACAAACAGGGTCAAATGGGCTGGTGCTTACTCTGAAGCATATTGTCTTGAATGTGGAGTGAGGCAGGGAGGATTGACATCTCCTGTTTAACTTATATGTTGATGAGCTGATTGATGAACTCCGTAGAACTAAAGTTGGATGCTCGATTGATGGAACTATAATCAACAACTTGAGTTATGCTGACGATATGGTTCTGCTGAGTCCATCAATTAGCGCACTTAGGAGACTACTGGCGATATGTGAATCATATGCTGAGTCACGTGGACTCTCATATAATGTTAATAAAAGTGAGCTCCTAGTTTTTAAAACTGGAGGAAGCGTATTGCAGAACATTCCGTCAGTTTATCTTAATGGTGTTCCGCTAAAGAGAGTTAATGCTTTTAAATATCTCGGTCATATTATAACTGACGATCAGTCTGATGTGGAAGATATTGAAAGGGAACGCAGGGCGTTGGCGGTCCGATGCAATATGTTGGTCCGAAGGTTTGCACGCTGTAACAATTCAGTAAAGCTCATCTTGTTCAAGGCATTTTGCCAGTCATTTTACACGTGCAGTCTTTGGGTTACATATACACAGAGGGCCTACAACGACCTGCGTATCCAATATAATAATGGATTCAGAATGCTGATGGGGCTACCACGTTTATGTAGTGCATCTCTGATGTTTGCTGAAGCTCGTACAAACGATTTTTATGGTATTATGAGAACAAGAGCAGCATCAGTGATGAATAAAATACGTGGAAGCTGAAACAGTATTCTGAAAATACTAAGTGAAAAATTTGATAATCCGTTCATGAAGCACTGGATTCGCCTGCATATGCAGTCCCAGTATTTCATGGAAGATATAAAATAATTTAGTCTTATAATTATAATAATAAATAAATAAATTGATACTAACATAGTCTGTAAGTTATTTGAATACTAACAAAATGGATGTATTATCTGGAATTAAATAAATGATTAATATAAGATTTTTAAATTTAAAAAGTGAGTAGTATTCATATTTAATGTGTAGAAACCGGCTATACTCACGTCTTATTTCGGGTGAGCCCGACTAGTTTCGAGCCCATCCGGGGCACATATTCATGAGCTCTTTACACGAAGTTATCGCGGTGGGAGCTCAGAATTTTTAATTTATTAATAATTAAATAAAAAGTTAATCCCTTAATTAATTATTCATTAAAAAAATGAACAATATGCGTATGTTGTATTTGTGCCGCGGATTTATTATCTAAAAGTGGGTCAAAGCTGTACGCACACTTGTTAACTTATTTGCTAAGTTATAGGAGTTACCTTGGACAGAAGAAATATATGTCACAATAAACTATAAACAACAAACAAACAAAAGTTCTAAAAAGTTTATATATATTGCAGTATTTCCTCTTATTTTGTTCCTATTTATGACTGTAGAACTGTAGAAAACTTTATTCTACACAACATAATCAGCAACTATGGAAGTTGGTTTTCAACATATTAGTTATCAATCATCTTAAGGAAATTTTATATAGTTAACATAACCATCCGAGATTGCTCATCTCGCGACGCGCGGGCCACTTGCGCCCCGTTAAATAAGTTTATGCGGCACTCTACTCGTAAGTATTTCTAGAATTGATTATGCCGACTTTTTCTCATTAATGTGTGTTGGTTCAAAATAAATTATAATAAAATAGAAGTACATACTCGACTAAAAAATTACTTTTTTTTTTAAATCAAATTTTTAACAAAAGATCTGAAATTTAAATTGGCGCGTTGATTAAGGGTTGCTCACCCCTGTGTTAACAGGTGGTAATAACTAACGTCTTCCATTACTTCCAGAATTATATATGGGCTACTTGATATACTTGATATTGGGTTTAATCTGCAAATTAGGATAGGTGGTGGAAATCTATCACTGAACTTGCTCCCCTTATCAGGTTGTACTTTCTCAAAGGAGGCATCTTAAGGAGAACTATATATAATATGAAAGCCCTAAACTTAAATTAAAGCGATATATGTAATTTAAAATAAAAATTAAGTAGAAAGAAAAGTCCCCAAACTGTGATGATAAATTGGATAAAAGCCAAAATTTATTTTGCGATA
Source organism: Morpho deidamia (assembly GCA_947086505.1). Taxonomy (NCBI): domain Eukaryota; kingdom Metazoa; phylum Arthropoda; class Insecta; order Lepidoptera; family Nymphalidae; genus Morpho; species Morpho deidamia. The sequence goes on from CAMTZC010000003.1 coordinate 8,650,647, forward strand.
AGTTTAATAATAAGAAATTGGCCAAATTACCATACACAGAATATTAAAACAAACAGTGTAGACACATCTATAAAAATTCATAGTAGTACATTTCACTCACAAAGGTTGTCAATATGAAACTACATGTGGGAAACAGCCTGCTAAAATAAGAATAATTCATACTAGGTAACCCCAACACCACCAATAACTAACAGTGTAACTTTACCAATCAATTAAGGTAACATTGAGATCACCAATCCACATTTCAAGGACAGTGATTAGTGATCCCAAAACAGAAATATTCATCGATAGATACCTAAATGTTTATCTAGTTACCTAAAGCTACTGCTACTTTTTTAATTTTAGTAGTTAAAAAGCTGTTTGAGTACACTTTAAAAAAAAGAATCATCAAGTCTAAAGCTGATCTGTGACCACTCAATAAGAAGTTGTTCACTTATGAAAATATAGATTATATATTATATAGATAAACTTATACAATATTTTATTGTTATCTGCTGAAAAATATGAATATAATTTATTAGGATGCCTTTGCCATATTTTGACAATTAACAAATATCGATTCAACTAGAATAAACATTGAGAAGCACCCCCCTAGCTTTTCAATTCGATGGCTAGCTTCTCACCTCTGTAATCAGTATAGTGATAGATAAATAACAGATTCTGTTAATAAGAATCAAAGCAAATGACTATTGATGCTTTAAAAGCAAATTTCAATAATCAAAGATAATGACAACAAGAGTCAACAACATTTGCATTCACAGATTTTCATTATGCTTACCTTAAACTGGCATGCACAACTGCTTATATTATAAGAGATGACTTATTGATTCTCTTCTTCCATGTAAAAGTCAAAATTGCCATTTTAAATTTTCCAGAGTAGCCTGCACTGTTCAAAATATACCTGAAATATAAAATAAATATTATAGCATACCATACAAATCTTACATTAAACAAATTATTAAAAACTAAATACTTGATATCACATTACAAGAAAGGAGTAAGAAATATAAAATATATTTTTTATTTTGAACTCTTTAATATTTAAGTCCTCCTAATTTTTATTTAAATAGTAGTTTTATTGTTGAATAATAAACATATTATGTTAGATATGTGTCTTCGAAAGATCTTATTATATGAGATTGTTGCCTATTGTCTTCCTGTCAATACGAGATTGGTAGTCAGCTTATGTTTCTAACTATTCCTTTAATTCAAACGATAGTAGTACATGCACAAATTCTCTTATAACCAGATTTCACAGAAAGATTGGTATTCACAGTGATTTACTAAAAAGATAGTGAATCATAATGATCATTTACAGCCCACTGGTTATATTATAAAATCTTTATAATCTACATATTGGTTTAAAAAAATTAAAAATGTGGTCGAGTACTTACTATTTTAAATAATTATTATTAAAACATTCATTTTATATTAGGAAATCATATTTCTCAGGTTATTTAACTTATTATGTAAACACATAAATATTTAAGTTTGTAAAGAAATATCATCCACTATAATAATTTCGATATTTTAGGAAACATCCCATGTAAAAAATTTAGATAACTTAATATTATTGCAATAATTCCTATATAATAATTTCAATCATCTGTCAATTTCACTCAATTATTACTAAAATATTGCTATTCATAGTATACCACTTTAAAGTTACAATTAATACCGTTTAGGGTACAAGAAAAATTGGTATGATTAAATAATAAATATTTTATAACGTTAAGAAAATTAAAAATACAGTTTTTAGTTTCACAAAATTAGAATTGATAAACAAACAAGGTTATGAGCACGGACAAATAACAGAAAAATGTTGAAAATAATATATTATGATGATAATGATAAGATTACTTTGCTATAATTCTCGATACCACGAAATTCTACAAAATAACGCAAATAATGCTTCAAATTATTAAAGAAAATCCTGATGCACTCTGGACTCTAAACATAACAATAAATTTAACAAACAACTTCAAAGCGTAATAAGTAAGAACATAGATGTTACTAGAAAATAATGAATTAGAATGTTACTACCATTATGATTATTGATATGTAGCAGCAAAGATAAAGTTACATATCTTAGATTAAGTAAATACTGAATCTATGATTAGATGATGATGATTTTCATTATTTAGTTTAAGTTATTTGTCTTTATTTATGAAACACATCATTACTCTGTATGTACCTATGAACGTGTTATGTCATTATAGGTTATCACCATAGATGATACACTATTATAACTTTCAAATATTGTCTGTGGTTAAGACAACGTTTCCTTTTCTCGGGCCACCTCATCGGTCTTTTGACACAATAATGTGTTTGTTTTCACATTCAAATAGTTATGAATTGTGATTTAATTATTGTACAGTAATAAACAATTACAGGTTTAAAATGGAGGTGCAATATCTCGTCCTATTATTGAGTATATTGTGGCATGATTGCGATGCTTTGACCTGGACATTGTCACCGAACACACAGAAATGTTTGAAAGAGGAATTACAAGCGAATGTACTAGTCGCAGGTGAATATGCAGTAACGGAAGCTGGCGGTCAAAGAATCGATTACATTGTAAGTTCTTACAGAGGCACAGCAATTATATTTGTTATTTTTCGTTCTTATATGATTTCGACCCTAAGGTTACCCAGGTAAATAGGTTATGCATATTTTTATGATATTCAATCAAAATCTAATCTGAAAAAATTAATGTAGAATTTCTAATATCCACCTTTAGTTCGATTATATTAGCAACTATGCAAGTATTATAATATTAAACAGGTTTTCAATATACACCATAATACTGGAACGACAAAATCTTTTTGCATAATATACCTATATACTAACTTTTACCGAAGGAACCAAAAATTTTCATAAGGACACATTTCACAAAGTCGTTAGTAGATTAACACTGACAATTTTTTATTTATAAAATGTATTAACATATGTTAACTGAACAACGCATTATACTATTATATTATATTTTAATTAACTTACAGGTACGTGATTCAAAGGGTCACATCCTAGCTACAAAGGAACATGTATCAAAAGGAAAGTTCACATTTGTGACAGAGACATATGACACATTTGAAGTTTGCTTCATATCAAAAATACCACCAGGTAAGCTGTAAAGTCAAAGTCCACATTCAAGAAGCACATAGGCCTAGCCTTTCTTTGTTTTTCTATACCTAAATCTTTATGAGAGGTTGGAGATGCTTATACACTATTGAAATGTATTGGCCTGTTAACATTTAACTAGTGAGAAAAGAGATATATCTTCTTAGTGAGGAATTTGAAGCTTAGACCTTATCTCACTGCTCTTATACTGATTGGCAAGTAGTACATACTCAAGAAGTACTCTAGGTTTATATTGATTTATTATGTGTTCATTAAATATCAAGTGCTTTTTAAAAAAAGGTCAGTAACTATGCTGTTGTCTTCTCTGTGGAGTCAAATGTTTAATAATAAAAGTGCTATTTTATTTCCAGAAAGGAGAGGAGTACCACAAGATGTTACCTTAGACATTAAAGTAGGCATAGAAGCAAAAAATTATGAAGGAGTGAGTATGAATTACAGTTGTTTTACTCATACGAATACTCATTTATTATTACATATTATGATACAAAGTCCTCTATGGCATCATTGTGGATAAACTAAAAACTTTTTTTTATCTGGTTTTCTCCAATAGACAGAGTAATTAAAAAAAAGGTTTATGTATATAGTTTATTTAGAATTATTTTACAACCTAATTTTTTTGTCAAATTTTTCACAAGAAAATCAAGCCATCTGGGTATTAATACTCTTTTATACCACTATAAAGTCCATAATCATTTATGTGCACCCTATGTGAAGGCTAGCTTATTGTATCCATTTCAACTTTTATATAAAATTTGGCACATATGTGCTACCACAATATGTGGTAACCAGAAAGCTATTTAGTATTAATCCTTATCAACTTGAATACATTAGTTAAGTATTTAAATTTCATGCTTTACATTATGAACCCATTCACGATATAATTTAAATGATAATATGCAATTATTGATTGATAATAATTTATAACATGATCTAAAGCCTATAATTTGGTTATACAAAGTTTTATGTATAGCTAAATTGTTAACTAATCATATGAAATAAATGTCATAGTGCTATGTTTGTTGATCTATTAACTTAGTGAAAGTACATATGTAGTATATAGAAACACATTTTATAAGAAATATTTGAGACCACAAGCTGGACCCATATTCTATTAAAACTGAAGGAAAATGTATTTTGAAAATTAATCTGAATCGTAATTTAAGCTGGAGAGAATATGTGATAATGGTGCTATCTGATTAGTGTTCTAAATGCATCATCTCCAGTTTAGTGGAGACCAGGCCTTATGACCAAAGATGTCTCTCATAAGTTTACTGTGGTATATTTATGTTTTGCATTGTAGGTATAATGATTCTATATACATTATTCTATTCTATATTCTTTTCTCATATTTGTTCTTTCATATTCTTTCTCTAATTCTGTGGGAGTTTTAAATATTGTTGTTTTTAAAGTCAGACTTTACACATTTATGCCATGGAGATATAAATGTCAGCAAGTTGTCTAACTTTCATTTCTGAATAAATACACTATAATTATTTAGTCATATTCATTATATCAATAAAATTAATACCCTTTATTTTTTTATCGGTGAATCTACTATGAAACTCTGCACCTACTAGAAATGGGTAATATTGTGTGGGCTTGAATGGTTTTCCCCCATCTCATTGTATATTATTGTATCGATTGAGTTTTTACTATTTTCCCACATTAACAATGTTATACTTAATCATATTTTATTTAAATTCAGCTAATAATATATTTTTTGGCTATTGTAAAAATCCACCACATTAATAAAAGGGTTTTGTTTTATGTTGCAGTGAATGCATGTAGATAGGCTTTTATGACAACATATTTTCATGAGATTTTAAAAAGCATGTGTTATCTATCATCAAGTTTTGTAAGCCTCCATATTTTCTTTAACTTTCATTAATATTTTGCATAAGAATAACAGTAGACATTTAAGAAAAAAGATCTTATGTTAACATATCTATCTGCTTTGAACATAGCGTTATAAGATATTGCTGGTTTCAAAACATAGGGGTGTATGAAAATTCTGTTGTCAGTTGACCATAGCTTAACATCATTCATTCAAAAAAAAGATAATGAAATAAGATAAACCATACATTAAGCTAATACAAACATTGTAGACCTACTGTGCCAAAAACATTTCACGTTATTCTTCCGTGTGTTTAGATGTTAATAAGCCTCATGTGATAGCTAATTTTAGTAATAATCAAAATTAGGTCAACAAAGATTCTCTGTAAAAATAAATTAAATTAAAATATGAATAGATACATAGTATAAAAATAACATTTATTTATTGATTTAAGCCTTTATTCAGACATTTGTTAGATACTGATTTAAAATAAGGTTTTCTTTTTTTTTATTTTTTTTTTCATCAATTATGTCTGTTTGTCTACAGACAAAGGCAACTGTGACCTCCAACTGTGACCAGATACTTCTATTTGCAGCAAGCCTAGTCCATTTTGGCCCTGCCACAGTCAAAATGTCATCCACCCATCTTAGGGGTGGTCTGCCTCTCTTTCTTTTCTGGTGTTTTGTATACCAGAACATTAATTTTTTCGACCACCTCTCATCTCCTCTTATTGTATGGCCAGCCCATTTCCATTTTAACTTCCTGATGGTTCTTATTACATCCTTAGTTTTAGTATATTTTTTTATAGTGGAAGTTCTTACTTTATCAAATAGTTTTTTGCCTAGCATACTTCTATCCATGGCATTTTGACATACTATAAGTTTCTTATCTTGCGCTTTTGTTGTAGCCCAGGTTTGGCTCCCATATGTGAGCACTGGTAGTATACATGTATCAAACAGTTTTCTTTTTATTGACATCTTCATCTGTCTGTTTTTCATGATGTCTTTTAAGCTCCAATATTGCTTCCATGCATTTCCAATGCGTCTGTCTATTTCTTTTTCCACTGGTTCTGTTGTCGAGATTACTTGGCCTAGATAGATATAGTCGTTTACATAGTCAATTGTGTTGTTGTTAACAATTATTGGTTCTTTATCTCCGTTTGTCATGACTTTAGTCTTTTCCGGGTTCATGCATAATCCTACTTTACGGCTTTCTCTATCCAGGTCATTTAACATTGCCTGTAGTTCCTCCTTAGACTGGGAAAAAATTATCAAGTCGTCTGCGAATCTTAGGTGCGTCAAGCTTTCACCATTAATTAGTATCCCACAATTTTCCCAGTTAAAGGAACGAAAGACCTCTTCCAGTACAGAAGTGAATAGTTTGGGTGACATAGGATCCCCCTGGCGTACACCTCTGTAGATGTTTACTTCCTTGCCTTCTCTATCCAGTTTGATTCTAGTTTTGCTGTTTTTGTAGATGTTCCTTAAAATTCGGATATACTTATTCTCTACTCCTTGGTTCTTTAGCGCTTTCCAGATCTCTTCATGTTCCAGTGAGTCAAAGGCTTTGCTGTAGTCGATAAAACAGCAGTAGAATATTATATTGAACTCTTTACATTTTTCAAAGAGCTGCTTTACGACAAATATGTGGTCTATAGTGGAGTAGCCACATCTGAATCCCGCTTGCTCGAGTGGCTGGTTGTAATCAAGCGTTTTTGTAAGTCTACAGAGGATTACCTTCGCAAAAACTTTGTAGATATTTGACATTAGGCTTATTGGCCTATAGTTATTTATGTTACTTTTATCACCTTTCTTGTGTAGGAGTGTTATGGTCGATTTTGCCCATTGCTGTGGTATGTTCTCACTTTCCAGCACCTCGTTAAAGATTTGGGTGAGAATAGGCACAAGATGGTTTATGTTTTGAATTAGAAGTTCATTGCTAATACCGTCGGAACCCGAAGCTTTATTTCTTTTTTGAGACTTTATAGCGTTATGCACTTCTGAAAACATTATATCTGGTATATCATCTTCACCTGTTAGATCTGTTGGTTGACTAATATTATTTTTTGAATATAGGTCTCGGAAAAACTCTGTTGCTACGGACACTATTTCTGTACGCCTTGTTTTGTTTTTGCAGTTTCTGTCTTTAATGTTAGGCATCCACTCTGTTTTTTCTTTTAATGTTTTGATCGCATTTTTGACACCACCTGTTTTTTGTATAGATCTTTCTACTATGTCTAGCCTGTGTGTTTGACGATCTTTTCTTATGTTAACTTTGATTTCCTTGCTCAGCTTTGATATACTTTGTCTTATATCCTTCGTTTTGTTTGTCGTTGATATTAACTCTGCTCGTTGTCTCAATAGTTCTTTAGTTTTTTCTGTTAGCCATTTTGTTCTCCCCTTTTCATTATCATGTGAGTTATTTTTTACCATTGTGGTTAAGATTCTTTCAAAGTTGTTGTATTTTTCTTGAAGGTTTAAGTTTTTTGTTATTTTTGTGAAATCTTCTAATTTTCTAGATAATTTATCATCATTTATTATTGTAATATTGGTTCGCCTTGAAAGGAATGGTCTTTTTGTTTTGAAATTTTTTAGTTTAAATTTAGCTCTAACCATTCTGTGGTTACTATTAAAGTTAAAGTTATTTAGTACTGTACAGTCTTGAAAATAGTTGCTTTTATTAGTTAGAATATAGTCTATCTCATTTTTATAACATCCATCTGGAGATATCCATGTCCATCTTTTTGCTTTTCGCTTTTTATATAAACTATTAAGTATTTTGAGGTTGTTTTCATAAGCAAATTGGATAAGCTTTTCACCATTCCTTGTTCTCTTTCCTAAGTAGTATGATCCCAGTATCATGTCTTCTCCTTCTTTTCTGCATCCAATTCTTGCATTAAAATCGCCCATTACTATTAATTTCTTATAAGTATGGTTTCTTATTGCATCTCCAAGCAAGCAGTAGAAAGAGTTAATTTCAGTCTCGCTAGATTGTTCAGTTGGGGAATAGATTTGTACGATGGACCATATTTCATTATTGGCTGGAAATTTCAAGTTAAGTATGGAAATGCGTTCAGAGATGCCAATAAATTCATTAATAAAAGGCCGTAAATCGTTTTTGATTAGGAATCCTGTTCCATATTGTCCTGGTGTGTCTCCTTTAAAGTAAAAGATGAAGTCGCTATGATCCTCTATGCTTTCACCAAGACGACGAACTTCACTTAGTCCCAATATCGACCAATTAATTTTTCCTAGCGCTAAAATTAATTCAGCCAGATTTTCATCTGTTCTCAAAGTAAGAGTATTGTATGTAGCAATATAGATATTTTCATTATTTTTACAAATTGGTTTGTGGAGCATTTGTGGATGCTGTTGAGGTGGTTCAGTCGGAGGGTTATGGTCTTCTTCCCCCACGGTGACCGGCCGGATTGGGGTGTATTTTGTGAATGTTGGTTTAAACAAAGTTATTTTTTGTGTTCGGTTCCGGGTATTAATACCCGCTATTAGTTTTTTGTAGTTTCTGACAGTGATAATGATCTTCCTCTTTCTAGGAAATTCAGTTTATTTGGTTTTAATATATCTTTTGATAAAGTTTTCGATGATGACTGCACTGGCTTGTTGGTTTCAATAATGGCTTTCTTTTGGTTTAAAGAAGTAGGTGAACTAGAATCTCCTCTCTTTCTTTTTTCTCGAATGTTGTCTTTTGGCTTTATCACCACTAATTTGTCTTGTTTCAAATATGCTATATTTCCTTTCTTCCTTTCTTCTTCGACTTTCGGCTGTAGCTGTTTTCTTTTCTCCAATACTTCTTTGGAAAAATCTTCTTTCACATATATTCCAGATGTAAATTTGGACTTATTTTTGAGTATTAAATGTTTCTTCCATATTGTTGTAAGGGTGACTATGACAGGGCGATTTTGGTTAGTCTTCTGTCCAATCCTATATGCATTTGTAATTTCGTGACTGTCTAAGTACAGCCCTGTTTCCAATATTGCATCTTTGATGCAGTCGACTAGTTCAGCTTCTGTTTTCCCTACTTCCTCAATCCCGAAGAAAACTAAATTTTTCTTTCTATTATGTTTTTCTATGTTATCAATTTTGTGCTCTAGTTGAGAAACTTTAATTTTTAGGAGATTATTTTCCTCTGTTATTATTTTCATTCTTGCATCTAAGGCCTCCATCACGTTTTTGGTGACAGAGGTTGTTATGAGTATAGTTTGTTGTTTTAATTTTTCATCTAGCTTTGCTAATAACATTTCCATGCTTTTTTCCATTTTATTGTATTTTTCGTTTTGGCTGCACTGTGAAACTTATTCAAAATAAACACTATAAAAATAACATTAGATATGTAATAAAGCGTAGACAGTAGGATTTTATTAATATTATGGATACATAATTAGCCTCTATAGCAAAGCCCTCAGATTGTATCAGGAGATAAGAGGCCAACATTGTGGTTAATTATAATATCATAGTCCAATTAATTTAAATTTAGCGCTACATATATAATAGGAAATCATTTATTTAAGACATCATTATCTACTTAATATGATATTAGAAAAAAATGCATACTTCCACATACAGATTGGCGAAGCCGCAAAGTTAAAGCCCATGGAATTAGAACTTAAGAGATTAGAAGATTTATCAGAGGCTATTGTCCAGGACTTCACGTTAATGAGAAAGAGAGAAGAAGAGATGCGAGATACTAATGGTGAGTCAGATACGAACTTTGAAATACATATTCTTTCACCATTGCTATTAAATGTTAACAAAACAGTGAACACAAGAATTTATTCAAATCCTGATTTTGGACTTTTGAATAAATTCTGCTGTAGCTTTTTGTGTACATGTTTCAATGTGTATTTATTGGAATATATTATTTGTAAGTTGATATCAAAACTAATTTATATAATGAGGCGGTCTTATAACAAGTTTCTTTTTAGACTACTATCGAGTGAAATACTGAAAGAATTAACATTAAATAAAAAAACACATGGGTTGTTTGTACTCTTTTGCAAGAATCTTTAAGTGCGTTAATGGCGATAACAATAATTGACTACAACCGATAACAATCATAATAACGTTTAGTTTTTAATGAACCTTCAGTCGTCAAGTTCATAATTACCTAGTGTCTATCGGTCTACCACAGTATCAGCGAATTTTTTTGTAAAATTCGTATCGCTTAGTATTAAAGGGGCCTAATTCAAAGGGGTTGCTTTGTGAAACTCGTGAGTGTTTGAAGAGCAAGAAAATACTAGTTTTTTAATAGTTCGTAGTGTGATATCATAGATGGCAGTGAAATCTAACTTCATTAAGTCCAATTTTGAATTCGGTACTTTAATAATAAACGTGCGATATTTTAATTTTATAATAAACAACTGCTTAACTCCTTCGTTTTATTATAAAATAAGGGCCATTTAATGCAACGCTTTATATCGAGCCAAATTTAAATAAAAAAGCAAATCCTTCCTAACACTTATCATTTAAGTGAAGAATTTAATTTTTTTATTTTAAAATTTACGTATGTTACAGTTCACTCTTTGTTACACTTAACTATTGTAGACACATTGAACGCTGACATTAGACTGACTAGAATAGGCCCAACTGGCTTATTTATAACCTTTGTTCTTTGCATTCCCGTTTCCGTTTTATTAAACATGACATTTGACTACTTCTGTCTCCCACAAATTATTAAATTATTCCTATTAATTATGTTTCTTATTACATAACCACATAGTGGTAAATGTATTTATAAACATATATAACACAATATATAACACGTATAAAAATGTACTTGAAGATTATAAAACGCCACAATAAAAGTTGAAAATAAAGGTATAAAGTATTTGCAACTTGCCTTAAGAGCTTCTACAGCGTCACAAACTAGGAAGTACAGAAGTATAGAGAAACCATTTGTCTGGAGTTTACTCTTTATTATAAGTAAAGAATTAGGTGTTACTTTGCGTTTTTAGTAATAATAAAATAATTTTTAAACAAAAGTAATAATAAAATTATTTTGATATAATCCGCTATACAGTCAATAGAAAATATATGTAGTGTTAAATTTATAGTGGACTATCCGTATTTTCATACCCGATACGTGCAGGATTCGTAAAAACACATGCACAAACCTCCACCACTTCCACCACAATACACAAGCACTACACACGTTCACTATCACAAACTCAACGATCGTTTCGCCCGGCAACCGAAGCAAAAGATATACTACACGACAAAATCGCAAAGCCTTTGCGAAGTGGTGGAGGTTTGTGCATGTGTTTTTACGAATCCTGCAAGTATCGGGTATGAAAATACTGATAGTCCACTATACATTAAACACTATATATATTTTCTATTTACTGTATCGCGGATTATAGCAAAATAATTTTATAATTACTTTTGTATTATGGATCTCCGCAAAGTAACGCCTAATTCTAATATTTAATATTATTTAATTATTAAAAATAATTTTATTATTACTTTTGCTTTATTATAAGTGTTATGACAAAATCAGGCTCAATAGTAATCATACAATCATATCATTGAAAAATGTTTCTAAATCGATGTTTTGTTAATTTGTTTCAGAATCGACAAACAATAGAGTGCTGTTCTTCAGTATATTCTCCATGATTTGCTTACTAGGACTCGCCACGTGGCAGGTCCTATACCTACGCAGATATTTTAAAGCTAAAAAACTAATTGAATAACATTTTTTTAAAAGATATAGTCACACTGGGCTATAATTTGTTGTTTCCGATTTTTTTACCTCCATAATAGTCCAAATTTCATTCATTTCATACCATTTTTAACGTTAATTTAATTTTGTGGTCCAACTAAAATGCTTATTTACTTCTCTATTTATTTAAGTTAACATATCTTTACCTGTCCCTTATAGAATAGAATGGAAATATGAATGCTTAATGAATGAGTGTTATGTTTATGTACATTAAATAAAAAATCAATTTAAATTCGAAATAAATGATGTTTTCATTAAATTCAAGAGTCTATTTTGTGATCAAACTTCCATGTCACACTCCTTTTACTTTATGATCACTACTACTAATCAAAAAAGGCCTGATTTCATGTATGTAGGTATATCTTTATTTGAATATGCAGAACGCTGATATAACTGGAGATTTTTGAAATATTGTTATATTATAATGTCATAATTTCATTACCTAGATAAACTTTTTTCTTTGAACTCCTTCTGCGTCAATCAATAGGTGTAAACATCATAAAATACCCGGTGTGATTATATCGCATTTTTTAGATCTCGTGGAAATTTCACGTTTGTATTAAATTAAACAGTTTTTCATTTACTTAACAGATTTATTATTTATACAAATGTTTGTTTGTATATGATCAAAGTTTTTGTGGCTGAGGATGTAAAGAATTGATTTAATATAGTCTGTTGTTTTATTTTTAATTAATTGATTATCAAAGTATTATTTTAACTGGCCTGTTGGCACAGTTAGCAGTGACCCTACCTTCAACATCGCGGGTCGAGGGTTCAATACCCGGCGAGGATGAACATTTTCTAAAAACAGTTTGAGTGTATTTATGTATTGAAGTATGTATCTAAAATTATATATGTATATAATCTACAGACATGTGTGCAATTTTCACATTAAAAAAAAGATACTAGTACACTAAGGATAAACTAATAAAAAACTATGATGAATAAATGAACAAAAGTAGATCTAAATTGCGAAGTTTTGGTATAACAATAGCAAAGCAGCATTTGTTTTGTATTATCTATCAATTCATACATAATATAAAAAAGGGCCGAAAGCTGTCTGACTTAATGCGATCGATTTTCTCAAAATCTACTGAACGGATTTTTTAACGGTTTTTACTGCTAAGTAGTTCAATTCTTCTGTAAAGTGTAGTGTGTGAAAAGTACATTTTAAGTACATTTAAGATTTTATATAAATTGTGTTCAAGAGGTCGTGTTACCATAAATTTAACGAGGGTAGAAAGAAAATGGTGTCGTTTATAGATTTTTCGAAATTTATACTTAGGGGCTGAGCGAGGGTAGTTTGCATCGGGAACAATAAGATCTTTATCATTTATAGAATTAGGCGTTACTTTGCGGAGATCCATAAAACGAAAGTAATAATAAAATTATTTTGCTATAATCCGCGATACAGTAAATAGAAAAAATATATATAGTGCTAAATGTATAGTCGACTATCCGGTTTTTCTTACCCGATACATGCAGGATTCGTAAAAACACATGCACAAACCTCCACCGCTGCCACCACAATACACACAAACTCAACAATCGTTTCGCTCCGCAACCGAAGCATCATCGGGAGATAGACTGTGTGTAGTGAACGTGTGTAGTGCTTGTGTATTGTGGTGGCAGTGGTGGAGGTTTGTGCATGTGTTTTTACGAATCCTGCACGTATCGGGTAAGAAAAAAACGGATAGTTCACTATACATTTAACACTATATATATTACTTATTATTACTTTTGTAAAATCTTTATCGATTAATGCAAAATCTTAAGTGGTAATAAACAAAGACGTGTTTCAGCTTTTGCCCATTTCCACTTCCTAAATGTAAAATATGGAATCGTTTTTTTAGGTATCTTAGTAAGTATTTGATTTGAATACCTACATTAGTTGTAATAATATTTATTTAGAAAAATCAATCAGGCGAAGCCATTCCTAAAAGCTAGCTAGGAATATCAGAAATGTCTGTAGGTCTGGAATCGGTTACTATCTATTTTTCATTCACGGTTAGATAACCGTAATAGGGCTAGATACCCCTAAATTTTTTTTCTTCTTTGGATAAACTTTTAGTTTTTTTATAATGTACACTAGAAATATCTTTGAAATAATTTATATGGTAAAACGTTTGCCCAGTCAGCTAGTATCTACATAATTTATAACGATTGATGATTCAAAAGTGCTTGCAAAAGCTTACTTGAATAAAGATTATTTTGATTCGATTACTTTATGTTAGATAAATTAATACCAACTTTGACTTGAAATTGACGGAGATGGCGCCATCTTTTTGAATCAGGCAACGGGCTAGATATCATGTAGTGTAAACGGACTATTTTATTTAAGAATATACTGTAAAAAGAGTATTCGGAGTTTTATTTTTGGCATATCCTGAACCGTTATCCTTAGTCATTATTGTTGACGGGAGATAAATTAGGAAAAATTGGTTTCATTCATTCATGTTATAATAAAAAATTCTTTGTTGTGTAATAAAAAAGTTTGTAATTTAATTTATTTAGGTACACAATACTTTCATTATTATGGACTAAGGAAATTACCACAGCCAATATACTCTTTTAAGTTACTTATAATTTGGAAAATATTCTTTATTCCTTTTTGAAATTAAAAAAATTACATGCAGATTACCTTTTTAGGCATATATAAAAAAATACGAATTATTTTTCCAAGAGTAGGGGTGCCATAGACATAGACAGGCCTGTAAGTGACAGACACCATAAATATAGAGATTACACTCGGATACTTCATCTTTGTCAAATCAGAAAAAAAAAGAGACATAGATCATCCTTATTTGCTTTCTATTTGTGTAGAATATCACATTTTAGACTAACTTCTCTTCGGCAGGATGTTAAGTTATTATCGAATCAATAAATTTTTTTGGATATAAAAATAAAGTTGCACAACAAGAAATATATAATAAATTCAATTAATTATTTTATTAAATCACCAATCAATACTGTTGTAAAAAAGGAATGTCTTTTGAAACAATCAAAAGCAACATAACATAATATAAAATAAAGAATTCACAAAATAGAAAATAAAATAATTTATAAAAACATTGCCTATGTTCATTTAAAAATCATTGTACATTTATTCTATTACATAACAAATTTGTTTTTTTTTTTGAGAAATAAATAAAGTTAAGCTACATCAGTTTATAGGTGAAGCAAAAATTAAATATAACGACAAAATTTTCCTAAACGATTCAAATTTTGGTAATGTCAAGATTTCAATGAAGTAGCATCACAAAATAATTTTGAAAAGCTATTGCCATCAGGCATTTCTTCTGTCTATGTCATATGGAAAGTGTTTTGTATAAAAATCTAAGAGATATACTTTACAAAAACAATCTATTGTAACTTTTATGTCTACTGCTAATCTTTTCAATAAGGCGCGATTAACAAGTTGCTAAGTATTAAATATTTTATTTATCTGATTATACAAAATTGGTAATAAATATCCCACAAATGAAATGTGAAACATTCGGGAATAATTCACTTTGACTAGTCAATATAAAAAAGTAAATGCAAATTACTGTGATAATTACATGTACTAATGGAATTTTTCTTGAATTTGTATACACTTATCTACCGGTATTCGTATAAATGCTAATACAAAGGTTCTTGACTCCTACATTACTTACTATGACATCATAATTGATTTGAAATTTTACAAATTTATCACTGCACATGCAAATTGCAAACCTATTATATAAAATTGACGTTTATTGCAAAATGATTCATGAAATTTAATAGTATCTACGGACATTAACAGTTTGCGCTCACAAAATTATATTATTTGTCTTATATACAATAAAATAACCACTCAGTGGCATTATGTACATTTGTGATTCATTATTTGTCTAATCAAAGCGGCGAATAATCCAGTTGAACCGTAAGGTGCTTAACACCGACTTCGCGGAATATTCTCGCTGCTTGTTCGGTTATATACCGAGGGTCAACTTCTCTGGCAACTTCTAGTTTGATAGCTCCAACGTGGATGTCACTGCAAAGCGTCCAGAAGTGTGGCTCCTGAACCGCGTGAACACCGGCTAAGCCAACAACTCTTGTATACAAGTTCGGTAAAGCACGTTCCAAAGACGTCGGAGTCCGTTGCATGAGCACACCACCCGAGTCTAGTAATAGAGGAAACACACTACCCGCTATAAGAAGAGCTATGGCCATCGAGCAAATTGGATCTGCTCTCATCCAGCCAAATAATTGCATTAATATGGCGGATATTATAACACCAACAGAGCCTAGGGTGTCGGCAAGTACGTGAAGGAACACTCCTCGCATTATGGCCGATCCCGCACCGGTGGGGGCTTCTATATCATCGTGCGAGTGACCATGGTCGTGGTTGTGTGAGTGACCGTGACCACCATGTGAATGGCCGTGGCCGCCATGACCATGCCCATGGCCGTGGTGGAATGCATATATTCCTACTAGATTTACTAGGAATCCGAGAATTGAAACAACTAACAAGCGTTCGTGTTTCACCTGAAACAAATGTAATTATTAATCAAAAGAAATAGTGATGCTTAAAGATATGCCGTAGACCTATTAGGTAGAAATGGATGATGTTGAAATTTTGTAATAGGCAATAGCTTTTATCATTATTGTAGCGGTTACTTAATGGTTTTATTTATAATATTGAAAGCAAGCCTACATTTGCGTAAGATTCTCATTCTGTTCTTCCATCATGGAATATATTTTAATATTATCAGGGTTTTACAAACAAGATATAAATCAATTAAGTCAGTAACAGAAAAACGATCCCGCGATCACGAAGCCGCTAATGTCACCAAGTGACCGCACTTACTGGTCTCTCCGTAACATCCGCCCTAAGAAACGCCGAAAACCGGGAGAAATGGAGGAAAATTGTACGAACTATGAAGGACTTTCATTTAGAACACGATCTTCACTAATGAAGAATCCGACCGAAGAGAAGAGAAAAGGGTCAGTAAAGGTAAGTCTATTTTTTATGGTAGTTGTTTGGCTTGGAGAATGGATTCTTGGCATTGGCGTAACTACCGGAGGGCTAGTGCCCCGGGCCCTTCGGAATTTGACTTACAAACTATAACACTAACAAGTGAAAAACTCTCCCACATTTAGAATACATTCAACCTAGATTCCAGGATTATTGAATAAACGATTTCAAATAGCTGGGGCCCTAGTCTTTTTTTGTCCCAGTACCTTTGGTTACCTGACTGCGCCCAGTAACCAAAGACTTATTGGGAGTGTATTCTATTCCGAGAATATTTATTTTCTTAATCATTATCATCATTGTCTTATTAAGAGATTAGAAACGATTTCGATAATCAGGGAGATGATTGTCATAATCTAGTGCAGCAATAATGCTTGTGTTGTGCGTGAATGAGTTGTGCAGAATGTTGAAGTTCAATATTGTACCGTTTCCTACATTAGTTTAGAAATAAATAATTTCGTTTTATTTCTTTCAATTTATTTTAAAACTTACGTAATAACATTCACTGATCAACTAAGGTTCAAACAATACAACAATCGGAAAATACGTGCCTGGCCGGCAGCTACGGGCGGCGTAAAAATTGAGAAACAATTTCGAAATAAAATAGAAAGTCATACACTGAGAATATTGTTTTGTCGTATTTTAATATGTCATATTATCACTGAATATTCTTATTAAATTTCTGCTTTGCTAGAAGATGCTAATAATAATATAATCATTGTGTGATTTATTTTTTATTGGATTACTGCTGGTTCGGAAAGTGGATCCTACCAAGAGGAGACAGCAACAAACTCAGCAGCTGATCTATTCAAAAATATAAAACTTATAACTAATAACATATATTAATTACTACCCCCTGTACAGGGGTCAAAGAGTATCTATATTCACCCACTCTTACCATTTATGTAATCCTTAATAGTAAAGTAGGCTATAGAAATATTTTTATAGTTTATCCCACTGCTGTAACAGCAAATCTAATATTGATTGGGGAATTTTAGTATAGAATCTTATATAAACACCTGTAAACAACCTACATACTTATGTAAGGTGCAAATAAGGAGATGCAAGCTTATGTATGTTCCTACTCTGTCTATCAACAATTTTTTTATAATTCTGTATATATTTATGCAAATATTATTATGCTAAAAAAACACATTGACGCTAAATGTAAGAACACCTAATTCTTTAAAAAAAATTTCATACTTATAACTTAAATTGTAATGCAAAATATTATATATTAATGGAACCTGCTATGGCAATATTGAATAGTGTGGTGGTATTAAGCTATAATAATTATTGCAAAAAAAGAAGAGCTTTGCTCAATTAGCAACATGCATATACTATAGCAAGATGCTGCTTCTTTTACAGTAGTGATTAATTTGTAAAACTACATTTCCCAGTTTCTTCTAAATCACTTCAATAAAATTAACTTTAAGTAACTCTAGTTTTTAATGTTGTGAAGATGTTGTTTTGTTATAGATATAAAAAAGCAATGACAAGTTAATTTTAAACATCAATGCCATGTAACTTTATATAAAAGATAAAAGGAATAATTTGTTTTTAAAATCATAAATTAAAGTATTCCAAAGATATCTAACTTTGCACCATAATATACTTTATTTATCTTATCACTTCAATAATGTCTGGTTCATATAATTAGAGCAATTTATCAAATACATTAAAATCATTAATAATATACTCAACTTACATTTTTTTTTCTTTCATACAAACCTTCCCTTGACAAACTTGAATCACAGAAGTTATTTCAACCCCAATGGGATTACCAAAAGACATAGATAGACATTGATTATTTTTTATATATATAGATTTAACTCTTAGTGCACCTTTCATTCTACTGTTATTAATGGAAAAATAATTAATTTACCTCTGGTGGTTCAATAGCTCTTTCAACAGCTTCCTTCATAATAAAGAATGCTATGAATAAAAGAAATAGTCCATTTACAAAGCCTGCTAGAACCTCTGCTCTAGCATAGCCATAAGAGTAGCGTTCATTTGCTCTCCATTTTGATACAACTGATGCAGCCAGACCCGCTACGAGTCCAGTGCAATCAAAGAACATATGGAATGCATCAGAGATAAGACCTAGAAAAAATTACCATTTATTTTAGTTTTATATTACACTTATATAAACACAAAATTAAAAAAGGAGGATTTTATTTAATTTTGATAATGAGTACCATGGTGAATAAAAAAAAGATAAGCAAAAATAAGGAGGTTCAATAACTGTGACAACTCATTCGATGAATAAGATAGTGGTAAATAAAACAAAAAATGTACTCACCTAAACTATTCGTCCATACTCCATAAAATAATTCAACAAATGCAAAGGATAAATTTAATATAAGAAAAAGAAACAAATTCTTGGAATTTTTGTCCGAAAATATCAACCGGAGCCAATTTTGAAACTTTTCCCGTATGCCCCCAAATGAGCCGCGCGATGTACGCGTATCTTTTTGTATAAGGGGCAGCATTATATCTGGATATTTTTGAAGAGCTTATTCACGTCATTTCAAATTTGAAATTACAGAAAACAAATTTATACCAGCACCACTGCATACGTGTACTACACTTACAAATTATAACCTTATAAAATAAGATAATGGATAAAATATGTGATAGATATCAAATACGAGGCAGAATTATAAACACGAAATGCATTATTTACAAAATACTAGCATTTTTAGTGATAAATGTAAAAATTAACACTTTAATAGCACAACCCATCTGCCTTCGTCAATCTGTCAAATGACAACAAATTTATAGATAGTTAAGGATGTTATATATTATACATGCATATTACTCATCGCAGTCGTTTCATAGATAATACATGGTTAGACATTTATAAAATTGAAGACCAAGTCTTATTTAATTACGTAATCACCATGAGGTCGAGGTTGTAAAATGTTATATTAATTTGAAAATTTCAAAATCCTGTTTTGTTGGCGATCAACGTGTACCTATATCGATTAAAAGGTAGTGCTTTAAATAAATAGTAGAAAAAAGTAATTTTCAATAATCTGCGCTTATATAACTTTGTGTAATGCTAAACATAGTTTGGGTTTTCATACTTGACACAATCGGGATGTATAGAATGCGTGTTCAATGAAATGTAAAAATATATGATAAATATATAGCGCTATCGTCGTTAGAATTCATTTTATTTATGTAGATTTTGGATTACTGAAATAATAGTACACCACTAGTGGTGATTAATTCTGCACATATTTTCAAACACTAAACGTAATTTGATTGGTTATAATGTACGATTAAATTTACAGAGCCAATCAGAACTGGTTTATTATTTTTGGAATTTGTAAACGAAACAATGTTTATGATGATTCATATGCTTTCAAAACGACACTCGTTTCCGGAAAAGATAAAAAAAAATGTCTATGTGTCTTAGCTAATATTGCTTATGGTATAATAATAACTTTGTATTTATATTAATTATTTTTACGTGACGCGTATTTAATACGATCCCTAAAAACGTTTTGTTAAATATTTTTTTTATATTTAATTCAATGATATTTAACCTTATTATTAGTTACCCCTAATTTTTCCCTCCAAATTTTCAAAATTATTCTACCGGAAATTCGTCTATAGATGCGTTTGTTTCCGAAAAGTGAACGTTTCACGAGTCAACAGCAACGTCTTTCGATAAGTTCTAGGGGCTGTTTGCGACATTTTTCTATCTTTTATCCGTCATCCAATGTTTAATGTGATGAAATAACACGTTAATTAGCAAGTATTTACAATATTAGTGTTCATAGTCGTAATAGAGTAACCGCTAGATTACGATATAAGCTAATATGGGCGACGAAAGCCATCCCAAAACTCTCTACGTCGGTAATTTAGACGCGAGTGTGACAGAAGAATTTCTATGCGCGTTGTTCGGTCAAATAGGCGAAGTTAAAGGCTGTAAAATAATTCGTGAGCCGGGCAACGATCCCTATGCGTTCCTTGAGTTTACAAATCATACGGCGGCGGCTACGGCCCTGGCCGCCATGAACAAGCGAGTGTTTCTCGACAAGGAAATGAAGGTTAACTGGGCTACGAGTCCTGGTAATCAGCCTAAAACTGATACAAGCAATCACCATCACATATTCGTTGGTGATCTGTCACCAGAAATTGAGACTCACATATTGCGTGAAGCCTTTGCCCCCTTCGGTGAGATTTCGAACTGTCGAATAGTACGTGACCCACAAACGCTCAAATCTAAAGGGTACGCCTTCGTTTCATTTGTTAAGAAAGCTGATGCTGAATCGGCTATACAGGCAATGAATGGTCAGTGGCTAGGTTCACGTTCTATACGCACCAATTGGTCCACACGTAAGCCACCTACTAAAGGACCCAACGAGGGTGCGCCGAGTAGCAAACGAGTTAAACAACCGACCTTTGACGAAGTGTACAATCAGAGTTCACCAACAAACACAACTGTTTATTGTGGAGGTTTCACTAGCAATATAATTACTGAAGAGTTAATGCAAAGCACGTTTTCACAGTTTGGTCAAATACAGGATGTAAGAGTTTTCAGGGACAAAGGATATGCTTTTATTAGGTTCACAACTAAAGAAGCGGCTGCCCATGCTATAGAAGCGACACACAATACGGAAATCAGTGGACACACAGTTAAATGTTTCTGGGGTAAAGAAAATGGAGGAACAGAGAATCAGGTCTGTTGTTGAGGAAAATTAAATTCATATAATTTAGATACAAATATGTGTGGTTAGTATGTAACCAAGTATGTTTCTAGTAAAAAAGTTTGGTGTTGATGTAAATACAATCTATGACAATACAAATTGTAATCGTTATTATCAGATTTTCATCTGAATGATTTATGATATAGCCATATCAGAGCTTATTCTAAAAGATTGTTGTAGCAATAGTGAGGTGTGTACACTAATTCGTTTTTAACTGTATCAAATATGTTAATTGGAAAACTAAATATTTACACACTTCCTAGATTTTTCACAGTTTACTGTAAAAGTATTTCAGGCAAATGTTTTTACTATCAATCCTTAAACTGATAGTAACATGGTATGATGCATTTTTGGTAAACAATACTTAGTTCATGGAATATTATTTATATCTGTTTGTGTTTTAATAATGAAATATTTATGGTTTAATATTGTTATAGGGATTATTTTATTAAATACTAGTATTTATTTATCTGATAATAGTATGCAATCAAATATAAAATAGCTTATCTATGGTATGGAATTAATGAAAAGCTTATATCGATTATGGGCTGCATTAGTGGCACAACTCAAAAAACACATGATTTGTACTAGGAATATGTGTAAATATTAAAATATATATTCTTTTCAGCAGCAATACAGGCAGGCCTCATTATTCTGTATTAGGCAGTTCATGTCAGAAAATTAAAGCATTTTTTATGCATTATCCTTAGCAATGAATCTAAAACCATTTATCTTATAACATGATTTTTTGAGTTGTGCCTCTATTGTATCCTGTGAGGGATATATTGTCATAACATTTGATTTTGTTATAGTCAATATGCCTTTACAGTGTTTTAAAACTTCATGAGATCAGGTAAATGTAATCTGTACATATTTTATGAAAGCATTCCCACCCTTAAAATTAAGGCATTAAAAGATTTATAAGCTTTTATTATAATGTTATAAATCATATTGTAATTAAATTACAATAAATGTTTTAATTACAAAATTAGAAAAAGACAAATTAATTTGTGATTATGTAATCAGAGGCAAATATGGTAGACAACTGTATCTCAGGGTAAGCTCCTGCTTACAAGTAAGTTGTGATGATATACACCGATATACCAAGCCTTCATATTGCACTTAGTGCCTTTACTTCAAAAAAACTGACAGTAAATCTAACCTAGATGTAACTACAGTTAAGTTAAAATGTAAAATGCTTAATATGCCTTACAGCAAAGGGCTCTTCCAGTTCTTTCAACTGCCTTCAGTCTCCCAAAGAAGGCCCAAGATCTCTTTTATGTTATCCTTCCATCTTTTCGCAACCTCTTAAGCCTAGCGTCCTCTCCTGGATACCAAACTGTTACCTTTTTGTTTGCTTGTCTTCCCTACATCAAAGCATGTGGCCAGTCCTCCATTTCAGTTGGTTAATATAGGTCAGGATTTTTTGTGAGTTTATGTCTATGGTTCTTACTTTGTCTTTTAGTTTTATTCCTAGCATAGTCGTCTTCATGGCTCTCTGACATTTTAATTTTTTCCCTATAGTGTTCCATCAAACCTCAAATTATTATACTATTCACAGCAGATACTTTAATTACTTTTTCAGAGTTCGAATAACCCACCGGCCCCACCAACCTCAATGGGAGCACAAACACAATACCCCTATGCGTACCAACAAGGAATGGGATATTGGTATGCTCAGGTAACTATCTTTTTCAAGTTTAATCTATACTAATATAAAAAGCTGAAGAGTTTGTTTGATTGATTGTTTGAACACGCTAATCTCAGAAAAATTCTTGAAAAATTCTTTGAGTGTAAGATAGTCCATTTATTGAGGAAGGCTATAAGACCATAAAACATCCCGATAAGATGAATAGGAGAGGAGCAGCGATAAAAAATAATGCGAAAACGGCTTAATTTAAAGCTTTCCTTGCGTGCGTTAAGTAAACAGTAAGTTATGGAAAAATCATGTATTACAAATTTGTTCCCCTCTAAAAGTTGTAAATAAGAGTCCGCGACAGCATATGTCTGCCTTTTAAGGTTAACCCATTTTAACCTTAATTAATATAAGTATAAGAGTTTACTCAAGTAATAAGACTGCAGTCCATGCGAACGAAGTTGCGTTTAAAAGTTAGTATTGTATATGTAACTAGGCCGTACAATGTAATGTTGTATGGAAGACCTTTCAAGCGACATATCTCATGCTTTTAATTAAAGTGACTGAATTCGACGAATGCGACGCTTTTGACTTCTTTTTCGTATAGATCGCCCCAACCAACCCATTTTTACACAAGTTATTTTTCACTATTTAGTTCCAAAGCGTGTGATTTTAGTAATCGGCGATTACAAACGCTTTAGCTCAAGCACGATTGTGTGTAGAAGGCATACTCGGTTGTAATTGCCAATCATCGTCTATGATCGCTTACAGCCTCGGAATTGTAGGTTTTTCGGATACACATCAAAGGTGACTTGGGAGATATTTATGATCGTATGTGGGGTGTGCACTATATGTTTTCGCTTCCATTCTCCTTATGTTTATATTTCTTCACACAATTCATACATCTTTTTTCCGGCCTCCCTTTAGTCCTACATACATCCACATATTTAAAACTCTTTTGGTCGCATGATTTCCATCGCGTCTCATTACATCACCATATCAACTGAATCTCACACTTATCTTTTCCTATGTATGTATCGTATGATACTACAGACGATCATGTGGACACTTGCACGTTTATATCTATAAATCTCTAGATCGTTTATCAGATGATCATCTGCAGGCCTACTATAAACTCTTATTGCGACTCAATTGAAGACGTAAACGAAGACCGCGAATCGCTTTCTTTTCGTACCATGAAGTGTGAATTGCATTAAGGTCGTAATGTTTTAAAAGGATAACGTTATATGAGTTATAGATAACTGTGTCTCTTTTACTCACATGTTCTTAGGACGAATTCCGAACGCTCGTTCGGCAACGACTTAAAGTGTGCGTCTTTAAGACGTCATGGTATGAAAAGGCAAAACAATTTCGTTTACGTCTTCAATTGAATCGCAATAAGAGTTCACGGTAGGCCTGCTGATCATACGATTAACGATCATTGCCGATAGTGAAGAGCAGGCATTACATATCTATCATTTATTCATATGAAATAGTTGAAGTCGCTTGTAGAAACTAGTCGTATATTAATACCACTTTTAATGACTATATATAGTATTACTTATCAAGATAATATAAAATAAGTTAATTATTATGCAAATTAAATATTCATGATGTATTCGAGTAAAACACTTGTAGTGAAATGTTTAATATCCGTAATTTACTTGGGTATAGTTACAATATGTAAATTATTGTTCGTATTGAATCTGGCTATGTATTACCCAATATCGTTATATAGTACTCGAAATCAGGACATAGGCACCTCATACTATGTTGTGTTAATATTGGCAAATTAGCTTTTCAAACAAAAGTAATAATAAAAATTATTTTTGCTATTATCCGCGATACAGTAAATAGAGGATATATTTAGTGCTACATGTATAAGACTATCCGTTTTTTCATACCCGATACGTGCAGGATTCGTAAAAACACATGGACAAAACTCCATCACTTCCACCACAATACACAAGCACTACACACGTTGACTATCACAAACTCGATAATCGTTTCTCCCCGCAACCGAAGCATCACCAGGAGATAGACTCCACAAAATCGCAAAGTTTTGCGATTATAGTCCACTTTGTTTATATATACATTTAGCACTAAATATATTCTCTATTTACTGTATCGCGGATTATAGCAAAGTAATTTTTATTTATTACTTTTGTATTATGAATCTCAGCAAAGTAACGCTTTATTCTATAAATTAAGCAATTTATAGAATAGTCAAAAATTTCAGGATGTTGAAACATCCAGAGCTGCTAAATACAAGCGGCAAAGTAAAGTGCGTAAGAAATCTCTTAGGGCTCCACTTCATAATTGGAGAATACAAACGATTGAGCGCGAGCAACATCGTGTAGAGAGCATACTTAGCGTTACTCGCCTGTGATCCCGCTTATAACCCGTGAATTTTATATAATACTAGCAATGCCCCACGGTTTCACCCCCGTCCACACCGATCTCGTGGTAGTGGCAAGTCTACGAAGTCGGACTATAGATTTATTTTGTAGATTATTTAATTTAAAAAAATCATTAGTATTCTTGGAATAAGACCTAACTCACGAAATGCAGGCCCTGCTTCTAACGGTCGTTACAATGAATTTGTTATGGCATTATTTTCTTTCGTTATATTATTCTTAAATTCGTAATATCTTTTGATTGGGATGTCGGATTTTAATAATTTAAAAAGTATTTTACAGGTATTGAAATACTTTTTAATAAAATATCATTTAATGAAATAAGGATTAATACACAGATATGAATAAAATGGTTTGATTACTGTCGGCAATTTTATCAACTTTTACAATGTAAAAAAGTAGTTATAGGTATAACTATAATAGTTAGACATATGGTATCGCGGACTTTTTTTTGTGGATATTGATATGTTCTATAATACTGTAGAACATTTTTTTTTCTACCCTTAATAGTTTCCGCAGCGCACGCGATGAAAGATGTTTACGACTGAATTTTTCACAACTTATTACAATTTTAATAGGGATCACTATTTTTTGATTTTGAAAATGACATATAGCCTATGTTGCTCAGTGAAGAAGCAGCTTTCCAATGGTGAAAAAATTTTTGAAATCGGTCCAGTAGTTTTTGCGTGAAAACATTACAAACATACACACATACAAACAAACATACAAATCTTTCCTCTTTATAATATTAATATAGATAATAACCCGTGGTTTATTGGACACACATTAAAAATAGCTAGGAATCCATTTTGTCGACAAAATCTTCCTATTATCCGACATTAAACATCGGTTAAAAAAAAACAAAAATAGCTAGGGTTTAACGTCCAAATGTAAATAAAAAAACTGGTAAACAAATTAAGGTCCAAGTTGTAGTCACAACCACACACGTTAAACAGTAATTACTATTTCCTATTAGTTTTCAGTGTATTCTTTTTTGTTGGATCTTTCATCATTTTATTATTTTTTAATTACATTTAGAAACGTGTTTTCGATCAATTGTACTTTATTTACCAATAATGTTGTCTATATACGAAGTATTTATTTTAAGATGAAAACGCAGATGTCCGAAGGAAACTAATATAATAGGTAACAGTAGTATAGTAGATCAGACAAGAACCAAATTTTTCTGTGTCACTTGTAGTCTTCAATAATGTTAATATATAAAAAAAATATTTATATAATAGGTTTTGCAATATTCAATATAATTCATATTGTTAAAGTTCAAACATCCTAATCCTAGTGAATCCAAATATCTGACAGCTAAGTCTATTAGAAGAAGAGCATAAATGAATAGAGCCATATAAAGTTTTTAAAATCAAATGTTGCTAATGCAACATTTGATTCATCAATGTTCAAATTAGTGATCAATGTACAAATCAAAAATAGTTCAAGGCCTCATTAATGATGGCTTGAATCAGTAATAAACACAAAAATATGGTAATCATTACGTACGCGACGAGAGCGGAACATGTTGTTTAATTAAAATATTCATGATTTCATGATTAGTAAGTAAAGTAAAGTAACGCCCTGTTAATATCCCACTGCTGGAAATAGGTCTCCTCTCTCCGTTTTTTGGAAAGAAGGATTGAATCTAAGACCTACCACGCTGCTCCATTGCGGATTCTCTATGGTGTATCTTAAAACTTTAAAGTTTTTGTTTAAGTCAGTATGTTTTCATATATCTTATAAATTCTATGATCATCCAAAACAAGAGTAATAATAAAATTATTTTGCTATAATCCGCGATACATTGTATCGCGGATTATAGCAAAATAATTTTATTATTACTTTAGTATTATGGATCCCCGCAAAGTAACGCCTACTTCTATAAATTATCTATGATCATCCATGAATTTATTCATTTTCAATATAACGTCATTTAATAATTTACAAGGTTAATAATAATTATAAATACAATATTTCTTTTTTGTGATATTTTAACGTTACACGATATTTCGCCAGCAAAAAATTATTTATTTTAAATATGTCTTTAACAATTACCTTCAAAAACATACAGTTATTAATACTAGAGTAGGGTAGCCATACACAGGCCTGTAATAATCACAATTAATCAATTATTGCTAGTGACACAATCAATGATGAGAAGGAAAATGAAGTCGTATTATTCATCTTTGTCTAATCTCATAAAAAAGGAAGACAGATGGATCATCCTTAATATGCACCGTGTTAAAAGCATACTTAAGAGAAAATTCCACTGACAATTCTTGATATTTGTGGACTTTGTGGCATATAGAGATTGTATGATCACGTTCTTCTTACCTTCAAGTTATTCTATACATATTTTTTTATGAAAAAGGGCAATGTAAAATCGATGTTGTTAATCGATGGAACTATCGAATAATAGTTATTGCACATATTCTATAAACAATCAAAACTATCTATTTTTACTAATCACTTCATACTTTAAAACATGTGATGTAATCAATTATATAAGATATCCATGTTAATAATAAAAATTTCCAATACCTATTACCATTGTTCTTTGTTTTTAAAATGTGTAAATAAAATGGTTTTGTATTTTCCGTAATAATTATGTCCATATATTTCGAATTGAAAAATTGATGTGAATTTTTCAATGACACTTTTTTGCCTTTTAATATAATTGATAGAAGACGAACCAAAATATAACACATTTTTCAATTCAAACTGTATTTCTTATTTCTCTGCGACATACTTGTAAGCTCTCAACCGCACAGTTTATCTTAATAATTGGGGCATATAAACAAGGTCACATGCGTCATTCGTTCATTGCACCAATAGCTCAATAAGGAATTGCTAAAATTTGGATGCTAGACTAGTTTTGCTTAGTTTCCCTTCTCTATATGATACGTACAAACAGAATAGGATCATGATGTATTGTGTCACTAATTTAAAAAATAATTTTCATTAAACATATTTGGCACTCGAATCCAGAAAATAAAGACTATATTAACATCTAGTAGGTATATTGTTGCTTGGACAATAATGTCTATACTATAGTATATATGTATATATGTGTTTATTTATTTTTTTCATATACGAACGCTTGGTCGCTGTGATTTTTCATTTTATATCGATAGTTGAAAGGCTGCAGAAATGACACAGGTTACGTTTACTTTAGTTGCAATTTAGTAATGAAATTGCAGAAGTGGATCTATAAATGAATTGATGAATAGTCATTATATTTGTTTACATATTATTACTATTATACTATAACAAAAAGATAAAATTTAGTTTACAATTAACTTATCTATAAAAATATCTGTCAAGTTAATGTTTGCGTAAAAATTAATTATTTACAAGTCAAAGTAGTTACGGAATTGACTAATTATTGTGAGCCTTTTTGTAAAGTAATCATTGTGTGCCAATCTTCGATGAGAAATTGGGTCACGAACATTTCTGTAAGCTTCTTAATCTGTACTAGTTTTCGATATTTCTTTGTGTCCAATTAGGTTAGCGGTTGTAATTTAAGTACTTATAAAGAATTCTCTAAGGCATGCGATTGTTACACAACGATATTATTGGCGGGCTTTTTATTGACATACATTAATTATTACCGTGTTCATATCGTAAGATTCGTTTACGTTTTGCACGTCAACGAGACTCTACATCGCGGCAGTATGAAGGGTCATACTGTTGTGCGAAATAAACGAATCGGTGCGGTAAGACCTACTCCTGTCAAATCCGAACGAGTTTGCAGAAGTCCGTCGATACCTTGATAGATTAATCATCGTATTGTGGAAACTACACGACGATATTACAGCGGATTTATTGCGATACAGTCACTCGTGCGGGCGATGCCTTACACTGATATCGCTATGTTTTATACAGTAGGTACTTCAGTATAAAACGCAGTATAGATGCCTATATCCCACTCTTTAGTTAGGCACGAGGCGGTAGCGCCACAGTAGGACGGCAATAGGCATCATATTAAAAAATATATATAATTATATAACTTTTGCATGTGAGTTAACAAACTTCCCTTCGTTTTTTATATATTTTTATATAATAATTATACCATATTTGTATATCATTTTCTTTATAAAATTTCTCATTGAATACTATAAATCATTTATAATAACTTACATTTATTGTTGGCGACGAAAACATTTTGGTTTTTCAAAATTGAATTTTTGCACGTGGTGCTCACACTAGACTTTTGAGGAGTTAACTAAAGCTAGCTGCGACTTTATTCGCAAACTTTAGCGTTTAAGTACTCTCAATAATTAATTATGTCTTTTTCACTGTTTCACTTTTTATCCTATATGTTACACCGGTGTATCTTTAATATTGATCCAGTAGATTTGCCGTAAAAGCATAACAGACAAAAATACAGACTTTCGCATGAACAATATCAGTTCTCGCTGCGATAACGCCGTATAGAGCCCGTGGATAAGGGCTTCATATCCCGATAAAACCGATAGAAAACTTTTAAGTATAAATGGTTTCTATAAATATTCTATCATATATTCAATAACAGAATAATAAGCCTAATTAATAATATCATTCTTAACACCTTACACGTATATGAGAAAAGTATAAAATTTTCCAATGTTTAACCTCCAAAAATTTTATCCACTATCGCCGCATAAGATCATGTAATATCGTTTAAAAACAGTTTTTATCTTTATTAATTGTTTACAGACTATATATAAATACATTTGATTATATTATTGAAAATTTGAATATTTATTTGCACGTGGAAATGCTGTGTTGACGCGGACGTAATCTAAGGTCACGGCCAAATATTTCAACTTACAAATTAGATAATTAAATCGCTGTTAAGGATTAATTATTGACAACTTTGTGATCATTGCGAAAATAATAAATAGTATCGATCAACTCAAACTTCGTTAGTTAATATCAAAAGGTATTTGCAATGTCTCAATTATTTGCGTAGTTTCATTACTGTAAGAAAATTTACTTCGCCATAGGTTTGCCATCTCTGTCCTAGTGATTGCTGATATATGAGATGTCTAAAACCTCTATAAATTCACAGATCGTACGTTTGATTCGGGATTAGGGTTCTGCGAAATTGTTCTATGTTCACGAGAGAATAGGAGTACCGTAACAGTATAGATTACGAATACTCAAAATTCTTTGTCTACCTTTACATTAATATCATATACTCAACACTTTTCATGTATTTTATTTATGTTATGTTTGCATTTGTCTAAGTAGATGGAGTTTTGTTAAAACTTCTAAAAATCTTACAACAAAGTACGATTGAAATTCCTCCATCGCGCCTGTCCCTTTCATATTATTCTTACGGTTTACCGAATAGACAGAACGATTCATAAGGAAGTTTTTGATATATCCTACTTCCTACTTCCTACTAATATTATAAATACGAATGTTTGTGACTATGGATGGATGTTTGTTACTCTTTCACAGTAAAACTGTAGGACGGATTTGGAAGAAACTTTACAGTTATATACGTTATACATCAGAATAACATATAGGCTACAATCTGTACTTATTTTATGTAATATAACATGTCGAAACTTAATTTGGCTGACCAAATTCCAAGCTGCGAGAAAAAGCCAGTAATTTATTAGGTTATGACTTAGTTCGTTCCACCATCTGTTCGGAGCCGGATCAAGTTTGTAATAAGTCGGTTAGTTTAAACTAATATACGTTTAACGTATAGTATCAAGTTTACGTCTCTGTTAGGTCGACTCACCGAAAATAAAGACGTCCAACAAGCATCCTGTATATATGATATATCTCTGACGATCAAATAACGATCGCAAACACAGATACATAATTCACGCACACAGCGTCTTCGCCGGCTAAGACGAGGTCCCAGTTTTCTGCCATCGGTCGACCGTGATGACAAATAAACCTCCACAGTCATACTAATAATTCTCGACCACACTTCACCCCAAGCCGTGGTCCAGGCTCAAAGAAGACACTCTTAGGACGACGTTTCCCGCTACTAGAGCTTCTGCGCTCTACTTTCCTCATTTGGCAACCTCGGCAATGCTTCTGCGCTCTCCCATTCCGCCCGGTGACGCTGAAAAAGCCGTTAGGGCTAACAGGATAAAGTCAATAAAAAATAGGTTCACGTTACATTACAAAAAACAACATGAATGATGCAAAAGGTCTCATTTCAAATGGAATTATTATGTCATGGTGACATTTTTGCATAACACTCGGGCCAGTGTTCGGAAATTTAAACAGTACTAACTACTTATATATATGCACATACATAACTATGCACATGTTTTGACATAAATTTCGTAAAAATGTATAGCGTGTATAATTTGAATACTACAAGGTTTGTTTTTTTTATTGCTTAATAGGCGATCGCTTGACTGCATTCATGCCTGATGGCATATACTATACACTACATATACTATATACATAGCTATAAACAGTCTAAGGTGGAGCGCGCTTGCTTAGAAAATGACTACTCACTCTTGCTTTGAAGATACGCATTTATATCCTATTCTTTCTATAATTCTATTAGAAAACTTTAAAAATAGATACTTTAACCGATCAAATTCTATAAACGTTATTCTTCCATCATACGTGACATTGGCGAAATAGTGTCACAAGACACTTCTGGAAGCCATAAATTCAAGAATTAATTAAAGACAGGTACATGAACTTAATACGAATATTTACAGTTTTAGTGATATATATATATATTTTTTTACTTTTCTGTCATTTTTAACAGCTTATGGTCTATATAAACTTTGTGTTAGCATTCAGCGAATCGAATAACATGAAAATCATAGTTGGTTTAGTTTAAAAACAAATAGTATTAAAGTCACCGAATTCAAAAAGTTGTACGAATGAATATTATAATATAATAATATGAATGAATATATACGATATAATGAATGAATGAACACTTTTATTGAACAATAACAGTAAAAACTAAAATAGTAAAAATCTAAGAAAACTCGTGATACAATCTGGCGGATTTACGTCTTGCTTGTGGGGATATATCTGTTCCTTTCTCGGAATTTTGAGGGTGCATAGCTACGGCCTAATACACTTTCCCCTTTTTTTGTCTGCCGGTGTTACTATTGAGAGTGTTGTACTATACTTTATGTGTAGAAACCGGCTATACTCACGTCTTATTTTATCGGGATAGCCCGACCAGTTTCAATTTTATCCGACCACTGATTCATCGGGTCTAAGTAGTCTGGCTCGCCCGATAAAATATGATGTAACGGATAAGAGAGCAACAATAAGTTAGAGGCTAAACAAGAATAAAAAAAACACCACACATATAAAATAAGACGTAACTATAGCCAGTTAGAGCTGTGATAGCCTAGTGGTGAGACCGTGCTTCCAACTTTCAAGCGGGTCACGAGTTCAAACCCCGGGCAGGCACCAATGAGTTTCTCTATTAAAACTTATGTGTCTAATTGATAATTGCAATTTATCATACGCGTGAAGGAAAACATCGTGAGGAAACCTGCATATCTCTAGAGATTTCTGATGAGATATGTGTAACCTACCAATCCGCATTGGAGCAACGTGGTAAGTCTTAGCTCCAACCCTTCTGTCCAGAAACGGTGAGAAGAGGCCAATTCCCAGCAGTGGGATTGTAATAGGCCGCTAGTTTACTATAGCCTGTTATACTATACTATACATAATGACGCCATCCACGCCGCAGAGAACAGAGCCGGGTAGCGGAAAATAGTCGTCAATAAGATGCTACATAAAGATCACGACCCTCAGCATTGAGGATTACGACGCCAGGAGGAGGAGGTTATACTATATAGGCACTATAACAGAACTACCTTGCTATAATCCGCACGGGTTAAGCGAATGCATGCAAAGCTAATGTGTATGAAGCAGGCAAAATTTACGCACCTTACACATGCAGGACAAGTCACCACACTCTCAAGGCGCCTCCACCAGCAACAAAGCACACACAACCACCACCACAATCTCGACGATCGCAATGTATTGCGATTTTGTCGTGGAACCTATCCTACTGATGATGCTTCGGTTTCGGAGCGAAACGATAGTCAAGATTGTGGTGGTGGTTGTGTGTGCTGCGTGTGTTGTGTTATAATGTTGAAGACTATGTCAATGATAAGAAAGCTTGGAACTAAATTGCGACCAGCTATGCACTAGATGATATTGTAATCTATGTTTGTTAACAATAGTAAATACAAAATTGTATTATTTATTTTTAAAAAGAGTGACCGCCTAGTTTCTTGCTGGTTGTTCTCGGTTAGAGCACTTTTCCGAACCAGTTGTAGCTTCAATTTAATTATAATTTGACGATTCAAAAGTGCTTGTAATTGGCCAATTTGAATAAAGACTTATTTGAATTTTGCTTGTGTGCTTTGTTGCTGGTGGTGGCGCCTTGGGGTGCGTGTGGTGACTTGTCCTGTAAATTTTGCCTGGTTCATACACATTAGCTTTGCATGTGCTTAACCCGTGCGGATTATAGCAAGGTAGTTCTGTTATGGTGCCTGTAATATGGAATTCCGCAAAGTAACGCCTGCTTCTAAAATCGGTTATACTATACATAAACTATGAATACTGCTCAGGATAAGTTAAATTAAAAAGTGTTGTATTATTTCCAGGGTTA
This sequence comes from Morpho deidamia, assembly GCA_947086505.1. Lineage (NCBI taxonomy): Eukaryota > Metazoa > Arthropoda > Insecta > Lepidoptera > Nymphalidae > Morpho > Morpho deidamia. The sequence continues at coordinate 8,684,750 of CAMTZC010000003.1, forward strand.
CCCCGCGCTACAAGGATACATGCCGCCGGGTTACTATCAGCAATACGCCACCGCCTACAGCACGCCGCAGGCCGCAGCAGCTGGTAAGACAGACCATGTTAAAGGACCACTTGGCCATGAAACACGCAGGTTTGCGCTCAGAGGGCTGACCAAACTCTATGATACAGCAGTGCAATTACTCACTTTTTAAAGCGGAGGTTTTTACGATTTCCTGTTATTGATATTAGAATTTTCGTTAACTTCACTTCCCTACATGGAATGTGGTACCAAGCGATATAAAGATGCCGAGTATAATTGAAACTTTCAGAGGTGTACTTAGTATTTATTCATTCCTATTTTGTTTTCTTGAATTAAATAGTCAGGCAGAGTAAAAGTCTCATCTTCTTCAATGGACGTCCACTGCTGGACATAGGCCTCTTCATGTGATCGCTGGCTCCAGTGGCTCCTTGCGATCTTTATAAGGTCGTCTGTCCACCTCGTAGGGGGTCTACCGACTTTGCGCTTTCCGGTGCGGGGTCGCCATTCCAGCACCATAAGACCCCAGCGCCCATCGGTCCTCTGCACTATGTGCCCCGCCCATCGCCACTTCAGCTCCGCGACTCGCTGTGCTAAGTGACTCTAGTTCTTCTACGGATCTCCTCATTCCTGATTTGATCTCGTAGAGACACTCCGAGCATAGGTCGCTTCATCGCCCGTTGAGCGACTCTGAGCTATCTTATAAGGTCCATAGTGAACGACCACGTTTCGGATCCGCAAAGTCTCATCTACTAAAACTATTATAATAAGTAATAACAAAAAGTTTCTATTACTTAAATTAAATTTAGAGTGTACTATCCGTAGAAACGCCATGATCCTACTAGCATTGCAGGCATTCATTGCCACAATATCAACTTCTAAAACCCATAACAGAGCAGAACAGAAGCAGGAGATAGACTGCGCGACGAAATCGCAAAGCTTATTCTACAATATTTTAAAAAGTATTGTATATAGTTCAATTTATATAACTCTTTTCTATTTTTTGTAATTAATAATACCTCTCGCGCGACGTTTGGATTATATGGCAATTTTGAGGACCTTTATTTTATTATTTTGTAAGACAACTTGGCTTTGAGTATCACACTTCATGATGGTTGATAATAAGGTTCAAACGGCTACAATTCCAATAGTATGCCAACAACGTGGCGATCCTAAATACCAACAAAATCACATAGTATTTGTTAACGGTCATAATAACCGGAAATCGAACCCATAACTTCTTATGAGAATTGCACTATTGTGCCACAGAGTTTAGGTCATAGTTGCTCTATAATTAAAACTAGTGGACTGACAAACATGATTGGAATGCTCGACAAATGCGTTAAAAATTCTAAAAGAAAGTTAACTCTGCCTAATATATAAAATGTTTTTCATGTATAATAAATTACAAAAAATATATATATATATTGCTTTTTTCTCAAACAGAAATCGATAACAAGCCTATCTATGGACTATTACTTCCTTTTAATAGATGTTTTATCACTGACTTATCATAAGTTATCTCATTATTATCAAAATGTGATCGGCAATCACTAGACGTTTCACCTCATGCAAATTAAAAATTATTAGAACCAAATTTAATTCCTTGTCATATTTAAATATTATTTTGGTTATGTATATTAAACAAATGGGGATCAAATTTAAAATTAAACTATATTAAAAATAGCATTCGCTTCCCTAATTATTTGGCAGAATAATGTACTAAATGTCATTTTTTACAATTTCGAGGCTTTAAGTTGTAAATATAAAACCGTCGTTAGTTTATTACTTTTATTAGAAATGTGATGTAACGGATATTTTCCTTACAAATTTTGCAATATCTTATAATCATATTTATTCCAAGTCTGTATAAAAAGTCGATATTACATGGATTTTTATTACTTTAGCATTAAGTGCTCCTGCAGGTTACTAGTTTACCTTGTCTATGTCTATTTTAACTTAAAAGTTATATTTTATTATTGAACTGCCTAAAGAATTAATTAATCTTTAGAGTTAACTTACGACATGAAGAGGACTTATTGAAATGCATGCTTATCGTATCTACAAGGAATATTTATTTAAAAAATGTATGTTAAAATTATAAGATATGTTTGTGTTGAACAAATGTTCTGGAGAACAAATCTAGAGAATATTAATTATGGATACAAAAGTAATAATAAAATTATTTTGCAATAATCCGCGATACAGTAAATAGAAAATATATATAGTGTTAAATGTATAGTGGACTATCCGTATTTTCATACGATACTTGCAGGATTCGTAAAAACACATGCACAAAACTCCATCACTTCCACCACAATACACAAGCACTACACATGATCACTATCACAAACTCAACAATCGTTTCGCCCCGCAACCGAAGCATCATCATATAGACTCCACGACAAAATCGCCGAGTCTATCTCCTTTAATTTAACACTATACATATATTTTCTATTTACTGTATCGCGGATTACAGCAAAATAATTTTATTATTACTTTTGTATCCATAATTATATCCGTATCCGTATATTATATATATCCGTAGTTTCTTCGGCCTTATAAAGGGTCAACGGATTAATCGTGATAGCGTTTTTGACACATAGACTCACATTAATAATAATTAGTATGGATAAGATAATGACTACTTTTTTCGGACACTAACTAACTGCTGTTAGTCCTGAAGGCTTTGACAGCGTCACCAGAAGGATGGGCGAGCGCAGAAGCATCGCTAGGTGGAAACTGGGAGAGCCTCTTAGGAGACTCGCAGCATCCTAGGAGTGTCGCCTTAAGGGTGCCTCCAGCAGGCCTACCATGAACTCTTATTGCGACTCAATTGAAGACGTAAACGATGACCGCGAACCGCTTTCTTTTCGTACGATGAAGTGTGAATTGCATTGGGGTCGTAATGTTTGAAAAGGATAACGTTATATGGACTATAGATAACTGTCTCTTTTACTCACATGTTCTTAGGACGAATTCCGAACGCTCATTCGGCAACAACTTAAAGTGTGCGTCTTAAGACGTCATGGTGTGAAAAAGCTAAACAAGTTCGTTTACGTCATCGATTGAGTCGCAATAAGAGTTCACGGTAGGCCTGCTGATAGACCGGACCTCGTCTTAAAGCGACGCGCGGTGGAGGACTGTATCGGACTGATATAATGGCTACTGGGTTCGATTCCCGCCGAGGGCCAACGTTTTCTATAAACAAATTGTTGGTTCTTCGAGCCTAGGTGTGTATTTGTATTTAAACTTATATATATATGTAGTATATCTACCAGTTGTCCGTCACCCATAACACAGGTATTAAGTTACTTACTTTGGGGACGGACGACCGTGTGTGTAAATGTCCCATATATTTATTTATTTATTTATTTATTTACTGGATATGACAAGCAATATAACAGAACTAACTACTTTGCTATAATCCGCACGGGTTAAGTGAATGCATGCAAAGCCAATGTGTATGAAGCAGGCAAAATCTACGCACCTTATACATGCAGGACAAGCCACCACATGCACCCCAAGGCGCAATTCACCAGCAACAACGCACACAAAAGCAGCACACACACCCACCACCACAATCTCGACGATCGTTTCGCTCCGAAACCGAAGCATCATCAGGAGGATAGGCTCCACGACAAAAATCGTAATGCGAAATCGTAGGCGAAACGATCGTCGAGATTGTGGTGGTGGGTGTGTATGCTGCTTTTGTGTGCGTTGTTGCTGGTGAATTGCGCCTTGGGGTGCATGTGGTGGCTTGTCCTGCATGTATAAGGTGCGTAGATTTTGCCTGCTTCATACACATTGGCTTTGCATGCATTCACTTAACCCGTGCGGATTATAGCAAAGTAGTTAGTTCTGTTATATTGCTTGTAATATGGAATTCCGCAAAGTAACGCCTGCTTCTATAAATCATTACTGGATATGATTTGTCTTTTGTCTCCAGCTGGGTACCGTATGAGTATGCCGGGCGGGGGCGCGGCGGGCGGCTCGTGGGGCGGCGGCCCCCAGCCGGTCATGTACGCGTCAGCGATGCCGTCCGGGCAGTACCCCTCCCAGTAGCGCACCCCGCACCCCGCCGCCCCGCCAGCGCGCGCATGAGAACACCGCGATACACGCGCTGAACCCTACGTACTGGACCGCTCCGACACCGACATATCGACTGTGAACTGGCAAAGTGTCCTATCTTATTTTAGTCAATTTTTCAGGAAGAAGAAAAAACGTTATTAATACATTCGCAATAATGTTTATGAGATAAATAAACAGTCGACTTCAAATATGTTTATTTATTAACAATTTTTATACTAAATAATACATGTTGATACGGTAAATGATGCTTGACTGCTTTGCGCCTAGCAAAAGTACGTAAATCGTTTGTGGGTATGTGTATAAGATTCTATAATAAAATTCCGAAATCAATTTTGGCCATGCCATTACAGCAGTTTAAAACCACTGTTAAAAAGAGGCTGATACAAAAAGCCTACTATACTGTTGAAGGTTACTTAGATGATAAGGATGTGTGGATATAGGTGCACCTCTACCCTGTACAAGACAGTAATAAATAAATGTAATTAATTCTAAGATTTATATTTTAAAAAGAGCAACCGCCGAGTTTCTTGCTGGCTCTTCTCGGTAGGAACAGCTTTCCGAACCAGCAGTAAAGTTGACGATTCAAAAGCACTTGTTTACAAATTTACTTGAATAAAGAATTTTTGAATTTGAATTTGATGGGCAGTAGTAGTCAATGCCGTTAAAAAGTGATTTGCCTTAAAATTGAGATAGGACGTATTGCCGGTTCACAGTCGATATACAACATGTGTAAACGATACAGAACGCTAGCTAAATATACAGCACATCTCACACTCAATGTCCATACAAACCGAACATTTATTACTGATTATGTATCATGTAACAGTCGGTACACTCAACCAAATTGTTTTAGCTAAATATACATACACTACTATTAATTTAATATTTTATAGAGAACGTATACACCAGGGATGTCGAACCGATGTCACGCGCCACAATAACTATTAATATTCCGACACTTTTAGTTCCATGTATATTGGGGTATAGTCGACGTATGAGGCCGCCATATTTTCGGGCAAATAAACAGTTTCGAGTTGATTAATACCTATATTACACATTTGCTTAGAAAAATGACGCGTTGATACATAAAGGTTCGCCTACCCTGAGGAATAGTGTAAAACCACCATTCACTGATATACACATAGATTGTATTGATTTTTATTCTATAAATTCAATGATTCTTCATTTTAAACAAATCTACGGTTTTTTTTGTTTATTGCATGATAGAGTTATCTCTAGATTATTTTTATATGTATATGTAGGATCATGTAAACTTTTAGTAACTGCATAATTTGAAACAGGAAGATTATTTATCTATAACCGAATTATGTAATATTTTCATTTTGGGTTTTAGTAATCTGCCCTGTCATAGCTTGCCTTACATTTTCACATTAAAAAAGTATTTATTAAAAATTCTGTAAAAGAGAAATTATATTGGTCTGATTAAAAACATTAAGGCTAATATCTTTTTCAATTTGCAATGTCAAAATTCCAGGGGTATGATCAACTTTGATCATATTAAAGTTTGCGCACACTTAATCGGATCGCTTCGCACTTAAATCCGCCTATTGTTGCGAACAGCATTTGTCGTAGCGGATTGCTGCGGAAATTGGGAGAAGGGGCGTTTAGAAAAGTAATGTGGCCCGCAGGTGTTTGCGCTTAGCTTAATTTACAATATCATCACAATTTTCGTATTACTTCTTTGTGTACAAAACATTTAAATATTGATTTGAATGTTGATTAATTTGTAAACTGTATTGAAATTTTTTGTTTTTTGAAATGGATGGTGCTTACTGTTAACGTTCAAGAAATGTCTATAGTGGAGTTATAGTGTGAAGGTTATTAAATGGATCTCTTATATATATCTAGTATATGAATTTAGTTTTCCTACATATTTTGATATCTGTATTTTGTTTCCATTTTTTAACTATAACTTAATTAAATTGTATTGCATTTTTTTTGCAGTACAAACTAAAACTATCACGTTAACGGTATTTAACGACAATAATTTGTCATGTGACAACTATTTCAATACAGTTTCTCGACTTAAAGATAAAAATGTTGTCAATATTTTTCTCATACAGATATTCTTTATATATATCTTTTATATAATATTCCGTGGTATTTAATTTTCGCCGTAAAGCACAAAGGGTGATAAATGCGGCGCGTAGAACATTTGTGTGAAACAGCCTTAATACGAACTGCCTTTTTAACAATTATGGTACAATATCTCGACTGATACAGCGAATATGTTTGTTTATTAAATGAATGTTATATTGTATCTTAGAAATAAGAACTTTGTAAACCATTTACGTCCAGTACGGTAGTGTTGGCTAGCGCAGTGGCCACTCGTCGGGGCAACCGAAGGACATATCCGGTACAAATGACTTGGCAGAATTGCCATTGACCATAATGTGCAGTTTTGATACGGACTCATGCTACAGTTGAAAGTGACAAGTCAGTGCAAACTTTGTTATGTCTTTGACGGGGCAGTTGGGAGACTGTGGACATGTGCTGTGTGAGACATCGAACAAGGTTTGCAGCTCGCTAGATCGCGCCCTTCGGCGATTCGCGCCGTTGTTAGTCTACATAGATAGGACATAACGAAATAAATTATAAATTTTTAAAAAAAGTTATGATAATATAGGGGGAGTAGTGTCGCGAATGGCCTCGTGTACATACGTTGATATTTATTGGCGCCCCGCGCTAGCAGACTGAGCTGTCCCGAACACTCCTCACGACGCGCCAGACCGGTTGACGTATATTTATATATATTAAGTTCGGCACATGTTGTTTTGTTTGACCTTGAATTGTTATCATTTATTGTATGGAAACACTGGTGAGTCAATAAAGCAGTGGGTCTGGGACACCGGGTGTTTGATTTGATGACTTCAATATATATAAAATTATACTTTATCGTGTTTATTTCTGGGTCCAACAATGTAGGTCGGCAGCACTTCTGTGATTCGATGTTTGCGTGTACACAAATTTGGTTATTATAAAAATTATTGTAAAAAATTCTTAACGTCATTTTGTAAAAGGAAAGAATAAATAGTTTAAGTTTATTATTACTTTTGATTATTATTGTTGTATTATTAATTGTCCGGTAATTGTGACAGTATTCCTTATTGGTATGATTGAAATGATACAAATTGGATAATAAATAAACACGAACTGTAAATAAATATTATTATTACAAGTTTAGTTTTAACTTTTTTAAGCCTGTGTCACATAGGTGCAAAGAGGCCTCATTAGATCTTGAAAATAATTTTGATTCTTTTCGATAAATGATATTCAAAGCCTCGAACCGAGAACACCTCGTTATGACCTATGAATAGTAAAATAACTGTTCTTATACCACATTCAGTTGCAGAAATAGAGCCAATGTAAGCAGGTGACTTTTCCAAGGTTTCATTGGTTCCAACCTGAGCACATGAGTTTTCTATAAAGAACAATGTACTAAATTGATATATTTATAATTACTTATTATGATTCATTTATGGCAGCAACACACACGGCAACTACATATTTATTGGTCATTTTGGTATGTGTAACAAACTTAATTTTATTGGAAAACAAGTAAAAAATTAAAAAAATGTTTTAACAAAATTTCATTTCTTATTAACCGTTGTGGAGTTGCCCTGCCTGAAGCCAATCCTAGTAGTAGTATCAGGTCATGTCTTGCCACCGGAAGTGGACAAACATATAAATTTCAGTTCAATGGACACCGAGAATGGTCCAAATTTAACTTGCAAAATTCCACCTTCACATACACGGCAAGTTAAAAGCTTTAAAAAAACAAGGCGGGATTATATATTCCTATTGGAGAAGCGTGGTGGAATTATGTTCCATATATCTTTCAATGAAAACGCCGTGTAGTATCCGGCAGAATAGAATAGAACACCCTCCTTTCTTACCGAGGTGTCGTAAAATACGACTAAGGTAAGTTGACGTCAGGCAGGCGGCCGGTCGTAAAATACGCAGCCAAATCATGTGACCACATGTTGTGCCGACCCCACTTAGAGTGGGATAAGGGCAGGAGAAAGATATCTCTAATGAAAAGGGAAGGGTATGCCTAATTGTGCTAGACTAGATATTAACATAGACTTCTTATACTTCGGAGCTTTTCTACTCGAAAATCCTTAAATTGGCCATATTATGATAAAGAGAAAGCAAATGAGGGTATATCCATCTGTCTGTTTTTTATGTGAGATTTGACAACAATTAAATATACAGCGACCGGCAGAAAGGCGAAGAATAGAAGTGATCAGGCAAGATGAATAGCTGCAGTTCACGACAAGGAACAGAAAGATATAGATAGCTAACTGCAAGCTTCTGCGATTGAGATACCAATTAGGGTAACAACACAATACATCCTATAAATAAAAACTTAGTCCATATGATAAGTAAAGTAGCGGCCTATTACAATCCCACTGCTGGGAATAGGCCTCCTCTCTCCGTTTCTGGAGAGAAGGGTTTGAGCTATGACCTACCACGCTGCTCCAATGCGGATTGGTAGGTTACACATATCTCCAGAATTCTCTAGAGATATGCAGGTTTCCTCACGATGTTTTCCTTCACCGAAAAGCGTGTGATAAATTGCAATTATCAATTAGACACATGAGTTTTAATAGAAAAACTCATTGGTGCCTGCCCGGGTTTGAACTCGTGTTCGCCTCGAAAGAGTCGCACGGTCTCGCCGCTGGGCTATCACAGCTCTTTAATCGATATTGATATTAAAAACTGATGACCATACCTATACAAATTGACTTTATCAAAGAACTATTTACGTGACGTAATTTGCATGACATAAATGTTAAAGAAAGTTTTTTTTGTTCCGTAAAATGCGATAAGACTGGTCATGGACTCCTAGGACACAGTAAAAGAAATGTGTACTAATAGTAGTAAGCAGTTTTGTAGGACCTTAGCCTATTTACATTATGCGTTTTGGCAACGGTAAAAGATTTTAATTGGGTACTGATTTGGCTGTAGAAATACAGTAAAAGGATTTTTTAATCATACGTAATTTTTGTCAATCTATAAGTTCAAAATTTTTTGAAACATACATATTTTGATAGATGTTTATTCTTAATGTATAAGCAAGGTCGGCCTTAATGCGAACTCGCAACCAATTTAATAAAAAAAATAAAAGTTACAAATATTTATATGCAATTGTTATACATACGGAGGCCCTTCTCGGAAGTCAGAGAAAGATAATTAACAATTATGTTACAATTGACATAGATTAATGCAATCCAGTCACAGATATAAATTTATTCACATCACATTAACATTAAAGCGTTGATGAAGTATTATTATAATAACGTCATAATTTTATCTGCAGAGTTAAGTCCTTGAACCTGATATAACTAGGGTAATATAGATGCATTACGTATAGAGTTATTATCCTAAATTAGGAGAGCCAGCACAAAATATGTTCATAGAAAAAAAAAGAGCAAATAAGATACCTATCTCCCTTTCTTTTTTTTGTGCCATTAAACATACACATGGGTCTCTTTTCTTCTCTCTCTTATTATTTATTGGACATTCGTATTGAGGCCTGCTTACAGCCCACTCTACGCCATTACGACATGCAAGTTACCTTGATATTATTGTAAAATTGAAATTGACTACTTAATGTTCCAGCCTAAATGGTGTTTAAAGTTTTATTGAGATACGTCAAAGCGAGCTCCGTTACTTACATAAGGTACTCCCGTCATCGGATACGTCTATCGAAGATTTGTAGCGACCATAAATATATTCCTACTCCCTTGAGTCTTCATGAATTAGCGATTTTTATTATTTTTATCATATTACCCGCACAAAACGTTAGCAACGTTCATTATTTGAATTTTAAGTGAGCGAAAGCTTGTGTTCAGAACCTAATTTCTCCGATATATTTACCATCGTCATATTAATCGTACAATAAGTACATTTTGTATATATACCTATCTAAAATACGGTTTGTAATTTTACAGTTTGTGTCGTTCATTGTAGTTTCTTAGAAAACTTAAACTGACTTAAAAATCAACACACGCTTTTGTGAATAGTTTGATGTCCTTCTAACGTGGTCTAGTCCTTGTACTCTAGTCGTTCGAAAGCTTGCCAAGTCGTCATTATTCAAGATTGTAAAATAATAAACGCCAACTCTTTCGCACAGCTATTTTCAACCAGCGCGTTGCGCGTCGTGATGTTTATAAAGATGATTCAGCGAGAAATAAACACTATACCTACACGATATTATTTTCATTTTATCCATGACTTTCCATTGGATTCTCAAGAATTTATGATTATCCTTAACCCATTTGAGACATTATGTTTAGATGCTTTGTAATTTGTGAGTAAAGTTTCGGAGGAATGACGTGAAAATTGCAATGACAGTGATCTAAAAATAAGGTCGCCGGCGTGGCGGTGCCGCCAGCGGCGCGTACTCCGCAGTCGAAGACTGACCGTCGCGAGTTTTAGACGAACGATCACGAGCAGCAACCATGGTTTACGAGAGTGACTTCTACACGACGCGCCGTCCCTATCGGCCTGCCTCCAGTTACAGCGTGTCGGTGAGTGCACTGCATTCTAACCCACCGAGCGTAAACCTCGCTCCAATCTAACCCCGGGAGCCGGACGCCCTCGCACCAAGTCGACCCTCTTCACCTCCATTTCTCTCGTAAAAATCGAGTGTCGTAGTGTAGTGGTCGTACAGTGGCAAACAATCTTTCTCCCTAAGGCAGATACATCGGTCGCAACATCGCTTTTAAACCTTATTGCTTGTTAAGAACGAAAATCCAGCCGCACGGGCGTCGTCTAATCGTATAGAATTCGATAGGACGTCGCGGTAGCGATCCGCAAGTGGGTCAGAGCGAATCGAAAAACAAATATCGGTAAGCGGAGCTACCGGGCGCGCCAAATATAGCCGCGGCTGGAGTCGGCGCCCGCCCGACTAACGGCGACTTCTCCGCTTGCAGCGGTTGGGCGATTGGGAGCTGGTGCCGTTCGTGCCGCGTCCGAGTCTGGTTCCCGACCCCGTCACCGCGTACGGCCGCCGCACCCGGCCGGGCTCGCGTGGCTCCGTGCTCGAGCCCGTCACCAAGCAGAACATTCCGCCGTTGCCGGAGTCCAAATTGGCGCCGATTGCGCCGTACGTGTCGCCGCGCGATCGGACTCGGGCGCGCGTACTCGCTACGGTTGGGCAGCGCGAGCGCGCCTTCGAGGCCGACCCGCTGGGCACGCCGCGCGACCACATGGACTTGGTGCTGGCGCAAGCGCACGGTCGGCCGCAGAAAACGCAGCATCGCCACGTCTTCTATAGCAACTACGCGTCCTATTGATACCGTCGTAGCCGTTTGGTGTGTCGCTTTCGCTTTAGTCGGGTCGGTCGGGTCGGTGCGAGGGTACGCGGGAGGGCGCGGAACTAAGGGCGCGGTTGCGGTTGTTGCAGACGCCGCGTCACTACGTGGTGGTGGACAGGGAGCCGATGCCGCGGCGCGCGGAGGAGCAGTACTCGTACTCTTATTCGAGCACGTCGCAGCGGTCGACGGGCAGCGGGCTGCCGCAGCGCAGTTCGTACAGCAACACGGTGGAGCGCCGCGCGGGCGGCGGGCCCGGCGGGTACTCGTACACGAGCGAGCGCTCGAGCAGCCTCGGGGGCCCCAGCGGCTACTCTTACTCGTCCACGACGAGCGGCCGCCTGCCCTACGGCACGAACTACCGCCACTACTCTTACCGCGTGTAGAGCCCCGGCTCCCGTCCCCCTCCGACCTTCATCCCTATCCTTTGTCCCTAACCCTGTTCCTCGACCTAATCAGTATTCGCTAACGCAATGTGATCCAATACTTTACTTTACGTCACAAGTGGACGTGAATATTAATTTAAAAGCTTTTTATGTTTTAGTATAATTTTTAATAAAGATGTGACCTAGACTGATTTTTTAATAAAGCTTGCATTTTTTTATGAATAAGTTTCCTTTTAAATACCAATTAAATATCGATGATGGACTCGGTATTTTTGTTTACTAACAAAACAGATTACTTTTCTTATTGAGGTTAAATGTTGAGTTGGGTGCCTATTTTGACTTAATTGAATAACATTTTTAATCCTTATAATTTATTTCTTTTTAATAATTATTTACATGGTAAAACTTTTATAATGATATTGAAATTATTTGATAATAATTATTTTTATATATTTAAAAATTTGATTTAATTTGCTAAGTAGTAATATATTAAAAGGTATTCTGTACAAATTATTCTTATAACAAAAAAAACAAAACAGAATTCAATAAACCAACAAAATCCAAAAAAATATTAAAAGCCTTAAAGTATTGAAAACTGAGGCATATGAATAAGTGAACTTGGAAGTAATAGTAATACTACAACAATGAATATTGCGAGAAATCTTTTACCATATAACTCTTTGTATAAATCACTATAAATTTATATGCAATTTGGGCAATCAATTCTTGTAGGTTTTTTATATACGAAATTTATTGAAATCCTGTCAATTAAAATTGAAATAAAGTTGATCAATTTGCTAGTAAGTTAAGTAAGTAATACGTTGGTACTCAGTTGAACGATAGACAAAAACTTTGTCTATCCTTGGCTAGTAAATTGATTTTACTATAATTATATCGTTGAAAATCCGAATAAGAAAATTATAGAATATTGAATTCTTTTTTCACACACACCGTCATCCGTCCCCAAAGTAAGTAACTTTAAACTTGTGTTATGAGTGACGGATAACTGCTAGATATAATATAATTTTTAAAACATACTTAAATACAATATACACCCAGGCTCGAAGAATCAACAAATTGTTTATAGAAAATGTTAGCCCTCGGCGGGAATCGAACCCGCGATCCGTGGAGTTGAGGGCAGGGGCCACTGCGCCAACGGGCCAGTAATTTAATACAAGTTTTTAATTAGTTTCCATATTTTGGTAAATAAATAATTACCATCCGAAATTTATTTATTATAAGACGGATTAAGATTAAACATTGTTTTCATTACGACGCCGCTGACGACAGCCGCTGACTTCGGTCTACTACCTCTCGTCCTTTGTACCGTATTACAATATCCCGTACATACACTACATACCCAGGCTGTCTCAGGTAAGTTGACACGGAGTATGGTATTGCACATTCGATGTAGATACCATGAGCAAGCTTAGTGTCACAGCACATCGCACACCTCATGAGTTATTCATGCCAATGCACGGCAAACACGAATAACCAGATAAAAAAATGCTTTTTTCATATTGTTATTCATTCATGAATTGCACAAAGATAAAATGTAAATAGTTTGTATTCTTTCAAATGAATAATCGTGAGTCGAACTTTCTATAAAGAACTTAACCTCTTTGTAGATTAAATTACAAAAAAAGAGTATATTTAATATAAAAATATCAAATTTGATATTTCAATAATAATTCGTTATTATTAAAACATTTTGTAAGTAACATCTCCACAACATTATAAATTTTACGTAAATAATCTTCATCTTTATCTTTCTTTTTATCTTTCTTTATCGCCTTTTATGAAAATAATACTTGACTTTATAATAAATAGTCTTTATTTATAAATCTACTAGCTGACCGGGCAAACGTTTTTCCAAATAAGTTACACTACACTAGAAAAATAAAAAAATTGTTAAAAAAAAAATTTAGGAGTGGACAACCATTATTAGTTAGGGGGTTCATTTTTCATAACAATCGGTCAAGTCGTTTCGAAGAAGTATGGCACTTAACATTGTGACATGAGAATTTTATATATTATGCGCGTGGAAGTCTGCGTGTCACAATTTTTTTCTAGAATTCAAATTTTGAACATAAAAGTAGTTATTGTAAGTTAACCATAAGAGACAGAGACATACTGTCGCAGACTTTTTTGTAGTAGTTTTATAGATCTTCAATTCTGTAGTACATTACTTTAGCGTATCTCTGCTGGTCCACGCAGCGCACGCGACTAAAGCTCCCAGCAAGCAAGTTTTTGAAAAACTGCGCGATCTCTTCAAGACAATTTGCATAATACTGATATATACTATTTACCTAAACCATCCGGAAGTATTGCACTATCTTTTGGAGTAAAACCGTACAAAAATCCGTCCAGTAGATTTTGAGAAAATCGATTACATACAGACAGACAGCTTTTTGAGTCTTTGTTTTATGATAAGTATAGATAAGATTAGGAACTGGCACTAGAGTTGTAGTATAGTAGTAATTTTGAATACGTACATGGTAAATCTTGAAGTTTTGATAAAAATTATAAACTTAATTAACCTTTGAGTTATTTTTAATTTATAATACACTATCGGCGGAGGTTTAGTTATTAACCAAGAGTTAACCATAAGTGCCATCTATGTTAATTATAAAAAACGTATTATCACATTGACGTTATTTAACATCAAAATCCATTACATGTAATTGTAATATTTTGATGAAATTTATTAAGTACATAAATTAAATCACCTTTAATAAATACGATACAGCCTTAACATGGTTTTTAAAATTGCTCCAGCCGAGAAGAGTCAGCAAGAAATTCGTCGGTTACTGGCGATGGTAGGTAATGTTATTACGTATCGTATCACTAAGCATAATTCTTGCGTAGCCTGAATTATATGGTGGGGGGGGGGCAAAATTGTCACAGAAAATCTAGTAGTAGATCTTATTACTATGTGCCTTTGAATAATGTGATAATATATGTAGGCAATGTGCAAATTAATTCATATCTACTGCAGAATATTCTCATGAATCATCGTTGCATTTATAAATAGCGTATGTAACTTGTCATTAATATTTTAAACCAGCCATTCTTGCTAGAAATCTGTAATAACAGATATTATCTCAAATCTGTTTTGTCAAACAGATCGTTAAATTTACCCCTGTTTTATTCAAAAATGTTTAGTATTATCAAAATACCTACTAGTTTCAACAACACTAACTTCTACGCACGTCAGTATTGTGGCAATCCGCCAAATTCTGAAACGAAGTTTCCAAATATACATATCCTCCCAAACGTTAATTGCTGGGTAGTTAACAAAATTTAATTTATAAATTTTACGATTGGCAGTCTAAATACACATGCCATCATACTTTTGTATAATATTGAAATCTAAAATAAAAAGCTCTAAAATATTTTGTATTACAAACTACTTATTCAAATCACTCAGTTCCGTTTCGGCTGTTTTCAAATCTGACTACAGAATTGTGATCTATATTAATTTTAATCTATATGAATCGTCGATCTCCTCAAAAAACTTAGACCTTCCGTTGTCGCCGCCTAGATTATATATAAGCGCTTTTTAAATAAATAAATATACAACACACTTACAAACACGGTCGTTCACAGCGCCACGGGCCAGTCAAAGTTTTTAAAGTCTCGATTTTTGAAAATCTGGATCGAATCCGTGGGTTATAACAGTGGTTTCTTACCTGCTGTTGAATCGATCGATCAACAATATAGGCTATCCGAATGATCATTGAATCATGGAGACCAATACGAGAAACATCGAAACTTTGTCGATGCTGCCAAAGCTCAGATGGAAGGTGTTGCAGTCATGTGACATTAGCTCCCTGCAAACTGTGACACTGTAAAAGCCGATACAGCATATTGAAATTATATTGGCCAATCTATATCCGAACTATCAAATTCAATTACCAGAACCCCAAGGAGCCAATATAGGAAATATGTCTGTACATTAACAAGTTAAAGAAATCGTTTTTACTATTGTGATATCATACCATTGTAAGATCTTTTTTTAACATTTGCAACAACCACGAACAAAACAACATTAACATTGGATAGCTACGGTAAGAGAATACAAATTAAGAACCGGATGTTTGAAAGCTCTGAAAAAACAAAGTTGTTACTAGAAATTGATCAAGGGAATAGCGCTTTGGCAAGTTACCAAAGGCCACGTGAAAACAACTGCGTGTTAAGATAACTAATATTTTTCGTAACTATACGTTCTCGTAAAATATAAAAACTACGTACGCCCTGCACCCAAGTCTAATATGAAACGATACTGCACATTCTCTTATATTCTTGTGATTTACTTCTTACACAAGTCCTTCGTGCACTTTTTGAGTCAATATCAGACCAAGGTGATACAGTATCTTCTTAAAAAACCAAGATCTTTTGTACAAAAGTAATAATAAAATTATTTTGCTATAATCCGCGATACAGTAAATAGAAAATATATATAGTGCTAAATGTATAGTGGACTATACGTTTTTTCATACCCGTTACATGCAGGATTCGTAAAAAACATATGCACAAACCTCCACCACTTCCACCACAATACACAAGCACTACACAGGTTCACTATCACAAACTCAACAATCGTTTCGCCCCGTAACCGAAGCATCATCAGGAGATAGACTCCACGACAAAATCGCAAAGCTTTGCGATTTTGTCGTGGACATTTAGCACTATATATATTTTCTATTTACTGTATCGCGGATTATAGCAAAATAATTTTATTATTACTTTTGTATTATGGATCTCCGCAAATTAACGCCTAATTCTATAAATTATTTCAAGATCTTTTGTTTTGCAAAAAGTTGTTAATAGTGTTTGAAACCTGCAGGCTTCCGACGAACTCTTATTGCGACTCAATTGCAGACGTAAACGAAATTGTTTTGCTTTTTCATACCATGACGTCTTAAAGACGCACACTTTAAGTCGTTGCCGAATGAGCGTTCGCAATCCGTCCGAAGAACATGTGAGTAAAAGAGACAGAGTTATCTGTAGTTCATATAACGTTATCCTTTAAAAACATTATGACTCCAATGCAATTCACACTTCATGGTATGGAAAGAAAGCGGTTCGCGCGTTCGTCGTCGTTTACTTCTTCAATTGAGTCGCAATAAGAGTTCATGGTAGGCCTGCTGCTCTAGTTAAATGTTGGAGGAACGTCTAGAGAAGATATGAAAAAACCATTTCACGATTGCCGATATTAAATAGAGTTATTAAAATCGAAACCCAACCTAAAACGTGTCATATTACAATAAAGAGAAATTAAGAGAAAGCAAATTAGGGTGTATCTATCATCATCTATCATCTAGTTTTATCATACCTCTCATTGTTTATTGTGACACTCGCTTACAGACCTGAGCAAGCTTCGCCTGCTCTTCTGGTATAATAACTCTTTGAGATATTCAGTTGTAATGTCTTGGCTATTCTTATAGCAATGAGATTAGGGTTGTTTGTTATATTTAGTTCATTTTTTTATCTATTTGTCAACATTAGAAACAACGGAGTTTGAACGAACTAGCCTGAAAAAGTTTACGCACTTAATTAGTATATTCACGAACTTGTATTCATAATAATGTAGACGAATTGGATCTTTTAATCATTTTAGTAAATATATAAGACATCGGTAAAACAACCTATGGCTAATAAACCCTTCGCTTTTTTACTTTAAAACTTCAGAAAGGACTTAAGAGGTAGAGTGGACGTTATAGAGACATTTCCACCAATGGATGTTAAACAATTGAGAAAGGAGACAGTCTAAATAAAGATATTCTGTCGTCTGAGATTTATAATATTACTAGCTGTGCCAACAACGGCTTCGCCCGCGTTGACTTTAGTGATTTACGAAACTTTTCCCGAATGTTCGAAATTTTGAACATTAAAGTAGTTAGTTATTGTGAGTTAACCGTGAGAGATAGAGACATGCTATCGCGGAACTTTTTGTAGCATTTTTATAGATCTACAATTCTCTGGTACATTAATTAAGCGTATCTCTGTTGGTTTACGCAACGCACGCAACCAAAGCTCCCAGCAAGCAAGTTTTTTAACAACTGCGCGATCTCTTCGACACAATGTAAACAATACCGATATGTACTATTTACCTAAACCATCCGGAAGTATCGCATTATCTTTTGGTGAAAACCGTACAGAAATCCGTTCAGTAGATTTTGAGAAAATCGATCACATACAGACAGCTATTTGGGACTTTGTTTTATAATAAGTATAGATGTATTCCACCGGAAACAAAAGATATAAATAAAAGAAATTTTCGTTAAATAATTGAAGTGTAGGTTGTAATACAATACTCCTATAAATAGATCTCTAGCTGTTGAACAGTTGTCTTCATTCCGTCTCCGCCCTTGAACTCGCGATATTTGTTTCATTAGCAAACAACACCTGTTACCTGTAGGAATATTATTAATAATTTATACAATTAGGCGTTACTTTGCAGAGATCCATAATACATGCACTAATAAAATTATTTAGCTATAATCCGCGATAAAATCGAAAATACTTGTATCGCGATAATAGCAAAAATTATTTTATTATTACTTTTGTAATATTATTAGTCTTCTGTTAATGTACTACCTTTACTGCCTTTAGGAACGATAAAGTTATATTCAATCCCAAAAGTTATTTAATTGTTAAGTATTTTATATAATCGAATTTTTACGAATTATGTTTTGATGTTATTAGTCTAATATACTTTTAATTAACTTCTGTTCGCGACTTCGCCGGCCTGGACTTCAATAACGTAATAAAAATAACTTATGCCACTCAGCCCTCAAATTATGTCCATAACACCAAATATCAAATATCCAAAAATAATAAATTGCTCGTTTTTATATACTACGACGAGTTTTGAATATAACAGTAATTAATAGCATTTTAATGTTCCGGAATCTCATGTATATATCGATGATTAAACAAATCGATTTATAATCTTTTGCATAGTTATCCTTTGTTCTGCATAGTCAACCCAAAATATGTTTCTAAAATATTTAATCGATAAGCAAACGCTTCAAGATCCGACAAGATGATGATAGAGAATATAAACATAGAAGAGGCTCTATAGATGAACTTTATCTTAGGTTATTATTAATATCCAAAAATTATATTTATTGTAACTTATTTTAAAGAGAAATATTTACAATCCGACATCATTAATCCATATGTAGCATACACACATCGATAATGTTCTTTCATATTATCTCAGCTTACGCCGAAACATTCAAATAGTTTTTACAAAAAATATTCTATAAGTATAATTTAGTTTATAAGCTTTTTCTGATGCATGAATATTTTATTCAAACTTCGATAGTAATTAAGTGCATGTTAATACACCCAGGCTCGAAGAACCAACAAATTGTTTATATAAAATGTCGGCCCCTGGCGAGAATCGAATCCGCAACCCACGGAGCTGAAGTCAGGGTCACTATCCACTGCGCCAATGGGCCAGTCGATAATAGATTGAATTATATTTGATTTGTAGTCTAATAACGTTATTACTACGAAGCTAATGATTATTAGAGAAAATCTATATAATACGAGAACGTAAATCCGTTTTCATACATTTTTCATCAGTCAGAACTTGCGCCATTAACTACCACAATCTCAACAATCGTGTCTCCCCATAACCGAAGCATCACACCAGATAGTCTACACGACAAGACAAAAATCATGAAACGATTGTTGGGATATTGGTAGTGAATGTGTGCAGTGCTAGTGTTCTGTGTTGGTGGTGGTTGAGGTTTGCAATCCAAGGCGTTTTTATGAATCCTGCATGTAGCAAGTATGAAAGCGTTTAGTATACCATACATTTAATGTTATTTAACATATTCGATACCAAGGTACCAAGGCGCTACTTTTAAGGGGCTTACTTGGTGGTAGAGTTTGTCTTACATAGAAATGTTTGGGTCTGTGTTCAAAACGAATTTATTCAAAATGTAAGTCAGTTACAATAGTTATTACGATTACGATTCGCGGCGCACTAGTAACTCTTGTAACTGACTTACATTGTGAATAAATTCGTTTTGAACACAGACCCGAATGTTTCTTTGTAAGACAAACTCTACCACCGAGTAGGCCCCTTAGAAATGGCGCTTTACAACGTGGAACCCCTACAATATTATATTTTATAATAGCATACTATTATCATTAATCTTTAAATGCAGGATAATATAAAAAAAACTAGTTCGTTATTCTTTAAATGTAATAATTGACAGGCTGAACTGATATATCGTCCGACATCTCGCACGATCACTCGACTCGCCACGTACCCTGAGGCGCCCCATCACGTGGTGCGCGTTCGCGTGCGACCCTCCGTGATCCTGAGGGAACTCGACCGCATCGCATATAGACGCCGTCCAGCCCTGGCCGTTACCGCCTTGGACGATTACTACAGATCCGAATCTACAAAGGTTAGCTATGGATTTATTAAAAGTTAATGTTATCTGACCAGCAGGCCTACCATGAACTCTTATTGCGACTCAATTGAAGACGTAAACTAAATTGTTTTGCTTTTTCATACAATGACGTCTTAAAGACGCACACTTTAAGTCGTTGCCGAATGAGCGTTCGGAATGCGTCCTAAAAACATTTGAGTAAAAGAGACAGAGTTATCTATAGTTTATATAACGTTTTCCTTTTCGAACATTACGACCCCAATGCAATCCAAACTTCATGATACGAAAAGAGAGCGGTTGAGTTTAGGTACTGTGTTTGAATTGAATCGTTTTCTAAAAGTTCATGGTAGCCGTGAAATTACTCAGGGTTTCGTCTGAAAATCAGCGAATATATATATTAACATTATATATATTTCCTATTTACTTTATCGCGGTTTGTAGCAAAATAATTTTATTATTACTTTTTGCTATACTGCAGTTGAATGATGAGGCAACGGCAAATAAATACAATAGTTCTTAATATCGTTAAATTTAGGACAATAACTATAAATTAACCAGTTTTAGGACGTGTTTTTAGATGAATAGAAAATTATTAATATTTAGTAAGTGGTTCTTTAAAGGATTGCGTTGATTGTATGGCAACTCTTTAAAACAGAATCAAAAAATACATTTGTGTTTACGTAAATATTAAATATTGTTAATTGATTTCGGTTGAAAAATAAAACGATTTGTAGGCAGTTAACTAATTATATTGGTAAAAAGCCCGACTTGGGGAATTTTATGCTGCAATCTTTTGTGTTATTTTAGCAGCTATTGTTCGTTTGTTAGTTTGAAATTATATTGCGTTATATTACGACACGACCACAGACAGGAAGTAAATACAAGAATACTTATTTATTTATATTGGGCTACATAGCGATGGTTTTGCCAATGGAATTCGGCAATAATTAGGGTAATCTAGAATTTGAACAAAGTGATACACAACTAGAGTAAAAAGGTAGAAAGTAATTGTTACTATATATGGTTGTCGCTATGTAACATATATTGTGAACCATAAAAAAAATCTCGGTGTTATTAATAATTAACAGTTATTAAATAAATGTGCTTTAATTAGTAACGAAACAGATATGTGCTCAACACAGTATAATATACAAATATCTTAACGTCGTATTAATAAGTCTATAATAAAAACATTTAGAAAAAATGACGTTCATATATTCAAAAATTTTAATAAAATAATCAAAAATATAAAAAAATTAAGACAGTACACAAATGATAGAAACATTTTTTAAAGAATGAAAGTAATGACGAAAGCGTAAGTTGCTTGCTAATCTGAACGAATTTGTTTAGCCAGGTAGACAAAAACATTAAATATTTAAAATAGTTATATATATATAAGTTTATTTTTTACTATGATCCTATACATGATTATTTAAATCAAGCTATAGTTTGTATTCCAAAATAATGTGATAATTTTAGTATTACTGAATTATTTATTATGTATATTTGCAGGCATTCGAGGATGAAACACGTCGCATCCGTGCCGATACCGCCTCGCTGATTCATCGTGCTCGATCCGTCGTGCCACGAGCCACATCTCTGGCACCACTCGACACAATTTACTCGTAAGTTTTATTAAGTTTGACGTAATTTCAGAATTTTCTTGTCTGTGAGCTTCGTACCTTTACTATGACGTAAAGTTCATTTCTCTACTATCACTAAAAATAGAAATACAACTTAAAAACTAGTGTTCGAACCTACCGTATGTATATAATGCTATTGACATATCGTAATAAATAAATAAATAAAATTCCGTTTATGTCTTCTAAACGGTTAGACTAAACCGATTTTTACTTTATAGATTAAGGTCTCACTTATGGTACTTAACATATACATTATGTACTCTATAGTGTTCGTACATGTTAGGAACACAGTGCACGGGTGACTTGTAAAGATATGACGCATTAAGATGTTGGAAGTTTTTGGCAGTATTAATAAAATGTTATATAAATAGTGCAACCATTGATGAGTCTGTCGCCACCTCGGCACTGACATTGTAACAACCGCACGTCATGTGTCGAACGCAATTTTGGCAATGCACTGGTGTATTGTAAACAATATGGTACCAACGCCATGCGATGTTATCCATTGACATATGAAATTGTTCTTTGAAAGCTGAGTAATTTTCCAGAGTGGGCGTTGTTTTCCCAGCCAAATGTATCCACGCGTATGACGTATAAATAGTAGGCATTGAGCGATATTTTATTTATAACACGTTTAAAAGCCAAGTAATGTTTGCCCATTACTTTTTGAACTGTATCGACTGCGTATTTATTCAGATACTCATCAATATTCTGATTTATAGTAAACTAGCTCAGGCCTGCGACTTTGTAAGAATGGATGGATGGATTTCGGTACGAAGTTAAAACAACTCTATGACTCTCCGCTTCACGAATATCTTTAATGCGCTGTGAAACGTAAAAGGATCAAAGAAATCCATTATAATATTAAACATGAAATTATGGACATCTGTCCGTCATTTATGAGCAATATGGATTATAAAAACATTCGAACAGTTTATACACGAAGCGAACTAAGATTCTCATCTAGCATGCACCAATATCTAACATATAAAATAAAGTCCTCAAAAGTTGTCTATCTGTATGATCGACTCGATCTCGAAATCTACTGAACGGATTTTTCTACGGTTTTTACTAAAAGATAGCGCAATTTAGGTTTGTTATATTAGTATATATGTATATTCATAAGTACTTTACATTAGAATTCCCAGAATAGATTTCCACGCGGGCTAAGTAAAATCAACTTTTTTAAGGTTTAAGAATTTTGTTTTCCATTTGCAGATATTCTTATGGAGAGCCAATTCCTTACCGCTTCAGCAATGACGCGTACGTCGCTAAACTTCTGCTGCCTTTGCGTAGTGTTACCGACAACATCAAACACATTTCTTTCTACTCTGAGCCGGCCAAAAAGTTTACAGGTATCAATTTTAATAACTAATAAAAATGACAAAAATTTATTATACCTACTTTACAACAGAAAAGCATAATTTACTTGAGTACTTATTAATTCGCAGCATACAGTTATCCAATAAACTTGAACAAGTTTGTGTTTTGTGTGGATCCCTTCGGTACCATTAACAATTGTCTACCTTTCACGTGTTTAACATACGATTTAACCCGGTATGCCCTTGTGATAATGAGGTGTTGCTCGCCAGGACGCGGCCACCTTGCGTGCGTGCACTATTCCGGTAACAAGGCCTTCCCCAACCGCAGGCCACTCTACCCATTGTACAAGGAACTTAGCATCAGGGACGACGTGAACCTCCTTTCGTTTTACGCGAAGAATAGACTTGCGGCCGCGGGTTTGGCCGTTGAAAAGGCCACAGGTACTGCGTTATGAACGCATCGCTAGCGCTCGCTTATCCTCCGCATAATTTTAAAAAAGTATTAAAGAAAGCGCATTGAGAAACCTCGTAGCTCTTAAATATGTGTATATAATCTGTACTTCCATAATGTAAATTCATCAAATCAAAAAATAGATATAATTGTGTTCATTAAATCTACATTTCTATTGACTCATCGACATTTTTTTTAGTTTCATTTAGAAGCCCATTCTATGAAAGTCACAATATCTTAGTTACTTAATAACACTTAACTTATGACATAAACAGGTGACCAGAAAAAAAAAACTAAAGACTAATGAAGAAAACTAATTATTTTATCAAAACGATCGATTGTATTAGTTGTTAAAGTTCATCATCATCATTCTCCTGCCCTTATCCCACACTAAGTGGGATCGGCAAAACATGGTTAAAACATTTTGTTACATGTTTTGGCTTATTACTTGACGAGAAGCCGCCTGCGTTATATCAACTTACCTGAGTCGCCTTTTATGACACCTCGGTAAGAAATGAGGGTGGTCTATTCTGCTCGGGCAGATACCACGTCAGTTATAAAAAAAATATATAAATTCAGGGTTACGAGGACTCATCAGCGCAAGTGTTTCTAAATTACGCTTTCCAGCTTTGACATTGTAGTTGTATAAATAAAAGCTAAATTAAACACGAGAATAAAACAGTGTCTAACACTGTGTGTGGTGTCTCTTGCAGCGGATGCGCCGGAACAGGCGATAGCGGCGCTGTGCGCGTAGCTCCGCCTACTTCCCACTCCCGCCGCTCGACGCGACGCGGCGCGGGCGCATGGTTAAGTACCTGCGCCCGCGTCGCGTACGCCCTTCGCGTCCTTGATCTCGGTATAACACGATCCGACTAATCGATTGTCATATATTTTTTACCCACATTTACACTATCTTATTTTGTTATTAATTTACATATCTTTAAAATTGTACACTTCTAGTCATAATCGTGGTAGGACGGCCCTCTGCGATTCGGTGATTGCGACGTCTCGTTTTCGCTTAACAGAACTGATTTTGTTTAACAATAAATAATTTTACAGATTCATAGTTGTTTTAATTAGTCCGCATGCTAGAGTCTTAACGTTCATGCTTCATACCCCAGGCTTGTGCTTAACGCTTCCTTATTTTAACTTTAAGTATTTTTTAAAATTCATCTTTTATTTGCGGGTAGGTAGTCAGTAAATTTTTGAAATTTAATAGGTAGAATGTTGCAGATTAAAAACTGTAAATAGAAATGTACATAATAAGATTATATTAATAAAATTTGTTTAATCCCTTTTAAGCACGTAGCTCACAATTTAGATTTTCGCAACCATACATTTCATGCAAGACATTTAGATGACTGATACTGCACACGGCTCCGAACACGCTTTCACACGGTTTTACAGCATGAAACAGTTCCAAACGAAAAAGCTATACAGTAATTTACATATTCGGCTTTCCATCGAGCTTCAATGCAAAGCTTCAAAGCCGGGACCATAATTTGTAACATTCATGATGAGAGAGTTTTGAGCTGTACGGTACTCATCAAACCATTTGTGACCGTTGATATAAAATGACAAGCTTCTGCAGTTCCCTGCTAAAGCAACTCATTTCACCAATGGTCACTGAGTCCACGTGACTATTTACTGCGGTGCAGTGAAACTCCTTCCCTGGAGACCGAGTCGCAAGTTCCAAGTACCTTCGATGATGGAAGATCCTGAGCTTGAATTGAAGGCTGCAAAAGCGGAACGTGCGGCTAGATTCCGGGCTACAACCGCGGAGCCAGTTCTCACGCCATCTGCAGATTTCGCCGATATAAAGAGGAAACGTCAAGAAGAAGCGCGTCTTGCAGAAGAAAAGTAAGTATTAAAGACTAAGTTGTCATAGAAATTATGAAACATTTTGTACACTACTAACATTACTTAATAGAAATGCTATTTTAGAAACATCATTTCAAATTAAGATTTACCTGACGGACACTTATAATGTAAAACATTGTATTTTTGTATTACAGAGCCTTGAAAGAAGAAGCAAAACGTGAAGCCGAACGCAAAGCTCAGGTAATATCATACTTAAAACTTTATGATACTTTAAACTTAAAAGGTTAAACGAATTAAGACACTTTCTTCTTAAAAGGTTCAACGTGAGGAGGCTCGAAAAGCTGAAGAAATAAGACGTAAGGCAGAAGAAGACGAAGCTAGAAAGGCTAAAGAGGAGGCAAAGAAAGCAGCAGAAAAAGCCGCCGAAGAAGCGCGACTTGCCGAAGACGCTCGTCTAGCTGAAGAAGCGCGACTTGCAGAAGAAGCTCGTTTAGCTGAAGAAGCCAAACTTGCGGAAGAAGCCAGACTTGCGGAAGAAGCCAGACTTGCAGAAAAGGCCCGACTAGCTGAAGAAGCCCGACTCGCCGAAGAAGCAAGATTAGCTGAAGAAGCTAGGTTAGCAGAAGAAGCCAGGTTGGCTGAAGAAGCTAGATTAGCCGAAGAAGCCAGGTTAGCTGAAGAATCAAGATTAGCAGAAGAAGCCCGATTAGAAGAAGAGAAATTGGCTGAACAGAGAAGACAAGAAGAACTAGCCAAATTAGAAGAGTTAGAACGCCAGGCTCAAGAAGAACGTGAAGCGGAACTCGCAAGACAGGTAAAGCTAAATATGAATAATCATATAAATATATTGTTATGCACAGGGGTTCGTGGATTTGGTTGAAGATATCTGGTGACTCATTAAATACACTTTATTCGGCTTTTCACAAAAAAAAATAGTACTTACAGTCTATACAGTCTGTTGTCCAATAAGAAAGCAGAGATAATTTCACTTTTATTTTCACTTCACTCGCTCTTGATCGTATCGCAAACATTCGAGATCATAAACAAATCTTTCGTAAACAACCTGAATGTTCCATACAATTAACGTCAAGCGAATTTGAACTCTATGATATATTGTTTACGAACTCTTTTTACACGTTAGTAAACTGTCCATGTCAAATTTGAACTTTATGACATACTTATTACGAACTCTTTTCGCATGTTTGTAACTGAAGTAAACACTGAAAATATAGAATATGCTAATACATTGTATTTTCTGTAGGCGGCTGAATTAGCGGAAATAGCTAGACAAGAATCTGAGCTTGCCGCTGCACGGTTGGAAGAACTATCGCGCAGTGGTTCCGCAGCTGAGGTTGAAGCAAGGTATCTCAACTATTAAAACATTTGTATAGAGACCAGTATTGGTAGTATTTATACTATAGTTCTGAAACTTATCTTACTAGTGTAAACTGTTCCTACTTTGATTCAAATCTATGGTAGTATCCCCATAGAATCCTTTAGAAATGCTCACACCCTGTGTGTCTGATTAAGACTCTAAAAAACTCGATATATATTTCATTCAAATTGTTACAGTGATTCTCAAGTGGATGAACCTGAACCAATTGTTGAAGAACCCGCAAGTCCTGAAGTAATTCCAGAAGCGCCAATAGAATCACAAGATGCTGAAGTGAGTGAGGATGATATGGCAGAACCTGATGTAACAGATGAAGAATAACTTAAATCTAATAATGACCTTGATCTTTGAAATCACAATTTACAATAATAAAACAATATGTTCAATCCATTTCATTATACACAAGTCCAAACCAGTTAAGTCTAGAGAATAAATATTATCTACAAAATGCATTTTATATAGTTAATTCACAATAGTATATGATATAGTGTTTATCATTCATGCAGTTATATGAAAAAAATGCATATACACTGCAATGGCAAAATGGTGGTACCACATAATACTGAAGTGTTTAAATTTTCAAAATCTTTTGCTACTTTCATTTTCATAATATTATTATGTAATAATGAAAGAATTGGTACATTTGTTAAGTTTTAATGTGAATTACTACCACTATTAACAATGTTACATTTTTTAAGTTTTAAGACATGTTTTATAATGTTAAATTTTGTTAATTTTAACAATAAAAGACATTAACCTTTATTTTTTTTCTTTCACATAAATTGATACTACAAGTGACCAATCACAATTATTAAAAAAAAAATTAACTCAGTGCTAGAATTTGATAATGTGTATCCTACACATAATTAAACAATGTATAATATAAAGACAGGAAATGCTACAACTGGGAGCTATGAGGGCCATACTACAAATGTTCATGACCTTTTATAATGTAAATTTGGGGGTACCAACACTTGGCAGCAATCTATGGATTAATAAACACCTCATTAACTCTTTTTTGTTCATTATTTACATTTAATCATGCACTTAACATATTCTGGTTTAGCTCTCCAGAGAATTCTTTAATGTACCAAAAATGTGTACAAAGTGCTTCAGGTCATCTTTTCTGACACGTACAGCTAATGATCTAATGATATGCAAAGCTTCAAAAGTCGAGTGAATAGGCACCTACTTGGCAAGCGTGGTTCATCTTAGGCTGCATCTTTCGCTTTTCATCAGGTGATATAGCAGCCAGGCGCTAGCCTTGTCAGAAAAAAAATTCTTGAGATATTGGTAACCTGCTATTTACAATGGAGTTATCCTTCAGGAGAGGCCTTTGCCTGAAACTGGGAATGTGACAGGCTGGTACATTACTTACTTTATGTCTAATAGGATCTGATTTGTAAATATTTTTTTATAAAGTTGTTTACATTAGATATTCTTAGATTTTGTATACTTGCAATAAATTTAAAGCATGAAAAATAATCACTTTGGTAGAAAACCACTACAGGGTTGAACCATTTTTATTGGAGAAAGCAATATTATTTTATTCTCACTATAACATCATCCTTTTGTCCCAAAACTGATGAATTTTGTTGGCCCTAGTGTTGAGTCCTTACAGGCACTATATAAAGGTTGACAACATGAAGTTGTTTAAATTCATCAAAATACTACATCTTTATACATGTTTTATTCTTTAAAATTTTGAAGGTGAAGACATAACTTCTGGCTATTTATAATTCTCCAAAACTAAGCCTTTTATGACTTTTGTAAATTCATATATCATATCCATCCTAAAAGTTATAAAATGTAAGAAGTATCAACATAGTTGATACTTCTTACATTTGTAGTCTTTTCAATAACAAAGGAAAATTAATAGACTATATCAAATTTTCTTAGCTTTTCATTTTGTTCTGAAACTTTAATATCTTCGCTATCAAAGTGAGCTATTAAGTCAACATACTGTAGTAATAATTAATAGTTGAAAATGATATGAACATCCTCAAAGAAACATTATATCACATGAATAATGATAGTGACGGCAAATGTACATCATCATTTTTATATGAATTTACACTTCATTATAGGCTTAACTTAAAAATAAAAATTATCTTTAGTTCTATACTTAGTTCAGATACTATAAGTCCATTTTCACAATTTGATCTGCTGCGGAAGCGATCTCATCTTTCGTTACTTGGGGAGAGGTTTTTTTCTCCGGACCTTTAATTATTGATTTTGATTCCGAAATTGCTATTGGTGTCTTTTTAATTTCACTAAATTGTTTGTCTATATCCGCCAATTTTTGTTTGACCTGCAATAGAACAGTATAGAAACAGTTCAAACATTGAATCAAATATAAATTTAATTGTATTTCACGTTATTCATAACCTTCTAAAATCTTACATTTTTTAATCCTAGGTTAACTGCCTTCGCCTTCGTTTTCTTTAAACTTTTAGCACCTGCAACTTTAAAAACATTTGCCTTTGAACCTTTTCTTTTATTTTTTGGCATATTTTAAATAAATTTACTAGAAAGTGATATTAAAAGTAAGATTAATTAAAAGGTTATGCGTAGAGGTGGGCGTTGAACGGACGAACCGTTTATGAAAACTGTTTTTTATCCATCGACTACTAAACTAGTTTACGTTCCTCTGAGAAACACGTTTATGCAAGAACGACATTTGTTTCGTATATTGTGATTCGTCGTCCGTCAACGAGCCGACGACGAACGAAGCCGCTTTATCGGGCGCCCTCGTGCGCTTGCTGATATTGCTATCCCTTTTAATGTTTTGTTCAACAGATGATGGTTGTCAAATAAAAAAGGACATTATTGCAATGAGCATAGGAATCTGCAATTTATTAATGAGTATAAGAGTAAAAATAGACATTATTACAATAGGCATACGAACCTGTAACTTTAATGAATATTAGATGTTTTAGTTACATATCTTACAACTTATATATCACTAGCAAAGCCCCGCGGTTTCACCCGCGTCCATACAGATCTCGTGGTAGTGGAAAGTCTACGAAGTCGGACTATAGATTTATTTAGTAGATTAATTTATTATAAAAAATGGGTATCATTAGTATTCTTGGAATAAGAGCTAACTCACCAAATGCAGGCACTGCTATAACGGTCGCTACAATAAATTAGTTATGGCGTTATTTGCTTTCGATATACATTCTTAAAATCGTAATATCTTTTGATTGGGACGGCGGATTTTAATAATTTAAATAGTATTTTACTGGTATTGAAACAGTTATTAATAAAATATCATTTAATGGGATAAGGATTAATACAGAGATATGAATAAAATGGTTTGATTATTGTCGGCACTTTTACCAACTTTTACAATGTAAAAAAGTAGTTATATCGGCATAACTATACTAGTTAGACATATGGTATTGCGGACTTTTTTATGGATATTGATACGTTCTATAATACTGTAGAACATTTTTTTGTTCTATCATCAATAGTTTCCGCAGCGCACGCGATGAAAGATGTTTACGACTAAATTTTTCCCAACTTATTACAATTTTATTAGGGATCCCTATTATTTTTGAAAATGACATATAGCCTATGTTGCTCAGTGAAGAAGCAGCTTTCCAATGGTGAAAGAATTTTTGAAATCGGTCCAGTAGTTTTTGCGTGAAAACGTAACAAACATACATACAAACATACAAACAAACAAACAAACAAACAAACAAACCAACATACAAATCTTTCCTCTTTATAATATTATATATATAATATCATATATCTTACATAGTTACATCTTAGTTCTGATTAAATTGCAATTTGCAATACGTGTTGCAAATATGGCGATTTATCCACAACTACTAATACTGAAAGTATTAGTAGTTGTGAACCTTTCTCCGGTTTTGAATTTTTATATTGCATGTGATATATAGTTAGTTATTTTTGTGTAAAATAATAAGTCTAAATACATTACTCGTTAGTGTAAGTTATTAAGAAATAGTTGTGTACATTTATATTTTCGTGTTAAATATAAATATTTTTTCCTTAGCGTAAATTATTAAACAATAATTGTGTACATTTCTATTTTTGTGTTAAGTATAAATATTTAGTTCCTTAGTATAAATTATTAAATAATAATTGCGTACATATCTACGCACATTGTTACATTAAAAGTCAAAAAAATACTAAGTAGTTCGTTAATTAGTAAACACGTTCACGACAAAATCAATGCAAACGTTCATACTTCAAAGCAGTTCGTTTAATAATAAGTTCATAAACACGTTGACGCTATCGACTACTTCAAATCCCGTTTCGTTGACGAACGAACGACATACGCGAACGCTTTTGTAAAGTAGTTTATTGTAAAGTAGTCGAAAAAAGGACTGCTTTGTCAACTAGTTTATTACGTTCGACAAACGGTCTCGTTTCGTTTACGGATATGACGTCGACGACCCACCTCTAGTTATGCGTGACAAGCATAGTGACAACTGACAAGTACAAAAGCAAAGTATAAACATTTACCCCTCGTACGCACGGGATGATTTTTATCGCGCGTAAAAATTACGTCGAATTGAAACAAATGGGTATCCAGGTATCTGTTCACACGACAGCGTATTTATATCGCGACTTATTTTTATCGTGCAGTGTTCCATTTTAGTCGTTAGGGCGAGGACGTTAAGCTGAATATACCATACGAAACTTCTTATAACGCCTATTGTGGAATTTTAACGCGACGTAATTTTTACGCCCGTGCGTCGAGGGGTTATGGTTAATGGTATAAACATTGCTTTGAACATTTAAGTTTTATTTTTATTTTTTCACTTTTCACATTAATTCACACTTACAGCGACGGCATTGATTTTTCCGCGATTAACAAATGGATGTTATAGTCTTACTATCCATTACTTAAACTTTAGTTCGCTTTACTATCAATTACTGAGAATTTAGTCTAATAATATCACCGATTAAGTAAGGGATAATTAATTGCTGGATATCTTTCTTATTATTGCTCTAACATTGTTTTATTAATCATTTTTATTTAGAGCATGTCTTCTGGTGGATTTTAGGATGAATCCGTACAAATATTTTTATTGAATCGAATCGAATTATTAAATCTAACGAATGGAATAATATAGTAATTTTTTCTACAAACACTAACTTCACCCTTTATTATTTAACTTTAACTAGATCCAAAATAAAATGTCCCGGTCTACTTATCTGTGGTGCATATTGTACGTTAAACATCGATATTTTTGATTCCGATAGTCATCGATAGTTACGAAAAATATATCAATATTATCGATAGTTTCTGTTAAGCAAATAATTTAAGACTACAATATTTTATTTCAATAACAACAACATAATAACTTTTCTCCTTAAATCTTTTTCAGCGTTTTGTTGTTATTTGACTGGATTAAAAAAAAATTATTCTGACGGAACAGATGTTGCCGAAATGCAAAGATATTCTTCTTCTTTTTTTCTCCTACCTTTATCCCTTCTATCGTTCGTGAACTCTCAATGCAAACTCAAATGCAAAAATATTATTGTAAAGGAATTTAATGGACCTTCGTAAGATTATACTGATGCTGAATTCGATATGCGTGTTGTCTTAACAGGAACAAAAGCCACCTGGAATCTGGATTGGTTCACATATATACTTAGAAAGCAAACACACAACTTTCAGCTATTAGAGCACGGAGTGTACCTGGCATAAATTTTCTAATATTTCATAATTCCCCGCGATGCAAATTTGAAGTTTCTAGAGATAAAAATAGTAATAAACCGACAATCGATAGTGTCTTAATACTACGACACTATCGATAGCTATCGATGTTGCTACACTAGTGGTACGTAAATTTTGATTATTGAGTTGAAATCATATTTGTAGTTTGGATTAAATTTTAATTTTTTTTTATACTTATATGAAATATTTAATCACCCTTTCGTTTACTGCACATTGGCAATATATTATCGTGATTTACTTTTAAAAAATAAAGCTTCTTGCATTAGTAATATATTTCTCAAAATCCCGTATCTTAAGGCCGCCAAAATTATTTACTACTCCAAATATAACGGCAATATATCTACAATGGCTAAGGTAAGAAAACGAACATACTTGAATTATTATTATTCTATATAGAAGTATATTTGCATACTGGTTGTTCGAGATCCTTTTAAAATATTTATACAAGTTGCTGGCCTCATGCAACCGGTTTGATTCAGTCCTTTATGATTTATTTGTTAACCTTCCTTATCTTGTACTTTTTGTAAATCAAAATGAGTTTAATTCATGGAAAGGTAATCATTTCTATTTGTCTTTCTCTCATTTTCAATTTATTTCAATATTTTCTCAATCTCAAAAGTTTCAATTAGATTTTAATATCGATTGATCTGTCTTAATAAATTTAATTGTGGTATTGTTTCTTGTCTTTCTTTATGGCCTGTAAAGCGAAACATTGTTTCTTGAATAAAACATGGAATCATATCAGATGAGTATTGTAAAAACTGTTTATAATATTTACTTTCTATGCTTTACAGCCAGTATTATATTCATACTGGCGAAGCTCTTGCTCATGGAGGGTGAGAATTGCACTGAATCTTAAAGAGATTCCATATGATATTAAGGCTGTGAGTCTTATAAAGGGTGGTGGTGAGCAACACTGCAATGAATATAGAGAAGTTAACCCAATGGAGCAAGTTCCATCATTGGTTATAGGTAAATATATAAAGATAATATAATAGATTTTATTTTTGCTCATTGTGTTTATATGCTCGTTTGTAGTCTCTTTATTGCATCCATAAAAATATTTAAACTGATACAAAATTGATAAGAAAATTGTAAGTTGTTATTCTAGAATCCTGCCTTATAGTGATTATGGAAAAATATAATGAAAAACAAAAGCATATACTATATTTTTTATCAACTGTCTTAAATATTTTATTTATAATTTGTACAAATTATTAAAAAAATTAAATAAGACTACTTAATATTCATACACGACTTGTCATTGAGGTATAGTACTGTAAAGTTATAAAAAATTTTATATAGAAAAATTTGATTTGATAATTTACAGATGGGCACACTTTAATAGAATCATTGAGTATTATGAACTATTTGGAAGAGACAAGACCTCAGAGACCTCTTATGCCTAATGATTGCTTTAAAAGAGCTAAAGTCCGTGAAATATGTGAGGTATGTAGTAAAAAATATAAATATTCAGTGCAATAGTAATTTAATCATACTTTAAACACTTATTTTGTATATGGATGTAATATGTCATAATATTATACATAAAAATTCCATGTTACTAAGATTTTTTATATTTGTTTCGCTTGGGAAATTTAATGATATTCATGGGTATTCCGGTGGTGATTTATAGTTTTGATGGTTTTTTTTAATGATCATTTATAGAATATACATATTCATCTGTTTATAGCTTCTTTAATTTTTAATAATTAAAGCCAACTCGAAAGAAGTTTCAGTACCATCAGTATAGAAATAACAACTGGTAATATCTCATATTTAAGCTCAGGGATGCATGTCGGACAGGACTGGTGGTCAGCTCCAGTTATGGACTATTGCACCCTTTTCAATGAAACCTATGTTGGGACATGGGTTTCAATACTGTCCTGACAGTGTGACCTGTAGTTGTAAAAAATGGCATAATATCCCTAAAGAGGATATCTATTATGTCCTCAACTTTAATTTCATCCTTACCTAGTGTCTCCTATCTTGGCAGCAAGTACATGGGGCACTCAGCCATAAGCTGAAGACTCGTTTTTTTCCTCTATATATTCTGGACATAAAAGTATTATTAATGTATTGTTGTAAAAATTGATATTATGTTTCAGGTTATATCATCAGGTATCCAGCCTCTACAAAATTTGATAGTTCTTATTTATGTCGGAGAGGACAAAAAGAAAGAGTGGGCGCAGCATTGGATTATGCGCGGGTTTAGGGCTGTTGAAAAGCTATTATCCTCATGTGCTGGAAAGTATTGTGTTGGGGATGAGATCTCTTTAGCAGATTGCTGTCTTGTTCCACAAGTTTTTAATGCGAGAAGGTATACATGCCTCTATATCTTTGTAAGTTAGTAGCCTGTTACTATTTCTCTGTTTGACAATACTGCAGACGGTCAAAGTATATCACACACTTAGTATTAAAGTGGCTGAATTTAATATTAATTAATTGAATTCTTCATTCGACATTGAATTGATTGTTCATTGAATTCAACTGCCTCATTTTAATGTCATCTATGACATCATGCTACGAACTTTTACGTGTCTTACGAGTTATGTAGGCGCAATTAGGTAGTAGATATTACTTGAAATAGAAATTTCATCATAATAAGGATGGAAATTTTATTATAATAATTGTGAATTATGACTAAAAACATTTATTTAATTTTTACGACTCAAAATTAACAATATTTACAAAATTCAATCACGCACAACAAGATCCAAGTAAGTAATGTGAAAAGCTAACTTTTATATAAATGATTTAAGATTGAGATACTAGTAACTTTAATTAATGGGAAAGACAATGTCTTTATATCAAGTGTTTACTTTGTTCTCTTGCTCCTGCAGACAATCAGCATTAAAATATTAGGAATAAGGTAAAAAATAAACTTCTAAACATTAGATATTAGATAGAAATTTATTTCTAAAAACTCATTCATCATCATCCTCCTGCCCTTATCCCACTCTAAGTAGGTTCGGCACAACATGTTTTAAACATGTTGTGACATGATTCGGCTACATATTTTACGATCGGCAGCCTGCCTGACGTCACCATACTTTAGTCGTATTTTACGACCCCTCGGTAAGAAAGAGGGTGGTTTATTCTACCCGACCGGATACCACAGGGTGGGTCAACTCACGTTAGTCGCCTTTTACGACACCTTGATAAGAAAGAGGGTGGTCTATTCTACTCAGCCGGATACCACGCAGCGGGTCGACTTACTTTAGTCGCCTCTTACGATACCTCGCTAAGTAAAGAGGGTGGTCTATTCTACTCAGCCAGGAGCCGGAACTCATTGAATAAACTTTTTATTTATATATTAAAATTTAAATACTCATTTCAGATTCCATGTTGATCTGCGCCCGTTCCCAATAATCTTGCGCATAGATCGTGAACTCGAGAATCACCCCGCCTTCCGAGCGGCGCACCCCTCAGCACAGCCCGACTGCCCGCCCGAGGTCGCTAAATGAAACAAAGCCTACGCCCACTATTCGACCACCCATCCTAACTATTATTTATAACAGTGAATTTATCAGATGCCATCCATCAAAATCCATAAAAGTAATGTTAAATATTATTTCGCATTACCCAAGCAAACATAGTTATATAGTAATTGGTTTAACCCCCAACGTTTAGTTTAACTTTGAACACATGCAAACTAACAAAGAGTATACTCTCGTTCAGCATTCATTATTCATTAAATTTGATATATTTTCTTTTATCGTGGATTGTAGCAAAATAATATTTTCATTACTTTTGTTTTGTAAACATTGCCAAACAATTTAATGTCACAATCTCTGCTTGAGAACAGTATGATCTTTTGTTATAAAACTAGTACAGTAAATATTTGGAATTTCTTATTTTACTATGTACTTAATTTTTCTTTAATAGTATTTTTTTTCCGATACTGGGTTGGGTATGGTTGGGTAATATTTATATGGTAAAGTAATTTACACGAAAATTCTATTTCCATATAAATATATATCACTATCCATATTAATTTTAAATGGTAGGTAGATAAACATTTTTAGGGCATATATTAATCTAGATGTAGTATGAATATACTTTTTGTATTTAATAATTATACACTAAAATAACCCTTCTATGAATAATCTTTTTTTGATTTACTCATAGTGAGGCGGGCATTATAAAATTTAGAAATTAAAATACATTGACAGCATGTTTGTATTTAAGAATAATTTTTAATACCTTACAATAAAAAATAACATTAATTATTATTGTCATAATGTTGCGACTTGAGATCCCATAGATAGATCTAATACATTTTTAGTAATATGAAAATGTAACTTCATTATCACTTTAGTTACATGTATTGGTTGAATGAGAATCTAGCTTTATATAAGTAATTAACCATTATTCATAGGATTATACAAGGTTTTGGGATAGTGCAAGAATGGAATAAAAATGAATTTGTAGTAAATTAAGTATAATTTTATTAATTATTAAGGAGTTTGTATATCTGTTTTTCTGACATCACCTAAAGGCACAAAAATATGTTACAAAAGCAAATTAATAAACAATAACTTTTAATTTCTCTAGTCATTATATGTATTTCAACTATTTTATTTTTATTAAAAATAAACAGGTTTGTTTATACAAGTGGTAGTTATTGTGATAGTATATTTAAGAAGTATTTTCATTGATTTGCTCTTATATAAATATTAATAATATGTTAAAATATCAATATAGTTATTGTACTTAGAGTACGGAGCCATAGACAGGCCTTTAAATAACAAAATGTCACAATAGAGCGAAGATATAAAAATTTATACTTAATCTTTGTCTAATCACAAAAAAAAGAGACTGATTGATCATCCTCATTTGCTTTTGCTTTATATATAGCCTAAAATGTGTCATATTACAATGTCATATTTAGGCTGGCTTTCCTACTCAAGTATAATAATTCTATGTTAAGACCACTGTTTATTTATTTATATGACATATAAATATTAACGTTTTTTACTTTTATTTATGAAATTTTACGTTTTACTTATTTACAAAATATTTGTATTTTTATAGGTAAAGTTTAAAATCAGGATATTATATTTAAAAAAAAATCATAAATAAAATGATTTCAATTTTACTAATAGGGGTTATAATCAATACTTTGAATGTTTTTTTTAAAGATTGATTATTCTCAGTAAAATTTGCTTAAATATGAATGTAAGATATATAATTTAAATTATATACAATCTTTAAAGAACACTTCATAGACTATAAATTGACTACCACTGCCTTATATTATTATTAAAGAAAGCATATCTAAATATAGGTATGTTTCAAATATAATAAACCAAACTGATACTCTTGAAACTTTACTTTGACATTCCAATATTGCGCAAATAAAACTAGATTTTAGTATAAATAATTTAGTTTTAGCTTTCATGACTACAGGACATTATTTTTATTAGAATGTCATTCAATGTTTTTATAGTAGTATCGTAGTTTTAAAAAAATACAAATAATGTTATTGTTTTGGTTTATAAATAAAATATGTATAAACATATAAAATTAGTTTCATTTTTTTTATTTGGATTTGAAATAATAATTTGACCTGAAATATTGATATAGGTTAACCCCTCGTTCGCACGAGATGAATTTTATCGCGCGTAAAAATTACGCCGAATTGAAACAAATGGGTATCCAGGTATCTGTTCACACGACAGCGTATTTATATCGCGACGTATTTTTATTGTGCAGTGTTCCATTTTAGTCGTTAGAGCGAGGGCGTTAAGCTGAATATACCATACGAAACTTCTTATAACGCCTATTGTGAAATTTTAACGCGACGTAATTTTTACGTCCGTGCGTACGAGGGGTAAAGGGGCATGTATTTATAACGTTTGATGTTTTTCTCTAAATTTTGAAGCATATGGTTTTAAAAATAATTGTTATTTTTTACACGGCATTGAGGTTTATTTTTAAAGCATTTGAAACAGAAAACTATCTCCTCGCGAGAGCTTTAGTTTTTAAAACTGTTACATTAACTATCATTACATATAGTAAATTTCTATTTATAATTTTGACATCAGACAAACGAAAACCTTAAAAATCTCAAACAATTTAAATTCAGTACGCAACGTGCAAAGGTTTTTTAATATTGCCATGCCACGACGAGATATTTATTCAATGTTACTACGTTATAAAATTAAGTTAGTACAAATTGTTACAATAAAATAAATTAATAAAAAAAAACCTTTTCATATTTTTCTTTTCACTATTTCAATTTGTTTTAAAATCTAAGTTAATATATTTTTTTATCCGCAATAAATGATTCTCTATTTTAATAAGCATAACTTTTAGAAATTCAGTTATTCTCATGAGTTTATTGATTAAATGGCGGTTACAAATGTGTGTTAAATAAAAATTATAGGAAATAATTTATAAAAGCAGCAACACCGCCGTGGCATCTGTCAAATGTATCGAACGCTGCTGCCTACTTTCGTCCCACAGTCGACAAGGCGATAGGCGATAATACTAGCGCAGTATGAAAACGCGTTAGAAATTGCTTTTCGTGTCTAGGACGATATCTTTTTCGTATAGTAGCAGAAAATAATTGATATCAGTGTTATGTTAAGTGATTAAATGACGATGTAAATTGGAACCACCGATCGGTGCAGTGTTGTGAAAGTTCTACTTTGTCCGGTGTAGTTGCCGATTTAAAATGACCGAGAAAAATAAATCGGAAAAGATGACTAATGCATCGAAACCTGTTCCCATGAAACTTTTTGCTGCCTGGGAAGTAGACAGGACACCCTCCAACTGTATTCCAAGGTATAGCATAGTTAATGCTTGTAAGATATACTCAGTGAATGTTCGAGTTATGAATTGGTTGAGATTTTACTACGTTATACGCGTTTACTATGCACTTCCTAAGTGTATTAAAGTAACAATTAAATGCATGATTGTATAATACCTTTTTTGATTGTATAATAAAATTTTGTGATGTTCTAACATCACAAAATTTTATTGACGATAAATAATATTTATTATACATATGTTTTAAATTTCGTGTCAACTACTAGACGGTGTTCTTTTCGCCGGGTTTTGTTGTTTGATTCATTGACCAAATGGATAATGGTTATTAAATTGGGTGTTGTTGTTCTTCTACTTTATTTTAATTTTCCAAAAGTTCATGAAAATGTTGAAAAATATAATGACACCTATTTATTTTTACATTATCTTTTACTTTTGTACCCTGCACTTTTATGTTATGAATATTGTCATGATTAAACTGTATTACATCCTTTGATGCAATTTAATAAAAATAATCTAGATGAGCTATACGAGATATCATACCATCATAAAGATTAAAAGTTTATGTAGAGATGAATATGTAAATAAAACATAGTTTTATTTATTTGTATCTTACATTGTATCCATGTTACTTAATATTTATACTTAGTTATTATTAGGGGATACTTATTAGAAGATATTTACTTACCATTTTGTTGAAATTTATGTGTTTTTTTATTCTTTTCTTAAATGTTTTCTCCTTTTGAGAAAAAGTAAATCCTAGTCACTTGTAAGTTTAAAGATATTGTCCTTTTTGTGTATAAAGTTGCCCCTTGTACACGGAGTTGCTTATAGCAGACCTCTATTATATAGAGTGATTTATTAGATGTTTAAATCATTCCTGTATTTCCACTAAACTTAATAAAAGTAAGTTTGGTTATTAGAAAAATGAAAAAAGGTGAATTGTATATGACTACAATAATCCTCTAACTCAATGTGGGCTAAGTAAGTCAAAAGATATATTTGTTATACAATTAGTTAATCATATTTGGGATGCTGTAATGATTAAGATACATAGAAGACTAAAAATTTAAATTGTGAGCAAACAGTTAACTTTGTAAACTGCTGATTATATAAAATGGTCTTATTAACCTCATCCTAATGACATATGATAATATTTCATGAGTAATTATAAATTAATATTGACCAATTAATGGTTTAAGTCATTTGTATTCAATGGATAGACTGCCTTAAATTAATTCAATATTTCTTTCAAAACTATGAATTGGTTTGTTAAGCTCGATAGATTTATATATATATAACTTGTTTGGTTAGCTGAAATCATCTGGATTAGCATATTTTCTTTAAAATTCTGATATTTTTCATGTTTTATAATCTAATGAAAATTACCATACTCATGTTTTTATAAAAAGCTGACCATAATGTCTTCTGAATTTTCTGGATTAATTTGTGCATGTTCAGTATGTAACATGTAAACAAAGAATGATTTTTTCCAGAAAATTAGGATTAGGACAGGATATGTTTATATATGTTTAGTTTACATACAGTCATATACAAAGTGAAATGTCACTGAAGTTTAAGTTGGTAAGAGTTTTGATATAGGGTATTTTATGACACTGTATGACACAAAAACCTAAGCTGAGCGTTATGATAAGCGAATAAGCATATCGTTCAAATATGCTTCACAAATGTATTCAGCTCATGACCCCTAACAACGGCGCTCGTATAAATTTAACAGGCAAAATTAAAAATGAGCTTTACGCAATTTTCACCAGGTTCTTATCTTTTTTTTGTTGACCTGAGTTGTCAAATTTAAAAGTTGGTCATATAGAAAAACTCTAATGAAATGCTGGAAATGGATAAAACATTCTTTTTATATATTTATTATTATCGCGATATTGCTTGTTGGCTGTCAGCGAAACTTATTCAAGTTGTTCAGTGCGTAAACGAGGTCATGGTTGAGTTTTAACGTCTAAAATAATGCTCGATATGCAAGGCCGATTGTGTTTTGATGGCGGTGCATTGCCTCGTTAGTAAACATAGTGTGTACAACGTAACCTATCACGTTAAGTAAGTTTATAAGACGATACTATGGATACAGAATGAATGATAGTATTGGAATTTAATTGGTAGACACAGGTGGCTGCTAAGCACGCAAAGACGAAGATAAAACAAAAGTTTACAGTACATTTTAACTGAAAGTAACTCCGACAAAGACAAGAATAACGGGATTTCGTTCTTGCATCTATACATGGCTTGGTTTATGAAAAAAGAAATTAAATTAAACATAAACCCAACATAGACAGTTTGAACTTAATACGTAATATCGTATAATTTTTATCTTAAAGGGATCAATCACTGCACACCTTTCGCTATAGCTTCAAATATATTGACTGGCCCGTTGGCGCTGTGGGTGACCCTGCCTTCAGCTCCGCGGGTCGCGGGTTCGATTCCCGCCGAGGGCCAACATTTTCTATAAACAAATTGTTGGTTCTTCGAGCCTGGATGTGTATTTGTATTTAAGTATGTATTTAAACTTAAATATGTAGTATATCTACCAGTTGTCCGTCACCCATAACACAAGTATTATTAAGTTACTTACTTTGGGGACGGATGACCGTGTGTGTAAATGTCCCATATATTTAT
This sequence comes from Morpho deidamia, assembly GCA_947086505.1. NCBI lineage: Eukaryota > Metazoa > Arthropoda > Insecta > Lepidoptera > Nymphalidae > Morpho > Morpho deidamia. The sequence goes on from CAMTZC010000003.1 coordinate 8,726,778, forward strand.
TTATTTATTATTATTATTATTATATTAACACTAATTATCAATGGATCGTATGTTTACAATCCATAACTATACTGTTTTAGATGCACAAGTATCAGATATTACATATAAAAATTAAATCTGATGCATTTAAGATTTACTAACTTTATCGGAGTATCGGAACGATGATATATCATTTTCGTCTAATTATTGACCATGTTTACTTAAAAATTTGCAAGTACGAAACGCATTACCGTCGGAGAAATATATGCACATAATAATATCTGTGATAATGCGGCACAACTGAATATATCCAATATGTCGAGGAATTTTACATAAGGAATTTTATATTAAGATAAAGAGAAGTATATGATACTTCTCTTTATCTTAATTTAAAGCTAATTTTATTTATTTTTTTCTAATTATAATTTTCGTTAGACATACATGTCGCAGGCTTAGTATTAAAGTGACCGAATTCAAAATGAGGCTTGATTTATTAATGACATCGTGCTACGAACTATTAAAAAAATAGTGTTTTCTTGCTCTTCCAAGTTAAAGGTCTCTCACAAGTTTGGTTGTGGAGATCCCGTGGAGAGACCTATGTCCAACAGTGGACGTCAATCGATTGACGAAGAATAAAATAATACTATGCGTTCGATGTTTACTTCCAGCACAATAATAACTCTTATATATATTCGTACTAAACAGATTTTGCTCCCTTGTCTGATATGATACAATTAGGAAAAGGAGAAATATAATGGACTTGAAGTACCATATAATTTATCTAATAAAATACAAAATTTTAACAACATCAATTTTCATCATTATCATTGTTATCCCACTCTTTGCCGCGTGGTATCCGGCAGAATAGAATAGACCACCCTGCTTTTTACCGAGGCGTCGTATGAGGCGACTAAGGTAAGTGCCGTGTGGTATTCGGTTGCGTAGAATAGAACACCCTCATTTCTTACCGAGTTGTCGTAAAAGGCGACTAAGGTAAGTTGACGTCAGGCAGAAATGAGGGTGGTCTATTCTATTCAGTCGGATACCACACGGCATACCAAAATTAATTTTATTTAGTAAAATATTACGTTTACACATGTAAGCTTATTAACAATACGTAGATTATGTTTTATCTATTATTATAATTATATAACACCGAGTAAGTCGAATCTTGAAGCGCTGTTTCCTTTTATTTTTTTAACTTTGATTTATTCGTATTCACTCAAATCGTATTCAGTGGCCTTCTCTAGTCACGTATTTCATATTTTATCGGATTTGGAGTGTCTATAGAGGCATTGTTTCGGAATTGGTTTAGTGTCATCTGTGTGAGACGTAGTTAATGTTATCTTTTTGGGTCATCATATCTTCATTTGGGAAGAATCTCTTGAGTGGTAATTCACATAAGCTTCAACTTCACATATAAAAATTGATTAGTCTATCTTATAATAGCAATACTTACTATATCTATACTTATTATAAAACAAGGCCCCAAAAAGCTGTCTGTCTGTATGTAATCGATTTTTTTAAATGTACCAACTATATATAAAATTTCTTTAACAAGTTGTCTGGTAGAAATCGATGTTAAGCGATTTATTGTGCAATAGAGTATATTAAAGTAAAAAATAAATACATTTTGAAATAAATTTCGACTTTTCATCGATTTTTTCGCACAAGACGATATATAGCTAAACCTCATACAGAAGACTGCAACTCCCTTCTGTTTTTTATCTATACTTATTATAAAACAAAGTCCCAAAAAGCTGTCTGTCTGTATGTAATCGATTTTCTCTAAATCTACTGAACGGATTTTTGTACGGTTTTCACCAAAAGATGAAATACTTCCGGATGGTTTAGGTAAAAAGTACATATCGGTATTATGTAAATTGTGTTGAAGAGATCGAGCAGTTGTTAAAAAACTTGCTTGTTGGGAGCTTTAGTCGCGTGCACTGCGTAAACCAGCGGAAATACGCTAAAGTAATGCTATTTAATAGTAGAATAAGCAAATATAAATAAATAAATAAATAAAGTATAATGTAGTAGAGAATTGTAGATCTATAAAAATACTACGAAATATACTACAAAAAATCCGGAACAACATGCCCCTATCTCGACGACAGTTACAGGGATAAGTGCAGAAAAATTATGTTGACTACTTTGTTCTGAATTTCAATAATATTTTGAACGAAACGAGAATTTTTATAAAACAAAAATTATTTAGCAATTTTAAAGCACGTTTTGTAATAAAACGTTGGTTTTTAACAATAACAATAATAACAATAAATATTTCGTAATCAGAGCGTCTGTATTTACTCTAAAGATATTATCATTTACTTTACATGAGGTGGGTGCTGACGTGAATAAGTACGCTGAATACGGAAGTAGCCGTACAATAAATAATCCACGTGTCGTAAATTTTAATAAAATCTCAAATCCCGCGGCGAGGGTACGCTGTGTTTATAAAGTGTTATTGCAGTCTTTAAATTAGTAAGCCATTTTGGAAGAGCTTTATTAATAACACCGATTTATTTATTTTTTACATAATATTTTATTAGTATTATAAAACAAAGTCTCCAAGAGCTGCCTGTCTGTATGTGATCAATTTTCTCAAAATCTACGGATCGGATTTCTTTCCGGGTTTTACTAAAAGGTAGTGCAATTCTTCTACAAGGTTTAAGTTAATAATACATTATGGTTTTAAGTAAATTGTTTTGAAGCGATCGCGCGGTTTTACAAGAACTCGTCTGCTGCGAACTTTAGTCGCGTGCGCCGCGTAAACCAAAAAAGATACACTAAAATAATGTAATGAAAAATTGTAGATCTACAAAAATACTACGAAAAAGTCCGTGACAGCATGTCTCTATCTCTTATGGTTAACTCACTGCTTTTATGGTACGTTTTAAGTTACTGTTATGTTCAAAATTTCAATTAAATACACATATATCCACATACACACATATATATGTGGCCCGTTGGTTCTACAGACTATGTCAAATAATAGTTTGATGATGAAACAAACAGATTATTAAACTATGGTTAAGAAGACACTAACCCCTCGTTCGCACGAAAGGATTTTTATCGCGCGTAAAAATTACGTCGAATAGAAACAAATGGGTATCCAGGTATCTGTTCACACGACAGCGTATTTAAATCGCGACGTATTTTATCGTGCAATGTTCCATTTTAGTCGTTAGGGCGAGGGCGTTAAGCTGAATATACCATACGAAACTTCCTATAACGCCTATTGTGGAATTTTAACGCGACGTAATTTTTACGCCCGTGCGTACGGGGCGTAACGGGTATATTAAAGTAATGACAAACTCAGTGATGATTTTAATATATACCATAATATCATTAAGGCATAAAGCCTTTGTTGGCCCAACGTGTCTCATAAGTAGTGAACAGATCATATTCCACAATGAACATTCCGATGCAGACGAGATGGGTAAAACATCCGGATGTTTAACGCGTAATGAGTGTTCAGCGTTCATACCAGGCTATTGTTTGTAAATACTAGTTTGATCAACCAACTTCTACAGTAAAGTGAACGCCGCTTTTAATTTGCTCAAGTTCTAATTCAGTGATTTCTGAATTACTACAAAACTATAAAAAAAAAATTGAGTCCCAATTTAATTAAATGTTTATCTAATACTTTCATCTCTTTTTGTTTTGCGATTTCGTAACGTAGTTGGTGAATTTCTTCAGAATACAGTTTGGAAATTTTGTTGTTTTGTTTTCTTTGGGACCATGGACTTAGTAGCTTATGTAATTACTATTCCAGACTTGAGTTACCTATAGGCATAAATTTCGGACAAATCAGTAAAATTGTTGAAGCGTCAATGCGTTATTAACACTAAAATACACAAAAAATATCTTTGGCCTTATAATATTATGAGATTTATCTTTGAAATTAATTCTTAATTTGAAATTATTCTTTATCGTATCGTAAAACGACCTAAAATAGTAAAGATAAAAATTGAAAAATCTCAATAGTTCTCTAAATATTCATACGTGTAAATTCCGGTAGTCCTTTTATGTCATGGTCAATGCATTTATATCAAAAGGCGTCAAAAAAAATTTCGTGCTTCTAGTTTGATTGTTTATAGAAAAGTCTTATACTTAATATGTTCCTATCTTTATCCAACTCTAAGTGGGGTCGGCATAACGTGTTTTTCTCTTCCATTCTGTCCTGTCATTCGTCAACTCTGGCGCTACTGCTTTTATATGTCTATCATACTTCACACAATCCAACCATCTCTTTTTCGGCGTCTCTCTAGTCATATATCCATCCACATTTATATTCAGCATTCGTTTGGTCACATGATTTTCAAATTGTTTTCAAAAACTATACTATGAAAAATGCCGTGTGGTATCCGGCTGCATAGAATAGACCACCCTCATTTCTTACCGGGGTGTCGTAAACGGCGACTAAGGTGAGTTGACGTTAGGCAGGCAGCCGGTCGTAAAATATGTAGCTAAATCATGTGACAACATGTTTGTAACATGTTGTGCCGTACCCCACTTAGAGTGGGATAAGGGCAAGAGAATGATGTAAAACTATACTATGAAAAACACTACACTTCATATAATAAAAAAGAAAATGGTTTCAACACATTATCATCAGTAGAAAATGCAGTGGGTCGTTGACCAGACGACAAAAAAGTGGTTCGATCCGTCTCTTCGTTTATTACTAACGGTATTGAGATAAGGGGCCGCGAAACTGAACGGATAATTTCACTGATCTACTTTACACAATACCCCTCTAGTCGAAGCTCTTAAGTCTATCCATATAAGGGTTAATTCATCGCTGTATGACTGTGATATATACAGGGTTCACTGTACCTAGCACTGTACTGCAGGCAACAACCGATCGGCCTCAATTAAAGTAGTAGTTATAATTATCGTGTAATACTATTCTAAACTAGTTTCTTCACCTTGGGGTCGTTGGGTGATTACGATGTGACTTTTATTACGTGTTACCTGTATTATCGTTTGATATAAATTTCCTGTGTACGCATTATCGTCTGATCCAAGGCCTTGACTGGTTTTGATGAATATTTTTGTATCGATTCGTGTAATGCTTTTGTTTCGTAGGTGATGTTGAGAACGTGATTTTTAATAAATATCCACCGTTCGGTTCTGGTTGTGGTAATCTTGCTCAAAGATTGCGTTAATTTTAATAATGTTTATATATTATTTAATTTTATTATAAAACAAAGTTAAATAAATTATAAATAATCTCAGAGTTAGCAGGATAAGCTTGTCGACAGTTCTTTCAAGTTTAACGAATTTGTGCTTAATGATATTGCAGTTTTGCTGTATCAATGTGAACCGTTTTGTCTGAATTATTTCCTTTTATAGAACTAGCAGTAGGTGTGCCGTGTGGTATCAGGCTGCACAGAATAGACCACCCTCATTTCTTACCGAGGTGTCGTAAGAGGCGACTAAGGTAAGTTGACGTCAGGCAGGCGGCAGGTTGTAAAATATGTAGCCAAATCATGTGATAAAAAGTTAGTAGCATGTTGTGCCGACCCCACTTAGAGTGGGATAAGGGCAGGAGAATGTATGTATAGAACTAGCAGTTGGTATCAGATAAAGATATCTTTCAAATTTCATGTTGCAATTTCAGTACTCATCCGTGCTTGATCACATGTTCATTATTCAGCTTTTAACTAACTTAGTGTCCTTGGGTTAATACATGTATACATTTCATTTAATGGTATTTTAATACTGCTTCGAGTGTTTTTACGAGTAGTACAAGTAGTGGCTATCAAATTATAATAGAAGATAATTATCAAAGAACTTGTTATTTAGTTTTAATTGGAGCGCTTTATCTAGGGTTGTCAACTTTATAGATAAATTTATTTGCACTTCAAAGAATAGTCATCAGTAATCATTGTTATCCCTTACAATTATCAATATTTAAAATATAGGAGTAAGGACATAAAATTCTTGTTTAATGTTTAAAAAAACTTGTGTTTTATATACGTGATAGTTCAAATTAAAATAGGTAATACTAAGTAGCAACCATGTCATTGACTAATTATGATTAAGTACGTACTATACTTCTGTTAATATCGAGAGTATATAATAATTAAATCAGTTTTTTCGTGGCAATAAACAGTTTTTGATAACCCTCAATCGAAGTGGCTTTCTAATAATAAATATATGGGACACTTACACACACGGTCGTCCATCCCCAAAGTGAGTAATTAATGTGTTATGGATGACGGACAACTGGTAATATACTACATATATAATTTTTACTTAAATACAAATATACACCCAGGCTCAAAGAACCAACAAATTGTGTAGAGAAAATGTTGGCCTCGGTGGGAATCGAACCCGCGACCCGTGGAGCTGAAGGCAGGATCACTACCCACTGCGCCAATGAGCCAGTCTCTGGATTCTGGATGTTCTAAGGAAACATTTAATTAATTATCCATTAACTAGCAATTATAATCGTAACTAAATAACCAGTTATTTATTATATTTGTGAAGTAGTTAAAAAACTACGTTTAAGTCAACGCACTACTATGCAAATCTGAAACAAAACTAATAGTATAAAACAGGTACAAGTTCTAGTTGCTGAATTGGCATCTAGCTGGGAAAGCATGAAACAAAATATTAAGTGTTTCGGTACGCAATCAATAAATACTATGTGGATAAATGAACTAACTATACATGATTAATATTGAGCTACAATTTCATTTAACATCAGATGGTAAACTATCCTCACTTATATGTATATGTTATGCATCAAAAAACATCCTTAAATATTTTTAATACATAGAAGCATCTAAACTCACCGCTTATTTAATCGGGTGAGCCCAAATAGTTCAAAGCTCATTTCATATATTCATGAGCCTTTTCGTGGCGGGAACTGTGAAAGAAGCCTTAAATATCGTTTGCTCATGGTTGATTCTACGTGTGGCTTCCCTTCTGACGACTCAAATTTTCTTGTATTAATATAAACCAAGACTAGTAGATGATGATTAATTAGGTGCTCAGCTGTACTTGCAGGTAAATTACAAATATTCAAATTCGTCAATAATTACTGGCGTCACGCGAATTTTATCACAACGTTACATATCATAACTATCGACATCTTAATGTGTTATCCGAACTACGGAAATATGCTTTATGTGACGCAATTAAATTTGAAAACATTTCTAATATTTCTTATTTTGTGATATTAAACGCGTTTTAAAAATTTTTAGGATTTCATGTTGTCAAGACGATGGCAATGTTTGTTTAATACTGGGTACGTGTGTAGGAAGGATAGTTTCTATTTAACCGTCGGGCTCTTTTCAGGTTATTCAATGCCAAATTCAATTGTTAAAAAAGTGTAATAGTTAGTCTTTACTTATAATTCTTTGTCCCTTAGTTTTGTGTTTAAAGTTCATTGGTTTTTTTACTGACAAATGCTATAAATGCAACACTTAATAAAATCATTTACGTACAAAGAAAAATAACGTGGGTACTTACCTCTGGCATAAATCTATTGCATTGGCAGAGCATGAGTCAAGCGTGAAACGTGTCAGCCTCACGTTCATCTCACGGAAATTGACTCTGAATCATCGTAACTTCCTCGCCTCTAGTGTAGAGTGACCATTTTGTATGATACATTCAAATTCAAAATATTATTTATCGAAGTAAACAGTTTTCCGTACTTTTCAATCGCAAAAGACCTTCCTTAGACATTAGTAATTAGTTTGACAGGCTATTAATGTTATAAGTAATTTATGTTTTTACTCAATATGAATGTTTTCTATGAAATAATTTTTGGTACACAAAACTAAATATTTGAAAGTTAAAAAATATTTTTAATTAGACTTCTTAAACTAAAGCGTAAGCATTATATTATGTTCCTGATATTTATTATCATGAAATTATAATCAGGTTTAAGAGGGAGTTAAGAGCCTTGCTAATACGTACGCGTGCCGTAGTGATTGCGCAATTACTTAATTACGGGTTAATTGCATACAATGTACGTCGCGATAACTCTACAAATCTTCTCTCTTCAGTAGCATCTTAAATTGATTGACACATATCCTCTAAATATGTTCGTCCATTCATTAATAAAACTGAAGTACGATATTAAATAAATATATGTTATAATGTGATAGCATAGTCGAAATAGAGAATTATTATTATTATATGTATATACAGCAATCCTCTATATCGAATATATTGTCTGTACCTTAGCAAGATTTCATACAATATACGTACGATTATATGTATAAAATCAAGCTAAGGAAGGTTTTAAGATGAGGTCAAAGTAATATAAACCTTATAAAAACAGTATTTATGGTCAATTGATTGGATACGGAATTGAGGCCTATAACAGGTTGATTAAAATATCGTATATATTTTTAACATAGATTACATTTATATCTTCATTTGTATGCAGAAGGTAAAATATCCTTATTGGTATGCGTTGAACTTGCTTGTTGGATATTGATTGGGGATGACATTCCGCAATTATTAATATTCTGATCACTTGATTTGTATTGAACCGGTAAGTCGTCCAATATCACCTTACTATTTCCGTTCGTAATAAATAATCTAAGTTAAGAATTGATTAACGGATTGAAGTACCTCACTTTTTACCATCAAATATATTTTTAAATTTAAACTATCGTGAGTAGTATTCATAGTTAATAACGATACCGGCGGGTTCGAAACTAGTTGGGCTAATCCGATAAAATTAGACGTGAGTATAGCCGGTATCGTTATTAACTATAAATATATTTTTTGTTTATATTATAAGACTGCAAAAAGAAAATCTTTTATTTTTCTTAAAAGTGTTTCTTTCTTTATATTTGCTGCGCAATTACTCAGACAATTACACAAAATTATCGCTGTGCCAAATTATTGATCCAAATCCGTTCAGCCGTATTTGGGTGATTAAGTTACAGACAGCCTAACATACAAATATTTATAATATTTGTATAAGTATAGTGCATAAAATAGCGTACATTAAATTTTATAACGAAATTTTTTTTACTAGATTTCACTTAATTTATAAGAATTAGGCGTTACTTTTTGATAAATCTATACTTATCAGAAAACAAAATCCCAGATTTTCTCAAAATCTACTGAACGGATTTTTGTACGGTTTTCACCAAAAGATAGAGCAATACTTCCGGATGGTTTAAGTTAATAGTACATATCAGTATTATGTAAATTGTGGTGAAGAGATCGAGCAGTTGTTAAAAAACTTGCTTGCTGAGAGCTTTAGTCGCGCTGCATAAACCAGCAGAGATACGTTAAAGCAATGTACTAGAGAATTGTAGATCTATAAAAATACTACAAAAAAATCCGCAATAGCATTTCTCTATCTCTTACGGTTATCTCACAATAACTACTTTTATATATATAAAATTTGAATTATAGGAAACAATTGTGACAAGCTGATTTCCACGAGGGCGTAGCCGCTGGCACAGCTAGTCACTTATAAAATAGTACGATTTTGGATTTAGTCGTTTTGATTATATTCGTCATTTAAATTTTGTAACTTCCGTTGTGTTGTCCATTATTACAGTAATTAAAATATGTTTCCTATACATTTTTATCATTTGTATGAGTTCGTCTGGGTTCACCGATGTAGAGCGATTCGTTACATTGTTTCCCACAATCAGTATCAGCGGAATTGTATGCTCGCAGACAAAAGAATTTACCAGGAGAATGCTCCTGCATGCTTTGTGTAGGAGAAACAATGAGTGCAATAATTTCCACTAAGTTAACCAACTCATCACTACTATCATGCTGTCGTAACTTACGTTCGTTCCGTCTTTTCTTGTCAATAATCCTATGAAGCCTTTCCTTATGAATATATCTTTTATTTTTATTAACTTTGATTTACATTTAAGAAACAATTCTAATTAAAAAAACAAATTATAAAAAACATTTCAAAACAAAAAAATAGTCAAGCGGGGCAATATCTACTAAGCTACCGATGGTTAGGACTCCAGAGTGATGAACGTCCTCCCAATACGTGTCGCTTCGAGTAACGCTGCCTGCGGCATCGAACTCTTAATCCAAAATGTAAGCTAAAGCGAGATTTTAATTGAGGCTCTTCGTAATTAGACCGTTAACCGATACAACAATAGGAACAATTATTGTTGAGTCAACATTGCACATGCCGGGTGTCTTATAAGCAATATTTATTTTTATAAATATTAAAAAGCTTATTACAGTTTTTTTTATCTTTATTAGGTTTACTAGCAGTTAATATAATTTTACATTCATATAGCATATAGTTAATCATTCCTAGTTACTTAGCCGTATTAAAGAAAACACGACATTAAATTAAACTCGTTTTTTAGTAACAAAATATGTGTCGGTATGTGTATATATAATCGGTATCCGTGTGTCACAATTAGATGTTTACTTATATCACTTAATATTGCTTTTTTTTTCTTAAAAATTATAAAACCATCGCCGATACTGCCTACTTTCCCACTAGTTGTTTTATAGATGATTAATGCGCAAAATAGTGGGGTATTTATAAAATAGTTTAAATTTTAAATAATTATTTTAGTATCTTGTCAATCTGAGAATAATTGTTATATAAGTACTTCATATTTTTTTACTGAGTTGTTACGTTATAATGACTTGCCACTCTACAAGATATAAAAATACATCGCTCATATACGTAATTCGATTTCTCTGCGATCCCATAAGCTCAGATTAAATATGTTTCATTGCAGAATTTTGAACCCTATAGTCTATACTAATATGTAAATGTGCCGTGTGGTATCCGGCTGCGTAGAATAGACCATCCTCATTTCTTAACGAGGTGTCGTAAAAGGCGACTAAGGTGAGTTGATGTCAGGCTGGCGGCCGGTTGTAAAATACGTAGCCAAATCATGTGACAACATGTTTGTAACATGTTGTGCCGACCCCACTTAGAGTGGGATAAGGGCAGGAGAATGATGATGATAGTATATACTAATATCAAACTCTTTAACTAATTTTTCAAGCTATTTTCAAAGTACGGTAAAACCAGATAGCCCATTCATAAACCTTGTAAGCCCTGATGAAGAGAGAGCCCTTAGAGTAGTTTATTAAAAAATGTCTAAGCCTCGAGAATCGCTACATAAGTATAAATAACTAAATTAGGTAATATTAGGTATAAGACTACAAATACACACATGATGAGATCGTCACTTTCGGCTTTCCAAGTTACAGACGGTACAAAAAATCTTCATCCCCTCCTCACAGGTAACCAAAAGTAGGTAAGTAAAAAATAATAAAAAGTAGTAAGGTAAGTAGGTCCGCTATAAAGACTGAACGCGACTAGACTAGTTGCCTGTTAAAAGACCATAGTCTATAGCAAAATAATTCTATCATTACTTTTTCACTTTGGAGTTCTGCGAACTCTTCATCGACCTCCTGCCCTTTATCTCACTCTAAGTATTGACAGCACAACTTGTTTTTCTCTTCCATTCGCTCCTATCATTCGTTAACTTTGGCGCTATTCCTGTAATATGCACGTCATATTTCACACAATCCAACCATCTCTTTTTTAGGCCTCCCAGTCAGTACTCAAATATCCATCCACATTCATATTTAACACTCGTATGATCACATGGTTTTTATCCCTCCTCGTTTTATGTCTATACCACCTTAATCTTGCGATTCTTGTCTTTTCTTTAATGGGCGCAACTTTGTTCTACTTCTTTCTTCTCTAATTTATTTAATGTGTTGGCCTTTGGTTAGTGTTCATCTAGAATCTCTGATTGATGCACTTATTCACTGTACAGAAACTGTTTCTGTAATCCTTTATTCTTGTGCTGTTCGTAACTAAGATTTCATATTCGTTCATACTATATTTGTATAACCAAATCTACTCAATTTACAATTACGTATATGGTTATGTCCTAGGAAAACTGAATGGCTGGCGATCTAACTTATGAGTCATGGTAATATTTTCTTGTTCTTTGTAAGCCAGGTAAGATTATGTAACAGAGAAATTAAATATTCTATCGATGGTTACTTGACAACCTTTGAGAACTTTCACTGCGCAAATGTCGCAATATATGCAATACTTTCTTGTCGCTGCAGTTATACAATAAATAACATTGTCAAATGCTTCCTTTCGAATGTCGACGAGATAATGAACACCTATTTAATAAACGCAAAAACACTATGTTTTTGCAATAGTAAAACTTGGCTGGATAAAGTATGAATATTTTGATGAACTAAAGTAATTACATTTTACAAATTACTTGGATGCTTCTAGCAGTAAAGCAATTTTCGCAAGCTTTCATTTAAAAAAAAATTTTTTTTTTTTTTATGTTTAGTACTCATGATGTACCCAGTGTTGTAAGAAATATCTATATACCTATAAAACTATTGGTTATTTGACCTTTTAATAAATAAGGCACTCATATATTCGAACGGTTCTCTAACATCGTTTGCCACCATGCCATTTTAACTCAAACACTAGCAAACTTACCTGTAATAAGTATGGCATTCGTGCCTGGTCATTGATAGAATAATCATTCAACGTCTCTCTCTCAGATCTCTTTGGAATCAGCTAGTACTAATATATTAATTACTGTTACTGTGGTTAGTTCACGTAAGTCACCGAAAAACCGATGACAATAAAGTTTTATGAGACGTCGGTTCTAGCTTTTGAGATGTCACACTTTTAAAACCGATATGGAGCGCTATATTTGAGATTTTATTGCGAGTAAATTTTATACGAGATTCACTTGTGTTCTTTGTGCCTTTGCTGACTAATTTTATAACAACCGTGAATCATGCGTACATGTCTCTTATGTGATTCACGATTAGTGGCTGATAAATCTTTATCTTGTGGCATTTTTATTCTAATCTAAGGCATATACATATTGAAATCTCATGTGCGGTCAAAATTGATAGCATTCAAACTTTGTTTTATCAATGACTTTTACCCCGAAAGCGTATCTGAGATGTTTAATGTGTTAAATTATTTAGAAACTAGATAGAATGTCATACATTTTTATTGAGTTGAAAAAAACTTCTACTGAAGATATGCAAAAAAAACACAACTCTGATTATGAATTTTCTTCATAAAACTTATGTGAATAATTTAGTAAAAATTAATATAAAAGGAAAATCCCGTGTGGTATCCGGCTAATAGAAAAGATCACCCTCTACTTACCGAGGTGTCGTAAAAGGCGACGAAGCTAAGTTGACGCGCTGTGTGGTATCCGGTTGCGTAGAATAGACCATCCTCTTTCTTACCGAGAGGTCGTACAATATGACTAAGGTAAGTTAACGTCAGGCAGGCGGCCGGTCGTAAATTATATAGCTAAATCATGTGACAACATGTTTGTAACATGTTGTGTCAACGTCACTCAGAGTAGGATGAGAGCAGGAGGAGGATGATGATGAATTAATTTAAAAGGAAAACATCTTGAGGAAATTGAGGAACCTTGAGAGCTGATATATTTGCCCAGCACTGGGATATCAGGCTGCTCATTTTTTTCTTAATTTTTTCACCCTACTTCAGCTTGTACGAATTTTTTTATCTAAATCCAGATAATTTATATGCTTATATTTTTTTATCTATTAATTAGTTTATGATACAAAGATGACATCTTACATTAGATACCAATTCATACTAAATTACGAATAAGAATAAATACTTTTACTCAATTATTATCATTCGTGCCACGTTCTGAACAATCCTGTAAGCGATACGATACTTTCTCCGATACAACACGTGCCCAATTGGCGTTCTAAGAATATATTACACCAAGAATATTGTAATATAACAATTTTTATATTTTTTATATCTTTATATTTTTTATATATAGAAAAACATACTTTTTATAAAGATTACTAGCTGTCCGGCCACGCGTTGCTGTGGTTCAGTCTGGTACCCTTGAAACAAAACTGAAGAGTTAAAAAATAATCCGATCGTCACCCAACTTTACAGAATCATCCGCTTAGTCATCCTAAAGATTGTCTGAAAATTTCATTAAAATAGGTCTAGCCGATTTGGAGTTTATATGCATAAGACATGCAGACAATACTCATTTTTATATATAAGATTTTATGCAATATCATATTACCCTAGAAAGGGCTCTATTTTATTGGATTTTTTATACAATCAATAAACTAGCTACTTACTACTTTTGGACCAAAAACTTTAATGTTAGAGACAAGGTCAAGGTCATTTAAATTGGACTTTTTTGCAATTTAAATAGCAGTGTATAATTCCATAAAAGTAGCGGCCTATTACAATCCCACTGCTGGGAATAGGCCACCTCTCTCCATTTCTGGAGAGAAGGGTTGGAGCTAAGACCTACCACGCTGCTCCAATGCGGATTGGTAGGTTACACATATCTCGAAAGAGTCGCACGGTCTCGTCGCTGGGCTATCACAGCTTGTATAATTCCATATTATTTATGTTTCTTATTTTTAAGTGTATGCAATTTTAAAATTTTATACTTTAAGAAAGCAGGCATTCTAAGGTTTAAGGGTCGCTCTAATTACTAAGAAAAAGGTACCATTATAATGGTTTCATGGTGGTTTATTAAATTAAAAATCTATGTAATATTTTCAGCGCATTTTTCAAGCCCATAATATAGACATTATCATATTCATATCATAATATTACAAATGAAAAAGTCTCTCTGTTAAGCTTTCTATCTTGTTATAAGATAAAAATATTCCGGTTTATTAGAAAAGGCAAAAACACATTAAAAATTAGTGATGGTACTTAAACGCTTAAATTGGCATGAAGTCGGCATCACTAGTACCTTATACTTATCTATTAATAGAAGAAAGACAAAAGTAATAAGTAAAGACTACCCATTATACTTATTTAATAATTGAATTTGGCATTGAATGACCTGGCAAGAGCCCGACGGTTACATAGAAACTATCCTTCAAAAGTAATAATAAAATTATTTTGCTATAATTCGCGATACAGTAAATAGAAAATATATATAGTGCTAAATGTATAGTGGACTATCCGTTTTTTTCATACCCGTTACATGCAGGATTCGTAAAAACACATGTACAAACCTCCACCACTGCCACCACAATATACCTGCATAACGCCTAATTCTATAAAGAAGAAAGACACATATAACCGAGGATGTTATGAACAATGAATTGCTTCTGTCAAATGGTCATGTATGTGGATAAGCACAAAATAATGACTAAGATATAAACATCATCATTCTCCTGCACTTATCCCACTCTAAGTGGGGTCGGCATAACATGTTACAAACATGTTGTCACATGATTCGGTTACATATTTTACGATCGGCCGCCTGCCTGCCGTCAACTTACCTTAGTCGCCTTTTACAACACCTCGGTACGAAATGAGCGTGGTCTATTCTATGCAGCTGTATACCACACGGCACCTTTCATTAAGTATGGCGTTACATATCCTTGTAAATAAATTACCCAATCTCAATTTCATTTAGTGCCTTGAATGAATAAGTTATATAACCAATTAGAACTGTTTGGCTTGAACTTAATGAAATTACATGGTGAGTTAGTTCCAATAAATCTTATTAGTTTCACGAATGTCCTGAAATACAGATTAGCTCAATATAAATACATTTGTTCCAAGTATTTATCTTCTGAAACTAGTTCGTGCCAATTTAACGACGTTCTCAGTTAAAGAGCATACCGTAAAGCTAGAATTGCTTCCTTACCGAACCGCTTTGAATTCGTCACAGCCTTTGAACTGCATCCTGCGTTTCTCCGGCCAAGTAAAATGCACTTTCTCCTTAACGATCGGTGTACAGTCGTGCGGATATTTTGCCAAAGTTTACAGACAGAATATTTACGATTTCAAGCTTCAAATTATAATGAAGTTACCACTCCTTCGGAAAAGTGATTTTACCAAAAAGAATAAGCAAGAAGAAGAAATTAGTGAACACAGAGTTGTGTTCACTAATTTCAAAAATAATAATTTTATCATAATATATAATTAATAATCAATAAACTTACCATCTTATACAGCGCGTATCATTATCTGGTTGCAACTCAAATCCAAGCTCCCGTATTATTTACATTTTTATAGTTATATTTTTATTTGCTTTTTTGAACTTGTGTGAAGGCTATTATAATAAATTTTTAAAACAGATTTTTCTAATTTTATTATAAAAACGTAAGCTCAGCACAAGACAAATACAAATGCGATATCATATCCCAAGAATACGACATCATGGATGATTATTTAAGATAATGTGATTATTCTTTCGAGCTTTAGCAATTTATTATTAATACTAATTTATTTAAAAACTTAACATCTCATATGATTATCCTTATAATTGTCGCTATTGTACACAAACCTAGAATACGAAAAGGAACTAAAAAAAATTTAAAGGACTTTATGACAGTTAGACAATATGCATTAGATAGTTTGTGGTCGGCAAAACCAATGCACACCAAAGATTCTGTAATGTAGTTTGAAAGGAAATCTGTGGTAAATTCAATTGTTTCACTATTTACGATTGACTGACTATACTTGATTAACTTTTCTATGCGCTACGCAATAAATTACTCTAAAAAGAGCCACTAAGCTCGGCGATGTTTTTATATAATAGACGAAGTTTTGGACTAGAAAGTTACGAACATAACAATTTGAAACGAGCTTTCAATTTGACATCATTAGCATACGTAAGCCATAAGCCGTACATAAGTTGCTTTAAAGGAGTTTGAAATAGTTAGTTTTCATAAAATATAGTAAACATTTCATGAGTCAACATTTCTCTTTAGAGCTTAGGTTCTACAATTGATGTATGAAATAACTGGTTCTAGAACGATAAATATATATCTTTGTATATATATCCCATATATAAGCATAGGAAATGTAACTTTGTTCTTCGGAAAGCGTAATTTTTGAGTATATCTATCTACAGGTGAGGTGCACATATTTTATGCAACTTAGATTTTTTGTTTCGCTCACAGCGTCGTACTTTACACATTACGGGCGTGCATTGCATTGGTGTCTAGGCGAAATAATTAATAATCAGTCGTTTAGCATCGAATATTTAAGTTTAGACTTGTTAATACTAATTTATTGTTCTCATGAATAAAAAATAAGTGGTCTCAATATTTGGCCATTTATGACTTGAATACTAGATTCAAACAACTTACAACCTTCCGATATCGGGGTTGTCTTGGAAACCAGTACGTTTGTAACTATTATATTAAAATTAATAACTATAAATTGGTCGTTCGGTTCGTTAGAAAGCTATCATCATGTGTTACAGTATTCAAGTCAAATTTCAGCTCGTTTCCACATTTAGTCAAGCTCCATTTCACTCCTGACCTCGTTATAAAAGTCACGACTAGTTCGCTTTCATTTTGTTTCCATGACAGTTTATGCCAGTTTGTTTCATGATCTGAAACTCGTAACTCTTCAACTAGCAGTTAATTTAAATTAGGGTCGAAAATCTGCAGTAACTTTTATGTGTTGAAATTCAAATAACATGATTTCTAGTACTATTAAAATTTCCTACTTTAAAGTTTTTTATTTGAATTGTCTCGTAGTTTAGGTTTATGCCTGACCACTCCTTATGGTAGTTATTTTAATATGACATGGGTGTTATACATACCTATAAAAACCCGATACTTAAATCGTTAAATTGCTGGTATTAAAATTTATGATACCTACCTTAAATGTTCATACAATTTTATGCAACCATTGCCGGTTGATAACATCCTATTCTATGCCAGACTTAGCGCGGACGAAGTATTTGTGTTGATAAATATAAGGTCGAAGCGCCTTGACTGATAACCACATCCTTAAACGTATTAAATATAAACAAATATGTCTATTACGCATTACATATTTACAGTAAATTTAAAGATTTAACTTTAAATTAAGTTGAATGCAGAGAAACTCACCTGAAAAATGAATCTAGAAAAAGAAATTAATTCGTTAATACAATTCATAATTAAAAATCGATCATTTTATTAGATTTTACTCATTTTCTTTAGTGCATACGTCTCGCAAACCGTCAAAGCGGCAAAAAAAACAATACTTGAATTAAAAAATAATAAATATCGTTTTGCGTTAGCTATATTCTTAAGTATGGCAACACCGATTAGTAAGTGTCATATGTCATAAGGATAAAAATTTCATTTCTTTGAGTATTTCAGGTGAAATAACTCATCACGATCGTTTCCCACTTCGATTAAGACTTAAAAAAAAATTTTTGTAGAGTTAACATAAACTCAAACTCAATACTTTTAGTTATATTATGTATGAAATTCTTTAAGTAACGTTAATGAAATCAGAGATTTCATTATTAGAATATTGGTTATAAAATCAATGGTCCACCTTTCAATTTATATAATTCTAAATGAAAGGGGAAAAAGTATCAAAATTAGCAAATTTATTTATTCCAAATACTCTGATAACAAAATCGAAGCATTGTTCAGTTTCTTTATGTATAAAGAATCGCTTATCGCTTTATACATAAAGCGATTCCTTTATCAACAGCTCGAGCAATATAAATGACTAACAGATATACGTAGTTCATTATAATTTAAATAAAATAAAGTGTCGTGTTTGTTTTGTATTAATGTCAAAGTAGGACGATTAATTTAGATACACCACATGGCACTGTTACAGAATATTAATTAAACAGATGTGATGAAGTCAATTTTGTTTTTATAATAGGCTAAGATGATACGTTGTATTTTTAATAGCTTTTATTTTACTTGTCGTGTATGTATGTGAAGGTGGAATCTTGCAAGTTAAATTTGACCCACTTTCCGGGGTCCAATTGTGCTGAAATTTGATATATTAGGCCAGTCTTGATGACAATATGCATGTTTATGATAAATATGACCTGATGCTGGCCCGTTGGCGCAGAAGTGGTTAGAAGTGGCCCTGCCTTCAGCTCCGCGGGTTGCGGTATGTATTTAAAATTATTTATGTATACATTTACCAGTTGTCTGTCACCCATAACACAAGTATTAAGTTACTTACTTTGGGGACGGGCAGTCGTGTGTGTTCATGTCCCATATATTTATAAAAAAATATATTTAAGATAGATCTCTGCCTTAATTGGATTTACTTCATACTCTTGTTATAACCGGCTAGTATTATTATGTTGTTATAACTTATTATAAATTCTAAAGAACGCCTCGCAGATGTCTCATTGTTTAGTGACCTCGGTAAATTTAGCAATTCTTGCAATATGGAGAATTACGATTCTCGGCAGTCTATGAATATTATAACATCTCGCAAAGCCTCTCGTTTTGTTTCGTTTCATTTCACCTAGCTATGCCCATGTTTTCGCCCATTTGTAAAATAGTGTCTAATAAAGTTTTTCTCGAGTAAATCTCGACCCCGTATGAATTCTAGGATAGAAAGTAGCTTTTATGTTTCTGTGGAGACAGCAACATACAAGCTACTATCATTTAATAGAAGTCCCATCAAAATGCTTCTGAGCCTACCTCTACCGTCTACCTTCCTCAATATTTGCATCTTTTAGTGAAAGCCAAGAAGAAAGAAACGATTGTTGAGTTTGTGATAGTGAACCTGTGTAGTGCTTGTGTATTGTGGTGGAAGTGGTGGAGGTTTGTGCATATGTTTTTTACGAATCCTGCATGTAACGGGTATGAAAAAACGTATAGTCCACTATACATTTAGCACTATATATATTTTCTATTTACTGTATCGCGGATTATAGCAAAATAATTTTATTATTACTTTTGTTTAACTAACCTCTTATAATGTATAACAAATGTAAGTAATACGCGCTTTTTACTAAAATAAATAATCTATGCTTCAGAAAAAACGACAAATCTCTGTCTTCCCGAAATGTTACAACCGATTGCGAGTATCATACAGAAATGCAAACTTCAAAAATATTCTCTCAATATGAATAGCGTTTCATTGCTGTCATTATTTAGAGTCTAGATCTTCCAAAAGATCAGCCCAGCCTGCATCCGAAGACCACAGCAGATTGTGATCAACACTCTCAAATGCAAACTTCGGAGACATTCACTTAATATAAAGAGCAATTAAATGCATATCACCGCAGTCATTCAAAGTTCAAAGCTTCAAAAACGGTATAACAGCGTAAAGCAAGAGTCATAGCAGTCCGTGATCATCACATCGATATGCAGGGCTTCGGAAACGTTCACGCAAAATGAAGGGCAGTTAAGTGCGAATCGCATTTGCCATTCGTCCTTTGAAGCAAAGTTTAGCTAACATTAAATTAGCATACGTGTATTTTTTTATCTAATGTTTTTATCTAAAAGTGTATGTTTACAAATACAAGTGTCCCATATATTTATTTATTTTATGAAATTAAAGTAATGGTAATGTCATTGTATTCCTGTTGCATTCACAGGATTTGTATCGCCTTTATGTTACCCCGATGTATAAACGTTGATTGTGCCGAATTTCATCGATATTGGTTCAGCTGATTCGGCGTGAAAACGTAACAGATTTTCGCATTTACTTCTTTGTACAACGTACATTAATTTTACATTTTAATAGCTCAGTTAGATTATCCAGTAAATAGAAACCAGAAGAAGAAGAAACCATAATATATTAAAACTTTTTTTTAAATAACTCTCGATGTAAGTGAAACAACGTGATATATATAACCTTCTTCAAATTACAGATGTAACTCAACTTAAATAGGTTGTTAATAGATGGCGTTTCCTAATGTCATGCTATTCCTGTTAAATTAACAGGATTTCTAGAACCTATATAAAAAAAGCCTATAAGTTACCCTGATGTATAAGCATTAATTGTGCCAAATGTCATCGATGTTGGTTAAAGAGAAGTATTTTATTTAAAAAGTAAAGATTATACTATAAAGTTATAAACGAATATTTAGAATTTTCGTTCAAATTTTTATATCATGTTTTTAATTTAATAGAAGGCCTACCGGACAAACAACACATTAACAGATAAACTGAAAGATGCTGCTGTCCACTTAGAGAGGTTTTACATTTTTTTTTGGTTTTGTTCGAATTTTTCGAGTGCAAATTAATATCTTTGTTAAATAACTGTAATGTCATGAAGGAAATAAAATTTAATATCGACTTTAGAGTAGCGTAATAAATGCAATAGGAACCAGGATCGATCTGATTTTTGAGATGGAGATATTTGCAGGGTTGAATAGCGATAGAAGCTACTGAGTATTACCGGACTACTGGCCACGCGGACGAAGTCGCGGGTAAAAGCTAGTTACTTATATGAATGACGTCTATATATAAACCAATGTGGTTGGTTAAATTTATTTTATTCATTGTAGGTGAAATATGTGGTTCTTGAATATTATTTATTAAATTATTATTTGTGGTAATTAATTTACGTTTAGGTATAGAAACTGGCTATATTTACGTCTTATTCTTTTGACTCAGTCCGATTTCCATAGAGGCCCATACAGGTCCCTTACTCAATACAGCGTTATCGCAGCAAGCACTAATATTGCCGTATAATACATATAAATAAGGGTGCATGGAAGTGAGGATATGTGGTATTGTACACGTATATATACACGTGTATATGATTAAATTATCAAAATAAATATAAACTCTATTCCTAGACCTCATATAGTAAAGCGTGCAGAATGTAATTATTTCTTGTATAAATTACGCGTACTCATGCTAACTAGGTGCAAAATCAACTACCGTAATTCCGTATTAAAATATTCTCATATCATTTCGTTAAAATGTTTGTAAGGCTATTTTAATTCGGTGACGCACATTTATGTAAAAACTATTACCACATGAGCTGTGTTAGCCTTTTACATATATAACTTACTAGCAGACCCCACCTCGCGTTGCTGTAGCTTAGTTTTCGATTTCCCTTCTACTTATATTTCTGCGCATTTAAATTTTACGATAATACTATTTTTTTCTAGAATTCAAATTTTTAACAAAAATTGTTATTGTGAGCTAATCATAAGAGATAGAGACATGCAATCGCGGACTTTTTGTAGTATTTTTATAAATCTAGAATTCTCTGCTACATCACTTTAACGTATTTCTGCTGGTTTACGCAGCGCACGCAACTAAAGCTCCCAGCGAGCAAGTTTTTTAGCGCAAGGGTCTTAAGGAAACTAGCGTCGAGTACATTCTCAAATTGTTCCCCCTAACATTCAAATTGCCCCCTGTGAGTCGTGGGCCCCACGTTGGGAAACACTGGTTTGGAGGGACTAGAACAATAAAAGGTAAACCCTATTTTTCAGATAAAAAAAAAATAAAGAAGATGAGATTCTATATAATTACGACAAACATATTAATCAACGGAGCACATGCTGACTGTGCTGTTTTGCGACCCAATTGACCCAATATGTCAAACAGATGTTTACGCTGTACCAACTATTTGAGTGGGTTGTCATCTGACACGCATGTTTTGATAACACGCGCCCACATATTGTAAATTTATAATTAGTTTTTTAAAGTTATCAATATAGCGTTTATTTTGATGACAGTATTATTCGTATTGCGTAAATTGTTTCCTGTATTAACATTTTATATTTCGTATTACGTTTAATGTTCTTAATGTATTCTGTATGCAATATTGGCCTATTTATTTTTCTAATCCATTTAAAACAACCTTTTATTTGGATCAACTGCATTATCAGCATACGCAGACATATAGTCATGTCATACGGGGATACAATAAATATAACCACTAGGTTAATCTTAAGCACTAAGCACTACTAAGCACTACTAATCTTAAGCACTACTAAGTGCTTAAGATTGATAATAACAGAATCAATGGCTTAAAATGAAGTCATCTTCTTGGAAACATTCTTGGAAACGTCGAGGCTCCTTGCGACATTATTGAGGTCGTTTGTCTATCTTGTGATTAGGAGGGGTGCAGTAGCATTTCTTTTACCATTGTGTAATCGCCACTTCAAACTTAATACCTTATAATATTATATATATATTATATTATATATTATAATATTATAATTACTTAATAGCCTCAAAGATATATTTAGATAAGATAAGATTAGATTAAGATTAGATAAGATAGATTGAAACATACATCTTACTCATATGTATATTTAAAATGGCAGTTGTCTTTACAGCTATATTCTAAGACCATTTAGACTAAAAGATAGATTTAGATTAAGATTCTATAATAAAATTCCGAAATCAATTTTGGCCATGCCATTACAGCAGTTTAAAAACACTGTTAAAAAGAGGCTGATACAGAAAGCCTACTTACTATACTATTGAAGATTACTTAGATGATAAGGCTGTGTGGATATAGGTGCACTTCTAACCTGTACAAGACAGTAATAACTAAATGTAATTAGTTTTAAGATTCTTATTTTAAAAAGAGCAACCGCCGAGTTTCTTGCTGGTTCGTCTCGGTAGGAACAGCTTTCCAAACCAGCAGTAAAGTTGACGATTCAAAAGCACAAGTTTACAAGTTTACTTAAATAAAGAATATTTTGAATTTGAATTTGACTGAGCTATCATATGGGGACACGTAATCTACATTGCACTTGAAGAAAGACTATTCCAAAAAAAGCTGATGTACTGCTAAAATCCATAGCTTTCAAGATATTAAATAATTATTACAAATCATATAAACAGTTAACTACATATTATTTATCTGACAACGTCCCGTTTGTGACTATTTTTAATAAGAGTTCAATGGCCTAATATTTTTGCATTCGTAATGTGGCTGATAAAATGTGAATAGCTTTCCATCAATGACTTATGTGTCATAAACAAGGTCCTTATTAAGTATCTTGTAAGATAGCTGCGAACGCTATATCTACTTTTTATTAAATTTAGTATATCTACTCTTTATTTAATTATTTAGCTATGATTATAGCGATGGTGGTTAGTGTGAGAATGGTCTAATTGCGTTTGAAATGACGGCGTTGTTTAGGCAGAGTGTAGTCAAGTGAGGGGATAAAAATTTGAAGGCTTAGTGTTACAATTAAGTCGATGATTTGTACCTTCATATCTAGGCAATTTATTATTACGAACTTACAGACACTATAACAGTACGGGTTATAA
Organism: Morpho deidamia; assembly: GCA_947086505.1. Lineage (NCBI taxonomy): Eukaryota > Metazoa > Arthropoda > Insecta > Lepidoptera > Nymphalidae > Morpho > Morpho deidamia. Next base: position 8,750,742 of record CAMTZC010000003.1, read on the forward strand.
CCCGTAAGGATTATAGCAAAGTAGTTCTGTTATAGTGTCCGTAATATGTAATTCCGCAAAGTAACGCCTGCTTCTATTCTAAAGTGCGCTAAAGATAGATTTCGTACACACTTTTTTATGGTAGATGGATCTTTTATTTTCTTATGCTACTTTCGTTACTTACCTTTCATAGAAATATATTATAACAAGTTCCTTACAATTCTAGGGATATTTTTTGGTTACCCTAACTCTAACTGTCGTTGTTCTTTCGTTAATCAATTTAATTAAGTTATTTAAGATTATTAAATGTATGATTTGTGGTGCGAAATGAAGATTTTATTATTATTATTATTATCAATCTTTGTAATTCTACCAAGCAAACTGGTGTAGCCTACTAACCGCAGTCACGAGAAAATTCTATTATAAATCCAATTTTGTATAAATTAAATCTTATCTTACTTAACTTTTGTGTAAACCTTGCCACTGTGTTATCAATTATCATTAGGTTAATTAGCCGAGCGCTCAATTGGCTGTTATAAAAATGTATATAATACTGTGCTGTTTGTAATTCGTCAAACATATTTAATACGTCCTAAACCAGATGTTTTTATAAACATAGTATAAAAATGAAAAAAAAAATCTCAATTCTTAGGTTAGCTGGTAGTGATCTCTGTCAAAGGGATAAGTTGACCTTTGCACCCTTTTTTTTATTAAGAATGTTTTTCTAAAATTTTTCATAGGTACATGGTTATTAAATTTGATTATTTTATTTGTTGCTAATACATATAAACATTAATTGAGTTAAAATCGGAATTCTCTTTTGGCTAGACAGTTTATCTGTTTTGATGGTATTTTGCATCGTCTGCCATCGGATAAGTTGTTTATTTTGTATAAGAAGGATTAATTTTCTAGTGGTACCCGCTACTTCGTTCGTCGTATTGAGGATACTTATTATATCATCCTCATTCTCCTGCCCTTATCCCACTCTAAGTGGGGTCGGCACATGTTTTAAATATTATGTTGATACATATTTTGGCTATTTATTTTACGACCGGCTGCCTGCCTGACGTCAATTTACCTTAGTTGCCTTTTACGACACCTCAGTAAGAAATGAGAGTGGTCAATTCTACTCAGCCGGATACCACCGGCTGAGGTTGCTATTATAAGGGGAATTACTTTAATAATGTGCTGTTTTTATTTCCTGCTACCGAATTATATGTTAACCCGTTTTATTAGCTTTGATTATGTCAAATGTCATTAACATTGTATTGATTTTTTTTATTGTTATTAGGATAAATCTAAAATTTATTCTAAACGGTAAATTTTAACTTTGATTCTTATTTTCAGGTACGTGTGATAGATAGAGGTCATTGCTACGTGCAATTCATGTCACATCAGGCAAGTTGGCTTCCTAATAAGATTAAGCAATGCCATATTATGCGCAGTTCTGTTTGACGTATGCTGATAACTCGCAATGAATTATTAAAAATGTAATCCGCATATTTGCGACATGTACCGTTTTAGCGCCTACGCAGTACCTTATATTTATTATTGCGTTACTATTTGCACAAATAAGCTTTGAATATAAATGACGACGACAATTCTTATGAATCGATTTCAGTTTATGATGAGTACTTAAATATTTAACATATCAGATCAAATTTTTTTACTAATTGATCATATAGCGGTTCTATTTATATTTGTAGTAACGTCTGACTTTTAAGCCACAAGACTTATCTCAAAATGAACAAAATAAATATAGTTCTATAATCTATTTACTTAGTTTTGGCAATGAATTTATTTTATCTTTTAATCTTTTAATCTTTTATTTAAGAGTTTAAATCTATTCAGGACAAATTTTCCTCAACTCGGTCCATAAGTTCTTGTTGCATGTAAAAACACAAAGTTGCATCTTATAAAAAAATAAAATTATTTAGTGCATACGACGCTGTCACAGAAATGCAAAAATATTACGTGCGTGAAATATATTCATTTTGTATAAGCACATGCTTGGATGACACGTATAAAGAGCCAGAGAAAGATGGCTGCAGAATTACTATTAATATAACATTGTATAGTAACTATAACAGAACTTTGCTACAATCCGCGTGGGTTAAGCGAATGAATGCAATGTTAAGTGTATGAAGCAGGCAAAATTCACGTACCTTACACATGTAGGATAAGTCACCTCGCGAATTGCAACGCAAGAATTGTTTATGTATTCTTGGGATTGATTTTTGGGAATTTTGCCTGCTACATACACTTAGCATTTCATGCATTCATTTAACCCACGCGGATTATAGCAAAGTAGTTCTGTTATAGTTTTTGTTATATGGAATTGCGCAAAGTAACTCCTGCTTCTATAAACCATAACATTGTATTTAACAATCGTACACATGTCCATTTAAACTTTAATAATTTTAGAATAGTCTCAAGACTTATTCATGGTCGTCGGTGGCCCCAAGTTTTACGTTTCCCCTCTTGGTGACCGTCGCCCCCTCCGTGCGTGTACGAAATCAATAACGCTTTTAACATTAATGGCCGGACGGGACGCCCAGCTGCCGATTTAGACATTGACTTATAACACTACCCCCCCTCCCCGTGATACCTTGCCTTATTTGATATTGTATGCACCCGTATCCATACTAATAAATATTATACGTGCGAAAGACTGTCTGTCCTTATGTCTGTTACGGTTAAGCAGCTTTAGCAAATTTAATGAAATTTGCCAACATATAGGATAAAAATCTCGTTTTTTCTCCGGGAATAGGAAAAATTTATAGAGTACATAATTAAGGGTTATTTAGCACTTAATTAATATAGAAACATACGGGTTATATCGCGATTAAATTGAGTAACCTTTATATAAGGTTCGACGTTTAGGTAGAGTTGCATCACCGTGGTCACGAAATGACTGGAGCGCCGCGTTGACTGCGTTCCCGAGTACTACAATTATTATTTTCTGTCTCTACCCTCAATTGAATCAATTCACGTTAAATCTCCTGCAAACAGCATAGACAACGCGTATGTTTATATAATAATAAGCATGAATCGCGAAAGAAGCAAGAAAAATCTATCTTTAGTACTAAAGTTGAAGCGATTAAATTGCGGCTCACGCTAGTACAAATATAACAGACTATGTAAACTACACTTGGTTCCCTATTCTAAACAATATTTCTACGAGACATTATGTTTTAACGTTAGATACACATTCGGTAGTCCATCCCCAAGGTAAATAATTTAATACTTGTGTAATGGGAGACAGACAAGTGGTAAATATATAATTTTAAATAAATACTTAAATAGATATATACACCCCGACTCGAAGAACCAATAAATTCTAAATGGAAAATATTAGCTCTCGGCGAGATACAAACCCGCGATCCCTGGAGCTGAAAGCAGGGTCACTGCTAATTGCGCCAACAGGCCAGTCGTATTAGATAGATATTTTAACTCAACGAGTAGAACGGGACAAAAAATTCTACGTCATTTATTTATTTATTTATTTATTTATTTATTTATTTATTTATTTATTTATTATATTTAACCAGGAAGCAGCTGTAGCATTTATAATAACTCGCAAAAGCTACCGCACTTTCTAGGTACATTACATGCATTACTACACATACACATAACTACATTCTAGACACTCGAGATTCATATTATAATAATATTGGTAAATTTTCATTATATCTCTTTTACTGTGAGCTAAGATTAGTAAAAAAAGTTACTTATTTATACTCTTTACTAATTTATAAAGCTGAAAAGTTCGTTTGTTTGTTTGTTTGATTGATTTTTTGTTTGAACGCGCTAATCTCAGGAAGCACTGGACCGATTTGAATAATTCTTTTACTGTAAGATAGTCTATTTATGTCGGAAGGCTATAGATTATATAACCTCACGCTAAGATGAATAGGAGAGGAGCAGCAATAAAAAATATTGCGAAGTAGGCACAATTTAAAGCTTTCCTTGCGTGCGCTAAGTAAACGGTGAAAGTTATTCAAAAATCATGTATCACTAAATTTTTCCCCTCTAAAAGTTCTAAATAAAAGTCTGCGACAGCATATGTCTAGCTTTTAAGTTTAACCCACTTTAACCACAACTAATATAAGTATTACGGTTTACTCAAATAATAAGACTTCAGCCCACGCGAACGAATTTGCGTTTGAAATCTGGTGTTTTTTACATTCAAGTCAATAACTCAATCATCGTAAAATATAAAGTTACAGCTAACATCTACTCTAAGGAGACAGTATTATACTAATTAAGCTTTCTACCTCTTAACGTAACAAGTAGAGAAAGTTTAAGCTTAATTCAACCACATAGCTTCATTGCGTATAAACAGGCATCTTGTTTGTAAGCAGATCTCGTGATAATATTTTGTCCGTAAAACCTTAAATGAGTAATAGATCGTAATGACTGTATGGTATCCCAACCCATATCCCTACCTTGGTAGATATACACAACTGTATCAACAAGAACATCATGGACAGAAGCGATAAAAATATTATGTTGCTATAATCCGCGATGAAAGAAAATAAATAAATAACGATAAATGCTAAATGTAAAGTGTGCTATCCGTTCCCATACATGCAGATTTCGAAAATCTCATACCCTATCCGCCGTCAATAACGCAACACATTTAGCATTAACAAACATATTTGATTACTTACGTATTATGGACGCAAAATAACTCCTGATACCGTAAATTATGTAATTTATAGAATTAGGCGTTAATTTGCGGAGATCCATAATACAAAAGTAATAATTAAAAAAATTTCCTCTGATCCGCGATACAGTAAATATAAAGTATATATAGTGTTAAATGTATAGTGGACTAGCAGTACTTTCATACCCGATACGTACAGGATTCGTAAAAACACATGCACAAACCTCCACCACTTCCACCACAATACACAAGCACTACACACGTTCAATATCACAAACTCAACAATCGTTTCGCCCCGCAACCGCAACCCGCAACCCCGAACCGACAAAATCGCAAAGCGAATTATATCTTGGACGATCCAATGTACACCATTGCATTAACGGTCTGTTACTACCCTCCACATATCCCCAGAATTCTCTAGATATATGTAGGTCTCCTCACGATGTTTTTCTTCAACGAAAAGTGTGATAAATTGTATTAATAGGCACATGATTTAAATAGAAACACTTATTGATGCCTGTCCGAGGTTTAAAATCCTGTCCCACTGGAAAGAATCAAACGATGTCACCGTTTGACTATCACAGATACTGTGTACTCTGTTAACTAAAATTCTATAATATCGGTGCAGAGATGGAATCTTAAGTGCATGTTAAGTGCTCGTGGGCTAAGTGGACTGAGATATATAGCTCTCTATACGGCTATTAAAATATAACGAGCCTAACTTATAGTGCAGAGAATACATCGTAAAACTATCGAAATTAACGACTTCTATCCGTTACGAGTTCATGAGCATATCGCACATATTACAAAAAATATTTTTGTCATGCCCATGTTCATTTTTAGTCCACCTTCCGACGTACCCTACTGTAGTTGAGTGTGACATAGAATATAATATATTATTCTAATTATTTCATGTAAAAATTTTCACTTTATGTACAAGTTTTTTTATTTTTAGCGTTACATCATGTTGTAAGGTTACGACCGTTAATGAACCGATATTTCCTCATTCATCTCTCTTCGTACTACGTCTCTTAAAATCTCTTCAATATATTCAACTAAACATTACCTCATTCTACTGACATTTTTATTCAACGGTTCAATCAATTTCTGTCAGTGACCTGAACGAAAATCCGTTTAGTTGTTTTTGAATTAATCACGAAGAGATAGACAGAAGCGGACGCCGTGTGGTATCTATATCGGCTGCATAGAATAGACCACCCTCATTTCTTACCGAGGTGTCGTAAAAGGCGACTAAAGTAAGTTGACGTCAGGCAGGCCGGTCGTAAAATACGTAGCCAAATCATGTGACAATATGTTTGTAACATGTTGTGCCGACCCCACTTAGAGTGGGATAAGGGCAGGAGAATGATGATGATGATAGACAGAAGCGGCGGGAACTTTGTTTTATAATACATTTTTATTGATATTACAAACAGCTAACAACGACTGAGGTCATAAAAGGTCGACGAAAGCCAAAGTGCGTTAGCATGAAATGTCTTTATTATATTAAGTCTACTCTTATTAAGTCACATATTAACGCCGTCGGTACGCAGGTGGCACTTACATGACTTCACATTTGTAAATTATAATTATATACTTTGTCGTCGAATATTTTCTACCGAAACGAATTCTTATATAAATTACTAGCTGCGTCAACAACTGCTTCGCCCGCGTGGAATTCAGTGATTTACGAAACTTTTCCCGAATTTTCGAAATTTTGAACATAAAAGTAGTTATTTGTGAGTTAACCGTGAGAGATAGAGAAATGCTAGCGCGGTATTTTTGTAGATCTACAATTCTCTACTACATTCATTAGCGTATCTTTGCTGGGTTACGGTTGGTTAGTTTTTTTAATTACTGCGCTATCTCTTCAACATGATTTACACAATACCGATATATACTATTTACCTAAACCATCCAGAAGTATTGCACTGTCTTTTTGTGAAAATCGAGAAAAAATCCGTTCAGTATATTTTGAGAAAATCGATTACATACAGACAGACAGCTTTTTGGGACTTTGTTTTATATTAAGTATAGATTTGCATAGCTCTTTTTATGAGCAGAACGAAGTTATATATCAGATTCAAGCAGATCATGCTGTAAGTTGGGATAAACGTTTAGATGTAGAAGGATACTGAAGATTTCGTATAAGTATAATAATGCAGCGTAATTAATGTATAGAAACAGGCTATAATCACGTCTAATTATATCGTGTGAGCTCCGTATGGCTATTTATATTTACTGATGAATAATATGAATAAAACATATTTTAATGCTAGTTTTGTTTAATTAATACCAGCCTTGTACTTTCCCACAATTATTTTGATCATACCGTGGAAAGAACGTTAGGTTGGACGCACTACTCTCAAAAATGATGGTTATTGCGTCTACATACAGTACCGGTAAACTATGCCATTCCTTTTGCATATCAAATGACTTAATGCAATGTCAATCATTCAATAGAAGTGGTTATTATATCGACCTAATAAAAAAACTATTCTGATCGGTCTGATTTAATATTTACGGAAATATGGCTTTAATGATCACTAATTTAACATCGTCACAAACCAATAATTATTCCTTCTAATGTCAATTTTAACAGAAAATACAATCGTTTCTAAGCATAAGAATAATTCTATATTCTATTAAAGAGGAACGTTTTGTTTCATGCCACGAGCCATTTTTATTTTATACTAATATGTCCAGTCCGCTTCGCAGGGCTTGATTCAAAGATTTATGAATTACACTTGGAAAAAATGCTCCGATCGTCACAAACTTTACAAGATCACATCTGATGATCTGAAGATTATCTAGGAATTTCATTAAAATAGGTTCAGCCGTTTCAGAATCTAAAACGGACATACAGACAATCATTCTTTTTTATATACGTCTATATTTATTTTTTTTTTAAACTTGTCTACGTTTTTGAAACACAAATCGGATGAATGGATTTGAATGTAATGAGGCCAAAAAAAAAATTTATAAACTTACATATAAAACCCTTTAAATACCCTTAGTACCTTTTAATATGTTTCGATTACGATTACATTTCGATTTGTCGTGGAGCTTCCTCGTCCTTCTGATGATGCTTCGAGATTTTGGTGGTGGTCATGTGTATTGCTTGTGTGCATTGTTGCTGATGGAGGCGTCTTGGGACGCATGTGGTGACTTGTCCTGCATGTGTAAAGTATGTGAATTTTGCCTGCTTACTCATACACATTAACTTTGCATGCATTCACGGATTATAGCAAAGTAGTTCTGTTATAGTTTCTACCTTTAATATGTGTTTTTTCCTCGTCCAGATAAAACATTTTTTATATACGAGTATATCATGACTTAAGTCGTAAGTAGTATACGATAGCAATAGTTGCAAAATAATTGTTATTCATTTGTTCCAATTTTCATAAATTATTAGTTCTATCTGTCTATCTATCCATCTATCTATCTATTCATCTATCTACCTATCTATCTATCTATCTATAATATTTGAATGTATGATCTATGAAAGGATGTTTTAATTTTAGAAAAATTTCCGTAAGAGAAAATGACAAATAATTTATCGTTTACCGTTAACTCCGGTCATTTACCGCTTGTAACAAATTCGGTTCGTTGTTTTATGAATGTACGTTTGATTTAATCCTTGAACTTCAATTTGAGGTGTGTGTGAACGTGTTGACGTTTAGACGAATATTCGGGCTGCGAGCGCCATAAATAACTATGACAAACTGTAATTAACAAGCAAATTAGTCGTTTGGTGAATTTTATCTTAATTATCGTAAACGGTCACGGTTAATCATACGAGTATAACATACAGTTCCATTGTCAAATATTTAATCATACTTCCGTGTGTCATAAACACAAGTTTTTAAAGTTATCACTAGCGATAATCCTACTTAATATTATAAATGCGAAAGTTTGTGAGTATTGATGAATGTTTGTTACTCTTTCACGAAAAAATTATTAGACGGATTTGGATGAAACTTTACAGTTATATAGGTTATACATCGGAATAACATATAGGCTACAATTTGTAATGATTTTTATGTAATATAACGATATACGTCAAGAGAGTCGGGAAAAATCTGGCCTCTGAGACCTATCTTAGCGTACGCTGCACAAACCATTGGAGTTACACAAAGATGATGTACTGTATTATTGTTTGTCTTGAATAGTTCTAAATAACAGTCCGCGACAATATATCTACCTTTTATGTGGAAGCCACTACGACCATAAATTGTAAATCATAAATTTAATTAAACATATTACAATGCACATTTTAGTATATTTATCAAACTTTTATAAGAATCAATACATTTGTCGCTTTCTGTATTTCATTAGATAAACTGTCTTTCACACGTAGTAATTTGGCTTAATAGTTTAAAAGTTATCACGATATGATTGACTTGAATGGAGCGCCATAGATCGTCAAACAGGCGCGGCGCGCGAAAATTGTATGGGATCCGTCAGTTCTGAAGTTAGACATTTTAAATTTGGCTGTATGAGTAACAAAATAAATAAATATTTTTCTTATATTAAGTAAAAAATAAATCTTAAGTGATCTGTCACGCTTAATGTGGCAGATCAAATTCCACGCGGGCGAAGCCGCGGGCAAATGCTTGTATGGATAAAGATTGTATTGAACAAAACACTATATATATAAGCTTGTTTAGATTTAAGTTTAACTTTATATACACTAGGTGCGCTCTGAGGTTTCGCAAGTTATGTATTAAGTAGGCAATTTTTACTTAAAAGTTACTGGTTGAAATCGAGGTTTTTCTAGTTGTCTCGTGGACCATAGTTTTTCCCAGAATAAATAGAGTAAATATATATGTGTTATTTTAGTTAGGGTAACTACTATCTCATCATCATCATCATCCTCCTGCCCTTATCCCACTCTAAGTGAGGTCGGCACGACATGCTACAAACATGCTGTCATATGATTTGGCTACGTATTTTACAACCGGCCGCCTGCCTGACGTCAACTTACCTTAGTCGCCTTTTACGACATCTCGGTAAGAACGACATCGTGGTTATTTTCTTAAGATCCTCTCTTTCAAAGGGTTTTCTGGAAGAGATCACAATAATGTGATAAGGCCGCCCTTTGCACATTTAAATGTAATTATTGTATGTACTGTCTCTGTATATTTTTATGTGCAATAAAGTTATTCTTCTTCTTCTTCTTGAAGAAGAATCTTCTACTTGTTTCTATGACATCACGCTACGATCTTTTAAAAAAACTAACGTTTTCTTGCGTTTCCAAGTTATTTATCTTCTCTTAACCAGTCACGAATTTTGCATTGCACTTTATTACAATTTGCTACAAAACTACTTTTTTGAATTCGGTCACCTTAATACTAAGCGTGCGATATGTTTATATTCACCTGCTGCATGTCATCAGACCGACGGTCGTGTATCGTGTATTGTGGAATTGTACTAAGGTAAATGCCGTGTGGTATCCGGCTGCATAGAATAGACCACCCTCATTTCTTACCGAGGTGTCGTAAAAGGCGACTAAGGTAATTGACGTCAGGCAGGCGGCCGGTCGTAAAATACGTAGCCAAAACATATGAAATGAATGAATAAAATAAAAAACTGGCTTTAACTTCCAGTCAATAACAAAGGCTTCGAGAGGAGAATAATTAATACATATGTATACTCACAGGATCAGACACGCTCCAGTGAACCGAGTAACAAAATCGACACCACAAGGGCACCGCAAAAATATTTCTTGTTAACATACAAATTATCTAGACACGACTCAATAGTTTACCTAATACATATATTCATTGCAAAACGACGAACAAAGTCAAACTTAAAGAGAATATTCAATACAAGGCCTATAATTTAACCTTGTAGTACACCCATCGACATTAGCAATTCAATGATTCCAGTAGTTTAAGATTTTAAATTGTGTACATTACAATTTGTAGTGATATAGACAAAATCCTGCTAGTAATCATTCATTCTCCTGTCCTTATCCCACTCTAAGTGGGGTCGGCACAACATGTTATAAACATGTTGTTGCATGATTTGGCTAGGTATTGTAAGAATGGCCTGCCTGACATCAACTTACCTTGGTAAGAAATAAGGTCTACTCTACTCAAACGGATACCACACGGCAGTGTTTTTCTTTAGAATTTATTGAAATTCATTCATAAACACATAATAATCATGTCAGTATTCATTTTATGCATCTGTCATTTGCAATCGAAGCGATAGTGCGCGGTGCCCATATTTGATTACGCTGTCGCATTGTCGTGCTTATGATTGATGTATGGAACAAAGTTAGCCGATGACACTTGCTTTGATTTACAATCAAGTATTTTGTCAAAGCAAAACAGATTCAATATGGGAAACAATTTCTCATGTGTTTATAATCTCGTATAGGTGTGTAAGCCCGGCGAATAAGCTTTAAATGTGACAAATTTCATCAATATTGGTCCAGTAGATTGGCAGAGATAGAAAGACAGAAAGAATATCACATTTATATTATTTTGGATTATCTCGCTGTATTTATTTGAGTATTAAACTGAAATTCAAAATACTTATATAAAATACTAGCTGACCACGCAAAAGTTGTTTTGCCTTATAAATTATTTCTAGTGTACATTATAAAAAAATTTAAGTGTCCAAAAAATAAAATAATAATTATTGTTAGGGGTGGACAACCCTTATGACTGAGAGGTATGAAAAATAGATAGTAACCGATTCTCAGACTTACTGAATTCGCGTATAAAATTTCATAAAAATCGGTCAAGCCGTTTAACAGGAGTATAGTAAACTAACATTGTGACACTTGAATATTATATATAAGACCAGCTGATCGAGCAAACGTTTGCCATATAAATTACTTTTAGGTAAATTCTAGTATCCGTTATAAAAATAAAAAATGTCAGGAGTGTACAACCCTTATCAATCAGGGGTATGAGTAATAGATAGTAGCCGATTCTCAGACTTACTGAATATGCATATAAAATTTCATGAATGTTTTGGAGTAGTATGGTGGCTAACGTAGATTGTATTGTTTTTTATTATATGGTAAAGTATTATATGGTAGATTAGCCATGATGTTTCGCCGTAACTCCACTTTGATGTAAAGTTCATCATTATTATAAAAATTCAATTCTATTAGACCGCTAATAGCATAAGAAGACCCAAAATCCAGACATGTGCATAGAACTAAAATAGCTCCATTATACATGCATTATCATGAATCATCTCTAGAATATGTCATGCGTAAGACGCAATAGTAGCAAGGGTATACCCTTGCTACTATTGCGTCTTAAATTTCCATTTGCAAGATTAAATTATTAGATTAAATTATTAGATTAGATTAAAAAATTGCAAGATTAAATTTCCTTATAATATATTCCTTTTGCTTGAGTTTTATTAAACAAGTCATTGTGGTACCGAGTTTTTCTATTAATATTCCGTCCGCTACAGTAAAAGAATAACCTTATATTTAATAAATAATTCGTTTTTATTCCTTGCGACACTCAGGGTCATAGAGTTATTGTACTAGAGTAGGCGAACCATAGGCAGGCCTGTAAGAGTGTCGCAAAAATAATGAGAGGGGAGATGAATCTCGTATATTTCATCTTTGTCTAATTACATATATAAAAGAGAGACAGATAAATACACCATCAATCTCTTTATTGCAAGATGGTACATTTTAGGCTGCCTTCCCTACTCTAGTTTAATAACTCTATACTCCAGGTTCCTCTTTTACAATTCGGCATTCTCTTTTCAAATATATAGAATTGATACCCAGTGCTAATAGGATCCTGTATCTTATATTTCTTAAGTATTAACACATATTATAAATCAGTACCGTGTTGATAGTACCGAATATATATGTATACAAAGATAAGCACAGATTTCCAGATTCAGAAGCATATAGATATAATATAATCTCAATATATTCTCTTCTTATTCGACATTTTCTTATCTGTCTTTGTTTCCTTATACATAAATTATTTTTTTATCCGTTTATAATTTTTAAACTTCGTTGTCAATGCAAGAACGAATAAAAAAATTATTTCCGTGTTTTTTTAGAAGTTGCGTTTCTCGCAAATGTAAATAACTTTTGTATTAATTATAGAAAGGTTTCTTATTGGTGTTAGAAACGCGAAAAATTTATCCATCTGTCTGTTTTTTTCACGGCTAGTCCACTTTAAAACTGATTAAATTTGTCATAATTTAAGTTTATATACTGTGCTCACATATACGTTAGCAAATTCCCGTTTTTCCTTTTGGCAACAGGAAAATCCCTACAATTTAGAAAAAATGCAGTAAATAATTAGGGGCTATTTAAAAAGTTACGTGAACGAAGTCGCGGGTACATCTTGTTTAAATATCTTCAGTGTATATCGCACGCTTAGTATTAATGTGACCTTATTCAAAATTAGGCTCCACTGAGTTAGTTACATTAATCCTTATCTCAATGCCATCTATGACATAACGTTATGAACTATTAAAAAAGCTAGTGTTTTTTCAATCTACCAAGTTATGAATCTCTTTAACACTCACGAGTTTTGTCGTCGCTTGTGTTACAGAAGTAATCCGGGATGTCGCAAGTTAAAGTTAGTTTCTCCCGTTAAACTGTATTTCCTGCAGCGTTACAGCTATCACAAACACTGACAGACTAACTCCTTACCTCTACCCTCTCCTTTGTTTATACTGAGAATAGCCCGCCAAAACTTAGTCGTTGATACACTACTTTATGTCCTTATTTATTACATGCATATTATATAATGTTTAGTTTATTATAATATTTGTATATTTTTATTATTAGCCTATTCATCAATCAACGATCGTATTTATATATCAATGTGCGCCACCGGAAGTTTGTAGACTATGGCGCGTTATGCGCGTTAGCGGTATTTAACACTTGCTATTATTGCAATTGCTTTATTGCTATTAGCCATTAAACAACTTTTTTGAATTAGGTCACTTTAATACTAGGCGTGCAATATACATTTTCTCTATTCTTACACATTCGTTCATCATCTCACAAAATCGTATCTTCTTCCGATCGTATCTTGTTGCGTTACTTGAACTTTGTTCATCTTTCGTTTTAAGAGGCCTTGTCGATAAGAGTGACAAGTATAGATTTTATCGACTAGTAACTTGATATTTCATACCCCTTAGGTATAGTTACGAGTACATTGCTACATATCGTTTTTAAACGCTTTATATTAGTGTCATTTGTATGTATGTTTCCACATATGAAACCGATTCCTTAGCACTTAATTTGACCCTCTTTGAACGGGCAGATTTGATTCAAACTTTGTACACCTATCAAGAACCGGTTTAGTTTCTTTTACCCTCATTTCTTACCGAGGTGTCGTAAAAGGCGACTAAGGTAAGTCGATCCGCCGTGTGGTATCCGGCTGAGTAGAATAGACCACCCTCATTTCTTACCGAGGTGTCATAAAAAGCGACTAAGATAAGTTGACTCACCGTGTGGTATTCGGTTCTCTCTTTCTTACCGAGGGGTCGTAAAATATGACTAAGGTATGTTGACGTCAGGCAGGCAGCCGGTTGTAAAATACGTAGCCAAATCATGTGACAACATGTTGTGCCGACCACACTTAGAGTGTGATAAGGGCAGGAGAATGATGATGATGATTTATTAACTATTTCAAACTGATAATTCGCTAAAGACCATAAAGTAATAAATGTCGTATGTTTTCCTAAAATAACTATTCCTTGCACTATTTAATTGTAAAAAAACCTTTCCAATATTTACATAATTGTAATGGCGTACGAACACATTTACTGCGTCTATATATTTTAATGCTCTCAAAAGGTTAGGTCGCACTCAAGTGTACCTTGTCCGCGTAGGTTATATATTATCTTATATATAAAATTATTGTCACAATGTTAATTACCATAGTCATCCCAAACGGCTTGACTGATTTTTATGAAATTTTATATGCATATACAGTAGGTCTGAGAATCAAATACTATGTATTGTACATATCCCTAAGTGATAAGGATTGTACACTGCTAACATTTTTATTTTATGTTTTGGACAAAATTTTTTATCTTTTTATAATCTACCCTAGAATTTCAAATATTAGCAAAACAACGTTTTCCAGGTCAGCTAGTCTACAATATAATAACGCTGTGATGCATTTTTAATTTCTTATTCGTTTTTCTAGCTTTAGAATTTAAAATTTAATTTGGAATATTTTTTGTTTCTATCACACGGGAATAGCCAACGGAATTATAAATCCCCGTTATGTCGTTATTAAGACTAGTGTTTTTGCGTACGTCTGTTGATGGATAAGCTTACAAGTAATAGCGCAATAATGGAGTTTCTGTAGGTTACGACCAACGTCTTGGCCTTGGATTACCAGAATTGCCATAGACGCTTAACTACACAAAAATTTATTCCAACATCGTGTTTTATTATTATCTATTGCTTTATCTACATATCTACCTTATATTAATATATAAAGCTGAAGAGTTTGTTTGGTTGTTTGTTTTTTCGTTCGATTGTTTGAACGCGCTAATCTCACGAATTATTGTACCGGCTTGAAAAATTCTTTCAGTGTAAGATAGTCCATTTATCGAGGAAGCCTATTATAGGTTATATACCATCACGTTAAGATGAAAAGTAGAAGCAATAAAAAATATTGCCAAAACGGCAAAATTTAAAGCTTTCCTTGCGTGCGAAAAGTAAACGGTGAAAATTATTCAAAAATCATCTATAAAAAAATTGTTTCCCTTTAAAAGTTCCCAATAAAAGTCCGCGACAGCATTAATTTACCTTTTAAAGTTAATCCACTTTAACCATAATTAATATGTGTTACGGTTTACTCAAATAATAAGACTGCATTCAACGAACGAAGTTGCGTTTAAAACTAGTAGCAAATAAGTGTTATTAGTAAAAGAGTACCGCAAAGAGCTTCCCCTATTAAATTAGGAATAAGAAATGTTGTCCTATCCTACTTCCTATCATCTCCTACTAATATTATAAATGCGAAAGTTTGTGAGTATGGATGGATGTTTGTTACTCTTTCACGTAAAAACTAACAGACGGATTTGGTTGAAACTTTGCAGTTATGTAGGTTATACGTCGGAATAACATATAGGCTAAAATTTGTAATGATTATATAAAATATAACGATACATGTCAATAAAGTCGGAAAAAATCTGGCGTCTGAGAGCTCTCTCGGCGTACGCTGCCTAAACCATTAGAGTTACACTAAGATGATGTACCGTAGTATTGTTTGCCTTTAATAGTTCTAAATAAAAGTCCGCGACAGCATATATCTATCTTTTATGTGGAAGCCACTATGACCAAAATTGTGAATCATAAATTAAATTGAATTAGATACTGTGGCAGATTAAATTCCTAGCGCGGGTAAAAACTAGTACAGCATAAGTTTGTATCTACACGTTTTTGTTACACATTTTGGATCTCTTACTAAAAATGACTATTAAAGCTTTGAGACCTTTATATTTTCCTTATATGCCGCCATCACTGAAACAACTCACACTATTTCAACACAATCCTAAAAACATATTCTGTAATTTCATTCAATGTACTATTTATAGACTGAAACTATTAAAGGATAACATAAAACATAGAACTGAAGACCTCTATAGTGCTATGGAGTAAACATGGAGTGCTTACTGCCTTTTCAGAGCAGAAGTGTCTTTGAGGTATGACTTTTTATATTAATTTATACATACGTATTACTTATTTTTTAATTTTAATGTAATATTCTACATATGTATAAATTATATCACGGACCTAACAAAGCCTCAGTAATAATTGACGCGTTATCTATATGTTTTTTCTTTGCCAAGATAATTTTATTTTAAGATAACATTGTATTATGCAATTGTGCTCGCGAATTGAACAAAAGAATGGCTTATAAAGTAATTTACTTACAGTTTAACGGTTTCAGTAACGAAAACAATGAATTTCCCCTTATCTTGAGTTTTTCCTTTAGCATATTGTAGCATCTAGTAAAAACAAAGCATATTGCGCTGTTTATGATTAAATTCTCATTGCCAGAATTATGTGAACCAAAGACACTATGAACCGTGGCATAACTCCTGCTTTATGTGTAGTGGTATATAAGAAGACAGATAGATATTAGGTTTAGAATATAATATTTTTATTTTAGAATAGTAGTAATAAAGGAACCTTGGCCACGGATAGTCGTGTATTATTTACATATCCCATCGTTTTTTTATATAGTCATTAAAGCCCAATGAAGGCCCTTACGGAGTTCAAAACTGTCGGAAAGAATTTAGAAAAAACATTACTTTGATATTCCATAAAAAAAACTAAATATTACTGAATACTTAAGATGTTCCAAGGCGATAACAAAATTCGTAGGTAAAAAATATTTATTTATATTATAGGAAGAATCTTACTTTTAAATGAACGTAAACTTACTGTTACTTTAGTGTACATTAAAATAATTCTTTGGTCATCTCTGAACTTTAGCTATGTTTGATTGGTAATACGCTGATGATCTAATATGACAAGCGAAGAAGCTTCGTGACGTGAGCAAAAGCAGAGAATAAAGAGACTAGTAACGTTGAGTGCTTCGTCTTATTGGTCTAGGCTTATTACTGGATTATGACTATGATTATTTATCATGCTGTCTGGAGTAAAACGGGAAGCCAGGACTGACCGATGGCAAAAACGCGATATCTCATCGTCTAAACATCGAAGGCGTCGCGATTACTTCCTTATGGTCGTTTCATCGTCATTTTCTGACCTTTATCCCACTCTAAGTGGAGTCGTCACATATGTTTTCATTTCTCATTCTCCTCTATCGTTTTTTAACTCTGTTGCTATTCCTTTTATATGCATATCACACAATCAAATTTTCAAACCCGATTTTTTTTATTGATGATTATAACGCAAGAGATTTGTGTACATTTTGAAATGACTTCAAAACGTTTGATAGACGGTAGTTGCATTGTACTTTACCAGTTTAAAATTGCAGCGCAATTTATTTTTATATGAATTGTTTTCTTAACAAGGACAGTAGTTCCGCGGAGTACAATTTGCATGGTTTAATATCGCGGGGTCACGCTAACGAGCGAGACTATGACAAAATGCAACTGATGTAAATAACGCTTACAGAATTCATGGAATTTGAGCTTATTACAAATCAATATAGATTAAAAAAAATGAATTCTTTATAAAAGTAAAGTAACGGCCAGTTACAACCCCACTGCTGGGAATAGGCCTCCTCTCTCCGTTTCTGGAGAGAAGGGTTGGAGCTAAGACCTACCACGCTGCTCCAATGCGGATTGGTAGGTTACACATATCTCCAGAATTCTCTAGAGATATGCAGGTTTCCTCGCGATGTTTTCCTTCACCGAAAAGCCTGTGATAAATTGCAATTATCAATTAGACACATGAGTTTTAATAGAAAAACTCATTGGTGCCTGCCTGGGTTCGAACTCGTGTTCCCCTCAAAAGAGTCACAAAGTCTTTCCGCTGGGCTATCACAGCTATAAAATTCTTTATATTGTTGAACAATACAATAAATTGTATAATCTGAGAATCCTGAATCCTGGAGATATGTGTAACCTACCAATCCGCATTGCAGCAGCGTGCTAGGTCCTATTTCAGATACTTCTGTTTAGCAAAAGGAGAGAGGAGGCCTGTGCCCAGCATTGGGATTGTGACAGGCTGTTACTTTATTTTTACTGTACTATCTAAGGATTCAGTTAACGTAGAGTTAAAAACACCGAAGCGAAGCGTCTGAACGAGTTTAATTTTGTCGACGTGAATTTACCGAGTCTAGTGCATCAAGTTGGTACTTGGCGACATTCTAAGACTTGTCTCAAGTAGGGCATTCAACATTCGAGTATCCGAACAAAGTTGTAAATTTAATAAAATTTATTGCAGATTATAGAAAAATAGTATTCTCATAACTTTTCTTTAATTAATCTCTGCGAAGTAAAAGCGTGATTTAAAAATTATCTTATATGTGTATATTATAATTGGAATAGTCATTCAAATTTTTATTTATCACAAAATACTTTTATTATTACTTTTGTAGTTTAATTATTATTGAGTTTTCTTCTGTTTGTTTCGTTTTGTTTCGTTGGATCGCTGCAAATACATTGTCATTTTTATTGTATAAATAAATATTTAAAGTTAATTATAATTTCATCCGTGGCTTTTAAGATAAAGTCAGTAAAATTTAATGTGGATACGTTATCGTGGTCAAACGAGAACTAACTATAAAAATAAACGTTCCGCATAATAGAGATAGCATAAATAATATGGCTGGAAAACGCACATCAGTAGGTCAAGTTAGAGTTTTCTCACGCTTGTTAACACGTTAACTGCGCGGAACCGAAAATGGGTTCAAGTTTACCGGTCTTGTTTGTTTTAACTGCCGGTCGACACTATGCAAACGAGTATAATCCAAGCGTAAATATAAAAAAATATATATTTATCTCCATATGAATTAATTATACTATTCCACTGAGAGCTATGAGTGAGATCATAATATCGTATGCTAATACAAATTTATAACGTTTTAAACTAAGTGAAATACAATGCGCTTATAATAAATAATGTTGAGAAAATTCTGTCATCATCATTCTCCTGCCCTTATCCCACTCTAAGTGGGGTCGGCACAAACATGTTGTCACATGATTTGGCTGCGTATTTTACGACCGGCCGCCTGCCTGACGTCAACTTACCTTAGTCGCCTTTTACGACACCTCGGTAAGAAATGAGGGTGGTCTATTCTATGCAGCCGGATACCACACGGCACATATCATAGTCGCCTCTTACGACACCTCGGTAAGAACGGAAGGTGGTCTATTCTATTCTGCCGGATACCACACGGCATGTTGAGAAAACTCTGTATCTGATTAAAATTTGCTGTATAATATACAGCTGTATGTTACATAAAATAATGCATGATGTATAATATACTGCATATATAATAGTTAAGTTGTATTTGTGTACGTGTGTCAAGGTGTCTATGCGTACGGATATACTGTTTATGTATAGTTATAATGAGAATAAAAAATAGAAGGAAGCGCTTATTTATTGTAACAATTGAATTCCCCATTAGTTTGCAGTTCTTTTTAATTACTAACAAACAAAAATGTCATAACATACACTGTTTTAAATTAGTTGCTTTGAAGGTTAACCGTTCATCTATATAGACATACATTTTGATTCCGAAACTATTCAATATCAAAGTAAGCTTTGTAGAAAATTAGTCGCTAATTAAAAAATAACGTTCAATAATCTACTACCGGTTCGGGAAAGTTGCTTTTACCACAAAGAACCGGTAAGAAATTCGATAGTTGCTCTTCTAACTGACTTGTAATTGAACATTTCGTAATATGCTAAATTACATAAACTTTTTAAGTTTTTTGTTTGTTACGGTTGAAATTCATCATACTATACTAATAGATTTATTGTTTTTATCTATTCGGTTCGCGGATTATAGCAAAATAATATCTTTTGTATTATGGACCTGCTCAAAGTGACAACTAAGTCTATACATTACTTTTACTGAGTTATATAAGTCAGACAAGTAATATAATGGCATACCTATTGGTTTCAAAGTTAAATTGTGTCCATACTTTTTTTGATTTTATAAATGTTCACTTCGTTTGTGTCCGACGTGAAACGAAATCGCAAAAAAAAACGAATATAAGTTCTTAATATAATTCCTATTTTTTACGATATTTGTCTTATTGTAGTCATAATTCGTACCCATTATTTAAAGATGCTATCATACACCTTTGTAAAATATTTATTTTAATAATATTAATAAATAATTGGCCTTTTAAATACATATATGAAAACCAGACATTGAAAAAGTATCCTTATGATTCTTTGAAGTCTAAGATTTAAGAATTTTAGAATTATAGATTTATTTTATTTGCTCATTTCGCGTCTGTCGTGTTTGCACGCTTTTGTCTAACTGCCCGAATATTTCAAAGCCGCCATTTTAGGCATTCTCACTTGAACAGAAACGGAAGCGTATACGACCACAATAGATTCACAGAAATTATGACGTATTATATTCTAACACCTTTTATATAATTATAGCAATAGCATTATTGTAACAGTCATGCAATTATATTATAACAATCAACTCAACACTCAAATATTATTAACTCAGTTGATTTATGACAATACATTTATCGCCGCCGGAAGCAATTCCAATGGAGCTAGTAGTTGTTAAAAACACCATTTCAACATTTTACTTATTTTTTTTTTTGTGTTTCAGGTACGTACGAGTATCCATTTAAGGTTTTCAGACAAAAGGTTAGATATAAATTATAAGGTGAACTTCGTTATTATTTTAATATGACGTAAACTAAAGGAATTTGTGTAAAATCGTATATTCGGTCGGAAACGTATATCAGATGATGAGGACTTTATGCAAACATTATTTTTGGATGATAAAATTCAAACCTCTGATAATTTATTTTCATGTTAACATAGCTAGTAATTCATTAAGAAAGTTATTATACAGACTGCGGGCGAAACTTCTAACGTCCTTTTAATTTGATGAAAAGTCTTTCAAACTTACCCAGAGGCGTTTTAATTAATTTCAGTTCTTGAGTGGTGTTTAATATTTCATATATATTTTAAATGGTAGTGGTTTTCTTATGTCTTCTGCTATTTAATAAATCATAACGTTAAGTGATATAATTTAGAAATAAATTAATTTATTATACTCATAATTTGATGTACTATAATTATGATTAGACACGGTAAAATTATTCAAATTCAAAATATTCTTTAGTCAAGTAAACCTGTAAACGAGTGCTTAGAACGATCAAAATCTACTGCTGGTTTGGAAAGCTGTTCCTACCGAAAAGAGTCAGCAAGAAACTCGGCGGTTGCTCTTTTTAAAATATAATTCTTATAACTAGTTACATGTAGTCATTACTGTCTTGTACAAGGTTGAGTAGCTTAAAAAAGGGCTTCCTAGCGACTGAGATTCCTTAGTTTCCAGTTTCTTTAACTTAACCGCATTTTACGATATATATCACCTCGCATTGCAGTCTGGCGTGCCATGCGAACATTACGCTTGGGACATTACCCTTCTAAGTTCAAGAATAAATGAGGCTGGTCTCTTTTTATAACCGACATTTTTTACAACCTCGACACAACTGCCTACAGGTCTATAAATAACTTGTACGAATTTGTTGGCACGTGTAGAATAGAAATGTACGTGGTAAAGGTTTTCTCAGTTTAATTTGATTTTTTTATCATATCATTTTTTATCATTTATTTCTCAGTTTAATTTCTTAATTTGATTTTTTTATTGAGATTTTTTTACATTCATGAGGTACCAGGGTTTTTGAGAAACATTTCTTAAATGTTACATAGAGAGCTTAACAACGGAATAATAAATGAACTGTTAGTTTTTTATTTTGTTATTTAACTGAAATTGGCCTTTACAAACAAAAACCTGGCTTTGATCCAAATCTCGTACAATCTAAAATTAAATATAAGTTTAATTCTGATGAAATTACAATTTAGTAGATCCATACTAATGTTATACATGCGAAAGTCTGTCTGTAACGCATTTACGGGTGAATATTGGTCTAACGGATTAGCCGACCAATATTGATGAAGTTGGGCACAATTACAGCTTATATACGAAATTAAATTATAGGCTGATGAAATTCCTGACTATTTTTTCGGGCACTGGAAAAAATAAATTGCATTAACTAAGATATTTAAACACTAAAGCTAACGCTAAGGAAGTCGCTAGTACCACTAGTTCAATGTTAAGGCGCCTCTTCATAATCGGCGATTCCAAACAATTGTGTAGATTTTTTTTTTCCGAACTGACTGTATGCTGTTAGCCCTATTGGTTTTTACACATCATTTTTTACGCCGCGTCACCGGGCGGGACGGGCGAGCCCAGAAGCATCGCCGAAGTTGCGAAATGCATGGAGTAGAGCGCAGAAGCTCTACTTAAATCAGGGAACGTCGTCCTAAGGGTGCCTCCTGTGAGGCCGGACCACGGCTTAGGGCGACGCGTAATGGAGGGTTCATGGTATGACTTAGATTAGTCATTGCGGCGTCGGAAGTGTGGCGAGAAGCTACGACCGACCGCTGTCAGAAAACTGGGACCTCGTCTTCGCCGGCGAAGACGCTGTGTGAATGTATTACGTGTTTCTGTGTTAACGATCGTTATTTGATCGTCGGGGTCATACAGGACGCTTTTTGGACGCCTATATTTTCGATGGTCGGACCTAACTGGGATGTAGGTAGAAGCAACTGAAATCAGGGGGTTCGGGTGTACCTCAGATTTCTCGAAGTAAGATTTCGAAAAACGTTTAAAGAGGTGAGTAATGGTAGGGAGATCGAGGTAAATTGTGTAGAGGACATATTCTGCTGTACTCGCCATTCAACGTCTGTGATCGCCTAAGATCGCTTACAAGCCGGGAACTCACGAATTTCGGACACACATGAAAGGGAATTGCTTGGTGGGTCATATGTATAGTATGATGATACAGACGAACTGGTGCACACTTGCATAATGATCGTGACAATTATAGACGATCATACGATCATCGATCATAACCGATAGTGAAGAGCAGGCATTATAATTGTATAACATTTATTTGTACGTGTATGTGACCATCGTCTTTATAACCACTGACTCAATGTAAACCCTGACACTCATATAAAAAACATATATATATTATATGTTAAAGACATTTTAAAATTAACTAAGACATTGCATTGCCAGACATGCAAGATGGCATTGCGATAGTATAAACCTTTGTTGTATATGCCATCCTCATAGTCAAAAATAATTAAATTAATATTATAAAAACAAAAATTAAATATTACAATAAGGAAAGTGTGCATGTGTTTGAGTGAGTGTGGTCATGTACTATTATGTTGAATGGGTGAGTGTGGTGTGTGATGAAACGGAAAGTGATTAAGTCATTGGCATTAAGTCTTCAGTTTGTTGATAATTCATTTGCTGTAACCAAGATAAAATTTTAGATTTGGCTGCACGTTTGATTAATGGATAGATGTTCAAATGTTTGTTTATCTTATTATATACAAAGGATGCTAAAACTGGATGTTGATGTTCAAAGAAGGATGTTTGATGTCTTATAGATGAAAAACAATAATTATACGATTGTAATTTTGAAGTGAGGGATTAAATCCAACTGATGTGTGTGCCCTAAACCCCTTGTCGCACGAGAGGAATTTTATCGCACGTAAAAATTACGCCGAATTGAAACAAATGGGTATCCAGGTATCTCTTCACACGACAGCGTATTTAAATCGCGACGTATTTTATCGTGCAGTGTTCCATTTTAGTCGTTAGGGCGAGGGCGTTAAGCTGAATATACCATACGAAACTTCTTATAACACCTATTGTGGATTTTTAACGCAAATGTATTTTTTACGACTCGTTCGGACGTTCGCAAAAAATGAAACAAATGGATATCCAGGTATAGGTAGCGCAGTGTTCCATTTTAAGGCGGTAGAGTTGGGCGTCACCGGAATAGAACATACGAAACTTCTTATTACTATACGACGAACGCGAAAAAATCGCGAGCGTTGCTTTCAGTCCGTTGCGACCTCCCTCGACGGTCTGACGTGTTATTTAGTTTTTGCCTGAGAGTGCCATAGTACGATGTCGTTTATCGATCCAGAAGTACTTATTATAGAAGTGGATTCTCGTGCGCATCTATATGCGAAACAATTACCAGAATACTGAAATAAAATTATGAAAAGTAAAAATTGATTTGTAATTTCGTATTTCACTCGTTTATTTATATACAAATTGATTTACATTTTTAAATATTTTCTACAACAAAAAAAAACATTTAAAAATATTAAAAAATTGCCATCCACGGAGAGCGGAGAGAGGACACAAGCTCCCGGTGGTTAGGGCTACAGAGTGAGGAACCTCCTCACTATCCGTGCCGTCTCAAGCAACACTGCCTTCTGTATCCTGCGCTTGATCCAGCAACTAAGCGTGAGCCTCTTGACATGTTGGTCGAGGCTCTTCGCGATAAGACCATTAACCGATACAACAATTGAAACAATTATTGTTGAATCACATGGTGGTCATCTCATGAGCTAAATCTAAATATTTTGTTAATTTTTATTTTTCTGCTCGTATGAGATTATCGCCATGCGGGACAGTGATATCAACAATAATTTCCCGACGCGCTGACCGATCCACTGAAACTATATCAGGTTTATTGGCAACAATATACCTGTCAGTAATAATGGATCGGTCCCAGTAGAGCAAAGCACGATCATTTAGTAATTTTGTTATTATTGTTTTCCTTACTTTAGGGCTAAAGTCAGTCGTCGTACAGGTTATTATTGCTGAACGCATATTAGTGACTTGAAGTGTTATCCTGGGACCAATATTTCCATAAAATTATCAAATGATCTTATTCTATTTTATTTATGTTATATTATTATATATTTTTTTTAAATAGGAAGTCAACGCAATATATAGTTTACAATATAATGTATAGATACAATAATCTTAGTATTATTAACCCGTATATCTCATTTATAGGCTAACTCAGCATGAGTCAAAAATGACAAACAGTGGTTAAACTGTAAAGTGAAAAAAAAGAAAATAATAATAAATATTGATAAAAAAAATTAAACATATAAATAAATATATGATAATATAAATAAATATAAAGAACACTTACACACACAGTCGTACATCCTCAAAGTAAGTAACTTAATACTTGTGTTATGGGTGAATAAAACTGGTAAATATACTAATATGTAATTTTAAATACATACTTAAATACAAATATACACCCAGCCTCCACGAATCAACAAATTTAAGTTTTATAGAAAATGTTGGCTCTCGGCGGGAATCGAGCCCGCGACCAGCGGAGGTGAACGCAGGGTCACTACCCACTACGCCTACGCGGAATTTCAACGCGGCGTAATTTTTACGCCCGTGCGAACGAGGGGTAATGATTTGAAATAACATTAATCTAAGGTTACGCAATTAGTGGGCCAATTTTATATATTACTGTAAAACAATTTTCGCTGATGAAATGTTATATCCAAACTACATATAGAATATATATTTCTATACACTTTTGATTTCAGTCACGCATACTGGTGACCTTCGAAAGGGTATCTCATGCATATAACATTAATATTGTTCGATTTTATACCTTTGTTTACTCACGCCTTTGTTACTAATAATAATTGAATTTAATTTGAATACTAATTCATTTAAATACTTATAAAAACTGCTCATGTGCTCGTGACTGATGAAACGTGATCATTGTGTAGCGCGTTAGGTTCTTCTAACTTGAATAACTTCGGCACAAAGTTCTGGATGAATAAGCGAGTTTAAAGCTGTATGAAAAGTTGATTTTATTTTATTTGCGCCCTCGTATGTGAAAGATGATATTTATTACATATCAAATTCACTTCTTTTAATAACCGAGAAAAAAGGTTCACTTTTCAGCTGGCTCTTATGTATGGAATAAATATTTTTGGTAGCCTCGAAGTTCAAACAACCTCTGTACCGAAATCGATTTAATGAGTGCACCAGTCGATGTATCATATATTAGTGCATACATAAAAGTTTGCGTTGACATTTTTCTTTTAAGGCTAACCTAATCTTACGATAGCCAACTTTTAATAAAACACGTACGTGTGATATATTTAGAAAGCTATTTAGATGTATAGAGTATTATTTCTTAACAAATTTAGTACGTTAGTTAGCTTAGCGTTTCCGGGTTAAAGAACAATTTATTAACTCAAAAGAACTGTTAACTTACATGAAAATTAATATTAAACATTTCTTTTACTTAGAAGCATGCTCCACTTAAATGTACTCAAAACTCTAAACATTAATAATAATAAATTAACGAATAATTATTAAATGTAGTTAAATTATTATAAAAGTAGAGAACAACGTAAAAATATCAATATAGACGTAACGATTACATAGACTTTCGATCTTTTCTTAAAAAGTGGTATCTTAATATTTTTTTAAACAAAAATAATAATATTTATTTTCTCAAAACTAATATGCAAATTATTGTACCGTAGTGACCTTTAAAACAGTAAGGATTTTTTATTCCATAATTATTTGTTCTTGGATATAAGCAAATTTTATGTTTTTATTCATTTCATGCACTCATACACCATATTATTTAAATAAATATTTTAGGGGAAGTGTAAAAAAGGCTGAGCCAAAGTAACGCGTGGCCGGGTCCATAGATAATACACTATAATATGCTGGATCTGCTGGTAGTTTATATAGAGTGTTCATTAATTATAGGCCATAGTGCTTTGACCTATGTCTTAAATACAAAATGATTCTTCTAAAGAATGCGTCCATTGATTATTTACACCGCATTCTCATAAGCGATAACGATAACCCGAATGAGCAGCTATTACGAGAATGTGAACCCATCAAGTGTTATCTGAGTAGTACACACACATTTACACATTAGATGCCAATGTAAGTTTTATTCGAGTACAGCTATACTATAAACGCTGTGTTAGGCCAGCGTTAAGACCATGCGACTCATTTGAGATGGGTTCATGGGTCATGGTTTAAAACTCGGAAACCAATGAGTTTTTATGTTAAAACTTATGTGTCTGATTGATCAAGCTCTACTGTGAAGGAATACATTGTGAAAAAACTTACATATCTCAAGACAATTCTGGGGATAAGTGAAAGCTACCCCTAAAGCTCTTTGGAGCAACCCTTATCCCAATCTAAGTGGGGTCGGCACAACATGTTGTCACATGATTTGGCTACGAATTTTACGACCGGCCGCCTGCCTGCCGTCAACTCACCTTACTTGTATTTTACGACACCTTGGTAAGAAATGTGGGTGGTCTATTCTACTCAGCCGGATACTACACGGCGGGTCGACTTACCTTAGTCGCCTTTTACGACACCTCGGTAAGAAACCACCCTCAAGCGGTCTATTCTAATCAGCCGTGTGCCACATGGCATTAATTCAAAATGCATATATAAACTAAAATTTAGTTATTGCTCGTCCTTTTGCTTTAAGTATAAATGTATTTTATATAAAAATTCTCAAGGAGTTTTTTTATACAAATGATTTTGTTTATCAAAGAAACGTTCATTTGTGAAAAGAAAACTTATGCCATTGAAGCACTTCGTCCAGTTGTAGCGTGACCAGATAACGCTCTTATTCCAAATGGTCGGCTATTTGGGTTATCGCTGCTGTTTCAACAGGACGCGTTATCATGGATGAGAGGCATCTAATCATTTGTTTTATTTAGAGTAAAATAAAATTGTTGAATGTGATCGATTTAATCAAAAATACTGAACGGATTTTTGTAAAGTTTTTACTCAAAGGTTTAAGTGAATGTTACATTATGGTTTAATTCCCGTGACATCAGGATTTACGCGGATTAAACTGTGTGACACTGACACTTGAGGCGTGCAAAGCAAGCGTGATTCGCTAGTAGGTATCTAATATTATTTTCTTAAAATTGACTATCCAATAGTCGATTTCAGGTTCGAGGAAATTTAATTATTATATTTAATAAACATGATGTAATCTAATAAACGAGTTTTTTATTGCACATGTTTACAGTGAAGTGTACTTGAAATTATGTCATACTTTAGTGTTTTACCTAACACGCCCTCTGATTCATCGAACAGATAGCATATTGCTATGTCGTTTTGCGTAAAAGAAATGTAAATGGGGAAATGTGATTTTTTTAAAATTAATTTTGTAATAACCAACCAAGGAAAATATGTTTTTTTTCCAAATTCTTTTAATTATTCCGCTATTTTTAACATGCTTTAAGCATCATCTACATCTTTTTTATCTTATATATAAAATTCTCATGTCACAATGTTGGTCACTATCTATTCATCCAAAAATGTTAGTTAATTTCTATTCATCTGAAACGGTTTGATCGATTTTGATGAAATTTTATATATATGTTCAGTAGGTCTGAAAATCGGCTACTATGTATTTTTCATACCGCTAACATGTTTGTTATTTTTTGGTCATTTTTTTTCTATTCTTTAAAATGTACAATAGAATTTCCCTAGAAATAATTTATATGGCAAAACGTTTCCCGCAACGTTGGCCCGGTCAGCAAGTATCGACATAAGATTATATGCAAATAGTTGAATAGGATACATGTTACTTCTATTTGCGGCACTTGCAGGTTCGCACTCACAAGAATTGACTACAATTAGAGCACGCAACGCAGAATAAATCATTAACCTAACCTAACGTACAAATACATAAAAAAAAATTACAACTGTTTACTACATTTCCTGATCTTTTCGGGAAATGTTTGCTACATTTGCTACAGATGTATTTGGAAATTTTTGATGTCTTAATACAATGTAGTACATGTAGCTTTTGTAGTCATTGATCTGTCTATGAACTAGTAAAAATGGTAACCATTAAGGGTGTTGAAATCTATAATCTGGCTATCGATCGGGCTAATGCGTTAGTTATCCATTCAGGTTGATCTAGTTTCAGTACGTTGATTCATAAGATCAATATATTTTTTTCAAAATGGAGCTATTAAACGCAACATCAATGTAACATGTAAAAAAATGTAACACAATAAAAGTGTAGCGAACCCTGTATATTGAACGAAAAAAAAATCAATCCGCAACTCAGAGGTAATGATCTAAAAAGTAGATTGTTTGTTTACGTATTAAAACTATTACTATTTTTGAAAGCAAAAGGAATAAGATGTATAGCCTTCTTATAGTACGATAGTCAAAGTAAAAATCAAAGTCCCCAAAATCTATCTGTCAGTATGTGATCGATTTTCTCAAGATCTACTAAACAGATTTGTAGATTGCACGGGTTTTGTTAAAAGATAATATAATTCTTCTGGAAGGTTTCGCTTAATAATGCGTTTAATTTGTGTTGAAGAGGTTGCGGGGTTGTAAAAAAGGCTCGGCTTAGCCGCGTGCGCCGCGTAAACAAACAGCTACCGAAAGTAATGCTAGCTAGAGAAAGTCTCATATAATTATATGGCATTTGCTGAACTACAGCAAAACAATTATGATATCATATTAAAGTCTATAATTACGTAAAAAAAATATTTATTAACCAATTACTAAGAAAAAGAGGGACTAATATTTAGTTTTAATTTATTGTGTCATGCTAAACTTATTAGTCACAGTATATGGATGTATAATCATAAATAAATACATTTAAGTTAATCCGACATTCGTCGATGATCGACTTCAGGCGCCAGTATCCAGATATACATCAAATTCTAAAATTGCAAACGTTATAAACTAAATTAGGCTTTGGGATAAATTGTGTAGGAAATTTATAGCTGAAGTTATGAGGTATAATTAAAATAACAAGGAAATTATACTTAAAAAAACTTATTAGTATTATTCTTGTAAAGTAAAAGTCGAAAAACTAAATAGTGAGGCCACCACTATTAATTGAACTGTGTGTGTGTGTCTGAAAAATAATTAGAAATATGGATTTCTAATTATTGTAGACTTTTGCTTTGGCACGTGTTAAAGCATTTCTAAAATGTTTTAAATTAATTTATTACAAAAAGGCACCATAAGATAAGATGAATTTCATACGCAGATATACGCTCTCGCCAAAAAGAGAAAAGATTTAAATTTTGGATGTAGTAGTGTGATAAATATAAACTAATACACGTCTTATCATAGATGTGCTATAGTAAAAGTAGCGGCCTGTAACAATCCCACCGCTGGGAATAGGCCTCCTCTCTCCGTTTCTGGGGAGAAGGGTTGGAGCTAAGACCTACCACGCTGCTCCAATGCGGATTAGTAGGTTACACATATCTCCAGAATTCTCTAGAGATATGCAGGTTTCCTCACGATGTTTTCCTTCACAGAAAAGCGTGTGATAAATTGCAATTATCAATTAGACACATGAGTTTTAATAGAAAAACTCATTGGTGTCTGCCCGGGTTTGAACTCGTGTTCCCCTTGAAAGAGTCGCACGGTCGCACCGCTGGGCTCAGATGCGTGCGATATTTCAGAGATATTCAGAGATGTGCGATATTTCCCTAATAAAAGAGAAGGATCTCAAAAGTAAACAGCTCGTTACTTAGTACGGTTGCCTATATGCTATAGCGTGTGTATTTTACTATTATGGAACCCCGCAATCGATATCACTCCTCAATCATCAAATATAATTAGACATAAAGCTAATAAGTTGGATGATTGGACTAAACACTTCCGGCTACCGGTTGCTTTTGTGAACACCCCTCGTCATAGCTCGCTGTTATTATAAGCTCGTCAAATTCATGACTAGTAATTATCGGATTTTGGTGAAATATAATTAAAACTTAATTGAAGACTGCTTCGATGGTCTGAATTATAAGTGACTGAATAAATATTAATATGCTCGCATACTAGAGAATTCGATTTCAAAAGTTCAGAATACTTCATTTTCATACGCAGGTTAATATTTTTTATAGTTAATATAGAGAAACCGGCTACATTCACGTCTTATTTATCGGGTGAGACATACTAGTTTCAAGTCCATACGGGGCCCTTATTCATGAGCTCTTTATGCGGCGTTGTTATGGTGGAAACTGCTCATGAATACTCATCAATAAATAAATAAATAAATTTACGCCCATTATAAAAAAGATGAGAGGTGCGAGATTAAGTTGGTATGGTAATGATATGAGGAGGCATTAAAATCATGTGACCAAAAGAGTTTTAAATATGAATATAGATGGATGTATGACTAGAGGGTGGCCGAAAAAAGATGGATGGATTGAGTGAAGAATGATATGCATATAAGAGGATTGGCACCAAAGTTGAGGAATGATAAGAGGAGAATGGAAGACTAAGGCATATTATGTCGACCCCACATAGAGTGGGATCATAGGGGGTAAACGAATGATGAATAATTAAAAAAAAATAATGTTTTAAGTATGTTTTCCATGTTCGGAAAAACTTGATGCAACTGGCACGCTGTTAATATCTTGAAGTACCATTAAATAAATTATATCAATTTCTTCATTAAAAAGAAACTTCACGTTATTAACGCTCAAAACTATGTACCTAATAATTATGACTATTAAGATTATTATCGTAATATGTATGGATGGAAACAATAAAGTACACATTTAGTGGATGATAAATCTATAAGGTATTCCATATTCTCTGTATAACCTAGTTGTAACGTAAATTAACGTTTGTTGTCGCGTATGTTCTAGAAGTTACTATCCTCTGCATTTTGGAGAACAGTAAATTTAATTATAATACTTCTCTTTAGATGCAAATTATTCCAATATGTTTTCTACTTCCATTCGTTCCTATCATTCGTCAAATCAAATCAAAATAATCCGGCTCTCTTAAGTCACATATCCATCGACATTCATATTTAAAATTTGTTTGTAAAGAACTAAATATGTTAAGACAAAAAAGACAAATCTATGTTTACAATTAACAAAATCAATTTCCATTAGTGCCAAGCTATATACGAACGGGAATGTTTTCCGGACAGCCGTCGTTTTGGGAAGCTTGCCAGTTTGCACTTGACCGCTGTAATAATATTAAAAATCTCGGTTGTCGACAATATTTAATATATTTGATATTTAATAAGAGTACAGAACAAATGTTTGCTATTTACTATATTTGTAGTAAATAAACCGGCGTAAATGACGTCACACACTTGACTTTGTAAAACTACCTTTAAGTTTTGAGAGAATGTTTTAACATTTTTAAATAATAAAAATATAATTGTATCGTGTGGCGTGTGTGGTCAGGGCCTTTGTTCTTTGCAGGACATTACGCAAAGACTATCCGAAGAATAAAGCCACATTTCCTATGCTTATACATGGGTCATATGACTTTATTCTTCGGAGAGGGCTATTAGTATTTTATCAGGTATTTTACTAAGTAAAAGAAATACCTCGTAGTTGCGTTGCACATGATAAAAACCGATCGGAAATAATAATACAAGACAATATTATCAAACGATAAGTGAACGACAGGAGAGCCAGATCCACATGTGACATCAATTTTTGGATTTCCCTTTATTGTAACTTTTGTTTTTGTAGGATTTACTTGTAGTCCATAATATTCGACTCCAATAACTGACTTTGAGATTTCGAAACAAAAAAAAACTCCAAGCGAATATTCGATATAATATGATAATAAATTTATTTGTCGTTATGCATGCACACATATTCTTTTAAGCTTATTTAAATTGAAAATATTGCGCCCCAAAAAGCAATAAATTTTGTTTTTTTATTACTATATTGGCACCTTCATAATAGATTCCATTTTACAGCGGAGTTGATTTGTTATATATAGTCTTTTATTATAAACTCTAGATAGAATGGAAACATTTTATGACGTGATAAGATATAACGAATTGTTATTCGAAATATTTAGTTTTACGTTCACGCGGTGTAATAATAAAATTAAATTAATTAAGCAGACACCGCCTATTTCACATACTTGTGGTTCAACGTAAAGCAATCAATTTCATTTATAACTGTTTATATCCAGACTTTTTATATGATTGGGTGAGTTTTTACGATTAGAGGTTATGAGTGTCAATATTTGGTAATCGATATTAATAGCTATAGTTGTTAATGGATTAGGAATTCAATGTTTAGTAAACAAAAACTTCAATAACTTCAGTATCATTTATACCCTTATCACTAAATTACCAAGTTTTACAGGTGACTCGACTTGCGGTTAACAAAGAATATAAAAAATTATGTCACGGATGTGAAGTAAATGTGATATGGATTCAAAATAAATTAAAACACTATGAGGCGATGAGGCTCTGAGCTATTCAAGTATAATATGTACAGTATATATTATTTCAATATTACAGACACTATAACAGAACTACTTTGCTAGCCTATACTATATGTGGAACCTATCCTCCTGATGATGCTTCGGTTTCGGGGCGAAACGATCGTCGAGATTTTGGTGTTTGTGTGTGTGTGTTTGTGTGTGTGTGTGTGTGTGTGTGTGTGTGTGTGTGTGTGTGTGTGTTTTGCGCGTGTGGATTTTTGCTGGTGGAGGCTTCTTGGGATGCATGTGGTGACTTGTCTTGCATGTGTAAGGTACGTGAATTTTGCCTGCTTCATACACATTAGCTTTGCATTCGCTTAACCCGTGCGGATTAAAGCAAAGTAGTTCTGTTCTAGTGTCTGTAATATGGAATAACGCAAAGTAACGCCTGCTTCTATAAATAATTAATTTCAATATTATTTAAACAAAAGTAATTTCTGTGTTGTTTCGGTTTTCAATTTTGCACAATCTCCCGAAAATAACTTAGAATCTAAGAACAGATACTGAGTTGTAATATTGCTGGTTTATCTTATTATAAATTATAATTAGTATATTATTATAAACTTTTCACAACCTTGGCATAACCTCAATCGGAGCTTGTGAATCCGATTCATTCAAGTAAATCCAATACAATTTAATTGAACTTGAGTAAAACAAATAATTCCATGTACGTTTTATTCATCACTGCATAATTCATAAATTAATGCATTCAATAAGCACTAAAAATACTGTGTTGACAACAGTCATCACTTGTCTCGAGAGTCGAGACATACAAGGTATTTCGTGACAATGTTTCGAGTGATCAACAATATTTGCACACACGCCGCCGTAACGTATTCGGAAAACGTGGGAAACAGATAAATATTGATTGCATTCTTAACTTGTTATATTTGGAAGATAGATATTTTTAAACTGATGCTAATTATCCCGTAAAATACTCCTAATATTGTATTTGGATAGTACATATCGGTATTATGTAAATTGTGTGGAAGAGATCGCGCAGTTGTTAAAAAACTTGCTTGCTGGGAGCTGTAGTCGAGTGCGCTGCGTAAATCAGCAAAGATACGCTAAAGTAATATACTACAGAATTGTAGATCTATAAAACTACTACAGAAAAGTCCGCGACAGCATGTCTCTATCTCTTATGGTTAACTCACAATAACTACTTTTATATTAAAAATTTGAATTCTAGAAAAATTTATGACATGCAGATTTCCACGCGGGCAAAGCCGCTAGAACAGCTGGTTTTTATTAAATGTAAGTAAAATCTTCAATAATCGACTACTAAGAAATAAAAAATCGTGCCGTTTCGAACAAGTTGAAGATAAATAATCTTTAACAATACACTATTATTAAGCATTTATTTAGTTCTCAAGTGGTCTATCAGATGTGTAGGTGAAATTCTAATGCACCAATACCCAAAAGTTTTAATGGATTGTTATAGTGAAATATTATACATTAATGTTGTTAAATTTCGTGATACGCGAGGGCTTGAGTTATTTTTAGGTTGTCATTTTGTGCCTTCACAATCTCATATTAAGTGAAATATCACGCCTTGGTTTACAATTCGGCTCTTAATTTTAGTTCTTAATATTGTGTACAAATAGTACGCTCTGCTACTGAGAGTAGGAAATTGCATATTTTTTATAGTAATTAAAATATACAAATTGAAGTTAAAGCAGTTATGTGATGATCAAGGTAAAAGTTTTTGCCACATACGTTGTGGCCAAACGAAATGTAATGGGAAAACCGGTGAAACGGTTTTTTTCTTCGCTTAAGGCGAATAAGTAAGCAACAGTTATTAGTTATGTAGAGCTCGTAAAATTGCGTTGTACATTCCTAAGCTTACAATGTTCAGGATTTTGACTAAACATGCAAAGTTTTTAATCTATGTCCGTATATATATGACATTTAAAGAGCTGATATGAAAAAAATTTTACAACTAGTCAAAAACATCCATCTTATTGTATCTCATAGACAACTGTTTTCTCCCTAATGTTAGTGACACGCGTTTTCATCTCGTTCTGGCACGAGTTTAATACTGTGCCATTGTCTGATTCTCCGCCAAAATAGACGGAACGCGATGACGGAAATTAATCTTTTCTACTTACTACAGAAATTGATTTGTATTCCATAATGGGCAGTTCAATCTTTTATAATACTATTGAATAATGTTTTCTAACATATATTTATGAAGCGTAATATAGATAGTAATATAGATTTGAGCATAGATGATATCCCAGATCAATGCTTCCAACCTTTTTTGTGCTATTCCTCGCTTTAGTCTTTGAAAAATACTTATACCCCCTTCTGTAACAAACATAAGTTTTAAAGTAAAAGAATTAAATTATTCTTAAGAACTTAAGTGATAAGTTTTAGGAAGAAGAATTTGCTTTTTTTGTTAAATTTGGCACCAAAATCTAGCATTGTAATGGCCTTGAGTGCAAGGGTTAAACTCTTGTGGAGTACATTTTCAAACTGCCGCCCTTAACAAATTTACCCTCGGTAGTGCGTCGGCCCCACGTTGGGAAACACTTCCCTAGATTATAACCGCAACTTAGTCTGGATAAAATAATTACTTTATGTATTCTAAGTCTACTCTATCTTTAGTCCTGAATTATCAAAATCGATCCAACAGCATTACGAACCAGTAGCTGATACGGACTGAATACATTTTTACTATTGAATAAATATCAAGTGGTTTGTAAAAATATTTTATAAGTCCAGATGATACTAAAACTAAATTGTTGTGAGTTTTAAAAACTCACTTTAATTATATTAAAGATATACGTTAAAAGAAACAAAAGAGATAACATATATTATAATTTGCTTATCTTCATAATTCCAATAGCATATTGATTACAATATAAAAGTTTAGCATGATACAATTTCTATTGCAAAATAATGTTTTTCAATATTGAGTTTTGAGTGTTTTTGTATGATTATGTTCGTGAAACGACTTATTACTTTGGTCCCGGGCTCGATTCTGGTCCGAGGTGCAATTAATTTTTTAAAAATTGAACCTGCTCTGATGGAAAGCTAGTGGTGTCGCGGCTATTTATCACTAGCAAATCCGTATTAATAGATTAGTAAGAGTTCTTGTAAATCGTTGGTTATGAATGAAAAGACGTCTACAGTGTAAGGATTACATAACGGATAAAGGATAACAGCTAGGCACGAACATGTATCGTTTTAAAAATAGTTTTTGTTAGTCATAAACTTACATAAGAATATTATGTAAATATTAACTTGTTAACTTTACAACAGTGACGTTATACTTTTTTTCTTGTTTCCTAACGCACCATTCAATTCACTTTCTCTTGTGTGCAATAACATTGTGCTGACTCCTACATGCCTCAATAGATATGCACACGGGTTGATTCCGTTCAATACATGAGGGTTTGGCGTGCGGCACGCATATTGAATTTGTGCTGCCACTTATCGGATGTCTGGTTATTGTAATAGAAACACCTATGCTATTTATTATAACTGTTCTAGAAGAATGAATCAATATTGTTTAAATTTCAGTAAGGGCTTCAGTTACATAGTCATCGTCCTCCTGTCCTTATCCCACTTCAAGTTTAAGGTAAAGGAGTAAAAATTCGAATAAAGTTTTAGGAGGAAATGAAAATGATGAAGAGTATTTTTGCATAATGTGCAATGAGAAATAAGAGTCTCACTGGCAGAAAACTGGAGAATGTCCTCCATTTGTAAGCTTTGGATACACGAACAATTCACTACGGGCGAGACCAAAGATTACGTGTGTGATTTGTGTCGCGGATTTGTGTCGTGTCGTAATTATAATTTTAATTGTACCTGTTTACCACGTCATTACTATTTACCCCATATCGTCCTCATTTGCCCCGCGAGCTGATCTCAATTACTCCATAGGATGTCGGGTAAAAAGGAACGACAATGATTTTTGTTTGTCGATCCGGCACAACATGTTATAAACATGTTGTCATATGATTTGGCTACTTATTTTACGACCGGCCGCCTGCCTGATGTCGTCTTACCTTAGTCGCCTTCTACGACATATCGGTAAGAAAGAGGGTGGTCTATTCTACTCAGCCGGATACACACGGTGGGAGTTGATATATACGTTTAGTTTTCCAAACAAAATCATGTGCTTTTTTCGGGGGAGGGAAAACGTACCAGTATTCGAATTGAAGCGGCGTGTTGGGTGTAAACAGCTACCCTTATCGGTAATGAGAGTAAGGAGATCTTCTGCCAGCTCTAAGATAATAACAGGCTGCTACTTTACTTACTTTAATTTAATGGGGGTCCTTGGACTCGAGGGAAGCCAGTTGTGCTAAGCTGGTTTAACTTGGTATGATACTGATGAAACTCGCAAGAGTCTACCATTACCGAGTCCTAGCACTCACGGCAGCATTATCTCTTTCTGACTTGTCAGTTGCGATGAGGTAAATGTGAAAGTAATAATAATGTGTTCTGTAGTAAATGAACCAAGAATGTGGCTTTTGCTTTTAGTATATCGAGAGTATTGACGTCATTGCGGATTCTGCTTTACGTCTGACTCACTGTTGTTACGAATTATATAATTGCCTATATACACTATAGCCGCGCATCTCAGTGTTTGTTATTATTATTGCGTGCTGGCCTCTTTAAAATTAACTATGTATTACATGTTTGGTCATTACTTAAGGGAAAGATTTACATGTTATGATCTCATCTTTAATCGGTGCGTATAGTTATCTCTCAGCCATGAGATCACGTATTTGATTTCAGATTTAAAACTCTTGAGTTTTTTGGTTCCAGTCTACGTGATATTTCAAAGATTAGAACCGAAACCTTATTCATGTTTGACATTGCTCCAACCATAAGACGTCTATTTCTTTGCATAGAATTTTTCTCTAGGATGCGTCTACGCTATTCCGCCGCACTTTCGGGCCATTCGTAATATTATAAAATGCGTACCCAAATTATATTGGTGACTAGGAATCTATCGGAAATCTTGTCTTAGTGTTTGTGCAGGTATTCGCGGTACGAGTTGAATTGGAAATACAGGGGAACTTGGTTAGTAAGAAAATGACAGTTCGAATATGTTAACATTGTTATTATGTTATATAATTAAAATAGTATAGCATTTAGTGTATAGAAACCAGGTATACTCACGTCTTATTTTATAGGGTGAGCCCGACTAGTCTCAAGTCCATACGGGGCCCTGGTCGTTCCTATGGTTGATTTCATAGAGGACGCTCGACCACTGTTGCTCAACAAGTCGCGCACGTTAAGCTGTTACACGCTGCGATAACGCTGTATAAAGAGCTCATTAATAAGTGCCCCCTATGGGTTTAAAA
Organism: Morpho deidamia; assembly: GCA_947086505.1. NCBI lineage: Eukaryota > Metazoa > Arthropoda > Insecta > Lepidoptera > Nymphalidae > Morpho > Morpho deidamia. The sequence continues at coordinate 8,789,507 of CAMTZC010000003.1, forward strand.
CTATTCTGGCTCACTCGATACCACTGATTATAGTGGATGCTAGAATGATAGAAATTTTGGCACAAGTAGTTCCTCCTCCTTCATACGCCGTAATCCTCTAAGCTGAGGATCGTGATCTTTGTATAGCACTATATTCACGACTATCTTTCGCCACTTGGCTCTATCCTCTGCGCTGTCGCTGATACTGGAGTCGAGTGTTGAGCGAATTTGGTCAGTCCAAAGGCATGAGTCTCCTTCTTTTTGCTCTCTTTCCGTCTACCTAGCTCGTGCCGACCAACTTTTCAAGGTTGTCGCCACTCAATCTTCCGACGTGCCCGAAGAACTATAGAATCCTTTGGAGGCTTATGGTGGAAAGTCTGGTAAGTTTGATAACAAGTAGTTTGTTATAACTTAATCCGTACTAATATTATACAGTTATTATGTGTCGAGAAAGTCTACCTTGCTGCTACGTCACCCAGATACTGATGTCGTCAAGGTTCCCGGCATAAGGATGTTGCGATTGCCTTATGTCCAAAATGTGTGCATAGTATGAACGCCAAACCTTTTTTTATAATAAAAGTAGTAAGCATAGTTAATACATTTATGTTCCTTATAAGTGGCGAGATAGTTGGCCAATATGTGCTTTGAGTGGTGCCAAATTTTATCAAATCGTACTTAGCAATAGCAGTTGGACTTGATCCAAATGTTCGCGTGATGGCGCGTTTTTTGTAACCGAATTCCTATGTTAATCGCATGTTCAGAGACGTGATTTTTATACAGATCCGACATTGATATTTATTACCGGGTACATTTTTTTTATGGATTGTTCGTTAATTTTATTCTTTATACTTGTTTTTTGTTTACTATATAAGAGTTCAATGATTTAATGTGTTTGACGTTGATTAATTACGAACACATTTTATATGAAGCTGTTACAGTCAATTTGTTAGATTACTTGATCCTTATCAAGGGTTCAAATGCCTTAACACCGGGCAAGAACCGTAACGTATTTAATAAAATCGTGGTACATTGATAACTACGATGAATGATGATGAAAACTGCACATCACTAGAGAGTTCCCGAATTATCTGTAACATGGCAAAAAGTATTGATGCACGATTTGAGTGTACTTTCAATTACCGTTTCTAAAAAGAAAGGCTTTTTCCTAACTGTTGTATATAGAGTTTGATTAAAGTATTGTAATGAAAAGTCTTGTCCTTACTATACGGGACGCACAAAAGAGGTAGTTTATTTTTATCGTAAAATGCAAAAAAAATATTTTCTTATTTTGTAATTCTCTATATAATCTGTGGAGTGAATAACAGCGTAGATACTAAGCAACTAGATCGATGAAAAATATTTTAAGAGTTAATTGGATATTATCCAGATGTACACCACTTATTTTCTCACATGCGTTCAGAGCAGTGTTATGAAGAACATCAGTTTAAGACAAGACGCAAAACGAGCGCTCGTTTACGGTCTCGTAAACTTATTAATCTGTATCATAAAGAACTAGCTTCGGATAAAAAATCTTCGACTGCGTAAAATAACTGTAATGACATGTTAATCCAAAATCCAATCCACGCATTATGAATTAGGTTTATTATATTTACTAAACAGCCAAAAACATGTTCGTTTTAGAGCCAAAATACGATATCATAATTCTCATGTCTCCTGTTAACCCACTCTAAGTGGGGTCAGCACAACACGTTTTCAACATGTTGTTAAAGAATTTTGCTAGTTATTTTACGATCGGCCGCCTGCCTGACGTCAACTTGAATGAGTCGCCTTTTACGACACCTCGGTAAGGAATGAGGGTGGTCTATTCTATTCAGTCGGATACCACTCGACAGACCAAAAAATACAATAAATAAAGAATAAAAGAATTGAAAGATAAACTTTAGGTTTATTACATAGTGTAATCTAATATTTATTCAACGAATAAATCGTATTCGTTGAGAATAATAGATTACATTTGGGGAAAAACAAAATAACTTCAGTAACATCGGATGATTTATGGTTCTAAGTTATTCTGAATATTTATTCGTAAATTTAATATCGTAAGTTTGCTTCGTTAAAGACTGAAGTATCGTTTGCAAGATATGGGTTTACTTTATTTTTTAGTCCAATTTTTCGTGGTGAAGCCTCCTTGTATTGCTACTGCATTAATATTTTAGTTTAGTTTAGTTTACTTAGTTTCTCGTCAGCATATAAAATTTACTTTTTTTATATTTTATCTGAAATTGTTCTTAGTACCTCAAGTTATAGTCGTTTTATAAATTGGATTTTTAAGAATCATTTAATGAAGTCGTTAGATTTAGGCGTTAGATTTAAGCTATTATCTTAAAAATGTACTTAAAGCGTTTTGTAAAAAGCAACAATCGTACATGGTCTACACAAACTTCTAAAGCTTAATATTACTACAAGACAAGACATTCAGGAATATTTGAACAAAGCGCACATATTTATTGAAGAGTTAGTCGCATGCAAAGCTTAACGATTTGATCATTACTTTGTAACAGTTATTAATGTACATTTTAAGTGTTGAAAAAGTTATGTTATTAGTATATTTATTTTGTAAACAGTGTGAGAAATTATTGAGGCGTTTGACAAAAAGTACTCTACCTCTGCTTTTCCTATCTATATTCATGTTAGCGTGACTGGGGCGCAAGCAATTAGTGTTTCACGTCGTATTCACATGACTCTGTATTTCTAAAAGACAAAATTAAGCTCACACGCTGAAAATGCGCGCTTGGCTTTTTCTCCCGTATACATTCCAGACACAAAAGGAAAAATATCCGGCAGTTGGAAAGCGTAATTAAATTTTGCGGCGGGGAAATTATTTTACAGGGAATTAAATTACTCTGCGGTGGCGGTTGCCACGACTTCTCCTCGGCGGATAACGTGAATGTGAAATAGGTGTAAAGAAAATATTATTTGTCTCTTTCATTTATATCCGTATCTCTTATAATCTTATAAGTTTTAATCGTCTGATAATAGATCGGAAAATTCAAATGACTTACGCAGACCATTTATTTGTTAATATAGTCAATGACGATAACAGCATCTCTAATATCTTAAACTGTGATTTTAATACTTTTTGAAGATCCCTTTTAAACAAACATGTGCATCTCTGATACAGAATATTGCTTTAAATTTAAATAAAATTGTTAAGAAATCAGATCGATACTAAAAATTCTATCGAGCGAATTTATTACTCTTATATATAGTTAACCAACTACCAAATCATATATGAATCAAAATTACAACCTTAAATGTTGTAATTAAATAAAGAAACAAACATTTAACTATAGAATTTAATCATATGAATTGAAAGCCTTTGATGGGAAGTAATTACTACAGTGATCGATTGTACTATGGATATAATAAGAACGTTCTATCCCATAGATTTAACGAAAAAAGTGGTAAGGAGGATGCCAGAATTGGGCCTAACTGTAACAAAAACCCCACATACATCAAAAAATTCTTAGTTTTTTTCTGTTTAAATATCACTATAAATATTATAAACTTTCAATGGGAATATGTTAGAAAACTTATTTAATCATATTAATAATGGTGTTAAAGTAGTTAATGCCTTAAACATATCATTATATTTAAAAAATACTATAAACGTATCACTGTCAACTTGTTCCGGTTTTAATTACCTAAACAGCGCTGGATTCCAACGTTTTTAGTATAAATAGAAATATATATATATAAAGATTGCTTAATTTCGTTTTTGTAACCATAAACCATAATTTTTGTTTTTCTGACGACAAAAAAATAATTTATCAACTTTTACTTGAATGATGATACGACAAAATCGCCACTATACATTTAGCACTATATATATTTTCTATTTACTGTATCGCGGATTATAGCAAAATAATTTTATTATTACTTTTGTATATGTTAGAAGCCGCATCGATTGTTGATGTAGGCAAAATGACAGCTTAATTTAAATAAATGGTGAAAGGAAAGCAAGGGATATAACTGAATTAGGAAATAAAATGATTTCTTTGATTTAAAACAAATGAGAAAGTTCGTCTGTTATTAGATTATGCTATAAATTATTCAATAACGAAGGTGAAAATGACTAAGAAGTAAATTTAGCATTTTTTTCCAGAAGCGATTTTTTTATATACTTTTTACCTAATTCCAAAAGATTTGTTACAACACGTTTCAAATACAAAATTGTTGCAAAATAATAAATTGGTTGACTTTGGGAAAATTTCTTGTTATTTATTTAATAAGTGTAAAGGAAAAAACTATGCTAGTAACTCGCGGTCAACTACTACATTTCTTATCATCTTAAACTTCCAAAAATAATATAAAAGTAATAATAAAATTATTATGCTATAATCCGCGATAGTTAGTTATCGCGGATTATAGCAAAATAATTTTATTATGACTTTTGTATTATGGATATCCGCAAAGTAACGGCTAATTCTATAAATTATTCTTAAGACCAATTATTTTCCAACTTTTTTTGTTGTTAACGATTGTAAATTTATATTTATTTGTATTGAACAATAATGTTATATAAGTATATAGTATATGTTATATTAAAAGCATGACATAATTTGCGTTACGTCACGGTTTATACTTTATACCTCAGTAGATTTCTAAAAAAAATGTTTTTCTAAAGAACGTTTTTCGAACTTTAAAACTTTGAAAAACGTTTGTTATTACAAAGAATTGGTTTTAAAATATATTACGGTTATTTGTCTCGCTTGTACGTCAAATAGTCGCAGCAGATGGATTGGTTCCGCAGGAAACATAAGACCGACCGACTATTTATATGATATGTTTAGATTGTTTGTTTCAGTATCTTTCAATAACATGTGAAACCGCTGGTATCTATCTTAGTTTACAATTTAAAGCAAACATTCTTTGTACCGTACACATCCATAAACCATCACAGTTTTACGGGAATAGATTGTTTACAAACAATCGTGTTCCGCCTTGTCTGTTTCACTTTTTGATGGAAACTATTCCTCGTTAAGTAATATGTTCTGCCATTCACGCGATTGCTTGTTCATAGAATTTCGAAATTATTTCATCAGATGCGGTGACCTGTGCTGATGATGTATCATTGAATGAGCATTCATGTTTCAATTAATGAAAATTAACTACTTTCATTATACCAAAATAGAATGTTTATGAACTATTGAATTGTTAATCTGCTATATTTCTGAAATACACCGCGCCCTGATGAGGGTGACCACAAATCAAGTAGTTCAAAAATAAGGATCACAGTGATTTGTTTGTTGCATTAAAACAATAATCATGTTATCATTTCTTTTCTACTTTGAAATTTTTAACTATTTCAAGTAAAAATTGAGAAAAATAATAATTTTTTTAAATCTAAATTTGTGTTGATTATCTTTTTAGTTATTTTGATTGACTATTTAGCTAACCAGATATTGGGGCTTAATCCTTGCAATTCAATCAATTTTCCAAAATAGTGTTTATTAGTATTAACCTTTCCATCAAAGGTCAGTCCGATTTGAATGATGCTAACACTAATCACGTTATCATACGGCATCGTCTACACATCACTAATATTATAAAAGTAAAAGTTTATATGTTACGCGGGACCCATATTGATGAAATTTGGTCAATTATACACTTTGTAACATAAAGGACAAATAGATTTCCGTTTGTCCATGTAACAGGAAAAACATTGCATTATTGTAGGTATTAAGACGCTTAAGTTGGTTCGAACGAAGTCGCGGGAATCACTACCTATAATATATCTTAGAAATAATTGTTTTGTGGTAACCCTACATTAACCTGTTCGTGTGAGTCATCGCGTGACGCCGGTTCGTCTAACAAGCCGACCGAGTCGCCCCCGTATTGACCTCTGCAGACAATCAATTAGATCGCACCAATAAGTTACAGTTTAATAATGATGTAACAAATTTAACATTCGTATCGAAAGTCGAATGATATTTTATTTCCTCTTCGTTCAAATTGACGCACTACTTTACTCGTTATTAATTGGTTACAAGTTGAGACTTAAGTCTCTCAGGGTAGTTTTCAAACAATAATTCAAATCTTTTCTAAGTTAGAATTTCCAGGCTTGTATTTTCCTTTATATGTCTATTTTATTACTGCCAATGAGTACAGTATAATCTTACTAATCCGGCACTATTAAAAACCGGAGGATGCCGGGTTATTGGAATGTTCGGATTACTGGTTTATAGTGAAAAAGTCATAGGTAATTAATGAAATAAATTATTTCATAGAGGAAATAAATTGTATGTAATATATTAAATTAACATTTACATATGTAATTACATAGTTTTAAAATAATTCTTAGTTGAGGTCTGTTTTTGTGCAAACTGCAGTCCTTGCTTAAAAACCTTTTCTCGCATGTTGCGAAGAACAATAATAATAGTTTACACAATTCATCTGTTTTTTCTTCAGCTCACTCTAGTCTTATAATCAACAGACAATATGAATAATGCAAAGAAGACTCGCGAAGAAGAGGCTGTCTCTTGGGAAATAGATATAACCATCAGTAATGAGCTGGTTTAAAGTGTAATCCAGCAAAATATCAAATTGATTGAAATATGAAATTAAAAAATCGTAATTTAAATTTGCGAAAGAGATGGTGGCTTTCCAGAAGTGCATTTTTCCACATTAAAGTTTCATTCCTTCAAGACATAATTAGTAACTAGTTATCAAATGAAAAGTATAAAAAGCACTTTTTCTTGAGAAAAGGATATTATATCAAATTTACACATACTTCAGATTTATTAATCGTCCTTTCATTAATGCTCCTTTTTTTTACTAAAGAATATTTTTTTCATTTTACCTTGGTTGAAATTTCTACCTCGGTGCCGCCAAAACAAGGGTTTATTTGCTGTTTGCACAGGAATTGTAGTCTAATTGAAATCAGGTCGATCGCAAATTTTCGGTTTAGTCAACGTTTTGTGATTCGAATCATATGAGATAGTTCATATTAAAGAAAGTTGGAGTTTAATTACTGGAGTTAAAGTTGTTTAGGTTTAATAAATATTGATATGATTATGAATAGGTTCCGAATTGTTCAATGTTAGTGTAGAATGAATAATGTGAAGAACGAAATCGTTTGTTACTTCGAACTTTTTGTTGTATAGAATGAATGCAATTTCAAGACTTCCGGTAATCATAGAACATAATACAGACAATAGATTACTGTAATTGTGACGTTATGTCATCGTACTGTTACAATGTATATTTTCTACATAGCAACCTGAATACAATCGGTTATTAAGATAATTATCATGGAAGTAGTAGTGTTCATTATGTCGTTCGCAACTATCGTTGTTGCAAGATAAATATGCAGCGAGAGAGAAATATGAGTTCGTTAACATCGAAGTTTTAATGAATACTGGCCTATTATTGGCAGTGACCATGCTTTCAGCTCCGTTGGTCACGGGCTCGATTCCTGCCGAGGGCCAACATTTTCTATAAACAATTTGTTAATTTGTTGTTATATATGTATTTCGAATTCAAATTCAAAATATTCTTTATTCAAGTAAACTTGTAATCAAGTCGTTTTGAGTCGTCAACATCTACTGCTGGTTCGGAAGGCTGTTCCTACCGAGAAGAACCAGCAAGAAACTCGGCGGTTGCTCTTTTCAAAGAATAATTCTTATTACCTATATTATGTAACTATACATATTATAGTTATTGATGTCTTGCACAGGGTCGAAGAGAAGTTATATCCACGTATTCATATCGTCTCTAATCTGTAATCTTTAATAGTATAGGCTTTCTTTTATTTAAAACTTTATATGTATATTAATACCAGTTGTACCTATCACCCGTAACACAAATTATATATACTACAGTATATTAAGTTACTTTCTTTGGGGATCGACAGCCGTGTGTGTAGTAACAAACAACAATGTCTTGATTCTTGACGATTCAAAAGTGCTTGAAAAAGCTTTTTTTGGATTAAGATTATATTGATTTGATTTGATAACTGATTTGTAAAATATTTATTTTATTTTGTAATACTATAGCAGACCCAGCCACGCGTTTTTGTAGCTCAGTCTGTTATTCACATATCTCATATTATTTTGGTGCACATTAGTTTTAGTTTAGGTGAGTTTAGTTGATAAGCCGTAACAGTATTTTGCAAAATGGCGCTATAATTTCATTCGAATCCTAGTTTAATATTACTAAATACTAATTTTATTCTTTTTCTTGCAGGTAAATGAGGAACACTAATCGTTTGTTCGTAAGTTACGTGGAATACTACGAATTTTTCTATTTAGTTTTGATAACAACGTTAGACGTATTACGTAAGATTATTTTTGATTTGATTTGTTGTAATTTCTGTATAGTGTATTAAATAATATTCACTATCGTGCTGTCCCCTAAATATTCATTGTTATATTTTTTTAAAGTACATAGTTTGTTTTAGTATTCCTTTCTGCATTTAGTGCTGAAGTCATATACTATATCTATTTTATTTCCAAGTATATAAAATTTATAGAGTTTTGTTTGCTGACCCTGAAATGATATAATCTGTTCCTACGATGTCCAAGTAGCGATACGATAATCTAGACCGTTGATAAAAAACCTGATAACTTAATTTTCTTAGGATTAATGATAAGACTGAATCAATATAATTTTACGGAAATAAATACGGTCATACAAGTAATCTGTAATCTTCCAGTTATTCGAATATCTCTGTGTTCTGTAGGAATATAATGCCTATCGGATTCTACTTAAGGCACTAAATCATTAATTAAATGATATTCGCGTGGTTAGATGTTACTTGCTGTAGTGTATGTGAGTGAAGATGTGTGATGAGTGAGTATATTTATTGTATAGGGACACAAATATATCATTTATACATTAATAACCTTACACTATCTCAAACGTACCACGTCAATAACAAATATTGTTAGTGCGTATTTAGGCCTGCACTAAACTAATCATACTTCATTGATTGTATGTTTGTATATTTATATAAATCAACAATTCAGAATCATGATTATGAACGGTTTGAATTTTATTTTTAAAATGAAAAGATACAATCGTCGGTATCCGTGTTTGTTCCCCGCCGTGTGGTATCCGGCTGAGAAGAATACACCTTCCTCATATCTTACCAAAGGTGTCGTAAAAGGCGACTAAGGTGAGTTATCGATCGTCAGGCAGATAGGCGGCCGGTTGTAAAATAACTAGCCAAAACATGTTTAAAACTTGTTGTGCCGATTCCACTTAGGGTGGAGAATGATGAATGATGATGATAAGATACATTAGTTATCATATTCACAAAATGTAGCCTTGTCTATCTATATCCATACTAATAGTATAATGCGAAAATCTGCCCGTCTATTTCTTTTAGTCGGTTTCTGTCTGGGTCTTATGTTTTCATGGCTAATGCGCTGATACATAGTTAAATTTTTTTTCCACAATTGAAGTTTATATTACACGCTAACATATAGGAGATATTATGCCGTTTTTTAACATTAAACTCGACGCGTGTATTACTAGTGTTATATATGTATATGTTATACCGGAAGCGTTATTAGACATAGTATACGTACAAACAATTCGTGCCATCTAAATGCTGATATTATAATTTGTACTTACAAGGTGCCGGAAGCTTTTTGTAAAGCACCTTGAATAACTATTTCTCTAATGAGCTTATCAGACGGGAATGGGAACTGTATGTTTTTTACGAAAAAAAATCTTGATTTTTTTCATTTAATTACATATCGCTCCTTAAATACAAAAGTCACACATTTCGAAAAATTTCAAAAATGTTTTTTTTACATAAAAAGTATCATAAACGATAAAACTTTCATATTTCGCTAAAACACCAGTCGTTTTATGATCATAAACACCCGTAAACGCACATACGTTAGTTTTGTTTTGTATCGTTTCTGTAACCGAGTTCCGTGCAAAAGTACCACATTGTGAGTTGTCAATTTATTTTTAGGGAGCCAGATATTTTTACAATAATTCTTATATTTGTTTTGGTAATTCTATGCAAGTGTTTTATGCATCTTCATTTTGGTAGCTTAAAAGGGTTTTTTTTACTAAATATAAATATAAAATAGTTATTTTGTACTAAATATTAAATTTATTACCTTTACCTACTAATATAGGTAACAGTTTGGACTGGAATGATGATCTCATGATAAGATTGACCATGTATTTGCTATTTCTCAGCAATTTTACTATATAGTAAGTTAGTATGTGCCATTTTTTTAAAAATTGACGTTTTGTGAGGTTGACAAATGAAAAAAAAAACTAAAATTTTCATAATTATGGTGGTTTTATCTTTAAAAATTGTTCTCAACGAAATGTTGTCGTAGCCAAAATCTATATGAAAAACTAACTTATTTGCTTTTTTTGGAGAGTCCATTCGAGGTATGATTAAGATTACTTTATTGATAAATTAGCTATTTAGTAACGCATCTTTTGATACCAAAAAAATCTACGTAATACACATAGTTTATACAAAAATCATAAGATAGTCCGAATGATTTTTTCAAATTACGCTCCTGTATAATTTGCTTATTTTGAATTGTGGTGCTTTTGTATTTAAGGAGCGATATAAGGATGCGCCCAGATATGAGTAAAAAATCTCATCTATACTAATTCGAATTATAAATGCGAAAGTCTGTTTGATACCGTTTTTCGACTAATCCGATGTGGCAATATGGATGATATTTGGTGCAATAGAAAGCATAGGAACATGCCACACTAACATATAGGTTAATCCCGATTTATTTCGGGATAAGAAGAACTAAATAGCTCACATTTAATTTATTTTATGAAATTTATTTATTTTAATTTTATGTATTTTAATTTATAGAATTAGGCGTTACTTTGCTGAGGTACATAAAAGTACTGAAAATTATATTTCGCTATTGTCCGCGAATAAAGTAAATGTATCTTATACTTAATGTAGAGTGTTCTCTGATACTATCCAAATACATGTAGAATTCGCAAAAACTCATGCGCTACCCGCCACCAATAACACAACAATACGCAGTCACTGCACACATTCACTGCCACAATCTCAGCAATCGTTTCGCCCTGTAACCGAAGCATCGTCAGGTGATAGACTCAAAATCGCAAAAGAATAGTATTATCTAAATCAGTGTTTCCCAACATGGGGCCTACGCTCTACACGATCCGCATTTTGATTGTTAAGGAAGTGCGAATGCGAAAATGGACACTACACGATTAACCCTTTCGGCCCGGGCCTTTTAAAAGCAAGGCTAGATTTGGGTGGCAAACTTAATTAAAAAAAAAATCCTTTTCCTAAAACCTATCATTTAAGTGAACAATCACTTTTTTATTATTAAAAATCATGTATGTTACATAGGGGGACATAACAAATTTAGAAAGAGTTGGGATATGACACAAATGGTTGGGAGACACTAAGCTAAATACACAGAATGTACGAATATAAAAGTACATTAAAGTACAATGCATACAAGTAAATACATACAGAGATACAAGTGATAAACGCAACCAACGTTTCCAGAATGAGCAGCTTTAATATCCATTGTTATTGTCCCACTTCCGAAACTAGGACGGGACTTGGGAACGAAACGGAGCGTATGCACATTTCTTGCACATAGGTAATGAAACGGTGACGATGCTGAGTTATATATTTCTAAAGTATAATAATTGATCTTCGCATTATAAGCATATCTATTAATCATTACTTGTTTATATATGCGAAAGTCTATCTGTTATACTTTTACAAGATTTCCGCTAGACCAATATTGATGGTTTTTAGAACATTGCAGTTAGTCATGGTATAATTTTGAAAATAAATTGTTTAAACATAAAATAAGCGTGGTTAATTTAGAAAGTAAAAACAAATTGGTAGTAAATTACGTAGGCCAATAAATCCTTTTTATGCTAATTGAGGAAGAGTTCTAACATTAGACATTAGTGAGCCAATAAGCTTTAGATACTCGTATGTTACAGTATATAATATAAAAATAGTATATAAAAATATAATAATATAAATTTACAAAGGCAATTTATAACTTTATATTGTAACGACCGTAGCATAAGTACATTTTAATAGTCGACAATTTGAACTTATCGGAGCTATCATGGTTTGAATCATTACTGTTCTGTGACAGTTAATACCTAACGTACCTATGTCTAGGGACACAAAAAAAGTATCGATACTTTGTGGTGTCGAGTACATTTTCTTTCGATACCGATACTTTTGTAGACGGTACTTTGTTAATTATTAATAGGTATCGATCGTCTCGCATAAATGACTTAATTAAGTTGGCCTTTCGGCTCATTTTTATGGTTTTAATCAAATGTATGGAGACCGAATGTGATCGAAGTTTTGAATAAAATAATTGGTGACGTTCTAGTTGTTTTTTACTATCTTTAAGTATTATTTTTAAGGACCATTTCGCTCCCTCCGAAGAATAAAGTTACATATGATATGTATATAGGACAGCTACATAATATATGTAACTTTATTCTTTGGATGGGACGATTTGTATTTTCAGGTTTTGTTGAAACTGCTGACGTATAGACGTAAGAAAAGTATTCAATACTTTGAAGTATCGATATTTTTGTGTCGATATCTTTATGAGTACCATACGTTCTTTACCATACTAGTGATTATTATCGATACTTTCTATTCGATACTTACTGTGTCACTGCCCATTTCCAACTTCAACAATGTCACTACATTACATTTATCATCCTCGGAGCGCGCTTTATACGTCATACATAAATCTAGCGCCGCAAGCAAAAGTTCAGTGCTCTGTACTAAATTGAATTTTGAAAACGATGTATTGGTTCAGCGTTATTCTGAATGATATATGCTCAAGAGGCACTATTGTTTAGTTTCATTGATGTGCAGTATAATAGTATAAAACACATTAAATACATTTAATTGTAACGCGCTTTACTTTAGAATTATCATTCATTTCCTACTTTTAAGCAGTAATACACTATGATATCAATAACTATGTGCAAAAGTAGCTATAATAATCTTCAGCTATAATCAGCGATAACAATCGCGCTATTTTGTCTTGGATTGTATAAAAATAAGATTATTTTTATGAATATCTATTCAATTCAATTTCAATTCCAAAAGATTTGTTACATCAAGTTTCAAATACAAAATTGTTGTAAAATAATAAATTGGTTGACTTTGGGAAAATTTCTTGTTATTTATTATATTGTTTTATATTATTAAACTAAGTTAGTAACCCGCGGTCAACTGCTACATTTCTCATCATTTTAAACTTCCAAAGATAATACAAAAGTAATAATAAAATTATTATGCTATAATCCGCGATAGTTAGTTATCGCGGGCTATAGCAAAATAATTTTATTATTACTTTTGTATTATGGACCTCCGCAAAGTAACGCCTAATTATAAAAATTACTTTAAATACATAAGGACATCCTTTGTAGGTAACGTAAATTATTTTTAAAAATTAATTGACAAGAGCAAATTGTTATTTAATAATTGGGAGTTTACAAATCGTTTTATATTTTAATGAATAACAAATATATATCCATGTCTGGAATAATTTTGAGATACAATCTTCGGCATAAAAAAGAACACCAATTTAAAAGCGATTGCTTTTACGTGCCACCGCATAATGAAAGATTCTTAAGAAGCTCTAGTTCTTATGACCTTTTTTGAATATTTATGAATCATTGTGTATTTTTGTTTGAGGGGTAAAGATGCAATCTAAATGACGAAGAAATTCACAGCATAATATAAGTTTTAGAACGTGCGGTAGACTATTACTCCATAAAATACAGTATTGTAAAATTACTTACATTACATAATAAGTTTTTATTTTTTTTTCTTGTGGCTGATGAAAAGTCTATTTTAAGAATGCATTTTAAGTAAAAGCATCTTAGCAAATTTCAGAGGCAGTTCAGAAAATTATTTAAACTTGTAGTACGAAAGTGTTGAAGAATTTTATTTTTTTATTTATGTTTTTGGGTTTTCAATTTATAAATTATCAACATAAATTACACATTTAGTTACTGCGTTTCCAATTTTGACATGTGTGTTTTGTGCGAAGAGCTTATCGCTCAATCTATGTTTATAATATAAATGCGAAAATGTATTCGTTAGTATTTATTTGATGACCGAAAGCCAGTGAGTCGCCGAGATACGCAAATAATCGAAGGTTCCGAAAGTGACATTCGTCACTTTTTATTTTGGTACAAATCCACGCCCATGAAGAAGCAAGAAATGAAGCTTTTAATAAATACTCTTCTTCAACGCAGATTGGTTGGATCTATATGTGCCAGGAAAAAGGCACATATATGTGAGTTGTTCCGTCGGCCGTTTTCCATCACCAAGTACCGGCGCGATAAATTTGAAATACCAATCAGGCGATTAAGTATTTAATATAATTATTTAATGCCAGCTTAGGGTCTGAATCTGTAAATCTGGTCTGAGAAATGACGGACATAAGCTACTCACTAATAAATAACGCCGAAGTAAAGTTGTAAAGTTGAAGCATTTTGCAATAAGATTATTTCGTTATTGATCCATTTAGAAACTGCTATCAATATAGGCGTATATATATGAGATAAAGCTTTCCTCGCAAATAGAAAGTAGATCAATCTGCCCGTTTGTACGTGCCGCTCCTTAATGAAACACGCCTACGCGTCTTGTGCTTTATGTATATAGGGTTAAGTATATATAGAACAGAAGTTATGGTAGAATTATTTTGCTTTAATCCGCGTTTGTGTAGGACAACGTTCACATGTACATTCAGGACCAGTTACCACACCTATCACAAATCGCTGCCATCAACAATACACCACTCGAGAACTACCCACATTCACTACGACAATTTCTACGATCGTTTCACCCCCTAACCGAAGCATCATCAGGAGGACAGGCTCCACGACAAAGCCGGCTTCTATAAAATATTGAAATTTATACTTTGCTTTGTTCACAAATATATTTATAATTGATGAACGATTGAGATAATCTCAATCTCTATCACGTTTCTGTCCAAAAGGAGAGAGCTGACCTTTGCCCAGCAGTGGTACATTAAAAGATCGCATGTTTGTCCTTTTCACCCGAACGGAGGATAGATATTATTAATGAGATAACTTGTAGAGAAAAGCGCCAGTCGTAGTTGTCCTTGAATAATGGCAGAAGGTTTTGGACCAAATTGTTACTTGTGTCGGAAAATGTATTGCTTCCGATTACAACAAGCGAAAGGTTCGATGGTTAAATAGGTCAAAGGCCGGAAACATACCCTAAAGATAAGCTATATATATGAAATAGTTCTTTGTAGCTTTTTTTGATGTAATGTCTATAGTATTAGAAATTGGTCGAAGAACGATGGTTTTAAATTCGTTTCTTTTTAAGTGAATGATTTTTTTGAGTTATACAATCAAAGGAATGGGAATATTCCTGTTTTGGGTGGCCGCGTGACATAATAAAAACTTTGAAAGGGAGGTTATTGGTTTAAGAGTTAAATTTTTCAACATTTTATTGGAAAGATTCATTCAGCACTTTTGCCGATTTAAAACATTATAAATACCAACTCAGTAAACATTATTTTTACTATTTTAGGGTTCTCTTCTAGACTACAAAAGATATTAAAATATTTTAATCAAATTGCTTAAAAGATGTTAAATTCTGATGTACTATAGTTTATCTCCAGAAAATAATATATAATATTTATATTTATTGATTGATCCAACGAAATAAAACAATATTTATATAATTTATCGGTGTGTATGTTCTGTCTAACTAAACTAACATTAAGGTCACTTGAAAGAGATTTTTTTTTTGCGCTAAAGACAATTTCTATATTTTTTATCTTTTACAACTCACATTAACTAAATTAACAATTAAGCACACACATACACAGTCCACAACAACATACACTTATCCACAACACCATACACACATCCACATACACACAGCTAAAACGCACACACACACACGCTCCACACCCACACACGATACGCTGTAATTTAAAAGCTTTTCTATATTGTTATGTTATTTTATCTACTCTGATACTATAATACAAAGATTATAAAACTGAAAACAAAATTCTTATGACAAACATAACGTACAGAACAAAAATAAAAAATTAAAAAGTTTCATTACGATACAGGTCTTGTATGGACACCTGTATCATAATGTAACTTTTTAATCATAACGATACTACACCTTAAAAAAAAGGTTTCAATGAATGGGTCCGCGGCGACGCAACACGCATGCGCAATCGATGTTTGCGCCTTGGCGCACATATATGACATTTAAAAAACCATTTCAATATTTAAACGAAGTTTAGTTTTGTTTGTAAAAAAATAAGTTTTTGTGTAAAAACATGTCTGAGAGTGGGGATAGTGGTGATTGTACACCACCAGATATTCTGAAAGCTGCGTCAAACATGACCGTGAACCTGTTGCCGACGAAATCTAGGAGCAACTATATTAAATGTTACCACGAGTTCATGGAATGGAAACGTATCTTTTACGTATTATAGTATGAGAGTAGATAAAGTAGTGTATGATACTGTACATAACTTGGACTTATAACACTCGTGTGACACTATAAAAAAACTCGCCTGCGGCTCGTTTTTTTAAACCACACTCGTGTTATAAGAACCCTTATTATGCAACAGTATCATAGACTACTATTACGCTATAAATTTAGTTACCTTTTCATAATTATTACATACTCACCTGTGTTATGGAAGAACGAGACCTTCTGACACAAGAATTTTCTATGTTTACTAGAAGGTCTCAAGCTCAACGATTTATTGAAATGAAATAAATATTTTTGTATTTTTATTTTTAAATTACCATTCACAAATAATAATCTTGTCGTGCTACAAAGAGTGGTAAACATTGTTTATGTAGATAAATTTCACGTTTATTATTATCAATTAGCAAGCAACGTTACAGATCATATCAGAAGTATAGCAATGTTACATTTCAGTATCAGTGACGGTACCATGTCTGGCATGCCTTCATACGTTTAACTTTCTTCTGAAGCTGCAGCATCGCATACAGTAGCGCCTCAGCTGACGGTGGGCATCCAGGCACATAGATGTCAACCTCAAAATTGTAATTTTTTTTATACTATGGTGGAAAACATAATAAAATAATGTTTTCCACCATAATATGTTTGTCTTCAAAATAAAACTAATAAGTAATGTTTATATGTCTCTCTGTCTGCACCATCTTTATGAAATAACGCTAAAGTTTCAGGCATCTATATTAATGATTCTTTCTTTCTAATATTATACATTCGAAAATATGTCTGCCACGCTATCGTGGCTAATCGGCTTGGATAATATTGAGGAAATTTTCTCATCTATACTTATTATAAAACAAAGTCCCAAAAAGCTGTTTGTCTGTATGTAATCGATTTTCTCAAAATCTACTGAACGGATCTTTGTACGGTTTTCACCAAAAGATTGTGCAATACTTCCGGATGGTTTAGGTAAATAGTACATATCGGTATTATGTAAATTGTGTTGAAGAGATCGCGCAGTTAAAAAAGTTGCTTGTTGGGAGCTTTAGTCGCCTGCGTTGCATAAACCAGCAGAGATACGCTAAAGTAATGTACTAGAGAATTGTAGATCTATAACTCTACTTCAGAAAAGTCCGCGACAGCATGTCTCTGTCTGATTTATAGAAGCAGGCGTTACTTTGCGGAATTCCATATTACAGGCACTATAACAAAACTACTTCGCTATAATCCGCACGGGTTAAGCGAATGCATGCAAAGCTAATGTGCATGAAGCAGGCAAAATCTACTTGCTGGTGGAGGAGCCTTGGGGTGCGTGTGGTGGCTTGTCCTGCATGTATAAGGTTCGTAGATTTTGCCTGCTTCATGCACATCAGCTTTGCATGCATTCGCTTAACCCGTGCGGATTATAGCGAAGTAGTTTTGTTATAGTGCATGTCTTTGTCTCTTATGGTTAACTCACAATAACTACTTTTATGTTTAAAATGTGAATTCTAGAAAAAAATTGTGGGACGCTGATTTCCACGCGGGCGAAGCCGCTAGCACAGCTAGTATAATATATAGAATTAAAAAGATTCCCGTTTTTCTTTCATAAATATGCATAGTTAAAATGAGAATATTTTTTACCGGTATGATCCTGTCAGCACCGCGTACTGTCGAGTAAGTGTAGTGATAGTAGCCGCCTCCGTTGGCGCAGCTGCCCATTGAGACCACCCATTTGGGATCTGGCATCAAGTCATAGGTCTTCCGCAGAATGGGCGCCATCTTGTTGGTCACAGTACCAGCGACGATGATCACATCAGTCTGGCGTGGTGTTCCGCGAAAAACCATTCCATAGCGGTCCATGTCATACCTGAGTAAAAATATAAATATGAATAATACCATATCACTAGAAATTAAGATCGTTTATGAGAAAAAAACAGTATTTCAATTTTTTAACTTTTCTCGTAATATAAAAGACAGGTGTCAACTTTTTGTTAGCGTCGCTTTTTATTTACAATATATATTATGGCTTTTAGTCACTATTATTTCATAATGTTTAGATTAGCGTCTGTAGACTAGAAGTGTAAGTAGAATTATATACTACAGCCTGTTCCCGAGATTACGTTAAATTTAATAGATTACTTAATTACTTAATTTGATTTATCGCTTTTAATCATTTTGATTTTCCCTTGCCCTGTTATTCTTTTCAATATTCAAAAAAACGAATCAAAACGATACTCTTGATCCTACTTAAGTACTAGTGCGTCTAACAACAAAAAAAAAACTATTATAAACTCGATATTCCATTCCGCAGTTACGAGAATACTGCAAACAATTTGTACATTTTTGATTAAAAAAATTCTTGGCCGTACATAATGTTGATTTTACCTTGATCCAGCATAATGCATCATTTCCAATGCACAGCAAGCGAGACCAAATGTTAGTGGCCAAAGAGAGTTCTTCCTACCCCAATTGAGGATATCGTCAAGTCTGGCAACTACCCACTCGACAGTTGGCTGAAAATAATATTGTTCTTTTAGATAATAAATCAATTGTTCTATTGAATTTGTTTTATCAGTTGTGTTTCAGACGAATGAGTTTTAATAAAGGTCATAATATTATTCGCTTTATGATGACGTTTAAGTATTTGTGGAATCAGGTTATTCTGGATTCGCGGTGAATACATCTCAGGTTATACATATCCCAGCAATTAACTACTATTAAGAGAAACGCCATGTTTCTTCTGTTTGCACATGACGAATTGTAAATTTCAATTTAGTAGAAGTTTTATAGCTGGCCTGAGATTTATACCTTCAAAACTTTGGATAAGGACTAAGACGCTATAAAGGAAATAAATTAATTTATATATTAAATTATTGTTTAAATTATTATAGACAGCAAAAGGTCAAAATACAAATTGATTATTCATCCATTAAATTCATCTTTTAAAAAGCAGATTAGTCAACAAAATGATCGATTCCAGATTTTGAATGGCGAAATCTGTAATCTAATTCAACATTTTTCATTGAAAACGCATCAGGTGCGAAGCTCTCAAAAGATAATAAATAACACGTTCATCTTATCGAAGTGTGAAATGAAAACTGTGTCTTGACGTGTTTGAAGCTAACAAATTTCTAACTTATACAAATTGAAAAGATTTAAGATTTAGCCCAAACGTTTTATTTAAGATCAATGGAAAGCTTTTCTTGAAGATAGAATAAATTCACGAGTAATGTTATAATTATATCAGTTGTAGAGAAATGAATTGTTATTTTAAAATATTTCATATGCAACATGTTGCCTGCTTGCCGCTAAATTAAAAGTGTTGAGTAAAGAGAACTGGCTATTTCGATTGCTATTGATTTTTTAATGGTGAGGTGAAATAGGATTTATGTTCCGGTTGTGTGCAGGTTGAAGTAAAGCCAAGAGTATACTTAAATTATACCCATACTTTAGTCCTAAAAGCACGCCAAACACTATAAGCTTTTGTCGCTTATTAGCGAGTTATTAATACTATGTTAGTTTTTCAATTATGGTTAATCAAGTTAAATCATAACAGTTTTAAGTAAAAGCATTTTGGTTTACGTATTATCAAATCGAACATCAGCGTTATATTATAATGTACAAATGATAGGATGCTTAAATGTTATTCTGCAGGAAATAATTCTGTGATTTAGTTACTTCTCATTAATTTATCTATTATTAAGTGAATGTTTACTGAATATATATTTCTCCAGTGAATTCCATTAGGTTTTGTTCTGGAATCTTCCACTCCGTTTACCTAGTGGTGCATTATAAACACTGCGTCTTTTTGTGTGTGGTTAATATTCCAAAATATTGGCGTAAAAAAATCTATCGGTTCTTCGAACTGTGTTTTTCTCGTTGCCACTTTGGTTTCGAGAATCGCTGAACTAATTTTATTACTTTCTAATTTATAATTCCCATTATAACTATATTAACTCAAATTGAGAATTCTAATCTAAAAGTTTCCAAATTTAAATTTACTTTTCAACAAATTTAATTGCGAGAGCAGATTTACTGTGGCCAATAGGTGGCAAGGCTCAATCCGAGGTCCCGTCCCGCCTTCCATTAGCGAGATAGGCGGGTAGAGTCCAATTTCTTACGTAATTGGATTGAAACAGGGTCGGTTCAAGGTGACATAAGTTTAGGAGTGTTAAACGATGTGTAACTGTTTTTGAGGGTCTTAGTTGAATCACAAGGTAACAGAAAATATAAAAGTAAGCTTTGACGTTGAAATAAAATACTTTTAAATATAACTGAATAACTGAACTGAACTGAACATAACTGAACTTTTAGATATAATTGCTAGTAAAAATAGTACTGAATAATATAGGTATAATCTAATAATAGATGCGCAAATAACATAGCAATATTCAAATATTTCGTACGAAACTTGGAAACTTAGGATTGATGGTGTATTTGTTTGATTTTTTTCCTACCCATATCTTATTATAATAAACTTATGGTTTATAGTTTAAAAATATTTATAGTGCATCCTATTATCAATCACTCCTTTTGCTTCAAAGAGTACGAGATCACACCTTTTGTTCAACAATCGATAAACGTCTACACTTGGACGTGTCTTTTCGAGCGATTTTTCCATGCCTTTTCATCATATGCCGCTCGGATCCAGTGGCTCCTATTTTACTTACTTCTAATATCCCAACTGTTTATATTTAATATTTTTTATATGTATTTCAGGATAATCGTCTCTTCCATTCATCGCATCATACATTTTTTCCAGTGTCTGGAATTGTAAAGCTTCACGTTGCATTTGTTTATTGCCCCGTTGTATTAAAACCTCTTAAGTAAAAGATTCTTAAATTATGTTTAGGCTATAAGATAGATTGGATATACATGGATTATAGTTAGTCAACTTTTTAAAGAGGTATTATTTACTAAAGAAGGTAGATTCGATTCAACATCGTTTAATACGTGTACTATCATATTACATCTGCCGGATTTCTAAGAATTTTTAAATTTCATTTGAATGTAAGTGTACATCGCAATTGGAAATAGCCGATACCGACAGACTGCACTTACTGTGATCTTCATAATTACGTGATGGCATTTATATCGAAAACTTTGAATGCTGATTGTTTTTGAGGCTTTTCACATTAAAATTTAATTATGCATATTCTTTACTAAATTTGTAAGAAGAAAACTATACAATCTGAACAACGACGACGAAATTACTAGAGTTGTGCAAATATAGCTATGCTTGCTAGTTATGAAAGACATTAATATAAGATTGCTTCCCGCTGTTCGAGATCGCACGGTCCCTCGGACACGAATGGCTGTTTGTTTTTATGTACACTTAATACTTTTATCCTAAGTTTATCCTTAAATACTAACTCGTTTATATGTAAATACTTACTTGGTTATATGTGTTTAAATGTAAAGTACTACTGAATACTTAAATTTTCTCGTCTTCTAAATATATCCTTTTCCATACATCATTTATACATCCATACACAAAAATTTTGTATATAGTCTTTTTAACTAATATTGAATCCATAATAACGAATAAATGTGGCCGTGGTACTCTAATATAATTTCAACATAAGCTTTACTCATTACATATTTCCTGCATTTGCCTCGAACTCCTTGCATTATTTTATTTCGTATAAGTTAGGGGAGAGAATCACAGGCGGCCTTTTATCGTAGAGCTGCACACACGGTATAAAAATGTATGCGGCATAGGGGTGACGCATATATTTTTTATTTATACACTATCTTAGAAATCAACGCATTTATGACTTTATTTCGCAATTTTAACCAAATCATGGATCGGCAACCATTTGAGTCAGAAGCGCATTAAAACCAGTTGTTCCACTGGTGTAACGTGGCAGTGGTGACAAGCAACTACAAGTGGCTGGAGATAGAGTAGTGCTTATCATCATCGTTCTCCTGCCATTATCCACTCTAATTGCGGTCGGCACAACATGTATTAATCATGTTGTTGCATGATGTGGCTAGATATTTTATAACTGGCCGCCTGCCTTACGGCGACTTACTTTAATGCCTTTTGCGACACCTCGGTAAGAAATTGGGGTTGTCTATTCTACTCAGCCGGATACCAAACGGCGGGTCTACTTACCTTAGTTGCCATTTACGACAACTCCGTAAGAAATGAGGGTAGTCTATTTTAATCAACTGGATACCACACGGCGGTGGTAGAAAGTCCTAATCCACGTTAATCGATCCCGAAAGATTTTTAATTTTTTTTTTATAAAATAAATAATAAATTAAAAAAAGAGCCGCATGTGGCTCGAGAGCCCGAGGGTTGCCGATCCCTTCCCTAAACCAATAGTCATTAGGGACACAGCTTATAGTGATATTAGATAATGTACTTATCGAGTATCATAAGGGTATGTCTTTGAAATTACGAGTGTATTGCGTATTTTATTACTTTTTACGCTTCAGCGATTTAACGGGTGTCATTTGATAGACCATATCAGCAGACAATGTGGTGATTAATACATGACTATTCACATGTACTTATATTTTATACTACGTATCACTAACATAAATATTTCATTCCATTATTAATAAAAGATTATTAGTAAACAGACATTAACACAGTAAAATTTAGCCGCAAAAAATATTCAAAAATGTTTCGTTTCATCCCGTAACCGATGCATCGTCAGAAAATAGACTCAATACGACGATAGAATCGCATAGATAACATCGCAAAGATAATAGATTTTTGAGATTGTGGTAGTAATGTGTGCGGTGCTTGTGTATTGTTTTTGTTATTGGTGGCGGGTATTGCATGAGTTTCAACTAATTCTGCATTCATCAGGTATGAGAACGTGTAGTACACTCTTACAATCTCACATTACATATATATTCCTTTATCGCGAAATATAGCAAAATAATAGTTTAATTACTTTTTGTACTATGGACCTCCGCAAAGTAAGGTCTAATTCTATAAATGATTAAAACTCGAACTACATTGTATCAACCCTAGTTCTCTCGCTCCTGTAAGGATTTAAGGATTCCATTCGTCTTGTTATCTCACGAACTACCCTGACATTCGCAGCAGGGATTATTTGGATCCAAATAAAATGTTCTGAACAAATCCAGTAAAAGCGCGTGTCTTGCTATAAACATTTTGTTGTAGATAAATTTAACATTTTTATACTTTACTATTAGCTTTTAGCCGTATCTTCAGCACGTGAAAAAGTAGCTTCTGTTCTCACTCAAAATTAAAAACTATATTGTAAATCAATCAATTCATCGCTCCTTCTGGATGTGAAAGAACAAGGAAACAAACAATTTCGCATTTTTAAGATTAGTTTGGATACTAAAGAATAATATCTATACATCCTATGGCAGAACTAAAAAAAAGTATTTTAACGCAATGTCAACGTAATTTAATTCGATTATTATGCCAATTACTTGCCTTGTTCTTCATACATATAAATTAGTAGACAATCATTATGTATATATATATATCTGTGTCTTTGTAATGCTAAATAAAGTGTTAATATAGCAATATTTATAATTATGTTAAAGCAATTTGATAAAAAATTATAAAATATCATCGAATTTTTAGCTCAAATTTGCGACCAATTCTTCTATCTGTATAAAATCGCTCTCATAGTATTCTCCTCTCACCAAAGGTTGTCTGTGAGAGATCGCTTTAGCGATTAAGACCACCTTTGCAACAAGCGTGCAAAGGTGGTCTTAAAACAAATTCTCTAATGACCAATGTACCTTTATATAGTGCAAGAAGTAAAATCGATGCAAGTACTGCACACGTGACATAGATTTTCTATATCATAATTAATTTAAATAATGCAACAGTCTGTCAGTCTGTTACGCTTTCACGGACAATCCGTTGGTCCAATATTTATGAAATTTGGTACAATAAAAACTTTTATATGCGGCATACATAGGATAATGAAATTCCCGTTTTTCCTTCACGAACAAGAAAATACTATATAATTGAGGATATTTTAATATATAAGTTGACGCGGACGTAGAGCAGAGCTTGTAAATTATATCTAATTTTACCTGCCCAGGATAATGGAAAGGAGAATATCGCCTATTTTCCCCGACTTCTGACGTTTTCCATCCGTGGAGATTGACCGGTGGATGTTTCTTCGGTTTACTGCTGTAATACCTTTTGTTCAACTGTTCCCAAACTGATACATCTTTCAATAATTCAAAACTTTCGGCCGAACACTTATTAGGAATAGTGAATTTCTTGTATGACTGCAACTGGATACTGCGATATAAAAATAAAATAATTTTTTTTTCTGAAGCATTAAACCTTGGCCTGGCGAAAGCAGAAACATCGTCGAAAGTCTTCTTTAAAATTCACAGATTTGAACACTTTGTTAACTTTAAATGTAATATTGTATTTTATACCGGAAATAAAATATTCATTGACAATGACTAAAAGATATAAAAGAACTCTATATAATTAATGCCCGCCCAGTAAACGGTAATATAAGACCATATATGGATATGTAAATGTAAGTAAAATACGCCAAGCCACAATTCATTTAGACATCAGATCAAATCAAAATAATCTGTATTCAAATAAGCCCTTTCAAGCACTTTTGAATCGTCAAGGATCAATATAATTAATGAAGTTTAAAGCTAACATAAAACTGGTATGTTGCTCTTACCGAGAAGAACCAGCAAGAAACTCGGCGTTCAATCTTTTAAATATATTCAATTTTACTTTATTAAACCGCTTCAAATGTGAATTATCATTACTGTCTGATACTACATACACTACATCTGTTACTCTTCCTAAATAAAAGATACAA
The DNA here is from genome assembly GCA_947086505.1 of Morpho deidamia. NCBI lineage: Eukaryota > Metazoa > Arthropoda > Insecta > Lepidoptera > Nymphalidae > Morpho > Morpho deidamia. The sequence continues at coordinate 8,814,761 of CAMTZC010000003.1, forward strand.
TATTATGTATCTTTATATTGTTATTACAATGAAGACTTTGTACAATTATACATACCAGCACTATACTATACTGAAAATTCAAGCTTCATCGTGAAATGTACCTATGTAAGTTATTATCATAATTTTATTTTTTTTATAGTAGAGAGACGCTAAAATTAGTTATTGTATTTATGATAAACCTACAATTTATTTACAATAGTAGAAGAAGCTATTACGTGGTCGCTGACTATGGGCCTCATAAGAAGGCTCAGAGTCACTCAGCGAGCGATGGAGCGGGCTATGCTCGGAGTGTCTCTACGTGATCAAATCAGAAATGAGGAGATCCGTAGAAGAACCAGAGTCACCGATATAGCTCAGCGCGTTGCGAAGCTGAAGTGGCGATGGACGGGGCACATAGTGCGAAGAACCGATGGGCGTTGGGGTCTCAAGGTGTTGGAATGGCGACCCCGCACCGGTAAACGCAGTGTTGGCAGACCCCCTACGCGATGGACGGACGACCTCAAAAAGGTCGCGGGGAGCCGCTGGATACAAGCGGCACAAGATCGTGTGTTTTGGAAAGCCCATGAAGAGACCTATGTCCAGCAGTGGACGCCTATCGGTTGAGAAAGAGAGAGAGAAAGAGTAGAAGAAGAAATTCTCTTTCGAATTTAACTTCTTTTATTAATCAACCGCTTCTAAAGATGAAACTTTCACTCTTGCTCTCTCACTCTTTGCTCTTCTTTTTATCTATGCTGAATATGTCTATAGTCCACCGGCTCCCTTATAAATCTCAGGCTCTGGTTTACAATAGCCGAGCTGGCAAATTCGAGTGTATATGAATATCTTACCTGTTTATAAAGTTTTTCATAGCAGTGGATAATATTTGCATTATGTTAAATTGTATTCTCCTATTAGTTTTGTTTAAGGAGCCTACACAGTACGTTCAAGTAAAATGATTTTGACAGGTACTCGATTGACGTTACAAATTGAAACATGTTTATTTTACCGTTCGATTTATAACATGTTGATTGATAGTTTCACCTCTTTTAATAGGTGAATTATCATTGGAATTCAAAAAAGTATTTGATAGATTGATAAGATTGGGTAAATGGAATTTTTTGCTCAACATTGAAGCTTAAATCAAACCGAGCTGCATTTTGGTAGGTGTCATATCGCACGCTTAGTATTCAAGTGACCTAATTCAAAAAAGTTATTTTGTGGCAAATTGCAATAAAAAAATCCCGCCGATTTTATCTTTGCCACTACAGCAATTTAAAACCACTGCTAAAGGGAGGCTGATACTAAAAGCCTACTATACTATTGAGGATTATATAGCTGATAAAAATGCATGGATATAGCTACTCCTCTATCCTGTACAAGATAGTAATAACCAAATGTAACAAGTATTATAAGAATTATTCTTTGAAAAGAGCAACCGCCGAGTTTCTTGCTGGCTCTTCTCGGTAGGAACAGCTTTCCGAACCAGCAGTAGATTTTGACGATTCAAAAGCACTTGTTTACAAGTTTACTTGAATAAAGAATATTTTGAATTTGCATTTGAATAAAGCCTAGCGTAGCGCCTTTAAAAAGCTCGTGAGTGTTAAAAAGACTCAGAACTTGGAAGAGAAAAAAAACACTAGCTTTTTTAATAGTTCGTAGCGTGATGTCATAGATGGCGTTGAAATAAGGATTACAATGTGTCTAACTCGATGAAGCCTAATTTTGAATAAGGTCACTTTAATATTAAGCGTGCGATATATCCCAGGAATTATGTATGGATGTGCAGATTACTTCACGATATCCCCTATCGTAAAGCGTATGTGTATGCCCAGTGTTTGAATTAGCGATTCCTTAGAGTCGCTATATAGACAACAAAGCTTTAACAAATAAGTTACAGTTATCGAACGTTGCCTAATTAATACCATTTAGCTTGAAAATTAGTAAGATATAAGTCATAATTAGCAAGCATAGTCCATCTCGAACGGCACAATTTTTATACCAGATTTTTTCAAACTAATAAATGAGATGAGCGGGATGTCGGAATACATTGACAACTTATTTGGTGCCACTATTATTATTACATGTTACATCATCGCTGCACACGGTACGAAAAACCGTTTGATATTTAACTACCAAACCATAAGGAGCTTGGTAGGTGGGTAGGTAAATTGCACTATTCTTTCAATTTCCTCAGAAATACATTGTATTTGAGCAATAGCTTTTGAATAAATTTAAGTTTATTGTTGGCATTGCTAAAGGTCATCCTTACAAATACTTAAGTAGTTTAAAAATAGTTTAATAAAATAAATAAACTAGAAAGAAACGCTCCATCGTAAATATAAATTAATTTCACCATTAGAACTCATAAACATAATCATTACTCCGCCCAAGTGCCCATTACCTTACGGAACGCGAAATCTTTTCAGAGAATGTTCGAATAAAATTCCTTTTGTATTCCAGGCTATTGTTGATCGATTCCATTGTATGAGTTCGTCTAAAAAATCTTTATAACAAAACGGTATAACGTATAATATTAATACAGACAGCGTAAACTAAACATACAGCTATTTTCTAACTCATTATTACCAAAAAAGAATTAATGAATTCTAATTGTCTAAAAATGAATAAGGAACAATATCGAAGAAAAATACGCAGATAAGAGCGTATTTAAAGAATTGAAGCTGTGATAGTCTAGCGCTGAGGTACCGTGCGACTCTCTAGAGACGACATAGGTTCAAACCCTGGGCAGGCACCAATGAGTTTTTCTATTAAAACTTATGTGACTAATTGATAATTGTGATTTATCACACGCTTTTCGTTGAAGGAAAACTTCGTGAGGAAACCTGTATATTCACTAGAGAATTCTAGGGATATGTGTAACCTACCAACCCGCATTGGAGCAGCGTGGTAGGTCTTAGCTCCATTCATTCTCTCCGAAAACGGAGAGAGGAGGCCTTAGCCCAGCAGTGGGCATAGTAACGGGCGTTACGTTATATTTAATTCTTTTTTTTAGAAAATTTATAGATTTCATTACAATGAAATATAATTATAATTAAACATTCAATTTTTTTAATATAACTAGTGTAAACAATAGATATACATTATTACAACAGACATACATTAGTTATATTAAAAACATTAACGGCCTTACAAATAAAATCACGCTTATGCGAGAGTTATTCTAGGAATAGTTATGCTTAGAATATCCTAAGTTTAAGGAGACAAATATATTCCTACAAATAAACTCGGTATAAGCTCGTCATAACTATTCCTCCGTTATGCCATGCATGCATAAGAAAAAGTAAAATATTGTTTATGGCTGCCGTGTTTTTTGTCATTTTGACATAGCTTTGACATTTCTATTTGTAATTTAGAGGGCGGGAACGACTGTGAATTGTGATTTGTGATAGTTGTTAGACTGTTTATTATTATTTTTGTGATTCTCTTGATTAAAGAAACAGATTTATTTTGTTAATATCGCAAACAGCTATGATGGCAAATAATCGAGAACGCTCTATCAACTGGGAACGAAACCACCATCCCCTTCATCAGAAACTGTAGAACTAATGGAGTTGTACCTCAAGAATTTGAGGTAGATACTAACAAGTTCGATTGTGATGGTATACAGGTATATAACTTATAATAATATTAAATAATATACTTACTCTGCTGGCTTAGCAGACAGAGTGTAGATTACAATTAATAGTGTACATACAGTAAATATATTGGTACTAATTGGTAATAATTATTTGCATATTTTTTATAGGACGAAATTAAACCACCAAAACGATCTGTAAATAAAAAGTTAACCTATTTATTCTTTTTCAACAACTTGTCACATTGATGGTGATAATGTTTTTTTTATTATTAACCTACTTGAAGAAGGTTGTATTTAAAACATATTGTAACAATTTAGTATCTAAAAAATCAACAAGTTCTTGTTTTGTTACAGCTAAAAAAGGAAAAACAAAGTTTTAATTTTGCAGTCTCTTCACATACAGATATGCATAGCTTCAGAGTCATAGAAAATGAGAGACTGCCAAAGGAGCGTGAACTCAGGATGAAGAATGCCACTGAGCTACATAATCAAGTGATGGAAAATTAAACCTTTAAAAACAAATTCTTCTTAAGACTTTGGAATCATTAAAAAATAATAAAGAATTTAATAAAATGTTTTTATTGAATAAAGAACAGTTTTATTAATCTTAGAAATTTTCTTCTACAAATGTGGCTCTCACTGCAGCTCCATGCAATGTATCTTGTTGTAAAGGTGCCATGGTTGGTTGAGGCAGGGGATGCACATTGTCAGTTTCATTAGTTAAAGGCTCTTCATTCAACTCAATGGCTATAGCATAATAGGCAGTGTTACATAATATATTATGTAACACTGCCAATGCAAAATGCAATATACATTTTGGTGTTCTCTAGAGATGTTCTGAATCCTGTTAGTAAACACATAAATCTATTTATCCAAACAGCAAAACATCTTTCTATAGTGTTACAAGTTCTAATGTGGGAATAGTTGAATAACTTTTGTTTCCGTGTCCTTGGATTTAGTAGTGGGGCAAACATGTATGAAGTACATGCAAAGCCTGAGTCTCCTAGTAATCTACCATGGAACTGCCCTTTTTCAAAACATTGTTTTATATCTGCTGCTTCATCTTGTATCTGTAAAGAAAGCAAAAAAATATATATCTATTTACCTACCTAAAAAAGGTAACAGTAAACTGTGCCATAACAGTAAGATATTAATGATAGTCGATACATATTAAAAAGCTACTTACCTGGTTGCGACCCCAGTGCTATTAATATCAGGAGAGTAGAAGGTAATCCTGCACCACACCTATCCATACTTGAAGATTACTAAATAATTGGTCCAGAAACATAACACTGCTATTAGAAAATCTATATTTAATACAAAATTCTTCTTCACCATACAAATCAAAGTGATTTTCTTTGTTTTTGAATGTTTAACTTTCCCTTCTCTCTGTATTTGATTAACAATAATATTAACTTGCTATACTTCGTATATTGCTATTAATGACATCGTTAATAATAAAATAACTAAAAAATTAACTTATTGTGCTTGCTAAAAATAAACACAAGTCAATGATTTTTGAGGTTATTCCTTAGTTAAACTAGGGCAAGGGTAAGTATAACGTGGGAATAGTGCTAGTATGAAAAGATATTCCGACGTTATGCTAGGTATAACTTATTCCGAATTTATTTGTTGAAATCTTGCTTATTCTCCTTTTATTCTCAGTATAACATTTTATACTGGGTTTATTTGTAAGTCCGTAAATGTTTAATTATCATTCTTATAAGTTCTTTCCATATTATGTCTGGTTTTCCATTAACTATTATTAACAATAATAACGTCGTGCTTAACAGCAATTTTTTTTAATGAGAATCCTTTTATATTCGTCTCGTCTATTGTTAGAAAAAAGCCATTTGAAATAGGAATATTGTGTTCATTTTTTCATTGTGCCTTTATATTCTATTCAAGTTTTTTAAAACATTCTTGTGGTAGCTAAGTGGTTTTATTTATACTATATAAGCATACCCAGTCACGCGTTGCTGCCTTTCTCAAGTTCCCCGCTTCTAATACTTTAATGCGCTTACTTACTTAAAAAAAAGGACTTGAAAAAGCTCATTTGAATAATCATGCTTTGTTTTTATTTGCGAAATTTACTGAAATTAGCTTTCATAGAAAGTTTTCATCTCCCTAATATAGTTGGACAATTGCGATCGCCTAAGGTTCGTAGTTTGGAAAACGGGGTAGAAAACTATGAATTTTCTATAAATTTGCTTAAATGATATTTGAAATTCATCCTACGTTTGCGACGAAATATTATAAGGCATGCCACAAACCTAAACTGCCAAGCCTCATTGAAGTAGTTGGTGGTTCTAAAATCCATTTCTTGTGATAGACTGTTAAACTGTTACTATACTAATATATAGCTGACTACATATGTCATCAGATTAACATGATATCTCCTGAATACTAAACAATTAATTGATTGTTCGGGTTTATAGAATTAGGCGTTACTTTGCGGAGATCCATAATACAAAAGTAATAATAAAATTATTTTGCGATTTTGTCGTGGAGTCTATCTCCTGATGATGCTTCGGTTGCGGGGCGAAACGATTGTTGAGTTTGTGATAATGAACCTGTGTAGTGCTTGTGTATTGTGGTGGAAGTGGTGGAGGTTTGTGCATATGTTTTTTACGAATCCTGCATGTAACGGGTATGAAAAAACGTATAGTCCACTATACATTTAGCACTATATATATTTTCTATTTACTGTATCGCGGATTATAGCAAAATAATTTTATTATTACTTTTGATTGTTCGGGATCTGGTTTGGAGGCACCAATAATTTGTATCAGTATTTCGATGGTAATAAATAACAAAATTTTGTAATATGTAATGTGTTTTTTACTGGCACTTTTGTGTTACTTTTACTTTTAGAAATTAGTATTCATTTATTGTGTCATATATAGAAGGACCAAAGTAGATTTTAGACCTTCGCGATTCATACTTATAATTATTTAAATAAACGGGTTGCATCGCGAGAAAATTGAGTTACGTTTTAGTCGATTCGTGACCACGGTGGATGCAACTCTGTCCAAACGTAGAACCTTATAAAAAGGTAACTCGATTTTCTCGCTATATGACCCGTTTATTTATATATTAAGAAATACCAAAGTGACGGACATAGACCAACGGGTCGCGAAGCTGAAGTCACAATGGGTGGGGCACAGAGTTGGACGTCGGACTAATGGAAGTTCAAGTAATGGACGTTGGGTCTCAAGGTGCTAGAGTGGCGACCCAGCACCGGAAAACGTAAACAGACCCCCCCCACTAGGTGAACGCACGACTGGATCCAGGCACAAGATCGTGTTCCATGTAAGTCCTTAGAATAGACCGCCCGAAAGTGGAGAGATATTTTTAATGATCTCTAAAACAAATTCACTTTTCCGGTGTAGTACATGAAAAATATTGCTTCCAAAATTTTTACGAATCACTTTATGTTCGTGATGATTTCTGTTTGCTAAAGTGAAAATGCATTTTGTCGCCCGCGCCCTCATCCCAGTTCTTCCTTTGACGCCAGACTCATTAAAACTGGAGTGTCCATTAACGTTGACCTACCATAATTATGTTTGACGAAAATGAAGTAAAGAAAAAAAAAGTCAAGAAATTTAAAACTTTTTAGATATCTCCAAAGTCGTCTTTATTTTAAAAATTCTGTTAAAAAATCCTATTACATAAATATATATATCTGTTGTATGAGCTTCAACTCTACCAAATTCCATCAAAATTGCTTCAGATAGACTTTTGTCCGTAAGTCAAATATAACATTAGGGAACACGAATATATCGTATCATGAAGGCTTCGTGAGCAAAGTAAATATTCATCAAGGAATCACAGATAAGAAACAAATAATATTTAAAAGCTCAATATATTTCCCTGACGTTAGTAGAGCTTCTAGGCTCTACCTTACACAGTTTGCAACCTCAAAGACACTTCTGCTCTCGCTCGCCCCGCCTGGTCACTCTGTACAAGCCATTAGGGCTAGCAGCGTCGGTTCAAGTAAATAAGTCGTTTGTGGGCTTGGGTATATGATTCTATAATAAAATTCCGCAATCGATTTTATCTTTGCCACTACAGCAATTTAGAACCACTATTAAAGGATGGCTGATACAAAAAGCTCACTATACTATTTAGTATTATATATGTGATAAAAATGCGTGGATATTGCTACTCCTCTACTCTGTACAATATAATAATGAACAAATGTAACTATTTATAAGAATTGTATTTGAAAAGAGCAACCACCGAGTTTCTTGCTGGCTCTTCTAGGTAGGAACAGCTTTCCGAACCAGCAGTAGAGTTGATGATTCAAAAGCACTTATTTACAAGTTTACTCGTATAAAGAATATTTTGAATTTGAATTTAAAAAAACTTCCGATTCCAGAAGTTATACAATCTAAATATATTTGTCACAGTCAACAAAGGAATAATTCGCTTCAATATAATAAACAGCTGCCACGAACGGTCGGAATATTTCCCGAGATGTGTTAAAGGAAAATAACAGGGCTATACAAAATACGATAAATCCTGATAAATTCCACCTGCCTTTGCGTTTCTTTGTTGCTTTAGTGAAATTAATGTCGGAACGATTTAATTGGTTTTCCTTTATGAACGTAAAATATAACAACATATGAATCTCTTACTTCTACGCATATAATTAGTTACCTATAATTTAGGTTATGTCTGAAATATTCGAATTTTGAATTTAATCACATAAGAAGTGATCCCTCGAGAATACAAAAACTAATTTGTTTACCAAACAATTCATTGTTCAATTCCAAATACAAGAGTTCTTTGAATAGTTGGAGACAGGCTTTCTATCTTAAGTTAAAATAACAAAAAAGAAACCATCATCATTCTTCTACCCTTATCCAACTTTAAGTAGGGTCGGCACAACATCTTTTTGTCTTCCATTCTCGCCTATCATTCGTCAACACTTCCGCTACTCCTTTTATAACCATGTCATACTTCGCACAATCCAAACTTTTTAGGTCTCTCTCTAAAACAAAAGAGAAACCATAGAAATATATTATAGCAGTAAACATGGGCCACTGCAGCACAAGATGCTAACCATAATAGGAATTGCCAAAGACTGCGACGAATCTTTTGATTTTCATGATAAAAATGTAGAGTCGATTGATATATGCGCTTGTGGCGTACTAGTTAGGAAGCGTATTGATCGTATGTAAAAAGTCTATCCCAAGCAAGAAGATTATTGTCTCTAACTTGAAAGCTATAAACAAATTCCAGGAGCAGTTGTTTGAAGTGGTCTAAGAGGAGGCAAAAGCGGCGATCAAGAAAGATCTTAGAGGGCTAATGTCAGATTATACGGACCCCGTCCCGAAATTATGATAACTAATAAATTGTTTCCTTATATCAATACCGGTACATAATCTGCGTAGAGAATTCCGAACCTAAATATCATAAAACAAGTAAACAAACGCACTAAAAAGCTGCAATAACCTAGCGGTGAGACTGGGTGACTGTTTCGTGATGGTCACGGGTTCAACCTAGAAAATTCTGGGGATATATGTAAGCTCCGCATTGGAGCAGCTTGGTGGGTCTTAGCTCCAACCTTTCTCTCCAAACTGCGTTTTTGGATCTTTACCCAGCTGTGGTGTTGTAAGAGGCCGTTTAAAAAGACTTTAAGTAATTGCATGTATTGTTAATTTTAAGTTGCAAAAGCGCTTTGTGTGGAATTTCAGAAGTTAGGAATTCCCTTCCTGCATCTCTTTTCGGAATCTTAGAACTAATAAAATTGAAAGAGAGTAGAATGAATAGGAACTACGAGTTAGGGTTCGTCGGTTTTTAAAAACCCGTTTTTGGAGAACATAAATTTGAAAACCGATTTTTTAGTAAAAAATTTGAAACCGGTTTTCTGGAAAAATTAATATTCGAAAACCGGTTTTCTAATATGTCGGTTTTTGTATAAACGTACTACGTTTGTATAAACGTTAGTACAGTGCCAAGCGCCATCCACTTGACACTGCATTATTCATTTTCCATCAGACGTTATTATAGCCAGGTGCTAAACCGTACCAAAAAAAATTATTCGTATTCTTCAAACATACATCAAAAGATGTTATATCAGGGAGCGTATTTATGGAAATTGGACTACGCCATTCCGCTCACGTATAAGAATTCAATAACTATGTTATGCTTTAGCAAAAACAGTTTTTCTATGCGTTTGAAGTAACTGAGTAGTTTTTTTGTTGAGTTATATACCTTATGTGCTAAAAAAATGTTGTGGTATGGGTTACAGATAACCAGTAAATATATACTTATTTGTAAAAACAACTAAAACGTGATAAAGTAATTTTCATTATCACTTATTAAAATGATAATGAAAATTACTTCATTATTAATAATAACACGTAATTCTAATGAAATTGTTATAATTGTTATAAGCAAAATTTCAAATAAATTTTAAGCAAGCAGTTTGCTAAATTCTAAAGATACTTAATTATTTCGACTTGTTTCTTTGAGTCTAGGTGTATTTATGTACTTAAGTTTTTACTTAAAACTATATAAGTTGTATATTACCACTTGTTTGTCAACCATAACACAAGTATTAATGTTCTAACTTTAGAAAGGGAACCTTGTATTTTTAATTGTCACATATACTTATTAAGGGGAAGTCTGAAATTTGACCCTTTATATGTATAAAAGATGAGAAGTGCAAGATAAAGATCCTATGAACATGTAATGCGGAGGGATAAAAATCATGACTAAAACGAGTCATCATCATTCTCCTGCCCCTATCCCGCTCTAAGTGGGGTCGGCACAAATATGTTGTCACTTGATTTAGCTACGTATTTTACAACCGGCCGCCTGCCTGACGTCAACTTACCTTAGCCACCTTTTACGACACCTCGTTAAGAAATGAGGGTGATCTATTCTATGCAGCCGGATACCACACGGCACCATGACTATAACGAGTGTTAAATATAAATATGTATGGATTTGTATCGAGAGCGAGACCGAAAAAGAGATAGTTGAATTTTGTGAAGTATGACATCCCTATAAAAAGAGTAGCGCCAGAGTTGACAACTGTCGTGAAAACTTACTTATATTGGGGCAATAAGGGCAGGAGAATGATTAATGAATAATGATTTACTTATTATTTTGTTCCAGATTGTGCACTCTGCGCGTGACGAGGTTGCGAGTGTGTGGTGCGCTCGGCGAAGCGGGAGCCGGTGCTGCGAGCGGCGCTGGCGCCGGAGCAGTAACACTTGCAGCACGGATGCATAGCAGCAAGCGAACACTGCGCTCAAACGACATCACCGTACCACCAATGGACGTGGAGCTGGATCTCTGCTTCTCGCTTCAGTACCCACATTTCGTGAAACGCGATGGCAATAGGTGATGAAACACTTAATATTAAACATTAACAAATTTCGTCTTATGTAAAAACAAGATTTTAAACAAGAATTTACTCCTGTAGCTGAAGACTCATAGGCCAGAGGCGAGACCGTGCGACTTTCTCTAGGGTCAGGGTTCGAATCCCATTCAAATCACCAAAGAGTCTGTTAAAAATCATAGTCTATCAATTAGACTATAAGTTTTAACAGACTCTTTGCAATTTCTTAATTGCAATTATCACTTTTCGGGAAAGAAAAACGTTGTAAAAACCTGCATATCTTTAAAGAATGCTGGGAATATGTGTAACGTATCTAAGTGGTGTGTCTTAGCTTCAACACTTCCGTCCTTAAATGGAGAGTGAAGACAACGGCGAAGAGGCTGTCCCACAGAGTGGCATAGGCCTCTTCGCCGTTGCTTTTTTTACCAGTACAGATTTCCGATAGTACTGAGCTCGTAGCTGCCTATAAACTTGAACGATCAACTTAACAAAGTCAACTTAAATAACTCCTTACTCTGTAATATCAGATGAAATTCTTCCGTCAATTAAAGGATGCATCTGCCAAATACCAATTGCATGCTTTCAGCTCGATGGATCAACTTCGTAGTATACTCATTGACTTGACCTTATAATATGCCTTATACTTTACAACATCCTCGCAGCTTTGCAAGTCTATCAGTTTTACTTCTCTAGGATACTAGGATATACTTCTCCGTGTTCTCAGCTACATCATTTCCTTGTTTCTCCATGGGCATTGTATCTCCGCTCGACATAAATTCGCATTATTTTTAGGAATGTCCAAGTCTTAGGTATCATTAATCTTTGTTTGACATTATAGCCATTAATTTGGAACACGATCTATATTAAACTGTTGCGAATTCATTTCGACCATTTGCTCATTTTTATGACTATGGAGAGCGGTTTGATACTAATGTTAACGGCGTAATGCTATTTTCATGGTCGAGGTCGAGAATAATGGGGTTTCAGACCATAAAAAATACAGTCTTTACACTTTATTGCTTCTCTTTGATAATATGATACGCGAAAAATTTAGTGTACATCAAAAAATATTTTACAAGGGTTCGAAATATTACCTATGATATAACTAATCCGATTTCACCGTGTGATGTCTTATTATTCTAAAGAAACAAGGTTTTTAGTACGCAATGCTCTTAAACAACTTAACATATTCGGTTGAAATTTGGTGCAATTTAGTTTATAACTTTTATCATTTTATTAAAATAGTGCATATGACATTTTAAATTAATTCTTTATTAATATAATAGTTAAGAAAGTTGTATCCCAATGTTTTGGAAACACGATAATAAAGCGCGTTATAGATAAAAGAATAGAAATAGAATCGAGTAAAAGATGGAGAAACACAACGTTCCGACAATCAAAGCTGTTTCTCAAATCTTTCGACATTAAGAAAACAAAACAGCTAATGTCTCACAACAGGGAAAATGTGGCAATCATAACAGGCATTACTACGGGGCACTGCCTGTTAAACAGACACCTGTCAATAATGAGAATAAAAGAAGATGCAGCGTGCCCAGAGTGTGGAGAAGAAGAAACGAGTCTCCACCTTATGGCTGAGTGCCCTATGTACTCGCTGGTAAGATGGGAGATACTAGGTAGGGATGAAATTGAAGAAGAAGACCTAACAAATATCCCCTTCAGGGATATCATAAGGTTTGTAAGAGCAACTGGTAGGTTTGAGCAGGTGACACTGTCGGGACAACAGTGAGACCCTTGTCCCAACATGAGGGGAAATGGGTGGAATAGTCCAGAATTGGAGCTGACCACCCGCCCTGTACCGACAGGCGTCCTCTACCCTAGATTAGATTAGATTAGAAGTTGTATCCCAAAAAGAATAAAATAAACATATATAACAAAAAAAATATAGCTTAGACACATTGATTTATATTTTTAAATTCTCTTTTTTTTTCTTTTTTTTTGACAATTACACACACGGTCGTCCGTCCCCAAAGTAAGTGACTTAATACTTGTGTTATGGGTGGCAGACAGCTGGTAAATATACAATTCTTTATATAATTATGTGATGTATAATTTTAAATATACGTACTTAAATACATTAATACACCCAGACTCTAAGAACCAACAAATTGCATTTAGAAAAGGTTGGCCCTTGGTGAGAATCATTATCCAAAACGATAAATGGTCGACGCTATTGTATAATGCAATTTCTAATTTTCTTTTCTGTAATATCTGAATCTTAGCAACTAAAAGATAATACCTTTTTTCTATACAGATTTGCAATATTTATTTTCTATTTGCCATAACATTTTATATTTCGCGTTAATACATTTATAATGGAGCACGCCCCTAATCCCAGACACTAGACGTCCTTCAAATAGCCTAGCTTAATAATAAAGCTATAAACCAATTACTTAATACACATTATTAACATTGACGTTGAAAGCTTTTGTCATAATGTCAACGTATTTACTGAACTTTTCATAGTTAGTCGTAGAATTAATCCGAAAAATTCTTAGTTTTATATATATATTTGATGAAATAAGTTATGTAAAGACTTCTGGCTAAGATGATATATTAATCTTAGCTGTCTGACCTCTACACACAAAATATATACACTTACATTACAAAGACCAAATGTTCCATTCAGATTATGAGTTTGTGAGCTAATGTTTTCTACGAAACACTAAGTATTACTTCACTGATCTGTATAATAGTGGGCAATAAAATGAAGAACAACAGAAATGATGTGATACATCTTATTAGATTATTTATTTTAATTTTAATCCATATCATACGATACTGAGGAATACATACGTATTCCTTGATAGACGAGCTCTCCTTTTGTCTTCTTCTTCGTCAGCCGATGGACGTCCACTGCTGGACATAGGCATCTTCATGGAATCGCCACACCACACGATCTTGCGCCGCCTGGATCCAGTGGCTCCCTGCGACCTTTTTAAGGTTGTCTGTTCACCTCGTAGGGGGTCTACCGACGCTGCGCTTTGTGTCATGCTAATATTATATTTAATTCCGCGTTTAGCTGGGGTTGAAATATTATATTTTAAAATTTCGAACCTTTTTTCTAATAACTTTCCAATATTATTAATTTGTCCTGCAAACTTTGTAAAATACCTACAAAGCAATTAGGAACTGTTAGTTGTTTAATTAAATAATCCCTGAAAAGATTCAAACGCTCTTTGCTATTACGTCAATTGAACCTGACGATTCGCTAGCATTGCTTACAATTATCTAAGAAATTCTTCTCGCTTCCATAAATTTCTACCTTATAGAGACTGTTATCCCTCAAATTTTCCTTTAAACTGCGTTAACTACAGTAGTAACACTACTAATTCCATCGCATTCTGAGTGTCGCAAATATTTCCTTCGTTTCATTTTATCGTTGTTTTATTCACAAGGAATGCGGGTTTGGGACATCTCATGGCACTATCTAAAATCTCTGCTATTTCACCGTGACCAACGTTTGCCCGCGACAGAATTGTTATTGTTCGAATACGAATCCATTCCAGAATAGTTAGTTTAACTTAAATTTTATTTTTCCTGTATTTATAATATATATATTACTATTATATTTCTTTTATATACGGAAAGACAGATGATAAACGGTTTCCAATATTCCGCAAATATTAAAATAAGTATCGTTCGATATAATTTTTATATTCAATGAAATTGAATGGCGTATTCTTTAAAATAAAGATCGTCCGTTCCAAAAGGATAGTACACGTGTCTGTGTGTGTGTGTGTTTGTGTGTGTGTGTGTGTGTGTGTGTGTGTGTGTGTTTGTGTGTGTGTTTGTGTATGTTTACATCCAGACTCGAACACCGAACCAATTATTCATAGAAAATATTAGCCCTTGGCGGTAATCGAACCCACGACCCACGAGCTGAAGACAGGGCCACTGTCAACTGCGCCTAGAAACTCGAAGTTGCTTCGATTTCGCAAAAAGAGTTGTAGAAGGAACCTTTAAAATACTTTAATTGTCTTTTAGCATCGCCCGAAATTAGAAAAATCGTGAACAAATTTTGATACTCTCTAACTTTGCTTAGCTTTTGTATTTTTCATTTGTTATATTACAATTGAGATAGAGTTTCTTATCAAACATGCTGATATTAAAACGGCTTGATCAGTAAGTTAGTAAATAGCAATTATTATGATACTGTAAATTTCAAAAATATAGATATAGATAAAATCAAAAATCAGAGAGAGAGTATAAGATTAGCCGATCTGCATGTGAAGTGACATTATTTTCGCCGAATAAATATAAATTAAATATATACGCAATGTTACAATATTTTGTAATTATACAGAAGTAAATAATTTATAGAATTAAACGTTACTTTACGGAGATCCATAATACAAAAGTAAAAATAAAAATTATTTCGCTATTTACCGCGATACAATAAATAGAAAATATATATAGTGCTAAATGTATGAATCCTGCATGTATCGGGTATGAAAAAAACGGATAGTCCACTATACATTTAGCACTATATATATTTTCTACTTTTGTATACAGAAGTTGTTAAAGTTAAACTGTTAAAATACAACTAAACGTTAAGATGTATTTTAAGTCACACTCAAAGTCCAAGTCTCTTATATCTATCTCTTCTATATCTTATATTAGCAAAGCCCCGCGGTTTCACCCGCGTCCATACAGATCTCGTGGTACTGGAAAGTCTACGAAGTCGGACTATAGATTTATTTTGTAGATTATTTAATTTAAAAAAATCATTAGTATTCTTGGAATAAGACCTAACTCATGAAATGCAGGCCCTGCTTCTAACGGTCGTTACAATGAATTTGTTATGGGATTATTTTCTTTCGTTATATTATTCTTAAATTCGTAATATCTTCTGATTGGGATGCCGGATTTGAATAATTTAAAAAGTATTTTACAGGTATTGAAAAACTTTTTAATAAAATATCATTTAATGGCATAAGGATTAATACAGACATATGAATAAAATGGTTTGATTACTGTCGGCAATTTTATAAACTTTTACAATGTAAAAAATTAGTTATATAGGTATAACTATAATAGTTAGACATATGGTATCGCGGACTTTTTTTTGTGGATATTGATATGTTTTATAATACTGTAGAACATTTTTTTTTTCTACCCTTAATAGTTTCCGCAGCGCACGCGATGAAAGATGTTTACGACTGAATTTTTCACAACTTATTACAATTTTAATAGGGATCAGTATTTTTTGATTTTGAAAATGACATATAGCCTATGTTGCTCAGTGAAAAAACAGCTTTCCAGTAGTGAAAGAATTTTTTAAATCGGTCCAGTAGTTTTTGCGTGAAAACGTAACAAACATACATACATACAAACAAAGCAACATACAAATCTTTCCTTTTTATAATATTAGTATAGGCTAGTATAGATTTAACTTCACACGTTTCATTTTTATTGCTTTTCGCCACTTGTAATACCAAACATTTTGAGCGGTTCTAGGCAAATAATAACGCTACATTAAATTTAAATTATTGATAAGCTGATTAAGCTTACGGATAACTAAAAGCAACAAATTATCTTAATATAATATGTACTTGATGGCGTCATTCTCATTACAGGTTACAGATCATGTTGCAGAGACGCAAGAAGTATAAAAATCGCACCATACTTGGCTATAAGACGTTAGCTGAAGGAGTCATCAGAATGGATCAGGTATCTATTGTTTTTGACGGTACTATGCTCCAATCTTAATGTCTACCTGATATAAACACTGGTGTGTGGAGTATTGACAATCTTTCT
Organism: Morpho deidamia; assembly: GCA_947086505.1. Taxonomy (NCBI): domain Eukaryota; kingdom Metazoa; phylum Arthropoda; class Insecta; order Lepidoptera; family Nymphalidae; genus Morpho; species Morpho deidamia. Next base: position 8,831,473 of record CAMTZC010000003.1, read on the forward strand.
AATAGACTTCAAAAAAATCTTATAAAACATACCAGTTTAAATGATAAACATGATCATTCTCCTGTTCTAAACGCACTTTAAGTGGGGTCGGCACAACATGTTATAAACATGGTGTCGTTGCATGATTTGCATGAAGCATGATTTGGCTAAGTATTTTACGAACGTCTGCCTACCTGACGTCAAGTTACCTTATTCGCCTTTTACGATACCTCTGTAAAAATTAGGATGGTCTATTCTACTCAGCTGGATACCACACGACGGGTTAACTTACCTTAGTCGCTATTAAGACACCTCGGTAAAAAATGGGGTTGATCTATTCTGCTCAGCCGGATACCACACAGCGGTATAAATGATAAACAATGATTTGAAAAAAAATATCCTTATTAGGTTATAGAAGACAGGAAATTACTCTACAGTTGTATGATTAATTGATTGATTAATTAGCCTTTTATTACATGTAAAAAAATTCAAGAAGATTAGAAATGTGTTACGTCGTTTTCTTCTTAGTTATAACCTATTGATAGAAACGCCATGTTATGATTCCATTGCACACAGGAGGATTGACCGCATCCCATTTTTAAGAGGGGCTTTCATACTCTTAATAATTACATTTGATAATAATTAAAAAAATACTTTCTCAAAATGTTAAAATGACTTCATTTTTATATCATTTGGTTATTCAAATGATAAAACTCTTTTGAAAAACTACAGACCAATCTCGCTCCTGAGCCATATCTACAAGTTGTTCTCGAGAGTCATAACGAATCGTCTTGCTGCCAGACTTGACGAATTCCAGCCACCAGAGCAGGCTGGGTTTCGAAAAGGTTATAGTACCGTAGACCACATCCATACTGTTCGGCAGATTATACAGAAGACCGCAGAGTATAATCAGCCTCTGTGTATGGCATTTGTGGACTACGAGAAAGCCTTCGACACCATTGAGACCTGGGCTGTTCTGGAATCTCTGCAGCGATGTCACATCGATTGGCGATATATCGAGGTGTTGAGATGCATCTACAACGCGGCAACAATGACCGTTCAAATCCAGGACCAGCGAACAAGACCTATTCACCTTCAGCGCGGGGTAAGACAGGGGGACGTAATATCCCCGAAACTGTTTACCAACGCGTTGGAGGACGTCTTCAAAACCCTGGACTGGACTGAACGAGGCGTCAATGTTAATGGAGAATACATCTCACACCTTCGTTTCGCGGATGACATCGTCATCTTTGCAGAAACGCTGGAGGACTTGCGCGAAATGTTGAATGACCTAAGTGATGCCTCCCAGCTGGTTGGCCTTGGCATGAACTTGGACAAGACCAAGGTCATGTTCAATGATCTTGTCGTGCCAAGACCAGTATCAGTGAACGGAATCCTTCTCGAGGTTTTGCAGGATTACGTATACTTAGGCCAGAATATCCAACTTGGCCGGCACAACTTCGAGAGGGAGGCTGAAAGGAGAATCCACTTGGGCTGGGCAGCATTTGGCAAACTTCGTCGAGTCTTCACGTCCGAGATTCCGCAATGCCTGAAGACCAAAGTCTTCGACCAATGCGTTCTGCCTGTGTTGACATATGGCGCCGAGACGTGGACACTGACAGCGGGACTAGTCCGCAAGTTTAAAGTCACTCAGCGTGCTATGGAGCGAGCTATGCTCGGAGTATCTCTCAAGGATAAAATCAGAAATGATATTATCCGCGAGAGAACCAAGGTAACCGACGTAGCTAGCAGAATAAGCAAGCTGAAGTGGCAGTGGGCTGGTCACGTTTGTCGCAGGACTGATGGCCGTTGGAGCAAAAGAGTCCTGGCGTGGAGACCGCGTCTTGGCAAACGCAGTGTAGGGCGTCCTCCGTCTCGCTGGACCGACGACATCAAAAAGGTTGTTGGGGCCAGCTGGATGCGCATTGCGGAAAAGCGGGATGTCTGGCGCAGATATGGGGAGGCCTATGTCCAGCAGTGGACTGAGATAGGCTGATGGATGGATGGATGGATTCAAATATAATGGTACTTGCCTAATTCCTTTAAAAAAAATACAACCGTGTAATATTTTTGTATATATTATGCTGACATAGACGTCATTAGCACTAAGCACGAACCTCTGTGGTTTTTATAGTGTTGAGAAACGTTAGTCAGTAAATTGTTAAATAAATGAATAAAAACTTTCATGTCAATATGTATGTTAAGCTTTATATTATTGAGGCTATAAGGGGCCTACGTAAAACTACCATTATTTCCCCTAAAACTAGAAACATTTACAAAAATCGTAAATTAGATCACATGAATAACTGATGTGAATTATTCGGAGCTAAATATTTTATTTCGTTCAAGTCGTTAGCAATAAAAATAAAAATAATTGCCTTTAAGAGGTTTCGTGAACAAACCAGGTGTAAATTTACAAAACCATAGTGATAAAGTTTTATCTTCTGATTTCCTCGCCCGCGTGGAAATCAGCGTGTCACAATTTTTTTTCTATAATTCAAATTTTAAACATAAAAGTAGTTATTGTGAGTTAACCATAAGAGATAGAGACATGCTGTCCCGGACTTTTTTGTAATGGTTTATATTCAAATTCAAATTCAAAATATTCAAGTAAACTTGTAAACAAGTGTTTTTGAATCTGACGATTCAAAACTTTACTGCTGGTTCGGAAAGCTGTTCCTACCGAGAAGAACCAGCAAGAAACTCGGTGGTTGCTCTTTTTAAAATATAAATCTTAAAACTATTTACATTTATCTATTACTGTCTTGTACAGGGTAGAAGTCCACCAATATCTACACATCCTTATCATCTTAGTAATCTTCAACAGTATAGTAGGCTTTCTGTATTAGCCTCTTATTAACCGTGTTTTTAAACTGCTGTAATGGCATGGCCAAAATTGATTTCGGAATTTTATTATAGAATCTTATACCCAAACCCACAAACGATTCACGTACTTTTGCTAGGCGCAAAGCAGGAGTCGCAAGCTTATGTCGGTTCCTACTTTGTCTATTATAAACACCTACAGCCTTACTTATAAACGTTAATTAAATTTAAGTAATTAGTTACTGGTTAGTTAAGAAACTTTTTTACTTATAAACGATAATTAACTTTAAACACTGTTTAAATCGCTGCTTAAGTAGTTGTCAAATTAAACACCACTAGGACGTTGTTTAACGATTGTTTAAACAATGGCGTCGGTGTAACAGCTGATTTTGGTATAGCTCCGTCCCTTACACGGATCGTGGTATATTGCTATTTATACTATCTTATGTAGAAGCATGGATGTTTTTGAAAACGATTTACGTTCATTTCGACATGATTTAGACGACATAAATAATTTTCGAGGAAGACGCACCAAACTATATAGAATTAAAATGAATCCATTGGTAAACATGAACGACCTCGAGTTCCGCCGCAAATACAGATTTAGCAAAGAAAATATGAAAAAGATTATTGATCTTTTAAAAGTCGATTTGGAAGTGGATAGACGAGGTGGTGGTATACCAGTAGACATACAAGTGATGGCCGTGATACGCTACTGGGGACGGCACGAGGTGAGTAAAGCAATATAATTAATACAATTACTATATGTAGCTAGTAATGCTTATCGTATAACCGATCGCTGTGTAATTTCATTAATTTAATACAGATTCAAGATGACTGTGCAGACATACATGGAATGAGCCAACAAACTCTGTCTCGGTTATGTAAAAAAGTAGCTATTGCACTGGCTAGTAAGGCATCACTATTTATAAAAATGCCTGCTACATTGCAAGAACAGAGAAGAGCAATAAATAATTTCCAGGCTATATGTGGCTTTCCTAATGTTATTGGAGCTATAGATTGTACACATATACATATAAGGAAAGTTGGAGGTGTAAATGGTCTGTTCTATGTAAATAGAAAAGGAGTATATTCTATAAACACACAGGTATTTTTTAGCAAGTTTGATTATTTACTCTGCTGTTTCAATCTCAATATTAAGTGTAGTATTACAGTTATACCAATTTATTGTGGTTTGCAGGTTGTTTGTGATGCTTCATTAAAAATAATTGACATAATATGCCACTGGAGAGGAAGCACTCATGATGCCAGAATTTACAGAGAAAGCAGCATTAAACAAAGATTGGAGTCAAATGAATTTCATGGTAGACTATTGGGTGACAGTGGGTATCCATGTACTCCCTTTCTTTTTACCCCAGTACTAAGGCCACAAACAGTTGCTGAAAATAGATATAACATTAGCCATATTCAAACTAGAAATGTTGTTGAACGCTGCTTTGGGCTATTGAAACAAAGATTTAGAATACTTTTAGAAGTTATGAGGGGTTCTCTCACAACAATTAAGACAACAATAATTGCATGTGCAGTCTTGCATAATTTAGCCCTTGAATTCCATGAAATTGACAATGGTGCAGGTACAAAATTTTGTTAATTTATGTTTCTGAAGTGCTGTTCTTCATTTTGTAAATATTTGTTACCCTGTTATTATTACTATCTGTTTCACTAATTTTTATTTAATATTTTAGAATCTGTACATAACAACGGAGAAGACTTTCACGAAGATGACATGAATTTGGGAAGAAATGAAAATAATACTACCAGACAAGTTTTTATTAACACACATTTTAATTAGTTACACAATATGCACAAAATAATATTAAATAATAATAGTATGAACTATGAATTGTATCAGTTTTTTGTTTCATTATTTATTTTTTGTTCCCAGTACTGTCTTTCCAATTCTAAAATTTCCATTTTCTTCTGATGTTCAACTAATGCAAAGCTCATGGCTTGTTTTCTTGCTTCTTTAGCCAAAAGAAATAATTGTTCTCCATAGTCATCATCTCTCTGTAATGAAAGTTAAAAAAGTTTAATATAAATAACAATTTAACACAAAATACATTTGTTAAAAGAATTTGTACCTTTCTCTTGGGAGTTGCCTTTATTTTACTATAGCACTTTATTTTTTGCTCCTTGCTGGGTGTCTAAGTAAAAAACAACTATTAATTGATTATATTAATATATAAATTAAAAAATATATAGTACTATACATAGTTACAATTATCTAATACATACAGTTGTGACTATGTCTGGTACAAAATCCACCTGAGGCTCATTATGTAGAGCGATTCCTTCAGAGTTGTCTTTAACTTCAGCCATCAATGGTGATATCTGTAAAATATCTATTGTTAGGTAGGTAATATTTTGTCCCATATTTATCATGCTACTCTTCACTGGCACACCACATAAGTCAAAAATCAGTAGCCACCAATGCTAATTGTATACTGCACTTGGTACATTAATCTTAGCATCTTAGCTTTAAATATTAGTAAAATATCACAAACCTTTGTTTTTAGTTGGTTTCCATCACTGTCAAAAGGATTATTATCAACGACGAATTCATTTGGTATCATTGACATGATTTGGATTTCATCGGGATCAAATTTAGGAGAAGGTGGTGGAGGGCCTCCTCCTGTGATCTTTTGCAATCTCTTAAATTCAGATTTTTGTTTTTTAAAATGTTTTTAGTGTTTCGCCATGGTGTAATTATTTGATTCAATGTTCTTTGACGTTTATTTAATGTGTTAAAACTGAATATTATTATCCATGAATATTATTATTAAAATATTATTATTATGAATATTATTATTATGTTAAAAAAGTAGTTATTAAATTAAAAGAAATTTGAAATAAGTTTTGTCGGTTTCGAGTATCAACATAAACCAATAACAAAATTATGAATTTGTCAACAATCTGTGTCGTTACAGACTAAAAATAAATAATATCACAATTTCATTCGGTCTTTTGTTCAGTGTTGCAACTCTTCAATATTTTGTACGTTGTTTAACTAATTACATCTTAACTAACGTTTATAAGTAAAGAAAGTTAAACAACTGTTCAACCTCTTAAGTATTCGTTAGTTAAGTAATTGTTTAATCAGTGATTAAAGAAATTTTATAAGTAAGGCTGCTATCGTTTTATAATTCTTTATATTTTTATGTACAAAAATTACATTGTTTAAAATATACTGTGAAGCAAATGTAAGAATACCTCTCTCGCAGGGAATCACGCTATGGCAATCATATGGCTCTTTTTTGTAATACGAAAATTTTTTCACTATCCGCGCATTTACCCCACATCAATATTCCATAAGACATAATACTATGGAAGTAAGCAAAATAAACAAGTTTTGTTGCTTCGACATCTGTAAGTTATCTTATCTGTCGAACAGCGTAGGCTGCTGAACTAAGTTTCCCTGCAAGAATTTTTATGTGTGTGCTCCGTTGGAGTTTTGAATCCAAGATATAGATCTTCAATTCTCTAGTACATTACTTTAGCGTATCTCTGCTGGTTTACGCAGTGCACGCGACTAAAGCTCCCAGCAAGCAATTTTTTTAACAACTGCGCGATCTTCAACACAACACAATTCAACAAAATTTACATAATACCGATATGTTCTATATACCTAAAGCATCCGGAAGTATTGCACTGCATCTTTTGGTGAAAACAGTACAAAAATCTATTCAGTAGATTTTGAGAAAATTCGATTACATACAGACAGATAGCTTTTTGGGACTTCAGTTTTATAATAAGTATAGATGAATAGCAAATGTTTAAAAGATACTGAAGTAGATTAATGCTGGAATTGGTATCTAAAGGGCGATTTATAAATTCTAAATTATCGCTTCTATATTTTATTTGACTATTATGCTTTTAAGTTTGTATCTATGTCTCAATCTTTTATATCAGATTAAATAGAACTACATATATAAATCTGAACTTGTTACGAACAAGTGGAAAATTACACTAGTAGAATACTTTTAACATCCCACGTGTCATATAAGTAAATGACTAATTTCTTGTTGAGATGTTGCTTAGGCCCGGGCCTAATAAAAAACAGCTGCTCACTTTGTTAATAACAAAGTTATACATATTTTATTTTAAAACATTATAATTGTTTGAACATAAATATATAAATATTTTTTATTTGGTATATAATATGCATTATAATATTATTATGTGTAATTTGTTTATGTATTAGTTTGTACTTATTAGTATGTTAGTTTATTTCATAATACACTACCTGCCTGTGCGTTGCAGTTTTCCTAATCTAAAAGCTTGTCTGGAAAAAATCGCTAATAAGCGACAAGGCCGCCTATTGTGCCGTAAAAATTGTTATTTTTATATTTAGCTTCAATACAAATGTTTTTTATTTATAATATTGTGTACACTAAAGTATATATAAATAAATTTTTTGGACATTTAACCATATTTATTTTTAAGTTTAAGTTAAATTTTAATAATGCCTGAAACGGCTGCGTTAATTGCAAAGGTATCACACTTGTACAAACTATTGCTACAGATGCTTTCTAATTTAGCAACAATTACACTTCGTAGGTCAATAGGTAATAAGGTAAATAAATGTTCATGCCTTTAGTATATCAAAAGCATAAACATTTAATTTTATAAAATACAGATTAGAGTCAATTAAACCAAATACAGACAATATAAGGCAAAGTTGTATAAAATTTTCGTAAATAACATATTGATTGATTGCTTTCGGCCTAAAAGACTCACTCGGCTGCTGAATTTATAATTATTAAGATTAACTTTCATTATAACAATAATACAAAAGTAATAGTAAAATTATTTTCATCATCAATATCAAAATAGTTTTGCTATTATTTTTGCATTATAGATCTCGGCAAATTAACGCCTAATTCTATAAATTATAACAATAAAAATAGAAACATTAAATAACTAGGTATGTTTTGATACCACACAATGGGTAAAATTATCTAATATTAATAACACAGCTGAGAGAATTCAATCCATTTGTGTTTCTGCAATTAAACACATTCATAAGTTTTGGTTAGCGTTCAAGTTCAAAGTAATTACTGAGCGCGGCATTGGATTACGTCGCTATGGAAAAACTATGTTTCCTCTAATTGGAGTGGCTTCGCGATGAAATGTTTGAACGAATCCCCGGGCGTTGCATTCAACAAATTATAACTGTGAATATTTATAAATTATGGGTAATGTTTATTTTGGAGTGCGATCTTTGACAAACTTATGGAAACTTGCATTAATATTAACCTTTATTTGAATATTCTAATGATATTCTTATGAATTCAGAATTCTTATTGCAATGTAAAATGTAAAAGTAATTAAGTTTAATTGGTATTAAAGACCATATTCATGAGTTAATGTTTTTAAAGTACCTACATAATAGGTTGCCAGTGCTGAATGTAAGACACTATGACAGAAAGGACAGATTATGTATTCGTCTAATGTACAATACTGTTTATAATATACATAACAAATATTTTAATTTATAAAAGTAGGCGGTACTTTGAAGGGCCATTATACAAAAGTAATAATAATATTATTCTGCTATAATCCGCGATAAGAGTCGCGTTTAGGATAGGTCCTCTATAGCGGAATATAGAAAATTAATATCATCATAGTTTTCTATAATCATTCGATCATTACTTTTCAACAATTATTTTATTATGATTGTTCTTACAAATTACATTACAATTGTTGTTTGTTAAAACAGAAAAAGCTGTGATAGCCAAGCGGTGAGACCAAGCTACTTTTTCGAGGGGGTCACAGGCTCAAACCCTGGGCAGGCTCCAATGAGTTTTCTGTTAAAACTTATGTGTCTAATTGTATGTGTGAGGAAACCTGCATATCTCTAGAGAATTCTGGGGATATGTGTAATCTATCATTCCGTATTGGAGCATCGTGGTAGGTCTTAACTTCAATTCCTTCTCTCTAAAAATGTTACTTTTACAATAGGTTCTCCAGCGTTCAATGGACATGGAATTGGAGCTCACCAGTGTGGGCGGCAAAGTGGGTGCCGGCGCGGGACAGCCTGTCGCCAGGCTCACCATCACTGGCCTCGCGTCTACACCCGTCGACCACGACACCAAGAACAACAATACACTGCTTATAACAGGTAAAGAATTAATTTGTAGAAGCAGGCGTTATTTTGGCAAGGCTTTGCTATTTGATGATATGGTTTTGTTTTATCTCTCATTAAGTCACATTTAAAAAAAGGTGGTAGAGAGCCGCTGAACTCGGCCACGGCAAAGGACGAATGGCATGGCAATCCGATAATACAATTTACTTCCAAGAATGAGTTCAGTTGAAAAGGCAGAGAGAATGTGACTCTAGTAGAAAAAAAATCAGAAAGCTAAAACTCAATAGATATCAAATTCAATTCAAATTCAAAATATTCTTCATTCAAGTAAACTTGTAAACAAGTGCTTTGGAATCGTCAAAATCTACGACTAGTTCGGAAAGCTGTTCCTACCGAGAAAAGCCAGCAAGAAACTCGGTGGTTGCTCTTTTCAAATAAAATTCTTATAAGTAGTTACATTTAGTTATTACTGTCTATCTTGTACAGAGTAGAGGAGTAGCTATATCCACGCATTTTTATTATCTACATAATCATCAATAGTATAGTAGGCTCTTTGTATCAGCCTCCCTTTAACAGCGCTTTTAAACTGCTGTAGTTTCAAAGATAAAATCGATTGTGGGATTTTATTATAGAATTTTATATCCAAACCCACAAATGACTTATTTACTTTTGCAAGGCGCAAAGCTGGAACCGCAATCTTATGTCGGTTGCTACTTTGTCTTTTATATACATCGCCAATCCTTTTATAATTATGTATATTCGCCTGTGTGGTAATCAGCGTGTCACATTTTTTTTCTAGAATTCAAATTTTAAACATCAAAGTAGTTATTGTGAGAACTATAAGAGATAGAGACATGCTATCGTTTTTGTAGTAGCTTTATAGATCTACAATTCTCTACTACATTACTTTAGCGTATCTCTGCTGGTTTACGTAGCGCACGCGACTAAGCTCCCAGCAAGCAAGTTTTTTAACAACTGCGCGATCTCTTCATCACACAATTTACATAATACCGATATGTACTATATACCTAAACCATCCGGAAATATTTCACTATATTTTGGTGTAAGCCGTACAAAATCCGTCCAGTAGATTTTGAGAAAATCGATTACATACAGACAGACCGCTTTTTAGGTCTTTGTTTAATAATAAGTATAGATATTGAAATTGTACCACTAGTAAAGATTGCATTTATATTTCCTTTTGTTTCAGAACGTGGGTACTCGGATGAAGAGGAAGAAGGAGAGTTCAGCTCAGTAGAAGAAGCGGATGAGATGACTTATGGTGCTGCGGCTAGACGGCGTGCGCATCGGCAATTAGCTTTCAACAAAGGCGATCTTTCTTATACGAAGGTTAGTTTCGTTTATATATCGGTGCATACTAGTAGAAGAATAGTTGCTAAAATTAGAATAGTAATAATAAATAATAGAACGAGTGTTTAAAAAATTCTGATTGTTTATTTGCAAAAGTGCCTATCAGTGATTTTAATTTATTGCGTTCCTCGTTTGACAATGTTTTTTAAATATTTTTTTTAAGTCCACGCCCAGGGGGCAATTTGATTCATATGAATCTTCTTCCTAAAACCTATAATTTAAGTTTCTTAACTTAAATTAACTTTTTTAATATTAAAAGTAATGTATGTTAACAAGGTGCCATAAGAATTGAAGAATATTAAGGTGGGCGTGGCACAAAAAAAGTTCGGAGTATTCTAATGTACTGTACATTATAGTATTTTAGTCAAAAGTTTTAAGTCAAATATTCATATTAAATTAAACTTATCAAAAGCTTTCAAGCATTTTATATTTTTATAGCGGGGAAATAGGAAACACTAATTTGAGCTCTAGCAATGTTATTATTCTTAACTATATAAAAATGTGATACACAAACATTCACAGATTACGCTTTGTGCATGATATGAAAATATATAAAAATATACGCTTCACTGTTAATCGGATTTGTTCTTGAACGTGTAATATGTGGTTTAGTGCGTTGTAAGAGTATTACACGACATTTGTAAGCATTTTCTTATACAGTATGTTGCTACAGAAAAAAGTATTTATCTGTACTTATTTTAGTAATCTGCAGGGCAATTTCAGTTTACGCAATAGATGCCTGTTGAGTTTCTCCGGATGTTTACGCTTCCATTAAAGTTGTCTGTTCACCGCCGCTATACGATTTGGTATAACGTAAACAAAACTAAAACTAAAAAGGGCAAGCGTAGTTTACAATATTCTATTTATATTTATATCACTTAGTGTAACCTACACATATTATATTACGCATTTTATATTTAACTAATAATACCGGTGACTTAGTTCGCGCCAAATTAACGATTAAAGTAACCTTAACCTTAATTATGTATATAGGTATAATAATGTGTTTTTTTTCTCTATTCCGGAAAGAAGAAATGGTTTTTTATTATATAATTTATAAGTTCTTCAGTGTTAAAGCTCTAATTCTATTTTAATATTTATTCAGCTCATGTTCATGGGAACAAAATTTTTATTTTTTAAATAGATCTCAGTAATGTTATTGTAATTCTTTCATTACAAAGTAAATTGAAATTTTTAAAAACGTAATTTTATTTAAAACTGCTTATCTGACAATAATTTGAGTGCCAAAGTACATTGTTTATAACAATTGCAAAGGAAAAAAATAAATATTTTTAAATACCTCTAATTTCGACGCATGGTTAGCTTAAACGAGGTACGTCCGAACGTTAGCTAAAAAATATCCAATAAAAACCGAAATATATAAAAACTTTTTCGACATAAGGCAAAGCGCATAATACAAAACCTAATTTCTTCTTTAATTTACAGACTTGACTTTGACACATAACCAAAAAAAACTTGCTATATTAATAATAGACGGCAGTTCTCAATCTCTCAATTTTCTCGAACTAAAAACAGGATATTTTTAGCCTATATGTTACTCCGGTATTAAGCATTAATTGTACCAAATTTCATCGATATTGGTTCAGCGGATTCGCCGTGAAAACTTAGCAAAGAGACAGACAGACTTCCGCATTTATAATATTAGTAAGGATTGCTTTTCCTATTTGCATTTTTTTCACAACGCATAAATGCGGAACTGAAGTTGCCATGAAAATTCTTCATTAAAATATTAAGTATTCATCTTTTTCCGTAGATATTTTTGTAGCTAGAATTTAAATATATATAGACTGGCATTTGTAATGACGTTTAAAAAATTGTAGTTTTTTTTATTAGTGTAACTCAAATAGAAAATATCATCCTGCCCTTATCCACTATAAGTGGGGTCGGCACAACATGTTACAAACATGTTGTCACATGATTTGGCTATGTATGGGGATGCCAACTTACCTTAGTCGCCTTTTACGACACCTCGGTAAGAAAGAGGGTGGTCTATTCTACTCAGCCGGATACCACACGACGAAATAGAAATAGGAAAAATGAATCCTTTAATACAAATATAAAACTAATATAAATATAAAACAACCTTTTAAAATAATGTTATTCGAAATTAATCTTAAGGCACTTTAATATATCATATTTTTATGCAATTCAGTTTATTCAATGAATAAAATCACTTAAATTATAGTCAATTATAAGACACTGTAAATGTCACCCAAAGACAATTATGCTATCTAATTTTATATATTCTAATTTTAATATATCATTTATTAGTTCATACAAGCAATATTTGTAATATAATTTTTTTTTGTAATAAAATTAAGTAATTTAAAAAAAAGATTAGTCTGAACAAACCAATTGTATAGGCTAAGGTGCTTTGCTTTAACAATTGCTTGAAATACAGCTATCACGCTCGCGAGAATTAAGCTTCATGGAGCGAGAGAGAAAGATACAGAAATATATAAGATCGAAGGCGCACGACAGGGACAGCGATAGTGAGCTGGAGCACGCGGCCAAGCGCAAGGGCAGCCGCGGCAAGCTGGCGGTGAGCCGGCACGGCCTTGGGAATATGAGAATAGAGACTAGCATTCTATGATTCAATCAATATATCATATATAAATTAATAATCTTAAAATAAAATAAAAAAGGTTATATAAAAATAAAATAAAAATTTAATAAACATCAGATAGGTAGATAAGTTTCTTATAATGAGTTACAAGTGATACTCGCGACCTCGTTCCTGCCAACTTAGCGTCTAAGTAACTACAATAACGCAATATGATTTTTCCCTCTTCCTGGAAGATTAACGGGAATTTTTATCCAATATGTCACCCCGATGTATAAACTTTATTGTGTAAAATTTTATCAATAATAGTGTAGTGGATTAGCCGTGAAAGCGTAATAGACAGAATTTCGCATTTTTTATATAAGTATGGATAGATTATGAATTGTTGAATTACATTTGCTTCGGAAAAATTATTTATTGCATATTGCAATAATTAGAAGTTGACAATAAAAATATATTCTTACCATCGCTTAAATTTTAAAAATATAAGTTTAGCTTATGCTATATTATAAGCTTATATTATAAGCTTATGCTATATTATGCTATATTTAGATTATGATATTATCGATGCAAAAACAGGCATTACATTACAGACTAATTATATACCACAAATAATATAATATATACTTAATTCAATATATACTAGCACAGTTGCAATGCCATCCTTGCAAAATAATAGTGTCATATTTTATTTGAATTGTTGTGAATCTATACTTATTATAAAACAAAGTCCTCAAAAGCTGTCTGTCTGTATGTGGTCCATTTACTCAAAATCTAATGAACGGATTTATGTACGGTTTTCACTAAAAGATAGTGCATTTCTTACGAAAGGTTAATAGTAGGTATATATTACCATTATATGTAAATCGTGTTGAAGAGGTCGCGGCGTTGTTAAAGTTTACTCGCGTGCGCCGCGTAATCCAGCAGAGACATACTAAAGTAATGTACTAGAGTATTGTAGATCTAGACAAATATAATACTAAAAAAAGTCCACGATACAATGTCTCTATCTCTTATGGTTAACTTACAATGTATACTTTTATGTTTTCAATTCGGGAAAAATTTTGTGACAGTGATTTCCAGGGGGCGAGACCGCTAGGACAGCTAATAATATAATATAGTGTAAAATATGACTAGTTCAATCACATATTATAGGAAAATATAGGAAATAAAATAAGGAAAGTATTTTACATTGCACCCCAATTAAAAATTATGAAGCTCGTCTCTATTCTCATAGTCTGACATTACGCCTTTCGATGTTCGCTTGTTGTAGTTTCTTCCAGTTGTTTGTTTGTATTTATGCTTGTAGTTCAGTAGATAGATATTGTACAGTATTATCTTATACAGTCGATATGAAATGTGGTCTTTGTGTCTGTCCTCACGCGTGGTGCATCGCCAAGGCAAATAATCTGTGTATCATATTATATATACATACTAGCTAACAACCGAGCTGTGATAGCCCAGCATTGAGACCGTGCGACTCTTTTGAGGGGAACACGAGTTCAAACCCGGGCAGGCACCAATGAGTTTTTCTATTAAAACTCATGTGTCTAATTGATAATTGCAATTTATCACACGCTTTTCGGTGAAGGAAAACATCGTGCATATCTCTAGATAATTCTGTTGATATGTGTAACCTACAAATCCGCATTGGAGCAGCGTGGTAGGTCTAGCTCCAATCATTCTCTCCAGAAATGGAGAGAGAAGGCCTTTTCCCAGCAGTGGAATTGTAACAGGCCCCTACTTTACTTTTTGTTTACTGTTAACTATTGATGAGTTCCCTCGTCTGGAGCTAAACCTGGTGGCAGCATCAGATCTTGCTTATATAAACATGCATTGTCATCGGGACTGGAGCAGTATGTAAAATTTCAACTCAATCGGAAAGCGGGAAGTGGATCAAATTTAACTTTAAATACTCCACCTTCACATACATACGATGCAAGTTAAATAAAAAATTTCAAAAGCAGTAAAATTCACGCATTATATATATGTAATATATATATTTTCTGATGCGGTTCGATACGGGACTGTTCGCTATGGCAGATGTTGATAAATAAGTGTGGTCAAAACACCAAAACAAAAGTTTTAATTTCTACTTCAAACTTGGGTCCAATTGTAATAGGTTTATGTATGGCTCAAAAAAAGCGTGCCGTGTGGTATCCGGCTGAGTAGAATAGACCAGCCTCATTTCTTACCGAGGTGTCTTAAAAGGCGACTAAGGTAAGTTGACGTCAGGCGGGCGGCCGGTCGTAAAATACGTAGCCAAATCATGTGACAACATGTTTGTAACATGTTGAGCCGACCCCACTTAGAGTGGGATAAGGGCAGGAGAATGTATGCCTTAAAAAAGCGGAATTTTTTGTGTTTCAAAATATACAAAATTACACAATTTGTTATCTGAAAATTAAAAAAATGTGTTTGATTTGCCATGATTACATGACTATTTCTTCTAAAATAATAATTAAATAATAATATGAAAAAATCCTTTAACAGTTTAAATGTTTTATTGATACATAAATTAAATAATAATTAAATTGAAGTTGAAGTTGATTCCCGTCCAGAAATCGATTAATTGTTTGTTTTATCACTATTGTACATACATTTGTCTATGCTTCTTTATCTAAAAATCTTATTTAAAAATATCTGAGAGTAAGGTATTGAAGTTTATTTTTAAGCTGTGGTGAGTATATGTATAAAACATAGCCCTAATTTTTTTTTCAGACGGATAATTGTTAAAAAAACCATAGTGGCATATGAATAAAAACGTATACATCAACTTATTGGTGTTTACCAACCCAAATAATTATACAGGCCATCCAAAAACTGGACGGAACACTTGCATCGTTACATTGTTTCAAATAAGCAAATGTTAGAATAAAATATTCACTTTAAATCTAAGATATAAAAATTAAAACTATTTCATTGTTAATAATTTGCATGATTGCATGCCTTTACTTTACTTTGTCCTGGTATTCCTAACATTTGTTTGGTGTTAAGAATTGTGGTGTTAACATTCATTAACGAGTGAACGGTAGATGTAAATACAGGGGTTACTTTTACACACAAATCTACTTGTAATTCTTTTTTACCCTAACGACTGTGTGTATGTCCCCAAAGTAATCAGCAAGCTTAAATATACACATATATAATTTTAAATACAATGGGAATCGAACCCGCGACTAGCGCAGCTGAAAGCAGGGTCACTACCAATTACTCCAACGGGTTAGTCATTATTTATATAGGTACAATTATTATTTATATAATGGACACTATATACATATAGTGTCCATTATATAAATAATAATAAACTTTTCTGTAAAAGGTTTGTACAGAAAGCTGTGAATACCAGATGGTGAAAGCGCATGATAATAAACAAGTTGCTGAAGTTTCATACACTTTTACAATTCGATTCGGAAATCTATTCCTTTTACTAACTTCACATATTGAATTAAAAATATCAAGAAATATGACCTGAGTAAACGTAATCTATTCCTCAACATGTTTACAGAAAATGTTTTTTTTATATTATGAGATTTAATTTATGAATCAATTTTTACAATAATTTACTAATATTATTGAACATATAATTAATCGTAATAATTGAACATTAAATGTTCAATGAAAGTAAATTTGACGGAAATGTATATCTATCAAACAAAATATGTAATTTTGAAACAAATCCAGTTGTGTAAATTATCAGTTATGTAACGATTTGATTTTTAAAATCCTGTACTAGTAACCAAGATATACTTAACAAATTCGGAATATGGAACTAAATATTTTGCTTCGCAAAACATTATAACGTCACATAAGTTTTAGCATAACTTACTCCATCCAGGTTGTCCGAAATAGTCGACAACAACAATAAACAATAATCATATTAAAAATGAAAATACCATTTCGTGAGTCATAAGATAATAACAAAGAAATGAGATAAAGCAAGTGACAACGATATATTACAGACGTCCTACCCAATATTCGAAATGAATCAGCACCATCCTCACCGATAATCTAATTTAAGCTGTAACGCACAATACAAAACAATAAAAATTATTGTTTTTATAACATTCGCTATGAAAACGATATCACTCCTCCCAATTTCGTTTCACGGTTAAGATAAGATTACCCTTGTATACAGTGAGCGTTGCGTTGCGTGGTGTACGTAGGGTTGCCAGTTTTTGACACAATAAATAAAGTATATTTAGTTCTAAGAAGAATATTAAACAATATATTCGAAAAATGAATAGTATTTTATTTTAAGTTGCTAATTGAGAAGTCTTTTTTAAAGCTTCATACTCCTCGCCACAATTAATTTTTATTAAATTATTTGTTGCTCTATTTTTATTCTCTTGCCACATTCACTTAATTCGTATTAATTTAATGCAAAAAGTAAATCTTTAAGTAAATATTGAGTTGGCGGGAATAGAAAGCGGTTATGAGACTCATATTTCCATATTATTTTGTTCAACAGTAATAAGTATAATGCAGTAAAAAACAATGTAATACTATTTTTTACAGTTGGCAGCCCCTGACGTATTACATCACTACTGTTTGTAGACTATGGATGTAAAATTAAATATATTCGAAATTCCTTCTACTGGATTCATAATGTTTTTTATCGCAATCCTCTATCTCTTGATTGTGATTAGATCGGTATAGACTTCTGAACGTATGAATTGTGTAAGTTATTGAATTTTGAGATACTATTTTTGTAGTTTTTTTTTGTATTAAGTTGTTGAAAATAATTATGATGTGTCGGATATTTTTGTTTTAAGTGACTGGTATTATACTGTTTGTGTTTTTAAGATGTTATCTTGGAATTAGATTGTAATTATTGTAAAGTTGTCTTTTTCGTTTATGAAAAAATTCGATCGGCAATTGAAAATTAATATGAAATTGGTTCCATTCGAATTTGCGTACCAAAGAATTATTATTTTTGTTTCGAAATTTGAAAATTAGAGAA
The DNA here is from genome assembly GCA_947086505.1 of Morpho deidamia. Taxonomy (NCBI): domain Eukaryota; kingdom Metazoa; phylum Arthropoda; class Insecta; order Lepidoptera; family Nymphalidae; genus Morpho; species Morpho deidamia. The sequence goes on from CAMTZC010000003.1 coordinate 8,849,299, forward strand.
AAACTTTGAACAACAAAAGGTATGATATTAATTTCATGCAAGTCTATAGCGTTTGTTACAGTAACAGTCTGTCATTAGCAAGCAATATAACAGAACTCACTACTTTGCTATAATCCGCACGGGTTAAGCGAATGCATGCAAAGCCAATGTGTATTAAGCAGGCAAAATCTACGCACCTTATACATGCAGGACAAGCCACCACATGCACCCCAAGGCGCAATTCACCAGCAACAACGCACACAAAAGCAGCACACACACCCACCAGTACAATCTCGACGATCGTTTCGCCCCGAAACCGAAGCATCATCAGGAGGATAGGCTCCACGACAAAAATCGTAATGTCGTACAGTAATATGGAATTGGAATATGGAATTCCGTAAAGTACCGCCTGCTTCTATAAATCTGTCATTAGCATTTTGCATAATTGGTTGGAATCTTTCTGTTACTTAGTTGAAGGATTTTTTACGTCCTTGGACGATTTATTCGTATAATTCACGAATGTTGTTCATGAATTGTAACAATATAATAATAAAATAGAATTTCTGATATTTTTATTAAAACTTTGCTGTAAATTATGTACTTATAACGAAACTTAAAAGAAAAACAATAAATAAAGATTAGATAGTTCATAAAAACACCATACAAAACCAATTAATAATTTTACGAGGTGAAGAAAAATGTCATTACATACACACAACTACTGGTTTAGTTGGTGTTTACGTAAACTGAAGTGTTAAGGTGGGATATGTGTTTTTTCCCTGTTCCCGAAGACAAAATAGTATTTTTTATTGTATTCGTTAGCCTGTTATATAAACTTCAGTTGTGTAAAATTTTATCTATATATCACCAAAGAATTAGCTGTGAATTAGCGTTACAGACAAACAGACATAAAGACACAGTGAAAAACAGACATTCGCATTTTTAAAATCATCTATAATAGTTCCAGCGAATTAGTCGCGAAAGCTAAAGAGTCAGACAGGCAGATAGACTATGGCGTTAATAATATAAGTATGGATATACGCAAATGTATTACAACAAATACCTATGTATATAAGAGAAAGTATGTATGTAGTATGTTGCTTATAGACTCCGAAATGGCCGGATTTTAATCGGAGCATTTTTGTAACTCAATGACAATTTTGAGGGAAACTCGAAACCAGACTAAGCCACAGCTACGCGTAAAGGACTGCTAGACACATAAATTTATATGTCACATAATATGCTACCATTTCGTAAGTTGTCGCACGTTACAGCAACGCAACCTGAAGCAGAAGTTCGCTGCGCTTCTTCGGCGGTTCCGCATGCCCGAAGAGATGGGCGAGCGCGGTGCGGCGCGGGACACGCACCATGCTCAGCGGGACATCGACGAACTGTTTCAGGTATTATTATTTTTGCTAGCGATCGCCAGAAGGTCATAAAATGACCAGATATTCATCATAATTATTGTTCCGTACAAATAGTTCAATAGCATGTACTGTGATGTGTGTATCTTTACTTGTATATTTATATACAAGGGACGTATATCTTATATATAGATGAATATACTCACACTAACTGATACTAATGCACAAAGGAAACATTACACTGTCTCAAACGCACACACGTCAGTCACACGCCAAAAAATTACTTTTTGTTTCTCTCAACGGTCTACTATGTGCGTCAGCTAGCGCACACAGTATCCCTCCAACTTCCTAGTTAAGTGGTTGATGGCACAAAAGGTTAACATAACCATATTCAAAACCTTATGGGTTTAGAACGATAAAAGGTGATCCCCAATCTGGTGAAAGAAAGGTGAGTTACACTTTATCTTATATAAAATAACTTCAAACTATTCAAATACTTATATACTTAATTATGATTGTTTGACATTCAGTAGATAATATTTATGTTTTTTTAATTGACCAGAGACTAGCCATAAACGAAAGATACGGTGTTACATAAACCTTTTTAATGAGAATATATCGCACGCTTAGTATTAAAGTACCCAATTTCAACAAGTTGTTATGTGGCAAATTGCATAAAAGCGTAGCGAAACGCATGCAAAACTCGTGAGTGTTATGAAAACCCATAACTTAGAAGAGCAAGAAAGCACTAGCTTCTTTAATATTTCGAAGCGCGATGTCATAAGTGGCATTAAAATGAGAATTACAATATATCTAACTCAATTAGGCCTAATTTTGAATTCGGCCTGTTTAATACTAAGCGTGCGATATATTAATAGTCACGCTATTAAATATCTCATGTTATATATGTATATAAAAATACATAAATAACATTTATAATACTGTTACGTACAGGGGTTCATGGATTTGGATGCAAAATACCTGGTGACTCGTTAAAAATACTTTATTCAACTTTTTACTACAAACTTAGTACTAACATTATCTATACAGTCCGTTGTCCAATAAGAATGCCGAGGTCACTTTATTTTGGCTTGGTTATTCGCTCTTGATCGCTATTCGCAACTAATATAACGTAACTGAATGTCGAGAGGCACGATACGTTTGCTTATGTATCGAAAACGTTCTTGGGGAGAACCTTGAGAAACCTTGGGGAGATCGGAAACAACCTTTGTAAACAACCTTATCGGTATACACCCCGAATGTTCCCGAGAATTAGTGTCAAGCGAATTTGAACCCTATGACATCATGCAGTATGAACTCTTTTCACATGTTCGTAACACTGCCACCGTTCAACTCTAATTCTATGACATACGCATTACGAACTCTTTTCGCATGGTCGTAACAATACATTGTGTGTAAAAAGTAATATAAAACTAATTATTAGGAACTGGAGTCACTTTCATGCGGGGAAGGTGAAGACTCGGGGCCTGATCAGATGGATACGATCAGCATCGGCTCTACCCCTAAACCCTCCTTACGGCCATTCTTTAGCAGCTCACGCAGTCTCGCCAACCAAGAGCACCATAGACATTCCAACGGTGTGTATGTAGTTTAAATATGTGAAATACTTCTGAAACAACTTTTTGTAAATAAAATTAAATAACGCTAACAATTTAAGTCAAATCCAAATTAAACAACACCTTTCTTTTAAAACATCAAAAGAATGACATTTAAGACTCATATTTTTAACATAACAATATTCATATAAGATATAAAAGCGCATTTACAGTTTCGGTATACCAAAGCAACGGAAAATTTTGCAATAAACATGCTTATAAATTGTAGTTTAATAACGTCCAATTTTTTTCAAATCAAACAAAAAGTTCATATAATTATTTTACATTGTAATTGATACAACAAATCGAGCTTGTTTTAAAAGTAACATTAATTTGATTGACTGTAAATGTTTAATTAACCTCGGAATTGAAACAATACAAAACTATTTTAAATATTACTTTGAAGTAGTGTTTGATCTTTGAACTTTTGTTTTACATTTATAAAACCTATTAACAGATATCCATAGTAAAGAAATGTACATTTTTTTAAAATTTTTATTATAAAATTGTTGTGCTTTGTCTTGTCAAAAAATAGTTGAACACAATCTATTCATTTAACTCGCATTCCACAAATCTTTTAATCACTAATAATTAAAATAACTTATAAGATAAAATAGTAAATCGATTAACTTATTTTATTTGTACAATAAAAGGATGTTTCTGTTTCAGTAATAAGTGACAAAATAAAATTGCCTTATCCGCAAAAAACCATAATAAAGTTGATAGATCCAATAACACAGCAACAAAAAACTAGATCACTTCATTTAAGAATGCGTTTCCTCTTTATGGGTAAAAAGTGATATTAGATCATCGATAAAGTTTTTTTAAATTCAGTAAATATAGAGATCATTATTTTATATCTACGTTTTAGTTATAGACTTTATTTTTTATTGAAAATGACTAATATGAATAAGTTGGTTGATCGCTAACTTTACGGTTATTAAAATTGCAATATTTTTGTACTCTATTTAATTTTCATTATAATCATCGGTTTAAATAAAATTTCTGAATTACTTTTATACTATTATCAAGAACAGGTTGATGTTATGAATTTATAAATCACAAGACGTGATTCATTGTCTTTACAAATTAATAGCCTCATCATAAAGCAAATGTACAATGTATTGTGTGGCTTATTTTGTTTTGCCTAGCGTTATACAATTGAATTATATAAGAGATTTGGGTTTGTGTAATGCCTAAATTATAGGATATACAACTGCTTGTTCCAGTTTCAAGAAGTTGTAATTTACTTACACAAACACGGACCTCGATGTTATTGTGTGAACTGTATTGTTCTGAGGAGGTAGTTTGTGTTATAGTGTGTTTATGTTTTGTGTGGTAATGCTGTGTGATTAGTGTACGATAGAGTAGTGCATGTGCGGGCCGGGCGGTGCGTGAATTTCATACCCTCAAAAATAATAGACGAAGGTACTTTTATATTAAAAGTAAATCTTATAGTATGTGAATGCCAATTTTTGGGAAATACTTCTTATAAAATTGGAATAACTAAAAAATAATAAATTAATAGTTTTCGTCATGCCTTTCAATTTTTACACGATAATTTGTCATACATTTGACCCCAACGAATTCGTAGTATTCGGTAAATACTAAATTTTAGTTAATGTAATACCATTAAAAATAGTAGTATAAGTACGAATTTTGGTGGCTGGTTTCCGTCATCAAATTCAAGTGTTACTTCTTGTATAAAATTTTTTTTAACCCTACACACCTCAGCCCTCCGTTTAACATGATCAGATGCAAGTTTTATTTGTTGTAAATAAAAAAGTTGTCAACGGTACACAACTACACCTCCGTTTAACATAACTACATACATTATATACTTGCCCATGATCAGATGCGAGTTTTATTTGTTGTAAATAAAAAAGTTGTCAACCCTACACAACTACACCTCCGTTTAACATAATTACATACATAATATACTTGCCCATGATCAGATGCGAGTTTTATTTGTTGTAAACAAAAAAGTTGTCAACCCTACACAACTACACCTCCGTTTAACATAACTACATACATTATATACTTGCCCATGATCAGATGCGAGTTTTATTTGTTGTAAAAAAAAATTACAACCGTACACCCCTACCCCTATAAACGATCCCCCCGGCCCGCTCAGTAACGGCCCCCGCATGCGCAGTGACGCGGCACGCCAGCCTCGCGTCGGCGTCGGAGCTGCGCCCGCGCGACCGCCCCTCCGCGCCGCTCACAGGTATAACAATCGATACTAGAGGTGTAAAAGTAACGATAAAAAACTTACCCGTATGTGTTCGTTACTATAACAATTAGTACTCGTTACTATCGTATCGGTACTTCATTCGTTACTTTTGATACCCCGTAACAGCATTAAACCAACGCCTCTAGTCGTATTCCCGTACGGCATGATGTCGCCGCAACATATTACGTACTTAATTGCTTACCTCGCTGCATACGGTGCATTTTTTTAAATTTCGATTTAATACTTAAAAGTATGAATTTTAAAATTATTAGAAAGTAAAAAAAGTCAAGTAAAGTAACAGCCTGTTACTATGCCCACTGCTGGGCTAAGGCCTCCTCTCTCCGTTTTTTTTTTTGGAGAGAAGGATTGGAGCTAAGACCTACCACGCTGCTCCAATGCGGATTGGTAGGTTACACATATCCCTAGAATACTCTAGAAATATGCAGGTTTCCTCACGATGTTTTCCTTCACCGAAAAGCGTGTGATAAATTGAAATTATCAATTAGACACATGAGTTTTAATAGAAAAACTCATTGGTGCCTGCCCGGATTTGAACTCGTGTTACCCTTAAAAGAGTCGCACGGTCTCACCGCTAGGCTATCACAGCTTAAATTATTAGAACTACGATTAAATTGTAAACGGATTCTACTGAATTTTGCAATGGATTTATTATTTTAACAATTTTAAGTGTTAGAAAAAATCGTTTGGCTTAAAATGAAATTAAATATAAAATAATAAACGCACGATCAGGAAACTGAAATATGAATATGTACCGATACGCAAGATGCGAGTAACGAATAGCATTCGTGAGTAACGATTCGATACTCGGTACTAGATGGTATGATGGCACACCGGTTACTCAATATCGGATCGTACGGGTTGCTTACGGCTTTAATCGATACATCTATTGTTGACTGACTTACTTAGCTTTAAAAAACCCAAAGAGTTGTTATACTGAGTTTAGGGAAGCCACCCTAAAATGTAACGTATAACAATAATGATAAACCAAATTAGGGTGATGATAGATCAAACTACTTTCTTTCAAAGATGAAGTATGCGAGTGTAATCTCCTTCTCATTATTTTTTGTGTTATTGTCACTTACATGCCTGCCTACGGTTCCCATACACTATGTATAATAACTCTATGTGAAGAAGCGATTTATGGTGAATCTTGAAAGTGTTAAAAAATAATTCTAGAACAAACATTTATAACGCTAGAACATCTAACGCATAAATTAGCCCATCGACATTATTAAATAATAGAACGTAGCTAACTACATTTCCTCGTATACACATACGTATATGATTAGATATTTTTTTAAGCGACATCTAGTTAATTCTATTGCAGTAACTTATTATTCCTAGGATTGTTGAACCTTTTTTATTTCATGTTCCTTCATTTTTTTAATTTTTCTACCAAAAGTCAGTCTACAATGATAGGGTGGCCACCCTTATGCAATTGAAATATATATTAAAATACATTACATTACATATCGTCTTATCCGAAGAATAAAGTCATATTTTCTATGCTTATGTATGGGAGATGTGACTTTGTTCTTTGGATAGGGCGATATGCAAACAAAAAAGTTTAATATATCAGGCTTAAAAGAAGAATCCAACAAAATTTATAAATTTCTCTGTCACTTCATTCAATTAATTTAATTCTTGCATTATCTGTTGGCTAAATAAAAAGTTATCGGGATTTATAAAATTATTAAACATTTACAATTGCATAAGGTGAAATATGCGGAATGAAATAGATTGTGATATATTTTTAAATGTATTACAACTAATAGCAACATTTGCAAGCTTTTGTCTGCTGGCTAACATTGTTATTAATTGTTTATGCTTATTTTTTCTTCGTTTATTGATCAGCTTCGCAAAAACTATTAAACTATTTTAGTTAAACCTAAACCTTACATCAAATTATATTTTTACTTCCATATCATCGTTATCTATTTGTCACTATCTTTATTTTTATGATTAATTTGTTTTACAATATGCGAACTACTGGTAGCAGAACTGTAATGTATATATTTCTTAGATTTCATTCTTATTTACTTACTTACTTAGTTCATTTTATTTTATTATTTCCGAGGAATAATATTACGATATTAGGTTTTTTAAGCAAGAAATTTTGCTTTCCTAAGAATTTCATTGCGGCAATTAAATATTTTTTTAAAGGTATGTATCACTCATCAATTCTAAAGAAATTTTAAAAAGAAATATTCCAACTGTCGACCCATTTTAAAACTGAATTTAGTACTTAATTTGAAAAAAATTAATAAGCGATATCAAATATATAACAAATCAACTCATTTCATAAATTCAAAGGTTAATTACGTTGAGCAGAGAGTGTTTACGCATCAGAAGTATAAAGGAAAAATATTAAAATTGAAAAGGTCTAAGATCAAGGTCAAGAAAGGAAGTTCAAAGAAAAGGTCGCGGTTTAAATTATTGATTTAAAAAACAAAGTTGGAGGTTACCAAAAGACCTGTAGGCCTACCATGAACTCTTATTGCGAATCAATTGAAGATTGAATTGTTTTTCATGCCATGACGTCTTAAAGACGCACACTTTAAGTCGTTGCCGAATGAGCGTTCGGAATTCGTCCTAAGAACATGTGAGTAAAAGAGACAGAGTTATCTATAGTCCATATAACGTTATCCTTTTTACGACCCCAATGCAATTCACACTTCATGGTACGAAAAGAAAGCGGTTCGCGATCGTCGTTTACGTCTTCAATTGAGTCGCAATAAGAGTTCATGGTAGGCCTGCTGCTCGTTAAACGGCTGTTATTCCGATTTCTGAAAGAGTTTTATAATTCCAAATTCACTTTATTTATACGGTCAGAATCAGAAGCCATACGTAGCTCGGCGGGTGATGAACGTGGAAGTGAAGGTAACAGTGATGGAGACGTCACATTAGATGCTCCTGTCTCAGGTGCTTCTGTTTCGAGCTCCCCTCCCAATGAAACCAAGGTAAACTCAAAGGTATTTATATTTTTGTTACTAACTTTTTATCTTTATATATGTAGTGTATGCGGGTTGATATGTGTGTATCTTACCTCGTATAATTACATCAGGACACATACTTGTAAAACATACTTGAATTTACTCACACTAATGCACACTAGTATTAATGAACAAAGTAGACATGGATAGAATTACCAATTACCTAGTGATCATGATATGAAACACTCATCATATAGCACCATCTGCTATTGACTTTTATAATAACCGCTTCTGACAACGTTATAACAATTTTATTATAATGCGTACGAAATGTTGATAACAAAAATATACAAAATTATGGATACTCAATGAAAGAGTAAAGAGCTACTGCTATTGTTTATTTTTATATGAAACTGTAGCCATCTATCGATTAATTACTGAAACTGAAAATATAACCTAGGAATATCGACCGTATTGTTTACGATTTAAGAATTATATTTGTTTGTAATAACAATCATTTTGCACAGTAATAGCCATTAGCAAAAACGCTATCATATTATATTATTCAGCTGTTAGTGGACAAATGAATGCTAGCACAAACAAATGTAACCCTTGTATCCTATAGGCATGCATACGATATAAGGCCTATATTTCTTTGTATACACGAAAGCAATAGCGCTAGCAGATATGATCACAATTGATGATATCATCGAACGCATATGATTCTTAAATAACGATCATACCAAAGCTGTTTCAGAATGCACCACTTCATTAACACGAGAGAGAATGGACGTGTAGTGACAATATTTTACTTGTCATTGCGTGTTTGAGCCTGTGGTATATTCATACAACATTAGTCTATATTAATACAATACAAGTGAACATATACACCAAAATATAAAAACTAGTTCTACCTTCGATGTCACTCGTACCAAATCAAACGTGATTTGTTATCCTATATTTTACCCTATTTATAAGTCTCAAGTGTGCTAAATTTCATCGATATTGATTCTTCGGATTATGCGCGAGAGCGTAAAAAACAGACAGTATTTCTCATTTATAATAGTAGTATGGGTAGAATTTTAATCATCGATCAGACTACCAAAATACATAAGTTATTCTTATTATATAGTAAGAATTACTTTACTAGAACTTTAGTTTCTTCTTATTTCATCTTTCTTTTTATGCAGTATTTGTTGTGCTCTCAAGGAAAAAACGGGGTTTTATTACCCTATAATATTCGACCGGGCTGGGCATCTGGATCTGTATCGGAGAACTTCCATCAAAATGAAAGAAATTCTACTTTTGTAGTAGCAGTTATGTTTAAAATATGCTGCCTTTCGTTGCCGTTAATTCACTTTATGTATTTAAGATTAGATATTACTCAAATATATGAGTTGCGGATTTCACCATCGCGACAAGACAAGATATTGTAAGACTCCTCAGGCAGTTAAGTAATATATTGCTTATATTTTTAGGAAGATAAGAGGTCGAGGCTATTTCGTAGTGCAACTAGCGGCGGTAACCTTACACCGGCAGCTGCAGCCCGAAAGAAGAATTCTCTGGTAATCGGCACTGAAAGGCCGCTTTCTGCGCATGATTTGCCAGCGCAGAGCCCAACAGCACTTGAGGTATAGTTATATATATATTAACCGCCTATTACGCCGTTAGCGAGAGTGGGTTGGTCGAACTCGTAAGACTTCGATCCTACAAAAATATTTTTTTACAAATTTTATTACTAAAAATTAAATTAAATGAATCGAATTAAAAATCTTTGAACCCTTGTTTTCCCTTCATATCAGCTATTTGTACAATCAGCCCGTTAATGTGAACCAATTCTTTTACTCTGCCAATGTTTTTTATCTTTATGAACAATCCCAATATATTTATTTTATCTATCGGCTTTTAATACTGGAAAATACTCTGTCTTTAACATATCTTCAAATTTTTTTGGTCTCATCCTATGATGCACCATGTTTAAACCAAGTATTTTAATAGGTCATATAGTAGACTACAACCACCTCTAGGGTACCATGCAACAGCCAATTATTAATACGTGCTATATATAAGCATCTATATTTATTATAAAACAAAGTCCCCTAAAGCTGTCTGTCTGTATGTGATCGATTTACCCAAAAGCTACTTAACGGATTTTTGTACAGTTTTTACTAAAAAGGTGAGCAATTCTTCCGGAAGGTTAAGGTTAGTAGTACCTTCATTACGGTTCTATGTAAATTATTTTGAAGAGGTCGCGCAATTAGTAAATAAACTCGCCTCCTGGAAGCTTTAGTCGCTTGCGCCGTGTAAACCAACAGAGATCCACTAACTGTAGATCTACAAAAATACTTTAAAGAAGTCCGCAACGGCATGTCTCTATCTGTTATGGCTAACTTTTATGTTTAAAATTTCAATTATAAATATTAAGTTGTTTTTGAGACTGTTTTCTCTTCTGTTCAGTATTAATCCTTAACTAAATTAATGCGTTCAGTGGCTTCTCCATTTAATATAGATCAAATTTGTCCTTTGTGACACACTGAATTGCAAGCCGCAATTTATAGTTAGCAATATATAATTGTTCCGCACAAACGTGCGGGCGGATGAAACAACCTCCGAGACCGGGGTCCGTCGTCTCGGCGTCTCAACCTACCTTATGCGGCCGTCAGCTGTATGCGGTCCGGCCTCATGAATCACTGCGTGTATATGTGTACGTGTGTGTGTGTGCTTGTATGTACTTGGCCGATTCCCGAAACCGTTGGCTCGTATCTGCAGTCTTCCACGGACACGTAATGTCTGTTTCTCCCGGAGTATGCACTCCACTATATCGGTTAAATAACACAAATAACACCCGGTGTGCACACAACCTTCGTAAGGTCACACGTTATTGAATCGTCCCTATATCGGGGCATAGTAACCCAACGCGCACTTAAACCGCGTACGGTCGCGTCTTCTCAAATGCTTCACTGATTAAACGCGTCACTAAATCTGAGAACCACACCCAAAACGCATAATTACGCGTGTGCGTTATACAATAAAGTCGTCTACAGGCGCACGCGTCCTATCTTTATAGTATTCGAAACATTACTAACTATCGGCGCTCGCGTCGACAATCGGATGCATAAAGGTCGTTGCTCCGGCCGGTCGCGCCGCGTCGCGCGCGTCAATTTGTTCAAAACAATAATAGTTGAGAATATTATCTCAGACCTTAATATGGTCAGATTCAATCTAAAGGTTTGTTTTCAGCCTCGTCGCACAATGTTGGAACAAGTAAGCCGTATTCTGGGTGAGGAGGGGCCCGTGCCTGAGTGCGTAGCGGTTGCTCCTAGCAGCATGGCGCGGGTGTTCCAGGCGCTCGCAGTACCCGTCGTGTTAGCTCCTCCGGGAGTGACGGCCGATGTACGGCCACTACTGCACGCGCTAATGGCTCGAGCTACTAAACAGTAAAATTTATTAATTATACACACTATATATATATATAATGTATTCTATTATGTATATATTATGTTCGAAATTTCTTTTTGTGATAACTGATTTCGACACGGGCGAAGCCGTCGGGCACAGCTAGTATTTATATATAAAACAAATTGGGAATATATAAACTATAGTGTTAATGTGTGTATCTTCTTCTTTCTCCTACCCTTATCCCACTCTAAGTAGGGTCGGTACAACATGTTTTCCTCTTCCATTCTCTTCTATCATTCGTCAACTCTGGCGCTACTCCTTTTATATGCATGTCATACTTCACACATTCCAACCATCTCTTTTTAGGCCTCCCTCTAGTCACATATCCATCCACATTCAAATCCAACACTTGTTTAGTCACATGATTTTCATCCCTCCTCATTACATGTCCATACCATCCCAATCTTGCACCTCTCATCTTTTCTACAATGGGCGCAACTTTCATACTTCCCCTTATATACTCATTTCTTATTTTATCCAATCTTGTCACACCACACATCTATCTTAACATTCTCATCTCATTTGCATGCACTCTTCTTTCATCCATCTTTTTCATTGCCCAACATTCTGATCCATACATTACGACAGGTCTTATGACCGATTTATAAATTTTCCCTTTAAGTTTAAGGGGCATTCGGGGGTCACATACTGTCCCTGAGACCTGTCGCCACTTCATCCATCCTGCATTCATTCTATTTTTCATATATTTATGAACATATACTTAAATTGATAAAATATTTAATTAAAGTAGTTACTTTTACACTTCCATTGTACAGGGGTGTACGACGCAGCGTACGCATATGCGTGTGCGGCGGCGAGGCTGCGGCCGCGGCGGCGTTACGCGCGCACGCCGAGCTCTCTGCGAGGCGCCACGACGCGCCCGCTCTGCGCTTTTATATTATACCAACCGGTGAGTTATACCATTACGTAGATGATAAAATTGACAATATTCTAAAAATGTCTAAATTAAATAAAATTTCATGTAAAAAAAACCGTAAATGTATGGTTGAAAGGACTTAGTTATCTAAAAACAGAGGAATTAATCACCGGAGTTACTTAATATGCTAAAAACGAAAGACAATAATTTTTACACACGCGTAGGCACACACACACACAGACACAAACACACACACATTGTAGAAGGTATCACCATATGAAACTACTATAGTTTTAAAAAAAGGGTCCTAGGAAGGCGATGGCGTTCGTGGTACAGGTTATCCTAGTGCGAGCGCCAAAGCACTCCTTTTAATTAATTCTAACTTTTAATTAAGATTAAATTTATATATTGTTATAAAAGGAGTAAAACACTGTAATAGATCATAAGATAATAAGAAATAAATAAATTAATTAAGAAATAAATAAATAAATAAATTAATAAATAAATAAAATGCAACTCATCATCCTCATCATCATCCCCCTGTCCTTATATATCCTTTCCACTTAGAGTGGTCTAAGTAAAGTCGACACACCATGTTACAAACATGTTGACACATGATTTGGCTACGTATTTTACGACCAGCCGCCTGCCTGACGTCAACTTACCTTAATCGTATTTTACGAACCTTCGGTAAAAAAGAGGGTGGTTTATTCTACTCTATCGGATACCACACGGTGGGTCAACTTACCTTAGTCGGCTTTTACAACACCTCGGTAAGAAATGAGGGTGGTCTATTCTACTTAGCCGGATACCATACGGCAGGGCCGACTTACCTTACTTAGTCGCCTTTAACGACACCTCGGACACAGTGGAATCTTGCAAGCTAAATTTGACCCACTTCCCGGGGTCCGATTGAGTTGAAATTTTATGTACTGGTCCAGTCCTGATGACAATGCTTGTTTATGATAAGTATGACCTGATGCTGCAGCTAAAATTGGCTCCATACAAGGAAACTCCTCAACGGTTAACGATAGAGATATGAAACTTTGTTAAATTATTTTTTGTCGGAAACTGAACTGAACTGATACGCCCGCGTGCGAATCTGCATGTCTCAACTATTTTTTAGAATTAAAATTTTAAACATAAAAGTAGTTATTGTGAGCTAACCATAAGAGATAGAGACATGCTGTCGCGAACTTTTTTGTAGTAGTCTTATAGGTCTACAATTCTCTAGTACATTACTTTAGCGTATCTCTGCTGTATAATTACTAATTTTATATTACATATTTACATAATACCGATGTGTACTATTTACCTAAACCATCCGGAAGCACAATATTTTGCTGAAAACTGAACAAAGATCCGTTCAGTAGATTTTGAGAAAATCAATTACATACAGACCGATAGCTTTTGGGACTTTGTTTTATAAGTATAGATGGTGCACACTTCGCCGCCCTTCTTGGCAATAACGTACCGAAGATAATGTCATAGTTATAAATAATACAATTTCTAATTAAGTTGGTGTATATTTTGTGGTGTAGGGCCGAACACGGTGTCCCGTTGGTTAGGCGTGTCAGACAACGCGTACGCAGCCCTATTCTGTGGGGAAGCATGGGCGTCGCTGTGCGAACGAGCCGCGGATCCCGTCATGCCGGACATAGCGGAGATGTCCTCACGAATCGCCAGGTACTAAAGTTTTGACAATATTGTGGAATGATTTATAGAAGCAGGCGTTACTTTGCGGAATTCCATATTACAAACAATATAACAGAACTAACTACTTTGCTATAATCCGCACGGGTTAAGCGAATGCATGCAAAGCCAGTGTATATGAAGCAGGCAAAATCTACGCACCTTATACATGCAGGACAAGCCACCACATGCACCCCAAGGCGCAATTCACCAGCAACAACGCACACAAAAGCAGCACACACACCCACCACCACAATCTCGACGATCGTTTCGCCCCGAAACCGAAGCATCATCAGGAGGATAGGCTCGACGATTTTTGTCGTGGCACATTGGCTTTGCATGCATTCGGTTAACCCGTGCGGATTATAGCAAAGTAGTTAGTTCTGTTATATTGCTTGTAATATTGTGGAATTATGTATGAGGAAATTGTTAGGGATGATTTATGGATCCTAACTTTACTACTAAGTCTATCCTTTGGACTGAGTTTCGACTTATTCGATGACTATCGGCTTCATAAGAAATTGAGTGATCTATGCTTTGAGAAATGAGGAGATCTGTAGTAGAATCAAAATTACCAATATATTTCAGCATTTCGTAGAAGCTTAAGTTTCAGTGGACGGGGCACGTAGTACGAAGAACCGATGGGCTTTGGGAATTGCGATTGAAAGCTGATACAGAAAGCTTACTATACTATTGATGATTACATCATTCATAAGAATGCGAGAATATAGCTACCCTCTGACCTTGTATAAGATAGCAATTACGTAATGTAACTGGTTATCAGTAGGATCAGTTTTAGGAACCAGCAGTAGAGTTTACGATTCCAAAGCTGTTTTTTACAAGTTTACTTGAATAAAGAATATTTTGAATTTGAATTTGGGACTTTCTTGCCAGGTACTTGAACAGCATCGGTCCGGTGAACAACATACCGATCGGTGAAGCGATGGTTGCTTATCGAGAGAAATCGGGAGACGAAGATTCGAGTCAGACTTTCGTACCTTTCGTTGCTGTGAGTACTTTCGATATTTTTCTATGTATTTGCTACAAAAATACACTAAAAAAATCATTTTGTTCAGTACAAATGGTTATATAAGGAATTTAGATAATATATAATGTGACCAGAGGGAAGCCGAAAAGAGATAGATGGATTGTGTAAAGTAGGACATGCATTAAGCCTTTGCTCTCAGAAGGCGCTTCATCGGTCCTCAGGTCAGTAAACCTAATCCCACACAGGTGGTCGCCAGGTCGGCAAACAATGCGACAAATAACTTCGCAGAAGATATGAAGTTAATTAGTTCCATTGTTGCGCTTATCGACGTTAATGAGCTATCTATATTGGCTAATAAACTGAGGAATAATCCTCAAAACCGTCTCTCCGCACTATTGGAGCATGCCAGCCTAATTGAGGCAGTAAAAAACATTAACGCTTAATATGGATAGTACACTAAAAGGCAGACTCAAACCGACTCAACTTTCTATAGGTCTGTTCAACGCAGACGGCCTTTGGGAACAGATTCACGAAGTACGCGAATTTTTGGCTGCGCACCCTATCGACATCCTTTTAGTGCAAGAGACATTCCTGAAGCCTTGCAATCGCGATCCTAAAATAGCAAACTTCGTCTTAATCAGAAACGACCGACTTACAGGCCCTCTTGGAGGCACAGCAATTTACTACAGGAAGTCTCTTCACTGCACCCCTCTAGATCCCCCTCGACTTACTAACATAGAGGCCTCAGTATGTCAGCTAGGTATGACCGGCCATCAGCCGATTATATTGGCGTCAATCTATCTCAGACCATCTAAATCTCTCCTGGAGAGCGATATTAGGACGCTTTTAGAACTTGGAGATGCCGTCTTACTAGGCGGTGACTTCAATTCAAAGCATAGTCAATGGAACCGATCGTCTCCAAATGCCAATGGCAATCTATTACATAGATTAAACAATTCCCCGTTCCTTAACTTTGAGATTCTAGCTCCAGACGAGCCCACACGGTACTCTCGCCCTACCCACCCCATTCAGACTGCCAGTACAATTGACATGGCACTAATAAAAAACATTACCCTGCAACTTCATAGGATACAAGTTATTCACGACCTAGATTCGGACCACCGCCCGGTCTTACTACAGCTAGGACCCCCTCTAACCGCGTCGGTTCAAAGTAAAACTATTATTGATTGGAAAAAACTTAGTGAGCGTCTCCACTTTGTTGATTCAGATCACCTCAAACAAAGTCCTGACCGTATAGATTCAGTGGAAACTGCGAAAGCAGCGACCGCTCATCTCACAGCCCACTTATGTAATACTCTCAAGGACTGCTCTAGGGAAATTCCCGACAACTTCCGCTGTCGAGAACTACCAGATGATCTGCGAGAATTAATAACTAAAAAACGTGCTGCCACTAGGGCACGCGATAGATATCCGACTCGAGAGAATCGTAATACGCTTAATAGATTGCAGAAAGAGGTTAAACAAAAACTAGCTTCATTTCACAATACTTCCTGGGATAGAAAGCTCTCGGAGATTAAGCCGGGACACCAGGCTTACTGGCGCCTGGCGAAATCTCTAAAAGCGGATGGGTACGCAGCCACCCCACCGCTACTTCGTCCGAATCTTCCCCCTGCGTTTGACGACGCTGAAAAGGCAGAATGCTTGGCGGACAGCTTGGAAGAGCAATGTTCCCCCAACCCCAGTAGACCCGAACTCACTCAATTCCACTCCAGAGTGGTAAAGGTAGTAGATGATCTATCTGTGACGACTCCCGAAAGCGAGCCGTTGCTTCCCACTACCGGAGAAGAAGTCCGCACCATTATTAAAAACCTACACTCCAAAAAAGCCCCAGGACCTGATTCCATCTCCAACAGAGCACTAAAATGCCTTCCTAACCAAATCATCCACTTACTGGTACTGATTTTCAATGCCCTCCTTGTCGGATGCTCCTTTCCTGATGATTGGAAAGAAGCTACAGTGATAGGTATCCCTAAACCGGGAAAGCCCCGAAACGTCCCGACTAGCTATCGTCCCATTAGTCTACTAAACAGTTTAGGGAAAATATACGAACGAATTATCCTCGCCAGATTAAAATCCGTAGTTGATAGCCAAAATCTTATTCCGAACGAACAGTTCGGATTTCGTCCAAAACACACCTGTGTTCAACAAGTGCACCGCCTCACGGAGCACATTTTGCAAGGTTTACAAACCAAGCAGTTTACAGGTGTCATATTCTTCGATGTCGCCAAAGCCTTTGATAAGGTCTGGCACGCAGGCTTAATTTACAAACTGCTCCAACTAAATATACCAGATCGACTCGTACTCATCTTACGAGAGTACCTGAGTAATCGCACCTTTCGGTATCGCATAGACGGCACTTTATCGTCTCGCCGCACAATTCGTGCTGGTGTCCCTCAAGGATCTGTCCTGGCACCCTTATTGTACTCGCTCTACACGAGTGACATTCCACGGGCGCCTATCAAAGAGCGTACACATCTTGCCCTTTTCGCGGATGACACCGCTGTATTTACCACATCCCGCCGGCCTCATGTAATAACTAGACGTCTCCAGAAAGCGGTAGACAGCCTCGGACGCTGGTTCCGCCAATGGAGAATCGAAATAAACCCGGATAAAAGTGCAGCCATGCACTTTATCGGTAATCGCTTTCGATCTCACATAGACACACCTACGGAAATTTCCCTTTACAATACACCGATTCACTGGCAACAGAAAGTCAAGTACCTAGGTGTCACCTTTCAACCTTCCATGACCTTCCACGAGCACATACACATAGTCTGCAATAAGGCTGCGTATGTCATGGGACGACTTTATCCGATGTTATGCAAGAAAAGTAAGATGTCGCTCCGCAACAAAGTGACACTCTACAAAACTTGCATAAGACCAATAATGTCCTATGCGAGCGTTGCGTTTGCACACGTTTCAAAAGTCAGATTGCTCAGGCTCCAAAGACTACAGAACCGATTTATGCGGACAGCCACTGGTTGTCCGTGGTTCATGCGGAACGTTGACCTCCATAGAGACCTCGATCTCCCTACCATTACTCACCTCTTTAAACGTTTTTCGAAATCTTACTTCGAGAAATCTGAGGTACACCCGAACCCCCTGATTTCAGTTGCTTCTACCTACATCCCAGTTAGGTCCGACCATCGAAAATATAGGCGTCCAAAAAGCGTCCTGTATGACCCCGACGATCAAATAACGATCGCCAACACAGAAACACGTAATACACTCACACAGCGTCTTCGCCGGCGAAGACGAGGTCCCAGTTTTCTGACGTCGGTCGGTCGTGGCTTCTCGCCACACTTCCGACGCCGCAATGACTATTCTAAGTCATACCATGAACCCTCCACTACGCGTCGCCCTAAGCCGTGGTCCGGCCTCACAGGAGGCACCCTTAGGACGACGTTCCCCGACTTAAGTAGGGCTTCTGCGCTCTACTTCCTGCATTTCGCAACTTCGGCGATGCTTCTGCGCTCGCCCGTCCCGCCCGGTGACGCTGTAAAAGCCATTAGGGCTAACAGCATACAGTCAGTTCGAAAAAAAAAAAAAAAAGGTCCTCAGGTCGCATGGAGCCTGAATGGTGACAAAGGTGTTTATGTTACATTACGTTAGCTCCAAGCGATAGGATTTGCTTGAGAAGTTTTTTAAACTGTTGAAGTCCTTTCGTATGAAGTGTCAAATGATATATCTTAACGGAGATAAGATTTGAATTAGTAAACGTTCTTTCTGAGTCGTCGGAAACGTTGTCGATTGCAAACGACAAAAGGAGAAGCGTCGAAGTTGACATATGATAGAAATAGAGAATGGATGAGAAAACATGTTGCGTAGACCTCACTTCAAGTGGGATAAGAATGGGAAAATTATGAATGATGGGTTTTTAATTAATATTTTACGAATTAAGGAGGTGCGAGTGGGATGTGGAGAGGGCGGGCCTTCGTCTCTGGAGCTGGAGGACGGCGGGTCCCCACCAGCTCGGCCTTCTCCCCCGGCCACCCCCGCACCACCACCAGTCCCAGACCTGGCGCCGCCGCTCGCACTTTCGCGTACTGAACCGTTGGAACTTCAGCTTGATTATTGGCTGGTAAGATAAACTGCAGAGTCGATTGGAAAAACAACTTTTAAAATTTATATAAAAAAAGGAAAGTAACAGCCTGTTACTATCCCACTGGGTGTAGGCTTCCTCTCTCCGTTTCTGGAGAGAAAGGTCGGATCTAACGTCTACCACGCTGCTCCAAAGCGGATTGGTAGGTTACGCATGTCCCCAGAATTCTCTAGAGATAGTTGCAGGATTCCTATCGATGTTTCCCTTAACAATAAATAGCAATTATCAATTAGACCCATAAGTTTTAATAGAATTTTGATTTAAATTTTGAATTGTTTACTTAAAGAATTTTAACAACGCTCTCAGTCGCCGCGTTTTGACCTTAGGACCCCAACGCCTGCCCATTATTTATTTATTTATTGGCTTGCTAACAGTTTAAAGGCCAAACAAATATAAATTACAGGTTAAAAATATAATAACTAGCCCACTTACTTATAATAGGTGTGATACAGGATTCATGTAATTGCTATAATATAATAATTAAAATAGTAACCTCATTTGAGGTCAAATTAAAAAAAAGTGTCCAAATGAAATATACTTACTTAGTGCTCACAATAAAAATGGGACAACAAAAAAACTACTACTATGTACTGTATAGTATAGTAATTCTCTACTACTTCATTATTATTTTAAAATTCAGTAATTATTTTACTTTTTGTTACCTGTGATAGCCCAGCGGTTACTTTTTGTTAGCACCGCGATAAGACTATCTGACTCTCTAGAGACGATCATGAGTTCAAACCCAGGGCAGGTACCAGGTGAGTTCTTCTATGAAAACTTATGTTCTAACTAATAATTGCAATTTATCACACGCTTTTCGGTGAAGGAAAACATCGTGAGGAAACCTGCATATCTCTAGAGAATTCTAGGGATATGTGTAACCTACCAATCCGCATTGGAGCAGCGTTGTAGGTCTCAGCTCCAATCCTTCTCGCCAAAAATGGAGAGAGGAAGTCTATGCCCAGCAGTGGGATAGTAACAAGCAGATACTATACTTTTTTTTCTTTTTGAAGGTCGGAGCTCGATGCGCAGACGGAGGCGGCGGCGGAGCGGAGGGCGGTGGTAAAGTGACGCTCAAAGGTTCATTCCGCGCCCTTCTTGTTACCAGACACAACCATCATCTCTGCATCACTTACCTCACGAAGGAAAAGAAGCAAAAGAGTAAGTCATCATTCTCCTTATCCCACTCTAAGTGGGGTCGGCACAACATGTTACAAACATGTTGTCACATGATTTGGCTACGTATTTTACGACCGGCCGCCAGCCTGACGTCAACTCACCTTAGTCGCCTTTTACGACACCTCGGTAAGAAAGGAGTGTGGTCTATTCTATTCTGACGGATACCACACGGCGTAAACAAGAGTAAGTAACTTCATAACTTTTAAGTTTGATTAACATAAAAATAATATATCAAATATATCATTCTGATATGTTGACAATATTTTATTTAATAATTTAATTTAATGACACTTTCCTTCGAGTATATATATACTTTCAGATATATTGACATTAAATTTATTATGATCCAAGTGTACATTTAAAAAAATCATTTTTAAGCTTGTCGTGTTCGCCTATAAATAAGGTTGAAATTTGAAATATGTAGCAGAAATTAAGTAGACAATTAATGTATCCTATGTTTGTGGACCTATTTAATAAATAAATATAAAATTAACGATATTATGACGTTCGCCGTATGTATTTTTGTAAATAGTGCCCTTTACTACAAATACTTTAAATTGAATTTGTTTGATGTTAGACTTTGAACGTAATGCAGTTTGGTATCCGGCTGAGTAGAATTGACTACCCTTATTTCTTACCGAGGTGTCGTTAAAGGTGACGAAGGTAATTCGACCCGCCGTGTCGTCCCCGACTGAGTAGAATAGACCATCCTCATTTCTTACATAGGTGTCGTAAAAGGCGACTAAGGTAGGTTGACAAAATAATATTTTCATAATACTTTTGTATTATGGATCTCCACAAAAAAAAAGTAAAAATTCGGTTGCGGGGCGAAACGATTGTTGAGTTTGTAATAGTGAACGTGTGTAGTGATTGTGTATTGTGGTGGCAGTGATGGAGGTTTGTGCATGTGTTTTTACGAATCCTGCATGTATCGGGTATGTAAAAACTGATTTATTGCGGATTATAGCAAAATAATTTTATTATTACTTTTGTATTATGGATCTCCGCAAAGTGACGCCTAATTCTATAAATTATAAAATATATTTCAGTAATGAGGCTGGGTAAAAAGAAAGAAAAGAGTGGGGAAGCGGAGCCAGGTCGCGCACAAACTGTTGAAGGGGTCGCTCGCCTAATATGCTCGGTCAAGGGATCACATAACGCGCCGCTTAAAGGTAATATGTATTTCATGTATCGCCTATTAATAAAATTCCCATGATAAAACACTAGCTCTTAAGCGCAACTTCGTTCGCGTGGACTGCAGTCTTAGTATTTGAGTAATACCGTAATGTCTGTCCGTATCCAAGACAAAACTACGAGACCAATCCAAATGCGGCGAGGTGTGCGACAGGGAGATGTCATCTCCCCGAAGCTGTTTACCGCTGCATTGGAGGATTCTTTAAGCTTTTGGATTGGAACGGATACGGCATCAACATCAACGGCGAGTACATCACTCACCTTAGATTTGCCGACGACATAGTCGTTATGGCAGAGTCTCTGGAGGACCTTAACACAATGCTCGACGACCTCAGCAGAGTATCTCAACAGGTGGGCCTCAAAATGAACATGAGTAAGACAAAAATTATGTCAAACTCGCATGTTCCGCGCCACCCGGTCATCGTTGAGAACTCTGCACTCGAAATTGTAGACGAATATATATACCTGGGACATACGGTCCAGCTAGGTAGGTCCAATTTTGAGAAAGAGGTTAGTCGCCGAATCCAACTCGGATGGGCAGCGTTCGGGAAGCTACGCGAGATCTTTTCGTCCAAGATACCTCAGTGCTTGAAGACCAAGGTCTTCAAACAGTGCGTGTTGCCAGTTATAACCTATGGATCCGAAACGTGGTCGCTGACTATGGGCCTCATAAGAAAGCTCAGAGCCACTCAGCGGGCGATGGAGCGAGCTATGCTCGGGGTTTCTCTACGTGATCAAATCAGAAATGATGAGATCCGTAGAAGAACTAGAGTCACCGACATAGCTCAGCGTGTCCCGAAACTGAAGTGGCGATGGGCGGGGCACATAGTGCGGAGAACCGATGGACGTTGGGGTCTCAAGGTGTTGGAATGGCGACCCCACACCGGAAAGCGCAGCGTCGGCAGACCCCCAACGAGGTGGACAGACGACCTCAAAAAGGTCGCGGGGAGCCGCTGGATCCAAGCGGCGCAAGATCGTATGGTGTAGAGATCCCGCGAAGAGACCTACGTCCAGCAGTGGACGTCCATCGGTTGACGAAGAAGAAGAATACCGTAATAGAGATCTTTCATTCTAAAAGTGCACGCCCCTCCACCATTACAATTACACAATTACATTATTTTAATGTGCGAGAGAAAATATTGACTGTACTATTGTATATGTGTGCGCGCAGCAATTTCAAAGTTGACTCGACTCATTCGCGCACTAAGGGCTTGAACACAAAACTGCGATACAACGCGATGCGAATTCGCAACGCAGAAAGTTGAGACACGAATTGCTGCGATGCGATTTCGTGCGGCAAGACGTCTCCCAGGGTGACCATACCTTCGACGACCGTTAACCGTACTAAACGTATTTTAAATTGAAAACTATGTCTCGACATCCATATCACCGTAAAAGAAGTGTGCACTTTTGTTATTGCATACAGGAAAAAACACAGAGAAGATTGGGTTCATCCATTTATTACTGTTATGAATCCCGATGGGCACTATTTACATCTAAAATATGAAGCTTTGAAAACCGAGGAAAAAATTTTTTTTGAGTATTTTAGAATGAGCATATATTCGAACAGCTTTTAAGTTTATTATCACCATATCTTCAGAAATCCTGTTATGCCTCTGGAAATGATTGGCCTCACTATCCGGTAAGAAAAGTAAAACATTAATTGTTTACATTAGTTGCGAAACTAAACATAATATGGTCAACAAGTGTGACGTAACATCGCAGAAATACGCTATGCGAATCAGTTCGTATGTTCTTGCGATGCGTCGTGCGAAGTCGCAGGTTCTTACGATGCGACGTCGCACCGCAGTTTTGTGTACAAGCCCTTAAAGGTCAACTAATTAATCGACTGGTATAAGTGAGTAAAGACATTGGAGGGGCGTGCACTTTTAGAATGAAAGATCTCTACTTATATTAATTGTGGTTAAAGTGGGTTAACCTTAAAAGCTAGACACATGCTGTCGCAGACTATTATTTAGAACTTTTAGAGGAGAACAATTTTGTAGTACATGGTTTTTTAATAACTTTCACCGTTTATTTAACGCACGCAAGGAAATCTTTAAATTTGGCGTTTTCGCGATATTTTTTAATGCTGCTCCTCTCCTATTCATCTAAGTGTGATGTTATATAGTCTATAGCCTTCCTCGATAAATGGACTTAATTTTACAAAGAATTTTTCAAATCGGTCCAGTAGTTCCTTTTAAATGTAAATATATGTAATGTTAAATGTAGAGTGTGTGTTTTCTTCCCTGATACATGCAAAATTCGTAAGAACACATACAATACCATGGCCACCACCACCACAGTACACTAGCATTGCACATATTTATAACCACAATCTCAACAACATTTCGCATCGTAAACGAAGCATCATCAGGAGATAGACTCTACAACAAAATCACAAAGTAATTTTTTGCAGATAATAAGTTGTTTCCCAAAATAATATTATCTTTTTTTTAATACTGTATCAATTAAAATAACCATATCGGTAGTTTTAATCCAAAGAATTATTTTTATATAAATATTAAAAAGTTGTAGAAAAGAAAATAGTGTGTGTAGTGATTGCGTATTGTGGTGACGATGGTAGAGGTTTGTAGTGCATGTATCAGGTATGAAAACGAATAAACAATTCTACATCTCGCATTATATATATATTTTCTATTTACTTTACCATATTATTACTTTTATATTATGGATCTTCGCGTAGTAACGCCTAATTTTAGCTATTAATTATTTAAAAAAATATGATAAATAAATAGTAAATGAATATGTATATGGCACACTCACACACACGGTCGTTCTTCCCTCAAAGTTAGTAACTTAATACTCATATTATGGGTGACGGACAACTGGTAAATATACTACATATATAATTTAAAATACATACTTGAATACTAATATACACCCAGGCTCGAAGAACAACAAATAGTCTTACAAGCAATATAACAGAACTAACTACTTTGCTATAATCCGCACGGGTTAAGCGAATGCATGCAAAGCCAATGTGTATGAAGCAGGCAAAATCTACGTACCTTATACATGCAGGACAAGCCACCACATGCACCCCAAGGCGCAATTCACCAGCAACAAAGCACACAAAAGCAGCACTCACACCCATTACTACAATCTCGACGATCGTTTCGCCCCGAAACCGAAGCATCATCAGGAGGATAGGCTCCACGACAAAAATCGTAATGCCTTAGCATAGACATTGGCTTTGCATGCATTCACTTAACCCGTGCGGATTATAGCAAAGTAGTTAGTTCTGTTATATTGCTTGTAATATGGAATTCCGCAAAGTAACGCCTGCTTCTATAAATCATTTAAACAAATAGTTTTTATAGAAAATGTTGGCCCGCGGCGGTAATCGAACCCGCGACCCGCGGAGCTGAATGCAAGGTTGCTACCCACTGCACCAATGGGCCAGTCAAATAATGATCGTTATTTATGTTATGTGGCAGTATACATCGACGGCACGGAGTGGAATGGTGTGAAGTTCTTCCAGCTGTCTACGCAATGGCAAACGCACGTCAAGACATTCCCCGTGGCAACGTGCGGTGCGCCGCTTGCGCCGCCTGAAACTTAATTCAGCGGTAACACTTTATGCAACCGCGGAAATCTTTATTCTGGCTTCAATAAAGCCTTTGAAAATTTTCAAATAGGCTCTCGCTATAGGCTTTTATTATACGAATAGTATAAGACGTGTACTATCAAAAAAAAGTTATACAAAATAGTCATTAACGTAATCTGGAAATATGGAATTTTCAGACGTGTCTTTGAAAGAATTAAGTAATATATCGACTGTGAACTGGCAAATTGTCCTATCTTGTTTTAGTCAATTTTTCAGGAAGAAGAAAAAACGTGATTATTAATACATTCGCAATAATGTTTATGAGATAAATAAACAGTCGACTTCAAATATGTTTATTTATTAACAATTTTTATTCTAAATAATACATGTTGATACGGTAAATGATGGGCAGTAGTAGTCAATGCCGGTTTGGCTTAAAATTGAGATAGAACATATTGCCGGTTCACAGTCGATATAATTTACTTCTTGTCTTAATTCGGGCTGTAAGCCGTATATAAGTTTATATGACTCTTTAAATAAAACAATCTTATTGCCTCTGTTGTTATAGGTATATCCTAAGATTTATTTCCTCGTGGTGTTGAATAAAGGATTGATAACGATAGCTCGGGTGGATTAAAAGCATAAGGACACATTGTTTAGGGACACGCTCAAGTCTCGAATGTGTATTCTGGCAAAGCTAAGTATTGAGGCTGTATTGTTATCTTGTAAAGTTCATATTAAACTTTCCCATTCATTGCAGTGTTACTTAATGCATTACGATGACGAGCTGCCATGGTTTTTAGCGTAAGCTGTTGTGTATTGAATATTTTCAGTTCAACATAGAGTCCAAATTCCGTCGTAGATTAGTAGTAATTCACCTTTGTGTAAAGTCGAAAATCGAGTTGTATAACGATGGCTCAATAACCATGTTAAATTGTGCATTATAGTCATTTTATAGTGTTTAGCGTTAAACGTATAGATATTCAATGTACTCAATATATCGAGAAAATTTATGGTTCGTGACATTTCCATGTAACTTAAGGTTAGGTGTATCAGAGTAAATGAATAAACCCGAATTTCGTGAGGTATTTTCGGCACATATCAGATAGTTTCGTGCTGGGCGATTGGCGCGACTTTATTTTTATCTGTGATTCGTGAATGCAGTTGTTTTTTTAAGTAAGTTAGACGATTAGTATTAATAATTATTTTGTATTTTTTATATGCGCAAGGGTAATCCTTTGTAGGAAGCGATAGCTTTCATACAGTCATAAATTATGTCCCGACATATTTTAGATTATTTAAGATATTATCCTTATTCCTAGTTACTATATATAGTAGGTATATATGATCGACGAAAATACCTAATTCCGAAATGTTCGCAGTCGTGAGTACGTGCTAATTTACCATCGAGCAGTATTAACTTAGCTTATTCTCGAGACTATTCTTCTCAGCTAAAATTTTATATATTCCGAGCCAGCTTACTAAGCTAATTTTCTACTGCTACGGTTTTAAAGTAGGGTATAAATTGGCTTTATTAGTTGTCGAGCCAACGACTGTTTTGCGATATATTGTTAGACTCGTAATTTAATCATATACGTGTTAGAATATATAAGTATTCATAATATGTGGACTTTAGGTGACCGTATGCGGCAACGATTCGGGTACGAAAAATTTTGGGTACGGTGCCGAACGGACTGTGGCTAGTAATAAAGAATTATATAGTCTCAGCATATTAGATACTATCTAATTGCTGTGGTTAAATCGAAAATTAGAGTATTTGATCTTCACAAGAAAACTCTTTTTGGGATTTACACAATTCGCGGTGTCTCCTTAAAGGACGGTGCTAGAAAGGTGACGGTGATAACACGTGCGCTAGTGCACCAAAAAACATAGCCACAAATTTTACAATCTTCCATACATTGAAACATTTTTGGTGACTTAAATGAAAAAAATCCAAGCAGACAAAGTTCACCCCATATGCTAGCGATCGATATTGTAAATCATTATAGACAATTTCAAATATCTTTTTGTCATAAAAATTCATGCTCTAAATTTGTAAGTGCCAAATTTTTGTGAAATTGAATATGCCGGTTTAGTTACAGATAAAAATTTATTCCTACTGTAAGTTTTATTTTGTAGCCTTTTACCTTATAAATCATAGTTGAAAATTATAACATCCGCTAAATGGTATTCCTATGGTAGTCTATGGTACTGAAATTTAATCATGAGTCGTGAGCACTAAAACGTCATTTTTGATAATTATATCCACGTAATTAAACATCATCAATCCATACATATAAATATATGGTATATTAACATTGCGGTTTATACTATTATATAAATGGTAATAAAATTTCTATTCTAATATAATTATTATAATCAATTTGTTATATTTAATCATTGAATAAAAAAAATACGAGAGATGTGTCACCAACCGCTCCAAACGCAAATCTTTTTTATCTGTGTCAAAATGACGGTTCACAAAGCTTTATTAGTATTTACCTATCGGACAATATATGATAAAGGGATCGAAAACAATTCATTTAAACTATATTTATTCTGTGTCGTAATCATTTTAAAAGAAATTAAAGCTTATTGAGTTTTGCCTTTTCTTCTGTTTCCCTATTCCACAATTTTTGATGCCCCTGAAATTACAAAAACGCCTAACGTATCAAAGAAAATAAAGCCTTACTTTTTCAAAATATGTTCTCCAAACCAAACCCAACGATGAAAATTTTCTTATAGACCGTGAAACGGATCTTGTCAGTGGTGCCGCTGTATCTCCATCAGGACTCGGTTTCGGAGAACCTGGTCACTGTGAACTCCCAGCCGAGAATGCAACATCTGGGTGCATTAAGAAACCCTATTGCGGGCTTAGGATTGACTGTGAAGTATAGAAACAGTTACACGGTCTCATTTTCATCTAGTAAACCGCTAAGTGACGTTATACGTAGCTTAATGCTACGTATAATATGGAGTTACTTTTTCAATGGGATTGATTGCATAAAATTTATTTATTATGAACTAGATCACAAGAAATCCGACAAAGCACGACCTCTAATATCAACCATTCTTTAAACTACATTAATAATTTAAAAAATTTATGACGTGTGGCGTAGGCAGATGGATGGGTTGAGGTTGTTGATCTTCTTTATTGTGGAGCGAAATTAAAGAAGGCGGATGAAGATAATTTATTTTGGATACGTCTTACAAGTTTGCGTATTAATTAGCGACTGGTTATAAGTTGCATCTATTATTATTTCAATACGGATACTTGAGATCCGCTGACTACGCGGTACATGACGTGTGCGATTTAACTACGAAGTTCTGTTTAACTTGTGGTAGATACGAAAGGGAAAAAAAATGATCTCTCGATGTTTCTTTCTCGCATGAAATTAAACAAATTTATTTTTATTTAGGTATTTAATATAATAAACAATTCACTGATTCTTATTTAATTTTAACGCATTAACATTTTCAGTAGTGTAAAACTTCTTGATTTAATATGTTACGTTATTGTTTTTTTCTTACGTTAACCGTGTAACTAAAATTGCATAAATTGAAATATCTTTAAATTTTCCTTTCTTTTACATGAATTTTTTGAAATGTATATGAGTGCGCCAAACGTTTTGTGCGCTTTCGGTAGCTTAATTACGTAAATATAAAATTAATCAAAAATGAGCTCTTACTGAGCTGAGTCCACGATTCTTAATAATATTTCGTTACGGTAGATTAATAGGCTTTTGACTTATAGTTGTTGTAATCGGATTGTTATGATATTGAGTTGAAATCCCACAGATACGTTCTGACCTGTATCCCAAATTTTGTAAACAATACTGTGTTGAGCTATGGCTTCACATCTACATTTAATTTATTGATTTATTTATTGGTAATCTAACAGTTTTTCACAAGTTTTAGTAATGAACAATAAACATTTCAATTTAACCAAAAGGCCAATAAAAGATTACTCTAAATAATAACTTAAATTTATCAGAAATAAAATGTGTTCGTACGTTTGAAAAGTTCGTGCTACCATATGTGTTTAGCTAAATAACTGTCCTTTTTTTTAATTTATAAAAATGTATATACACCGCCGAGCGTTGAGCAAAACCTTAGGTAACGTTGAATTGGCAAAACTTGTTACTTTTGAGTTTAGTATTGATTCAACCATAGATGCCGCCATTTCTATGTTAAAGCTTATAACCAAGTTTATGTTTCTTATTCTTTTAAAGTTAGACTTTACTACTAGATCTGATTGCGATACACAATCGAGGAATTCTGTGACTTTATTCGATTTATAACTAGCACAACTAACGGTGTGCATATATGTAAGTCATATAAAAACTTCGGCCAGGCTAGTATTTGTAAATTGTATTTTGCTTTTAATGTAAAATAAAACTATTTACGCATTATTCAATTTGTTTAATGCCATATACGACCACATAAAGTTTTCCGAGCGAATATATTTTATTACATCAGATTTAACTTATTCAATATAAAATGTAAGCGCGACGAACATTTTTAGATAATGGGATAACGAAGCCCTAGTTCAGCACTGTGACACGTGTCGGAGGTTTTGTATCAATACCTTATGAGATTTGGTACATATCTTGTAACGGCATTCTTACTAGGTCCTGCAGTTAATGTATTAGAAAGTAATATCACTTAGTGATCATTTTAATGTAAACTGTTTTAGAGAAAAATTGAAATCAAATATGTTTTAAGTTTACATATAAAACGTTTTTATGGCATGCATATTCCCTATTGTATAATTAATAAATTACCTTGTATTTCATCAATTTTGCGAGTATCATAAATTATACAGGGTAGTACCGAACATAGGACATTAGTTTTAATTCCAGATATTACCTTAGCAGCATACATAAAGTATTTCACTCAATTTAGTGAAGTAATTTAGCCACAGGAATTATTTTATGCTTTGAATAAAAGATACGTGATATTAAATGGTGTGTGACTGTACCCGTGTGGTATCCGACTGCATAGAATAGACCACCCTCATTTCTTACCGAGGTGTCGTCAAAAGCGATTAAGGTAAGTTGACGTCAGCCGGTCGTAAAATACGTAGCCAAATCTTGTTACATTTTGTGCCGACTCCACTTAGAGTGGGATAAGGGCATGAGAATGATGATGCTACTGTACCCTTTTCCATACCATTTCTTATGTAAATAACGTTGATCGTGAAACTAAAGTGTGTTACAAGTGCGAAAGAGACAAAACAATAATGCATTGTTTTCTCCTGATTTTTGAAAAAGCACGCCGCTCCATGTCGTCACCTATTACTAAAAAAACCAGATCTCAATTAAATTATAATTTTGCTTGAAAATTATTTTTATTCAAAAAATATTTAAGAAGATAGAAGTATGCCAAAGTTCTTCATCATTAACGTGTCCTTATCCCACGTCAAGTGGGGTCGGCACAATATGTTTTTCTCTTCCATTCTGTCCTATCATTCGTCAACTCTGTCATACATCACACAATCCAACCATTTCTTTTTGGCCTTCCTCTATCCACATTCATATTTAACACTCGTTCAGTCTCATGATTTTCATACATTACATGTCCATCTTGTGGAAAGTTGCCAAAGTTATCATCATCATCCTCCTGCCCTTATCCCACTATAAGTGGGTTAGGCACAATATGTTATAAACATGTCACATGATTCGGCTACGTATTTTGCGACCGGCAGCCTGCTTGACGTCAATTTTACCTTAGTCGTATTTTACGACCCCTCGGTAAGAAAGTGGGTCGTCTATTCTACTCAACCGGATACCACACGTTGGGTCAACTTACCTTAGTCGCCTTTTACGACGCCTCGGTAAGAAATGAGGGCGGTCTATTTATTTTATACGTTTAAGTGACCAGTGCATTCATTTAATGTCGTATCGGCGGTACCACTCTGTATATTCTATTTATGGAATTGCTCCATCAGCATGTGTGCCTAAGTAATGGTAAATGATATTAAATGTGTCTAGTCTTGTTACGTGCATATAACGCTGGGATAATATGCTTTATTTTTGTGTTGTTTCTTTTGATGGCAATATTCATCAGTGTTATAAACATTCATAACACTCAAAATATACTTACAGAAAATCACTTTCTTTAGTCGTCAAAATTCAGTGCCACAGATTTTTTTTTTTAATATAACTGCTATGAATATTGCACAACTTTTATGTGATGGTGAGTCTGTTCCTTTTGTACTGGAAATGCTATCTATTTATAACAAATACTCTTTGCGGAATGTAAAATCTAAATTAGATTAATAAGATGATTGAAACGTGCTTGATTTTCCTTTATTATTTAAATATAATGACATCAATTGTAACAAAACTAAATAGAAGCATCAGAATTAAGGCAATTTTATAGGTGTAACCAAACGTACCACCACCAACTGCGTACTTGTTCAGTATCAAAGTATATATTGTCTGTTATAAACTTTCAAGTATATTGTTTAGTTTTATATGATCTCATAACGCCCGACTGACTTGGCAATTAAAATTTTTCTAAACATTCGGCTTAATGACAAAGGATGATTAATTGATGTATCTATTTAATAAAATTATTATCATTTATATTATGTAATCATCACAAATATATTTCGCCCATGAACGGCGCATAAATATCTTTTAGTGTAATTAATTAACGGAGAGTTCTTTTTAAGTTTAAGTTATTAGTACAAAAGTATATTTACGTTACTTTATATATTTGATTTTATAAAATTTGTACGTTCAAAAATTATTTGTCCAGGTGCAATGAATAAAATATATTTTGCATTATAGAGAATTGTCTCTGGGTCTAACTACAATAATTTTATTTCTAAATGCATAAGTCATGAGATTTATTGTTTTAACGTCATTTTCATGTATGATTTGTATTTATTGTACAAATAAAATTTTGCATTAATATAATTTGTTTTCTTTTAAAGAGTTAGAGGGATTTATATTAAAATTTGTTTTGTGCGCGTAATATATTTTAACATAGAGTATACTTAGAGTAGAGGAACCATAGACAAGCCTGTAATTTACAATTACATAAATAATGAGAGGGAAGATGAAACTTCATCCTTATCTAATCACACAAAAAAGGGAGATAGATAGATCACCCTCATTTGCTTTCCCTTTATTATGCAATAATAAAGAGAAAGAGAATGTTACATTTTAGGCTGTCCTAAAATTCAGAGATGGACAAAATATATTCTTGGCAAGAAAAGAGTGAATTATATCATTTCGATCTTGGGATATACATCACTCATACATTTATATCTTTAATTCATTTAGCTCAGTACGGCTCAGAGAGAGATTAAGGTATCTAAGGAAAAATATATGCTTTATATTTTTGGCTCTTTTAGCGCTTCATATCTCAAAGATTGTCGTTCCGAAAATCCGTAGTTTACATTTTTAATACAAACCTGCAAAAACTACCGGTCTCTCTCTTTTACGTGTAAATTACCTATTGTATAAGCCCATCTCTTTCTCTCTAACTCTGAACGAACTGTAACTTATCACGAAAATTGACTCTTAATCATAAAGATATAGAAATATAATAGAAACACATGCGAGCTAGAGGTTGATTATATCTTTTGCAAAGATATATAAATAACTTAGAGATTATAATTAAAATTAAAATTATAAATAACTTTTTTCTAACAGAATTTTTAGTTTCCATGAAGTTCTAAAACATCACAAAACATGAATTAATTAAATCTTATAAGGATAGTCCAACTAAGGAGGTTATCGATACGATAGCAGGAATATTTATATTAACAAAATAAATAATATAGTAATTAATCTACAAAACTTAGGTGGCTTCGTGATGTTTATTTTTTCATTCATATGTATTTCTAATTGAATAATTTATGTTAAAAAAGAGTCATTATGAGCAATCGCATCTGCGATGTTTTACTTCGTGCCTTCTTTCAGAATTAATGAACTGATGACGTAATTTAGAAACAGCTGATGACCGGAATGTCTTGGCATAATTCAAATTCGAATTCAAATATTACAAATTTACACTAATAGCACAAGTGTCCAGCTGTCATGTCACAACAATAGAATGATGGTCATTAAAAAGGGATACTGATTATGGATAAATAAGTCAAATAAATAACAATGTATATATTTTATTATTCTACATCATAACACTGGCTATATGAAAACAATACTCAAAATCAAACTGAATGATAACTATATCAATAACTTACTTTGTTATTGTTGGTTGGTGTTTTAAATGTTGTTAGCATAATATCATACATGCCAATAAAATCTTGTTTATAAATCAATTTTTTTTAATTAAATTTTTATTGAATATTTAAAATAATTAAAAAAATCACTAAACTATATGCAAACATATAGTAGTATATTTAATAAATATCTATTTATGATTACTCTTAAACTAGCATTATAAACCATAAAAAATTAAATATTGATCTCTTAACCCATTTTCACCACCCACTCCCCCTTCTGGCAACACATATAATATTCCATCCTCTTGCTTTTTTGGAGAAAATTGCCATAAATTTTTATTACTTTTATCTAATTCTTCCAAAGTCCAGGCAGCTAAAAATCTTGATTTTCCATGTCTACATAATATATGGACATTGTTTGGATCTGATATGTAACTTTCACCAGGATCTGCAACTACAACTATACCACACACCAATGCCCAGTGTGCAGTGTGGCCATGCCTCAAGCATGGTGCATGATTGAAATCTGCATCATAACTGATTCATTGTTAAGGTCATAATCATTTTTTACATTATTTTATATTAAAGTTATAATTATATAGTATAGTGTTAAAAAAAAGTGTAAAATAGGTGTAAATTAGTTAAATATACAATGATTGTTGGAAATTCCATAACAAGTCAAGTTTTAATAGAAAATTGAATACATGTGCAATATAACAAAACACTGGATGATGGAGAGATTCCACTTTTATAGGCCTACCAAAATAGTTACTGATTGCTGATGTTAACTGGCTATCCCTATTCCAATGATTAAATATTCCAAATGAATTACATATTCCAAATTATAAATATATTTGTCCTCAAATACATTATTTATCATATATACATGTATAACATCCAAGTGTTTCATTGTATATCTAAATCTGACATTAATTTATAATTTTTTTATCAACTATTTTTGAATTAACTATAACATAATTAACACAACATGCTGGTATGTTGAGAGGAACATGACAATTAGAGTGTCCATCACTTCCTCAGATCCAGGACTACTAGATTCAGTTGTGCTATCCATTAGTTGAGTAACAAATTTGAGGAGAATACTATATTTTTTTTTTGTCAAAATTATAATGTTTTTTAGAATAGAATTGAGAAGTATAGTTTAAAATTTAGCCATTTATTATTTATTTTATAGATATCTATATAAATATTTACTAAATATTTTTTTTACTTTTATTAAAAGAAGTTTTTTCTATGTGCATCATGTGCATATTTCTTGAGTCTCAATTGACAGATTTGATCAGTATATTATAATAAGTTATTTCATATATTTTAAAAAAGTTTCAAATACAAACTTTCCTTCAACATCCCCTTATTGTAAATATATCCACTAGAAGACATTCTCCTTTCATTCACTAGTATGAATATGATCATGTTTGTATGGCTTTGGTAAATTTATAAAGGATACGGAACAAGTAGAATAGCACCATTTAATAGATCTAGGATAATTTCTTTACTAAATAGACCACCAGTCTTTACACAAAAGTGAACATTGTCAAATTCTGCAAGACTTAAGGCTTTCTCAGCTAGTCGAGCCATATTTTTACAACTAAACATTTCTCCATTATTACTATAACCCTCTATTTTAGTAATATTGAGCAGTTCGTCGGGACTGACTTCCCCATTCAATAGCATAGACAAAGCTACTAATCCACATGTTGGTCCAATTTGCATAATCGACTCGAAATCTTTGTATTTATATTGAAATGGATCTTCATTTAGGCAAAGATTATTTTTAGCACAGACTTCCCAGAGCGAAGGAATATGGGAAGCCCATTCGCAAACATCAGAATAACTAAACGTAGGCGAACTATCACAATATTTTGGTGAATGTGTGTTGGACGGACAAGGAGGGGGCGGTGGTGGAGGTGACGGTGGAATTGTACACATATTGTAATATATGATTTTTAACACTTTCTTTTCTTATCTATCATTTTGGTATAATATTCATCTATCTATTTTTGTTCGATTGACATTAATAATAATAACAAACCACAGACAACATACTTATAGTACAGACTACTTAATATAATATTTAATTTACAATATCTACAGACTACTTAATAATAGTAATGTAGGTTTAAAACATAAGTAGGCACTTATTTAAGAGTAAATATATGAATATGGTTCAGCCGAAACGACTCGTGCGGTGCGCTATAGCGGCAACATAATCGTACTGAACCCCTACACTTATACAATTATAACTGACTAATCAAACCTCAAAAAGGTCGCAGGGAGCCACTGGATCCGGGCGGCGCAGGATCGTGTGGTGTGGCGATCCCATGAAGAGGCCTATGTCCAGCAGTGGACGTCCATCGGCTGACGAAGAAGAAAGAAGAAGAAGAATCAAACCGTTATGTTCATAGACAATACCCTATATAGGACATAAATGAGAAACTCCTTCATTTTCGTCGAGCAGCAGGGTCATCTTGCAAACTTTATTTTTAATAATTAATTATATATATTTAAATTATTAATATATTTGATATCTCAACAATTTTATTATATGTATTGATTATAATTTCAAAAAAAGGCTTTCCATTCCATATAATATAATAGGGTGGGCAATGCGTTTATGAATATTTGGGTTGAAAGATCAACATATTCAGCGCCACCTATTACAATATGCAAATGTTTTCTGATAACCGATATATAAAAAACTCAATCACACTAGATTACAGTGTCTACTGATGTTGGAAAGTGCATGACAGTCATATTGTTATGCATGGCAAAGTTTCAGAGTAAGAATGAAAGCTACAGGCTAAAGCGCAAAGCACGATTGAAACATTATGAAATAAGAATTATTATTATTAGTAAAATGATGCTGAACTGGTCAAAAGTACCGTTTGAAACCACAGAAAGACAGATGAATGAATAATTTTAAAAATATTTATGATTTTTAGCTTGAAAATACTGAAGATGCCTCATCTTTAGAATTAATATTGAAAATAATTTACTTTTATAACGAATGTTTTTTAATTTTTTATTAGGTCTCTTAACACATGTTACAATAAAAAGAACAGATTAAAGAAACAATACTATACGGCGAACGTTCGCAATTACAAAAAAAGTTAACAACGAAATATAACACGAAGTACATAATTACATACATACAATGAATGGTAGGAGCCGACCGAAATAAAAAATAAATTTAATAATATAAGATAAATAAAATAGAATAAGATCATTTGATAATTTTATGGAAATATTGGTCCCAGGATAACACATTTCAAGCCACTAATATGCGTTCAGCAAAAATAAAATGACAGACTTAAGGACAATAATAACGAAATTACTAAATGATCGTGCTTTGCTCTACTAGGACCGATCCATTATTACTGACAGGTATATTGTTGCCAATAAACCTGATATAGTTTTAGTGGATCGGTCAGCGCGTCGGGCAATTATTGTTGATATCACTGTCCCGCATGACGATAATCTCATACGAGCAGAAAAAGAAAAATTAACAAAATATTTAGATTTAGCTCACGAGATGACCGCCATGTGGGATATTGATTCAACAATAATTGTTCCAATTGTTGTATCGGTTAATGGTCTTATCGCGAAGAGCCTCGACCAACATGTCAAGAGGCTCACGCTTAGTTGCTGGATCAAGCGCAGGATACAGAAGGCAGTGCTGCTTGAGACGGCACGGATAGTGAGGAGGTTCCTCACTCTGTAACCACCGGGAGCTTGGGTCCTCTCTCCGCTCTTCGTGGATGGCAATTTTTTTATATTTTTAAATGTTTTTTTTTTGTAGAAAATATTTAAAAATGTAAATCAATTTTTATATAAATAAATGAGTGAAATACGAAATTACAAAGCAATTTTTACTTTTCATAATTTTATTTCAGTATTCTGGAAAATGTTTCGCATATAGATGTGCACGAGAATCCACTTCTATAATAAGTACTTCTGGATCGATAAATTACATCGTACTATGCACTCTCAGGCAAAAACTAAATAACACGTCAAACCGTGGGGAGCTCGCGACGGACTAAAGCAACGCTCGCGATTTTTTTGCGTTCGTGCGAATAGTAATAAGAAGTTTCGTATGTTCTATTTGGGTTGACGCCCAACGCCTGTCGCCTAAAATGGACCACTGGGCTATAATAATACGTCGCGTTTTAAATGCGCTGTCGTGTGAACGATACAATATAAACGCACGATAAAAATCCTCTCGTGCGAACGAGAGGTTACTTAGCAGCCCATTCCCTATAGCAATGCTAGGAATGGGCCGCGACGCCCCCGCCCCCGCACCTTAGGGACGCGACACGAGGGGTCCGCGTGATTATTTTATTCGCCCGCCTTACACTTTTTTTTAAATATAAATTATATTATGACAATACTTTGATATATTATGACACCTGGCAAGTTATAAAAGTAAATGATTTTTTATATTAAATAAGAACTAGTTGTAGCCGTGACTTCAGTCACCTTAAGTGTTCAAATACCCTCAATTATACAGTGTATTTTTCAAGAATGTGTTTTTAATAAATGTGATTTTTGTATCCTTTATTTTAGCCTATTAGGTATATAAACGTTAATTGTTTCAATAGCATCAATATTGGCCAAGGCCGCAGCTAGGGGAGTAAAATTGTCTCAGAAAATGTAGACTATTTTTTTTCCTAATCATGTTATTTAGAATATAAGGAGCTAACATTAGTAATGAAGGTGAGATACATTATAGGTCTCATGCAAGCCTTTTATAGTGTCAACTGTACGAGTTGACAGTTTCCAGTGTAAGGGGGGCCAGCTGCCCCCCTTGCCCGTACTTCGCTACGCCATGATATTGGCCCAACGGATAGTTTGAATTTTGAAATCAGCCTTGTTAAGTTCATCTACTGATTTTTTGTATCTTGGGGCTGGCAACACTGTCTGGAAACATTTTATTTAAGTTAATAGAATTTGATTATTTACTTGCATATTTCTTCAAAATATAGGTACATATTGAATTATTCAGCTTTTTCTTAAATGTTCTCAAATTTATATTAGTGAACGCATCTTTTTTGCATTGATTTTCTTGGGTGTGGTAATGTCGTTTGCAACTTTGCTATCTCTATTATATTAAGTAAATTTATGAATTAATTCACTCATTCGTCGAATTTTCGTCGAGCTGTGACGTTGTTTAAAAAGTGTAACAATAGCCGGAAAATTGCACTGATTGTAGGCCAAGAGAGGGCTTTCTACTTGCGAAACCAGTTTAAGGAAAGCAAAAAATATGTCGGAGACTCGAAAAAACCATATCACCATAGATGGAGGGCAGGTTAAGGAAGACGATCATGTGGCTTCTTATAAGCCCCTTCAAGAATCTGATACAGGTAAATTGATCATATAATAAACTTAAATGTATGAAATAATTTAATAATTTTTCAGAATTTACTACGAACTGCATTAATTGTATTATAATAATTACTAAATTTAAATTATGAGGTACAGACAATTTGTTAAGTTTTAACATTTTCCTTAATTAAAATATGTAATTTGTGCTTTCAGTTCTTTGTTTTAATTTGAATTTTATCTCACTGGTATCAGCTGATCCTTGACATTTAAACAGATGCTTGAAACGTAATATTCAAGCATTAACCGACCAATTTACGATGTACGTTTTGAGAACCTTATCTTTAGTACACAGGACATTTTTTCTTAAATAATTGCTTACGTTTTGAATAATTCAAATTTTGAAAATCATTATTTTGGGGGACTCCTCAAATTTAAAAAAAAATCCGAAATATTTTATTCATTTCTACAAATTACGGTGTCCTTGACTATATTTAATATGGTCAGGTTATAAAGCGCTTTCATTGGACGAATCGTTCAGTGTTTCAGCGCCATTTTGTTCTTGGTTTGCTGACTGATGTAATGAAGAAATTATTTACATGTTTGATTTTGCTGATAATGAGTTTTATTTAAATAGTAAATTATTTATATAAAGCAAAAATGACAGTGTGTCACAATGATGTTTTTAACTGGTGTACCTTATTTTTTCTCTAAAGTGTTTGTGATATTTACATCAATGAAGCTTTAATTGAGTGCAGGAAGTTCCTGTAATCGCCAGTTGAGAATTGGGCCCGAATACTATTGCTTTGTACACTGATTCAATTATTAAAGATCTGGAATGCAGCCACTGTGGAACATTTTAGAGATAATCATGACTGAAGGTTTTGGTTTCAGCACATGAAATAGAATATATTGAGGCTGACTCAGAATACATGCAGCTTAATCAGCAAGAGATCATGGAGACACCTGATGATTCAGATGATCATTGGGATCATGACAGCACAGCTGGCATGCTTGCCTTATATTTACAACATATTGATAAGTTCAGAAATCCAAAAATTAGGAAAAAGAATGTATGGGTGGACATAGGGAATGCTGTGGGCAAAGGGCCTGATAGTTGTGATAAGAAATTTAGAAATCTTAAGCAAACATACATAAGATTGTTACGAAAAAAAAATAAGAGTGGAGTGACTACATTTAAGTGGCCATACTTTGACATATTTGAAGAAATTTACAGTGTTGGTGGGGAATATCAACTAGAGATTCGGCAAAAGATAAGAGAGGAAACAAGCAATAGAATTAAGGCCTTAATAAATATGAACACAGCCACAAAACTAGAAGATATTCAAGAAAATGGAGAACCTTCAAATGGACAGACAGAAGAAGTTAGGAGAAGGCTGTTAAGAAAAAGAAATGCTGAATTTAGAAAGGTAACATTAGAAATGAGAGATAGACAAAGAATTGTGGAAGAAAAATTAGATAGGCTTATAAATACAGTTGAAGAATCAAATAACATTCAAAGAGAAAGGAATAGATTGTTTCAACAATTCCTTGAAAGTCTAAGGCCAAACCAATGATTCTTTAATTTTTAAGAATGTTCTACAGTATTTTGATATGTATAAACTGGTGAGAGGATTGCTTATTGCAAAGGAAAAAATACAATTTTATATGTCATGAATAAGGAAAATAAGATAATACTCCCAGCATTATCTAATACAACAAGCATGTGAGGTTTTAGGCACACATTACTATCTTGTATAAATATTAATTTTTGTAAACTATGAAATTTTATCTCTGATTGCTATGAGGAAAAATACATTTAATTAAACAGCATAAATTTATTTAATATGGATGAAGTTTTACTTCATAATGATAATTTTACTTTGGCCAAAAGTTTTGTGTTATTGAGTGAATCGTATTTAGTGCATACCATTTACTTTGTTTTATAAATCTTAGTTTTTCTCATAGTGAGATAATGACAGAGTATAAATATTTTTCTAAGTACAAATAAGGAAATTTAAAAGAAATTAAAATATTGTTTAGATTTCAAAGTGCATTTTTATTATATAAACCTTGTGAAAAGAGATAATAAATTGAAGTTAACACACACAGGCCACTTTCAGCCCTTTAAAAATGTGTATGTTGCCTGCCATGCATTTCTAACATTGAATTGATCCCATAAATATATTTTTAGAAATTAATTACACTACTATGGTAGTACTATACATCTAAACTGAAATCTTAACTTTTATAATTTTATATTTTTTTATTCTAATTTTTATTAAAAATAAAGTTTTGTATTGTAGATTATTAAAAAGTGTGCAGCACGCCAAATAATTAAAAAAATTAAATTCGTCTGTTGATTAAAAGCTGCTCACTCCTGCCATAGACCACAGATTACAGATTTGGTTCATACCAATAAATCTTTTTTGAAGAAAGCATTTATTTTTTAAATTCTCAAGTGAAGAGGCACAAAAAGAAGGAGTTGAATTAAGTTCTTTAGTTAGCCTTTAGCGTAGTGTAAGTCACAGAATGGAAAGGGAAAAAAAACCAGTCAGAAGAGGTATTCAGCAGCCTTGAGGGAAAATAACCTCTAAACGGTCTGGTGCAGAAGGCAATGGGAAACCACTGCACTACATTTCCCTAATAGTTAGCCTTATGGAAAAGTCACATTTAGTCGCGGCCCCGAGTTCCCGGCATCCCTTTAATGGGACAGGAGTGTGTAGAATCCCTGGGGGAAAACTCCTAATTAAACTTAATATGCGTTAATTTTTCAAATGAGTTTTCAACCACAACACGAATGTTGCAAAAGCTGCACACGATATCGGAAGCAGATTGACATAATTGGCTTTTCACGTTAATTTCAAAAACGATTGTAGTCTATTTCTGAATGTCACACTTATTATTCTTCAATTAA
The DNA here is from genome assembly GCA_947086505.1 of Morpho deidamia. NCBI lineage: Eukaryota > Metazoa > Arthropoda > Insecta > Lepidoptera > Nymphalidae > Morpho > Morpho deidamia. Next base: position 8,890,985 of record CAMTZC010000003.1, read on the forward strand.
TTTTTAAATTATTAAATTTAATGTACTACGGGGCATTCATATAGATTGGTTGCTTAGTTTATCGCAAACATATAATTGGAATAATTCAGGTGAAATCGTTTTTAATATTGTTATTAGTCAAATACAGTCCGCTACGTTTACCTTTGCTCAACTAGGTGTTCCTTTAAAAAAAATGAGAACATGCCTACGTAGTTTTGTAGACATATACATTCGGCTATCGAAATAATATATGAATGTATAGAAATAAACTTTATGAAGACGTTATTTCCACAAGTACAAGTAAAATATGTAAACAAATCGTTCCAGACAGATGTTAGATAACTTAATGAGTAGCTTATCATAAACACATTACCAAAATGTGCGTAAAGATATTCCTTATTTATAAACATAGTTAAGTTGGGAATTTTTTATTACTGTAGTATATAAGTTTATTAATCTATAGTATTATTAATTTATAGTAAATCATTTTCATTTATTAATATTGAAATTAGTTTATTTACAACTTGCAAATTTATTTTATAACTAATGCAAAAAATACTGGTAATATATATCTACTACGCCTTGAGCTTAGAAATTGCATCCTCTAGCTAATACAAGCTTTTTAACTGCTTAGTCACACGTCAATTGTGCTTAATCCTAACCTTGAGATTTTCCACTGAAATAAAATTCTGTAATGAAACTAATTATTTCGTTTATCTTGTACGAGTTCATCTTCTTGCAGTACCAAATATCTATTGTCTATTGGGGATAGGCAATAATAGAGAAACAAAGAGGGAAAGTTTAACTACACCAAGAGCATTTAACTAATTTAGCCAGATCATGATTTCTTTAAACAAAGGTATATCTGATAGGTAATTTAATATTTTATTGTCTCTATTTTTAAATATAAACTGGGTAAATCGGACTTAATTTTGCTGAGGCTTATTCTGGAATTTTTACATACATTCATAAGTACGTTGAGTGAACGTGTATGTATGTAAATACAAAGACAAATGTTAATGCCTTACTATGCTGATATGCCAGCTTTAACATATGTAGGGTGTACTATTGAGTACAGCCTATTACAACAAGTATTGAGCCAATTAAAAAAAAAGTTATGTAGTTGTAATAAATACAGCTAACCGCTAATATAATAGCTTAGCGCGTACAAAACTCGTGAGTGCTAAAGTGATCCATTACTTTGGAGGAAGAAAATATTTTTTTTCAAATAGTTCGTAGCGTAATGTCATAGATGATATTGAATGTATTGCAATGTACCCAAATTAAGCCTAATTTTGAATTAGGTCACATTAATGCTAAGCATGCGGTAAATTACACTTACTATATGTATAAATCACATCGGCAAAGTTATATCGCGCATTCTAACCATTACACGGTCTATAACCATTAACGTCATAAACGATATATTACGTCACTTAGTTCTCGAGTACGTTAAATGACTAACTGTTATTTTAACAGAATAGCTGTTTATCAAACGGCCTTCCCTATTCTAAAACCGATTCATGCCTAGCGTAAGGCGTGCGGGGCGGACCCGGCTTATATAATGACTGGTGGCTAAAATTTACCAACTCCTCTTATAGTAAAATAAAATAATACAAATAATGCGATGATGTATTTGTTCTTTTACGTCTGACCGAAGCAAGGGATTGGTAGTTACGGCTACGACCAGGCTTTTTTCTCAGAACAGCAGGCCTACCTTGAACTCTTATTGCGACTTAATTGAAGACTGAAATTGTTTTTTCATACCATGACGTCTTAAAGACGCACACTTTAAGTCGTTGCTGAATGAGCGTTCGAATTTCGTCCTAAGAACATGTTAGTAAAAGAGACAGAGTTATCTATAGTTCATATAACGTTATCCTATTCAAACTTTACGACCCCAATGCAATTCACACTTCACGGTACAAAAGGAAAGCGGTTCGCAGTTGTTGTGTACGTCTTCAATTGAGTCGCAATAAGAGTTTATGGTAGGCCTGCTGAAGTCCAGACACATACGTCGCGAGCAGAAGTTTTTCATACTGATATTATAAATGCGGAAGTCTGTTTGTCTGCCTGTTACGCTTTCACGACTAATCTGCAAACCAATATTGATTATGTTTGGCACAATTAAATCTTATACACCGGTGTAAAACATATAACAAAAAAATCCCGTTTATATTGCAAAAAAAAGGGAGAGAAAGAACACATGCATTGTTGAAGGTACGTAAACGTTTAAGTTGGCCCAAAGCAAAGTTACCGGTGTCTCTAGTTTCCAATAAGTATTCAAATTATTAACACAATTAGTAATCGAAATATACATTTATGATGAACTTATTTGTAAATTATTTTTCGGAATTATCTTATTTTATAAACAACATAAAAAGGTTGTTTTTTGTCGGTCTTGTAATAAATTTTCTAATTTATTGTTTTTCTTTTTTTATTTTAACAAAAGAAAATTCGTTTTTAATTTGACCAAAAAATTTGTCATAAAATCAATATTTGCTAAAGTTGGAACCGTTGTGTTGGACTGTCAGAGGGCAAACAATATTCTCATTGTATATTAATATACACAATATATTATTACATAAAGTGAAGATTGATATAACATCAGCCTGACCACAAAGAAACACTTAAGACTGTTCTGGACAATGGAATGCAGTACATGGTTAAGCGGCCATCAGTCGCCAGTGCTGTCTGGCTTCCTGGAAACGCTTCTTGTTCCCGTTAGGAGAGCTCGTTTTTAGAGATCAACACATAATCTTGAATAATCATTCCAATGAAAAATAACACTAGTGTAAAGGGACTAGTAGGGAATCTGGTGTTTTTAGTTATCTAGTCTACTTTATTGTATTATATCATATTTCTTGACTATTTGTAGTTAAGTGTTATTCATCCAGTTTCAATGGGCTATTATTTAAAAATATTTCATTAATAGTATTTCTTAAAAAGGCATTGAAAGTAAATAAATTATATTTAAACAGAAATTTAATAAAGCGCTTTATGTTTCTTACCTGCTAATATTTAAAATCCTTCTTTTAGTGTTTAAAATATATTTAAATTTAAAATTTATAAAACTTTAATTCAATTATTACATTGTCATATAAAAATAATCTATATTTCGAGTAAAAAGTCTACTGGATTCCTTTAGATGTTTTCTCAGTTATACTTCTCATGTAAGTCATATTATTATATTATTTAATTTAATATAACAATTTATATAAATTGTCTAAAATTTTTTTTGCTCGTAATTTAGGAACCTATTGAATTTAAACCATATAATCCTTAATTTCGTAAATAAATCTGCAGTTAGATTGTTGCAGACTTTTTCTTGGTTATACTATTTTATTCACGTTTTTCATTCTCTATTTCACCCAATTGTGGCAGAAATTCCCAAAAAAATATATGTGTAAGTAAATGCCGTACTGCAATAAAAAGTTTTTTTAAAACATTACAATATATTACATATGTAAAGCACTCGAGTATTCAAACCCTTATTAAATCTCATTTTAAAACTGTCCGAAGTTGATGCTGCACCTACTTTATGAACCTAAAAATATATCTTTTTCTAAAAATCCGATCATCATCATCTCCCCAAATTCCAATTCCAAACTTTTTCGCGATATCGGTCATTGTTTTTCTATATTTAAAAACCTCAGTGAACGATTTACGTATTGTTTTCTTTTTTAAATGCTTTTATTCAACTTTCCGCATATGTATGAAGATGGAATCTTGCAAATTAAATATGACCCCACTTCCCAGTGTCCGATTGACCTGAAAAATTACATAGTGATCCAGTCTCGATGACAAAGCATGTTTATGATAAATATGCTGATGCTGCTGCCAGGATTGGCTCCAGACGAGGGAACTCAAAGGTTAATAGTATGGACATGATTTTAACCTTACACATAATTATACTGTTTAATTTAATTATGTTATGTCATGTTATGTCATGAGCTGTGATAGCCCAGCGGTGAGACCGTGCGACTCTTCCGAGGGGAACACGAGTACAAACCCGTCAGGCACCAATGAGTTTTTCTATTAAAACTCATGTGTCTAATTGATAATTACAATTTATCACACGCTTTTCGGTGAAGGAAAGCATCGTGAGGAAACCTGCATACCTCTTAGAGGATTCTGGAGATATGTGTAACCTACCAATCCGCATTGGAGCAGCGTGGTAGGTCTTAGCTCTAACCCTTCTCTCCAGAAACGGAGAGAGAAGGGTTATTCCCAGCAGTGGGATTGTACCAGACCGCTACTTTATGTCATGAAAATGCCAGAGTTCTACTGTTAACGGTAGCACTCCAGAACGTTATCCGTAGTAGCGTAAATAATTGTGAAATTAAGCAATGGTCATCCAAGTCAACAAATGGATTGGATACCGAAATTTGGTTTTGAGTTTATTTCAGCCGTGCGTAATATCGCTGGAAATTTTGATATATGCAACCATTTTATAGTTTAAAAATACCATTTTAATTATCCTTAATATATAATAATATTTTTTATATGATTATTCAAAATAATCTAACACCAAGGGCTAAAACTACTAAAAAATAAAAATTACGAGTACATCTATACGTTTTAATTTCAACTTGCTGTCTTTCTGTTCATTATATGGATGAAAGATGAGACACAATATCTTTAAAAAAAAATCAAATTAAAATTATCGTGTGAACGAACGAAAATAAGTAGAAGTTCATTTAGCACAAAACTATAATGGACTATCAAGAAGTGACAGATCTAAAGACAGAAATAAAATGATAGTAAATTTAATAGATTTGGGATATTCTAGACTTTTATAGCATAGTATATTATTTCTTATCTGTCGGTCATTGTGTGTATTATGTCTTCTCAGCGGTGAGACCGTGCGACTCTTTCGAGGGGAACACGAGTTCAAACTCGGGCAGGCACCAATGAGTTTTTCTATTAAAACTCATGTGTCTAATTGATAATTGCAATTAATCACACGCTTTTCGGTGAAGGAAACTATCGTGAGGAAACCTGCATATGTCTGAGAATTCTGGAGATATGTGTAACCTACCAATTCGCATTGGAGCAGCGTGATACGTCTTAGCTCCAACCCTTCTCCAGAAACGGAGAGGAGGCCTATTTGCAACAGTGGGATTGTAACTGGCCGCTACAGGCCGCTACTTTACTATATTATTTCTATACGGATTTAATAATTTCTTATGCATATTTAACCGTTACACTCATGAACATTCAACAACTCATTCTACTCGTGAATAAGAAAATCCTACGTTTTTGTTAATTAAAAGTTGTTTGAACGAAATCTTCGATAGACACAATAGTGAACTAAGCTACTGAACCTAAATTTATCCCAACGGCTCATGCATGACAGAAAGTGATTATGGTGCATCTTTTTGTTAAACTCAAGTTCCACGGCCAATAACTCAGTAGTCTTGTAAAGTTAGTCGTGTGTATACGCTTTTTGCTATTTTGAAGTACTTAAACGTGAGTATTTTAATTATAATTAATGTAAAACTTGTTGTTACAGTTTTCATGATGTTAAGTTCATATCTTATAGACGTTACATCATACATTTTTCATTATGAGGTATGGATATAGAAAAAAATAATATAACTTTTTTAGACACACACCACAAATATCTCTCTTGTATTTCTTTTCTAAATAAAAAGGCAATTCTAAAATTTCAGAAAAGGACATATTCAGATGATTAAAAAAAAAACAAAAGATATGTATAGACCGAGTGTTAATTTTCAGAACAAAAAGTGTAAAAATATGTTATAGAACTTTTAAGAGCTTGAAAGCTTGTAAGATTTGTACCGTAGAACGTTTGACGCATTAGGGAGTAAAAAGAGTATAGCTGTAATTTGTAAATCTCTCGCAACAGTACGTCTTACTTGCAACAGCTTATAACAGCGACTTCAGTGAGGCTGTTCATATTTTAAAAAATATTTTGTTTAAAATATAAAAAAAAGAATTTTCAAAAGCTTTATAAAATCATACTTTCAAGATGTTAACAAATATTCGGCTTATTTAAGCGTGCAGTAAAAAGGTGCAGTTAAGAATTCTGACGCAACATTTTGAACCCTCCAGTGCCATGGTTGTATAGACACTAAGAATCTCTTAGGCGAGATTCTTAGATTAATGTCCATTAATCATGGAAAACTTCATTTTTTCCGTTTTAAATCCTTAAAACAATTTTGTAGCAATAAATTCAATTAATTTATACTAGTGACGCCCGCGACTCTGATAGTCCAGTGCACTATATTATTTTCGTGTCCCCGAAGAAAAGCGGTTTTTTTTGGGATCCTATATGTTAGATCGGTATGGAATATTGAATTGTGACAAATTTTATCAATACTGGTCCAGCGGATTAGCCACGACTAGTCACACAGACTTTTATATTGAGATATTATTTTGTCTTTAATTTAGTGAGAGAGGGAACTTTCTTGTGCTGGAGCTTAAGTTCATTAGCTACTTAAAATCATGTGCATTGCCGTCAATATGGCAATATATATAATGGCTGTGTAATAAAAAACATAAATATGATAAATTCTACTCATATTCTTGTTTTAACGGTTGGTTATGGTTGTAATACATTTATAACTTATAACGTAAAATATTTTAGAAAACAGAGACCTCATTTTCAGACCATATTTACGAAAACTTAAATATTAGTTTTGAAGGAAGACTTATTTGTATAAGAATTGTAGCATTATATGGGGAAACAATAGGTAGAACTGCATGATTCAGGATAATATCCTGGAATTAATATGTAATCCGCCAACATGAATATAATTCATACTTACGCTACTTTAGTAGTGTTTAAAGAAGTATATATAGTATAAGAGTCTCAATGTCTCTTTCACCTATTCATCAATTATACTCAAAACATTTTGTCAATCTTTCTATTTTCTGTAAAGTTTCTTTGCTTGCGGTGTTACTTACTTACCAACTATTGAATGCAGGTTTGGATTTGAGGGCTATATTTATATATATTATAGGTATATTCTAAATAGAGGGAAGGGTTTACTCTAAATTTTCTCGGGATGATTTGCATATTTTGTATGAACTTAGATTTATATAACGGGACTACCAAGGGGAGCATAACTAGTCAACTGTGCACATTAGAAATGAGGACACAAGAGCTTAATGTGAATGATGGAGAAATAATGTAAAGATGCACACCCTAATGATTCTGTAGTATTCAGTTCTTGAGTGCACACCTTCACAAGTTTTCATTTAAAACTTCATCTTCATATGAACGACAGCACCTTAGTCATTTGTACAATCATCTGCAGTATTTTTTATTATTTATTAGTATCAGTAAATAAAAAAAAAGAAGAAGATAGCCCCGCGGTGAGACGGTGCGATTCTTTCTTGATTCACGAGATCAAACCCCCGAGCAGACAACAATGAGTTTTTCTGTTTCTGTCTGTAGAAATAGGTCATTACAAATCTCGTAGAGTTTTATTTATGAAAATATTGTCGATTTTTTTAAGCTTTGGTAAAATTACAAAAGTAACGATAGAATTATTTTGTAAAACAAAAATAATAATGTGACTGGCCCGCTGTCGCTGTGGGTAGTGCCTTAGGCTCCGCGGGTCGCGGGTTCGATTCCCGCCGAGGGCCAACATTTTCTAGAAACAATGTGTTGGTTCTTCGAGCCTTACATTTTTCGAGTTGTATATTTATATTTAAATATGTATTAAAAATTATATATGTAGTATATCTACCAGTTGTCCGTCAACCATAACACAAATATTAGGTTACTTACTTTGGGATGGTTGACCGTGTGTTCAAGTGTCCCATATATTTATTTATTTATTTGCTATTCAAAATAATTCTCCAAAATGTAAAAAAAATACTTATACTCTACTTTGATATACACAAACATTAAAAACTCCTCACTGAATTTCGTAGAAACGGAACCTTTGTAAAAAATTGGTGTGAATAGCAAATTCGTAGCCTTAAGTTACAAGAGGTGACAAAAAGGCTAGAGACGTAAATTCAGATTGGTGAAGAAGTAAACTCATTTAAAGTATTGAGTCTAATGATTCGTTAGCAATTAGATAATTGAGAAGCTAATTGTTATTTGTGTATGTGTATAGTTGTTTATTTGGCTTAGAAAATTGATTGTTGATTAGTTTTTTTTTTTCTAAAAATTGATGTACCGTAATATTTACGTATTTTGGCGACAGTAGTGGAGCCATTTTAAATATGCTATCTATAAGGTAAATTATTATATTATTTTAATATATATATTTTAAATTATATATATATGTTTATTATATATATTTTAAATTATTTGAATTCTAAGCATAAATTTACGGAATTTTGTGTCCTCAAAAACTTACAGTTTCCTGTTGCAAATATTACAAACGATTATATTTTTTCTATGAACTATTTCATACCATTCCATGGAAAAAAGCTAAATAAGAAATAAGAGCGTTTAAAATATAAATAATATTTTTATATAGAGAGCTGAACTTTCAAACTTTATTACTTCACTCTAAGCACTTTATCGGATTACGGCCAGCTATAAATAACTATTTAGCTATACGTTAGTAAGTCTGAGCTTCATTCGTAGTCCTCGTTTCAAAATCGGTCAAGAATACGAATACCATCTTTTGAATTAAAAAATAGAGTCTTTTTTTAATGTCATGACGAAAAAAGCGCATTTATAATAATAAATATTTAACGCGTATGTGTAGGATTTTTGTAATTTCAACCTGCGCTCAGGCAGTTTGATTGCCTTACGCTACATATTAATTCCATTAAAGCATGCTAGTAATTTGTGATTAATAAATAAAAAATTGTTTCATCAGGTTACCGGACGTCAAAAACAAGTCTGCACAAGTCGAAGGAGAAGTTGTCACATGACGGTGCGGAAGAGAAACTGTTGAAAAAGGAAGACGAAGGGAAGATCGCTACCCGCGTTGACATGGTGGACGCCAAGTATGAAGTTGGCGACATCCGGAATGGGGATGCTAAGCTTGAACTTGATGCCAATAAGCGGGCAAGTATTTATGAATTTATAGAAGGCGTAATGTTTATGCCGTGTGATATCAGGCTGACTAGAATAGACCACCCCCTTTCTTACCGAGGGGGTCGTAAAATACGTACTAAGGTAAGTTGACGTTAGGCAGGCTGCCGGTCGTAAAATACGTAGCCGAATCATGTGACAACATGTTTATAACATGTTGTACCTACCCCACTTATAGTGGGATAAGGGCAGGATGATTTATTATTATAGGAAGCGTAATATTTCTTTCTCACTTAAACGAACCGTCTGGTCAAACGGAAGACGGTAACCAGACGTGCGTGTTCTTAAATTCATCAGTCATCTTCTATCGATGTGCGTTCAGTCTTCATACACGATGAATGACGACAACATTCTAGTGCTGTTGGTGTATTTTAGAAAAAGACGTAAAATAAAATGTTGGGTGCATCCAGTTCTATGGGAAAGATTTTCAGCAGGAACATTTTAACAAAATTTAACAAAACTTTGTTGATGTTTCTAAACATACAGCTCCGATAATAGCTTTACTTTAGTTTGTATTTATATTTTTTATTCTTACCTATATAAAAATCTACAAGATTCTTACAAATAAAATGTTAATTCATTGGCGAAGAATGATATGCATATTAAAGTAATACCAGAATTGATGAATGATAGAGGAGAATAGAAGACAAAGACATATTGTGCCGACCCCACTTAGAGTGGGATGAGGGTAAGAGAATGATGATGGAATCATTGGTATTATACCTATAAAACCAAAATGAGGCATTATCAATTGCAAAACGTAAGATAACATGACTTATTGGTTTTTCTGGCAATGACAAAAATTATATTAAGGAAAGTTATAAAGAGATAATGTTATCTAGATGTTGTTGTGGTTTCCAAAATATATGTATTATTTGTAATTATAAATTATTATAATGTAACTTTGTATATTATATATCTTAAAACCTAAACTGCGCTCTTCAAAATACTTGACTTTGTATTCCAGCAAAAAAAATTGTGTTGCTAATATAACTGTTATTAGGCAAATTATTACATATGAGGTAATTCAATTTCAAAATTATGATATTGCTTCATTCTAAAATTTTTAACGCATATATGATATATATTTCTCAACTATGATAGCACGGAAACTAATTTATTAAACACGCACTTATATAATTACATTAACACAAACCCGCGCTGACACACACTCTCTCTCATACACATTCACACACATACACTTACTCAATCACTCGTCCACATACACTCTCTCTCTCTCTCTCTCTCACACACACACACACACACTTTATTTCTATATACATAAATTATAAGTCTTGGTGGTTGAAGGGGGCACCCAGTAATACAGGCTCTCGCCTAGTACAGGGGCCCTTGCAAATGCTATGTACCTGTATTGTTAAAAGTATTTTGATTTTGATTTTTGATTTTGATACTTAAGAATACATATTAGGAACCATGAATGAAAATATCGACAAAAATACGTTTGGACGATGTGTTTAGTGCTTATGTTGTTTACAGCAATACAACGGTCTGTCCAGAGAAGAGGTGTTGCGATACGCGGAGGATCCGTTTTGGGTTCGTCTACGTTGGTTCCTGTTCCTCCTGTTCTGGGCTGTCTGGCTGACCATGCTGGCGGGTGCCGTCGTCATTATAGTGCACGCGCCCAAGTGCCCGCGCCCACCGCCTCGCACCTGGTAAGATAACTCTAACTCTGTACGAAGTATTGACTACGTACGTGGTGTTCGTTTAAGAGCTTGATAACTTTGAACTACTACTAAGAAAGAAAGTAAAGGAACTGTGTAAATAGTAAAAAACTATGTACCGTTACTATCTGCATAGCATAGGCCTTCTCTCTCCGTTTAAGGAGAGAAGGGTTGGAGCTAAGACCTACCACGCTGCTCCAATGTAGATTGGTAGGCTCCCCAGAATGGAAATAAAGTTATGCTGGTTTTGGTGCGAAAAATTGCAGATAGATCAATTGACACAGAAGTTATAACAGAAAACGCATTAGTGTCTGCCCAGTATTTGAACTAGTGACCCCCCTCGAAACAGTCGCACGGGGCCCAGTCAGTAGCCCTGGGCTATCAATACAAGACAGAAATATTGTTTAGATAAAATTTTTATTATATAATCTGGTAAATAATTTCAGGGCCTTTAAAGTATTTTTTATTCATTACTCGACATTTTCCGGAAAAAATATCGAAAATATTTTTATCCTTACTTAGCATGCTTTATTTTCATAAGAAGTTTATGCCTATATTATTAATTTTTCTCGTTACTATTAATTAGGTATGAAAAGGGACCATTAGTGGACATGTCCTCGGAAAAAGACTACAACGTAGTTAGCCAAGACTTGAAACAATTAAAGGACTCAAAAGTACCCGGAATTTTTGCGTTCGCCTGCCAGGACACGTATGAAGTGCTAGAAGAATCGTCAACTTGCCTCAAACAGTTTAAGGAGTTCGCGGCCGAGGCGAAGACTTTGGGCATTAAGTGAGTACTTTAAAAAACTTTTAATAACTTGAAGCTTGTATTGGAAATGAAAGAGCAAAAATGTGGGTATTAGAATATAATTTTCTCCTTGAATAGTTTAGAATAATAGCTTTTTTCAGTGAGAGCAATAATGCGTAAACTGTTAAATTCATACTTGCCTCTTAATAGGTGCTTATAAAATCTATATTTATGATAAAACAAAGTCCCCTAAAGATATGTGATCGATTTTTACAAAAAACGTATTATTAATGTTGAGAGACCGGCTAAACTCACGTCTTATTTTATCGGATGAGCCCGACGAGTTTAGTTTGAGTATAGCCGGTCTCTCAACATAAATAATGAATACCACTCACGATAGTTTAAAACGTATTATAGTGTTTTTACTAAAATGTAGTGCAATTCTTCCGGAAGGTTTAGATTAATATACGCTAATGTTTTTTTTTGTAAATTTTGTTATATGAATAAGAGCGCAGTTGTCAAAGAAAGTCGCTTTTTAATATTAAAATTTTTTCATGATTGACCCGTCGGATCATCTACACAGCTTGATGTTGTGTTTTGGTGGTTCTAGTCTTCATAATTGTATAGTACCCGGCAATAAATAATGCACATCGAGGCTTAGAGAGAGAAAATCGGCTAGTTCTGTTTCATAGAGCATTGTCTCTGTCGCACAGACTGACGAACCCGTGTGAAACGTCACATACTAACTTAGTGACAGAGACAGCGCTCTACGAAACCGAACTGGCCGGCTGTTCCTTTCTAAATATCGATGTGCATTATTTAATGCCGGCTAATATAAATTGTCTTTGAATAGCTCCGGGATACTGAAATGCTGTTCATTTATGTTTTATCTATATTTATTTTAGAATAATCCTGGACATGACGGCCAACTTCGTCCCCAAGGTTCACAACTGGTTCCAGCTTAGCGAGAACCGGACTGCCAATTACAGTGACTACTTTATTTGGGCCTCCAGTAAGGAGCACGACGCCAATGGCACGCTCAAACGACCAAATAATTGGGTATGAATTTTTTTATGGTTATACGTTCAAGACATATCTATAAATAAATAAATATATGGGACACTTACACACACAGTCGTCCGTCCCCAAAGTAAGCAACTTAATACTTGTGTTATGGGTGACGGCCTACTGGTAGATATACTACATACATAATTTTAAATACATAGTTAATAACAAATATACACCCAGGCTCTAAGAACCAACAAATTGTTTATAGAAAATGTTGGCCCTTGGCGGAAATCGAACCCGCGACCCGTGGAGTTGAAGGCAGGGCCATTACCCACTGCGCCAGCGGGACAGTCATGTTATGTTCTGATTGCAGGTGTATGTTTTGTTCTGTTAAAATTTTATGATAAATCAATTATGAATACTCATAATAACTTTTGAGAGTATCTCTCTTTTTTTTGTATTTTTTTTAATGATATGATCAGAATAGGTTATCTTCATATTTTCTTAAAGGACAAACATTTTTTTTTTAATATTACCTAATTGTATGTGACAAAGCTAAAGAATTATTAGTTAAACGTTTATCAATGATAATATAATTTTAAAAAATAAGTACACATTTTTTTTATATTAAATACTGGTATTCGCGACTCAGTTCGCGTCAACTTTAGTGTTAAAATACCCTCAATTAAATATTGCTTTTTGTCCTATTCCCGAGTGAAAAACAGCAATTTTTAATCCTCTGTTAGTCCTGTATACAGTGTTAACTGTACCAAATTTCAAGTCTATTGCTATAACGGATTACCTGTGAAAGCTTTTAAACTGTAAAAGCGTAACAGAGAGATAGACTGATAGATTTTCGTATTTATAAAATAAGCATGGATAAACTAAAAATTAGTTAAATGGCTAATAAAGTAGTACAGTAGGCCTACCATGAACTAATTAATTGAACACTTAAACGACGACCGCGAACCGCTTTCTTTTCGTACCATGAAGTGTGAATTGCATTGGGTTCGTAATGCTTGAAAAGGATAACGTTATATGAACTATAGATATGATATATGACTTAAAGTGTGCGTCTTTAAGACGTCATGGTATGAAAAAGCAAAACAATTTCGTTTACGTCTTCAATTGAATCGCAATAAGAGTTCATAGTTCAAATTCAAATTCAAAATATTCTTTATTCAAGTAAACTTGTAAACAAGTGCTTTTGAATCGTCAACTTTACTGCTGGTTCGGAAAGCTGTTCCTACTGAGAAGAGCCAGCAAGAAACTCGGGGGTTGCTCTTTTTAAAATATAAATCTTAGAACTAGTTACATTTATTTATTACTGTCTTGTACAGAGTAGAAGCGCACCTATATCCACACATCCTTATCATCTAAGTAATTTTCAACAGTATAGTAGTAGGCTTTCTGTATCAGCCTCTTTTTAACAGTGGTTTTAAACTGCTGTAATGGCATGGCCAAAATTGATAGTAGGCCTGCAGTTCAGATGATTGCCGAATGACGTGAATTTTACAGGTCTACGACCAAAGGTACACGATCATTACTTTACAGGTATCAACGCTGGACACCCCTGCTTGGACCTGGAGCGAGAAACGTCAAGAGTTCTACCTACATCAGTTCGGTGAAGACCAGCCCGATCTTAACTTCGACAACCCCCAAGTGGTGAAACGCTTCGACGCTGTCATCAAGGCTTGGATGCAAGCAGGAGCGGCTGGAATCAGGCGAGTTTTGCTTAAGTCTTCGATCTAGCATGTACAATATCAGGCTTATTATTATCATCAAAATATGACACTATCAGCCTCAACCCAACAGGGATAAAAACAGGCTTACTTTCAACATTTTAAGCACCAATCTACATATCTGTATTTATAAAAATGAAATAACGTTTATTAGTCTCATCGACTTAGCTAATTTATAGATACCGGCTTAGAAATATAGATACCGGCTATACTCACGTCTAATTTTATCGGATTAGCCTGACTAATTTCGAACCCGTCCGGGGCACTTATTCATGAGCTCTTTACACGACGTTATCGCGGCGGGAACTGCGTGCAGCAGCTCGCTGGGCGCGCCTTGCAGGTGGCTGGGGAGGGGTGGGGGGGAGACGGTTGCGGCGGTCGTGGTCTAGTCGGGCTAATCCGATAAAATTAGACGTGAGTATAGCAGGTATCTATATTAACTATGAATACTACTCACGATAGTTTAAATGTATTGTATGACATTAAATTGTAATTTCTTTTGAGTGTTAACCAAAATTGAGACATTAGAAACCCTCAAGCGACTATTACTGTGTTCTTTTGTCCCATATATTTATTTATTTGAATAAAGATTTGAACTTAGTAGTTTGATATCCTTATCCTTAAAAAGCAACGAAATAAAAATAGATAGAAAAATACAGCAGACATGGAACAAATACTGGAGATTAAAAGAAATTTTTAAGTATTTTTTAATTTTTAAGTAAAGTAACATGCCTGTAAGTCTGAAAACTAAGGTTATGAACTCAAACCTCCTACCGTGTTTAACTTATGGATGCCAGACGTGGAAATTTACGGCGAAAGCAAAACATAAAATTAACACCTGCCAACGAGGACTTGAACGAAGCATGCTCAAGGTAAAGAAAATAGATAAAATTAGACATTCACTGATAAGATCAATAACTAAAGCAACTAGTGCCTTGAGCTACGCACAGAAACAAAAGTGGAAATGGGCAGGCCACGTAGCGAGACTTACAGATCAGAGATGGACTCTAAAAGTAACTGTGTGGAGAGGCCCACGAGGTAAAAGAAGAAAAGGGAGACCACTAACACAATGGGAGGATGAAATAAAAAGAGTTGCAGGCCCAAACTGGGACACTTTGGCACTGGACAGAGAAGGATGGTCATCCATGGAGGATGCCTTTACCCAATCAGGGGTTCTCACATAATATATTTACTTAGAAAAGTCAAATAAACTTATATATAAAAAAAAAAATTCTGTATAAAAAAAATAAAAAAATAAAAAAGAAACAACCATAGATATAAGTAAAACAATGTATGAATTATGCAAGAAATAAATGGGCTTTATTATTATTTAACGAAAACTCTCTCACGCCCGAGTTATATATTATATAGATATATATACACACTAATTTAACAATTAAAAAAATGATAAAATATACTGACATATAAATAAGTAAATAAGGAAGGGCGGAGGATCGTACCCCGGCAGGGGAGTCCAGACGGCCGGGGGTCAGGGCGCTAGGTTGAGGAAACGGCGAACTATTCTGGCTGAGTCCAGCAGTACTGTCTTTTGCATTTTTGCTGCGAGCGAACTGCCACGGAAACCCAGCTGCCTTAGATGGTAAGCGAGGCTGGCTGGGATTAATCCGTTTGCAGATATTACGATCGGTATGATTATTATTATTATAATCTTTTATTTCTCTTAAAACTAACTTTTTACATTTTTAAATATTTCTAAATTTTATTATTATTATTATTATTATTATATTATTTTGATATCCTTCGTCCAGGTTACATAACGCCCGCGAGCTCCTGGTGAACATGAGTTTCCCGGAGGACGTGCCCCGTACGGGCGTCGGCAGCGTGCCGGGCGCGGACCACACTCAGTACGCATACTGGCTGCATCGTAGCACGCGCGACATGCCCGCCCTGGACGGCCTGCTGGCCCACTGGTCACATCTCGTCGCCACTCACTCGCCCGACGGTAAACTATTTATTTATTTATTTACTTTAACAAAACCCACAGCTCTTATATTAATTTACAAATATTACTTAGTTTAACTTACAGCCAATTACGGATTTTAATTTTGCTAACAATATTATTGTTTTGTATAAATTCACGCGCGCCTGGCCAGCGAGCTTATCGGTAAACTCGCGTCGAAGCTGACTTGACTGTGAATTCGAGTGCGGGGTCACGTGCGCTGGCCGCGCGCGTTTATTACGTAGTATTTTTAGTAACGTTTTGTATTACGAAAAGACAGGACGTGCGCGAGCACCTGTATACGGCATTCGTTATTGTAGACGCACACGCGTCATGACGCGATTTAACCAGTGAAGGGTGTGGTGTTAGATAGTACCACGACTGTATTGACTTTTGATATTGATATAAGTATTTAGTGACGCGGTCAATTAGTGAAGCGTTTCGATTACTATAAAGATAAGACGCGACCGCGACGCGGTTTGAGTATGCGTTAGGATTAATGTTCGCCGATATGGGACGATTCAATAACGTGTGACCTTACGAAGGTTGTGTGCACACCGGGTGTTATTTGTGCTATTTAACCGCGTTAGTGAAGTGTATACGCCGGGAGAAATAGACAGTACGTGTGCAGTGGAAGATTGCTGAGGCGAGCCAACGAGTTCGGGAATCGGCCAAGTACATACAAGCGCACACAACCACACACGTACACATATACACGCAGTTATTCATGAGACCGGACCGCATACAGCTGACGGCCGCATAAGGTAGGTTGAGACGCCGAAACGGCGGGCCCAGGTTTCGGAGGGTGTTTCATCCGTCCGCACGTTTGTGCGAAACAATTTAATTATCAATATAATAAGGACGCCAGAGAAGTGTGTATGGGTGTGTGTGTAAATGTGTTGCATGTGTGTAAATGTGTTGTAATTATGGAGAAATGTGTGCGCATGGTTGAGTGCATGTTTATGCTATGCATGAAAATGCTTCAATTTGTGCATATATTTTTTTTTACATAGTTACATACATTAAATAGTTTTACATATTCTGAATAGTATCCAGAATTTCAGTCTATCGTCATATCATCTCGTTAATACTGTTGATAGTTGATCCCGCGGGTCGCGGGTTTGATTCCCGCCGAGGGCCAAAATATTCTATAAACAATTTGTTGGTTCTTCGAGCCTGGGTGCATATTTGTATTGAAGTATGTATTTAAAAATTATAAATGTATATATTTACCAGTTACCTGTCATCCATAACACAAGTATTAAGTTACTTTGGGGACGGACAACCGTATGTGACAGTGTGTGTGTGAGACCTAATGAAACGAATGTGTTGCAGTTGAGAATAGACAAACTTATTACTTCCTCTATCTATCGTACACTAATATAAGACTGGTCCGTTGGCGTTGTGGGTATTGACCCTGCCTTCATAACCGCGGGTCGCGGGTTCGATTCCCGCCGAGGGCCAACATATTCTATAAACAATTTGTTGGTTCTTCGAGTTCTTATTAGTATTTAAGTATGTATTTATAGTAGTTTATGATACTGTTGCATAATAAGGGTTCTTATAACACGAGTGTGGTTTAAAAAAACGAGCCGCAGGTGAGTTTTTTTATAGTGTCACACAAGTGTTATAAGACCAAATTATGTACAGTATCATACACTACTTCATCTACTCTCATACTATAATACGTAAAACGTACGTTTCCATACCATGAACTCGTGGTAACATTTAATATAGTTGCTCCTAGATTTCGTCGGCAACAGGTTCACGGTCATGGTTGACGCAGCTTTCAGAATATCTGGTGGTGTACAATTGCCACTATCCCCGCTCTCAGACATGTTTTCACAAAAAAACTTATTTTTTTACAAACAAAACAAGATTTTTTAAATGTCATATATTGGCGCCAAGGCGCAAACATCGATTGCGCATGCGTGTTGCGTCGCTGCGGACCCATTCATTGAAACCTTTTTTTTAAAAGTAGAGGTTCAACCTCCTTGGTCCTGCTGGAAGTTGTATAGGTGTATCGTTATGATTAAAGAGTTACATTATGATACAGGTGTCCATACAAGACTTGTATCGTAATGAAACTTTTTAATTTTTAATTTTTGTTTTGTATGTAATGTTTGTCATAAGAATTTTGTTTTCAGTTTTATAATCTTTGTATTATAGTATCAGAGTAGATAAAAAATTATATATGTATATATGTAAATTATATATGTATGCCAGTTATCTGTCATCCTTAAAACAATTATTAAGTTACTTATTCTTGGGGACGGACGACCGTGTGTGTGTGACCTAATGAAACAAATTCGTTGATGTTGAGAATAGACAAATTTATTACTTCCTCTATCTATGGTACACTAATATAAGACTGGCCTGTTATCGCTGTGGGTAGTGACCCTGCCTTCAGTTTTCAGTTTTCAATATTTTCTATAAACAAATTGTTGGTTCTTCGAGCCTGGGTGTGTATTTGTATTTAAGTATGTATTTAAACTTACAAATGTAGTATATCTACCAGTTGTCCATCACTCATAGCACAAGTATTAAGTTACTTTAGGGGCGGACGACCGTGTGTGTAAATGTCCTATATATTTATTTATTTATTTATTTATATTATAGTACATATTTTAATCTCTAGGGAACGTTACTGTGTGATGAGTTAGTATTGTTTTGATATACATATTCCAATATAAGTACATATTTCAATATAAGTGTCCCATATTATTTCTTTATTTATTGCCGATACAATAGCTGCTTTATTCTTTATTTATATCATATTACATAATTTAATCTCTAGGGAACGTTACTGTGTGATGAGTTAGTATTATTTTGATATACATATTTCAATATAAGTGTCCCATATTATTTCTTTATTTATTGCCGATACAATAGCTGCTTTATTCTTTATTTATATCATAGTACATAATTTAATCACTAGGAAACGTTACTGTGTGTTGAGTTAGTATTATTTTGATATACATATTCCAATATAAGTGTCTCATATTATTTCTTTATTTATTGCCGATACAATAGCTGCTTTATTCTTTCGGCAGAAGAGATGGTGTTCACGATAGCAGAGGAAAGTACTCCGGAGCTGTTCGTGCTCGCACGCAACACGTCATCGCTGCGGCCGCCTTCCACCGCGCCTATAGCTTTGCAGGACTTGCCTCTTGCCGCCTCGCTGATCTCTAAGCGAGTCAAACGTTGGCCCGCGATGCCGGTATATTGCTTTTTATTATGGGATTGTGTTGGCGCAGTTGGCAGTTATCTCTGCCATTAGATCCGGGATTCAGTGATTCGAACCCGCTGAGGACCAACATTTTATAAAAAACTATTGGCAGTTATCTCTGCCTTTAGATCCGGGGTTCAGGGATTCCAACCCGCTGAGGACCAACAATTTATAAAAAACTATTCGCAGTTATCTCTGCCTTTAGATCCAGGGTTCAGGGATTCCAACCCGCTGAGGACCAACATTTTATAAAAAACTATTTGTTGGTTCTTCGAGTTTGATTTGTTATGTATTTAAATCATCGTCATCCGCCTGCCCTTATCCCACTCTAAGTGGGGTCGGCCGAACATGTTACATACATGTTGTCACATTATTTGGCAACGTATTTTACGACCGGCCATCAACTTAACTTAGTCGTATTTTACTACCCCTCGGTAAGAAAGAGGGTGGTCTATTCTACTCAGCTGGATACCTCAGTGGTGTTATATTAGGTCCTTACATATGAAATTGGCGTTTTCTATGGGAGGAACATAAAGTCGTTTTTTTTTAATGAAATATATTTAATTAATCAAAGTATGTACCATTGCTATGTATGTACTTTTGCCATCTCATAGGTAGTTCATTGATCCCCTTACTAAAAAAACCATTCGGGCGGGAATCAATAAAATCTTTGAAGGCGGTTTGGACTGCCCCATCGGAGTTGAATTTTTTTCTTTGCAAGTAGTTAGCCAAATTGCGAAAAAAATGGTAATCTGTTGGAGCAAGGTCCGGAGAGTACGATGGATGTCTAAGACATTCTAATTGAAGCTCCTCTGATTTGGTAGCCGTCTGTTGTCTGTTGTGCAGTGTGTGGTCTAGCGTTGTCCTGAAGCAGCAGTGGCCTAGAGCGATTGACCAGCCTCGGTTGTTTAGCAGCTAGCTTTTGCATCATGGTTTGCAGTTGCTGACAATAGATATCTACCGTAATCGTCTGGCCAGATTTAAGAAAGAACATGTTACATACAAGTTGTCAATGATTTGGCTACGTATTTTACGACCGGCCGCCTGCCTGACGTCAACTTACCTTAGTCGTTTTTACGGCCCTCGGTAAGAAATAGGGTGGTCTATTCTACTCAGCTAGATGCCTCAGTGGTGTTATATATTCAAATATTTATTTTAAAAAATATGTTGGGTTGTCACTCATAACAGATGACCCCGTGTAATTATCCCATATACTATTGTTATATGAGACTTTTGTTTAGGCATAAAAATTAAAAAAAAAACTCTGAATATTAATAAACGAACGATTGACTAAAAAGATTTCATTTTTATTAACGGTTTTAAAGCATATTTAAAAAAATGTATGATCGATGATGTATAAAAATAAACTTTGTTCATTAAAATTTTAGTTTTGATGACGTCGGAGAATATAAATATTAATTACTTATTAAATATTATTTATAATATAAATATTTTTAATTCCGCTTTTGAATACCATTGTCTTTTGCAATGTTTTAACAAATGCTTATTATATATTACAGCTAACTGTTCCAAGCGGAGAAAGTGTAGAAATTGCAGCGTTTGCTACGCTTCTACCGGCAGCGCCTATACTACCGCTGCATAGCGTCGTACAAAACGAGACCAGCAACGTAAGTTAATTGTAACGTAGACATAACCGACGAGGTTGTGGCGACCGACTTTTAACATGGCTCCAACTTTTATATACTACAAAAACAACCCTTATCATCATCATCGAGCTGTGATAGCCCAGCGGTGAGACCGTGCGAATCTTTCGAGGGGAACACAAGTTCAAACTCGGGCAGGCACCAATGGGTTTTTCTATTAAAATTTATGTGTTTAATTGATAATTGCAATTAATCACACGCTTTTCCACCGAAGCATCACCAGGAGATAGACTCCACGACATGGCGACGACTTTGCGATTTTGTCGTGCAGTCTATCTCCTGGTGATGCTTCGGTTGCGGGGCGAAACGATTGTTGAGTTTGTGATAGTGAACCTGTGTAGTGCTTGTGTATTGTGGTGGAAGTGGTGGAGGTTTGTGCATGTGTTTTTACGTATCCTGCACGTATCGGGTATGAAAATACTGATAGTCCACTATACATTAAACACTATATATATTTTCTATTTACTGTATCGCGGATTATAGCAAAATAATTTTATTATTACTTTTGTCTAAGATTTATATTTTGCTGGCTCTTCTCGGTAGGAACAGCATTCCGAACCAGCAGTAAAGTTGACGATTCAAAAGCACTTGTTTACAAGTCTACTTGAATAAAGAATATTTTGAATTTGAATTTGAATATAAAAGGGTGTATGTTTATTTCTTGTACAACGATAGCAGGTCTAATATAAGAGATAAATATGGTCAGGTGGACAATCTCTCGCACTTGCTGGCGCTGCGTGAAGACGAGAGTCTGCAACACGGGCACTCCTTGGTCACAGCAGTGCCCGCGATCAACGATACGCAGAATGTTATTGTCTGCGCGAGGTAAGCATTCAATTGACTGGCCCGTTGGCGCTGTGGGTAGTGACCCTGCCTTCAGCTCCGCGGGTCGCGGGTTCGATTCCCGCCGAGGGCCAACATTTTCTATAAACAAATTGCTGGTTCTTCGAGCCTGGGTGTGTATTTGTATTTAAGTATGTATTTAAACTTATATATGTAGTATATCTACCAGTTGTCCGTCACCCATAACACAAGTATTAAGTTACTTTGGGATGGACGACCGTGTGTGTAAATGTCCCATATATTTATTTATTTATTTATTTATTTATTTATTTAATTCTGGACGTGTTGGAACCATAAAAGTTTTGACCTATTGTTTTTTTTTACTTTATTTAGTTTTTTTTTTTAATAGTGACATTACTTACCACAGACTTTAGTCCGTGCCCTTTTCTAGTTGGTTCATTTGTATTTTTTTTTATGTTATTGTACTTAAAACGAACTTACTCTAATGCATCATTAATTAAATTTATTTATTTATTTTATTTTTATTTTTTATTTATTTATTTTTTATTAGATTACAACTACAACTAATCTGTATACTTAGTTTTTATGTGCTTTTATATGCATAAATATGTTTTTGTTATTATTTTAGTTTTTCGGCCCTACCTCCATATTTTTGTCTTTTTAGTTTTTTATATTGAAAACAAACACTTGATTCTCACAAATTAGCTTTATTCACTACTATTCACTTTAGAGTCCGTCGTGATAGCACGCTTTCGTCTAACTGCCAAGCAAAAACAGTGTACACTGCCAAGTCATTTTGTTAAGCCGCCATTTTTGGGCAATGTCACGTGAACGGAAACGCATGCACTCAAGATAGATTCATAGTTCATAACATTATTACAATAATCAACCAATTATATTATTGTAACAATTAACAAAACACTCATATATTAATATTCAAATAATTTATGATACAATTCATTTATCGCTGCCGGAAGTAGTGCCAATGGCGCTAGTAGTCAAATACTGTTCTTAATAATGTTATAATTTGTAAATATACTAGAATAAGTAATTGAACCTAACATTTATTTATTTCTTTATTGTAAAAATAGCACAAATAATAGCACATGTACAAAGGCGGACTTATCTCTTCATTCCAGTCAACCTTTGAGTGAGATGGAAAAGCTTTAATCTTTTTTACTACTTTTCTTATCTCTAAAAATTGGCGTAATCCAGTGTATTGTATGACAAAATAAGCCTGCAGTCTGCAGAATAAATGATATCCTAAACAAAAGGTCTTTAGTTAGGAGTGCGATGTTCTCCCACTTTTATAAGCAAAGTATGGCCTATTTTCCATACTTAAATAAATAAATGCTGCTAGGTTGCCTTGTTCCTAATTAATTGGTGAGAAAGTTTTCATAAGAACTTTTGAATCGTAAAATTACAATAACGCTACCGCTAGTTCGGAAAGGTTTTCTTACCGAGAAGAACCAGTAAGAAAGAAACTCAGCTATCACTTTTCAAACAATACTTTATCCATACTTATAAATGTGAAAGTCATGTGTTTAAAGAGAAAGGTTGAAAGCACAGATCTACCACACTATCTTCAAATAATAGACATGAAACAAAATACAATAAATATTTTACAGAAAGCCGCCATCCTAAATACTTGCCGAATAGTTAGAAAATTCCTGCAGCAATAATACATAAAACACCACACCACATCCTGCAATTACTTGGCGCAAGCCCGTTTTTGCAGTAAAAACCAGCAAAAGCTGAGAGAAAAGAGCCCATGGGTATAAATAAAAATAATAATTGGTATCTCCAGAATCTGCTAGAGATATGCAGTCAAGATGTCTTCCTACACTAAAAAGCGCGTCATTAATCCTAATCTAATACGCACATAAGTAATATAACAGAACTAACTACTTTGCTATAATCCGCACGGGTTAAGTGAATGCATGCAAAGCCAATGTGTATGAAGCAGGCAAAATCTACGCACCTTATACATGCAGGACAAGCCACCACATACACCCCAAGGCGCAATTCACCAGCAACAACGCACACAAAAGCAGCACACACACCCACCACCACAATCTCGACGATCGTTTCGCCCCGAAACCGAAGCATCATCAGGAGGATAGGCTCCACGACAAAGATCGTAATGCGCCGCGCTACCCATACAAGCCGTCTTAAATAGTTCAACTCCCACCAATACCCTCCCCTCCGAACACATGTAGCAAAACGGAATTAGATACATTTACTTGCTCGTTAATTAAGTGACCATTGTTATTTTTTATTATCTCAAGTTGCTCTAACGTATTGAGTCGGAGTCCCTTATCACAAGTGTGGAGAATATGAAATGAATTGTCATTAGGCACTTTATGACCGCTTTCCAGCAATTTCCAGCAATTCCAGATTATAGCAAAGTAGTTAGTTCTGTTATATTGCTTGTAATATGGAATTCCGCAAAGTAACGCCTGCTTCTATAAATCACGCACATAAGTTTTAACACATTTTTTTAGGTGGAAGACTGGTCATACGGGCTACTTGTCTGTGTATAATCCCGAATCTCAAGAGGCGCGCGCAGACCTGAGTCGGTTGCGCGAACTTCCTGCGGAGCTATCCCTGCGTCGAGCACCGCGACTCCTCACCAAGTCAGTTCATATATCTATATCAAATCAAATGAAAATAATCTTTATTCAAATATTTCCATATATATTCCAGGCACTTTTGAATCGTCAAGCATCAATATGATTAATGAAGCTACAACTGGTTCGGAATGTTGCACTTACCGAGCAGAACCAGCAAGAAACTCGTCGGTCAATCTTTTAAATATTTTCAATTATACATTATTAAACCGCTGTCTTGTGTGAAGCTGAAAGGATTTTCAAATCCAGGCTTTCTTATCAACCAAATAATCTTCAATTTTGTAGTATGCTTTACGTATAAGCATATATATTTTTTTTATAATACGTAAGCATAAGATACGTAATAGAAGAGTTTGAAATTAGGTAAAGTTAAAGTTATAGAGATAGAGATTATATATAGAGAAGGAGTAAAAACGCCAATATTAAAAAAATTATGTATTAAACCATTAAATTCATAAAAACATCATAAGGCACACTATAGATATATCCTATAGATATGTATATAATAGACAAAGTAGGAACCGACATAAGCTTGCGACTCCTGCTTTGCGCCTAGCAAAAGTACGTAAATCGTTTGTGGGTATGGGTATAAGATTCTATAATAAAATTCCGAAATCAATTTTGGCCATGCCATTACAGCAGTTTAAAACCACTGTTAAAAAGAGGCTGATACAGAAAGCCTACTATACTGTTGAAGATTACTTAGATGATAACGATGTGTGGATATAGGTGCGCTTCTACTCTGTACAAGACAGTAATAAATAAATGTAACTAGTTCTAAGATTTATATTTTAAAAAGAGCAACCGCCGAGTTTCTTGCTGGCTCTTCTCGGTAGGAACAGCTTTCCGAACCAGCAGTAAAGTTGACGATTCAAAAGCACTTGTTTACAAGTTTACTTGAATAAAGTATATTTTGAATTTAAATTTTAATTTAATACTCTATTGTTTATGGTTAAATCTATAGTCAAATTGAGAAGAGACTTAATATTATTTGTCTATAGTCTTACTTATGTCCAATATAATTATTATTGTTGTTGTTAAAATAGATTATTGATCGATTATTATTGATGAATTATGTTCGAATTTCGACCTCTGGGCGATGTATGAGATTTAACCAGCTTTTAGTTTAAGAAGTCTAAAGATCAGCAAAAGAAATTAATTTACTTCATAACACCATTTTATGAACGGTGAACGTTATGTATGGTTCTTGTATAAATATTAGTATGTGATATGTAGTGGTGGTATGGTGATATATAGTGGTTAAGTTTTGTAATTAATAAGGGTTAGGTAAGGTGTAGTTTATATACAAAGTTGTGTCCAATTTTAGTTATTGACTCTTTTGAACAAAGAATTTGAAAAAATAACACTAAGGAGTACCTTAGTGTTATTTTTTCATATTCTTTGTTATGATTCTAAGTTTCTTATATAACTCTAGATTAAATTATATATATGCTTAAAAATAATTGTTTAACATAAACAATTAGAAAAAAGAATTTATTAAAAGTTTTGAATAAAACAAGTACAGTTTGGACAAGAAATTGAGGGGTGCAATAAATTACTGTAACACTGTATTTTATAAGTGTTTTAATGTAAAATGCAGTGAAGTGAAAAACATAGAATAAACTGTTAAACTTTTGTTTCAGTTACACCATCAATGAAATGGTGTTCACCAAGAGTGTGCTTGTGCCACCAAAGTCCTCGATGGTCTTCACCTACGTGCCGAAGACTGCGGTTGAAGAATAGAATCATAACAGTAGTTGGGTTCGATTCTATGCAAGCATATTCCTTTTATGCATTTAATTATATAATTCCATAATATTCGAATAAACGCATGCAAATAATCTCGTTATTTTATTTTAAAAAAGTGTTCTGACAATCTATAATATATTTAAGAACGATATTTTTCAAAAGTAATAATACAATTATTTTGCTATAATCCGCGATAAAGTAAATAGAAAATATATATTGTGTTAAATGTATAGTGGACTATCCGTATTTTCATACGATACTTGCAGGATTCGTAAAAACACATGCACAAACCACCACTTCCACCACAATACACAAGCACTATACACGTTCACTATCACAAACTCAACAATCGTTTCGCCCCGCAACCGAAGCATCATCAGGAGATAGACTCCACTACAAAATCGCAAAACGATATTTTTCCTTTAGACTAATTTTATAAATAAGAAGCAATTCTCTCAACCCATTTAATCTCTTTTATCAACTCAACGTGACATTGACCAAGACTACGTTTTGTTATATTATTGACCAACTATATGAAGGAGGTTGTATTTGAAACAAGTAACATAATCCGGCAGGTCTACCATGAACTCTTATTGCGACTCAATTGAAGACGTGGGGTCGTAATTTTTGAAAACGATAACGTTATATGAACTATAGATAGCTCTGTTTCTTTTACTCACATGTTCTAATGAATTTCGAACGTTCATTAGGCAACGACTTAATGTGCGTCTTTAAGACGTCATGGTATGAAAAAGCAAAACAATTTCGTTAACGTCTTCAATTGAGTCGCAATAAGAGTTCACGGTAGGCCTGCTGACAGCATAAGTATAATTTTATATAGAACTATTACGGTATTATTAGGTGTTACGCTACGTTTGCATCGTTTATAATGCTCTTATATTGTTTATGTTTTTATATCTGAGATGTTGAATAAATTCAAATCAAATAACTTATATTCTATAACGACGACGATATTTTTCCTTTAGATTTATTAATGAATAAGAAGCAATTTTCCAAAAGTCAACCTATTTAATCTCTTTCAACAACTCAACACATAATTACAGCGACAATGCTTTTCTTTTTATTACTGACCAACTATATGAAGGAGGTTGTATTTAAAACACGTCGTAACAATCCTGATTATTTTTTATGGCATTACTCGTTATATGGTGACAATTGTAGTAAAAATAAAATAAAACACACTTTTTACTTTAAAATAATAAGTATATTAAAAAAATCTTGTACATTCTGCACTGTTAACATTTTAAAAGCATATTTGTATTTAACTATATTTAAGTTTACATTTGTTACAACAACGATAGTAATTATATGTTCAAAGAGCAGGTTACGTTATCTATAAGATAGATTAGAAATGACTGCTTAGATACAATTTTTCGGGCATATGACAACAATTAAAGTAAAACGTCTAAAAGGTACTAAAAGTAAAAATAGATAGAATCATTGAAATGAAAATCTTTTAAAATTTTCAAAGATGTATAGAGGAAAACTTTTAAATTATCAATTAATAATATTGCAGAGAAAACATAAAAAACCGATATCATAAAGGAGTTAGTTAAGTATTTCCCAAAGTTATCATAATTATATAAAATTTGAAAAGTATTAAAAATAGTGTTTTAGGAAATAACATCGTAAAAAAGGAAAAATAATATTTATTTTTATTGGTTACTCTTTAAGCCTATGTTCAAGTGAACTTAACAAAATATACTGAATATGTTTTGTGATATTATCTATTGGCAGCGCCGATACACTTATCGGATATGCACGTTAATAATTGTGGGTGGTTCTTACAAGTAAGAACTTAGGCATATTGCTCTTAAAGAGATGACGAGTTCTTGTAGGTTGTATAAATAATAAAAAGTTAAGTAAAAAGTTAGTCAAACTGAAATGAGACCGGATAAAACTCATCACAGTTGTCCGGGGCAGGTAGCCTCAGGTCGGCTAAGCCTTGGCAAATATGTGTATAGTCATGAACAAAACGAATTAGCGACCACACAGTATATGAGAATAGTAAAGTTAAGCATAATTGAAGAAAAATTTTTCCGTACGTATACATCTAGCAAGTTTCTTAGGAGTGTTCCAACTAATGAACTCTGAACTTTTAAAATTTTGGTTAAAATCGTTTAGTTTCACTTGATAATGCCCTCATTTTTAGTTCGGTACATTGGGAGTGATTATGTCATAAAAGCATTTCACCAAGTAGAACAGGGCGCATGTAAATATAATTTGCACTAAAGTATCTAGATAAAAGTTTGTCGTTGATGTAATTATCTGTGTTGATTTTGCTGATCTATCCATTTGAAATATGCTATCAAGTTAGCAAGGCGTTAATATTTTAGTTTTCATTAGGAGGATGTACGAGGATGCAGAATTATGTCTATTATTACAGTAATTAGGGCAATACATTTCGAGTAAAATTTATTTTATTATTGTGATTTCTTAGGAAAAAAAATAATTTTAGAAAAACGAAATATTTAATCACTAGCCTGTTATAATTTGTTGTTATGTTTTCGTTATAATGGTCACGTTATCTCCTCTTCGGCGCCGGCTTGGGTTTGTTGAACTGAAAGCTGGCACACTTGGGGATATGCCTCTCGGCCGCGCCCTGGTTAAAGCGACGCTTGCAGTGCGGACACTGCACGTAGTCGGGGTTCTCCGAAGGTGGTGGAGGTGGTAGGTCACTAAGTTTTCCTGTAGGTAATTGATTTTTAGGCGTCTTCTACTGAAGTCATCAAATAATTGGTCATGAATTACGAATTTTTCGAATATTGTCATAAATTCACAGATGACTTCGCATAATTGCGACTGTTTCTTTATTCGAACTGACTATGCTGTTAGCCCTAATGCCTTTTACAGCGTCACCGGGCAGGAAGGGCGCGCGCAGAAGCATCGTCGAGGTTGCGAAATGCAGAGTTGTCCCAACGGACCACGGCTTTTGGCGACGCGTAGTGGAGGGCTGATCCATGATCCATGACTTATGACTTTGATTAGTCATTACGACATCGAAAGGTTGCAAAATGAGGCTAATACTTAATATTATATACTATCTCTAAACGCTTCAACACATATGGGATAGATTTAATGAAACTATTTATGATGAATAATAGAAACGAACGAGACTTCACTATTTGTGTTATTTTAGTTTATGTGGATTTTATTTTGTTACTTACAACATCAGCGCGGTAGATTTTTAAATAAAAAAGCAAAATATGTTCTTAATTAACACAGTCATATATATATTATATATTATATATTATACATACCTCCCGCGTTCAGATGTGCCTGCACCTGCTTCGCCGCCCGTATGGCTTGGATGAACTCCTCGTGTTTCTGCCTCCAGTTACTGTTGACGGACTTCTGTTGAATCTTGATAGTGGAGGGCGTTCCCTTGCGCAGTTTGCCGATGAAGGGTTCCGCTTCAGTGCCCTAAGGAGATACTAGGATGATGGACTTGTATGTATCAATACATTATTATGATATCAAATATAAATCCTTGCCTTGTAATTTGCCGCATCCGTACCCTAATCCAATAAATGCAGCATAAAGAATAAGTTTTGCTATTTAATTGGTAAATTTTATTCAGTCAAGTAGCTTGCTAAATTATAGGATACTCCGTTATCTCTTTTGAACTTGTGATCCTATTCTTCCTTATCTATAACTAGACGTGCGTATGACTTTGCCCGCGTGGAAAGCAGTGTGTCACAAAACTTTAACGGGTAAAACTTAAGTAGTTTTTGTGAGTTATCCATAACATCTAGAGACATACCGTCGTGGACTTTTGTAGTAGTGATAGTATTTTTTTAGATTTAGAATTATATAGAACATTTGTGTATTTCTGTTGGTTTACGTGGCGCACATGACTAAAGGAGCTTTAGCTTTAGCAGGCGATTTGATATTACAACCTTCCGGAAGAATTCACTAGCTTTTATTGAAAACCGTAGAAAACCGTTCAGTAGATTTTGAGGATATCGATCACATGTAGACAGATACCCTTTGAGGACATTGTATTATAATAAGTATTAATAATAAAACTACACATCTGTCTGTTCAAAATGTAATAATTTCATGTAAATGCGTAAAACTCCACCAAAATGCATCCAACCCGAATACGTGCGACCTCTTCGAACAAAGTACCTTTTGAGCAGTTTCATAAAACACCGTAGCTTTATTGTATTGATTTAAAATTGAATTTTTAACCGATTTGTAGTAGGCAAGTTCCACTTAAAAAAAGGAATACACTAAAAAAATCCAATAGATTAAGGATCTGGAAAATGCGGAAACCACAAAAAGGAACAACGGATGGCCGATCCATCTATTATAGTAGTACTATTTAGGTAAGTATCTGTACTTACCTAAATCACGTTACATAAATAATACGCAATCTGACACCATTTGACATATTCAGGGCCACAGGTAGTCAGTCAATCGCAAAGGGTTACGGTAAGGGTAGAAATTGCTTGAAGAGTCCCATATCCAGTGGTGGACGTTAAAAGATTGTGAATTAAGGAAATATTTACTCACAGCTAGGCGGTGTTTGAGAACGTCGTAGGGTTTCCGTTTCTTTGTGTGTGTCTTGCGGCAGATCTCCTGATGCTTGGGCAGGCGGTCCGGCGCAAAGTGTCGGCCGCACACCGTGCAACCACCTTCGCTTGAAACAGCGCTGCTCTTTGGGGACGGAGCCGATCGGCTTTTAGTGGAACCGGCTGAATTCTGTTGGCTCTAAAAGGATAGACGGGAAACACCTGCACAAACTGTGCAGCTTAGCATAGCTCAGCTTAGCCAATAGGTCTTCTAGCACGTCGTTCCACCGAGTACCAAGCATCCAGATATTTAGGAGTTCAATTATAAAACGGCAGTTCTTCCAAGTTCAACCCTAGCCTAGTATAATGTGAGGATTTGTTTCCACGTAAAATGTGGCTTAGATTTGTTTAGGATAGATTTATTTTCCATAGTTATTGGGTAGTTAGTAATTGGTACGGGTATATTTTGAAAACCAGGAGTTACTCGTACTGTGAAACAACTCTGTTTGTGGGTGAAGAAATATTGATCTTGCACTTGACTTGATCGGCTTCTTTCCAATCGGATTCCCTTTTCAATACAAGGTAAAATGATAACATTCAGACAAATATGTTATATGAAATTTAAGTGTCTATAAGCAATGGTAACGGTATTAACGATGATGTATTAAATAATCGGATGGAAGAGGCAACATTAAATGATATGGTTTTTAAATGATATTTATGTTATAAATAAATAAATAAATAAATAAATAAATAAGACCATCTTTGACTCGTGAAAAGAGTACAGAAAATTAGAAATTACCGTGACTGGATTTTTTCTAAGTACCTGAAATAACATAACATTAACAAACTTAAACACAAAGTTAACAGAATGAATAATAAAACCATTGATCAATCATCATTCTCTTATCCCACTCTAAGTGGGGTCGGCACGAACGTAAAATACGTAGCCAAATCATGTGACAACATGTTAAAAACATGTTGTCACATGATTTGGCTACGTATTTTACGACCGGCCGCCTGCCTGACGTCAACTTACCTTAGTCGCCTTTTACGACACCTCGGTAAGAAATGAGGGTGGTACATTTATGGAGCCGGATACCACACGGCACTTACCTTAGTCGCCTCTTACGACACCTCGGTAAGAAAGGAGGGTGGTCTATTCTATAAAACCATTAATCAAGTAGTCATAAAAAATTATGAACTATCTAACAATCACCAGATACAAAGGACTGGCCTGTTGGCGCACTGGGTAGTGACCCTACCTTCAGCTCCGCGGGTCGTGGGTTCGATTCCCGCAGAGGGCAAACATTTTCTATAAACAATTTGTTAGTTCTTAGAGCCTGGGTGTGTATTTAAGTATGTATTTAAAATTATACATGTATTATATCTACCAGTTGTCCGTCACCCATAACACAAGTATTAAGTTACTTACTTTGATGGTACCCATAACACGGTTATCCATCCCACATATCTATATACTTATTTATATTGAACGTATCTAACCATCTCTATATCGGATAATCTTTAGTCACAAAAGACTAGTCGTGACCTTCAGTTACAATGAGCTACAGCACATTTATATTGTGAAACGTAATATATTTAGATTTATATACTCTTTAACAAGCTGTGATGGCCTAGCGGTGAGACCGTGCGACTCTCTAGAGGCGACAGAGGTTCGAACCCCGGGCAGGCAGCAATCAGTTTTTCTATAAAAACTTATGTGTCTTATTGATAATTGCAATTTATCACACGCTTTTCGGTGAAGGAAAACATCGTGAGGAAACCTGCATATCTCTAGAGAATTCTAGGGATATGTGTAACCTACCAATCCGCATTGGAGCAGCGTGGTAGATCTTAGCTCCAATCCTTCTCTCCAAAAACGGAGAGAGGAGGCCTTAGCCCAGCAGTGGGCATAGTAACAGGCCATTACTTTACTTTACTTTACTCTTTAACTCTTTTACTTTCCAGAATAATTGTGTTAAACACTCACAGTATTCGCTCCTCGCTGCATGACCCCCTTGGGCTTAGAGTTCTCCCGCGACGGTACCTTATAAATATGAACACGTCATTTGAATTTAGTTTTTCTCAATCGGACACTGAGAATTTAAAAAAATTAACGAATTATCTTTTTTGTCTTTTGTCTATCTATAACGTCAGAGGTGGCATTTTGACGTTAAATTTGCGTATTTATTTTTAATTTTATGTAAATAATTGTTAAGAACTCATTGATCAATTTTGTTTTATGTTCTGACATGAATAAAAAAAAATGAATAAGTTTTGTAAACGAACCATAGAGGTATTATACTAGAGTAGGAAAGCTATAGTCAGGTCCGTAAATGACTGTGTTAATAAATAATGAGAGGGAAGATGAAACTCATATATTCATCTTTGCTTAATCACAAATAAAAAAGAGAGACACATAGATTCACTTTCATTTGCTTTCTCTTTATTGTTTAGGACATTTAGGATGCCTTTCCTACTCTTGTATATAATAACTTTATATAATAAAATTCCGCAATCGATTTTATCTTTGCCACTACAGCAATTTATATATAATGTTAAAGGGAGGCTGATACCAAAAGCCTATATTGAGGATTATATAGATCATAAAAAAGCGTGGATATAGCTACTTCTCTGCCCTGTACAAGATAGTAATGACCAAATGTAACTTGTTATAGTTATATTTGAAAAGAGCAACCACCGAGTTGCTGGTTCTTCTCGGTAGGAACAGCTTTCCGAACCAGCAGTAAAGTTGACGATTTAAAACCACTTGTTTACATGTTTACTTGAATAAAGAATATTTTGAATTTGAATCTCTTGTATAATGACGCTATGAAACGAACAGGACGAAAAGCATATCCAGAGGTCATCATTTAAGACATCGCTAAGATGGGATAAAATATGTTCTTCTTTTCAACTGATGGACGACCAATGCTTTGTACAGGTTTCCACTTAAATCCAGTGGCATCACTATTTGGCAATCTTTTTATCCTACTCCAAGCATCGCGAGGAAAATAAAATAATAAAACGTAAATTGCGTAGTATTCTTATACTACGCAATTTACGTTTTATTATTTTTGAGGTATAGTATATAAAGTATATATACGCTTTAGTTTCACAGGTGCCTTTTGTGATAACATTCTTCCAAGTTTGTTTAATGTATAAAATAAAAAATATCTTTATTGAGTCAGTTGCCGTGCATTATATAGATGAAGCAACCCTATTAAATTAAAAGGATACTTGTGGTAAGGTTGCGTCGCATCTTCCGTTAGTTACAATTAAACAATGTAAATACTATAATAAAAAAGTAACAAAATTAACATTAGTTATTAACAAAAAGTGAAAAGTAGTTTATATGTGCCTTTATAAGTGTGTTTGTGTATGCATTAGTGAATGAGTGTGTGTGTGTGTAAACCGTTATTTACAACAATAAAGACGAAAAGTGTATTTGCAAGATAAAATCAAGTAATCCTCTGTGAAACTGAACGTTAGTTAATCGCACGGCCGTAGTACATTAGTAGTAGCGGATATCTAAAGCCCAAGTGCGGCATCGCTGCGACTCCTTTGCAGATGGTCAGAGTAATGGAATATCGCTATATCTATCTATACTTATTATAAAACAAAGCCCTAAAAAGCTGTCTGTCTGTATGTAATCGATTTTCTCAAAATCTACTGAACGGATCTTTGTACAGTTTTGACCAAAAGATAGTGAAATATTTCCGGATGGTTTAGGTAAATAGTACATATCGGTATTATGTAAATTATGTTGAAGAGATCGCGCGGTTGTTAAAAAACTTGCTGGGAACTTTAGTCGCGTGCGCTGCGTAAACCAGAGATACGCTAAAGTAATGTACTAAAGAATTGTAGATCTATAAAACTACTACAAAAAGTCCGCAACAGCATGTCTCTATCTCTTATGGTTAACTCACAATAACTACTTTAATGTTTAAAATTTGAATTCTAGAAAAAAATTATAACACACAGATTTCAACGCGAGCCAAGCCGTTGGCATTAGATGGTAATAGATATATTTGATATACCTTGTTCTCACTAACTACCCGTCGTGGTGGCGTAGCGGCAGATGGATTAGGCTTGTTTTTCACTGGACTCTTCGGCCTTGTTACAGCAGCTGGACTTCTACGACCAAAATCACGATATACTTGGCTACAATTTTTAAATATAATTTACTTATATTATAACATAATAAATTTATAACTTAATATTTTTGGGTTGGGAATACTTTCATCCAAAATACTTCAATACCTAAAGACCACAAAGTCTTCGAATAGTGAGTATTGCCATTATACTTAGATACATGCTTTAATTAATAAATAAATATATAGGATATTTTTCTCTATCTCACCGTCTTTGTGGCCTTTTTACTTCAATGTTTGGTTCAGGTGATCGCGGCGTAGGGGTAGGGGCAAGCGCTTCAGGGAATGTTTCGTTTTCAATCATCTCATTGTTTTCGCTGTCTACCTCACTTTTGTCTATTGTTGGTACTAACTCGCCATTACTGTGTGGCTGAAATTTTTTAATTATTGCGGTTATCACTTTAAACTTAGAAACCGTTGTTTACTTTTCTAGGTTGATAAGAAATAATTTCAGCTTATTAAACTCCAGCATCACCTTTGCATGGTATACCTTCATTAACGGCATCCTCTCTTTTCGGAAAAAGATTTGAATGACGCCCCAATAAGGATTGGCAAGTGAAAAATACAATCAACATGTTTATGGTATAAAGAATTCCTAATTTATCAGAAGTATCCAAAAAATATTTAGAAAATTCTGCAAAAACAAAACCTAGAGAAGAACGCAACGTAGGACATTTTAACTTATATGAAGATTTTATCTATTGTCGGCTCAAAGTGATCAATAGGAAAATTGAATTAATTTATCATTGTATATGAAACAATTCAGTATTTCAAATTCAAAATATTCTTTATTCAAGTAAACTTGTAAACAAGTGCTTTTGAATCGTCAACTTTACTGCTGGTTCGGAAAGCTGTTCCTACCCAGAAGAGCCAGCAAGAAACTCGGCGGTTGCTCTTTTTAAAATATAAATCTTAGAACTAGTTACATTTATTTATTACTGTCTTGTACAGAGTAGAAGCGCACCTATATCCACACATCCTTATCACCTAAGTAATCTTCAACAGTATAGTAGGCTTTCTGTATCAGCCTCTTTTTAACGGTGGTTTTAAACTGCTGTAATGGCATGGCCAAAATTGATTTCGGAATTTTATTATAGAATCTTATACCCATACCCACAAACGATTTACGTACTTTTGCTAGGCGCAAAGCAGGAGTCGCAAGCTTATGTAGGTTCCTACTTTGTCTGTTATATACATCACCTATCGTTTTATAATTCTTTATATTTTTATGTACAAAAATTACATTGTTTAAAATATACTGTGAAGCAAATGTAAGAATACCTATTTCCTTAAACTTCTCTCTCTATTGTACAAGAAAACGGTGTATTTACCAGTATTTTTTCAGAACTCAATTCCATTTCATGATTTTGGTTAACATCACCGGAACCGTTAACCATATTGTCTAATTTTTCGACCTGTATAATATTTTGCTTCTTGACACTGTGCGAGCTAAAATTCGTATGTGTTTTGACAGTCTTTTTCTCCACAATTGTCTTGGCCGTAGACACTTTGGTGTAACCATTAGGCAAGGTCTTTCTTGGAGGTGTACGCTCTGTGTTTTGTATTGGTTGGAGCGGATAGCTCTTGTCGATACCCGCTTTTGTACGCCTTTCTTCGAACATTTGTCGTACCTGAGAATAAAGGATAAACAGTTTATACATGAATATAAATAGGTAAATGTAAATGTTATCGAAGTATTTATATTTTATTTTAATTATTAGCTATAAATATTCTATCTATCTATCTATCGTCCTACGCAACAATTTCCAAAAAGCCGATATCATGTGGGTTTAGTATCATAGTCCTCTACGGTAGGTTATAAACAGGATCATAGGACGTGAAACATCGCAACCACTTTGGTTATATTTAAACTATGAGGAAGCCTTCAATTCGGCTGATAAACTGATTTTCCTTCCCTGATGTATTTCAAATAAATACATAATTTTGTGTGCTCTTTTACATACTACTAATATTGTTTTTCTTTTACCTTTTACTTTGTAACATTTGGTTGTAAAATTTCGTACTATAAAGTGATACAACAACAACAACCATAGTAGAAAATACCTTACATTTTTTTCTGATTTTAACGTCCTTATGATGTTTCAGTTGAGGGGGGGGGGGGGTTGAGATTGTTTTAGTGAGTGGTGGTGTTGGTTTCAGGTGCATGTGTTTCTTGCCATATATCAAGTATGAGAACGGATAGTCCGCTCTACATTTAGCTTTACATATATTTTCAATTATCGCGGATTATAGTAAAATTATATAAATACATCACAATGTAATTATATTATTGTACATACTAATATTAAAAATGTGAAAGTCAGTCAATCTGTATGTCTTTTACGATAAAAACTGTTTTCTGCTTAAGCAATTTTGCTGAAATTTGGTACAATTGAAGCTTATACACCGGGCTTACATACGAGTAGGATAAAAATATCGCTAGTAGTACAGTAATTATACATACAAGTACATATTATATATATAAGTAGTAGTATTCAGGGTCAATATAGATAACAGTAGAAAAATCTATCTGTTTTTAGTGCATACGTAATATTGGGTATATATTACCTTTCCCGGTTGGTGTGTGACGGGTGCTGGTGGAGTGGCGCCCACTCCGTTGCTCGGTGAGTGCCTCACACGATCTAGCGCTCGGGCCTGCTGTGCTTCGTAGAGTGAAGCGATTTTTAATTCGCGCTCCTGAAGTTGCTTTTGTTGAAAGCGTGCCTGTTAAAAAATATTGCTGTTAATTTTATGCTATATAAAATTCTCATGTCATAAACCATACTCCTCAGAAACGAACGCGTATTTTTTTGAAATTTTATATGCATTTAGTGGGTCTGTGAATGGGATAGTATCTATTTCACAGCCTAAGTGTCCATCCTTAACATGTTTTTTAATTTTTTGGACAAAATTTTTATCACTAGAAATTCCCTCGAAATAATTTATATGGACATAAACCTTTGCCTGGTCAACCAGTATAATCTAATAATGGCTAAAAGGGTCTCTGTCTATAATCACTATTATTAATTACAGTAAAAAAATACTCCGATCATCACCAATCTTTACAGGATTGTCCGCTGTGTCGATCTAAAGAATGTATCAAAGTTTCATTAATATCAGCCCCGCCGTTTTGGAGGGTATAAGGAATCTACATAATAATTGCGACGCGAGTGAAGTCGCAGAGCTTAGCTAGTAAGCAAAGTAAATAGATGACAATATTGTTAGTTTGGAATTTGTATCGTAAAGTAATTGACGAACTTAAAATGTTTCTAATGAAAATAAATTGTAGAAAACAAGAGGGTGGGAGCTAGCACCTACGCATCGTTGCGCACGACCTGCCGATCGGCGACTTTATTGTTCTATTGAGCACCGGCTAGCCGGTTGCCGCTTCCGTAAGATTGCGTTGACGAAGGTCAGTCTTTAGAAACGGAATGACTTCATTAAATAAAATGTAAAAAGGTAATTCGATTTTGTCGCGATGTGACCCGTTTATTTATATACTTAATAATAAGTATGAAGCGCGAAAGTTTAAAATTTACCGACTTCATTCAAATTCAAAATTGATTATAGCTTTTGTACAGATTAATAGTTCAGTATAATTTATTCTGAAATGTATTAAAACAGTTAATAAAAACGAGAAAGTCATTATTCATTTGTCCAATGTTGACACAAATAGATGTGCATATATATCGCTGTTAACGAATGAATTGTATTTTGTAATAAAGAAAAAAAAAACTCACAAATCTTCACGTAACTACAAATTCAGATAAGAGACAACTTGCCCATACTTTATAATATTTTGCAACGATCATACACGACACTCGTATGTCTGCCTACATTAAAGCTTCAAGCAGAAGATTAGAATCGTATAAAACAAAAAAACAACAAAGTAGGAACCGACATAAGCTTGCGGTTCCTGCTTCGTTTGTGGGTTTGGGTATAAGATTCTATAATAAAATTCCGCAATCAACTTTAGCTTTGCCATTGCCGTAGTTTAAAAACACTGTCAAAAGCTAATACAGAAAGCCTACTATACTGTTGAGAAATATTAGACGATATGAATTGCTGAACATAGCTACTCTTTGACCCCATATAGTGTATTTGACCCAGTAGTAGCTAAATGTAACTAGTAGAGTTGAGTAGCTCGCGAGCTAAAGACAAGAAAGATATATATCTCTCCAAAAGATATAATCACTCTCTAGCTCGCATGTGTTTCAATTATATCTCTATATCTTTAATCTTAAGAGTCAATTTTCGTGATGAGTTACGGCTCGTTCAGAGTTAGAGTGAAAGAGATGAGCTTATATAGCAATTTACATGTCAGAAAGAGAGACGAATATCTCTTTCAGAGTTAGAGTGAAAGAGATGAGCTTATATAGCAATTTACATGTCAGAAAGAGAGACGAATATCTCTTTCAGAGTTAGAGTGAAAGAGATGAGCTTATATAGCAATTTACATGTCAGTAAGACAGACGAATAACTCTATTGCATATTTGAATTATTTGTATTAAAATTTAAAAATGTAAGTTGTAAACTACGAATTTTCTGAACGACAACAACATATGCGCGGGCGCTTAGTTTTTTGTGCTTTATCACAAAGACATAAAATGCTTAATAGGAAGAAAGAATGCGACCAAAAAAAGCTCACTAATTCGAAAACAATTATTTGTTTATTTACATTCAATTCTCAGTTTCGTTACTTTAATTACTTTTCTTCCGTAATTGCGTCCGCACGGATACGTCTTAAATAGTTTTAAATTCTATTTGCTTCTCAAGTTAAAGTGTTTATATTATTTGTATTAAAAATGTAAACTACGGATTTTCGGAACGACAACACGCACCGGCGTTCAGCTTTTTTGTGCTTTATGTCAAAGACATAAAATGCTTAATTGGATGCAAATGTACCAAAAACAAAATCACTAATTCGCGAACGATTATTTATTTACATTCCATTCTTAGTGGGAAGAAGTCATCCTTACCTGTACATATCAGAAAAGTGTAAATAATAGTGTACATAATAAATAGAAAAAAATAAAAAATAAAGAAAATATGTAGCATAATTTATATAATAAATAAAAAAGTACAATACCGCCTTACTGAGTTCTAAGTCCGGGCTAAAAGAGCCGAAGATATATCGGATATATTTTTAGTCTTAGTTGCTTTATACTCTCAAGCCGTACTGAGCTAAAAGAGTTAAAGATATAAAAGAGTGATATATATCCCAAGAGCGAAAAGATATATATCACTCTTTTCTTGTCAGGGATACATTTCGCCCATGTCTAGTAACTAGTGATAAGAATTTATACATCCGCGGAGCAACCGCCTAGTTTCGTGCTGGTTCGTCTCGATAGGAACTTTCCGAACGAGCGTAGAGTTGACGATTCAAAAGCACTTTTTTACAAGTTTACTTGAATAAATAATATTTTGACTTTGAATATACCTACTGACAGGCCCAACTCTATAATTTCTGTATGATCAAGCTTACTGATTGAAGAGCTTAAACGGTTTACAAATTTGAGCAAGGAAAGTACGTAAAGCCTCGACAATATTGAGGCGAATGTGATTCTTACGACTTCTCGGGATTTATATTAGGTATTAGAGAAAATTTTATTCATTCTCTACGCTAATGCCTACTTTAGCACAGGATTAGAATTCAAGGTGACGATATATGTTCTAATATAACTAAGTGTGTTGGTCTTTCTTTGACACAACTGATCACAACAACAGCACAACTGATCAATGTGATTTATGGCATAGTTAACTATCTGTTAAAGGGTTGGAGAGTGACATGATAAACTTCATCTTGGCATTGAAGTGCTAGCAGACAAGTTGCAGTTAGTAGTTAGTTAACCATTATTGGTTTACAATTATATGGCGGTTTCTTCTAAACTTCAGTGTTCTAAGATAAAGTGTTCGACTTTTCATCTCTTCTTACGTCATTGCCCCACAAAGCCTTTCTTACCTAAATTTACTAACATTGTTTTTACTTTACGGCTTTTGACTCATATTAACACTTATCGCATAAATGCCCTGCCTTTTGCCACTTAAGCTTACTATCTTTAGAAAAATATGTGTCCCATTAGTTGTTTGGCATATAACATCGTTTAGGATTGAGTCTTTTAAATTAAAAAAAAATTCTCTGAAGTCAGAACACTTGATGTACCCGTATGTCTGTCTTGATAATTCTTAATGAATTTAAATTATTTTCAAATGAAATACTAATTTCATATATAAATTGCAATATACAAGTGGTTTGCTGTCAATTGTCAAGTTGTTATCGATGTGGCCATCAGAATTGATTAGCGCGTTCTCTCAAACGACCGCAACTCGTTTCAATTAACGTAGTAAGGGATCGTTTGTATGCTTTTTTGCTATAAACCATGCATTGTATTTCAATCTTATTTTACTTATGCTATAACAGAAATTATAGAAATATCGATCAGAATATTGAAATATTTTCATTAGACGATCGATATAAATATATTGGCTAGATAGTTCTTTGAATTTCATTTTGTTCAAACCATATTTTCAGTTACTTTAACTACTAATTACTAAATAGGTAGTAATTAAAGCTCTATTCAAAATAGGTTTTTGTTCCAATTAATCTCTATAATTTCCTTTGAGTTTTAGAGTTAGTCCAGTTAATGTACTCAGATGCAGTATGCATTAGAATTACCAGTATATTGTCTTTCCTATTCAACCACAAATCTGCTATTACCAAGTAAAGTGGAAAGATCTCAGCTTTGCATATTTATCTTTCGCCTCTATCGCAAACCCCTTTCTCGGAACACAATTCTGCAATTTTGTTAATCGAGTTGCTTTCACTGGCTTCAGTTTTGGTATATTTGTTTAATTCAAATACATATCTCGTTTGAGAGCGAGTTATTACTAATGTCCTTGTTTAACTACAGTCACAAGGGCATTCAATAAGAATTTATTATTTTAGGATTTAAAATATGCCTTTTTTAGTCTCTAACAAATTAATTAATATTACAATCCTGAGAAGTGAACAACAATGCACGTCCATCATTTGTTGAAGAGGATCTTTTCAAAGCCTATATAATTCATATCTCTGCTTCCTAATTATTACTTACGAATGGTACTCGCGACTTCCTTTGGCCCAACTTAAGCGTTTAAGTCTCTTCACTAATGTAATATGTAGTTTTCTATGTTTCCGAGATAAAAATGAGAATTTGTTTATTCTATATTACGTAGATGTATAAGATCTAATTGTGATCTAAATCAAATTTCATCTATATTGGTCCATCGGATTAGCCGTGAAAGCGTAACAGACATTAAGGCATCCGAATTTCTAATAGTAGTATGGAATTGTACATATATCATTTATTTAAATTAATATTATAAAGAAAAGGTTTATATTTAAAAAATTGAGAAGTTTTTACATACATATTACGTCTCTCAATAATCTACATGGGAAAATAATGATGAGGCGCACAGCTAAAATTATAATGACATTAAGCTCTTGCTAGCCTATTATTTTACTTTTTAATTGTAATCTCGTCGTGAGTCGTGCCGGAGAAGCAACACCTATATCGATCTTTTTATAAACCGCGTGTAAAATCTTATTATCTTATCTTATTACATCTTATTATATTATGTAGCTATTATTATTACTATATGTGTTCGATATACTCAAAATCTGCTCAAGGGATTTTTGTACGGTTTTTATTAAAAGGTAGTGCAATTCTTCTGGAAGGTTTATGCTGTAACATATTTCACGGTTTTTATGTTAATTGTGTCGAAAAAGTCGCGTAAATGTTAAAAAACTCACGTGCTTGGAGCTTTAGTCGCGTGCGCCGCGTAAACATTTGTCTAAAGACGTACACTAAATTAATAAGAATAAAAAAATATATATTTCATCAACAGAGTTACAAAAGTCGAAGTAAGGTTGGAGCCTTCTTTTAAGCATGGATATACTATGTATATGTATACGTGTGCGTGTTTTTGTTAGTGTGTATGTGTGTGTTTGTGTGTGAGAATGATAGTGTGTGTATGAGTTTGATTCTTTTTTTTAATTATTATTTTATTTATTTATGTTTCTTTACATATATTTATTTTAATTACACTACATATTCTAGCAATGATTCAACTTCCTCATAACTTATAGTTTTAAGCCATTCACTTATCAATAATGTATTAGATGTATAAATATACTACAAAAAGTTCGCGATAGAATGTATCTATCTCTTATGGTAACGACAGCAACTACTTTTATATTCAAATTTACAAAAATAGAATACTATGAAGGTATTTACGCAGGAATAACCTTGTGACTTCCACGAAAGGGAAGTCGCTGGCACAGCTAGTTCAGTATAAACTATAAAGTATTATTCAATATTTAATGTAACATTTTAAGACTATATATATTTATCGATCAGAATGGCATAAAAATATCAAATAAAATTATTAATCGTTTAATTTCTATTGCATATTTGAATAACATACGC
Source organism: Morpho deidamia (assembly GCA_947086505.1). Lineage (NCBI taxonomy): Eukaryota > Metazoa > Arthropoda > Insecta > Lepidoptera > Nymphalidae > Morpho > Morpho deidamia. The sequence goes on from CAMTZC010000003.1 coordinate 8,934,374, forward strand.
TACATATTTACTCAAAAAACACAAGGGTAAAGTATTACATAAGCAAACGCATTCCAATTAGTTTGCATCATTCTTCAAACATTATTCCATCACACGTGTCTGCAGCCCGGACTAACTTGTACTCGGACCTACTTTATAAAAAATACAAAAGAGTAAATAATGAGTAAAGTAAATTTGCGTAGTCAATTAAATTCCAATTTGGTTCGCGTCAATTTTTTAATTATGGTATTATTTAATTCGCTACGACTCAAACTTGGCCAATTTTAAAAAACAGTATTAAGTTTTTTATCGCGTGTGGTATCCGTCAGAATAGAATAAACCACCCTCCGTCCTTACCGAGGTGTCGTAAGAGGCGACTAAGGTATGTGCCGTGTGGTATCCGGCTGCATAGAATAGACCACCCTCATTTCTTACCGAGGTGTCGTAAAAGGCGACTAAGGTAAGTTGACGTCAGGCAGGCGGCCGGTCGTAAAATACGTAGCCAAATTATGTGACAACATGTTTGTAACATGTTGTGCGACCCCACTTAGAGTGGGATAAGGGCAGGAGAATGATGAGTAAATATTAAGTTTTGAATGTCAGCGTAATTAATCAAGCAAACTTTTCGGAGGATTTTTCTTTTGTGTCATTCAAAAATCCTCCTTTTCAATGAGTTTATGCTATCCAAAAATTACGTTTCAACTAGTTTCCAGCTAAACATTACGTACATGAAAATAGCTCTATAAACGGTAATAATACGTTTCGAAAGCTTTTACTTTAGAGTTTATATTTACACAAGCTTACGCAGATTTATTTGGTCCTATCCCAATTTTTTAATCAGTCATAATCTTTTAGATTTTCTTTACATTACATTACAATTTTTTTTATTGACTTATGGTGTGACTTAACAGGTATTACAGCGCAGCGTCTCAGGTCATTTTCGACAAAGGTGAGATGTGCGAAGAAACTTAGTCCTAAGGGTGCTTTCTGCGCAGTTTCTGTAATGTTAGACCGACATAATGGATACTCTTACTGAAAAGAATAAACGTTCTGAGCCCCACATTATCATTGTTTACATATGTATCATTGTTTACATATTAATTTAAGCTGTGATAGCCTAGCGGTAACACCGTGCGACTCTCTAGAGACGATCATGGGTTCAAACCCCGGGCAGGCATCAATGAGTTTTTCTATTAAAACTTATGTGTCTAATTGATAATTGCAATTTATCACACGCTTTTTGGTGAAGGAAAACATCGTGAGGAAACCTGCATATCTCTAGAGAATTCTAGAAATATGTGCAACCTACCAATCCACATTGGAGCAGCGTGGTGGTAGGTCTTAGCTCCAATCCTTCTCTCCAAAAATGGAGAGAGGAGGTTTTAGCCCAGCAGTGGGCATAGACAGGCCGTTACTTTACTTTACTTTTACATGTTAATTAGCATCACTCACATCTTATCCATCATATGCATTTGATGTTTAACAGACACTGTGTTAATAAAGAAAAGTTAAGATGAAATAATTTCTTACGTCAGTAACATTATCTTAAGTATTATTGCTTAGGATATTACTGATAATTTCAATATAGTCCTATTCCAAGGCAAACGTGTAATCTGTGGTGCGCTTAAGAACAATGACCATACAAGGCACATACATATAGAGAACATGACTCACTGACAGTCATCGACCTTAGTTCGTGATAGGGAAGATCACGCTGTGCTATACTGTTCGAGTTTGATTATTTGATTAATGCAGCGATTCTAACTTATTAACAATCATCATTTCATTTAAACAAATGGATCAGTTCAACATAAAAGGCCAATAAAACACATTTACAAACAACAACAACAAATTCCACATATAGTATCCGATAATTTTTCTTATAATCACAACTCTTTTCGTCTATGTATTGGTTTGTATTATTAGTATGTATTTACCCATAAAATAGTGCACCACCCGCATACATTTCAGTTCTCCTTAACCCTAAGGTAGTCTGGAAGAAATCGCTACTAAGCGATAAGACCGCCTTTTGTACGTTACAGTTTGTTTTCTTTTATTGCTGTTTTTTTTCCTTTCCTGTATGTTTTCTCTGTGGTGTACAATAAAGTGTATAAATAAATAAATAAAAATAACTCTATGAAAGATTGGATAGTCCTTTAATTACTCGAGCAGAGTAAAAAGCCTTTAAATGAATCTTTTAAAAATGATCTCATTTTCTTCTATAATTTATTGCTTCTGTAAAAAATGAAAATCAGATGTCATGATATCTATTTGCAATGCAAATTTTAGTAAATATTTAATAATAATTATTAAATTGTTCCAGTTACAAATCGCGCGAAAGCGTTATGCAGTCGTAAACAATCCACCTCCCGGCGATGCTTCTGCGTTCGCCCGTCCAGCCTGGTGACGCTGTAAAAGCCGTTAGGGCTAACTTGAATTCAGTCTGTTCGAAAAAAAAATGAGATGTATGGCACTGCAAAGTGATATTTACTACAAGCTTCTTTAGTTGTGTACTATTTAAAATAAAATAAAACTTAAACTTAAATTTAAAATTTCTCCTTCAAACTTGTTCTTGTTATTTAATAAGCACTTCTAAAACATACAAATTTTTGCGACGTATCGCCAATTGCAACTTGAAACTCCGCCTATAATTGCTTTAACAAAGCTACTATATACAAAGCAATACTATATCATTTTTGTTTAAAATGTTTTAATTAAATTAATAATTATTCTAATATTTTAAGAGACAAATATTATCACATACATGTAAAATCAACTGGGTCATCTGGGACTCAAATTCGATCATTGAATTTTATTGGAAGGTTGCTACATATTGCATGCACCCTATGATAAAAAAACGCGCTCAAGTTACACGATTCTAATAATTATTTTTGGTACCCTAATTAAAAGTTGAGAATAATATTCCTTATTTAAAATAAACATTTTTAAAAATAATAAAAAATATATAACTTTCGAAATATGGAACAAAGATTAGCTAAGTTTTAGGTGATGTAATTCTTAAATAGTTTTAGAATGTCATGGGGAATCTGTTAAAACAGCGTGTTTCAGAACAGGGTGGCGATTGCAACACTTTGAATGCAATTTGATATCATAAAATTAAGTACGATTCCAAAAACAAAGTTATCTAAAAAACAAAAGGTGTTTTTCAATCTCGTTTCGCATTCTCCATATACGGTGCTGAGTCACGAAGTATGGCGTGTGATGTAACTGCGCTGACTAACTGTCGAGTCTTTATTATGTTAGCTTTAAAGGACTATGCAAATGTCTGTGTATATTAGGTGTATAGATTTGTATTGCTATTTTAATGATGTAATTCGTAAAATTATTAAAATTAAGACTTAAATGTTCTGTACCAAGAGTTTTATATATTATGTAGTCTAATTTTTAAGTACTCTACTTAGCCCAAGTTTTCATAAAACAGTAAAATAAATTAATATTGCATAAAGTAGTCAATAACCGCGCTTTGGACATTCAAACTTTTTACTGAATATCGATTAATGCTGAGGTCATGGGGTAAAGGACGCCAGATATTAGTTTTTTAAATAGTCGTCAAAAATATTTATTTATTTATTATTTTTTATGTACCATTACAAAAATTAGAAAAACTTTATTAATAAAAAACTGTACAAAGGTAAATTTATCCTTTTGAGAGAGTTCTCTGCCAGTTCAGCTACGAGCTGTGATAATATATAGAAAAACAGTTATTACATACATTAAGTACATTTTCAATTTTTTTTATTTAATTAGTTACTAAAACTATTAAAGCAGGACCTTTGGCTTTTTTGTAGTTTCATTGAACTTTTTATTAATATATAATTCCATTGAATGAATAAGGGTATAAATTTTGTTTGTATTTGTAATTTTCGTACAATAAATTAAAATTTAAAAGCCTAACTTCTAGGTTAACTTACCTTAGAATCCAATAACGTAAGCCATCCATTCCTTATTTCTGTGGGATTAACACCTTTCAAAGTCGCTGATGCGATGCGAGGTCGCGTCTTCCGATTATTAGGAGTGGACCAAACAACATAGTTTAAAGATCGCGTTACGTCACTGGACTCCATGAAGAAATCAATAGAAGTTTTGAAGTTTCTAATTTTCACACGATAACACTATAAAACCTAATGAATAGCTATTGTACAACTGATCGAAAATTTCTTGAAGAAAAAATAGTTAGAATAAAGAAATAGTTCTTATTCCTAATGCCATTCATATAATAATAAAAACTAGCCACAAAGTAAAAACAAAATTATCTATTTTCGTCATATTATTAAATGCATTATTAAAGGAAGAAGATAAATCGACCTTAAGTCTCTGTGAAGCAAACAACGAACTCGTATAAACGTAAACGTTGAAGAAAATAAACCGTCTAAGCTCAAAACCTTAGAAAGCTGAATGAAGTCACACTTGCAGGTAATGGTATTTGTTTGTTTATTTCGTTGTCTAGCAACAATACACGTGGTGGTTCCAATGTCACGGTGTGAATAACTCACGACCTCGTGAATTACCGCTAACTTGACCCTGTTAAAGTTGAGTTTATTGCTTACGTATTAACACAACTGTATAACACAACCTATAGTCAAATAGAAACAACGGTTTTAATAAAATTTATCTTCGAAAAGGGGTTTCAAGGTTTTTAGTAGCTGTACTATTGGATTTAATATAGATCTGCCATCGGGTGTAAACAATGGTGGGAAATAAATACAGCAGTGATAGAGTTACTTGCGGTTTTGTCATGATTGGTTTAGTTAGATTGCGCTGTTACAACAACATTATTTAATTTTTTTATCTAAACATCATACAATTTTTGCATTGCTTATACGCTCAATGTGATCATTGCTTATTGCTTATGTCTAATACATAGTTTAGTTAGTTAATATAGAAATAAAAAATTAAAAAGATAAATATTAAATTGTCAGGCACTTTTACGTGATTGCCGAAATGGCATCCTTATTAAAATTAAATTTTTGTATACTTTTAAGTTTCTACTATGACATTTCAATGATTCATTTCCGTGTTTTTAAAATAGAAAAGCATTATACATTATTCTACAAGGCCTTTACTAAAGTTTAATAAAAACCTGGTATATGGGCAGGTAGTATAAAAGTGGAACTGAAATTTTGGTAATTTTTACATAGGATTTCAACAGTGTTTTTGTTTATTTTGGCTCACAAATTTCTGAAAAACAAATGCCTTCCACGTCGCATCATTCTCCTTTTTTTTCACTTACTTTGTTCTTTCAACTTATCTACAATTACACACCTGACCTAATCTAAAATTCTACTGTTATTGATCAGAAAATTAATGCGAATGTGACAGATGATTGAGGTGCAATTGTTTATTCGCTTATAGATGTTGCAAAGGCTCTATTAAAGTTTTGGAATGTTTTTGCAGGATGCCAGCTAAACAGTTCTTCTGAAAATTCGTGGATGAATGTGATTGTGAAGAGAACGACTGAACCGACAGACGGAAATTTACTTGCAAAAATAGACAGTGTTTTTTTAGTTGACTATTATGGTTTAATTTAAGTTTTTAAATCCAATTATGGTTAATTAAATAAAGTATATATTAATAAGGTATATATAGAACATGTTTGTGTTTTATTCTGTTTTCCTTGTTTGAACAATTTTCCAGAGGACATTCGATTAAACATGTTATTAATAGTACTCTTCATATCATCAAATGAATTAGTTTTAACCTCAATTGCATGGTGTTATGCTTTTAACAAAATCTCTTAAAAATTAAGGTTCCTCCACAGATGGATATTCGGCCATTGTGTTTTTTGAGAAGTGATGTGAAGAGTTACTTATGTATTTCAAAAAGGTTATTTACTAATCAAAAACTGTTTATAAAAAAACTGTTAATAAGACAGACAATGTACTTATGTATATCGATTTTGATATCTAAAACATTTTAGTATATCAAACTGCTCTAATTGCTGTCTTTTGATTGCCATTTCATCTTTGTATACTCTAGTTCAAATTTGTCTACATATTAAAAATTACACCAAATCTCTTGCACCGTTTTGATGTTAAAGAGAGACAAATTAACAAACATACTTTTGCATATTTAATAATAGCATGAATTGCTAATATTGTAATGGATAAATTCACATATTTTAACTTTGAGAGTGGAAGTAGTGACAGTTAAAGTCTAGAAAATGATAACACATTTGAGAAGATAAAATAATAGAAGTACGTTGCAAAAATCGATTTTAGGACAAATTATTAAAGATTACTTTCGAATACTGAATCAACTAGAAGTCGATACCGAATGTTTTTTTTTTTAGAAGGATGGTAATGCACCGTAATGTTTTTGCAATTTTAGAATCGTGGTAGTTAAGATTTATCGGATAAGATTTCAAAGTTTCAAATTTAAATGAAAACTTATAAATTTCCAGATAACTTGATGAGATAATACATTAATAAACCAAATAGAATCACTTTTATATCCTAAGTTTCATATGACTTCCAGCTAAGTACATATATGAGAGATCACGGTAAGCAACAAAACCTAATATCATTGGTGACTGATTAGGCTTTAAGACAATGAAATAAGGTCTATTCTAGACTAATAAATGCCCACGCACCTGGTTCGGACCATAAATGAACAGGCTCGGCTGATTCATAAGAATCTGTTTCTTGTACGGCGGAACAGATGACGTTATCACTTTCATTTCTAATTTTATTTCATTTAAATTCCAACCTCAACGCTTGCAATAATTTTTTAACTACGATACTGCTGTGTACTATCTTACTTCGCAACTTTATGGCTATGTTTTTGTCAATACACAAAAGATTTGGGGACTTATTTTTTGGGTCTACCGATAATCGCCGACATAGAGTACCATAATATTACATACATTATATTGTAATACTCATTATAATACTCTACATTAATACATTATAATACTCTATGTTAGCGAAAAGCGTGTAATAAATTGCAATTATCAATTAGACACATGAGTTTTAATGAAATACTCATTGGTGCCTGCCCGGGTTTGAACTCGTGTTCCCCTCGAAAGAGTCGCACGGTCTCACCGCTGGGCTATCACAGCTTCTGGCTATGTCAGCGTACTACATCCATACTTCTGGATACTTGGAATACGAATTTTGCTTTTATCAAATAATTATTCAGAGTAGTTTATGTAATATGTTCTACTTTAAACTCTAATTTTTCTGCGTATCAAAATCATTAAAATTAATTAATTTGGCTGTTTGGATGAGTATGCATAGCAAACAAATTAAACAAATGAAATTATAGACTAAACGTCACGAATACTTACAAGTACTGTAGATAATAATTATTTCCATCAAATAAAGTAGCTTTATAATTTCCTCAATACCTTTTACCTGAGTTTACCGAGTTACCTGAAGTTACTAAGTCACATCGAAATAATTATATTATACATACTAATAATACTTTTTTGACTATTCAGAAGCTGTTAGTGCAATAAATAAATATTTACGATGAGAGCTAAATGAAGCTAAATTACTAGTATACATAAAAATAGAAACACATTATTAAACTTTGCAAACTACATTTAGTATACTGGTAAAGTAGACTTAACACTTTGACCGGAGTAACCTTATTACACGTCAAATTAGATAGACGTTGATACAACGTTTATAGACGTCGGCAAAAAATATGTTTTTCTTTAAACAACGTGCATAAACAGCTGAAGCTTGTACCAATTTCTTCAAGCTACGTCATTGCGCGGTATTATTTTAAATTTTTGGACTGTTAGCGCCGTTCCACGTTAGTTTTTTTGTAGACGTGTATCAAAAGTAGAACGTCATTAATCGTAGTTTATTTTGTATGAGAAAATGTATACTCCGTAGGTTTAGGTACTTAACTAAAGGTAAACATGTAAAAAAAAGGTTCTTTCTAGTAGGCAGATTACAACACATTACATTACCGTTAATATTATTCACGTTTGACATGTGAAATGACAAACACACATGTATTTTAAACCTTTTCTAGAAAATGATGGAAAGCATTAATTATACTTTAATACTACATTATCACAGAGCGACTTTATAAAAGATTTATATTGTGTTACATCAGATAATCTAATATAATTACTATCAAATTGCATATTAAAGTAGTTTAATAGGTTTAATCTGCATATGATTAATATATTGTTAAAAATTAATGGTTATGCTCTTGATAAATATTTAACATAAATTATTAGCATAAATTTTAAATCTTATAAAAGAAATATTTCATCAAGGAAAATATTTTGACATATAAATAAATAAATAAATAAATATATGGGACATTTACACACACGGTCGTCCATCCCCAAAGTAAGTAACTTAATACTTGTGTTATGGGTGACGGACAACTGGTAAATATACTACATATATAGTTTTAAATACATACTTAAATACATATATACACCCAGACTCGAAGAACCAACAAATCCTAAATAGAAAATGTTTGTTCTCGGCGGGAATCGAACCCGCGACCCACGGAGCCGAAGACAGGGTCACTTATTCTTTATTTCTTTATTTGTAGTATTGCAACAAAATGTTTAGCACACCTGAGTCATATGCTGTTGTTTGTTTACATTTAGTTAAGTACCTAAACGTATGAAATATAGTATCGTAGATTAATCATTCGAAAATCCATATGCGCCGCTCAAAGTGGTAAAAAAATAATATTGTGCAGATTCTGCACCAATCTAATTTGTAAAATTATGCATTCAAATCAAGTCTCAGGCTCCACGTTCTGCCTACGCCCGTCCTACCATCATCCCACGTTTTATTATAACTATGCAGTAACAGCCATTTTTTTTTGACAAATATAGGTAAGTGGGATTTAAGAGACAAGTTTTTTGAAGGCCATTCGTTACGGGTATCTTTCCACTTAATATAAACAAGTATTGTGTTGTGGGAATTTTTATTCTTATGTATAAATTATTATGATTATGTCTGGCCCGTAGGCCACCTTCATCTCCGCGGGTCGCGGGCTCGATTCTCGTCGTCAACAAATATTAATTTTAACATTATAAAATAATATTTGTTGGTTTTTGGATTCTGGGTGTATATATGTATTTAGGTACCTCTGTATATCAAATTATATATGTACATATATATACCAATTTTCTATCACCCATAATACAAGTATTAATTTACTTACTTTGGGGATGTATGACTGTGTATGTAATTTTCCGTTTCATTTTTAGGCATCAGGACAACTATATTTTTTTAGGATACTCTTAAGATATACAGGTTAGCCTCGTGATATTTTAGGTTAAGGGAAATAGAGCATCGATCAGTTATTTCAAGTTTGTGTCTTGCATATATTTTAGATATTCCAATAATTTTCTAATGATGATGAGTTGATGTTTTTAAATGTAACATACCTTGAAATCAATGTGACGCGTAAGTTTAATATTTAAAAGAAAATGTATATACGCTGTATTTGTATTTGTGGCTTGAATTGCCGTATTCTTGCATCACGTGTTCTAAGAACTAGGCTATCACGGCGTAATATTGTAAGTATTAAATAGTGTAAGGCAATAAAATATGAAACAGTTTTTATATTTCCCACTAATACCGCTTTAAGTATTGATACGTACAAATGTACGTATCATGCCATAAATATGGCAATTATTTCCTCATTGAATTATTAATAAGCCGTTTAATACGTCTTTTTACTCAAGCGTACTAGTTTATCACCACCTATGAGTGGCAGTAATATATCTACACACATTACAAAAATAATAATAAAATTATTTTGCTATAATCCGCGATAAATTAAATAGAAAATATATACAGTGCTAAATGTATAGTGGACTATCCGTTTTTTCATACCCGTTACATGCAGGATTCGTAAAAACACATGCACAAACCTCCACCACTGCCACCACAATACACAAGCACTACACACGTTCACTATCACAAACTCAACAATCGTTTCGCTCCGTAACCGAAGCATCATCAGAAGATAGACTCCACATTTAACACTATATATTTTTTTTTGATGCTTTACAATACTGGTATTAAAATCAAGTACTAGAAAAAGCTTTTTGTTATCCCAATCACAAAATAAAATAACTTATATCCGATACAAGTAAAGCTGCAGATAAAACTTATTAGCAACTTGCTTGCATTTGTTTTTTATAGGATATTGGACAGGATATGCTATTAACATAACACAACTTTTTTAACATAATTGCAAAGCTGGAATTCGTATCTTTATATGTAGGTAAACAAGTCTACTATTTAACAGAACCTTATATTCTAATAAGCGAAATCAATTTTATAAAAAGTAAAACGAGATTTGACCATTAAAAAAACGCAATAAGATAAAATTACTTATCTATGTTAGTTCACTTCTTCGCACAATCTTATCATTCGATTAATTCATTTTTTCTGTGAAACAAGGGGAACCATAATCAATAGATGATTGGAAATATTATTATTTATATCAATTTAAAAAAAACTTGTTAATAGTCACATATTCCTAACAGTACTAAGGCAGTTGAAAAAATCTATTAAAAGAAGGCTGATACAGAAAGCCTACTTATACTACGTGGATTTTCGACGCTATACAGATAGTAATAAAATCCAAATCGATATAAGAATTATATTTTGAAAAGAGCAACCGCCCAGTTACTAGATCAAGATCTTCCCGGTAAGGCCAATTTCGCGAACTAGCGTTAGAGTATCCCTTGACTAGTTAAGTATATGAACTTAGGGTAGTTAACGCTCTGCAATCGGAGTAGATCTCGTGTTCAAAATACCTAAAACTATTTTTAGTGTTAAATATGGTGTGAATGTCTTTTTTTATTAGGATTTATAATTTGTTTTAAGAATATATTATAAATCCTAAACAAATTATTACCGATTTTTTGTTGCGAATTATACCAATAGAATGGCCTTCTTTCACCAATAAAAACACTAAAATCAATAAAGCCTCTATAATCATTTACAGATGTACTCAATTATTATCGGATCCATCTCAGGGCTATTGATTTATAAATTGATAATATTTTCTTATGTTTTGATTTGTTCAAATATTAAGGCTATATTCTACAGCCCAGACATACACTTGAATCACTCAAATTTGCGAAAAATTCAGTGCGGTGACGTGGGCCCAACCCAGTAGCATTTTAAGTGGTAAGTAATTAATTAATTAAACCAGGAACAAAACAGGGAGTGTTTATCACGAACACAATTTGTAGATTGGCACCATTTTTTATTTTGCTAATGAGCTATAGCATCAAAATATATTTGGATAAATCGACCATTTTACCAAATATCAAAAGTTGTATTAGAATCACATCATTCACATTTGTCGTGGAGCCTATCCTCCTCATAATAAGATTATCATGAGGAGGATAGGCTCCACGACAAAATCGTAATGATTTTGTCGACACGGCATTATGCATGTGGTGACTTATTCTGCATGTTTAAGGTACGTGAATTTTGCCTGCTTCATAAACATTAGCATTTGCATGCATTCGCTAACCCGCGCGGATTATAGCAAAGTTCTGTTATAGTTTCTGTAATATGGAAATCCACAAAGTAACGCTTGCTTCTATAAATCATTTAAATTAATAACTATACAAATTATATAGAAAACAAAGAATCCATAAACTAAGAATCACCGGACTGTAGGAATCTGATACAATAAATCACATACCTTCAGTAAAATTTCTAACTATCGCTCTAACCGAAGAATAAAGTTACACATCCTATGTTATATACATAAAACATGTAACTTTATTGTTCGGATGGGGCGAATTATATTTACTTGAATTACATAATTGTATTTTGTAGGTTCATATAATTTGGATACGGTGTACGGACAGACAAATAGCTATTACATACGCAGTGACGACATCTGCGATTATGTTTGCAACAAAGCGAAATGATGAGGATACCTCAAACAATACAGAATTTTCATTTACGGTATAAAAATGTTTATTTATTACTAGTTTTTGAAAGCAACATCGTCCGCGTTTTGAAGAACTTTCACTGTTTACTTAGCGCACGCGAAAAAGCTTTAAATATTGCCGTTTTCGCAATATTTTTTATTGCTGCTCCTCTCGTGATCTTGCGTGATGTTATATAGTCTATAGCCTTCCTCGATAAATCTTAGATTATCTTATACTCAAAGAATTTACCGAATCGGTCCATTAGTTCCTGAGATTAGCGCGTTCGAATAATCAAACAAACAACTCTTCAGCTTTATATATTAGTATAGATTCCTAAATAATTATCGATCGAAGATGATAAAATGACTAATTAAATAAATGCACTCCCTTCACCAAAATGATTTAAGATTCCAAATATTATAAAAATTTCTTAAAATGTTATAGAATGTATCCAATCTCCAAATACAGTTTCATTATAACGTAAATAGGATATTCACAATATTTAAATTTATATGAAGATAACGCGCTAATATTTTATGCTGAGGCATAAAAAAAACATCCGTATTTTATATTAACGAACAGACATTAAATATAAAACATCAATTTTATTATTTTTAAATTTCTTATTATGTTAAACTGTCTAAATAAGCATAGTACGAGTTGTAAAATAATTGCAGCTTTTTTATTAATAATTAATAACTCAATGTTGAATATAAGGTCTTTCTCTTGTGGGAAATATATATAAAAGACCTTTTATTCAACAGTGAGTTATTAATTTTATAGCAGATTTGTTATACATACTTCTTAAATGACCAACATTCAGAGTTGTTCATCATTAGATATAAAGTTAAAATCTATGAAGTGTTGTATGGGGTAATCATTCTCCTGTCCCTATCCCACTCTAAGTGGGATCGGCACAACTTGGTTTTCTCTTCCATTCTCTCCTATTATTCGTCAACTCTGGCACTACTTTTTTTATATGCATGTTATACTTCACACAATCCAACGATCTCTTTTTAGGCCTCCCTCTAGTGACATATCTTGACTGGCCCGTTGGCACAGTGGGTAGTGACCCTACCTTCAGCTCCGCGGGTCGTGGGCTCGATTCCCACCGAGAGCCTACATTTTCTATCAACAATTTGTTGGTTCTTCGAGCCTGGGTGTGTATTTGTATTTAAGTGTGTATTTAAAATTATATATGTAGTATATTTACCAGTTGTCCGTCACCCATAACATAAGTAATAAGTTACTTACTTTGAGGGTGGACGACCGTGTGTGTAAATGTCCCATATATTTATTATTATTTATTATTATCCATCCACATTCATATTTAACACTCGTTTGATCACATGATTTTGATCTTAAATTGAAGTAATAACTGTTAAATTAAAATATATTTTTACAATTGTCAAACGTTTATTTCTTATTCATATTCATTTCAAATCTCTAAATCACATAGAATCGTAAATCATTGTAGTTTTAACAGATATGCCTTATCTGAGACAGCTTTAAACAAACTTTTATGTAAGAAGGCTAAAAAAGCTTTGCTAAAATGACCCTGGTGCTAAATATGTCGAACGTGGTGGGAGGATGAGATCGGCTTGCCGATAACCGTATTTAGATTTGCAACAGTTAAACCTACACGCTTTGTGCAGCGTGCCACAAAAACGGTGCATGTTCATATTTCTATATTCATATTTTTTTAATAACATGTACTTAGATAAGGGTTAGATGCGTTAATATATGGTTTCTAATATTCTTTTTTTCTCACAAATGACAGAATTTGAAAAATGGGAACATTGGAGATATCATAATTCAAACGAAGTATTCTCATTTTGGGATCTTCCGATTACCTCCCTTAGCTATTACAACTTTGCAAATAGAGAGTAAAATTAACTCTTGTATTCTAATAATATTGTGGCAGTTTTCATTTCCTGAAAACATGAATAAAACGTCGTTTTCTGAAACTGAAACCTAGCTTAACCAATTTATCACCCCCCTAAACTCCAGACTTACTAAATTTCATGAATCATTGAAGCCGTTTCCTAATTTCAGATTATATTTATATATACAAAAATTGCTCATTAAAGGTATGAGATTGAATAGAAAATAAGTTATTTTTTTACCTTTGTGTATAACACAATTCTGTAAGTAAAAGGTAATAGAAAATAAATCTGTTTTTAGCGTATTGGAAAGCATAAAACACTTTCCTCTATAGTCGATATTGATTCAAGAGTCCATTAGTGGATTCTCCATTTGTTCGATGCGGTCTGTTAGTGCGGCAACTGAAGAGCTTGATTGCGCTTCGAGGGGTTTTATTTTCAAGATGATAAAGGGCTACACGGATAATTGTTTTGATTGTCTATTAGACACTTGAATTTTGAACGTTTCAAAATGTTTAATGGGGTGTCTAACGAATCGTTATGTTAAATAAGTTTTTTTTTATTTATCTTACTAAATCTTACTCAATCTTCAATAAATTATAGATATGATTAGCGATAGATATAGAGACTACTCAATTCTGGATATTTTTTCGTTTACTAATTCTAAACTGTATCACAGTTGATGAAATTTCTACCTTCAAATTTTTTTCTGTATTTCTTAATAGAGAAGTACGTCGCATGAGATGTACGTATATAGTAGGTATTTAATAATATTAAGTTAATATAATAATAGACGTGTGTTTATTTGTCTTTGAACGTAGCAATGGATTGATGCGGTTTTTGAAACTGTGATAATTTATGGGCTAGAAAGTAGCATAGGTTATCTACTTTTTTCGGAATTGACATTGACGGAAACGATGTTGCCAGTATAAGCTAGTTTATATGTATAATTTTAAATTGGTGTTAAAAAATCTCCATTAATAAAATCCTTTTAAATTTAATTTGTAACACACCTAAATGCAAAAGTGCATAAAAATATGTGAATTGCATATTTCGAAACATGATATCAGACCCATATATAACAAACCGGTTTCGTAGTTATATTAAGATCGATATCAGTTTCAAAATATCAACAAGCTGATCATTATACTATCTTTGCACGTATATTAGTCACAATACGATATGTAATTCAAGCAAAATTACAACAAATCAGGGTATTCTAACCCGTCGGCACAGATGGAAGGCCTCCAGGTCCGCGAGTTTTGCCAAGAGACAACGTAAGGGTAAACAAAAGAGGGTGTATTTATGTATTTATTTAAAATTACATAAATAGTATATTACTTATCTGTCACCCATAGCACACGTATTGAGTTACTTTGGGGACGGGCGTATGTGCGTAATAAAAATGCACATATACTCGTGTCGAAACCTACACGAAGTGCATGTGTGTTCTTCTCCTTGGGTTTAGCGCAGCGATGAAAACGACGGGAATTTTGATAATATGTTTAATTTGGCGAATTACAAAGTATGAAAAAAGTTACAGGATAAGAGAATAGAGTTGCCGTTCACAAGTTTGAATTTGTAGCGTCTGACGTTTGACAGCTGATTGTCAATCAGCCTACTCTGGATGGCCAATCACATTCGCTGTCAGCTGGTGTTCCGTTTTGGCCGCAACAACTCATATGAATCATTATTTATTATTTCCCTATTTATTAAATATGACATTAGTAAGAAGGTTGGTGACCGTACTACTAATCTTATCATACTGATAACGATCGTGACACGACACGCGAAAATAATATTATTGTGCGCAAGTTTTTAGTCCACTATAATATTTGCTCATCACTTTCGCTTGTGAAGCTGTGATAGCCTAGCGGTGAGACCGTGCGACTCTCTAGAGACGACATAGGTTCAAACCCCGGGCAGGCACCAATGAGTTTTACTATTAAAACTTATGTGTCTAATTGATAATTGCAATTTAACATACGCTTTTCGGTGAAGGAAAACATCGTGAGGAAATCTGCATATTTCTAGAGAATTCTAGGGATATGTGTAACCTACCATTCCGTATTGGAGCAGCGTGGTTGGTCTGAGCTTCAATACTTCTCTCCAAAAACGGAGAGAGGAGGCCTGAGCCCAGCAGTGGGCATAGTAACAGGCTGTAACTTTACTTTATTACTTTCGCTTGATTAATCCAACACTATGAAATAAAATGTGATTAGCTAAGTATGCTACTTCTCGAATAAGACAAACTTTGTTAATGCTTTTGGTGGACTATGATGTGAAAGATATTTCCAACTAATAAAATAAATATAGGAATTTAAGTTAGTTAAATCATAAAAAGATACCTACATATATGCCAAATAAAAATATTAAAAGAGTAATCGACATAATATAATTATACTGACCTAAATTTTTAAACAACGTCCATACTTGCCGATTTATTTTTTATAATTAACATCTGAGAGTTTGGTACAGTGCTTAGATGTAAAATTTACATTTGAAAGAGAGATGGCAGTAAATTATAACAAAGAGAAAAGCACTGAATATATTGCTGGTAACGCTTTGCTAGTAATGTCAAACGGCAATTGTATACGCCTGTTTATTGATTGTACACGCCGGAAATGATGTTTATACATCATGCCTTATTTCATAAGTATTTCATTATTTGTACTTCCCTTAATTTAATGTTGTTGGATTGTCATATAAAGTAAAATAATAAAACAAAATGTTTTATTTTATGTGAAACTTATTGTCGTGTATTACATTATTGTGTTCAATCTTTTTTCGTATACTTCTTATTACCATCAGAGTATATAGTATTTAACTATAATCTCTTAAAGAATATTTTCCGAAGACTAACGCAAATGAAATATTTTAATATTATCAAGATAAAAGGACTTTAAAGTCCTGCGATAAAGATCCTTATCGCGCAATATTACTGAAGCGAATTATATTATGGGTGGCGACTGTTGGGTACACAAACTCAGTATCCAAATAAATCTATTTATTTACAGTTAATTATAATTATTCTTATACTATTACTATGCTAAAATCTTAAATACTAAATGCGTCCGATCCCACCGAAGTTAGGTAGGGAAAGGCGAGGTGACGCGAAGTTTCTTTCCCAGGCGTGGAACACTACACCTCCGGTGTCGAGTGAAGTCTGAAGGAAAGCGGCAATCGCTGAGTGGACGTAACACCTCCCCTTCCAGAAAAGCAACTATTTGGTGGCAGTAATGTTAACACCAAATGTTGCGGTATGGTGTTCTTCTTCACTGATGGCAGCTTCTGTCGCATTGTGGTGTTTTCACGAGATAGCTGCCCTGCAGCATTTGATATTAAGATAGTGGCACTTTAGTTGGAGTTAGAGTTCGGGTTGGAAATGCAATAATATAGCTTTGGCTAGACGAGAATGTGCAATAATGATTGATCTTCTGTATATATTTTAATTTGTTCATACAGTCAAATTTTGTTCGAGTATAATGCGTCAGCTTGTTTTCGAAAATATAATATGTCGAACTAAACTTCGAGCATTCAGCTTCCATGTACACATACTCTTTCAAGTTAGTAACTATATAGGAAGGAGGTAATATTATCCTATGATCTTTATTGGTAACAGGACAAAGTCGGAAAAGGTAAAAGGTATTTAAATGAAATTTAATAATTATGAAAATTTTGGGGTAAATTTAAAAATAAGTAAATAGTAAAAATAAGTACTAAAATAGGCTTATATAACAATTCAATATTTTTTTATTTATTGAATAATTTAACTCTGAAGGTCTTGTGCATTTTTAGGTCAATATAACGAAAATTTGCCCAAGCAGAGCGAAGTATTTTAATCGCTCTTTATCTTATGAAGTCGTATTTACGACCAAAGTAAGAGCTCTATTTAATTTTTGTTGATTTATGAAAATAAAAAACATATATAACTAAAAGGAAATTTAAGTATTTGAAACAATTTTATTATTATTTTTTGACCGTTTCAAACGAGATTTTGCAACAGGTCGTCGATGTTTAGATTTGTAAATATGAATTAGTTGGTTACTAATTAATTACTTTAACCTGAGTGAACTGAGGTGCAAGTTTTTGTCTTTGCAAGCGGAATGCGTATGTACACGTCTTTATTCGGCTCATATTGCATCTCGGACTCTCTGTTTACGTTGCGGCTCGAGATATGAGAATTTTTATTAGATACTAATGAATCATGATTCGAATAATTTTATAAATCGTTTGCATGTGATGTAAATTTTGGTAGTTAAGTCTATTTGTTCAATATTTAAAGTGGGCTGAGAAGGAGCGGTCATATTTAATTCTATACTATCTATATGTAAACTAGAATTTCGATTCGCATCAATTTGCGCAATGCAAGTTTGCGATCACTTATATTGCTATTCCTTATTCTAATTAAATGAGAAATTTAGTTTGCTTTTTTAAAATTATTTTTATATTTTTTTTATATATATTTAATTAGGATAGGATTCATAGGAATAGTGACTAAACTATCAGAGTAGTGTACTTACAAAAACATCACGATCGGCGTATTCATCGATTTTTGGACGAACGAGATCCGTACGTGGGTTTCTCCAACAGTCAGCCTCCGTAAGTAGGTTCTTATTTCGGCACCAAACACGAAGCGACGTATTTTTTCCACAAATACTGTTTCGATGTTAAGTACCGCACCCCGACTGCGCCAATTATATTATGGGTGGCGACTGTTGGGTACACAAACTCAGTATCCAAATAAATCTATTTATTTACAGTTAATTATAATTATTCTTATACTATTACTATGCTAAAATCTTAAATACTAAATGCGTCCGATCCCACCGAAGTTAGGTAGGGAAAGGCGAGGTGACGCGAAGTTTCTTTCCCAGGCGTGGAACACTACACCTCCGGTGTCGAGTGAAGTCTGAAGGAAAGCGGCAATCGCTGAGTGGACGTAACAAGCGTGACAGTTGCAATGAGGTTACGTTTACATTATAACTTAATATCAACAGGTTACCGCGATGCTTTCACCCTAAAAGTTGCTACGTGGCTTTACTGCATCTTTATGTTTAATATTAATGTGCCCTAATATTACAATTAAAAACAAAACTTATCTTTTTTTTAAATCTACTCGACCGTAAAAAGAGGAAGAGGAAAATTGCAAAATTTTAGCGCTAATTAGAACAAATCTACGCAAACTAGCGAGATTACATTACAGGACACTATCAATTAAATAAACAAATATTAAACTTGAAGCTGTCAGACACTGCCTACAGACGGAGAAAACACCCATGAGACTGAATCTTATGAGACTGCCCTGATTCATAATCGCCACTCTGTCCTACTACTACGTACTACTATTTACGCCCAAAGGAGGTGAAAAATCTCGCTAGCAAGAAGATCCTGAAATTCTGAACAGAAACCCGCATCGGGAGCAAACTGTAATCACAATAGATCAGCAATGGTCAAAGGTATACTGGACCTCAAGGCTTTGCATAGCCGTTGCTCCTAGAAGAAGAAGAAGAAAAGGAACATTACTTCTTTTATTTAACATCTCAAGATTGGTCTGTTTAACCGCTTATTTTATTTTGTGCAACTGTGTTTAGTGACAAATTGTACATCATTCTGTAATGGTAGAATACATTATATTAATAATTTTTGTAACATCAATGAATAACTGTATTGACAATAAACATATTTTTATTAACTTTATTTAAATTGAAATGGCTCTTTTATCAGCAATAATTCGATGCAATCCAGCCAATCTTTATTAGGGTGGCCCTGTGACCTATTATACTGACTATAATATAGCATGAATATATGGTCTTGTACAAGTACGTATCAGGCGGTTTGTTGATATGTTAGATCTCAAATCGCCCCGGAGTTCTTTTTTGCCCATGTCATCCGATTGTCGTAAATATTTGATATGTTATCCATATCTTTACAAGAAGCGACTGTCATCCAATCCTCTTTAAATGATAGGAATATAGATGTAGATTTTGACGATTCAAGAGTACTTGTTTATAAGTTTACTTGAATAAAGAACTAGTCACATAGTGATGTAATTATGTCCATTTTTAATAATCTCTTATATTTATGTATGTAGTTAATAACTGTAAACCCTAGAGGGAATTTGAATGTTTACCTACGTAGACGTAGGTAAATATTATTAAATAGTAGGTAAACGTAGGAAATGTAAATATAAGAAGAAGAGGTTTATAATGGACACGTCTTCTAATAACGATATTCCTTATTATAAACAGTTATATTAATTCTGTTGCTACCAATTAAGGCCATATTATATTGGTAAAGTAAATACGAGTATTATTTTAATTAATAAATACATCTGTTCGTAAACGTTTTATAAAAAAAAATTGTGCAAATTTTTTTTTCCAGGGCAATTGTCAATTGTTAATTTTCTAAGTATACATTTAACGGTTGACTATCATCCAAACTTGTCTAGTTCTAGAGTTATAAAATGCACGTTCGTTTTGTACATGTGAATGAAACTAGACGTTAGACAAATATTTACTATACGTGACCTAAATGATTCCTTTCTATCTGTAAAAGTATCGACCGGCAAATCTAGGACATTGTTTGAATTGCGATGACAGTTTTTTTTATTATATTTTATTATTTTGCACCTTTGCTTTAAGTGCTTATGTATAACGGTGTAGAATTTAATTGATTGATGTTGAGAAATACTCAATCTAACGATTATAAGAACAAAAGTTGTATAAATGTGGACAACTTTTACTTATGTATTTAAATATAAAATAAACTATTATAAAACTAGATATTATTACAATTTTGAATATTCGTCCGTTTTAATAGTGAAATGAAGCAATGAAAAGATATACCAATTCGTGTAAAAAATAAAGAAATATACCAAATACCGTAAGTGTGACGATTTCACACCTTATCCAGTAATTGCAATTTAAAATTCAAAATTTACTCATTAATTCGAAGCTTACATAAATTTTACACGTTATATAATACATTATGAGCGCACGAGCGCCTAAAATTTATAGGTATCTAGATTTAATTGAACATAAATTCATTACAAGAAAATTTTAGTTCAATAACGATTGATGACTTCAAAGTACAGATAATAAAGAAAATGTTTATCCTATCCTACTTCCTACTTCCTATCCTACTAGTCCTATTAATATTATAAATGCGAAAGTTTGTGAGTATGGATGGATGTTTGTTACTCTTTCACGAAAAAACTACCAGACGGATTTGGATGAAACTTTACAGTTATATAGGTTATACATCAGAATAAGACATAGGATACATTTTGTAATGATTTTATGTAACGATTCATGTCGATAAAGTCGGAAAAAATCTGGCCTCTGAGAGCTGTGTTGGCGAATGCTGCCTAAACCATTCAAGGGTACCGATTCTTTTTTATATCCCAATAAAATACAACAGTTTATTTGTTGTTTACTGTTGTTAGGTTGCATAAATAACACAAACAGGAACCTAACGACTCCTTTGAAAATTAATTTATTGCTTCAGAAGCACCAAGTTACACGCGAAACAATTCTCTCAATAATTCTACGAGTCAAATACAAACTTACTCGCACTAACGGCTTAAATAATGGACTTATTCGGTTAGTGCTCACTTCAAAAATTTAAACTACCCTTTAACAATTTCCAAACTAAAATAAAAAAATCACATCGCTACGTTTCTCTATCCAAATAAATAAAAACACTATAATAGTGCTGATTAGTGTGTATATAAATAATAATAAATAAAGTACAGTTAATTCATATTTTAGTAAATAGAAGTTCTTCTATAAAAATAATGGAGATGCATTTTTAAACGGAGAGATAATAAATAATAAAAATAATTGAAAAATAGAATTATTTTTATTTCAAAAATCACTTTAAATTACCAGAAATCGATCTCGCTCTATCTTGCTCCATATTTATCTGAATGTCATCATTCTCCTGCCCTTATCCCACTCTAAGTGGGTCGGCACAACAAGTTACAAACATGTTATCACATGATTTGGCTACGTATTTTGCGACCGGCCGCCCCTGCCTGACGTCAACTTACCTTAGTCGCCTTTTACGACACCTCGGTAAGAAATGAGAGGGTCTATTCTACTCAGCCGGATACCACACTGATTTACTACACTACAATACTACAATAACAGAAAGTGAACAATTGCAAAATGTTTTGGCCGAAACATTTATTTCAGCTGAGCTAGGAAGAAAAACGATTACTTTATTAAAGAATTGTAGTTTTTAGATATATAAACTCATTTTCATAATCAGTTGCCAATTTTGATAACACGATACATATGGCTATAGATGTTTATCAAAATTATCGACCGCTTAAACTAGGACAGCGAGGTGTGATGACACATATCCCCTTTGAATACTGGTAATAACTTTGCAGGCGTTTTCCGTGTATTGTGTGGATAATATAATAGATGTTTTGCATTACTTCAATAATATTTTGCGTGGTATGTCTTACATAATTTTATACGGTATCAAGATTTGCTATCGGTTACCGACTTTATTATTAGTTATATAATTAAATGGGTGGTAAATGGTAAGCGGTAAATGGGTATACCTATAGGTATAGACGAAAATTATCATTTATATCAGGCACAAAATATCTTAAATATCTACAAAATTGTTGGATCGTAAATGTGGTAAAATCACACATACACACACACGCGCGCACGCACGCACACACACACACAACACAACACAACATTCCTATACTAAAATATTTAATTTTATTGATAATCGAAATTTATCTTTGAAGTCAGTTGCAGTTGTATATTGACAGTTTTAACTCACCATTATATTTTGAAAGTGTGCAAACTGATGATCGAAGGAGAAAGTGAAATCGCTTAAATGACCTTTCACATCGTGACAGTCATGTTTTCCAACAAGCACATTAAAGCTTCATTCTTAGTGTTTTTGTAAAAATGATATCAATTGATAAAATTGAATTCATCTTTTTTTCCCACATACTTTTACAGCATCCCTTGGCGGGGTATAATTTCTGCGTACACATAAAAATAACAACTATCATTGCCATAAAATAAAGTTGTAAAATAACGTGGTTGGTTTTTTTTTAATTGTTGGTAATAATAGGATTAGTGTAAAATATGAAAGCGCCTGACATATCAAACTAACTCTGGCTTATTAAAACTGTAAGAGTTTAAACTTAGCAATTTAAGAATCATTTAATTGACTATACAGCCGAGCCGAGAGCTGTGATAGCCGAGCGATGAGACTGTGCGACTCTTTCGAGAGGAACACGAGTTCAAACTCGGGCAGGCACCAATGAGTTTTTCTATTAAAACTCATGTGTCTAATTGATAATTGCAATTTATCACACGCTTTTCGGTGAAGGAAAACATCGTGAGGAAACCTGCATATTTCTAGAGAATTCTGGAGATATGTGAAACCTACCAATCCGCATTGGAGCAGCGTGGTAGGTCTTAGCTCCAACCCTTCTCTCCAGAAACGGAGAGGGGAGGCCTATGCCCAGCAGTGGCATTGTAACAGGCTGCTACTTTACAGCTGATTTAGAATTTGCCAGTAATTAAAAGTCTGTCTTGATTTTGGCAATAGACATTTCATGAATTTCATATTGATTGCTTTAACATGTAAATTTTCTAATGAACCAGAACAATTATAGCACAATTATCGAGAAGCACTCTGATTCAACGCTTATTTATTCCCCTTATTAGTTCTATTTTAAGCCAAATATGTACATAGTTGACGTCAATGAAACCAGTGCAGATGTAACCAGCCCAGTTCCGTTGGCTGAACGTAATACCAAGCGAAACGACGGAGGTCAAGGTTCACTCGCCGGGGGAATGAAATACTTTTGTATAACGACGCATCTCTTTCACACTTACTATGAAATTAGTAATGAGTAATTGAGATAAAAGATAAGACTAACTAAGGCGGTTGGTTCATTTAAAAATGGCCGTTGATGATTCAACAATTGAATACGACGGTTGGAAATAAAGCGAATTCGAATATGGACATCCACCTTATGCTTATGATTCAGGCTTTATTTACATTTTCATTAGAGTTCACTTTTGAATGTGTATACTATGAATATTTTTTATTCGATAACTGAGCCAAACTATTAATTCGTGTAGTACAGTAGAGGTTCGATAATGTTTTTGTTTTATATCTATTCGTATAGATCTTTAAGTCGCTAAAGCCTTGTTACAAACTGGGCGTTATAGTTATTAACTACTGTGTCATTGTGCCGAGACAGCAAACTTTTTATGCAAACAAGGTCAAAAGGCTTTTAACGACACTTAATTGTTTTTGTTAACTTTAAAGCTTGATTGATTTTAATATACATATAATATAATATAACATATAATATAAAATTATATATTTTTTAAGTTGGTTACCTCGCAATGGTATTTTGAATCCCCTTTAAATAAAATTGTATCTATTACGAAATAAAAATTCAGTTACTGTTTTTTTAATTTGTTAACCTGTGAAGTCTATTTATAATAGTTTGCAGAACTAATTACCTTTAAGTTATTCAATTACAAATGCAATTTAATTTATTCACATTAAATTTTCTTGTTTAATTTTTTTTATGACTGTAATTACGTGTATTGGAAAACGGTGGATGGCGCAGCCTAAAGTGAATTTTATCTCCCAAATCTCATTCGCTTATGCTTTATATAAATCCTTTATATTCCTTTAAATTCTTATTTTATATATCCACACTTTCACCATACTGAGATTTCTCTATACTGATGGAACACATAATTAAGACAATTTGCTGTTTTTGAGAGATTTCAATTATGTTGAATAACAGACAATAACTGCATCGCAGATATTTGTTAAGAAAATATTTATTTTCGCAAATCAATCCTCGACAGAATTATAATCTGCGCTATGTTCAACTTTGAATTCATAAGAACATTATATTGCTAAAAGCTATCGTGGCAACTATCAACGACTAGATGCTCCAATAAGACATAATTAAATCGATTTTATTGAGTGCATCTACTTCTTAAATAATACACGTATATATTTTACTATCATCATTCTCCTGCCCTTATCCCACTCTAAGTGGGGTCGGCACAACATATTACAAACATGCTGTCATATGATTCGTGTATTTTACGACCGGCCGCCTGCCTGACGTCAACTTACCTTAGTCGCCTTTTACGACACCTCGGTAAGAAATGAGGGTGGTCTATTCTATGCAGCCGGATACCACACGGCACATCCCTTAGTCGCCTCTTACGACACCTCGGTAAGAAAGGAGGGTGGTCTATTCTATTCTGCCGGATATATTTTACCAAATTTAAATTAAAAGTTCCTACCGAGAAAAGCCCGCAAGAAACTCGGCGGTTGCTCTTTTCAAAGAATATTTCTTATTACTAGTTACATATAGTCATTACTGTCCTGTACAGGGTCGAAGAGTAGCTATTCTCTCCACGCATTCTTATCGTCTAAGTAATCCTCAACATACTATATGTTATATAAAAGCCTTCGATCATCATTGAAAGGTGTTAACGTGGTGCCGTTACTAAATGGTTATTTATTCAAAATCCGGTGAGGCCCTATAGTTTTCTATCAAAATTGTTGTGCTCAATCAACATTAATAATTTTATATACGGTCGTCGGTGAGAGAAACATCGTGAGGTAGGTAATTTTCATATCTTGATAGAATGCATCGGAGTAGCTAGCAAGTCTTAACTTCATTAACAAAATAAAATTTTTATATAAATTTTACAAATATATTTTGATTGGTCGTTTTACAGTATTTTAAATTAATTTCACTGCTAATAGCTACTAGTTACTAACAATGTGACAGTGCCGTTACTAAAACATGAGGAAGGAAACAGTTGATTTATCGTGGAACCGGCAAGCCAAGTCGCGATACCGATGCAGCTAACCACTTCTAAGCTAGAAAAATAAACTTAAAGTACCTACAGGGTTCTTCACGTAATGAAATTAAAATAATTGTAGATGCAAAGGGGATTTGTTTAATAGGCTGATATTTATATTGTTATTTAAGTCTCCGAAGGTAAAGTTCAGAGTAGAAACTAGTATAATAAATTACATGATAATTGTTTAAAAAAACAATCACAATGGGTACACGGAGATATTTCGTAAAAAGCAACGTAAACAAAGGCATTGCAAAATTGTCGCCGGCTTCCTATTAATGTATTTAGAATTTCGTAGATCTTGTATTGATTGCAACTTGCCCTGCGTGATATTATTGAGCCAGTATATTTTACACACAAACTAACAAATTTATATTAATAAAATTAATTTAACAAATTTTATTTTTCAGCCCTTCATAACAAATCGCATCAATCCTTTGCTGCGATCAGACGACAAGAGAACAGACACAGTCGCGTTTACTCGTATAACTATACAAGCTGTACAAAAAATATTTTTGCTGCTATCTCATCCAGTACTATATAACGACAAATTAATAAAGTTAATGAGATTAAAAAAATATATAATTTTTTCAATAATACTCTGGAAGATCCAGTTTCAGCATTCAGATAAAAAAAAACCTGGGGGAATGTTCTCGCTTCCAGTTTTATTGATTTTTCTAGTTTACAGCATCCCGTTGATAAGGAAGCATACATTTGTTTTTTTAACTGAAAATTTGCTACATGCAGTTCTAAAATACTACTAACAAAATTATAAGCAATCGAAGGCATTAACGAATACTTAGGAGAGGAAAAAAGATGTTTCAAGAATCATTTTAATAATTATGTATCCAGAATTCTTATTGCTGCTATGATATGTCTAATACAAGACGAATGGAAGTTTTATAAATTATTTATCTGTACTTTACCTGCATTTGAAGAAGTCGCGAACCTCCGTTCTTCTCCATCCTTACGAATTCTTCAATCAAATTTTCACTTAACGGAAGACACGATAAAGTTATGTGTAAAATATAAACAATCCTAACAAAATTTGGTAAACAATACGCGTGATTTGTCAATAAAACAACACATAATTCACAAAATTTGACACGAAATATCTGACATTACAAGTCAATTTTACTGCGATATCAATACATTTATATTTGGAATGTGTTTTCGGAATAAACTTTATATTTTTTATTGTTTCGCTAGCGTAAGGCAGTGAGCCATACAGCCGTTATGAATGAGATTGGTGTAGCGATTAAATATGACTAGCGGTCGCCAGGCTACTCGTCTGGGGCGAAACACCGAGAGATGGCGGGGCGTGCAACTTGCATGACTTTGTGCTGAGTAATCAAGTACATACCTATGTAAAGCACTATAAGTCTATAAGTTTCAAGTTGTAGCTGTTTTAGGTCCCTTAACATATGTGAGTACTTTGAAATAAAACATTTGCTTTAAATTTAATTTAAGAACTTGTTTTCCTATCCGTTTTTCTCAGAGTAAGTCTAAGAGTAGTTCTTAGAAATTTAAATTTTCATGTATTTCAAATAAAAATCGTAAGGACATGTCGCATTGTGAATAGCGCAACATCTGCAGTCTGGGTCTGGATACTGCACAATAAAGTGTGAATATTAGAATTACTTTAGAATAGAAATGGTTCTTAAAGGTTGTGGATTCAATAATTTTCATTTTCAATGCTAAACAAATAGGTAGTTTAAAAGATATAAATGACATTTTATCACAACTTAATAATAACTTCGTTAAGTAATTATGGAAATTGACAAGTATCATATAATACATTGAGTATTAGTATTCAGTGTATAAGATATCATGGTCATACTTACCAACGCTTAAAATAAAGATTATAGTTTTTCATCGGCTTTATGGAATGTACAAACTCAACAGTTACTTCTGCGAATACTAAAGTTAACATATAGATATGTAGAACCAACTAAAAGATGTATAATGACAGAGAACACACCTAGTCAAACACTAACGAACTGTATTTGTTTGTAATGGCATTCAAAGACTGATTATATACGGTTATCTAATATTATATAGCTTTTCCCGATCTGTACCATCAACTTTTAGAAAACTATTGAATTGCAATGCATTTCAAAGTCGGTACCTATACTGAATCGCTTTCTTTTCGTACTATAAAATGTTTTTAACTGATTTGCGTTTGGATCGCACACCTACTATATAAATAAGAGTGAATAAAATATGTTTACGATTCAGTTTAGCATTTAATTCGGCAACGACTTAACTCTGCGTCTTTAACACGTCATGGTATGAAAAAGCAAAACAATTCAGTCAGCTCTTCAATTGAGTCGAATAAGAGTTCATGGTAAGCCTGCTGATACAAGAGCTAAACTTACGACATTTATCGCGGTAATGCAATAAAATAATATCCTATATTATTCTTTAAGAATAATTTCTAAAAACATATAGGTAATAAATGTACATTTTCTATTAAATAATTTTTTATGTTGAACTTTAATACGAAGCTGCGTCATTAAATTTGGTACTTATAGCTATATCCTGTAGGCGGAAATTAAGGTAATATATAAGGATTAAGGTGCAGAATAAAACACAAATTTTCACCGTAACAGTGTTTATTTTACAAAAGTTACATACAAACATTCATAAATTACATCTGCTATGAACATATCGAACGAACACACGACGCAATGTCGCAGACTACATACACCCTTCTGACTTAAACGTATTTGTCCAATGCACTCGCTGTGATTTCTCTCTTTATATATTAAAAATTTAGGCACATTTAAATCGAATTGAAGTAACTGATAAAATTAATATAACATGGGTTTAATTTTTTATTTTACATTTTCTACCTACCATACTTTCTCGTAGCCTATAATAGCTAAATATATCCACCTTGAATAATGGACTATATTATAATGAAATAATTTAATTTGGAAACACGAAAAAATCTCTGCTGTGGACAGGATATGGAAGTAGAATTTGAGGATGATAGAAGTCTGAAGAATTATTTTATGCTGATTAATAACATTTTAATATCGTTTCGTCTACCCCCATTTAAATAAATACATAATGATGGCGGGGCCGGTGATAGCCCAGCGGTGAGACCGTGCGATAGCTGTGATAGCCCAGCGGTGAGACCGTGCGACTCTTTCGAGGGAAACATGAGTTCAAACCCGGGCAGGCACCAATGAGTTTTTCTATTAAAACTCATGTGTCTAATTGATAATTGCAATTTATCACACGCTTTTCGGTGAAGGAAAACATCGTGAGGAAACCTGCATATCTCTAGAGAATTCTGGAGATATGTGTAACCTACCAATCCGCATTGGAGCAGCGTGGTAGGTCTTAGCTCCAACCCTTCTCTCCAGAAACGGAGAGAAGAGGCCTATTCCCAGCAGTGGGATTGTAACAGGCTGGTACTTTGATGGCGGGGCTTGGGCGATCAATACGATCGGAAGAATATAGGCGTTTATAATTAATAAAATATATAGCCGAGAGCATTCTTTTAGTTGGACTCAAAACGCTATGAGCAAGTTATGAGATAAACATGTCGTGCCAATCATCAAAGAGACAAAACTCTCCTATTTTGGGTTATGTACTTATCATACTAAAGATATTATTTACTCGAGTCAAGGGTCCTTGCGGGAAATCGATGAGCAACGAAAAGGAAGATGACAGCCACGGGACATCCATAAGAAGTCCAGGATAGTCGGCAAAGCTAAAATTTTAAACTATAAAAAAATTGAGATTAGTTCAAGTATTTATTGCTTTATATTCACTAAGTTACTCTTCCCTTCATGGGGACACAAAAGACAAACTACATTAATAAAATACACAAACATATCAACACAATTCGAATCTTTATAAAAATAATTTTGACGAATCCAGCGTCAAACATTTTTTTCCTTAACAATATTTTGATTTCATAAATTCATTATATATGTATATGGGCGAATTTATTTGCATTTTAAAACAATAAAGTCACTAAATACGTATCCGTTTTTCGGTATGAAGTATTTAGACCAAATGAATATCAAATCGAATAAACACGAAAAGACACACTTAAAACACGACTAAGCTTTTTACTATATTTGTAATGACATATAATGCTACATATTATATGGCGTACATTGCTAGAATTTTCATTTTTGCTTTTAAATTCAAAATTCAAGATTATGTTTAAAGTTCCTGTTTAAAAAGCATGTGATCTTATTGATCTTATAAATTTAAATAAGGTGCTTTAATATATTTAATTTTTATTTTAATAAAGATGAAGCGTAATAAAATGATTTACTTAATAATTGTGTTATGGGCGACAGACCTAAATATATACTCGTATATATATAATTTTGAATACATACATACATATAAACCCAGACTCAGAACTAACAAATTTTTCTTAGAAAATGGTGGTCCTCGGAGGGAATTGAAGCCGCGACCCGCGGAACTGAAGGAAGGTCGCTGCCAGTTGCGCCAACTGGCCAGTCATTAGTTTGCCTGCAGCGATGGATGGATGGCATTCGATATATTTACATCGCCTGCTGTTGGTTAACCCTTAACAGACAATATCAAATTGTCTACTTCATAGAGAAAAAAACCTTGCAATGTAATACTCAGCAGGACCAGAGTTACATTTTGTGGTTCCCATGCCTGGGATTTTAAACGACACAGGTATTAGGTATAAAACGTTAGGCAGTCTTTGGGTAGGTCGGAAGATTTTAACGACTAGGTATAATTATATTTTAGATAGTGATTGTACTAATACCACGGTCCAAAATCAGCGAATAGGCTTGAAGACACTTTAAAAATGGATATTTGCTATTTCTGCTTATTATCACATTGCTTATCATTTTCCACATTGTTTTTGAAATGCTTATATTACCAAATTTATTCTCATTCTCGATAAAATCATCTACCAAATTTTATTAATGTATTAATTTTCTCTTTGTGGTTTTTTAGTTGGGGTCATAACTTGACAGTTCTAAGTGCTTTATCTCTTTAATTAGTAGCAATGATTTCTACACCACCATTCTACAAACTAACATCAAATTTTCTTACTTCTATAATAATAAACTATCACGTTATCGTTATTCAATAGTTTCATTCCAAATTGGTGTTACCGAGGGATAAAGCGAATTTACTTAATTCTATAATATTTTTAACAAAACAAAAAAAATTACAATCTTTTTGTGCGATTGTATAATATGAATATACCCTGAATTGACAAGTAAAATTTTTCAAAAATTTTGAACAATTTAAAAATGGGTAAAAAGTAAATGGATTTATTCAATAAGATTAGGTAGAAAGTTCTTAATATGTCAAGGACATTAAAGTTGAAAAACAATAAAAGTAAGTTGAAAATGGGACAGGTGATACAATAATCCAACTGTGAAACTATTCTTGTGCTTTCATAGTTCTATGTCTATTTTTACTAGAATCGGGCTAATGCCGGGTCCTCACGCAGCGACACTGATCGCCGACGACTCGCCAGCGACTTTTATCTTTATTCTCCTCCTCATTAAAGTAATCGTTCATTGTCCATTTGGTAGTAGACCTGAATGGATCTCTGCGAATTTACGATGAAATTTTATTTTTCTAGTGTTCGTTATTTGTAATGTTTTTAGAAAGGTCACTTAATCATCCACAATACCGATAAATTTCTTTAAAGTTCAATAAATTTGAATACAAGCTCACAAGAACAATTACGAAAGGACCCCTTTTTATTTTTTTTTGGAAAATAACACTATTAATGTTGAGAGACCGGCTATACTCACGTCTTATTTTATCGGATGAGCCGGACTAGTTTCAAGCCCATACGGGGCTCTTATTCATGAGCTCTTTACGCGGTGTTATCGCGGCGGGAACTCATCCGATAAAATAAGACGTGAGTATAGCCGGTCTCTCAACATTAATATGAATACCACTCACGATAGTTTAAATTCAAAAATTCAAAAATAACACTAAGTACGGGCGTTCCATATATACTTAGTCTACACAGCCGCGATATCGCTGGCGACCAGCGACTTTATTGGGTTGTAGCAAGTCGTTGTTAATATTCACTTCCACACGTTAATTTTCCAGTCGAGTCGCCGGCGATCAATGTCGTTGTCGTGAAGACCCTACCTAAGTGTTACAGGCCATAGAGCACAAATCTAAATTTTAAGGGCTACACACCTTGTCTATGACAAACACAGTTACTTCTAAAGAGCATGCAACTATTACAAGCCAAATCCCTTTGAGCCAATTCATTATTCAGAACATTATCTTAATATATTAATAATAATAATTGTTATTGTTTCGAAAAGTGCAGAAATTTATAATTGGCACATTAGTATAGTTTTCTTGTGACCAGCACAGATTTTTCTTTAATATTTATTGACCGGTAATGGCACATTGGCTTTAAGGACCATTTCTCGGCACTAGATCACTGAATATATTGATATCTAAATAACATATTTATTGTTCATCTGAAACCAAGAATATTGGAATTCATTTTTTATCTTTGGCAGCAATAAAGTGAACAAATGAGATTTGAATAATTTATAGAATTAGGCATTGCTTTGCGGAAAACCATAATACAAAAGTAATAATAAAATTGTTTTGTTATAATCCGCGATAAAGCAAAAAGAAAATACGAGTATATAAGTGCTGTGGTTGGAAGAGTATCCGTTTTCATACCTGGTACATGCGGGATTCATATAAACGCACGCATTACAAACTTCCAAAACCATCACCACAATACATAAACACTACACACATTCACTAGAGATTTTTTCGTTGTGGTTGCGGGGCGAATCGATCGTTGAGATTGTCGTAGTGAATGTGTGTAGTGCTTGTATAGTGTGTTGGTGTTTTGATACGTGCGATAACTAATCCTGAATGTGTAAGTTATGAGAACAGTTTGAACTTCTTACACTCAGCATTAGAGATTTTCTTGGCAAACGCGGAGAATAGCAAAATGATTCTATAATTGCTTTTGTACTATAGAATTTCGCAAAGTAACACCTAATTCTATATATTATGAACAAATGAGATTTGATTTGAAAGTTACATCATGAAATCTCCACAATCTAATCCAAAATCCCAGTCGTCAGAGGTGGTGGCAGTATCATCGTATTCAGCGAGGGCTTGTTCGTAAGCTGAAGCTTCGTAGGCTGTGACTCCGTCGAGCATCGAGCACGCTTGAGAGACGTTGGTGTGATGCATTATTGGCATCGCATGGAGCGCGAAGTCATCGCCTTCTTGAGACCACGTGAGGCCTGGAATGTGATGTAAATATGTTTTATATCTAGTTTGTGGCTTACGTATTTAAATAATGTAAATAATTAGATAGTAAATACTTGTCGCAATGTATCTATCAGAAAGTTAGGCAATAAAAGAAAAGTATCAAAGAAATGAAATGAAAATGTTAAGTGTGGTGTGACAAGATTTGATAGAATCCAAAATTATATCTCTTGTCTGCCAAACTTCAATCTTAGTTTATGTATAGAAAGCGGAACTACTCGCGTCTTATTCTATCGGGTCAGCCCGATTAGTTTCGAGCCTGTCCGGGGACTCTTAATAGTGAGCTCGCTATACGATTTTGAATCTTTGAAATAAATTAGATAGATAAAACTTACGTCCGCTCCACACTCCGTTTGGTAGGGTGACCCAACCCCACCCCTGTCCCCAGGACAGCTCATGGTCAAGCTGCCCAGCCAGTGGGACTTGACGTTTGATGACTGCTACAAGTCCACGCCCATCCAAAGCGCCAACCGTGCTGCGAGATGCGCGCACGTACATTTCCGACGATGTTGTTGCTGTATACAAATATATTATTATAAATAGGTTACATTTATATTTTTTTTTCATTTCCCAACCAATTCGAAAAGTTTTTTATAGCTATTATTCAAGACCAATAAAATATTTCTAAACAAATAATTATAATTGTCAATAAACGTCCACCGTGTGGTATCCGGCTAAGTAGAATAGACCACCCTCATTTCTTAGCGAGGCGTCGTAAAAGGCGACTAAGTTAAGTTGACGTCAGGCAGGCGGCCGGTCGTAAAATACCTAGCCAAATCATCTTACAACATGCTTAAAACATGTTGTGCCGACCCCACTTAGAGTGGGATAAGGGCAGGACAATGATGATGTCAATACAATAAACAATAAACGTCCCTTGCGATCCACGCCACGCATCGAGGCACGAGTTTCAATTTAACTCCCAGTATTTTTTGCTATTTTCTTTAGCTATCAAACAAAAATTTTAACGTCAAATTTCATTTTGGTAAATATCTACAATAGCTAATTATTAGTATAATATGTATTATTCTAATTATTATTAAAAAATATTCACACTAGCTGGTGCTTAAGACGTACTGTGTAGCATTATTATCTTGGGTAGATTTGTCCATTTTTCTATAAAAAAAACCCAAAACACGTTCAACAATTAGAATTGGCTAGATTGTTAAAACTTTCTCAAATGTATTTTGCTTCGATTAAAACAAAATATATCGCTTGAGTTAACATTTACTATGTTCTATGTTTATTCGTGATTAAACAAACAAACTTGTTTGATATGAATTGTTGAAAACCTTTCTAATAAATACTACTTACGAAAAGAAAATTTTTTTTAAATAATTAATTTTTCACCATTCTTTCTTATTGATTTCATTCATCTGTCAGAAAGCCAGGCTTTACCCGTTTTTATGTGACTGGGAAATGATGTTTGAATTTTTGCAATCTGAAGAAAATCTTTAAGAAAATGATGAGTAAAAAATTGTTGATGTGATTCATGTAACTTTTATTTGTTTAAAATAGCCAAGATGGGCAGAATCGAAAGAAAAAATCCCCTTAATTTGAAAACCAACATTAGTATAGGGTTATATGAGAATTTTATATAATGCTATAGGCAGTGGGGGTTTTTGTTTTAAGGGATTTAATGCGACATGGCTTATGCATTAGAAGTTTGGAACTTCGGACTCTCTCAAAAGTTTAAGCGTGAGCCCGATAGCGTTTTTGTCGAGTTATTTAATTAAAACTACGGCTTCCGTAAATTGTATTTTACATAATGGAGAAGGATGTTTAATATTCCTGTATAATGGACGATATATATAAAAAAAGCAATTAAAGGGTAGATTATGTGGAGGTCCGTGCCTTTAAAAGTAAAAAAAAATGCGCATAAAATCAACAACAAAATCATTTAAAAGCGTTAGCTAAGATTCTTATGATATAGGTAATTGTCACGTGACACATTTGTTGTCTAGATACTACAATAAAAAATACAAAAAAGAAGAAACTGAAAAAATAAATCATGAAAGTAGTGTTTCTAATTTACGAATCCTGTCTGTGTAAGATATGAAAACGGATAATACACTCAGCGTAATTCGGCATTACATAGGATTTCTCTTGGCCTCATAAGAAAGCTCAGAGTCATTCAGCGGGCGATGGAACGAGCTATTCTTGCAGTATCTCTACGTGATCAAATCAGAAATGAGGAGATCGATAGAAGAACCAAAGTAACATAGCTATACGATGAGCTCAGCGTGTCGCGACGCTGAAGTGGCGATGGGAGGAGCACATAGGACGGATAGGTGTTGGGGCTTAAAGGTGCTAGAATGGCACTCCCGCACCGGGGAAAATGCGGAAAATGCAGCGTGTTAAACCTGGAACGCCTGGAAAAGAAACTTCGCGCCACGGCGCCTTTCCCTACCTAACATCAGTGGGATTGGACGCCATTAGTATTTAAGATTTTAGCATAGTACAATAGTATAAGCAAAATTATAATTAATAAAATGTAAATGAATAAGTTTAATTGGACAAAGTTAGTTTGTGTACCCAACAGTCGCCACCCATGACATAATTAGCGTTGGTAGACCTTATACGAGGTGCATTGTTGACCTCAAAAAGGTCGCGGGAGCAGCTGGATCCTAGTGACACAAGATGATGTGGTGTGGAGATCCCGTGAAGAGACCTATGTCCAACAGTGGACGTCAATCGGTTGAAGATTAAGAAGAAGTTTCTCTCTAATCGCGTATTATAACAGTATAACAATATTGTTATTACTTTTTTATTATGGAATTCCGCTAAGTTCTTTAAATTATTGATATATCACCTTTAACTTCCACTTTTGCTAAGAAGACCACTTACAACTGTCTTATCTTTACTTTTAATTATTTCGTCTCTGATAATGTCATGCCTTAATCCACTTTTACGGAGGACGAATGTAATAGCCATCTACTAAAGTTTAATCTTAATAGTAGCTTCAGATAGCCATCCTAATAAGACCCGTATTCATAAGACGAGAATGTCTTCCATTATAATCTCCGTAATAACTCCGGATTAGGGTTTATATACTGCCTACTCGTAATGGTTTAGGTCTGATATGGCTTTTCGGCACGTGTTTCGGGACTAATGAAGTAGCGTTTGAATAATTCATATGTATAGATTCCTATAAGCATATTTAATTGTAGTATCTATTGTTTGTTTAAAATTGCTAGCCCATTTTTCTCATTCGTTTCCTTACTTGTTTAGGATCTTGACTGCAAGTCAACTTGGAAACCTTTTGTGTCCAATCGATCTTAGTGAACTGCTTGACGGAGTACTGCGTAGGTAGTTATATCCAGTTGATCCGACCATCTTTAAGAACTCCAGTCTCTAGATGATTATTGCAATATTGCGGATACTATTTTAATACTTATCGATCGTCTACTAAATGGATAGATGATGACAAGAAAGCCATACTGGGCGTCTTTCTTGACATGTGAGTCATTCATTCAACTAGCATGTGATAGTATCTTATAATATTTTTTTTTATATAGCGAGGTTGAACCATAGACGTCCATCACATGAAAATTAAGATCAATTCATGACAATAAGGTACGCTCAGGTGTAGCTGAATGCGTTGGAAGGAGTTAAATGGTAACCTTGGTGATAAGTGCTAATATTTTAGTGGGTTTATGACTACTTATAAAATGTTCTTAAAACTTTTTATTTAAGTAATTTTCAAAATTGCTATCTCAGATAAAAATGAAATTAAATAAGTAAAAATCGATTTCAGGTGTGGCATTAATCAACGTTTGGATATTTGTAATAACTTACTACAAGAAAATTTACGACTTTATTACAATGGACTGACTGAAGCTGATAATTGAGCGTATATTCCAAATTCGAACATTCTAGATTTAGCGCTCAATTCAATATTTGTTGAACGGAATTCTTTTGTCTTTTACGTTTCATTGTACGATCTCCTACTCGTATATGACGGAATAGAACATGTAGACTTATATCTCTTATATAATAGCAATTGAACATCTGTAGTTACCTAAAAATTTAAAGCATTGCAATATGCGCATATAACAAATGTGAATAGATGAACTGCATGGATTTTCAAATATAACTTTTATAATAATCGCAATTATGGATATGACATATTACAAAATATGACTCAAAGTTTTTTGATAATTGGGGTCAAGGTTATTATCTTCAAATCCTGAAGGTAATCGTAAACCATTATTGCAAAATTATTATGTACATTTAGATTATCTAAGGCCCCTTATTTGACAGTTCACGAAGATCAGTAAAACACTTTCTTTCAATCTGCAAGCATAATATGCCGATGTTGGAGAAAAATCTTATAGAATTATAGGATAATAATGTTGAATAATCGGTACCTGAATATGCATATATACAATAACTCGAAGATCATTACCGTCCCGCTAGTTCAGTCGGGTAAAAAGTTAATACTTTACTATGTATTTTCTTCCGTCTATCAGCGCCCATGATGCGTAGTAAACCCTGAAGCTTTGAACTTGTGCAAGCATTTTACAAAATTGTCGATCATTGATATCATAGGTATCATGGGTATGTGGAAATGCTATGTTTAAGCATAACATAAGTAAACTAAAAATGTCATTAATAAAAAGTTGTACTCACGTCGCACTCGGACTGTCGGTTTCTTAAAGGCAGTTCGAAGGTATGGCATCGACATCACTAGCTCAATGTGAGGCGGCGGAGGAAGCTAAAATGAAGATATTGCCAATTTGATATAATGAGTTTTATTTTATTTATTTGTTTTATTATTTATGCATCACCATATTTATATCGTGATGAAGTTAAATAATACAAAGTGTACAAAAGATTACGTTATGTCAATCAGAGATCCTTGCCAGTTTTTATAATTATTCTACCGAAAGTATTATTCCCAATTATACACAATCTGGCGGTCTTATCGCTATGTAGCGATTATTTTTATTTAATTATAGTGCTTAAGTATTTTTGTGGTGTGCAATAAAAGCATTATCATGTATTCATTCATATTATAAATAAATATTTGATCAAGAAAATTTGAGTGTAATCGATTTGTACAGGCGATTTTAAAGTGATAAAGTTAATTTTTAAACTAAAACTAGTCGGTAAAATTGCAATGATCATAATGAAATTATCAAAACAAGAAGTAGTTCAAAATTATTTTACTATTCATGTGTCAGCTCAAAGTTCGAGCGCATTTAAACAATTGTATATATAAAACTTACCGTTTTTGAGATTGCAGCCATCCATTCCCTTAGAAAGCATTGAAACAAATTGTTAGTTGATTATAGAAGATATAGAAATAGTATTAATCTCTTTGTATAAGTATGTACAACTGTCTGATACATATGTATACATATATTTATATAAACACAAATAACCCTTTAAAAAGCAAAGCTCTCTATTTTGACGTACATGTTTTGGCACGTATAATTTAGTTGATGTAACGGATTTATGTAGCACTTTGCAAAAACATAGAGCAAATCCTACTAACGAATAAGGAACGAAGAATAATCATCGAAGAAATATAAATGAACATATTATAAGGTTAATTGGAATTTCAGAGGGCTCAACGTGATTTCCCGAAATAAATTCATCTTTGATAGAGCAGGGTAGAAAATTAAGAATTTAAGATAATTTCAGTACTATAAAATTAATTTAATATTTAATTAAGAAAAATGAATTTTCTTTCATTCAACATGAGTATCGTGCTAAATAATTAGGTTAAATGGATGCGAATAGTTTAATTAAAATCAACATTCTCTTTCCAATTTAAACATCTTTGAAAACAAAGAAGCAGCCTTCAGTAGCAGAGAAACGTCATTTACAGTGTTAAGAAGACGTGTCGGCTATTTTCCTTTGTATAAAAATGAAAAAAAAATCCAGATAACCCTTGTGGAATCTTTGAATATTATCACGAAAAATATATTCACGAAATAAAGGACAGACTCTGCCATTTTATTAATGTTTGTCTGATTCGGAATGTTTTATTAAATTTGAATACAAAAAACGATCTGAAAATTATAACCTTAAGAATATATTGAGGTCTGGAATTACAAGTTAATATGAACCAAAAAGTCGCGCGTTATCTATTTTATACGAATACAGGAGAAAACAGTTAAAGGCGTACCAATATCTAGTATATGAATAGTCATCCAACTTGACAATAGAACGAATTATTAAATTCTTCTCTTGTTATTTTTTATTTTTGTCGTAATATATTTGAACTTTCTTATAGACTGATATATAATTTAATGATATGATGGGAAACAGCAATGTCTCGTGAAATGGTTGGTGCTTTTACCACTGATTTGTCCATGGAGTACAAGCATGAAAAAGACATTATTTAAAGACAGAAAGAAAAACTTTATTGACAACAAATTTATATTAAAAATTTTCATTAAGCGGCGAAAGTATGCATCGCTCATCGAGAGTTATATATTTGTTAGCGTTTAGTCAAAGTGCAAAAAAAAATATCCACTTTAACTCCTCGGTTAATTGCCTCTTCAGGTGGTCTGATGGCCATGATTTGTATAGTTCTAGCGTGTAAGTAATTTAAGAAAGATAAAACTTGTATATTTTACTTGTAAATAAGTTAAATATAAATTATAACCAAAAATTTGTCTGTATATAATTTTCAATAATGGGTTTCAGCGGTTGTATATTAGCAATAAAACAATACGATTAAAAATATCTCCTACAGCAATCACTGAAATTCACAGCATGGATTTGCCTAATCTATGTACTCGTAAATGTATAAAAATGATAAGCATTTCTTTTTAAAGCCTGCAGCTCCGTGGGCCTCGGGTTTGATATCCGCCAAGGGCCAACATTTTCTAGAAACAATTTGTTGGTTCTTTGAATATATATGTAACCATAATATACCAGTTCCGTGAATTACTCATAACACAAGTATTAAATTACTTACTTGTGGAACGGACAGTCGTGTGTGTAATTGTCACATATATTTAAAAAGAATGAATATTTATTTCCCTTGATCATTACATCACGCGTAAACGGATGGAACAGTTTCGCTAATTCTTTTGTTGTTGTGTTATTTACTGTCAGTAGAAGGTTCTTAAGGAAGGAAAATATTTGTAAGTTCAGCCGAACATAACGAAAAATCACGAAGTCTGTAATCCATCTTGCTTCAATGCCTTTTGACTATTGTAATATTATTTAATTGTATTTGTTATCATTTAGTACACAGTCTTAGCGGTGGCTGGTGGAGTCAAACTTTCTCGTTATTTATAGTTCACGTCGCGTGTCGAAACCGCTCAATTTGTCACGACCCTTAATTTTGTTCCAGCTCAGCGCCCGCCGTTGAATATACACAAGATTCCCACATTTTTATTTGAAATGATAGTAGTTAAAAAATAACAAAATGCGGAAGCATAAATAGAACAATAGATAGCTGTTGATGTAAATTTCAAAAATATTTCGATTGAGACCTTCTTTGTGAACTGACGCGTTAATTAACTAACCAACTCATTTACTTAACATAATCTAACATTATGTGAAGTAAAATCTTTTATAATTCTGTAATAATCATCTTCACATTTTCGCTTAAATTTTTTTTATACCCTTGTGAACAACAAAAAACTTTTGGCACTTCTCCAATACTGACTAATATGATTTTAATTATGTTATAGATATTTTATTAAATTCAAGTGATCCGGTCACGCGTTGCTGAGGCTGTCTGGTTTCGATCTTCACTCGACATAAAACTGTCATTGGCAGTCCAACAAAAATACTCCGATCGTTACCAAACTTTAAAGGATTATCCGCTGGGTCAATCTTAAGATTATCTAAAAATTTCATCAAAATTGGTTCAGCCGTTTCGGAGTCTATAAAGGACATACAGACATGCATTTTTATATGTAAGAAGATAAGTTGCTTTCCTAGGTAAAACCAAATAACTAATATAAAAAAAGAAACAGTAAAAAAAACTCTATTTAGTATAACGTACGTAGTGAATTAGAAGCAACGTAATGATCACGAATACCCTCGCAAGGCAGACGTTAAGTCGAGTGATATATTGACTAAAAATATACTTTGCTCGTCCTACGTTCCTGACCACTTAAATGTATAGTCTCCTATTCCAAAATTGTATTAGTATCAACTTACTGTTTCCAAAATTAGTGGATCAGTTAATCTTATATCACACATACAGTATTCTGAAGACGTTAATATGTAGGATGGACTCGCTTATCCTACAACACTTTACTAAGGTGCTTGTGAGGCATTCCTGAAATTTATTCACCCATTCTCATGTAATATTTTTATTTTTGATTCTTAATATTTCATTTTTATCTTTATTTTAATTTTAATTTTATGATTTTTATTTTATTATTATTGTATGATTTTTTTCTAAATATTATTTGAGCCATAAATGATTGAAATAAAGATTATTATTATTATTATTGTTATACGTACCACTTGGACGTCATGGCGTCCCTTGTCAGCAATATTTGCCTAGGAACTAAGGATATAACATTACCATGTCAAATATACAAAACAAGATTTATAGAAGTTTCAACAGAATTATTTTGCTATAATCCGCGTTTGTCTAGAGGGTCTACGTAATGCTAAATGTATGAAGCTGCAACGTTCACATGCTTTATACAATAGGACCGCACGTATCACACGAGCAACACTCCAAGCAACAACACACAAGCACTACACACACTCACTACCACAATCTTAATCGTTTCGCCCTGTAACCGAAGCATCGTCAGGAGATATACTCCGCGACGTGTAGTCGTTACATTTGCTCCCATTATAAACTGCATGGTTGTGTACTCTTTTATTTAACATTACATATATTTTCAATAAAATAATATTTTCGTTACTTTTATATTATGGACCTTCGCAAAGTAACACCTAATTCTATAAATTATCTATTTTTCTATTTTATTTATTGAATATTTTGGTATCTACAGCCTTTTTTTTTTGAGCCTAGGTTGCTTGGAAAAGTGTGAAATGATAAGAATCCTAAGAATGTGATATTATACAGGAAAAAAGTTACACAAGTTTTGGTGCACAAAGTACCACTACAATTTGAATTTAGTGGGAAACATCGTGTGACAT
Organism: Morpho deidamia; assembly: GCA_947086505.1. Lineage (NCBI taxonomy): Eukaryota > Metazoa > Arthropoda > Insecta > Lepidoptera > Nymphalidae > Morpho > Morpho deidamia. The sequence goes on from CAMTZC010000003.1 coordinate 8,976,427, forward strand.
CGAAGTCCCTTGAAGAGCTGTATATCCAGTAGAACACAAGGGGTTGAAAAGAAGATCTGAAGCAAGACGTTTAGGCTGACTCCTCAAATTTCGAAACGTAATTAAATTTCACAAGGAAACCAGGCAAGTTCGACAACCTACTTTATAATAGGTCCGTGACTTGCGATCGTAAGGAGAAAGGGGAATCATGATGAATTACATCACCCCCTAGGAAACAATCGCTTCGTATTTCGGCCTCGTCCTTCCACCCAATTATTGTAAATAATGAGATAAGATCGCATTGCTATGCCGAGAACGGGCAAGGAATAATGGTAATAATTTACAAGACAAACAACAAGAAAAAAAACCGCAATTCCTCCAGAACACTATAAACATTAAATAATTCAAAATAAATTTTATTGTTGTATCACCTAGAACAGACATTTCATTGGATTGGATTGGTGGAAAATGTTCCAAGAAATAATTATTTTTGTGTACATAACGCTGTCACCGGTGGAAATACTACCGAAGGAATCTGTTTTCACATGTAAAATACATCTATTATCTGGCAGACTGAAAAAAAGATTATATTGAAGCCTTTACAATTTTGTATTAAAATAATATGGCGAGAGTAATCTCAATCTTGCTTTATCTAACAAGAAAGACAATCAGCACAGGATTTATTCTTCTTCTAATGCGAGACATATCTAGTTGGACATAACTCTCTGTAGTAGTTACTTCTCTAGAGAGTCACATACTGCTGGAATTGAGCAGCCCCTGCCGAACTTATTGTGCTTGCAGCTTCGCCCGCGTGTAAATTTGTGTATTCAATTGCAATTTTGAACATAATTGTAGTTATTGTGAGTTAACCGTAAGAGATAGAGACATGCTATCGCGGACTTTTTGTAGTATTTTTATAGACCTAGAATTCTCTAGTACATTACTTTACCGTAACTCTGTTGGTTTACGAAGCGAACGCGACCAAAGGTCCTAGCAAGCAAATTTTTTAACAACTGCTCGATCTCTTCAACACAATTTATATATTACCGATATGTACTTTTTACCCAAACCATCCGGAAGTATTTCACTATCTTTTGGTGAAGAAAGTACAAAAATCCGTTCATTAGATTTCGAGAAAATCGATTACATACAGACAGCTTTTTGGAACTTTGTTTTATAATAAGTATAGTAATAAATCTAAACTTATTGAAATAAATCAGTGGAAAATTTCGGTTGTAAACGAAACTGCTTTTTCTGGTTATCAAGCCCAGACACTAATCTCGGCTCTACAGCCTCGTGAAAATGGCTTTTCTTTAATGTAATATTTAGAAAATTTATGTTATATTTAGAATTCAGTCAGTCAATTTCACTTTATGTATTAAGGTCGTTTTAAGTCTTATTAGGTGGCGTGTCACTTGCAACATTTCCTTTTCTTATCACGTTTCTAACGGATTGTCAGCTTAAACGAGAGTTTGATAAAGGACCTATGATGTCCGCGACAAGGATAAACGACGATAAAAAGAATGATATTATGAAGAAACAAATGTACAGTTAACGTTATATCGAAAAAAGAAATATGAAAATTCGAATCGATCGCAGAATATAATGTAGGAAATATAAGTTGCGGTAGTTCAGAATCATTATAATTTTTTCTAATACTATTGTTATAAAATGCAGTACACGTTGATCATATATCTTTCAGAGCATCAATAACACTTCTGATGCATGTATAGCTTTTGATTCTCAGCGAAGTAAATAAAAAAATTTTTTACTTGGCCAAAAATATATCTCCAACGAGACAAATAGATGTTTTTCATGTAGAAAAACATCTATTTGTTTAAAAATTAAGAAGGCTAACCTATATACGTAAATTCCTTAAAAACTCAGTAAAATCGTTAACAATCATTAATAAATTAAGTTTATTAATAAATCGATAACACAGCTGAAAAAATTAGATTGCTATTTTTCATTAGGGCATCCAAAAGCACATAGAATTATGAATCTGAAAATAACGATTGTCAAAACTTTCGTAGAAATTATTACTTAAAAAAAAATTAAATTCAAAACATTTGTAGAAACAAAATACTGAAATGCATTGTATACTTACCTTCAAAAACACCCAAAATAAATGCAAAGAAATTTTGTATTTATATACCTAGTACAATATTTTCGTTTAACGTTTGTATTTTTCCATCCTCAAATATCGATGTATAATTCAACAGCCTGTCAAAGACTTACGAGTATTAATGTTTAAGTATTTCTCTTTTGACGGTCTCTGAGTTTGATAAAGGTACTGGTCCCCACTCCATAATAAAGGAAGATGTATTAAACCCTTAGATTCTTTTATTGAAACTAGCTGTGCCAACGGCTTCACGCGAATGGAAGTCAGTGTTATAAAGGTAGTTATTGTTAGTTAATCATAAGAGATAGAGATATGCTATAATGGATTTTTTAGTATTTTTGTAGATCTACAATTCTCTTTTAAATTAATTTGGTGTATCTCTGCTGGTTTACGCAGCGCACGTGAGTAAAGCTCCCCAGCAGGCGAGTTTTTCACAACCCCGCGTCCTAACACATTTACATAAAACGGAAACGTAATATTAACCTAAACCTTCCGGAAGAATTGCAATATCTTTTATTAAAAACTGTTCAAAAATCCATTCAGTAGATTTGGGAAATTGGATGAAATACAGGCAAACAGCTTTTAGGGACTTTGTTCTATAATAAGTATAGATAGCGTTTTCTCTTACACGTATTGGATTCTTTATTGTGCTTACATGAAAATGAAAATATTTTTATCAATATAAAATTTCAGTATCACTGGCCCTTGGCGCAGTTGGCAGTGACAATGTCTTTAGCTCCGTGGGTCGCGGGTTCGATTCCCGCCGAGAACTAACATTTTCTGTGAGTCTGGGTGTATATATGTATTTAAGTATGCATTTAAAACTATATATTTACCATTTGTCCGTCATCCATAATACAAGTATAACCTAATAATAAAAACATAATATACCAGTTCCGTGAATTACTCATAACACAAGTATTAAATTACTTACTTTGGGGCTGGACGGCCGTGTGTGTAAATGTCCCATATATTTATTTTTATTTATTTTAGTATACACTAACAGCAAGGGCCCCTGCACTAGGTGTGAACCCGTATTGCTGGGTGCCCCGCTTATCAAAGCTCTCCAGCAATCCCTAATTTACATATAAATACTCTGATAAAAAATGGAATACGAACCACTAGTTTGGTGGCTTAAGCCTCTTTCACTAATGGGAAGGCAAAAACCGCAAATAAAAGACTAATCTTTTGACTATTTTTTCGACTAACTAGACCTAACTTCACATATACGAAACAATTTGTGATATCGCTAAACGTTGAAAGATAGTCCGCTTCAAGGTATGGTGGTATCATGGTAACAATACTTAAATTCCTTAAGACTTTGGGATTTCCTTTAAATAGTAATAACTCCTGTAACTATATACTTATGCTACCAACAAAGTCCTGCTAAGGGCTAGTCAAAAATAAAATCATAGACTCACTGTTGTTATAATTCATAAGTGAATTAATTATTATAATTCATCATCAATTATAATATTGTAACGTCAGATAAGCTAACAAAAGTTTGTCAGTCAATAAATGCGCATATATAAAATATCTGAACAATGTCCTTTAAAGTTGATCGTACCAATAACAAAAATTTAACGTTTCCATTATAGTCACTCGTTTGTTGAACTCGACGCTAGTGTCAGAAACATTATTCCTAAAAAGTTTCTCACCTTGAACATTAGCATGAAACAGAAATGTTAAAATAGTTTTTTTTAAGCGTTATCGATTTGATTATATATGTGTATTGCATGCTTAGTATTGAAGTGAATTCAGTATTTCAAGTATTTCAGAAAAGTTGTTTTGTGGTAAATTGCAATACAACATAGTGTGGCGCCTACAAAACTCGCTAGTGTTAAAGAAGACCATAACTTGGATCAGCAAGAACACTGGTTTTGTTTTAATAGTTCGTAGTGTGATATCATTGTCATCATAGATGGCATTGGAATAAAGATTACAAGGATAAGGTACTGAATTAAGCATTAAATTATGCTTAAGAATTCGGTCACTAATACTAAGCGTGTGAAACACTGTTTTTATGAAAGTTCTGTTTCTGAAAATTAAGACCCAGAGTTACAATTCGGTGCTATAAAAAAAACAATAAATAAATCTCGTATTTACGCCATTTGATGCACAATATACAATAAATAAAAAAATAAAATTAAACTTACACATCTCTTAAATTTAGTTGGCCTTTACTTCTACGGGATTTAGTAAACCAAGTACATATTAGTTATGCAAAGTTGCACGATCACGCTCGAGTCTAAAAAAAAAAGTTAAGATTTCTTTTGCATAAATTACGCGCTAACGCCATTGTACACTCAATTTTGACAAAATTTAGGACCAGATCAAATCCATAGTAATAATAAAAACGTGAAAGTCAGTCTGTCTGTCTTTTAGGCTTTAACAGTTAATCCGCTGGTCCAATATTGATGAAATTGAGGACAATTTAAAGATTATAAAGCAGGGTAACCTATAGGACAACGAAATTCTCGTTTTACGTTCGGAAAACATATATTACTAACCATGATTCATTGAATTATAAACCTAAATTGACGCGATACGTTCGCGTCGCGGGTTTAGCTGACACTCAATGTATTTGTATGCATACCATGAACTTTTAGAAAACGATTCAATTCAAAGTCAATACCTAAACTCAACCGCTTTCTTTTCGTACCGTGAAGTGTTGATTGCATTGGGGTCGAAAAGTTTGAAAAGGCAAACGTTATATAAACTATAGAGAACTCTATCTCTTTTACTTAAATGTTTTTAGGACGCATTCCGAACATTCGGCAACGACTTAAAGTGTGCGTCATTAAGACATCATTGTTTGAAAAAGCAAAAAATTTAGTTTACGTCTTCAATTGAGTCGCAATAGGAGTTCATGGTAGACCTGATAGACTTACTTCATTTCCGAATCAGACTTGGCAAGCATCCATACAACGTGTCCGGGGTCTCTTCGTGAACCAAGAGCCATGAGCTGCGACAGTCGCGCGGTGGGCGGTAGCGGCGGTCGTTTGGGAACTTGTCCGGTCCAGGTTGAGATGGCCAGCATCTCCGGACATTCCTTCACCAGATGCTTTTGCGTCGCTATGCACTTGCCCGATGCGTCCTGTGGTAATAAAACGGCGTGTTTAAAGTTATTAAAGTGTATATCTATTCAAAACAATATAAATAAGAAATTCTGTCTGCCATAGCTAATCTGCTCGATAAATCGCTTCATCCGAAGAATAAAGTTACATGTTCTATATCTATATGTATATATGTATATATATATATATATATACACATATAACATGTTACAATACATTATTCTTCGGATGGGGCGAAATATTGTTATCATACCATAAAATATAGGGTAAAAACATACACAGGTATTTATATTTATTTTATGTTTGGGTTCTAAAGTGGGGAGATTAAAATACATTGTATTAAATATAATTTATATTTATTTGTTTCAAAGTTTTCAAAGTAATTGATGGGACCGTGCCATAATAAAATGGCGCAAATACAATCAATAATTTTAAATTCTTTGAAAAAATAAATAAGAATAATATTTAGGATAATGTAACGTGCTGTAATTTGTCTACTGAAAAGAACCTTTTTTTACATGTTTACATTTAGCTAAATACCTAAAACCCATGGAGTATAATATATGTCACTATATATGAAAATTTACTAGTATTGGGTCGATAATGGTTAACTAGTAATGTAAAGTAAAAAGTAAAAGTAAAGTAACGGCCTGTTACAATGCCCACTGCTGGGCTAAGGCCTTCTCTCTCCGTTTTTGGAGAGAAGGATTGGAGCTAAAACCTACCACGCTGCTCCAATGCGGATTGGTAGGTTACACATAGCCCTAGATTTTTTTAAAAATATGCAGGTTTCCTCACGATGTTTTCCTTCACCGAAAAGCAATTATAAATTGCAATTATCAATTAGACACATAAGTTTTAATAGAAAAACTCATTGGTGCCTACTCTGGGTTTGAACCCATGTCGTCTCTAGATAGTCGCACGGTCTCACCGCTAGGCTATCACAGCTTCGTAACTAGTAATGACGAAAGGAAAATCACTAGTTAAAATAATCATTCTAATCACTGATAATTGAGTCTGCTACATTATAACGTGTATCTCATATCTCTAGGAAAACAATTAGAAAACTTTACAGACGAGCAGATAATGTTTCAATGTTACTTAAGCTACAGAACTTGGTCGTTTTTGTGAGTTATTTACGAACGTGGGTGTCATTATCATCAAGTATTTACGAGATTTTAATTACTAAAGTTTAAAATTTAGCACGACTTGCTACGTCATCTATTACAGACGTCACTCTAATCGCTATTTTAACTATAGAACTACGGTTTATATAGACTAATTATAATTAAAATTAATATATTTATATTTTAAAATAAATTTAAAATATTTTGTATTTTTCAAATAATGAGTTAGGACTTATGAATCTTAACGGCAAAATTCATTGGTGCCTGCCCGGGGTTTGAACACGAGACCTCCTCGTAACAGTTGCACGGCTTCACCGCGGGACAAAACACACATTACGTAATATAGTAGATAAAAAGATAAAGAAACTTCTAGCACGCTACATAAAACGTTATTTTCACAAATATTTCTATCCAGCAAATTGCATTCTAACTTTATTCGAGCTTCACTGAACCCTTCATAAAAATCCACAACAACAGAGATAACTGGAATAAACGTTCCGTATAAACTGATTTTATTTGGGCGAATGGTAGGAAAAAGAAGCTGAGGCGATTGATTCTTATAATACAACCATACAATACAATAATTATAATACAATCATACCAGTATTAACGCGAAAGTTGATTTCATAACATACTATCTGTGTCAGCGGCATCGCCCGTGTGAAAATCAGTCTCACTATAATTATATTTTTCCCATTCCAATTTACATAAAATAGTAATGTTCTATGACCTCAACCTTACGCAAGAATTACACTATCTTTTAGTAAAATCCATATCAAAATCAGTTCAGTAGATTTTCAGAAATTCTATCTGGATAACGCGTTTACGATAGTACCGCAAATCAAACCAGCTGGCACTGCATCGAAAAAATGCTAGCTATCGTTTGGTTCGCGGTACTTGTTGTTATTGGTAGCAATACGTCAGTTTATATCAAACCCTTTTTTGTGCCCTTTTTTCTTCAAAAATAAAATAATTTTGGTAATAGAATGGCATACAATTGAAGTACGAAGTGAGTTACGCTATTCTAGGCAATATGAGAAAATCGATCACATACACTCAGCTTTCGGGACCTTTGTTTTATAATTTGTATAGATATATATCTGTACAATCTTAGCATTAGCATTAGCAATATAGAGGTGGTTCTAATCCTGGAATAATACAAAGACCACTTTATATTTTAAATTCCATAGGCGCAGAAGAAAACAAAAAAAAACTCGATTTTTATCTATAGTTAAGTAAGTACCTATTTTACGTTTCACATTAACGAATCATGAAAACAAAACTTATTTCTTTAATATTATAAGCAAATTACTGACGGAAAGTTTCATATGCATGTGAAACTTTCCGTCAGTAATGTATGAATGTCGCCATTCCAACACCTTAGGACGTCTATTAGTTCGTTTACTATATGCCTTGTCCATTTCCTCTTCAGCTTCCTGACACAATAACTGATATACATACATCAGTCATTTTAGTTGTTCTGAATTTCAAATTTGTTCGTGAACATTCAGAAACCTTGCTCCATCGTACGCTAAGCGACTTTAAGATTTGTTATGAGCGTCATAGCGACCAAGTTTCAGATACTTAAGTAATCAATCGTAGCTCGAAGACTGTATTTGGCGAATACTGAAGTATTTTGGGTGAAAAGGACTCGCAAAACTTTGGATATTCTGCTGAGGTCGTCAAGCACTTTGCTAAATTCCTTTTAAGAATCTTGCTATAATGACGATGCCGTCTCAGTTCCGCTCCAAAAAAAAACCAGAATTATAACATTCACATATAAGTGCATTTTAATTTGTTTTCCATGATCATCCTTGAAAATTTTTTTTTTGATTTTTATTAATTTGCGATTTCATTTTTCATAAGATATTATTTGTAGCTCACCCGCTTTCAGTCTACAACTTACAGAGGCCAGTTTCCCAAGTTATTATAACTTTTGTCGCAATAATCTCACTAAACTCCTTAGCGACTGCCCGAGGCTCTTAGTCTTGAATGGATCGAAGATTGTGTGATATTGGAAATCTACTCAGACCCATGCGTTAGAGAGAACTGGGAAAATGTATTTAACATATAATTTAAGTAGGGTAATTCATTAACTACATAACTGGGGCATAGTCCCTAGTGCATTGTCCATAGTCTAAATTTACCGATTCAGAGTTAGTTCTAAAGTCTGTCCTATTTTGCAACATGCTTATATGCAATTTATCAATGGCAATCATAATGTATATGAGACACGATTCAAGTTTTTTCAATTTACTTTATTGTTAACCATCCGTAATAGGTGTACCGGGAGGATTTCTTACCCGTACTGAATCTGTCTAGTGTTAAGTTTCTTCTTAGGTAGCTAGCTGATCTAATTTTCATCATTAATTGGGAACTTATTTTTAAGCAATTAATAAACTTAACATTATTTTTATAGCTTAAGACCTTTGTCTTTCTATCGCACGTAGTGCGCAGAGTTCTTGACATCACGCAAACGTGATTAGGCTAACCTAACGAAACGAATTTTTACGCGAATTAAGTAACCAACGAATTTTAATTCATGTCTGCCAACGGATTTTAATAGAACTTATCATAAGCTATATATTATTTAATGACCATTAAACAGTTAAAAATTTAGACAGAAGTGCAAAAGATACGAAATTATTTTTATGATAATTAAATCATAATATTACGAAACAAAATTTGTTTAAGCTTTAAGATATAAACGCATATTCTTTTATGTGGCATCTAATACAGTTTGTATGTTACGCCATCAAAGATTATAATGTATGTATTGTGAATAATAATGACGCCCTACACTCTATCGCTCATCCTTGTGTCATCCTCAAGCATTTTTCCTCAAATTGATGAAGATTTATTTTTGTCAGCCATTTTGTCGTCGTTAAACTTATCAATATTCCCAGTTCATCTAATAATTAATTATACATTCTTATAATGAACTTTGATTAATAGCAAATTAAGTAATTATTCTCTTAATTGCTCCCTTTGATATTACATAGCGCATAATTATACTATATGTAGTTAAATAAGTCGAATATGTTTAGTATAAGAATTTAAAATAAGAATTTCAGGCGTCGCGAGATATTACATCTTAGCTTTATTTTTATGTTTATTTAAAAGCTGATTTTATTAATTTCGTTTTACTTTTGAATCTTGTAAAGTTGTTTATAGCGTTTTTATGTAAAAGGCGCCTTTTGTAGAGCAATACACTGGCTAAACACTACAAAATTCATTCAAATAAGTATTGAAATAGGTAAGTATTTTTTTTAAAAAACAATATATTTTTTTAAGTATCTTATCGTTGTCTTCGGAAATGGAAATCACAGTTTCAATTAATTTGAACTACAGTTGTTTAATTATTATGGTCTGCCAATTAATACAACAACTATAAGAGCTTCAAGGACTGCCAAAGGGATAACTTCTCAAAAAAATCCTCAAGTTATTTCATTTCTTTCGTAAGTAATAAAGGATTTTCAATTGGCTCCCCGTTATCAAAAAAAAATTGTTATTATTATATAACCTAATATAAATTTGATAGATAACGACCAATATGTTTTTTTATATTTATAACCTGAACTGACGAAGTGATGGAAATTGTCTTTTTTATACATATATACTATGGTCCTTGGATCATGACGTATATAATTTATTTACTCGTTGTACAAAAATATAAAATTGTATAGAAAATATTTTATGACAAGGGACAAAGGTGGGTGGCTTATATTGTTAAATTTCCCTCGTAGTAATTGTTTTGCGCTTTAGTTGTATGTAAAAGATGTAGCGTTTCAACGATCATATTATTTTAGCGTTTATATTTATTTTTTAGAGATTATTATTGTGCACAAAAATTGTAAACCTCAATATACTAGATTCAGGCTTATACAATTTTTTTTTGTGATGTGGACTAATTAAAAAGTTCTTTGTTTCTATTTTAATATCGACGATAAGCTTCAGTACCTTCGAGTTCTTTTTCATATTAGTCTTAGAACTTGAGGGAGATCGAATAAAAATGTCAAGTCCTTTTAAAGAACAGGTGATGAATGAGTTTCTCTGAATTCAATTATTGAACCGATAAGCTTTTTGTGCAGTCGAGGTATCTTTCAAGTGATCGACATTTGTGAAAGAGAATAGTGAAACTTTTAAGAAAATCATTGTTCTAATTCAAAGTCGATTTGGATTAAAGTTGTCCTTATTTGAAAAGTAGATCACTTTAAATGATAAGTATGAATCTTAGACAGAAAAATTTAAGTAGGGCAGCAGTTTTTACGTAGAAATCCTTTGAAATATCAACAAAGTTTGACGTCGGTCCTTGTAAGATAAAGCAAATTTATTAGAATTAATTATGGCGTTCAGTAGCACTCTGAGTCCATCATACTCGAATTTCACACGATTTGTTTCTAAAATATACAATATTCATACGATAATTTATTTTATTTTATGGTATTTGGGAAACGAACAGTGAAATTGAACATAAATATAGTAAGTTATAACAAATTCATAGACCATAATTTGTCTCCACTTATAACTAATACATAGACAGTGAAGGAGTATAGTGAGAACAAAATTATCTACTACGTGATACAATATAACAATTTTTAGAGTTTACTGGACTCATTTAAGCATTCCAGTCATTGTTTTTTATAGTTAAAAACAGAGCCCAAAAACAAGTCTAAATTATGAAATATCTTATCAAAATTATTGCATTATTGCAATTTATCATTATCATTTGAATAAATACATACTTATATGTCTATATACGTTTCCTGTAGGTTATAAGAAATATACACTGCGGTCGTTTTAAATAGAATTAATAAAATATATAAAAAAAACTTTAAATATTTTCATGTCCCTACTGTTGACCGTTTAGGATTTCTCTCGTCTGGGAACATTTCTGACAGCAGCATAAGGTCATGCGTATCATAAGTATACAGTGCCATCGGGACCGGACAAGTATGTAAAATTTCAGCTCAATCGGACATCGGGAAGTGGATCAAATTTAACTTGCAAGATGTCACCTTCGCATACAAAAATACATACGAATCAAGTTACGTAAAAGCTTTAAACAAAAGAACGAAATAACGGACCAATTTACTTTAGTAAAGTACGTTGGTGTTTTAGTTTAAATATTATAAATGAGATAATTCTCCTACATTGAATTTTTCAGTATTTGGCTAAGCCTTTGGGAATATAATTATGTAAAACACGATATATCTTGTTAAATATTGTGTTAGTGTGTTATGATATAGTTATTCCCACTTCGATTATGAGTTAGTTATTCCCACTGCAATCATTTCACTAGCACTGAACATAGCAAGTCTAAAGTTATTGGATATCTCATTGAAGTGTTCGCCCAGAGGAGCAAAGTTTCCCAATCAACAAATCGAAAGACGCTATTCTAAACTTGAATGAGTACTTCATCGTGTGTATGATTTTGTTTTTCTTTGTAAATTCTTCGAGTTGTTTTAGTAATTTTCCAACTGTAAGTCTTAAAAGTTATCAATTTATTATTATATTTATAGTAATAGCCGCTATTTTGCGGAGATCCATAAATATAAATAAATAATAAATATATGGGACACTTAGACACACGGTCGTCCGTCCCCAAAGTAAGTTACTTAATACGTGTTATTGGGTGACGGACAACTGGTAAATATATTACATATATAGTTTTAAATACATACGTAAATACAAATATACATCCAGGCTCGAAGAACCCACAAATTGTTTATAGAAAATGTTGGCCCTCGACCGGAATGTAACCCGCGACCCGTGGAGCTCGATATATAATGCTAAATGTAATATAGTGAACTATCCGTTTTCACCCCCACCCCCATTACCACAATACACAAGCACTACACACATTCATTATCACAAATTCAACCATCGTTTCGTTTACTTTATAGCAAAATAATTTTATTATTAATTTTAGTTTATTATCACATGTTATTTTTATGATTAGTTAATATTTCGTAGCATATTATTGTTATTGGATTGGATAAGATTTGATTATATTCGTAGTTGCAATAGCACAATTCAGAAAAAATTACAATAATCAAGTTTCAAATAAATATTCATACTACGGATCGGCTTATATCCTATCCTACTAATCCTACTATCCTATCCTACTAACTTACTAATATTATAAATGCGAAAGTTTGTGAGTATGGATGGATGTTGGTTACTCTTTCACGAAAAAACTATCGGACGGATTTGGATGAAACTTTACAGTTATATAGGTTATACATCGGAATAACATATAGGCTACAATTTGTAATGATTTTATGTAATATAACGATACATGTCAATAAAGTCGGAAAAAATCTGGCCTCTGAGAGCTATCTCGGCGTACGCTGCCTAAACCATTAGAGTTACACAAAGATAATGTACGGTAGTATTGTTTGTCTTTAATAGTTCTAAATAAAAGTCCGCGACAGCATATATCTATCTTTTATGTGCCACTATGACCAAAATTGTGAATCATAAATTAAATTAGATACTGTGGCAGACAAAATTCCTAGCGAGCGAAGCCGCGGGAAAAAACTAGTTCTCAATATAGCTTCAGGCTTCAACTGGCCTTTCTCTCCATCAAAGTAGTAACAAAGATAAATATGAGTTTACTATACTAAACCATAGCTCTTGAAACATAGTATTCTGCTACGTTTACTCTGTTTATTGTGTAAATAAATGTATATAGCTATCCTATTATCTAGACTAACACTAACTTATAGCTAAATAAACAATACATGTAACTTGACTGTATCCCTAAAGACTCTCGAACCTTGAATTAGCAATCTATACTAATATTATAAACAGGAAAGATTTGTATGTTTTTGTGTATGTGTATGTTTGTAATGTTTTCACGCTTAAACTACTTGACCGATTTCAAAAATTCTTTAACCATTGAAAAGCTGCTTCTTTATTGAGCAACATAGGCTATATTACATTTTCAAAAAAAATAGGGATCCCTAATAAAATTGTAATAAGGTGTGAAAAATTTTGTCGTAAAAATCTTTCATCGCGTGCGCTGCGGAAACAACTGATGATAGAATAAAAAAATATTAAATAAATAGAATAAAAAAAAACAATATCTACAAAAAAGTCCGCGATACCATATGTCTAACTATTATAGTTAACTACACACATAATTACTTTTGTACATTGTAAAAAATGATAAAAGTGGCGACAATAATCAAACCATAATATTTACATTTCCATATTAATCCTTATCCCATTAAATGATATTTTATGAAAAAACTGTTTCAATACCAGTAAAATACTTTTTAAATTATTAAAATTGGACATTCCAATCAACAGACGTAACGAATTAAAAATTGTTAATATATAGAAAATAATGCCATAACAATTCTAGCGTATTGTATTTGTGTACAGAGTGATGAACCAGCCGTTAAAAATTTTCTTTGCCTTAACTATGGATAAGTCCCAAAACCAAACTTTCAATTTACAAAAATAAGTCTATAGTCTGACTTAGTTAAACTTTCCACTACAATGAGATCGGTATGTACGCGGGTAAAAACGCGGGGCATTGCTAGTTAATAATAAAATGGAAATTATCGCCAACGTACAACTCTAGCCGCCTTTCGCGTTAGAGAGATGCATGTCGCAGTTAGTATTAAACTTATCGAATTCAAAATTAGGCTTAATTGAGTTACATTGGCTTGCACTATCATTGTTTCTTTTTTTCTCATCTTTTTTTTATATATCGCTAGAATATTAAGCTTATCATTCCATTGTGGTAATCCAGAGCATCCATGTTCAAAAAATTATGGCAAAACAAATAGTCTGCAGATGATAATTCTTAACACAAGAATCTAAGGAGTCAGATGTTCTCCCACTTCAAATGGAAAATTATTACTTTTTTTCTAGTACCATTTTGCAAAAGTGGGTTAAACAACAATATTGTAAGAATAAATAAATAAATAGTTAAATAAATTGTAATCTTTATTTCAATGGAATCACGCTACAAACTATTAAAAAAGCAAGTGTTTTTTTTGTCTTCTAAATTATGGGTTTCTTTAACACTGACGATTTTCGCATTTTTTTTTCTTTTTTATATTATTCTGTATGTGCAATAAAGAAAGAAATAAATAAATAAATAAGATCAATCATTCTATTTCGAAGCAAATCACATTAAAAATATCCTGCCCTTTTACCCTGTTACTATACGTTACCTTCAGCAGTAAACAAATCATTAAATACAAATATTAATTCAATTATTAACAAACTCAAAAAAGCCTGCTCGGAGTTGCAACCTGCTTCTCTCATCAAGGAGCAATGGTTCCAATCCTGAGTTTATTACTTGTTTAAAATACTTTTGGAGAATCAGTTGCGACCCTCCTGCTACAATTTTCGTACTTTGCTCGCTTTTCTGAATTTAGTGTTTAAACGAATCATAATATTTACTAATAAACGAGTACTAGCACTGACCTTGAACCATGCCATAGTAGAGTCGTCGTACAGGACCACCCACTCCTCTGTCCACGTGTTCCACAGGTATTTTCCTGCAACAAAATAGTTTATCGATACATTAAATATCTGTTGTGCTTTAACTTGAAATTTTTACACTTAAAGTTTACATACAGGGCTAAGACATTATATTTAGGAATGAATGCCAACCGCATTTTGCTGGACCGATTGTAATGAAATTTCAGAGAATCTTTAGAATGACCCAGCGGAAGATCCTTGTTGATGATGATGATGATGATTTTTTATTTAAACTATTGAGTTCTGTTTCGAGGGGAATTCGAAACTAGACTGAGCAGCAGCAACGCGTAGCCAGCAAACATAAAAAATAAAATAAAAAATAATACTAAAACAGCTGTGTAATTGCTTCTTTTGTCCCCAAACATTTTTAACCTCGTTTCATCGACACCTTGTAATTCTTTGAAATTTTTCATATCATCCCGAAACGCATAGACGAAAAATTCCAATGTATTCGTACATATACATTCATGTTATTTATTTATTTATGTTCTGTAAAAAACGTTAATAAAAAAATATTTATGTTTATTATTATTTATTTAAAACATTTATTCTGTAATAGATGGAATTTTTTCCCAGATGTGAAATATTAAAATGCAGATACTTAAACCAAAACTTTATTTAATGGCTCATAACTAATCCATAAACATATCCATGTCAATCCATATCCTTTTTTAAAAGTTCGATAAAGACCTATATCCCAAATTGAAATGCAAAGTTATATATCATCGGTGTGTACAAAAAAGCTATCTGTTAACCGCACGCTACCACTCAGGTAATTGCAGCTATTCGATCAGATGATGCGGTTTGTAGCGTACGTATAGTATCGCATATATCTTATTGAAGCATCTTTTCTGCACATATTATTATCTAGTTTTTTGATTAGGCTATTAAATACTTTATAGTGGGACAAATTTTAAATTGTGTTGAAAATAAAAATAATAGGACAATACTACAAGCAATATAACAGAACTAACTACTTTGCTATAATCCGCACGGGTTAAGTGAATGCATGCAAAGCCAATGTGTATGAAGCAGGCAAAATCTACGCACCTTATACATGCAGGACCAGCCACCACATGCACCCCAAGGCGCAATTCACCAGCAACAACGAACACAAAAGCAGCACACACACCCACCACCACAATCTCGACGATCGTTTCGCCCCGAAACCGAAGCATCATCAGGAGGATAGGCTTCACGACAAAAATCGTACTGCAGTACGATTTTTGTCGTGAAGCCTATCCTCGAGCCTATCGTCGAGATTGTGGTGGTGGGTGTGTGTGCTGCTTTTGTGTTCGTTGTTGCTGGTGAATTGCGCCTTGGGGTGCATGTGGTGGCTGGTCCTGCATGTATAAGGTGCGTAGATTTTGCCTGCTTCATACACATTGGCTTTGCATGCATTCACTTAACCCGTGCGGATTATAGCAAAGTAGTTAGTTCTGTTATATTGCTTGTAATATGGAATTCCGCAAAGTAACGCCTGCTTCTATAAATCATTTAAAAGGACAATACTAAAAAAGATGTATACATATATATGTATGTGGGTTTACTTAACTCTTTTACATTAAGTAAATGTCAATAGTATAAGATTATTTTATTATTTGTATAAAAAAATCTGCAAAATAATCTAAAATATATTTCCATGTACACGCGACCAAGCGTCAGCGATATTTAGCGAGATTGCACATCGTCGCGCGAAAGGCAACATCTATCCGACCCAGCCAATGCCCGCGGCGCACGGGCCGAGTCTTTCCTTCTTGAACGGAAAAAATTGTTTGTTTTGATCATTATTCGCGTATGCTTTTGATTCGTGCATGATACTTTACAATTTTTATATTTTTCCTATGCTTATGCAGTGTAGAATCCTGCCAAACCGATATACCAATTTGTGTTTGTGCTACAAATAAAAGAACTATTCAAAACTTTTGTTTGTTTGAACCACTAAACTGGTGACCCCGACGTGACCTGAGGTTGAATGTCCAATCAAACTTCAGTAATATCAAGCTACACTTTACCATTCCAATGTGTAATGTCAATTGATGGACTTATTAGCTTTTATTAGCTAGGCTTTAAAGAAGTCTCTTATGCTTATAAATAACCTTTAGCGCGGCCGCTGCTTTTTTTGTAAAGTTTCTACAATAAGTCTCATGTTACCTATGGTACCATAAGCCTCATGTTACTGACTCAGCGTATCTAGTTTTTCTGCCATTTTCTACCACAATCTCGCGCACGTCTTTATCACTACGTTCTATTTGTGGTATCTATTTGTGGTAACGAGCATTGCTCTTCATATAATTGTATTTGGACATGATTGCATCATGGACGTGTCATAGCAACACCGTACCAATAATTTCCCTGCCTATGAATTTAACTAAAACTATGAGTTCTCATACTTGAGATTCAACCACAGAAAAATGCTTTAGTTTCTTTTTACTCGTTCTTCTGTATATTATACCACTAGGGTTTTTATATGTCGAAGTTCATTAAATTAGCGGCTCATTTTTAATGCATTTAATGCGTTATCTACGATGTTATTATAAATAGTATAGAAAGCCAAACTATATTTCTTAACTAGTGATAAAGTTACTGAAAAATATAACATAAAACCATTTGTATTGCGAACAATTTTTACATAAAATGCAGCGTATTCCATAGAAAATTGTAGTTCTCATCGTAGTCATTACTGGGCCGACTGGTGCGGAAAAATCCCAGTACTGTACGAGTCTCGCTAGCATCTCTTTATAATGTCAATTTCTTTACATTGCATATATCTGTGATCTTTTCTAAAGCACGTAAATTTTGTATGTAAGATATTTTTCGTAGATACATAATAAGAGGGGGATGAAAATGATGAAAATCCTTTGAATTTGATACGTTGACTATATACGGCTATATATTTTGTTGACTATATATATTTTTTTGTGTCTATTGATTTTACTAGTTGTAGTTGCAATATTGTTCACGTCAACTTAAGCAACTTAATTTATTATTGATAGCAATCGCGTCATAATAAAATTGCGCAAATACTCTCAATCATTTAAAATGCTTTAAAACTGATAAATAACAATAATATTTAATGGTAATGTAATTTATTGTAATCTGCCTATTACAAAGAACATATTTTAACATGTTTATATTTAGTTAAGTACCTATACTTATGGAGTATAGTATGTTTTGTTTGTTAATGTGTATAAAAGTGAATCATTACGTCAATAAAAAAAATATAGCTGCTTAATCTACCCTATACAAGTTAGTAATAACTAAATGTAACTATTTACGAGAATTATTTTAAAAAGAGCTGAGTTTCGAGCTTTCCGAAACAGCAGTAGAGTAGTAGATACACAAGTTTACTCCAATAGAAAATATTTAAAACAAAACTATTGATGGTTTATAAAAAGTAAATATGTACTGCGATCTCGATTGATCTTTTCCTATCGGCACTACATAGTAAATATATGAACCCACCAATACGATAATACCAGTATCGTAACCGTAAAGTGCGGGTTGGTCTTTATGAAGAATATAAAGAAGAAATTAAGTGTCACCTGCGGCCTAGTTTATTAGCTTTTTGTTATTCTGCCTTCGCCAGTCAATTACATATAAGTATAGATTTTAATGCCATATTGAATTTTTATACATTACGCCGTGTAGTTTCCGACAGAATAGAAAAGACCACCCTCCTTTCTTACCAAGGTGTCGTAAAAGGCGACTAAGGTAAGTTGACGTCATGCAGGCGGCCGGTCGTAAAATACGTAGCCAAATCATGTGACAACTTGTTCGTAACATATTGTACCGACCCCACTTAGAGTGTGATAAGGGCAGGAGAATGATAATTGAATTCTTATACATTAGTTATTTACGAACATGATTTTTATATATAATAGTATTTTATATGCCCCGGTCTCCGAAATATTTTATTTATTTCAATTTACATGGTTTTAGTTAATAGTTGTCGAGCCTAGTCATAACTCCTTAGGAGAAAGTTTTTTCAGTTGTGATTATCCGTCTACGATATAGATATACACACAGAAAACTGAAAACAATTAACTAAAAGACTTAATATGCAATAGAAAAATACTTCGGTAGAGGAAATGCTTCCCAGTTAAAAAAAGACGACCCAACCTCCTTTCTTATATACCGATGATAAAATTTCAATTGCATATTAATATAATTTATTTTAATGTTAAGCGAATAAAATTATGTTTTAAATGAGCGAGATATGGATTGGCGAATCCGTTGTTATTTACATATATAAAATGTAGTAAACTTACGTTTGTAGCGTAGCATGTAGCCACCCTTGATTTGTGTTCCGCTATGTTCTGAAATAAATTACACAAGTTAAAATATATATATAACAATATATTACAATGTGTTATTTGTTTTATCCAACGCGATATGGTAAAACGCAGTAGATATGGACGGATTATATAGGATGTAAATGCTTTTTCTCATTCTTCTTCGTCAACAGATGGACGTCCAGTGCTGGACATAACTGCTGGCCAGCAGGCCTACCATGAACTCTTATTGCGACTCAATTGAAGACGTAAACGACGGCCGCGAACCGCTTTCTATTCGTACCATGAAGTGTGAATTGCATTGGGGTCATAATACTTGAAAAGGATAACGTTATATGAACTATAGATAAATCTGTTCACACATATAACTCACATGTTCTTAGGACGAATTCCGAACGCTCATTCGGCAATGACTTAAAGTGTGCGTCTTTCAGACGTCATGGTATGAAAAAGCAAAACAATTTCATTTACGTCTTCAATTGAGTCGCAATAAGAGTTCATGGTAGGCCTGTTGGTCTCTTCACGGGATCTCCACACCACACAATCTTGTGCCTCTTGGATCCAGCGACTCTCCGAGACTTTTTGAAGTCGTCAGTCCTCTTAGTAGGGGGTCTACGGACGCTGCGTTTTCCGGTGCGGGGCTGCCATTCCAACACATTAAAACCTCAATGCCCATCGGTTCTCCGCACTATGAGCCCCATCCATGCGTACATATTAAAAAAATATATGTGCGCATCCTTAGCCGATTTACTTTCTTTTGCATCCTATAAGTAGTCGAAATGTCTACTGAACCTAATAAGCTAACATCACGTTATGTCAGCTATTTATACGCTCGGTATTCCTGAATGATGACTGATATTCTACCAATTTATTAACGATACAGCATTGTGATGTGCGTATATGCGACTCCATTTTGTGCAGTTTTTTTTGTATTAATATATATAAATTTAATGTACTTAAAATTAATTATTTGAACTTAAATTAATCTTCATAAGTTATTTTTCCTACTTATTCGCTCCAATTGCTTCAAAATTAATTAACGCGACTTCATTTTCCTGCTATAGAAACAGCCGTCTTATTGTCTAGCAGCGTATCATTTTCATTAAAAAGTCTTCATTTAGTCGTTTTTGTGTGCCTAAGGTATCTAAAGGAATGTTGAACTTGATTATAAAACACTCCTTACCATATTACTATTAATCAAATTATAATGAATATTAAAATCTTGATATAACTTAGAATATTTTTTTTTATTATTAATTGATTAAAAAATTTATACCTACACTCTACTGTACAGATATTCGAAAATATAAATAAATAAATATCGTTTGTAAATCACCTTTTAGTAGATATAGTATAATACTCGATCTACTGTTTTTCCTACACTTACTGGTGTAAGGGAAAAACGATGAAGTAAAATAAAAATTTGGGCACATTTATTTAACCTGCTATACTTAATATTAGTTAATAAGGATGCCAACAAAACACAATTAAAATATTCAATATTTATATTTGTCCTTTGAATTAACACAAATAGTAAAATAAATACATTCCGTGTCATGCTAATATTTTTTAAATTATTTTGGAATCATTGCTTTGAAACGCTAGCCAACACTAACTTGTTATTTCTTTGATCGATTTGAAAATTGAGTTCTTTACTTAAAGTTTTTGATCGTAGAATTAGCACCGCTGATATAGTAAAATTAAAAACGGGAAGATATATGTTATTGGGCAGGCACGAAAGCCTGTGCTGGTCGCACGTTTCTCGTAATCCATCATCGTTTGCCGTGATTGATTGTACTAAACTCTGTTTCCGAGTAATCTTATTTGATGCGATTTTTGAGAAGGGTTATACGTTTAGTTAATGACAGACATTCGATTAAGACGCACAACTTATGAGCTTGTTTCGAACTCAAGGAAAAAACAATTATAAAAAAAGTTGTTTAATAATCTTATAATTTTCGTCTGTAGCGAATTCGACTTTTTGTATGTATCATTTACATAACTATATACTAATTAAAGTCCGGTCAAAGAGATCACTATAATTGTTAATTGTTATCATAAATGTGGGAATTTAACGTTAGGTAAATGCATGAAATGGGATGCAGACAAGTGTGTGAGCGAGATAGTATGACAGAAGGGAGAGAGAAGAAAGAGAGGAAGGGTGTACGGCAGAGGACCGATGTGAAAGTGTTCAGTGGAGAATATAATAAATTTTATTAAAACTACGGAGTTTTACTTTGCTTTTGATAGCCTGAATACATCATAAATAAAGCTCATGAAAGCAAAAAAAGGAAAGTAGCGGGCTCTCCTTTGGGAAAAGAGATTGGACGTTAGATCCGCTATGCTCCCATGTACATTTGCAGACTACACATAACATACTACACATACCAGAATTCTTTAGGGAAATGCAGGTATCATCACGACGTTTTCCTTCAAAGGAAAGTGTTCGATGAGTTGTAAATATCAATAGAATTTTTAATGGAAAATTTGTAATAGCTTAGTTTCTAACGTATTAATTCTTGGTAAGGTCTTGCACTCTTACAGTTGAGTCATCATAGCTTAATTCTGTTTTAAAAGCGAATCTACGGTATGCAAAATTAAGCATTTATTCTAAACTAGCTGTGCCAATAAGGGCGTCGCCCGCAAGTAATTCAGTGACTTCCCGAATTTTCGAAATGCTGAACATAAAAGTAGTTATTGTGAGTTAACCGTGAGAGCTAGAGACATGCTATCGCGGACTTTTTTGTAGTATTTTATATATCTACAATTCTCTAGTACATAACTTTAGCGTATCTCGCAGCGCACGCGGCTAAAGCTCCCAGCAAGCACGATTTTTAACAACTGCGCAATCTCTTCAACACTTATTACACTATTTACTTAAACCATCCGAAAGTATTGCACTACCTTTTGGTGAAAACCGTAAAAAAATTTCAGTTCAGTAGATTTTGAGAAAATCGATTACATACAGACAGACAGCTTACTTGGAGTTTTTTATAACCCATCACTCCTTAATAATTATTTCCTCTCCTTTGAAAAGCTTCTCGAAAATTTTGTTCCCTCTTACAGCCATACAATTATAATGGGTGATTTCAATACATGTCTACTTAAAAAAGATCACCGTTCCCGAAAATTGATATCACTTACAGAGGCCTGTAATATCCATATTTTACCTTCCGCTGCCATCCATATTTTTCCTAACTGTGCTCCTTCTCTTCTTGACCTTATTATGGTATCTTCTATTGATTCTGTTTTTAAGCACGGACAGTGTTCTGCCGTTGCGTTTTCTCATCATGACCTTGTATATATTTCATATAAACTGCGACCTCCAAGAATTAAACCTAAACTTCTGCTGCGACGTAATTTTGGTGGGATGGTAGTCGATAATTTATGCAACGATGCTCGGCAAATTGACTGGTCGATCGTTGAAGCGAACAATTCTATCGATCAAAAGGTGAATATTTTTAACTCCTTACTCACACAACTCTTTGACCTACATGCACCAATAAAAACTGTAAAGATTAAACATCTGCCAGCACCTTGGCTGTCTGATGATCTGAAAGATAAGATTCATAAGAACCTTGCAAAATCCAAGCTGAAGTCTAATTATACTGAGGCAAATCGACGCAATTACACCAGGGCCAGGAATCGTTGCAATACACTGTGTAGAGATGCACAAAGACGCCACATTCACACATCAGTCGAGAACGGCGACGCATCCAAAGTTTGGAAATTTCTCGAAACTTTAGGAGTTGGTAAAGCTAAAAACTCTTAAGGTGCTGGAATGGCGACCCCGCACCGGAAAGCGCAGCGTCGGTAGACCCCCTACGAGGTGGACAGACGACCTCAAAAAGGTCGCAGGGAGCCACTGGATCCAGGCGGCGCAAGATCGTGTGGTGTGGCGATCCCATGAAGAGGCCTATGTCCAGCAGTGGACGTCCATCGGCTGACGAAGAAGAAGAAGAGAAAGCTAAAAAACAGCTGTAACATATAATATTAATATTGACTCACTGAATCAGTACTTCTCAACTTCTCAAAACAAATTTAATCCTTTAAATAAAATTACTACCCTACAATCTCTTTCAACAAAACCAACTCCTGGCTACCCACCGTTCTATTTCAACCAATTATCTGTATGTGATGTTAAGAAGAACATTATGTCTATCTCATCGAATGCCGTCGGTGCTGATAGCATTAGTCGTAATATGATAATCCCGATCCTTGATATTGTTGCTCCTGTATTGACCCATATTTTAAATGTATCCATATCCTCTTCTAAGTTCCCGGAAGCATGGAAGTCTGCTCAAATTGTTCCTTTACCAAAAAAAAATAATGTTATTTCCTCTGATTTTCGTCCAATTTCCATTCTACCCTTCCTATCCAAAGTCCTTGAAAAGATGGTTCATCAACAATTAAATGTATTTTTGAATAACCATAATATACTTAATGCCCACCAATCAGGCTTCCGCCCTGGACATAGTACGGCTACTGCTCTTATCAGCGTTATAGCGGCGTGCTATCACCCTTATTGTAGACCCGTTCGCCATACGACCATGCTTACAATAAAGATACCTGCAGCATGTTCTACCACAATTCTTTTACAGTTCAGGCCATTAAGCTTTGGAACTCTTTGCCATTGCCCATAAGGCAAATGCAAACCTTATCCTTATTTAAAAAGCGTGTTACACAGCATTTTTGTCTCTTGCTGTATTACAGTGACATTTGAAGTGTGACGATTTTTATATATGTTAATTGAAATATATTTATATATCTATTTGAATATTGTATGTATTTGTTTATATATTTATGCATATGTATGTATGTATTTGTTTATATATTTATGTATATGTATGTATATATTCACATGTATATTTTAGTTAATATTCTTTGCTGTATGTACACACACCACCTACTATATATCTGTAACTCTGTCCTTTCATCAAACTGGTTGGCTGGAAGAGATCGCTATATAGCGATAAGTCCGCCAGATTTTATCACTACATTTGTCTTATTTATTATTGTTATATTTAGTTTTATTGTAATTAATGTTGTGTTCAATAAAAGTGTTCATTCATTCATTCATTCATTCATTCATTCATTCATTCAGACAGCTTTTTGGGACTGTTTTATAATAAGTATAGATTAAGGTTATTTCTCTGTAATTAAAGTAATCCACAGATTTACTGAACAACACTTAGTTCCATAAAGTACGGAGTGAAGTTTAAAATAAATTCCACCTCATAGCGTCACTGAAATAGTTTACTAACAGAGGCTCTATATGAAATATTTTATATATAAGGTCACCAAAAACATGGTTTACTTTATCTACAATGCCCATCACGCGTAACCACTATATCTCTAAGGCCAAATTATCCTGTTTGCTGACGATGTAGTCAATATTACCCTTGTACTCGATTTGTTTTATGTTGTTATGATTCTATTCTGCACAACTTTAACGCGTAATTTTGTTTATGGATATGTTTTTATTATTGGAATTACTATTTAGTAAATAATATTCCGTTGAGCAAGCTTTGTTCGATATTTTTTTAGAAGAGATATAAATATATGAAATAAATAAGTTGATAAAAGTCTCCCAATAAATATTTTCCTTATAAAAACGGGATTTGAAAAATAAAAACAGATATGAGACACCTGGCCTCGAACCAACGTATTCTTATTCAGGGACCGCCCGATTACCAACCTAAGCTATTACAACTTCGTTAATCACAGCGAAATTATCCTTCGTATTAAAATTATACAATAGCAGTTTTTCGTTGCAAAACAAGTATAGATTGAAATTTCCTTAAATAAAACTTGCTAGGTCGATGTATCGCCGCCAAAACTACCTAAATATTACATTTCATGAAAAGCCGTTCGAGCCGTTTTCGAAATTCATATATATTTATATATTTATACAAGAATAGCTCGTTTAAAGATATTAGATTTGAGATTATGGATATAATATATAATTTATTTGAGATTATGGATATGGTTAAGAATATAATATGAACGTTTATATTTATACTGCTGAAATTTGGTATGATAAACAAATAGGATATATTTCATATAACAGTATCTCGCCACTAATTAAAAAATATATATTTGTGTCTACTCGTGACTACTCATATATTAATTTCTATTTTCCGTATACCGTGAACCTTATATGAAAATCAAACCGTACTTAAAGAACAAACTTCAAAAAAGAAAAATTCGTTTTATTCCTTCGTATACATTGGCAGGACACTCAAAGTAAACATTATTGATTATAACAATTCTTGAAGTCAGTGTGTTACAAGCGACTACACCAAAGTTTGTGTCCGAACTTGATTTATAGACGAAAACTTTTTGGGGGAAATCAGAAAGAATTATAAGTATTAAAAGTACTGGGTTATAATTTTATGAGTTATTGATATTTTTCTCCTTCATGTTGACTGAGAAATGATACGTTGCATTTACCTACAAAATCTTAAACGTAGAATATACGAAGTGCTCCAAGAGAGTTTTGTATCATCATCCTCCTGCCCTTATCCCACTCTAAGCGGGGTCGGCACAACATGTTACAAACATGTTGTCAAGTGAGTTGGCTACGTATTTTACGAACGGCCGCCTGCCTGACGTCAAGTTACCTTAGTCGCCTTTTGGGACGCCTCGTTAAGAAATGAGGGTGGTCTATTCTACTCAGCCGGATACCACACGGCGGGTCGACTTACCTTAGTCGCCTTTTGGGACACCTCGGTAAGAAATGAGGGTGGTCTATTTTACTCAGCCAGATACCACACGGTGGCTCCAAGAGAGTTTTGTATGAGATCCAAAATCAGCAATATATAGTATCGATCGAATTCTTAAGAACCGATGAGCGTCGGGATCCTTTAGAGAACGTGTGCCGATTCTAAACTCATAAGCGGCTCCCTCTGACTACGACAAGGTAGATAGATGACCTCAAAAAGATCGCCGGTCCATTTAACGTTGGATTCAAGTGCCAACCGAACCGAACCGTGCGTGAATCTCCCTTAAATCAACTTAAATCCAAAAGTGTATGACTTGAAGAAGAAGGAAGTTATTTAGAAAAACTATTTTGTATAATGTTACAAAATAAATATACATTTACAATGAATATCTTAGCTAGTTTTCAACAGTACGGCCTCCAGCATATATATACAGCATATTTAAGTACATGTATTCGAGAAGAAACCCACATCGTATCCATAAATAAATGGTTATTTCAGTCTTTAACTTTGTAAAACGGAATGCAGCACCATTGAAGCAATTTATGTTGGAACTTTAAGTGGAATGTGCGGTAATTTGCCGTGTACTAGCACATAGAATTCATTCGAGGTTAAACCTAAATAAATTTTAAGGTGTTTATTATTATTATTTACCCTACCCATAAAACCTATTATTTAACCTACCAATAAAGAGTGAAATTATTTTGAGACAAACAAAATTATGAATCATACTTTTCTAACTTAAAATGTACTTACTAACTTTTGGTTATCCTAACCTTTAACTAACTTTTAGTTATCCTAACCTTTGCGGCGCAATATCTGACCTCGTGATTATTTTTTCTTTAACGATTGTGTAGTTGCTTGTAATTAAGTTTAATTAAATTTACAAATTTATAGAAGAAGCATTGAGTTAGTTAGTATTTAGTTGGTTCTGCTTGTGTCGATTGCTAAAGTCAAAATAATAATTCCACACATCTGCCGACAATCGCGAGCCCAATCCATTATGGAACGATTGTGAAGCAAACAACTAACAATGTCTGGGAAAACAAGAGAATATAGATGCTATGAGAGTTCGTTCTATTTTGTTCCTTTATAAGTGCGTAAAGTTTGGTTTATTTTTATTTCTTTATCTTTTTAGTTCATATTTCTAAGAATTCGTTTGAACAATATTCCATTATACTTTTTATTTCCATCTTAAATGAAGGATCTATCTTTTTCTTCTTTAAATTTATCGGTGTATTCGTTTTTCATCTCATTTAAAAGAAAAGTATTCGTATCGATGCTAACGAAATAATAAAATAAACATAAACATGAAATTACTATACAGAAGTAACGAATGTAGATTCTAGATTTCTCTGTTTTAGATATTGAATTGAATATAAATCAACTCGAAAATACAAATTTGTTGTTAACACTTAGCAACATTATTTAACAAATATCGTTTTTGTAAATATATCACAGAGTATTTAATCTAGCATAAAAATTATTAAGGGATTATAACCACAAATGTGTTCAATATTATGCTATTATTTTTAGCCTCAAAAAACCGCAACTGACTTCGTACGGCAAGTGTACGCCAAAAACTATTATTGCTATGACATATTTTAATTAATTTATAGATATCTATACTTATTATAAAACAAAGTCCATAAAAGCTGTCTGTCTGTATCTAATCGATTTTCTCAAAATCTACTGAACGGATTTTTGGACGGTTTTCATTAAAAGATAGTGAAATACTTTCGGATGGTTTAGATAAATAGTACATATCGGAATTATGTAAATTGTGTTAAAGAGATCACGCAGTTGTTGAAAAACTTGCTTGCTGGGAGCTTTAGTCGCATGGCCTGCGTAAACCAGCACAGTTACGCTAAAGTAATGTACTAGAGAATTTGTAGATCTATAAAAATACTACAAAAATGTCCGGGATAGCATGTCTCTATCTCTTATGGTTAAGTCGTAATAACTACTTTTATGTTTAAAATTTGAATTTTAGAAAAAATTGTGATACGCTGATTTTCACGCGGGCTAAGTCGCTGGCTCAGCTAGTACATTATAAAACAGGCTCCCCAAAAGCTGATGTTTGTATGTGATTGATATTCTCAAAATCTGCTGAAAGGATTTTTGTACAATTTTTACTAAAAGATAGTACTAGTCTTGAGGAAGGTTCAGGTTAATAGTACACTACAGAAGATTCCCGCGGGACCGCGATTTACGCGGTAAACTTTGTAACATACGATTTCAACGCGGGTGAAGCCGCGGACACAACTAGTTACATACAAGAAAATAAGATTCGACTATTATTCGTAATATTGACATCGTGGTAATTGTAAGATGAAATGCAAAATAGCGTCCAATAGCGAGAAACACGAAACCTACCATTATCTTATTGACATGGACAAGTGGAGGCAGCGTTCATATTTACGTACAAGTTCATACAGCTCTATATTTATTTAAGTAAAAAAAAACAACTTAGGGATTAGAGAGGAAATAAAAACAAATTTGGGATCTCAGAGTCGTTTCAACGTACAAATAAACGAAAGAAGAAAACGCTGACAAACAAAAAAAACACTTTCCCAAACTAAGAATCACCAAAAACACAAAAAATCAGTCGCGAAGAAAATTGATATTTTGGTTATTATTACTTTGAGAGATACTCCCGTTGACATTTTTTCGGATCCCATACACGTTTAAAAAATATATATCCAATTTACAAAAGCTTATAAAATATTCTACATATGCTATATATTCTACAAAATATTTTTTTATGTAAAGAAAATAAAATAGATAATTTTATTTTCATTTTGCTCTTTATTTTATTTTCTGTTCTAAATACCATTATCCTTTGTCAACTGTAAAATTCACGTCATCATCATCTGTAATTGACTATAAACAAAGTAAAGTAGCGGCCTGTTACAATCCCACTGCTGGGAATAGGCCTCCTCTCTCCGTTTCTGGAGAGAAGTGTTGGAGCCAATACCTACCACGCTGCGCCAATGCGGATTGGTAGGTTACACATATCCCCAGAATTCTCTAGAGATATTCAGGTTTCCTCACGATATTTTCCTTCACCGAAAAGCGTGTGATAAATTGCAATTATCAATAAGAGACACATAGGTCTTAATAGAAAATTGGTGCCTGCCGGGGTTTGAACTCGTGACCCCCCTCAAAAGAGGCGCACGGTCTCACCACTGGGCTATCACAGCATAGCTATTGACAATAAATTTAACTAAAAACCGGTTTATATGAATTATGAGCGCGGCTCAGGGCGTCCGTACACGTACACTACTCCCGACACTCAAAAACATTCAACAACTATACACACATACCAAACATACATTTCAACTCACTCAGTATCTCACCGGACATGCATACCACCGGGTGTATCTGCACAGGTTCAAAATTGCCGACTCGGACGTCTGCCCTTGCGATAATCGCACAAGACAAACGTTCGAGCTGTCTGATCGGAGAATGCCCAGAGTTCTCCCAACAGAGATTCGAGCATGAGAGCCTGTGCAGATACCTCCGCGTATCACCATACACCATTACACACATGTTAGGGTCACACGTGGCTATTGAATCTTTAATAAGATTCATTAGCCACATCATTAACAACCTAAAACAGTTCAACAACACTTTACAGGCACAACACACCACATAAAACACAAAACTTTTCATTTACCCCTTTTATATTTTCCCTTGTTTACTTACCTTTATATTTACCCTTTTAATTATTAAGAGTAAGAAAGATTTATGATAGTTTCTGTTATTATTTGTTATTATTTAATTATTATAAGAAATAAACTGTGAAACACGATATGACTTGCAGGCAGGGTGGTAGTGGACGTATCCAATAGCGGAAGCCACAACCCTTGACCTGCGACGAGTTTGGCCACATGTTCGGCGGTTCTCGTCAGTGCCTAAAAATACAACATCTGAGAACCACTGAAAATTGGAAAAAAAATGAATTATGTTTTTTATAATATGAATGATGTATTTGTCGTTGATGGTCTTATAAAAATAAATAAATAATTTATGATTTACGAATTATAAACTCTAAAGTAATAAAAAAATATATACAATTACGATATAGTAACGGGTATGTATATTTAAAAAATCTTAACTTTCTGAAAAGTATTCTTAGACAGTAGCAACAAGACAGAAAGTGTTTCCATTTTAATATACTCGTAAAATGCAACAATTGTTGCATACAAAGTAATCATACTCTATACAGGGTACAAAAATTCTATGTCTGATATACATTATTCTACAAGAATGGAATACAATGTACTGATTGCGCGTTTATCTTTTATAGCAATCTTCATTTACACTTCTATAAATAAATGGGTGTACCAGTTTTCCTCATTGTTCATATTACCCCCGGATAATTTGCTCCTCCTCACTATTCAATTCACTGAAGCTATAAAGTATTTTTTTTTTTGCTCTATTTATTGCGATGTCACGGTGAAATGAAACAATATTTTTATATTGTTTTCACAGTTGATATTCTCCTTTATTGTGCCTTTTTAATATGAGTTGCTGAATTGTAAGAAATATCATTTTGAATGTACAATATACTTTTCCATATAATTAAATTCATTCATATCATCATCATTTATTTAACAATGAGTGATTAAACAAACTGAAATTACAGTGATTTCTGTTCCGCAGCTCGATAGAAGTCTCCTGAGATCTACCACGCTGTTCCAATGCGAATTAGTTGATCTGATTTGGTGATTGAACATAAAAGTAATAAATAAAATGTATAATTAGATAAAAATATGTTTACTCTCCAGATAACATATAAATTGTAGTGATTGGAACGAAATATCAAAGATAAAAAATATCCAGTGTTCTTTCAATATTTCATTCCAGTTCGTGAATGTATAAAGAATTTTCTTGTTTTTCTTTACAAGTCTATATTTATATTGTGAAAAAGATTATCGATTTTCATTTCAATAGCTGTCTGACCCTTTTAAAGTTTTATGTATTTCTCCATAGGTAATAAGTTTTATATAAAACGTGTTAGGGCACGTTGGTGGTAAAGTAGCGTTATTATATCTCCTCTTTGTACAGTGAGTTTAATCCGAAACCTTTCACCAAGATTGGACTTTATATACTTTCGTCTGGCGCAAATTTAGTATTTATTATGCACCTATCACAAACATTTCGAATAATTTATATCATCGATCATTAATAAGTAATAAATTAAGCAAATTTTAAATTATTTCGTTGGAAAAATGTGTAACTTTAATTTTTTTTTTTGAGTCATGCATGAAAAAGTGAGATCTATAAATTAATTATTATATTATTTAGACATTGATATACATCTCCAGCTAACGGATGCAATTTCATAATTTATAAAATAATAGTTGTGCCTGTCGTTTCACCCGCGTGGAAACCAATGTATTTAGTTAAAATTTTGAACGAACATGAAAGTAGTTATTGGGAGTTAACTATAAGAGACATGCTGTTACCTACTTTTTAACAGCTTTTATTCAACTCGCAATATGTATGTGAAGGTGGAATCTTGCAAGTTTTTTTGCCCACTTCCCGGGGTCCGATTGACCTGATACTCCGGACGACGGAACTCCTCAACGGTTAACAGTAGAGACATGAAACTTAGTTCAGCAGCCTACGCTGTTCGAAAGATAAGACAATTTACAGATATCGAAACAGCAAAACTTGTTTATTTTGCTTACTTCAAATACGTAGCACTAGGTCATACTCGGTACTAGATGGCGCACCCGTTACTCAGTACCGAATCATACGGTTTGCTTACGGCTTTACTAATGACCATTCATTTCATATTCTCCACACTTGTGATAAGGGACCCCGACTCAATACGTTAGAGCAACTTGAGATAATAAAAAATAACAATGGTCACTTAATTAACGAGCAAGTAAATGTATCTAATTCCGTTTTGCTACATGTGTTCGGAGGGGAGGGTATTGGTGGGAGTTGAACTATTTAAGACTGCTTGTATGGGTAGCGCGGCGCATTACGATTTTTGTCGTGGAGCCTATCCTCCTGATGATGCTTCGGTTTCGGGGCGAAACGATCGTCGAGATTGTGGTGGTGGGTGTGTGTGCTGCTTTTGTGTGCGTTGTTGCAGGTGAATGCGCCTTGGGGTGCATGTGGTGGCTTGTCCTGCATGTATAAGGTGCGTAGATTTTGCCTGCTTCATACACATTAGCTTTGCATGCATTCGCTTAACCCGTGCGGATTATAGCAAAGTAGTTTGTTCTGTTATATTGCTTGTAATATGGAATTCCGCAAAGAAACGCCTGCTTCTATAAATCATTGTTTGTAGAATTTTTGTAGATGTACATCTCTATTTAAATTCTCTATTAAAATTTATCAGTCTAACATATATAAATAATATGAATATATTATAATTATATAAATAATATGATATAATAAATAATATGATATAATAAATAATATGATAAATAACTATTATCAATAGTTATTTATCGCACGTGTTTCTGTGAAGAAACAAATTGTTAGGAAACCTGCATATCTATCGATAATTCTGGGGATATGTGTAACCTAACAATCTGCATTGGAACAACGTGGTTGGTCTTAGCTACAACCCTTCTGGTTAAAAATGGAGAGAGAGGAGGCCTATGCCCCGTAGTGGGATAATAACAGGCTGTTTATAAATAAATAATTTTGGCTGTTTGTAAATAATTTTCTTTTTTAACTGTAATAGTAGTGCAGTCATGTAAAAAAATCTTATTCTTAATAATAATAATATATTTTTTTGTATCCTTGTTTAACCAACCTGTATCACCGAAAAATCATATTCCAATATACGAATAATAGAAGCTTAATAAAATCCTCTACTGCTTCAGACGAATCGAATACAAATATCTTTGACTAAAAGGTTTTCATATCGCACTAGCACAGGTGTCGGTCAGGCGCGGCAGCTGCGCCGATATTGGTTTTATGCTAATGCCTATTGACTCAAAAGAGAGGGCTCCTCCATCAGTCCGTTTTGTATTTTCACAGATAAAATGGATAGTTTATTACTTTGGGAAAGTGATCTTTTCAAAAATCAAATTATACGAAAACCAGAATACAAAAAGCTTAGGACAACAAATTCATTCATTTATTCATTACATTGAGCGTTAGGAAGGAAATAATGTCTAGAAGTTTGTATTAAAATAAATAAACAAATATATAGAACTTACACACATGTCGTCTATCCCCAAAGTAACTTAATACTTGTGTTATGTGTGACGGACAACTTGTAACTATACTACACTAGCTGTGCAAGCGGCTTCGCCCGCGTGGAAATCTGCGAGTCACTTTTTTTTTCTAGAATTCAAATTTTAAACATAAAATAAGTTATTGTGAGTTAACCGTAAGAGATAGAGACATGCTATCGCGGACTTTTTGTAGTAGTTTTAGAGATCTACAATTCTCTAGTACATTACTTTAGGGTATTTTTGCCGGTTCACGCAGCTAACGCGACTAAAGCTCCCAGCAAGCAAGTTCTTTAACAACTATGCGATCTCTTCAACGCAATTTACATAATACCGACATGTACTATTTACCTAAACCATCCGGAAGTATTGCACAATCTTTTGGTGAAAGCCGTACAAAAATCCGTTCAGTAGATTTTGAGAAAATCGATTACATACAGACATAGTATAGATAAATAATTTTAAATACATACTTAAATACAAATATACACCAACTCTCGAAGAACCAACAAATTGTTTATAGAAAATGTTGGCCCTCGGCGGGAATCGAACCCGCGACCCGCGGAGCTGAAGGCAGGGTACCCACACACTGCGCCAACGGGCTAGTCAAAAGTCTTTATTTAACTTGCTTTGTGTGTATATGAAGGTGGAATCTTGCTAGTTTAACTTTCTTGAAGGAATCTTGTTAGTTGTGATAAACTTTTGGCGTTTTGTTTTTGCCTTTCCTTAAGTATTATTTAAGGTAACCACCGTCAAGCTT
The DNA here is from genome assembly GCA_947086505.1 of Morpho deidamia. NCBI lineage: Eukaryota > Metazoa > Arthropoda > Insecta > Lepidoptera > Nymphalidae > Morpho > Morpho deidamia. Next base: position 9,010,222 of record CAMTZC010000003.1, read on the forward strand.
TGTTGTTCTTTTTACACTAAACCGTTAAAGGTTTTAACGTAAAACTAAGTTGATAAATTAAAGTTTTTAATATAGTCTTCTAAACGATACAAAATAATTCATATTAATTTTATAATTTATAGAAGCAGGCGTTACTTTGCGGAATTCCATATTACAGAAACAAAATGCTTAAAGGATTTTGTCGTGGAGCCTATCCGCCTGATGATGCTTCGGTTACGGGGCGAAACGATCGTAGAGATTTTGGTGATGGTTGTTTGTGTTGCTTGTATGCGTTGTTGCTGGTGGAGGCGTCTTGGGATACGTGCGGTGACTTGTCCTGCATGTGTAAGTTACGTGAATTTTCCTGTTTCATACACGTATTATAGCAAAGTAGTTCTGTTATAGGTTCTATAAATTATATTCATATTTTTACTTTACTTAATCTGATCATAAACAAGGATGACAAATTCTTATATATATAGAGTCTATGTCACGTTGTTCGGGTGTAAACTTTGTAGATATTATTCTAAAGCCGTAAGCAAACCGTATGATTCGGTACTGAGTAACGGGTGCGCCATCTAGTACCGAGTACCGAATCGTTACTCACGAATGCTATTCGTTACTCGTTACTCGCATCTTTCGTATCGGTACGTATTAGTAACTACATAATACGGTCCCTAATCTGTGGTTTGAATGTGCTGTCGGTGAATTTAAATGAACCTTACGAAGAACAATGTTTTTTTTTATTGTTTATTAAGTTCCATAAAATAAATATTATTAAATTATTTGAAATCTCCTTTAAGAATTTTTTTTATCATATTTTATGTTATCTCAATAATATCTATTTTAGTTAAAATATTAAATCCATTGCAAAATCCAGTAGATTCCGCCTACAATTTACTTGTGCTTTTAAGTATTCTACAATTCTAACTTTTTTTTAAATAAATCAAGATTTTGTAAAAAAATGAAAGAAAAATTCGCCTTACGCAGCTAGAAATGCAAGTAAGTAATATGTCGCGCAGATATCATACCGTATGTGAATATGGCTCGAGACGTTACTTTAATGCTATGGTAAAGGTATCAAAAGTAACGAATAAAGTACCGATACGATAGTAACGAGTACTACTTGTTGTAGTAACGAACACATACGGGTACGCTTTTCAACGTTACTCTTTTACCTCTATGTTATTCATTAAATATGGCTAAATTCTTAATAAACGTTAGTACCTAAGTTTATTTAATCTTCTTCTTGGAGCTTCGGATATCGTTGTCTTATTTAAATAATTCCTGACCGTACATCCTTATTAAGTCGTGTGATCCTTGTTAAATGTATGATAGTATATAAGATCATTTAAAAGTTTCTCGTGTCACTTACTAAATTCAAATTCAAAATATTCTTAGTTGAAGTAAACAGGTGCTTTTGAATCGTTAACGCTACTGCTGGTTCGGAAAGCTGTTTCTAACGAGAAGAGCCAGCAAGAAACTGAGCAGTTGCACTTTTCAACATATAATTCTTATCTCTAACCACATTTAATCATAACTATCTTGTACACGGTCAAACACCAGCTATATCCACGCTATATATATATTATCATCTATTTTATTCTCAACAAAATAGTATGCTTTCTTTATCAGTCTTCTTTTAGTAGTTTTTTTTAATTGCTGTAATGGTAAAGCTAAAATTGATTGCGGAATTTTATTATAGAATATAGTTAGAGGTTTCGCCTAACCGTTATTAGAATCGAAGCCATGACAATAGTCAAGTGTCGTTTCTTTAGTTTTGTATAGTGGCATCACTGTGATCACGTCATCGATACCAGAGCGGGGGCTTGGTTTGGAGTGAGAATTGCTTATAAAAGGTGGAGCTCGCCACATGGAAGTCACTCAAGTCAGTCTTGTTCTAATACTCGACTCGTACGGTTATTAGCTTACACTTACGCGGTTTGTCCGTTCGTCCCTTGGAGTCTTGCTGTAAAGCTTGGCTTGTATTATTAAACGCTCCCGCGTTCAGATCGCGTTTCAACTTGTCTTGGTTGGTCTCAGCCAGCAGGTTCAATCTTGTTGTGACATTACTCTGTCCCAACTAGTATCGTTAGTTACTGTGTCGTTTTAATATTGCTTAGGTAGTTTAACGTCTACCTAAAGGTAATAGTTTCTAACTATATTATACCCAAACCTACGAGTTACAAACGACTTACGTACTTTTGTAAGGCGAAAAGCAAGCTTATTTTAATTCCTACTTGTCTATTATATACGTCTTATACACAAATAGTAACAAAGGTATTCATGATATATGTATATACTCTCCCAATGAATTACTGCCACGGAATACAAAGGAGTGGTTCATTGATTAGCCTTCATTACAATCGTCTGAACTGTTGTTTTTCCGTAAATATTTACGACTACCTTCTATTTTCAGCTATCTAAGATTGAGATGTCTCTATTTTTATATTTTGTACCTGAACACAAACAACGTGTTAACTGTTGTTTATTGAATCACTAACGATTTCGTAACAAACAATGGTGTTATTTACCAAGATTTATAATTAGACACAGACTATTCATTTTATGTGTGAAAGCTGTGATAGCCCAGCGGTGAAGTCTTTCTAGGGGAACACGAGTTCAAACCCGGGCAGGCACCAATGAGTTTTTCTATTAAAACTCGTGTGTCTAATTGATAATTGCAATTTATCACACGCTTTCCGGTGAAGGGAAAACTTCGTGAGGAAACCTGCATATCTCTAGAGAATTCTGGAGATATGTGTATCTCCAGAAATACACATATAACCTACCAATCCGCATTGGAGCAGCGTGGTAGGTCTGAGCTCCAACCCTTCTCTCCAGAAACTGAGAGAGGAGGCTTATTCCCAGCAGGGATTGTAACAGGCTGCTACTTTACTTTTTTTTTACTTTTTATTCATTTTGTTAGTCTGAATTATACCATACTTAATCGGCACTATAACAAAACTACTTCGCTATAATCCGCACGGGTTAAGCGAATGCACGCAAAGCTAATGTGTATAAAGCAGGCAAAATCTACGAACCTTATACATGCAGGACAAGCCACCACACGTACCCCAAGGCTCCTCCACCAGCAACAAAGCACACAAGTAGCACCACGACAATCTCGACGATCGTTTCGCTCCGAAGCCGAAGCATCATCAGGAGGATAGGCTCCACGACAAAATCGTAATGATTTTGGGGTGTGGTGCGCCTTGGGGTGCGTGTGGTGGCTTGTCCTGCATGTATAAGGTGCGTAGATTTTGCCTGCTTCATACACATTAGCTTTGCATGCATTCGCTTGACCCGTGCGGATTATAGCGAAGTAGTTTTGTTATAGTGCCTGTAATATGGAATTCCGCAAAGTAACGCCTGCTTCTATAAACCATACTTAATCATTTAGTATGTTTAGTATTCAGTCAAAGGAAATTTACTGGAAATACATACCTTATATTACTGTAGTTATACAGATTTTTCTTATACATATTATAAGCACGACTAGGTTATAAAATTCACTGAACTTGGTTTTGAAATGAAACCATAGCAAACAATTTATCTGATATTTATAATATTAATATAGGTTATTATTTAATGAGACTTTATTCAATGATATAATTATTGAAGAAGCAAGTAATAACCTGAGCGTCAGTGAGTCCGACTGATGTTGATTTCGTAGACTTCAGATCAGAACGTGTGTATTAAATACAATGAATTTAACAATGCCGTTAACTTCAGCTACTGGAGATTTACTAACTTCTCTTATCGTTCCAACACAGAGGTTGTGAATTCGAATACCGCCCTTGAACTTTTGTTTGTACAAGGAGGATTGATGTCACAATATTTTTGGATTCTACAGTATTTTTCTCACATGACACGTATGTTTCACATTTATTGTGAACTACGTACCATATGTAATCAAGAAGCGTTTTCAAACCCCACTTATGTATATACAATTATCACGGCCTTTATGGAAAAGGAAAACGTCGTTAGATGTTAAAACGGCATGTTTGTGATGTTTTCAGACACAAGATTTTATGTATATTACTATACTATATTGAGTAATAGCTGAATATTACATAAGATCATATGTATCGTATGATCGTGTGGATACTTGCACGATGATCGCCGATGAAACTTCGACGAATTGTGTGTACCACTTCACAGAGTGGAGCTGTGATAGCCTAGCGGTGAGACCGTGCGATTCTTTCGAGGGGAACACGAGTTCAAACCCGGGCAGACACCAATGAGTTTTTCTTTTAAAACACATGTGTCTAATTGGTAATTGCAATTTATCACACGCTTTTCGGTAAAGGAAAACATCGTGAGGAAACCTGCATATCTCTAGAGAATTCAGGAGATATGTGTAACCTACCAATCCGCATTGGAGCATCGTGGTAATTCTTAGCTCTAACCCTTCTCTCCAGAAACGGAGAGAGGAGGCCTATTCCCAGCAGTGGGATTGTAACAGGCCGCTACTTTTTTTTTACTCCACAGAACATTTCATCTCTCCCAGAGTACCAATAAGTTGCATATATTAGGGTAATTAAAGTTAAATTAGTAAATTTACTATCCTAAATTAAAAGAAATGCCAAAGGAACACCAAATATATACTTGAAACAACTCCATATTGAATTTTCGAACAAAGTTCAGTCACGTTTTGTATCTCTCTCTCGACCTTCAGTCGCAAGAAGTTTCTGAACCAAAAATTATTGTATGAAGTATACTCGACGGTAAGGGCACCTGACCCATTCCACTGCGCTAACTCACGGAATAATGCTGAGGGGTCTGTAGTAACTATTATTATAAACAGAATACATAAATCTACAAAAGACACAGAGCTTGTAGATATTTGATAATAAATATTATGAAAATTTCAAACGTTATTAATATAACATTCTGTTTTGGTTTTTAAAAAATCTTAAAAATTAAAACTAAAAAATTATTTACTGAAAATCTGGGCTAAAAGATTTATAATTAATGTTGAGAGACCGGCTATACTCACGTCTCAATTTATCGGATGAGCCCAACTAGTTTCAAGCCCATACGGGGCTCTTATTCATGAGTTCTATACGCGGCGTTATCGCGGCAGGAACTGGCCGATAAAATTAGACTTTAGTATAGCCGATCTCTCAACATTAATGAATATCACTCACGATAGTTTAAATTCTAAAAGATTTAATTTAAAGCAATTATTAATTATTACTCGCACGTTCACATGATCAAAAACAAAGTAGTTTTCTAATAAATAATTTTACGCTTAATTAATTTTAAAAATGTAGCAAATTCTCTTTCGCTCTCCCCTTCAACTGATAAACCTCCAACATAGGGAACAAACGCTTTTCGGTAAAATATGGTGATGAAGTTTACATATATCTTAATATGTGCATGTTCTGAGTACCTATACGCACTAGAACAGCATTGTAATTCAAAACTTCAACACTCCAAAAAGAAGAGAGGTGGCTTTAGCCAAGCTGTGGGATAGTAATATTTATTATACATTATTTAATTGCACTGTAAATTATATAAGTATTAAACTCTGAATGTCGGTATAAGAGGTTGAAGTAAGTTATAAGTAAATTAAGTAAGTAATATTAATGATTTTTCAAACATATAAAGTTATGGAAAACGATTTGACGTTTCAAAACGATTTCAAAACTAAATGAAAACGTTATATGAAAGTGATGGAGTTCATGTAACATGAAACAGACATAACACAGTTTTGAATTTTCATCAAGTTTTGTTAAAAAAAAGTTGAAAAATGTAATTAATTTGTTAAATGTATTAATAATGCTAATGAAGTTCAAAACACTTGATATCCAGTATTATATATTATTACGTCACTAGACTGGCTGCTTTCGCTAAGAATACTTCAAATGTATTGTATCATAAAAAAAGAAATTCAATATGTCGAATACATTCAGATGTCAAAAGCGACGGTGACATAGTTTTATTTATACCTACATGTTTAGAAGAAACCTTGCAACTACACGAATATTATTTTTTGGATTTAAAAAAAACAGACAATTGATTTTAAAAATTACAATAATTATCTGTTTACTATAAATTACTTTAAAACATAGAAAATATTCTTAAACTTTGAAATTATATCAATTCAGTACAAGAAATGGACTTTAGGTGCTCATAGACATTATTTAAATTCTAAAACATAAATTATCTGTATGCTTTTATAAAATATTTGATTAAGGATTGGAACTTCATGGAACACAATCGATCGCTCACGTAAAATTGCCAATAAAATATTAATGGCTTACCTAATTATTCAATCTTCGCTCATTCGTGGGAAGTATCATATTATAAAACAACAACATTATATTAACGGCAAAATGGTATTAAAATAATAAATTTAAGATAATATTAAGTTGAATTCATATTTCGTGTAATCTGATAATTGATATAGAGGCATATGTTGAATTGACGATACATAACTGCTACTGTATTAAGCTGATAAATATAGAATATGTCAACTTTTGACACTAATGCATTAATTAACCTTCCGTACCAGCAGAATGGTGCGCCAATTTCCTTGTTGTAAAGTAACAGCCTGTTACTATGCCCACTGCTGGGCTAAAGCCTCCTCTCTCCGTTTTTGGAGAGAAGGATTGGAGCTAAGACCTACCACGCTGCTCCAATGCGGATTGGGAGGTTACACATATCCCTAGAATTCTCTAGAGATATGCAGGTTTCCTCACGATGTTTTCCTTCACCGAAAAGCGTGTGATAAATTGCAATTATCAATTAGACACATAAGTTTTAATAGAAAAACCCATTGGTGCCTGCCCGGGGTTTGAACCTATGTCGTCTCTAGAGAGTCGCACGGTCTCACCGCTAGGCTACCACAGCTTCTCTAGATAGTCGCACGGTCTCACCGCTAGGCTACCACAGCTTCTCTAGATAGTCGCACGGTCTCACCGCTAGGCTACCACAGTCACCGCTAGGCTACCACAGTTTGTTTTTTGTTGTAGCAGGGATATATTGTCACCTCTGCTGTGAAGGGACATTTAGGTTCCATGCCAATCTGTGGCTCTATATAGCCCTGATATTATTAAAGAGTTTCATGAATACGTTTCACGTTAGGTCAGATAATGCTTCGAGGATCTGGTAGTAGTACCCAATATCAATTTTACAATGCACGCAAGTACCTTAACACAATTCTTCTGAACGGGAATGGCATATGGGGCTCCGAAGTAAAGACATTGAGAGTGTCCAATTTTAAAATACAGATACATTTGTATATGAGTAATTTTAAATTTAAACGGCTATATTTAACAATTTCAAATCAAAAACAATGATTAATGTTCCAAGTTAACGATTGCAATGGGAATGGACTGGTCACATTTTTCAAAAAAGTTGAACTGGAATAAAACATGCAACGCTGCGAAAATCTTAACTTAATCATAAATAGTTTAAACTTTTTGTGCCACCAACATATAGAACATTGAATATGAAATAAAATATACCATCTCTGAGCTAACATCACCAGGACTGATTATAACATGATAGCAATATGGTACCCGGTACCGGAAAATTACATAGGCTTTAATGATTGTCCCAATCACCAATTTTCAACCTTACTGCACTATGTAATAACATTATCTGGGCGACATTATGTAATTTCTTTGTGGAAAACTATGTAATTGGCTTTTATAAATTACTTTACGCAATATCTACAATAAGCAATATCACTAACAATCCAAATGACGATTGGGGAGGTATGTTCATACAATTTATAAGAAATGAAAAAATGACAGTTTTTGAATTTAAACTGCCGTGAGTAATATTCATAGTTTATGTAGAGAAACCGGCTTTACTCTCGTCTTATTCTATCGTGTTAGCCCGATTAGTTTCGAGCTACTTCTTAAAGCAGCTATATAAAAGCACAGTTTCGCCGAGATGACCTTGTTAAAAGAGGTCATGAATCGGAGCTCTGAAAGGCTTGATAATAGTCGGGCTAACCCGATAGATTAAAACTTGATACGGAGTGGGTAGTGACCGTGGTTTTAGCTACGTGAGTCGCAGGTTCGATTCCCGCCGAGGGCCTATATTTTCTATAAAAAGTTGTTGGTTCTTCGAGCCTGGGTGTATATTTGTATTTAAGTATGTCATTAAAATTATATATTTAGTATATTTACCAGTTGCCCGTCACCCATAACACAAGTATTAAATTACTTAGTTTGAGGACGGATGACCGTGTAAGTGTGCCATATAAATTTAATTTAATAGCCGTTTTCTATATATAAACTAAAATATTTGTCAGTATTTAAGAAATGTTCTAATAAATAAAAAAATGGTTATGCGTGAAATGATCGGATCAACTAGATAATGATAAAACATGAGCATTACCACTGAACCATCTCTTTTTAATCATTCAAATTCTTCGTTGAAACCTTAAGTCTCAGAAATTGATTATGAATTATTGAGATTTTTTAGGTAGGTAAAATATCTTTAGGCAATGTAAAGATCGTCTATTTCATTTACGAAATATCCGCTTCTTGAAACAGGCTGAAGTAAAGAGTGACTTAAAAGTATAAACGTCACTTAGGAGTGACGAGGGTATATACTGGTAGGTTTATCAAGGAAATATAAACCATGATATATAATTCACAAGGTAAATGTTTACTTGAATAAATGGATTTACTTGACTATGAATTCGTCAGAATCTGGTTAAAAATAAGATAATAAATTAGAAATCTCCACCATAATCTGTTTTCTGTAGGCCTACCACGAAATTTTAGAAATCGATTCAATCCAAAGTCAGTACCTAAACTCAACCGCTTTCTTTTGGTATCATGAAGTGTGGATTGCATTGGGGTCGTAATAATTGAAAAATAAACGTTATAAGAACTATACATAACTATGTCTCTTTTCCATCCATCCATCCATCCATCAGCCTATCTCAGTCCACTGCTGGACATAGGCCTCCCCATATCTGCGCCAGACATCCCGCTTTTCCGCAATGCGCATCCAGCTGGCCCCAACAACCTTTTTGATGTCGTCGGTCCAGCGAGACGGAGGACGCCCTACACTGCGTTTGCCAAGACGCGGTCTCCACTCCAGGACTCTTTTGCTCCAACGGCCATCAGTCCTGCGACAAACGTGACCAGCCCACTGCCACTTCAGCTTGCTTATTCTGCTAGCTACGTCGGTTACCTTGGTTCTCTCGCGGATAATATCATTTCTGATTTTATCCTTGAGAGATACTCCGAGCATAGCTCGCTCCATAGCACGCTGAGCGACTTTAAACTTGCGGACTAGTCCCGCTGTCAGTGTCCACGTCTCGGCGCCATATGTCAACACAGGCAGAACGCATTGGTCGAAGACTTTGGTCTTCAGGCATTGCGGAATCTCGGACGTGAAGACTTGACGAAGTTTGCCAAATGCTGCCCAGCCCAAGTGGATTCTCCTTTCAGCCTCCCTCTCGAAGTTGTGCCGGCCAAGTTGGATATTCTGGCCTAAGTATACGTAATCCTGCACAACCTCGAGAAGGATTCCGTTCACTGATACTGGTCTTGGCACGACAAGATCATTGAACATGACCTTGGTCTTGTCCAAGTTCATGCCAAGGCCAACCAGCTGGGAGGCATCACTTAGGTCATTCAACATTTCGCGCAAGTCCTCCAGCGTTTCTGCAAAGATGACGATGTCATCCGCGAAACGAAGGTGTGAGATGTATTCTCCATTAACATTGACGCCTCGTTCAGTCCAGTCCAGGGTTTTGAAGACGTCCTCCAACGCGTTGGTAAACAGTTTCGGGGATATTACGTCCCCCTGTCTTACCCCGCGCTGAAGGTGAATAGGTCTTGTTCGCTGGTCCTGGATTTGAATGGTCATTGTTGCCGCGTTGTAGATGCATCTCAACACCTCGATATATCGCCAATCGATGTGACATCGCTGCAGAGATTCCAGAACAGCCCAGGTCTCAATGGTGTCGAAGGCTTTCTCGTAGTCCACAAATGCCATACACAGCGGCTGATTATACTCTGCGGTCTTCTGTATAATCTGCCGAACAGTATGGATGTGGTCTACGGTACTATAACCTTTTCGAAACCCAGCCTGCTCTGGTGGCTGGAATTCGTCAAGTCTGGCAGCAAGACGATTCGTTATGACTCTCGAGAACAACTTGTAGATATGGCTCAGGAGCGAGATTGGTCTGTAGTTTTTCAAAAGAGTTTTATCACCTCTTTTGAAAAATAAAATGACCACACTCCTAGACCACGCTTGAGGTGTAGTGCCTGTATGGATAACGGTATTAAAGAGCTCTGCTAAGGCTTCAAGGAGAGGACGTCCAGAAGCCTTTAGCAGCTCAGCCGTAATCCCGTCATCACCTGGGGCTCTTCCGTTTTTAAGTTGCTCGAGTGCCATACTAATCTCGCCACTCTCAACGTCCGGGATGTCTTCTGTATAATGGCGCGACAGTGGTGCTCGTGGATCCTCGGTATCCCGGGTACTATGTCTCTTTTACTCAAATGTATTAAGGACGCATTCCGGACGGTCATTCGGCAACGACTTAAAGGGTGCGTCTTTAAGACGTCATGGTATGAAAAAGCAAAACGATTTAGTTTACGTCTTCAATTGAGTCGCAATAAGAGTTCATGGTAGGCCTGCAGTATTTTAGTCGATATGGCCAATTTTAATAGGATACTAACACCTACTTGCATTTTCATAATAGATAATACTAAACTTTTTCTTTTGTTGTTTAATATCATCAAAGTTAATTCTTAAACAACTATTTACCATTTCATGCCATTTACCGTATATGTGATCTTTTTTTACTCACCATGTTCATCTTTGTATCGTCGGCATAAGGAAAACATTATGCAATTTTCTCGTTTTGCGGCCCGTACGCCTGAAAGAAAAATTAGTATATTACAAATACAAAAAAATACAAAATACAAAAATATTTATTTCAAATCAATAAATCGTTTCAAAAAATACAGATTGAGACCTTCTAGTAAGCATAGAAAATACTTGTGTCAGAAGGTCTCGCTCTTCCATAACACAGGTAAGTTAATGATAATTATGAAAAAGGTAACTAAATTTATAGCGTAAAGTAACATAACAATATAGAATCGCGTATGTGTGTGTGTGTGTGTGTGTGTGTGCCTGTGTGTGTATGTGTGTTGTGTGTATGTGGATGTGTGTATGTTGTTGTGAATGTGTGTATGCTGTTGTGGATTGTGTATGGGTGTGTTTAAGATATATATTGTAATAAGACTTCCGTATCTTCATAATTTAATGTTTTCAGCCAATCAGAAAGAGTATTTTTGCAGTTATGGTAAGTCATCGTTTATATATTATTTTTTTTATTAATTATGTTGTATAGGTGTGACGCTTGTTTATTGTGCTGACGGCCAGCAAAAGCTGTTTTAGTTTTAATAAAGAGAGTAACATTCTTTTTTCTTCTTTTATTTAGGATAGGCAAGTTAAACTGTATTTTTTGTGAAATCTCTGTATAATGTTAAGGATATATAATTGTCTAACTATATTAATTACCAGAACCTGTGTATAATCCCTACAGAGTAGAATACGATATTTTCTTCTTTATCAATGTTTACATACTATTTCTATCCACCTAAAGACTATGAGACTAGCGCCTCATGAGCTTTAAGGAATAAAATCATATTGTATAAATGGTACACGATTTATTGAATAAAATAATACGTTTATAGCGTTTTATTAATTACGTCTCTTTCTCCCTTTACGTTCTGCGTTCTCAGCGTCTACGTAATACGTTACATTCTACATCTTCATGAATGTTTGTCTGTGTGTCTATTATAGACTCTAAAACTGCTGGACTGATTTTTTATGAAATTTTCATGATCTCAGCACTATTTTTTAACTGCTGGTTCTGTTTGAAGGAGAATTCGAAACCAGACTGCACCACAGCAACGCTTGGCCGAATTCTAAAAAACCGACACATTTCTACCTATCTCTTTATTTTCTTTCACTTAGTATTATAGGTTCCAATCAATTTACTTTATCTTTAGTACAATTTAAAATTTAAACGAGTTACCTAAGGGTAACTCGTTTAAATTTTGTAGAGTAAGCTCTACATACTCCTACTAGTAGAAAATCGAATCTTAAATAAATTAGCCGTCACATGCCAACGTTATTTTATTAGCAGTCTATCAAACATCGAACGTAACAAGATAATAGGTGTACAGTAGTTAACATTTTTAGCTTGACAGTTTGGAAACTAATGACGCCGTGTGGTATCCGGTAAAATAGAATAGACCACCCTCCGTTCTTAAAGAGGTGTCGTAAGAGGCGACTAAGGTATGTGCCGTGTGGTATCCGGCTGCATAGAATAGACCACCCTCATTTCTTACCGAGGTGTCGTAAAAGGCGACTAAGGTAAATTGACGTCAGGCAGGCGACCGGTCGTAAAATACGTAGCCAAATCATGGGACAACATGCTACAAACATGTTGTGCCGACCCCACTTAGAGTGGGATAAGGGCAGGAGAATGATGAGTTTGGAAACTAATGACTTACACAACCAACGTTAATAAATCACGACTCCTTTTGAATAGAGGTTATACATGCGTTCAGATTGCAGATCACGATATGTGGAATCTAAATTTTTTAAAAGTGATATAATTATGACTTGGCGTAGCTTCGTAATACAGGCACCCTTGAGCCTCCGAGATGAGCTTGTGACCTTAATTTAAATTTAAAATTCAATCATACGCTGTTAGGTAAAGTAAAACATCGGTCGGAAACATGTGCGATATGCCAATATGCACCGGAGCAATATACAGGGTGTACGCTATATATACTTATTTCAAGGTGAGAAAGGGACTTTTTAATTAGGACTTTAAATTTACAATAAAAATTAATAAAAAATTACAATAGGCTGTTACCTGTTAATAGGCATATACCATAGTAAAATTACAGATTTTGTTACTATGTAACAAAAGTTTTAATTTTAAAAATAAAAAGTTAGTATTTTAAAAATAATAAAATAAATATATGGGACACTTACACACACGGTCGTCTGACCCCAAAATAAGTAAGTTAATACTTGTGTTATGGACAACTGGTAGATATAATACGTATATAATTTACACTCACAAATACACTCAGGCTCGAAGAACCAACAAATTGTTTATAGATAATGTTGGGCCTCAGCGGGAATCGAACCCGCGACCCGCGGAGCTGAAAGCAGGTTCACTACCCACTGCGCCAACGGGCCAGTCAAATTTTTATTATATAATAATATATTTTAATTAAATATTATATTTTATTTCCCATATTTGTTCCTGTCGGTCTGTATGTGATCGTTTTCTCAAAATCCACAGAACGGATTTTTGTGAGGTTTTTACTAAAAGGTTTTTGTAGATTGTACTGAGATAAATATTTGTGACTCATTGAGATTACCACGCTGGCACAAGGGCAGAATTAGTATTTTATAAAATTAGGCATAAACTTTGCGGAAATCCATTATTCAATATTATTTTAATATAATACGCTATAAATTTTCATTAATAATAAATTATAACTAAATATATTTTATTATTTCTTAATATTATTGAAACCTATGTTAAAGTATAAAAAACCATAAAAAAATTGTAAAACCTTTTTTATATTATATCATTTAATATAAGAAATGTCGTGTTGTATCCGGCTAAGTAGAATAGATCACCCTCTTTCTTACCGAAGTGTCGTAAAATACGACTAAGGTTGACGTTAGGCAGGCGACCTGTCGTAAAATACTCAGTCAAATTACGTGACAGCATGCTTTATAACGTGTTGTGCCGACCCCACTGAGAGTGGGATAAGGAGGATGATGATGATGATTTGTTAAAGTATAAAAATTTAAAAATTATCTTTTACTAAACACAATGTAATTCCAGATAATTCTAGTAAATGATCCCAATGAATTTAACACAATGTTTTCTTAGGTTCGTTTGTACATACACCGATTACCTACGTATCTCTACAATTTCTTACGGATTAACTGGTAAAACATGATATTACTATAAATTTTCAACTGGATATGAAGATTTCCACTAGACGTCACAAACAATCAGGGCAGTAAGTTTATTGACAATGCCGTGTGAAATAACATCGTATTCAGTAATATATTTACTAACTAAACCAAACACTCTACCAATCTCGTGCTATTAAATGTTCTGTAAGTTTTAAGGTAAGGTAGGTTGGTTGTACTATTCTATCCAAAGAGACTGTATAAGTCGGATTAATTAGCAATATAGCAAAGGAACCTTTTAGTGACAAATCAGTAATAATTAAAAGATTAGACTGTGATATATATATGAGAAATTTAAAAAAAAACTTTGTGAATAAATAATAATATAGGGTGCGAAATAGATGCGAGTCTTTTGCTTTTCTTACTTTCATTCTTGCTGGCAATACCTAATAATTTAGATGTGATGTAATTGGAATGAAATCTTATTTGTAAGAAAAGTATTTGTAATAGTTCGACAATGTTGAAGTCTTGAAGATGATGCGTGCTTGACGATGATGGATGACGACTTCATAATTGCTATTGCACTCTAGTGTCTATACCCTAGAGTGCAATAGCTCAAAATATCTCAAAAGTGATTTCCTATGAAACCTATGAATGCTGTTTTGAAAATCCGTAGTGAATTAGGTCACAGTGAATAAGTAGATGTGAAATTTTAACATCACTTAAAAGATCTCTTGTACTCGTGAGAACTTTTAAAAGATATTCAATTCCACGCCATTAAAAAATAAAAAATAAAAAGAAGTTAATAAGAAGAAGTATAATAATTTACCGTCACAACAGTCCTTTCGGCAGTTCTAGACTGATTCGGTTCCCCTGTCGAATTGTTGGAATTAGTTGTAAATATAAATAATAATAACAAAAGCGGCAATGTATTTAGAAATATTAAAAAATGTAAAGAGTTAATTTAAAGGACAAAAGATAGTAACAATAAAGATAGATATATTCTGATACGTTAATGAGTATATATTTCTTATCTTCATAATACTGTTTTGCTTTAATAAAAATAAATCTTGGAATCTTGGAATTAATTAGATATAGTAAAGATTAATGAATAGTCTCAAATTAGTGATCTAATAAATTTTGTCCTTCTTATCGATTTAGGGCTATCTATTGGTCTGCATGTCAGTTATCCCACGCTAATCACTACTACTCTGATTTGAATCTTATCAAAAGAATTTACTATAATCCGCGATAAAGTAAATAATATATATAATGGTAATTGTATAGTGGACTATCTGTTTTTTCATACCCGATCCATGCAGGATTCGTAAAATCATTTTTCGCATTTTTCAAATCAGCATTCAAATTTGCTACAGAAAAATTGAGCCTATCTCTAACAGCCCTCAGACACTAAAATGCCAAATACAAACACCACCTCCCTAGACATCTACTTACGAGTACATCTACGAACCTGTGTCAGCCTACAATCTCAATCTCGACACATCAGTAATTCCCATTTTTGAGACACTGCTAAAATTTGTCAAATAGAATATATTATTTATAAAATATATACAGTTTGTCACAGCACTATTATAAAAAAGTTTTGTCACATGTGGGAAATGTATTATAACGTGAAAAGCGTATACATAACGCAGAGGTTCCGTGCGGACTGGCCCAGTGGCCGTCGGGTGGGATTTCGGCGCTTTCGCGATCGGGTGTTTCCGGCAATACTCGAGTATAACCGGCTAAATGTAATCGACATGACAGAGCTTTCAGTACGAGTGTGTCTCCGTAATATGGTTCACAATTTGATGAAAAATGCAATGATCTGCATCCAAATAGATTTGCACTTATTTAAGTGCCAATGTGCTTGTTATTTAAGTGCCATTGTGCTTTAAGCTGTGATAGCCCAGTGGTGAGACCGTGCGACTCTCTAGAGACGAACATAGGTTCAAACCCGGGCAGGCACCAATGAGTTTTTCTATTAAAACTCATGTGTCTAATTCATAATTGCAATTTATCACACGCTTTTCGGTGAAGGAAAACATCGTGAGGAAACCTGCATATCACTAGAGAATTCTGGAGATATGTGTAACCTACCAATCCGCATTGGAGCAGCGTGGTAGGTCTTAGCTCCAACCCTTCTCTCCAGAAATGGAGAGAGCAGGCCTATTCCCAGCAGTGGGATATTAACAGGCTGTTACTTTAAGTGCCAATGTGTGGATACTGAACTGAAGTCGAAAGCGATATGCCGCTATTTTTCTAGTAATAAAAGTTGCAGTTGAGGCTACGTTTATTTGATACGGACTATTTTGAAAGGTTTTTGGGTTTGACTTTTGAAGGTAATACGAAATATTGGTTACGGACTTTAAAAAAATAGCGTTTTGAGATCACAACCGAAGACCCTGTTTTAAAAAACTGGAGGTTGTTCGGTCACTGTTATTTGACTTTCATAAATATTTTAATAAAAATAATTAAGGAGTTATACTTAGTGTACTCATTTGACTTGTACATATGAAGGTAGGGTGACAACTGACATCTTATTAAAACTTGCAACTCAACAAAACTACTAGCTATAATAACTTAAGAAGTTTCAAGTGCAGGAAAATTAATCAAAATTGTAGGAAACGAAATAGCAACTCTAGGACATATAGACACACAGAGTAGTAATATTCGTTGTTAAAATCCCCCAAATCCCTAGGAGATGTAAAATACAAAAAACACAATTTTATTATTTTATAATCATCATCATTCTCCTGCCCTTATCCCACTCTAAGTGGGGTCGGCACAACATGTTGTCATATGATTTGGCTATGTATTTTACGACCGGCCGCTTGCCTGACGTCAACTTACCTTAGTCACCTTTTACGACACCGTGGTAAGAGATGAGGGTGGTCTATTCTATGCAAACGGATACCACACGGCATTTACCTTAGTCGCCTCTTACGACACCTCGTTCAGAAAGGAGGGTGGTCTATTCTATTCTGCCGGATACCACATGGCTAATTTTTTATTTATTTATTTTATAATAAATAAAGGTATATTGTGTTTGTTCTATGCGCTAAAGCGCATAAACGGTTTCAAAAAGCCAAAATATTCAGCACATTCTGAGAAACTTATTAAAATAATTTATAATTTGTTAGTTCATATTGTGCAGCGTTGCGGCTAAGCCTCAATCATTCTTTCTATTCAAGAGGAAAATAGTCTCTTACTCAACAGACAATAACAAGCAGCTACTTAATTTTTTTGAGAGAGCAAATCATCAATGGTACTAAATAAGCTTTTTATTTAGTACCATTGAAAAAGTTGAGAAGGAAACTTCAAAAGTACCGATTGAGGAGTCGGATAAGAGTGCCTACTGGAGCATTGGCTGAGGCATCAAGTGTTCCTGGAGTATTGATTGGACCAGGGTGATTGGTTTTTATTAAAAGAAATCCCGCTTCAAGGGAGGAAATGTGTGTTTTAAAATTCTCTACTTCTTAGGGCCACAATATTACATTATATGAGTAAACAAGATCATGCTTTTATATATAAATATATTAATATATGGGACACTGGTCATGGGATGGACGACCGTGTGAGTAACACTATCGTCCATCCCCAAATTTAGTAACTTACTTGTAACTTTCAGTAGGTAATACTTGTGTGATATGGTATAGTATATGGGTGACGGACAACTGGTAAATATATATATACTACATACATAATTTTAAATACATAAAAACATTACACTTACATACATATAAAATCTCGTGTCACAATGTTATTTACTCCTCCGAAACGGCTTGACCGATTTTTATACAACTTTATATGCTATCAGCTACTATTTATTTTTCATACCCCTAAGTGATAAGGGTTATCAACACTTAATATTTTTATATTTTCTCATAATGTACACTACAACTGCCTCAAAAATAATTTATGTTGGAAAACATTTGCCAGGTTGGCTAGTTTATTATATCTGAAACTGGTTCTGGATAAAAGCTCTACGGCCATTTAATTCCCGATATTTTCAACATTTATTGTCACTTTTCAGCTGATTAACACTAAGAAAACAATTTTTGTATACAATAAACTACTAGTATACAAAAAGTTCAGTACTTTTAGAGTTGACGAGGTAATCAAATTAAAATAATCTTTATTCAAGATTTTGCAAGCAGTTTTGAATCTTCAAGGATCAGTTAGATTTAAATGTTACCTTGTTCGGATTGTTCCTCTTACCGGGAAGAACCTGCAGAAACTCGGCGTGCGATCTTTTTTCTAATTAAACTCCTGTCCTATACGAAGCTTTCACTTTTTTCAAATCTGAGCATTGTATCATTTACATAATCTTCACTGTCTAATATGCTTTACGTACATCCTAACACATTTACATTAAAAACTTTCTATAGGTAAGTCTCATATGATTTATAGAATTTTATTGTAGAACAAAATTCTCTACTACTTCACTATTTGCTAATTTTCTCTACTGAGTTTCAACAGCGGAATTACAAGCTTATTTTGACTTCTCATATAACCTGCTTTAACAACGATATTTTTCCTTACACTTATTCAATAAATAAGAAGCAATTTTTTCAAAAGTCAACACATTTAATCTCTTTCAACAATTTAAAGACATTCCCGGCGATAATGTTTTTTTTATATTATGGGCCAACTACATATATGAAGGGGTCGCATTTGAAGCATGTTGTAACACTACATTGTTTTATAATATGTAATGATGATTTAATCATAAACTCTTTGAAATCATGCAGGTCTACCGTGAGCTGTTATTGCGACTCAATTGAAGACGTAAACTAAATTGTTTTGCTTTTTCATACAATGATGTCTTAAAGACGCACATTTTAGATCGTTGCTGAATGACCGTTCGGAATGCGCCCTAAAAACATTTGAGTAAAAGAGACAAAGTTATCTATAGTTCATATAATGTTTTTCTTATCAAACATTACGACCCCAATGCAATCCACACTTCATGATCCGAAAAGAAAGCGGTTGAGTTTAGGTAATGACTTTGAATTGAATCGTTTTCTAAAAGTTGAATCGTTTTCTAAAAAGTTTACTAATGGTGGGCCTACTGGACATAAAATACAATTGTAGAAACAACGTTATCCTTCTCAAATAGGCAGCATGCGGGGAAGACGGGCGTGTCTCGACCGGGTGACCGGGCTGTGCTTTGACCGCGTGACCCGGTCATAACGTAACCTGGTTTACGTGCAGTGTGCGCCCGGGTCAGACTTGCAACGACATTGATTCAAATTCGGGTTCTTAGGCTTGTGTTTTAAGCTCTTCAAAATTTAATAATAAACTAGCTGTGCCAGCGACTTCGCCTACGTCGAAATCAGTTGTCACAAAATAAATTCCAAATTGAAATTTTGAACATAAAAGTAGTTATTGTGAGTTAACCGTAAAAGAAGAAACATGCTATCGCGGACTTTTTTGTAGTATTTTTATAGATCTACAATTCTCTAATACATTATTTTAGCGTAACTGTGCTAGTTTATGCAACGCATGCGACTAAACCTCCCAGCAAGCAACTTTTTAACAACTGCTCGATCTCTTCAATACAATTTACATAATACCGATATGTACTTAAACCACCCGGACGTATTTTACTATCTTTTGGTGAAAACCGTACAAAAATCAGTTCAGTAGATTTTGAAAAATTCGATTACATACAGACAGACAGCTTTTTGGAACTTTGTCTTATAATTAGTATAGATATAGAAGATATAGATTTTTACTAAGTACCGTAAGTTAGTTGGTTAGTCACGTAATATTCCCGACTGAAAATTCTTATTTAACTTCTATCAAAATTAATTTCAAGCTAAAAATATACTTCAAATAAACTTTTACAACTTCTGTAGAATTGTCAACTCAGCAGAGAAAAAAAAAGAAACATTGCGGTTTTTCTTTTAAAAATATAGGGTTCTTATAACTTGTTACAGGTTGCCATTGGTTCCTTTAGCGAGGTATGAGTTTAATTAAATTTACGCTATTTCGTCATTTCAATAAATCTCAATATCATCAGCATCTGTAAAGTTTTAAGTAAACTCCTGTAAAGTTAAAGCTATTGTATTATTGTATACCATGACGTATATTCATATACTACGAATTATCTTAAAATCTTACACTGGTTTGGAAACACCTTTCAAAATTAACTGGAAAAACTTAATGAATGCAGTAAGAATTCTTAGGAGAGCCAAAATTGCGTGTTATACTCAGATATTCAATGATAAGTAGTCTTCTCAGTTAGTCAGTACGTGACCACGGTAGATATAACTCTGCGGAAATGTCGGAGCTTATACAAAGTTTTAAAGGTTATCGATTTTATCGCAATAAGACCCGTACCCTATATATATAAATATGGGTAGTCTTCAAAATAATCACCTAAAGTTCTGAACTCAACTCAACAATTACTGAATATTAATGAGGTCTTTATTTGCAGAAAAATTGACTCATCAGGAATGACAATATGTGACAAGAAATGTGAGGAATTATCCTCACTCGCTTCAAAAACAAAAAAAAACCACAATATTAAACAAAACAAATTATGTATTTAAATTATATGACAATCCAAATAAGACTAAAACAAATTTACTGAAAAATTAGATGTTTACAAAAGACAAATAATTATCGGACATAGTATGCACGCTACAATAAGCAAAGAAATCACATTAAAAGTAAATTAGAGGTTGCTAGATAATGTAGTTTCACGTGTGATCTCGTTAATCGTATGAACTATGGATGCCTTAGTCATGTTTGCTTTGATATCGTTTACAAATTCAGCGTACTCTTGATTTGATTTTGTGCTTTCAGACAAAGGAAAACAGGGAATGCCTTTGATCACAAGCTTAATAATTCGTTTCACATTCAGCAATTCTTTCCGTAGTTTCTTTACTAAGTTTATCTTAGAATCTAATATTGTTTTTAATTTTTCTTTCTCTAATTGCTGGACCAAACACATAGTTTGTCTTTTCAGTTCCCTCTGATTTGCCGCTTCTAATTGTTTTGCCATCTCAAACATGATGATCTTAAAACATTTTTTCGTCTCTTCCAAGTTTCCCTTCGCTTTAATTAATTCTCTTTTTAAGAGTTCTATGTCTTTGCAGAGTCTCTCATTGATTTCCTCCATAAACAGATTGATGGGTTCCACTTTTTTGTTCTTGTTAAGTTGCTTCACAATAACTTCGACTGCTGTAGTATCGTTTCTGAAAACTTCTTGATTAGTTTTATGATTTGTTTCGATACTTTGTATATGATTCTTGTTTACTATACTAGGAGAAAACTTTTTGTCGGATAATGATGTCTTCGACCAAAATTCGTCCGACATTTCCTAAAATTTTATTCATATATAAAAAATATTGAGTACTCACCTTAAAATATAATAATAATTCATATAAATAACGCAACATAAAATACTCACTTGTAAAATTATAATAATTTAAAATAAAGTTTCCTAAAGCTTATGAGGTTATGTTTAGGTTTATTATTTTTTAATTTGTTTCTTTTGGAAGCCACGATGACAAAGTGACAAGTTTGTTTTTGACATATTGAGTTATCCTAGACCTACATTATAAAACCTTAATTTAAATCACTTTTAAAAGGAGGTACCACGTTGTAAGGGTCTACTTTTAAGGGGTCTACTCGGTGGAAGAGTTTGTCTTACAAAGAAATGTACAAAAGAAAGTATGTTTAAATTAAAAATGGTCTTGTTACAGTTTTCATTTATTTTATAACTGGTATAATTCATAACAATATACATACTAGTACATCATAACAAAAATATATTTTGTTTAATTTTTAGAAGTTATAAATAATAGCAATATCTTTACATATGAAATAACCAATGACCATTTAGAATATCTAAAATGGCGCTTTTACTAAAACACTTCTAGAGATGTATTTCGAAGTTGAGTACTGCAATGTGTCTACATATAATTTATGAAATGGTCTATAAATATATTTATATAAAGTGACTTTCCTCTTTCTAACTCACCTCTGGACAATGCTCTTCTTACTCGTTTTGAAAGAAGACTCAGAGTCAGAACAGCCTTACCAGCTCAAGTTTAAAGGGGTAAAAATAACACCATTTTAAACATTAAAAACTTTACGATATTTTTAAATTTTCAATACCTACAAAGTCCTTGTACTTCGTACAACGCGTTAGCCGATAAAATTGCAATTTTGCGGACCGATCTCCGCTCACAATGTAAAAATAGTGATCTGCGGTAAAAAATTCACTGCTTCAATATAAGGTAAGGAGAAAAACTATTCTGAAATGATTGAAATATGTTTAATTATAATGAAATCATCTGAGCTTTTTGTCGTTGAGTGATGTTGTTGAGTGGTTTGTGAATCTGATCTGATTAATCTATTCTGATTAGATGACGGAGACCTTAAATAAATCGTAAAAAAGCTGATAATCAATATTTTTATACAATACGTGCGTATAATCCATAGGTTTAGTTAGATATTTAAATAAATGGATAACTATTGGAATAATATGATTTACAAGTAGAACATTGAAATAAAACAGCGTTTTGTCTAAATAATTTCTTAAATTTATTTTATAATTTAATATTTATCCAATAATTTGAAATGCTTTGTAAAAAATAAATAAAAACAATATTTAGGGTATTGTAATGTCTTACAATCTGCCTACTAAAAATAACCTTTTTTTGACATAAGTAGCGGCCTGTTACAACTCCACTGCTGGGAATAGGCCTCCTCTCTCCGTTTCTGCAGTGAAGCGTTGGAGCTAAGACCTACCACGCTGCTCCAATGCGGATTTGTAGGTTACATATATCTCCAGAATTATCTAGAGATATGCACGTTTCTTCACGATGTTTTCTTTTACCGAAAAGCGTGTGATAAATTGCAATTATCAATTAGACACATGAGTTTTAATAGAAAAACTCACTGGTGCCTGCCCGGGTTTGAACTCGTGTTCGTCTCGAAAGAGTCGCACGGTCTCGCCGCTGGGCTATCACAGCGCTTTTTGACATATTTATCTTTAATTAAGTACCTAAACGTATGGAGTTATAGTAACCAACGTTGAGTTTGAACATTGAAGTACGTTATTATAATTTAATCATAAAGTGCATGTATGTGTAGAAGTTTACTGAAAACCGCTTTATTTGAGACTCTCCATTTTTATAAAATTCTTTGTATTTTGTGCAACCGTCGTTAGAGGGTAATTTTACGCCTCGCTCGTTCCGAGACCGGAAAACTATTCCCTGCTATTGTGCGATCCACTACATTTTAATTCATCAAGAGGTATAATGAAAAGCGCTTGCAATAGACGATCTAGTTTTATTTAAAAAAAATATATTATAAATAATTAATAGTATATAAAAATTATATATATTTTTCCGACAGAAAAATTTTTTTGATTATTAAAATGGTTGTTTTCCTTTCGTACTTCCTCAATATATTCTGAATGCGAGAAGACAGGTAAAACAATTTACGTTCGGCCTCGAAAACCTAAAAACTTTTACATTTTATATCAAAGTTCCTACCAGAATCTGGACGAATGAGTTTTGCCAAAGCATTATCTTCTTTTTAAAGTATTGATTTATAGCTTTAGTACAGAAAATGGTTTTATTAGTAGGCAGAATATAAGATATTACCCTTAATATTATTCTTATTTATTTTTTACAAAGCATTTAAAATTATGGCATAAATATAAAAATCTAAATTAAATTATCTTCGTAGATTTTCAGAAATTAGTTCGATTTTTTCGAACTGACTGTATGCTGTTAGCCCTAACGGCTTTTACCGGTCTCCGGCAAGGACGAGTGAGAGCAGAAGCATCGTCGAGTTTGTGAAATGCAGAGTGTAGAGAGCAGAAGCTCTACTAGCGTGGAGGATAGGTTAGCGTCAGTGTAGTTTTCTTTAATGATTCAGACTTCTAATGGCTATGCCTTCGAAGGATATTTTAATTTACGTCCGACTAATTTCAATAGAAAACAAAATTTTTAATCGATTTAGTTTATTAAGTTAGTGTGCGACGTAATTCATTTGGTATCCGTGTAGTTCATAACTCAATAAAGCGCCTAGACGAGGTACTGAATGTCTGGCTGGGACGCCACCCGTTCCTGATTTACTAGGATATGTCTTTAATATATATATATACGAGATAATTTTATGGCGAATATACGGGATAATTATATTAAATATTGAAATTAATCATGCGACGTCTAGGCGATTTTCAGGCTAAACGATAAGGCATAAACGATGTATCATGATCACCGAAATGACGTGTTATACATAGAATTATTATACATAGAGTAGGGAAGCAAGCCTAAAATGTGACATATACAATAAAGAGAAATAAAGAGTAAGCAAAAGAGGATGAACTATCTGTCTCTCTTTTATATATGTGATTAGACAAAGATAAAGTATACGAGTTTCATCTTCCCTCCCATTTTTTATTGTGTTATTGTCACTTACAGGTCTGCCTATGGCTACGCTACTAACTATAGTATAATAACTCTGTGAGCGTGTCGTAAACTTAACAATTTAAGTAACAATTTGTCTGTGTTTATCCTAGACTTAGGTAATTTACCAACGGGACAAAATTACACGAAAACAAAACCTTTAAATAAAAACAAACTTTGAATGCTAGTCAGAAAATATTTGTACTTAGTTGTAAGTAACCCTACCTTCTTACATTTAAGACCTTGTCCTGGTTTCTCGCGTTTTTTGGGGATAGTCATATTCGACCACTGTTGGTAGATATGTAGTCATTGTGCTCCGAGGTCGCGGAAGTAGGGCGGCGAATATACACCCCAAATGGGGTTAGCTGCATAAATATGCAAATGCAAGCGTGACAAGTTCTGAAGTTGTAAGATGAATTTCCAACTTTCAATTGTTTTATTACCGGTTCAACGTTAATTAAATATTAAAAGCTCCGATGGCCCAGTGGTGAGCTACGCGCTCTTTCATGAGTTCAAACCCCGGGCAGGTAGCAATGAGTTTTCTGTTACAACTTTTTTGTCTAAATGATAATTACAATTTATCATACGCTTTCCGTGAAGGAAAACACATGAGGCAACTGAGTATCTCTAGAGACTTCTGGGAATATGTTTAACCTACCAATCCGCTTTGGACAAGCGTGATGGGTCTTATTTTACTCTTCTCTCAAAAAACGGACAGGTGGCCTATGCCCAGCAATGAGGATAGTATGTTTTACTTTACTTAATCTTTGATCCCATTGCTTTTCGTTATCTTATATTGATAGACCCCATTGGAGACTCAATTATTAATGTTAGGTATAGGTGTGGTAAGGAACCACAGAAACTTCAAGATTAAATAGTAATAATTTATACTTTCACTACCCACGAAGTACGTCAATGGCAATTGTATCAGAGTTAAATAACATTATCTACCTTAATTTATTCTATACTATTTCCTTGGCTTTGCATGTTAGTATACTGTTATATAATCAGTATTCGGGTACGATATGGCTTAGAAATTGCAACTAGTACCGCCCGGTGACATATACTGCTATGCTAGCTATTAGGGCTAACAGCATATTTGCAATTATAAAATTAGTACGCATCTCAAAGGGCATTAAATTATATTCTATAAATTAAACGCTTAGAACGGAAAATCATTTATTTCACCTCGTGCAAATATAAATATATCAAAATGTTAATATTATTTAAAAAAATAAAAATGAGCATGAAAGGTTTTATTAAAGCCGAAGAATGAATCACATATTACATTAAAGACATAGAATTTATGGCATAAAATACCTTATTATAAGACTGAACTAATTTATTTATTCATTTATTATTCATATGATCTGATAGTTGAATCGCGAAAAGAGGACATTCAGAATGCATTAAAAATAAAATTCATAAGAGGATTTCATATAATTAGTTTAACAAAAAGGGATTTTAAAATTCCTATTTAAGATTTATTGTTTATAATAATGGTCAGTTAAGCTTTTGACAACGATAACAGGTAATGTATAGAAAACAGCTATACTCAAATCTTATTTTATCAGGTGAGCCCGATTAATTTCTATACATTAACTATGAATACGACTCACGATTGAAAAACCGAAAAAAGGGATGCTAATAAGTTTTAGTTTCAATAATAATCGACATAAATAGAAAAATTGTATTAATCAACTAGGATAAAACATGACTATCCTCATTTCACCATTATTTTCTTTATTTTAGTCCCTAATTCAACACCCAATAGTAAAAACTTCTGATAATATTATTAATAAAATTCAAATGTTATAATATGAAGTTATTTTCCCAAACTTTATATAGGTATTATGTAAAAATTGAAAAGACTATTTTAATTGGTTGTTAATAAACAAGTCTTTTAGTCTAAATATATTTATTTGAAAAAAATGTAGAAAATGACTGTATATTGAAAAATCGTGTTAATCTCAGGGTGCCGAAGAAAAAATGGCACAGAGGTTAGACTTAAACTTACAGATTACGTTAGACGAAATTATTAAACACTAAAATAAGCTTAAAATAAAAACAATGTCACTCGTTAATTAAAAAAATTAACAATATAGAGATTCTAAATCATAAGAATTAAAAAAATCTTCTGATATTAATAAATTTGTTAGAAAGAAGTTGAATAATATATTAGTAGATATTAACATTATAAAAAAATCAAAAAACACAATAACATAAGTATTTAAAATTGTCCTTTTATAAGCAAGGTTAAAGACCTCACTTATGAAAAATCACAATATAAATGGTATGATAAAATTTTTTTAAAGCGAAAGCTTAACTAAGATAAATTTTGGCTTTACTTATCACTTATCACCTTACTAATAGACATCTTATAAGGCACAATTAGCTTTTAGGGCTCTCATAGTTTGAAATTCTCCCATGCATAATTAAAATCACTTTACGATTCATAACGAGGCAATGTACAGTTATTGCTAATTTTTATTAAGTCTACTACACCAGCTATAATTTTCCTTGCGTTAAAAAAACCTACAATTTGGGAGATTGAGTTAATTTTTCCTGGTATCAAAATACAGTCAATATTGAAAACCGAAGGTAGATACGTATAAAAACATCATACTAGGCAGTATTTTTATGTGTTTATAATTATACAAAGGAACCTGTTAAATTGCCATATATATTACAAATTTATAAATTACTTAATTAGAGATTACTGAATTTTATTTATCTAAATTATTAATTTTTAAAATATCAAATTGCAAATCACTTATAGTATATATAACTTCATAGATATATTATAAATATCTCATATATTAGTTAAGTTAAAACACCGAATATAAACTACAATATTTAATGTCTATATATATCGCACGCATAGTATTAAAGTGACCTAATTTAAAATTAATATGTTATCATTACTTCAATGCCATTTATAATACGCTATTTATTTTAAAAAAACTAATGTTTTCTTGCTCTTTCTGGTCTCTTTAATCGTCACGAGTTTTGTAGGCGCTACGCTACGCTTTACTGATATTTTCCAAAAAACAACCTTTTTGAATTAGAAGGCTTGAACTTTTAGAAAACGATTCAATTCAAAGTCAGTACCTAAACCCAACCGCTTTATTTTCGTACCGTGAAGTGAGGATTGCATTGAGTTCCTAATTGAAAAAGAAAACGTTATATGAACTATAGATAACTCTGTCTCTTTTACTCAAATGTTTTTAGATCGCATTCCGAACGGTCTTTCGGCAACGACTTAAAGTGTGCGTCTTTAAACGTCATGGTATGAAAAAGCAAAACAATTTAGTTTACGTCTTCAATTGAGTCGCAATAAGAGTTCATGGTAGGCCTGCCGGTCGCGCTAATACTAAGCTTGCGTTAATAGAACAGAAGTGCTAGATATGGTATTTAAACATTTTGCATTCCCATTCCAAGATCAGATTAGCATGTTATTTGCAATTTGTTAAAATTATAATTTGGCCCGATACATACAGAAAGTTTCGAATCCAAATGATTTATAGAAGCAGGCGTTACTTTGCGGAATTCCATATTACATGCACTATACCAGAACTACCTTGCTATAATCCGCACGGGTTAAGCGAATGCATGCAAAGCTAATGTGTATGAAGCAGGCAAAATTTACGCATCTTACACATGCAGGACAAGTCACCACACCCCAATCCTGAGGATGCTTCGGTTTCGGAGCGAAGCGATCGTCGAGGTTGTAGTGGTGGTTGTGTGTGCTGCTTGTGTGCGTTGCTGCTGGTGGAGGCGCCTTGGGGTGCATGTGGTGGCTTGTCCTGCATGTGTAAGGTGCGTAAATTTTGCCTGCTTCATACACATTGGCTTTGCATGCATTCGCTTAACCCGTGCGGATTATAGCAAGGTAGTTCTGTTATAGTGCATGTTTCGAATCCAATTATTATAGTGGGTTCATTTACTTAGTAACAGATTAAGCGGTGTTTAACAGATTATGATCTGTTGATACTGTATATGGCGGCTATTTAAACATAAACAATTAAAATTTTACTAAAAACTCACATGGAATAATCTAAACTGATATACAATATAATTAAAGTTATCAAAAAAATAAAGATTTAAGAACAAATCCAAATGTATGAGCTTACAATATTCGTTTTAACCGTTTAATTTATAACAATTCATAAGTACTTAACACAATATATATAATTAATTATATGACAGCACTGCTTGCCATCTGGTTGACGCCGCAAGTACCGTCCCCGCGGTAAACGCGGTAATAACCTTGCTCTCCCCAGCCTTTGCCCCACGAGTTCTTGATGGTCCAATATGGCAACCGCTTTTTAAACAATGGGTAGTCTGAAAAAAGAAATAGGCATTATTATATGTTTAGGTAAAAGCTAGAGGATCTTAAGTCACATTTTATAAATTACTAGCTGTGCCAGCGGCGTCGCCCGCGTGGAAATCAGCGTGTTTTTTCTAGAATTCAAATTTTAAACATAAAAGTAGTTATTGTGAGATAACCATAAGAGATAGAGAAGTATGACATGCATATAAAAGGAGTAGCGCCAGAGTTGACGAATGATAGAAGAGAATGGAAGAGGAAAACATGTTGTACCGACCCCACTTAGAGTGGGATAAGGGTAGGAGAAAGAAGAAGATACACATATTAACACTATAGTTTATATATTCCCAATTTGTTTTATATATAAATACTAGCTGTGCTCAGCGGCTTCGCCCGTGTCGAAATCAGTTATCACAAAAAGAATTTTCGAACATAAAAGTAGTTATTGTGAGTTAACCGTAAGAGATAGAAACATGCTATGGCGGACTTTTTCGTAGTATTTTAATAGATCTATAATTCTCTACTACATTACTTTAGCGTATTTCTGCTGGTTTACGCAGCGCACTCGACTAAAACTCCCAGCAAGCAAGTTTTTTAACAACTGTGCGATCTCAACACAATTTTCATAATACCGATATGTACTATTTACCTAAACCATCTAGAAGTATTGCACTATCTATGCACTTGAAAACCGTACAAAAATCCGTTCAGTAGATTTTGAGAAAATCGATTACATACAGACAGGCAGCTTTTTGGGACTTTGTTTTATAATAAGTATAGATTCAGTCGAGCTTTATTTAATGCCGTTTGGTATCCGGCTGAGTAGATCAGAACACCCTCATTTCTTACCGAGGTGTCGTAAAAGGCGACTAAGGTGAGTTGACTCACCGTTTTGTATCCGGTTGAGTAGAATAGACCACCCTCTTACTTACCGAGCGGTCGTAAAATACGACTAAGGTAAGTTGACGTCAGACAGGCGGCCGGTCGTAAAATACGTAGCCAAATCATGTGACACGTTTGAAACATGTTTTGCCGACCCCACTTACGAGTGGGATAAAGGAGGATGATGATGAGTAGAGATTATTCAGTAGTGTTTACTTTTTCATTAGGCATTAATGTCATTTACAATTTTACATCGCCGAAATTAGTGGCCGTAGCACTAAATGTCTTTTACCATTGACCAATACGGGTATACTGAATAAGAATCATTGGAAATACAAAAATGCCAATTGAATTAAGGTCCTTTAGCTTTTACCTACAGATATAGCTGTGATAGCCCTGTGGTCACATCGTGCGATTCTCTTGAGACGATCACGGATTCAAACCCTGGGCAGGCACTAACGAGTTTTTCTGTTAAAAACTTATGTGTCTAATTGATAATTGCAATTTATCACACCTTTTCGGTGAAGGAATAACATCGTGAGTAAACCTGCACATCTCCAGAGAATTCTAGGGATATTTGTAACCTACCAATCCGCATTTAAGCAGCGTGGTAGGTCTTGGGTCCAACCTTTCTTTCCAAAATCGGAGAGAGCAGGTCAACGTCTAACAAGAGAATGCCTATGTCCAGCGGTGGGCTAGTAACAGGCTGTTACTTTCAATTACTTTAACATAACAATACGGGTCACGTTACGATAAAAGCGAGTTACCTTAATATAAGGTTCTACGTTTCGTAAGAGTTGCATTCACTGTCAGTTTGTGACTACCTTTTACGAATGTAGATTAATTTAACAAAAGAGGACTTCTGGATATTACCTTTAACGCCGTAGCCAACTATGAGGACCCCGTGATCTAAATTTTTGGGGCTACAAAGCATCCTCCAAGGATGTGATACGCCACCGACGTAGAACTGCATCGCATTTGCATTTATACCTAAAATTTTTATATAAAACTCTAATATTAAATGCGGTATAATTAAAAGTATAATATTTTATATAGCACGACTAACTTAATCGATAGATTTATCGATTAAGTTAGTTATATTAGATTTAGATTAGCAAGACAATTAACAGGTTTTAACAAGGTATATTGTTATGTAATGTAATTATTAATAGTCAGGTAAAGTATTAATGACAAGTCAATATCGTGTATAATACATACCGAGACCAAGTCACACGAGTCGCTTGTAAGCCTAATCTTGTAATACTTTAAAGGAATCTTATCGTACAAAAGTAATAGTAAAATATTTTGCTATGATCCGCGATAAAGTAAATATATATAATGATAAGTGTAGAGTGGACTATTCGTTTTCATACCTGAAACATGCAGAACTCGTTAACATTCACAAACCTCCACCACCGCTATGTCAATACACAAGAACTACACACGTTCGCTATCACAAACTCAACATCTTATTGTAGAATCTTATTGTAAAATCCATCGAATATAGTAATGCGTATATCGCAGTCACAAATTTCTAGAAACATCTGCGATAATTACGTCGCTAAACCATAATTGGTGCCTGACTTGTCATGGAATGGCGTTACCATATACGAATTTATTACTGTTACAATTCCTAGAAGACTTCAAGGCTAGACGTATTGTTATTAAAATGTAGAGACCTGTTATATATTTTAGTACAATCGGTTCTTCTGTCAAACGATGATATTTTCCTTTAAAAAAAATACATAAAATAAGCTGGCATAGCCCAGGAAGCCACCAATGAATTTAATAATATATGTCTAAGTTATAGTTGCAATTTATCACACGCTTTTCGGCGAAGGCAAACCTCGTGAAGAAACCTGCATATTTCTAGTGAATCATGGGAATGTATAACAATCCGCATTGGAGCAGCGTGGTGGCTCTTAGTTGTAACCCTTCAAAAATGGTGAGAGAAGGCAGCCTACCATGAACTTTTAGAAAACGATTCAATTCAAACTCAGTACCTAAACCCAACCGCTATCTTTTCGCACCATGATGTGTAGATTGCATTGGGATCAAAATGTTTGAAAAGGAAAGCGTTATATGAACTCTAAATAACTCTGTCTCTTTTACTCAAATGTTTTAGGACCCATTCCGAATAATTATTAGGCAACGACTTAAAGTGTACGACTATAAGACGTCATGGTATAAAAAAGTAAAGCAATTTAACTTCAATTGAGTCGCAATAAGAGTTCATGGTAGGCCTGCAGATGTTTAGTAACAAACCGTTACTTTAAATGCTTAAAACAGGAATACACTCACCAATTGAAATAGGTCCGTTTTGTACAAGCCATTTAGCCATGTCGGCCTCGTTAGAGGAGATGTTGACGGCTCCACTGATTTGAACTCTAGATAGTGTCTTATTGAAAGTGCACTTGTCATTCTCTCCTTCATAGGGATAATCGTTTTCAGTCTCCAAACCACCCAACTCTTCTATCGCCCTGAATTACAATGGTAATATAATACATCGCCTCTTTACAATAACAACGTGATATCTGTGAAACCACAACTTTACAGGAAATCAATTTCAAACATTTAAACGTTGATAAATTTAAAAATATTGATGATTTTGAAGTGGAAAAACAATTAAATTGTTGTGGAAATTATTGTGCTTTCTGAAATTAAGCAAAAAAAATATAAAAAAGAAATAATTTAACAAAAAGTTTTTTATGAGATTTCACGTTGTTCTTGTAAAGAGACGACATATTGAACAGGCGTTAAATTATATTGTTACTAGCTGACCGGGAAAACGTTGTTTTATCATTGACTGGCCTGTTGGCGCATTGGATAGTGACCCTCCCTTCAGCTCCGCGGGTCGCAGTTTCGATTCCGCTGAGGGCCAACATTTTCTTTAAACAATTTGTTGGTTCTTCGAGCCTGGGTCTATATTTGTATTTCAGTATGTATTTAAAATTATATATGTATATATTTACCGGTTGTCTGTCACCTATAACACGTAACACGTATAAAATTACTTGCTTTGAGCACGGACGACCGTGTGTGTAAGTGTTCCATATATTTATATTTACTTATATCATATAAATTATTTCTATGGAATTCCTAATATACAAAAATGTTAGGGGTAGACACCCCTTACCAATTAGGGGTATGAAAAATAGATAGAAGCCGATTCCCAGACCCACAGAATATTCATATGAAATTTCATAAAAATCGGTCAAGCCGTTTTGGAGATGTATAATAACTAACATTGTGACATGAGAATTTTTTATACAAGATTATAAAATATGTTTTAAATACACTTTATATCTAGTCATGGATTTATGTAAAATATATATTCTTGTGAGTTATGATCAGAAATCATAAGGGCTAAAAATTTGGACCTAGTATTGAAATTAAAAGATAAACTGTCTGCATTGTCTATTGAATACCGTACAAAAATGAATTATTTTCAAAATTATATAATTACTAGCTGTGCCAGTGTCTTCGCTCACGTGGAAATCAGCGTGTCACAATTTTTTTCTAGAATTCAAAATTTTAAACATAAAAGTAGTTATTGTGAGTTAACCGTGAGAGATAGAGACATGCTATCTTTTTTGTAGTATTTTTATAGATCTACAATTCTCTAGTATATTACTTTAGCGTATCTCTGCTGGTTAACGCAGCGCAAGCGAATAAAGCTCCCAGCAAGCAAGTTTTTTAACAAATCCTCGATCTCTTAAACACAATTTACATAATACCGATGTTTACTATTTACCTAAACCATCCGGAAGTATTGCACTATCATTTGGTGAAAACTGTACAAAGATCCGTTCAGTAGATTTTGAGAAAATCGATTACATACAGACAGCTTTTTGGGACTTTGTTTTATAATAAGCCTAGATAATGGGAGATTTTTGTCCCGAAATGTTATGATATTTTCAATAAGTAACCAATATAGAATCTTTAAAACAACGCAATTAAACAAAACAAGTAACAAGTGTGTAAATAATAATTACGTAATTTCCGATGCGACGCACATACCACAATGTTTACGAATTTGATGAAATAACAATGAAAATATTTAAAAGTGTTTACAGTAAAAATGACGATACTAACAATTCACAAATATTTGTAAACAACATGGTCAAATACAAGCAATGGCGAACATTGCAAATTGCAAAGTATTTATACTTTCAAACTAACTACAAACTTTAGATACAAACATTTGAACCTATGTAACTGGTGGTATTTCTACTGTCATACCACCAGTCCTCTACTACAGATTGCCCTAAATCAAAATCCAGGGCATTATAAAGACGATAATCTTTCTCAGTTTTCATATCCTACATGATTTTTCTGTAAACAGCCGTCCGTCACATGACACTGAAAGAGCCGTCGTGGCTATTAGAAAAAGTCCTAAGCGGCATTACACGATTCAAAAGCATTATAAAAGTTGTTTACTGTGACAGTTTTCTAATGTTGCAATGATCACTTGCTATCTGGTTATACATGTGCTTTTTTGCTTCTAGAGATTATAAAAATATAGATACGCTTGATGAATGCATTGCTTTAGTGGTAAAATCGGGAAATAAAAAAGGTCAAATGTAATAACTAAGAGAAATTAATTATTATTGAAAATTCCACAGCTTGGGTTTTATAGAACATTATCATATCAAGAGAATGTTAAGTATTATCCTCTTAACAACCTTCCTCCGTTTTTTTTTATAATTTATTGTATTATTTCATTATATTGTTTTTATTATGAATTAAAAGAGTAAAACAGATACGAGGCAAATAGGGAAGATCCCCATTGACTAATTAGGATCTTCCCCATTTACAGCACACTCTGAAATAACGTTATAATAAAATTAACAAACAAGAGTGACTAATAAAAATTTACCTATCAACTTGTTTACTACGGCTGCATACATTACGGAAAGAGATTAAATATTCATTCAAGAATGTTGATTATGACTACTGCTGGTTCAGAAAATTTCTACTGACCCAAAAAGGTAACAAGAAATTCGGTGATCGGTAAACTAGATACATTACAAATGAAATCAAAACCTTTTATTAATAACTAGCCGTGCTTGTGGCTTCGCCTGCCGAGAAATCAGTGTATTTAATTGAAATGAACATAAAAGTAGTTAGTGAGTCAACCATAAGGGATTTTTTTGTAATATTTATGTAGATCTACAATTCTCAATCTTTTGGATCTAATTTCAACCTTCCGAAAGAATTGCACTACCTTTTAGTAAAATAAATATCGATTTTGTAGATTTTGAGAAAATCGATAACATACAGACAGACAGCTTTTGGGGACTTCCTTTGTTTTATAATATGTATATAGACGTCACATTAATCAGTTAGGATAGATAAAAGTAAAAATAAGAGAACAAAATGTACAGAAATGTGACGTTACGAATTTCTGTCATGTAAATGGTCGGAATACACTTAAGTCCACGAATTTTTATCATAAATATAATTTTCAATAGCGTTTCTGATTCATAATATGTGTTATACAAAATTCAACCGCGAATTATACATCACTTAAGGTTTAAATTAGTTTGTAATTATTTAATATATATTTTTCGTTAAAGGATAAATTTGAATGTTTCTCCTATATTTGCTTCAAATTTTATTTATAGCGTAGGCATAGCTGTGAACGCGAAACTGACACAGATAAATAATTTATAGAATTAGGCGTTACTTTGCGGAGATCCATAATACAAAAGTAATAATAAAATTATTTTGCTATAATCCGCGATACAGTAAATAGAAAATATATATAGTGTTTAATGTATAGTGGACTATCAGTATTTTCATACCCGATACGTGCAGGATTCGTAAAAACACATGCACAAACCTCCACCACTTCCACCACAATACACAAGCACTACACAGGTTCACTATCACAAACTCAACAATCGTTTCGCCCCGCAACCGAAGCATCATCAGGAGATAGACTCCACGACAAAATCGCAAAGACTTTGCGATTAAACACTAAACATTAAACACTATATATATTTTCTATTTACTGTATCGCGGATTATAGCAAAATAATTTTATTATTACTTTTGACACAGATAAACTTTTCAGTTTTTATTGTTCCGAAGGTCAGTGACATAATAGGCAATTCCAGGCAGTAAGACAAAAAATATTACATTTCTTTTTTTTAATTTAAGACTGGTTGGCTGGAAGAGATTCCGATTCCGGAATAAGCCCGCCATTGCTGCATTTACTATTTTTATATTAATGTTAAATTTTTGCATTAAAGACATAACAAACAAACAAACAAACAAACAAACAAACAAATAAACAAACAAACTATTTATTAATCAGATTCTAAATAATTTTACTAGATAGCTGACTCCCTATAAATAACTTAATAAGTGTATTTTTTTTTACCTTTTTTTAAATAAAAAATGACTTTTAACCTTAATATTATATAAATGTTCCTCACTACAGCCTAGACAATAAATGGGTCATTAACATAGTTTCTATCCTAATAACTTACCTGTAGGCATTGTCTGGTAAGCCACCATTGCATCCTTGGTCTAATTTATCACAATCCACTAATTCTTGTTCTGATAGAGACATAAGTTCGCCAGAATGCATTTTCCATTGTCCCTCTATGTTGCCTGGACATAAAAATGGGATCGATAAGTTATTGTAGTTATATCTAACGTAAGAGATATAACTTGTATATTTTTGTAAAAAAAATTGTAAATTTAACATTAAATGAAATTTGAAAATAAAGATATAAGACAAAATTAAAGAATTCGTTTAATACCTGTAACACTAAAAGCCCAGCAACTGCCGCAAGATCCTTGATTTTTTACTTCTGTAACTGCATCGTGATGTCTCCAATCAAATTCATCAGGCACATGCACATTAGGAATGTCAGCCTTTCTCATAGGAATTTCGTTAGTATCACGGAGGCTTAGCTTTAATCCCAGATATTTCTGTCCAAACTCCTCATATGTTAAGTCAGTGAATCTGGTGACCGCGTATATTGCAGTTCCTCTTTCATGAATATTGAAATCATGGATTTTTCTCACATTATCCTTAAATATTTCGTACCGTTTCTGCATTTCGGAATGGTCGTTAATATAATCTGGTCTGTACGTTGTTAAAAAATCGGAGAACAAATGCTCAGTTTGTATATGATGGTATATTTCATTAGTTGTACCATCTTGGTAATCACAAGAGACACGAAATGCGGGGGGATGTTCAGTCCATGGTCTGAGCCAAACATTGACTCGACAGAACTTGTTTAAACCGATATCATTTACTAACTTGCAATCATCTTTAATACTTAATGCTAGACAATCCGTGAAACCTACTTCCATCTTCATTCTATAGTGCACACCAGCAACCTCCTGCTTTTCTAATGAGAATATCCTAACAACTTTCTGTTTTCTTGGATGTGGATACTTGGCTTCTATATGTTTTAAAGCTTCTTTCGCCAATTGCATAGCATTTTCAGCGCTTTCAAATTCGATAGTTGCTTCTAATGGCGTTTCGTCGTCTTCACAATTGATGTCGATTTGCCTTCCATTATTCAACCATAAACGTTCCTGAATCTTAGAAATGCAATGTCTTCTAGGCAGATGTTCTATGAACTCGCACTCCGTAATATTATCTACCCATTCATATTTTAAACATGTTGTATAGCTCACATCAAAATCTATAGTTGTCAGCCTACCCTTAGAAATTTTTGTGTTAAAACTATTTATCTGTAGCACTCTCTGTTTATATTTATGCAATGAAGACATTTCTAATTTCTCTAAAGATTCTTTAACGAGATTTTGTATTGCTTTTTCATCAGATGTCACATTTGTCGAATATAATGAAATCGATCGCTTACTACGATACGGATTAGGTTTGGCGCAACTTGTTGTAATTTTTTTTATTTTTTTACTATTAGGTACTAGCCATATAAAAGAAGTGCATGTCTTTGGAAGTCTAGATATATCAATAAAACATGAGTAAGGATTTTTGTCAACATCTACGTATTTTGAACAATTTGTTGGTGCGGCTATAAAACTTAGTAAAATAGGTGTGTTAGAATCCAAGCTAGGAATAATATTTGGTTCACCTTGATGCATCAGTTTATATTTCGTTTTAGGTGAGGCTTCTAGTTCTTTTATAGATGCTTTTACGAGATCTGTTATTGATATTCCAGTCACACTCTTAAATTGTTTCTCATCATCACAAACTATAGCCATACTTTGTACAACTAGTTCATCATCAGCAGATGGCCATAGCCGAACATAACAAAGTCTATGATACATTCCTGATAATTCTTCACAGTTAGTTAGTACTGCTTCATCTTGGTGACGTAGGCAGAACGTGTATGCTGTTTCTATGTACATTCGTACAGTATTAACTCCCATGTTTATCGTATTTTGAAATGAATGAATGGTTATAAGCTTTTGCAAATTATTGGTGTTAGATTTATCGTTAATGTGTTGCACTGCACGATCGGCATAGTAATATTTCGTGTCTTCATCAATGTAATCTTCTGGAGGCGGAAGTTGTCTTTTATATCTGCCTTTATTACTTTCTTTTATTTTGGCATTTACACTTTTCTTAGAATATTCCTTTTTACAATCGATTACAATATCTTTGTCCGATTTTATCCATGGACGGTCCCATATTTCCGCATAACATCGTAAAACATTTTTGGGTGTTACAATATTACAGATATCGTCGTTTATAGGAGTAACTTCAATTAAACATTTAGTCGGATATATTGAAAAGTCTAATTTTGTTACTGTTCCAGATGAGACTTGTTCACTAATGTTGTATATTTTTATAATTCTATGAATATATTTAGACTTTGATAATTCTTGATATTTTACTAATGCTTGTTCTGCTAACAATTTATAATTTTTAATGTCTACATCCTTTTCTAGTGGAGCTCCAAAATGAGCATAGCGTTTTTTTCTGCTACTTTCATTTTCCGCATTTTCAATGGGAGTTATACAGTCTACATCTATCTTATCACGTCCCATCCACGGACGTCTCCAAATATATGAATGACAATAAAGAGTATCCATATCATTATGTTTACATTCCTCATTTTTCAAACATGGAGTTGTTTTAGCTAAAAATTCTATGTTATATTTAATTCCTGATACTACTCGTTGGAAAACTTTGATAACTTCAGTAACTTCCAGATTTAATGACTTGTCTATTTGACTTTTCTGGTACTTCTGTAATGACTTTTGTGCTAATAATTTATATTCTTCTTTATTTGGATCCTGTTTTACTTTTTTCCCTTTTAGTGCTCTCTTGCTTCTTTTGATACTTTTAAAATGTGCAGGTACAGATACACCCTCCGAGATTATTTTACCATCGTCATGGTGACCTTCAATAATTTTTGGCATGCTTATATTTTGGTCTATTTCATGGCAGGTTACGTTTATTTGTTCTTTGTGTTTCCATGGCTGTTGCCAAATTTCAGAGTGACAACTTATCACATTAGAGTAATTTGATTCACTGTTTGAGGACACTGGAGAATTTTTTTCATTAAACTGGCAAATCGTTGGTGTAGCTAAAAAGTCTAAATTTATTAAAATACCTGCTACAATTTTTTTTGACACTTTTTCTATCTTGAGTATTTTATGACACTTTTTATTTTCAGAAGCTTCTAAAAATTTTTCTATAGATTTTTGTGCCAAATCAATGTAGTGAGAATTATTAGAATTTTGTTCAGATGCTTGTCCTAGTAGATGCCGTTTCTGTATGGACTTAACATTGAGATTGTCACATTTTGTAGTTATAATTTTACTTTCTAACCATGGTCTCTCCCATATACTGGCGTTACAGAGAATTTCTTGACCATTGGAAGCTTTAGAAGATATTGTAAAATAAATCTTAGTTAGTTTTCCAGAAACTAATTGAACAGTTGCATTTATAACTTGAACCACCTCATAAATATTTTCAATGCTGCTTGAGGTTAAGTACTTTTGTAAAGATTCTGTTGCTAATAATTTATACTTTGAATCATTAGGATCTTCAATTGATGGTCCACCAACAAAATACAAATTACTAGATCGCTTTTTTCTGGAAATCAATTCTTCTTTGGGTTTTGAATCATGGCAACTTACATTCATTTGCCTACCATCTTCTATCCACGGTCGTTCCCAAAATTGAGCCTTACAATCCCGCAACATACCATCTAATAATTCACATGATGACAAATCAACTTCAAATTCATTAGAGCATTTTGTATAACCTACAACAAACTTAATTTCAGTAAGCAACCCCCCCATTAGATGAGATGACACAGAACTTATCTTTACAATTTTTTGTTTATTATTTTTATTTGAACTCATCTCTAAATTTTGTAAAGCTTCTTGAACCATGTCTAAAATTTTAGTATCTGTGATTGTGTTTTCTTCATTATGAATTAGTTTTTTATTTGAAAATGTCTCATGAATTGATCTGTCAATACATTTGTATGTAATTTTCTTCTCTTTAAGTGAATGTCTTTTGTGGATATTTATTTCACAAATGTTTGAATCCATGTCGTATAAAATTGTACAATTAGTTCTCTTTTTAAATGGTACAGTTTTATTACAACCAGTATATGCAAGATTAACAATTATTTTTGTGATTGTACTAGATGCTCTTATTGTATCTGCTTGCAAAATATTTATAATTTTCATAGCATTAGGATACTTTGATTCAAGTTCTATTTTCTTCAAGCCCTCTTCAGTTAATTTCAAAAGTAAGGGATCATTTAATGGAACTGCTTCAGTTTTTCTAAAGTGTAAATTCTTTTTGTGGTCATTGTAACAAAAAGCACTCAAAACTTGCGGTGTTTCTGGATAAGTGGTTTCAATTACCCCATTACAAATTTTAAGGATCTCGTCTTTGCTATCACAATCTACTTTTTCACAGGGTATCACAACTCGAGCTTGAATATAAAAAAATTGTTGATAGTTCTCAAATTCTTCCTCTGCAGCAAGAACATCTTGAAGAACTCTAGTTTTGACTTCTAAATCCATTTCATTTAAATAATTTACCATCTGTTGTGCCAAAATATATAAATATTTTGCTTTATTAACATTTTTTTTAATTTTATAAATTTTCTCAGCAACAGACATTGCCTTCAATTCATTTTCATAACTTCGTTTAACCCTCGGAAAGTCATCATGAACATTATCTAAGCCAGCAGAGTTAAAAAAATTTAGTAAATCATCAATTGCTTTTTTCTTATCTTCAGTGATGAAGCTAGGTTTTTCTTCATTTCCAGAATGCTGATATTGTATAGAACTATCTGTACTTAAATGTTTTGCAGATTCAAAATCAGAAACATGATGAATATCAACATTTGCTGATTCTACATTTTTTGATGATGACTCAAAATTTAAAGAAGGATTTGCACTTATTTTATCATGAGGAATTATTTGTTCTTTTAAATCTGTTAACTGTGTTTCTGTAAGGATTTTCTGTCCTTGAATTCGCGATTGCACATCAGTATTATGAATAACTTTTAAAACTTCATCTACAGACCCAGTATTAGCAATTTTGTCATAGTCTGAAATAGGCTTAGAAATTTTATCTACACTGTCCTGTGTATTAGATGGTAGATTAATATCAATATCATTACTTTCATTTGGAATATGTTCACCTTCATCACCAAATATCCACTCTTGTGTGCAGTTATTAGACAAAATTGCTCTATATTTTGAACCATCTGCTAACTTAATCCAAGATTTTTCTAATATTGTTATCTTACACACTCTACTATCAATGCAAGCCCCTTTTTTTGTTAATTGGCAGTTATCAAAATTTACTTGAAGTGTTAAGGTATATCGAACACCATTAACAACCTAAAATAATAGCAAAATTTGTAAATAACTAAGAATTACTTCACAAAACAAATATATTTTACTTTTATAATGTTTACCTGCACTTGTCTTTCCACATCAAGCACAGATTCCAATAAATGCATAGTCTTAGGTTCATGTCTGTCCAGATGCTTAATGGCTAGCAATGCAAGGTCATTGACTCCAGGAGCTTCTGGATTTACATGAGTGGAACACCCAACACAAGACCCACCATACTGTCTCCTAGGTACAGCAATGAATTCCTCACCAGAAGTAGCCTGTTAATTATTTATATGATATAGGTTAAACTTAAATCAACTAGGTAGACACTTATGTTTAATTTCCAAGAATAAGTTCATACTCTTAATCATTAAAAATCAAAAAAGTTTGGTGTGCTTGGCCAAAAATA
The DNA here is from genome assembly GCA_947086505.1 of Morpho deidamia. Classification (NCBI taxonomy): domain Eukaryota; kingdom Metazoa; phylum Arthropoda; class Insecta; order Lepidoptera; family Nymphalidae; genus Morpho; species Morpho deidamia. The sequence goes on from CAMTZC010000003.1 coordinate 9,052,033, forward strand.
ATAGCATCAGTAAATTAGTACTTACGTAGTACTCATATTCAATCACATTTTTCATGTAAACATAATTCTAGAACATTTACTATTTACATAAAAGTATTTTTGGATAATTATTTTTAGATAATTATAACAAAATATAATTGTAGATCACTAAAAATATTTCAATAACATATAAATAAAAATGTTTAATTCTCACTCCATTATTAGGTTGAACTTCATTGTCTAACTTTACTGGCTGATGCACTGCAGTTGAGGTAGTCTGTTCATCTATAATTGCTTCCTCTAAGTTATTATTTTCATTGTCGGTAGGTTCAGTAACCTGAGCAATATCCTCACAATGGTGTTGATTATCAAGTACTGATATGCCATTTACGTCAAGATCTTGTACTGTAGCTGAACATCTAAGGTATCTAGAAGCATCTAAATTTTGGGTATCAACAGCTCTGACTCTTGCTTCAATGTAATAACAACCACTGCTATCATCCTTGAAAATAAATGTTTATACATATTATGAAAATATATTATCTTTGTTTGGGTATGAGTATATCAGATAAATAAAATGTATGAAATAATAAATAGATTTATTTATAAACTAGTATGATAATATTATTTTTTACAAAATAGTCTACTGTTTCAAATAGATGCAAATTTGAAATGTCTTTTGGGGTTCACACAGTTCAATTGCTTTTGCTACATTTCACACTTTTTTTCATATATTGTAAAATTATACTTTTGAAGTGACCCTTTACATAGTGGCAGATTACAGTGATAACTTTTCATCAAGTTGATTCATTATAAATTTTTTTAACATATGAATAATCTTCACTGTGTGTGAAATTTTATGAATGACAAAGTTCAAATCAAAGTTTGATTTTTGGTACAAAATGTGATTTATACTTGCTTACTTTATCACCTGTTGTTTTCTGGTGGGAAGTAATTTCAGTGGAGCTAGTTATGACCCTACAGGGAGAATGACCAACTTTATGACCAATTTATTGTTCTGGTATGGTATGATGCTGTTAAGAAGCTGTAAATGGTTTAATGCTACCAACTCTAGGTTTGCCTTATTCTATCTTAAACTGTATCTTTACTTATCACCATATCAGATAATAGCTAAGCATTTCAGTAAAATATTTACTGTAAAAAATAACCTGTGATTACAAATAGGTGATTTACCCAATCTTTTAAATACTGACGAAGATTCGAACACACACATATATTGTGATATAACTACGAATAAGAATCATAATAATTTAGTTAATTATTAATGGTTATGATAGTACAGGCCGAGGTCTTCAATTAGATAACCCTGCGTAAAAAAATACAAAAATAAATTGAAGGTAATTTACGAACCACTTACTTTTTTCTGCGCATTAAGAAGTATACCGTCATCATATGTGAGAACTTTATTGGGTAAATTATTTAAATATTCTACAAACCCATTTATAAATTTATCTGTTTGTTCAACACTCAGTTCTCCAAAACAAGTAAGAATTAGAAAACACGGAATTAACGTAAGCACACTTTTATACCTATACATGACGTACAATTAAAGACGATATCATCCCTAAAGTAAACACTGGGAGAATGACGAAAAGAATGCCTCAGCCTGTCACGAATTAAAATCTGTAGTCTTTGATTAAAATATCTCTTTGTTTTACAGACATCCAATCAGAATATCTATTATTGTTTATGGAATTATTTATGTCATTCTATACATGTCATAACATGGACGTAGTATTATTTATCCAAGTGTCATAATGTGATAATTTCAGGGTCATGAACGAATGAAAAGTACAGGTAAAAAATTACACATTGTTAATTTAGGACAAAGATTACAGTATACATAATGAAAATTTAGGATCAGTAAAATTGCACAAGAAGTCGGGTGTGATAATATGATTATCTATGATTTTTACCTCTCATTTATTATAAGATTTCAATTCATTTATAAATATTCTCAAAAACCGGAAAAAAATTCGGCACCTACAGGGAGCGGCGATAGGTCCCAAGCTCTCGATAATTAGGAATACAGAGTATATTGGCCCTTGATCCTCTTGAGATGTTGGTCGAAGCTCTTCGTTAGTAGACGTTTACCCCTCGTACGCACGGGCGTAAAAATTACGTCGCGTTAAAATTCAGCGTACGGCCCGTACGCACGGGCGTAAAAATTACGACTGTGTGTGTAAGTGTTCTTTATATTTATTTATATTATCATATATTTATTTATATGTTTAATTTTTTTTACCAATAAGGTTATTTTCTTTTTTTTCAATTTACAGTTTAACCACTGTTTGTCATTTTTAACTCATGCTGAGTTAGCCTATAGGTAAGATATACGGGTTAGTAATACTAAGATAATTGTGTCTATACATTATATTGTAAACTATATATTGCGTTGACTTCCTATTTAAAAAAATAAATGTAAAAGATAAATAAAATAGAATAAGATCATTTGATAATTTTTTGGAAATATTGGTTCCAGGATAACACATTCCAAGCCACTAATATGCGTTCAGCAAAAATAAAATGTACGACTGACTTTAGCCCTAAAGTAAGGACAATAATAACGAAATTACTAAATGATCGTGCTTTGGCTCTACTGGGACCGATCCATAATTACTGACAGGTATATTGTTGCCAATAAACCTGATATAGTTTTAGTGGATCGGTCAGCGCGTCGGGCAATTATTGTTGATATCACTGTCCCGCATGGCGATAATCTCATATGAGCACAAAAAGAAAGATTAACAAAATATTTAGATTTAGCTCACGAGATGACCGCCATGTGGGATATTGATTCAACAATAATTGTTCCAATTGTTGTATCAGTTAATAGTCTTATCGCGAAGAGCCTCGACCAACATCTCAAGAGGCTCACGCTTAGTTGCTGGATCAAGCGCAGGATACAGAAGGCAGTGTTGCTTGAGACGGCACGCATAGTGAGGAGGTTCCTCACTCTGTAGCCCTAACCACCGGGAGCTTGGGTCCTCTCTCCGCTCTCCGTGGATGGCAATTTTTTTATATTTTTAAATGTTTTTTTTTTGTTGTAGAAATTATTTAAAAATGTAAATCAATTTGTATATAAATAAACGAGTGAAATACGAAATTACAAAGCAATTTTTACTTTTCATAATTTTATTTCAGTATTCTGGAAAATGTTTCGCATATAGATGCGCACGAGAATCCACTTCTATAATAATAACTTCTGGATCGATAAACGACATCGGTCTATGCACTCTCAGGCAAAAATTAAATAACACGTCAGACCGTCGAGGGAGCTCGCGACGGACTGAAAGCAACGCTCGCGATTCTTTCGCGTTCGTACGAATAGGAATAAGAAGTTTCGTATGTCCTATTCGAGTGACGCCCATTTCTACCGCCTTGAAATGGAACACTGCGCTATAAAAATACGTCGCGTTTTAAATGCGCTGTCGTGTGAAGAGATACCTGGATATCTATTTGTTTCATTTCGACGTATTTTTTATGATTTGTTGTCGCGTTAAAATTCCACAATAGGCGTTATAAGAAGTTTCGTATGGTATATTCAGCTTAACGCACTCGCCCTAAGGACTAAAATGAAACACTGCACGATAAAATACGTCGCGATATAAATACGCTGTCGTGTGAACAGATACCTGGATACCCATTTATTTCAATTCGGCGTAATTTTTACGCGCGATAAAATTCATCTCGTGCTTTAAGAGGGGTCACCGATACAGCAATAAGAACAATTTATGTTAAATCTACAATTATCATTATTAATTAATTATCATTTGTCTATGATTATTATTATGAATGCTCTAGGTATATACACTTAACACTAACCCATCGTACGCACGAGAGGAATTTTATCGCGCGTTAAAATGACGTCGAAATGAAAGCCGAATAGATGAATATACCATACGAAACTTCTTATAACGCCTATTGTGGAATTTTAACGTGACGTAATTTTTAAGCCCGTGCATACGAGGGGTAAAGAGCTCCTAGGCTGCTTCTATTAATTACACTAGAGTGGGGGAGTCATATGCAGGCCAGTAAGTGAGAGTGTTGCAACAAATAATGAGAGGGGAAATAAATTCAGATTCTTAAGTCACATTTTAACTTTTTAAGCCCTATTCTAGTACAATAACCCCTCGTACGCACGAGAGGAATTTTATCGTGCGTTAAAATTACATCGAAATGAAACAAATGGGTGTCCAGGTATCTGTTCACACGACAGCGTATTTAAATCGCGATGTATTTTTATCGTGCAGTGTTCCATTTTAGTCGTTAGGGCGAGGGCGTTAAGCTGAATATACCGTACGAAACTTCTTATAACGCCCACTGCGGAATTTTAACGAGACGTATTTTTTACGCTCGTCCGTACGAGGCGTAACTCTATAGTTATTATACAGATAGGTACCCGATATAGGGGAGGTAGGTGAAGGATGGGCACTTTTCACAATTTAATCCATAAGAAATGAGATTTTATGAATAATCAACATTTATTGCCAATTCTCATTGAACAAACATATCTGGCTAGATATCTTAGAAAAAACTTTCTTAAAGTTATAATTAGTCGAGATAATTAAGAAATAAAGTCAAAAGTGCTCAATGCTCCCGATGGCAGGGAGGTTTGGGCACACCCACTGTGAGGCTTGGGCATGGCCAATAAAATCTTTACATCTATAATAGAATTCATAAATAAAAGTAAAAACAAATAAAAAATATTTTAAATAGTTTTGTTACTTATAAAGGCTTGTCAAATGTAAACTTAGGGTTACCACGTTAACAATTACTGTTATCTCTCTCTTATAACCTTATTCTTGGCTTGTTTTTCTTGTTCTGCTAATTCTATCAGTCTCTTTTTAGGCGTGTCTGTTAATATCCTTGTTTCCAATTTCTGTAATTAAAAATATTATATAGAAGAGAGCAATGGCATTGCTCAAACCTCCCTCACATCACAATGCCTATTGTTCCCTCTGTATACATTTTCAACATAAGTTACCAGCATTTTTTAAAATTTAGTTATTTAAGTGTAAATGTCAGTTTAAATGTATAAGTTAGTAAATATAAAATCGACATATAGCGCTAAACCTTCAAACGTGTTTGTGTTTGAAACTGACAGAAATGACATATAATCTATGGATCAAGAATGTCGTCAGTCGGTAAAGTAAACTACCAAATTGAGAAAAAAAGGATATCTGTGACCAGAACGGAATAAAAGGGGTGCCCATGTCTCCCTACTATCTGTCCCTCCCCTACCTCCCCAGTATATATATATACTGTATTGTCTATGGTTAGGTAACTGACTGAACCCTCGTACGCACGAGATGAATTTTATCGCGCGTAAAAATTACGCCGAATTGAAACAAATGGGTATCCAGGTATCTGTTCACACGACAGCGTATTTATATCGCGACGTATTTTATCGTGCAGTGTTCCATTTTAGTCCTTAGGGCGAGGGCGTTAAGCTGAATATACCATACGATACTTCTTATAACGCCTATTGTGGAATTTTAACGCGACAACAAATCATAAAAAATACGTCGAAATGAAACAAACAGATATCCAGGTATCTGTTCACACGACAGCGCATTTAAAACGCGAAGTATTTTTATAGCGCAGTGTTCCATTTTAAGGCGGTAGAAATGGGCGTCACTCGAATAGGACATATGAAACTTCTTATTCAATTATTGTTGGAAAAGAGCAATCGCCGAGTTTCTTGCTGGTTCTTCTCGGTAGGAACAGCTTTCCGAACCAGCAGTAGATGTTGACGATTCAAAAGCACTTGTTTACAAGTTTACTTGAATAAAGAATATTTTGAATTTGAAATTTGAATTCCTATTCGTACGAACACGAAAAAATCGCGAGCGTTGCTTTCAGTCCGTCGCGAGCTCCCTCGACGGTCTGACGTGTTATTTAATTTTTGCCTGAGAGTGCATAGTACGATGTCGTTTATCGATCCAGAAGTTATTATTATAGAAGTGGATTCTCGTGCGCATCTATATGCGAAACATTTTCCAGGATACTGAAATAAAATTATGAAAAGTAAAAATTGCTTTGTAATTTCGTATTTCACTCGTTTATTTATATACAAATTGATTTACATTTTTAAATAATTTCTACAACAAAAAAAAAACATTTAAAAATATAAAAAAATTGCCATCCACGGAGAGCGGAGAGAGGACCCAAGCTCCCGGTGGTTAGGGCTACAGAGTGAGGAACCTCATCACTATGCGTGCCGTCACAAGCAACACTGCCTTCTGTATCCTGCGCTTGATCCAGCAACTAAGCGTGAGCCTCTTGAGATGTTGGTCGAGGCTCTTCGCGATAAGACCATTAACCGATACAACAATTGGAACAATTATTGTTGAATCAATATCCCACATGGCGGTCATCTCGTGAGCTAAATCTAAATATTTTGTTAATTCTTCTTTTTCTGCTCATATGAGATTATCGCCATGCGGTTCAGTGATATCAACAATAATTGCCCGACGAGCTGACCGATCCACTAAAACTATATCAGGTTTATTGGCAACAATATACCTGTCAGTAAGTAAGTCAACGCAATATATAGTTTACAATATAATGTATAGACACAATTATCTTAGTATTACTAACCCGTATATCTCACTTATAGGCTAACTCAGCATGAGTTAAAAATGATAAACAGTGGTTAAATTGTAAATTGAAAAAAAAGAAAATAACCTTATTGGTAAATAAAATTAAACATATAAATAAATATATGATAATATAAATAAATATAAAGAACACTTACACACACAGTCGTACATCCTCAAAGTAAGTAACTTAATACTTGTGTTATGGGTGAATAAAACTGGTAAATATACTAATATGTCAATTTTAAATACATACTTAAATACACCCAGGCTCGACGAATCAACAAATTTAAGTTTTATAGAAAATGTTGGCTCTCGGCGGGAATCGAGCCCGCGACCCGCGGAGATGAGATCAGGGTCACTACCCACTACGCCTACGCTGAGTTTCAACGCGACGTAATTTTTACGCCCGTGCGTACGAAGGGTGACAATCGAATACGTTATAGTCAAATAATCAAATTTTAGTCTGTTATATCTAGTATCTATTTAATATCTATATTATATGAAATTTTTAATTATAGTACATAAATAAATTATAAACAAAAAAAATGTTTAATGGAAAGGGTTCTTCATCATCTCCTAATATGTAAATAAATATTTCATTTAAACATGAACATTATATCAATTTATATTTGTTCGTTTCATATACTATTCTAAATAGAAATATTTCAGTTAATTATCATTTTTTTATTTTAAATATCGGAGAAAAGAACTGATTCTGTTTTAAAATTTTGTAAAAGAAAAGATCGTGTAAACATTGCCCTACATTATAATATTTTTCAATGTTAATTTACATTTTAAAAGTTCTCCTTGGTTGACCATGTCTTTAAAAATTATTGAGGTCATATCAAAAATGCTATTGATTTAAGTGAGAAAAAATAGTTTATTAAATTTGTTATTATAATTGCAATTTAATTGGTAAATATTACTTTTTCAGATTTTCATGCATTGTTTAATTATTGTTCATAAATGATAAATGTTTTTATACTTTTCTATACTCTGTATGATAACATAGAAAAACACTTAACTTTATTGCATAGCCCTTTAAAGTTATGCAAATAAAGCAATACTCATAGATATTTTTGTAACAGTGAAGTTTAAGAGGAATAAGAACCATCTCTCTGCTCTAAGAATGAGATTACATTTGTTACAATGTTTGCACCATTTAACTTAATTAATAAGCAGTAACTCAATCAATTCCCTAATAAGTTATAATTTATTTCAGTTTACCAGGCATATCTATTATAATTATTAAAATAATATACAAATATACCCGTTATTGCCCTCAATATGTAACTGAGATCAAAATTATTAATTATTCAAATAAACTACTACTGTTTTGGATACTTGAAACTACAGTGAATATGGATATCTGAATATAATTTTTATAATTTTTGCATTTCATCAAAAGTAGTTCAATCCACACACTGTTATCATTCATATTAACAAATCATATTTTATGAGACATAAGTAATTCAACTTACCATATTTTAATGCCTTTGTCAATTAAACCCATATAATGTATATTAAATTGAACTTTTGTACTGATCTTATAGATGGTGGATTACTTTTGGATTGATTTGTGGTGCTACATTCCTGACACGTTTTTATAAAGTATTAGAACCTGATCATGTATGGTAAGCTTTACATATACAAACATAACACACATGTATGTATGGATGTGTATAATATACAATTTATTTTCTAATGTTTATATTTTTAAGTAACTATAAAAATATTGAACCCCTTGTTGCAATCATATGAGCAAAACATTATTATTTAATGATTTAACGTTTAGGATATAAAGATAAGGGTGTCAGTCATCCATAAATATGATAATTTACATGATCTACAATATATATGAATTAGATGTGTTGATAAAGAGCTCCTAATAGTAGATTTTAAACTTTGGCGATTCATGCTAATTATTATATAAACATACAGTTCACATCACAATAAAATTGAATTACCTTTGTATAAGGTGTGATGTTTCGGCAGAGTTTCATTAAACATGGTCACAAACTCCTAATAGTTTTTAACACAAAAGCTGGACTTGAAGCAATAAAAGATTAACCTTAGGGTAAGATTGGAAACCCTGTAAAAGATAAAATGATATAATAAACTTTTCTCTTTGTTTTCAGTTGGGATGAAACACACTTTGGTAAAATGGCTAGTAGTTATATAAACAGAACATTCTTTTACGATGTTCATCCTCCCCTTGGGAAGGTAATTATCTCCTTTTTTAACTCATCTCTCTCTGCATGTTTGCTTCTAATAATATTTGATCTAGCATATTTTGTGTACTTTTAGGTCTGTAAATTGCTTTAAAATATAGGGGAAATTATATACTTAACAGTACTAAATATTATGTAAACCATAGGCAAAGGCAAAGGTAAAGTATTCTGTTCTAAAATAATATAGTTAGGTTTAATTCTTGTAAGATATATTTTAGAAATTAAAAATATACACCATTGTGAGTGTTATAAATCCATACTAATATTACATGTCCTGTCTGTCTGTAACATTATCTTTACTGTTAAAATGCTGGAGAAATACTGATATCTCGCACAATTTAACGCTTATACACTGTGTGTTTAAAATTAATATGTTTCTTTCAGGAATAGGGAAAAATATAAATTACATTATTGTGGGTATTTAAATGCTTAAGCTGGCGCGAAAAAAATATTGTATACCACTAGTTTTATTATAAATCTTAGTGATGGAAAATTTCGTGATAAAAATTCTAGAAACTTCCGGGGATGATTGTGAACAGGAATATACCTATTACAGATTAAAGTATAATAATTAGAACGAGAATAAGCTATTATGCTCGAATCCTTTTCTACATAGACAACAGCCTTTATCAAGCTGTAAAATAGTAAAACTACTTTCTTATGTAAATAAGATATACTACCTCCAAGTACGAGAAGGTCGCATCTGGCAACGTTATCCAGGATTTCCGTGCATATTCGGTACTATAAGGATAACAAAATATAGTATTTTATTGATGTTTTAGATGCTGATCGCTCTGTCCGGTAAATTGACAGGGTATGATGGTTCATTTCATTTTGAAAAACCAGGTAGCAAGTTTGATGGAGCGAAATATGAAGGGATGAGAATTGTAAGTTTCGAATAGCTGTTTACTCGTTGTTTAACACATTATATGCCTTGTGAGGTGAGTATGTCCGCGCAGCACTTTCCGTTGAGGGCATTTGCAATTCTCATTGAAAAAAAAAGGATTCGTAAAAAATGGTTTGTTCAGTCGAATATAAACAACTTCACATCACATATACAGTATTTACTGTAGCCGGGGCTGTATACACCCTCACGCGGCGAGAGACTCCCTTTTTCTCTTGTCTCATATCAACTCTGCGAAGCATACGTCTTAAACGAGTATTATCTTTAATACGTTCACGCCGAGGTGAAAATTTAGACTTTTGGCGTGAGATAGGGGACTGTCTTAGGCAAGTTTGCTCGATAGTTTATTAATTGTAATATTTATATCATCATCCATCATCCTCCTGTCCCTATCTCTCTCTAAGTGGGGTCGGCACAACATGTTACAAACATGTTGTCATATAATTTAGCTACATATTTTACGACCGCCTGCCTGACGTCAACTTACCTCAGTCGCCTTTTACGACACCTCGGTAAGAAATGAGGGTGGTCTATTCTATTCTGCCGGATACCACACGGCTGAATCGTTAATGTTTATAATAATCAATTTTTATGATATAATGCTGAGAAGAAATAAAATCAACTATTTTTTTATATATAGTCAAGTGTGATACATGAAATAGTCAAGCGCAACCCACTGGTGGATTTTCCCACTGGTGGACTGTTCCATGGGGCGGCGTACGCCCCATGGAACAGTCAAGTGTGACCCACCGGTGGGTCATGCCGGCGTGAACGTGTTAACGTGTGGGTCGTATACGCCCTAAGCCGCCTGAATGGAAAATCTTCAAAAATTGCCATGGCACGGAAAGTGTTAATGACATATAATGAAAAAGATGAAAATCATGAGACTTAAAAGGTTTTGAATATAAATGACTAGAATAGAACAAAAAAGTTGGATGGATTGAGTGAAACATCATGTACATATCGAAAGAGTAGCGTCAGGGTTGATGAATGATAGATGATGAAAACATTGTGCCGACCACATTTAAAGTGGTATAACGATATTTTAAGCAATTTAATTTTTGTATATGAAAAAAATGGGCGAAGAATTAAAAAGAAACGATGTATAATATATAATAGACAAAGTATAGGAACTACATAAGCTTGCGCCTCCTGCTTTGCGCCTTGCAAAAGTTCGTAAGTCGTTTGTGGATTTGGGTATAAAATTCTATAATAAAATTCGGCAATAATAATACAGCAGTTCAAAAACACTGTTAAAAAGAAGCTGATACGAAAGCCTACTATACTGTTGAGGATTACCTACTTAGATAATAAAATGTGTGGATATAGCTACTCTACGTACAAGATAGTAATGAACAAACGCAACTAGTTATAAGAATTATATTTGAAAAAAGCAACCACGGAGTTTCTTGCTCGCTCTTTACGGTAGAATCAGATTTCCTAACCAGCAGTAGAATTGACGATTTAAAAGCACCTGTTTGTTTGTACAAGTTTACTTGAATAAAGAATATTTTAAATTTGAATTTTGACGGAATTGAAAATTGAATGGAGAATGATGAATAGTCTTAACTTTTATACAATGTTTTTTATAGAAATTATATATATTATTTAGTAATCCACCAACGTTTTAACAATTTAATACAAACTATGACTATACATTATAAAATAAGCCAATTTAGGATTACACTGTTAATAGTTTTAATCTTATCACTAATTATTTGTTATGGAACTTACAAACTTACACATTATCAAATTAAAACCATATATAAAATTTAAAAAAAACATCATGAAATTTGTGGATGGTGTGTGTGTGTTTGTGTGAATGTATGATTGAGTGAGTGTGTATTTCATAGAAATATATGTGCACTAATATGTCTATTAAAAATTTCTTTGTCTAGTTTTTTCCTACTAATATTGAAGTTATTATTATTCATAATTAATAATAATTAATTTACAGTTTTGCACTACGTTGGGAGCTTTAATAATACCACTCACGTTTTTGACAATTTGGGAAATGACAAAGTCGCTTGATTCCACGATCATTGGCACTCTGCTATTGTTATGTGGTATGTATTGACTATTTTTGTAGTTTGATCATAAAGTTATTATATACTAGCAATGCTCCGCGGTTTCACCCGCGATCTCCGAAAGTTTACTGAGTCAGACTGTAGACTTATTTTTGTAAATTGAAAGTTTGTGCCCTGGGACTTATCAATAGTTAAGGCAAAGGATTTTTTTTACCGGAAATTGAATTCTTAGGTATGATTGGTATCCTTGGAATATGAGCTAGCACACCAGTTACAGACTCTGGTGTAATGGTCGTTACAATGAATATACGCTACAATTGTTATGGAATTATTTTCTTTAGATTGACATTTTTTAATTCGTTACATCTTTTGATTGTAATGTCCGTTTTTAATAAAATATCATTTAAATGTTAATTTATATATATTGGCATAAGGGTTAATACGGAGATATGAAAAAAATGGGTTTAGTATTGTGGCACTTTTGGCAGCTTATAACTACAATGAAAAAAGTAGTTATATTGGCAAAACTATAATAGTTAGATACATGGTATCGCGGTCTTTTTTGTAGACACGTTCCATAATACTGTAGAACATTTTTTTGTTCTATCATCAATATTTTCCGCAGCGCACGCAATAAAAGATTGTTATGACTAAATTTTTCACACCTTATTTCAATTTTATTAGGGATTCCTTTTTTTTAATGTAATATAGCCTATGTTGTTTGAAGAAGCAGCTTTCCAATGGTGGAAGAATTTTTGAAATAAGTCCAGTAGTTTTTGCGTGAAAACGTAACAAACATACATACACGCATACATACAAATCTTTCCTCTTTATAATATTAGGTCCTTACATATGAAATTGGCGTTTTGTCGTACTGGCCACTTTGATCTCAAATATTACCTTTATGGTTAGGAATTTCAAATTCAAATTCATACAGCTATTTACTCATGCATTTGTGTTTCAAACCTCCTAATTCATTTGTTTTTTCTTCTTTTGTTTTTTTCTTTGTGTCACTCTGTTTACAAAATGGAAAACATGAAATATCGCGTTATTTACGAGTATGAGTTCCACCGTGGCACCAGTGCTGCAGAAACGGGTCGAAGGATTAATGATGTGTATGGTGACGGTGTCGCAAAAGAAAACACAGTGCGTTTTTGGTTCCAACGTTTTCGTTCTGGAAATTTCGACCTGAAGAACGAGCCTCGTGGACGGCCGGAGACCAAAGTTGATAATGAAGAATTGAAGGCTATTGTGGAAGCGGATCCATCGCAAACCACGTCCGAGTTAGCTGCAGGCTCCGGTGTTAGTGATAAAATTAGTCTAATCCACTTGAAGCAAATTGGGAAGGTGAAAAAGCTTGAAAGGTGGGTACCTCATGAATTGAGTGAAGCAAACCGACAAACGCGCGTCGACTGCTGCGTTACGTTACTCATCGCAATGGCTGAACCCTGGCGAACCAGCCAAATCCTGCCCTAAGCGAAAATTGACTAAAAAAAAGTTGCTTGTAAGTGTTTGGTGGACTAGTGCCGGTGTCGTTCACTACAGCTTTCTTAAATCTGGCCAGACGATTACGGCAGATATCTATTGTCAGCAACTGCAAACCATGATGGAAAAGCTAGCTGCTAAACAACCGAGGCTGGTCAATCGCTCTAGGCCACTGCTGCTTCAGGACAACGCTAGACCACACACTGCACAACAGACGGCTACCAAATCAGAGGAGCTTCAATTAGAATGTCTTAGACATCCACCGTACTCTCCGGACCTTGCTCCAACAGATTACCATTTTTTTCGCAATTTGGATAACTACTTGCAAGGAAAAAAATTCAACTCCGATGGGGCAGTCCAAACCGCCTTCAAAGATTTTATTGATTCCCGCCCGAATGGTTTTTTTAGTAAGGGGATCAATGAACTACCTATGAGATGGCAAAAGTGCATACATAGCAATGGTACATACTTTAATTAATTAAATATATTTCATTAAAAAAAAAACGACTTTATGTTCCTCCCATAGAAAACGCCAATTTCATATGTAAGGACCTAATATTAGTATAGATAGAGTCATAGAAAGTTGGACAATTTAGATGTTCTACACCCAGAGAAGCATGGCGGACATTTGAAAGATTTTGTAGAATCAATAAGCTGTGATAGCCCAGCGGTGAGACCGTGCGACTCTTTCGAGGGGAACACGAGTTCAAACCCGGGCAGGCACCAATGAGTTTTTCTATTAAAACTCATGTGTCTAAATGATAATTGCAATTTATCACACGCTTTTCTGTGAAGGAAAACATCGTGAGCAAACCTGCATATCTCTAGAGAATTCTGGAGATATGTTTAACCTACCAATCCGCATTGGAGCAGCGTGGTAGGTCTTAGCTCCAATCCTTCTCTCCAGAAACGGAGAGAGGAGGCCTATGCCCAGCAGTGGGATTGTAACAGGCCGCTACTTTTATGAAATCAATAGGTCTTTAAAAGGAATAAAAAAATACGACAATATCTCACACACATTGTTTTATTTAAACCTAAAGATAGGAAGCGCTTAATGTAAGGCCATAGGTTTAACATCACTATCGCATCTCTGTAATTGTGTTATTGATATCCGAAGTGTGGTTGATTTTATTTCAGATGTGGGCTTCTTGACACTTAATAGATACATATTATTAGATCCCATACTGTTGTTTTTTATGAGCTGTTCTGTGTATGGAGTGTTTAAGGTAATGTATCTTTTAATGTAAATATAATGATAGATTAAAAACTAAAAATTATGTTACTTATTGTATATTTATGTTAATTAGGTGGTTTGTGTGCAAGCGTTTTAGGAAACCGCTGCATCTATAAGTTATGAATACTAATACATTCCACATTTAGCATTACGTGGATTTTCTCTAATCGGACTAATTATAGCCAAATAATATTATCATTATCATATCATTGCCCTGCCTTCGTAACCGCCGGGTCGCCGGTGCGATTACTGCCGAAGGCCAACATTTTTAAAAACGGTTCGTTAGTATTTTGCCTCTGGGTGTATTTATATATTTAAATATATATATATATGTTTACCAGTGGGTTGTCTAATATAGGTATTAAGTTACTTTGAGGACTAACGACCGTGGGTGTAATTGTCTTAATACATTTGTCACAATAATTTCCGCATAAGTCTAGGACAAAATATAATAGCCTATATATTGCCCCAAAACATCTTTATCTTTTATTGAAAGTCCTATCAAAATCCGTTTATCCTTTCCAGAAAATGCACTATTAAAGTAAACCTTCCTAAAAATGAGAAATAATCATTAAAACATAAAAATCAATGCAGTAGATTTTGAGAAAATGTTATACAGAGTAACTGGAACTTTGTTATATAATATGTATAGACGCTTTAGACGTCATTACGCTTATATAATGGACCTCCGCAAAGGAACGTCTAATTCTACAAATTAAATATAGTCATGTGTTTGTGAATATCTAATTCTAAATGATATTTTCACTACAAGAGTATTAATAAAAATTATTTTGCTATAATCCGCGATACAGTAAATAGAAAATATATATAGTCCTAAATGTATAGTAGACTATCAGTTTTTTCATACCCGATTTATATAGCATAGATAGCATAGCTTTGCGATTTTGTCGTGGAGACTATCTCCTGATGATGCTTCGGTTGCGGGGCGAAACGATTGTTGAGTTTGTGATAGTGAACATGTGAAGTGCTTGTGTATTGTGGTGGCAGTGGTGGAAGTTTGTGCAGGTGTTTTTACGAATCCTGTATGTATCGGGTACGAAAAAGCGGATAGTCAACTATTTATTTAGCACTATATATACTTTCTATTTAATATATCGCGGATTTTAGCAAAATAATTTTTATTATCACTTTTGTATTTTGGATCTCCGCATACTAACGCCTAATTCTAATGCCTAAAAGATATATTCATTGTTTCAAAATCCACAGGTACGTTCTCTAACTGACGATGGTCTCCCACCTTTCTCCTTTCGTATGGTAGCGTGGCAACTTTACCTTGGGGCATCGTTGGCGGGCACAATATCTGTGAAATTTGTTGGCTTGTTTGTCGTATTGTTCGCCGGTCTACGTACTATAGCCGACTTGTGGAACGTTCTGGGCGATTTAACGAAGCCTGTGGTGAGTATAGCATATTAAAAGTTTATTACGTTCATTAAATAAGAATTTATTTAATGAAAGTAGCACCTTCATCAAATCAAATCAAAATAATATTTATTCAAATAAACCATTTCACGCACTTTGGAATCGTCATGCATCAATATGATTAATGAAGCTACAACTGGTTCGGAATGTTGCTCTTACCGAGAAGAACCAGCAAGAAACTCGGCGGTCAATCTTTTAAATATTTTCAATTATACATTATTTAACCGCTGTCGTGTATAAAGCCGAAAGGATTTTTAAATCCAGGCATTCTTATCATACAAATAATTTTCAATTTTGTAATATGCTTTACGTTTAAGCATATTATTTACACTTAGTTTGAATCTTTCTGTAGACTGGTCTAGAATGGATTGAGGAATTTTATTATAGAAGCGAATAGTGAGACCAACAAATGAGTTGCGAACTCTGCTGAGTCGCGACGCAGGTATCACAAGCTTTTTGTGACCTCTCGTATGTCTATGATATACATTAAATTATTTTTATACATCATACATCTACCCACTTTTATACAAAGAATTCTACTTAAGTTTAGAGAAAATCATTAGAGCTTACACTCGCCACACCTAACAAGTACGTATTGGCGTATGGCAATTGTATAAGCTGTGATAGCCCAGCGGTGAGACCGTGCGACTCTTTCGAGGGGAACACGAGTTCAAACCCGGGCAGGCACCAATGAGTTTTTCTATTAAAACTCATGTGTCTAATTGATAATTGCAATTTATCATACGCTTTTCGGTGAAGGAAAACATCGTGAGGAAACCTGCATATCTCTAGAGAATTCTGGAGATATGTGTAACCTACCAACCCGCATTGGAGCAGCCTGGTAGGTCTTAGCTCCAACCCTTCTATCCAGAAACGGAGAGAGGAGGCCTATTCCCAGCAGTGGGATTGTAACAGGCCGCTACTTTACTTTTTTTCTTTAATTGTATAAGTCCGATATTAACAGAATATTTATTTTACCTTTTGCAGAGTTTAACTGTTAAACACCTTATGGGAAGAATCATAACTTTGATCGTCTGGCCAATTCTGCTGTATGTTTTTTTCTTCTGGATACATTTAACTGTACTCAGTAAAAGGTAAGATTTATTTTCACTAAATATTTATTCACAAAAGCATTCAGTAGATAGCCAGTAGACAGTGATACATGTAAAAGGAAACCGCTTGTTTTGAGCGGGTACGCAACTGCGTGTTGTTTTAATTCCTTAAAGAGACCTTAACTCCAACAACAGACTGTATAAAAAGGGATATTATTCTACGAATCATCATTCTGTTCTAACCACATAGAAACACTTCGATCATAAGGAAGATTAGAGGAAGAAATGGTACCTAGATGAGAGTCCCACCTATAAAAGTCTGTAAGATGATGAATGTAAGACATAATTACACTGAGGAATGAAAGTAGAGAAATGGCGTAGGCCTCCTCTCTCCGTTTTTGAAGAGAAGGGTTGGAGTTAAGACCTACCACGCTGCTCCAATGCGGATTGGTAGGTTACACATATCCCTAGAATTCTATAGCGATATGCAGGTTTCCTCGCAATGTTATCCTTCACCGAAAAGCGTGTGATAAATTGTAATTATCAATAAGACACAAGTTTTAATAGAAAAACTCATTGGTGCCTGCCCGGGGGCTGCCTGATCATCTCTAGAGAGTCACACGGTCTCGCCGCTAGGCTATCGCAGCTTAAGTGGCATTGAGATTAAATATTTTGGAAGAATTAGAAATCATTAAGCATAACAATAGCATCCTCATTAATGATCAGATAAATGTTTCAAGTTCAAGCTTGTTGTCCGTGTTCAGAGGTAAAATAAATGGTGGTGTTGAACCGATTACTATATAACCATGCTTGTTTGGATAATGCTTCGCTTTGATCGTGATGAATTGCAATTATCAATGTGACACTTAATTCGTACAGAAAAACTCATTGGTACCTGGAATTTGAATTTGTGACCCCCTGGAAATAGTCACATGGCAACATAGTTTGGCTACCAAGGATTCATAAGTCTTCATTTATTTGATTTAGTGGCAACGGCGATGGATTCTACTCATCGGGATTTCAAGCCCGTTTGGAGGGAAATAGCTTGAGTAATGCCAGTGCGCCTCGCGTAGTTGCATTTGGGGCTTCTATTACCCTGAAGAACCACCGCACTGGAGGGGGCTACCTCCATTCTCACCATCACCTCTACCCTGCTGGAGTAGGTGCTAGACAACAACAGGTAAGTTAACAACAAATATTATACAAACAACTATAAAATATGGTATAATAATTGTCTCACTTTTTAGGTCATCTAGCAGAGATCTGTCACTATGGGATAAGTTGTACACTTTATTTGATTAATACTGTTTTTCTCAACTTTGCTTATCGTGGTATATGAATAATAATAAATAAACTATATCATAAGCTAGTTCAGGTGTCGTTATTATTTTATTGAAAGTTATAATCGTTTAAAATATGTGATAAACTAATATTGATATTGTTACGAAAATAAAAATGATTCGTTAGTTCAATACATAGAGTTCAAATTCGCATACGTTTCTTTAAATAATTACTCTGAGAATTCTGTTTTTTCTAATTGCTTTATGGATCCCTCTGTAATCTGCATCGATTATATATATAATCGATTAATATATAAGCTACCCTTGACTTGACTTAAAGTGTATTAAAAATGAGCCAATTAAGTACATTTTGTAAAACTAAGATAGATTAAGCATTATCATAAAACTTCTAATCTCTTAAGCCAATTATGAAAAATATATTTTTCTTTATACAGGAAATTAACAAGCAGGTGTACATTATTGTCAAATTAAATTTTAATAAAAAAATAAGTAAAAAAAATGTCTATAGCTCGTGGGACCAGAGATTGTATGTTGAAGTCATCAAAGCTTATGGATATGAAGAATAAAATTGTGAAAGATGTTAAAAATTGTAATTCACAGGCAGCAGGTGTCTACATATTAACTAATTCATCATCATTCATCATTCTACTGCCCTTGTTCCACTCTAAGTGAGGTCGGCACAACATGTTACAAACATGTAACTGGCCTGGGCCGTTGGCGCTGTGGGTAGTGACCCTGCCTTCAGCTCCGCGGGTCGCGGGTTCGATTCCCGCCGAGGGCCAACATTTTCTATAAACAAATTGTTGGTTCTTCGAGCCTGGGTGTGTATTTGTATTTAAGTATGTATTTAAACTTATATATATACGATATTGTCAAAAATTTTAAAACTTTAAATATTAAAAAAACAACTGATCTGTGGGGAATGTCAGTAAAATTAATTAATAATATTATTGAGATTATCGCCCCAATTATGGCCAAGATCTTTAACAAATCTGTAGACACAGGGATATTTCCAAATTTAATGAAATATAGTAAATTAATCCCTCTTTTTAAGTCCGGTGATAAGAGCGACCCTAACAACTATAGACCCATCTCGATCTTGCCAACTCTTAGCAAGGTCTTTGAGAAAGTTATTCTAAATCAACTGCTCAAGCATTTTAATTTTAATAATTTACTTCACCCTGAGCAGTATGGGTTTACTAAGGGTCGGTCTACAACGGATGCGGGAGTTAAGTTGTTGAAGCATATCTTCGATGCGTGGGAGAACTCACAAAATGCCATAGGGGTATTTTGTGACTTGTCCAAAGCATTTGATTGCGTTCAGCACGAGACTTTATTGTTGAAGCTTGGCTATTATAGTATTAAAGACAATGCGCTTCGTCTCGTTGCGTCTTATCTTCACAGCCGGGTTCGAGGAATGTGCATTAATGAGGTGCAGTCATCCGGAACGGCCTTAGTTATGGGTGTGCCTCAAGGATCAATCCTTGGTCCCTTTCTGTTTTTAGTTTATATAAATGACTTACCATATTTCATTCATAATATTTGCGATATTGTACTGTTTGCGGATGATACATCTTTAATTTTTAAAGTAAATAGAAATGACCATAATATTGACGAAGTAAACAGTGGTTTATCGCAAGTAGCCCATTGGTTTAGGGTAAATAATTTGGTACTAAACTCAAAGAAAACAAATTGTATTGAATTTGCATTACCTAATGCTGCGAAAACAGCAAATAGGCTCTCCATAAATAATGTACCACTAAAAACAGAAAATATATCTGTATTCTTGGGAGTGACCTTGGATTCAAAACTCCAATGGAGCACACACATAAAAACTCTTGCAGGGAAACTTAGTTCAGCAGCCTACGCTGTTCGAAAGATAAGACAATTTACAGATGTCGAAACAGCGAAACTTGTTTATTTTGCTTACTTCCATATCATTATGTCTTATGGAATATTGCTGTGGGGTAAATGCGCGGATAGTGAAAAAATTTTCGTATTACAAAAAAGAGCCATACGTGGCATCTACAATTTAAGTCCGCGTGATTCCCTGCGAGAGAAGTTTAAGGAAACAGGTATTCTAACATTTGCTTCACAGTATATTTTAAATAACGTAATTGTTGTATATAAAAATATAAAGAATTATAAAACGATAGGTGATGTATATAATAGACAAAGTAGGAACCGACATAAGCTTGCGACTCCTGCTTTGCGCCTAGCAAAAGTACGTAAATCGTTTGTGGGTTTGGGTATAAGATTCTATAATAAAATTTCGAAATCAATTTTGGTCATGCCATTACAGCAGTTTAAAAACACTGTTAAAAAGAGGCTGATACAGAAAGCCTACTATACTGTTGAAGATTACTTAGATGATAAGGATGTGTGGATATAGGTGCACTTCTACCCTGTACAAGACAGTAATAAATAAATGTAACTAGTTCTAAGATTTATATTTTAAAAAGAGCAACCGCCGAGTTTCTTGCTGGCTCTTCTCGGCAGGAACAGCTTTCCGAACCAGCAGTAAAGTTGACGATTCAAAAGCACTTGTTTACAAGTTTACTTGAATAAAGAATATTTTGATTTGATTTGATTTGATATATGTAGTTTATCTACCAGTTGTCCGTCGCCCATAACACAAGTATTAAGTTACTTACTTTGGGGATGGACGACCGTATGTGTAAATGTCCCATATATTTATAAAAAAAAAAAATGTTGTCACATGATTTGGCTACGTATTTTACGACCGGCCGCCTGCCTGACGTCAACTTACCTGAGTCGCCTTTTACGACACCTCGGTAAGAAATGAGGGTGGTCTATTCTATGCAGCCGGATACCACACGGCACATATTAACTAATTCATAATAAATAAATAAATAAATAAATGTGTTGATAGTATTAAGGTTCTCTGAGCTTAGGCGAATTTTAATACAGTGAAGCGAGATGTCACTTGCTTGAGAGTTTAATAGCGACTGGTTTTATGTTACACAAGACCATTACTTTAAGTACATACTAATACGAATGTAACAAAATGTAAATTCGATTTGCACGTCACGAAATGTAAAAGTGAAATTTGATGGGATTTGAACACTTCATTGATTGATTAACTTAAGCCATCATAAAAGTGATTTATAAAAGCAGGCGTTACTTTGCGGAATTCCATATTACAAGCATCATCAGGAGGATAGGCTCCACGACAAAAATCGTAATGCATTACGATTTTTGTCGTGGAGCCTATCCTCCTGATGATGCTTCGGTTTCGGGGCGAAGCGATCGTCGATATTGTGGTGGTGGGTGTGTGTGCTGCTTTTGTGTGCGTTGTTGCTGGTGAATTGCGCCTTGGGGTGCATGTGGTGGCTTGTCCTGCATGTATAAGGTGCGTAGATTTTGCCTGCTTCATACACATTGGCTTTGCATGCATTCACTTAACCCGTGCGGATTATAGCAAAGTAGTTAGTTCTGTTATATTGCTCATCATAAAAGTGGTTAATTAAAAATGGATGCATTCAGATAACCACGTACACGCACAAAGACGAAAACAACCGATGGATCATCAAACCGTACGACCGCGAACAAGTGGAAGGCGTCGTTATAGTACGGAGTGGTGACCTGGTGAGACTGACTCACGCTACTACCGGGAGGAATCTCCACTCGCACCGGGAAAGGGCGCCAATGACCAGCAAATTCATGCAGGTCACGGGTTATGGGGAAGTAAGTCAACACCTTGCCATAAACGATACTTACCGATTATGCTATGCCATGGGCGTAGCGAGATACGGGCAAGGGGGGGCAAAACAATAATAATAAAATTAAACAATAAACAGTAATATTGGGAAACTGGTACAACACGTAACATAGTGACACTTTGTAAGGCTTGAAAAATTATAACGCCTACAATGTACCTCACCTACATTACTAATGTGAGCTACTTACATCTTAAATACCATGATTAAAAAATATACTCTAAGATTTTCTAATCCCCTCCCACTTGTATAGAATTTTCGCTACGCTCTTGTGCTATGCTTTATGTGAATGCGTTCTATCTGCATTTGTAACAACTAAATATTAGGTCCTTACATATGAAATTGGCGTTTTCTATGTGAGAAACATAAAGTCGTTTTTTTTTTAATGAAATATATTTAATTAATCAAAGTATGTACCATTGCTATGTATGCACTTTTGCCATCTCATAGGTAGTTCATTGATCCCCTTACTAAAAAAACCATTCGGGCGGGAATCAATAAAATCTTTGAAGGCGGTTTGGACTGCCCCATCGGAGTTGAATTTTTTTCCTTGCAAGTAGTTATCCAAATTGCGAAAAAAATGGTAATCTGTTGGGGCAAGGTCCGGAGAGTACGGTGGATGTCTAAGACATTCTAATTGAAGCTCCTCTGATTTGGTAGCCGTCTGTTGTGCAGTGTGTGGTCTAGCGTTGTCCTGAAGCAGCAGTGGCCTAGAGCGATTGACCAGCCTCGGTTGTTTAGCAGCTAGCTTTTCCATCATGGTTTGCAGTTGCTGACAATAGATATCTGCCGTAATCGTCTGGCCAGAATTAAGAAAGCTGTAGTGAACGACACCGGCACTAGTCCATCAAACACTTACAAGCAACTTTTTTTAGTCAATTTTCGCTTAGGGCAGGATTTGGCTGGTTCGCCAGGGTTCAGCCATTGCGATGAGCGCTTCCGATTATCGTAGAGGATCCACTTTTCATCACAGGTAATGATTCGATTTAAAATTCCTTCATTATTGTGCCGGTTGAGTAACGTAACGCAGCAGTCGACGCGCGTTTGTCGGTTTGCTTCACTCAATTCATGAGGTACCCACCTTTCAAGCTTTTTCACCTTCCCAATTTGCTTCAAGTGGATTAGAATAGTTTTATCACTAACACCGGAGCCTGCAGCTAACTTGGACGTGGTTTGCGATGGATCCGCTTCCACAATAGCCTTCAATTCTTCATTATCAACTTTGGTCTCCGGCCGTCCACGAGGCTCGTTCTGCAGGTCGAAATTTCCAGAACGAAAACGTTGGAACCAAAAACGCACTGTGTTCTCTTTTGCGACACCGTCACCATACACATCATTAATCCTTCGAGCCGTTTCTGCAGCACTGGTGCCACGGTGGAACTCATACTCGTAAATAACGCGATATTTCATGTTTTCCATTTTGTAAACAGAGTGACACAAAGAAAAAACAAAAGAAGAAAAAACAAATGAATTAGGGGGTTTGAAACACAAATGCATGAGTAAATAGCTGTATGAATTTGAATTTGGAATTCCTAACCATAAAGGTAATATTTGAGATCAAAGTGGCCAGTACGACAAAATGCCAATTTCATATGTAAGGACCTAATATATTTATAAATCCGTTTGTCTAAACTTTTGGTTTTATTTTCTGTAACTTACAAAATTAAAAAAAAAATGTTTACTCCTCTGATATCAGAGTCAGATATTTTGCTGTTTTAATTTGTATTATTTTAATTTTCAAAATATATTTTACATGTTCCAATTTACACGTGTTTATTAGAGTATGTTAAGGTATTCGAATAAAATTGTAACTTAAATTTGCATACTCTATAACAGTAGAATATGTTTGTGCCTCATATAACGTCAACATCTTTGTTTATTACTCATATTCTGGCAAATAAACGATTATTATTGTTTTATATTAATTTTAATCTCAGCACGAGGCTGGTGGTAAGAACCGATCACGGGCTATGCCAAGTGGGTCGGTTCGTTGTGTACCTCTGTAGGTGTTTGTGTAGTTGATGTGAGGAATCGCCTGACTATGGAGCATGTGTCGATGATAACTGCTTTTTGTAGTGGGATGTACGTGTTTTTGTGTAAACCTAATTCTTTAAGTGAGATGTGGAGTGATTTTGGGATGATGCCTGTAGATGAAAGTATTATTGGAACTATTTTTACTGTATGTTGGTGCCACATTTGTCGTATTTCGTCAGCAAGTGGGATGTATTTTTGTATTTTTTCTGTATATTTTTTACTTACATTTTCATTGTTGGGTATAGCAATGTCTATTAAATATGTGATCTTTTCATTTTTAAGTGTTAATGTGATATATATATTGTTTTTAGTAGTTTTATCAGTTATAATATCGCGATCCCAGTAAAGTTTGACTCGTTCGTTATTAAGGACATCTTTAGGTTTATATTTATAATATGGTTCTGCGTTATCTACTAATTTATGTTTTATTGCTAATAGTGCATGTATTTGTTTGGCTATATTATTATGTCTGTCCGTGTACTGTTTATTTGCCAAAAATGGACAGCCTCCTGTGATATGGTCTATCGTTTCTTGGTTTCTGCTACATAACCTACATTTATCTGATACTACAGTTGGGTCCTTGATTATATATTTTTGGTAGTTCCTTGTTTTTATAATTTGATCTTGGATAGCTACCATAAAACCTTCTGTTTCCTTGTATAGATTTCCCCTGCAAAGCCATGCATTTGATGCTTCTTTGTCTATAAATTCTTGTTGCAGTTGATAAGGGTACTTTCCATGTAGTGATTTCTGTTTCCAATTATTGATTTTCTGATCGTCTGTGACTATTTCTTCTGTTTGTCGGTTAGTGTCGTTTAATTTTAAAGGTGTGCCTGACGTTGATATTAATGTAAGAGCTTTATGTATGTGGCAATCATTTGCTTTATTTTTTATGTATGTGTGTATGTTGTGTATTTGCTTATTGTGTAGATTTTTTATGTCGATCAGCCCCCTACCCCCTAACTTTCTTTTAAGATTAAATCTTTCTATAGCTGAGTGAATGTGGTGGATGTTGTGTTTGTTACATGCCATCCGTGTAAGTCTATTCAGCTTGTCTAAATCTGTAACTGTCCATTTTATAATTCCAAATGAGTATGTCAAAACTGGTACTGCGTATGTATTTATTGCTTTAATTGTATTCCTTCCAGATAATTCTGTCCTTAGTATCATGTTAATCCTATCGGTGTACTTTTTCCTTAACTCATCTTTTATTTTAGTATGATCTAATCCTATGCTCTGTGAATACCCTAAATATTTGTATGTATCTGTTATTTCCATATTATTTATCAATAAGTTGTGTTGTGTTTGTAATATATAAGGATCAGTTTTATTGTGCTTTCCTTTTATTATGCTGTTTATTTTACACTTATCAATTCCAAGATTCATTTTAATATCAGTACTAAATTTTTCGGTGACTTCTAATAATGTATTTATGTGCTTTTTAGTAGCTGCGTATAACTTTATATCATCCATGTATAGCAAATGTGTTATTTTAGTGTTGCTTTCTTTGTGAAGTGTGTACCCTTGTTCTGTCCCGTTTAATATTCTTGATAACGGGTTCAATGATAAACAAAACCAAAGCGGGCTTAAAGCATCTCCTTGGAATATGCCACGAGCTATTTTAATGGGGTTGGACCTGATAGTTCCTGAAATTGTGTTTAAATTGAGTATAGTTTTCCACTTTTGCATAGTGTAGGTAATGAATTTTACTAGTTTATGATCAATTTTATATATTTCTAAAGCCTGTACTAG
The DNA here is from genome assembly GCA_947086505.1 of Morpho deidamia. Classification (NCBI taxonomy): domain Eukaryota; kingdom Metazoa; phylum Arthropoda; class Insecta; order Lepidoptera; family Nymphalidae; genus Morpho; species Morpho deidamia. The sequence continues at coordinate 9,077,838 of CAMTZC010000003.1, forward strand.
CCATGAATGAGGTACGCTATCAAATGCCTTTTGATAATCTATGTAAGCAAAGTATAAATTTTTATGGTTCTGTTTTACTTGATTGTGTATTTCTGTATCTATGACTAATTGTTCTTTGCATCCTCTTGAGCCTTTCCTGCAACCTTTCTGCTCTTCAGCTATAATGTTATGCTGAATGAGGTGTGAACTAATTTTATGTGAGATGATGGATGTGAGAAGTTTGTATAGAGTTGGAAGACATGTGATAGGACGATAATTAGCTGGGTTCGATGTATCTGTATCTTTGGCTTTTAAGTATGTGTTACCTAACGTCAGGAATTCGGGGGTGTTTTCTGGGTCTTTGATGATTGTATTAAAAGCGTTGGCTAGGTGCTCGTGTGAAGAGGTGAAGTATTTTAACCAATAGTTATGAATCTTATCTGGGCCAGGTGTTTTCCAGTTTAATGTTCTCTTGACTGCTATTTCTATATCTACTTTATCAATTATAACTTCTGGCATAGAATCTATATTTTGGTTTGCTTCAGTTTCATCTTTTATCCATTCTGCTTCGTTATTGTGTTCAATTGAATTTGACCATATATTCTCCCAAAAATTTTGTACTTCGGTCATATTAGGTGGTTCTTTTATTATTGGTTCTTCATTGAATTTCCTGTAGAAAATTTTCTGATTATTACTAAAAGTGATGTTATCCCTTACTCTTTGATTGGATTTTTTATATCTGCGAAGTCTCTTTGATAGTGCCTGTAATTTTTGTGTTTTGGTGTCTAAAGTATCTACGGCTTCCTGTTCGTTATTGTAAATACTACTCATTTTTCGTTTGTTTTTGTCTGATAAATTTCCCTTAATAAAGTTGTGAAGTCTTCCAATATCTTTTCTGAGTACAGTAATTTTAGTCTCTAGCCGTTGTTCCCATGCTGGTTTATATTCCTTCTTCTTCCTGGTTTCTCCTTCCATCCTATCTGAATTTATTCTTTTTTCTTTATGATTTTTATTAGTGTGTATTGTAGTTGCAGTAATTGCTGCACAGTAAATAATGTCGTGTATTTGTTCTAAGGTTGGGTGTGTGATATTTAATAACTCGTCATTTATAAGTCCATTAAGTATATTTACTGTTAATTTAGATTTACGTGTTATATTTAGTTTCGATAGAGTGGGACGAGTAGTAGGATCTGTCCCCCTATATTTTGTGAGGAATTCATTATAGAGTTGTTCGCATTGCTGCAAGTTACTCGTATCTACTGTGTCTGTTTCGTTATCTAATGTGTGTATTGTGGGTGTTGATGTCATTTGGGTGTATGTACTTTGTGATGTATCTCGATGAATTATGATAGTTTCGTATGTCTGTGAATTTGAATCATTTTCTTGGGTGTCTGTTCTTAATTGAGAAGTATAGTTAGTAGTAATATTACCATCGTTGAAAGTTGCTTGTATTTCTCTTTTAATTTTCTCTCTGTCTGAGTGTGAAATTCTATTATTGCGATGTATAACGCGAATCTGGTCTGCAAGTCTTTGTTCGGTGACTATGTTTTGAAGGTCAGGGTAAATATTAATGAATTTATTATAAAGCTCTGGGCGATATCGGGTAAGGTTTGTTTCGCATTGTGTGACTGTGTAGTAGCAGCGGAGTAGTTCTTGGTTAACTTCGTCAGTCCATTTCATCCGCTGCCGTTCTCTGCCAGCAAGAGTGGTTGCAGGACGCATTTCCTGCAAAACGTCTCTTCCTGTATTTTGTGGAGTGTCTTGTGTAGGTGTGTTTGTTGTTTCGGCTGTAGTTTCTTGGTTGGACGTGACCCGCCTGTTCAGTCGACGACCACCGACGGTTCGCATGCTGCTACGTCCAGCGTCAGCTCCAGACGTATTGGGGGGCTTATTATTGTTATTATTATTATTATTATTATTATACACTATTTTTACTATTTTATTTAATTATTTTAGTAAATCACTATTATTATCTTATTTAACATATCGGGTCTAGTAATGACTTGCTATTAATAACCATATTATAACCTTATTTTATATTTTAATACTATTTCTACTAAATTTTTTCTTAGTACTAGTTTTTTTTAAGCACACATATTTATATGTTTATAGGATGGTGTCGGAGACGCAAATGACGTCTGGAAAATAATAATATCTGGTGGTAAAGATGGGGATGAGGTGCAAACTATACGGAGTAAACTTGCATTTATACATTATTTGCAGGTAAGATTATGTTACTAATATATTTAAAAAAATCATATATTTTCTTTATTTAAAGGCAATCATCTAATAGTCTATATGAGGTAATTTATATCGCTTTCAACTAATTATTTAAATATTTTTATTCCGAATAAATGTATACATGTGAGCTTTGACTTGTCCGCACTTGTCCAAGTAATTTTTTAAATGTACGTGTGCTTTAACCGCGGCTGGTACGCAATTTGCCAATTATTTTTTCTTTACATACAAGCGTGTGATTTGACCATTACTGGTACGCAACCAACTAAGTCATTTTTTGCATACAAGCGTGTACTGTGACCAATACTGGTACGTAATTGCCAAAAATCATTTTTCATTCGAGGAGGTGCTTTGACCGTTATTGGTTCAAAAGTCATAATAAAATTATTTTTCTTCAATCCGCAATTAGCCTAACCGTTTTCATACCCGATATATGCTCGGGTATGAGAAAAACGAATAGTCCACTCTACATTTAGCATTATATATATTTTCTATTTACTTTATCGCGGATTATATGAAAATAATTTTATTTTTATTTTTTCACTATCAGAAACTCAACTGTCGTTTCGTTAACTTTATCCTGGATTACAGCAAAGTAATGTTATTGTTACTTTTATATTATGGAAAATAACGCCTAATTCTATAAATCATTATTGGTACGCAAATGCAGAAGTCATTTTTTAAATATAGGCGTGTGCTTTGACTACGACTGGTACGCAATTGCCTAAATGGGGCTATGAACAGCAGGAGGTCGCTTGCAACCCCAACCTGCGTGATAACAACGCACTTTGGAATGTTGAAGATAACGTTTTTGACCAATGTTAGTATTTCATATTATATGTCAATTTTTTGCTTCTACTTCTCTCTAATCTATACTAATAAGCTAAAAAGTTAATAAATCTCAAGAGTTTGAATGTTTGAACGCGCTAATCTCAGGAACTACTGGACCAATTTGAAAAATTCTTTTCTTTTTTTCATTTATCGAGGAAGGCTATAGACTATATAACATTACGCTATGATGAATAGGAGAGGAGCAGCGATAAAAAATATTGCGAAAACGACGTAATTTAAAGCTTTTCTTGCGTGCGCTAAGTAAACGGTGAAAGATGTTGAAAAATTATAAATTACTAAATTGTTCCTCTCTCAAAGTTCTAAGTAAAAGTCCGCGAGATCATATGTCTAGCTTCTAAGGTTAACCCACTTTAATCATCACTACATAGTATAAAACAAAGTCGCTTTCTGTGTCTGTCCCTATGTCCCTATTTCCCTATGTATGCTTCAATCTTTAAAACTACGCAACAGATTTTGATGCGTTTTTTTTTAATAGATAGAGTGATTCAAGAGGAAGGTTTATATGTACAATAACAGTCAATATGGAGTAGAGAAATACTGTAATTTTTAAGGTTTCTAACGTGATGTCGTAAATAATTACATTTTTTTCCGCTTACATTGCAAACGCAGGCTGAACACTACAAGATTTATCAAAATAATGTATTAAAAATTTGTACACCTTAAAAAGGTCTACAGAAAACTCCGCGAGGGTATATGTCGTATCTCTTATGGATAACCCACAATAGCATTTTTTTGTCATTTACTTTTTACGAAAAATAACGCACTCTTTTCGAAGCAATTTTAAGCAATACAGCATCAATCCTTATCCAATTAAGTACCTTAAATACATTGTTGATTTGCATCTGGTTAGACTGGTGCTTTTAAATTATTCAATGAGTAATGGATTGTTTCGATTGTTTTGTGATTGATCGAAGAGGCATCGCATTGTACGAATTTTTTTCTTATAACGCGAGATTTAAGGTCTTAGTAAATAAAACTTAATTTATATGCTTCTCTTGTTTTTTAAAAATCTTTTTAACTTTATGGAGGTTTTCGTTAACAGTGCCAAAAATGAGTTTTGAAATGTACGCGTCGAACTTTCTGGAGCGATTGATAGAATCGCACGCGGTAATGCTGCACGGGAACGCTGGTCTCAAACCAAAAGAGGGGGAGGTCACCTCGCAACCATGGCAATGGCCTATCAACTATAGGGTAACACCTTTATTAGTAGTTTTGCCTTTTACTTTTTAAAATTGCCATTTATAATGTAACCATCCATAAAAATCCATCAAACTTTTACACATTTACTTTATCAAAAGAAATCTTAAAATGACTGCAGCGGTTTTTATTACAGCATCCCCGTGTCGAGCTGATAATAAGAAAAGTGCTGATAAATAAGACTATTAAAAAAATGCCCAGTTAAAAAAGAATATTCGTAAATTCGAACTCACCGACTCTAAATCCGTCTAAAGACTCTAATCTCGTCCGTGAGTCATAAAATGGCGGCCAATGAAAATTGGTGTTCAAGTTTTCGAATCAAAGCCGAGTGCTTAACCATTTTGTGACGTCACACCACGCCTTTGAAAATAAATTTGCTTTTTTTGTATTATTTCATGTATATTATGTGTACGTCATAAATAAAGTTTTTATTTCTTTCTTTCTAAATACTACAGACTTGAGCTGTGATAGCCCAGCGGTGAGACCGTGAGACTCTTACGAGGGGAACATGAGTTCAAACCCGGGCAGGCACCAATGGGTTTTTCTATTAAAACTCATGTGTCTAATTGATAATTGCAATTTATCACACGCTTTTCGGTGAAGGAAAACATCGTGAGGAAACCTGCATATCTCTAGAGAATTCTGGAGATATGCGTAACCTACCAATCCGCATTCGAGCAGCGTGGTAGGTCTTAGCTCCAACCCTTCCCTCCAAAAACGGAGAGAGGAGGCCTATTCCCAGCAGTGGGATTGTAACAGGCTGCTACTTTACTACAGACTTTCTATGCGAGAGCTTTTGCTAATGTTTTTGAAATCGTAAATCTCTTACGAAACGTCAATATTTTATTGTACGTAGTGAAAATTTAGTGATTTTGAATTAGTCTGTAAAGTTTATAATTATTACAGGGTCAATTCTTCTCTGCAAATACGCATAGAATATATTTATTGGGAAATCCAATAGTTTGGTGGACGAACCTGGCATTCCTTGTAGTTTTCCTCCTGCTTTTCATCGTCAATTCTGTTAGAGAAAAGCGTGCTCAAGCTTTTGGCAGATACATCGAGAGTAAGAATTTCTTTTTAAATATTTCTACTTGTATCATTGTTTTTTCCAATTTCATAAACAAGTTATCATTTTTGTAGTAATGTAAATTTATGGTCATCATCGTTCTGATGCCCTTTTCCCAATCTAAGTGGGGTCGGTACAATATGTTTTTCTCTTTCATTCTCACCTATTATTCCTTCCATTCTCTTATATCCGATCATTATTGATCAACTCTGACGCTACTCAATTTATATGCATGTCATACAACTTAATAAACTATCTTCATTCTTCCTCATTATAACCGATAATATATATAACCGATCAGCATAGCATCTTAACCTTGCACTTCTCATTTTTTCTACAATGGGCGCAACTTTCAGACTTCCCCTTATATACATACTTATTTCGTATTTTATCCTGTCTTGTTATCCATCTTAACATTCTCATCTCATTTGCATAGTTGGCCGAGGGCCAACATTTTCTATAAACAACTTGTTGTTTCTTCGAGCCTGCGTGTGTATTTGTATTTAAGTATGTATTTAAAATTGTATATGTAATATATCTACCAGTTGTCCGTCACCCATAACACAAGTGTTAGGTTACTTACTTTAGGGATGAACGACCGTGTGTAAGTTTCCCATATATTTAAAGTGTCCCATATAAATAATTTATAGAATTAGGCGTTACTTTGCGGAGATCCATAATACAAAAGTAATAATAAAATTATTTTGCTATAATCCGCGATACAGTATATAGAATATATATAGTGCTAAATGTATAGTGGACTATACGTTTTTTCATACCCGATACGTGCAGGATTCGTAAAAACATATGCACAAACCTCCACCACTTCCACCACAATACACAAGCACTACACAGGTTCACTATCACAAACTCAACAATCGTTTCGCCCCGCAACCGAAGCATCATCAGGAGATTTTTGATTTTGCGATTTTGTCGTGGAGTCTATCTCCTGAGAGAGTTGACGAATGATAGAAGAGAATGGAAGAGGAAAACATGTTGTACCGACCCCACTTAGAGTGGGATAAGGGTAGGAGAAAGAAAGAAGAAGATATATTTTCTATTTACTGTATCGCGGATTATAGCAAAATAATATTATTATTACTTTTGTGTCCCATATATTTATGGCCGTTTTATAAATTATTCCCTTTAACATTAAGAGGTATTCGGGCGTTACATATAGTTCCTGAGCCCTAAGTACATCTATTACCCACATTTCGATCTATTTCGTTTGTTTTTTTAGAACTAGTATTAATGTATGTTTTATAGTATCTCCTAAAATGTTATCTACGCAGATGTAGAAGGCAAAGTTCTGTTGAACGCGGCTGGATGGAACTTTGTGGGGTGGGCCCTCCACTACATTCCGTTTTGGGCGATGGGTCGTATACTCTACTTCCACCACTACTTCCCAGCGCTCGTCTTCAGCTCTATGCTTACTGGTAAGTTATTTAGTACTATTAAAGTTATTTAGTATTAAGAGCAATATAACAGAACTAACTACTTTGCTATAATTCGCACGGGTTAAGTGAATGCATGCAAAGCCAATGTGTATGAAGCAGGCAAAATCTACGTACCTTATACATGCAGGACACGCCACCACATGCACCCCAAGGCGCAATTCACCAGCAACAACGCACACAAAAGCAGCACACACACCCACCACCACAATCTCGACGATCGTTTCGTCCCGAAACCGAAGCATCATCAGGAGGATAGGCTCCACGACAAAATTTCATTGCATTACGATTTTTTAGCAGGCGTTACTTTTCGGAATTCCATATTACAGGCACTATAACAGAACTAACTACTTTGCTATATTGCGGGTTAAGCGAATGCATGCAAAGCTATTGTGTATGAAGCAGGCAAAATTTATGCACCTTACACATGCAGGAAAACACCACACGCACCTTTGCATTGCGATTTTGTCGTGGAGGCTATCCTAATCCTGATGATGCTTCGGTTTCGGAGCGAAACGATCGTCGATATTGTGGTGGTGGTTGTGTGTGCTGCTTGTGTGCTTTGTTGCTGGTGTAGGCGCCTTGGGGTGCGTGTGGTGACTTGTCCTGCATGTGTAAGATGCGTAAATTTTGCCTGCTTCATACACATTAGTTTTGCATGCATTCACTTAACCCGTGCGGATTATAGCAAGGTAGTTCTGTTATAGTGCCTGCATTCAAAAATACATTTTATCAGTGGTCAAATAGTAATCGGATAACTTCTATCGTTAAGTAATTTTTTTATGTTTTAAATTGAATTATTGAAAAAGGGAGGCTATTGCTCAATCAGCATAGCTTCACACTATACAACGGAAAAATAAAAGGGCTTATACCTTTTTTATGTTATTTTTTGCTATACTAATTATTATTGTAGTGTGTAGAAAATAATTCTATTCTGATCACATCGCCATGAAATCGAGTTACATTTATATTGGGTTCGACGTTTCGACAGAATTAGCTTCGCCGTGAGCAAATTGACTGGAGCTCTATACATATAAAGCTATCTCGATTTTATAGCGATATGACCCGTATGTGTATATAATATGTAAGAGTAGCGTACATTTAAAATCTATTAGTCAACATGATTGTTACAGGTATACTCACAGTTTACTTGCTGAAGAGCATCAAGAGTTATCTGAGTCAAGAGTTGGGACGTTCAGTGTACCAGAGTGCCGTAGGCCTCGTCATATCCACTACGTTGTACAGTTTCTATATGTTTTCGCCTCTTGCCTATGGAATGAGCGGACCAATGTCTACTGAACCCAACTCTACATTCGCAGGCTTGAGATGGTTAGATACTTGGGAATTTTGATTATAATGTACTTTTAGAATACTGTAGATATACTGAACAAGCAAACCAGGAGTATTTTTTTTCTCACGGAATAATTTAAAGAACGTCCCATAGTACAAATACACTTTCAGTTTTGCATTATTTTCCCATAAAATCCTACTAATATTATAAATGCGAAAGTTTTTGAGTATGGATGGATGTTTGTTACTCTTTCACGAAAAAACCACTGGACGGATTTGGATAAAACTAAATAATAGGTTATACATCAGAATAACACATAGGCTACAATTTGTTATGATTTTATGTAATAAAACGACACATGTCAATTAAGTTGGAAAAAATCTGGCCTCTGAGAGCTATCCTGGCGAATGGTGCCTAAACCATTCAAGTTACACAAAGATGATGTACCGTGGTATTGTTTGTCTTGAATAGTTCTAAATAAAAGTCCGCGACAGCATATATCTACCTTTTATGTGAAAGCCACTGTGACCAAAATTGTGAATCATAAATTTAATTAAATTAGATACTGTGCAGAACAAATTCCTCGCCAGCGAAGCCGCGCGAAAAAACTAGTAATAAAATAAAACTTCAAATTGTCTAATCTTATAAGCTGACAAAAATACTTAACTGCATATACATATAATGGGACAGACTCCTATTTTAGACATCCTTGAGCTCGAATATCATCCCGATTTTTGTATGAATTTTTAAAATGTTAATTCCGTCCATTAAATATAAGTATAGTCTAAGTAGTAAGTGTAATTTGACAGATTAAAAATATTTTATTTATTTTAGTAACTTATATGAATACTTATTTTTTCTAACTAATCATAGTTATCAATCTCATACATATCAATCAAGAGATATCAATCTCAACAGTGGATCCAGTAGTCCTATTGATATAATACCCATACCCATACACAATTTTATACAAGTATCAGATCAAAAACTATCCCAAGTGAAGTAGAATTGACATTCAAAAGTAATAATAAGATTATTTTGCTATAATCCGCGATACAGTAAATAGAAAATATATATAGTGTTTAATGTATAGTGGACTATCAGTATTTTCATACCCGATACGTGCAGGATTCGTAAAAACACATGCACAAACCTCCACCACTTCCACCACAATACACAAGCACTACACAGGTTCACTTTCACAAACTCAACAATCGTTTCATGACATAGTCATATACACAGACTCTTATCAGTCCCTCTTTCGGAAAAGAATTTTAACAATGAGCTGTAAATAATCAACCAGATGGCGCATTCCAATGGCTACGATGAGCAATTAGTACAAAATATATTAAAAAACAAACAGAAGTTACAATTGGCAAAACACTTCTATGCGGTGCCACATTACAAAGATAATAAATACAAAGCCAGTCTGACCTATTTTGGAACATTGTCAGAACAAATTTCAACTATATTTAAAACAATGTCAAATATAAAATTAGGTTTTAAAAGTAATAACTGCTTAAAAAAGATATTATGCAATAATAAAGATAAATTAGAAAGCCCGAAAAAGAGTGGTATTTACAAAATAAAATGTCCTGAATGCAATGATACATATGTGGGTCAGACTGGTCGTAATTTTGAAACCCGTTTTAAAGAACATATGGTCGCTTTCAGGAATAATAAGCCACAAAATTCACATTTCGCTAAACATTTGTTAGAAAGCGGTCATAAAGTTCCTAATGACCATTGTTTCGAAATACTGCACACCTGCGAAAAAAGCTTGAAATTAAATATTTTGGAACAATTAGAAATCATTAAGCATAACAATGGCATCCTCATTAACGAGCAGATAAATGTCTCTAGTTCAAGCTTGTTGGACGTGTTCCGAGGTAAAATAAAGGGTGGGGATGAACCAAGTACTATTTAACAACGCTTGTTTGGATAACGCTTCGCTTTGCGATTTTGTCGTGGAGTCTATCTCCTGATGATGCTTCGGTTGCGGGGCGAAACGATTGTTGAGTTTGTGATAGTGAACCTGTGTAGTGCTTGTGTATTGTGGTGGAAGTGGTGGAGGTTTGTGCATGTGTTTTTACGAATCCTGCACGTATCGGGTATGAAAATACTGATAGTCCACTATACGTTAAACACTATATATATTTTCTATTTACTGTATCGCGGATTATAGCAAAATAATCTTATTATTATTTTTGTATTATGGATCTCCGCAAAGTAACGCCTAATTATATAAATTAGAATTGACATTGTCAGAAAAACAATACAAATTCTGGAAAACACAAACAAATAGATATCGCCCTTAAGCGTATTTATTAAATTTGATTTTTATTATGTGTATCTTGGGTATATATGGTAATGAAAGATATCTACCACGTCTCTCGTCCTCAAACCATCACAATAAAATATATGTAAATGTGAAATTAGGTTAATGTGTTTAAAAAAATTAAAAACACTAGAAATCAAACGAAAAGAAACTTCAACTTTATACAGGATTTATTATTTCGTTTTCAACCAATAATGAATAGAATCTAATTATATGAATGACTTTATTTTTTATATTAAAGCGAAATGTAATTTAGCAAACGTAATTTGTACATAATTTATTCTATTAACCAAAGGCAATCCCAAAGTCCAGAAAGGCATAAAATAACATTTGTTTGTAAATCAATCCCAATTAATGTTCCAGCTTAATTCAAACCATTGTCAAATTTAGAAGTATTTAGTAGTTTAGTTATGGTGTCATGTCTGTATAAACAGGATCATTTACGTTTTGATTCCGGAGACCTTTGGAAACAATCTACTTTTTCTGTTCAACACATGTAACGTTGATTTCTTTTTTATTTAACCATGGGCGATCCCAAATTTCCGAATGGCAGAAAATAACTTTTGAAAAGTCTAATTTTGCGTTAAAATCTATTCTGGTTATTACTCCTGCTACAATTTGAGTAGTTACCTTCTTCAAGTCCAAAATTTCATGGTGTTTATTCAAATCATTATCTCTAATATATTTGATTAAAGACACATCTGCCATATCTCTAAAGATAGGATCGTTCACGTCTTGTTCCCAAAGACCCCCAACAATCTCCCTTTTTTGTTGGTTTTGCTTTTCGACGCAAGTTATGTCGAATTCTTTTTTATTTAACCATGGGCGATCCCAAATTTCCGAATGGCAGGAAATAACTTTTGAAAAGTCCAACTTTGCGTTAAAATCTATCCTGGTTATTACTCCTGCTACAATTTGGGTAGTTACCTTATTCACCTCCAAAATTTCATGGTGTTTATTCAAATCATTATCTCTGATATATTTAATTAATGACTGGTCCGCCATATCTCTAAAAATAGGATCGTTTACGTCTTGTTCCCAAAGGCCCCCAACAATCTCCCTTTTTTGTTGGTTTCGCTTTTCGACGCAAGTTATGTCGAATTCTTTTTTATTTAACCATGGGCGTTCCCAAATTTCCGAATGGCAGAAAATAACTTTTGAAAAGTCCAACTTTGCGTTAAAATCTATCCTGGTTATTACTCCTGCTACAATTTGGGTAGTTACCTTATTCACCTCCAAAATTTCATGGTGTTTATTCAAATCATTATCTCTGATATATTTAATTAATGACTGGTCCGCCATATCTCTAAAAATAGGATCGTTTACGTCTTGTTCCCAAAGGCCCCCAACAATCTCCCTTTTTTGTTGGTTTCGCTTTTCGACGCAAGTTATGTCGAATTCTTTTTTATTTAACCATGGGCGTTCCCAAATTTCCGAATGGCAGAAAATAACTTTTGAAAAGTCCAACTTTGCGTTAAAATCTATCCTGGTTATTACTCCTGCTACAATTTGGGTAGTTACCTTATTCACCTCCAAAATTTCATGGTGTTTATTCAAATCATTATCTCTGATATATTTAATTAATGACTGGTCCGCCATATCTCTAAAAATAGGATCGTTTACGTCTTGTTCCCAAAGGCCCCCAACAATCTCCCTTTTTAGTTGGTTTTGCTTTTCGACGCAAGTTATGTCGATTTCTTTTTTATTTAACCATGGGCGATCCCAAATTTCTGAATGGCATGAAATAAATTTTGAAAAGTCTAACTTTGCGTTAAAATCTATCCTGGTTATTACTCCTGCTACAATTTGGGTAGTTACCTTCTTCACCTCCAAAACTTCATGGTATTTATTCAAATCATGATCTCTGATATATTTTATTATTGACTCCTCCGCCATATCTCTAAAAATAGGATCGTTTATGTCTTGTTCCCTAATACCTCCAACAATCTGAAAATAGTCAATAAGTTTACACTTAGTACATACAATTACGTTTTAACTAAATAGTTTCAAATAACTTATAGATTGCAAACGTGTATAACTATCAGCTCGTCAAATACCATTAGAAGAGATTTCACTGAGTGTTGAAATTTCGACGGGAGCCATGTTAATTATAAATTTAGAAGAAATTTGATTTTGATGTCTACTTAATTTATATTAGAGATCTTTCATTCTAAAAGTGCACGCCCCTCCACCAAATTACATTATTTTAATGTGTGAGAGAAAATATTGACTGTACTATTTTATATGTGTGCGCGCAGCAATTTCAACCAATCCGGTTACACGGGTTACAAGTAACGTTTGCATAAAAATAAAATTAATATTATATAATATTTATAATCAAATTTATGTTGAAAATTCTTTAGAATAAAAAGTAAGTTTTTAACGTTTCCCTGGAGTAATATTAAGCGCAGTGGATTGTAAACGGGAAGTTCCGCATTCGAATCCTAGAAAAAACATATTAGTATATTTCTAAAATTTATCCCTGGTCTTGACTAGATAGATACTTCCGACGTACCCTTCTAACAAAGACGTACCACAAAGTGGTTTAGCATTCAGGTACGATGTCGTGTAAAAACCCTGAATGGTTACACTTTTAATCTCCAAACCCTTTCAAGAAACTTAAACTACATCGGCATCCATCAGGTGAATTCGCAATCAAGCGCTAGCTTGCCAACTTAATTTAATAAAGATCATATCATATATTCATTATGCAACTATTAGAATGATTAATAAAACGTAATGTACAGAAGTATGTTCGTTTATTTTATTAGTAAAAAAAGAAAAAATTAAACCGCAATAAATATTTACTATTTTAACGCTATTCACTCACGTCGCTATCTTCAGATTCAGACTCAACATTAATTATAAATTCAAAATTTTTCATATATTCTATCTCAATATCATTCACATTTCGACACGTATTTTCCCACATATCTCTATCAATCATGTCAATTCGATCCTTAATTAAAGCAATGGCTTTAATGATGAAATAATGATAGATGTTAAGTTTTGCCCGTTTTTTTTCGTCACATAGTTTTATAAAATTCTCCATATTTTTCTATTAAAGAAAAAATTTATCTAATTATTATTTAAAATAAAAAATATTTATCCTCTTTTTTTATGACATGCTAACTGTACTTTTGGCAATAATCGATGTGTGCTCCTACGTTCGTGTCTGTCCGGCAACTGAGTAACCAATTAGAATTAAGAGTTTGCGTGTATTTCGTCTGTACATAAATTTTTTGTGTGTGAGTAAAGACATTGTAGGGGCGTGCACTTTTAGAATGAAAGATCTCTACCTGTTCTATATAGGCGGACCAAATCGAGATTATTTGCTGTGTAAGTCAAGAAAATTATTATTCAACTACAGAGATCGTTTGCATTGTTAAATCTCATAATATATATTGAATTCTCGTGTCACAATTTTACTACTCCGAAACGGCTCGACCGATTTTTATGAAATTTTATATACATTTTCAGTACAGCTACTATCTATTTTTAAACCCCTAAATGATAAGGGTTGTCGATCCCTAATTTTTTATTTTATTTTTGGTCATTTTTTTTTATATTTTATAATATACACTAGAAATCCCCTAGAAATAATTTATATGGCATAACGTTTACCCAGTCAGCTAGTATCAATATAAAAAATACTTACATATTAAAGTAGTACTAGATTGAAGTGATTCATATATTTATTGGTTCTAAATATTCTGTAATGCTTGCAAAAGTAACATGGAAATATAAGATAATTTATTTAATTTTTCAGTTCTTATCATCCTCCTGCCCTCATCCCACTCTAAATGAGGTCGGCACAACATGTTACGTACATGTTGGCATATGATTTAGCTACGTATTTTACGACCGACCACGTGCCTGACGTCAACTTACCTTAGTCGTATTTTACGACCCCTCGGTTAGAAAGAGAGTGGTCTATTCTACTCAGCCGGATACAACGCGGCATTGATTTTTTATAAGTTCTTATATACCATACAATTGCAATGCCAAATCATGTGACAACATGTCTGTAGCATGTTATGCCGTCCCCACTTAGAGTGGGGTAAGGGCAGGAGGATGATGATGATATATATACCATATAGATGCAATACTTACACCATAATTTTTGAAGGTATTTGCTTCTGCTGAAGCAAATATTACTAGGAGCTGGAAGACCGCAAACGTACTGAACTGCTGCATTACTGCCATTGCAATGATCAATTCGTAGCCTGAATCTGCTTTATATAAATCACGCACACGCTTATCATCTAATTATTATTAATAACATTTTAGGTACTTACCTTTTTGTATGTACATATGTTACATGGTAACATAAATTGTATCAGAAGATTTACTAAGTATGGGTGATTACAGATTTACGACAAACACAAATTAATCGGTATGGATTAGTCTGTCCGTTGGTATATAGATACCTTATTGTTTCTTGATAAAAATATTTTAATTCCAATAACAATAAATCAACAGACATTAACTGAGTTCTTATAATAAGATTAATTTCCTCGAATGTATATTATATATATACAACTGTCAATTTTATCAAGAAAGATTTACCATCGACTTCAGCTTCGCCGCGACACACGAGAGCTATTTCGGTAATTATGGTTCTGTGTAAGTTAATAATATAAATTTGATTATAGGTATTATTCATATTATTCCTGATATGTATTATTGAGGGTTCTTTTATTCAAAATATTAAAGATTATTGACTGACTGACTATTGTATGACTAAAGAGAGAAAGAGACTAAACTTGTAAACAAGGGCTTTTGAATCGTCAACGCTACTGCTGGTTCGGAAAGCTGTTCCTACAGAGAAGAGCCCGCAATAACTCGGCGGTTGGGCTTTTAAAATATAAATATTATTACTATAGTTACATTTAGCCATTTCTGTCTTGTACCCCCGTACAAAGTCGAAGTCATTCTTTTCTCGAAAACAATGTTGGTAATGATGAAATTATTTCATATTACAAATAATTAAACGAATAATTATTAAAAAATAAACTTAAGTAAGTAATTAAAATCAAGAAATATGAGATAAATTAATTTAAAATGAAAGTAAATTCAAAGTAATAAAATTAAATTAATAAGGGGCGATGGATTGTTTCATAAAAAGTGTATAAGTCGATTTTTTTTCATTACTATTACACTCGCGATATATAGTCGTAAGTAGTAGTGATATATTCCGGGAAGAATATCTATGCAGTATATAATCATAAAAAATATTAAAGAATAATTCAAGAATTAGAATAGCGACACATTTGTGGCATGGCGGCTTATTGTTTTCATTATGTACATTGTAATCTTTGCTAGAGGTGAAACGTATTAATTAAGTAATTTATAGAATTAGGCGTTACTTTGCGGAGATCCATAATACAAAAGTAATTATAAAATTATTTTGCTATAATCCGCGATACAGTAAATAGAAAATATATATATTGTTAAATATATCTCACTCGCTCGGGGTCTTCTCACTCGCGCGAGGGCGGGTGTGGTACGGGCTTCGAGGCGCCCCTTCCTACCCGGGCCATTCCTCGCAGAACATTCGCCTGGATGTTTATTTAGGCCTGTTGGCCTAGGCCAACAGGGCCTAGGCTCTGGCCTGATGGCTTGAGCCTGAGGGGAAGTGTCTCGTGGGTTGATTGGGGAACGAAGCGATATAATCTTCGTCTTTCATTCTCTCCGTGGGTGTTATATCCGTGGGGTGTCTAGTTGGGGCTCGCGTCGTGCTGTTCGGTGCTTAATACCGCGTCCACCGATGTGGGCGACCGCAGAAGCTCACGAGGTAAGGGACGTCCTTCAGGTGGGCGAGAGTGTAAGGGGGCTAATCCGTGGAGGTGTAACATTATGCCAATCTACAAGAGAAACTTCTGGGAAGGGGACCTCTAATTTGAGTACGGAAATCTTCATGGGGCGTGTCTATCTCATATTATAGTGTACCATCTATGGTGAAACGAGTTTAACCTGCGCCCCGGTATTAAAACCGTGTTACACTGTCAACACTAGAGGTGTTATGGATATATTCGTAATAGGTATATGGATTATAATACGCGATTTTAAAGTTACCTGTTTCCAGATATTAGTCAAATAAATTTAGACTAGAAAAGTCATTTATAATATTAATATGGATATAACCAATGATAGAAGTCTCACATTTCAATTGTTCAATGAAGTTTTTTTTAAAGTAATTTCTTGCTGGTTCTTATTGGTAGCAACAATAATCCAAGTATAATCGCGAATTATAGTAAAATATTATCATTACCTATCGATATTACGCCGTGTGGTATCCGACAGAAAAGAATAGACCACCCTCCGTTCTTACCGAAGTGTCGTAAGAGGCGACTAAGGTATGTGCCGTATGCCATCCCGCTGCATAGAATAGACCACCCTCATTTCTTACCGAGGTGTCGTAATAGGCGACTAAGGTAAGTTCACGTCAGGGAGGCGGCCGGTCGTAAAATACGTAGCCAAATCATGTGACAAAATGTTTGTAACATGTTGTGCCGACCCCACTTAGAGTGGGATAAGGCCAGGAGAATGATGATGATGATTATCATTACCTTCTATCTTTGTAAACTTCTTTACAGTCTAAGTTTTTCTGATTCATTAATTTATAGATTATCATATAAGCAATAAGAAAACAACACAAGGTATTAAATCTTTGTATAAAGTTATAATTATTTTATTAATAAATTTATTTTAGCAAACGTTTTAACAACATGAATTTTTTTACAATTTCTTAACATTTAACCAAGGCCAATCTATCATAGTTATTATTCCCGTTACATTTCGAGTAGTTATCGATGTTGATTTAAAGCTTTGTTTTCGTGCATTTTCGTCCACACAAGTAACGTTGATTTCTTTTTGATTTAACCAAGGGCGATCCCAAATTTCTGAATGGCAGGAAATTACATTCGAGGAGTCCAATTTTGCATTAAAATCTATCCTGGTTATTATTCCCGCTACAACTTGAGTAGTTACCTTTTTCACCTGCAAAACTTCGTGGTGTTGATTTAAACCATTGTCTTTCAAGTATTTCATTAATGACTCCTTTGCCATGTTTCTATAAACAGGATCATTCACGTTTTGTTCCGCGAAGCCTCCAGGTATATCTCTTTTCCGTTTATTATTCTGTTCCACACAAGTAACGTTGATTTCTTTTTGATTTAACCAAGGGCGATCCCAAATTTCTGAATGACAGGAAATTACATTCGAGAAGTCCAATCTTGCATTAAAATCTATTCGAGTTATTATTCCCGCTACAACTTGAGTAGTAACCTTCTTCACCAGCAAAACTTCGTGGTGTTGAATCAAACCATTGTCTTTCATATATTTTATTAATGACTCCTCCGCCATGTCTCTATATTCAGGACTACTTGCATTTTGCTTAGATTGTCCACCTAAAATATTTCTAATTCTACTTTGATTTTTGCACGAAACTTCTGGTTTGTTTAACGACGAATGTTCCCTTGCTATCAAAATACAATTTAAATAGTGAGACGTGTCTAATATTTTACAGGCGCTTCCATCTAAAATCTGATTGCCTACTGTGCAATTTGTAGGTGCAGTGTTAAAATTTATTCTGAGGACGAATTCTCCGGACGAATTTTGTTTATATACACCGTTGATTTTTTCGACTAATTGATACTGTCCAAAACCTTGAACTTCTTGATATTTTTTCATCGATACTTGAGCCACAAGTTGGTAAACTTCATCGTCTTTATCTTGTACTGCTTCACAGCCTTCACAAGCAGCTTGGTCCTGCTCTAAAGTTATCTGTAAAAAAATGGGTTTATTCTAAAAAAAGTAAAAGGCTATTTGTAATTTCTTTATTAATTTTTTTGTTGCGAGTATTTCCAAAAGTGTTCTTAATAATACATGTGAGATCACCAACTTGCAGCTGCGAGCCGCACGCAACTATTTCGACTTGGATAGCGCAGGTCGAAAGAGTTTGTTGCTGCTCACGATCCATCATAAAAATAAACTATAAAATCCCTTTAAAAAAGCATGGAGAGTCAATTGGTCCATGTATGTCGTAATATATATTATGATTATATTATTTTTGATTAAAATATTTGTACAAGTACATTATTTATATGTAAAGTTACGGCCTGTTACTTTACATATAAATAATGATACTGATGGGCGTAGGCCTCTTTTATCCTTTTTTGGAGCTCCGACCTACCACACTGCTCCAATGCGGATTAGTTAATTCCACATATCCCCAGAATTTTCTTGAGATATGCAGGTTTCGTCATGATGTTTTCGTTCACATAAAAGCGTGTAATAAATTTCAAATATCAATTCAGCACATTTATATAAGTATAATTTACAAAAAAAATATGGAAATTTTGGAAATTGTCAATATGACTATGGTCTTAAAATGTTGCCTATACCCAGATCAACACCTAATAGATTCTAGTGCTGGATATGTAGGTATAATTAAATTCGTCTTGAATATCAAGGTGCAAAATAAACCGGATTGAAGATAATTTGCAGGAAAATACTTGGCCTTTGTAAATATTAGTTTTATATAGCTAGATGTAAGTTAAAACTTTAGAACAAAATAAAAATAGGAACTTAACCAACTCACTTGTTTAAAAATAGGTGTTCGCACATTACCACACTAATTTCTCTATGACCCCATCATCATCGTCCTGCCACATCACTCCATCCCACTCTAAGTGGGGTCGGCACAACATGCTACAAACATGTTGTCACATGATTTGGCTACGTATTTTACGACCGGCCGCCTGCCTGACGTCAACTTACTTTAGTCGTATTTTACGACCCCCTCGGTAAGAAAGATGGTGGTCTATTCTACTCAACCGGATACCACACGGTGGGCCAACTCACCTTAGTCGCCTTTTACGACACCTCAGTATGAAATGAGGCTGGTCTATTCTACTCTACAAAACTTGCATAAGACCAATAATGTCCTATGCGAGTGTTTGCGTTCGCGCACGTTTCAAAGGTCAGATTGCTCAGGCTCCAAAGACTACAGAACCGATTTATGCGGACAGCCACTGGTTGTCCGTGGTTTATGCGGAACGTTGACCTCCATAGAGACCTCGATCTCCCTACCATTACTCACCTCTTTAAACGTTTTTCGAAATCTTACTTCGAGAAATCTGAGGTACACTCGAACCCCCTTATTTCAGTTGCTTCTACCTACATCCCAGTTAGGTCCGACCATCGAAAATATAGGCGTCCAAAAAGCGTCCTGTATGACCCCGACGATCAAATAACGATCGCCAACACAGATACATGTAATACACACACACAGCGTCTTCGCCGGCGAAGACGAGGTCCCAGTTTTCTGACGTCGGTCGGTCGTGGCTTTTCGCCACCCTTCCGACGCCGCAATGACTAATCTAAGTCACACCATCAGCCCTCTACTACACGTCGCCCTAAGCTGTGGTCCGGCCTCACAGGAGGCACCCTTAAGGCGCTCAACAGAGCTGGCGCAAATTCAGGTTTCGGCATATAAGCCACACCCACAATTTCTGCGACGGCGTAGCGACAAAATTAATTTTTTAACACCCATTGTAGGTGTACACTATTTTATCCAAACTTTTTTTGTACAATTTATTTAAAAAACTTATGTCTAATTAATCTTATAAAACTAAGTATGCTGAAACTATAACTAAACACCTAAAAAAAGACATATTATCAACAAGGAATAGTCACAAAAGGCGGCAGCTAGCGACACACGTCCGTATAGCAGCGCGCCTCAGCGATCACTGTCTATATTCGTAGATGTAAAAGAGAAGCGAGACGATGACTCGTTTCAGTTTTGCTATTTTCTAAAAAATATTTAATTTGAATGAAAATCTTAATTAATTCAAAATTTAAATCTTACATTCTCTTTATATTATAATGATTTATTATTCTTATTAATTTTACCAATTTTTGTTGATAAATATTAGAGATATTTACGATAAAAGTAAAAATCAGAGGTCTATTTACCAATTTTTTTTATCGAAAAAAAGTATCGTAATCATGTTTTGAAATCTTAAATTCTCTCTGAGATATGATGTATATTAACATATATTTTTCTTTTAATCGTCATCCCTATAGTTTTTGTTAAAAACGTGTTTAAAGTCAGCCTATTTGGCTCTGTTCAGCGCCTTAAGACGACGTTCCCCGACTTAAGTAGAGCTTCTGCGCTCTACTCTCTTCATTTCGCAACCTCGACGATGCTTCTGCGCTCGCCCGTCCCGCCCGGTGACGCTGTAAAAGCCATTAGGGCTAATAGCATACAGTTACCAAAGTAATAATAAAATTATTTTGCTATAATCCGCGATACAGTAAATAGAAAATATATATAGTGTTTAATGTATAGTGGATTATCAGTATTTTCATACCCGATACGTGCAGGATTCGTAAAAGCACATGCACAAACCTCCACCACTTCCACCAAAATACACAAGCACTACACAGTTTCACTATCACAAACTCAACAATCGTTTCGCCCCGCAACCGAGGCATCATCAGGAGATAGACTCCACGACAAAATCGCAAAGCGAAGCGTTATGCAAACAAGCATTGTTATATAGTAATCGGTTCATCCCCACCTTTACCTCTGAACACGTGCAACAAGCTTGAACTTGAAACATTTATCTGCTCGTTAATGAGGGTGCCATTGTTATGCTTAATGATTTCTAATTGTTCCAAAATATTCAATTTTAAGCTTTTTTCGCAGGTGTGCAGTATTTCGAAACAATGGTCATTAGGAACTTTATGACCGCTTTCTAACAAATGTTTCGCGAAATGTGAATTTTGTGGCTTATTATTCCTGAAAGCGACCATATGTTCTTTAAAACGGGTTTCAAAATTACGACCGGTCTGACCCACATATGTATCATTGCATTCAGGACATTTTATTTTGTAAATACCACTCTTTTTCGGGCTTTCTAATTTGTCTTTATTATTGCATAATATCTTTTTTAAGCAGTTATTACTTTTAAAACCTAATTTTATATTTTACTTTGTTTTAAATATAGTTGAAATTCGTTCTGACAATGTTCCAAAATAGGTCAAACTGGCTTTGTATTTATTATCTTTGTAATGTGGCACCGCATAGAAGTGTTTTGTCAATTGCAACTTCTGTTTATTTTTTAATATATTTTGTACTAATTGCTCATCGTAGCCATTGGAATGCGCCATCTGGTTGATTATTATTCACCCCTGGCAACACAAACTTGCTGCCTTTCATAGTCATATACACAGACTCTTATCAGTCCCTCTTTCGGAAAAGAATTTTAACAATGAGCTGCAAATAATCAACCAGATGGCGCATTCCAATGGCTACGATGAGCAATTAGTACAAAATATATTAAAAAATAAACAGAAGTTGCAATTGACAAAACACTTCTATGCGGTGCCACATTACAAAGATAATAAATACAAAGCCAGTTTGACCTATTTTGGAACATTGTCAGAACGAATTTCAACTATATTTAAAACAAAGTCAAATATAAAATTAGGTTTTAAAAGTAATAACTGCTTAAAAAAGATATTATGCAATAATAAAGACAAATTAGAAAGCCCGAAAAAGAGTGGTATTTACAAAATAAAATGTCCTGAATGCAATGATACATATGTGGGTCAGACCGGTCGTAATTTTGAAACCCGTTTTAAAGAACATATGGTCGCTTTCAGGAATAATAAGCCACAAAATTCACATTTCGCGAAACATTTGTTAGAAAGCGGTCATAAAGTTCCTAATGACCATTGTTTCGAAATACTGCACACCTGCGAAAAAAGCTTAAAATTGAATATTTTGGAACAATTAGAAATCATTAAGCATAACAATGGCACCCTCATTAATGAGCAGATAAATGTTTCAAGTTCAAGCTTGTTGCACGTGTTCAGAGGTAAAGGTGGGGATGAACCGATTACTATATAACAATGCTTGTTTGCATAACGCTTCGCTTTGCGATTTTGTCGTGGAGTCTATCTCCTGATGATGCCTCGGTTGCGGGGCGAAACGATTGTTGAGTTTGTGATAGTGAAACTGTGTAGTGCTTGTGTATTGTGGTGGAAGTGGTGGAGGTTTGTGCATGTGCTTTTACGAATCCTGCACGTATCGGGTATGAAAATACTGATAATCCACTATACATTAAACACTATATATATTTTCTATTTACTGTATCGCGGATTATAGCAAAATAATTTTATTATTACTTTGGTATTATGGATCTCCGCAAAGTAACGCCTAATTCTATAAAATAAAGCATACAGTTAGTTCGAAAAAAAAAATTCTACTCAGCCGGATACCACACGGCGGGTCGACTTACGTTAGTCGCCTCTTACGACACCTCGGTAAGAAAAGAAGGTCTATTCTAGTCAGCCGGATACCACACGGCATTTCTATATGACCCCATAACCAAAAATAAATAATCCCATAGTCAAATGATGATTTACCACTAAAAATTAATCGATTCACAACATCATCAATCTCAACGTTTAGATATATTGCGCTTTATTTATTGATAAAGTAGATGAGAGCGATCCGAGATATCTGTAATTGTTAAATGTAAGTAATTAAAAAGTTTATTACATATATTAATATATCCAGTAGAAAATTAAGTGAGAGGCAAATCATTAATTACTAAAAGGGCGATGAAAAATAGTCAGAAGGTGAAGACTCAGTAACTTAGTAGTCATTCAAGTTACCATCATTACTAATTTAGGGTAAATACTGACGGGATCGAAATCAGTAGATTTTGTGTAACTGGCAGAATCGCATCTGATAGTTTCACAGAAGTAGTTGCACAATTACTTGTCGGAGACCAATATTTAGAATTGAGTATACTATACAATATTTAAAGTTTATTTTATAAATAATTTAAGAATAAAAAAATGATATTGATAAATCAATGATATGGTCAAACATCGATTCGACTGGGGTGATATGGCGTAAGGTTAACGGCTGATATACCGCTAGGCAAGACTTGAGACGAGTATTGAGATATCAACGGGACTGTGGGGATCTGCCTGTGTAACATTGATGGGGGTCGAATAAAACCTAAATTAAGAGAGTTTTAAATGTTAATGTTTAGAGACCGGCTATACTCACGTCTTATGGGATGAATCCGACTAGTTTAAAGCCCATACGGGGCTCTTATTTATGAGCTCTTTATGCGGCGTTGTCGCGGCGGGATGTTCCCGCAGTTAATTATTATTACCACTCACGATAGTTTAAATTCTAAAATTGCTTTAAATGATATAAATCGCTTATGTTCTCTAATAAACTCATTGGTCACGAATTATTTTGTACACAATTAAGTCTTTAAATCATTTATAGAATTAGGCTCTACTTTGCCGCTATTTTATAATATAATACCGCTATTTTGCTATAATCGCGGCTATTTATCGCGAATTATAACAAAATAATTTTATTATTACTTTTGTAAACGAAGTCTATTATTTATATATTGTATACTTACGAATAATTCAAATAACAGCATCGTATTTCTCACATTTATAATTAGGTGTGTTAATAAACTATCAAATATAAAAAATCATTCATGCATACGTATTTAAACAGAAACACACGTGTTCATGTATCAATAATCATTAAAACCATGTTATATAGGATTCGCATTATAGTTGTATTGGTACTGATTAAACCACTAAGTGGCACTTGATTGATCTATGTACTCTATAATTAATGAAAATATGATAACAAAGTTCCGACCTTTTTTATAATTTATGCATTTTTGAATACTCTTACACTGAATACGTGTCTTATACATTGTATGTAAAACTAAGCACCAACTCTAAAGTGACCACACGTCCCGATTTTGGCAGTATAATATCGCTATTTGATGGACAGTCCCGCGACCCGCCAATTTATAACAATATCCCGCTTTTTGGAATAAATCTGCATTTTCTTATTTTAAATGTAATAAAAAATATATAAAAAAAGATTTTTTTAATTTTATTTTATTAAAATACACGATGATCGAATTATTATTTTTTACAAGTAATACTATAGTTACCTATAATTAATAATAAATACATTTAAATAAGTACATATGAATAGTATATATGAATGTATACAATAAATATAAATAAATTTTAATTCTCATTTCATCCCATTTGTACTGCTTTGTCTCAATGAAAATGTGGTCATTCTAACCAAGTCACTAATTTGAAAAAGTCGACAAAGCAATTATCGTATCTGCGTTTTTGGGAAACATTTGCTAAGTTTCGATTAAAATGGTTAAGGTTGTTTTTTATTTAATAAAAATGCGTTGAAAGAACAAAAGGAATATTTTTACAGAGTAAACAAGGTAACTATTTAAGTCAATCACAATTTTGTAGTCATTAGCTAGCTTCGATGGTCATTTACTAAACTAACTAAATATGGTCTGCCTGTAC
Organism: Morpho deidamia; assembly: GCA_947086505.1. Lineage (NCBI taxonomy): Eukaryota > Metazoa > Arthropoda > Insecta > Lepidoptera > Nymphalidae > Morpho > Morpho deidamia. Next base: position 9,102,656 of record CAMTZC010000003.1, read on the forward strand.
TAAATCAGAGATCGACTATATTAGGAGATTTACTTTATTAGAACAAAAAATGATTTTTGTATGACGACACATTTTGTCTGTTGTATTTTAAAATAAATAATTTCTATTAGTTTTCAAAATAAAACAAATCTGCACATGACACGAGTGGTAGATTTAAGTGATTCATATATGTATTGGTTCTAAATAATTCGTAATGCGGCAAAATAAAGATGTACTTACATATTTTATAACGTGAAATTTTAATACTGTACTTACATCATCATTTTTATAGCTATTTGTTTCTCCTGAAACAAATATTGGAAAGAGCAGGAAGACTGCAAGCGCACTACACCGCCGCATGACTGCCATTCCAATAATCAATTCGGAGCCACCATACGGAAACCTGCTTTACATGTTTCGTCCACGATTTTACAATTTATTTTAAACTTATCCTTAAAGTAGCGTTATTATACAATATTTTAGGTATTTAACCTAAGAAAGGTTAATTTCTTTGTCCACCCATCATCCATATTATCCAATCCATACTAATATTATAAATGCATAAGTCTGTTTGTCGGTCTGGCTGTTACGATTTTACTGTTCATCCACTGGTCCAAAGGTGAAATTTGGTTTCATTGAAGCTTACATACTGGACAAAATATTCCCGTTTATGCGGGAATAGAAAAAACAATATAGTTCATAATATAACAATAAAGTCGAGGCGAACAAAATCGCAGGTAAAACTTGTTTGTTACAATTTACGATAACAATAAATTAAACTAGTACATAGAGTTATTATACTAGAGTAAAGGAGGTATAGATAGGCCTATAAGTGAGAGTGTCGCAACAAATAATAGGGAAAATGCAGTTCAAATATTTATCTTTGTCTAATTACACATGAAAAAGAGATACAGATATGTAATAAGTATAATTTGCTTTGTTTTTATTGTCGATTTTAGGCTGGTTTTCCTACTGAAGTATAATAACTGTATGATTAATAAATAAAATAAAAAAAACTATAAAATATGTCATTTACAATAAAAAGAAACTTAAGCAGGGTGACCTATGTCTCTTTATTTTAATTTTTGATAAGACAAGATGAAGTATACGAGTTTTATCTTCCCAGTCATCATTTATTCTATCACTATAACTTACAGGCCTGCTTATAGCCTCCCCACTTTAGTATTAATATGGGTTTAATACCGCATTAATCAAATATATTGGTGATTTCCCCGCATATGTTGCGCGCTTATTTGCTTAGAGTTAAGTCATTTCAGATAGGAGTAAATATTGTCATGATAGGAGTAAATATTGTAATTATGGGAATTTTTTACTATGCTACAATAATAATTATTATTTTGTCTAAGAGCAACAATTGTATTTAATAGGACGTATGGATATTATTGTAGTATCTCTTACATACAATCAAATATTTCACAGAGGCTAATCCCTCGTTCGCACGGGCGTAAAAATTACGTCGCGTTAAAATTTCGCCTACGCCTCGTACGCAAGGGCGTAAAAATTACGTCGCGTTGAAATTCCGCGTAGGCGTAGTGGGTAGTGACCCTGCGTTCATCTCCGCGGGTCGCGGGCTCGATTCCAGCCGAGAACCATCATTTTCTATAATACTTAAATTTTTTGATTCGTCGAGCCTGGGTAATGGTATTTTCTTTTTTGACAATTTACAGTTTAACCACTGTTTGTCATTTTTAACTCATGCTGAGTTAGCCTATAAGTGAGATATACGGGTTAGTGATACTAACATGATTATATCTATACATTATATTGTAAACTATATATTGCGTTGACTTCCTATTTAAAAAAATTAATAAAATAATATAAGATAAATAAAATAGAATAAGATCATTTGATAATTTTATGGAAATATTGGTCCCAGGATATTACTTCAAGTCACTAATATGCGTTCAGCAAAAATAACCTGTACCACGACTGACTTTAGCCCTAAAGTGAGGAAAACAATAATAACGAAATTACTAAATGATCGTGCTTTGCTCTACTGAGACCGATCCATTATTACTGACAGGTATATTGTTGCCAATAAACCTGATATAGTTTTAGGGGATCGGTCAGCGCGTCGGGCAATTATTGTTGATATCACTGTCCCGCATGGCGATAATCTCATACGAGCAGAAAAAGAAGAATTAACAAAATATTTAGATTTAGCTCATGAGATGACCGCCATGTGGGATATTGATTTAACAATAATTGTTCCAATTGTTGTATCGGTTAATGATCTTATCGCGAAGAACCTCGACCAACATCTCAAGAGGCTCACGCTTAGTTGCTGGATTAAGCGCAGGATACAGAAGACAGTGTTGCTTGAGACGGCACGGATAGTGAGGAGGTTCCTCACTCTGTAGCCCTAACCACCTTGGAGCTTGGGTCCTCTCTCCGCTCTCCGTGGATGGCAATTTTTTTATATTTTTAAATGTTTTTTTTTTGTTGCAGAAAATATTTCAAAATGTAAATCAATTTGTATATAAATAAACGAGTGAAATACGAAATTACAAAGCAATTTTTACTTTTCATAATTTTATTACAGTATTCTGAAAAATGTTTCGCATATAGATGCGCATCTATATGCGAAACATTTCTATTATAAGTACTTTTGGATCGATAAACGACATCGTACTATGCACTCTCAGGCAAAAACTAAATAACACGTCAGACCATCGAGGGAGCTCGCGACGGACTGAAAGCAACGCTCGCGATTTTTTCGCGTTCGTGCTAATAGTAATAAGAAGTTTCAAATGTTCTATTCGGGTGACGCCCAACGCTACCGCAATAAAATGGAACACTGCGCTATAAAAATACGTCGCGTTTTAAATGCGCTGTCGCGTGAACAGATACCTGGATATCCATTTGTTTCATTTCGACGTATTTTTTATGATTTGTTGTCGCGTTAAAATTCCACAATAGGCGTTATAAGAAGTTTCGTATGGTATATTCAGCTTAACGCCCTCGCCCTAGCGACTAAAATGAAACACTGCACGATAAAATACGTCGCGATTTAAATACGCTGTCGTGTGAATAGATACCTGGAAACCCATTTGTTTCAATTCGACGTAATTTTTACGCGCGATAAAAATCCTCTCGTGCTTACGAGGGGTAAGACTAAATGACAGTTGGGAAAAAGGAAATGAGGATATCTATCTGTCTCTCTTTTTATGTGTGATTAGAAAGAGAAGTATGGGTTCCATCTTCACTCTCTTATTATTTATTGCACATTCGCACTCACTGGCCTGCCTATAGCTCTCCCATTTTTTGTATAATAACTTTATGCGTAAAACAGTCCTCCACCTGTCTGTCATGTCTGTCTGTTCGTGATAATCTAAAACAATAAACAGTTAAAAATGAGGTTCTCACTAATAGATAAACTAATTTCGAAGCAATAAGTAGGTGTACAATTCAATAAAATTTAGTATAAGTTTGTTTAAATAAGACGATAGTTGAACAAAATGTCAGTATGTGTGCATTATTTTGTTTGTTAGCCCCTAAGAATAATATAATAAAATTGAAAAATATTCGCTGTATCCGATTCTGAGGTACACATGTTTTTACTATTATCTGTTGTTTCATAAAATGTAAAGTGAAATATTATTGTGTAGTACAACTAACCTGAAAAACCTTCTATACTAGCAACACCGCACAGCTATTTTGTTTCAAATAGTCATCAGAATCAATAAATTGTAATAATAAGTCATTGTATATATAAGGAAATAAACTTCCACAATTTCGATTGTTATCGATAGTATCGGTGATTAACTGTTTATGAGAATCAACGATGTAAGAAAGCATAATAGGATTTTAAATTCAAACGAAATAAATTACTTTATTTTCAATTAAATTTTTTTCATAGACTATAGGTACGTGGAAAAAGATCTGTTTTTTTTAACCATAGTGATTTTATTCGAAAAGATAACAAATTTTGAGGCTGGCCACTTCAAGTTGAAATATTTGACATTAAAAAAATATGATTACAAATGGCGTTTACGTAGAATAGACAGATGTGTTCACGGCCACGATGGGCGATGATTCTTTGATATTACGAGAAGATGGTTATATACGTATGAACTTTCCTGTTACTTCACTTACGTATCATAGTAATTTAAATATAATACTAGTGAAGACTGATGTTGGCGGTGTACACGTTTTGGATGTTAACTCTGGTGTGATCCTTCAGTCATCCTGTCTCTCAGCGGGTAAGCTTTAATTACGATTGTTTTCTTTAGCATTATTTGCCGATCATCATTACAAAATAATCAGCGAATCCAAAATATGTTTTGTTTGCTTTGCGTATAAGGTTTTTTCAATATTACAGTGTCCTACATTTTCTAAATTTGACAGTTCTCAGTAAACATTTCAAATTATACAGGCTCTTTCCTTATCTTAAATAGCCGGTAGCCGTTAGAGTAATACGTTTTGGTTATGTTCGTAGATGATGGGGGAACTTTGGGTGTGGAATATGCGTCGGGCGCTGACAGGGTGTTCCTGTGGGACAGTAGCGGGGTAGGCGCCCGAACAGACTATAATGGAGTTTTACTCTTACATACAGCCTTACAGCGACCTATGATTGCTTCGCAAGCAGATAATTTCAATGTCAGGATTGAGCTTGTATTGTCGGAGGTAAGACAAAAGTTAATTTACTCTTTTTTTGCATATAATTATAAACAGGTTATTTTTTACTAATCAAATTTATTAAACGTTATCATTTTTATATTTTGAATTTTTTATTTTTTTATTTTAATCATGAAAATATTGACCAATTTTCTAAATGTATTGTTTTGGTTAATCTAATATCAATACAGTTATATATTATGATACTTACCTTTTTTTATATTATTTAAATAGCGTCCCAACTGTCCCCAGTGAGTCTGTCCGTTTGTGATTAACTCCAAAACCATCAAACAGATTAAAGTTTAGTAGAGAATAGAGTACAGTTTTTACCAGTAGATAGTGACACTTGCGAGCTTTCATTAATATGTTAACTAGTAATTGTCTTTTATATGACTTTTATATTTAATTGATTTTTATATTTATTGTCCATTTTGAAGGGATAACTTCATAAGTTGATAGAGTGATCTAAAAGAAAGGTTGAGTGTACGATTTGCTAAGTTAAGTTTGCAAATATTAAGTGATGGAAGTGTTGAACACAGAATGAGCAGACTGATGCCCCTGTCTACTAGTAACATATAAAATAAGATTCTTTGTTTCAGGCGGTACTCTTATATCAATGTGTTCAGAATTTGGACTCTGATTCTATGGAGGGATTGGCAGATTTTACAAAGAAATTAAAGAATGCCATTGATACTGAACCTGTTAGAAAAGGTGTTAAAGCACAAAAAGTAAGATTTAGTAACATATATTTATTAGACAATATGTATACACATAATTGATAGGAAACGAAGTTTAAATAATCATTCTTGGAAAATTGATCAAGGATATTTATTAACCCTATATTAGTCCCACCTAGCATTACTAAAAAAAAGGTGAAATATTCAACTTAGGTGGTTTTTTATTTTAATTTTAAATATACTATTTATAACACTATATTATATATCAAAATTCTTGTCTTTATATAATTATAATTTATAAATTTATTTTATATATTTATAATTTTGTTTTAGTGGAGTACAGTAACCATCTCACTGCCACACTCAACCCTTCGCCTTGTAATGATCAGTACAGTACAAGATTTAAAGGCACAAAATCGGCGAATACCTGCCCTCGCTATTGCCTCAGCTGTAGCTCAACAAGCAAATGATCTTATGGCTTATTCAAAAGAGATAAGGGGTATGATGTACTCAGAAGCAGAACGCAAGCGGACCTTTAAGAGATGGCCACACATGGATTACAAGTTTGTATTACTTCATTGAAGCCCCTACATAATTATGAACTTATTACTGAATATCCTGAGAAAGATTATTACACAATTGTAAATGAAGAATAAAAATAATTGGATATTAATTATATTCTTTTTAAAAGCTTTTATTTAACTTGCTGTCTATGTATGTGAAGGTGGAATCTTGCAAGTTAAATTTGATCCACTTCTTGGGGTCCGATTTTATATACTGTCCATTCTCGATGGCATGTTTATGATAAACATGGCATGATGCTACTTTCAGGATTGGCTCCAGACAAGGAAACTTCACAGTCAAAAGTTGGGACATTAAATTTGGTTAAAAGCTTTTTTTAACTTGACTTGTATTATTAAATTCAATGAGTAATGTTAATATCGAAATACTTTACTTAAAACATTTTTGTCATTACTGTAATCATAATCTGTCATTAAATTTGTCATTACTGTATGATAATCTTTTCTAATAAATTTTCTTTTGGAAATCCTTTGAATATGTTCAGTAATAACTAGTCCATGAGTCTAAGAGTTTATAATAATAAACTCTTAGACTCATTTAAGCCAATGCGACTGTCCCAAAAAAAATCTTAAAATGTAGTACATAATAAGGTTATATCACCCACCCTTTATAACATAGATAGAGCCTTAAGTATAACACAGATGTAAGATTAATTGAAAATTCAAAACTAGATGCATTGATAAAGATATATTGCTATTATAATGACAAAAGAAAGCAAAAAAGCAGGAAAGCAGTACATATCCCAGCAGTAATGGTATTATATTAGGAAACCATCATAATGGGAACACCATTATATGAATCTGTACAACAGTGGCATGGTTAAGTAATTAAACAATTGAAAGGGAAAAAGGCTGGTAGAATTTTATATAAAAATAGGAGTTTAATTGGTAGATGTGGTAATGCTTTTTACCTTAAAAGGTACTTCTTTAACAGATGGGCTCTCCCTGCTCGTATGGCGCAAGCAGGGTTTTACCATCAGCCATCCCCAAGTGGTGATGACCGGGCCATGTGTTTCACCTGTATGGTATGTTTAGTATGTTGGGAGAAGTCTGACGAACCCTGGGTGGAACACGAGAGACATTCACCCAACTGTCCATTTGTCCGTGGCGAGTACACTCACAATGTGCCAATATCGGTAAGCATCAAAATTGTATATCTGAGATTAATCTATGGTCTCTAACTAGTATCCTTGCTCCTTAACTACTAGGCTTATGATATTAACATATAGCACAAAGTAGATAGACAACTGAATTTAGTGACGTTTATAGATGTTATAATAAATACCAACTCAAATATAAGAAATCGTTGACAGTAATAAATTCTAAGATTTTAGTAAATTATCTTTATATTACTCTATAAATAGAATGGCAAATTTTATTTCCGAGTTAATGTAATGTAATGTATCCGGCAGAATAGAATAGACCACCCTCCTTTCTTACCGACGTGTCGTAAGAGGCGACTAAGGTACGTGCTTTGTGGTATCCAGCTGCATAGAATAGGCCACCCTCATTTCTTACCGAGGTATCGTAAAAGGCGACTAAGGCAAGTTGACGTCAGGCAGGCGGCCGGTCGTAAAATACGTAGCCAAATCATATGACAACATGTTTGTAACATGTTGTGCCGACCCCACTTAGAGTGGGATAAGGGCAGGAGAATGATGATTATGGGATTGGAAAAAATATATTGGTAGGGTATTGGTAGAGGTATATATTGGAGAATATATTATTTGATTAACGTAATCGTCTGCAGGTTACCAACGCTACAGCTTGTGCTGTCCCATGTCCAAATGTCAAAATAGTTTCAAAAGGTAACACTGGTGATTTAATAGCCACTGGAACAGTAGATGGCAAGGTTAACGTTTGGAAATTTGATTGTGGACTCAAACTAGTCAAGTTTATACACCTCTCTCCGTATGACTCAATATTCAGTGGCATATTGACTACAGATTGCAATAAAGTATGGTCAGCCAGTTTAGAAAAGGATTCTTGTGAGTATAGTGATATGACATTGAAATGATATTTTTTTTGTTGCAATTGTCTAGTCGAAATTTTTTTTGTCTTATTCTGCTCTTTGTTTTCTATTGTATTTTTATACTTGCTAGTTACTTTTATGCAAAATTTATTTCCATGTAAATCTGTTTTAATACAATTATCATTATTTTAGCTACCTATGGCATTGAGCTAACAGCGATGGCTTTTGTCGGAATGACATCACAACAAAAAGTTTACCCACAGGCGCCAAATTCAGAAAGCTCAGAGAAAGAGACAAACACTACTAAAGGAAAGCCTTCTCTTATTTGTTCAGTCATAATTACAAGAACAATTACAACACCAACAAATCAGCCTATCCAAGATGATTCCAGCAAAGCCCTTTTCGATTTAGGGGTACCAGAGAGATCACAAGAAAGTATTCAAGCTATGAATGATCAAAATGAAGCAAAAAGCAATTTCACACCATCAAATAAGATGCTATTTTTGCTGACATACGATATTCATAGCTCATTAGCCGGCTCTATCACGACAGTAGTTCACACATCTAACAGCAGTAGTGGAAATTCTAAACCAGGGGGTAGTAAAAAAGTCTGTCCAGTACCCAGGACAGATGACGCAAGTATATATGATGATATATATCTTCAGTATTCGGATGAGGATACAGAGATTCCTCCATGCACAAACAGTTTATTAGATGAACAAATTAGTAATGTTATAAATTTAAATGCATCATCTAGTAAAGATGACTGCAAATTCTGGGAAGCAAAAAAAATTATATTCACAAAACTTCACAAAGCTCTACCACCACCGCCGCCAGCGGTTCTTTTACCGGAGTTGCCAGAATCCGGACAGGGCAGCATGTTAGATTTTGTAGGAAAGATTTCTCAGCTCAAAAGCTGGAAAAGCGGCCACTTGGAATCGGCGGGCACAAAAGTTGTAGATCAAACTGACGCTGTATCTGGTGATCCTATAACACAATACCTAAATATGGAAAATGGTCCTTTAGAGATATCGAATTTAAAATGGTATCTAGACAGTGATGGTACTGAGAAAACAGTATCAGATTTAAAATGGTTAGTTGCTAGTGATGGTACTGAAAAATCTGTTAAAGTGATGAAGTTCGGAGGGATTAAAGTCGGCACCCACACTGCGGTCAGCAATAGCAACAATGATGGTTTTGAAAGTGATCCTCCTCCTGAAGAGGCTGTCACACAAGGAGTAGCCGTACAATGCTTAAGTCTTCCAGCGAAATTGAATCACACAGAAGATTCTAAAGTCACACATCTTTTGCCGACAGAAGATAAGGAAAACTTGTTAGTTGTTATTTCTAGTATCGATCCTGGAAAAGTAAAATATGAAGAGGAAGTTGATTGTGACAGTGACACAAAAATGGATGTTGATGAAGTATCTGATCTACAAGATAAGACTGACAAACCTGACACAAAAGCTTACTTTATCCTGTATAAAATTAATAGTAATACTTCGATATTTACCTTGGAAGATAATCCTGTATCATATATTGAGCTCCCTTACAACGAAAGCCCTGTAGATTTATGTCTTTTGCCAGCTGACAAACATGGACAATACTCCTTTGCTGTTGTAGGTCTTGATGGCAACTTAAGGCTTTATGCCTTGCCTGATTTTAAAACTCTCTCAGAGAAACGAGTTCCCAAAGGACAGTTCACATCCGTCGTTTACTGTGCTTCAGTCGAACGCCTTAGCGTATCCACGAAACATGGTATGATATATTTCTACGCTCTTAACGACGGAGACAAAGATTCAGGAAGCGATGTAAATGACGATGAGTTTGCAAATTTAGATTTCGACATGCTGCAAAAAGCACCGCGTGACGAGGTTTGTGGCCCCGCACCCGCACCGGTGATAATAGCCAACAAGCCTGAATTAGATCAAAATGACCTCGAAACTCTTATATCTCTCACAGGTTATTACGGTATGAATACAACTGTACCATATAGTGCAGTAGTTCCGGGTTTCTGGTGTGAACTGTCACCAGCTCAAAGATCTAGATCTGACCATCAGAACAATAGGTCTTGGCGCCTGCAAAATACATCGTCTACTTGGGACGAACATGTATTAGAGTTGACGTTACCTTATAGTGCTTCTTTAGCACATATCGAATTCGGATTCACTCTGCATTTTGCAAGTTCTGATAATTTGCCTATAATACAAGTAACTTTATTAAAACAAAATTTGCATGGCATAGGTTATAAAAAGGATGCTTCATTTGGGCCTCGAGCGGATTCCCCAGCGTGTTCGCCAGTTAAGGATGCAGATGTGTCAAATTTAGAAAATCCTGTCAATAGCGAAGAATATTTACAATCGCATAATGCTGAAATTTTAGCTGGCCCATTATTTCTATCATCGGGATTAGATGCGACACAGCAATCTGGAACATTGATTTTAACTAGTCCTCGCCTCTATCGCGCCAGAGGAAGAACATTTTTGATACACATAAAAACATTATTTGATCCTGCTAAGGATATGGCTAAAGGACCTATAAAATCAGGTGAGAGTTCGTCCAAGAAATTCTCTTTCATAGGTTGTGATTGGTTACATCAAATATCTATTACGGTTCGATCATGTCCACATACTGAAGTACCGCTTGAGAGGCAACAGCGAATAGCAATGCTAGAATCAAATATGTTTTTGAACAATCTTTGTAAAATAGCTACCAGCAAAGCAGACATTGAAAAGCGGAAATTAGCGCTAGATCTCATAAATTGGGTTCTATCAATTCGATTACAACGTATGCGATTTACAAAATCTGATAAAGGAAAGGACAAGGATGCTGATAGTCCTGTAGAGGCTCAACAATTGGAATGTATCGAGATCATCGAAGAGCATACCGAAGTATTAATCAAGAACTGCATCCTTTGTGCAAATAGGAGTATAGCTAAAAAATGTGTTAAAATCATGTTGATAACGAGCGAGTGAGTATTTTCAGTATTTTGTTATACATATACTAGCGATAAAGTGGGTGGTCAGATACGATGGATATGTAGTAAATGCATTAACTTAGCTTTTATTTTCCAAAATGACACTTCGAAACGACATTCCGAAAAATAATAAAAAAATTCTTAGAATTAAGTGCAAAGTGTATCCCTAAACATAATTTCATTTTGTATAGAAGTAGCAACCTGTAACTATCAGGCATAGGACCTCCCTAATTTTCCTAAGGAGTCTCTAATTTTGTATACTAAAATACTGTAATAAAATTTATATTCCATATATTTACACTCTCATATAAATTCTTTTTGCCCGACGCATCTATACTTTCTGTAAAGGCATAAATGAAAAAGTATATCGTGTTTGAAACTCTCGGAAACAATGCAGATTATGTTTTAACTGTAATTAGGTTTTTTGAATTTAAATCTCTTTTGGTTTACACTTTACGCGATTGGTTCGATGTTCGCAACTAAAGCTGTAGCCAGTAGGCAAGTTTATTTTACAATTGCGCGACTTATGCAACACAATTTATTAAAAACCATAATACACTATTAACCTACTAAACCTTCCGGAAGAACTGCACTGCCTTTTAGTGAACACTGTACAAAAATTCAATAGAATAGGTTAAATAGATTTTGAGAAAATCGAACATGTATAGACAGACAGCTTTTAAAGAAAAGTAATAATAAAATTATTTTGTTATAATCCGCGATACAGTAAATAGAAAATATATATAGTGCTAAATGTATAGTGGACTATCCGTTTCTTCATACCCGTTACATGTAGGATTCGTAAAAACACATGCACAAACCTCCACCACTGCCACCAAAATACACAAGCACTACACACGTTCACTATCACAAACTCAACAATCGTTTCGCCCCGCAACCGACGCATCATCAGGAGATAGACTCCACGACAAAATCGTAAAGCGAAGCATCATCCCATGGTTATACAGTAATCGGTTCAACACCACCATTTATTTTAACTCTGAACACGTACAACAAGCTTGAACTTGAAACATTTATCTGATCGTTAATGAGGGTGCCATTGTTATGCTTCTAATTGTATTAAATTATATTAGATATAATAGAAATCTTTTCAAACTTATGTGACAAAGAATTATTTAAAACTCCTTTTTCTTATCTCAGGAGTGTGAAAGAGCTTCCAAAACCTTGGAAGACGACATTCGAGGAGTCTTTAGTGAGCAGTGTGATAGCATGTATTCCGCTAGTGGGTGCTTGCGAGTCGCCAGGTGCTCTTAAATGGCTCATGGCTCTAGCTCAGCACTGCACTGGGCGGGCCGGCGCTCCCGCCTTGGTAGCGAAGGGCTTATCACTACTGGAACGAACGGCCCGTTGCTTACGGGAACGAACAGATCCCTATCATCATTTACTACGAGCAAGGTATGTTTTGTAAACATAAATAAAATAAATAAATAAATAAATAAATATATGGGACATTTACACACACGGTCGTCCATCCCCAAAGTAAGTAACTTAATACTTGTGTTATGGGTGAGAGACAACTGGTAAATATATACATATATAGTTTTAAATACATACTTAAATACATATATACACCCAGACTCGAAGAACCAACAAATTCTAAATAGAAAATGTTGGTTCTCGGCGGGAATCGAACCCGCGACCCACGGAGTCGAAGACAGGGTTACTGCCAACTACGCCAACGGGCCAGTCAATTTTTTTGCCAGTCATTATTTGTAGGTTGACTGTCCACTGATATCATGTCACCAAATTAGTGTTATAGGGAGCCCGAAACAGATATGGTTTGGTTGTCTGAAGTATGAAATTCTTAAAAAAGGAGTATCGCCAGTGTTGACGAATGATAAGGTGACAATGGCATCGATAAACTTGTTGTGCTGATCCCACTTAGAGTGGGATAATTGCAGGAGAATGATCACTATCCACTGAGAATTCATAATAATAAATAAATAATATTAATAATATTTAGACCTTTCTTATGAGATAACCGCCATGTGAGATATGAACTCATAGTTGTTCCTATTGTTGTTTCGGTTAACGGTTTAATTGCGAAAAGTCTCGACCAACATATTCACAGGCTTTCGCTTAATAGTTGGATCAATAGTCAGATGCAGTGGGCAGTATTACTTGAAACGGCACGTATTGTGAGAAAGTTCTTCACTCTGGAACCCTAGCCACCGGTAGGTTGGGATATTTCCCTGCTTCCGGCGGTACGATTTATTATGTTCTATAATTTTAATTTTTTGTAAATATTTAAAAATGTAAAAAGTTAGTTTTAAGAAAAATAAATAAATAATAATCTCATACTTTTAAAAAATATTATTCAGGTATTTTCAAAGACGACCTTGGTTATATATTCTTATTTGACATTTACAGCTGTTCAGAGTTATTATAATATTATGTTTATATGTCATGTATCATTTGATTGTACACAATTTTACAAACAACTACTTCGAAGTAGAAAAGAAAAAAACAATATTACTAGAAAAGACCATGAGCCTCTCCCCAAGGGGTTAAGTGCCCGAACTGCGGGTCAATGACTTTTTATGTTAAAACTTACGTGCTCAATTGATATTTGCAATTTGTTACAAGGATAACATCGTGACGAAAACTGCATAAAAAGTAAAGTAGCGGCCTATTACAATGGGAATAGGCCTCCTCACTCCGTTTCTGAAGAGAAGGGTTGAAGCTAAGACCTACCACGCTGCTCCAATGCGGATTGGTAGGTTACACATATCTCCAGAATTCTCTAGAGATATGCAGGTTTCCTCACGATGTTTTCCTTCACCGAAAATCGTGTGATAAATTGCAATTACCAATTAGACACATGAGTTTTAATAGAAAAACTCATTGGTGCCTGCCCGGGCTTGAACTCGTGTTCCCCTCGAATGAGTCGCGCGGTCTCACCGCTGGGCTATCACAGCTTCAAACTGCATAGTTCAGAAAAATTCCTGGGATATGAGTAACCTACCAATATAGCTTGGATCAGCGTGATGTGTCTACGTTCCAATCCTCCACTCATAAAAAAGAAAGAGGATGTCTATGTTCAGCAGAGGGATATTAAGGGCGTTACAATTTTTTACTTACAATTATCCGTACAAGTATCCATACGTATTTCCGACTGAACTCGTAGTTATCAATAAACGTCAACCTTAACTAAGTTAACTGAAACAACTACTCAAGGGGTAGGTAACAGCCCGATACTTTTACTGTGTTGCACAGATTTGGCTTGTACGGATTGCCTCTGGAGGGTACTCGCTTCGGCGCTGAGGTGCCGGAATTGGTTCGTGGTTCAACCACACCCGTTACGTATGCTAGCGTTTTAGCGGGAGACGCCCCAGCTCCTCCACAGCCGCCTCAACATTACCATCTGAAGGATTTGCTTAATCTCCCGCCCGATTCAGGTACGTATGCCTCTTACTTAACACACCGCCGTGTGGTATCCGGCTGAGTAGAATACTTCACCCTCATTTCTAAATTACTGGCTTGTTACTAACGTATATATAAATAATTGTATTATATAAATAACTGTAGCAAAACTGTTGTTCCATAATAAATTCGTCTAGCCAGGTTATTTTACTACATAAATAATCTCTATCTAATAAAATAGTGCATAAGTTTCAGTTTTATATTTAAGATGATGTCGCAAGGAGAAACTAAACATACTAAACTAAACAACAGGGACGAATAACAAAAATGTAAAATATATTTGTAAATACAAAAGTAACAATAAAATTATCTATAAACCGCGATTATAGAAAATTTTACAGGCCTACCATGAACTCTTATTGCGACTCAATTGAAGACGTAAACTTAATCGTTTTGGTTTTTCATACCACGACGTCTTAAAGACGCTTTAAGTTGTTACCGAATAACCGTTCGAAATGCGTCCTAAAAACATGTGAGTAAAAGAGAAAGAGTTATCTCAAATTCAAATTCAAATTCAAATAAGTCTTTATTCAAATTGGCCTATTACAAGCACTTTTGAATCGTCAAATTAAAATTAAATTGAAGCTACAACTGGTTCGGAAAGGTGCTCTAACCGAGAAGAACCAGCAAGAAACTCGGCGGTCACTCTTTTAAAAAAGAAATAGTACAGTTTTGTATTGACTATTGTTAACAAACTTAGATTATAATATCGTCTAGTACATAGCTGGTCGCAATTTAGTTCCAAGCTTTCTTATCATTGACATAGTCTTCAACATTATAGTAAGCTTTATTAATGAGAGTCTCTTTAATTGCTTTTTTGAACTTGTGTAAAGGCAAGTCCAAAATTGATTGAGGAATTTTATTATAAAAAAGTATACCGAAGCCCACAAACGATCTACGTACTTTCTGAAGCCTTAGCCTTGGTATTATTAATTTATTTCGGTTCCTAGTTTGCCTATTACTAATATCGCTATTTTTATTAAAAAGATGTATATTTTGTTTCACAAACACTATATTATTATAAATGTATTGTGAAGCTACAGTAAGAATACCTATTTCTTTAAATTTATCACGAAGCGAGTCACGTGGTTTCATATTATAAATCGCACTATAAAATATAAATCGCATCTATAGTTCATATAACGTTATCCTTTTCAAACAATACAACCCCAATGCAACCCACACTTCATAGTACGAAAAGGAAGCGTTGGGTTTAGGTACTGACTTTGAATTGAATCCTTATCTAAAAGTTTATGGTAGGCCTACAGGCTGCCTTTACGGTAAATGGTGAGTCCTAAAACTATTTGTTCTATGTCAGAAGGTAAAACCAACGCAAATAACGCTTGGTGGGGGCTTGGAGATCTAGAAGCTGTAGCAGCTGGCTTAGGTGAAGCCACACCGCTGCATGTGACCTGCCACGTAGCTTCCGATGGCACCAAGCTGGAGACGGCGGTCACCAGGCATCCGCCCACGGTCGTCAGTGCGCATTCTGCAGACCCTCATCAGGTATTGTAAATAACGTTTACTAAACGGACAAAAAATAAGCACGCTGCTAACTGTTTTCATCATATCGGATAATAGCAGCAATTTCAACAATTATCGTCAAATTTCATCTAATTTATAAAAATCTTTATAAATATTCTATAGTATCTATCATATTTCGGGAACTCCCGCTACGATAACGCCGTATAAATAGGTCATGAATTTATGTTCGGAATTAGTCGGGCTAATCAGATTGAATTAGACGTGAGTAAAGCCGGTTTCTATACATAAAAGATGAATGCTACTTACTACTTACTTACTACTAATGCTGTTTACATTCAAAAACTTTATAAATTACTAGCTGACCCGGCAAACGTTGTTTGTTGTATTTGCCCTATAATTATTTCTAGGGCATGTGTATATAAAATATTGACTAAAAAAATAAAAAAATTGTTACGAGTTAGAATACTCTTATCAGTTGGATAGGTTAGTGGTATAAAAAATAGATAGTAGCCGATTCTAAGACCTATTTAATGATCATTAAAAATTCAATTCGGTCTAGCCGTTTCTGAGGAGTACGGTAATTAACATTGTGACAGTCAGACTTTCGCATTTATTATATTGGTTAGATGTAGTAGCTACAAATTAACTGGAAATTAACCATTTAAGAGTACGACAGTTATATTGTTTTGGCACAGCTATGGACAGTGGTAAAAGAAGGGCAAATGAAGCAATCTTCTCAAGATCCTGACTCGTTGGATGATGTTGAAAGCTCTCTTATGGAATGCGATCCTCAGGACAAAATGGATTTTACAGAAGAAAAATTATTGAAGGTAACTTTACTAAACAATACATTTGCTCATTTAAATCTATTAGTTTATTCTTTCCATATTCCTTCCAACAAAAAATGTGATCTAAAATATGTGAGTTTTCCCTTTTTTTCTGATGGCAAGGAGTTAATGCCTATCATAATAATATGTAGCCTAATTAGGAATATATGCACTGAAAAACTTATTTTTATATAATGTAAAAAAATAAAAGCAACATATGAAATTTTATAATTTAAGCTTCTATTCAGTCATTTGTCATAACTAATAAGAAACTTAAAACTTAAAATGAAAAGGTTTCTTTTATGCATTTATTATTTTTCGATAGAGATTTCATTATGTGCCGTGTGGTATCCGGCTTCATAGAATAGACCACCCTCAGTTCTTACCGAGGTGTCGTAAAAGGCGACTAAGGTAAGTTGACGTCAGGCAGGCGGCCGGTCGTAAAATACGTAGCCGAATCACGTGACAACATGTTTGTAACATGTTGTGCCGACCCCACTTAGAGTGGGATAAGGGCAGGAGAATGATGAATGATGATTTGTTTAGAGATATCGTTTTAAGCTTGGTTTTGAAAATAGGATGGTGCACAGTGTGGCATACCATGGGCCACTCTGGTAACGCGGTCTCCTCAGCACACGCTGTTCGTCGAACGAATGCATTCAGGTGCCAGACGGTACATCGTGCTGGACTTCGGACACCTAGTGCGGCTTACCGACGTGGTACGTACCAGTTTTTGCACATTTTACACAATCATATAAATAAATGGGACCACTTACATATGCGGTCATCCGTTCCCAAAGTAACCTAATACTTGTGTTATGGGTGACAGACAACTAATAACTAATGTAGCAAAACGGAATTAGATACATGTGTTCGGAGCGGAGGGTATTGGTGGGAGTTGAACTATTTAAGACTGCTTGTATGGGTAGCGCGGCGCATTACGATTTTTGTCGTGGAGCCTATCCTCCTGATGATGCTTCGGTTTCGGGGCGAAACGATCGTCGAGATTGTGGTGGTGGGTGTGTGTGCTGCTTTTGTGTGCGTTGTTGCTGGTGAATTGCGCCTTGGGGTGCATGTGGTGGCTTGTCCTGCATGTATAAGGTGCGTAGATTTTGCCTGCTTCATACACATTGGCTTTGCATGCATTCACTTAACCCGTGCGGATTATAGCAAAGTAGTTAGTTCTGTTATATTGCTTGTAATATGGAATTCCGCAAAGTGACGCCTGCTTCTATAAATCATTCTGATCCATACAATATGACAGGTGTTATAACCGTTTCTTGATAACATAGGATATAATTACGTAATGCAGGTAATACCGTCGTGTTCGGACTTGGTGACGCTATGTATAGACATCTGGACGGTTGGTGAGGAGACGGACTGTGTCAAGATTGCCTTCGCCACCGATATTGCGACAAAACACCTCGTGCTCACAGATATACAACCACCGCCGCTCTGCAGATATATGAAGGTGACTTTACTACTATATTTGGTGACTACAAAACTTTAAATCAGTCTTTTGGGTGAATTTTCTACACTGAAAAGCGTTGGATTCATTCATAACATGGAATTGGAACATTCATAAGGGAGAAATTTTTATAACAAAAAAATATTGGTGCCATTGCTAGGTTTGAACCCCGGATTCAGGATAAAGGGATATGATATGATGTGGTTATTAGTTCGGTGTTCGAACGCCACATATGTGTATTTTAATATCTATGGCCTATTATTAGCCCACAAAATTAATTAAAGTCTATGCCACTGTGATTTCAGCGTTAATAGAAAATATGAATTCACTTTTTCAAATATAATTTTACAAAGTATTTTAATGACATAATTTTAGTTGGTACAGAAGTTGTATAAAATAATGGTCATTCTTAAGTTAATATTGCTTAATAGATAACAACGATTGGGCGGTATGGTATGGCTGCAATAAAGTGCAAGATACCGCTGGGCTGGTTCTATGGTCAGATTGTCGAGATCGCCAACGTGCAAGCTTCTGTGAATGCTCTTAAAGCGTTGTACGAAGATTTGTCTTGTAGGTTTCGGTAAGTGTTATTACTATTATATTTAGTTAGTCGACACTCAGTCATTAAAAATACGATTCATTAGTCCTTATGTTAATAGAAGTTAAAATATGTCTCAGTATAACGTCGCTAAATATCACTAAACTTTCATCGTTATATCGTAACTTTGTTGAATAATTGCTTACCAACTAAATATGTCCAATCTTAAATATTATAGTTTAAAAACAAATATTATATTGCTAGTATAAATTATTACATCATCATTCTTCTGCCCTTATCCCATTCTAAGTGGGGTCGGCGCAACATGTTACAAACATATTGTCACATGATTTGGCTAGATATTTTACGACCGGCCGCCTGCCTGACATCAACTTACCTTAGTCACCTCTTACGACACCTCGGTAAGAAAGGAGGGGTGCTCTATTCTATTCTGCCGGATACCACACGGCGTAGTATAAATTATCACATGTGCCTCGAAATTATATTCATAAATTACTTCAGTCTAGACAATAGTCGGTGCAAAATATTCTTTGAGCATCCGTAAAATAATGAAAATAATCTGGTCAAACATCCATCTCGATTTTGAATGAACATTAAAGGTACATGAAATTATGTCTTTTTTCTATAATCATTAATAACCTGCCTACTTCCTATTAATATTGTAAATGCGAAAGTTTGTGATTATGAATGCTTTTTACTCCTTCACGGCAAATCCGCCGAACCGATATCGATGAAATTTGGCACATTTATTTCTTATACACTGAGGTAAAATATAGGCTATATACAAATCCTGTTAATCCTGCATGATCTAGCAAAGTTTTTCGATTCACGATGTGTCAACACTCAAGTCAATTCTGTAGTAATTTATAGTATGGCAAAACAACATTTGCCGGGTCAGCTAGGAATAAATATATTCTACAAAAATACAGTCAGTTAAAATTGCAACAATTCTCAGGTTAGCGACCGGCAAGCTTATTGACTTACTGAACCCTTACTTGGATTTATACAACGGGAATGCAGCACACATGATGGCATACCTTAATCAAGCCAGTGAGTCAGACCCAAAAGTGATCGCCGCATACCAGGAGTGCATCGAGCTGCAACAACAGCTACACAATTGTACCAACATATTAAAACAATTACAGAACACTCCAGAGTGCAATGAAAAAATACTCGATATGTTAGATAGAGGAAGGGTCACCCCTGAGTCACTGTTAGAGACAGCATCTACAGACAAACTGAGAGTTATCACCGAAAATATTATCGATTTACTCCTATATTTTGTCTTCCAAATGAGCGATGTGGTGAGTAGTTTGTGACATTATGGGTATATATTGTTTTTTATCCTTTACCTGAATAAATGAAACTATCAGTTAATATTAGGTTGAATGAATGTTTTGAAAGAAATGACTGTAATGTATTTTTTTTTTATGCTTTACATGAGTAAATGAAACTTTAATTTGCAGTTTTATAATTGTGCCCATAATTATGAAAGTGATCTAACACAAAATTAAAAAAAAAAAGATTTTATCACTTATTTCACATGACATGATTAACTAAGTTCATTCAATGTTGTAATCTTTTGATATCGTCAAAAATGAACTTTTAGATAGTAGTAATTTTAGTAGTAATTACAACGTTATACGTATACGTAATTCATTTAGTTTCGGAATTATGATAGTGATCTAAGTCAACAATTTAAAGAAATCATATAAACATAAACTACTGTAAAACATAGCTGTGCCATCAACGGCTTCGCCCGCGTTGAATTAAATGATCTACGAAATTTTTCCCGAATTTTCGAAATTTTGAACATAAAAGTAGTTATTATGAGTTAACCGTGAGAGATAGAAATATGCTATCGCGGACTTTTTGTAGTATTTTACTTTTTATAGTACATTACTTTAGCGTATCTCTGCTGGTTTACGCAGCGCACGCGACTAAAACGCCTAAAAAGCAAGCAAGGCTTTTAACAACTGCGCGATTTCTTTAACACAATTTACACAACACCGATTTGTACTATTTACCTTAACCATCCGGAAGTAATCTCCAATCTTTTGGTGAAAAGCGTACAAAAATTCGTTCAGTAGATTTTGAGAAAATAGATTACATACATACAGACAGCTTTTGGGGACTTTGATTTATAATAAGTATAGATAATTTGATAATACCGGTAGGCCTCTTTTTGTCGCGTTTCTGAAGTACATAAATCGATAAAATAAAAATGAAAATCAAATTCGGATTTCAGATTCGGTTTATGTTTGTTCCAAAAAGGCAACCCCATAGTTGATGTATTTTAAAGTAACTAATCAGTGTAGTATGTGTCTATACATATGTCTATATATGTTTCCACACATCTATTTGAAGTTTATCTAAACTTTGCATAAAATATTGTTTGATATTTAAAACATATATTTGAAAATAGAAGAAATAGACTATTGTTCTTAATAATTGATATTTGAATAGATTGCAGGTTTAAAATATGATTTGTTTAAATTAGAAGCAGCAAGATGTTGACTTTCAAAAAGTGGTTGTTTTTTCCTTGATTTAAAAAATTTGCAAATCTTCTATAGACCACTGTCATATAATCTGTTAATTAGGCGACGTCCATACTAGAAGCAAACAAATATATTCAATCATAAATGTTGTAATGTGCAGCAATACAGTGGAGTAAGTGCAGAATGGTGTTGGGGCGTGGCTCCACTATCGTGGGAGTGGGGAGGAAGAGTGGCTGCTGGTGCGGGGGCTTTATTGGCCCACGTGTGTGGTGGTGCTCGATGGTGGGGCCCACTGTTGGCTGATGCCTTGGCTGAACCTTTTGAACGGAGGGATGCGCCGCCACAACCACTCGACAGGTAAAGTGATCTGTAAAAAATAATAACTTTTTCTTTAAAAAAAACAACTTTTTCTTTAAAAAAAACAACTTTTGTTATTCTTCTAATTTGTTTCTATCCAGTAGAGCAAGGACTCCCTGCCATATACGACAAGTGGAGAATTAATTTTTTATATGATAGCTTTGTTATTAAGTTTTAATATCTTATAACATGTGGTTTGTTATCGCTGTAGATATGTAAATATTAGGTTGGGTTTGAAAACATCTAATTGTTTAGGTATAGAGCTTAATCCTCACATGTAGCTACAGTGTGACTTGGGAAATGTACCACAAAGCCGGTGAGGACTTTATATTGTTTTATTTAAAGTTAAAAAGGAAATGGAAAAATTGTATTTAAATAAATATTTTTCTTTTTTTCATTCTTCCTATTTGACGACCTTTTCCACAACTGGCGGATTTTTTTGGTTTATTAGATTTTTTACTAAATATACTTTATGATTAAGCTGAAAAATCATATGTAATCTGATACTTTATGGTTTATAAAATCAATTAATATGCACATTGGAAGACATATCGACTGTGAACTGGCAAATTGTGCTATCTTATTTTCGACAACTTTTCAGGAAGAAGAAAAAAGTTATTTTTAATACATTCGCAATAATTTTTATGTAATAAAGAAACAGTTGAGTTTAAATATGGCTATTTATTGATAAATTTTCAAGTAGATAATACATGTTGATATGGTAAATGATGGGCAGTAGTAGTACCCAATGCTGTTAGTAAGTGATTTGGCTTAAAATTGAGATAGGACATATTGCCGGTTCACAGTCGATATATTACTTTGGAATAGAAGTGCATTCCTTTTTTTGTTAACAAAATGCTATTTTGCCATATTTGTAAAAGTTTTAATCATTTACAGTTAATTGAATTAATGGTGATTAGCTAATCTGTCATCCATATATCAATTTTATTCCAATCAGGTGCCTGGTAGCTGTGATGTACATGGCACGCAAGAGTATGTACGCTCACGGTGCGGGCGGTGGCGGCGTCACGCACGCGCTTTGCGCACGTACTCTAGATCTGATGCGCAGTCCGCGCCCGCAACCAGCTCTTTTGGCCGCTATGTTGACCGCATTAGCGTCGGTACTGGACGCCGCTGTCAATGCATCCGCGCCCACACCTACGAAACCAAACAATAGGTACCAAAATCAAATTATTTATTCAAATAAGCCTTTTCAAGAACTTTTAAATCGCAAAGGATCTTCAAAAATAGGTTTAAGGGATGTTTAGCTGACGGTCTTGTGCCGCTTGAAATTATTAAATTTCGTAGCCTAAAAGTACTTCATTATCAAGTACTAGTTGTAGGCGCGATTTTGTTCATGCTAACTTAAGCGTTTTAGTATACTTAATAATGCAATTCGTGTTTTTTTTGCTTTCAAAAGAAAAACGGGATCTTGTTTATCCTATACTAGAAATATGTGCGGCTTCGCCCGCGTGAAATTCAGTGTTTATAATGACAGTCTCATACCGAGACTCGAGCTATATAGTCGCTCGAGTCTCTCTGATACCCTATACCGCTTTTTATACCTATTCCCCCCTCTAAACTACAATCGACACAATTTGTTACTATCCCCACTTAAAATTGTTGCAAAACGACCTCTTCAACTCAATTTACATGAAACCGATATGTGCTATTGACCTACACCTTTCGGAGGAATTGCACTACCTTTTAGTAAAAACCGTACTAAAATCCGTTCAGTAGATTTAGAGAAAATCGATTACAGACAGCTTTGGGGACTTTATTTTATGATAAGTATATATGTTAAAAATCAGTTAATCCAGTGTAGTGTTTTAGCCACAGGAATCACACTAACACGGCATTCCAAAATAACGTAATACAAAACATGAACTTAACCTAAAAACTAAATAGGTACACAGGTATGAGTGAGACAAAACAAAAAATCGTCTCTCCTGTTTTTTTAACATAATTAGTCCGACCTACATCGAACTCAGAGCTGTGATAGAGCGGTGAGACCGTGCGACTCTTTCGAGGGGAACACGAGTTTAAACCTGGGCAGGCACCAATGAGTTTTTCTATTAAAACTCATGTGTCTAATTGATAATTGCAATTTATCACACGCTTTTCGGTGAAGGAAAACATCGTGAGGAGCCCTGCATATCTCTAGAAAATTCTGGAGATATGTGTATCCTACCAATCCGCATTGGAGCAGCGTGGTAGGTCTTAGCTCCAACCCTTCTCTTCAGAAACGGAGAGAGGAGGCCTATTCCCAGCAGTGGGATTGTAACAGTCTGCTACTTTATTACTACTTTACATCGAGCTTGCGCATGCGCATCTCCAAATCGGTGGATTTACTAACAAAGCGGTTCCCAATTTTAATATATTAGGTTTGTTCGAATATACATTTGTTTTTAAACGATATTTAAGAAAATTGAATTCGAAAAATCGTATCGTCGGTACCACTGTATATTATTGGTCTTGTGAATTAGCCGTAAGAACGTAACAGATAGACAGACTTTCGCATTTATAATATTAGTGTGGGTTATACATATGCTGTTTTACTGTTTACTAGATGGGACTGGGTGACGGGTGGTAGGGCGCGTCCCAGTACATCTGAGAGTACAACGCCGTCCCCTCGATCAGCTGAATGCAAGCTGCACCGACGCAAGTTGCATAAGAAGCTTTTACAACAGATGCAGGAGTTGGAAGCTGCACGCCGAGGCATACAAGTGGCTCTAGAAGAACAGCAGGTAGTTGTTTTTCTGTAGAAAATATACCCAATGGTTACATGACTAATTCATATAGAATAAATTTTTCATTCGCGATTTTTTTTCAATCAATTGTTTTTGGATAAGCTTCCATATACATACAATATCAAAAAATTACTTGTCTGGTCCTCTCTATAAATTAGAGAACATTTAGTTATATAATTTTATATACACATAGAATTTATTGTATGTTCAAATCAATCAAATTATATATTCAAATCTATTTGCTCTGCTAGTTCCTAACCCATGAGGATTTTTTACATTCAGTTTTAAATAATAATATTTACAGTTACGTACTTATGTTACTATATTGTTTTTTTCTACTCACGAATGAAAATCGGGATTTTATCCTGTACGTTATTATTTGTATAAGCTTAATTGAAATTTGTGTCATAAACGTAGTTATTGTGAGTTGACCATGAGAGATAGAGAATGCTATCGCCGACTTTTTTGTAGTATTTTTATAGATCTACAATTCTCTACTATACTTTAGCGTATCTTTAGCTGGTTTAAGCAGCGCACGCGAATAAACTTCCCAGCAAGCAAGTTTTTTAACAACTGCGCCATCTCTTCAACACAATTTACACAATACCGATATTTACTGTGTAATGATTTATAGAAGCAGGCGTTACTTTGCGGAATTCCATATTACAAGCAATATAACGGAACTAACTACTTTGCTATAATCCGCACGGGTTAAGCGAATGCATGCAAAGCTAATGTGTATGAAGCAGGCAAAATCTACGCACCTTATACATGCAGGAAAAACCACCACATGCACCCCAAGGCGCCTCCACCAGCAACAACGCACACAAGCAGCACACACACTCACCACCACAATCTAGACGATCGTTCCGCCCCGAAACCGAAGCATCATCAGGAGGATAGGCTCCACGACAAAAATCGTAATGCGCCGCGCTACCCATACAAGCATGAACTATTTAAGACTGCTTGTTTGACCTCCTGATGATGCTTCGGTTTCGGGGCGAAACGATCGTCGAGATTGTGGTGGTGGGTGTGTGTGCTGCTTGTATGCGTTGTTGCTGGTGGAGGCGCCTTGGGGTGCATGTGGTGGCTTGTCCTGCATGTATAAGATGCGTAGATTTTGCCTGCTTCATACACATTAGCTTTGCATGCATTCGCTTAACCCATGTGTATTATAGCAAAGTAGTTAGTTCTGTTATATTGCTTATTTACTATGTACCTAAACCATCTGGAAGTATTTAGTATCTTTTGCTGAAAATCATACAAAAATCCGTTCAGTAGATTTTGAGAAAATCGATTACATACAGACAGACAGCATTTCGGGGCTTCGTTACTTTATTTGTTAGATACTGCTCCAGCGAATATGCTGCGATAGCATAACAGAGAGATAGGCTTTCACGATTATTAATGTTATAAACTGTAAACAGCGAGCGCGCCTCAGCCTCAAGGCTCGCATGGCCATAATGTGCAAACGTAGCGGGGGAACTAGCGGCTCCGGAACTTCCGGTCCATCTACCTCGAGTGGAGGAACTCGAGCTGAAGAGGGCGCGCGCATACTCAGCCCAGCACTGGGCGCTGCTCTCGCGCATGCACTAGTAACGCACATGCTGGCTATGGACTCTACGCTGCTAGCTGACAATTTACTTTTATCGGCTAAGGTATTATTTATTTTCTATAAGACTATTAAGAATTTGAAAGATGAAAGAAGAGTACTTGCAAATGAGATGAGGATGTTAAGGTGGATGTGTGGTGTGACAAGACTTGATAAAATAAGAAATGAGTATATAAGGGGAACTCTGAAAGTTGCGCCCATTATAGAAAAGATGAGAGGTGCAAGATTGGGATGGTATGGACATGTAATGAGGAGGGATGAAAGTCACGTGATCGAACGAGTGTTGAGTATGAATGTGGATGGATATGTGACTAGAGGAAGGCCTAAAAAGAGATGGTTGGACTGTGTGAAGTATGACATGCATATAAAAGGAGTAGCGCCAGAGTTGACGAATGATATAAGAGAATGGTAGAGGAAAACATGTTGTACTGACCCCACTTAGAGTGGGATAAGGGTAGAAGAAAGAAGAAGAGTATTAAGAATTTTTAAAATTACAAAACCAATGGAGATTTATCCATTTTTACATTAATTAATTTATTTGTTTATGTAAATTATTCCGCAATCCATCCCAGACTATGGAAAGCTTTTTTTTAAGTGTAAGAAATATGCTTATACATAAAGCATTTTACCAAATTTAAGATTATTTTGGACTAGCTTTTAAGCATCAACTTCGTACGAGTGCAGTCTTATTATTTGTGTAAACCATAACACATATTAATTGTGTTTAAAGTGGGTTAATCTTAAACGCTGAACATATACTGTCGCGGACTTTTATTAACAACTTTTAGAGGGGAACAATTTTGCAATACATGATATTGTAATAACTGACACAGTTTACTTAGCGCGCGCAAGGAAAGCTTTAAATTTTGCCGTTTTCGGAATATTTTTTATTGCTGCTCCTCTCCTATTCAACTTAGCGTTATATGATATATAGCCTATAGCCTTCCTCGATAAATTGACTATCTATTTTTAATTAATTTTTCAAATCGGTTCAGTAGTTCCTGAAATTAACGCGTTCAAACAATCAATCAAAAAAACAAACTCTTCATCTTTATATATTAGTATAGATGATAAAAATGCCTGGATCATTCAGCTTCATACAAGACTGCAGTTTAATAATGTAAAATTGAAAATATTTAAAAGATTGTACGCCGAGTTTCTTGCTGGTTCTTCTTGGTAAGAGCAACATTCCGAACCAGCTGTAGCTTCATTAATCTATTGACCCTTGACGATTCAAAAGTGCTTGAAAGAACCTATTTGAGTAAAGATTAATTTGATTGGATTTATTAGGACGTTCGATAGTCCAGCGGTGAGACCGTGCGACTTTCTAGAGACGATCATGGGTTCCAACTAATGGGTTTTTCTATTAAAACTTATGTCTCTAATTGATAAATGCAATTTACCACACGCTTTTCGGTGGAGAAAAAGATCGTGTTTAAGTTTCCTCAGGATTATTTTCTGAACCCAGTAGACTTTTTCCAGTGCCTTTGAATCTTCAAATGTTATTTGAAATTATAGTAATTAAAATTACTATAATTTCATGTTTACCTGTCGATCCATAACACAAGTACTAAGTTATTTATTTCGGAGATGCAAGAACGTGTGTGTAATTGTCCCATATATTTAAAAAAATCTAATCTATCTTACATTTTGACTGGCCCGTTGGCGTTGTGGGTAGTGACCCTGCTTCAGCTCTGCGGGTCGCGGGTTCGATTCCCGCCGACGGCCAACATTTTATATAATCAAATTGTTGGTTCTTCGAGCCTGGGTGTGTATTTGTATTTAAGTATGTATTTAAACTTATATATGTAGTATATCTACCAGTTGTCCGTCACCCATAACACAAGTATTAAGTTACTTACTTTGGGGACGGATGACCGTGTGTGTAAATGTCCCATATATTTAAAAGTTAAAAAAAAAATACTAAATTGTTTCTGTAAGGTGGTGGGACGGTTGTGTGTGCTCTGCGGGGGTGCTGCATTGTTGGAGCCTTCGGCAATACTGGGTCTCGCGCGCCTTGCCGTCACCCTGCCGCCTTGGTCGAGGCACGCCATCACAACGCTGTTGCAGGTAATGTCACATTCGATGTAGCGTGCCTTTGATAGAAATATATTCTTGCATCCTTATATCTTCCTCGACGTAATATTGTGCAGGTACCGTAGAGCTATTATATTAGAGAGGGGAAGCCAATGCCAATATAAAGCAACAGCCTGTTACTATGTCCACTGCTGGGCTAAGGCCTCCTCTCTCCGTTTTTGGAAAGAAGGATTGGAGCTAAGACCTACCACGCTGCTCCAATGCGGATTGGTATGTTACACATAACCCTAGAATTCTCTAGAGATATGCAGGTTTCCTCACGATGTTTTCCTTCACCGAAAAGCGTGTGATAAATTGCAATTATCAATTAGACACATAAGTTTTTAATAGAAAAACTCATTGGTGCCTGCCCGGGGTTTGAACCTATGTCGTCTCTAGAGAGTCGCATGGTCTCACCGCTAGGCTATCACAGCTTGCCAATGCCAATATGACACATAACAATATACAGAAATAAAGAGAAGCAAATCAGGTTGTGTCTATCTATCTCTCATTATTATGTGTGATTAGATAAAGATGAAGTATATAACTTTCATTTTCCGTTCTGCCTTTGTCCGGCCTTCTTATATCTCCTCTACTCCAAGGCAGAAACCCATAACAAAAACAAAACAATCTTATACATATTTGTCAGTTAAATATTTTAAGGAACGATTATTAGTGTGGAGAAAACAATATCAAATGTTAAATATATCATTTTTATATTCATCATTTTGTATAATATCTTTGTCGTTAGTTGTTATGTTTAATATCTTTAATTTAAGTGAAATGCATTTATCAGCGCAAAAAATCATAAAATAAATCAATTTCTTTATTTGTAGATCATATTATTGCAATAAAATGTTTGGCACACCAGAATCATATGGTTTTGTTTCTTTACATTTAGTTGATTACCTAAACCCTGGGTAAAACCATGTCCTATTTTTAGGATCTAGTGGAACACGAATGTGGAGAACTGCCACCGACGCCGAACGAGGAGTGGGGAGCAACGCCCTCATCACGTTTTGCGCGTGCCAGCTTTGAAGAGCACGGGTTTGCCAAGGCTCCGGCTAAGAAACTCGTAACTGTTGCAGGTATGCCATCATATATTACACATCATCAATATCCTGACCTAATCCCACAAAGTAGGGTCGGCACAGCTTGTTTTTCTCTTCCATTTTCTCCTTATATGCACGCCATACTTCACACAATCCAACCATCTCTTGTTAGCCTTCCCTCTAGTGACATATCCATCCAAATTCATAATACTCGTTAGGTCACATGATTTTCATCCCACTTCATTATATGTCTATACCATTCTATTATCGTCTTTTCTATAATGGGCGAAACTTTCATAGGTACTAATTTCGTATTTTATCTAGTCTTGTCACACCACACACCATCTTAACATTCTCATCTCATTTGCATTGCACTCTTCTTTCACCCATATTTTTCATAGCCCAACATCATGATCCACACAATACAATTATAATACGTTACTCTTTTAGTATATGACCTTTGCTTCGGGTGAAAACTGTATTTATATAGTTTTCTTTATTATTGCTTAAAATATTCTTAATAATTAAAATGTTCATAATAACAATTTTCTCTCGCTTTCTGTTTTAAATTTCTTGTTTTTAATGAAATTAAGATATTTTCTTTAGCACACTAATTTTTATTTACAGAATTTCGGAAAAGTAATTCCTAATGCACTCTGTCTTTCTCTAATTAATCCTTAAAATTGATGATGCGTAAATTAATTATCAAATCTTGTCAGATATGGATAACTTAAAATTACTTTAAAATATGAGTAAGAAAATTAACGTACGTAAACAGTCAAAACATACTTATTTAATAATATTTTTAAAATGCGCAGATTTGTTAGAAGATATGGAGTGTCCGTTGCCTCAAATGCCCGAATCAGATGATTCTGAATCAGAAGAGAAACTGGAGCAGTATTTCTTTGAGGCGGGAAAAAAAGAAACAAGATCGAAGCCTGTCGGAGATGGAAGCAACTGGTATGTCATTGGGGTCTTAAAAATATATTTATTATATTATTATGTAAAATATTTAGAAATATGTTGATAAAAAAAATATCATGCCACTACCAAGTTTATGATCTGTCTTATTGATTATCTTAGAATGTTCGTTGTCCACTAGTTAAATAAATTATTCAATAATACAAAATTGTGACAAAAATAGTTTAAAAACATCAAAATAACATCAATAGAGATGTAAATGTAAAAAGGGTTTTCCTAAACTTTTTCTGGGGTATTACAGCTTACAGACTGTGATTTAAGATCATTTAATGTATCTTAGATTTGTTTACACATATGACAGAGTGTTCTTGTTTTGTTAGCATTTATTAGTCCAAATTAAGATGCAAATTGCAATATTTCATCCGTCCGATCTGTTTTCATAAATCGCTCATGGGCTGCAATAACACAATTCAAATATTTTTTTGGGATAAATTGGTTTAGAGTTTTCGTCGCTAAGGAAAATGCATAAAAATACTTTGGTTTACGAAGATTTGTCTTAAGAAAGTGCAATTTAATAATGTGTGTTTAATTATGATTTTATTATTTAAATACATCTTTTAAATGCAATTGCCGTGTGGTATTCGGCAGACCATTCTCATTTCTTACCGAGGTGTCGTAAAAGGCTACTAAGGGAAGTTGACTCACCGTGTGGTATCTAGTTGAGTAGAATGGACCACCCCCTTTCTTATCGAGGTGTCGTAAAAGGCAGGCTGCCAGTCGTAAAATAAGTTGCCGAATTAACAACACGTTGTCACATGATTTCCGATCCCATTTAGAGTGGGATTAGGGCAGAGGATGACGTGATCTTTTGAATGCAAGTTTAAGGACTGGCCCGTTGGCGCTGTGGGTAGTGACCCTGCCTTTAGCTCCGCGGGTCGCGGGTTCGATTCCCGCCGAGGGCCAACATTTTCTTTAAACAAATTGTTGGTTCTTCGAGCCTGGGTGTGTATTTGTATTTAAGTATGTATTTAAACTTATATATGTAGTATATCTACCAGTTGTCCGTCACCCATAACACAAGTATTAAGTTACTTACTTTGGGGACGGACGACCGTGTGTGTAAATGTCCCATATATTTATTTATTTATTTATTTATTTATTGTCATATTATTTTTCATTCAATTATATAATTATTTTATATGCCTTGTGATATCCGGCTGAATTGAATAGACCACCCTCATTTCTTATCGAGGTGTCGTAAAAGGCGAGTAAGGTAAGTTGACCCACCGTGTGGTATCCTGTTGAGTAGAATAGACCACCCTCATTTCTTACCGAGATGTCGCGAAATACGACTTAGGTAAGCTGACGTCAGGCAGGCGGCCGGTCGTAAAAAACGTAGCCAAATCATGTGACAACATGTTTATAATATGTTTTGTCGACCCCACTTAGAGCGGTATCAGGGCAGAAGGATGATGATGTGGAATTAAAATTCAAAATAAGTCAAATTCTTTATGGTTTTCGATAATATTGTTTATATTATCAGTGCAGTATCGTGCAGTACAGAATTACGTGTGAAGGTTTTGCTGTTTGGAGAGTACCTAAATTAACTTTTTCCAGTATATTTGCATCATAGTAATTATTTAGTTATTTATTTAAGTTGATAAGTATAGTTGTTTATTATTATTAAGGACGTTTTGATTTAAGACACTATCGCAGCCAATGGGATAAATGTTTTCATCCTCAGTCTTTCGACGTGTGTGGACGCTCGACTAGAGAACGGCGCGGCTAGTAGCGGCGAGGCTTTTGCTCGACGAGTGCTGGCTGCTACGGCTGCGTCCCTACCACTGGCGTTACGTACTCCTCCGCTCCGCCCGTCACACGACCCGCCCCCTGACAACGCGTCCGCCGACTCGCCAACTCCACAGGACTCCCCGCCGCACTTGCCGCATCATCCACCCCTCGCGCACACTCTATACGACGTGTTTAGACATCTCGCGCTGGAATTCCCTAATCAGGTATGTTTATTAAGTATTAGACATAAGTCTCTTCTCTCCATTTTTGGTGTGAAGGATTGGAGCTAAGACCTACCACGTTGCTCCAATGCGGATTGGTAGGTTAGGTTAGGTTAGGTTAGACATATCCCTAGAATCTTCTTGAGATATGCAGGTTTCCTCACGATGTTTTCCGAAAAGCATTTCATAAATTGCAATTATAAATTAGACACATAAATTTAATAGAAAAACTCATTGGTGCTTGCTTGGGGTTTGAGCCCATGATCGTCTTTAGAGATTCATACGGTCTTAAGTTAAGACCTACAACGCTGCTCCAATGCGGATTGGTAGGTTACACATATCCCTAGAATCCTCTAGAGATATGTGTAATATATCTTTAGTATATCTTTCCTTCACCGGAAAGCATGTGATAAATTCCAATTATCAATTAGACACATGAGTTTTAATAGAAAAACTTAGTGGTGCTTGCTTGGGGTTTGAACCCATGATCGTCTTTAAAGATTCATATAGTCTCACTGCTAAACACTGTCCATTATATTAACCATCTTTTGACAGATTGACGATTTACATATTTAGTGATGTCCTAAAGATTCTCGTATGCGATAGCATTCCGATTATAGTACCTACTATCATTAATCGAATTACGTACCTAAGTAATTCGATTAATGATAACCTACGTAAACTAATAACAGATATAGAAATCAACATTTTGATTTAATATTGCCTTAGTTTTTTGAAAATAAATGTTAATCCGTGTGTATTTATTATAATCATAAAAAATATATTATACATCAACTGGCAACATCAACAGACCTTCCGCTCGGCCGCCATTTTGACGTGATCTGTCACTCTCAACGAAACGCCCGTGATAGTCACACGCATTTACGTTCGCTGAGTGTTCTCTCGCATCTGTTACACCTTGAGTTAAGTAGCTTCATTCCTCGGAAAAACTTTTGTGAAACTTATATTAATTGATCGTGAAAATGCCGAAAGGACGTGTGTTGAAAGCACAATCGAGACAGTTAGTGTTAAAACTTCATGAGTATTTTGAGCAAGAAAATCAAAATGGCGGACCTCTTATACCTATCACGCAAGTCCGAAACCGTGTTGCAGCCGCGTTGGGGATCAGTCTATCAACTGTGACTAAAATCACTACTGATGCCTACGGCAGGAGCGGCTTGGAGCAAAACAAACCATCTACACCAAAAAGAAAGCGCCGGGCTCATAAGGTGACAGCTGTTGATGACTTTGACGCTGACGCTATTCGTCGTCATGTATATGATTACTACTTGAGAAAAGAAATTCCAACTTTGAGAAAACTTATTGTTTCTTTGAAAAGAAGTGGTCTATTTCATGGTGAAAAATCTTCTTTGGTCAAAGTTTTGAACACAATTGGCTTTTCATATAAAAAGTTAAATAAAAGAAAATTATTAATGGAACGCACAGATATAGCTATAGCACGTTGTGATTTTTTAAGAGAGGCAAAGAAAATACAAGATTGGGCAAATATTGTTTTCACGGATGAAACATGGCTCAACGCTAACCACACACTATCTCTTTTCTGGACTGATGATACTGCTGATTCCACTTCCTCAGTACCAATGGGAAAAGGTGAGCGCCTAATCATTTGCCATGCAGGTACAGCAAAAGGATTTGTACAAGACGCACTGTTGGCATTTAAATCGAAGAAATCAAATGACTACCACGAAGAGATGAATGCAAATGTGTATAAAGAGTGGTTCAAAAAAATGCTCATTTCATTGGAAGAACCATCAATAATTTTTATTGATAATGCGCCCTACCACTCCCGTCAAATTGACAAAATGCCAACACAGGCTAATAAAAAGCATGAAATAATTAATTGGCTTCGGGACAATGGAGAAAATGTGGACGACTCAATGTTAAAAGTTGAATTAATAAAAATATTAAAAACCAAAAAGAGAGCAAAACGCTATGTTATCAATGAAATGGCAGCAGAATATGGCCATACTGTTCTTCGGATTCCTCCATACCACTGCCAGTACAACGCAATAGAACTTATATGGGCACAAGTAAAAGGGCATGCTGCGAGATGCAATACAAGCCCCCCATTCACAGCGAATAAAATGTTGCAATTGCTAAAAAATGCTTGCACCCACGTAACGGCCGAGAACTGGGCAAGTGTGGTGGAAAGAACTAAAAGAGTAATATTCTCTGATTGGGAACGTGATATTGCGTTTGATAATATATTATCTACACAAGAGCTAATAATAACTGCTACTGAAGACTCCTCATCGGAGGAGTCTAGTGTTGATTATCATTCCGACGACTCGTGCTAATAAAATAAATTAAAATATCCTGATTGTTTTATTTGTATTCATGTATTAACTAAGAAGAAAGTAAAACTTTATATAATGTTATTAAATGTCTTTTAATACTCGTAACATCGATTTCTACCGATTATTTTTAATCTGTGGCATAATCGTAGTAACCATTATGTGTGACATCACTAAGTGGGCGGTACCCATCCATAAAGTACAAATATTATTTGTATGATATTTGTACGTAAGCAATACAAAACTTAATGAGCGTGAGCTGTCAAAAGACTGATAATATGATGGACGCAGTATAGGCTATCACATTATGAAAAGCAGGTGATAAATTGCAAATATCAATTGAAGAGTGTTGCCAATGAGTTTTTCATCTCAAACACAGGAGACAATGATCGTCAATCGTCAATGGTTGTCCAACACTAAAATACTTTTTGCAAAAATACAAAGCTTTCTTTCAAATGAATGCTTTCTCGTAGTTAAAGTTATAAATTATATTTAATCCTTAATTTAAAGCTTCTCATAGTATGAACTTGTTTAATATTCTACGTAATTTTTGTTGTTTCATCATTTACAGTTCATTAAGTGGTTAAATCTTTTACAGGCTATTTGGTTAATGAAATTTAACAATAATGTTAAATTATAATTTATAATATTCTATATTCAAGTTGACACAAGCATTTTCGAAAAGTAATCAAGCAATCTGTCAAGTGACATTTGTATTAAATATATTTTTTAAATCTATCAGATTCAATTTATAGAAAAATACAAATAAAGAATTTGAATTTCTTTATGAATTGAAAACAATTGCATTTTTGGATGGGTTTTATAAATTCAGCTATTAACTTATATAATAATCTAACTAACTGATGGATTTACTTGAAGATTACTTGGAAGATTACTTAGATGATAAGGATGTGTGGATATAGGTGCACTTCTACCCTGTACAAGACAGTAATAAATAATTGTAACTAGTTCTAAGATTTATATTTTAAAAAGAGCAACCGCCAAGTTTCTTGCTGGCTCTTCTCGGCAGGAACAGCTTTTCGAACCAGCAGTAAAGTTGACGATTCAAAAGCACTTGTTTACAAGTTTACTTGAATAAAGAATATATTGATTTGATTTGATTTGATTTTATAATTCGGCAATATATCTTTATCAATCAGAACAATGATTTGTATAGTAGTAGCGTGTAAGTAATTTAAGATAGATATAACTTGTACATATTAGTTATAAATAATAAAAAAAAAACCCAAACAATAGAAATCAGTGTTGAATTTATTGAAAGGTGGATTGCACTCTCATGGAGAATGTGGTATCACTATGGCTGACACTTAACGGATCTGCGTGGGGCGGAGCCTGGTCATTGGGTGGGCTCACAGTGCCCGCAGATGCACCTCGTGTGCGTCTTGCCTCCGATACTGTAACTGCACTGCTACGGTCGCTTACCCAGTAAGAGTTCTTTTAATAATTTATAGAATTAGGCGTTACTTTATGGAGATCCATAATACAAAAGTAATAATAAAATTATTTTGCTATAATCCGTGATAAAGTAAATTAGAAATATATACGCAAGCACAACACACGTTCACTATCACAAACTCAACAATCGTTTCGCACCGCTATCGAAGCATCATCAGGAGATAGACTCCACGACAAAATTCTCAAGTTTTGCCATTTTGTGGCTGTGGTAGAGGTTTGTGCATGTGTTTTACGAATCTTGCATGTATCGGGTATGAAAAAAAAAGAATAGTCCACTCTAAATTTAGTATTATATATACTGACTTTATTTTATCGCGGATTATAGCAAAATAATTTTATTATTACTTTTTGTAGAGTTTGTTTTCTTCTTCTTCTTCTTCAGCCGATGGACGTCCACTGCTGGACATAGGCCTCTTCATGGGATCGCCACACCTGAGTTTGTTTTAATCTATACTTATTATTAAACAAAGTCCCAAAAAGCTGTCTGTCTGTATGTAATCGATTTTCTCAAAATCTACTGAACCGATTTTTGTATGATTTTGCACCAAAAAATTACCCCGATGGTTTAATTAAGCAAATAGGACATATCGGTATTATATTAATTTCATTGAAGAGATCGCGCAGTAGTTAAAAAACTTGCTTGCTGTGAGCTTAAGTCACGTGCGCTGCGTAAATCAGCAGAGATACGCTAAAGTATATACTAGAGAATTATAGATCTATAAAAACACTACAAAAAAGTCCGCGATTGCATGTCTCTATCTCTTATGGTTAACTCATAACAATTACCTATATGTTTAAAATTTTAATTCTAGAAAAAAATTGTGACACGCTGATTTCCACGCGGGTGAAGCCACTGGCACATCTAGTAAATAATAAAGGATATGTTACTAAAAGGCGTAAAAAGAGATGGAGTATTTCGATCATGACATGCATATAAAAGTAATAGCACTATAGTTGACAAAAAATCGTGCCGACCCCTCTATAGAGTGGCTATTCCACTCTATACATAAAGGCAGTAGAATGATGATGTAAAAGTATAGTCGTATATATATAAGAACTATTAATGTTAAATAGATAGAAAGTTGATTACTTTTAGAGATTCTATGATTTTTTATTAATTATATTTGATTCTATGATTCTTTGATTTTAGATTTCTAGTTGAGTGATTTTTATATTACTATTATAGTGTTTTTTTTTCAGATTAGAAAATGTGTCATTAAGATGTTGGGTGTTATCAATGCAAGCATTAGCGTGGGTCGCCAGTTTACCACTGCAGGTATATTATTTAAAAAATATTTTGTTCTAATAGGATTTCATTATAACAAAAATGGTGTCTGTCGCTAATTTGCTACCATAACCGTAAATTTGATTTTAGAAACCTGTCTTCATGAAAATATATATAATGTAAATCTCGTGAATGATTTGCAGTATTAAATATAGTTTAACTAAAGCGATGGTGTGAAATTGCTTTGACTGTAATTTTGTTTTTATATGATTTTACTACAGATACCTGCGACTTCTTGTCAACTTAATTGTTAATATAGCGATTTTGTACTATGTGGTATTGCGCTGTTTGTTTTTTTTTTATATAAAAAAGGTTCTTATATCCTCTATGTTATATAAGTTGCAATTTTAGCAACTTTCATCAATTTGGTAAATCAGATTTGCTGTGATAGTCACAAGCGTTTATTATATTAGTATGGATTAATAGTTTTAATTATAAAAAATACAATTTCTAGTTATAAATTTGAATATGCGCTATCCTTAAAAAAAGTTATCAAATATCAGTTATTTTGATTAGATTACTATATTATATCACTTAGCATTAATTTTGAATTAGTTTTTCATTGCAACATATTATTATTTATCTCTTTTGTATATGAACATGCAAATTTTGGGTATGCAACTTTATTATAAATTTGAAAAATGTGTGAAGTGATGTGAACCGTTTTGTGTGTCTAATAAAAAAAAAAAAAAATCTTTTTCTGCTCCCAGACGGAAGGTTTAATACAAACTATGGCACGTGTGATTCTCGAGTGCGAGTACTTCGTTCCTGCACTTGTCAAGTTTATCTCAATCGACGTAACGGCCGATGGCGCTGTCATCTCTTCTGAGCCTTACTTGGTAACGTATGCTGTTAATTTGTTTAGCGTTTTAACGTTTGCTTTTAATCACAATGATATGAATGATATATTTTTTTCTAATTATAACATCATCTGTATTAGAGGTTTCCAGACATTTATTCTAATATTCGAAAACTTTTAATTTCGAAGTTTAGCTGGGTCAAATCTACCCCCTGCAGCGACTTTTCTACCATATTTCCAAAACTCGATAAATAATTATATTACGAATTACAAACCCCCAATTTTGTAGTAACGCCAATGTACGAGTAGAACCGCGTTGAGTCTTTCGTTGCCCCCCGGGGGTCTGGACAACTAAGTGACAATGTAGACCACACTGTCGAGATTCTCGGTCATTGTTAAACATGTCTGCAGGATTTTCACGCTTTCCCTGCTTAAATTTAATTCTTCTCCGCGACATTATATATGATTACCTTCCACTTAGTGAGCGTCTATCGATGCTCGATAATAAGTTTCTACATTTTGTAATGCCTATGTCCATCAGTATTTCGATATATGTGTGACTCCTGTAACAACTCTTTGGTATGTGTAGGTCACGTTGGTCCTCCTAACCCTAAGATGGATATAGTAAATCAACACTACACAGTAATACTCTTAATATAATACAGTTCTTAACTCTGTTTAGTTCTTTTAACAGCCTTTTCTAAGTTTAGGATTATTAAGATTTTACTATTATGACTTATTTTACAATTATGACAGAGAAAGTGTTACAATTATATTGCTTATTGAAATATTTATTATTTGTGTGTAAAATAACTGTTTTACTTCGTCGAAATTATGTACACTATATAGAGTCATTATATTTTATCTATGGTTGTTTCAGACTTAATATCAGTCAGTGAGTTAGGTCGCAAGTTGAACGAAAGTGACCAGTTTAATCAGATGGTTTCGCTTAACAGGGTGGGGCTAGTATTGGCGCCGGCGCAGGTGCTGCAGCAGCTCTCCAGTCCGTTCTGTCACGAGTAGTCAAGGCACGAGGCTCACTCGGGGCGCTGGTGTCACTTCGAGTGTTGACTGCTCTGTGGACCAGATCAGCTAATCCAAATGTCACCCCGCCCGTTTCCCATTCAGCACTGGACCTACACGCAGCGCTGCTCAGAGCTGCCCACTCGTTGCTCCCAGCACTCATGCACAGGCAGGTGCGACACGCGCTGCCGCTCATCGAAGCCGTGGGTAAGTCATAACAGATCTTACAAGTTTATAAGCTGAGTCCATATTTTTGTTATATGTCCGAATTTTAGGATTGGCGCAAACAGGCCCACTGACCACAGTCACCGATGGCAAGCTACAGCGACTTAACACACACGACATGACTTGTGCTTTCGTCCGAAATGTATACAAAAATGCCATAGTTGTCTGTATTTTAGTATCGAAAATCCGATGGATGTGAAGTTGAAAGTGTAATCCGTGTGGAGCGATCCTTATGCCGCTTATGATGTACCAACGCTGCGTTTTTCGGTGCGAGCTTGCCATTCTAGCGCCTAATGAGCTCACTGTCCATCGGTTCTACGTTTTACGCATTCAAAAAGGCAATTTTTGAATTTGACTGGTCCGTTGGCGCTGTGGATTTGACCTTTGAGTGACTTTGCCTTCAGTTCCGCGGGTCACGGGTTCGATTCCCGCCGAGGGCCAACATTTTCTATAAACAATTTGTTGGATCTTCGAGCCTGGGTGTGTGTTTGTATTTAAGTATATTTAAAATTATATATGTAGTATATTTACCAGTTGTCCGTCACCCATAACCCATCATAACCCATAAGTATCAAGTTACTTACTTTGGAGACCGCCAACACAGATACACGTAATACACACACACAGCGTCTTCGCCGGCGAAGACGAGGTCCCAGTTTTCTGACGTCGGTCGGTCGTGGCTTTTCGCCACCCTTCCGACGCCGCAATGACTAATCTAAGTCACACCATCAGTCCTCCACTACACGTCGCCCTAAGCCGTGGTCCGGCCTCACAGGAGGCACCCTTAGGACGACGTTCCCCGACTTAAGTAGAGCTTCTGCGCTCTACTCCCCGCATTTCGCAACCTCGGCGATGCTTCTGCGCTCGCCCGTCCCGCCCGGTGACGCTCTAAAAACCACTAATGGTTTTGACTTGACGCTCTAAAAACCACTGTATGCTGTTAGCCTTAGGGCTAACAGCATACAGTCAGTTCGAAAAAAAAAACTGGAGACGGATGACCGTGTAAGTGTCGCACATATTTATATTTATTTGTTTATATTTAATTGTTTTCTATCACTAGCTGAACAGTGTGGGTGGTGGGTGCGTGAGAGCAGCGGTTGGCGGGCCGAGAGCGGGGGCGGTGGCGGCAATGGCAGCGGCGCGGCCGGCGGTGAGGCCAGGCTTTCTGGTTTGCTAGCTGACGTGCTAGCCGGTAACGCTCGCCGTGCACCCCTACGGCGTGCTGTGTTGCAGCACCTGCTGCTGTACGCGCGTCGTTTGCTCGCTCTGCCGTTACCCTCGCCATCAGCACCTCCCTCCGCTGGCGGTAGTGGCTGCCAATCTGTGAGTGATCTTCTATAGATGTTTTTAATGATGATATGAGGTAGTTAAAGTAAGCAAGCTGAAGTGGCAATGGGCTGGCCATATCTGTCGAAGAACCGATGACTGTTGGGGTCCTTGACTCACCGAGGACATTGCAAGAAGCCTTTGGCGCTCCGTCTGGAGTCCTTGGCTTCTGGAAGGAGCATGGCTGGCTGGAGTAACCAGTCCGCTTTCACTCTCACTCACAATGGTCGCCAAAATGCGACTAAGTGCGGAAAACAGCCCGCCAACAAAGAAGAAGAAGAAGAAGAAGACCGTTGGGGTAGACGTGTTCTGGAGTGGAGACCGCGAATCGAAAAACGTAGTGTAGGACACCCTGAGACTCGATGGAGTGACGACATACGTAGGACAGCGGGCAGTGGATGGAAGCAGAATCGGGCTAAGTGGCGTGGAATTGGAGAGGACTATGTCCAGCAGTGGACTGAAGTGGGCTGATGATGAATTAAAGTAAAACTTCTTTACGCACGCTTTACTTGAGGGCAAGTTAGTGCTTGCGAGACGTGAGCGTTACGCAACGTGATCGGGCGAGGTGATAGGAAATTAACAGATAGATATAAGTGGAAATAGAAAGAGAGAGTTACACTTTGTATATTACTGTAGGGGCAAACGAGAGAGGTACAAGCAGATTTTGCGACACGTAGATCCGAAGATCGTTTGTCAATCATAGCAAGTAGCCCATCAAAAGTTCTATAATGTAATTTTCAATTTTATAGTCTGCAACAAGTCCCGGCTCAAGCAGTGATATGTCGCAGACGGATGAAAGCAAAGCCCAGAATAGCGCTATCCAGGAAGGCACCAACCTCGAGGACGAACGCAAGCAACAGGCGCCGAAGACGCCTTGCCTCGCTGATACTGGTGAGTTTATATAATTAATAATGTTCTTCATAATAGTTTCTTTTAGATATAATATTATGGAAGTAATAATAAATAAATAGGTTGTTTCCGCTTCATATTTTATAACGCAGCCAGATGATCGTTGAGACTGAGATCGATTGAGAATATGTGCAGTGCTAGTGTAGTGTGCTAGTAGTCGTTTGTAGTGAATGCGTTGTATTAAAGTAAATATTCTAAGTATTGAAGTGTTAATAACAAATTAAACATCAAGAAAAAATGAGAAAAAGAAAGAAAGTTTTTTTTAAGTATACTAATTATTATATAGTCATTTCATTCAGGAAACGTATATTGTTATATAACTATTAAATTGTTTCAGTGTTGCAACATCCAGAAATAATGCAAAAGTTTTATAAGACATTGTCTATGTGCGATGGAATGAATGCACTCGTGCTGAATACGGGTAAGTTCCGTGATATCCTAATTATTTATTACGAAAGGTATCAGTTTATATATATACTTTCTAATATATTAAATAGGTGGCAATGGCGCATGCGGTTCGGAACAATGGTCGCTGAAAGAGGAAGTGTTCTGGCTGGTAGCCAAATTGCCTGCACTAGCAGCCAATCCTACACTTATGCTTCCCAGCCTTTTGGAGTTTCTCAGTAAGAATTGCGTATTTAAAAAATTTCGAAATATGTTTATTTATTATACTCTCAATTATGAACTATATTATTTTCCATTTTTTGAAGGAAAAATGGGATTTTTTCTATTTTATATATTTTTATAAATAAGCTTTAACTGTGCCAAGTTGCGATTGGCCCAGTAGTTTGCGCACGGGCATGGGCAAGCATTCTAGAGACCGAAAAAAAAAATATATATACATATATAATACAAGATAATACACGAATACGAAATATAATAAACTTACATAGATATTATATGTTTTAAGCCATTATTTAAATTGTTACGTGTGCTCCCAGTATCTTGTTTGTATATTTATGAAATGGCCCTATTTGTCAAGAAACATTTGTATTTATTTAAAACTAATAGTGAAGAAAAACAAGAAAAATACTTATTGTATGTCAATTCGGATATATAATCATATTCCTAACAAATTATAAGACCTACCTTATACGAGGTTTAAAAATCAATTGTTTGACTTGCTGCTCGATAAAGTATACTACGATATTACGATTTTTTTTGTACAAGAGGTTAATTATGTATTTTTTTATTAATTCATTTTATTCCGTAATTATTATTTCCAATTTTATTCTTATTTTACAGTGTATTTAATCATTTTTACATTTTAATTACTATTAATATTTGCACGCTGAGATATTAGTAGAACATATATGGCATGAATTTTTACATTTACATCACATTATGTACCTATGTTCTTGCATTAAATGATTTATTAATATAATTATTATTATATTATAAATATATTTCTATTGTAGGAAAAGAGGAAATGGTGAAACTGTCACAAGGCATGCAGCAGTTACTGGTGCGCGCATTCGAGCGGCCTGAAC
Organism: Morpho deidamia; assembly: GCA_947086505.1. NCBI lineage: Eukaryota > Metazoa > Arthropoda > Insecta > Lepidoptera > Nymphalidae > Morpho > Morpho deidamia. The sequence continues at coordinate 9,145,389 of CAMTZC010000003.1, forward strand.
TACTGGCAGCGTTCGTGGACGCAGGAGGACTGGAGCTAGCTCTCGACAAGCTTTCGGCATGTCACCAGGTCAGAGAGTCACGCCTCTTAATATATAAAGTGTTCAAGCAATTCTGCATCATAGGATGGAACAAAACGTAGAACGGAAGGTTTCAAAAATTCAAAATTCAAATTTGACAGATTCGCAAAACTTTTCGCAACACTGTTATACGTCTCTAAATACAATTGTGAAATTCGCTATTAAACTAGTCTAAACCAATTCAAGCATGCTTTTAACTTGAAGATAAAGTTACAGCTAGCTAATTTTAGAATGATGACTAAACTAGCTAACGTGGATATCAGTGTGTCACAAAGATTTTACTATTTCAATTTACATAAAACTGTACTGTACTATTAAGCTAAACTTTTATCAATAGTTTGCATGCAAAGAGTTAATCTTTAAGTAAAAACCGTACAAATATCAGTAGATTATGAGAAAATCAATCACAGACAGACATACATTTTTTGGGGACTTTATATTAATTATATAGATTATTCTCATTTCACTTTATTATTAATTGTTTATGTACGAGTTTTATATATGAAACGAGTTATATCAAGAATTGGGCTATGAATAACGCATTTTGTAAAAGACCTCCCTGCTACTCAGAGAGAGGGGTAACTATAATTTTAGAATAGTGTTTTAAACATACCTCAGAAATTCTTTAACCAATGCTAGTTTCGTAACAATGTTTTTTATAATGATTTAGTGAACATTAAATAAGCCCCTTTAATTGCAAAGAAAATTTAGAAAATCATTTGCCTGGGGTTTGAACTCATGATTTAACGAATTGATGAAGATTATGCTAGTACAAGTCGTAGTAAATATTTTTAAATAGCTTATAATAAATCAACCAAAGATCGATGTTTGTTTGTGCATAGACACAGACAACACAGTTTAAAAATTATTATTTTTTCACTAGTCTGGCCCCAGCAGCAACCAAGGATTGGTATCATCCCTCATGAATCATCTGAAATTACCGCCACAGCTAGTCAACCTATCTACTGTAGCCTCGGGAAGTAAGAAGAGCCAACCGTCTGTGATTGAAGCCGCAAATGGCCTTATTAACATAGCACCTCTTTGTAAGTGACTATTAACATGTCTATTATTATCTATGAGTATTTACTATAAAATAAAAATTATCTAATAATGGCTTTTGGGAGTATTTCTTTACCAATTATTTTTAGGTCCTAGATTTTTTCAACCCTTTTCCAATGACCTCATTTTTCTCACAGAGAGTTAAGCTTTACTAGTTATTTAATAAATATCATAATTTGAAAAATCTACGGATCTGCCTAGCAATTCATAGATCACTCTTATTATTTTTTCTTTTTTATGTGTATATCCATGCCATACATGGTTGTTCATGAAAAGTGAGTTTCAATATTCTTTTGACATAATGACTTCTTACACATATACATTTTTATTTATTCGTTCCTATTGTTGTTATTAATATATTATTATGTTTATATTTGTATATTAAATATTAAATTTGGATTTATATCTTATGTATAGAAGCTGGCCTTACTCACGTCTTATTATATCGGGTGAGGCCGACTATTTTTCGCAGCGGTAACGCCGTATAACGAGCTCATAAATAAGTGCCCTGGCTAGGCGTAACTCTTCGGGCTCATCTGATATAAAAATACATGTGTATGGCCGGTCCCTATATATAAACTACTAGCGGCCCGCCCCTGCTTCGCACGGGTATAAAATATATAAGTATAGGCTGTCACTCAGTGAAAAAAATGATTAAAATAGATCCAGTAGTTTTGATTTATTCATTACTGCCCGCGGCCCGCACGCGTTAAATTTGGAGTAAAACAATTCCCCTTTCCCTATACCATGAAGATTTCCTGCTATCTTTGGAATATTTTAATTCATATAATACATTTTAACTAGTTCCTTTTTACATTTTTCTCTATGTATTTTATTTTTACAATTAATCCAATCGCTGCTAAGTTATAAGTGCTATAGGGCGAAGCGCGGCCTCCGATGCGCTATTTATAGGCACGGGCCGCATATTAAATCTGTAATATCTTCGAAAATATTCATTTAAATTACATATTGCCATATTGATCTATATTAAATCAACAATGTATTTAAGGTACTTAATTGGATAAGGATTGATGCTGTATTGCTTAAAATTGCTTCGAAAAGAGGGCGTTATTTTTCGTAAAAAGTAAATGACAAAAAAATGCTATTGTGGGTTATCCATAAGAGATAGACATACCCTCGCGGAGTTTTCTGTAGACCTTTTTAAGGTGTACACATTTTTAATACATTATTTTGATAAATCTTGTAGTGTTCAGCCTGCGTTTGCAATGTAAGCGGAAAAAAATGTAATTATTTACGACATCACGTTAGAAACCTCAAAAATTACAGTATTTCTCTACTCCATATTGACTGTTATTGTACATATAAACCTTCCTCTTGAATCACTCTATCTATTAAAAAAAACCGCATCAAAATCTGTTGCGTAGTTTTAAAGATTGAAGCATACATAGGGAAATAGGGACATAGGGACAGACACAGAAATCGACTTTGTTTTATACTATGTAGTGATGAATACCACTCTCGATAGCTTAACTTAAAAAAATTGGATTTGATTATTTGTAGGCACGGTGTCGTGCGGTAACCCAACTGCGCAGGCAGCGGATGTACTGCTAGGCGGCAGCGGAGTGAGCGGCTCGTGTGCGGCTCGACGCGTCCGTGCGGCCGCATGGACCTACCATTTCTTCAGCGCTGATGACGCCTCACTCGCACTCACCATCACGCTTCCATACGCCGCCGCCTTGCACGAGGTCCATCTACAACCGCATCTCACCAGTCTTGCCAGTAAGTTTGTTGCACCCTATCTCTTAACTGGGGCGAGAATGCCGGCGTTGCCTGTTACGAAATAAGTAAAGTAAAAAAAGTAAAGTAACGACCTGTTACTATGTCTACTGCTGGGCTAGGGCCTCCTCAGTAACACAGAAAGATAACAGCATATCTATAACCCACACTAATATTATAAATGCGAAAGTCTGTCTATCTGTTACGTTCTTACGGCTAATTCACAAGACCAATAATATACAGTGGTACCGACGATACGATTTTTTGGAATTCAATTTTCTTAAATATCGTTTAAAAACAAATGTATATTCGAACAAACCTAATATATTAAAATTGGGAACCGCTTTGTTAATAAGTCCACCGATTTGGAGAGATGCGCATGGGCAAGCTCGATGTAAAGTAGTAATAAAGTAGCGGCCTGTTACAATCCCACTGCTGGGAATAGGTCTCCTCTCTCCATTTTTGGAGAGAAGGATTGGAGCTAAGACCTACCACGCTGCTCCAATGCGGATTGATAGGTTACACATATCCCTAGAATTCTCTAGAGATATGCAGGTTTCCTCACAATGTTTTCGTTCAACGAAAAGCATGTGATAAATTGCAATTACTAACTAGGCACATAAATTTTAATAGAAAAACTCATTGGTGCCTGCCCGGGTTTTGAACCCATGTCGGCTGTAGAGAGTCGCACGGTCTCACCGCTAGGCTATCACAGTTTTACGAAATAAGTAATTAGTATAGTAATTATATAGAATTAGGTAAATAAGTAATTTATAGAATTAGGTGTTACCTTGCCGAGATTTATACATATGTCCATACATACATCCATAATACATATATATCCATACTATAAATTATTTTGCTTGCGGAGATCCATAATACAAAAGTAATAATAGAAATATTTTACTGTATATAAAATCTAATTTATCGCGGATTATTGCGAAATAATTTTATTATTACTTTTAGGTTACAAAAAAACGTTATGGCTGTAAATAATAGTTTTACCAGAAAGATCTATCCGTTTTTGTAAATGAAACAAAATAATAAATATTTCACCACTTTGAATAAACTTAATATTTATCAATTATTTCTGTGCTTACAATTTTTTTTGCAGGCAAACAATTCAAGAACTCAATTTTTTCAATAATTCAATTTTTTTTCCTAAATTTGAGGTATTATTTAAAAATGGGCTATACATATTGCCATCACATTGGCAACAATTCATAAATAATGATTGCAACTATATTATACAGTAAAGTTTATTAAATGAATTTTTTTTCTTTTGTTTCATTCTAAAACAGACAGAACTTTCTGGTAGACCTTGTATTTGTAGAATTTTGACCTAAATCATTATTTCAATATAGAAAATAAATCTTCCACATTTTTGCCTTAAGGCAATTTAACGAATTTTTAATTTTATTATTGTTTTTACCCTATAAAATATCTTTATGATTTGTATGTTGATGATTATGTTAACAGAATGTGTTATCTCACAGATCTGTACTTTTTTCTTCCTGTCAGTTCGTCTTCCGATGATAATTACAAGAGTAGTTTATCAATGTATTTATCTAATAAAAAGGTAATTGCAATATTATGTATTTGTTATAGCATGCCCGGGTGCTGTTGGTGTTGAAGCTGGATGTGGAGGCACCGTGGCTCCCCTCGGTGCACCCCAAAACACAGCCGGCATGACTTTCATCCGGCTCGCGTTGGCTCGACCAATCGTTGTTACAACCGTGACCCTGCGCCTCTATAAGCCCCGCGACAGTTCTAACATGGGTTTGCTGCTTTTGAGGTTACTGGCTGGACCCGCTTTTGCCGCTTCACCTGACCAGCAGGAGCATCATGAGTAAGTATTATATCTATCTATACTTATTATTTTATTAATTTTTAAGGAAAACATACAGTATAATAATTTTCTTATTAACTAGACAAAAATTTGTAAAACATTAACCAATAAAGTTTCCACTAACTGATAAAACATATAAAGCTAACATAATAAATGAAAATAAACAATACAATAAGCAAATGATGAATCAGCACAAAAAAAATACTACAAAGATTTTACATAATAATAAGAATAATAAAGAAGAAAGAAAGAATTTAATTCAACTGATTCTGAATATATTTTTTTAAATTAACTGAGTTGATACAAAATAAATCATTATCACTATACTCATTATTGTACCTAGCACAGGCACGTGAAATAAAATGATTTGCACCAAAATTAGTCCTGCATCGAGGAGTATGCAAAAGTGAATGATTTCTAGCACTCAACCCTTGACATCTGAAATAAATATGGCTTAAGAGTATCGGAGAGTAAATGGTTATTTAAAATTTTAAAGAGTAGTAATGGGTTTCTAATGTTGCGGCGGTTTTCTAATGAAAGTGGAGTAATAATATTGTTTGCTCCATATCTATATTTTAAATGTTTTAAGAATTTGTTCTGGACTTTTTCGATTTCATTTATGTAAACCTTATATTGAGGATTATAAAACAAAGTTCCTAAAAGCTGTCTGCTTTTTCAAAATCTACTGAACGGATTTTTGTACGGTTTTCACCAAAAGATAGTGCAATACTTCCGGATGGTTTAGGTAAATAGTACATATCGTAAATTGTGTTAAAGAGATCGCGCAGTTGTTAAAAAACTTGCTTGACTTTCGACTAAACTTGAACTAAAGTTCAAGTTTACTACTCACTCTCGATGCGGCACTAGTTTATTAGTTTTATGAATAAGAATGACTTTATTTATGTGACACATTACAAACACAGAGAAAGAGTAACAAAATGACAAAACATAATAATAAAAACTTAAAATATATATATTAATACCTAAAATTACCTTAAATTAAAGCCGAATATCACAAAACTTCACCAATAACTCCCAGCGAGATAATGTGCCTCCACAAATTGGAAGACCTCTCGGTTATAGTTGAGGTCACGAGACCCTAATACCGATTTTCAGTGGTCATCAATGAGAGCGTCCATATGCACGAAAATAGCTTCTCGATTGTTAAGTAATATATATCGACTGTGAACTGGCAAATTGTCCTATCTAATTTTTGACAACTTTTCAGGAAGACGAAAAAACGTGATTATTAATAAATTCGGATTAATTTTTATGTAATAAAAAGCCAGTTGACTTGAAATATGTTTATTTATATACAAATTTTCTAGTAGATAATACATGTTGATACGGTAAATGATGGGTAGTGGTAACTAATTCTGTTAGAAAGTGATTTGGCTTAAAATTGAGATAGGACGTATTGCCGGTTCACAGTCGATATTTTAGTTTATATCTTTGAAATTATACAAATATCAATCATCAAATTCAAATTCAAATTCAAATAAGTCTTTATTCAAATTGGCCTATTACAAGCACTTTTGAATCGTCGAATTAAAATTAAATTGAAGCTACAACTGGTTCGGAAAGGTGCTCTAACCGAAAAGAACCAGCAAGAAACTCGGCGGTCACTCTTTTAAAAAATAAATATTACAGTTTTGTATTAACTATTGTTAACAAACTTAGATTATAATACCGTCTAGTACATAGCTGGTCGCAATTTAGTTCCAAGCTTTCTTATCATTGACATAGTCTTCAACATTATAGTAAGCTTTATTAATGAGAGTCTCTTTAATTGCTTTTTTGAACTTGTGTAAATCATCAATCATATATCACATCAATCAATAATGATTGTAAGCAATATAACAGAACTAACTACTTTGCTAAATCTACGTACCTTAAGGTACGTAGATTTTGCCTGCTTCATACACATTGGCTTTGCGTGCATTCGCTTAACTCGTGCGGATTATAGCAAAGTAGTTAGTTCTGTTATATTGCTTGTAATATGGAATTCCGCAAAGTAACGCCTGCTTCTATAAATCAAATAATGATTGTATTTTGTAATAGAAACCGATGGGCGCGCGTTGTGTGGGAGTGCACGCGTACGCGATTGGACACCAGTCGTTGGACGGCGTTGGGTAGCGCGGGGGCCGTGAGCGCGCTCTGTGCGTGCGTGGTGGCGGGCGGCAGCGCGGCGCAATACGCTCATCGCGCGTTGCTAGCCGCTGCCAGAGCCTCCCCGGCATTACGTGAGCCACTCATGACCGCGCTGCTTGGAATGGATGCGCACGCTCACGCTCACGGTAAAGTTCTATTTTTGAATTTAAACTATCGTGAGTGGTGTTCATTATTAATGTTGAGAGACCATAGAGACCATGTTGTGCTATACTCACGTCTTATTTTATCGGATGAGCCCGACTAGTTTCAAGCCCGTACGGGGCTCTTATTCATGAGCTCTTTACGCGGTGTTATCGCGGCGGGAACTGTTCCCGCTCATGAATAAGAGCCCCGTATGGGCTTGAAACTAGTCGGGCTCATCCGATAAAATAAGACGTTAGTATAGCCGGTCTCTCAACATTAATAAAGTTCTATTATTATATATTTTGGTTATTTAAATAAATCAAAGCACACAAAATGACAACTTTGACTACAAAAGCGATGTCACCACGATATCCATGTATCAATGTATCCATCTTTATATTATAAAAGCGAAAGTCTGCCTTGTATGATATCAAGGATAATTAGCTGGACCAATATTGATGAAAATTACTATAATTCAAGCTTATAAGCCGATTTTTCTTTCGGGAACAGGGGAGAAAAATACATATCGACTGTGAACTGGTAAATTATCCTATCTTATTTTTGACATCTTGTCAGGAAGAAGAATAAACATGATTAATTAATACATTCGCAATAATTTTTATGAAATAAAAAAACTGTTGACTTTAAATATGTTTATTTATTTACAAATTTTCTATTAGACAATACATGTTGATACGGTAATGATGGGCAGTAGTACCAATGCTGTTAAAAAGAAATTTGTCTTAAAATTAGAGATAGGATATATTGCCGGTTCACAGTCGATATTGCATTATTGTTAGTAATTATACCACTACTCTAGTACTGCTATCAACATAGAAAAAAGCATGTTGTCCTCACCCCACTTAATGTGAGACAAGGGAAAAGAATGAATTATGGGACTTATTTATTGTAATAAATTTAATCGTAGGACAATTCACAAATAATTTTCATTGATGTGTATCATAATGTATATGTGGTTCATATATCTTCTTCTTCTTCCTTGCGTTTATCCCGGCCTATGCCAGGGTCCGCTTTCCTACTAAACTGCTTCCACTTTGCACTTCCGCGAATGTACTGGTTACGTATTTTGTCCAAACGCGTAACGCCGCACATCCATCTTAACATCTTCATTTCATTGGCGTGGAGTTCGCGAATATGCTTTGTCAGTGCTGGCCAGGTTTCACTCCCATAAAGCATTACCGGGTTATGTGGTTCTTATAATGACGTTCGTTATTTAGCATTTCAATCATCGGGCGGGACGGGTGCGGGCGGGCGTTGGTCTGGTAGTATGGGCGGAGTGTGCGCGTTGGCAGCTGCACTTTTCCGTTGGTGCCCGGAGGGTAGCGCGCATGCGTACGTGCGTTGGCTCTCCACCGCTGCAGAACGCGCTCTACGCGACCGCACGCCGCCGTCCGCTGCCCTCGTACACACGCTCGCTGCAGTAAGTACAAATAATATACAGAGTGTTACCGACGATACGACATTTAATGATCGTACGTTAGATCGATACGTAATAGATAACTTTGGCATAATTCAATCTTCTTAAATATCATTTAAAAAAATGTATTTTGCAAGATGTAAAACGATGTATTTGAGATCTGGCTTTGTTAGTAATGGTTGACCAAACAGGAAAAAAACAATAACATTGTTCTTTTCATTCCCTCGCAATCATACTTTTTAGTTTTTGTTCAAGGTTATTTTTCGTTTTGTGTCGTAATAGGGTGCGGTAGTTGATCTCCATAAATAGTGTTTATTGAAAAAAAATAAGTAAAATAATTTCTGTGGCTAAAACACTTTGCTGAATTATTATTATTATTTTTTTTTTTACTATATATTCATATTTAAATCTGCACATTAAATTAATTTGAATTATTCTCGTACCATGTTATAAAACACCTCACCTTTTTTGCAGGTATTATGGACGCTTAAAGAAGAACGACTGTTAGATCATGTGGAAGAGATGATAACAGACGATTTATTTGAATTAATATATACGTGGGTGAAGGATGTCCCAGAAACAAACCTACTTAAAAAATCTCTCGATGCAGGTATGTTTGTTCAGAATATAGTATTAGCTAATAAGCGTATGATTGTTTACATCTCTTAATATCAGTCAATTTTAAATTGGACTATTTTAAAATCTCATCTTATGTGTAATATATCTAATATTACAATTTTTTTAAGTGCTTTAATGTTAATTTTGTTTCAGTATTATGTTCTATGTGCTATATACGCCCAGAGTTGTTCAGACTATTATTAGAACAGATGGAAATTCCAATGGATACAGATGAAAGGTAACTTTAATTTTAAAATTTTCTTGATTGACTGTACCTACCCACACATGTAATTTCAAAATTTAGAAAAGATTTACTAAGAAATCAATATATATAGAATATAAATAAATATTTCTCTATAAATTTGCAAGCTTCTCTTTTTACTAAATTTTGATCTTGTATTGGTCATATCAATAATATTAAACGGCTTATATGGCACTTAAAAATTTGATTTTTAAATAATTTGACATTATTATTAAAAATGATAATAACATGTTTTTTTACCTTTTTTTGTACAAGATATGGTTATTTTAGGCATCTTAAAATTTGATGCTTACTGCGTAATGCATAAGTTTACTCATTTGAGATGCTATATCAATTTCAGCTTGGTAATCTATAAGTTAAATAAATGTAGAATGTAAGGTTATTTTTTTATTAAATTTAAATTAAAATGAAATAATATTAATAAAATAAATAAAATAATAAAATTGTCTAGACTGGAATCCAATTAAATGCTAAAGTCATTTAATTATGAATAATAGCAGCCATTTTGGAAAAAATACAGTGCATATGCTTTTTTTATTTATATAACGAATTTAAGTTAATTATAGCTTATTTTCATCAAATTTGTTAAAAGAAAACAATATTGTTTATTACTAATATATTTGTAATAAATCTTTAGAGCTCTTCAATAATAATATAATTGCTAAGTAACATCATATGAATTGATGACAAGTGTGACTATTTATTTTGTTCATGACAAAGTAAAAAAACTAACTTAATTAACATATCTATAGCAAGATTCAAATTTAAACTTCGTCTAATAAGTTTTTTTGGACAAATAGTATGGAGGGTCTGACTGATGACACGAAGGTCCGTCGACCGATGCAAGCATCTACCTCAAGGGACGGCGCTAGTACGTGCGAAGACAGCGGCTTGGTGGGGCGTCTCCGTGGCTGGCAGCTGCGGACCATAGCGGCGGCTTCAATGTCACCTGCTGCCACTCTAACGCTGCTGCACTCCCAGCTACCAACCGCGCTGGTGCGGGCCATAGCAGGTCTGTTCTTATTTAATGATAAATTATATTATATCTACAGTTTGGTACCGACCCTATGACATTAATTTTAATTTTAGGTACCTGCACACCTTAGCACCCTACATAAAAATATGAGTTAATTCAAAATCAAATAAAAATCAAAATATTCTTTATTCAAGTAAACTTGTAAACAAGTGCTTTTGAATCGTCAACTTTACTGCTGCTTCGGAAAGCTGTTCCTGCCGAGAAGAGCCAGCAAGAAACTCGGCGGTTGCTCTCTTTAAAATATAAATCTTAGAACTAGTCACATTTATTTATTACTGTCTTGTACCACACATCCTTATCATCTAAGTAATCTTCAACAGTATAGTAGGCTTTCTGGATCAGCCTCTTTTTAATAGTGTTTTTAAACTGCTGTAATGGCATGACCAAAATTGATTTCGGAATTTTATTATAGAATCTTATACCCAAACCCACACCCACAGTGAAGTAGTAATTCAGTGAAGTATTTTAGCTACAGGAATTACTTTGCGTTAAAAAACACGAATCAATGACCAAACACGCTATTCTAACCTTGGCCTAAAAACAGTGCAACGGGTACGAGGGTGATAAAACTATAATGTTATATTGTTTTTTGAACAACCGCACCGCGCCAGACCCGTAACCTAGTAATGGTATGCAAAGCCAGATCTCAATTAAATTGTAATTATTGTCTTCGAAAACATTTTTTTTTAAAACGATATATAAGAAAGTTATCTTATACGTTTAAGTGATCAGTGGATTCATTTAATGTTGTATCGTCGGTACCACTCTAATAAATAGTTTATGAATATAAACCAGTTATACTCACGTCTTTGTTAAATCTGGTCAGTCAGACTAGTTTCTGGGAACAATAACGCGTAAAGAGATCATAAAGGGGCCCGTATAGGCTGTCGCTTATTCGATTGCAGCAAGACTTGTCTATTTTTCTTATTTTCATAGCATCATGGCATACGGTATCTTGCTATGGGGTAAAGCAGCTGATATCCAAAAAATATTTGTTTCACAAAAGCGAGCTGTTCGTGCGATTTATAATATGAAACCACGTGACTCGCTTCGTGATAAATTTAAAGAAATAGGTATTCTTACTGTAGCTTCACAATACATTTATAATAATATAGTGTTTGTGAAACAAAATATACATCTCTTTAATAAAAAAAGCGATATTAGTAATAGGCAAACTAGGAACCGAAATAAATTAATAATACCAAGGCTAAGGCTTCAGAAAGTACGTAGATCGTTTGTGGGCTTCGGTATACTTTTTTATAATAAAATTCCTCAATCAATTTTGGACTTGCCTTTACACAAGTTCAAAAAAGCAATTAAAGAGACTCTCATTAATAAAGCTTACTATAATGTTGAAGACTATGTCAATGATAAGAAAGCTTGGAACTAAATTGCGACCAGACGATATTATAATCTAAGTTTGTTAACAGTAGTTAATACAAAACTGTAATATTTATTTTTTTAAAGAGTGACCACCGAGTTTCTTGCTGGTTCTTCTCAGTTAGAGCACCTTCCCGAACCAGTTGTAGCTTCAATTTAATTTTAATTTGACGATTCAAAAGTGCTTGTAATAGGCCAATTTGAATAAAGACTTATTTGAATTTGATATAATATTATACGAACATGCAGTTATTTTGTCATGTTAATAATACTTAACATGATAATATTATTGTGATATAATTAAAAAATAACCTCTGCCTTAGTAATCTCGTATAAATTCAATCTTATCACAGTTTCTCATGCATCAGTTTAAAACAGTAAAGTCCAGTCTCAGTTTATATTATCAAAATGTAAGAGGACTTCGTTCGGTTACTGAGAAGGTACGTCAACGTATAATTGCTTTTGATTATGATATAATAATCTTCACAGAGACTTGGCTCAACGAAAGTATCTTTAGTAGCGAAATTTTTGATAGTAGGTACATTGTCTATAGACGTGATAGGGAATCTTCCTCAGAAGGGCGATCTAAAGCTTTAGGTGGTGGTGTTTTAATAGCAGTTTCTAATCGTTTAGTCTCCTCGCGAATAACCAGTTGGGAATCGGATATTGAAGATTTATGGGTAACTATTGAGATTAAATCCCATAAAAGAAAAGATGTACTGCGAATATGTGGTGTCTATTTACCTCCTCCAGTATCCTGTAAAACAATCGATTATTTTATTGCCAATACAAATAAAGTAATGGAAAACACATGTGCATATACGTTAATAATAGGAGATTTTAACTTAAGTGGCATTAGCTGGCACTCGCAAAATAATGAGTTACGCACTCAACCTTCAAACTACAGTAACTGTCTCACAAAAAGCATTTTTATAGATTTCTTGTCAATGAATCAATTTAATCAATTTAATACAGTAACTAACCAAAAAAATAAAATCTTAGATTTAATCTTATGTGACTCTAATATAATTAAGAATGTTACTAACTGTTCTTACGTCCTTCGCGAGATTGATATACATCATCCAGCACTTGACATTGCAGTGGACATTCCAGCTGTAGCTAAGTCTCGTAGTAAATGCCAAACTAAATTAAACTTCTTTAAAGCTGACTATGGAGCAATAATAACATCTTTGAATGACATTGCATGGGCGGAGGAGATATTAAAAACTAATGACGTCGATATTATGCTGCAATCATTTTATAGTATTCTTCATAATGTAATTTTAAAACATGTTCCTATTACTAAAACGCCGCGTAAATCCTATCCAGTATGGTTTAATTCTAAATTAATTTATCTGCTAAAAAAGAAATATAAAATTCATGCTAAGCTTAAAAAATTTAAAAACCCATTGGACGAAATAGAATTTGATTTCCTACGTAAAGATTGTGCACACTTAATGAAGGCGTGTTACAATAATTACATTGCCTCTATAGAAACCAAAATTAGAAAACATCCAGAGTTTATTTACAACTATGTCAAAAATCTTCAAAAAAGTAATTCAAAATATCCACTTATAATGGAACTAAATAATAAGAAAAGTGAAAATGCTAAGGAAATCTGTAACTTTTTTGCCCAGCATTTCTCAGCGGTTTTTGAACCTCAACAATGCAACTATGCGAATAACATGACTACTTCGTTAGCTTCCTAGACGAACTCATTGAAATTAATATTACTCAAAAAGAAGTAATTAATAAATTAAAGGGTCTTAAGGCTAAGAAAGGTTGTGGCCCGGATGATATTCCACCCATATTCCTAATAATGTGCGCTGAAATATTAGCCATACCTCTCACTATGATTTTTAACTCTTCTTTAAAATATGGAGTTTTTCCTGAAACATGGAAGGAAGCCCGAATAGTACCGATTTATAAGAGTGGCAAGACAGAATCTGTATTAAACTACAGGCCTATATCTATTCTTTCAAAAATGTCGGCTATTTTTGAATCACTGGTCTACACAAAATTATTTGACCATGTAAAACACATCTTATCTAATAATCAGCATGGATTTTTTCCAAAAAGGTCCACGAGTACAAACCTTGTCAGTTACGTGAGCTATGTTATACCATTAGTAGATAAAAATTTGCAGGTTGATACCATATATACTGACCTTTCTAAGGCCTTCGATAAAGTCGATCATCTGCTATTAATTAATAAACTAAAAGCTTGTGGAATTAATGGATCCTTCTTAAAATGGTGTACATCTTACTTATCTAACCGTAAGTGTAGGGTCGCAATGGATGGTGAACATTCTGAACCGTACATTGTATCGTCCGGTGTTCCTCAGGGCTCTAATTTAGGCCCACTATTTTTTAACATTTTTATTAATGATATTAATAATATATTCAGACATTCTAAAATTTTTTTGTATGCTGATGACTTAAAACTGGCTAGAGTAATTAGGGACAAGAGTGACTCTGACTTATTACAACAAGATCTGAATAATCTTACACAATGGTGCAAAATGAATAAAATGAACCTCAACTTATCTAAGTGCTATCATATGAAACTAACGCGGAAGAGAAACATAATTTCAACATCATATAAAATTCAAAATACACCTGTAAATGAAGTATATGAAATGACAGATCTTGGCATAGTTGTGGATACGAAGTTAAACTTCAAAAACCACATCAACAACATTTTAAAATCCGCATATGCTTCACTTGGATTCATATTACGTTGTTCTAGGGAATTTAAACAACCTGATACTGCACTATATCTTTATAATAGTCTTGTCCGCAGTAAATTAGAATACTGTTCACCAGTCTGGTCTCCGACGTACAAAGTATATAAATGTAGGATCGAACGTGTGCAAAAAAAAATTTCGCGTTATCTGGCATTTAGAATGAAACTCCCTAAAACATACATACCCGGAAAGATTAAACCATTTGAAAATGCTTTCACTCGAGAATAGAAGAATCCTTTTAGATATGACATTTCTCTACTAAGTACTTAATAATAAAATTGACTGCGAAACAATTGTTAGTAAAATTGGTATAAATGTTCCTTGTAGAGTACCACGTAACCCGCGTCCTCTTTTTAAAGTAGGTAATCACAGAACTAATCTAGGTAGAAATGCGCCAATACCACGACTTCTAGAAGAATACAATAATCTTACAAAGATATCTGGTGTAATTGATATTGCACATGACTCAATTGGCCGCTTTAAAAACTCTATAAGAAAAATTCTTGTAAATGGTTGACTACCTTTAAAGTAATTTTTTTTTTTTTAAACTTATTATATTTATTATTATTATTAGTCTAGTTATTATTGTTATTTGCTATTTTATTTTTTTATTTGCTATCTTGACATTTTGATTTTTTTGTAATGAGAACTTAGTACATATTTGTTTTTTTTTGACATTTTGATGCTTTAATATGTTTGACATAATTTAATATTCCAATTGTACTGTATTTTTTTAAGCATATTGTGTCCACCTCTAATTAGGGTAGCATTAGACCTTGCATATGTATGTAATAATAATTAAGTTTGACAATTACTGTATACTCTGTTGGCGGACCTATAGAATAAATAAATAAATAAATAAATAAATAATTTATGTGTAGAAGTATGTTTAGATAGACATGTATATGACATCTGACGATACATCATGGTAGAATTGTACCAGAGTAATAAACATGTAATACAAGTACGACTAGTATTACTTGTAGTGACTTTTTTGTAGTTTTTAATAAGTTTATAAGAGACCAAAGTTTTTTGAAAAATAAACATTTTTTCTATACAATATATTTAATTTGTATTCGTTAAATTTCTCTTATTTTTATATCCGATATATACTTTTACTTATTAAAATTATTTTATTGCAGACTTTAGTGAGGCGAAATTGGATTCTATTATGTCGCAAGAAGGATCCCAAGAAGATGTGCATATGACTGATTCAGATAGCAACGAATATAAACGATTAAAAGGTATATTTCAATGTATTTCATATCAAATCCACGAAATCCGTCATAACTTGAAAAAAATGAAAAAATAACTAATTCACTAAAACTGAATTAAAAGTTGAAAGACTGTTAAAATAACTGTATTATTATAGAAGATAATAATACTCCTTTGACGTTCTTGTTTTCTGAAGTTTTTATAATTGTTCTTTTTAGTAACAGTAAAGATATTTATTATATATTTGTATCAAATTTTAATTTTAATTTGAATCAGGAAAGTGATAATAATTTTAATTTTAATTTGAATCAGGAAAGTGATAATAATTTTATCTTGAAACTTATTAAAGAATCTTGAATTATATTCAATTTCAAATATCTTTATCCATGGAAGTTGCATGTGCCAAATTGGGCCATGACATATTTTCTCATTTTCATATTTTTGACACCACATTTATATTAACACTAGTGGTATGTGTGAATTAGTTTTTTTTTATCCTGTATCGCACGCTTAATATTAAAGTGACGTAATTCAAAACAGTTGTTTGGTGGAAAAATTGCAATAAAGCATACTCTGTGAGTGAATGTTAAAAAGGCTCATCGTCATTTATCATTCTCCTGCCCTTATCCCACTCTAAGTGGGGTCGGCACAACATGTTACAAACATGTTGTCACATGATTTGGCTACGTATTTTACGACCCGCCGCCTGTCAGTCGTCAACTTACCTTAGTCGCCTTTTACGACACCTCGGTAAGAAAGGAGGATGGTCTATTCTATTCTGCCGGATACCACACGGCTTGTTACAAAGGCTTATAACAGAGAAAAAAAAAACAGTTCGTAACATGATGTCATAGATGACATTGAAATAAGTATTATT
Organism: Morpho deidamia; assembly: GCA_947086505.1. Taxonomy (NCBI): domain Eukaryota; kingdom Metazoa; phylum Arthropoda; class Insecta; order Lepidoptera; family Nymphalidae; genus Morpho; species Morpho deidamia. Next base: position 9,161,979 of record CAMTZC010000003.1, read on the forward strand.
ATGAATCTTAAGTCAATTAAGCCTAATTTTGAATTCAGTCAAATTAAGCGTGATATATGTTACTGTGGCGTACGTAATTGTGGCATATTTCGTCAATATTGGTCGAGCGAATTGGCTGTGATAGTCAGACAGACATATGTACTTTCGCATAATATTAGTACGGATGTTCTAAAATTGTATACGCAACCAACCTTATATTACAAAAGTAATAATAAAATTATTGTGCTATAATCCGCGATACATTAAATAGAAAATATATATGGTGCTAAATGTATAGTGGATGTTCCGCGCAAACGTGCGGACGGATGAAACAACCTCCGGGACCTGGGCCCGTCGTCCCGGCGTCTCAACCTACCTTATGCGGCCGGCAGCTGTATGTGGTCCGGCCTCATGAATCACTGCGTGTATATGTGTACGTGTGTGTGTGTGTGCTTGTATGTACTTGGCCGATTCCCGAAACCGTTGGCTCGCCTCTGCAGTCTTCCACGGACACGTAATGTCTGTTTCTCCCGGAGTATACACTTCACAATATCGATTAAATAACACCCGGTGTGCACACAACCTTCGTAAGGTCACACGTTATTGAATCGTCCCTATATCGGGGAATAGTAACCCAACGCGCACTAAAACCGTGGACGGTCGCGTCTTCTCAAACGCTTCACTGATTAAACGCGTCACTAAATCTGAGAATAACACCCGAAACGCAAAATTACACACGTGCGTAAGAAAAAGGATGCAGGACGCGGCCTCTCTATCGTGTCTGACGGGTGACTGGCGGGGGGCCGCTCTGTTCGTGAACGAATGCATAAAACGGCCTAGCTTGCGTTCGCGTCGCGTCGCGCGCGTCATTCTATTCAAAACAGTGGACTATCCGTTTTCTCATACCCGTTACATGCAGGATTCGTAAAAACACATGCACAAACCTCAACCACTGCCACCATAATACACATGCACACGTTCACTATTACTTCTTTACTTTACGTTATTATTGTTGCGCAGAATTACCATCAATGAAGAGCATATGCGACGTTGTGGATTGGGCGCGGCTGGTGTGTGCAGAACGACGCGTCAAGGAGTGGCTCGGTGGACCTGGCGCAGTGTTTTGGCGACCCCTATTGAAGTTGCTATGTCACCCACGACCTCCAAATAGGTGATCTATAGAACTTAGTAAATATAGATTGTGAATTATATAATTACTAGCAAAGCCCCGCGGTTTCACCCGCGTCCATACAGATCTCGTGGTAGTGGAAAGTCTACGAAATCGGACTATAGATTTATTTTGTAGATTATTTAATTATAAAAAATGGGTATCATTAGTATTCTTGGAATATGACTTAACTCACCAAGTGCAGGCCCTGCTATAACGGTAGGTTAGGTTTGTTATGGCATTATTTGATTTCGATTTACATTCTTAAATTCGTAAAATCTTTTGATTGGGATGTCGGATTTTAATAATTTAAAAAGTATTTTACAGGTATTGAAACAGTTATTCATAAAATATCATTTAATGGGATAAGGATTAATACAGAGATATGAATAAAATGGTTTGATTATTGTCGGCACTTTTACCAACTTTTACAATGTAAAAAAGTAGTTATATTGGCATAACTATAATAGTTAGACATATGGTATCGCGGACTTTTTTGTGGATATTGATACGTTCTATAATACTGTAGAACATTTTTTTGTTCTATCATCAATAGTTTCCGCAGCGCACGCGATGATAGATGTTTACGACTAAATTTTTACCAAGTTATTACAATTTTATTAGGGATCCCTATTTTTTTGAAAATGACATATAGCATATGTTGCTCAGTGAAAAAGCAGCTTTCCAATGGTGAAAGAATTTTTGGAATCGGTCCAGTAGTTTTTGCGTGAAAACGTAACAAACATACATACAAACAAACAAACATACAAACAAACATACAAATCTTTCCTCTTTATAATATTAGTATAGATAAATTATTAGTTTCGGGTACATACTACGGTAATTTGTTTTGATTCGCCGATATTTCGACCCAGTTGCATGGATCGTGGTCACGACGGAACTGCAGATAGGCGGTACTTCAAGCTATGTTAGGGGCAGTATCTAACTACCCTCCGTGTCGTTCTTTTTATCGGTGCGTCACGGATTGTTCGGCATACTACACTCACAACGTCACTTTTAAATTTTGGATTTTGACGCCGTTTCTGAGTTTTACACAACAATCAAAACAAATTACCGTGGTATGTACCCGAAACTAATAATTTATAATTATGTCTTCAAACCATGAATATTCAAGTATAAAATCATTGTGAATTATAACCTAACTGTTTCACACTCTGTATAAGTCAAATAACAGTTCCGTGTAGGTCCTCGACTTCTGGAAGGAGGTCTGGTGCTTTTTGTTAACCAGCCATTTCACCCTCACGCATAATGCGGAAGACAGCCTGCCAAAAGAAAATAAAGAACAATCAATTGATTGTGCCATAAGTAGCGGCCTGTTACTATGCCCACTGCTGGGCTAAGGCCTCCTCTCTCCGTTTTTGGAGAGAAGGTTTGGAGCTAAGACCTACCACGCTGCTCCAATGCGGATTGGTAGGTTACACATATCCCTAGAATTCTCTAGAGATATGCAGGTTTCCTCACGATGTTTTCCTTCACCGAAAAGCGTGTGATAAATTGCAATTATCAATAAGACACATAAGTTTTAATAGAAAAACTCATTGGTGCCTGCCCGGGGTTTGAACCTAAGTCGACTCTAGAGAGACGCACGGTTTCACCGCTAGGCTATCACAGCTTATGATTGTGCCATGCATCTCTTTTATTAAAACATTAAATTTGGCTATACAGAGGTTTAAATAAAGTGTTAAAAATATGCCTGTACTTAAAGCATATTACACAATTGATGAAAGGATTATATCTATACTTATTATAAAAAAGTTCCCAAAACCTCTCTGTATGTGAATGATTTTGTCAAAATCGAGTAACTCTCTAACGGATTTTTCTACGGTTTTACTAAAAGATAGCTCAATCCTTCCGGTAGGTTAAGGTTAATGGTATATTACCGTTTTATGTGAATTGTGTTGAAAAGGTCACGCGATTGTAAAAAACTCACTTGCTGGACGCTTTACTCGCGTGCGCCGCTTAAACTAGCAGATATAAATTAAAGTAATGTACAAGATAATTAAATCGGTGAAGGAAAACATCGTGAGGAAACCTGCATATCTTTAGAGATTTCTGGAGATATGTGTAACCTACCAATCCGCATTGGAGCAGCGTGGTAGGTCTTAGCTCAAACCCTTCTCTCCAGAAACGGAGAGAGGAGGCCTATTCCCAGCAGTGGGATTGTAATAGGCCGCTACTTTACTTTTACTTTTAATAGATAATTGTAGATCTACTAAAATACTACAAAATACTTTACTTTTTACTTTACACTGATTTCTATGCGGGCGAAGCTGTTAGCACACCTAATAGATTATAAAAATACTTGGACTTGAAAATCCTTCCAGCTTCGGACTACCAGCTTAATTATGTAAATTAAAAATCTATAAAAAATTAACCGCTGAGTTTGCCGCTCGTTCTTCTCCGTATGAACAACATTCTGAACCAGTGGTAGCTTTACATTATAGATCCTTGATGATGCAAGTTTTACTTGAATAAGGATTATTTCATTTGATTGAGGTAAGATAAAAAATTGGGATTGAAAAAATGTGAACAATACTAGCATCCTATTTAAATATTGCTGTTCCAGAAGAACAATGGCGTAGTTGTTAAAATTGTAATTTTATACAGTTCGTATAGTTAATATAAAATTGAAGAATATTTCCTATACATATCATCAAATTCAAATTCAAAATATTCTTAATGCAAGTAAACTTGTAAACAAGTGCTTTTGAATCGTCAACTCTACCGCTGGTTCGGAAAGCTGTTCCTACTGAGAATAGCCAGCAAGTAACTCGGCGGTTGCTCTTTTTAAAAATATAAATCTTATAATTAGTTACATTTAGTCATTACTCTATTGTACAGGGTAGAAGCGCAGCTATATTCACACATTCTTGTCATATACGTTATCCTCAATAGTAAAGTAGGCTTTCTGTATCAGCCAGTTAACAGTGTTTTTAAACTGCTGTAAAATGACAAGGCCATCAATTTTCACTATTAGTATTTCAAATATATTTTTTACTTTTTTTCGGTAAAAATTTTTAGTTTCGCAGTTGCGTCGTTTTTCTTTTGGTTTTAGACGTAAGTTTCGTTTTGACATTAACGTTAAATCAATTAATCAAAATTAATTGGTTACCTAGAGTTCATTACAAAAATTGCACTTATGGGGCATATATATTAGTTAACTTGTGTTGTGATGTGTGTACAGTTGTGATGTTAATTCGTATATGTAATTTTAAATTCTCTCTCGATAATTGTCTTATTTATACAAATATATTTTGTTTGCAGTACATGGCAAGAGAGCGCACAGTACGCTTTGCTAGAAGAAAACACGATACGGTTATTTGCTGAACTAACTGTCTGCCATACAGCTAACCAAAAGCTGTTTGCCTCCACACTGCACAGTATTCTAGAGTCAATGCACTACACAGGTAAGTTTGGGATATTTTTAAGGTGGATAGTTACGTCTTGAAAAGCGTCTAGTGTAGCTTGTGTGTAGCGTCCCTTCGCGAAAAGTTCAAAGAAATAGGCATACTGATTGTAGCATCACAATATATATAGTAATATTCTATGTGTACGGAAAAATATAAGTATGTATAAAACAAAATTTGATGTATATCATAGACATACGAGAGGTCACAAACAGCTTGTGATACCTGCGTCGACTTAGAGAGATTTGATTTGTAGCTTATTAAATCTAACTGATCCTTGATGATTCAAAAGTGCTTGTTAAAAGCTTACTTGGATAATGATTATTTTGATTTGATTTGATATCTTTAAATAATGATAATTTAAAATGTACAACTTGATCATTACTTTTTTAAATTTTTGGATTATCGAAGAATTTGTCAAAAATAAAACAACTTTTCATAATGTATATTTCAAAACCTTGCAGTGCCGTAGTAGAGAGATGAAAATATTCTACTTTATTTAATATTATTACCGCACGTGTCTGTTTATTTATGTTTTACATTAAATATTCCCAACTGACTCTTATTATTTTTGGTACATAGATACTTGTAGCTGATTTTGTTTTGTGATAATTTGTGCAGTAGTAAGTAGTTGTGAAATAACCCGCGATAAAGGAGTGTGCCAGAATTTCATACATGTTTGGGCCCAGACGTTACAGCATTATTTTTTCTATTATAAGAAAAAAAATTATTTGTTATCTTTTTATTTTATTTTATTTCTATGGGGGAACTATAATATAAGAGTTATAGTCTGAGGTTATAAACATAATAAAACGATAGTATTTGTGATAAAAATATAACAATAAGCTATCTTCATTGAAGTAAAAGTTGATCATTTATTTTTTTGTCGTCAGAAAAACACGAACATTTCCAGAAAACACGTTCATAAGCGCAATGTATATTTTAGTTACTAGTCTATGGCAACATGTACTAAATGATGACTAATAATTGACATATATTACAATATTTTTTTATTTGATCCGACAGAAATTAAGGTCTTAAGCCATACAGCCAATGAAAAATATTTTATTCTAAACATCATTTTTAATATCTGGAGAGTAATTATTGTTAATAAAATGAAGCTATGAATATTTTAAATTATTATGTTTACAAAAACGTAATTAAGGAAACTTTATATATTTTTTGGTCTATTTATGCTAAAAACGCTGGAATCCAGCGCTGTTTAGGCAATTAAAAAAGTAACAAGTTGACAATGATACGTTCTATTTAAGGCATTTACTACTTTAATACCATTATAAATATAATTATTAAATAAGTTTTCTAACATATTCCCGTTGAAAGTTTATAATATTTATAGTGATATTTAAACAGAAAAAAACTAAGAATTTTTTGATGTATGTGGGGTTTCTGTAGCATTTAGGCCCAATTCTGGCACCCTCCTTTCTACATAAATTAATGTTATCGTGCATTATAACAATTTAATAAAGATATTAAAAAAAATAAAAAAAATATATTGTCCAACAAAATTGGTCACATGGAAATATCTTAACTAAAATTAAACTTAACTAAAATAGACACCATATATAATTTACTCATAACTCACAAACTAGGTAAACCTATGTTTTGGGATTCTAGAGTTTGTCTTTGAGGTATAAATAACATTAGCAAAACCTTGAATATTCTCTAACCTTATAACATTGAAACGAGCGAAGTTAAATTTTAAAGTTGTTCAATATCCAGATAACTTTCAGTTTGAAGCCATTTAATAAATTGCATCTTTAGCTGGTTTTGATAATACGAACTTTATTTAATATTTAGCTACTACATTGTTGTACTCATATGGCTAAATAATATAACTAAGACTAAACTAGCTAAACTAGCTAAACTAGCTAAACTAGCTAAACTAGCTAAACTAGTGGATTAAACTATTTATTAATATGTGTATGTGCTGTGATAGCCCAGCGGTGAGACTGTGCGACTCTTTCATGGCGAACACGAGTTCAAACCCGGGTAGGCACCAATGAGTTTTTGTATTAAAACTCATGTGTCTAATTGAAATTTGCAATTTATCATACGCTTTTCGGTGAAGGAAAACATCGTCAGGAAACCTGCAAATCTCTAGAGAATTCTGGAGATATGTGTAATCTACCAATACGATTTGGAGCAGCGTGGTAGGTCTTAGCTCCAACCCTTCTCTCCAGAAACGGAGAGAGGAGGTCTAATGACCCAGCAGTGGGATTGTAACAGGCCGCTACTAAACTTTTTTTTTTTCTTCGTATGTTGGCAATACCTGAACTATTTTAAGGGTAAGCGTACACTTAAAATGATCTAAAGTAAAAATTATAACTATTATTACTATGACTTTCGCAAAGTTTTATTCTACAAATTATTTGAGAACTAGCATAGCGAGCTCGCCTCACCGTGCTTAATGTATAGATTTTAAGCCCGCACATTTATTGACATATTTTATTTGATAAACAATATTTTTCATCCATTAACCAACTCGGTGAAGGTCGTTCGGATCCTATATTATTTGTTGAAAGTGTATGTTGTAAATAAAGTTATGTTGTAAATAGCTCTTTTGTAGATATAGATTTCTATTTTTCTTCTACGTAGGGCCAGAAGGACTATCGGGCTTTACTCGCGCCCTTATCTTACGGCTGGTGCTGTCCGGTGAGCGTGCTACAGTGGCGATCCGCTGGGCTGGCGGCGCGGGTGGGACGGGCGGCTCCGGCAGTCCCGCGGTACCGCCGCACGCCGCCCCGCCGCACCCCGCCGCCGCACACCACACTGTACACCTGCCTCTCCACACCACCGTGCGGACTCTCCTTCAGGACCACAGACCTCAAGGTAAATTGATTAGATTTAAACTATCGTGAGTAATTTATAGAATTAGGCATTACTTTGCGGAGATCCATAATACAAAAGTAATAATAAAATTATTTTGCTATAATCCGCGATACAGTAAATAGAAAATATATAGTGTTAAATGTATAGTGGACTATCCGTATTTTCATACCCGATACGTGCAGGATTCGTAAAAACACATGCACAAACTTCAACCACTTTCACCACAATACACAAGCACTTACACACTTACACTATCACAAGCTCAACAATCGTTTCGCCCCGCAACCGAAGCATCATCAGGAGATAGACTCCACGACAAAATCGCAAAATAATTTTATTATTACTTTTGTATTATGGATCTCCGCAAAGTAACGCCTAATTCTATAAATTATTGAATAGAAATTAATTTGTTACGTATTCTCAGTGAGTTTTAAATAGAATATAAAGACTTCAAAATATTTAATTCACAGTGCCATTGTTTGAAGAAGCTTCGCGATTATGTACCAGTAGCAGTGCAGGGTCCAACGGAGCTGTTGCATCCGGAACAGTATTACGAAGCGCCTCTGATCCAGCTATACTGACAGTCGCTGAAGCTTGGGAGTTATCCCTTGCTGCTGCCAGTGCCTCCAAAGACAAACGCGTTAAGGATGTGAAGAATTCCTCGCTGAAACAGCAAAGCAACAAAAAGAGACAAATCAAAGCAAGCACTGATAATAATGCACTTTCTGTTAGTGATGGTGAGTTCATAACCTTTTTTTAACATATTGTAATGAGGTAGTATTAACTTATTGTATTCAATAAAATTCATTCGAAACATAAATTGAAAGAAGTAACAGTTACAACTAGTCAGCTATATATTACTTTTTTTATGTTGCTATTATATCTTCCATAAAATCTGAAGATGGAACGGTTTGATTGTTTTATAACAAAAGTTATAAAAAAATATTGCATATATTACTGTACCATTTATTGCGGTACCATTGAATTCCGCAAAGTAATGCAACATTAAAATTTATTAGATTTATCTATGTCTGATTATACTCTATAATGTTTTTCTTGTGAAGCGTGGAAGTGTTATATAGAGAAAGTATTGTGAACATTTAATATTATTTTTGATAATTAATTCTCAAGCTCAGTCAGAATATTTTTATTTTATTTTATTAACCAAAGCCCTCACAGAGCTGCTATCCAGGTGTGTAGGCCGATTCTAGTTACGTTGAATAAATTTGTCACATATTAAAAATATTGTGATATTAATACACCCATAATGTACATGAGATACGTATAACATGTGTGTCATAATTGAATAAAATAAAAAACGACGAAGCGTGTTGAAGACGTGTATGTGTCTACTGGTCAATTTGTTAATTCTAAGGAATACATATATTCTTATATATATTGTTCTGTTACTCACTGAATAAAAGTGTGTGTATATTTATCTATCATCATAAAAGATGGTATTGTTAGCATCCATAATTCATATTAATATTATAAATGCGTTAGTCTGTGAGTCACGTTAAGCAGTTGTTCTAAAATCAATAAAATTTGGTAGATTTATAACTTATATCCTAACATCACAATTATTTAATTTTTCTTTCGGAAATCAAAAATACACAGTAGATAATTGAAAGCATTTTAACGTGTTGATCTAGTCTGGTCTTATTTGTTTCAATAAAACAATATAATTAACTAAGTTAACGCTAACAAAGTCGTTGATACAGCTAGTCTATGATAATAATTGTTTCAGACATCATTGACTCAACTATAAGGGTACAAGTGGACGGTCTAGAGGGGTTCATCCCACCCAGCACGACACTGGCGCAGCTCACGACCGCTGTGCCTCACGTCTTCGGACCTCATCTCACCCTAAACCTCTATCTCAACACTAGTGGGGGTATGTGTTACAAGTTCATATAAAGTTGGATAATGCTGCTGACCTTATTGCTGATACCTCCAAATATATTGTTTGTTTTATAAGTCTTGAATTACATAGATAGGGTGCATTCCTCAGTACAAGTAAGAGGCCTGTAGGCCTACCATGAACTTTTAGAAAACGATCGAATTCAAAGTCAGTACCTAAACCCAACCGCTTTCTTTTCGTACCATGAAGCGTGGATTGCATTCCGGTCGTAATGATTGAAAAGGATAACTTAATATGAACTATAGATAACTCTGTTTCTTTTACTCAAATGTTTTTTAGTACGCATTCCGAACGCTCATTCGGCAACGACTTAAAAGTCTTCAAGACGTCATGGTAGGAAAAAGCAAAACAATTTAGTTTACGTCTTCAATTGAGTCGCAATAAGAGTTCATGGTAGGCCTGCTGGGCTTACTTCATCAATTTTAATCTAAAACCTACCTTCCTTTTAGTATTTATAGTTCTAGGGATATAGTGAGTGCTACTGAAAATTGGATTCCAAATAACAACCATTTTATAGCATTGTACTGCTATAATCGTTATATATTTTTCTATAGTAGTAGAGCCATAATATACATAACAATCTTATTCTTCTTCCTTTCTTATGTAGGTAGGTCTCAAGTTTTAAGTGCGATATTTGTTAAATGTTATTACTTATAAAAATCGAAGATTGATTGATAATTTGAAATTGGGCGTTCTAGATGCTTTCTCTTCGCTGTAGCGTGGGTGCTCCCTTTAAGTTCTGAATTCAAAGTTTTATTGTGCAATTTTCTATATTGCGTGGTCCTTTAGATACATGGACTGGCCCAATGTGGGAAGCTGGCAGCGAAGTTGGTACATCCAGTGGTACCTGTGCGGGTGGTACAGTGCTCAGAGAGTTTGGTGCGTGCGGCGGACTGGCTTTGGTAGCTGCACGCTTGCCCCGCCCGCACGCCGCACCCGCCCCACCGCCGGCGCCGGCCGCCCACCATGACCTTGACTGGGTCAAGTTGGATGACGCTTACGAGGTCTGAACTGGTTCATAATGTTTCATACAAACGTGTAATATATTATACTGCCTAATGCTGCGAAAATAGCAAATAAGCTCTTCATTAATAATGTGCCACTAAAAACGGAAGATACAACTGAATTTTTGGGAGTGACCTTGGATTCAAAACTCCAATGGAGCACGCACATATCAACTCTCGCTGGGAAACTCAGTTCAGCCGCTTACGCTGTCCGAAAGATAAGGCGGCTTACAGACGTTGAAACAGCAAAACTTGTTTATTTTGCTTACTTCCATAATATTATGTCTTACGGAATATTGTTATGGGGTAAATGCGCGGACATTGAAAAAATTTTTGTATTACAAAAAAGAGCCATACGTGGCATTTACAATTTAAATTCACGCGATTCCCTGCGAGAGAAGTTCAAGGATACAGGTATTCTTACATTGGCCTCACAGTAAATTTTTAGCAATTTAATTTTTGTGCATAAGAATATACATAATTAGAAAATGATTGGTGATGTATATAATTGACAAAGTAAGAACCGACATAAGCCTGCGGTTCCTGCTTTGCGCATTGCAAAAGTACATAAGTCGTTTGTTGGATTGGGTATAAGATTCTATAATAAAATTCCGCAATCTATTTTAACTTTACCATTACAGCAATTTAAAAACACTATTAAAAAAAGGCTAATACACAAAGCCTACTATGCTATTGAGGATTAATTATTCGATAAGAATGCGTGGATTTAGCTACTCTTTGACCCTGTACAAGACGTCAATAACTATAAGTAACTAGTAATAAGAATTATTCTTAGAAAAGAGCAACCGCCGAGTTTCTTGCTGGTTCTTCTCGTTAGGAACAGCTTTCCGTACCAGCAGTAGAGTTGATGATTCAAAAGCACTTGTTTACAAGTTTACTTGAATTAAGAATATTTTGAATTTAAATTTGAATTTGATAAAAACAGAGTTTTTGTATGTCGTCAGCAATTTAGGTTCGAGGTGAAATAGAACACAGAGAAGTGGAGATAAATGTTGTAGTGTATCATTGTCTCGTCAATTCCAGAAACATAACTTTTCCAAAAAATTGAACTATGGTGCATTGTATGATTATTCATGGTATTAATTCAATTATTAATATTCTAATATTTTGACGAAATGACAATAGAAAGAAGAAGTCGGAAAAGAACATTTTGTGACTACTGAATGAGTACCGCTATTATTAATTAGTTAACCACTATGTAGAATATTGACTCAACAATAATTCAGAGCAAGACAATAAGAGCAATGTTAAATATACCGTACTATGTTAGTAATAAATATATTCATCAGGATGCAAAATCTAATCGCAAAGAATCTCGACCAACACCTCAGGCAGCTCTTGCTTACTTGTTGGATGAAGCGTAGGCCACAAAAGGCAGTACTACTTGAGACAGCATGTATTGTGAGATGGTTCCTAACCATCAGGGGCTTGTTTTTAAAAAATATATATATTTAAAAATGTAATGTAAATTTGCCTATAAATAAAAGTGATAAGTAAAGAACCGGCCTGTTACTATACCCACTGCTGGGCTAAGGCCTCCTCTCTCCATTTTTTGGAGAGAAGGATTGGAGCTAAGACCTATCGCGCTGCTCCAATGCGGATTGGTAGGTTACACGTATCTCAAGAATTCTCTAGAAATATGCAGGTTTCCTCACGATGTTTTCCTTCACCGAAAAGCATGTGATAAATTGCAAATACCGATTAGACACATAAGTTTTAATAGAAAAACTCATTGGTGCCTGCCCGAGGTTTTAACCCATGATCGTCTCTAGAGTCACGCGGTCTCACCGCTGGGCTATCACAGCATTAATAAATAAGTGGTACATTAATTCATACTAAGAGATGTTTGTAATGTTTGTCAGGAGGTGGTAGAAATGGGTGTGACGTCCGCTGGTAATGTCGGCAGCAGTGCCAATGCGACCGAAGAGACGAGCGGGTGTGCGGGCGTGCCGGCGCACGCGCTCGTGGCACTAGCGCTGCTACTCAAGCTGCCCGGCTACGCGGCTGCGCTGCTGGACGAGGGGGCGCGCGCCGTACACCTGTTGCGCCTCCTACTGGGCGTAGCGCATGACGAGGACGGACGTGAGTGTTGCTATGAAAGTGAGAGTGTAAATAATCTAAAAGTAATTGTTTTGTACAAATTGACACGCGCGACGCGGAGCGACCGGCCGGATCAACGACCTATGTGCATTCTATCGTTGACGCGAGCGCCGATAGCTTAGTAACGTTTCGGATTACGATAAGACAGGACGCGCACCTGTATACGACCTTATTGTAGAACGCACACGCGTAATTATGCGTTTTGGGTGTGGTTTATTGTTTATTGACTTTTGATATTGATATAAGTATTTAGTGACGCGTTTTAACCAGTGAAACGTGTGAGAAGACGCGACCGTCTGCGGTTTTAGTACGCGTTGGGATTAATGTTCCCCGATATGGGACGATTCAATAACGTGTGACCTTACGAAGGTTGTGTGCACACCGCGTGTTATTTGTGTTATTTAACCGATATAGTGAAGTGTATACTCCGGGAGAAATAGACAGTACGTGTTCGTGGAAGACTGCAGAGGCGAGCCAACGGGTTCGGGAATCGGCCAAGTACATACAAGCGCACACACACACGTACACATATACACGCAGTTATTCATGAGGCCGGACCGCATACAGCTGACGGCCGCATAAGGTAGGTTGAGACGCCGAGACGGCGGGCCCAGGTCTCGGAGGTTGTTTCATCCGCCCGCACGTTTGTGCGGAACAGTAATAATAAAATTATTTTGGTATAATCCGCTATAAAGTAAATAAAAAATATATAAAATGCTAAATGTATAGTGGACTATCCGTTTTATCATACCCGATACATGCAGGATTCGTAAAAACACATGCAGAAACCTCCACCACTGCCACCACAATACATAAGCACTTCGCTTGTTCACTATCACAAACTCAACAATTGTTTCGCCCCGTAACCGAAGCATCATCATGAGATAGAGTCTACGACAAAATCTCAAAGCGAAGCATTATCCAAACAAGCATGGTTATATAGTAATCGGTTCAACACCACCATTTATTTTACCTCTGAACACGTACAACAAGCTTGAACTTGAAACATTTATCTGATCATTAATGAGGGTGCTATTGTTATGCTTAATGATTTCTAATTCTTCCAAAATATTTAGTCTTAATGCCACTTAAGCTGTGATAGCCTAGCGGTGAGACCGTGTGACTCTCTAGAGATGATCATGGGTTCAAACCCCGGGCAGGCACCAATGAGTTTTTCTATTAAAACTTGTGTCTAATTGATAATTGCAATTTATCACACGCTTTTCGGTGAAGAAAAACATCGTGAGGAAGCCTGCATATCTCTAGAGAATCCTTGAGATGTGTGTAACCTACCAATCCGCATTGAAGCAGCGTGGTAGGTCTTAGCTTCAATCCTTCTCTCCAAAAACGGAGAGAGGAGGCCTTAGCCCAGCATAGTAACAGGCCGTTACTTTTACTACTATGCCACTTGTTTACAAGTTTACTTGAATAAGGAATGTTTTGAATTTGAATTTGATATGAAACTATGATTTATAGAAGCAGGCGTTACTTTGCGGAACTCCATATTACAAGCAATATAACAGAACTAAGTACTTTGCTATAATCCGCACGGGTTAAGTGAATGCATGCAAAGCCAATGTGTATGAAGCAGGCAAAATCTACGTACCTTATACATGCAGGACAAGCCACCACATGCACCCCAAGGCGCAATTCACCAGCAACAACGCACACAAAAGCAGCACACACACCCATCACCACAATCTCGACGATCGTCGCATTACGATTTTTGTCGTGGAGCCTATCCTCCTGATGATGCTTCGGTTTCGGGGCGAAACGATCGTCGAGATTGTGATGGTGGGTGTGTGTGCTGCTTTTCTGTGCGTTGTTGCTGGTGAATTGCGCCTTGGGGTGCATGTGGTGGCTTGTCCTGCATGTATAAGGTACGTAGATTTTGCCTGCTTCATACACATTGGTTATGCATGCATTCACTTAACCCGTGCGGATTATAGCAAAGTAGTTAGTTCTGTTATATTGCATGAAACTATGAAATGAAAATGATATCAATGACATAATTGCAGGTAATATAGTGGTAGGCGGTAGCAGTGGTAGCAGTGGAAGTAGTGGTAATGCGTCACTAGGGACACTGCCGTTCCGCGTCGTTTCGCAGCTTTTGGAGGCCGCGCCTAGGACCTCCGTCGCGGGCCGGTCGCTGCGGCTCGCGTTACTGCAGTTGGGGGCCGTGCGGCTGGTGCTCGCGTGCCTCTCAGTATTCACACATCATCGTCCTAATGCACAGGTTTATATTTTACTAGCTTTTACCAGCGACTTCGTTCACGTAGACTGTTGAGTCTTAGAATAAATAGTTATAGAATAAATCGTTATAGAATCACACTCCTGGTTCTACCACCCAGAAGAACAGTATTTGGTGCCAATTCTGTTATTCCGCGTCTTACCAAACTATACAACGAACTTGACAGTTTCATAGATATAAATTTCAATTCGCATAACACGTTCCGACGGTTAGTCAAACTCTATTTAGTGGTCAAACAATCAAAAGAGCAACAACGTTAAGATTACTACTCATTTATTTTTTTATTATTTTATTTTCAGTATTATTTTTTTAACTAAGATTATATATTAGTTTTAGATACTAAGATTTAATTTTCCTAATTTCACATAAGGTGCAAGTCGTGTTTGCCTTAATACGATTGTACATTGTTATTGTACCATTGAATTTAATAATGTATCTTAACTATGTTTAATGTAACAATCGCTTGCAAACCATAATAAATAAAATAAAAATAAAAATAAAAATAGTAGTCTTCAAGTAAAAGGCGTGCTTGAATTGGTTTAGATGTTCTAATTGCGAACTTTACAAAAAATTTTAGAGACGTATAACAGTGTTGCGAAACTGCCGTGTGGTATCCGGCTGAGTAGAATAGACCATCCTCTTTCTTACTGAGGTGTCGTACAAGGCGAGTAATGTAAGTTGACTTGCCTGCCTGAGCAGGCGGCCGGCCCTAAAAACGTAGCCAAATCATGGGGTAACATGTTTGTAACATGTTGTGCCGACTCTACTTAGAGTGGGATAAGGGCAGAATGATGATGATAACAGTGTTGTGAAAGTTTTTGCTAATCTGTCATATTTGAATTTGAGAAACGGCGGTTCGACGTTCCGTTTATTCATATATTGCAGAATTGCTTGAACAAGTAGCTTCTGTCACTCGCCAACCCTGCAGATATCTCCATCACAAAAATCAAATCGATCCAGGGGTTACATTGCAATTACTATAAAAAAAAATAACAATTTACTAGCATTAAATTCGGTATATCATTTGCTCTGGAAAATATTCTAATAAAACCATAAAAAAATTGTAAAACTTTTCTTATACTATACCTTTTAATGTGAGAGTTCATCAGGTCTCCTATACAAAACCTATTACTTTTACTTGACTATGACACATCGTGAAAAAAAAACCTTGATATAATAATAATAGATGGCGTTTTGTAATTTCATCTTATTCTGCGCAAACACAAATCACGCACGGACTTACATATTTATTTCCTATTATGTATGTTGTGGAAAAATGTTATGTAATAGCCGGCATTCTGTGACAAGTACTAGTAGACATACAAGATACCTACTAGGATGCTCCCAGAGTCTGTTTATAATTTTTAGAAGAATTTGTGAACGAAATAAATATTTTTTGATTTTTTTTTAATGAGAAGTTGACGTATTTCGGCTGAAAAAGAAGAAATTAAGGTGATTAGAATTTAAACTTATATGTTAAATAAAAAAATATATTTTTACCCAAATAGAACAGTCAGAACTCAAACGGATCAAGTAAAGAGGGAGGCAAGGAGCCTCGTGAAGATAAAGCACAATTGTACTGGGCTAAGGGTACTGGGTTTGGTACTGGCTCTACTCAGCAGAGTTGGAATGTGGAGCAAGCAATGGTCAGACAACGCACCGAGGAAGAACATGTCACAGTATTGTTGCAGGTATTTAATTTCAGGAGACGAAAATGTAGACAAAATAATTACATTGTAAACCCCTGATATACGAATGGTATACACGAATTTTCTTCCTAAATCTTTCTAGTTACAATAGGTAGAAGGGTGAAGAAACCTTTATGATTCGTAATTGCTTATGTTATGGTGTCATGTAAATTCGGACTATTTTACAAAAATAGAAATTTGACTATTCTTTTCTCTCTTTTCCTTTATATGTGTGAATAATATAAAAAGATAACAGATAACTTGTACTCAATAAAATAAGTAAATTTGTTCACATTTCGTTTTATCTATTTCTCTTATAACTGTTTGAGTTAACACGTAATATTTTCACACCTTAAGAGTTTTCTGTTTCTATTTCAACTAAACATTGGTTTGAGAGCATTGATACATAAGTCAGTGTCAAAACTTAAACATAATGTTGATTTTTTATCTCTAATTTTTATCGTACTGATATTGTGTCGGGAGTCAAATTGGTAGAAATTTTTCATCTAATAGTCGACCCGCCGAGCGGTATCCGGCTGAGTAGAATAGACCAATCTCATTTCTTACCGAGGTGTCCTAAAAGGCGACTAAGGTAAGTTGACCCACCGTGTGGTATCCAGTTGAGTAAAATCAACCACCCTCTTTCTTATTAAGGTAAGTTGACGTAAAATATGTAGCCAAATCATGTGACAATATGTTTGACAGTATGTTTAGAGTGGGATAAGGGCAGGAGGATGATGGGTTATTTTTTTTTAAAGGTACTGGTGTCGTACATGAATCCAAGCGAGATATGGCCGCCCGAGGAGGGTTCCCAAGAAGAGTGTGAGGAGAATGAAGAAAGCGAAGAGGGCGACGCTCACGAGCTCCCCGCAGAGTTCATCGATCTCGTGGCGGCCAGTTCACTTGTGCCAGCCATCTGCTCCTATCTCAGGAATGACTCAGGTGCGTGTAGTGCTAACATTAATTTGATATTTATAGTTCTCATGAACGAGTTTAACTCTCAATCTTCCTATTAACAAATCCCATGTGATAGTGTGGTCAGCTTTCCTTATTTTACTTGTCCTCTTCGCTAGATTAAAGACATCGTCATTAGAGACATTGCATGATTTCTTTCTCATGAACGAGTCTATTCTTTATAATTTATAGGCCTTACTTGCGGTGGTCCACAATACAAAAGTAATATTATCTATTTTGCTATAGTCCGATTGAATATTAATGTAATGTACTATTCATATTCATGTGTGGTACACGCGGGATTCGTAAAAATGCAAGCATTATAAACAACCACCACTACCAGCACAATATACAAAAAAGTCAGCAACAGCATGTACCTATCTATTATGTATGATTAACTCACAATAACTACTTTTATCTCCAACATTTCAATGAAATACACTGATTTCGACGAAGGCGAAGCCGCAATCACAGCTAGTTTTTAAATAAGATAAAAACTCTAATATTAAAGATACAAAAAATTGGTAAGAAGAGTGAATTTTATACTAGACATGAAATTTCTCAATAAAATTTTCAGTGGAAAAATCGCTGATAATCAACTATTAAGTAGATTTTATATTAATGTACCTCGAAAACCTCCTCGCCTTCCATGTCCTTTAAGACCAACTTTGGGGCAAAATATCACGTGTCTCGCGCTTATGTAATAGCTGCACAAAGGACACATTATCACCAGATATTGGTTGCGATTGGCTTCATTATTTTCATTATTCATTTCATTTTATTCGTTTTCATTATTCTCTTGTGTTTATTTTTAGGTTTAATTATGATTGTAACTAAGAATGATGTGATCTCCTATAATTGGTAATAGATAATTAATTAAAAACTATATATAATGTATTGGATGACTTATCGTGTTGTGCTATTCAAGATCCGAATAAATAAATAAATAAATAAGCGTGACTCGTGTGATACTTTAGTGTTGGACATGTCGCGTCACATCCCCCTGTACGTGTGCGTGCTGCGTGCGGTGCGTGCTCTGCGTGCGCTGCGGTGTCGTCGGCTCGCACCCGCGTTGCGTGCTCTGCCTAGACTTCTAGGCAGCATGAGCCGCACCACTAACTCTTACGCAACAAAACTCAGGTATTACTAGTAGTCATATAACGGCCTGTTACAACCCCACTGCTGGATAAAGACCTCCGTCCTCCGTTTCTGGAGGGAAGGGTTGGAACTAAGATCTAACACGCTGCTCCAATGCGAATTGGTAGTCATATAACGGCCTGTTACAACCCCACTGACGGATAAAGACTTCCGTCCTCCGTTTCTGGAGGGAAGGGTTGGAGCTAAGATCCAACACGCTGCTCCAATGCGAATTGGTAGTCATATAACGGCCTGTTACAACCCCACTGCTGGATAAAGACTTCCGTCCTCCGTTTCTGGAGGGAAGGGTTGGAGCTAAGATCTAACACGCTGCTCAAATGCGAATTGGTAGTCATACAACGGCCTGCTACAAGCCCACTGCTGGATAAAGACTTCCGTCCTCCGTTTCTGGAGGGAAGGGTTGGAGCTAAGATCTAACACGCTGCTCCAATGCGAATTGGTAGTCATGTAACGGCCTGTTACAACCCCACTGCTGGATTAAGACTTCCGTCCTCCGTTTCTGGAGGGAAGGGTTGGAGCTAAGATCTAACACGCTGCTCGAATGCGAATTGGTAGTCATATAACGGCCTGTTACAACCCCACTGCTGGATAAAGACCTCCGTTCTCCTTTTCTGGAGGGAAGGGTTGGAGCTAAGATCTAACACGCTGCTCCAATGCGAATTGGTAGTCATATAACAGCCTGTTACAACCCCACTGCTGGATAAAGACCTCCGTTCTCCGTTTCTAGAGGGAAGGGTTGGAGCTAAGATCTAACACGCTGCTCCAATGCGAATTGGTAGGTTACACAAATCCCAAGAATTCCCTAGAGATATGCAAGTTACCTCACGATGTTTATATGTATATGCAGGGTAGGCCAAGACGGTAGTATAGAGCGTGTTACTGTACCTACTTAAAAATTTCCTAATAATTCGTATCTAGTATTAAGAACCCGAAAAAATATAGTCACTACCTTTTGTTTTTTAGAATGAGTAAAAAGAATATATTCGGAAAGATGACCTATAGCCAAAGATTTAGTACCACCAGTACATCTGAACTTTCGGAAGAGGATGAAGGGCTTGCATTACTTATTGCTGATATACAGGTAAGTTCCTATATTATTATAATACTTCCTTCCTTTGAATTAGTAATGTGTATTATGTGTTTTATTTGTACATATTAATTTATTTATTTTATTTCATTATTTATGTATATATATATGTTAGAGACATTTTAAAATGAACTAAGACATTGCATTGCCATACATGCAAGGATGGCATTGCGATAGTATAAATCTGTGTTGCATATGCCATCCTCACAGTCAAAATTATTGTATCAGATTTTAATTTTCTTTAATTGTCTAGAAACAATTGCTATTAGCTTACATAATTATTGAAATAAATAAGACAGATTTTTGATTTCACTAACTATTGCTATCGCTGTATTTGGTATCTGCCATTCAATGTGGACAATTTTTATATTTATATATTTATCACATTAGGAAAAAAATAAATTCTATAATTTATTTTTAAATCTTAACATATTTAAATTAAACGTACGTCCATTTTAACTTTGTTGCAATTAAAATGGAGTTACTCTTGGTATTGATTGGTTATATTGATAGTTTGTATCATCCTTTAACGTACGTATATTGATAGTTTGCAGCAATGGTGTTAGGTTGGCCATTATTCATAAACAATTTTGTAACACTTACAACGTTGGACATTGCATCACGTAACACTTAAGATTAAATATTAATAGTAATAATGATTCTTTATGAACAATAACTAATAAATATTTTTTTTTATTCATTCATGTATTACATTTCAAAATAGTTTCTCAAACAAAAAGAAAAAAAAACATTAATAAATTTAAACTTCCGGTGGTTAGAACTACAAAGTCAGGAACCTCTGCAAAATATGTGCCGTCTCAAGCATACTGTGTTTTGTATCCTGCCCTTAATCCAACAAGTAAGTGAGAGCCTCTTGAGATGTTGGTCGCAGCTCTTCGCTATTAAATCATTTACACAGTAGGAACAATTATTGTTGAGTCAATATTCCACATACGGTAATCTCATGAGCTAGATCCAAATATTTAGTTGTTTTTTCTTTTTCCACAATAAAGATTAATTATAATTATTATAAATTATAAATATACGGGACATTTACACACACGGTCGTCCGTCCCCAAAGTAAGTAACTTAATACTTGTGTTATGGGTGACGGATAACTGGTAGATATACTACATATATAAGTTTAAATACATACTTAAATACAAATACACACCCAGGCTCGAAGAACCAGCAATTTCTTTATAGAAAATGTTGGCCCTCGGCGGGAATCGAACCCGCGACCCGCGGAGCTGAAGGCAGGGTCACTACCCACAGCGCCAACGGGCCAGTCTAATTGTGGCTATTATTACAATTTAAGTATACAATAATTATTGGTGTCATGTCCAGGCGACCTCAGCGCTCATGTGCCGGTCGGAGGGCGAGGCCGACAGCGGCGGCGTGGCGCGCCCGCTGCACGGTGCGACCAGAGAGGCGCGATATATTGATCTCATGCGCACTATGCAATTTGGTAAGTTGTTTATACTCATATTATAACTGCAACAAATGCCGTGTGGTATCCGACTGAGTATGACCACCCTCATTTCTTACCGAGGTGTCGTAAAACAAGACTAAGGTAAGTTGACGTCAGGCAGGCGGCCGATCGTAAAATACGTAGCCAAATCAAGTGACAACATGTTTGTAACCCAACTTAGAGTGAGATAAAGGCAGGAGGAGGAGGATTATATCTGCAATAAGTCTGTCTTGTCGTACACAGCGAATACGCTGGACCAAAACTATTCACCTTATCCGATGACCTTAACTGTGAAAGAATTTCCGAGGAAGCAGGTGGAGTGAGAAGAAATTTTTAGTTTTAAATTGTGTTCAGAACTAACAAAAAGAGAATGTGTTTCCTTTGAAATAAAGTATAAACTTAGTTGTTATCAGGCTGTTTATATTTCGTTTAATCGTGCAGAAACGTTCGAGATGATGACCGAGAGTGCGGAGGGCGGGTTCCGGTTCACGGTGCCGTACCATTTCGAGGGCACGGTCCGCGCGGCCGGCGAGCGCGCGCACCCCGCACGCATGAAGCGGCTCGCACAGGAGGCCGCCACGCTCGCCACCAGCCTGCCGCTCTCCTACTCCTCCTCGGTGTTCGTGCGCACCGACACGGACCGGCTTGACGTCATGAAGGTCAGTGTTTTGTATAAATTTACGCTCTCGACGCGGCGCGACCGGCCGGAACAACGACCTTCATGCATTCGTTCGCCGCCGGTCACGTCCGCCAGTTAGTAATATTTCGGATACTATAAAGACAAGACGCGTACGCTTGTATACGACTTTATTGTATAACGCACACGCGTAATTATGCGTTTTGGGTGTGGTTTAGATTTAGTGACGCGTTTAATTAGTAAAGCGTTTTGAGAAGACGCGACCGTCCGCGGTTTTAGTGCGCGTTCGGGTTAATGTTCCCCGATATGGGACGATTCAATAACGTGTGACCTTACGAAGGTTGTGTGCACACCGCGTGTTATTTGTGTTATTTAACCGCGTTAGTGAAGTGTATACGCCGGGAGGAATAGACAGTACGTGTCCGTGGAAGACTGCTGAGGCGAGCCAACGGGTTCGGGAATCGGCCAAGTACATACAAGCGCACACACACACGTACACATATACACGCAGTGATTCATGAGGCCGGACCGCATACAGCCGACGGCCGCATAAGGTAGGTTGAGACGCCGAGAGTGCGGAACAGTCAGTTTTTATTTATACTTTTTACAATAACAATTTGTCATTATTTTAAAACTTAATATAATTACTGGAATCTCCATTTAAGCACATAATGCCTGTACTTTGAGCCTCCATTCTTCTATACCTCTATATACATGTAATGTAACAACATAAAACATTCGAATTTGACAAGTAAAAATTATTTAACAGCTATAATGTATTATGTATATGTATCTATACTATATATATTGTGTGTGTGTGCGTGTGCGTGCATGATTATGCGAAGTGTGTGTGACAGAGAGAGAGAGAGAAGGAGAGTGCGTGCGTGCTCTCTAGTGTGTGTGTGAATGGGTGTAATGAATAACCATGTTATGAGAAAGAATATATTATATATTTTTCTGATGACTTTCTACATTTATTTTATAATAGCTGTGCCAAAAACGGCTTCGCCCGCGTGGAATTCAGTGATTTATAAAACTTTGCGAAAATGTTAACATCAAAGAAGTTATTGTGAGCTAACGGTGAGAGATAGAGAGATGCAGCTGCGGACTATCGCGTATCTCTGCTGGTTAACGCAGCGCACGCGACTAAAGCTCCCAGCAAGCAACAGCTGCGAGATCTCTTCAACACAATTCACATAATATCGATATTATATACTTATCCGGTTGAGTAGAATAGACCACTCTCTTTCTTATCGAAGGGTCGTAGAATACGACTAAGGTAATTTAACATCAGGCAGGCGGCCGCTCGTAAAATACGAAGGTCAAATCATGCAGCAACATGTTTGTAACATGTTGTGCCGACCCTACTTAGAGGGGGGATAAGGGCAGGAGGATGATGATTTTACTAATTAATGTCAATATCGTGTTCAAATAAAGGTTCTGATAACTGGTCCATCTGATACGCCATACGCGAACGGCTGCTTCATCCTGGACGTATACTTCCCGGCGGAATATCCGGCCGTCCCGATGCTCATCAACCTGGAGACCACGGGCCGCCACTCGGTGCGGTTCAACCCCAATCTGTACAACGACGGCAAGGTGTGCCTCTCGGTACTCAACACGTGGCACGGCCGTCCTGAGGAGAAGTGGAACGCGCACACGTCCAGCTTCTTACAGGTAAGAGAATACCCACAATTTAATTATATTGTCTGACTAATTATATTGTTTATTATATTGACTGGCCCGTTGCCGCAGTGTGTAGGGACCCTGCCTTCAGCTCCACGGGTCGTGGGTTCGATTCCCGCCGAGGGCCAACATTTTCTATAAACTTGGTTTTGCTGTAGAGTACCTAAATTAACTTTTCCCAGTATATTTGCATCGTAGTAATTATTTAGTTATTTATTTAAGTTGATAAGTAAAAAAAAAAAAAAGTAAAGTAGCAGCCTGTTACAATCCCACTGCTGGGAATAGGCCTCCTCTCTCCGTTTCTGGAGGGAAGGGTTGGAGCTAAAACCTACCACGCTGCTCCAATGCGGATTGGTAGGTTACACATATCTCCAGAATTCTCTAGAGATATGCAGGTTTCCTCACGATGTTTTCCTTCACCGAAAAGCGTGTGATAAATTGCAATTATCAATTAGACACATGAGTTTTAATAGAAAAACTCATTGGTGCCTGCCCGGGTTTTAACTCGTGTTCCCCTCGTAAGAGTCTTACGGTCTCACCGCTGGGCTATCACAGCACAAGTTGATAAGTATAGTTGTTAATCAATTAATTTCAGGTGCTGGTATCGATTCAGTCGCTGATCCTAGTGCCTGAGCCGTACTTCAACGAGCCCGGCTACGAGCGCAGTAGGGGCACGCGCGTAGGAAACAGCGCTAGCCTCGAGTACAACTCCAACATTTACCAGGCCTGTGTGCGATGGGCCATGCTCGACCATCTGCGATCGCCCGAACCTTGCTTCAAAGAAGTACGTTTCTATTTAAGTAGTATAAAAGCAAAGACCTGTTACTATCCCACTGTTGGGCATAGGCCTCCTTTGTCCATTTTTAGACAAGGGAGGCATATGTAAAGAGTAATGTAAAGAGTGAAATACTAAATTAAATAATCATGGCGGGCGCCAACTATTTTTTGCAATATTCATATTTATATAATATTGAAAGTTGAGGGAAATTATATAATATATATACATATTTATATAATATTGAAAGTTGGGGGAAGTCTGAAAGTTGCACCCATTATAGAAAAGATGAGAGGTGCAAGATTGGGATGGTATGGACATGTAATGAGGAGGGATGAAAATCATGTGATCAAACGTGTTTAGTATGAATGTGGATGGATATGTGACTAGAGGAAGGCCTAAAAAGAGATGGTTGAAGTATGACATGTATATGAAAGGAGTAGCGCCAGAGTTGGCGAATGATAGAAGAGAATGGAAGAGGAAAACATGTTGTACCGACCCCACTTAGAGTGGGATAAGGGTAGGAGAAAGAAGAAGATTCATATTTATATAATATGTTCATTTTTTAAATTCTCAGTCTCAGGTCTCACCGCTGGACTGTCACAGCTGAATTACGTTTCTATACCTTGCTTTTATTGAAGTGAAACTACTTTACGCAGTCTTGACTTGTCACACAGTCCAACCATCACTTCTTAGACCTTCCCCTATAGTCACAAATCCATCCACATTCATAGTCAACACATGTTTGGTCACTTGATTTAATCATTCATTATATGTCCATGCCATTTTTTGCACTTCGCGTCTTTTCCATAATGGGCGCAACTATTAAGTATTATAATTAAATATACTGTATTTTAATATATCTTCAGGTGATCCAAACACACTTCTGGATGAAGCGGAACGAGATAATGCAAACGGTGGCCAATTGGATCACTGAACTGGAGGGGCAAACTGGTGACGAGCGGACGCAGCGTAGCATACAGCTCAACCTAATGGCTCTCAAGGTGACTAAATTGTTAAACGTTCCCACATAATTACAAAATATAATACATTTTTCAATACTTTTGGGTATTTTAAATATTTAAGATTGTGAATATCGCTGGAGTAGAAATAATTTTTTAACATGGACTCATATTATAAGGATATTGCGATGGCCCAGCGGTGAGAACGTGTGACTTTCTCTCTCTCTCTCTCTCTCTCTCTCTCTCTGTGTGTGTGTGTGTGTGTGTGTGTGTGTGTGTGATGTATAGGATGACCAATGAATAAAAGAAAAACTTTTAAAACTTATGTGTCTGATTGATATTTGGAATTTCTCGCACGTCTTTTGGTGAATGAAAACATCATGAACAAACCTGCCTTATTTCTAGGGGGAATTCTGGGGATATATGTAATCTATCAATCCGAATAAGAAAAAAGTGGTGGTAGGTCTTAGCTCAACATTTCTTTCCAAAAACAGAGAGAGGAGTTTTATGTCCAGCGGTGATGTGATAAGATGCTGTTACTGCTATATTATTCGCTAATTTTTATATGAAATTTGGATATAGTTTAGAATGCTATCGATAATCTTCCTCTATTTAACTTATTTTAACTTGTAAATTTGCATATTAACACATGTTCTTAAAACTGTGTCCCGTTTCGTTTCAGCGGCATTACGTGAAACTGCAAGAGGAACTGGCTAAATTACCCGTGCCCCCCGGACTCGAAGACTTGGATGAACCTTTCCAATTGCCCGCAGCGCCCTCATCGCCTCCGTTGCCGCCGTCGCCCCCGTTGCCCCCATCGCCCCCCACGCCCCCGACACCGGTGCCGGATCTCCCTACGCAGGCCGCCTTAGACGAGATAGAACAAGATATGGAGAAAATCGTCGCAGAGGTTCTCGATATGAGTGACTGAATATCGCTAATACCGGCCCCGCACAGAGCTTCCACTGCGACGCGCACGAATCGTTTCCCCTCCCGCGTCTTTCTCTAATCATCCTCTATAGCTCAACGGTCAAACTGATACTGCTGACTGCTGTACTCTCTTGTACTCTCTTCTTGTTCTCTTGCATCGAAGTATGGCACAGTCGAATGGCACACCGAATGTAATCGTTCTTTTGTCGCATTGATTTGTTCCAGAATGGACTTTAGAGGATGTAAAAGAAGCGTATGATGTCGTGTTCTTCGTTGTTTTAATATGTATAATGATATGAATTAACCTTGTACAAATTCAAGCCGATTACGTATCATAGCTGTGATAGCCCAGCGGTGTGACCGTGCGACTCTTTCGAGGGGAACACGAGTTCAAACCCGGGCAGGCACCAATGAGTATTTCTATTACAACTCATGTGTCTAATTGATAATTGCAATTTATCACACGCTTTTCGGTGAAGGAAAACATCGTGAGGAAACCTGCATATCTCTAGAGAATTCTGGAGATATGTGTAACCTACCAATCCGCATTGGAGCAGCGTGGTAGGTCTTATCTCCAACCCTTCTCTCCAGAAACGGAGAGAAGAGGCCTATACCCAGCAGTGGGATTGTAACAGGCCGCTACTTTACGTATCATATACCGCGTGCAGATGAAACCAAGATGGGACACAGTATTACGTGCGGTTGACAACGCATTTACTCCAGTATAGATCATGATTGACTCGGGACGCTTTTCTGTATTCGGTAACACGCATCCCGCGCGTATATTGTTCATGTGTTATATAATGTTTATTTGTAATAGAATTTCCGTTTTCTTTTTATAAATATTTTTATTAGATAGACTTAGTTTAGTGGACTTTCGTTTAGTTTCAAGTATTGTGATACTATAAGGGGCTCGCGACCCAGTAAGGTAGATAAGATGAATCATCTCCGGACCGGGACGTTGTATAGTAGTTTGTCTCCGGCACACGGCGTCGCGTCTCGTTGGGAGTTTCAACCGGAAATAGTCTGGGAACCGACCGTTTGACCTGAACTGGCTGAGGCCTTAAATGCGCCTAACTACTGACTCGGGGCTGACATTAACCGCCCAGCTTTAGACCTCTATTCTCGTTGAGCGTTTGGTAACAGCTGAGAGGCTCTATCTGGATTGTATGTATATTAAATTATAATTGATGTATATAAACCTTGATGTGTTTTAATTCTTTGTATTTAAGACTGTATTACACGTATCGCAAATATATGGCACTCCCGCATCGCGCGATGGAGCTGATAAATTATATAAATTAATACAGTGGTAAAATAAATGCCAAGCCGAAACAATTTTTTATTTCGATTATTGGAAGCAACTTCGTAAACTCGACAGTAAAATTTTTGTCTAACTATCGCGGTACACGCGCCCTTGTCGACAGTAAAAAAAATTACTTAACATATTTGTACATAAATATATGAAGTCATCAGTAGTTCACCCATTGTCTCGCTGTACTTTCAATTTGGTTAAATTTGACCCGGAAAGGTTACTTTGTTATATGTATGACTGTGAATTTCGGGTTGTAAATAAAAATTTATGTTAAAGCGGTTTTTTCGTTTTCTTTTTTTAGCTACTTTATTATTTTTGTAATACTATTCATTTTCATTCATTTTGTATTTCATTTGTAATTTTATCGGAAAACAGTTTTTTTAAAAGCTTTTATATAGCTTTTATATAAGCTGTGATAGCCCAGCGGTGAGACCGTGCGACTCTTACGAGGGGAACACGAGTTCAAACCCGGGCAGGCACCAATGAGTTTTTCTATTAAAACTCATGTGTCTAATTGGTAATTGCAATTTATCACACGCTTTTCGGTGAAGGAAAACATCGTGAGGAAACCTGCATATCTCTAGAGAATTCTGGAGATATGTGTAACCTACCAATCCGCATTGAAGCAGCGTGGTAGGTCTTAGCTCCTATTCCCAGCTGTGGGATTGTAACAGGCCGATACTTTACTTTTACTTTACTATATAACTTGCCGTGTATGTATGTTAAAATGGAATCTCTCAATTTTTCAATTTTTTAAATGGAATCTTCAATTTTACCCGCTTTCTGTTGTCCGATTGAGCTGAATGTTAAGGATTGGCTCAGACCCCAATGACAATGCATATTTATGATAATCATGACTTATTTGGAGTGGTTATTGGCTCCAGACCAGGGAACTCCTGAACGTTAACAGTAGAGATATTAAATTTTGTTAAAAGGCTTTTTAACCTGACTTGTTTAAATTCAAATCGAAAATTAATTGCCTATTGAAATATACTTTTACAATTGAAGGGTTGTAAGTCTAAAGGGTCTAAGTAGCAATAAAACTCAAAATCAATATTATAAAATACGATCTGTGGCGTGCCTAATATCCAAATGAAATACATTGAAAAAATTAGAACTTAGATTTATTTCAATTGTAATTTCTGATAACATTTGCTCTTAAGTAAAGAAAAAGTAAAGTAACGGCCCGTTACTATCCCATTGCCCGGCATCGGCTTCTCATTGTTTTTTTGGGTAGGTAGTACTTATCTAAATTAATTAATTAATTATCTTAATGTAAACAAACAAAACATTATGACTTGGGGGTGCCAAACATTTTATTGCAATTATAATATTACAAAAACGATATTTTTCCTTTAGACTTATTCAATAAATAAAAAGCAATTTTCTCAAAAGTCAACCCATTTAATCTCTTTCAGCAACTCAATGACAAACGGCGACAGTGTTTTTTTTTTAATATTATTGACCAACTATATGAAGGAAGTTGTATTTTAAACATATTGCAACAGTCGACCATCCTGACAACATTTGCAACCCCGCAAATCTAATAAGCTGACTTCTGGGAATGATTCTACCAACGATTCAGAACGCTGATTGTACTGAGAAGAATCGTTAACAAACTAAATACTTGCTCTTTTAACCCTGTAAAACAAAACCGCATATGCTATTACATGACAGGATTAATAACCTCTTTAAGCATTTTGCACTTTAAGCTCTCCCCATCTCACACTTAATCACTGTCATGGCATAACACAGCACAATTAAGGCAACCAACTCAGCAGATACACACGTAAACAGACTCGCAAATGTTAACGATCAAAGAACAATCGCAACTTCTAGGCAGAACCTAGCTGACAGTCGGCTGCAGATGGCAACAGTCTGAAAAACAATCGTTACAACTGTGAGGAATCCAGAGAACAATCGTCATTCTAGCTAAGAGTTCCATCGAACAAAAGTCACAGGGCGTCTAAGGCCTCACATAGCACATCGATACGTTGATCTCAGAGTTAATAAAACTGATATCATTAATTTTTCCAACAATGGTTTCAATTTTCTCCATAGAAAAATGCACATCGCAACCATCTCTTAAAATGTGCAGATATTGCTTTTGTGCACTTTATTTCTGTGGTTTACATCCCCTTCTGAATACAGAAGGGGATGTAAACTTACTTTTATATTTAAAATGATATTTATTTTTTTACATTTTATTTGTGGGTTAACGTCTCTATCCCACTTCTGAATATCCTTACTTCCTTATCCTTACTAATATTAAAAATGCGAAAGTCTGTCTGTCTGTGTCGTTTTCACGGCCAATCCGCTGAACCAATATCTATGAAATTTGGCACAATCAATGTTAATACATCGAGGTAATATAAAGGCGAGCTACTGAGTATTACAGGACTTCGGTCCGCGCGGATGAAGTCGCGGGTAAAAGCTAGTAAAAACAAATATAAAAATATAAAAGATATATTTCCTTTAGTTAGTCTAGTTTAAAATAAATAAGAAGCAATTTTCCAAAAGTCAACCCATTATTAATCTCTTTCAACAAGTCAATGACATTGGCGATGGCAGTTTTTTTTATATTAATGACCAACTATATGAAGGAGTGATTTTTTTTTTTACCTATTTTGAGTGGATCCAGGTTATTATTTTAATCCACTGGCGAGAAACGCCCAACACCCTGGCCAAACTCGCTCCAGGACGGGGCGACGGCTTCCGCTATTGGATACGTCCACCGGCGTGAAGGAGTGATTTATAGAAGCAGGCGTTACTTTGCGGAATTCCATATTACAAGCAATATAACAGAACTAACTACTCTGCTATAATCCGCAAGGGTTAAGCGAATGCATGCAAAGCCAATGTGTATGAAGCAGGCAAAATCTACGCACCTTATACATGCAGGACAAGCCACCACATGCACCCCCAAGGCGCATCCACCAGCAACAACGCACACAAAAGCAGCACACACACCCACCACAACAACATATACATATAGCAAAACGGAATTAGATACATTTACTTGCTCGTTAATTTAAGACTGCTTGTATGGGTAGCGCGGCGCATTACGATTTTTGTCGTGGAGCCTATCCTCCTGATGATGCTTCGGTTTCGGGGCGAAACGATCGTCGAGATTTTGGTGGTGGGTGTGTGTGCTGCTTTTGTGTGCGTTGTTGCTGGTGGATGCGCCTTGGGGGTGCATGTGGTGGCTTGTCCTGCATGTATAAGGTGCGTAGATTTTGCCTGCTTCATACACATTGGCTTTGCATGCATTCGCTTAACCCTTGCGGATTATAGCAAAGTAGTTAGTTCTGTTATATTGCTTGTTATATGATGGAGGTTGTATTTAAAATATGTTGTAGCAATAATATTTAATGGTAATGTCATGTGTTGTAATGTCCCTACTAAAAGAACATTTTTTGATATGTTTACATCTAGTTTAGTATCTATGGAGTATAGGTTAAGTAACAATCAGATTAAGTTTATAATCATAACTGTAAGTCTTATATTAAATACACCGTGGCATAATCTATATAAAATCCATTTAATACTACGCAGTTTCCATTTATTGTCACCGTATGAAATTTACTTTACCAATATTGCAATTTGAGAATTTTGGAATTCGTTTCGTAATCGTGAACTTGTAGTAGAAGTGTGTTCAGTACGTCGCAGCAGCATTGTTTGCGTTCAGTTCGCTGGGCATTAATTCGCCTGCTTTGACACAAGTCTTACAGCAGAATCTAGAACAAATAATTAAATCTTTTATTTTCGCGTCAGACTTACTTTAAAGATATCAGTAGTAAAATGACTTTCATTGACAGTTAAAAAGAAGCTCCGATCGCCGAAAAATTTTGCAGGATTATCCGCTGGTCAATCTAAAAATATTCTGTCAATTTTATTAAAACCGCCCCAGCCGTTGTGGAACTTTATCCTATAAGGAACATGCATACATACTTATATACAGATTTCACATTGTTGTATTTTTTTTAATTATAATATATAGGCCAAACATTTTAAGGTTTAAAATACAATTGTCCACTGGAAGTGGAGATGAAGCTATTTGTACATCACACGATCCTGCACCGTTTGAATCAAGCGGTTCACTGCAACCTTTTTGAGGTCGTCAGTCAATCTCGTAGAGCATCTTCGAACGCTGAGCTTTTTGATGCTAGGTCGCCATTCGAGCTCCTGAGGACCCTCAACGCCCATCGGTTCTTTGCACTATGTGCCCTACCTATCGCCACTTCAGCGTCGCGATACGCTGAGGCTACTTGATTATCGCTAATTTTGTTTCTACTACGAGTCTCCTCATTTCTTATTTGATCACGTTGAGATACTCCGAGCATAGCTGCATATTGCAAGTAAAAACAAAAATAACTGTCTTTATGTTACACTTACTTCGAATAATACGCATGTTCACAAAGTTTGCTTTTCACGATCAAATGGCAGTCGGCGAAATATGGATTGTCCTGGCACGTTGGCGGTATGTACGGATCTGGAGGTATAAATATAAAAAATATAATATAATGTAAGCTGGAAAAGGAAACATAACGAAAGTAATGTTAATGAAAAACGTTGTCTTTTGTTAAATTCACATTAGCTAAAGACAAAGATGTGTGCGTTTCGATTGACATGGACAAGGAAGAGTACCGATTAAATTTTTTAAAGATTAAAACGATGTTGTATTTTGATGGCGACATTGAATGTATCGAATGAAACAAGCTACAAATTTTATAAAAATGATCCACTCAATTAGATGAGAATTTTTAGACTAAGGACAGATTTATTAATCTCCAGGATAGAGTTTATAATATAGTATCGGTTAGCTTTATTCGTTAATTAATTATTTTGGAATCGCATCAGCCATTAATTATTAAAAGACAAATGAAATAGATTTACGACTTCGGGTTTGATCAACAAGAGTTTTGTTTATAACTGAAGCGCTTAATTGATATTTATAATCCATCATACGGTAAAAAAAATTAAAGAAATTTCAATAACACTATAAAATTTCAGTGGGATGAATCTAAGCTTTATCTACAACACAAATCTTTTCTTGAACTGTTGAACTACAGTATAAATAGCACATAAGTATCTATATTGTGATATATTTTGTAATATATACATTATTTACAAAAGCTTAAAAGCATTTAAAGCTTCACTTTTTTCAACCTACCTTCTACGGAAATGCGCACAGTAGAGAAGTGGGAATTATTTTCATTTTGCGCGTGACAAGCGTACACGCCGCTATCATTTTTGTTTGCCCGCCAAACCAATAGCTGAGGCCCTGCGATTAAAAAATTGAAGTCTTATTTTAAAATCAGAATACTGAGATTATAAATGAAGTACCAAGTTTTTAAACTTCCGCGATTCACACCTGTTATTATATAAACGGGACACATCGCAATACTATATTATATTAGGTTGGACGTTAGAGTTCCATGCGCGGATCAATTATCGAACCTAATATAAGGGTAACTTGATTTTATCGCGATATGATCAGTATGGTCACAATAATAGGTTCTAAGATCCATAAATAATAGGTAACAGATATACCAGGAATTCTCCAGAGATATGCAGATCTCCTCCTCCAGAATTCCTGGTTGGTCACCATGTTTTCCGTTGTTGTAGACTGCGTGATATATCTTGGTATATAATTCTGTTTGAAAGGAAATTCGAGACCAGACTGACCAGGCCGGAGAGCTACTTATAAATTTGGCACATAATTAAAAAGAACTCATTGGTTACCTTTAACAGAGTTGACCCAAAGATCCTCTGGTATATACATATAGTCTCACATTACGGATATTATAGTTTCAAATTACCAATGTAGTGGTTCCAACGAACCAACATTCTGACTAGCTACGACTTATGGATAAGGAAACTCACCTGTTACGTATATCCTGTCGCTTGTAGGCAGGCTGTGGACCGATATACCGTTTTTGGTCCAGTAAACGTCTGGTACGGAGGCACCATTCAGAAAACACTTCAAGTCGATTCTTGCGCCCGTCGCCACCCGCTTAGTATCTGTTGCGATTCGAGTTCTTAGTTGCCCTTTAAACACAATTATTACTACGATACAAATTTATAAATCACTGGTAGTATCCACAACTTTCGCATCGACTTTTCAGTTTTAAAACTATTTGTTTGGTTTCAGTATTTGTAAGAAGTTTTCAAAATATATATCTTTCATTATTATACTTTCAGATATTATCGTTCAAACAACCAAATATAGTAATTTGTCATAGTGTAGACATCCAGAAGAAGAGGTAAAAGAGTTTGCTTCTGGATGGGTACAATTCAATTTAAATGGCTGGACTGCGTAGATTTTCATACAAAACAAATTTTACATGTAAATATAAATAATTTATAGAATAAGGCGTAACGACTAGTTATATGAATTGCAGATTCATAATACAAAAGTAATAATAAAATTATTTTGCTGTAATCCGCAAATTTTATATATTTTCAATTGAGTTTATAAACTCAATTGAAAATATAAAAAATGCTAATTGCAGAGTGGACTATCCGTTTTCATACCCGATACTTGCAGGATTCGTAAAACACATGATTTTTTTGATTTTTTGAATTTATTGTAATCTTGTGCATAGGAGTTCTACCGTTTCTTAAACTCTCTCTTACAGTCTAGTAAGTAAAAGGAGATATATAGAACATAAATATATGATACGTGTTCAATAAATGAATGAAAAAAATGTGATGGTTTGTCTTTCTTTATATTTGAGCGGAGCAATGGATTTATTTTAATATTAGTATCGTGGTAGATGAAGGGCTAGCTAGATGAGTGACTAGTGATACAAATAATGAAAGGGAAGATGAAACTCGTATCTTCTTCTTCTTGGGGTGCCTCTCCGATCATCGAAGGTTGGCAGTCAGCAGCGTATATTTCTGTTTATTTTTGCGAGGAAAATGCTCGACAGCACTCGCGATTCCTGTCTCTATAAAACTCGTATACTTCAACTTTATCTAATAGCACTATCTAAAAAAGAGACAGATAGATCACCCTCATTTGTTTTATATGGAACTTTTAAGGCTGGCTTCCTACTCTAGTATAATAACTCTGTGTTCGAGTGGTTCTGAAATGAGCACAGACGAAGTCACAGACACAAGATAGTGTATACTCGTATGTTTACAATTTTTACAGTTGAGTAATAAGCAATACTAATGATTACTTTGAATTAAATATTATTTACTAGTGAACATATTTTATCAACGCAAATTTAAATGTAAACATGATGCGATAATGACAGTGGCCTTATAAAATCTCAGAAGCCAAAAGTTGAAAAGGGTATCAATAATAACGTAAAATTTTCCGGAACTATGTACGAAATATGTAAGCAGTAAATAGCAAAAAATTATATATCCGAAAAAAAAATTATAAACACCTATTTGTATATCTGAAATCATCACCCGATGTCTTTTTAGATATTTTGTTAAATAAATTATTAAATACAGGTTACAGTTGCTATCCATTTTTATCCTCTAGTTGTAAATGATTTGGTGATGCTTTGCATGCATTCGCTTAACCCGTGCGGATTATAGTAAGGTAGTTATAGTGTAATACTGTTATTCTTTTCAATATTTATCTACAAATCCAACAAATTAATGAGAAACCTTAAAGCAGCTTGGTGGGTTTAAGATCCAATCCTTCTACCATCAATTTAATAGTAACATAAGTAGATACATAGGTCACTTAGTCTTTCTAGATATTGGTAAATAAAATAAGAAATACGCGATAAATAAAAAGAAAAATAAATGACGAGTTGTTTTATGTTTATCCCTAAAGATACATTTTTAGCGACAATGGATTTTACTGAAACTAAAATAGTCGCATTACACACACACACTCTAGGGAACTTTTACATTTATAACATAAGTAGGATAAACCTTTTGTACCTATATGTATATTATATGTTCGTACATTTTCAGCATCTACATTTCATTACACGTCACGACTGGCCTGTTGGCGCAGCGGGTAGTGACCCTGCCATCAGCTCCGCGGGCCGCGGGTTCCAATGCCTCCGAAAGCCAACAATTGCTATAAACAATTTCTTGGTTCTTCGAGCCTTGGTGTATATTTGTATTTAAGTATGTATTTACAATTATATATGTAGTATATCTGCCATAACACAAATATTAAGTTACTTACTTTGGGAACGGACGACCGTGTAAGTGTCACATATATTTATATATTTATTTATAGTTTACTAGCTACGGTCCGTATTTCTTCTCGCAGTGCAAAGGTTTGAAAATAAAGTTGGGCCCTAAAGACACATTTTTTAGCGACAATGGATTTTATCACAACTAAAATAGTCGCACTAGACACACGCGAACTTTTACCTTTATAACATAAGTAGGATAAACCTATATATACTAATAGGTACAAACCTATTTGTATATTATATGTTTCTACATTTTCAGAATCTACACGTCATTATGAACGAATATCCAAATTTTTCTTCTAAATAATATATGACTGAAGCTTTCACTGGTAAAACATAATATTTTTGTCAATAAATTAATGTAATATTACCAACGTCAAGAAAGTGATTCAGATAAATAATTTATAGAATCAGGCGTTACTTTCCGAAGATCCATAATACAAAAGTAACAATAAAATTATTTTGCTATAATCCGCGATAAAGTATGTAGAAAATATATATTTATAATGCTAAATGTATAGTGGATTATCCGTTTTCTCATACCGGTTACATGCATAATAAGTTGTTTAAGCGGTTTTAGAAGCAACTTTCCTGTCCATTAATAAAAAGGGATAAAAATTTTACACATTTAATAATAGTAAAAAAAATAAGTAGGTACCTATTTGTGCTGCGCAAATCAGTAGCCAACCCAGGTTCACAAGAAACCGCAACATTACTGTTAGGAATGGAGGTTCTTCGCCTAGCGGGTTTTAAATTACACTGAATAAAACTATTGAGTAACTTATTTTGATAAAAAGTTCAACGAACGTCTATTATACTTAATGTACGAAACTATACTTCACAATTGGGAAACGTTGTTTCGTATATATGCTACCGGCAAGATGTTATTTAGGCATTGGCATGTTTACGTAAGCAAATTAAACTTGAGAAAATCTTATGGCTCAGCATATTACGCTTATACGTAAAGCATATTTCAAAATTGCTTTTGGCATGAAAATTTGGTCTATCATTTGTAAACTTAAAATGTGAAGAAGATGTAAACGCGTATCAGGTCTCGACTTTTTAGTCGAATTATTATCAGTGATAACGAACTTTC
The DNA here is from genome assembly GCA_947086505.1 of Morpho deidamia. NCBI lineage: Eukaryota > Metazoa > Arthropoda > Insecta > Lepidoptera > Nymphalidae > Morpho > Morpho deidamia. The sequence goes on from CAMTZC010000003.1 coordinate 9,198,637, forward strand.
ACGTAATTTTGTAATCCCAGCCGGTGGCACCAAAAAATAAAATTCCATTTACAAAATATTTTTCAAACAAGACACACTTTTGAATCTAATATCTAACTATCCATATTTTGTACAGTAATCATATGTTATGTTACCTAATAAAATGAACAATAAAGTATATTTAACATCATGGTATTAAATAAATAAAATAAAAGTAATAATAAAAATTATTTTGCTATAATCCGCGATACAGTAAATAGAAAATATATATAAAGCAAAGCTTTGCGATTTTGTCCTGGAGTTTATCTTTTGATGATGCTTCGGTTGCGGGTCGAAACGATTGTTGAGTTTATGATAGTGAACGTGTGTAGTGCTTGTGTATTTTGTTGGCAGTGGTGGAGGTTTGTGCATGTGTTTTTACAAAACCTGCATGTAACGGGTATGAAAAAACTGATAGTCTACTATATATTTAGCACTATATATATTTTCTATTTACTTTATCGCGGATTATAGCAAAATAATTTTTACTATTACTTTTTTATTATGGATCTCCGTAAAAAACGCCTAATTCTATAAATTATTTAAATAAAATAAATAAATTCCGCAATCCATACTAAACCATTCTACAGAAAGGTTTAAATCAAATGTAAAAGATATGCTTATACGTAAGCATATTACAAAATTGAAGATTATTTCTACGAAAAGAATGCCTAGATTTGAAAATCCTTTCAGCTTCAAGCAAGACAGCGGTTTAATACTGTAATATTGAAAATATTTAAAAGATTGACCGCCGAGTTTCTTGCAGGTTCTTCTCGGTAAAAGCAACATTACGAATTAGTTGTAGCTTCATTAATCATATTGATCCTTGACGATTCAAAAGTGCTCGATAGAGCTTATTTGTAGTAAAAAAAAAAGTAAAGTGACGGCCCGTTACAATCCCACTGCTGGGCAATAGGGCCGCCTCTCTCTGTTTCTGGAGAGAAGTGTTGGATCTAAGACCTACCACGCTGCTCCAATGCGGATAGGTTAGACATATCCCCAGAAAAATCCAGACATATGCAGATTCCCTCACGATGTTTTCCTTCACCGAAAAGCGTGTGATAAATTGCAATTATCAATTAAACACATAAGTTTTCATAGAAAAACTCATTGGTGCCTGCCCGGGGTTCGAACCCGTGACCACCTCGAAACAGTCACACGGTCTCATCATAAGGCTATCATATTCTGATAGCCCAGCGGTGAGACTGAGAGCTTGAATAAAGAATATTTTGATTTGATTTGATAATTAAAACATATTATATCTTTGTAGTGCCGCGGTGTATTTATTTCTTTCATACATCAAAAAGGTTTATTTTATCAAGTAAATGTGAAATTCATTAAAATATCTATGAGGTAAAGTTTAAGATGCTAGTAAGGTACAGGCGGGGTAGTGCCCCGGGGCCTCCAAGCTCCGTGGGGCCTTTCTGAGCTTGGAACCTCCCCCCCCCCGGTGCACATTTTAAAAATATCTAAATGGGGCCTAGTTTATTTACCCCATGACCTTTCATTTCCTAGCTACTGGCTAGCTTCCCTAGCTATTGGCTTTCGTATTTAACTTTAACATCCGATAATGGTACTACTATTACGCATGATTACTTTTACTTTAATTGATTGTGTATCATGGGTTTAAAAATCCCTATGCACGCACCAATGCAACCCTAATAAAATCTCAATTAGATATAAATTTTTTCATGTGCTTTACGTTGAAGGAAAATATTAAATAATCTGTCAAGTTAGACTTTTTAAAATATTCATTCAAAATCTATGTAAATTCTAAACTATGATTTAAGCAGTTTATATAGTTAGTATATCAAGCTTTTGAGGACAATCACATCTACCTAGCTTCCATTTGTGCTATTTGTCTTTGACATGAAATTTCACATCTTAAAGTTATATTATCCAACGTCATGGGGACGAAGTATAATCATCATTAGGTATTTGTTATGAACTCTCATACATTATCAAAAAATTGACGTTAGTTTCAAATTTATCAAAGGGATCAAAGTTTATCAAATAGTGATGTTGTGACGTCTCAAGAAATATGATAATTTGAAAATATACAAATTAGATCTGAAATTTGTGTTGTCTCTACCATCACCAATCGACGGAAAATTTGATTATATTAGTCTCTTTAAGGCGACATATCTGTTCAAATCAGTTTGTTCCATGCTGTTATCCAAACAGTTTAATTAATTAGAAACCAGGGGTACTTAAGTCACTCTCAACAATCAGGGACCCCTCATTTATGGTACTTACTTCTTGACACTGCTGTCTATGGGTTATTCTTGGATAAAATTGAAAGGTCTGACCTTAAAATACAAATGCATTTATTTAGGTTTATTTACATGGTCCATATAAAAATTCACATACACAGATTATTGTGATTCGAATTAAAATTACGGTAAATGAATAATTGTGTATATTGCACACGACAAGGTAGTCATTTTAGAGATTACATTTGCTAAATGCATTTCAGCGTAAATTTTTTGATTGTATAAATTTAAAAGTCAATAAAATATTCTACTACAACTTGTCAGTTTATTGAAGCTAGTAATCATTGTTAAAGGTAATTTACGACTAGTTAGTTGTAGTGGATTACTAGGTTGGTAGAACTTTCAATAATTGATATAGTAAAATTACCACATATAAATAATTGAGTAAAAATCAGCGTCTATTATCCGTTATGTGAAGCCTCTAAAAGTGAACTAGAAAACTCTTTGATATAAAAATTAACTTAAAACTCAACTAATTTCCGTCACAGACGGAACTATCTACTTGTGACCATAGAGTATTTATTTACACATACATTATTCTATCTAATACTATTGTACTCACGAGTTATTCTACTGGTACATAGACCTAAGTGCGAGTTATTGTGTGCAATCAAAAAAAATTTGACAGATTTAAAAATTTATAAATTTTATGGCACCGTAAAGGTCTAAAATTAAATCTAACAAATATAAAACAAATTTTTAGAAATTCAGAGAACCGAAATAGCGCACACATTTAGATATACGATTTATGAGTTTCTTTAACATTAAATAACCAACAAAGTAAAACACTTCATTAAATGCTACATATTGTTTTGAATGTAATCATTTCTCAGAGTATCAAGCCGTAGCAACTCCTTGCTCGGTTACTTTGTAAGTTTCTATTCGCTCCGCAGTCATAACAGAAACATGATTTAACGTGTTAACTACTTCCTTCGCCAGCCGGCATCAGACTGCATTTCAATTTCGTTGGGATCTAGCTGGCCTGCCTCGACACATGACTTGCAACAGAACCTGCAACAACAATCGCAATAAATATTATTAGTAACTCGCAGTTAAAGAGCAACTGTACAATAATTATTTTTAGGAATATCCAGTAATTAATTTTTTTATTTTAAATTTTAAATGTGATTTTTATACAGATTAGTATGAGCAAGTTAACCTTTAAGTTCAAAATTTTGAATAATTTACGGTACCTGCGACTTCGTTCGCACTAACTTTTATGTATGCTCAATAATGCAATTTGTTTTTCCCGGATCTCCAAAGAAAAACCGTTTTTTTCCCTAATTCCTTCAGTGATTAAGGTTTAATTGTGTTACATTTCATTTATGTTGGTCCTGCAGATAGACTTTCGCATTTATAATATTAAGGTCGCTGATACCAAGTCAGACACGACTCCTAAATGTAATTTAGTCATCTATCTTCTAAAGAACAATAAGAAAACTGAAACTTGGTACAATCTGAAGTTGAACTTGTAGATGTGATTTTAAATTTTAATTTAATCTTTAAGAACATGCTTGTAACTGTACAAAAATGTAAGCGATATTTTAATATTCACAACAACAGCGACATTTCGTTTCAGTTCATCTAATATCACTCAGTTCGAGAAACTAATTTTTCATTCCATGTATGTTGTAGGTAGTTTATTAAAGCATTAATATAAACTGCGCAGTGTCTAAAGTTTCGCTTACCTCGAGTAATATTGGTGATGGCATATTTTGCTCCTAACAATTAATTTGCAATCGGCGAAGTAGCTACTGTCCTTGCAATTCGGCGGTATGTATAGACCTGATGAGTGAAAAAAAGGGTTGTAATCGCTTTTATAAAATTATTTTAGTTGGGACCTTCTTATACCAATTGATAATTTTTTTTTCAAAAGTATTTGCAACTGTGACAAATATGAGTGCATATCTTATTTGATGACTGGCCCTTTGGCGCAGTTGGTAGCAATCCTGCCTTCAGCTCCGCGGGTCTCGGGATCGATTCTTGCCCAGTGCCAACATTTTCTATAAACAATTTGTTGGTTCTTCGTGTCTCGGTGTATATATGTATTTAAGTATGTATTTAAAGTAGTTTATATTTATATTTTTGCCATTTTTCTCTCAACACAGGTTACTTACTTTGGGGACGGACCACCGTGTGTATAAGTGTCCCATATATTTATTTATTTTACTATATCAACTCACGCTCGTTTTTGTTATTTCGTACTTTAATAGATACTATACTATTTCAAGTTGCTGGATCCAAGCAGCACAAGATCGTGTGGTGTGGAGATTGCGTAAAGAGGCATATGTACAGCCATCATGGACGTCCAGCAGTTGAAGAAGAAGAAGGTACAATTTTAAGTACAATATAAATATTGAAAAAGTACTTTTACCCACGAATGCGTTCGCCATTCGCTGTCTTAAGCGTTTATATATCCTCCAAAAGCAATATGAAAAACATGCATTTTTATCCTGTACATTCCGGTGTATAAGCCATAAGTGTGCCAAATATCATCAGTCCAGAGAATCGGCCATTTCAGATTTTTACATTAATAATATTTATATACAATAATAATATTTATATAATACAATACTCTTTAAACCGTTATTTGGATTAGTACTCTGTCACATCAAGGAGCACGAGACATCGGTCACTTGTCGGTCAATACTTACGGACGGACACATAAATTGATAATAACATCTAATAATAACAATGTTAGTAGACACTAAAGTTAATTTACCTTCTACACTGATCTGCACAAAGGATTGGTGTGAAGTGTACTCATTATTAGCGTGGCAGCCGTACATACCGCTGTCTTCAGTATTTGCACGCGAAATGGTCAGGCGCGCCTCTGCCGATATAATACAAAAGAACTGTTTCAATTCTTCACTCTCTGACAAAGACTTATTATCATATTTAAAATTGGACAGAAACAGACTGCCGTGTGGTATCCGGTTGAGTAGAATAGACCACCCTCTCACCGATAGGTCATAAAATACGACTAAGGTAAGTTGACGTCAGTCGTAAAATACGTAGCCGAATCATGTGGCAACATGTTTGTAACATAAGTAATAATAAAATTATTTTGCTATAATCCGCGATACATCGCGGATTATAGCAAAATAATTTTATTATTACTTTTGTATTATGGATCTCCGCAAAGTAACGCCTAATTCTATAAATTATGTTTGTAACATGTTGCGGCGGCCCCACTTATAGTGGGATAAGTGCAGGAGAATGATGATTGGATAGAACAGATACAAGGTTCATACGTACGACATCCTCATCTGGTCATTGAAACAATTGAATGTCTGCGACAAGTCTCAACCGATCTACGTATTTAAACGCGTTCTGGAGATTGCTTTTTAATAAAACTTTAGCCATGTAAATTGACACGAAACGAACGAGCCGAAATGGCAGCGATTTCGCCTGGCTAAAGTGATGGAAAATGCAATAAAAGACTTTAGTTGTGTATCACCAACATAGGCGACCACTTAGTCGATATCGTTTTTGCGCAATAGTCGAACCAAAGTAAAAGTATAAGCTTCATGCATTAAAAAGCTTTCTGTTATCTATTGAGTGTTGACAGATTATTATTCGTTGAAACAAATGAATAATAATTTGTCAATACGCGTCGCACTAATTGTCGCAGCATAAATAGTAGATATAATATACACCAAATTGAACTAAACGGTACAAATAAACGGTAATCGGTCTTTAAAGTAGTAAACAGCGATTTCTATTCGTCGCATTACTTAAAGAAAAAGTTGATAAATCGTTTCCTTTGGTGATAAGCTCTCTCTTTCTGGGATCTTTCACACCAAAATAATCAGCTTTAAATCTTCGAACGTTTTATATATTATTGATCTTATGAAAGTTTTTACTGTCACTTTTTACAACGAGAATTTAATTATTATAGCAATTTTGTTTCGTACTCGATAAGAAAATGCCACACTTATACATTGTTGTATATATTTCCTTTTGATTTCAATATTATATTTTACATTAAAGCTTTATTTAAAATCTGTCTGAACTAGATGCTGACCCTGCTCTATCCCTTCCAACTATGATTTTCCAAAAATCTCATTAATTTTTTCCTCCCAAATGCCAATTATACCTTTTTTGCGATATCGTCTCTTTTTCATTTTTTAATAAACATAGAGTTATTATATAATAGTAGGAGAGTATAGCTCTCCTACTATTATAGGTATACTAAGTAGGCCTATAAATAGGATTGTCCCAATAAATAATGAGAGAGAAAATGAAACTCGTATATTTATCTTTGTCTAATCACACATAAAAAGGGCGACAGATAAATCACCCTCATTTGTTTTATATCGCACATTTTACGCTGGTCTAGTATATCATCATCATCCATCATCCTCCTGCCCTTATCCCACTCTAAGTTGGGTCGGCACAACATGTTACAAACATGTTGTCACATGATTCGGGTACGTATTTTACGACCGGCCGCCTGCCTGACGTCAACTTACCTTAGTCGTACCTTACGAGCCTTCGGTAAGAAAGAGGGTGGTCTATTCTACTCAACGGGATACTACACGGTGGGTCATCTTACTTTAGTCGCCTTTTACGACACCTTAGCAAGAAACGAGGGTGGTCTTTTCTACTCGGCCGGATACCACACGGCGAGTCGACTTACCTTATTCGCCTTTTACGACACCTCGGTAACCAATGAGGGTGGTCCATTCTACTCAACCGGATACCACACGGTGAGTCAACTTACCTTAGTCGCCTATTACGACACCTCGGTAAGTAATGAGGGTGGTCTATTCTACTCAGCCGGATATCACGCGGCATTAGGCAATACCGCGTGATATCCGGCGTTGAGTTATTATACTACTGGCGCTCTAGTATATAACTCATAATGTATAATAACTCAATAATAAAAAAAAACAAGTTAATGCTTGACATATATATCTTTTATATCAAACCTTACACATTATATATTTTTTTAATTGATTAAAATTAGTTCAAATAGTCGAAAATTACTCGTTTTCATAAATATTCTTTTATTTTTATTTATTCTTTTGTTTAACATACCCGTCACTAATATCCTGTCGCTAGGCACACGAGAGATTTGCACACCATCCTTAGTCCAGTAAACTGCGGGCACGGGGTAGCCATCCACCTCACACGGTAAATTGATCTCGGAACCTGCAGCTAAGCGTGTTCGATCTGCCACGATCCGTGTCCTTACCGGTACTAATCACACAACATAATATTACGTCAGTAAAATTAATTTTCAATAGTACAGTTTCGATGTCCTTAAGGAATATAAATTTAAAGACACATATAACAACATATAAATGAAATATTAAACACTTTTTACTGATTGATACATGCGGTAACAATATAATACAAATATACGTGTATTTTTTATCTCTAATTAATCTGGGTAAAATATCGTATCTTAACGATGTTGTATGTAATCTTTGTATTTATAGTGTACACAAACTATCATTAACGACTTATGATCATTTACTATCATCTCAAGAACACACATAAAACATTGGGAATGTAATTCAGGATATAAAAATCTCAAAGTAAATTCCGATTAGAAGTATTGTTATTTGAACTACATGCAACATGCACTTAAAAACATGCACCCAAGTGAATCGAACGTACTAATAATAAATATGTCAAGCGCTTAGTTAAAGGCCCGATCTTACCGGTGTATACAGCTGTCGTGGTCGGTGTAGTTGGCGGTTCGTGAGTCGTCAGCACGCTTATAGTGGGTTGTGGTAAAATGTAAGCTTCGGAGGGCTCCACTGCTCGTACTACGAACGCCCAGACCGCCGGCTTTCCGAGTCCGTTATATGCTTGACAGACATATTCCCCAAGCGTTTGCGGTATTAGTTTCCTTATAAGAAGCACGTTTTCTCTAGCTTCGTAAAGCGAGCTGCTGTAGGGCACCATAGGACCGTCCTTGCCGTGGTACCAATAAATAAGGGGTCTCGGGTAACCGAAAGCGAGGCAACGAACGCTGAGAGATTGACCCAGCTGACCCTCCACCACTTCGTCAGGGATGCCCACGATACCAGCCGGGCCTTCCACAGGATCTAACCACCCATTGATTAGGAACTACATCTAGTTGCAGTTTGTGAATGTTCTCCCGTGGTGATGATATATTAGATAAGTCAGAAAAGTGTTATTGGCAATGGAAGTGTTTAGAAATCATTAATGATCTATTTATGTCGTTATCCAAAAGTAAACGATATTGCAAAGATATTTAGAAGTTATTGAATCTAACTACTAACTATACTACTAAATATTTATATAGTATATACATGTACACAATTCACTAAAATTAAATACGTTAATTACTAATATCTATGTTTTAGAAATTAAGGGGTGTTTAAAGTATATCCCTGTGCAATTTTTATATTAGCACTCTCTTCAAACAAAGTATATCTGTTCGAACATTTGTTAAGAATAGTTGAAATTGCTTTTATCATAACTATAAATCGTTTGAAGTTTTGAATAAAATAACTACCACATGTAATATACATAATATAGTATTTCGTAGGATATAATTATATATGTTAACATTTTCAGTTCAGTTTATGCGCATATACGTTATATACAAATATTTAGTAGGGTAGGAAAGCTACTTTTTCTAATTCCAAAACCAATATGTTATAAAGAACAGGAAGGAAAGATAAGCCGAACATTCCGCAAACTCCAAATTAATTATGTAATTAAAGCAAAAATTAATTTCACTACATTTCAGTATGAAGTTAATTAATTGCATTTTGGATTTCATAATTCGATAACCATTTTATCATGCAGTGTAAATAGTTTGAAAATTGATATAATCTATTAACCATATTAGGAAATCCTAAAATGTAATAGATTTGACCATAATCACTGTTAATAAAGGGAAAACCTCTTTGTGCTGCGCACACTAGCACGAAACCAAGTGTCACTGAGAGTTGCAACATTGTTGGAGGACGACGCGCTTCGCTGTGTGGGCTCCGAGACTTACTGAACGAGGCCCGAGGGGCGTATATAGCACTAACTAATTATGTGTAGATAAAAGATTGTTGACTGCAGAATATCACGGACATCCGATGGCAAAAATGTTACAAGTAATGCATTTGTTGACCAAATTTTGTGAATTCAAGAGCAGATAAGAAACATTACTTTTTTTGTAATACAATGCATGCTGGCACGTCCCTGTTTAGAATATACGTAGAAAAATGTATATGTTTTTATAAAATACAAACAACTAAAAGGGCATATTTTTAATATTTAATTCGAATTTAAGTAATTTAATCTTTGTGTTGTCTTTCGCTAGGTTTTTATTAAAAATCAATATATTGTTTTTGATTGGTAAACAATGAAAATACCTTAGAAGGAACTTATTGTTGCTTGCTTATTATCTGTATAAATTATTCTAGTACGGAAGTTTTAACAATTATAAACACAAGAGAGATAAGCCATTGCTATTAGTATTTAAATATATAACTTGTACGAGGAAGTCAAGTTTGATCCCAGTAATGAGATAGATGATATAACTAATATATATAAATTGTGTAGACTATATGTGAAAAATGATTTATTAACAGCATTTTGTAATAAAACAACTTTCCATTATTTAGAAAAATTCTGATATTTAAACTTATCTTAATATATAAAAATGACTGATCGTCTATATGTTCTTCATAGACTCCTCAAAGACTGGACCGATTTTAATGAAATTTTAAGACTATCTTTAGAATGACCCAGTGGATGATCCTGTAAAGTTTGCTGGCGATCAGAGTATTTTTTAAATTCTTGAGCTCTGTTTCTAGAGGAATTCGAATCCCGGCTGAGCCACAACAACGCTTGGCCGTACAGCTAGATAGCGTAGCTTATATACAATTTTAAGATTGCTAATGCAATTTTAAGATTTGCTTCTACGAAAACATTGGGGTCATAAATTAAATTTAAAAAAAATTCTATATTGTATTTGAAGTTATAATGAGTGTATGTATTCCGTACTTAATATTTTAATTTAGAAGATTTAGAGTTCATTTATGTATATTACTTTCAGATAAAATTAACTAACGATGAAATGTTTCGATCACATATTTGTCTGTTATTTTGTTATCACAGCAAAATTATGTCAGCAAAGGTTGTTAGCACTTTCGAGTGCAATATCGCATTAATATTAATTGTTCATCAGGCACAGATTAAATTACCCGAATCTGAACTACTGATTGTCCATAGCAGCAATACATTGAACTATAAAATTATTACTATTTACTAATCGATAACCCAATTCCAACTCTCAACAATTGGTTTCGTTTCCAGGCATACTACGTTACAGATTAAATTTTTTTTTTACGCAAAACGTAGAAATTTTGATTAGAAGAATAAGTGAAATATAGTTGTTAGGAAAAAGGAAAATTAGTTAAAAAAAACTATTATTCTATTCTACTAAAATGACGACACTCTGTTGTGATCAATAAAATATTGCGTTATTTTCTGTTTCCTGTTTTGGTCTTTATGATAACATGAAAAATAATGCCACGAAACTTGTGCGATGTAAGTAGAAAATTTTTAGACTGCTTGACTTGTTTTAGTGAAAGATTATATTTTAATTATAAATTATAGCTGGCCTCAGCTAAATTAGGTTGTTCTGATACATTTTTAAATACGTACGATATAAAAGACTAATTTGATATGGAGTTAATTGGATATAAACTATGCTCGTTTGTATCTTGCTCATAAGCGTCGCCCATTTACTATAGTTAAAATTAATATACTGATCACAACTTCGTGTCAAATCAAAGTTGTATGTGTTGCTCACTTACCTTGCACCTCAAGACGTACTTCTTGTGTGGCGATGCCCAATCCGTTGTCGGCTACGCAGATATAGACACCAGTGTCGTTGCGGTAGAGCGACACGATTTCCAACGCTCCGTCTGACAACAGCCTGTATCGACCTACGTCGCCTTCAATCTGATGAGTAAAAACACCTTTCATTATAAGTAATTTCATTATATACCTTGAGGCCTTTTGTTCCGCGTCTAAACGGTGTCTACAAAATGAAAAAACTTTACATTTTGAGTTGACACGGTCATCAGAGATGTTATGGATAGATGATACACGTCGCATTTGGCGCCAGTGACGTGCCATAGGACTGCCGCGTCTATTAACACAGTGTTATAGTACTCCATACAACATTTACAACCACACGTAGACACCTACGTACTTACATTTCCACAGAAAGAAATAACATTGTGAAGAGGTCTAAAGCGCCTAGTTATTCAAGTTATTTGAAAGAAACAACTTAAATGAAGCTGACATTCTTGAGAGAATTTTGAATGTTACTCAGTGATAAAATCTAGCAATGTGTCCCAAAAAAATCAAAATGTAAGCCGCATAAATTATTTTTTATTTTAGATTCATCTTAAATCTATACTAATATATAAAGATGAAAAGCTTGTTTGATTCATTGATTGATTGTTTGTTTGAACACGCTAATCTCAGGACCCACTGGACCGATTTAAAAAATTCTTTAAGTGTAAGATAGTCCATTTATAAAGGAAGGCTATAGCTTTCCTTGATAAATGGTATATAGCCTATAGGCCATATACCATCACGCTAAGATGAATAAAAGAGGAGCAGCAATAAAAAATATTGCGAAACCGGCAAAATGTAATTCCTTGCGTGCGCTAAGTAAACGGTGAAAGTTATTAAAAAATCATGTATTAATAAATTGTTCCCCTCAAAAAGTTTTTAGTAAAAGTCCGCGACAGCATATGTCTAGCTTTCAAGATTAACCCACTTTAACCACGCGAACGAAGTTGCGCTTAAAAGCTAGTGTGGTAATATACGTATAATTACCGTGACTTCACCATACCGCCATGTGATTTTTGGCGGCGGGTTGCTATGGAAGATGCAGCGCAGGGTGGCTTTTCCCCCCTCACTACCGTGTACTTCAGGTTGTGTCTCATTGCTCCCTTGCGGCGCGTGCGGTAAAGCTAAACGTAGAAAATGTTATCATCTGTCATCAATCTGTCTTAGATTAACTTATACCAAGAAGATATACAACTTTATCATCAGTGATAGCACTATCCGAAATAAAAATAATAAAATTACTCATTAGTACGCAAAATAGCTTTAACATATAAGCGTGGCGTGTGGTAGATCGTGTTTTTTTTTGGTTTCAAAACTTCTACCACTAACTATAAAGTACAATTCTATCACACATTGATTCACCGACCAATTTACCAATCCCTTTCAACTAACATTTTTTAAAGTAATTTTTGAATGCAGTTTCAAATTTATTCATCGGTTTTTGGTAGATGTAATTGAAGTCAAGATAAATGACAATGTTTAAAGTGCCTTATTTTTTTATAAAAAGTCACTGTGCTTCGACAATCATATTTATCTGACAGAAATAGGCAATGATAGCGGTGTGTTATAATAGGTACCAGTTTTGGTTTCTCTAGTTACTCACCAGGCGAATATGTCGTATGTGGCGCGACACTGGAGAGTACCTGGAAATAGAAATGAGACTTGGAGCGGAAAAAAATGATTACTAAACTAAATATAAAGATAAGAAAAATTCCTTCTATATTCGATTTGTAAAAACACCGATTAAGATGAATATAATAAATCGATATCAATAACCTATTTTTTTCATTGAGTATTTCAAAAGTTGCTTTTTCAATATTACTAATTAATTAGAATAAAGACTAATTTATTTATTTATTTATTTATGCGCGTATTTTGTTCAAAATGTATAGTTTGGTTATATTGGTTTTATCCAACATATCTTATCTTAAAAGACAAGAAAAAGAGAGTAAAAAAGGTGGTAATAAATGTAAGCGATTATCCTAAAAAAATCGATACTTTAAACTCGATCATGACAATAAAATAATCGATTAATATAAAAATCGAAAATTTTTACATTCTTTTATACCTGGGATACAGGCTCGAGACAGAGTTGGCTGCAGCCGCTCTCACAACATTTGCCCACGCCATGACAGTCGGCGTCGTTGTTACAGTCGTGACGACAACGGCCCTCTGTTGCTGCTGAGGGTACGTCTCTCGGTGGGCATATGCCTGTCTTATTTACTAAATAAATACACGTTAATGTTACATTGAATCCGACATTTCGATGTAAGGTCCTTCAAAATTTTGACTATTATTATTATTATTTATTTAATTCCAGATAATACATCCATTTTGTTAGTATACCAATAACTTACAGACTATGTTAGTATCAATTTATTTATTTATTATTATAATTATAAAACTAAATTATTTTATATCTTCCATTCATGAAATACTGGGACTGCATATGCAGGCGAATCCAGTGCTTCATGAACGGATTATCAAATTTTTCACTTAGTATTTTCAGAATACTGTTGGAGCTTCCACGTATTTTATTCATCACTGATGCTGCTCTTGTTCTCATAATACCATAAAAATCGTTTGTACGAGCTTCAGCAAACATCAGTGATGCACTACAGAAACGTGGTAGCCCCATCAGCATTCTGAATCCATTATTATATTGGATACGCAGGTCGTTGTAAGCCCTCTGTGTATATGTAACCCAAAGACTGCACGCAATTACTATTACTATTGCAATATAATATTTAAATATTGTGGTGGGGTCAGTGCCCAGACAATGTATTCGTGGGAGTCCCGATCCCCAAAATAAAAGAAAGTGGACTGTATAGAAAGGTTTTATGAATGCGGTTATACGGTACAAGCAAAAAAGGGAGTGTGCGCTCGCGTAGCGTGGTGTTGCGCGTCTGGTGGCCGGTCCGGCCCGCGTACGCCCCCCGCACGCTCCTAGCAGGTCGCCTACGCGTGGCCTTGGCTTGACCATACTCCCGGCGTTGAAGTGTCTTCAAAACTTCCAGAAGGCAGGGGGCATATTGTGTTGAAGGCCCTCCTGATAACTCCTTTCCTTGTGCGGATATCTGCCACCCGGGCGACGCCGTCGCTCCCCGGCAGCACTCGAACGACTCGTCCTAGAAGCCACATAAGAGGTGGGCAGCTCTTGTCCTTTACGACAACAAGTGTCCCTTCTTTTAGCAACCCTCGAGAGTGCTTCCACTTGGTCTTTTGCTGAAGCAGAATAACATATTCGTTAGCAAATCGACGCCAAAAATGTTGCTTCAGCAACTCGATTCGATTGAATCTTGCAAGAGATGAGATTCTGCTGCTGGTAATTTCAGGATGTGGCACTAATTTAAGAGATCGCCCTATAAGGAAATGAGCTGGGGTTAATGGACAAAGATCAGAAGGATCGTCAGACAAAGGAGTAATTGGACGGGAGTTTAAAATAGCCTCAATTTGTATCAGCAAAGTGTTCATCTCTTCGTAGTCTAAATAAGTTAAACCTAAAACCCGTTTCAAATGATATTTGACGGATTTTACCGCGGATTCGCATAAACCTGAGAAATGTGGCGTGTACGCCGGAATAAATAAGAAATTTATACCCATCTCGTTCATATCTGCAGGTGAAATTTGGCCAAGAAGTTTAGACAACTCGTTAAACGCGCCTACGAATGTAGTTCCATTATCAGAATGGATTGTTTGAGGTTTACCTCTGCGAGCTGTAAATCTATTTAATGCGGCAACAAACGCCTCCTTCGTCAGGTCCGAAACAAGCTCCAAATGTATAGCCTTTGTCGCAAAACATACAAACACACAAATGTAAGATTTGATATGCTTACATCCTCTGCCCTTATGATTCGCAATCAACACTGGCCCGGCATAATCAACCCCTGTATCAAGAAAAGGGAATTCTAATTGTGCACGTTGTTCAGGTAAGTTCCCCATTACAGGCTGAAGGGTTTTACCTTTCAATCTGCAACATCTAACACACGAGTGCACTGTGCGTTTAGCTAGGTTTTTTCCTCCTAAAGGCCAATAATTATGCCTAGCCGTCGCTAATAGTAACTGTGGGCCACAATGTAAATATTTTAAATGTAGCATTTTGAAGATTAGTATGCATAAAGGATGTTTACTACTCAATAGAACAGGATGTTTCATATTATAGTCGTATTTAGTATTATGGAGCCTACCACCCACTCGAATAAGTTCGTTTTCATCAATGAAAGGCGAAAGAGAAGTTAGTCTATTTTTATTGGGCAAACCTTTCTTAGTGATAAGCAACAATCGCTCTTCTGGAAAAGAGTCCTTCTTTAAGAGGACATTAGTGGCCATATTAATTTCATTAATTTTTATGTTACCGATAGTTTTCCTAGACTTTACGCGACAATTATTTATAAATCTAAGCATGAATGCAACGATACGCTGTAATTTGGAAAACACGGAACATCTACATATAAGATCAGAAATTATATTACCTTCTTCAGCAACAAGAAAGCATTTAACCATTTCTGGCAAGTCAGAAACGTATGCCTCGTGCTTGGGTTTATCTGGCCAATTAGATGGATCTAGTTTCAAAAACGCAGGTCCTGACCACCACAGAAAAGACTTTCCTAATATATCAGCACTCAAACCCCGTGAAGCGAGATCGGCGGGGTTTTCTTTGGAAGGCACATAGCGTATCTCATGTTCAGAGAAACCTTCCTGTATCTCGGAAACGCGATGACGTACAAATGATTTAAGTTGACTGGGAGAGGAACTAAGCCAGCCTAAAACAATTGTGGAATCAGACCACAATACACATTTACTAAATTGAAGGGTTAACGAATTTAAAATTTTAATCCCTAACCTTGTTCCCAAAAGCGCAGCGCATAGCTCCAAACGTGGAATTGTTGTCGCCTTTAAAGGCGCAACTTTACTTTTGGATGCTAAGAGGTTAACACTAACTGTACCGTCATTAACAGAACATCTAATATATACGCATGCGCCATAAGCCTTTTCAGATGCGTCTGCAAATATATGCAGCTGCACGTCTGCAGGTGAATGACACACGACACATCTGGGAATGGTTAAATTATTTAATGAGAGTAATGATTTTGCAAAATCAGACCAAGCTCTATGTATGTGAGTTGGGACAGGTTCATCCCAATCACATTTGATTAACCATAACTGCTGCATTAATATTTTTGCCTCGACAATGCAAGGCGTAACAAGGCCGAGTGGGTCAAATACCTGAGCAATGGTAGATAAAATATGACGTTTACTTACAACATTATTTAAAGATAAATTAATTGAAAATAAAAGCGTGTCCGTAGAGCATTTCCAGTTTAAACCTAAGGTTTTGGAGAGATTTTCTCTACTGAGATCTACAGATCCAGATACATTTGACTCGCCAGAAACTGCCATTAATATAGTTTGATTATTTGAATGCCATTTTCGTAAATTTAACTGTGCTGTGTTTAAAGTTTTACTTACTCCTTGACATAAAGTAACAGTTTCTTTTATAGTCCTATGTCCAGACAAAAAATCGTCGACATAAAAATCATGACAAATGGTACGCTTTACATCTGGATCAGTAGACTCGTGACCTAATTGAATAAGACACCTTGTAGCTAGGTAAGGTGCTGAAGCTGTACCATACGTGATAGTATTAAGTTGGTAGCTCTTAAGTGTATGAGAGGGATCGGCCCTCCATAAAATTTGTTGTAGTTTACGTTGCTGTTCGAAGATTTCGGTTTGACGAAACATCTTCTCCACGTCTGCAGTCACAACAAATGGATGTTGTCGGAAACGCAACAGAATCGATAGTAAATCGTCTTGTATCGTTGGTCCTACACGCAAAATATCATTAAGCGATTTTCCTGATGATGTGTCTGCAGACGCGTCAAAGACAACGCGCAACTTAGTTGTTGAACTAGATTCTCTCATGACTCCATGATGAGGCAAATAACATACTACTTCGTTACGTGAATTATTTTCTGTCATGTGACCAAGGTCTAGATATTCTTTCATAAAGTCTACATACAATTGTTTCATTTTAGGATCGCTATCTAACCTGCGCTCTAAAGATAAAAATCTACGCTTAGCTATATGATAAGAATCTCCCAAAACCTTAGGTGATTCTTTCAATGGCAAGGAAACAATAAAACGTCCATCTGGTTGGCGTTCCGTAGTCTTTATAAAATGCTCTTCACACGCACGTTCTTCTGCAGTAAAATTATGCCTAGGAGATATAGAATCTAATTCCCAAAAACGAGAAAGATCAAAATCCGCAGTTTGAGTTAACATGCATGTATGTTTGTCTTTTTTATCTAAATTATTATTATTTTGGATATCACCTGAGACAAGCCATCCCAGTTGCGTTTCAATAAGAATAGGTTTTTGTTTACCTAATTCGATGCGATTTGTGCCAATAACGCTCCAAAAAATATTTGCCCCAACTAAAATATCTATTGTGGCTGGAATATGGAAAGACGGATCGGCTAAGCAAATCCCCGATGGTATTTGTAAATCCTTTATTTTGATGTATTTAGAAGGCAGTAATGTAGTGATCTGAGGTATTATTATGCAATCAATGCTTGTTTTGTAGTCACTACCGTAAGACTCTAAAGTAAGCGAGCAGGAACGTGAGCTACTAAGAGATTGATTGTTGATACCTGACACCTTAGCATCTACTGAAGAAGTGTTAAGTTTTAGCTTACCACAAAGGTCCTGAGTTATAAAGTTTGCAGTACTTCCATTGTCAAGCAGGACTCTGGCAGCATGCGGATGACCGTAAATATCTAGTACTTTAACCCGGGCTGTGGAGAGTAAAACAGTTGAAGAATTGGTAGGAATTTTATTTATAGTTTTTGCCGACAGAGCAATATTCTCTACTTGAGATGCATGTGATTGTTCTGTATGCAATAAAGTATTATGTTTTTTATTGCAATATTTGCAATGTGATAGCCTACATTTCTGCACCGAATGGCCTGAACGAAGACAGTTAGTACAAACTGTTAATGATTTAGCTTTCTGTATTCGCGCTTCTACAGGTAGTGCTCTAAAGGTCTCGCAGTTATGTAACAAATGATCTTTAGCACATAGCGGACACAATTTATTTTTTGACTTGTCAGATGACACAATAAAACTTTTAGGTTTATTAATATTATTATCGGACTTCATATATTTAGAGGAGGAAGCACCTAAAGTTTCTAAAAGATCAGCTTTGTTCGTAATAAATTTTATAAAAATATCCAAAGTAGGAGAATCTTTTAAATTATTTCTATGAAATTCCCATTCCCTGTTTGTAATGCTGTCCAATTTCGATGATATAATATAAATAATTAATGTGTCCCAATGTTGGACTGGTTGACCTAAACTTGCTAACGCTCTAATATTTTTATTTGTTGTATCAACCAATGAACGTAGACCTACACTAGACTCTTTTTGTAACGAACTTATTTGAAAGAGTGAGTTTAAATGATGATTTTCAAGAAGACGCTTATTATCAAATCGTTCACATAGAATTTTCCACGCTGACTGATAATTATCTGAGCAAAAATCCAAACCTGATATCGTTAAAGCTGCATTCCCCTTAAGTGAAGCTCGCAAATAATGAAATTTATTTATAGGATCAATACTGTCGTCAGAATGAATTAATGAATTAAAGGTATCCCTGTAACCGAGCCAGTGCTGATAGTCACCCGTAAAATATGGCAAGTCTATTTTAGGAAGTTCAACAACCTTACGTTTGTGTGAGTGTGCCGGAGCATTGGGGCCTACCGCAACCATAGACTCATTCGAAGGAAGCGACTGCTTCGCATGGCTCTCGATCAAGGCACGACCCGCAGACACGAACGAGTAGTATTGCTTCTCAAACGCCTCCCGCTCTTTACACTCCTCCTCAGGTTTTTCAGTTAACTCCTCTAGCTCATTCTGTAAAGTGTCAAATTCGTCGTATAAGCTTTCGAATTTGTGTAAGCGTAACTGAAGCTCGATTTGATTTTGCAGTTCGCTAAGCGCATCGCTATTTGTGAATGATTTAATGTATGATCCAAAGCAAGTAAGCTTTCCTTTTATTACAGCGCGTTTTTTAATCAATAGTTTTATTTGTCGATCACTCATTCTGATTTGTTTACAGCAAAATTATCGCAATAATAATTAATAAAAATTGTAATTAATTGCATAGGCTAATATTTAAGCGTTTACTTAGTGCTCTAATCAATTTATATATTGTAAAATAAAATGCAACTGCCTGTGAAAATGAAATAGCAACTACCAAAAGACTAAATGGTTTGATCTATTATTTCAAAATACTATGAAAAATGTTTCAATCGCCTGTGAAAAAAATAATACATCAAGCATTATGCATAATCTCCTGACAATTTGAATTGTGCAACAAAATGGATTTCACGTAATTAGTATTTTAAAATATCAGGCGCTTTTTTGCTGCGTTTATTAGATAACAATCGTTGGACCGCTTGCGACCTATAACAGAAAACAAAATATAAACAAATGTTCTTTTTTAAGATTAAAACGAATTATGATAGTAATAGTGATAGAATGGAAGTTACAAACAAGCTATCGGTGATATAAGCTAAAATTTATATGTATGCTTTAAATATATGAAATAATGATTTTAATGGAATATAAAATAATAAACGATGAAATGTAATTTTAATAACGATTACTAGTTATTATGATTATTACGATATAGAATGCATAATTATTATTTGAACTACGCAGATAGACGCTATAAATTAAATGATAATTTTTACGCAAACTAGAACAAAAAAAGAATATTTATTGTATAATAATGACTACAATAGTGATTACTACAAAATGAGATGGATGATTACTACACTGATTGAAGCTGTGAATATGAGAATGATTTTAATGGTATGGAAGAAATGAATGGAAAGTAGATGTAATAAAGGAACGATCTCACGGTTTTAGGCACTATCCTTTTGATGTCTTGATGTCGTCGTCGAAAGTCTTGAAGACCGATACACGTGAACTTGATGTCTTTGTTCTTGCAAATTAGTGCACGGCGTTGACTTTGCAATAACCTCTGCTCGTACTACGACGTATTACCGATGCCGCCGCTCGTAAAATGGCCAAAGAAGGACCATATGGTGGGGTCAGTGCCCAGACAATGTATTCGTGGGAGTCCCGATCCCCAAAATAAAAGAAAGTGGACTGTATAGAAAGGTTTTATGAATGCGGTTATACGGTACAAGCAAAAAAGGGAGTGTGCGCTCGCGTAGCGTGGTGTTGCGCGTCTGGTGGCCGGTCCGGCCCGCGTACGCCCCCCGCACGCTCCTAGCAGGTCGCCTACGCGTGGCCTTGGCTTGACCAATTGCCAATGCGTAGCTATTTTATTTCTGTCGATCTAAGAAAGCTCCCAGGTGATATTTGGAGAGTGCACAAAGTGCGAAGTACAGAAAATTTAGTTCATAGTGTTTGAAACTAATCATGTTTTATTCAAAATAATTTGACCACCTCATTCGAGCTGATATATTACAATATCTACACCGCGTAAACATCTCATGAATAAGGGCCCTGTATGAACCTGAAATTAGTCGTGCTTACTCGATAAAATGAGACGTGATTTTAGTTGGTTTCTATACATTAACTATGAATATCACTCAAGATAGTATAAATTCAAAGATATGTTATATATTTCAGTAGCAAAAAGTTTGTCATAAAAGATTTTCAAGACAAAAGGTGCTTAAAATTTGAACTTTCAATTAAGTATTATTAGAGTGAATTAGTTTTTTGCAATATATTCTTGGTTCAATTAGTATGTTATATTGTCAATAACGTAATATTTTACCGATTCTGCACTCTGTGTAATATCGGGCTTCCAATGAGATTGGATCTCTGTAGGCGCTCGTCACACAACGCTCGCCACTCGGACATTCCTTATTAGCACATGGGTCCTCAATGCAGCGGCACCTAATAGAAATAGAATTTGAAAGAGGTTTAATCAAATTATTTAATGATCATACCTTATTTTTATATGTTACGTTTCAACGATGTTACTAATCTACATACTGATCATATAAGTGAATAATAAAGACTTTTGCTTTTGATTTTTATTTGATGAATGTTCTAAGTATATCTTATATAGTTCTAAATTATGTATTTTTATTCCTTATATAAACTATATCCGTGCCAAATTTCAAAGTCATTTGATATGTTCGTAAAAATGGGTAAATTTTACAGCTCCATGGGTCGCGAGTTCAATTCCCGCTGAGAGCCAACATTTTCTAAATACAATTTATTTGTTCTTCGACTCTGGGTGTATATGTCATTATTATTAAATGATTTATAGAAGCAGGCGTTACTTTGCGAAATTCCATATTACAAGCAATATAACAGAACTAAACTAAAAATCGTACTGCAGTACGATTTTTGTCGTGGAGCCTATCCTCCTGATGATGCTTCGGTTTCGGGGCGAAACGATCGTCGAGATTGTGGTGGTGGTTGTGTGTGCTGCTTTTGTGTGCGTTGTTGCTGGTGAATTGCGTCTTGGGGTGCATGTGGTGGCTTGTCCTGCATGTATAAGGTGCGTAGATTTTGCCTGCTTCATACACATTGGCTTTGCATGCATTCACTTAACCCGTGCAGATTATAGCAAAGTAGTTAGTTCTGTTATATTGCTTGTCACTATTATTAGTAATTATATATATATTCCAGTTGTCTGTCACCCATAACAACATAAAGAGTTAAGTTACTTACTTTAGGGATGTTGATAACCTTGTGTTTAAGTATCCCATATATTTATTATTATTATTATTATTTATAGTTTTTGCTTCACGTATATGTATGCAGATAATATTTGCAAATAAATTTGACGAATTTTTTAATATCATTCTCAGTTTTAGTTTGTTTACCTTTCGCAGCCATCATCGCCAGTGGTCTTATAAAGTCCATAGGTGCACTTAAGATTGTCGCAATCTTGTCGAAGCAGCGTACAGTCGACGTCCACGGGCACACAAACACAGTGTTCGCAGCCATCAGCTGTACGAGTCCGCTGGATACCGTATTCGCAATGCAACGCGGCGCATTCTTCTT
Organism: Morpho deidamia; assembly: GCA_947086505.1. Taxonomy (NCBI): domain Eukaryota; kingdom Metazoa; phylum Arthropoda; class Insecta; order Lepidoptera; family Nymphalidae; genus Morpho; species Morpho deidamia. The sequence goes on from CAMTZC010000003.1 coordinate 9,220,833, forward strand.
TATAACGGTCGCAGTTTGGCGGCACCACGTCATTCGTTAGTTCTGTGGAGGGGTTATGATTTGGAAATAAAATGTACTTTCTTAAAATTTTCTCTAGCCATAACCGAAGGAGATACAAAAGTTTGTCTTTTTACAGATTACTGTTAAATTTTTTATCATAAGAATTGATTGCAGCGTTTTAATCGAAAGTCAATATATGAAATTATTAGCGTGAGAAGTCAAATTTATCAATTTTTTATGTCTACTGTTTTAGTAACGATAAAATCTCGATTAAAACATGCCGTATGGTTTCCGGCTGAGTAGAATATACCACCCTCATTTCATGCCCAGGTGTCGTAAAAGGCGCCTAAGGTAAGTCGACCCGCCGTGTGATTCGGCTGAGTAGAATAGATCACCCTAATTCCTTACCGAGGGGTTGTAAAATACGACTAAGGTAAGTTGACGTCAGTCAGGCGGCTGGTCGTAAAATACGTAGCTGAATCATGTGGCAGCATGTTTTTAACATGTTATGCCGACCCCACTTACAGTGGGATATGGGCAGGAGGATGATGATGAAGAAATTTAGTTTTGGTATTTCGTTGGCAATTTTACCATTGCACGTGGCAGAGTATCGGGTCTCCATCGTTATTGGGTCTCTGTACGGACTAGCCACGCAGTACTCGCCGGCCGGACATTCCTTGGTAGCACAAGGATCGTCGTTGCAACTGCACCTAATTTTTAATAAAGTGATCATTAGTATTCCATATTTTTCTAGCCGTTTTAATTGTTCGACAAAAATGCGTTAATTCTACAAAAGTGGGTATTAATCCATCATCATCATGTTTACCTTGCACAACCATCTTCGCTGGTGGTTCTATAAATGCCATAGGAGCATTCAAGACGGGTACATTCTTGGTTGAGCGACGTGCAGTCGCAGACGCATCGCTCGCAGCCGTCTGCAGTGCGCGTGCGTTGAACGCCGTATTGGCACTTAAGCGCAGAACACTCTTGATTATAAACATCGCATCCTGTGAATAGACGCTATGTCAACCAACGAGCCTTCAAGTTTTGTTTTATGACTAACATTTAGGAAAAACAAATACCTAAATCATCTTGTACATAAAGGTTCCAACGCTACAATAAAACGTAAAAATGATATTCAACATTTACAGGTGCAACGTGCTTAAGATCAGAAAGAAGGTAAGCGTGCAAGCGGTGGTTAGTAATGGACAGCGGAACCTGAATGCGACGAAAATTTTCAGCTCTCTCAACATAAGTAGTTTCATGTTCTTTAATTAATTATCATGAAGTTAACAACGACCTAAAGTTGTTAAGTATCGGGTCTGTCGACAGACTTTAAATTATTTTAAATCCTCTTGGTAAGGTTGGTTTATATATCAATTGTCCAGCATCATTAGGCTAAATCAAAATATTGTACGCATTTAAAATGAATTATTTAAAACATTTAGTATGACTTTCTCATTTATAATGACTATATCATTAATTGATTTTCCGCCGTTTGGTATCCGGCTGAGTAGAATAGACCACCCTCAATTCTTACCAAGGTGTCGTCAAAGGCGACTAAGGTAATTTGACGTCAGGCAGGCGGCCGGTCGTAAAATACGCAGCCAAATCAAGTGACAACATGTTATGTTGTGCCGAACCCACTTATAGTGGGATAAGGGCAGGAGGATAATGATCTCATTAATTAATTTTATCTATGAGTGGTTCTAATTTGTAAAACAATTATTGCAGGAATTCAGGAGTGCGCGATAGAGCGGGTATGTACAAAGCGACCGTGTTATAGTACCAGCAGGGCTTGCTCTCTTGCAAGCGAGAACACATTTCTCGTAGGAGGGGAAGTTGTTCTCAGTGCCTCCGCAGCCGGAGTAGACGAAGGCAAGGCACTCTCCGTAGATGTTGTAGTACCAGCGGCGAGACGGCAATCCGCAGCCCGGCTCGCCCGTCGATACTGGCTGCAGGCACGCCGGCTCTGCTCCCACCACCTCACTCCGTTAGTGCCATACCCACCACCCCCAAAGCGTTACAAGAGTAGCATGTGTCTATGACTATTAAAGTTAAAATGGGTGTATGGAACTAAGATCTACTTTCGTTAAACTATGTATAGTCATAACCATAGGAGGTTCAAAGAAAATTAAAGTAACGTGCTGGGTGAGTATAAAATTAGATGTGGAAAGTTTTAGTTAACGTAATAATTTGATTGTACCTGGTCCAGTACTACGGCAGACCTCTTCGCATTCTGCCACGTTAGAAAACCGGTTGGGCCCACCTTGACAGCCACCATATGTAAAGCCCAAACATCGGCCTGACACCGCGTCCCAGTAAATTTTGGGTATTTCGTTAAGGCATGGTCCGGGGTCAAGGCGGTAGCTACATACGACTGAAACGATAACTTATTTCAATATTTACTAAGTTTCAGGTATACTGTCTCGATTCAGATATTATCAAGTTAAATGTTACAATACATCAAAACACAAGAAATTATTTTACCAAGATCCTGAAAGGCTCCGCAACTTCTTTCACACTCCTCTTCAGTTCGGTAACTGTTCCGGTATCCACAACCACCAAAATATCCAATGGAGCAGGACTGTGTTCTCGTGTCATAATAATAAACCGCAACGCTATTACCGCATGGCTCTAAAGATTCAGGAGTTTCACATTTCCTCTCCTATTTATAGATAACAAATATATTATAAATTATAGTACTTATCAAAATATTATTTTTAATGAATTTTCTAAAACTTCGATTTTATACAATAAACTATAAAATTCAAATACTCTTACATAAAAAATACGCTGTGAGATAATAATAAACATATGAGGTGTAAGTACACATTACATACAAATTCATGATAATCAAAGGCTTTATGACTATTATCTAAAATTTATGTAGCTATGTTTCAATTAATTCAATTAATATCTCTACAATTATTTTTACCCGTCTGAAAATTTGAAAGTCTGTGAGTGCTATTATAATATTATATATGATGTTATAGCTCTAACTAAGGGCCTAAGAAGTATTAATTATAAAGGTATGGTAAACGGAATTATCAGCTATACTAGTATATATCTCTCACCACGTTGATTCTATCTAATAGAGATATAGTTGTCGTAGTAAACATTGGTGTTACGGAGCTTGGTGCGGAAGTCGTTGGTGTAACACTGGAGTATATGATGCCAACCGTAGTTGATTCTTTTTTGCAGCGGTTCATGCATTGTTCTCGACTTTCAAATCTAGGAAAAAAGAATTGGTTCGTTAATATGTAAATGTCTCATCTATTTCCCAATTTTGATTTTCAATGACAGATCTTGTTTTGAACGTGGACTCGATACGGATATTAGATACCCTGTCAGCTAGTGGTTGAAGTTGATAATGTTATTATTTAGACAACATATGTCTTGTCAGCCCATTATTTATTTAATACTTTTTGTACAAATAACATATAAAAACTGGTCAAAGGAAAATTACACTGTACAAAGCCGTTCTTATTGCTGTTAGCAATCTTTTACAGACAATCTTTAGTGAGCGGAATATAGTAAGAGAACGTGGGAAGGTGCAGATAGCTTTAAATAAGTAAAATATATGTAAAATAAGTAATTATAATAATCTATACTTATATAAAACAAAGTCCCAAAAACATGTCTGTCTGTATGTAATCGAGTTTCTCAAAATCTACTGAACGGATTTTTGTACGGTTTTCACCAAAAGATAGTGGTTTATTCAATACTTCCGGGTGGTTTAGGTAAATAGCACATATCGGTATTATGTAAATTGTGTTGAAGAGATCGCGCAGTTGTAAAAAAACTTGCTTGCTGGGAGCTTTAGTCGCGTGCACTGCATAAACCAGCAGAGTTACGCTAAAGTAATGAAGTAGAGAATTGTAGATCTATAAAAATAGTACAAAAATTCTACAAAAGCATGTCTCTATCTCTCACGGTTAACACACGGAAAAAAAGCCGTTGTTAGCACAGCTAGTAACCTAATAAATGAAAGTTATAATAATGCAAATTATGTTACATAGTCTGTGCTATTTTTGTGTCGATCGGTAAGGTTACTGGAGTTTTCGTAATATTCTAATAAGACGGTAGATCCGATGATGTTGAGCTTACCTATTATTATTGCCATTGCAGCCGCTATAAATGAAACGCCCACAATCTTGAACTCTTCGATCGTAGTACCACATGTACTGGTAGTCCGAGCAGTTACCTCGCTCGGGAACTTCGTTGCAAAAATCTGATCAATGCATTATATATATATAAAAAATTAAATAAACCATTTTTTCTAATTTAAATTTTATATTGACATAAAAATAATTAATAATGGTAAAGTATTGTAGAGTGATTGCTTTAGCGTATCCTGAAGAGTTTTAAATATCAGTGTAGATGTAAATATATCTAGAGTTAGGCGAAATTAGGATTAATACTTTGTATATGTATAAAAAGGAGTACCACCAGAGTTGTAGAATAATAGCTGAGAATTGAACATGAAAACATATTGTACCGATACACTTAGACTTAGATAAGGGTAGGAGAATGATGAACAGTAATCATACCAACAATAAAATATTTCCTTAAATATTATTGCTCTTCTGCGCTTTTACGGCTAAACATAAACCAATAATGATCATTTATCATAGGATAAGAATAAACTGCTCATTTCATTGTTTCATTCGGGAACAGGGTAAAAAATTATAGCGATATCTATCTCTACCTGAAATCTTAGGGACTGAACGTCATTTATAAAATATTAAAACATTTAGTTCATTATTATAACTAGTGTACCTGTGGCAGGCAGGCAAATTTGCTCGCATTCTTCAACGGATGAAAAACGATTTGGTCCACCATGACAGCCCCCGTACGTAAACTCTATGCAACGATCGCTGGCCATGTCGTAGTACACCTTAAATTGTGTTTCGGTGCATGGGCCGGGATCCACCGCATAACGACATACATCTGGTTCATAAAAAATATATATTATACCTCCATTACTTGGTTGAGCAGCGAGATATATTTGATACACGCAAAATACATAAATATCGAAAGAGAGGTAATGAGGTAGCATACGAAAAAATACTTTTGTTTCAAATCATGAAAATGGGGTGAAAATTAGTTGTCGATGTCAGAATTAGACGAAATTTTTGTATTGTTGTAAATTGGATGCCTCATAAATATATAAATACAAAATATAACATTCGTGAACATTTCTCTATAAAGAAAGTAAATACGCGTAGAAAATTTATGGTTTTTTAGAAGACTTACTGTCTTGTAGGAGGCTTCAATCGTAAATATTTATAATTGACACAAAAGAAAGACACATATCCTATCTGTCTTTCTTTTAATAAAACACCTATGATGATGGCTGAATTGAACTGAGCAATTCTTAATCTAGTCTCGTCTTCTGAAAAGAATTCTGGGCATATGTGTAACAATTTGCATCGGAGCAGCATGGTGGGTCTTCGCTCTTCAACCCTTCGTTTAAAAAATAGGACAGGAGGCTTATGCCCAGCAATAGAATACTAACAATTTAAATTTTTATGTTTGCTGTATTATATATGAGTTAAGTGATACGCAACACCTAGTACATGAGCATTAAGAGTAGGAAATAAGACTGACCTAAACCAAGGAATGCACCACAAGAGCGCTCGCAAGCTTCCTGTGAATTGAACACGGCGGTATGTCTGCAATCGAAGCCGATTTGTGGATTGTTGTGAGAAACGCAGGTGCGCTGTCGTACGTCCCGGTACCACACTTCGCCCTCTACACCATTACACTCCTCTAATGAAGGCGACACTTGACATTCTGATGGTATGGGCTCCTAAGTAAAACAAAATATATTACCTCTCGCATACGGCCTTATTGAACAAGTTTATATTTATACTAGTCGCACCCATGACTTAGTTCGCGCCAACATAAGCATTTAACCTTAACTTAAGTCTCAATACAGCAATTCCTTTTTCACCGGTCCCGCAAAATAAGGGATTTTTTTAGTCTCGTGTGTAAGCTTTAATGGTGCCAAATTCTATAGATATTGATCCATCGGATTTGACGTGCAAATTTCGCAAACAGACAAACACATATATTTACGTATTTATAATATTAGTTTGGATATTCATCGCTTATCTTCGATTGTCAATGCTGTTAAATTAAACCAACTACAGAATTCGAATTAGTGACTTTAAAGTGATAGTTTTTAGGCTAGAGTATATATTTATTTTAATTAAAAATTATCTGTTGTGACTCTTGACCGGGTACGAAAAAAACATGTTTTGCCGCTGATTTCTTATCAGTGACAGTATTGCATGACTTGATACTGTAGATCCTAAAATACTTTGTATTTGTTTTTATTTAATAATATGATTATTATAGATAAACTAAATTTTGCTAAATCATTACATAATGAAATAACCTGTGTGACAGTAACGCTAGAAACAGTTGTAGTATCCGTTTTAGGAGGCCCTGTCCGGCATTTATTTTCGCAATCTTGTAGTGAATTGAAGCTGAAAAAAATAAGAAAAATTTTTTATCTATGAAAATAACATAATAATAGACTACAATTAATTTCTAAAACATTTTAAAATTCATAATAAAAATCATGAAATGGGTATAAAATAAAAAAACACTATACCGATTTTCATTTCCTTCACATCCACTCCACGTAAATTGACTACAGGAATCCTTGGTCGAATCGTAGAACCAACGCATCAGGGAAGCGTCGCACGAGCCAGCTAACATAGGCAACTGGCAAATGTCTACAAAAAGTAAAGTGTTTATCTGATATAGCAAAGTTTATGGCTATGTGTCAATATTGTATAGAAATATCCAGGGACGGTGAGATTGTTAGATTATGTGGCTAGGCTACCCAAGACAAGTCTACCCAGCATTATAGAGAATTGAATGTACAATATGACGTCACTAATACACACACGAATCAACGCTTCCAGCTGTATGAAGAAGAAGAAAGATGTAGAAATGAAGAGAAATGTCGCTATCCACAACTAGGTTAAGGCCTCCTTTCCTCTTGAGATTTGAGATACATTTTGTGGTTCTCTACTGCAATTCGGTTTGCAGGTTCTTTCAGGTTACGCAGAGTTAGGGCTTTTACTTTTATATAATGAATTGTGAATATAAAATAAGCACATAAGTCACAATACAAAATTCCTAGTTGTATGTCCAGAGTGTAAGCCTACGAATCATTATTTGTGACTTACGATAAATCTGAGAGAAATATATCATAAAATATAAAGATTATGCGTGCACGTCTATACTGTATCAAAATATTAAAGGGTCGGCTCACGTCAGGGCTGCCAACTATACTCTTAAAACATTATTATACTGTTTTTTACTACATTAAACTTGTTACTGTAAAAAAAGTTGGCAATCCTAGTTCACGAATAAATTACTTATCGAATCGAAGTATACTAGCGCACCTTGAGCTGGTGGGCAATAATACTGGCATGCTTCCAGCGACGGGAAGTTATTGCGGTTACCACCACAACCACCGTACGCGAACTGCGTGCACGAACCGCTGTCCACATTGTATGCCCACCGTTGTATAACCGTCGTACACGGCCCACTATCTATTTCCAGGTAACAGAAGTCTGCAAACAAACAAATCTCGGTGAATGTTATTTATTGTACACAGAACAAACATTAAACGCAGTAATAAACCAAAACAAATATAGGTACAATAAGGCGGCATAATCGCTAAGCAGCGATTTCATCAAGTATTATTATAAAAAATATTATAAAATAACTGGTAGGACACTGCACCACAGATCATATAAAGATAATTAAATAATATATATTTCTATACATATAATATACTTCACTACTATCAAATATACACGAATATGTACACAAATACCTATATTATATATATAAATAAATGCATATATTGTATAAATAAATGTACAGCTTTATTGCTTCATTTGATTTTATTAATTATTATATTTTGTCATTTTGCATTTTTTAAGGCGACTAAGGTGAGTTGACCCACCGCGTGTTATCCGGTTGAGTAGAATAGACTACCCTCTTTCTTACCGAGGGGTCGTAAATTACAACTAAGGTAAGTTGTCAGACAGGCAGCCGGTCGTAAAATACGTAGCTAAATCATTGAAACCATGTTTGTAACATGTTGTTTCGACGCCACTTAGAGAGGGATAAGAGCAGGACGATGATGATTTTATTTTCTTGAGAAGTGTGAAGAGAATTAATTATTTAGACACAGTTTGGTGTTAATAATAGTTACAACCTTACAACGAAGTAAAATATTGTAATTTAACTACAGGCTGTTTTGGACACATGTTATGGATTTCTTGCTTTTTTAATAATTGGACGCACTAAGACCTATCTAAACGAAAAATAAATATTAGCTAAACGGCCAATATTTCACGAGTGTTTTATTATTGCTGGTATTAGACGTATTGTATGCTCGAAAATTCAAGGTGTGTTGAAACTAACTAATAAAAGATTATTATTTAAAAAGCGTTAAAGTCAGGTTATTCACCTATTTTACATGGGAGTAGATTCTCATTCGGTTGTATTTTTAGTTGTTTTCATTTGACTACAACCTTATTTATAACAGATTAGAATTTTTTAGTCATTTTAAAACGTGTAAAATTCTCACACTATCTATAACTCAGACTTTATTCTTGACATTATAATTCACAATGTATTTTTACATTATAACAGTGCAGCTGCTGTACCTGATCTTTTCTCTCCGGGTGGTGTTTCTGGTTCTGGTGCTAGTTCTCGTTGAGGTTCAGTTGTGGCTTTTACCGTAGGCAAAGGTTGTGCTGTGGTTATCACTTGCTCCATACAACGATTCTCGCATTCGGACTCTGACAAGAAATTATTCTCATTCCCGTCGCATCCACCATAGTAGAACTGACGGCACCTAGCAACAAAAATGTCGCATTAGAAATTAAATTTGGCAACATCCGCGGTATTCTTGTGTTAACGGTTGGTACGGGTTACTGCTCAATGGTTAACAGTAGGGACATGAAATTTAGTTAAAAGCTTTTTTAAAGCCTTTTTAATTTGACTTCTTTATAATCAGTTCTTTTTAACTAGATATATTTCACCTCTCTCTCCCTAATTTTAAACAAGCTTTAAAGAACAATATTAAAAGTAAAAAGGAATGAAATAAATCCTATTAATATTTAACTATATTATTTTAAAGATCTTATTGTTATTATTATTATTTTTTTTAATTAAATTCTTCCATTTTGCATGTTAAATTATGTATTCGATTTATTATTTGGAAACTGTTTTTGGTTTGTGTTTGGCTTATTTGTTTACGATGTTAATTATTGTTATAGTACTGTTTGTTTCCATAATATAAAATAAATAAATAAATAATATTTCATTCTACAATACAAAGATACATGTACATATACTATAATTATATATCTGCATATTAAAGGATCATAAAAAGTTATTTTATATGGAAATCATCTAATAGAGAATAGAAGAATTGTTAACCCCATATGTTTTATAATAGATGTTGTTCCTGTTAAAGTTAATGTCCTGTCAATGGCATCACTACTTTAATCCAATCAAGTTAAACCTGTGCAGGTTATATCGTTAATGTTTTTATCTAGAAGAAAATATGTATATTTTAACGTCATCTACTTTATAGATCAAAATATATATTTTTTGGCTCTATTTGTATTATTTTATATGTATACATTTACCTCTTGTGTGTCGTGTCATAAAACCATCTTTGCGTGTACTGATCGCAAGTGCCGGTTAAAGCTGGTAACGTACAAACTTCTTGCACTGAAAACATGTTTTAATTTATTAAGTGAAAGAAAAATTATAAAAAAATATATATCACCCAATTTTACCGAAAACAAAAATTAATCACCTTAAATATCTGAACTACAAATCCATGCAAAGTGTAACTAATAATTATCTAACGTGTTTCTAATATACAATAGCAATACTAACTACAAAATGATATGTATGGTCTATATGCTACTCAATCCATTCAATGACTTATATACCAACCAAATATTAGTAGACTATGAAAATTTCTGATTATTAAATATTAAAATGTCGTTTATTTGATGGTTAGATATATTAACTACAATATATTATTTCCCAAAAACCGTACATATATAATTGATGAAAGTATTAATACTCACTTTTTATAACTTCTAGGATTATACTTTGAGCAGTAATTATAAAGTATTCACCACAGATTGTTGGGTGATTTTAAAATATACTCACCAATAAAAAAATACAAGATGCGTATTAAAGATTATCTTAACATACGATAACTATTGAAGTTAATATCAGAGAGAAAACTATTCCTTGTCGAAGGCAGTCTTCAGACGTTCGAGTTCAGAGCTTTTGCAAAACGTTGGAAGTTGTAGTGTATTATTGGTTGAATAAATTTCTAAAATATGTTCACGGGCTGCAATGAACGACGACTGCACAACTCAAAAAACACGTGTCTTGGACTAGGGATAGGTGTAAATCTTGAAATACATGTAACAGACACTAAAAATATCGGAATAGGAAATAGTCAAATACAAGTCTGTCTTGATGTTAATACCGGAAGCGAGGTTCTTGAGTGATCAATAGCGAGAGTAGGGGCTTTTTATGTGAGTGGAGATTGCCTTAAATAGTGAAACTTGACCTAATGAGAGAGATTCTGTTGGGATTCTGTCGAGAGTCTGTCGATTGTCGTCGTTAACATGATTTCTAGTTAAAGTGTATTAAGAGTATTTTGAATACAAATTTAATAGTGAGAAAGTGAAGATCCAAAACCTTCTGGGCTCGTTTTATACACATTATTTTCAGCAGTAATACGGGCAGAACGATGTATCCTGCTAGAGAAAATTAAAATAACTTAAAATATTGCCAAATTTTATTAACTTATACTTACTATTCTGTTATCTGTTGTACGCTAAACTCAGCTGACAATATTGGTGATGATACATGACTAGGTGGCGCTTTGATTCTGTCGAAGAGATGGAACACTTACCGTATGCACTCGGGCAAGCCTTTGCGCACGCTAGTTCGCTGTCAAAACGATTTTCATTGCCGCCACACCCAGTGTAATAGAAAGGCATGCAGCGATTCTCCGTGGGTCGGAAGAACCACGCTGGATGTTTCTCAGTACAGTTGCCTGCATCTTGTGATAGTGAACACGCCTCTGTACCGTGCAACCGTGTTAGTTGAATATAAAACTACCATTGACATAAGATGATATGGGCAGGACATGGCTTAATACACTATTTTTTTAAAATTTACAATATGGAATGCACATTTATTAATTATCGATTAAATAAAATTCCTGATTTCTATTTATTGAACATAATTGGATAAAAGGACTATTGTTGTATACTTTTGTAACATCGAAGATACCGCCAATCGATAATTATAAATCATCATGTGCCAATGAGGAATTTTAAAGTGATCTCTAACTACTGTGCAAATTACTACTGTGTTTCAAACAATATTTTAAATACAAATGGAATTGTTAATTTGTTAACTCTCTTTCAAATCTTGAAATCTTGTAGTGCGGTCAACATAAATTTATAAATTATTCGAAATGTCCATGGTAATGGCAGTTATTACATTTTTTTCTGAGAATCGCGACACACTACATTACAAGTACACAAAATTTGAAAGAATTTCAACGATATATACTAGATTATTGTGCGTATGTTTATTGTTTAGTATATTTTCCGACCCATGTATATAATTGTTTCATGCGTCAACCACAACCATTGTCTAAAATTATTTGTGTTAATACTAATTACTATTATTTGTAGCATTAGTCGTAAGGTCGTGCATCCAATTCTATGTAAGATACGATATAGTAAAATAAAAACATTTTTAAGATGAAAATACCAATTAATGAATTTAATTCTTAACTTTTTTGTTTTCGGACTACTCAGAAAATTTACAATTTAGCATTATATTTATAAATGGCATACTTAACTTGATGATAAAATATTTTCTATTTAATGTAAGGATATTTTAAAAGTATTTAAATATTAAGAATATATTAATCGTTACGCATAGTGGCAACAGAAGAACTTATGAAATATTCAATCAATTAAATCAGGTCAATATTCGCTTCTTTTCATACAACTTTAAGGGGCCGTTTGAAAAATTGAACGTTTTGCTAATGTCACTCTAAATTTTCAATCCTCACTTACGTATTGGCGTGTTTGGTGGGTTGCAGCGCATTATGCAAGCAGCTTCAGAGCCAAAACGGTTATTATTTCCGCCGCAGCCGCCCCAGATAAATTGTTCGCAACGAAGATTTTCCGCGTTGTATCCCCATCGGAGGAAGTTGCCCGCGCAGGGGCCTTGTTCGATTGCCAAATTACATTGATCTGAAAGCGTTATCCGTAGATACACTTTTCAAAAGGATTAACAAAATTATTTTGTGCAAAAAGTAAATATTACAACGATCTCCTGGTCAGCCCTCATCACATTCTTTACATAAGATTACGAAACTCAGAGTATTAAAGTTACGTCAAGATTAAAAATTAAATTAACTACTAACACTTTACCTATTGTAATTTATAGGTTGGCAACATTACTCTAATGGATAAGAGTAAATGAGCAACATAGTGACAAATCGGTCTAGTCAATAAGGAAAGAAGGACTGGACATATTATTAGTGGTCAGATGAAATTATCAGATTTTTGCTAAAAAACTGAAAGTTTTACGCAAACGATAGAGAGTTTTTCAGAAAAATGGAGGACGTCTATACTCGAGTGGCCACACATGAAAAGATTTTTGTGCAGTTAATATTTACAACATTGACATTAAAAAAATTGATTTGTATACGAACATTCAAAACGAAAAAACATTATTGTTTATTATTATTATAACTGTGATGCTGTAAAAATAAGGATAAAATAATAGCTTTAGTTACAATTACCGTATCACATCAATAAAAAATTGTTTCTCTCATGGACTAATATAAAAAATAAACTTACCCTCAGTTTTTTCTGGCTCGCAGCGTTCCTGGCAGAGTTCTTTAGTATCAAAGTTATTAGCGTTGCCCAAACAACCACCGTACACGAACTGAGAGCACTGCTCGTGAGCAGCGTCATAGTACCAACGGACATGATAGCCGTTGCATGCTCCCTTTACCTTAGGAAGATTGCAGGCATCTGTGGTACAAAATACTTTTTGGTAGTTCTATAGTATATAGAATATACCGTAGCTGTCATTTGAATTTATCGTAATTATTGTCATTGAGTAGTTATTGAAGAAGTTACCTTTTGGCGATGGCTGTTCACAGACATCGACACATTCTTGTTCTGTTAAAAATCTGTTGCCGTTGCCCTCACAACCGCCGTACCAGAAACGCGTACACCCACCGTAAGAAACGTCATAGAACCAGTATACCGAGTAGTTACTACATGGACCCCTGTCGCTTGCTAGTGAGCAAGCCGCTGCAAAGATTACAATAATTACAGCACACAATAATAACATACAAAGAAAATATATTAACTCTTTTTTGTTCCCTATAAGTATATGTTTTATTTATGAATTTTATTTCATTAATGATGCTTACCTTGTTTGTTTTCAGGCACGTCAGAGCAATTAAGGAACCTTTCTCCTTGAGCTTCAGTCACTCCATCAGGGCAACATCCGTATTTGCTATTGGAGCAATCACATCCTTCATTGTTAACTCCTTTAGCAGCCGTAACTTCGTCTCCACAACATCCATATTTGGAATACTGGCATAAGCAACCACCGAGATTGGGACCAGTAGAGACAGTGACGCCATCGGGACAGCAGCCGAATTGATATGTGTGACATCCACAACCTTCCAATTCTGGCCCCTCAGCCGCAGTGTGCCTTATAATGTGAAATAATTAAAATACACAAAATAGGTATAGAAATTAAAACAAACAGAATCCGACTAGTTTCAAGCCCATCCTCGTCCTCTAGTTGATTACCTCAATGTAATCAATCTCGGGACCTTTGAAACTTTCTGAAACTTTCGCTCTTTGTAATGCCGCAGAAAGAGCTTTTGAATAAAGGTTCCCGTATGGGCTTTAAACCATCACTCAAAATGTAACTTATTTAAAAATATCTATTTTTTCATATTATTACCAATCTGGACAGCATCCGAATTGTGTATATTGACAACCGCAACCTTCGTTATTAGGTCCTCGAGCCAGAGTGACATTATCTGGACAGCAGCCAAAGTGAGACACTTGACAACCACAACCTATAATTGAAGCACTGAAATTATGCTTAAGTTTTATTTTACTTATTTATGTTATTTTTAAAGTTTTCTTTTTTTGGTTGCTGTATTTAATATGGTCATAATGCTCATAATTATAATTTTGGTTTATTGTTTTGTGGCGGTGCAAAGCCAAAAGTAACTTCCCGTAGTGATCCAAACTTTTAATGCTTCTGATGCACCGATTAATTGAATATGATATAATAAGGTGAGAATTATGTAGAGGGCCTTGCTACACTGACTATAAAGGATATGAGCTATGCTCGCACACCATTGCCGTGTTCCGTAACTATTTAAGATCGCACTAATGAAATGTATTTACCTTCCAGATGTGGCCCCTCAGCCGGTTTGTAGTTATCCGGACAACAACCAAAATGATACTGTAGACAGCAGCCTTCGTGATCGGGTCCATGAGCTGGGGTCTCACCATCAGAGCAGCAACCATAGGCAGATGTATTGCATGACATTATGCAACCTTCCAGGTTGACACCTTGTGCTGAAAATAGTAATATAGGTTTATCTCGTAGTATGACATAACAGGTCATGGATGTTTTTAAGAATACCTGTGCAGAATTTAAAAAGTTACCACCGATTGTTGTGTTTATTGTAAGGCAAAATTGAGACCTAGATACGCCATTTTTGCTTGCTCAAGTTGGAATGAGATATGGCAAAAGGAATGGACACCGGCTACAGTGAATTAATGCCGAAAGGTGGCCCTGCCGTTGAAGGAAATGAGGAGCGGTTTTAGTCCGTGCAAGTCGGACATGCCCCTGTGGAAAAGTCCACAGGAAGTCCATAAAGGATTTTCCCTCGTCTAGGAAAAAAAACAGGACATATTTTATTAATTCTTAAAAAAGATAAAACATATTTGACTTGGGGTCGCTGGCAGAGATTTCTTATACAGATAAGTAATCGTTTGTACTTGTTTTCGTTTAACTGTTTAAAAGTGTAATCATTTATTTGTGGTACATAAATAAATAAATAAATAATTTTAATGAAAAGTAAGTTATATGCAGTAAAATCACAGTAGCATCGCGGTATTGCTCGTATCTAAATAAAAAAATTGACTTGATGTCCATCCATCCATCCATCCAATAAGAGTTAGGTGCAAATTTTGTATTTCAGTATAGTAGTTTAAAACACATCACTAATTATTTACTTTATTAGAATTTTCTTAATGATGATAATTGAAAAAGGTAAAACAATACCTGTTGTAATACCATCAGGGCAACAGCCAAATTCACTGATACTGCACGGGCAACCCTCTCCATTGGGCCCAGAGGCATCAGTTTCATTGTCATAGCAGCAGCCAAATTCTGTTGTTTCACAACCCTCGGCCTCTGTTTGTATTCTATCAGTAGTTGATTTAGATTCTGTCGTCTGGTCACTATACGTTGTTGATGTAATCTTTTCAGTGGTATCTGTAACTTTTCAAGATAAAATATACATATTTATATTCGTCTGCAATACAGAATTCTAAATTTTACGTTTGTCTTAAATTATTACTTGTTTCCGGACAGCCTTCCTTTTCAGGGCCCTTAGCCTCGATTTTCTCATCACTGCAGCATCCAAATCTGTAATATTTATTTAATATTAATTGAATCTTTTTAATTCATGAAAGAAATGTAATATTTTGTTATTAATAGTTTACTCTGAGGATTTGCAAGCAGGTGGGGGCGGCGGACATCCTTCTTGATCGTTACCCTCAGCTGCAGTAACATTATCCGACTTACAACATCCAAACAGTGTTAGATTACAGGGTGTTATCGGACAACCCATGTAGTTTAGACCATCAGCAGGTGACACTCCATCAGGACAACAACCAAATCTAGTTTGAGTACAAGTCTGTGCACTAGAGCATCCTGTAATACAATATAGATTTATATCAATGTCATTGTAGTTTTTTTGTTTTTTACTTTATTTATTACATTTACTAAAATGTACCTTCATCGAATGGACCTGTAGCAGGAGTCTTCTTGTCAGGGCAACAGCCAAATTCACTGTTACAGTATGTCTTATTTCTTCTAATACAATGTCGTTGAGTTGATGTAATACTAGCCCAATTCCAAGGAGCTGTAATTTTTTTCATAATAAATATAAGTATATAATTGTTATAGTAATTTACTCTAGCTAGATTAATTTTTAATCATATGTCCTGACCATTTATCTATCTATATATCTTGTCTATTAATAGTAAGACGATTGATAATAATAGCAAGTCAAGTTAAATAAAAGTTTTGGAAACACATGTTGACAAAACTTCATGTCGCTACTGATAACCGTAGAGGATTTCCCTCGCCTGGAGCCAATCCTGTCAGCAGTATCAGGTCATGCTTATTATAAACATGCATTGTCATCGGGACTACACTAGTATTTATAATTTGAGCTCAATCGGTTACAGGGAAGTGGGTCAAATTAAACTTGTAAAATTTCACGTTCACATAGATACACGACAAGTTAAATAAAAGCTTTTAAAAATAAAATAAATAACACTGTATATATTTCTAGTTCAAACAGATTTACTCTCAAATATGACACCTAAAAGAAAGTCTTTTCTTGTGATTATCTAATAAAGACTAATATGATACTCAAGGCCCAATTTATACTAACGATATTTCGTAAATACAGTAATATTATTTGCTCCTAACGAGTAATTTATCTTACGTTACAGCATTTTCGTATGTCCAAACGTTCTTTTGGTATTTAATATAACGCTCCTATTAATATGAGGCATATTTTTAATACTCACTGGATGTTGAAGTATCATCTTCGTATACAGTTCTTGATGTTGTTAGTCCTGCTTTTGTTGTTACTGTTGGTTGAGTTACATCTGATTCAGTTACTGTTTCATTTGTTGCTAATGTAGAAGACTCTGTGGTGCTATATTCTAATGTTTCGGACTGAGTGGTCTCCATTTCAGAAATATCTGTGACAGTAGAAGCACTACTCTCTGTTGTGCTAAATATCATACTTTCAGTTGAACCAGACTCAGTGGCTTCTGTCTCAGCAGATTCTAAGGTAATAGGTGTTTCAGAATCACTAGAGATCGATGAACTTGCTTCAGTAACTTCAGTAGAAATAGATCCAGCAGTTGTAGTACTAACTATATCTTTTTCTGTAGTGGATTCACTAGTGAATGATGTGCTTGATTCGGTTACGCTGGTATCAGATATTGCGATCGTTGTTGCACCAGGCTCAGTGGTTTTAACACTTGCGCTTATTTCTGTTGTAACTGTGCAAAGAATGATCTATTCTATAATTTATTATTATTGTCGTATGTTTAGTAATTGAAATTAAATTTTTGCCTATTTTGTTTTTAAATAAATAGATTAAAATTATAAGACGATTGAATATACATTAATTCTATTTATTATTTTACATTATCGAATTATAGTCCATTTTCTATTAGTTTGAATTGCAGGAGTCAATCTAAGAATCTTCACAAATGCAGCAGAAATAATAAAAGTATTATGTTTATACAATATAATATTTATACAAAGGTTTTTATTATTTTTGTTCAAATCGGTGATACTGTTTAACTATAATAAACTTAAATAAGTACTTACCTGTACTTTCACTGGATTGAATTGTTGGTT
Organism: Morpho deidamia; assembly: GCA_947086505.1. Classification (NCBI taxonomy): domain Eukaryota; kingdom Metazoa; phylum Arthropoda; class Insecta; order Lepidoptera; family Nymphalidae; genus Morpho; species Morpho deidamia. Next base: position 9,238,659 of record CAMTZC010000003.1, read on the forward strand.
CTGTTGTTTCATAAGTGATATTGTCAGTTGAACTTCTGGTAGATGTTTCGGCAGCTACGGCTTCTAGCAAATATTCAAATCAGATTTAGTAACTTGCAATAAAGTGTGTCCACTTGTGTTCACAGGCTATAACGTATTGAGAGCTAGCTTTAAAAGAAAAAAATTAGACAGTACTTTAAAAGAAAAAAAGTACTGTCTACTCTCTACTGATGAGTAATAACATAAAGACAATTCAGACATTTTCACGGAATAATGAACATATTTACTCAATGTAAATTTAACCGTTATGAAGAAAGTAAGACTGCTCTACCTGTCAGCGTACTAGATTCAGTTGAGCGCTCTGTTGAACCATCTGTCGAAATTCCAGTAGATGATTCTGCCTTAACGATCTCTGGAAAATAGCTTGGTTATAATAAATCTTATTTACTAGATAAGTAAGACCAGCTAGTACATTTTGTTTACACTATTCTTTGTTACTTCTTACTGTTATTGCGTATTTATTTCAATGTTATAATTATCGTTTTATATGTTCTACATTTAAGATTTTAAAATAATTTAAATAAATCTCTATACTGGTATAAAATGAATTATTATTATATATTTGATTATACCTATACTCGTTGCTTCGCTGGATGCGATCATGAGGTCCGTAGTTTTATCTGAAGAACTATCAGATGAAGTACTGGTAGATGTTTTTGTTGTTACAACTTCTAGAAATAATTAATGCCGATAATGATTAATAATACTCAATGTGTTTGTTTTATGATAAGTGAAGTAAAGAACACTAATTAAATATTATGGAAGAATATTAGAACTACCATATACAATGCCTCAATTTTATAGGATATTATCAGATATTAACTTTTAAGGTGCGATAAGCCCGGGCAGGCGCTTTTGGTAGTAATCGCTTGCATGTAACGAAATTATTTGAATTCTGATAACGACTATCAGTCACCTATCGTGTCCATAAGAATGTTTAACTTATGTATAACCAAACAATTTACATTTAAAAATTATATTTAATTCGCTTGTGAGATAACAAAGAATATCATAGAATGATTTTAAAATATAAAGATAGAGTAAAAGTTATCGCAAATTTTGTGGAAGCATTTAATAAAATTAATTAGCCAATTTGGCTGAATACATCACAATAATAACTATTTCTTGTCTTATTATTATTTTTTTTTTAAATAAATATAAATAAATTTATAATTCTATAGAAATACATGTAATTCGATTATGGGATATTTGTTTTTTAAGTAAATTAATACACCTTTATACTATATATGGTTCGTTATTTCGTTGAACACTTTTAATATATTATAAAATTTGATTGATTGTACCTGTTGTTTCACTACTTCCAAAGGAGACAGTTGTTTCATCCGAAGTTTTCTCACTAGAGCTTATAGTAGGCGTTTCTATTTCTGTATCTGGAATTATGAAGTACGAAATGTTATTATTTACAAAACTACTAAAACACATTTAAAGTTAAAAATAATCTTAGTTAGTTATATAATACAATTATTATTAAACCCAAAACTGTAAAGTTTCTGATTGCATTTCATTCCGCCTTAATCCATCATTTTCGCCTTAATCTAAATGTAATTTACATTTGAAACTTTTTATATGCAACATACGTCTTTGTCTTTTTTACTTATTTTTTGTATTGTTTTTTTATAATTTGTACCCTTTACTGTAAATTATATGCCTTTTGCCATTAATATACCCTCTATTATTAAAGTAAAATAAATGAATAATGCATTAAAGTAATAGGAGTACATTCACATTCAATAATGGACACCGTTCAACATAAAAACCGCGAACCCGCGATTTCCTTTGTGACAAATGAGCTTTGTAACTCTTCAGCGTATAAACAATCTATAAACCAAAAAGTTAAAACGATCCATTGCTCCTTACAAACAAATAGACTTTCGCCTTTATAATATTATTAAAGTACAAAAAAATTTAACAGAATGGATAATAATATAATTGTGAATATTAAAGGTAAGTTTTAGGTAAGTTAAGATACATTATAATAAGTATTGTCATTTTTAACGGGATAATAGCTTGCAGCTTATTTCAGCAACTGTTAAAGCTATAAAATGCAAAGTACCTGTTGACACGCTGGACTTGAGAGAACTGTCTGTTGTTTCGTCTGTAGTACTTTCAGATGTACTAAGAGAAGATTTGTCCGAGGTTGTGGTCTCTGAAAAATATTTCCTTGAAAGTTAACTATTCTATATCGTGAAAAATATGGATAATATATAAAATCTTAGCTAACTTATATCTGATTACATGATTCTAAGAAAATCTTTTCAATTTTCAAATCCTATAAAATACCGAATAATTACATTTTTAATTTAATTTAACATCGTAGTATTTGCAGTTAGCTTTTATAGTTTTATCTTACCAATTGGTTCACTTGACTCCAGCGTTGTATCTGTTGTTTCTTCTATGGTAATTTCAGTCGAACTACTGCTAGATTTTTCAGTGGTTACGCTTTCTAGAAATATTTTCATAAATTAAATTTTAAAAATACAAACCAATTTAAATTAGTCAATAAGAGAAATTTGAAAATTCAAAGTCATAAAATAGATAAATATACGGGACATATATATACACACACACGGTCGTCCGACCCCAAAGTAAGTAACTTTATAATTGTGTTGTGGGTAACGGACAACTGGTAGATATGCTACATATATAATTTTAAATACATACTTAAATACAAATATACACCTAAGCTCGAGGAACCAACAAATTGTTTATAGAAAATGTTGGCTTTTGGCGGGAATCGAACCCGCGACCCGCGTAGCTGAAGGTAGGGTCACTACCCACTGCGCCAACGGGCTAGTCATATTCAGTATAAAGTCATATTTAAATTGACTTTTACAAATCCTTTCGAATCGACAAATTGTAATGAAGCTTTGATTAATTTAATAATTTTATCAACACTATATTGTAATCTATTTATAAAAGACACAATTTCTTACTATTGTGACCCAAAAATTATGCGATGCTCAAAAAATGATTATCTCCAATAGACAGTATAAATCATAACAAAGGTTTATGCGTATAAATTGAAAAGATATTGTACCAAATTTTTGAAATATGATGATAAAACGTCGAATAAAATCAAGCCGACTGGGAGATTTCACCGAAATCAAAAAATACAATAAAACAATGAATAACGGAATCATTCTTTATAGGTAAATCAAAAAGTTTGTATTTGGTTCTAGAGCAAGCGCCAAGGCGCTTCATACTACGTCACATCTCGGTTACATAACAAAGAACTCGGTTACATAGAAAAGAAAGAAAAAGGGAGGTTTCGCAAAATAAACACTAACGATCACAAAGATTTCGTGGTTCTGACCGATAATCACTCAAGGCAAATAAACTCTATAGAACAAATATTCTCTTGCGAAACCATGATGCAATGGTAGTTTGAAATAACAATTAATTGCTTTTACCTGTAGTTTCTATAGACTCAAGTGTGAGTTTCGTTGTCTCGAATGTTACATCATCAGTCAAGCTACTGGGAGATGTTTCAGTAGATCCAGTGTCTGTAATATAGACAGTAAAAATAATATATTAATTTATAAAATATATGTAGTGAAATCGTAAATCTTAAATATTAACTTAAATTTAATATGACAAACTTTTACTGTACCTGTAGTTTTACTGGATTCGAGAGTGTATTTTGTTGTTTCGGACGGAGTTTCAGTCGAGCCACTAGCAGATGTCACTATTGATTCAGTCTCTAAAAAACGTATAAACGTAGAAAATAAAATCATAAAGTCATTTTTAGAATAATTCAAGGGTCGTTTAATAAATCAATGAGATTGCTGCCGCTAATATATGATAAAGTCAGACTTTTTACGACTGCTTTTTATAAGCTTAGTATATACTCACTTTTTTATATATACGAAAGATCTTTGTTTTAGCAAATATGCAAGTTTTTTGTGTATAAATTTACCGAAATCTTAATATTTGTTTTCATACATTTTGAGTTGCTTTTCTAAGGTTTTTTTAATTGTTATTACCTGTAGTTCCAGTGGACTCAAGCTTGCTTTCAGTCGTAACTTCAGACGACTCACTGGCAGATACTTCTGTAGTTGCGGTCTCTAGAAAAAGTTATATTACAGTATTACTTTGTGATAACTCCCAAGATATGCAGCGTTCCTTACAATGTTTTCTTTCACCGAACAGCAAATCAAATCCAATCAAAATAATCAAGTAAGCTTTTGCAATCACTGTTAAATCTTCAATGATCAATTAGATTTGAAGAAGCTACACCTGGTTCGTAATGTTGCTCTTACCGAGAACAACCCGCAAGAAACTCGGCGGTCAATCGTCTAAACATTTTCAATTTACATTATTAAATCGTAGTCCTGTATGAAGCTTCTCTCAGTATTTTTCTTATGCAATAATCTTCAATTGCTTTATTATTTTATTATATAAACATTTTGTCAAACACTTAATTTAAAACTAACTATCTGTAGATAAGTCTAATATGAATTGCGAAATTTTATTATAGAAGCGAATACCGAAACCAACGCAGGAGTTACTGCCTTTACCAAAAAGCACGTGTTTTAACAAAAAAAAATGGTGTTAACGTTTTGAATCCCCTGGAATGAGTAATTCAGTCTCACCGTTTTGCTATCTCATCTATCTATTCGGCTAAGTTTACTTCAACAATATACGTATTACCTGATGATTCACTGGACTCAGAGGTGGTAGCAATTGTCTCATCTGTAGTATCATCTGGACTACTGGTAGAAGTATCCGTCGACCCAGTCTCTAAAAAATTTTTTAAGATATTATGCCATGATCAAATACATTGTTAAATAAACTTTAACATTTATTGAATGGTGAAATGATGATGAACATTATCAAATATGACATAACATTGTTAAACAAGACAAAATTTGAACAAGTTAAATTTTATGTAGTTGTATATTTTAATTAACTAAGATGGATATGTAATTCTTGATATTAGCTGTGTAGGTAAATAAATGCAAAATGCGTTTATTTTTAAAATATTTCTCTATATCTTTGTTCTATCTATAGGAAAATAAGATTTGGAACACTCTGATATTGTACGACTGAGACTTTATGAACTAAGTAATAATTTTTCTTCTACTTAAGTTGATCTAAAACAGATTTAAACTTATCTGTTTTTTGTTATAACCATATATTATTTTGTAAACAATATACGTAAGTTCTACTCTACCTAGTTTCATTTAATACGATGCCAAAAGTTTATTTTGTTGTTTACGGATTTTTTGCGCTAGAATACTTTTAATTCCATTTCTCTATTATCCATTTCTCTATTACTTTACCCAAAATTTGTGTTTAAAAATTTACCCGTTGATTCGCTGGACTCAAAAGGGCTCTCTGTGGTATCAGTCGAACTACTGGTAGATATTTCTGTATGCTCGGTCTCTAGAAAAATGATTTTGAATATAATTAGGAAATATAAATTTTATCGTAGATTGACACGTTAGTAACTAAAGACCGCTAAAATTAATCAACGGCTGGTCGCAATAAGATCTCAAACCGATAGTATTAAAGAATTAATGTATTAAGATATTAATAGTGATGAAATTATTATTTTATAATATACGTAGTACCTATAAAAAGGAAAACGATAAAGACACTGGCTGACATCTTAAAGGCATAGACCGCCCCAAGCGCTCCGCTCTAAGTAAAATTTTAAACTCACTTAAAAAGATCAACAAATTCCGACATACAAAAGTCGAGGATGCGAAAAACTCTTACAACCAAATACAATGTTCAGTTCTTAAATATGTATATTATATAAAATTGTAGATACCTGCAGTTTCAGTCGACGGATGCTTATCTTCTGTTGTTTCAGATGTACCATCTGTCTCACTACTGTCGTAAATTTCTGTAGTTACGGTCTCTAGAAAACATTTAATTTTATATCATAGCATAAAAATATATTCCTTCCGAGAATTAAATATTCTTTATTGCAACACATAAAATTTACAATATAAAATGAACAACCATACCAAACAGTATAATTTAAGTGATACATTAAGACGAATTTTACTACTAAGTAGATTCTAATTTAGGTAATTTATGTATCATGGATTACTTTTATTTATACTTGAATATTCGTGGTTAAAAAGAAATAATTGTAATTTTTGTATATCGGGTAAATGTGACAGCCCTTTGTATTATTTAACATATTTCCACCATTTTCTCGTAGATGTACACACGAAGTCTTGTCGTCTCATGATGAGTATACTGATTTTTTTATAAAGTCTTCATAGATATATATAATTGGTCGGTATCTAATAAAGTATTTCTTAAAATTAAATATATTATAACATTTCATAGTACCTGTAGTATCTGTAGACTCTACTATGGTTTCGGTTGTTTCAATTGTAGTGTCATCCGACGAACTACTGGGAGATACATCTGTAGTATCGGTCTCTAGAAAATATTTAATTTTGAATACTATTAAGAAACAGAGTGACTGCAGAGTGTGAGTTAATATAAATGTGGATCTATACTAGATTAGAGGGAGGCTGAAAAAGAGATGGTTGAATTGTATGAAATATGACGCATATTAAAGCCAGAGTAGCGCCAGAATTGACGATTAATAGGACAGAATGGAAGAGAAAAACATATTCGCCGACCCCGCTTAAAAGTGGGATGAGTGCAGGAAAATGATGTAGAAACTGACGCTACATATTTTGTTGTAAAGCCAAATTTCTGATACATATGTACGTGTCACATACGTTGCTTATAGTAAACAAATCATTTCTGTGATATTGTGACTGTTTTGTTACAATGTTAAGTGGACAGAATTACTATGAAGCAATTCTATAACACTGCATTGGAACAGATCTTACGATAAAAATCATAACAGAAAATAAAACTCAAAATATTCTTTATTCAAGTAAAATTGTAAACAAGTGCTTTTGAATAGTCAACTCCACTACTGGTTCGGAAAGCTGTTCCTACCGAGAAGAGCCAACAGGAAACTCGGCGGTTAATCTTTTCAAATAATAATTCTTATTATTAATTACATCTAGTTACTAATGTCGTGTACACGGTTGAAGAGTAGCCATATCCATGCCATCTAATATAAAATAAAATGTACCTGTTGATTCTGTGGACTCAAATGTGCTATCTGTTGTGTCATCTGTAATATCAGCAGTCCAAGTATCAGTAGGTGTTTCTGTAAACTCGCTTTCCAGCAAATATTTCGCTTCAGATTTAATCTTACTTTCTGTTTCAGTTTTATTTATAGTTTTATCAGTTGAACTACTCGTGGATATTTCCGCTAGGGTCTCTTAAAAGAAAAAACAATTTATAGAATTATTGTTTAACTGTATTTGCTGTTCATACATGATATTATAACAATTATTTAGTTTATATTTGACTAAGGAGAAGAGATAAATTGAGGAGTGATGCCTTTCACGTGACCAAAAGAGTTCGAAATATGAATGTGGATGAATATAAAACTAGAGGAAGGATTCATCGATTGTTTGAAATACCAAAGCTGACGAATTATATAAAAGAGTGGAAGGCAAAAATTGTGCCCATCCCACTTAGAATAGGATATAGGAGGAGAATGTTAGTAATAATAAAATTATTTTGCTATAATCCGCGATACATGTATCGCGTATTTTGTATTATGGACCTCCGCAAAGTAGCGGCCTGTTACAATCTCACTGCTGGGAATAGGCCTCCTCTCTCCGTTTCTGGAGAGAAGGGTTGGAGCTAAGACCTACCACGCTGCTCCAATGCGGATTGGTAGGTTACACATATCTCCAGAATTCTCTAGAGATATGCAGGTTTCCTCACGATGTTTTCCTTCACCGAAAAGCGTGTGATAAATTGCAATTATGAATTAGGCACATAAGTTTAAATAGGAAAACTCATTAGTGCCTGCCCGGGTTTGAACTCGTGTTCCCCTCGAAAGAGTCGCACGTTCTCACCGCTGGGTTATCACAGCTTTTACCTTTTAGTTAGACATCCGCAAAGTAACGCCTAATTCTATAAATTATTTAAAGAAGGTAGGAGAATGATAAAAATTATGACTTGACTGTAGAACAGAAACGCAAAGAAATATCGCAACCTATTTTTAGTTTTAGAAATGTATTAAATTAATATATTACTATCATATATTACTGATTATTGAAATCTTAATGAAATAGATATCTTAAATATACCTGTCGTTTCGCTGGACTCTAATATATAAGTTGTTTCGTATGAGTCACCAGTCCAACTATCGGTAGATGTCTCTGATTCGATTTCTAGAAAATAAATAAGTACAATAGTAGTAATAATTCATTTAGTTAGTATAAGTAATATTGAAGTAACTATTTAAAATTATATATGTATATTCACTAGTTGTCTGTCACCCGTAACACAAGTATTAAGTTACTTACTTTGGAGATGGACGACCGTGTGTGTAAGTGTCCCATATATTTATACTTATTGCCAGCAGAAATGTGTGATATTCTCGTAAAAACGATTGAAAGTCAAATATATAAAATCCTACACATACACCATATTCGTCTTTCACTATTTGTAGTTGACGCCAATATTTTTAATTACGTTGAAACTGCATCTCATCTTATTTTAGAAATGATAAGGTTATTCTTACCGGTGATTCCTATAGTTTCGTCAGTTTCTCCTGAGCCAGTTTCTCCCATTAAGTCATAATCTATGTTACCTGGAATACAATGGTGCTTTTGAATTCAAATCATATTAAAATTTAGATATTGTTTATTCAAGTAAACTTGTAAACAACTGCTTTTGAGTCGTTAGCTCTACTCTAATCATTTTATTCATCTTTTATATTTATGGTTAGGATAGGACGTTTATTTTAAAATACTATTACTTGTAGCCGTACTCATATTATGATTTGATGGTATATTAAACTTACGGAACAGTCAGATTTTTTTCGTGTTTATATTTGTTTATATTATTTATGTAGTAAAGTTTTTTTACATAACCTTACCTTCGTCTTCTTCTGTAGGTGGTGGCAGCGTGAAAATTTCATACATCTGTGATAAGAAAAAGTTACTATAATAACATAATAGTATAACAACATTAGCGATATATACATTATAATCTGTGATGACATTGTTTCCAAATCAATCGTTTTATTAAATTCGTTGCTTGCAAGAATTTATGAGCACAGGCTCTTCCTCTGAACTAGTCGGCGAGGAATAAAATATTGGCTCCGAGTCGCAACAGTGCAATTGTAAAAATTGATCGGGAATTGCTATGAATACAAACATACCTGTGTTAGGATACGGATTTATTAGATGCTGAGATATTGTTCAATATCCTAATAGAAGCTAAAGACAAATTTTTAATTCTGAATTTATTCCCATACTTTTTTTACGGTCTGTTACTATTTATTCCATTGCTGGGCTACTATCATAATTTTGAATAAACGTATCATGAAATAAATGCGCATTTTATTGAGCACAAATACTCGTACTAGTCAATACAAAAAGTCTTTTGCGTAAATATTACGAATTCGGGAAGTCGAATTGGAAAATAACTTACCTTTGTAGGAATTATCTCTTCTTCTAACGCTTCGGCGTTTTCTTCAGGGTAATCTTCATCGCAATAGACAACATCGTTTGCATTGGGTAGAATTTTAGACGTATGATTAATTGGAAGTATTTCATCTGCAAAATATAATAAGGCATGTAAACAAAAGTGAAGCATGTTGTATGTGACTTATATGTATGTTGTTTAATTTACGCTAAGATTCTATATGGCTTTTGCTACTTTATACTTTGTTCGACGACATGAGAGAGGTACACGGTGTCACCGTTCGGCTATAACAACTTATTTGTGAGGTCTATGATACATATTCGACTGTCCTGTTGGCGTAGATACCAGTGATCCTGCCTTATTCGGGTCGCGGGTTCGTATCCCGCAGAGGCCTAACATTTTCTAGAAAAAAAGTTGTTGGTTCTTCGAGCCTTAGTGTACATTTGTGTACACCAAGGCGTGAAAAGGGTTGTGTGGTGTAAGTTTGTAGGTATTTAAAGTATATAATTTTTTTTTTAAATATTTTTTTTGTATTAAAAAATTTATTATTATTATTATTATTCATGTATCATAAATAAGATTTTTCTTTATTTCATTCTTTCTATATATTTATCAGTTGTCTGCCACCCATAACACAAGTATTAAGTTCCTTACTTGGGGGACGGACGACCGTGTGTGTAAGTGTCCCATTTATTTATTTATTTATTAACAACACCAAGTTTACCATTATGGTAAGTACCTGGGTCACACGGTCCTTCATTGCAGGGCTGCGTAGTGTCTGGCGCCAGGTCGGTCGGACATCTAAATAATTCTTTGCCACCGTTCAGACACATGATTGTACGCTGCTGCTCACCACCGCCGCAAGGTTTTGTACACTGATACATACAACAATTGTGTTTAAAACCTATAATAACCGTGTGAGTGAGTTTGCAGATGTAATGTATATGTAATGTAATATACAATATCTATCATATATTTACCATACATCGATATACTGTACAATTAACTCATAACAGTCTTTACCACAAAGCCAAGTACCTACGCCCAGCAGGCCTACCGTGAACTCTGCGACTCAATTGAAGACGTAAACTAAATCGTTTTCTTTTTCATACCATGGCGTCTTAAAGACGCACACTTTAAGTTGTTGCCGAATGAACGTTCGCAATTGTCCTTTAATCATGCGAGTAAAAGAGACAGAGTTATCTATAGTTCATATAACGTTGTCCTTTTCAAACACACCTCATGTTACGAAAAGAAAGCGGTTCGGTTTAGGTAATGACTTTCAATTGAATCGTTATCTAAAAATTCACGGTAGGCCTATAGAGCCCATGACCTCAATAGCAATCAATGCAAGTAAAGAAAATAAAATTTTATTTTCGAAACAAAGCTTCACCTTTTCTACATTTTGGAATTATGTATCGTTCAAAGCGTCTTCGAAATTTTCTGTATTAGAGTTATGGGGTATGACTTTTGACATACGGCTACTAGGTAAGATCTACACTTCATTTCTTTTAATTATTATCAGTGTTCACTAAAATTAAATGATATCACATATTTTAAAAATGATATCACATATTAAAACTTTCGGGATTTATATGAACTATCCCTATAGGATAAATTAGAGAGTCTATCTATCTATCTATTACGCCTCGGGAACGAGAAAATACCGAGTAATTATTTATGAAAAATATAACGCTTAAGTTAATGCGAAGTAACTCATAATTACATCTTGAATTTCATAACAAAAATAAAAAATTCAAGATAGGTATAATTTTTAAAATTTTCTTTAAGTTGTTGCTTTAGCTTTGTTTTTCAGGAAAATATAGATTAATAAACATTGTAAAAATATATATATTGTACGCGACAAAACCTGTCTGTATATTATTTATATAATATTAATAGCTTGTAAATTGTAATAGTTTCTTAATTAAACAGATTTTCTTTGGATTCTCGTACGATAATAGTTTGCTGTAATACTCGTAAACTCACCTTTGACCAGTGACCAGCGTACCATGCAGGCGGGCATTTTGAGTCACTTATTTCGCATTCTTGCTCGTCCTTGTATTTTAATTTTGAATCACATCGATTGTCTTCAACTTCTGTTACGTATTTTCCATCGAAAAGACCACAGAATACTTTACGAGTTTTGACGCCTTTACCACATATCACCGAACACTGAAATATAATTTATATTAATAGTAAAATTGCAACCATAATATGTTTTTTTGAATTTAAACTATCCTGAGTGGTATTCATTATTAATGTTGAGAGACCGGCTATACTCACGTCTTATTTTATCGGGCTCTTATTCATGAGCTCTTTACGCGGTACAACACCGCGTAAAGAGCTCATGAATAAGAGCCCCGTATGGGGTTGAAACTAGTCAGGTTCATCCGATAAAATAAGACGTAAGTATAGCCGGTCTCTCAACATCATAATAAGTTAGAAGTCTGAAAGACGTAACCTTTTAAATAATTTAATTGTAATAACTACCGACACTTACAAATTTAGTTTTACTTTATTTTAAGAGTCTGTCCTTGTATTATTTACACTTCGCAATGAAATAAAAATTTACAAACAATTTCTTACTTATCGTATTATTGAAATAAATTATTTTAGCCAATAATAACTCAGAACGAGATTTAATTGCTCTGAAAAGAACCGGCTATGCAAATTTTTACTCCTTGATTTCCAAGGAGTAAAAATTTGCAAATGTAGATGTAAATCCATTCGATTTTTATGGTATTATGTACCGCAATATAAATCAGCTTCATCGGTATCGAAGCGAGAAAAACCATCAGCATATTTCTAGCTTTAGATATATCCGGGATGAATTCTATTATAACACGTTTCTACGTCGTGAATGTTTAGAGCCAAGTCCTCAACATCACAGTCTATAACTATATATAAGTGTAACTTCGGTAAAAAAGGTTCTTAACGAAATTTGAGCTATTTATATTAAGTATTATAACACCTCATTATTAAGCAGTAGTTATTTTAAGTCTTTGTATCATTATAAAAAAAGCTAACCTCGCTATTATTATCATATAATCAGAATAAAAATTGCCATTCAACGTATTATATGTTGAATAACTTACGTTGCTCCATTGGGTAGCGTACCACTGTACTTGGCAGGTCGGTAACTTTGCAGGATCACAAGGCTCCGACAGCACAGGTGTTGGGTGATAGGAACAAAACTTTGAGTCTATTATATCATGTTTGTTGGTAACACAATGCACAGATCGGCTACGAACAGTTGATTGGCAGGTATCACACTAGGAAAAAAGATTCATAATACACAAATATAAAGTAATGTAACTAAACTATATAGGTACATATGGAGCTTTCACTATTCGTGGTAAGTAATATTTGATAAAAAAAACACTATAGTAAATATACAAACAATAAAAAAATCTACTACAGAATACAATTAATCAAAGAGCAACGAATTGCAGGGAATTAAAATGGATTCTGCTTTGAAACTCTTTAACAAACTATTAAAGAGTTTGAGAACGAGTAAAGGTGAGACGATTTGTTTTCTTTATAATACAGCTTTATTATTATCATCTATACTTATTATAAAATAAAGTTCCCAAAGCTGTCTGTCTGTATGTACTCGATTTTCTCAGAATCTACTGAACGGATTTTAGTACGGTTTTTACTAAAAGGTAGTGCAATTACTTCGAAAGGTTTAGGTTAATAGTACATAACGGTTTTATGTAAATTGAGTTGTAGAGATCGTTTTACAACAATTTTTAGTGGGGGTAGTAACAAACCGGTGTCGATTGTAGTTTAGAGGGGGAATATAATAAAAAGCGGTGTAGGATATTAGAGAGTCGGTCACCTGCCGAGACTCGAGCGACTATAACATGCTAAACACTGAATTTCACGCGGGCGAAGCCGCACGTATTTCTAGTTGTTACTAAAATACATTATAAAATGATTCTGTACTATTATAATGTAAAAATATACGTACTCCTAACCACTCACTGAAGACCCAGTCCACACCGCTACATGGATGTAGTTCACACTGCTGCTCGGTCGGAGGTTTCTCGTCCGGACATTCTTTGTCGTCATAAAGTTCGACACGACCGTTAATTTTCTGATGACATATTACTTGGCGTGTTTGCTTGCCTTCACCGCAAAGTTTGTCACACTATAAAACGTTATAATTTGAATTTTTCATAATTAAATTGCAGAAAGTAGGCAAAAACTCGAATAGTTGATATGTGAGAAGCTGCAGGTTAACAAATTAAAGATACAAAAACCGCTATATTTTGAAAAGCATTGGTCATAGTTTTCATTTAAGTACCTACATGCTGAGGAAACCAGTCTTATAGATTTATTATGTTATACACTATACTGGTGTACCTTTGATGATTCAAACTTTAATAAGCACATTGAAGTATAATTTTCATATAAGTTACGTTACCCGACGAGATATACTTAAGCAAGTCGCAGTTAGAAGTTATATTCATAGGAAAACCCTAAAAAGGAAGTAGCTACCTACATTAGTCGGTTGTTTAAGGCAACTGTTCTATCAGAATAATTTCTCTAAATCTAGTGGACTAAAATATGCTATTTACAATAATATCATGCTTACCGGAAGCCAGGGCCCGATAAACCACGTTGGACAAGTCGCATTATGATTGCAGTCTTGCACTTCCTTCGGTTTAGGGCCTAAGAGGTCAAGACATTCCTTGTCCGCTAGTTTCGATGAAAATCGGAATGTCTTCCTAAAAATTGCAAGATTTTTAAAAATAGTAAATAATAAAACGTGATAGAGAAAAATACTTGAAAAAAAAAAGGTAATTATAATGTTTTCACTTAAACAATTGTAATTATATATTTAACTGTGCTTGCTTTAGTGGTGCGTCTCTTTGCAAATTTGTCGTGGTCTATATCCTGATATTGCTTCGATTACGAAGCGAAAGGAATGTTTAGATTGTGGTAGTGAATGTGTACATTGCTATCTTATGTTAGTGTGTTGGTGGTAAAAGTTTGTAGTGCATGCGTTTTAATGCACGTTGCTGTTAGCATAACGGCATGAGTAGGGATAGTACACTCAACATTGCACATTACATATATTTTCTTTTATCGCAGATTATAGCAGAAAAATATTTTTGTAACTTTTGTGTTATAGTAAAGTAAAGTAAAGTAGCGGCCTGTTAATATCCCACTGCTGGGAATAGGCCTCCTCTCTCCGTTTCTGGAGAGAAGGGTTGGAGCTAAGACCTACCACGCTGCTCCAATGCGGATTGGTAGGTTACACATATCAACAGAATTCTCCTAGTGATATGCAGGTTTCCTCACGATGTTTTCCTTCACCGTAAAGCGTGTGATAAATTGCAATTATGAATTAGACACATGAGTTTTAATAGAAAAACTCATTGGTGCCTGCCCGGGTTTGAACCTATGTTCGTCTCTAGAGAGTCGCACGGTCTCACCATTGGGCTATCACAGCTTATTTGTGTTATGGATCTCCGTAAATTTCATAAATAATTCCTTACCCATTAGTGAAGATTTTCTCACAATAAACCTCTCTATACCGCTTGCCACCACTTCCGCAGGCCTTCGAACAAGCTCCCCAAGTTCCTTCGACCCATGTTGGAGGGCATGCTTCAGTGTTACAGGTCTGATTTGTAGCTGGTTTGAAGCTGACATCGCATAAGCTATCGTCCACTATCTCTAAATCTTCTGTTGATCGACAGGTTACTTGACGTGTCTGATAACCTATGAGTTAAAATTACTAAAATAATTATCTAGAACACATCTATAGATGCTGTTTCTTTTAATATTAATATTTAACCCTCGATTGTGGAGTAATTGTATTGTTACATATCTGTGTTTTGAATAACTCTTTTGAATTTGGGTAAGGCAAGTCAATATTCTATTGTACAGTTTTCTTAATCAAACCTAAAATTATGTACTTATGTATACCTTATTATATGATGAACAGACTTATAAATATAAACGTAAAAAAATATTGTTCGAATGTTATAACAATGTTTCCGGATGAGTAGAATAGATCACCTCATTTCTTACCGACGTGTCGTGAAAGGCGACTAAGGTAAGTTGATCTGCCGTGTGGTATCCGGCTGAGTAGAATTGACCACCCTCATTTCTTACAGAAGTTTCTTAAAAGGCGATTTAGGTAGGTTGACGTCAGGCATGCGGCCGGTCGTAATATAACTAGCCATCACATGTAAGAACATATTTAAACACGTTCTTACATGACCCACTTAGAGTGGGATAAGGTCTGGAGAATTAAGATGATTTTCACCTTTGGCATCTCATAAATAGGTACGTAAAAAAACCCAGACGGGTTTCAAATAAAGAAGACACGTTGAACTATATGATCAATGTATGACTTTCTTATTTGAAAAGAATTATAAGACTTTATTAGGACGTTGTAATGACCCCATATAATATACCTCCTCCACAAGTGACATTGCATTCTGAAAACTCTTCGTGCACCCAGTTGTAATTTCGGTTAGGCGGTGGTGCGACGGCAGACGGTACGCTATATTCGTAGCTGATGCCTACATTTACATCTTGCAGTAAAAGCTGAAATAAATTATGTTCACTTAGTTGTTGTACATAAATTACTTGATGATTTTTTTTTAATAGTGATGCTGTGTTATACCCGGCTGAGTAGAATGGACCACCCTCATTTCTTATCGAGGTGTCGTAAGAGGTGACTAAGTTAAGTTGACCCACCGTGTGGTATCCGGACAAGGAAATGAACAGTATATACTGTTCATTTCCTTGTCAATTCAGGATAATTTAACACTAAACTATAGGCGCACGAAGTCGCGAGTACCATTAGGTATTAAATATTTTCTCAGGTCCTCTTAAGTGATAACATTATATTTTCACAGCAATATACATCACAAAAAGTGTTTGTACCAAATAACAAAGATTACCTTAACATTTATTGGATTGTATGGTCCTGAAATGAGATAAACAAATCGTGACTTAGCTGTTTAATGAACTTACAGAGAGGAAGAGAGCTTCATTAGTGGGTCCAAGACACCTCAGTTTATCGGGCGCAGGGAACCCTAGTGTGCTGCGTTCGTAGTTCCAAAGAGTTCCCGCTATTACGAAACTCCCAGGATAGTCGATGTGGTACTGACCGTTTAGGTAATATACATTATCGGTTTTCGCTCTCAAGGCTGGAATTTAAAAATATATTATACACTTTCTATATTTTATGGACTGATGGACTCAAAGGGTTCGCGAGTAACTGCTGGATCCAAGCGTGGTGTGGAGATCCCCTTGAAGAGACCTATGTCCAGCACTGGAAGTCCATCGATTGAAAAAGAAGAAGACATATTTTAAGAACCTTAGGCAAAATTATAATTTTATATACATATTTTAGGTTAACTGTATAATATCTTTTCTAACGTTGGCCGTAAATACAAAATGGCAGGGCAATATCAACAAATCAGTTCCCGATAGGATACATTGTTATGAGATATTTATTTTTATAGGTAACATTGTAAGTGATGGTTTGATTAATCTCACTAACTTAGAAGAGGCATATTAATAATTTCTCTTAACAGTTTCTATGACAATCTCATTATGTTGGCTAAATAAAGCGCGTGAATAATTAACCTAAGATCTAAGTTTTAAGCCTTTTATAAAAAATTAGCAATTGCAATCCTAGTATGTTTTTACTAGAACATACTGATCCGTGGCAATTTTTTTTAAACGATTCTTACTCTGATATAAGATTGTGATGAAGTTTCAAATTATAGACAAAAAAAACAGTTAATATACCACACGGAATCTTTGTGTGTGCTTAGGTTTAAATTAAATGTTAAGGTACTTAAGAATAGTATCCAGGATCACCTGAAATTTTTGAGAAATCTTTTCCAGTACCTATTCCTGGTTAATTTACAAAATATTTTTGGTCTCACCTAAGTAATTGTTTGATGCGCTCACTTCAGCTATCAGAATATTTGTGGCTCCTTGTGGGATTAACATTACATCGTTATAGCCTAAAAGATAAATTTAGATTAATAACAACTAAAAAAAAATATCGCACGCTTAGTATCAAAGGGATCGAATTCGTAAAAGTTGTTTTGTGGCAAATTGCAACAGCTCGTGATTGTAGAGAGAAACCTATAACATGGAAGAGCATGAAAATGTGAATGAATGAAAATACTAGCTTTTTTAACAGTTCGTATTATATTCATGAACATTGAAACCTAGATAAAAAAAAATATTTTTAAGATAATATTATATCACAGTATTAAATTGACCTAATTCAAAAAAGATTACAATGTATCTAACTCAATCAAGGCTTATTTTGAATTAGGTCAATTTAATACTCTGTGATATTATAATATTATCTTAAAAAAAATTTTTTTTGACGTATAAAAAACGTTAGTTTTCTTATAAATGTTAGAAAATAAATAATTCATATAATTGAAATAACTTTAAGAAATAAATATATTTACATAGTTTTTGTTCGATATTTCATAAATTATTAATTAAATTTAATAAGAAATATAGAATAAAGAGGTAACAGTTTCAAATATACACTTGAGATATATTTAAATATAATTTTACATTTTTTAATTAAGAAAGACATACGGCTCGTTTTATTTTTATTTATGATAGTCATGGGTCAAAGATTCCTGGACCTAAATGTTCCTTAATTATAAGGAACCTAGTACTTTATCCAAACAAATTTTTCTGGTAAAGGATGCTTCGGGTTGTATCTTCATTTTAAGAAATTTAGAAATGAATTAGAAATATTTATGAACCTTTCTTGTAATCCGTTGAGTTATCGAGACCGGTAATAGTGTGACAGTTAGTTCCATTGCCGCGGCACTGCCTGCATTTGTCCTCGCGTGCGTTTGAGCCCAGCATCATATCACAACCAACGGGCTAGGGGAAAAATATACACACAAATAATAATAAATAAATATATGGGACAATTACTCACATAGTCGTTGGTCCGCAAAGTAACTTAATACTTACATATATCGATGACAGACAACAGATAAATATACATATAAAATTTTAAATACACACTTAAATACATAAATACAGCCAGAATAGAAGAATTAACAAATTTTTATTAGAAAATGTTAAATTTCGGAATCGAACACACGAACCCTGAGCTGAAGGCAATCTGCCATTGCCTGCATTAGAACAAGAAAAAGTACAACGGGATTTTGAGGAGATTTTTATTTGTATATTTATTTATTTATTACACCAACAACTTTCATACAATGTTGTCCAATAGGCATTATGAAATAAAGTTCGTATGTAAGTCCACTACAGGCATAAATATAAATCAGAAACAATTTTAAGACTTACTTTAAAAAAAAAAGAAATTCATAATTTATATTAATATATAATTTCTAGGATGCCACAAATAATAATTTTAATGAATTGCGTTGTGGAAGTTGTCAGCTCACCTGACAAACGCCGTTAACACATATATCGTAGGATTCATCATTGCATCGTGTGCCGTCTACAACTTTGGGCTGGTGCCTTACGTAAAATCTTTCACTATGAGGCATACATATGAGTTCACATGGTTTCGAGGATTTTGAGTATGGTTCCCAACTGTAAAAAAATATAAATTTTTGGTTATCTTATTTTCGATAATCTAGTAAAGGTAAAGGTAAATAAAGAAGGTGACTTCTGTGATAAACAACGAATGAAAAATGGATGTATTTTAATTTTCATGTTAAGTTCAAATCTTTTATATATTAGGTTTTAATCATTATTTTATTTTATTCAATAGTTGGTTTTCAATACATATAATACTAACTTGACTTACTCAACTAAATTAACAGTGCTATTTAAATATATACATTATACCCGTATATTTTTTCGAGCGAAGCTCATTACGGTTACGAATTTGCTAACTATCAATTCTTTTTTAAAAAGCTTTTGCAAGTTAAATTTCCACTTCCCGATGTCCGATTGACCTGAAATTTTATGTACTTGTCCAGACCCAAACACACTGCATGTTTATAATAAGCATGACTGAATACTGTTGCCAAGATTGACTCCAGACGAGGCTACTCCTCAACGGTTAACAGTAGGGACATGGGATTTTATTAAGTGCTTTTTTTAAAGCTTTCTAAACTTGCCTTGTTGGTAACATCCTTTCGCGTTTCAATCTTTTGTCATTTACAATTAATAACAACACGAATAAATATATTAGAAATGTAAGACAATTTTGTCATTTATATTCGAACTTAAATAAAATAAGTATCTAGTTACAGAACAGAAACTTACTTATATTTATGGCCATTGAAAGATTTGTTGTTATATCGGGCGCACTGCTCGGATCTAAAGTCTATTGCATCTTCCGGGCAGTCTTGTGTTTGACAAGAGAAATATTTGGTGTCACCTCCCTCGCACAGGGATTTACCATCTGGACTGAAATAAATACAATAATTTACGCTATTCTCTATTATTCTTGTGGGAAATTTCTCTTTATTTACATTTTACGTATTATCGGCTAGAAAAGTCCACTTTACATAGTGACAACAAGTTTATCTTACTTTCTGTGACTTATATTTATATTTACCACATTGCTTAACAATTTGGATATTGAACATGAAAATGACAAAATGCCATTACATGGATCATACATACATTTTAAAATTATAAAAAATAATATAATAAAAATAATAATGGAAGGAATAACTAAGGCGTTTATATATAAGTGTGTTGTTTGATTAGATTACGGTACTAGTCATCGGGTAAAATGATGCTTGGGTTACGTAAAGAAAAAATCATCACATGCAAATTAAAATCTACAACCTGATTGCCACCCTGCTGTCCAGTAAAAATTTGTGTCGACTTGGTTAGATGGTCGATATCAAATCGCACGACGTATATACATACCCAACTTCCAGACATATCCTCTTTTGTTGGGCGACACCACCACCACATGTCCTCGAACAGGCGGAAACCTCTCCCCACTCACCCCATGCCCCGGAACCTTCACCACCAGGTACGATATAGGAAGCTGGTAGAAAGAGACCAGCACCTTGTCGTCTGTGTCTACTACGATGTCCATTTACCTACAAAAATAAAATAAATTTGATGATTTTTCGCCATCGAAAGGAGTTTTTAGCTCTGCTTTCTAATACATTAGACTGAATACATCAGGTACATAGGAAGGTTAGTCAAACATGTTAGTTGCATTTTTGCTACCAATCACTATCTTTTTCTGCAATATACGAGTTTCCTGTCTATTTTTTTAATTTTACCCTTAACCTATTATATATCATCACTCATGCAATGTCGGCAACCGTTTAGTGGAAGAGTTAAAATTTACTATTAATTTCGTCCATTTGGTTGCTGAATGGGAAAGCATTTGACATCTGCATTGAAAATATTATCAAACTACATAATGCCCTTTGGAGTCGTAAGTGTTTCCAATAAGACTGTCTGTGTATTTAGGGCGACTACATACTTTAGTGATATACTAATAATTTATAGAATTACGCGTTACTTTGCGGAGATCCATAATACAAAAGTAATAATAAAATTATTTTGCTATAATCCGCGATACCGCATCCGATCCGCGATAGTATCGCGGATTATAGCAAAATAATTTTATTATTACTTTTGATATACTAATGTCATCAAATAAAGGTGAATAAGGGCGACGGAATAGTTACTTCCAGCAACTTACTCACTGCTAGTAGTAATGACACCTACATTACATATATATATTTTTGTTTTTATGCCCTATTCACTTTTGTTTTTGTTTTTTTAACCTAATGGATGTTCTCAGTTTGTCTCCTTAAGAGACTCCACGAGTTCGTTTGTTCGTCTACTGTACGAACTAGGGACTAAGGTGCATGCTGTTAACATTAAAGTAACTACTACACTCAGAAGATATTAGTCTTAAAGGACACGTGTTTTAAGATCTGTGTCAAAGGGACACAGATCTATGTTGTGTTGACCTTTTTTTATTCACAATGTTTTTTCATATCTTTGTTTTTCGTGATATATAAATAAAAACAAAATTTGTTAGATATTAAAAGTGTGTACGTAGTCGTTAGCGTACTTGACGAATAAATTGATAAATTAATAAAAAAAAAATGAAGGCCAATCAGTTCAAATTCAAATTATCTGGTTGGACCAACAACTTTCAGACCCGTATAATATTTAAAGATGCTTATCTTTATGTCGGTATGTTTAAAGATCATTTACATTATCCAAATTTAAGATGTCGTCATAAACTTTCACTCCTGATAAATTAAAAAAAAACACAACGCCGTCCACAAACATCCTTAAGTTTAAAATGCAGATCACCGCGGGAACCATCCGGTCGTCGCGTAGCTTGTTATGACGATAAACAACTTGTATGGTGCATTGAAGACGGGGCGAGAACGTAGGCACTTGAGCACAAGTGTTTGCGCTTGCACGTCCAATATATTACATAGATAAAATACATTTTATTTGCGCACCTGTTCTAAATATTTTTATTAGAATTTATTTGGGTAACAATGGTATTAATTTGTTGAAATGTCGACCAGCAATGTTGTAGTGTAAACTATACATTGATTAGTTAGTATATTGCAGGTTCGCGCACGATTATTCAAGATGGTTATTAGTCCTAACACCTTTTACAGCCGAGCTAAAGGGACGTGCCCAGAACCAGTAACGAGGATGTGAAATGTCAAAAGAAGAGCAACGAAGCTCTACTACGGTCGGAAACATTGGTAAATCATTCCTCCTGTTAGGTCAGCTTATAGCTAATGTCCCCTTTACAGAGTCGGTTTTATTATGCTCAAAGAAACGCGTGTCTGTTTTGTAATTTAGACATATTCCCTGGACCCCTTGAGATGTGGTAATTGATCCTAAATTTCTGATCGACTGAGATATGGTCTTGCCTGATTTTGTGAAGTGATAATGATAAATAGTATATTTTTCTTCTTTTTCTCATTTTTAAACTATGGACTGTTGAATATTTGCACGTTTTATGAGTGACCTGTTACTCCTACTTAAGACTAATAAAAGTCTTAACTAAACTATGGTTACGTATACCTATAAAGAACGACATAACTTCATCCTAATGTATCGATATTTTCAAGCAGTTTATCTTGAGCAATTAATATATGTAGGCCCGCATGGTGATCTCACGCTGAGATTTCGTTTTAATCTTACTTTAACAAGCCGTTGAGTTAATCTTACGGATATTAGAAGTAACAGAGAAAAGATCTTAGCATTCAACTTAAGTTTTGTTTACTATGTTCAATCAAGGCTAAATAATATTTATCCATACTAATATTCTAAATGCGAAATTCTGTGTTTCAGTCTGTCATACTTTTACAGTTAATCTGTTGTAATTCACGGATAAAACAATACATAATAGGGAGAATTTTAAAGGTCAGGGTGATATAAACGATGCCGCGTGTACAGTTTGTCGCCTATAAAACCTAAAGGAAACTTTATAATGATTTTTAAGAATACAGTCGAGTCCAGATCATTCCTCGTGAACGACGACTACGTGATACCCATTCCTGTTTATGGTTTTTATACGACACTGTAATTGGATGCTAAACAGTGATAGTCACCCAATCGGAAAATAATCATGAGATTAAACAGACTTCTTCGAAATAATGAGTAATGAAAACAAAGTAAAGTAGCGACTACGCTACATCAATGCGGATTGGTAGGTATTACACATATCCTTTCTTTTTTTTTCGAATTGACTGTATGCTGTTAGCCCTCATGGCTTTTGCAGCGTCACCGGGTGGGATGGGCGAGCTTAGAAGCCTCGTCGAGGTTGCGAAATGCAGAGAGTAGAGCGCAGAAGCTCTACTAGCGTCGGGGAACATTGTCCTAAGGATGCCTCGTGTGAGGCTGGACCACGGCTTAGGGCGACGCGTAGTGGAGGGCTGATGGTAAGACTTTGATAAGTCATTGCAACGTTGGATAAGTGTCGGAAAGCCACGGCCGACCGACGTCAGAAAACTAGGACATATATCCCCAAAATTCTCTAGAGATATGCAGGTTTGCTCACGATGTTTTTAAAATGAAAATGAATGAATGAAACGTGATGAAAAGCGTGTAATGAATTGTAAATATCAATTCAATATAAGTAATTCGAGTAAGTAAGTACAAAAAACTCATTGGTTTGGGGTTTGAACCCATAGCCCCTCGAAAGGGCCGCACGGTCGCAACAATACATAATTTCAAAAAAAAAAAATTTAAATCTCTATGAACAAACAAAGTTATCTAATTTTAGCTCCTACGGTTTTTGCAAATGGTCAGTTATTTATAATAGCTATCTTTATAATAGCAATTCAAATCAAAAAACTTAACGAGTAATAGCAATGTAACAATTTGCTCGTGTGCAGTGGAGATTCCACTTCTGTTCAATTAATAATAACTAACCGAATTCGATTGATATACGGTGGCAGTTTATCAAATCGATAATGGAGTTTGCAAATAGAGACAGATGTCTATTATGTTTATAATAAGCTGTCACACAGATTGGGGAAGGCGAAAAGTTTTATTGTAATTTATTAGTGCTTTTAGTAGCCGTCACAATAAGGCCGCCACGGTCAATCCTAGTGGTCAATGTACTCCGTATATTACACGATTTAAAATAGAATATTCTTCGTGTTCGACGACCAAGGCTAAGGCTTCAGAAAGTACGTAGATCGTTTGTGGGCTTCGGTATACTTTTTTATAATAAAATTCCACAATCTATTTTGGACTTGCCTTTACACAAGTGAACTTGTGAACTTGTGAAAAAGCAATTAAAAAGACTCTCATTAATAATATCTTACTATAATGTTGAAGGCTTTGTCAATGATAAGAAAGCTTGGAACTAAATTGCGACCAGCTATGCACTAGATGATATTGTAATCTATGTTTGTTAACAATAGTAAATACAAAATTGTAATATTTATTTTTTAAAAGAGTGACCGCCGAGTTTCTTATTGGTTCTTCTCGGTTAGAGCACCTTTCCGAACCAGTTGTAGCTTTAATTTAATTTTAATTTGACGATTCAAAAGTGCTTGTAATAGGCCAATTTGAATAAAGACTTATTTGAATTTGAATTTGACGTACCATCTTCCCGGTATGAAATTAAGTATTATTAAGTAGTATTATTGAAGTAAGTATAAGTATTAAGTACCGCGTAGTCAGTGGATATCGAATATCAGCAATAGAAGCAAATCTTGTTAAGTCAGTCGCTAACGCAATCTGTTCACACGTATAATAAATTTATCTTCACCTGCCTTACTTTAATTTCGCTCCACATAGAAGAAGTATCAACAACACTAAACAACTACGCCACAGTATAGAAAGAATAAATAAAATTATTATTTGAATGCCTGTCTGTCCTGTCTGTCCAGTGTTCTGAGCATTTCAACAAGGCATAATTTACCAATGACAAGCTATGATATCCAGTGGTGAGACTGTGCGACTCTCTCAAGAGTGTAAATTCGGAGAGTTTTAAGTTACGAGAAGGCACCAATGAGTTTTTCTCTTAAAATTTATGTGTTCAGTTGATAATTGCAATTGATCACACGCTTTTGTTGAAGGAAAACATCATCAGCTGAACATTTTCCCATTAATAAATATTCAACACTGTATTTATAATACGGAAGATCGATTTCAGTAGCTAACTTTAGTCACCACTGCTTAGACCAAAATTCATCTTACACGAGTTAGTGAAACAAGGCGTGATATCCTCAAAAGTAAAGTTCTAAGGGTGAATATAAAAGAATATTTCAAATATGCCGTGTGATATGCGGCTGAGTAGAATAGACCACCCTCATTTTTTACCGAGGTGTCATAAAAGGCAACCAAGGTGTGTTGACCCACCGTGTGGTATCCAGTTGAGTAGAATAGACCACCCTCTTTCTTACCGAGAGATCGTAAAATACGACTAAGGTAAGTTCAAGTCAGGCAGGCGCACGCACGGTCGTAAAATACGTAGCCAAATCATTGACATCATGTTTGTAAACATTGTGCCGACCCCACTTAGAGTGGGATAAGAGCTGCAGGATGATCTCAAATATGTATGAATAGGTACTTACATTATATTTATAGTGATGTCTAGACGTTGTCCATGTAATGCAATTACTTAAAACGAAGGCTGCGAGAAGCAGCGATCTGTAAACAAAAAAAAACGGATTTTATTTTAATAATTAAAAAGGTAATATTGTAATATATGGTCTGTATATTATATCTGAATGTATCGATATAAGATCATAACATTATCTTTCAATCGTTGAATGGTAAATCCATTTCAAGGCTTTACTTGATTTTTAACAATTTGAGCGGCGCATATGGGTTTTCATATGTTCATTGTACGGAACTACATTTTCTTATACAAAATAAATTACGATTAAAAAAATTCTGCTTTTGATGAACTTAATGGGGCTATCAGTTTTTAGACTGATCTTGAAGGAATTCGTACAAGCTTCAGGCGTTAATCAACGTTATTTAATGAAAGACATATTCTTGACGTGTATAAACGTTGTGTCAATTAGCATTTATAAATTTTGACGTTTAATAACGTTACTCCGCCCAAAGTTTAAATTATAACATGAGTCACCACAAACCTATTTACAGTTACGATCTAGCTTCGTGTTCAGGAAATGTCGAAAAATGAAACAAATCTTAGTTCTATGTACCAAAAACTCTCTTTAACTTACTCGAGTGTACAATTTTCATCTATATAATAACTAGTTAGTCGTTTCTGTAGAGGATTCTTGATAGAAGCTGTAGACTTGCGCTTGCCACGACGATAATATCTATGTTAGACTGTAGGCCAAGTGACAGCCTCTCAATTTTTAAAAAGATATAAAAACTTACTTGTACTATAAGATCATATCGATATTTACTTTTTACCGGGTAGTAAAAACAACGTTAATAGTTTTTTGTAGCTTATAGAAATCATGATTTTTTATTTTTTTATTTATATAGTTGGGGTCAAGAATCAGTATCGAACAAATACTGTCTGTATACATAATAAAATTATGATACATCAAGGTAACAACAAAAAACAATTTTAAAGCTAATATTCAATAAAGCTGACGACTTAAACTTACGGAAATGTTTAAAGATTGTTACTATTTTTTTTTAAACATGTTTCATTATTTAATTACTAATTTACTAATAAATAATGATTAAGTTTATAATACAAGCAATTTATAAGTTTACTAACAAATTAACATTGTAAGGAATATGGAAACGAAGACTTATTTGCTTTATTTTTATTTTAATACATCAAAAAATAGCAATAGCACCTCATTCTCGTGCTTTTATCCCACTCTAAGTGGGGTAAGCACAACATTTTCTCTTCCTTTCTCTCCTATTATTCGTCAACTCTGGCACTACTCCTTTTATATGCATGTCATATACTTCATGTAATCCAACCATCGCATCATTTCGAATCCATCTGGAGTTATTAATTTCCTCACGCTGTTGCTTAATACCTGCACCACAAATAAGAAAAAGCCATCAAAACACCGCAAAATTATCACAATAACATAGAAGGTAGCAACATCGATATCCATTTAGAAAAAGATTAATAGCCATACCTTGAAACCAAGTTTCTGAGATTATGACGTGCTAAATTGGAACTTCCTAAATGCTTGATGTTTCTTTTTCCAAATAACAATATAGACTTAGATACATAAAAATTGTTGAAAACATTTTTGTAACCGACGTTTACTACTACTAGAGCATATCTGAGAAAACTATCTGACAATTTTGATAGCTTTCCACCCATCGGCATTAAGATCTAACATAAAAAATGACATAAAAAGCAAGTTAAACTACCAATGCTTCAAAAAGGTTGTCAAAACTGCGTCATTTCCGTGCTAATATTTGTAAAGCGTATCTTGGAAAGATCTAGGTTCTCGGAGTGATGTACCCTGAATAACTTTATAATTTTTAATGCAAATGTGCTATGCATTGAATTTGAAGCGATTTGAAGACTATGATGCAATGCTATTTTGATGTGTAACATGATACTTAAAAATTCTAGTCAAATTGTCGCCACCGAAACAATGGCTACATTAATTTTAAAATATTGTTTGGATGACCTAATTCGCCGTTGGTATGGCTTTGTTAACAGTTCTTTTTTAACATTAGTTGATCAAATGCAAGACTGTGATTACAATTCAAGAAGTAATATGAATGATTAATAATTATTGTATAAAATAACAATAATTATTAATAATAAATGTAAAGATTACTTGTAAAAAGTAGACTAATTTTTTAAAGTAATCGTCTATATCTGAGTAGGTAATGGTATGTAACCCATTTCTCTTTCATATTACATATGAAGCTGAGATTGCTCAAGTATCTTTACAGTGGAGGAATGTTATGACATTGTAAGGAATCGATGTTCCATTTAAAGGAAAGGTTAAAGGCTAAATAAGAAAATTAATTTTTCGCCTTGCGGCGACGTCTCCGTTTTCAGAGGTGGCCTATAGTCCAGGTAATGTTGTGATGTGTGTGTTACCCCGCGTACGCACGGGAGGTTTATTACCGTGCGTTAAAAATACGTCGAAATGAAACAAATGGGTATCCAGGTATCTGTACACACTACAGCCCATTTAAAACGCGACGTATTTTTATCGCGCAGTTTTCCATTTTAGGCATTAGGGCGTAGGGCGCTAAACCGAAAATACCGCACGAAACTTTTAACGCTTATTGCAGAATTTTAACGCGACGTATTTTTTATGCCCGTGCGTACGAGGGTTTAGTGTTTCTATCCACCTACCCCGATGTTATTACAATATCCGTTCCGTCCTCTCTGCATTTAGAAACATTGACAATGTTTCTGCACCTTTTTAGAACA
This sequence comes from Morpho deidamia, assembly GCA_947086505.1. NCBI lineage: Eukaryota > Metazoa > Arthropoda > Insecta > Lepidoptera > Nymphalidae > Morpho > Morpho deidamia. Next base: position 9,267,037 of record CAMTZC010000003.1, read on the forward strand.
GAAACTTAAGACGACCTGTCGAGAGAATATTATTTCTATAACTGCACTACATTAAAGAGAATGGTTATATGAAATATGGAATACCTTTTAATACAAATAAGGTCGCAGCTAATATAGGCGAAAATATTTAACTGGCCGTTGTGGATGTTTAATATATTTTTTAGTTTCGAGTCAATGTCCAAAAATGTTTAAATATAGTTTATTTGTACATACGTGTTGGAACGAGCGAAAATACCATGTAAATAGAAGGTGTGGAAACAATGACGACTACATAAACTTTCAAAGAGAATCCAAGAGCTCGGTAAATCTTGCAAATCAACAAGCGAACATTTGAAATGCTAATAAATGTTTACATTGCACACTCTTGCTTGGGCTTGTGAATTTAACGGTTTTTGACGTTTCAGTTACTCAACGCTTTTTCAACATGGATTTGTGCCTGACTATTGTCTAGCTTAGCAAAGTTGCGACAACCGAACGATGAGCCCGCGTGTCTCTCTTTTGGGGGCTTATAGGTTCAAACCCTAGGCAGGATGATGAATTTTCTACTATAGCTTATGTGCCATATTGATTTTTACAATATATCACACGCTCTTCGGTGAAGGAAAACCTTGTAAGGAAACCTGCATATATCTGGAGAATTCCTGAGATATGTATAACCTATCTGCATTGGAGCAGCGTGGTGGGTCTTTGCTCCAAACCCATCTCTCCTAATAAGGAGAGAAAAGGTCTATCCAAGCAGGGGGGATAGTAACGGCCCGTTACTTTACTTTTTTGCTTTTAGCTTAATACTAAGCAATGAGACAGTTTGAGACTTATATGCTGATAATGAACGATGATATGACTATATTTTAACCGTTTAGAAAAATATTGTAGAAGCTTTAAGTAGCTCTTATATAAATAATAAAGGTGGTTTCAAGAAGATAATCTTTTCCTTATTCTTGGTCACTTTAATCCTAATATTATTTTGTTATATGTAGGAGTATTTACTACTTTAAACAGTTCATGATGATATGCTTAAATAACTGTTTGCTCAATATCGTTAGTTTATGAGAATCGCAAAGATAAATACTTGATTATTATATGCTTTTGTAAGACTTAAGTTACGCGGTAGCTAAGATTATGTCACATGTGTTTTGTAATAGCTTGTTACTGAATAAATACGCTATTCAATTTAGAAATGAAACTGACACATGACCTTCACCTTGTTTAACTACAATGTGTCATATATTGTCAATCAAGGTATATTTGTATACTTGTATGTCAAAGTTCGAGGCGGAAGTGACCTAAAGCTACAGGACAGAATTTATAGATATTTTAATATACTTTATGGATACCTATGGATAGTTCTGTATCACAGAAGGCAGTAACACTTACAGTGTTGGGTATTTCTTCCGTAGAAACAAGTCAAGTTAAAAAAGCTTTTAAAAAAGTTTTTAACAAAATTTCATGTCCCTATTGTTAACCCTATTGTTGAGGAATTCCGTCTTCCGTCCCGGCAGCAGCATCAAGTCCCGCTTATCATAAACATGCATTGCCATCGGGACGGGAATATATAAAATTTCGGCTCAATCGGACACCAGGAAGTGGGTCGAATTTAACTTGATTAAATCTTCACATATATACATTGCAAGTTGAATAAAAGCTTTTAAAGATAGGTTATACTATCATCATTCTCCTGCCCCTATCCCACTCTAAGTGAGGTTGGCACAACATGTTACAAACATGTTGTCACATGATTTGGCTACGTATTTTACGACCGGCCGCCTGCCTGACGTCAACTTACCTTAGTCGCCTTTTACGACACCTCAGTAAGAAAGGAGGGTGGTCTATTCTATAACGGATACCACACGGCGTAGGTTATAATATGTTATGAATATTTATTTATTATGTATACTTTAAGCGCGTCCTTTAATGTCTCCTTTGTATAAAGATTCTCTATTAAAAAATGCTGCTTAAATACTTATGAAGAGTTACGATTAAAATATCTATACTTATATCCGTATAAGTTATACAGATTTTTCCAATATTGATACCATTGATACCAGAGTTAGTTAGTTAGAGAGTATCAAGTATATATTAATTGATATAAACGGCAATTTCTGAATTTAATAAATCATATTTAATTGCAAATATGCTGGTTTCCAAAAAAGTGGAGAAAATGTGTATGTTGGCTTAATTGGATTAATTTTTATTCGAATATGTATAAGTATATATATGAGATATCTTTATTTCTCATTAAGAATAATATTATTCACTTACATGAGATAATAACATATGTACATTAACTATGTGTATATATACATACATATGAGAGTATATGTACATTAAATATTTAATCGGAAGAATTTTTCTTTCTATAATTCAAGAGTCAACTGTCAAGAGGTTTGTTAATATGATCTAATGAATCGACGAACTTTACAAACCTTTTCGGAGCAACATTTCTCATCACGATCATCGCGTTGCGAGCTAATAATTAATCCCGAAACTAGTCAGGCCTACTTGATGCTACTGCTTATATTCTATTTAATAATATGACTCATCAAATTTTTAATTATAATGAATGTAACTGAACTGCACCAAGATAGGAAATTATACAGCATCATATTGAATGCCACGGTTTTAATGAACTTGGCATTACAAACGGCAGTTCCGCAGGATGCAACTGGACACCCAACGTAACGGATCCGACCATCCGAAGCGGCGTCAATTAATCGGGTACAAGGGCTGATTTATAATCAAGTTTTGATGAGTTCTAAAACATTTTATGTTTAAATTGAAACAGAATGACTTGAGAAAATTTATCGATAATTAGAACTTCATTATATTTTAGTTGTTTGTTTTTATTCAAACAATTATTTAAGTATAACAGGTCAAGTTAAAGAAGTTTAAATCTTTTAAAAGCTTTCAACAAAATTAAATGGTTTTACTGTTACCATTGAGGAGTTCCCTCGTCTGGAGCGAATCCCATCATCAGCATCAGGCTATGCTTTATAAATTGACATCGGGACTGGATCAGTATATAAAATTTCTGCTTGAATGTTGAAGACTCTTAAACGGCTAGGCCGATTATTATAAAATTTTCAGACAATCTTTAAAATGGATGATCCTATAAAGTTTGGTGGCAAGCAGAGAATTTTTTTTAACTGTCAATGACAGTTTTTTGCTACTTATATCTTCAAAATTAGCTGAGCGAATGGAACTGGGTATGCTTTTTTTACATATAATTAATTACGTATATTGAAGTACTCTGTCTTTGCATTCTTTTGCATTCTGAATCCCTCAAGTACACTGCTATAATTAATTATATCCTGCAAGCATCTAGTTTTTAAGCCTAAAAAACAGGTACTATGTATTTACTCAGCATGTTATCTTAATTAATGATGAATATATAAGATAAAACGAAACTATAAGTTCTGTAATAACCGTGAAATAGCCATGGATGAAACTTTTTATGTATATCAGAACGAGTCCAAGTATTAAAGAGTTTCACCAAGTAGAATTAAAATTCGAAACATCTTCTATATAACCATCAGACGCAATACTGAATCTTAAGTTGCTAAAATAAATACAAAAGATATATATTTTTAAATCGAGTTCTAACCGATTCTCGTTAGTTGCAGCAATTAGGTCCAGATCACGAACTCTGAGATCCAAATGGCGCCCTAAATTATTATAATTATTCCCTTGAAGCGTTATTCTAAATTACTGTTGTCCAAATGAACTCTTTACCCGTATCGTCTGATTTATTTATAATGTGATTGGATAATTCGTAGCAAGATACTTTAGTGCCCAGACAATAAATTTTATTTCTATCAATCAGTGTTTGCTGAATAGTCAGCTAAATTTTTATTACTAATAATGAACGAGTCCTACAAATTGCCGTGTAGTATCCGGCAGAATAGAATAGACCACCCTCTTTTTTACCGAGGTGTCGTAAGAGGCGACTAAGCTAAGTGCCGTATGGTATCCGGCTGCGTAGAATAGACCACCCTCATTTCTTACCGAGGTGTCGTAAAAGGCGATTAAGGTAAGTTGACGTCAGGCAGGCGGCCGGTCGTGAAATACATAACCAAATCATGTCACAACGTGATCGTTACATGTTGTGCCGACTCCACTTAGAGTAGGATAAGGGCAGGAGAATGATCATGAATTGCGATACTTTTTTATAGCTGTAAAGAAAAACATGTAAAACTACAAGTCAAACCTCTGTGCAAATCAACATCAGTATTCGATAGGCCAGAGTTTGTCGTTACATGAAATTTATGACATGCCATTATTACTCCCACTGCATTGATATAGTGGTATTATAAGAACGAGACAACTGATTTTGTCTATGCGATCAATTAACATATCTTATCAATTTTAAATAAATTAAGCATGTAAAATACTTATAAAATGAAATACTTAAAAAATGAATTAAAATAATTAACATCCAATAAAGGGCAAATAAAACAACAAAATTGAAACTGTCAAAGGAATATCCATAAATATTGTATTTGATGATTGTTGTCCTAAAAACATAAAAGAAACAACAGGAAATGATATAAATGAAATATCGTTTATTATTTATTCGATTAAAAAAAATAACTATATAAAAAATCTTTTGTTATCTTAACTTCATTGTAATTTAACGATTCAAAAGTTCTGGTAAAATCAAACCTGAATAAATAATTATTTGAATTTGAATAGTCGGTTTCTAAACATAAACTATGAATACTGCTCACGATAGTTTAAATTAAAAAATATAGAATGTTGTAAATAATAAAATATCGATTCTAGTATGCAATAATTGCGCGTCGTTTCCGACAGCAACGACGCTGATGCGTATACGGTACAAGATTAGTAATCGCTGCGTAACGCACTAAAATATGCACTGATGTCTGCATATTAGCAGTGATTTATAGGACTCGATGATTGGGAAGTATGCTATTCATATATATTTTATGGACCTAATAAAAATCATGTGACGGTGTACTATATGAAATATTATTTATTTTAGATTATCTTATAGAAACTCAATTGATGACGTTCGATTTGTGATATATAGAGCCTTATACAGCGTTAGAGCGTGTCTGATGGTAGTTAATTTTCTAATTAATTCTTTCAATTCCCATTTGAACCCATCTAACTAATGGGATAGTGTTTAATTTTAATAATGTAGTGATAGAATGTTTTTTTATATGGGCTTAGACCACTATCTTTAAAGTGAACGAATGGAGCTTAGATCAGCACCAAGCTGCTTGAGTGCGAATTTGTAGATAACACATATTCCTTTAAACCTGCATGTTTAATCATTACTTTTTTTTGTAAAGGACAACGACAAACGACAAGCATTTACGGTGGAGCAAAATATCGATGAGCACATACATTTAAAGAAAATAAAGGTGCCTGCCCGGTTTACCATTTGTGCAGCTTTGGAAAGAATCACGCGCTCTATTTATCGAGTAGGTATTTGAAAATCATGTACTTCTTATGATGATTTTGATAATCATTCATCAATACAATACATCACATCAATTCCTATTTCAACTATATTATAAAAGTTTAACTTTTTTATAGCTATATAGCGGCGGCGGTATAGCCTGGACGCGATGACATGACGATGAGCAATGACAATTATATTGCAAAATCGAGCATTAAGTAAAAACAAAAAGCATAACTCAGTATGATACTGAAAGTAAACTAATTCGCAGGAGATTATTATTATCATTTACTTTTCTTTTATTTAGCTTTCGGGGTATTTAAGCATGAAAGACTGCTAACATCAGAATGTTAGATTTTATATTGTGGTAATTGAGATGTTAGATCACTATTATTGTTATTATTAAAAAACTCATGGCCACATCAGTCAGAGTACTAATGTAAGCACATAAATTTTTTTCAATAAATTTTGATGGCCAAAAGTTACAAAGGAAATTAACAAGATTACGTTCTGTGTCTATAACGCAATCGTACAATTGACTATTTTAAATGGTGACAGAGTTGGACGACAAATATGACTTCCAATTTAGGACTCTGCAAGAATGATAATCGCGCAACTGTCATATGAGGTCATCTTTATGTGAAATCAGCTAGATTATCTAGCTCTAATATAATGGTGTAAAAACTATGATGTAAAGCGCTATTTTAATTTTAAATACAGATATTTATATACTGTTCACCATCGAATTTTTGCAAAAACTTTAAAGACAAATGTAAAATAGATACGAAAATAATAAAAATGTATATTTTTTCTTTTTTTTCCACTCTACTGTTAACTATAGAATAACGTGCAAATAAAATACAGTGTAATTTGCTCATGCTATTTTAATAAATATTTTATTTCTAGTTTTGGCTATCCTTCTAGGATTATTAAGAAAAATTTTTTTACAAAGAAGAATCAAGAATCCTGTTCTTCTAGAGTCAGCAATCAATTCCGACGAGACCGATAGTCCGACGGATAGATTTATATGACATAAAAAGACCATCAAAATTACACGACTTATGAAGTCAAAGCATAACTAACCTAACGTCACAGTTAATATAATTAATTATCCGACATCAATTTGCGAATTATACGTTCAGAGCAAGTTCATTAATCTTAGCTAGAAATTAAATTAAGTCAACCGCATTAGTTCAATAACTGCAGGTTAATTGCGTAAAGCATTTACAATTATAACCGCATCTCAAATTGAAGACAATTGTAATTACGGGCGGTCTTAAAACTGAATTGCGTAATTAAAATAACGGCAGTGTTCACAACAACGTAACTATTATAGATAATATAAAATACTAGCTGTCTGGCCATTCTATACTCAGGCTGGTTTCAAATACCTCTTGAAACAGAACTCAACAGTAATAAAATAGGCTCCGATCAGAACCAAACTGTCAAACCGCTGGTCATTCTCAAAATTTTTTTAAAATTTTATTCAATAAATTCGAACGGAATCGAATCGGAATTTACATCATCTTTCTATCATAAACAGACTTCCGCTAAATAAATAACCACAAACTTCTCTTGATTTTTTGGATTCCCACATATAACTATATATTTAAATATCATCATCATCCTCCTGCCCTTATCCCACTCTAAATGAGGTAGGCACAATATGGTACAATCATGTTGTCACATGATTTGGCTACGTATTTTACGACCGACCGCCTACCTGATGTCAACTTACCTTATTTACCTTTTACGTCACCTAGGTGAGAAATGATGGTGGTCTATTCTACTCAGCCCGATAGCACGCAGGCAGAGATATAATAGGAAAGTACGTTTTTAAATTCGAAGCGCCCTTGCAGCTTAAAATCTGAACATTATCGTAACATTAAAAATTATGAAGTATAACTAAATGACCAAAAAAAATATGTGCCTATATTTACAATGACGCGCATATTGAATCTTATTTGTATTTTCTAAACTCACACTATTTGACTTTACAAGTTGCTGACATTGGTAAAGTAAATATAATTTCCAAGTATTGCACAAGTCATTTTATCTCGTCTCAGTTGTTTCTAGTACGAAAATAGTCAAAATCAATTTACTCTTCACATTTCACATAAAAAAAATAAAACAGATTCAGGTCATCAACGTGATACCCTCACTCATAAATGTTAAAGCGGTTAAACTATAATGAGCTAAATTTGTTTGTGGTTCAAATAAATAGCTTCGATAAAGCAAATACTTTTATGAAGCTGTGAGAATTATTTGCAGAAATAGTCGTGTGAGTCATATTCTGTACGGATCGTATTTAAACTTATCTACCCTACTTTAACAATGGTTAGCATAAAACTATTTTACATATATTTTATTATTCCGTGTGGTATCCGGCTGAGATGAATAGACCACCCTCATTTCTTATCGAGGTGTCGTAAGAGGCGACTAAGGTAAATCGACCCGCCGTGTGGTATCTGGTTTAGTAGAATAGACCACCCTCATTTCCTACCGAGGTGTCGTAAACGGCGACTAAGGTGTGTTGACCCACCGTGTGATATCCGGTTGAGCAGAATAGACCACCCTCTTTCTTACCGAGGGGTCGTAAAAAACGACTAAGGTAAGTTGACGTCAGGCAGGCGGCCGGTCGTAAAATACATAGCCGAATCATGTGACACCATGTTTTATAACATGATGTGCTAACCCCACTTAGAGTGGGATAAGGGCAGGAGGATGATGATGATATATTATTTATTGCAATGGGTAAGTACTATGAACGCAGCGATTTATATGGATGGATTCCACAATCTGTTTTGGAATGAGCTCAAACAAGACCGGAATAATGAAATTATTGCCTATATGTAACCTTCTAATTATATATCGTTACTGAAACCGAATTTTAGCGGAGTATTAATCTCAATACTTTGAGCTTGTATTATAATCTAGTGGTAACCGCGAGTTCGTTCGCGCACATTTTAGCATCTAAGTACCCTCATGCACTATATTGATTTTTCCCAGTTCGCGAAAGAAAAACGGGTTTTTATCCAATATCTTACACCGATTGATAAGTTTTAATTGGACCAAATTTCGCCAATATTGGTCCAGCGGATTAGCCATGAAAGCTTAACAGACAGACAGATTTATGCATTTATAATATTAGTATGGATTACTAGGTGTAGGTATAACGATCATGCAACAGAAAAAGTAATGCAATAGACGCATACCAGGTGATATGAACCCTTAACCAGGTTACGAGGACTGAGTTGTATATATATCAGATATTTACTATTTTAAGTATGGTTGATAAGTACGGAATCAATGTAAACTTTGAAATATTTTATTCCCTGCTTTCCATATTTAAAATTCACAAATCCAAATATTGATACACTGTAAAGTATTTTAAAAGATTTCGTATATTTACATACTTTTTATTACTGAACGTGCGTCTTTCCGCCGATCAATCTTTCATTGGGGTTCTGCGAGTGTGTTTTTAGGCTAAAATTAATGTTGTATTTTGTTGTGATTTTTAGTGTTCGCAATCGGCCGCCCACTGCCGAACCGGGGTTAATGCCACGAATTACTAGAACACGCAATCTATGAGTCGTCCAATTCATCTGGGATTTCATTTTGATCGGCTTAGTAATCAAGCCTCCGGTCTCTGTCGAAAGCATAATATTTTTAACCGATTTCGTTTGGTAACCGGCTGTCACAGCAAATTAGTAGTGAAAACTAGAAGTAAGAAAGACTTGTTTAGTCTTGTTTACCGAAGCATCATCAGGAGATAGGATAAAGCAACTAGAGATTACGATTTTTGTCGTGGAGCCTATCCTCCTGATGATGGTTTCGGGGCGAAACGATCGTCGAGATTGTGGTGGTGGGTGTGTGTACTGCTTTTGTGTGCGTTGTTGCTGGTAAATTGCGCCTTGGGGTGCATGTGGTGGCTTGTCCTGCATGTATAAGGTGCGTAGATTTTGCCTGCTTCATACACATTGGCTTTGCATGCATTCGCTTAACCCGTGCGGATTATAGCAAAGTAGTTAGTTCTGTTATATTGCTTATAATATGGAATTCCGCAAAGTAACGCCTGCTTCTATAAATCGCAACTAGAAAATAAAATATAACAATGGCCACCTAATTAATGAACAAGTAAACGTTACCAACCTCCGTTTTCTTACTCTTGTTAGGTATCAATAAAAAAATCAATGGTGGGGGTGAGCTATTTGTATATTATGCTTCTAGTTTGGGTGATACGTCGCTTTTTTATAGTGAAGCCTATCTTTTGATGATGCTTCGGTTACGGGGCAAAACGATCGTAGATGTTGTCGTAGTGAATGTGTGTGGTGCGTGTGTAGTGTGTTGTTGTTGTGTGTTTTATGATACATGCGCTATCTAATCCATGTATACGGTATGAGAACGGTTGTGCTTTCTACACTTAGCATTACATATATATTTTTAATAAACGGATTATAAGAAAAAAAAAATTTTTATAAAATAAAACTTTCGTATATGTCCCGTTCTAATTTATAAAAAGAAATGTTGTAACTAACAAAGGCATGTGTGCTAATTTAAAGTGAAACTTTCCCAGAAAAGGATCAAACGCTCCCGCGTTATGTCATTAAGATTATTCCGCGGGATATTCACTCGCATAAACAGTTTACACGACAATAAAGACGCGTTGCCCGTTTAGCAGAGCGCGGCCAGGCATAATAAAGCGATGACTCGTATCTTTGTACGTAAGTCAGGAGCAACGAACTAATTTGATGTAGAGTTGATCCTAAGACCTATACACACACGCCACGAGGTATATTTGGTGGTAGCGAAATTGAAATGAAGTATGAATAAAAAAGTTATGATGGAATAATTTGCTATAATCCGCGTTTGTTAAGAAAATCTATGTCATGCTATGTAGGAAGAAGAATAGACCACCCTCATTTCTTACAGAGGTGTCGTAAAATATGACTAAGGTAAGTTGACGTCAGGCCGGTTGTAAAATACGTAGCCCAATCATGTGACAACATGTTACTAACATGTTGTGCCGCCCCCACTGTGTCCCACCCCAGAGTGGGATAAGGGCAGGAGGATGATGATGCTATGTAGCAAAAACCATTCTCATACATTATACATGAAGAATGAGTCACTGCACGTATCACGAAAAACCGCCACCAACAACACACTATACAAGCACTACACACATTCACTACGACAATCTCAATTAATTCAATCAATTTTTGTGCAATGTTATTTCACAAAATAACAAGTTTAAGGTATATAAAATTAAAAGTTATCACTGTGCCATGTATTCCTATAAATTATTAAGATGCGCAACTACATGCATTACATGACTGGAGAAATGAACCTTAGACTCCTTTTATAGCAAATATGATGGTGGTACAAAACATAGTAGGCGTTTTACTATCCCACAGCTGGCCGTAAGACTCGTCTCGTGGGTCGTGGGTTCGATTCCCACCGAGGGCCAACATTTTCTATCAACAATTTGTTGGTTCTTCGAGCCTGGGTGTGTATTTGTATTTAAGTATGTATTTAAAAATATATATGTAGTATATTTACCAGTTGTCCGTCACCCATAACATAAGTATTAAGTTACTTACTTTGGGGATGGACGACCGTGTGTGTAAGTGTCCCATATATTTATTTATTTATTTAATGTGGATTGGTCGATTACTTATAACCCAGGATAAATCTAAAGATTTATATTATATGTAAAATATTTATTTCAAAGTTACTAAGCATGAAGTATAATATATAGCATTCGTCCCTTGCTTTACCTAACAAAGTACTAATATGTATATAGTAACAAACTATAAGTAAGGTTGTACCGGCGACTTCGTCTACGTGGACTTTAGTAACGAGATAAAAAAATGCTTTTCCAATCTTTAGTTCTTGTCAAAGAGCTCCGTTCAGCCATGTGAGAAGCAACAAATCCGAAAAGAAATTTTCATACATCTACGATTTTTCTGGAAGGTGTTTTGTATGACATTTATATTATTAAAATTCAATTGTAATTATTTTCGTTCATTCGACAAGATTTACATATCCTAGGTATTTTCCAAGTGATATGATTTGATAACGACGTTTTTATCTCCTTAAAATCCATGAGTGAAATTAAGCCTATGAATTAAACTTATAATCCCAGGTTTGAACCCGCGATTTTTTGTATTTGGTTTTTATGGGTCATGCGATTCCAATGTTCACCTACGTCGCCTTACAGTCAAAATAAACCTTTTACAAATTACCTACTATTTATATAGAGCGTTTTATTAAACTCCACAATGTTAAAATATTGTTTTTTTTTAATAAGTTGGAACGTAATTTTAATTTTGAGTCTATGATGATAAATTTCTTGAGCCTTTTGATTCTAATTAAAAACACTAGGTTGTTGATTGCTCATTTACCGCTCTATAGAATTAACTGCACGGGATCGTCGGATGAAAAAGCATCTTTTGACGAAATATTTTAGATTGCGGAAGATAACCACTATGGCGCTGTGTATGATGATATTTTGGTTAATTTTTATTCACATTTAATCTGTTTAGGATTTAGCTTGCCGTTTTTTTTCAGATTTTTTTTATTTCAAATAAAGTTTGGAATTTATTCAGTTTCACTCTTAGATGGCCTTTTCTGATTGTTTTGCAGTTTACCAATAGACTGATAAGGACTGACCGAATTATGGCATATTCGTAACATTTAACCTAAGTACTATTTAAGTAGTGGTGAGAGGTTCAATACTGCGATCCCCATACACCCCCACTGAACATGGTGATTATTGGCATAGATCTTCAAGCGCAATGTAAGAGTTTTGGGTGACAAATATACGAACTTTTGGTACATTCTTAGAACAGGAATATTTTCATGGCTCTCAATGATTTTGCGATGATCGTCAAAGATTTATATCGTCAATATTAGATACTTATAGTTTAGTATTAGCTATTCAAACGGGCCAAAACTCCTGAATAAATTCGTAGTACTCAAAGTTTGTTGGTGTTTTAAAGCTAAAGCAATTAATAAAAACGAATAGGTGTGCTAAATTCTAATTCAGTCATATCGTATGTTTTCGTCTTTGATGTCTCATATTTAAGTTGTTACTTAGTCCACAAAAGCGATTGAGAAAATAAGAAATCACATTTTACTCAATTGATATTGTCTTTAAAGGAGTATTAACAAGTTTTATCAAACATAACAGGTTGTCCTATTACTTTTAGTTAAGTCTTTAAAGTTTAAAAACATAATATTAATAATTTGCAAATTCTAAGGGCGAACAACAACGTGGACACACTTACTATAATACTTTATATGCACTTATACTACAATTGCAACAACTCATCATCGTCATCATGTTGCTCAAGCTAATCTATTGCCAAAGTTAAACCACAACAGTAAAGTGCCATAATTACTAGCCAAGCCAAATCTGAAGCCGTTAAAACATAGTCTACTTCCGTACAGTCCAAAATGTAACGGATAAGACGTCGATCGTACTGCGCTATTTTCATTCACGTACCGGCAAAAGAAGAAGAGATGCTTTAGGCCGTAGCCAGCCAGATCCCATTGATATGGTAAATGCAAAAGCTGTTTCTCTGATTGATTTTTAAGTAATAAGTGCAATAAAATTAGAAGTTTTCAGGAATGGTTAGATACTATAAATATATAAAACATTCAATAACTGCAGCAGAGACAGTCAATTTCTCATGCTATTTGGACAATTTCTAAATTAGAGCTATAAAGTTTAGCTTGCTGCGACCCAGTTAAGCAATTTAGGTTAAGTAAGCATTGTTTAAATAGATCGGTTTTAGTACTGTAGTATCCAGGTCAAGACTTTATTCTTTGTTAGGCTTTATTATACAACGTTTTTCTAATTCATATATCGCTCCTTAAATACAAAAGCACCACAATTCAAAATAAGCAAATTATACAGGAGCGTTATTTGAAAAAATCATTTGGACTATTTTATGATTTTTGTATTGACGATGTGTATTACTTAGATTGTTTTGGTATCAAAAGATGCGTAACTGAATAGCTAATTTTTAGCAGATAAGTTAGTTTTTTATATAGATTTTGGCTTCGACAACATTTCGTTGAGAACGATTTTTAAAGATAATACCACCATAATTAGAAAAAAATTTAGTTTTTTTTCAGTTTTCAGTTTAACGTCAATTAAAAAAAAAAACAAGTTACTACATGGTAAACTTGCTAAGGAAAAGCAAATACATGGTCAATCTTATCATGAGATCATCATTCCAGACCAAACTGATATTACCTATATTATTAAGTAAAGGTAATCAATTTAATATTTAGCACAAAATAATACTATTTTATATTTATATTTAGTAAAAAATATCCTTTTAAGCTATAAAAACGAAGATGCATAAAACACTTGCATAGAATTACCAAAACAAATTATAAGAATTATTGTAAAAATAAATACTCTAGTATTTATCTGACTCTCTAAAATTAAGTTGACAACTCACAATGTGGCACTTTTGCACGGAACTCGGTTACAGAAACGATACAAAACAATACTAACGTGTGTGCGTTTACGGGTGTTTATGATCATAAAGCGACGGGTGTTTTTGCGAAATATGAAAGTTACATCGTTTAAGATACTTCTTATGGAAAAAAAAACAATTTTGAAATTGTTTGAAATATCTTTTGTATTTAAGGAGCGATATGTAATCATGTTAGTAGGTAGTATGGATCCTCTCTTTTTTTTTTTCGAACTGATTGTATGCTGTTAGCCCTAATGGCTTTTACAGCGTCACCGGGCGGGACGGGCGAGGGCAGAAGCATCGCCGAGGTTGCGAACTGCAGAGAGTAGAGCGCAGAAGCTCTACTTAAGTCGGGGAACGTCGTCCTAAGGGTGCCTCCTGTGAGGCCGGACCACGGCTTAGGGCGACGCGTAGTGGAGGGTTGATGGTATCACTTAGATTAGTCATTGCGGCGTCGGAAGGGTGGCGAGAGGCCACGACCGACCGACGTCAGAAAACTGGGACCTCGTCTTCGCCGGCGAAGACGCTGTGTATGTGTTACGTGTATCTGTGTTGGCGATAGTTATTTGATCGTCGGGGTCATACAGGACGCTTTTTGGACGCCTATATTTTCGATGGTCGGACCTAACTGGGATGTAGGTAGAAGCAACTGAAATAAAGGGGTTCGGGTGTACCTCAGATTTCTCGAAGAAAGATTTCGAAAAACGTTTAAAGAGGTGAGTAATGGTAGGGAGATCGAGGTCTCTATGGAGGTCAACGTTCCGCATGAACCACGGACAACTAGTGGCTGTCCGCATAAATCGGTTCTGTAGTCTTTGGAGCCTGAGCAATCTGACCTTTGAAACGTGCGCGAACGCAACACTCGCATAGGACATTATTGGTCTTATGCAAATTTTGTAGAGTGTCACTTTGTTACGGAGCGACATCTTACTTTTCTTGCATAACATCGGATAAAGTCGTCCCATGACATACGCAGCCTTATTGCAGACTATGTGTATGTGCTCGTGGAAGGTCATGGAAGGTTGAAAGGTGACACCTAGGTATTTGACTTTCTGTTGCCAGTGAATCGGTGTATCGTAAAGAGAAATTTCCGTAGATGTGTCTGTGTGAGATCGAAAGCGATTACCGATAAAGTGCATGGCTTCACTTTTATCCGGGTTTATTTCGATTCTCCATTGGCGGAACCAGCGTCCGAGGCTGTCTACCGCTTTCTGAAGACGTTTAGTTATTACTTGGGGTCGGCGGGATGTGGTAAATACAGCGGTGTCATCCGCGAAAAGGGCAAGATGTGTACGCTCTTTGATAGGCGCCCGTGGAATGTCACTCGTGTAGAGCGAGTACAATAAGGGTGCCAGCACATATCCTTGAGGGACACCAGCACGAATTGTGCGGCGAGACGATAGATGCCGTCTATGTGATAAGGAAAGGTGCAATTAGCCAGGTACTCTCGTAAGATGAGTACAAGTCTGTCTGGTATATTTAGTTGGAGCAGCTTGTAGATTAAGCCTGCGTGCAAGACCTTATCGAAGGCTTTGGCGACATCGAAGAATATGACACCTGGAAACTGCTTGGTTTGTAAACCTTGCAAAATGTGCTCCGTGAGGCGGTGCACTTGTTGAACACAGGTGTGTTTTGGACGGAATCCGAACTGTTCATTCGGAATAAGATTTTTGGTATCAACTACGGATTTTAATCGGGCGAGGATGATTCGTTCGTATATTTTCCCTAAGCTGTTTAGTAGACTAATGGGACGATAGCTAGTCGGGATGTTTCGGGTCTTTCCCGGTTTAGGGATACCTATCACTATAGCTTCTTTCCAATCATCAGGAAAGGAGCATACGACAAGGAGGGCATTGAAAATCAGTACCAGTAAGTGGATGATTTGGTCAGGAACGCACTTTAGTGCTCTGTTGGAGATGGAATCAGGTCCAGGGGCTTTTTTGGAGTGTAGGTTTTTAATAATGGTGCGGACTTCTTCTCCGGTAGTGGGAAGCCACGGCTCGCTTTCGGGAGTCGTCACAGATAGATCATCTACTACCTTTAACACTCTGGAGTGGAATTCGGTGAGTTCGGGTCTACTGGGGTTGGAGGAACATTGCTCTTCCAAGCTGTCCGCCAAGCATTCGGCCTTTTCAGCGTCGTCAAACGAAGTTTGGAGATTCGGACGAAGTAGAGATGGGGTGGCTGCGTACCCATCCGCTTTTAGAGATTTCGCCAGGCACCAGTAATCCTGGTGTCCTGGCTTAATCTCCGAGAGCTTTCTATCCCAGGAAGTATTGTGAAATGAAGCTAGTTTTTGTTTAACCTCTTTCTGCAATCTATTAAGCGTATTATGATTCTCTCGAGTCGGATATCTATCGCGTGCCCTAGTGGTAGCACGTTTTTTAGTTATTAATTCTCGCAGATCATCTTATCAGATGATCTACGAGATCAACTTTCCCTAGAGCAATCCTTGAGAGTATTACATAAGTGGGCTGTGAGATGAGCGGTCACTTCTTTGGCAGTTTCCACTGAATCTAATTTAGGAATTTGTTTGAGGTGCTCTGAATCAACAAAGTGGAGACGCTCACTAAGTTTTTTCCCATCGATTATAGTTTTACTTTGAACCGACGCGGTTAGAGGGGGTCCTAGCTGTAGTAAGACCGGGCGGTGGTCAGAATCTAGGTCACGAACGACTTGTATGCTATGAAGCTGCAGGGTAATGTTTTTTATTAGGGCCATGTTAATTGTACTGGCAGTCTGAATGGGGTGGGTGGGGCGAGAGTACCGTGTGGGCTCGTCTGGAGCTAGAATCTCAAAGTTAAGGAACGGAGAATTGTTTAATTTATGTAATAGATTGCCATTGGCATTTGGAGACGATCGGTTCCATTGGCTATGTTTTGAATTGAAATCACCGCCTAGTAAGACGGCATCTCCAAGTCCTAAAAGCGTCCTAATGTCGCTCTCCAGGAGAGATTTAGATGGACTTGGATCCTCTCGAGATAGATACCTTACTCTGATGTAGAGAAGTTAATAGAACTCTACAGATTTACGCAGAAACATCATAGACAGCAAGATGCCATATAGTCTATGTATAAACACAAAATATTATATATGATTTGATTGCATATTCAGACATATAATACCAGCCACGTCATTTCCCATGACAACATAAATAGATGTCAAAATGTTGTACAGTATCTAATTGTCACAATTTTGTTTTTGATTTAGTGTTCTTTTAAATACCATGTCTTGTTGTGGTTACTAGATAGGTCACGGGTTAGGTCTAGGCAAAGTTGAGCTCTGTAATCAATTAGAATCGCGCCGTTTTCGTTGACTGACTAGGTCGTCGAACTCAGTATCAATGTTGAAAATTTTATGGATCGACGAACCTTATAAAATTCAGTTAAAGGCGTAGGATTCAAATCGATATTTTGAAAGCGTAACGCACTATCCATTAATAAAGCAGTCGCGCACTAAAAATAGTCATACTTCTCAATTTAGGATTTTAATATAGTTGTTTTAAAGGTGACGTTGATATATTTATTGTGTAAACCAGTCTATATATAATTTTAAGAATAGAGAGCGTATATAATATGATTATATTATAGTTATAATTCCGTTGCTGGTTTAGGAATAGAATACATTTACAATTTCCATTACAATTTGTTCACATATCGACGATGACATATTATTTGTAATTCAATCCAAATTGATTTGAAATTTTTCTATAATATAATAAGTAAATAAATAAATAAAATAAAATAAATTACAAATTTTAAAGTTATACTTAATTTGCACATTAATTTATTGTATTTTATATTTTTATATCATAGTTTCTCATATAAACTATCTCGTTTCTCATAGAAACTCGTACGTAATGATCTACGTAATGATATATGAGATCACAGTTTTGAAGCTATTTTTCGTTTGTTACGGCCAAGTATTATTTTTTGCATACATCAGCACGTAAGGGAGCATTTTAAGTAAGTAATTTATTGATAAATTTCAAAAATGGTGGAATGCGGAATAATAGATTGTAGGAAACTACTTTTCCTTGATTGAATTTACTCAAAATCCATTAAATCCATTAGGTTCCAAAACGTTTCAGGACTATACACTGCAATGCACGCGAGAAAGATTATGACGGTCTGTGACGCTTTCATGAACAATCCGCTAGATCAATAGTGATGAAAAATAATAATAATAAAATAAATCAGTTTTTCCTTCAGCATGCCGTGTGGTATCCGGCTGAATAGAGTAGACCGTCCTCATTTCTTACCGAGGTGTCGTAAAACGCGACTAAGATAAGTAAACCCGCCGTGTGGTATCCAGTTGAGTAGAACAGACCACCTTCTCTCTTTCTTACCGAGGTGTCGTAAATCGACTAAGGTAATTGACGTCAGGCAGGCGGCCGATCGTTAAATACGTAGCCGAAACATTTTTGTAACATGTTATGCCAACCCCACTTAGAGTTGGATAAAGGCAGGGGGATGATGAATTTTTCCTTAAGCAAAAGAAAAATTTTATTGCTTACTTTTCTATATAATTGAACATATTTTGAAGTTTAAGTTGACGGGGACGAAGTCATTGATACAACTAGGTAAAATATGATATAATAACTATTTTACCCACTAATATGACTTTTGAATAACATTTTTTATTAGTCTATACTTACTAGAAACCAAGCGTTATGGGTTTATTCTTAAAATATCCCAATGCACATACAAAAATATCTTATTTACGTTGAAATGAATCTTACATAAGAGACTTAATATTGGTATCAAATTTACATTTAAGCCCTCAGACTTCACAGTTAATTATAATGAAACATGGCGTATTAGCTCATTCCCGTCATTATTACGTGACAGGCGATGCGAATCACCGATAAAAGAGTATCAAATTACGATATTTCATACCTTTGAAAGATTTCATACTGTGCTTGGAAACATTGATAAAGGTTATGTCAAAAATTAATTAAAAAGGATAATTAAGTTTAATAATAAAAAAAACGATCATGCATCGTGAAACTTGTAACGAAAATAAAACCGTCGATGTTATTCACCTTTGAGGCTTTCGAGTAACGATTCAAAATGAATTAGCACTCTCTCTACCTGTAATACGGAGTGAATTTCAATATCAATCCTACCAAAGCAACGGGGTTGATATTTCTATTTACCTGCTGGTGTGTCAAGGTTAGGGGGTCATTCATTAAGGCCAATGTGAGAGCCCTATCACCTGTTTGTTATTTGGGAGCGTACCTGTGGCAAGATGCCAACCTAGTACTAGGCTACCATACAGTACTAGGAGGTTACGGTTTCACCTGGCGCATGCGTTCTACCTGTTCTACCTGTAATACCACCAACCAGTATAACATGGTACCTGAAGGGTGCATTGTTACGCCCATTCCGGTTACTTAGAGAGGCTGGACGAGATATCGAAGGCCGAAATTCAATGGTTCCAGTTCTATATGCATGCGCTCTTGCGTATCTGTTTACAGTTCCATTTGTGTATTATTGGCACGCGTCGATGCAGTGTTGACATATTTGTATGGTGTTTTCTTCCTATTTAAGTTCGTATATTGAATGTCACAGTCGTGAACTACTACGAATCTTTGACAGAAATGTGGTGCCACTTAAGTAACCGCCTTAGTTTCTTAGTTCAGATAAAATAACATACTTTTTTGTAATATTACAAACATCCTTGAACTCATCTATTACATCTTATTTTAAGATAACTTAGATAGTGATGAGAATTTAACTTTGTTAATAAAAGAGAAGTACATTAACACTCTTGCATTCGTTGCATCTAATTTATCCATAAATTTATCTAAAAATATAATGCATAAATACTGTGATCAGTCTTGGATATTTCATTTCTAATACTCTCTGCCATAATAAACATAAAGGCATAATCTCATATGTATAGATCAAAATAGGGAATAAGTAAAATATATTTTTAAATTTTTAATTCATAATTATTCCAAAATAAATATCACTATAAAAATAATATTCATTTCATCGTATCCATAGGATACATTAGCGTGACTCCTTTCACGTTTGATTTATTTCGTTATTTATTTGTGTGCTTCAGTTCAGCTTCAATTTTTTAGAATGACTTTGGCTTTGGTAATACTTTTCGTAGTATTGAATAAGATCCATAGCTTTAAAATTTGAGTAACTGATAATGAAAATATTAAGATTTTTCATTTAAAGTTGTTAAATTTTTAAATTATCCAGTAAAATCAAACTGTTTGGCAATTAGCCGGTGGATTTCTCAAAAACAGTACAATGCAATTAGCGGCGGTGTATGTACCACTAATATTTACCGGCGGTCTGTTTGATGTTGCCTCTTAAGATCTTTTGAACAGTGTTTGTATGAAGATGAGAGGTTTTTGGAAATTGTTATTAGTACTGCATTACTAAGAGACATTACATACTTCACCTTTGATCGCTATATTTATCATGCTGAAAAAGTTATTCTTAATTACTACTATAAGCTGTGATGGCCAAGTGGCGTGCGATTCTTATGAGAGGGTCATGTATTCAAACCCTGGGCAGGCACCAATAAGTTTTTCTATTAAAACTTATGTCTAATCGATAAATGCAATTTATCGCACGCTTTTCGGTAAAGTCGTGAAGAAACCTTCATATCTGTATAGAATTCTAGGGATATGTTTAACCTATCAATCCGCATTGGAGCCGCGTGGTAGGTCTTAGCTCCAATCCTTCTCTTCCTTCTCTCCAAAAACGGTGATGGGAGACCTTTGCCCAGCTGTGGGAAGAGGCCGTCGATTTTCTTTTTTTTTACTTTTTATTATAATTAATTTATGTTCATATCTCATAAATAAATCCAATTTGTGAAGTCCAGTGTACAACGTCTAATTCAAGTAAATCACATTAAAAATATTTAATAATTAAATAAGTTTTCCTATAGGTATAATAAAGCTTGACATGTTGTCGTCGGCAGTTGTATGAGCGCAGATAACTTCCTTTCTGGAAGCCCTTCAAGATTAAATAGGACAAAAAGTGACTTTTTATTCACCTGCGCCAGCGTTAGATTATCTGTCAGACAGGTTTTGTCCATGATCTTTTGCTGAGTTTTTTTGAGATATATTGTAAAGTTTTCTATTAAAATGCCTTCAATTATGTAGTATATTGTTTTTCCTATTCCCAAAGTTATAAAACGGTATTTTTTTATTTATAATATGTTACCATAGATTGCTATTATGTTAAATCTCGTAATCAGATATTTTATCTCGATTATCGTTTATTTTTACTGTGGTATTTAGTGAAATAAATGATAAGAAGAAGAAAAATCGTCTACTAAACTGAATGTTTAAATTTTTTTTTCATCATTGCAAAGATTTTCTTAACAAACATGGATTTTAACAAAATTATTCTATCATACCTTTTTTACAAAAACTGTCTTTGAAATATAATCCTAATGTTATTTAATAAATACAATATAATCACTTTTTGTGGTTTATTTATTGTTTCTCTTTTTTACATATAATTATAATGTTAAAACAATTTTTTAGTCTTATTTCGAAAAGATATGATAACTTTTGAAGTACTAATAGCCGAACGGTGAGAGCTCGTGGTTTTTACGTAGGGTTCGCGGGTTTAAAGTCGATCGATATTTTAATTTATGCGCTATACGGTAATAAGGGGATCATGCCTGCAGTTGCCTCTAAAATTCCTATAATACATATATTCATATAATGTACAACCAGCCAATCAAGTCTTGACCAACGAAGTAGCTATAGGCTCCAAGCCTTCTCTCTAAAGACGGAGGATGTCTATACGTATTCACTTGCTACTAGAAAAAAAATTAAGATAATTTATCATCATCACCCTCCTGCCCTTATCCCACTCTAAGTGGGGTAGGCGCAATAGGTTGTAAATATGTTGTCACATGATTTGTCTACGTATTTTACGACCGGCCGCCTGCCTGACGTCAACTTACCTTAGTTGTATTTTATGAACCCTCGGTAAGAAAGAGGGTGGTCTATTCTACTCAACCTGATACTACCAGGCATCTTAATATAATTTATATGGTACGATTAACGAAATGTTAAGCTACTTAGTAAACTAATCATCAGTACTAAGGTTAGTATAAATTGATTTTCTTTCCTAACTAACTGATTAAAGATCCAGGCTTGTGAATGGGGGATTTGAAAGGGGAAAGCAAACTTAAAAGCATGCAGCGTCCACTTGTTGAAGTATTATAAAGGAGGGGGAAAATAAATGTACCAAAATGTTATTCATTATTGAGTTTTAGCGTTGAACAAAGCAGGGAATGTGTAAATATAAATATGTGTCATTTGATAAAAGTAATAGTAAAGTGAGACCCTGACTCTGCGGACACGGTGGGCGGCGGAAACGCTATCAGCCGTCCGCTCCATATCGCGTGTTGATGAACACTTCGCACTCCTTCAGTGTTATGTCTTTCTGGTACAAATTTAGTCCGGTTTAAGAAATTTGAATATCGGATCAATAAACTAATTAATTTCTTAAAAAAATATTATATATTTCCAGAATTTTTAAAGTCAAGAGAGCCACTAAGTCATGAGTTACTCGTATAAAATATACAAAAGTTTTACAGCACAATTCTAAGCACTTTTCACCAATTCAAGTTAACACCTCAATACATACATAGGCATCGGCTCTTAATTTATGTATTAATTTATTTGCAGCTTATTATAAATGTAATTATTTTGTTTTAAACTATATTTATTTCAATATTTCAAAAAAAATGTTCAGAAATTAAAAAGTCATGTTCTTAGAAATAAACCTGAATAACCAACCATTTAAACCTGGATAGAACAGAAAACTACTTGGGTCACTTTTGTCATCATTGCATTTTATGATAATAATAAAACAACACACTTGTTATGTATGTTATACAACAGTTAAAGTATCAATAATATTAATTAAAGTATACGATGAATCATTTTGATTAGGTCTCGTTAACTCCTTTAATAGTCCTGCATATATATTCAAAGTTTTTACTTATTTTAGCAAACTTGTGTTAACGGTTTATAAATTCATCAATGAATCAACATTTCATCTTTCCAATCTTCTTTCTTTTTTTCAATGGTTGTTAAAATAATAAATAACTATGCTCATTTTTAATACTTCGTAAGTTGAAAAATTATAAACAGCCTAAATTTAAGTAATAAAATTAGTTATAAAATGTGGTTTTAAATATAACATCATAATAGACATCTCGCATACCAAGTAGGCCACACAAGGTGCCCGGTTTAATGCTGATATACGATCCAAATCTTAGAAGAGCCTCTGATCCCTATTGAACGCCTGCTTACCTGAAAAAAATAAATATTAGTTTACTGTTTAAGCAATAAAATTCTTATTACTTATTTATTTATTAAACGAACTTCACATCTACATTTACAGTTAAACAAATCGCAAAAATGGATACAAAAAAACATAAATAAAACAATTATATTACAAATTCCTTACATTCATTTATATTTGACCATTACTACGATTACTACTATCCCAATGACGTGTTACAAATTTTTTATCATGCAGTGCGAAAATTTCGGCTTCTGGAAGTCTGCTTAGCAACTCATTAGCTTGTAATATTTACGTTAAAAAAGGTAGTAAGGCCTGTTACAATCCCACTGCTGGGAATAGGCCTCCTCTCTCCGTTTCTGGTGAGAAGGGTTGGAACTAAGACCTACCACGCTGCTCCAATGCGGATTGGTAGGTTATATATATTGGTAGGTATCACATATCTCCAGAATTCTTTAGAGATATGCAGGTTTCCTCACGATGTTTTCCTTCACCGAAAAGCGTGTGATAAATTGCAATTATCAATTAGACACATGTTTAAATAGAAAAACTCATTGGTGCCTGCCCGGGTTTGAACTCGTGTTCCCCTGGTTCTGGTAGAAAGATTTAGAAGTTGTAGAAGCAGAAATGCCTCTTTGCGGTATATAGCGGTATTTTGTCAAAAATATGGTAATCCATATCTCTAGCAGGGTTACAGTACGTTTAGAATATATATGAAATCCAGATTTGATAGAGGGTAGAAGTTAGGCAATAACTTGTCACTAATAAACAAAAATGTTATTATATAAGTATTTAAATAAAAGTTTACTATATATTTCGGATAAATGTTGGTTATATTAAAGTGTTTAATTTGTTTATAGTAATATTATCCTAGTTTATGTGTATAAATTAGTTTTAAACGACTATACGAGTATCAATGTTATTTGTTTTACTTTATCGCGACAGTCATGTTAAAAGAAAACTATAAGCTACCTGAATAGTCAAATTAAATAACAAAGTATATATTAAATAATATAGTAGAGCTAAACAACTGGCGTGGACGAGAAAGACAATCGTATCAATAAAATGCATAACAAAATGATGAAGTCAATTATAAAATATCTGACCGGTAAAACTTGTACAACGACCTTGCAACGAGCAAAAACAAGTTTTCAACTTAAAATAATATTACATAATTTGTCACCAATCTAGAGTTTCGATAATAGCAGGATATAAATTGTCTATACTGTTAGGAAAGGAAGATAGGATATGCGGTAACAAATACGTTGCGAAGTGTTTACTTATTACTTGAATTGAAAATACTTTGTCTTATTATTGTATAATTAGTTATTAGCTCAGTTCTATATTAACTTCAGCCAACGTAACCGTAAACTGTTACGGTTTCCCTTTAAACACCAATAG
This sequence comes from Morpho deidamia, assembly GCA_947086505.1. Taxonomy (NCBI): domain Eukaryota; kingdom Metazoa; phylum Arthropoda; class Insecta; order Lepidoptera; family Nymphalidae; genus Morpho; species Morpho deidamia. Next base: position 9,291,651 of record CAMTZC010000003.1, read on the forward strand.
TTTTAAAAGAATTATTAAGATAAATTGCGTTCGGAAACTAAAATACAACGTAGATATATAGTATACTAGTTTTTGTCCACGGCTTCGCTCGCATGGAATTTGGTTTGCCACATTAACTAATTTAATAAAATTTATGATTAACCATTTTGGTCATAGTGGCTTGCACATAAAAGGTAGATCTATGCTGTCGCAGACTTTTATTTAGAATTATTTAAGACAAACAATACTATGGTACATCATCTTTGTGTAACTCCAATGGTTTCGGCAGCGTACGCCGAGATAGCTCGCAGAGGCCAGATTTTTTCTGACTTTATTGACATGTTTCGTTATATTACATAAAATCATTATAAATTGTAGCCTATATGTTATTCCGATGTATTACCTATATAACTGTAAAGTTTCATCCAAATTTTTTCGTGAAAGAGTAACAAACATCCATCCACACTCACAAACTTTCGCATTTATAATATTAGTAGGATTAGTTAATAGTTTAGTGAATCCATAACGGATTTGTTACTACCGTATTATTCTTTGCAGCATTTGCAATAATTTCTTAATCGGTGATTTATTAAATATACATTAAGGTTTAATTTTTATCATATCGTTGTATATGATAGAAATTAATCCACTTATTGAATTTGAATTAAACATTCTTGGCGCAAAAATGAGATTTATTCATACGCCTAATTTTTCTAGATCTGTTTATGAATTTAAGCGATTTCGTCTCATTGTAAATATATACTTGTTAGTACTTGTAGTCGTAGTCAGTAGTGTGAACAAAAAAGGCTGCTATAGTAGTAATATGCGGTCTCCGAATAAACAGTAATAAATTTCTTATTAATCATTATTTTAAACCCGTGGATAATTTGGATGATTGAACAAGTCTTCTGAAGAACCAAAGAAAAGAAAATCTCACAAGTTTTGTCATCTTTGTATGCCACGCATACATTTTTCATTTAAGGATAATTGTCGACGTGTGTGATCCCAGGAATAGGCGTGTGTGAAAATGAGACACACAAATGTTGTTCTCTCGCTTACAAGAAATGTTGTTCATATAATACGACGCGACGTGTTTTAGATATTCCGAATTACCTACCTAGGGATAATTTTATGAAGAAACTACATTAACATTTAGAGCTTTTAGTAACCTACCTCCCATATGAGAGAATTGTGTTAGAAAAAAAACAAGCATTTGTTTAGCAAATTCTAATCTCTACACATACTCGTAAACCAGGACAGCAGAATGGAATAGGAAGTGATCTCACGTATGCCTCCGTGTGGAACATACACACATCAAATACACACACGCATTGCGGATCTAAGGGGTTGCCGTACTTGCCCCTACAACCACAACACATATACAGTTTCACACACTTGTAGGTTGCTAACACATCCCTATCTAAGCAAGAGGAAAAGAGATCAAGTGACAAGTTGTAGGTCGAGCGTTAGAAAGAGTTAGATATGCCGCTCGGATTACCGTAGACGTTAAGAACAAGTTGGAGTCTGCGCATCTTGGTTTTATTTTAAGGGTGGCGCCCGTTTACTTTTCACAATGTCTGGGTGCCTGGTACTTGTTTTCCATTTTAGGACAAAACTTGATAAAAAAGGGCGATTCGCAACGGTCCCCACTAAATAAATGACACCCCACCCGCCTTTGAGTATGGTGTTCAATGAATGAAAAGGGTGCGTGCGTAGGGTTTAGCTTACGTGTGTGAGAGAGAATGCGTAAGAAGGCTTTCTGATGTGTAGACATTTGGAAGACGAAAAGGTTCGGCCCAAATATTCAACGTTTCTAATGTTTTCTTCATATTACAATTGCAATTACAATTTGGCACTGGCCACATTTTATCTAATTTAATTTTAATTTTCATAGAATTAAACTTAAATAAAAACTTAATTCACATTTTATTAATTTAAAAGTATGAAAAATATATTACAGATGATGAGCACATCACGCATGTTATAAATTCTAATTTCAGCATTTTGTTTTAACAACTTTATTATTCCTATTACAGCAAGACCGATTGTGTATGGTTCATCGAGCTCATTGTTAGAGAACGGGGACGAACCAACCGACCGCGAAATACGTCCATTATCCGAACAATTCGTATAATAAACGTACTGCTAAAGTTACTCCTAATGACTCTATTATATTCTTACAAAGTTCTAATAAATAACTTAAGCATTGCGACATTGACATATAAATGTCAATCATATAGTATTTTGTATCAAAATCTAGCCAGATAAGCTAAAGTAAATCATATAAATGTCTAATAGTAATAAAAATCACGCATAGTGTACTATAAAATATAATGTACTGAAAATTATTTTCATATACAGTACATTTTCAAAATTGTTGAATATTGTACACATAGAAGTTACAGTGATAACATTAAAAAATCCCTGGTTTTGGCTCACTTACCCGCCTACTCCACCTGTTCGACTAATTAACATTGTCATCGAACTAGCTAGGCTTTGTAGAACTTGCTACCTCTTTTTAAGAACTGTCTAAATAAAGTATAACCCGCTGGCACGGGTAGTACTGATCAAGTACTTATTTGGCAATGTTTTCTCCTAATAGTCTTATATTTAGACGTGCACGGATTTAAATAACTACAAAAATATACATAAAATTGAAAATAAAAAACGTTTTAAATATCATAGGATATTAATAATTCAACAATTTATGACCTCATAAGACACTTTCAATTATATTTCATATTTAGATAGGCGTTCAATTTGTATAAATCTATCAGTGGGATTCAGCATTTCAGTTCGATGTCAAGTGATTGACATTAAATTTAAATGCATCTTGCTTCCGATACAGTATCACTGTATGATTATAATTTTAAATAGATATTTGCGTGAATATAAGGTAATCGTGTATGCAAGAGAGTAGCCACTTCTGTACTTTCGGACAGAAATCCAAAAAAAGAGTATTTTTGGATCATGGTATTTAAGATATAAGTAGCTTACATTAGTGATGTAGGTGAGGTACATTATAGGCCTTATAATTTGTCAAACCTTACAAAGTGTCACTATGTTGCGTATTGTCAGTTTGCCAATGTTACCCGTACCTCGTTATGTCCATGCATGTATGTATGTATGTATGTAACCAACATAATTAAATTTTCTTTAGTGAGTGGTTTTACATTTTTATAATTAATCTCGAAAATTATTTTTTAGCTTTATACTGTTTACTTATTTTAAAGAATTATATGATGTACGTGTAGGTGTGTACCGGAATGCCTTAGATTCATCTAGGCGTTGCAACGAGTGCGATAAAATGCAAAATTAACACTTCTTTCTTTAACTTCCGTGCACCATTACTGGATGTGTGCGTTACTTCTTTGCACTCTGTGATTGTTTGTCAGTATACCGCTGTAGGTTTATGTTCGTGGCGTAAGACACGTGAAGTTTTACTAGGAAGACATAGGAAGGGAGTTTCCATTCACATTTACTCCTTACTACGTAAGTTCAAAAGTTGAACCTCACATCGATTCGGAATGCCGATAAGCAATTTTTAATTCTGTTAATAAGCAACCCATATAATGAAGATTTTTTTCTCCAATGTAATACTAGCTGCGCCCCGCAATAACTTTAGCAACGTGAAAGTTTTGTAAAATTAAGTTGGTTCTTACCTTCCTAGTTATTGACGAAAATCGTATTTTTAATTTTCTCACAAACTAATTATTATACCGGAATAAAAAGAAGACTTTAAGTTAATTTAGGTTTATACCTAACTGTTCTCGAACATTATGTATAATTCTGTTAAACCGTGAAAGCGGTACACACAGAGACATCTGACAATATCTTAAAATTAGGTCCTCTTCTATTCGTCTATTAAATTGCCGATTTTTTTAGTACAGGCTAGTATGGATATCTATATAACGTACATTCTGCTAATGATATTAAATTCTACTTGATTTTTATACAGTTATGAGATATTTTTTAGTAGTTGTTTAGGATTTGTTTTTCTGATATTCAATTGTTTTGACTATACATGTTTCTGCAAGAATATAAACGACTATGAGCTCTTTCTGTCAAGGCACCCATTAAACACAATCTGCTACAGTGGCAATTCACATTAGATGTATCATGTGTAAACGTGCAATGCGTTTTGGGTTTGATTTCTTCAGTTTTGATTTAATTTATAATTATATTTTAACAATGAAACCTACCATGAGTCTATTAGCAATTAGAGACGAATTTTATTGGTTCTATATATAAAAGTTTTCGATATTTTATCGCCGCAAAATTGTAGATTTGGCGAATCGATAGCGTTTCAAATAGATAGCCAACAAATACATTATATGAATGAGAGGCTTTAAAGCAACTCCATTTTAGTAACTCCAGTTACTGTCGCTTCTGTATGTATTTGTACGAAGTCAAAATAAAAAGTCTATGTCTATCTGTTACCGAAACCCAAATGCGGTTTCAAGTTATTACATCAAATATGGCGTTACAGTTGTATGGTAAATATTGTTTTAGAAATCACTGTATCTACAGACTTCGAGACACATTTGTAATTTCTGTGAGATGACAATAGGATGATATTATATTATTCTATGTAGTCCATAGTACCTAGCCGATAAAATAATAGTATTTGTATTCATGTACTGAATTTTAAGATAAAATGAAATATGACTTTCAAAGGAATAACTTACATACGACATGCTCGTACGATACTACTATGCTCGTCCGATAGTATATTTAAAAATCATAATGGAAAAATATTGTCGACTGCCACAACTCTTATAGATTAAGCGATTGCCTTTATACATCAAATAAAGATATACTGTCAAGAAGTTGTAATCGTGTCTTCAATAACTTCATATACTAGACTAAAGTCATCATCTAAATTTTGATCAATTCATCATCGGTTGACCCGTTCTAAAGATTATTACTATGAATTTTTGGACAATATTCAGGTAATGGTATCGAATAAATTAATAAATTTATCTAGTTGAGAAAACGAATTTTTTTAAAAATTGTGAACAGACCTCTCAATATTTTTTATATGTATAAACATAGATATAAGTCTAGTTGCGTCTCGCGATTTCACTAACGGTGATGACACCGTGAGTGAAATCCGTTCATAACCATGGTACCTATGTAGGTACCATAGTTAATTATAATATTTATAAACGATAATTACTTTCCCTTAGATTATGGATTTTCAGAGGATAAATACTATGTGTTACTCCAGATTTAGATCAGCGAGTATCTCACCTTTATAATTTTAGTAGGATTGCATTTGAACCTTTGACGCGTGTATTTCGTACCTAACCTAGCTCTACCTAAACTGCATTATAGTGAGAGCCCAAAGTGTTTGCTTAACTGTAAACAGTGAATACTTGACTTAATATTGATGTAACTGCTTTGAACAGTATTTACCAATAGGAAAACAGAAGCGTCATTGTTGGTTTACGAAGTTACGTTTTTGAGTGTCACGAAAAATTTAATGTTGCTGTTCGGGAAAACCAGTAAAATTTATGGAACATACACGAAAATTATTTTCTCATATTATTACATTGAAATACGAACTTAAGTCCAAAAAATGTTGTACATATTCGAATTCGAATTAAAAATACTCAAATAAAGTTGCAAGCAAGTAAAAGTAACGGCCCGTTACAATCCCACTGCTAGGCATAAGTCTCCTCTCTCCGTTTCTGAAGAGAAGGGTTGGAGCTAAAACCTACCACGCTGCTCCAATACGGATTGGTAGGTTACACATATCTCCACAATTCTCTAGAGATATGCACGTTTCTTCACCATGTTTTCCTTCATCATAAAGCGTGTGATAAATTGCAATTATTAATTCGACACATGAGTTTTAATAGAAAAACTCATTGGTGCCTGCCCGGGGTTTGAACCCGTGACCATCTCGAAAGATTCGCACCGTCTAACCGATGGGCTGTCACAGCTCTCTAACCGATGGGCTATCACAGCTCGCTAACCGATGGGCTATCACAGCTCTACTAGCATCAAGCAAGTACTAATCATCAACTCTATTACTTGCTAGAAAAATTGCACCCACCAAGAAAAGGCAGCAAAAACTTAGTGGTTCCTGAATTCCAAATGTATTTAACTAGTTATATTTCGTCACTACTATCTTGTGCAAGCCGGAGAATAGTTAAATCTAAACATTTCTTATGTAATCCTCAATAGTATAATTTAACTTTATGTATGAGCCTTTTCTAGTTATTTTAAACTTTTGGAATGGACAAACTCAAAGATTGACTGGTAGAGAGATTCTAGTCAATATATCCCAGAGGGATAAGTCCGCCTTTATAAATAAATAACTATTAGAATATTAAAACTTCAATAAAACACTACTACTTGTACATTAAAATAATTACATATATAACTTGTCACTATAAGTAATTGTACCCTATTAAACCATCTAAGAAGCTGTGATAGCCCAGCGGTGAGACCGTGCGACTCTTTCGAGAGAAACACGATTTCAGACCCGGGCAGTGACGATGAGTTTTTCTATTAAAACTCGTGTGTCTTATTGATAATTGCAATTAATCACATGCTTTTCAGTGAAGGAAAACATCTTGAGGAAACCTGCATATCTCTAGAGAATTCTGGAGCTATGTGTAACCTACCAATCTGCATCGGAGCAGCGTCGTAGGTCTTAGTTCCAACCCTTCTCTCCAGAAACGGAGAGAGGAGGCCTATTCCCAACAGTGGGATTGTAAGCGGGCCGCTACTTTACTTTACTACTTTAAACCATCTAAAAATACCAATATATTTAATGAACATCACATAGAGTTCTAAACAATATTATCGGACTATTTATAGCTTTCAATATTTATTCTAATTAAATTTTATGTTATAGAACGTAAAACTTGATTTTTATCATGTCATATAATTGAATATTTATCTTCCCTAGGATAGAATAAAAAAGTTAAAAATACGAACACACTTGAAAACCTTACACCCATTATATTTCGAGGAAGTGTAAAAAATTTAATCTAAATGTTGTATAATAAAATAAAGTTACAACGTATTTATTTAACAAATAAAATAAGACCTAAGCTCCTTGCATCCAAAACAGCTTTAGATAACAATATATCACAGTCGAGAAATCTTATTATTATAATTAATACTATTCACAAAACTTTAATAAGAGGGTATAAAAGATTCCCTTTCGTTGGAATGCTTGACGAGCCCGGTCCCATAGGAATGCACCACTATCCCTTTCATGTTGCCGTCCTTATCTAACACAGCAGACTTCGTGTACTGGTTAGCTTTGATTAATGATTTACTTTTTTATAAGAAACAAATTTATTCCTTAGTCTCACTTAATTCTTAACACAACGCTGATTGTTAGCAAACTATGTGCGAGTATGTAAGCAATACGCATGCCTGGCTCGAGTGTGACGACACGTTTGCTTCTATTCGCTTATGTTATCCTAGTACTCGAGGTGAATAGTGTTACGTCATCACATGAATAGGGTAAAAAAGTACCGTGGTCTTTGAGGTAAGAAGGGAATAATGACTCTTTATAACGCAATACAATCTAACTCTATTATTGAGTTTAAAAAATATAATTGCGGAGGATTAATGAGACACTATCTTCTTCTTATATATAAAAATGAATTTTTGTATGTTTATCCTTTATAGGCTTCTAAACGGCTGGACCGATTTTAATGGCATTTTCAGTCAATCTTTAGAATGAGCCAGCGGTTTGATTGATCCTGCAAAAGTTTGGTGGTGATTTTATTATTTTTAACTGTTGAGTTCTGTTTCGAAGGGAATTTGTAAATAGACTGACCCCCGACAACGCGACAAATAAAGTAAAAATGTGCCAAAATATTATTTATACAAAATGAAAAGCTTACTTAAATGTTGAATCCTCCGACCCTGTTTTTAAAATGTATTATTTTTAATGGTTGGCGCAAAAAAAAAACAATATTCGCAATCTATAATAAATTAAGCGTACTGTTTATATTTCGACACTAGACTTGAAACAAAGCAGAACATCCCTCGTAACCTACTTACGGACTAGATAAGTTTACATTTCTAAACAGTTGTTACAGTTTCATGTTTACATTAGAATAACTGAGGTTTCTGCGCAAGACATTTACCATCATACGGGAATTGGCGTAGATGGAATTGTTCTTAGTGCGGACTGGCCACTCGTCTGCCTTCATAAGGCGTCATGTGTAGGATATTATATCTATGTTATATATTTATATCTCTGATTAATTGATACAATCAATCCCAATTTTAAACTCAAACAATATAACGAAATAACACTTTTTTATGATTAAAAATACACTCGTATTATACTAAAAATAAACAAACGCTTCTGCGCGTTTTCTCCATAATAAAAGTAAAAAGCCTTATTATAATCAAAAAATATAAAAATATATTTAAATATTTATAACTCTTTATTATCATAAGGTACCACTTTAATTAATTAATAATTTCTAAGCAGCATTACGATGTTGTCGTGAGCCTATCCTCCTGATGCTTCGGTCTCGGTGCGAAACGATCGTCGAGATTTTGGTGGTGGTTGTGTGTATTGCTTATGTGCATTGTTGCTGGTGGAGGCGTCTCGTGATGCATATTGTGACATGTCCTGCATGTGTAAGGTACGTTTTTTTGCCTGTTTCATACACATTATCTTTGCATGCATTCGCTTAGCCCGCACGGATTATAGCAAAGCAGTTCTATTATAGTTTCTGTAACTTTTAAGCACCAAAATTTTGTTTGTAGATACAATAAAGCAAAGATTTAAATATTTTTCACGATATCGAAATATTTGGCGATTAAGTATTAAAATCTCATGAGTTTATACATTGGAGCCATTTCTAAACACACGTTAAAAATTTAATATGTATCTTAAATCAATAACGTTAGGTGCAAATTAAAACTTGGCTGTTAAAGGGCGGGTTCATTCTTTTAATCGTACGTTATGCATAAAAAAATCTGACCGATAAAAGAGCACGCAGGAACGCTTTTCAATTTTTTCATAGCGACATTAACAACTGACATACCTTTTCGATTTCATTAATAATATTTTTACTATTAAAAAAATACATGTCAACTCAGAGAATAAATAAGAGTTCTTACTTAGATGCCGAAATTAAGTTGTTTTAAAACCCTAACGAAATAGAATTTAAGAACCTTCTTTAACTTATTAGAAAACTTAGAAGGGCATTACAAATAGATATCTAAAGATAGTAAGACAATATACGATTCGTCCATTGCCTAAACTATTTATATAATTAATCAGATGTTTTGCAGATTTTTACAATGTATCGCGTTATTGTAGTTTATTAAAAAGCAAGTAATATGGGTTTTCTATGGTTTGTCCCATATTCAAGGGACTTCTACTATGGCGGGGGCGGCAGCTAGCAGTGCAGAACATGCCAAAAGGCGCAAATATTAAGACATTTTGGGAACTTTACCCCACTGCAATGGAATCGACGGTTTTGATTTAGTGTAAAAACTTAGGGGACGGAGGACCGTGTGTGTAAGTGTCCCTTATATTTATTTATTTATTTATTATTTATAAATAGATGTAAATATGTATGTATAGTTTTTATTTTCTATAATTTTTTTTTGTATTATTTCGTTCGTTCTAATTTTGTTTTAAGTTTTTATAAATTATTGTTTTTGTAAAATAGGCTATTTTTTTATTTTTTATTAGTAGCAGCCTGTTACAATCCCACTGCTGGGAATAGGCCTCCTCTGTCCGTTTCTGGAGACAAGGGTTGGAGCTAATACCTACCACGCTGCTCCAATGGGGATTGTTAGGTTACACATATCTCTAAAATTCTCTAGAGATATGCAGGTTTCCTCACGATGTTTTCCTTCACCGAAAAGCATGTGATAAATTGAAATTATCAATTAGACACATGAGTTTTAATAGAAAAACTGATTGGTGCCTGCCCGGGTTTGAACTCGTGTTCCCCTCGAAAGAGTCGCACGGTCTCACTGCTAAGCTATCACAGCTTATAAAATAGGTTAGTAAATTGTAAAAAAAAATCGAAAATAAAATAAAATTTTTCTAACGACCATTATGATTCAGCATCGTAACTTTGTTACCTCTCAACATGTAAAAACTAAAAAGCTATATGAAGCGCTAAAAGTATATCACGATTTACTTATCCATAACCAATTTCTTTATTATACTTACAATACCAGTACACTAATTAAAATAAATTAAATGAAAAGGCTCCTTCAAAAATGTTCGCTATAATGAAAAAACAACACTTTTTACTCCACAGCGTTCTATCTTTTGTCAATAACAATATAAGGCATTTACGAAACTATTACAAAAACTAACCCAATCCTTTACCTTATCTTAAAGGGTATTTAACTTACTAATTTAATTAAGGTTATTTTCTAAGAATCCTTTTTCGGCATCGAGGCGGTCGCTACGAACACGTAGATTATAAACACTTTTTAGGACCAGCTATTCATTAAGGCGGTATTAAATAAAACTTTAAATATTTAACCGAGGCCTTTCCAATATTTATTCATATAAGATAATACAATAAGTATATATTCATAAATATATATTCTTGTATTTTGTATACGACTGTCTGTAATAAATATATTCAATGAACAATTAACATCCGACGTAACTTAACTACTATGCTACTTACTTAAATTAATATCATACTTGTCTTTTTATACATACTTTTATAATTTATTTGCTATTGTATGTTCTTCTGCTATCCATACTAATATTGTAAATGCAAAAATCTATCCTTTACGCTTTCACGGCAAATCCGCTGGACTAGTTTTTAATAAAATTAAGCACAATTTAAAATTAAGACGTATTTCTTTTGGGGAAGGGAGGGGGTGTTTCCCCCTAATATTGCATTATTGACGGAATTTCAACGTTTAAGTTCGCGCGAACAAGGTCGCGGGTTCCATTATATATAAACTATTTATATTATAGTTTAAACGAATTATATTTTTCTTTATTTATTAAAAGTACACACAAAAGTCCAGTACTTAACAAATTAGCTTAAGTGTACTCTCAATTATAGAAGTATTTTAAATTATAATAGTAATTATATGAACAATGTTACAACAGTAATAATAAAAAGATATTTAAAAATATTACAAACAACTTTTTTAAATCGGAACAAAAGTATAATCGTTCAACATACAGTATTAACATAATATGTAGGTGCGTATATATATAATCAAAGTAAGGCGTTAAAATGTTCACGCAGCGATAAAAGACAATAAATTTTACGATAAGTAATAATGGTTCACTGGAAGAGTAATATCAAGGTCTAGGCTGTAAACTTGATCGGTGCCGGCCCTAAATGCCCTTTGAATCATCGCTTGGTGCAATTCATAAGCGCATATAGTTAAAACTACAAAAAAAATAACTTTGGTCACGGATGAAATTATCTGAATGCGTGGTGGTGGTGACAGTCGTACTAGCCTTACAGGAGACGCACTTAGGACACCATTCTGAGATAATGGTAGAGCTTCTTTTACTCTCCGCATTTTCTTTACGCACCACGATACTTTCCGTTCAACGTTCCGTCTTTCGATGACGCTATAAATGCTGTTAGAGCTTACAGCGTATTGTCATAAAAAAATGCATAAGATTTATTTTATAGTAATATTAATAACAATATAACAATATAATCATAAACGCCTTAGGCGCCATATAAGCTTTATAGTTGCATCAGCGGAATATGGTCACCTAACGCTGCATAAATTGAAACTTTCTTTGTAAACGAGGTATGAAAAAGTATTGTAAAGACTCCTTTATACTTGCCCACAGTCTTCCCATAAGTTTTATTTTTTAAACCTTTTTTTACTTTTAAGTTATTACATTTCAAATTTATAATTTGTACGATTGTAACGATTGTCCGCATTTGAATCATTGCGCAATGGTGCATATGCTGGCAAATCGATCTTGTCTTAGGATTAATACTAGGTAAGGATATTATTATAGTTTATTACTAACAATTAGGATTAAGTTTTTGTATTAATACTAACACTATTTTTGTAACGTATTGTTGTTCTGGCCCTTAATAGACTAAAATAATAAAGTGATTTGATTTTGATTTGATAACTAATAAATTTTAAATAAAACGAATACTTTATAACTGATTCCCAGTTATAAAAAAATCGTTTATAAAAAAAATATAGGTTTAATATAGAGGAGCTGATATATGTCTGGGATATTATCGCTTATGACATGCACTGGCGGTACTTATTTCGGGATCTCGGAATCGCCTTATCCACTTATTTTATAGCGTACATGACAAAAAAGGAATTTTATAGCATAATAAAATAATGGCGAGAAACAATCTGCAAGAATGCTCTTCAGCATCATTAGAAATTATTAAGTATTAGCTTAAAAGTAATTACTAGTAAAAAAGCAAATAACGGTTTGTCTACATATGATTGAAATTATCATAGAAACTTGAAAAGTCAAGTAATTAAAAAGAGACCTAAACATAAATTAAAATTGACTGCAGCCTGAATAATGACAAAATAAAATATAAAAATTACATAAACAAGTCGAGTCTATTTTTACCCTCCGCAATTATCTCGATTATTAATTTTTTTAAGAGGTTTAGACTTTTTTTGTTCCAACGAAAAATATGTCCCGAATGGAACGTGGTAGAGTTCCTCTAATGTGTTCTTGGAAATATCCCTAGAGTTTAGTATTTGGATAAATGGCGAAAATAGTGCCCATTTAATTACTGGAGAGCTATATTATTAAAAATATTTCCTATTGTATGGCTGAATTCAGAGGTACCCGGCTATATTGAAATTAGACCTAATAACACATACAACCATACATGCATTTTGCGCATGCATTAATGATTATGAAAAACTATTGCTTTAAAACTGTATGAAATATAAGTGTGTCATTATTCCACATCTTTAAAGCATTTATATCTGTAAATGAAGAAATTAAGAAAGTTTGTAAATGTGCAAATTCGCAAAGCGTTGACTGGTCCGTTGATAAAATGTCGAACCAAACACAAAATTATGTTTTACTTCTAAATTAAATACTTTGCATATTTGAAAAAATATGTGGTTCAAATACTAATTAATACACAAGGTCTTTTAAAATATTTTTCATCTCACACCGATGAAAAATTATTTCTACATTAAGCTCTAAGAATGCGTAATAGCGTGCCAAGAACATCAATTTAGCTTCGGTCTTCGTAAAAGAGTTATGAGACTACTTCTACATATTCCCATGATTAATCTTACATTTACTATAACTGTATAACTTTGCCCTAAGCTTGATGGTGTCAATTAATAATTTCATATCTATTTATAATATATTTCCGTCTTACATAATAGGCTTAAAGCTGGTACCATTAGGGATGTCGATTTATAGATAATAAATACGAGTATTATAAAACAAACTGCCCTAAAGCTGTCTGTATGTCATTAATTTTCTCAAAATCTAATAAACTGATTTTTGTATGGTTTATATTAAAAGGTGCAATTCTTGCGGAAGTTTTAGGTTAATAGCACATACGGTTTTATGTAAAGTGTTGATGAGGTCATGCGGTTGTAAAAAAACTCACATGCGGGGAGCTTTTGTCGCGCGAGCCGCGTAAACTAGAAGAGATACATTAAAGCATTATTCTGAAAAATTATAGGTCTACAAAAATACTACAAAAAATCCGCAATAGTATGTCTCTATTTCCTATGGTTAACTCACGATCACAACTTTTATATTCTTATTTCAATTAAAACTATTACGCTATTTTCCTAACTGTTTTTTCCAGCAATTGGGAAACATTAAAGTTTATATAAAGTATATAAAAGTTTCCATTTTTCTATCGGGAACAGAGAAAACAGACGTTTACGAAGTCGCGGGTACAAAACGTATAAATTTAAAAGAGGCAACCCTACATGTGACCGTGAGAGCTTCATCTTATCGCCGTAGGAATAATATGGGAGTTAAAAATAATGTTAACACTTTAGTGATTACTTTCCAATGGATTACCCAGTCTGTACTCAAAGTATAAAACGTATATTATTAGTATACATATTAATATGTCGGCACCTTTAACAACATTTGTTAACGAACAGATATAGCTCAGGCATATGGTTTCAATCAGTTTTCTTTTTCATAAAAAAAAAACTATTCCTTACCTTAATTTGAAGAAGTATAGCTACAGGTATTTATTTAGGCATTTTTTTCAAATCTCATTACAAGATACAAAACTTTTCTATTTCAATACAGAACGATTGAATGTACGATATTACGACGAGTTTAGGTATTGACCGATAATGGGCACTGTTAGTAGTATAGGTATTTAATCAGAGCACTGAGACCCTTATCCCAAATCATCCCTCGTAACCACCAAGTGTGGTGTATAGCTTATGTGTAAAGTAAAGTAGTGGCCTGTTACAATCCCACTGCTGGGTATAGGCCTCTTCTCTCCGTTTCTGGAGAGAAGGGTTGGAGCTAAGACCTACCACGCTGCTCCAATGCGGATTGGTAGGTTACACATATCTCCAGAATTCTCTAGAGATATGCAGGTTTCCTCACGATGTTTTCCTTCACCGAAAAGCGTGTGATAAATTGCAATTATCAATTAGACACATGAGTTTTAATAAAAAAACTTATTGGTGTCTGCCCGGGTTTGAACTCGCGTTCCCCTCGAAAGAGTCGCACGGTCACACCGCTGGGCTATCACAGCTCAGCTTATGTGTGGATTAATTCAAATTTAATTAACGCTACCTGCAATTTCGACTTGACGTTGACTTAAGTGTTAGAATATTCTTAATTATGTAGTTTATTGTTTTTCTTATATTTGAAATTGAATGTTGTTAATTATAATATATGCCAACCCTATTTAGGCGGGACATACGGCGCGTCACAGATCATTAAGATAAGAGAGACGGCAAAAAGTCAAAAATGAATTAGGCAGTTTTGTCTGTTAGAGATGGATGTTTCGTAACGCGCATCTTGTGATCGACTGCGGTCCGCTTTGACGCGTTTGTTTGATTGTGAAATATGGGTCGTGATCGATCGGATTATACGCCAATCGATTTTTTATTTATGTTATTCGTCTGACTTATTAGAAAAGACAATGGAACATTTCTAGTTCTTTTGTTTCTTATTTATATAATAAAGTATTCTGTTAAAACTGACCTGTACCTTAATCTTTGAAGTATAGATCTACCATGTTGTACCAAAGCGGAATTGCAAGTTAAATGTGAGACAGGAATGGTCTACGGATAATCAGATAGGTTACTCGTAACATTTTCCCTCAACATATGTATCATAATGAATCGTATATTTAAATGATTGCACACATTTTTTTTTAAATATCAGCCTTAGGTTTGTAGGTGACAAACCTGTTTTAACACTGTTATAGAGAGCATTATGGTCTCGCGTAGATGACGTTAAAATTGGTAACTTAAGCCATTTACTAACTATGCTTCAGTGTGTATATCAGCCTTGAGCATTAAAAAATATAGATCAAATTCCTAGCCTGGTATCAAATTAAGTCATTACCTAATTTGTCAACCACATGTTGTATTGTTTCTGGTCTGAATGATTTTTGGGGCATATCGTTAATTTCGGAGAATTAATTATCTGCACGTGAATATAGTCTCCCGTTGAGATCAGCATCCTGCATCAAGACTGAAGACATATGTTATATCTTAATGAAACAAATTTGACTAATATTTACAATGTATCACATAAATATATTCCTTAGTTTATTATACACTGACAAGTCTTAACGAAATCTAAAATCGTGTAATATCGTGTAAATAATACTTTAGCATTGTAAAAGTTATGAAATAATCCGTTACGTTATAACTAAACACCTTAGAAGTCTTTAACGTGGGTTTGTTATTAATGTTTTGACCTCTACGATGCTTCTACGCTCGCCCGTCCCGCCCGATGACGCTATTAAAGTCGTTAGGGCTAACAGCAACAGACAGTTCGAAAAAAAAATGTTTTGAACTCGGCATCATTATACTTATCCTGACTCATTTAACCTATTTTAAAGTTTATAATTTCCTTGGATTTCTGAAGTAAAACGATTTCGTTATGCATATAGTGTTGTTTTATTTTTTACTTATAAAAGAAGCTCCGAGTCACTCGAAAGTCGATAGAGCAAGTTATACACTCTTTATATATTTTTATATATTATGTTTAAATCACAAACGACGAGATTTGTAGAAGAAAAGCTATATACGTATATCGGTCAGTTTTATCGGCTATATACATAGATCTATGTATATAGCCGATAAAACTGATGGACGTTGGGGTCGTAAGGTATTGGAGTAACGATCTTACATTGGAAAATGCAGCGTAGGTAGACCTCCAACTGGGAAAAGGGATGACCTCAAGAAGTTCGCAAGGACTCGCTGAATCCAAGCAGTTCCATATCATTTGGTTTAGAGACTCTTTGAAGTGACTTCTATACAGCAGTAGCCGTTTATCGTTTAAATAAGAAGAAAAGACCTAAAATGGAATTTAAAAAACCTCATAGAATTTCTAATTCACTGTAAAACTCACAAGTCAACTTATGTGGTCACATATACAATAAGTAAAACAGTATACAGTAAAAATAGACCGTATATACCAAGTGGATCTGTTTATTTTGATATTTAAATATAAGCTAAGAATTGTCATAGTTGACACTTTTTCATAATTAAAACGATATCGTTTTAATTATTTAAAAATCTATAAACATTACAAATGTCCTATTTATACAAGGTTTACCATAATTTAAAAGAAAATACATATTTGAGAACCAAAGTAAGAAGAATGGAGAACACGATCAGTATTTACATTTTAACTAAGCTTCGCAGTTTACGACTTTCTAAGTCACAGGTGAATTCAAGTGAACGCCGAGCAATATTTACTATCACAACGGAACAAATGCATTCAATTTACATAGGACCATTTAATCTTTATTATTTGAGCTACTCGGCGAAAGTCGTATTTAGACAGATTTGTTGTACAGTATGATTTTCAATGGGTATTTAATGCTATCTTCGATTGCAAGTTTGTAATTTATGCTTCACGTTTTGCTTAGTAACTATTGTGTAGCTATCCGAAATCTAATAATAATGAAAAACTGTACAAGAATCGTTTTCACATATAAGGAAGTCAAAATGTCCAGTGTGTATTTTCTTCTTTCGGTGGGCTGATGCCGCACTTAGTCGCATTCTGGCGAACATTGTGCGTGGATTGTGTATTTATTACCTATTGAATTGAGTCCTAAGTTAACACGACAATTGGAAATATCAGAGTAAGAACGAAACTTTTTAGGCAAGTACTAAATAAAGGGCGGGATCAAAAGAGCATTCGAGATGATGAGAACTGCACTCTTTACTGCATAAGAAATATATGTATATTAATACCGAGCGGCGCATATGGGTTTTCAAATATTTGTTGTACAGCATTACATTTTCTCATTACGATTAATGACGTTCTGCATTTGATTTCTCTCTTTGCCTGGCCTTGTCACACTTTTAGTTGGGGTTGGCCCTCCTCGTCATTTTTCGCCAGACGCGTCGGTTCTGAGTCGCCAGAAGGTCTATATGGGTTTTCTTCAAGTCGTTATTGACCACAGATATTCAAGTTTGAAGGGGTCTACCTCGACTTTTCGGACCGGTATCTAACTTTCTGCATTTGATACACGTGTAAAAAAAAAATGACATGAAGCAAAACTTTGAGTCCAAACATTAAAAGCAATACGGCGCAATGACGTAGCTTGAAGAAATTGAGAACTGCGGCCGTTTATGTACGTTGTTTAAAGAAAGAGATTTTTTGCCGACATTTATAAACGTTTTTAAATTACCGTTTATCAGGTCTGTCGTTTAATAACGTTGCGCAGTAAAAAGTGTTAATAAACAAAAAATAATTACTGTATGATACAATACTATGATACGTTAGATTTTCTTGAACGTGATCTAACCACGTTTTGTCACTGACAAACACATTGATATATTCAATAATCTAAAGTAAAAATTTTTGAAAAAATTTCCTTGGCGTAAAACATGGCGCGACATTAATCTATACAGAAACTGTCTATCAAAATCTATCAAATTATAGAACAAAGCTGCCTGAAGACAAATATCCGGGAAATGTGGGACGGAGAACGGAGATAAATTGATTTTTGTTGATCCATAGGATAAAACTGCCGACAAACGAGAACACGCATTAAAGGGCTACAACACAAACAAACGGACGTGCAATGGACCTCAACCATATTAATAGCGTGGTAGAAATTAGGCTACGACGAATTTATTTGGTATTGCAAGTTTTAGTAATCGATACCCTAAATGTCTTTAGTTTTATTTTGTTGCCGCCGCGATAGCGTCACATAAAAAGCTCAAGAATAATCATCATATGGTCATATGGGCATTGTATGGTCATGAAACTAGTCGGGCTCGCCCGAAAGAATAACACATGAGTATAGCCGGTTTTATACATTAACTACTCCTTTGTTGGTTATCCATTATTTGAGATTAGCTTTAATAATATCAAATCCGTAGCGGCCTAATTGTGAGAATGAATACAAAACACTAAGAGGATCTGTAGGCCTACCATTAACTTTTAGAAAACGATTCAATTGAAAGTCAGTACCTAAACTCAACCGCTACTTTTCGTACCATGAAGTGTAGATTGCAGTGGGGTCGAAATGTTTGAAAAGGATGACGTTATATGAACTATAGATAACTCTGTCTCTTTTACTCAAATGTTTTTATGACGCATTCCGAACAATTATTCCGCAACGACTTAAAGTGTGCGTCTTTAAGACGTCATGGTATGAAAAAGCAAAACAATTTAGTTTACGTCTTCTATTGAGTCGAAATAAGAGTTCTTGTATCGAATAAGAGTTATTTTCTGTTTAGCTTAATCGTATATTTACAGTACACCATGAAAACATTGAGAAAACCCTCTTTAGCCGCATAAACTGAGAAATGGAAAGTTTCCACATAATCATTAGATATATATTCAATAGACCCACAATGTTGTATTGTTGTAGACTGATTGATTGATAACTTCAATCAATCAGTGAACTTTTTGCTTTCGGGAACAGGAAAACTCGGGACAATCAATACAATGAATAATTGAGGATATTTAAACTTTTATTTATTTAGATTATTGGATTACGTCGCGGGTAACACTAGTTTTACTTATAAAACAAGGAATCTTTCAAAATGTTAAAAGTCGAAACCTAATATATTCATTCGGATCAATTTAAATTCAAAATATTCTATATTCAAGTAGACTGTTATCAAAACTTTTGGATCGTCAAATCTAAGTTTGCTCCTACCTATTGATTAATTTATTACATGCAGCCTGGTGCATAGCTGACTGTACTTAAAATATGCTTCGATCATTCAAATAATCTTCAATTGTATAGTAAGGTCTACGTAGCAGTATCGTTTTAAGATAATTTATAACCTTTAACAAATCCCATGACATTGACATTATAAAACTTTAGTGAGTGACATAATTGCATTACAAATGCAAGTAAAGACCTATCAATTACCGGACAAACAGAAATCGTCGACAATATTATGAGAGTAACTTGATACTGTCTAGGACAGGACCACCATGATAAGCTTTTACGCCTCAATGCATATTTAGGTCACGTAGGTCTTAGTTTTATATTTAATTTTTAGCATTTAATATCTTTCAACAATAAATAATTTACATACAATAATTACAATTAGGCATTACTTTACAGATATCCATGACACAAAAGTAATAATAATATTATTTTGCTATAATCTACAATAAAGCAAATAGAAACTATGTGTGATGTTATATGTAGAATTTACTATCCGTTTTCATTCCTGATATATGCAGGATTCGTAGAAACGCATGCTCAGAATACATTCACAGCCACAATGCAGTGCACACACTATCACAACCACAATGCAGTGCACACACTGCAACCGAAGTATCATCAGGAGATCGAGTGAACGACAAAATCGCAAAGGAATGAGAACGGACAAGTGCACTCTACATTTAGCATTACATATATTTTATATTTCCTTTATTTATTATAAAGGAAATATAAAATATATGTAACTCAAAAGTAATATTGATATTACTCAAAAGTAATATCAATATTACTTTTGAGTTATATAGCTAATCAAGTTTTTTTGTATTATTGTATATCTATATCATCATATTAAAAACAGCTTTAGCATTCAGTAACAAATACGCAAAAGTGGGACGATAATAACCATGAATCTTTATTCTCTCTCCTGTCTTTGTTGTATTAAATATTTTCATCATAATATCTTAGCTTACAAACGATTTTCGTTTTTTGGCTCTAACAGATAGTTTGAATTCTGATTCAAATTCAAATTATTCTTTATTCAAATTGACTTTTTCGTTTCAATCGTCAAATTACAATCAAGCTACGACTGGTTTGGAAAGGTTCTCTAACCGAGAAGAACCAGCAAGAACCTCGGCGGCCACTCTTTTCAAAAATAAATATTTCAATAATGTATTTCACAAGTTAAAAATTACAATACTTTCGCAATTTAAATCCAAGCTTTCTTATCATTAACACAGTCCTCAACAGTATAATAAGCTTGTTTAAAGCAATTAACTCAAAAAAAATATTATTATCGTGTAAGTTTTAACCAAGAATTATTTTTTTTTTTTTTTATTTTCCTAGTAGCAATCCTTGGCTGTAACAATACATTCCACTCTATTTTCATCTTTGCATCAGATCCGGCAAAACAATATATCAAAAAATTGCACTACAATAGCAACGTTAACTACTGTTCATTGAGTACATTGTACTCATCTATTTTCGTAAGTATATAAAGTAGATGAAATTATACTAGCGTTAGAATTTGTTTAACACAAACTTCCTAAGCCGAACCAGAATGTTCAGCTATAAACCAACATTAATGATGTGTCTAATAAAATATATCACCCTACCTATAATGTTTTATGTATCAAAAACTATTTATTGATTTACTAAATTTTAAACTTTCGTTATCATCGTCTTAGAAGTGACATTTCATAAAAAACTTGTTTTACAACCGAATGACGGAAATAAATGGCGCCTACGATGATAATATTTATTTTCAATTCCTACGTTGGCTTACCAAGCGAACGGGAAGACCATATTCATAAAACAGTAAAAATAATAAACAAATCCGTCGCGTTCATACTGTTAACAGATGCATCCATATAGCTGCTAAGTACAGACGGACATAAAATGAGAACAAAAAAACTCGCTAATCAATTAAAACAAGTTTATTGGTATAATTGATAAATATATTGATAGCGTTATTAGCGACTTTATCGCTAAAATTAAATTTCCGGATTATCACAGTGCCGTTAAAAATCATTATAAAATGATTATTTTGTAACATTAATACTAAAGAATCACAATTCAATAAAAATTCAAACTCCTTAACCATTCTATAATAAATAAATAAAAATCCTTTGGAGTGAAGTCCTTTTTAAAATAACTTAACGCTACTTTACTTCGTAAAGTAGCAGCTTATTGCATTACATTACTGTAATAAAAATGCCTATTCTCACAAAAAGTAAAAACATTTAAATACAAGACGTTTAATGTATATATTTACCTACTTAACGCTTAAGTGCATGACTGTTTCCTCGTGACGTCATTATAATAAGAGCAGATTGTTTACGAATGACTAATTATTTTATGTAGATACAAGGTCGCATAAATTTGACAGTTCATATGGTAAGACAGACTCCGATGATATAAGAACGCATACCAGCGAGTCACGTCTTATATTCCTAACAACTTAACAATATTTGTTATAGAGTTCGTTATACAGTAGAGACATACACATATAATTTATAGAATTAAGCGTTACTTTGCGGAGATCCATTATACAAAAGTAGTAATAAAATTATTTTGCTATAATCCGCGATACAGTATATAGAAAATATATATAAATCTATATAATGTTAAATGTATAGTGGACTATCCGTATTTTCATACCCGATACGTGCAGGATTCGTAAAAACACATGCTCAAACCTCCACCACTTCCACCACAATACACAAGCACTACACAGGTTCACTATCACAAACTCAACAATCGTTTCGCCCCGCAACCGAAGCATCATCAGGAGATAGACTCCACGACAAAATCGCAAAGCTTTGCGATGCTACTATATATTTAACACTATATATATTTTCTATTTAGTGTATCACGGATTATATCAAAATAATTTTATTACTACTTTTACATACACATATACTGAGCCGCGGTTAAAAGACGTAGACAATATTGTTTCATTATATTTATTTAATAACTGTAGAATTTTTTCTCGTAGTGAAAATGATCTAGATCTAATTCTGCCGTCAATTATACCTCAACTGACTTTTTTTAGGCGTTAATTAAGTTTTAATTTTTAGTATTAGGCGTTATTTTCCATTACAAAAGTAATGAAAATATTATTTTCATTACTTTTCTCACTAAACAAGTAGTAAGTTTATAATTAAAAAATATCAAATAAAAACATAAACAATAAAACTATCACCAGTCATCATCGATCATCTTTGGAGCTTAATTATCGGTTATCTCAAAATAATGGGAACACCATAAAAACTATATAACGAAGAAGAGATAATATTGTATATTTATATTAAAAAAGCAGGTCAAGGGTCTCAGTGATATTTATTTGTATAAATTCCATGGTAAAATCAGTTATATGGTCTTTAGAACTTTATATTAAAATAATACACAAACAGAGTAATAATAAATATTGGTTGGCCTCGTGACCTATTTAAGGCGTAACAAGTGCAATATCAGATTATTATGTTTAACATTTAACAACTACTAATTATTAACATAGTTAAAAAAACCATACAGCTATGAGAGTCGAAAACGTCGCACAATAAAGTAACAGCCTGTTGCTATGCTCAGTGCTGTGTAATAGAAACTGTCCAAAATTGTAATTTGTAAAGTTATATGTAATTAAATTAAATAATTAATTAATTAATTTTATTTTATTAAATTGTACAAAAATTATGGTTGTGGATTGCTGGTGCCTATGGTAGGTTGAGCTGTGATAGCCCAGCGGTGTGACCGTGCGACTCTTTCGAGGGGAACACGAGTTCAAACCCGGGCAGACACCAATAAGTTTTTCTATTAAAACTCATGTGTCTAATTGATAATTGCAATTTATCACACGCTTTTCGGTGAAGGAAAACATCGTGAGGAAACCTGCATATCTCTAGAGAATTCTGGAGATATGTGTTACCTA
The DNA here is from genome assembly GCA_947086505.1 of Morpho deidamia. Taxonomy (NCBI): domain Eukaryota; kingdom Metazoa; phylum Arthropoda; class Insecta; order Lepidoptera; family Nymphalidae; genus Morpho; species Morpho deidamia. The sequence goes on from CAMTZC010000003.1 coordinate 9,314,880, forward strand.
CCAATCCGCATTGGAGCAGCGTGGTAGGTCTTAGCTTCCCTTCTCTCCAGAAACGGAGAGAAGAGGCCTATACCCAGCAGTGGGATTGTAACAGGCCGCTACTTTACTTTTACTTTTACTTTATGGTAGGTTAGAAACCCTTATTACAGGTCACCAGGTCTCTACCCCTCCCATGTGTTACAATCAACTTAATTTAAAATTAAATAGTGCAATTGTAACCATATTATAATTGTGTAATGTGTGACGCGTGTTATATAAGAAAAATGCATGCACGTGTTTGTGTGGCGCGTTGAGTGTGTATGCGTGTGTGCGTGCGAATGCGCTTATGTGTATGGAAGTGTGTGTGTGTCTGTTTGTGTTTGTTTGTTTATTAGTGCATGTTACTTTGTTGATGTATGAGATAGAGAAAAGTATGAGCGGACCTAATGAGTGTGAGTCTTTCTGCTAATGGACATATATTTATTTGACTACGTCTAGTAGACCTTCCGTAACAGTATAGGATTGCTGTAGAAGCCAATTCTGCAATAAAAGTTTATCCATGACTTGCGAACCGTTTGAATATAAATATATAATGTTTATAGAGCTGTGATAGCCCAGCGGTGAGACCGTGCGACTCTTTCGAGGGGAACACGAGTTCAAACCCGGGCAGGCACCAATGAGTTTTTCTATTAAAACTCATGTGTCTAATTGATAATTGCAATTTATCACACGCTTTTCGGTGAAGGAAAACATCGTGAGGAAACCTGCATATCTCTAGAGAATTCTGGAGATATGTGTAACCTACCAATCCGCATTGGAGCAGCGTGGTAGGTCTTAGCTCCAACCCTTCCCTCCAGAAACGGAGAGAGGAGGCCTATTCCCAGCAGTGGGATTGTAACAGGCCGTTACTATTACATTACAATGTTTATTCCGGGAATTTCGTTTTAACTTCTACCAGTTCTGAAACCCTAGTAGTAAAATTCGCGAACATAAACAACTTTCCGTCCAATCCCTGTCGGCCATGCTTGTATTGGTTTTTGAAACATACGTGCCTGCCAACCTTTGCTATATGCTATTATATATAGTTCAGTCTAGATATTTGGTGACGAAATAAATTAAATACAAAATCCCAAGGCTAACTAGAGGTGAGAAGCGTAAGTAACGCTACTCACCTACACCATTCTGGATCTAAAAATTGTGTTCTATATCTAATCATTTATTTTTAAATGTTTCTAATGGATACCTAACATCCATATGAAACTAAATTAACAAGAAGACCTTTAGTAACTTTAACCAGATGCATTAAACCCATGATATAGTTAGGCTTACTTATGTTTATTTAGATAAGCCTAAAAATCATCAGAATCGTTTCTGCCCTAATGGGCACGTGTGGATTTATTTCTATTAAGAAATATCGAACATTTATTATGATAATTTTATGGTTAGGTTAAAATACTTTCGACAGATAAAATGGATTTCGACTGTTATTTTTTTAGTGCTTCTTTTACGCCTCCCACAGAGTTAGTGGTTTGCGCGTACAGTGTCTAATAAAAACAGTTTGTGTCAACATCGAAACTTATAAAACTATTGCGTCAAACTGTTTTTCCTATAAACCAGCTTTAATCCCAAATTGAGCTCTTTCTACGATAAACAAAGGTAGAATATCTTAGGTTGAACTCTATATTACCTAAATGGGCCGAGGAACGCAGCTAAGAACTTTCACCTTGTGCATCATGTTTTTATTTCGTGATGCATTGCTTTAAAAACACGTGTACGAGTTAACTAGCAGAGTATAATTTTAAATAGATATGTTAAGAGTTCATAACAAACTATTGATGACAAAATATACATATGGCTTAATAACAACGAATGAAAATGAAAAACTCGTGATTTGCGTAGGATTTCAACTACGACAGTGCTAGCGATGATTAATGTCTTGAAGTCAATCTCAATCTGAATCTAGAGTCATAATAATATTAGGTGTAACGGCGTTTAGGGTGTGAGAGTTGATATACTTTGTCTTATTTAGGTAGGTAAATATAGTTTGAGTAGTGGCTTGTTCGCTATAGGTACAGATCTACCTATTTTTAGTTATTAATGTCCAAATGTGGTAATTTCAATTTCCGGTGTCCGATTGAGCTGAAATTTTCCATACTGGTCCAGTCTCAATGCATATTTATGATTAGCATGCCCTGATGCCGTTGCCAGGACACCAGACTAGGGAACTCCTCATCGGTGATCAGACGAGATATGAAATTTTATTAAAATCTTTTTTAAAAGGTTTGTTAACTTGACTTGTTAACTTATTACCCATCTAAACTTTATCGGTCCCGTTTATGTTTCTCCTGTTATGAAATTTGTCATTTCCCTTTTTAAGTAACTCGTCCTAGTTCAGCGTGTGGAGAGCTTACGCGAGCAAAATGATCGGTTTCATATAATTTATGCGCAGCCCCATAACTAAAACGATGCAGAGAATTAATTGCGCCTGAAATAGACAACACAGTCAGTCTTCCGTGTTCGTAGTTGAAAGAAGGAAGTGAAATGTACGATAAAAGTAAAAACATGTCTCGCATTAACATATATCTCCGGTTATCTCAAATTACTTAGAACACTTTGTCCTCGTATGACTGAAAAGGAATTGCGTTCTAAATTTAAACAATAGATTGGAGTTACGCAATGGTTTGCGACAGTATTTTTAAATTATGCAAAAATTGTGTGGGTTCAAATGATTTATAATATAAAGAAGAAGATATTCTAAAATGTATCACCTAACTATAGTGTTAATCAATATGAATTGAATATGCTCAGATTTATTAAGAGTAATTTTCAGTATTTTTTTACATTAACATGCTTTTAAAAAAATGCTTTATATATACAGTGTGAAAATGCTATATGTACCCACCACTTTGTTGGAGTCAACTATGAATTACACGTTTTTTTCCTATTCCCGAACGATGTTATATTTTTTATCCCTGTAAGCTAAATTTGTGTGCTAAATTTTATCAATATTGGTCCAGCGAATTGGCCGTAAAAGCGTTACAGATGGAGACACAAACTTTCGCATTTATAATTTTAGTATGGATCCATGGATTTGAATAGTCTTGGCAGCAATGTTATTTTTACTATTGAAAATTAATTTTATTTCAGAAACATCTTTCTTTTCATCTAGTTATAAAAAGCAATCCACTTTAAAATAGAACGCCTCCAAATCAATTCCTACTAAATACATTACTATCCCACAGCATACATTGACCCCAACCACTTTCATATTATTTATTGCCAGATGCTATCAAATTTACCAATATTGTTCTTCCAATTACGACCCAAATGTGGAATTCACTAACTTTGTTAATTCAACGTTTTCTGCCTTATTTCTTCTCCGTCATGTTTCCCGAATCAATTACACCTTTTAGATCTGTTTATACCCAGAACTGTTCACCTATATAATGTTTGTAAACCCTTTTTTATTTGCCAGAGTTACGCAATATGCCTGGGCTCACTGTTATGACAGATGCAACATAAAGTTTGAAATATTTCGTCAAGTCTGAGTTATAGTGAACCATAAAAATGAAGGAAAAAATTACGGTTATCCCTTTTACTCTTCCGTTGCATAATGCGCGCAAAATTTTAATACTCGATGACGAAAGAAACACATCTGTTTTCTGTATAAAATTTTAATGTTATGTAAGGACTTTAAAATTACTATGTAGCATGAATGTATTAATAAATTTATGTTTCTCCCCTTGTGTTGTTCGAGTAAACAACGATCCGATATTTTTAAAAGTAATAAGTACAAAATAATTGTTAACTATTTGACGTGCTGGCAAGGTCCTAAGGACCTACAAATGGCAGTGTACATAATTACATTCACGTCGTACAATTATTAACTAAGAAAACGATTAAATAGTTTAGACACTTTTTTCGGATCCATATGGTAATCACTGGCACTTAATGCAACGTTTCTTAACCTGTGTTCCGCGGAACTTTGGGGTTCCGTGGAGATCACTTAGGGGTTCTGCGAAAGTTACGTGTTTTTTTATAACATTCTAGAAAGTAAGTTAAAAATTGATATTATTTCAATGATTGTTATTTTTTTTCCTTATATTCCATTTACAGAATGTTATATATATTAAAGGCATATTGATGTCAGGAAATGGTTCTTATGTTAGAAAAAAATTTGTTAGTTTATATTCACAATATTTCTTTGATATTTTTTCTTTACTTCGAAGTTTAAATAGTTTAAAGAGGTAGAATTAATTCACATAAATAATGAAACCATAAAATTTTCAAATTATCTTTTTTTAAATAGGTCTTACAAATTTATTAGACTAACTGTGTATTTTTTGCCAAACAGCGGAAATACATACATGGTTAGAACAATGAGCCTCTTGTTTTGGTTGATCATTCGTCACAAAGTGTATAATAGTGGGTCGTTGTCTGTTGCACTGTTTGTCCGTATGTTTCCCAGGATATGAGTCAAGCGAACGTGACTATGCTTCCAATATTATAATAATATTTGCATAATTATGGGTTGCAATTTGGACAAGCTTGAAATAAAAATTATCTAATGGCTATGTCCAGAAAAATAACATTTGACACACAAAATTTACAAAAATATTGGTAAATAAATTATATTTTCTAATGTAATTTTAATATGGACTTGATTGCAATTATCGTTTCGAAAAAAAGATAAATTAAATCAACTAGCACGGTGGAATCAAAGTATTAATGTTCACATTTATAACTTCTAAAATGTTTTCTATTATTATCTCAAGTGATGATTAAATAATGATAATTAAAAATTTGCTCTAACAAAATAATAATTTTAATATACTTAATGTCTTATCTAGTAAGAATTACTGGCCTACTATTTTGCATCTCTGCTTATATTATTTCACAAAACCTTAATGCAACATAAAAAAGTCTAGGCGACAATTGATTTAAAGTGATTATTAATTATATGCACATAAATATACAATATTCACTTAATATCCAATATATGCAGACTTAGGAAAGCTATTCGGCACTAAGTTGGTTTTGTAAGAAGCAGACAATATAGTTAATGAGTAAAAATGATGAATCTTCGACTAGTCTTTCCAGTTTTTATATGTTTCATCAAATAATAATAAAAAATTTCAACTACCTAATCTCTTATTTTTTTACAAAAAAATTGTCAATGAAACCTGGTTACCATAAATCAATTGAAGTAAAATATGACTGTCCCACCAAATATTTGTATACTCTCATCAAATGATGTATTTGAGCATAGATACGGTTATGTAGCTTAATTTAACCCTGTATAATCCTGTGGTTATTATAGTTCTGTTATCCGACATAATTAGTCATTAAGAAGCGGTTGACTAAGAATGCAGTAAACCACAAAAAGGGGATACTATAACGGGAGTTTTCTTCTCATAGAACAATGATAAAATTGTAATAACAATATAATTTCAATATACTTTTTTCTTACCCATTAAATGAAATCAGATATTATTTATTTATTCTTAGGAACAAAAGTAATAATAAAATTATTTTGCTATAATCCGCGATACAGTAAATAAAAAATATATATAGTGCTAAATGTATAGTGGACTATACGTTTTTTCATACCCGTTACATGCAGGATTCGTAAAAAACATATGCACAAACCTCCACAACTTCCACCACAATACACAAGCACTACACAGGTTCACTATCACAAACTCAACAATTGTTTCGCCCCGCAACCGAAGCATCATCAGGAGATAGACTCCACGACAAAATCGCAAAGCTTGAGTTTGTGATAGTGAACCTGTGTAGTGCTTGTGTATTGTGGTGGAAGTGGTGGAGGTTTGTGCATATGTTTTTTACGAATCCTGCATGTAACGGGTATGAAAAAACGTATAGTCCACTATACATTTAGCACTATATATATTTTCTATTTACTGTATCGCGGATTATAGCAAAATAATTTTATTATTACTTTTGTATTATGGATCTCCGCAAAGTAACGCCTAATTCTATAAATTATTATTCTTAGGAATTAAAATATCATATTATACTTATTTATAAACCCCATTGAGGAACATGATGATAGTGTTCGCGCATTTCACACATCTGTACGACATAGACAGGTAAACTGTTGTATACACAGACGAAACGTTGTGTCTGACATGTATATGCTATAGAATATGCATGTGAGAGAAGCAAGCATGAACTGCGCATGTGAGCGCGGTGCGGGCGTGCGGCGCTCTATCGCCCGGCACCTACCAGGCTATCATAAACGTAAAACAGAAATTGCTACGAATCTGACGTACGAATGAAACCAGAGTAAAAATCAATGTTGTCGGTGTACAATAGTAATAAAAAAAGATGAGAGGTGAGAGGTTTACAAATAAGGAAAGCTTTTAATTTTGCATAGTTTTATTTTACTAAATATTTTGGAAGTTATTAATTTTGTGCTGTGATAGCCTAGCGGTGAGACCGTGCGACTCTTTAGAGACGACATAGGACGAGACCTGCATATCTCTAGAGAATTCTAGGGATATGTGTAACCTGCCAATCCGCATTGGAGCAGCGTGGTAGGTCTTAGCTCCAATCCTTCTCTCCAAAAACGAAGAGAAGAGGCCTTAGCCCAGCAGTGGGCATAGTAACAGGCTGTTACTTTACTTTTACTTTTTTTATTAATTTTGTTTATACGTCTTTAAAGAAAAGCAATTTTGTTTGTCAAGCATTGAAACAGTGTTATTAAAAAAATCTTAATCATTGAGATCTAAACATATTTTAAGGACATGACTTCAAATAGACTTTTCGTGGATCAACACGAACTGTAGCTTTACAAGTATCGCGATAGAATTAGGCGTTGATTCGTGGATATCCATAATACAAAAGTAATTGGTCATATAAAAAAAATCACGGTGTTTTAAATCTTTGAATGAAATCCTTCTTTTCATCATCGTCATCGTCATTGTCATTTTTAAACAAAGGAAGGTATAACAGCAGTATAATAATAAAACTAACACTTTGATCCTTGTTTAATTAACTCCTAAGTATAAAGTATAGTACAGTTGACAAGCATAATGCGCATAATACGCATGCATTTTAAGCATCGTCTGTACTTATTGTTATAATAATAACAATTCTAAAGTGTTACTCAATTCAAGTTAAAAAATTAAATCAATTTAAATATTTATTTAACAACAAAATATATTTTGTATAACATAAGATTATACAATGTCTGTATATTTGTATCCCATTATTTCACTTTATTTATTGCATATACTAAGTGAATTAACATACCTTTCTATATAGAAAAGAAACAAGCTAGACAAGCGCACTTAGCTTGTATACATTGTACGTGTAAATTATTGTTTTAATAAATTTTATTTTCAATTCTTATTTTACTTTTCATATCGGCAATGTGCAAAGCTACCTGTACTTTTCAAATAATTTTTATTTTATCGTATCGTATCGTGCAACGAACAAAACAAACCAAAATAACTTACTTACCGACCTCAAAATGAAACCCAGAATGTAAAATTTTTATAGAAAGGGAAACAAGTTTCTGTCTGCCCTAGGACCTTGTAATGTGTCTTGTAACAATTACCAGGACTTCAAAATCCACATAGAGTAGATATACTCACCAAGTCCTTTCAACCCTGAACAACTTTGTAACAATTTAGTCAAGCATCCGCGCCCTTGAATGTGAGTATGCACTTGTTGATTTTTTTTCATTTAATAGTACAACACATAATTGTATTTATTTCTTCACCTTTTGCGAGGATTATTTCAAAGATTGGCGGGAATAAAAGGCGATAGTAATATTGAAGAACATACCATTTTTGGAACAAAGTCAGTGAAATAGTGAAATATATTGGTAAATTGGTGAAATAAATAGCTGTGATAGCCCGGTGAGACCGTGCGACTCTTTCGAGGGGAACACGAGTTCAAACCCGGGCAGGCACCAATGAGTTTTTCTATTAAAACTCATGTGTCTAATTGATAATTGCAATTTATCACACGCTTTTCGGTGAAGGAAAACATCGTGAGGAAACCTGCATATCTCTAGAGAATTCTGGAGATATGTGTAATCTACCAATCCGCATTGGAGCAGCGTGGTATGTCTTAGCTCCAACCCTTCTCTCCAGAAACGGAGAGAAGAGGCCTATTCCCAGCAAAGGGATTGTAACAGGCTGGTACTTACAAAAAAATTGGTTAAAGATTTTTAGATGTTAGAGTCTCAAAACAACTGAATTTGTATTGTCTCAGAGAAGTCCAATTTTAGTATTTAATATATTTATATAGTATATAATATATATATTTAATAGTTATTACACTGGTCTTGGATATAAATTAGGTGAGAAGGAAAGTACCTACACAATGAATGGATAATTTCTATAAAAAAGAAAATATGCAAACTGCCTTCCAACAAGTACCAAGGTAACAAAGTCACCTCAGAGGTCAAAGTACCAGCACTAAGAATTGACATGACTTCATGGGAACGGTATATGAGTAGAAGAGTCAGGAAGACATCAATGGCTTGTCATAAAATGCATAGCGGCTCGTCAAAGCACACGTCTGGTCGACGCGCTCTGCGGGTGATTTACAGCGCATTGTTACAGGGCTACCACACATTGCACAATGTTATGACAATCTCGAAGAAACATTTGTGTAACCTATACTTCAAAACCCACACTCGAATTGGAAGTATTATTAAGTAAGTTATTAATAAACAAAAAATCTTCCTTAGCTTAAAGTAAAGTAACGGCCTGTTATTATCCCAACGCTGGGAATAGGCCTTTCCCGTTCTACTTTTTTCCTTTCTTCGTTTTTGGAGAGAAGGGTTGGAGCTAAGACCTGCCTCGCTGTTCCAATGCGGATTGGTAGGTAACATGTCGCCAGAAATCTCTAAAGATATGCAGATTTCGTCACGATGTTTTCTTTCACCGAAAAGCGTGTGACAAATTGCAAATATCAATTAGACACATAAGTTTTAACAGAAAAACTCATTGATGTCTGTCCCGAGTATGAACCCGTGACCCCTCCAAAGTGTCGCACGGTCTCACCGCTGGGCTATCACAGCTTATTTTAGCTTAATGATTCAATAATTACTTACCAAGGATAGATAGGTATGATGAATTTAAAACATGAAAACATCATTTTGAATTGTAGTCAAACGATTGAATATTTTTTTTTTTTATATTAGTAAACATTAGGCAAAATAATATATATTGGTGTGAAATTATAACAAACAATATTTATTTCATTTTGCATGTTATTAAGGCTAAATTTATACATTTCTCCAAAACACAACCCTAATACAAATGCATATGTCCACCCCCTCAGGCGACACACGTGGCAGCCGGCTGCGACGTCGAATCGAGGACTTTCTCATGTCTAGCTTTGACAATGATAATCAACTTTTAATTGACTTATTATATTAACCCACTTTTGAAGCACTTGAAAAGTTTTTTGAATTCATGCAACAACATTTTTATGATTACAAAAAAAAATAAAAAAAATGGATTTTAACAAAAATACGTCTGAGGTGAAAGAATTTCAATTTACAGACTTAGTATAAGGCGTAACTTAGGGAACGATAATTTTAAAATTTCTTTAAATTTGTAGGTAAACATAAATGAATATTTATTGACATCACTAACTTCATTTAAAATTTATTAATTTTGTTAATAATAGGCTACTAGCCCTAATAGATTTTACCAAAGGATTTTAAATCGTCACCGAGAAGAAAAATATGTTAATTACAAATAACGTTTAAAAGGACGTCCAAGACTAATGAAGACACAATGTATTAGTGATAAGGCGAACTCCAGAAAATAGTTCATTTTATACGTACACTAGCAACGCCCCACGGTTTCACCCGCGTACATGCCAATCTCGTGGTAGTGAAAAAGTCTACTATGTCGGACTTTAAATTTATTTTTGTAGAATGAAACTACGGCCCTGGGACTTATTAATAGTTAAGGCAAAGGAAGTTTTTACTGTCAATTGAATTCTTTTAAAAAGTATAGCTTTCTTTATCCGCGGGTATCATTAGTAACCTTGGAATTAGCAAATAGAGCTAACTCACCAAATGCAGACCATGTTATAATTATGGCATTATTTTCTTTATATTGACATTTTGAAATTCGTTACATCTTTTGATTGGAATGTCCGATTTTAATAATTTTCAAAGTACTTTACAGTTATTGAAACAGTTTTTAATAAAATATCATTTAAAGGATTAATAAGGAGGTATGAATAATATGGTTTGATTACTGTCGGCACTTTTATTAACTATTACTAAATAAAAAAGTCTTTATATTGGCATAACTATACTATTATAGTATATATATAGATTATAGTATATATGGACATTGGTTTCGCGGGCTTTTTTAGATATTGATACGTTCTATAATAATGTATAACATTTTTTTGTTTTATCATCAATAATTCCCACAACGCACGCGATGACAGATTTTTATGACTAATTTTTTCACACCTTATTACATTTGTATTAGGTGTCGTAAAAGCCGACTAAGGTAAGTCGACCCACCGTGTGGTATCCGGTTCAGTAGAATAGACCACCCTCTGTCTTACCGAGGGGTCGTAAAATACGACTAAGGTAAGTTGACGTCAGGCAGGCGGCCGGTCGTAAAATACGTATCCAAATCATGTGACAACACGTTTGTAACATGTTGTGCCGACCCCACTTAGAGTGGGATAAGGGCAGGAAGATGATGAATATATCTGTATTAGGGATCCCTACTTTTTTTGAAAATTTAATATAGCTTATGTTGCTCAGTGAAGATGCAGCTTTCCATTGGTGTAAGAATTTTAAAAATTGATCCTGTAGTTTTTGTGTGAAAACATTACAAACATACATACATACAAACATACAAATCTTTCCTCTTTATAATATTAGTATAGAAGTATAGATTTACGGTTTATTTTTGCTAAATATATTTGTTTTTTATATTTTTATTGTATTCTTATAATTTTCCTGGTCTTATTATTTATTAGTTCGGACTTGATGATTTTTTTTATAATCCATACTGTCTGTCTGGCTTTCTGTTACGCTTTCATTGCTAATTCACAGCAGCAAAATTGATGAAATTTGGTACATTTGAAGTTTAAATATCAAATGTAATATAGGATAACAAAAATTCAGTTTTTCCTTCCAGTACAGACTAAAACAACCAGTACATAATTGAGGGTATTTTAAAATTTTAAGAAGTTGACGCGCGTCGTAACTGATACAGTTTGTTCTAAAATAATCAATCATGATTTGATCAATGTTTAAATAACTAAAACAGTGCAACATTAAGGTCATACTAAAGTAATGTGTTTTTCGAGTTCCTTAAATAAGGTTTTTACGATGAATAAAACTGAATATTTGTTGTATATAATGTTTATTTGTTTCTACAGAAATGCTGGTTTTTCCCGAAATAATAATAAAATAAATATTAATAAAAATAGAAAAACAAATTCTCCTGCCGTTTCCGTATCCTGACTTTCTTAAATATGTCAAATGTTTATATTTCAACAGCACATGTTTTGCACAACGGTTTTGCAAAGTCAATAAGTACGCTTACAGTCAGTCAAAGTACGCGGATATAGCTCCTAACGCCAACATTAAGTTTAGGGTTGACAATTCAGAAAAGATTAATATCAATATTGTTATTTAAAATAAATTTAATGTGTAAAATTTAATAAATCATATGTAATAATAGATGAATTATTTGATTCGTGTTAAAAATTCACTCATTACGAGTCTTTTTAATTTTAAGTATGATACATACCGTTTTGCTTCAAAACATCTAAGATTCATCTAAATCAGAATTTATTAATTTGCAAAATTTGTGCAAGTTCTAAGCAACGAACATCATTGCGACAACCCTTAAAGCACTATCACAAACTTTACGAAGGCACGGTTATATAGGGAAATGTACTGTTACAAATATTTAAGGTTTTATGCGTTAACGCTACACAAATAACAATATTGCTTAGTGCTTTCCAAGTATGCAAATGTAGGTTCAGGTAACGAAAATTTTACAAACTAGGATGTATAGAGAGAAACATGTCAAGTATATCCATGGACTAAAGTAAGTAAGTAAGTACCTTGACCTAATAGTAACCTAAAAGACAAAGCAGCAAAGCTGAACCTTACTGTACTGTTTACATTACCCAACGTATGCACTGAATACTTTTTATCTAAGACTGTTAATTGAAAACTATCTTTGAACCCAAAATAACTGGTGAATCCAATTCAACCTAGCAACTCCCACGTGAGGCAATACACCCTGTGCGCCCACGCCTTATGCTTTCCCTAATGATCGGTACTAAACACGCAACCTTGACCGAATTAACCACCATTACACGTGGGCCTGTTCAATTTACCTTAGCAGGTACAATCGGTGAAGAAATAGTTGGAAATATTTATTATATCTAAAAATACTTTTCATTACTAAAAGCTTTATTGATTAAACTTGACTGCGCTGCAAAGTATCCAATAGAAAATATTATAGACATATCCTGAACTAGAGAACATGAATCATTCAAGAAAAATTTTCTACGTCTCTCTCTTAAAGTAGCGGCCTGTTATAACCCCACTGCTGGGAATAGGCCTCCTCTCTCTGTTTCTGGAGAGAAGGGTTGGAGCTAAGACCTACCACGCTGCTCCAATGCGGATTGGTAGGTTTCACATATCTCCAGAATTCTCTAGAAATATGCAGGTTTCTTCACAATGTTTTCCTTCACCGAAAAGCGTGTGATAAATTGCAATTATCAATTAGACACATGAGTTTTAATAGAAAAACTCATTGGTGCCTGACCGGGTTTGAACTCGTGTTCCCCTCGAAAGAGTCGCACGGTCTCACCGCTGGGCTATCACATCTCTCTCTTAACTTAGGACGGAATTTATAAAATTAGGCGTTACTTTGCGAAGATCCGTAATCCAAAAGTAATAATAAAAATTATTTTGCTAGAATCCGCGATTCAGTAAATAAAAAATATATATAGTGCTAAATGTATAGTAGACTATCCGTTACATGCAGGATTCGTAAAAACACATGCACAAACCTCCACCACTGCCAACACAATACACAAGCACTACACACGATGCGATTTTGTCGTGCGGTCTATCTTTCTGATTATGTTTCGGTTGCGGGGCGAAACGATTGTTGAGTTTGTGATAGTGAACGTGTATCGCGGATTATAGCAAAATAATTTTTAATAATAACTTTAGGACGAATTGTTATGAGTTTCTGCTCAAGACTTTGTGAAATTTAGTACTGGGATAATTAATTATGTTATTTTCAGGGTTATAAAATTTTATCAAAATCAGTTCGGAAGTGTTTTCGTGATTCAATAACAAATACATACAAAATATAAAACAATTAACCATGGATATATCGCTACCAGTTATGACTTAACTCTATATATTTTTTACTATTTATATATGTGATATCTATATGATTTAGAAATATATTATTAAGATTTTGGGTTAAAATCTCGGAAGAGATAACCCGTTTCTTTACACCTTAATTCAAATTCAAATCCTAATCCTTTTGGGTTAGGACCTATTAAAACAATTAAAATAAAAATCATTATTACTTTTTTTTTATTTATAAATTCTTCAGATTAAGCCATTATATTTAAACTCTTATGCAACTGATTTGTAAAAGCGTTTTGTTACGATTGTACATAAAAATAATATTATAAAATTTTATATCCACTGAAGATTTTAGAGAGTAACGAAGCTGAATAAACCAATTTTAGGTTTTACCCATAAGATTGGAGTTAGTTGATACGATAATCGTTATAATTGGAACTAACCACACGGGAAATCCGTTTGATAAACATATTACAAAAAAAAATACTGTGTGGGACTATTTTATAGAAATACCTTTTTAAAATTAAATTAAAAAAAAGAAATCTTTTTTCATTAAAGTTTTAATTAAATATCATTAAAAAGCAATGAACATTTGGGTCGAGAATTCTTATAAAGACGTGTTTAAACGCATACGGTAAACGTGGCTACGTACATACAATTTATTTTAATGTAAGACCTACAAAATGTATTGAGAATTCGGATCATAATTTATAGACTTAAGCGTTACTTTGCGGAGATCCATAATACAAAAGTAATAATAAAATTATTTTGCTATAATCCGCGATACACTTCAGACACAATTCGACACAATTCGGATCATATTAGATTTAGATGTCACAGTAGTTCACGACTGTATAAAATTGTTTACAATGATTATTCGCAAAAGCTAGGGTTTTATAAAAATTGCTTGATCGTGGGATAATAAATTCAATCGATTTATAGAAGCAGGCGTTACTTTGCGGAATTCCATATTACAAGCAATATAACAGAACCAACTACTTTGCTATAATCCGCACGGGTTAAGTGAATGCATGCAAAGCCAATGTGTATGAAGCAGGCAAAATCTACGCACCTTATACATGCAGGACCAGCCACCACATGCACCCCAAGGCGCAATTCACCAGCAACAACGAACACAAAAGCAGCACACACACCCACCACCACAATCTCGACGATCGTTTCGCCCCGAAACCGAAGCATCATCAGGAGGATAGGCTTCACGACAAAAATCGTACTGCTAAAAAAAATGTATGCATTACGATTTTTGTCGTCGTTTTGAATCATTAAAATAAGAAATTATTATTAAAATCAAATACAACGTTTAAATTACTAATATTTCAGTCTAAAAAGGCCAGCCACAATCTGTATCTAGACTTAGGTCTTGTTTCTACCTAATCTTACCAGGAGCACATAAGAACTAAGAGATCTTTAGGCACTAGATTGAAACTAGAAATAAAGCGAGACAAGGTTCACTATTTATTTAGTATAGGCATGCTAGGTCGTATATTTCTTTAAATGTTCATCTGTTCAGTATTCTATAGATCTCAAGTCATTTATAATTGAGATGACCGATTCCATTTCTGAGCTACCTATTTCTTGCATACATTAGTTCATTTAACAAATGTCAGTTTAATTGTAAGCCATTCGGTCCTAATTCTACTAATTCTACTTAATGATCGCTCTCAAATGGTTGGAATACTAAGAATAGAGAACTATAATACTGTAAATCAATAAGTTTAGTCCTTTTTGATTGTGATTCTTAGTGTTTAAACAACTGCATCATTTTTTATCAATGTATCTGAAATATTAGGTATATCTGTTTGTGTATACACTAAATTAGTATTCTTAAAATAAACTGTTCTAATGCTCTATCAGTTTATATTACGATTACTTCATATTCATTAATATTTAATTATATAATCTTCATTCTGCTTAGAAAAGTTGGTTATTCTAATTTTGTGTAATTTCTCTAGAAACATTTTAAATGGTAACATTTGCTACGGTGAGATAAAAGAAAAGACACGTTTCCGGTGAAGTAACAGGAAATTCGAGCTATCCATTTTCAAATCTAAGAACCGATTTTAGTTTAAAATATGTATCAGGACTATGACAGAAAAATTTATTACTCACTCTATTACGAACTGCTCGCTCGTATTCGTACGTTTTTTAAATATGTCATAAAAGAAATTTAATATAATGCTATAATGTTTTACAAGTTATTCCATTTAAGAAGTTTTCAGGACTTTCATAAAAATGACTCACTTTAAAGGTCTGTTAAGTTTCTTGCCTTAAAAAAACAAAATTCCACAATATTAGGTTACCAATTAGTATAAAAAGTAATAAATAAACCTTGAAAGATTTAAAAACAGAATTTGATATTCTTCAAATCGAAGTCGAGAAAAATTATCGAACCGCAAATAATTAACACGCCGGAATTTAACAGGAGTTTTAAATCCATTTTTTTTCTATATCGGTATACAATTTTTTACGTAATATGTATATTTTTTTATTTATAGTTTTCGTGAACTCTATTACCCCTTCCTTCGTTTTGGCATATTAAAAGTTTGTTTAGGATTACATAGGAAATGGTACTAAATAAGGTACCCTAAACGTACCTGTTAACGATTTCTACACAGCATCGGCGTGGAAAGCTAGAGCAGAGATCGTTACTAGTTCTAGCCCAAGCCTGGGAGGCTGGGAGGGGGAGGGGAGGAGAATAAGTACTAGCCAAATTTATTTTACAAATCATTTACAGAAAAACTCGACGACTCCTTTATACCCTCATTTCTTACCGAGGTGTCGTAAAAGGCGTCTAAGGTAAGTTGACGTTAAAACATGTTGTGCCGACCCCACTTAGAATGGGATAAGGGCAGGAGAATGATTAATCTCATTTGACCCACCCTCTCTTTGGTGAAGCAATTAATTGAACCACACCTGTTTTGAGCACATAGAGTACTTGAAGGATATTGGGCGTCGATATACACGGAATGTTCTTACGTGTAACATAAGCTTTAGTAGTACAAAGTTCTATCACCGCATATCTCTTATGTAGTCCCGAAAAATAAATTTACAAGTATCTATATGTAACTTTGTTCTTTGGATGGGGCTATATATGTCGTTATGTAGACTTTACCCTACTTTACTTTTCACGTACATACTTTGAAATAGTTGCCTTTGCTTTTGTTAATTACATCAAAGAGCCGACAACTACCTATTAGATTATTTAAAGTGCTGCACAGTCACTTGACAAACAAAATCCACTTCGGCGCATCAATACCGCTAGCCGTTTAATTATACGAGGCTGTAGGACAAAAGCGGCAATGAATTTATGCATGAGCGGTAGAGAATTTCACTTGGTCGGGACGCGCGGGAAAAAGGAACAATAGGCTTAGTTTAATCCCATTTTTTTTACTTTAAGATCCAGTTTGCGAGAGGCAGCCGCCCTCTCTTTCGACGGCTGATGTGACGTGCGCTCCAATTTGCGAATTTTTTCATCTTTTTGCCCGAAAACGTCTTTTGACGGTCATCCTGCCTGGGCGCCTGTCTTGCGAGCACGCGGTTTAAAATTCGATCTCGATGAGATTAAATTACCAATGATAGATTAAGA
This sequence comes from Morpho deidamia, assembly GCA_947086505.1. Taxonomy (NCBI): domain Eukaryota; kingdom Metazoa; phylum Arthropoda; class Insecta; order Lepidoptera; family Nymphalidae; genus Morpho; species Morpho deidamia. The sequence goes on from CAMTZC010000003.1 coordinate 9,331,838, forward strand.
AAAAAATACGCATTATTTATTTTATTTTACGACCTCTAGTGGACGCGGTAGGCAGACATCGTTCTGTGAAGGACTTGAGAGGCGAAAAATTAGGAATCGAAAGTTTTGGATTGTTAAAAAATGTGGCAACTACATTCTTTCTTTTAAACTTTTTTTACGGCAGAAACAACGAACTATTAAAACGCTAATTGTGAACGTACCTGTTGCCTGAATTTTCATCAGTAATTTGAAAAATAAATTTCTGATTAATAAATATAGTCCTGTTAAATCCACATGATTTCCAAAGATTATCTATTCTTGAGATATATTATACGGGCATAATTCATATACCAAAGAGTGTAAAATCTTTACAAATAAGAATTTAACACATACAATTTAAAAAGTTTTTGTTTGTCATTCTTTTACGTCCGAACGAGGCAATGGATGTATTTTACTTTCATATATAGATAGTTAAGTGCTGGTAAGTTACATACTTTTAAAAAATATTTTCAGAAGAAGAAGTCTTTGCAGTAAACGTTTATACTGCAAAGTATTGGGGGCGATCGGAGCATTTTATTAAAATGTTAAGTTGTTGACAGCTAGTAATAATAATAATATGAACATGATTTTCTAATAATCGATCTTAGCTAGAACCCGTGCACACTAGAACTTTTATATGTAAAGATAATTTTATGTTTATCGATTAAATTCTGGGCCCTTTGGATGCACATTTTATACAGATTATCATGATAATTTAACCTCGCCACAACATATTCCATTTATAACATGGTAATGGGTCGAAATTACTAGCATCGTGATTATAAGACTTTAGTTCGTTCGAGGTTTTAGTTAAATAAATAAATAAATAAATAAATATATGGGACATTTACACACACGGTCGTCCATCCCCAAAGTAAGTAACTTAATACTTGTGTTATGGGTGAGAGACAACTGGTAAGTATATACATATATAGTTTTAAATACATACTTAAATACATATATACACCCAGACTCGAAGAACCAACAAATTCTAAATAGAAAATGTTGGTTCTCGGCGGGAATCGAACCCGCGACCCATGGAGCCGAAGACAGGGTCACTGCCAACTACGCCAACGGGCCAGTCCATCCAGTTCGTTGACTCCATAACTTTACATGATATAGGTAGGTAGGAGATGAAAATAAAAAGTCGTGATGGTTAACGGTGAGAACGCGTAGCTCTGATCAGGGGTCGCGGATTCAAACGCATCCATACGTTTTATATAAAAATTATGCGCTTTATTAGCTAATAGCTTAATTTGCAATTGCTCTTGCGCTTTTGCTGGGAGAAAAATTGTGGGGCAAACCTTCACCTACAAAACATCCCCAACAGATAAGAAGATATCTGTTGGCGATGTTAAGGTTGTGTATAACTTGGGCGTGAGTTATAATTTTAAAAATACTGCGAGTCTAGTTGAGAGAACACGAAATCATTATTAAAGATTCGTGGGTCAATTTACTCGTTAACGATCAGTTACCATTACCAGTCGGTTGACACAGCGCACTGCGAGTCTGGAAGATTAGCGATCGGGAAGATTGGAAGCAGCTGCCCCATTTTCCGGGATACGTATACAACCCAGTGGTCAAAATACTCTATTTGAATTGTTAAATAAAGTCGCGAGGAGTGTGAAAGCCCTAACTTAAGGCTTAAGGATGTTCACTTTCAATAATTTTAATTTTCATTTATATTCTTCAGCCTACCAACCCACGGTAAATATTTATGTTGAGAGACTTAGCGGTACAATGATAAAACTACCAGTTTGCTTTAATATTTCAATAAAATTCGTTTCGGAAATTGAACCCACAACATTTAACTGCTCAAACGACAAACACCGCGCTATAGAGGACTTAAGGTTTTTTTTTAAACCTTCATAGACGCTACATGTTTAAGGTTTCAAATACCAGTGCAGTTTGTTCGGAGGTGCAGGCGTGTCGGGTAATCAGGATCCCACAATCAGATAATAAATTATTGAAGAATTAAAAAACAATTTATTTTATTTCTACATTATACCTAAGAAAATACAGTGATTTGTAATAATTATATTACCATAACATAACATGTTTTTTAAACATAGGACGAATTCGCTTTTCTACAATTTTTTAAATAACAATTGCAAAACTTTTGTCATCGTAAACTCCTACTAAATTTTAGACTAAATAAAAAATACACGTAGATTTTATACATAAATATTTGAATTATAATAACGCAGAAAGCTTTCCACTTACCTTAAGCCAAACATCCCCATCTTTAGTGCATGCCCGTAAATCGACTAAAATCCGCAACACAAAAAGTTCAGACACAATATTAGTCAAAAATAAAAAACAAAAGTTGGCATAGAGGTAAAAGAACAGGTTTTTTTTTATTTTTTTTTTAACAGAATTTTAAAATATTATTTGAAAATGGAACAGTTTGAATTTCCCGCGCTCACTCTCAACTGAGCGTTAGGTCCGCGCAGACGCGGCGGCTTCCAGTGGACTGTCGTCAAGCCTCCGGCGCGGGCGCACTTCGCGTACGTAAGCTCACCCCCACCATCGCCATTCATGAAATCAGCCGATCAATGGATTAAGCTACTGCGGGAGCCTTGCGTTAAAAGAGCTTTCTTAGATTGTGTCATTATGTTTGTTATTTATAGAAAGATACTTTGTACTGATCTGATCTCAAAACAATCATCTTATTTACCATTACTTAAGTTTAATTGATTAATAATCATATTTGAATGCATATTCTTTTTAAATAAACGCTAACTTACAATTAATTGTTGGTACCTTCACAATTCTGTAAGCAGTTAGGACTGTTGTACTTTGAAACCAAATTTAATTTAAATTGTCTCGTTTTTCTTCTATCTCATTGATTACCGAGGTATCGTGGTTTCAAACTCATATAAGGTACCAATGATTTTGTATAAAAAGTACTCAACTAAAAAAAAGGTTTCCATTGATTTAATTTCTATTCGTTAAATTCTATCCAAATCATTGTATTTTTACATACTTAAATATATTAAGTACAAAAGATTACCCCAATTTTTTTATTAACAATATGAAAATATGAAAACGGATGTGCTGCTCTTAATTTTTTACGCGAGAACCTTATAATATTACCACCATATAGAAGAAACATTTAATTCATAAATCTGGTATATTTAAATCTCATTATTTATTTATTTATTTATTTATTCTATAGGTCCGCCAACAGAGTATACAGTAATTTTCAAACTTAATTATTACATACATATGTAAAGTCTAATGCTACCCTAATTAAAAGTGGACACAACATGCTTAAAAACATACAGTACAATTGGAGTATTAAATTTAATTTTATTTTATAGCGAATTCGTTATAAGTCCGGAAAAAAGGTAATAAATCTCATCATTCCATAACCTTCTTTTGTCATGAATATCATTCATCATTAATGATCTATCAGATTTACAGGAATTTATATTTTATGTCTTAATTAAGGATTACAATTGTGTATAGTATATCAACATAAAATAGAGATCAACACCCTATAACATAAATACCTACAACATTGTGATATGCTTGTTCGGAGGAAATGTCAGTCAAACTCAGGAGCTTACTCAAGTTCCTATCTTAAAGCTTTATTAATAGACGTTTTGACGTACTCATGAGACAATGGCATTATATTATCTATTTTACTGTACAATGACTTTTAATAAAACGTCTTTTAAATGGTATTTACTGAAAGGTATACCGGCCAGTGGTAGGTAGGTGTAGTCTACTAGACTCGTTCAGACCATCTTTATTGCTTGTTAAGATACTCAGGATTTCTTTTACTACACACCGGTTTACTTCTTATGTAACTAAAATTCTTCTCCATAAAGACATTAGTCTTAGAGTTGCAAAAATATCAAAAACAATTATTAGAGCCACTTCTCAATTTATAATATCTTTATTTATTTTCCTTAGATGCATGGATGAAATTTTCCGCCGTGTGCTATTCGGCTGAGTAGAATAAATCACCCTCATTTCTTACCGTTGCGCTGTAAAAGGCGACTAACGTATATTGATGTCAGACCACCGGTCGTAAAATAACTAGCCAAAGCATGTAACAACATGTTTAACATGTTTTGCCGACCCCACTAGAATAATGGCAGGAGAATGATGATTAGCAGCAGGGATTATATTTTCTCATATAATTCTTTAGACAATGTTACTGCAAAGTTTACGAATGTATTCTGACGTATTGTTGTACCGTACAGCGTTGTTAGTTGGCAGTTTCTATACTTTTTTCACAATTATCTTCACACTAATTTATTATTTTGTTTTAACTGATTGTAACTGATTTCTACTGCATAATGTCCCACATGTCTTACGTCACCCCTACTATGGACTCACTATTGATATGCTAGGATATAATCATCATCATCATCCTTGCATCCAGCGGCTCCTCGCGACCTTTTTGAGTTCGATAACCTCATAGGGGTCTACCAGCATTTCTATTATAGATATAATTGTGTCATGACCCGTGATATGGTTACTCAGTTACAATGAAAGGTCCCGAGTAAAAGAAAGTAAAAGAATTTCAACATCGACTAGAGGACTCCTCTATAATCCATTTCAAAAACGGTAGATTCAGTATCACATAGTTTATAACGTTAGCAACGTTATTTTTGTGTGTTAAGGCGCCATGACGTCAGCTCCAGTGGATTGTACTACAAAAATCAGATCTCGACGTGTTTAAGTACGTTGCTACGCTGAGTAATTGAGGAGCATTTGTGAAAATTTATTGAAATAAGCTTTCACATTATTTTTTTTTTAATTTATTAGGTTCACCAATAGCTTTAACATTTATATCATTCAAATCTATATTCTATTGTAAAACAAAACTAAATCTAAATGTAAAACTAATTAAAGGCAAACGCCACATGCAAAATAACCTAAAACTACTTAAAGGAAATTTACAAAAATAATTAATAAATAAGTTAGTGTAACACTGTTATTTCAAACAATTAAATGTTATGTTTAGCTAAGATTTTGCTGGATTTGCTTTCTAAAAAGATGCAGGGAAACATTGATTATATCCGGGGGATTAATTTTATTATAAATTTTTATTATTCTGGGGATTGGTGAGTTAGCGCCCAAAACAGTAGAACGATGGGGAAAATATAGAAGGTTAATTAATGGTGTTCTTGGATATCGCGTTGGTACTCGTAATTTAAAGTATTCGAGGAGTGCAGAGCAGTCTACTTTATTATTAAAAATTCACATGCTTTCATATCATCCAATTATTTTTAACAAGTACCGAAATATTCCTTCTACCACAAAGTAATCACTTCTAATGTCTGATTAAAATAAGATAAGAAGTGCACGAACTACTTTTCCGCATTTATTAAATAAGTTTTTACCCTAATGTGTACATGTTTTAGAGATTATTAATTTCAATCCAACATAGATCTATAGAATAGGATAAAACAAAGGCAAAAGTTTACTTGCACTTCCCACTACTAGTTGAGAATTAAATCTCTCCCTTATAAGAAATCAATGGATAGGAGAAAAATGACATCTTATTGGGAACCGCAGTCTATAAACTATAGATAGTAGATTTGTTGTAGGATATCTTATACAAAAGATATTCTGTGTTATGGTGGAGCAACATTGGTTGAAATCTTTTGATTTCCCTATTTAGACAAATATACAAGACTAGTGGTAAGCGACTTCGTTCCAACATAAGCGCCCACAGTAACTTAACCTAGTGTATAAGCTTTAATTGCTCCAAATTTTATCAATATAGATCTATCAGATAAGCCGTAACAGAGAGACCGACTTTCGCATTTATGGGTATGGATAAGAATGCGTTTTTATTGTGGTCTGTTTCACTAATATACACATTAAATATGTCAATTATTTTAAAATTATTTATTTCCTTCAAAACGTAATTCAAAATTACATTTTTTGTTTTTTTTGTTACTTTCGTTAACGGTCACAAAAAAGTACGCAAATTTCGCGGAATCCCTGAGTAATCTTCACGGAACCCCGGGGGTCTGCAGAACACAGAAGATTTGATGGCTTAGACGAATATACCGAGCATATTTTTATAATAATTATAGAGCAATATCCACAATTATGTCATAATAAGTACGTATCTGCGTAAGCAAGTAACGTAATTTTGGCAAAATTTCGCAACTTCTACCTTATCTAGGATAGGAGCATGGAAACTGAAGCAACGGGATGTAGGGCGCGTGGGCGTATCGCACATCCGCGATACTCATTGCGCTAACGCTCGTTTTTCGTAAGGTTATGCTATTTTTTTGCTATTATAAGTTAAATTAAATTAATTCTAAGCAAGCACGGACCACCTCAAACTACATTATATTTCTATCTCATGCATACCATCGTCTCTGATGTTCTCGGAACCAATATCTCTAATTCTATTAATTTTGAGTATTTGCTAGCATTCGAGTGAATGATTCTTGTATATATATAAAACATAATCTGAATTTCGGAAACGGTTCCAAAGATTTACATGAATTGAATGCATTAAGGGAGTTTTGGGGGCACAAAGTCGATATAGCATTATTAGCATTTTTAGCTTCATTTTTACAAAAAGTCGATCTATCCTTATTTTCAGGTAATCAAAAAGTACTACAATATCATTAGTATACGAAGGTTAATTTTGCTATCTCATAATATTATTATAGTTCAGGTGGGAAAATCGGGGTATCTCCAAAACTTAAGACACAGAATCGAATCCAGATGTCTGCAGTCCAAATATTTTTTCCCCCTTTTTTGTGAGAAAAATTAATATTGGCAGCCCTTTATCCTGTAATATTTTAATTCGTATATTTAAAGATTTCATACATAGTGATTTATTCTTATTATTACGAGAAAAGGGTAATCTTACAAAATATCAAAATTGCATTGCTTAAAATTATAAGCACAGCACCATTTTTTGTAAGTTTTTCATTTATATTAGTCATTTATTTATTGGACATGAAATTCAAATTCAAATTAAACGTGGTGGTAGTTTTACTATTATTAAAATTAATATTAATACTTTGGCGTTCATAGATAATATACCTATATCTAGAAAACATGATCGACGGTATGAGTAATAATGGTCATACCATTATTAATCATACCGTCGATAAAATGTTGAATTCGAATAAAAAAATATATTTTCAATTGTAAAATCGCAATATATCCACGCTTCAATGTCAACACAACACTAATGTATTACATTAGAATTTAAAATTTATTTCCATTGAATTTTTAAAATGACTACATTATACTGACAAGTTGTTTACCTAAATTTTCTCTCAAGTTTTCAGGTACAAATCAAATCAAAATAATCTTTATTTAAGTAAGCTTTATACAATTACATTTAAATCGTCAAGGATCAATTAGATTTGATGGAGCTATTGTACAACTGGTTCGGAATGTTGCTCTTACCGAGAAGAACCAGCAAGAAACTCGGCGGTCAATCTGTTAAACATTTTAAATTTATATCATTAAGCTGCAGTCTTGTTTGAAACTAAAAGCAAGGAATCCGAGCATTATTATCAATCAAATAATCTTTAATTTTGTAATATGCTTTACGTATAAACATAGTTCGTACACTTAATTTAAACTTTTTTGTAGACAAGTCGAATATTGATTGGTAGCCGTGTGGTATCCGGCAGAATAGAATAGACCACCCTCCTTTCTTACCTAGGTGTCGTAAGAGGCGACTAAGGTAAGTGCCGTGTGGTATGCGGCTGCATAGAACACACCACATTCATTTCTTACCGAGGTGCGTAAAAGGCGACTAAGGTAAGTTGACGTCAGGCAGATGGCCGGTACGTAAAATACGTAGCCCAATCATGTGACAACATGTTTTGTGACATGTTGTGCCGACCCCACTTAGAGTGGGATAAGGGCAGGAGAATGAATGAAGCCGAATATGGATTGGATGGATTTTATTTATATATAAAGGGTATTTATATATTTTATTCGATCTCGGTAATTGTCTAACTGTAATATTGTTCGTTAGCCAGTAAGACATATAATTTGCCTGTTATTAACAAATATTATACTAAGAATAGGGGAGTAACAGGTAGGCCTGTAAGTAAGTGAGAGTGTCACAACAGATAATGAGACGATGAATGAGGATGAAACTTATATATATCTTATCTTTGTCTAATCACACCATACCACATCATAAAAAAGAGAGACAGGTAATATGTTTCATTTACATTCTCTTTATTGTCAATGGACACATTTTAGGCTGGCCCCCTCTAATATAATAACGATATGGTTTAAAGAGAGGAGAAGCTTTTCAAACAGACATACATATAATATATATATATTATAGATTAGACTAAGATTAGTCTAAGCTATTGCGTAATAAGTTGATGATGTTTACATGACGAAGGAATACTACGATTCTTCAATTCTATTTCTAATTTTATAAAATAAGTAAATTCTTCTTCAGTTACTTAACATGTCTTTTTATACTTTATTTCGTATATAAAAAAAATTATAAAATTAAAAAATATATATAAACCTACAAATATAATCTTAGCAAGGATATATTTAATTATATTCAAGATCTATTATTTGTCTATCTATAGAAGCAAAATAACAGAAAACTGTTTGCTATGTATTATTTTAAAAGCTCTAAAGATCTACAGACGTATGTATGTCAGAAAAGAAATTTCTTCCTGCCAGATGACAATGGTGTCATTAATCAAAATTTGTAGTTTATACTTTACGCCATTTGATAAGAAAATTCCCTGTTTCAAAGTTTTTCTTTGACAATTTCAATTAGGATATTTCAAAATGTGTGAAAATTTAAAACCTGATCGCATAAGGTGCGAGGCTTGCCGTACAATCAACTTAGCTAAATATGCCAATCATCCGAAACCTGACATGCAGATGTACGATAAATGCAGTCCGACGCAAAAAATTGATTGTGCTCGCGTTACAGGTACAATTTTCTTTATAACTGAAATCCTAGTAGCCACAATAACAATAAAATGAGAAAATGCTGTCTTAAGGCGCTGAACAGAGCCAAATAGGCTGATTTTAAACACGTTTTTAACAAAAGCTATAGGGATGACGATTAAAAGAAAAATATATGTTAATATACATCATATCTCAGAGAGAATGTAAGATTTCAAAACATGATTACGATACTTTTTTTCGATAAAAAAAATTGGTAAATAGACCTCTGATTTTTACTTTTATCGTAAATATCTCTAATATTTATCAACAAAAATTGGTAAAATTAATAAGACTAATAAATCATTATAATATAAAGAGAATGTAAGATTTTAATTTTGAATTAATTAAGATATTTCATTCAAATAAAATATTTTTTAGAAAATAGCAAAACTGAAACGAGTCATCGTCTCGCTTCTCTTTTACATCTACGAATATAGACAGTGATCGCTGAGGCGCGCTGCTATATGGACGTGTGTCGCTAGCTGCCGCCTTTTGTGACTATTCCTTGTTGATAATATGTCCTTTTTTAGGTGTTTAGTTATAGTTTCAGCATACTTAGTTTTATAAGATTAATTAGACATAAGTTTTTTAAATAAATTGTACAAAAAAGTTTGGATAAAATAGTGTACACCTACAATGGGTGTTAAAAAATTAATTTTGTCGCTACGCCGTCGCAGAAATTGTGGGCGTGGCTTATATGCCGAAATCTGAATTTACGCCAGCTCTGTTCAGCGCCTTAATCTATAATATATAACGTACTTCTAAAGAGTTTATGAGATGAGGGGAGCCCAAGGCAAGCCTATGAGTGTCAAAATAAATAATGAGAGGGAAGATGAATCTCGTATATTTCATCTTTTTCTTATCACACAAAAAAGAAAGACAGATAGATACACCCTCATTTGCTTTCTCTTTACTTCTCATTATTGCAGTAGGTATGGCACCTTTTAGACTGGCTTCCCTACTCTCAGTATAATAACTCTATGACTTTTAACTTTGAACTTCTGCTCTTGCTTTTTTTAGCCTTGTAATTATTATAAGTTAGCATTTAATATATTGGAGTAAAACTTTAAAATTGTTTTGTGTGTATTTAGTCTCCAGTCGGAGACATAAAACTTAATTTTTCTAATATTTTCTAAGTAGGTGCGTATGTACATACATATATTTTTTTAATTTAAATTTTCAAATTATGCAATAGATTATGTATATCTTTTTTGAAAGTGCGGTGCTTGTTCGATATTAAGTAAGCTTTCACGCTAAATTCGTCAGTACCTAGTATTTTCTTTAAAAAATATATCTTAATTACTATCTTTGAAATAACCCTTTTTTTATTTTTTTCAAACTGACTGTATGCTGTTAGCCCTAATGGCTTTAAGAGCGTCACCGGGCGGGACGGGCGAGCGCAGAAGCATCGTCGAGGTTGCGAAATGAGCTATCTGACCTTTGAAACGTGCGCGAAGGCAAAGCTCGCATAGGACATTATTGGCCTTATGCAAGTTTTGTAGAGTGTCACTTTGTTGCGGAGCGACGTCTTACTTTTCTTGCATAACATCGGATAATGAAATAACCCTAAGCAGAGAGCCAATAAGTAGAGTTTCAATGAAAACTAAATTAGTACTGTCTTAGTAACAGTGTAATATTGTCTCTACCTACGTCTCGTTTCATTACACTTGACATGAAAGGTCTTTGTAACTAGCAAGTCTTTTCGCTTATGTTTTCCTAGTGAATATTACAAATGATGTAACATTTTGTACTAGGCACTTAAGCACAGAATATATTTATTTGTTTTGTTTGTTTATATTGCTTTGTTTGTTGGATCGTTAATTATAGCCCCAGTTATCATAAAAAATTATCTCATAGCACGAGACAAATTATTTGTTAGTAGTACATTAGTTGGTACAAAATGCATGCAAAATGCCTTCTTATCAAAGCAGGTTAACTGTTGACAATATGTTAGTACAACAGTAAAATATATTTTAGAACTCCCATTGCAACCAACATGTATCAAAGTATGCAGCAGAGAAGAGTATAAACTAAGAAAAAGTGGCAAGAAACTGCCAAAAATGACGATGCCTTACGCCCATGGAAAACTAATGTATGGAGTAAAAGTAAGTAAAAAAGTAAGTAAAGTAACAGCCTGTTACTATGCCCACTGCTGGGCTAAGGCCTCCTCTCTCCGTTTTTGGAGAGAAGGATTGGAGCTAAGACCTACCACGCTGCTCCAATGCGGATTGGTAGGTTACACATATCCCTAGATTCTCTAGAGATATGCAGGTTTCCTCACGATGTTTTCCTTCACCGAAAAGCGTGTGATAAATTGCAATTATCAATTAGACACATAAGTTTTAATAGAAAAACTCATTGGTGCCTGCCCGGGGTTTGAACCTATGTCGTCTCTAGAGAGTCGCACGGTCTCACCGCTAGGCTATCACAGCTTCTAAAAGTAAGTAATATTCTTAAAATCTGCTTTTTTTCAATAAAACATCGCTGACTATATTATGAACAAGCGTAAATCGGTGTTTAGTCACATCTGGTGACGAGAGTGATAAAGCTCCCTACAGTTAACTAACCTCCTAATGGTTTCGTAACTACTGGTAGCGATTAAAATAATGGTGAATAAAATTACTCCTTCCTTAGGCTGGTATCCTAGTCGGCGCTGTTTACTTTACGTACTCGCAAGGAGTATGGGGCGACCAACAAGACGTCACAGAGTGTATTCGGCGATGGCAAGAATACATTCGCAGTATCAATACTAGACGCCCACCTGTTTTCGACCAGTGCGGTAAAGTTATTGTACGTATGTACGTATATTATGTAAATAAAATTAAAATTTAATTATTATAACACAGAATTCATTTTAGCATAATTCGATTACCATGTTAATACAATGTTCAGCGAAGCATTTATAACAACAGAATAGTCATCTACTTGTTTTACGTTTATGCATTCCCAGTGTTTATAGTTACGTCAGCGGTTGATTCGTTTCAAGCACTCGCGAAATGATTTAAAAAGAGTGAATGAAAGGAGTTGTTAGTTGGCTTAGTTAGTGTTATTTATTAGTTGATAATGAAAATAATAAAACAAAGTAAACTTTGTTAAGAGGTGAAGTTATTTCCATAGGTCAACTTCTTTAATATCCTAATTTGGTCCAATTATTTTTAGTTTAAGAGTAGTTATTAGTAGCTATTAGAACAAAAATGAAAAAAATGGGTTTAACCATACATATTCAACCATATAAAGTTTACAATTACAATTTTTTGTAAATAAAATATGAAAGTAAACTAAGAAGTTTTTACAAAGTTTTGATTTCCATATAAATTAACTATTTATTAAATAGCATTAAACTCTTAACTCGTTTCTTATATTTCACTGACTAAAGTTTGCTTTGATTGAAATAAAGATTGAATGAACTCTCTTCTTAGCTTCTGATATCCTAGTACATAAAATCCCATCTGTCAAACATTATACAAATCGCAGCAAAGACCCGAGAAAGCGCGTAAACCCCCACTTCTTTAGACGACCAAACGCCGACTGAACGGGTGGTAAATTGCAATTCACTTCTGTAATCCCAGTACGAAATGTGACCAATGTACGAAATGTTTTCTCGCTAAAATGACCTCTGTGAGACAAGAAGTTAGTTAGTAGTTAGTTAGTTATTCGGCACTCGACAGTTGGCCGAATTTAGATTGTAGGCCGAATTAGGTGGATAGGTAAATTTTGAATTGACTGATTTATAGAAGCAGGCGTTACTTTGCGGAATTCCATATTACAAGCAATATAACAGAACTAACTACTTTGCTATAATCCGCACGGGTTAAGTGAATGCATGCAAAGCCAATGTGTATGAAGCAGGCAAAATCTACGCACCCTATACATGCAGGACCAGCCACCACATGCGCCCCAAGGCGCAATTCACCAGCAACAACGAACACAAAAGCAGCACACACACCCACCACCACAATCTCGACGATCGTTTCGCCCCGAAACCGAAGCATCATCAGGAAGGAGGATAGGCTTCACGACAGTACGATTTTTGTGGTGGTGGGTGTGTGTGCTGCTTTTGTGTTCGTTGTTGCTGGTGAATTGCGCCTTGGGGTGCATGTGGTGGCTGGTCCTGCATGTATAAGGTGCGTAGAATTTGCCTGCTTCATACACATTGGCTTTGCATGCATTCACTTAACCCGTGCGGATTATAGCAAAGTAGTTAGTTCTGTTATATTGTTTGAATCGACTATTAATTATACCTTACCTTTCAATTTTATCTTATTTCTCACATGTGGTATAGATACTAAAATGTCTGCCATTGTTGTAATGATGTCCTGATGTCCTAAACTACGTATAACGGACGATATTATTTGGTAGCTAACTTAACCAAGCGCCGTTTCGCTTGATTCATAATAATTTCATTTTTTTTCCAAAAATCTCTTTCTAGATTCAGTTTTATAAATATCTCGAGAATAAATAAATATTTCTCATTGCGCTTGAATTTTAGTAATCTCATATTCAAACTATGACTAATGTTGAAAAATACTATAAAGTACAAAACTTCTGATAAATAATTATCAAACTATATTTAGAGTACTCCAGATTGTTTTTACATTGAACGATATCGCCATGAAACGACGCGGTTTAATACTGCTTATCGCCTAACCCTTACTACGTACGCAGGAAGCGGCATCCTCGATGTTTGATATCACCCTGGTATAATTGGATCATGTCATTGACAGTGTGCACCACAACATCAAGTTATTTTCAAAACATGTTTTAATTAATTGTACACAATCTTGCCTTCCCTAAATGCTCCTCACTGACTTACTCGAGATCATTTAGCTTTCAAGGTGTAAAGCTGTGGAATGATCTACCTGTATCAATCCGCAAATCTCCTTCCCTATCAGCATTTAAGTCACAGACTAAAAAATATTTGTCTCAAATCAGTTAAATTAAATTTAGCTTATTATCAATATTAAATTAAAATTTTAATCAATTCAAATAATCACTATTATCTATTATTTTATTCATTTATTTTTCAACTTTAATCTATGTATAGTGTTTCGTTATTTTTATTTTTCTTCCTTCCTTTTTTTTCCATCATCAATTTTTTTTTTCTTTTCATTTTCTTTCTGTTACTCATAGGTTGGCTGGTAGAGATCCCTTTTAGGGATAAGTCCGCCTTTTGTTTATACAATAAAGATAAATAAATAAATAAATAAAAAAAGTTTTGTTGCATGATCGTTAGTGTTGTCAAAGCTCCTTGTATTTGTGTGTAAATTGACAGTATTTTTTTTTAAACTATATTCTCTATTATTTTTTGAATGAATGTCTTGTTTTTTTAATGGTCACCACATAAAAATATAAAATTATAAAGCCATGTTATAAGCATTACCATATCTTTTCTTGGTTATAGAGTTTGTCATTACTAAAGAAAACAAATACATTATTTTCAATATAGAAAAGGGTCGGGTATCATTGTGATGTTTGTAACAAATTAGCATATTTTTACAATGCCGTAAAACCCTTATTTTTCCGCTTCTTCAGTTGATTTAGAGTTTTAGTATGAGATTTTTTTTCAGAGAAAAGAATCTAGCGAAAGTCTTTTGGCGCCTCTGTATGCCATTTACAAAGGTTTTGTTACGACATGTTTTTCAGGTATGTCTTTTTTTAATAAAAAATAAATTTAATAGCTTATTAAACTTATGCCCATTAATTTTCTAACTTTCTTTATTTCAATATTATATTTTTGACTTAATTATTACATTGTTACGAATCTTTTTCAGGAGTGGTAAAAGTACCTTTGATAGTAAAATGTGCGTATATTGATTACCTCAAGGCATTGGAAAGAAGACAAGCAGAATTAGATAAAGAAAGAAAAATAAGAAAAAAATCAGGTTAACAGAATTTATTTAAGGTAAATTTATTAATGACGTAAGGGACCAAAACATAAAAAAAATGAAATGTGATTAAATTTAAGATTTGTTGTAATAAGGTATAATAATAATACATATATTGAAGTTTACGTGGCAAGTCTTTAACGATATTAGTAGAGAGAAAAGGCTTTTTTTTTGGGTAATTTTGCCATTATGTCTATTTTGTGTTTGAAAAATTATACTCGTAACGTATAGATTGTGTGCATGTTAATAAACTATATTAGAATTTAATCGTTTGATGTTTTATTCTGTACCATCAAAATACACTACATTTTATTATTTAATTTTTTTTCGCATAAAATATCTTAGGATACACTTGTTTTAATACCACCAATAACCACCACTTGTTTTTACCAATGGTGATATTAAAAAATATATATTCATAAATCTTTAATATGTATGATTATTTATGTTATGATTATTTTCACAAACAAATTATAACATAAAATATTATAAAATGAATATTTGTCTGTATGTCCTTTACAGACTCAGAAACGGATGGACGGATTTTAATTTTCAGACAATCTTTAGAATTGCCCAGCAGATGATTTGGATCGTAGCATTTTTTTTACTGCAGAGTTCTGTTTCAAGGAGATTCGAAATCAGAGTGAGCCAAAGCAACGTGTTGCAGTGGCTCAATCTACAGCCAGTCCCAACTAAATATTTATAATACTTTGCAGCCAATCTCTTGGTTTTCGCTTACTTAAAAATATGGTATTTACATCTTACTAAATTAAATGATCAACAAAGTTTTTTATATGCTTATTATATTATCTTTTAAGCATTTCATAGTGAGTCCGGCTGAAAGGTGGTTCAGTACTACATAACTATGTTTAAAGAACAGAGGTCAGTTCTTACAATTTATTCTGTCATGCTTCGAAAACAACTAAAAACATTTTATTTTATTAAAAATTCAAACTTAAGTCCTTGGCTTAACTTTAACCTATTGTAGAAATAAAGTAGTTAATAAAGTCTCATGGTTGATGATTCTCACGCCATAAATTTATGGACGGTTACAAATGACAAAGCTATCATATAGGTAGTATATAGGTAGTTATATATAAGTATTTATCATTAGAATAATGGATACATAAAATAATTTAATTCTTATTATTTTTTGTTAACAACTTGTTTGTTACAACTTGAAAAGGTAAAATATTTAGATTATTAATATTCTAATTAATAAGCTCATACATTATTTTTTCTAACGCAAACACCGCTATAAGAATAATGTAGTTGTCGGTAATATTTTTAATTGTATACTGCATATTAAGATAAAATAGGCATATTTAGACAAACGTCGAAATACCACTAAATGAATACTAGACGATATTTTTCAAGAAGGTATTACCTTAAAACAAATAATATAATCATCACTTGTTTCACTAACATCTGATTGCAAAAACATTTAAATCAAAATCATTCTGTTGTGTTGCAAAAAAAAACTTGACACAAAATTATTAGCTGCCCATATTATTATATTATAATTGTGTTAATAACGTTGTTGGCGCTGCCTCAATTCCATGACCTCCGTCGTGTGGGCATCAAAGAATATTGTATTATCTTCTGGGGCTCCACCTGCGAGTAAATATTCCAAGTGTCGTATGTAGCAAATTGCTATCCTGCAAGCGAAATTTTAACTTTAATAACTCTATATTACTATAATTATTAAGTAACGATGAAAAATTCATCCGCATTTCTATCGCCCAAACTAGGGATATTAAAAGCAATCGATATCTTGTATCTACACCTTTGAATCAAAACAGGTTTCCCAACGATCGACGTATACGAAAACTGATGTGGACGAAAAGGTCTAGAATTCGTTCCCTATTGAGGAACATAATCTTTTATATAAAACGTTTTTAAAATCTTTAAAACATGTGATGACTCCATTTAGAGTGGGATAAGGGCAGGAGAATTATAATGATGAAGTTGATGATGTATTACGTTTACATACGTTTCGCATTAAGAATACTGGACATCAGGAGAAAAACTACGCAGAACAAAGAGTTAATTTAAGTGGATTACTGTTTCAAAACATATATGAATAGTATTATTTATCCAGTAACTTGTAATAATTGAAAAAGTTTTGACAGCGATATCCAACATTTAAAGGAATAATTGCGAACTATGCGTTATACAACCACAAAGTTATTACCGTAGACACTCGATTTTAGAGTACTTTTTCTTTGAAGGTTTTGTGATGGGCAGTTTGGAACGTAACATATCGAATGCGCGGTTCATATCCCTCATTCGTGTTCTTTCTCTATCGCACGCCGTTTTCTTATACTCTGAAATTCAAAAAGTATAATCTTTAATAATATTATATTTAATTTAAAAACTCGACTTTAAAGTTTTGTTACTCATCGCGTATCTTACATTTTCGACGATTACATAACGGAATAAACGAAAGAAGACCAAATAGGTGAAGAGATAAGACTTTTTCAGATTTACACCTAGAGTTTTTAATATTATTATATAGAAATTAACTATACGCTATCGTTTACGTCTATTTATGGATGTTTACTTTGTACATTTGTCTTTTCTAAAGTAAATTCTAATCCATGAAGATGGTTACCAATTTTCTATAGCACCGATTACAATAGCTAACCGTTGTAATCGATAAGTCCACAATTTTATAGAAAAACATATTATTTCTCTTCTTTATTACCAAACTTGAAACATGTTATCATTCATGACCATTCAAATGAAAAATACAAAATCTTGTAATACTTAGTATTTCACAAGTTGTAATAGAGGCTTTCTAAACACCACGTAACATTTAAAGTACCTTTCTCAATCTGCAATGCTCGCTCCTTCCAATTCAACAGAGAGTCTTGTTGGTCGTCGGAGTACTTGCCGTTGTCTTGTGAGTCTTGGGAATATTCTAAAGGGGACTTACTGGCGTCTAACAACCCTAAGTCTCTGTAGTCATCGCTTTCGAAGCATCTTGAGCCTTAAATAACGTACATAAATATACTTTTCCATAATATACTGTCGTAAAGAGTGTAGTACGGAATTCCTAGCTATTACACATACAAATTACATAGCATTCGTTGAGTAATATATTCACCCTTAACAAGTATTATGTAGTTCTTGCTGAGACTTAAGAAAAATTAAAAAATCTAATCTTAATCAACTTGAAAAAAGTTAAAATATGTAATAGTGCATCAAACACATCAGAAGAATTTATGCCTACTTTGCTAACAGCTTTTTATTACTGAGCCCTATCAGGGTTTTTAAGTTGTCTTTTAAAATATACAAAACCTATACGCAAAATCATTCGATAAACTTGATCTATCTGTTTTTTCTGTAAAGCCAGAGTTTACAAACACACAAATAAAAAAATTTACTCCCATAAAATCCTATATTGTTTACCTTTAAGTGTAACACCTACGTGATGTAGGTATGTCAGGTAATGACAAGTTTATCGTAATAAAGATGACGTGACGTTACTAATATTATCCGTTTGTCTGTCTATTTAGCTTTCATAGCTAATTAGTTGGAGCACTATTCATAAAATTTGATACATTTAAAGATTTTATTTAAATATGATAGAAAGGTCTGGTTTTCCTTGGGGAATAAGAAACAATGAAGTACATTATGGAATGAACGTAAGTACGTTTTTAAATAATAGGTACTTTTTTGAAATAAGCTAAGAAATTTTCTATTTCTTATCTCGTGCTGATTCTAACGAATTTAATCTAAAACAATCTATCTTACCTTTATGAGAATAACAGTTAAATAGTTGCTTACCATCTTATAGCGACACTAATAAATGTAGATTATAATATTTAATCGATACTTTGAAAAGTATTACAAAACAATTTTTTTCTTACCACCTTGTGACGATTCCAATTCATGTGGCCTAAAATAATTCACCCTGCGAGGTTCCGTATAGTCTTCTAATACGTACGACCTATGATGCGATATAGTTTTGTCATATTTCTTATGAGAAAACGTAAATTCCTCTTTCGGTTTATCATCTTGGCGGCCTATTTCTAACAAGACACGATCTTCGCCTTCCCTCTTTTCCTCTAATTCAGTTTCCTTAATAACTGTGTAGTTCGTTATTAAGGGTATTGGGGAATCGTCTTCATAAGCTTGGCTATACATTTCCCAAATTATAAATTGTTCTCAATCTGACTCACGACCAGAAACAAAATTTGTTTTCTTTTACGGCAAAATGAATGACGAGATCTTTATTCGTTAAGACTTTATTAAAATACAAGATATACTAAAAGGTTTCAGGAGCAGATTCAACTGTAATTTATGATCGTTACTTTATGTTAAAATATCACTTTTTTCGTCCACTAGCTACCTGTTGTAAGCTGTAACTGTGTCATCCACTCTGGTGTTCCATTGTCATGCATATTCGATCAAAGTTAGTATTGTGTACACAAGTGTTGTGCTTCTTAGTGTTCAAAGAGGCATTTGTCTTTTAGTATTGTTATTCTATTCAATTTAGTTTTGTATATATATTTATAATATTCTCTCTTTCTACCTTAAGTCGAACTTTGGCGGTTTTGTTTAACAACACTTTGAGTACCTAAAGGTACTTTCTCCGTTATTGGTTAACAAGTTAGGCCTTGACTCTACAAGTCGACGAATCTCAGGAATCTTAGTTGCACCAACTTTTGCAAAAACTTACCATAGTAGTGTTTATATATTTATTTTACACACCGATGAGTGAGAGTGCACTAAGAGTAAGCATCTTTTAAAATCTATAATAATAAAAAAAGATTTTCACCAAATGGATAGCAATAGTACTTAGATGCGGATCCAAAATAGAAATAAGAAATATTTCAAAAATCGTGTTGTTAGTTGTTAAAAATATTAAAAGGGCTTCAACAATTTTCAAAATTGTTCTATAGTCTAAAAAAAAATTTTTTTTTCTTCTAGAGCAATCACAAGCAGGTCATCTTCTGGTGCCGCTTTATCCTTGAATTTTGGGAGACGTGTACATACCCAACATAAACATAATATACGTTTATCGTTAGATCTTTTATTAGATGAAAATTTTTGAATAAAAAAACAATATTAGATAGAAATAAATATTCTTTAATATACAAAAAAACATTGCAAATTATATTTACAAAAGACATATTATTATGGACATTTAACAGCTTTATCACTTATCTCAGGTAATGCAGACAAACGTTTAGGAAAAGTATAAAGAACAGAGTTCAAGAATATGGACATTGAACATGTATTCATACAATTATTTCTAACATATATTAAAAATCAATAACAAGCTATACAAATTCTTAATTATTTCCAATGTCCTAAGCGTTATCATAATAATATAACTCCTAAAGAAATGCATCGATAAAAAGCTATAAATGTAGATATATACCGACATTTAAAAAAGTCAGCTAATATTATTAATAGGGTAGCATTTAAATAAAAAAAGCTGGCTAAAAGCATTTGGATCTGAATGAGAAGCAAAATTGCGTGGCCTTAAATAGACAGTAACAATTTAATCCCCAAGAGTTTATAGTGTTGTGAAGAGGTAAAAAAAAATGGGAGCGCAAGACATCCAAAATGATCATAGTTGAACCATTTTGTGTCCACGTATATAATTATAAATATACCCAATATTGCTTCTGTAATAATCAGTTAAATTTGATAGATTGATATATTTGACTGGCTCGTTGGCGCAGTGGGTAGTGACCCTGCCTTTAGGTCCGCGGGTCGTGGGTTCGATTCCTGCCGAGGGCCAACATTTTCTATAAACAATTTGTTGATTCTTCGAGCCTGGATGTGTATTTATATTTAAGTATGTACTTGAAACTATATATGTATGTATTTACCAGTTGTCCGTCATCCATAACACAATTATTAATTACTTACTTTGATGATGGACAACCGTGTGTGGAAGTGTCCCATATATTTATTATTAATGATGTAATGATCGTGAGTTTCATTGATATATCTGGTTTCGAAACTACCGAAGATTTTGTGTCTATTTTTTTGTTTTTTTTTGTAGACGTATTTTATTATTAAGAACATATTATAATGATATAAATTTATAATTTATTAGTACATATTTTCTCAGCTATATATCAATTCCGCTCTCTTGACTTGTCAACAACAATATCAATGTCATAAATTCAAGCCTTCAGTAAAAGGTTATATTTTTTATTTTATTGAAAATATTTAAGATGCGTAAATAATAATGATTTATTAAGTGATATATTTAATTACAAATTAATTTTCCGTATAGCAAAAAACTGCTGCATGACTTCATCGGTGACTTTGGTCCTTCGAGCCTGATAGTCTTGTATGATAGGTGTAATTGTTTCTATCGCAATTTTCTTTAATTCGCCAGTGAGCATCTCACCAGTTTCGTACAATTTTTTTATCTGTAAAGATTATAAATGAGTTTATATCGAAATACATATTTGGTTTTTTTAATGCTTGTATTAGGTTATAGACTTGTATTAGGTTAGGTTACTTAGTATAGAGGGAAAGGTTACCTGTTAATTTTAAAACCGACAAATACAAAAAAACATCAATCGCAATGAGTTACAAATTTCATGTCTAGACTAGCCAAAAGGTTCTTCTATCTAGCCTAAATAAATAAATATAAATTAAGAGACATGGCATATGGAAATATTATTAATCGTGCGATTTAAAGTGAAGAAAACCATCGTGATTAAACCTGCATATGCCTAGAGAAATCTTGGCTTTGCATGGTGGGCACGGGCTAATCCGCACTGGAGTAGTACAGTGGGTTAAACCACGATTCTTTTGTGTTTTTGTGTTAAGAAACGGCTATTGAATCCCAGCCATTATAGTAGGCCTTACTTAGGTTAGTTTTAAACAAGATTAGTAATTGATTTGACTGCACGTACAACCCAAAAAATCAAAAATCACAAAACTTTTTACAAAGACGTATCTTACCTCTGCCAGCCTTTCATCGTCCTCTAAGAAGAACGTTAAGTACTTGTAAGAGATATCAACATCAGTGTTGCCACCTTTCTCCCTGTGCTCTTCGACCGTAGCTTGTCCGCCAGAGAATGCATATTTATTTATCTGTGGGAAACATTTGTTGATAAACTCAACAACGGAGCATTGCGGACGGTGCAAGACCTCCAGAATTCGGTACGATGTGCAGAAGCGTAATCGTTGTTCGGAATGCAATATGTGAATTAAGCAGCTTTTGTATAAATATTCATAGCAAAAAGCTGTGGTATCCGGCAGAATAGAATAGACCACCCTCCGTTCTTACTGAGGTGTCGTAAGAGGCGACTAAGGTAAGTGCTGTATGGTATCCGGCTGCATAGAATAGACCACCCTCCGTTCTTACTGAGGTGTCGTAAGAGGCGACTAAGGTAAGTGCCGTGTGGTATCCGGCTGCATAGAATAGACCACCCTCCGTTCTTACTGAGGTGTCGTAAGAGGCGACTAAGGTAAGTGCCGTGTGGTATCCGGCTGCATAGAATAGACCACCCTCCGTTCTTAATGAGGTGTTGTAAGAGGCGACTAAGGTAAGTTGACGTCAGGCAGGCGGCCGGTAGTAAAATACGTAGCCAAATCATGTGACAACATGTTTTGCCGACTCCACTTAGAGTGGGATAAGGGCAAGAGAATGATGTATAAATATTCATAGCAAAATTATTATATAGAAATACGGATCACTTTGCGGTAAAATCAAATTAGCTTTATATTATGGTCAACGTTTCTGGAGAGTGCATCCGCAGTGATCACGAACTGACTCATGTCGAACCTAATATGAAAATAACTCAATTTTATAGCGACGTGACCCGTATATTTATAATAATATGTAAGAATAAAAAGCAAAGTATATTACTCAATAATCAAAAAATTTTTAGTTAAGCAAGCTTTTTTTTAATCGTCAAGGTTCAATTAGATTTAATAAAACAAAAGTAATAATAAAATTATTTTGCTATAATCCGCGATACAGTACATAGAAAATATATATAGTGTTCAATGTATAGTGGACTATCCGTATTTTCATACCCGATACGTGCAGGATTCGTAAAAACCACATGCACAAACCTGCACAACTTCCACCACAATACACAAGCACTACACATGTTCACTATCACAAACTCAAGAATCGTTTCGCCCCGCAACCGAAGCATCATCAGGAGATAGAGTCCACGACAAAATCGCAAATTTTGAATTTACATTTAACACTATATATATTTTCTATTTACTGTATCGCAGATTATAGCAAAATAATTTTATTATTACTTTTGTGTAATGGATCTCCGCAAAGTAACGCCTAATTCTATAAATTATTAGATTTAATAAAGCTAAATCCAGAACCACCGTCGAATACGTCTTAAAAATAATATAGTATAAATAATAGAATTAGGCGTTACTTTTTGGAGTTCCATGATACAAAAGTAATGAAAATTTTATTTATAATATACCATTATAGTGCTATAAACTGCCGTAAAAGGAAATATAAGTAATGCTAAATTTAGATCGTACTATCCGTCGTCATACTTGATACATGTAGGATTTGTAAAAACTCATGCACTACAAATAAAACACCAATACACAAGCACAGCATACATTCACAACCACAATGTCAACAATCGTTTTGTCCCGGAACAACTGATCAGAAGTCAGACTCCAGGACAAATCGCTTTGAGATTTAGCCTTACAGATCGCACACTTAAATCAAGTTAGATCTAATTCAAATAAGTTGTTTTGTAGCCTACAAAACTCGTGAGTGTTAAAGAAGCACATAACTTGAAAAAGCAAGAAAGCACTATTTCTTTAATAGTCTATAGCGTGATTTCATACATTGGTAAACAAGGATTACAATGTATCTTATTCACCTAAGCCTAAGTGTTAATTATGTCATTAATACTTAATGTGTGATATATTTTATTTTATCGCGGATTATAGCAATATATTTATATTACTTTTGAAGATAAGCTGTGATAGCCCAGTAGTGAGACCGTGCGACTCTCTAGAGACAAACATGGGTTCAAACCATGGCAGGCACCGATGAGTTATCTCTTAAAACTTATGTGTCTAATTGATATTTGCAATTTATCATAAGCTTTTCGTTGAAGGAAAACATCGTGAGAAAATCTCTAGAGAATTCTAGGGATATGTGTAACCTACCAATCCGCATTGGGGCAGCGAGATAGGTCTTAGCTCCAAAAAACTGAGAGAGGAGGCCTATTCCCAACAGTGGGATATAAACAGGCAGTTACTTTTTTTTACTTTTACTTTTGAAGATATGTTAATTGTCATATAACATACCTTATTTTTTATCTGTTTGGGTGTGTCATTGAGGAATATAGATGCATTTGGGTCACTGGCAGACATCTTGTGTTGTGCCCCTTGCAAAGCGGGAAGGAATGTGGAATGCAATAGCGCGGGTTTGGGCATTTTCATACGAGCCGCTACATCGCGCGTCATCCGAAAGTAGGGATCCTGGTCGATAGCACAGGGCACTAAACAAGGCACCTGTAATGCAAAACGGGATTTTGAACAACCCACCCACAACACCCCCAACCCACAACCACACACATCTTATATTATACCATCATAACTCCTAACCTTACACATTCAAGTGAGGTCGGCACAATATACATTAATCTTACATTCTTTTATACCATTCGTCAACTAAGTAACTATTTTAGTAGTAGTTTTCATAATAAATTTCCTTTTAGTACTATATTATTTTCCTCTTTTTTTAAATATATAATTTTTTTGTACCTAATTTCTTATGATGACGCTGTACTCGCTTTAAAAAGTGTTTTAACTAGAACTTGCCTTGTGAAAAAGTGCATTAATAAGCATGTTTAAAATGCTATTGGCGTGTTATAATAACTAAATAAAACAAAAGTCGGGTTTGGTTTTAACTCAATCTTAGCATCTCCTTTGTGCAAAACACCTTTAAAAGTACAACATTTGTATGAATGATACAATTACCATTATTGTTGCCTAATACCTAATTGTATATAATTGAAAAAAAAATGTGAATAGAATACTGATATACAGTATTCTATTCACAAAACACATAATAGATAAAACAAATATAATAAAACTATATACCCAAAATACTTACTACTTTGTTATCGAATATGAAAGGGAATGTAGTCGAGAAAGCAGGGGCAGCTTCTATTGACGGGAAAGTGATTTTGCCTATAACATCGGAATCACCGAAACCAAAAATGCCTTTTACTTGATTAAATGTCACACACTTCTGTATTCTTATCATGTTCTGGTAAAAAGCTGGACATTGTCTGTAACAAGGGATAATCGTTTTCATACAAAGTTTAGATATAGAATGGTAAATTACGAACGTTTTATAATAAGTATTATAATAACGTTTAAGAACAATCATTATAAAACCAACTTTTTCACTTGATACGCGATACTCTTTTTTTAATTTTGCTTTCGTCTTCATTCTTTCCCTTAAGACTTTTTCACTCGATACTCGATACTCTTTTATCATTTTACTCCCGTCTTCATTCTTTCCCTTAGACTGTTTCACTCGATACTGATACTCTTTTATAATTTTACTTTTGTCTTCATTCTTTCCCTTCCACTTTTATACTCGATACTCTTTTTTAATTTAACTCTTGTCTTCATTCTTTCCCTTAGACTGTTTCACTCGATACCGATACTCTTTTTTCATTTTACTCTTGTCTTCATTCTTTCCCTTAGACTGTTTCACTCGATACTGATACTCTTTTATAATTTTACTCTTGTCTTCATTCTTTCCCTTCGACTTTTATACTCGATACTCTTTTTTAATTTTACTCTTGTCTTCATTCTTTCCCTTAGACTGTTTCACTCGATACCGATACTCTTTTTTCATTTTACTCTTGTCTTCATTCTTTCCCTTAGACTGTTTCACTCGATACTGATACTCTTTTATAATTTTACTCTTGTCTTCATTGTTTCCCTTCGACTTTTATACTCGATACTCTTTTTTAATTTTACTCTTGTCTTCATTCTTTCCCTTAGACTGTTTCACTCGATACGATACTCTTTTTTAATTTTACTCTTGTCTTCATTCTTTCCCTTAGACTGTTTCACTCGATACTGATACTCTTTTATAATTTTACTCTTGTCTTCATTGTTTCCCTGCGACCTTTATACTCGATACCCTTTTTTAATTTTACTCTTGTCTTCATTCTTTCCCTTAGACTATTTCACTCGATACCGATACTCTCTTTTAATTTTACTCTCGTCTTCATTCTTTCCCTTAGACTATTTCACTCGATACCGATACTCTTTTTTAATTTTACTCTCGTCTTCATTCTTTCCCTTCGACTTTTTTACTCAATACTCGATACTCTTTTTTAATTTTACTCTCGTCTTCATCCTTTCCCTTAGACTTTTTCACTCGATACTCGATACTCTTTTTTAATTTAACTCTCGTCTTCATTCTTTCCCTTAGACTTTTTCACTTGATACTTGATACTCTTATATTTTATAAATGTATGTAGATAATATATAAACGATAAATCACATAAAATATACATACAAATATAATATATTAAACTAAATGTTCTTTAACATCTACTCACCCAATAAAATCTAAATCATTAAAAATAAATGTTTTAGCAGGATCAAAGCCAACAGCTATAATGTCTTTCGCGTTACTGAACGCCATTTGACGTGCATCTTCAATTTTAATGTCTCTCCACAATGCCTTTTCGTCATCAGTAAGTTGAATGATTAGAGGAACATCAAACACTTCCTGCAACCATCTGAAAAAAAAAATTATGATGTTAACATAAACTTAACTTGTAGCTCAGTCATGCCTGATGGAATTGATTGAGATAATTATTTAGTCTTAAAGTCTTAAAAATTATCTTTTAGGAATTTCTATTTCACAAGGTCTTGTGGGTTTAGTCTAAGCTGTTTCTGTTATAATTTGATGCCCCATAATCTGTTTTAGTTTATTTGTACAGTCTAATGAGTCTTCAAGCCATACCATCCATAATTTAAGTAAAATAAGGATAGAGATTATTGATTTTTACAGTGAGCACAATATGCAATTAGAAACTCTGCCATATAATTATATCACCCCAGAATATAGTTATTAGTTATTTTCTATGTTTATACATAGAGCATGTAAATTTATTTTTGGAAGGGGCGATATGTATCAACAATAACTCTCTCTGTGCTTATTCATCAATAAAAAACTAAAAATATTAACTAGGTATAATAACAAAAACTGTCAAAATTACACTTGTTATACTTACTTATAGTGGGCCTTGTGGAAAAAAATTTTTTTTCAGAAAAATGTTGAAATCTATTAATGTAGGTAATACTGAATAATAATGTTATCACTCTAAATAAATATTTTAAATGGTTAATGTAAATTATAATTTTATCGCACCAAAGCCATATTTTACTAAATACAGCTAAATATATAAATCATTAAAAAACTTCACTTACTTTGTGAACATAAAAGGGATCATATGGCCAATGTGCATACTATCTGATGATGGCCCTCTACCAGTATACAAGTAAAATTTTTTTCCAGCCTCCACAAGGTTCAAAATGCTATGAATATCTCTGTGAGAGAAAAAAATGCCGCGCCTTATAAAATGATGTGCTAAAATAAGAAGAAACCTAAGATTTACATACTGAACATAAAAATTATAGTATACATACTATGATGTCAAAAATAGATACTACAATAACCAATAGAAAGTACGAGAGTTCTATACAAAGGTATAATTGATGATAATGGTGGAAAAAAACTTTATATAAAAATATGTTATACTAGTCAATAATATTATACTCAATGTAGCTAGTAACTTCTAATATATTAGTAGAGCAAATTGTAACAATTTTGTAAACTACAATGACAATTTAACTTTTTTAATTACAGAAGTGATTGAAGTAAGAAATGCATATCAAAAATGCTAATATGTATTTAGAGATCTTTCATTCTAAAAGTGCACGCCCCTCCACCAAATTACATTATTGTAATGTGTGAGAGAAAAAATTGACTGTACTATCTTATATGTGTGCGCGCAGCAATTTCAAAGTTAAATCGACTCATTCGCGCACTTAAAGGTCAACTAATTGCTTGACTGGTAAATGTCAAGCATTTATATGGCGGAGAATGCACACTTTATATGAGACAACACGTCTATTCTGTCACGCGTTCCTATCATTTGTGCACTGGTTGACCAACCAATCCGGTTACACGGACTACAAGTAACGTTTGCATAAAAATAAAATTAATATTATATAATATTTATAATCAAATTTATGTTGAAAATTCTTTAGAATAAAAAGTAAGTTTTTAACGTTTCCCTGGAGTAATAATAAGCGCTGTGGATTGTAAACGGGAAGTTCCGCATTCGAATCCTAGAAAAAACATATTAGTATATTTCTAAAATTTATCCCTGGTCTTGACTAGATAGATACTTCCAACGTACCCTTCTAACAAAGACGTACCACCAAGCGGTTTAGCATTCAGGTACGATGTCGCGTAAAAACCCTGAATGGTTACACGTTTAATCTCCAAACCCTTTCAAGAAACTTAAACTACATCGGCATCCATCCGGTGAATTCGCAATCAAGAGCTAGCTTGCAAACTCAATTTAATAAAGAACATATCATACATTCATTATGCAACTATTAGAATGATTAATAAAACGTAATGTACAGAAGTCTGTTCATTTATTTTATTAGTAAAAAAAGAATAAAATGAAACCGCAATAAATATTTATTATTTTAATGCTATTCACTCACGTCGCTATCTTCAGATTCAGACTCAACATTAATTATAAATTCAAAATTTTTCATATATTCTATCTCAATATCATTCACATTTCGACACGTGTTTTCCCACATATTCTAACAATCATGTTAATTCGTTCCTTAATTAAAGCAATGGCTTTAATGATCAAATTATGATAGATGTTAAGTTTTGCCCGTTTTTTTTCGCCACATAGTTTTATAAAATTCTCCATATTTTTCTATTAAAGAAATAAAATATTTGTCTAATTATTATTTAAAATAAAAAATAAAAATTATTTATCCTCTTTTTTTATGACATGCTAACTGTACTTTTCGCAATAATTGATGCGTGCTCCTACTTTCGTGTCTGTCCTGCAACTGAGTAACCAATCAGAATAACAAGTTTGCGTGTATTTTGTCTGTACATACGTTTTTTGTGTGTGAGTAAAGACATTGGAGGGGCGTGCACTTTTAGAATGAAAAATCTCTACTTAGATTTTATTAAGGGTAAACATGATTTAATCATGTATATTTTTTATTTATTATTCTTGAGTATGTAGGATAAACCACAAAAACAATTTTAATTTTTCTCTTACCTTTTTTTCCTGTAACTTTCTCAAATCTTGCAATGACTTCTTCATCAATCTTTTGACTACCAAACCTTTCTGAAAATTACATGCACTATTAGAATAACACCACTTAGTACCTCAACAGGCATGACTTTATACCGTATAATAAGTGTATACATAAGAAAAGATGATCAAGCTTAGCTGTTTATCCCTCACAAGAGGCCAAACTAAGACATCTAGTACAACATTAATTTTATTCATAATTTTATCAATAAATGTCAGTATTTTTTTTTGTTTAGGGTCTTAATCACTGCATAAAACAAATGAAAGAGATCTTTTCCAGAAGCACTGAAATATAACCGTTTTACTTGATTACTAGTCTTTTTCATAAAAAGGATGAGCAAACTAGATTTACATCACAAAAAATATGACAATTAATTACTTTAAAATTCAAATTATTCTTTCCATATAGCAGTAATGAAGCCAACACACTAAATAACAAATAAACTTACTGATTAATTTATCATAATCTATGCCTGTTTGTGATTTGCCTGTAACATTCCATGGGTCTACAAGATCATCATCTTCATTTATAGATATATTATTTATCTGGTCTTCTGTCATGATTTAGCTATAACAAATTGTAAGTTTACACATATTAATACATTCTTATTTTTATTTCACATAGTACTCTTACTAGTATTACAATAATAATAATTCATAATTATATTTCCGAAAACTTTGAGGCTAAGAATATATTTTTTAATTAAAAATAATTATTGCCTACATGGTAAAGTAGAATTAACAGCTGTAGTAAATTAACCCTTACTCTAAAGAATAAAGAAAATTTTCTAAATAAACATTTTTTTTAAACAATAAAGTACGTTATGAGGATTTTAATTTTTTTAATACAAATACTTTGCAATAAATTTTATCATATAAAGTACCTATAAACCGAAGAATAATAGAAAAAGGTTAGGAGTTAGGACTAGGGGTTATGTGTCAACTGCCAATTTCAATTTTCAAGTCCATGGTCACAAAAATGCCAAATATGCTATTGCGTCAACATGTCAATGCTAAACTTTTGTCTCGCACCTACTCTATGTTACTACACTACTATTACACTACTATACTACTATCGGAGCATAAGCTATTTAATAATACCTATAAGAAATAATCGTTTGTTTACATGAGATAGACTCCACAAGGTTTAGTGGAGTCTCTTATCTTCTGAAGATGCATCGGTCACGAAACGAAACGATTGTCGAGGTTGTGGTAGTGAATGTTTGCAGTGCTTGAGTATCATTGTGTTATTGGTCGCTCTGCATGTGTCAGCTATGAGAATATATAATACATTCTACATTTAGCATTACATAAATTTTATTTTATTGTTGATTACTGCAAAACAATATTTTCATTACTTTAATACTGAATTTTTATTGAATAAATATTATTAATGAAGAGATCTCAAGTAGCTTCAAGAAAGCTCCCTCTCCGAATTGGATTCGGCGATTAATCTCTTAATTTTTGAATATTAGAGGTACCTAGTCGGATCGTATCGATAAGTATATATAGGCACTCATGTACAATTATATTAACTTATTAATCTATTTATTATTTTTAATTTCTCTACACAACTGACAATTAATAAAACAAAATTATTTTATTGTTCGGTTTAGGTAGGTATATCATGGAATCCCTTATGTAATATCTGTGGACATTGTAACAGAGTATTAATTTAATGTGGAATAGTTAAAACAAGTCGTAAAATTACGGGATGCAACTTCAAAATTTAAGTTATTTATTTGTTTCTTATATATTGTACCTAATTATTATTTTATTTATACAAGCTTTTGACATTTTAATTTTTACTGCTGACCATTGTCACATGCGGTTGTCAAAATTTGTCAATAACTCTTCAGTCATCACCATGTACTCTTGCTGTTTTTAGATAATAAGTAGAATAATAAGCGTGTGTGTCTTTGTTACAAAGTATATGGCTATTTGGTGTTAAACCAGTCGGGACTTTGGCGTTCTTGATGGTTTCCGGTGACGATTTCAATGGTGGTCGTTTACCGCGAAAAACTGCGAGGTCGCCGAACCGAAAATCCAAGAAGTCTGATGCAGACATAGCGAAGGGTTCTGCGTTGCGAAATGATTCGCAACCTTCTGTCCATAAAAGAAATCTTTATGTGGTTTCCTTTCCAATTATAATTCTTTTTAATTTACTAAGGTCTATTTTGTATCAGTTATTTATAATTTTCAAATATTTATACTCGGCGTCCCATCGTTTCATTCATAGGCCTCGTAAGAACGGTGAATGTAACTTAGAGGTAGTAGTTAAAGACGGTGTGGTGTCTACGGAAATCGCGCAAAGTGAGGATATGCCGTACGTAAACAACGTTGGTCCCGGGGACCCGCTTCTGGCGAAACAGAAACATCATCATCGGAAAGCTTTCGAGTATATCTCTAAAGCGCTGAAGATAGACGAGGAGAATGAAGGTAAGACACATGCATGACCTCCAGAGTTTCATCTTTAGTTTTCAAACACTCTAGTTTATGTCAATATTTACCAATAGCTATTGAATTTTGTTTGCCACTATCCATTATATAGGTTGGTTTGTGAGGTTCAGTATGAGTTTTTCTTTAACACAGGACAAAAAGAATTAGCTATAGAATTGTACAAGAAAGGTATCTATGAGCTGGAACGAGGTATAGCAGTTGACTGCTGGGGGGGTCGTGGAGATGCCTGGCAGCGGGCGCAGAGACTCCATGATAAGATGAAAACCAACCTAGGAATGGCTAAGGACCGTTTACATTTTCTTGGTAAAAATTTGAAATTTTTTCTATTTCAATTAGTAAATGTTGTCTTACACTGCTACCTTTATTTTGAGCTATATTATGTTTACAGATAGATTTACTTCTTATGTGATCTTGGCTGTTCTATGCATGCTTAGCTTATTAAGTTTAGTTTTACGTGATATACTCAAATAGCCACACAATACTCAATAAAAAGTTAATAAAACGTAAATATTGTCCCCCCGTGCAGCTAACCTAGTCGCCCTCAGTAAATTGGGCGTAGAGAGTGAACCTGAACGGAGTGACAAAAAACCTACGGAGTCTCCTTTTAAAGTGCGAAGGCCATTAGAGAAGTCCAAGACAACGCTACTAGCGCACACAGAAAGTAACAGTGGTCAAACAAAGCCACCAAATGAAGGTAGAATACCACATAGCTTTGCTTCGTTTGACATAACCTATTGCAAAGTTTGAAAATTTCACAATATTCACACTTAACCTTGTGACATGATACCATTAACACAAATTTAGATTTAAATAATTGGAATGTACAAATCAGTGTTTGCATGTTGGTTCACAGTGCTTTTAAACCTTTTGTTTATGCTTTGAGTGTGATACTATTATTAATTTAAAACTGTATTGATAAGAATTGATTTTAATTATGTCAAAGTCTAAAAAAGGTAAGGGTTAAAAGCCCACTGTTTAGATGTTGTTTGACTAAAATCATTAGATTTCCTTTTGGTAGGATTATATGAGAAAGAATTATCTATATTAATATTATAAAGATTTGTATGTTTGTATGTATGTTTGTAATGTTTTCACGCCAAAACTACTGAAAAGATTTCACAAATTCTTTCACCATTGGAATGTTGCTCCTTTACTGAGCAAGCTACGCTTTATTGCAATTTCAAAAAAATAATAGGGATTGCTAACAAAATTGTAATAAGGTGTGAAAAATTTAGTCATAAATATCTTTCATCGTGTGCGCTGCGGAAACTATTAATGATAGAAGAAAAAAATGTTCCACATTACACATATATCCACAAAAAAGTCTGTGGTACCATATGTCTAACTATATAGTTTTGCCAATATAACTAACTACTTTTCTACTTTATAAAAGTGGCGACAATAATCAAACCATAATATTTACATCTCCGTAATAATCCATATCTCACTAAATGATATTTTATTAAAAACCGTTTCAATACCTGTAAAATACTTTATAAATTATTAAAATCGGACATTCCAATCAAAAGATTTAATGAATTTAAAAATGACAATGTACAGAACAATCTAGCACAAAATCAACAATCAATTCGTCCCGCAAGCGAAGCATCATCAGGAGGTAGACTCCATGGCAAAATCGCATAACATTTATGTAGTACTTGTGTATTTTGGTGGTTGTGGAGGAGGTTTGTAATGCATGTGTTTTTAGGAATCCTGCAAATATCAGGTATGAGAACGGATAGTCGACTATATATTAAGCATTATATATATATTTTCTACTTTAGCGCGGATTAGCAATATAATTTTATTATTACTTTTGTATTAATATTTTTATTCAAAATTCCTGAACACTTCATTTAATCATTTCCATTATATTTTGTAACAGATATTGATGTTATTCCATTTTATAACTTTAATATTGCAAGAACACATCAGGTTAGAAAGCAGATATTATCTATGCCTTAAATCAAAGCGTTTTGGAGATATTCTGTTACAAGAATAGGTGCACAGTTATCGTTAAACCCTTTTACGTTAATCCGTGTTATTATTTTATTTCCAAAAAGGAACAACTTATAAAAAAGACTTCGTGTTATAAATTAAAGAGCAAACATTTAAACAAGTTTGATGTAGATTCATGTTTTAATAGTTCTATATAAATTAAAATCATAACCAAAACATCGCCGTTTAAATGTATACATAGAATCTCATGTTGAATGAAAAACCTAGTAAAACAGACGCTTTTGTTCGTAGACAAAAGATATGCCATTCATTGAAATTGCGGCTGCGTCATTTTATGGCAAAGCAAGTTTAGCATGCATAGCGGTATAAAACCTTGTTTTATATGTACAAAGTTTACAGAAACACTTGCATGAACAAGGATTTCCAGTATTTGCATTATAATATGTTATGTATTTGTACTTATTTTGTTTATTACTAGAGGCATGTGACGTGTAACTCTTGCGTGTTGTTTGAATATTAAGCTACCATATTTCCAAGAATACCTTATGTCGATCAATGCACCTAGTTATAATAAAGGGTCTATTCTTTTTTATATTGTTGATTCTCTTTTTGTTTGTTTCATAATATTAGTTTAATAAAAAATTTGTCCGATATAAATCGAAGCTTATCGGAATTTACAGGATGTCAGTAATCATACCTACGATTTGTACAGAATTGTACTGAAGAATTGTATTGTGCCTCTCATTTAGGTACCTAAAATTCTGGAATATCTGAGATAAATTTTAGTCTACATTGCAGATAATAAACAGACAATAAACCATATATTACGAACGATTTTAGGTTGGTTAAAAGTCAGATTGCTCAGGCTCCAAAAACTACAGAACGGATTTATGCGGACAGCCACTGGTTGTCCGTGGTTCATGCGGCACGTTGACCTCCATAGAGACCTCGATCTCCCTACCATTACTCACCTCTTTAAACGTTTTTCGAAATCTTACTTCGAGAAATCTGAGGTACACCCGAACCCCCTGATTTCAGTTGCTTCTACCTACATCCCAGTTAGGTCCGACCATCGAAAATACAGGCGTCCAAAAAGCGTCCTGTATGACCCCGACGATCAAATAACGATCGCCAACACAGAAACACGTAATACACTCACACAGCGTCTTCGCCGGCGAAGACGAGGTCCCAGTTTTCTGACGTCGGTCGGTCGTGGCTTCTCGCCACACTTCCGACGCCGCAATGACTAATCTAAGTCATACCATGAACCCTCCACTTCGCGTCGCCCTAAGCCGTGGTCCGGCCTCATAGGAGGCACCCTTAGGACGACGTTCCCCGACTTAAGTAGAGCTTCTGCGCTCTACTCCCTGCATTTCGCAACTTCGGCGATGCTTCTGCACTCGCCCGTCCCGCCCGGTGCCACTGTAAAAGCCATTAGGGCTAACAGCATACAGTCAGTTTGGTTGATGTTGATCATGTTGGTTGATGATTATAAAGTATTTTCTAAACAACTTGCTATAAAAACCGATCATACAAGTAAAAGTGCCGAACAAATGTGCTATTTTAATGAAAATAAAGCTAGAACCCTAGAGAGCCATATATTTTATTGGTTTTATATTTATAATTCAGTAACACGTTCAATTCATTTTTAGTAAATTTATAATACATTGAAAATTATAGAAAACTGATTAAAATACACAGGTAGAGTTTTGTATATCATTTTTGTCGCGAGACAAATGCGATCCCAAGTGTCTTTGTAATTCGTATTTTTTTTTACCTATCGATTATTAATGAAAGTTTTTCAACTTACTTATATTCAAATTCAAATTATTCTTTATTCAAGTAAACTTGTAGACAAGTGCTTTTGAATCGTGAACTTTCCTGCTGCTTCGGAATGCTGTTCCTACCCAGAAGAACCAGCAACAAACTCGGCGGTTGCTCTTTTTAAAATATAAATCTTAAAACTAGTTACATTTATTTATTACTGTCTTGTACAGGGTAGAAGTGCCCTATATCCACACATCCTTATCATCTAAGTAATATGTTCAACAGTATAGTAGACCTTCTGTATCTACCTCTTTTTAACAGGGTTTTTAAACTGCTGTAATGACATGACCAAAATTGATTTCGGAATTTTATTATAGAATCTTATACCCAAACCCACAAAAGATTTACGTACTTTTGTGAGGCGCAAAGCAGGAGTCTCAAGCTTATGTCGGTTCCTACTTTGTCCATTATATACATCACCTATCGTTTTATAATTCTTTATACATATAACAAAATATAATGGGACATATTTATTTTTTGTTTATTTATATGCTCAACGATATCGGGCATACCCAGCTACAGGTACACCGTATATTAGAGTATCTTCGCCTTGAAAACATTTATTTTAGTATATTAAAAATTAATGCCACCTTCGTAATCGTAAAGATACATTATACTTTAATGATACAGTAAAACATAAGTTAAAGTTAAAAAAGTTAAATATATAATATTTGGTATAGTTAAAGTTAAAAAAGTTAAATATATTATATACGATTTCGTCGAACTCGTTAGTCTGTGAGATTGCTATCAATAAAACTTTATTATAGATCTATCTAACCGTAACTCAAAATCGCTAACACAACTTGGAGGATAGATTATTAACTATGTATTTACATAGATTTATTGAAAATGTCTTCGTTAATAGACTTCTATGTTAGGCGGGCACTCAAGCTACTGTATCAACAAAGCTATTAAAATTAAATAGATCAATTCGAAGAATCAGCGGGGGCAATATTTATAAAATTTAGTACAGTTGCAGTTTATATAGAGGCTAACATATTGGATAAAAAGTTATCTTTCTACTCTGGGAACGGTAAATATCAGTATATTATTGAAGATATTTTAACACTTAAGTCGACCCGAACAAGTCGCCAATACATTTATCGTACAACTAATTAATACTGACAATATATGTTGTCGGGGTTAAGTCGAATAAAAAATTAGCTGGAAGCGATCCCCTATTAACGATTAGGGTGTGGACGGTTTCGGACGCCCAGCTCTTATTATCAAGTGCGTGTTTTTCGGGGAAGGGATCGATATAGCTGAAAGTTACACCAAAATGATAGTAGAATTAGTCGATAGTAATTCACTTTAGTTTACTCTAAACTTTTATGAGACAGAAAATTACTATAAAATATTTAAATGATTTTTTTTAATGCACATTTCGTCATCCAGACCATATTATATTATGCAATCTATTACCTCTATGCATAAGACAATCTCCTCATATTCAGATATTAAAAAAAGAATTTAAGATTTTAAATTGGCTTAATCGTTTTTATTGTAATAAAAATAAATGAATGTGTTAATGTTTTGGTGTCTATTAATACCAACACGCAGTTCTATAATCTATGTCATTCATTTGCTCCATTATCAATAATAAAAGCCTCAAATTACTCGTAGCCCTAAGTTGTGTACCAGACTCACCGTTCAAATTTAAGACTAAAAATATATATCTCGATAAAAAGACAGCACGTCAGACAAGACCGATAAAAACATCCAATAATTATTCCCAATAAGGCTTACAGTGTCAACTAATTCAAATTCAAAATTCAAAATATTC
This sequence comes from Morpho deidamia, assembly GCA_947086505.1. NCBI lineage: Eukaryota > Metazoa > Arthropoda > Insecta > Lepidoptera > Nymphalidae > Morpho > Morpho deidamia. The sequence continues at coordinate 9,369,085 of CAMTZC010000003.1, forward strand.
TTTATTCGAGTAAACTTATAAACAAGTGCTTTTGTATCGTCAACTCTACTGCTGGTTCGGAAAGCTATTCCTACCGAGAAGAGCCAGCAAGAAACTCGGTGGTTGTTCTTTTCAAATATAATTCTTTTAACTAGTTACATTTGGTCATTACAATCTTGTACAGCGTAGAGGGGTAGCTATATATATATATATATAGCGATAGTATAGTAGGCTTTATGTATCAATCTCCTTATATACCTTTACAACCCAGGCCGTATCCGTACTCAATCACAAATTTGTGAAAATGTTAAACTAAAAACATGACTGCCTTTTTCTACAATTTAGTGGATTTCACTGAGTGTTCATTAAAAATTCCGCTAAGTTGAAAAAATAAACGAAAATTTAAAGGAAAAAACCTCTTTCATGCAGCGAAACTTCATTCTATGAAATTTTTGTTAATACTGTTTTGGCGTAACTTAATCTTTTGATTAAATCTATGGTGTAAATTTAATAAGTGCCCCGCGTTTTAATTACATTTTTAAAGGTTAACTCTTGAATAAAAAAAATTTTTTAACAGTTTATTATACCGACCAGTATATATCGACGCATTAAAGTAGAATCGTAAGTGAAGAATAGTACAAATCAATTAACTAAATGAATTTCAATAGAATTCAACCATCACTTTAAATATAGCATCCATCCAAATTTACCATTTATTAGTTGCCCCTGCGCCACAAAGACTTTTCCGCGTAAATCCAGACCCTACGGGAAATGTACGATAAATAGTAGCATATATGTATCATCACAACCTCTTTAACTTCTAGTTAAAGTTCCATGAAAATCCGTTTAGCTGTTCCGGAGAATGCTATACTAGAATATGCTATTTAGAATAGAAGAATAGTAGTACTATTCTTCTATTCTAAATACTACTAACTATACACCTAAACCTTCCTTATAAATCGCACTATCTATTAGTGAAAATACTACTAAAATACCTTCAGTAGAGTTTGAGAAAATCGATCACCTACAGATAAAGTTTAGGGACTTCGTTTTATTTTATGTATAGGTGTCATTGCTTTTTAACATTGGAAACTATATGATTGTCTAAATATCTAGGCAACGCTATAGATATAGGTATAGATCAGGTAACTAATTCAAAAAATAAATAAATAATTATTATATAACTAAGATTAGTATTTACCTTGACGCTTAAGAGAAAATAGATATCTTTAATTGGAATGTAAACAATCTGGAAGAAACACGATGGTTATTTTGGCTCCATAATGTTATAAATGTTCCAAAGCTGACATAGTTTCAGTTTAAGGGAGACCGTTTGTGACTAACTCGTTGTCATCAATTCGCTGTGGCTCAAAATAGACACCTTAGTGACGGTCTAGCTTACTCAAGTTTCAAGACTTTCGTATCACTTTACGACTCATATTCTATGTATAGCGGTAGCCAATTTCTTATTCAGTAAAAGAAACAAAACTTGTCGCAGTAAACATTTTAAGACGCGATTCACGACGAGTTTAGTTTTACATAAACGTTTTGAATAGGTTTTTCGTAATTGTACGCAAGTTTTCATAATATTTTACGTCGAAGTATGCAAATTAAAATTTAAATGCCCGTTATAATTTGAAATACTTATAAAAGATTTCACAGAATTGAGGTAATTAATAAAAACATTAAATCTAAATTAAACTTTCTAAGTATTTAGTGGTGAAGATAAATCTCATTAACTAGAATGAAACAGATCTTCAATATAGAAAATGTGTTAGAGAATTGATTTAACACGCGATGCGCTGACTGCCGAGTTGAAATATTGAATGGGTGTTCTACAAAACATATTTGGAATTTTAATCACAATGAATTATACTACTCTGTAATAGTAATAAAATTAATTTTAAAAATGAAAAAAGATCATGAATGCTTTCATCGTTATATGGGTCGCTTTACAGGATATTTATTAGTAAGTCCAGACCTTGTGACCAACTTATTAGAATGAAATAATTTGTTAAGGTTAGCAGTCATTTATATTGACGTTGTAACAGAGCAAATAATGCAAGCGAAGCTGTAGGCAACAGTTAGAATAAAATATCCTAAGCTCGGTAAGGGAGAAAGCAATGGAGTGCACACGGTCGTTTCCGTTTGACTTGTATTTCCACAATGGGATCGTGTTACGGATGGTCAGGCGCCGCCCGCCTCATTGGCTCGCTGGTTGACAACGGCTTTGTATACATACTTGTATGAATGTATGCTCATGACCGTGACATCATCATAGAGTTATTATACTAGAGTTGCCAGCCTAAAAAATTGGAAAAAAACAAAGGAGGCAAAAGACAGACAGATACGTAACCTGTCTCTCTTTTTTATGTGTGACTAGTTGACCGGCCACGCGTTGCTGTGGCTCAGTCTGGTTTCGAAATCCCCTCGAAAAAAAATACTCCCTTAGACGCTAATTTTTACAGGATCATCAGCTGGTCATTCTTTACATTGTCTGAAAATATCATTAAAAGCAGTCCAGCAGCATCGGAATCTATAAAGGACATACAGACAATCATTCATTTTTAGATATTAGAATTAGACAAGAAATTAGTACATAATATGGTTCTCTCATCTTATCTCTCATTGTTTGTGTGACCATCGCACTCATAGACCTTATCGCTTCTACTCTATGTGTAATAACTCTATGGACATTATTCTCGACACAATAATTAAAAAACATAGTAAAGATTTTAATATTTTGTTGTTCATAGTCACCTTTAATTTCAAAAAACGGTGACTGCTGTATTAGCATTGTAAATATCGAGTTCACCCTGTTAAGCGATTATTTAAAAGGTAAACTAAATTACATTTATTCTTAAAACTTATCGATACATCGATTGATATAGGGAATTGATAATTATTTAGAAAGTTTGAAAAAAGAGCTGTTTAGGTAACAAATCGCCATACCCCCATTATCGATAGTGAGGTTGAGACTTAGTAAGACAAATAGGCCAGCTTAACGATTTTTCCTGATTCCCCTGGATTATGCTAGCCATGAGACGATAATGGTAATATCGAAGTATAAATGCTATCATAACGTCATGTAGAATACATTGCATATCATCCTGAGTTTTTTTTTAGAATCTAATAAATCTTTTTTTTTTAATCTAAATAAAAATAATATTTTTCAAAACAGTTTTGTCTGTGAAATGTTGATGACAATAATTTTAATTATATTTATACTATTATTTGATACGTATATTTTTTATTTTTTTCATATATGTCACGTGATAATAAGTTTCCGATAATACAAATTCAAGTGCACTGTAATATTAATTAAATTTGAAATCAGTAGCCAAAACACATATTCTAGAATTTATGCTATGGTCACTATGGTACTTAAAATATTTTAAAATATATTCTACGCCAACTTTAAATGTAAATTTATTAACGTAGTCTTGCTAGACTGTATAAATTAATTACAGTTACTTAGCATTAGGGAGATAATAAGCTTAACTCTTACATTGTTTTTGTTAATTTAATACTAGTTAATTTATAAGTAAAAGTAACGAAGTATGAATACGTTTTTGCGTTTGGAATATATAAGTACCTGCCAAGTAATATATGATATTCGTAGGAGAAGCTTGTTTTTACTTTTAGTCAATCTTTATTATTTCTAATGTAGTAGGGTTGACTGCAAATAAACCGACTAACTAATAAAAAGTTTAGGTATACCGTATACCTAAACTTTTTATTTTGAAATCGAAACTATCTTCTATACGAGTACTTATTATACGATAAGGATAAAAGAACGTTTGTCTGCATATGTCTTAAACAGTGCTTTTACCGTTGACCTAATCGCAAGTAAATCTATCTATCTATACTTATTATAAAAAAAGTCCCCCTATCCCTATCTGTATGTGATCGATTTTCTGAAAGTCTACTTTTGTAAGGTTTTTTACTAAAATGTAATGCAATTCTTCCGTAAGATTTTGATAGTACATTACGGTTTTATGTTATATTGAAGAGGTCGCCCTGTTGTAAAAAACCTCGCCTGCTGAGAACTTTAGTCGAGTTCGCCGCTTAAAACAAAAGATACACTTAAGTAATGTAGAAAAAACTTGTAGATTTACATAAAGTCCGCGACAACATGTATCTATCTCTTATGCACAATAACTACTTTTATGTTAAAAATGACAATTAAACATATTGATTATAATATGAAATGATCTCTTTAAAAGTGCTCTTATATGTAATTGTCTCAGGCAATTAAATTGATTGAGGAATTTAAGTAAAGTAAACTCTACTAACTAACATTTTCTGGCTTCTGGCTTAATTGAGGCGTCTTTAGGTTTTTGCCTAGTTTGCCTATTAAGTTTATCAATTATTTAATTATATACATTTAACATTTGATACGAATAACAGATAATGCCAAGAAGATTTAGAATATAAATAGATCTATACGTAAGGATAACGTCTCTAGAGTTCAATTTAAAACTAGCATTTAATGAACTTATCTTTAGATTGACCCAGCGGGTAATCCTCAATAACAGTTTTGGTTTGACGGGAATCCGAAACTAAACTGAGCCCCAGCAACGCGTTTCCGGACCGCTAGTAACAGATAAAGAACGTAGAACTAGACTACAAACCGACTTTTATTCTCCAGATAATATGAAATGATAATATATTCTCGAACTGCTATACGCTAGCGTTTCGTCTTCTGTAATTGAATTCCATATTGAATTACGACACTACAACCTAACGCTTTCCACATCCCCAACTGCATTACGGTTCATAATGTAATTTCAGTACAACGAGAGATACAATCAGTATTATTTATTCGCTAGAAACGTATTTTTCATAGTACTATAATTTTGAGGAACATTGTTTGAATTTTAACGTAGTTATGCGGCTTATATTAGGGTATGCAAGTGTAGGACTTGATATAAGTTAAATCATTATTTGCTAATATACTCGTTAGCTCGACAGATATTATCCTTTCCTCTAATTAACTTAACAACACCTTAACCAATTTCTATCCCAGTTTTGTTTTTATTTTTTACCTCCTCTCCTTTCCTTCTTCTTCTTTTAGGCCTCTTCTCTCTGTTTTTAGAGAGAAGGGTTGGAGCTAAGACCCAAAACGCTGCTCCAATACGGATTGGTAGGTATTACACATTTACTCATAATTCTCTAAAGATATGCAAGTTTCCTCACGATTTTATTATTCACCAAAAAGCGTGTGATAAGTTGCTATTATTATCATAAGTTTTAACGGATAAAGTTATTGGTTTTTCTCAGCATACCTACCTTGTCAAAAGCATTGCACGGTGTCACCGCTGGGGTATCGCAGATTTAAGCATAATTTAAATAATAATAAAAAAATTAGTATATAATTTATCAGCCATAGTAAATTCTAAAATGTAGACGCAGGGTAGGTATTAAAATTTAATTTCATTTGATTATTTTTAAATGTTAACCTTTGTTAGAAGCGAGTAATTCATAAGTAATTTGTAGTATATAATTATGTCTTAAAATTATGACTCATTTAAAATCAAATAACGAATCTAATGTTAAAATCCCTTGACCGCAATAGTCATACGAGGTATATTGGGTTGGGCCGATGCACGATGTTTTTGTTCCCGGCGACTTGCTTACGTTTTGTTTTTTTTTTCTATTTAAAAATTAATACGATCATCATCCGTATCACGTTGTTTTTTTTTTATTTTGCTACAAACCTTTCACACCTATTTAACCCATACTTAACATAGAGAGGTCTTTCAATGTATGTAATTTTTTTGTATTAATATGTATTGAATATAGTAGTGTAATATTATATAGTTGGGCTAGAGGTAGACGCCAGCGAGTTCATAATACTTCTTAATAAAAAAGATATAATTGTTATTTTATTAAAATATGTATTTTCGATTTTTTGTTTACATAATTATGTTCTTAAACGAAACTTGGATGAAATTTTGAATCCACGCTTTTTTATCGTTTAATCATCAACCGTACAGTTCGCGCGCATATTCTTAATACTTAATTTAATCTTGTTTTATTACATTGATTATAGAGTTTTAGAAGTTATCATAGTTGTGTATGAAATTTTACCAATATATATTCTAACAGCCAGCCAGACAAACCAGCTTGACTTATAGAATGAAATTAAATTACATGGAGTATGGGTCTAATGAAAATATCAAAATCGATAGAGCTAGGTTCGCTTGTAATAGCTGCGTGATAAAATCATCAAAGAGGACATTCTTACAAGATCAAATGTTACTGATATAAAAATGTTATGAAAATTGTGAGTGTGATAGATGTTTGGATTTTATGGATAGAACAGAATACGAAACGAAAGATGCAGTTTTGGTAGATTGACAGAGGACTATATATTATACTATAATAACAGTTGAATATATTCTATCTATTATTATTATTTTATATTATGTTCTATCAGTTGAGGAGAGAAAAGTCTCAATCCACTTGTCGGTGATTGCAGGTACTTTAACATATTAGGAACGCATTATTTTTGCTTATAAAAATATTATTAATTATCCTGACATAATCCTTATTTATCATATTATAAAAGTGTTCTATACAAAGTGTTATTGTATAAAACTTTTAATGATACGTAGTACTTGTATTGATACCATCTATGTCATATCACGAAGTGTCATTGTTGCTTTCTTCCGGTTTTGAGAACTCGTTGTTTTTTTACTTGGGATGGATCAGTCCTTCGAGTATTCAGTCGGTTTAGTAATATTGTAGCTACAACACCTAACATAAAGTTGTGAAGGTGAAGTTGAGTTTTTTATTTATTTTTTGGCCGTCCCGACAATTTTTGTTGTGTTTTCTAAAAACAATTTGTTGCTTCTTCGAGCCTGGGTGTGTATTTGTATTTAAGTATGTATTTAAAATTATATATGTATATATTTACCAGTTGCCTGTCACCCGTAACACAAGTATTAAGTTACTTACTTTTGGGATATGTGTGTAAGTGTCCCATTTATATTTATTTATGTACTCTGATACTATAATACAAAGATTATAAATCTGAAAACAAAATTCTTATGACAAACATTACGTACAGAACAAAAATAAAAAATTAAAAAGTTTCATTATGATACAGGTCTTGTATGGACACCTGTATCATAATGTAACTTTTTAATCATAACATACACCTATACAACTTCCAGCTGGACCAAGGAGGTTGAACGTCTACCTTAAAAAAAAAGTTTTCAATGAATGGGTCCGCGGCGACGCAACACGCGTGCGCAATCGATGTTTGGCGCCTTGGCGCCAATATATGACATTTAAAAAATAACCACATTCAAAAAAAAAATTCAATATTTAAACGAGGTTTAGTTTTGTTTGTAAAAAAATAAGTTTTTGTGTAAAAACATTCTGAAACCAGCTATTCTGAAAGCTGCGTCAAACATGACCGTGAACCTGTTGCCAACGAAATCTAGGAGCAACTATATTAAATGTTACCACGAGTTCATGGCATGGAAACGTACGTTTTACGTGTTATAGTATGAGAGTAGATAAAGTAGTGTATGATACTGTACATAACTTGGTCTTATAACACTCGTGTGACACTATAAAAAAACTCGCCTGCGGCTCGTTTTTTTGAACCACACTCGTGTTATAAGAACCCTTATTATGCAACAGTTTCATAAACTACTATTATTTAAAATAAACAAAACTTCTTGTAATGTCTTACTTATTGTAAAACAGACGGACGTCCGCTAATAGATTCTTACAAACCATTTCACAGAAATAGAAATCAATGCAACTTGTTCGCTTATATCTAATTATTATAAAAACTAAAATGAGTCTTTAATAATCATTACCCTTTCCGGTTATGGTAATAAAACAGCCCACGCAATTAATAAGAAAAAAAAATTTCATCATCGCGTATAATTTAATAGTTTCCTCATTTAAGGTGACGCTTAATACACTAAAGTTGTATTAAAGTTTTAATAATGTTACTATGTAAATTGTAGACCAACCTGCTTAGACCCACCACGAACTATAATGCGGATGACGTTGGGGTTTCGTGCTGGTTAATAAAGCTCCAATCAATCTCCACATTGAAAGAGACAAGCTTTATGTGGATTTCTATATCTTTTAGTAACTTCTACTGCGTAGACTTTTATAGTAAGATAAGAAACTTACGCCACTTTCTAGCCCTTCAACTACGTTCATACCAACAATCACATTAATCTTTTACTTAAATCGGATATACAAGAAGAACTAGTAAACAAATTTATGTCGGATTTATGATCAATATACGCGTATGCTTTAAAAAATGCTAATGTTACAACGTGTTTGAAATACAACCTTCTTCAATAATTCGTCAATAATATAAAAAAAAGTAATAATAAAATTATTTTGCGATAAATTGTGATTTAACGCGGATTATAGCTAAATAATTTTAATATATATATTTTATATATACTTTTGTATTATGGACCTCCGCAAAGTAACGCCTAATTCTATAAATTAATATAAAAAAACATTGTCTTCGTCAATGTGACAAGTTGTTGAAAAAGTGATTAAACGAGCTGACTTTTAAGAAAATTGCTTCTTATTTATTGAATAAGTAAAGGAAATATATCGTTGTTATAATATATTTTAAGTAGTAAGTACCGACAGGCCGTTGCTAATATGTGAAATAGCATTCTTTAAACACTTATTAAACAAGGCGTCAAATATTTTTTCAGATACTTTAAAAATCTCTAAATATTCATTACGATATTTCGATCATAAATATAACTAAAACACATTATCTAATAGTCTATTTAAATTATTGTATGTACCCTTATACTAAAAATGCGAAAGCTTAAATCATGAAAGCTTAAAAATGTGCATCACAATATATCATCAACGCACGTATGCACTAAAATTCTCTTTACTAATGTTGCGCATCTTAATCGAAGCAACTCTAAGAGATGGACGCCATTACAAAATCGCAAAGCATTTACATATATCTTGAAATTCTATGACGTCACGAGAAACGAACCGGCGCCTTCATAAGCGCGTTATCCGCTCAATTTTATGAACTTTGCAAGTAAAGATTTAAAATCTAGCACCATATACTTAAAACCAGTAAAAAATATACTTTATTAAAAAGTAAAAGCAGTACACTCCTATCGCCCACGTGGGTAAGGGCCCTTTTTCTACTATTAGAGAAATCATCAGAAATGTATTAGAGCTTAGGGCCACCGCGCTACTCTAATGCGGTTTCGCGGGTAACACACATCCCAGGAATTCTTTATGAATTAACTGGGTTCATCACGATGTTTTGTTTTACTGTAAAGCTCATGTAGAATTTCAATTAAGCACTAAGTTTTGTAAAACTACCTCCCGGATTTTGTACCCACAAAACCCTTTGTGAAGATCTTACACTCTGTCTCGCTTTTACGGCATACAACTAAAACATCCCAAATTTAATCCAAAACAATAATACTCCGTGTTAGAGATATATTAATTTTAATTTATTTCTTTCGTGAAATGGACTTTCCATTCAACGAGAGCTGACTGTGACGTCATCATTTCTCAACGTATACAAAAAACGAAATTTTAATGTTATTAACTCAATTATAATACATTACGTTTACAGATAAATTATGTAGAAGAAATGGTGTAATTTCGAGCGCACTGTATAATATGTATTCAAACAGTTATGATGATCTATCAGGTATTATATATTAACAACAGTCTTTGTTATAAATGTAAATTATTAGACGACTTCACTTTACCCTTTTATTTGAGTCGAATTTCATTGAACCTCAGAGGTGAGTCATTTAAGTTGCATCAGTTTTCTATCTTTAGCGACATAAAGTCCTTGTGAATCAGCCGCTGAAATAGGAATGAATAAATGAAGTTGTGATATCCTAAAAACAGATTTAGTCGTAACGAAGTCCTTACTAATATAAAAATGCGTTTGTTGTTTTTGCACGCCACGGCTGCAAAGTACTAAATTAATCTAGACAAAGGTCCGGTAGTTATTTAAATTGTCAAACTCTTGTTTTTGCTTGATTGGGCCGTTGGCGCAGGAGGCGGCGATGCCTTCAGCTCCGCTGAAGTCGCGGGTTCGATTCCCGCCGAAGGCCAACATTTTTTAAACCCAATTCGTTGGTTCTTCGATTCGGGATTTATTAATGTATTTATGTATTTAAAATTATATATTTATATATTTACCAGTTGTCTGACACCCGTAACACAAGTATTAAGTTACTTACTTTTGGTTGGAAGACTGTGAGTAATTCTCATATATTTATTTACTAATTTATTGTTTCGTATACGTGTATCTGTAAATATACATTTATCCGAAATCGCCTGGTACCCAGATTAATATCTGAGATAGCATTACGTATATCTCTGTATGATGAATATGAAATGCATTCATAAATATATGTCACTTCAGCTCACCAACGAATATTGCTATATATATAATGCCAATAATCACTACAATCTGTCGATATTATGGACTTAATCACTGCGCTAAAGCTCTTGTTGGTGTATTAATATCTATTAACAAATAGTACAGACCGTTTTAAACAGAGTAACCATTTTCAACCAAAAAACTTTACCCAAACTAACTGTTAACTATTCGCTTCGCTGGGCATTAAACGGTATTTTTTTCTATTAAATATGTCCTATATCTTAGCTCACGACATAATTAGATAATTTTTCAAATTGAATCATTATCAAAATTGGATCTTAATGGAATTTCTTAGTGATATTTCTGGTATATTGTACGATGAGTACGATGGACTGGATAAAGTGAATTACATATGATTTTCGTTCATGTTATTACTTTTTTTTTACTTGATAATATTCAATAATTCGATCAGCCGTTTGATCGTGTCTGTTGAACACATCTATACAAACTTTCACATTTCTGAGTTTAGTGTCTGTCCGTAAAATATATTTTATTATAGCTCTATAAATCAAATTATACATTTCCCTACCTGACATTATTAGAGTAAATATTCGCTTCCAGTTCAACGCAACTCTTTTACTCGTAGTTGAAAAAATAATAGCATAATCTCCACGGTATATATAACTCAAAGCGATTTGCTCAACTAATTAAATTTTTTTAAGGGCTCTTAGTTTATCATAAATGTATAAATTCAACAGAAAGGTGCACCAGATATTTTTATTTTTAAAATCTACAAAGAATAAATATAAAGTGCCTTTGATCCCTGTTTTTATGTCTATATTAAACGATTTAGTAGTAGTAGAAGTAGTGGTACCAGATGAAATAAACGATTTCGGTGATTTTATTTATCAGGCCTACGATTTGCATAATTAATGTGTAATGTCTTTGGCACATTTTTTGCAGACTACATATCATAGTTTTATTATAGTAGAATAGGGGAGGTATAGGCAGGCCTGTAAGTCAGTGTCACAATAATAATGGGAGAGAAGATGAAAGTCGTATACTTATCTTTTTTAAATCCAACATAAAAAAGAGAGAAATAGCTACACTCATTTGCTTTCTCTTTATTTTGATAGGAACATATGAGGATAGCTAGCTTCCTTTACTATATTATAATAACTCTATTCCTTATGTACTATAAATTGGATGCAAAAAAAAAATGGCGGATAAGTGACAATAGATCATAGACATGCGAAATTGTATTGACGTACGTTCTATACCGCTGTTCATAGCTACTCTGCTATTTATAAAGCATTCGCATCGCGATGCATGTTCATAAATATAATATAAATTTACCTTAAACACCAAAAACCTTTATCAATTTAACTTTTATAATAATTGTAAGTGAGGTTTGTCTGCTTAAAAATATACTTGTCAAGGTTTTGCTAGTTTACTGTTTTTAGACTCAAAACAGTAGATTGAAAGAGTAGTAGATGTAAATAGTCGTAAGTTCGCCGTGCGTAGAGTAAAATAGGCCACGTTTGTGTTGTAAAATTTTCGAGCTATAGAGATAACTTTGTGAGTCCCACTTTTATTTAATACAAATTAAATATACACTAAACAAAGGTGTATAAACGCAACAACGTCTTTAGATCAAATTACTAAATTAAAAGAAGCATGAATTGATGTAGTTTTATACTTGGTGGCTTATTAAGGTGGATGTCTCAAGTGAATATAGAGGAACAATAGGTAAGACGGATGGGCTAAACATTGAACTAGGCCAGACAATTTTACTGTATTTTATTAAATCTTAGGCTAAAGTTGCAAAAAAGCAACAACGTCTTTAAATTATATTACAAAATTAAAAGAAGCATGAATTGATGTTGTTTTATACTTGGTAGCTTATTAAGGTGGATGTCTCAAGTGGATATAGAAGAAGAATAGGTAAGACGGATGGGCTAAACATTGAACTAGGCCAAACAACTTTACCGTATTTTATTAAGTCTTAGGCTAAACGTTGCATTATCGGTTAAACCCATACCATATCAGTCTAGACTCTAGCGGAATAAAGACTACGTCGCGATGTGCTCGATAAAGTTGATTAGATTAAGATGTGAGACATTTGTGGGGATATCAAATAAGGTCTATACAACAAACTAGAAAAATGATATATTTTTATTTAGTTACTAATACTTAAAAAATATATTTTCTATATTTTATTCATAGTCTTATATCCTTTTATTATGTTGACATGTGCACGTTTTTTAATTTAAACTATCATCAGTTGTATTCATACTTAATGTATAGAACCCAGATATACTTATCTATATCGGGTGAGACCGATTAGTTTCAACTAGTTTCAGTCCTTTCAGGGCCCTTATTCATAACCTCCTTATACCCATTTCAAAACTGCGGTGCGTTTTCCATACATTAACTAGGCATGAGAACTTTTGATACTTACCAAGATTTTTTAATATTTATTGAATAATTAATTTTGCTCTACGGCGCACACAAGGCACAAGAGAAACATCAAGGAGAATTTCTGAGATATGTTGAATCCGACTCATTCAGCAGACTGGTAATCGTAACTCCACAACTCGGAAAGGTCTTAGACTAGCAGCTTTGTATTAAGAGACTGATACCTTTTACTGTTTTATGTATTAGAAAAAAAATCGCAAAATTAATATTATTTCTTTTATCAAACCATAGTTATATCACTATGACTAATCAATCACTACATGTTTGTGACATTTACATCGTATACTGACCGCAAGAACATTCGCCCCCGCACACGTTTATTGAAAGTGGTCATTTCAATTTGCTATGATGTTAATGGACTGTGAATTGGAGTTTGAGTTAGGCTTGTTATGTTTTCATTATTTGATCCCATTTATATTTCTTCTTTATAATATTGATCATTAAATGGACTCTTCTTTCTCCTACCCTTATCCCACTCTAAGTGGGGTCGGTACAACATGTTTTCCTCTTCCATTCTTTTCTATCATTCGTCAACTCTGGCACTACTCCTTTTATACGCATGTCATACTTCACACATTCCAACCATCTCTTTTTAGGCCTCCCTCTAGTCCCATATCCATCCACATTCATATTCAACACTCGCTTAGTCACATGATCTTCATCCCTCCTCATTACATGTCCATACCATCCCAATCTTGCACCTCTCATCTTTTCCATAATGGGCGCAACTTTCATACTTCCCCTAATATACTCATTTCTTATTTTATCTAGTCTTGTCACACCACACATCCACCTTAACATCCTCATCTCATTTGCATGCACTCTTCTTTCATCCATCTTTTTCATTGCCCAACATTCTGATCCATACATTACGACAGGTCTAATGACTGATTTATAAATTTTCCCCTTAAGTTTTGGGGGCATTCGGGGGTCGCATATTGTGCCTGAGACCTGTCGCCACTTCATCCATCCTGCATTCATTCTATTCCTCACATCGCGATCAATTTCACCGTTCTTTTGAAAAAGCGAACCAAGGTACCGGAAGTCGGAGCAGACTGGCAAAACAACACCATTTAAGGTTATTGGAGAAAAATTGGAGGGACCACTGAAATCACACTGCATGTGTTCAGTTTTGGTCAGGTTGATCTTTAAACCAAACCTCTCCAATTTCTCTTGCCATTTTATAAATCTGCTCTGGACCTCAGCTGCATTTTCACCGACAATCACGATATCGTCGGCAAATAGCATACACCAAGGAGTCTCCTCTTGAATATCAGCAGTAAGTGCATCCATCAATAAGAGGAATAAAAAGGGACTTAAAGCCGATCCCTGGTGTAAGCCTACAGACACATCGAAATTATCAGTTACTCCGGCTTCAGACCGGACATGAGTACTAGCTCTGGCATACATGGAATATACAATCCGTACATACTTCCCAGGCAGACTCTTTTCTTTCAAAATCCACCACAGAACTTCACGGGGAACACGATCGTACGCTTTTTCTAGGTCAATAAAAACCATGTGCAAGTCCTTACGCGCATGTCGATATTTCTCACATAGCTGGCGTAAGGCGAAAATAGCGTCCGTCGTGCTCCGCCCTGGCATAAAACCAAACTGGTTCTGCGTTATCGTACACTCTTCTCTCATTCTTCGCTCTATCACTTTTTCCCAATTTTTCATACTGTGTGACATGAGCTTTATCCCTCGGTAGTTGTTACATTCTTGCACATCCCCCTTATTCTTGAAAATGGGTACCAGCGTACTGGTTGACCACTCTTCTGGGATTGCTTCTTCATGTAACAACTTGTTAAAGAATAAAGTCAGCCACTTCCATCCATCCACTTTCAAGCACTTCCACGCCTCAGCCGGTATGCCATCCGGCCCAATCGCTCTCCCACTTTTCATACCCTGCACTGCTATTCTAACTTCATCTTCATTCACTTCTCTCACTATACCTAAATTAATAGGTAAACTTTCTAACTTTCTGCTCCAATCATTCTCTTTATTCATTAATTTTTTAAAATAATCTCTCCAACGTCCTTTTATATCTTCATCATTTGTCAAAATCTTTCCTTGGTCATCTTTTATACACTTTACATGCATAATATCCTTTTCATTCATCATCATTAAATGGACTATCAATTCTAAATATTTTTAAATTATCTCATTTGAATTATATAAAAATTCACGTTTCTTTCGGAAATACGCATTATATCATTATACAAAGCGTGTTGAAACCCAGTTTCATACTAGTGTTTTATATTGAATGAATGTTACTAAAGAGTTCTACACAATTAAGATCTAGTGCTTATATAAACTTGCTCAGCGTATACAAGCGCCTCATCATCATGTGCTGGTCAGAGGCTCATTTCAATACAGAATTTTACGCTTTGGTAGGCTGTAAAGTAAAATTCCCAAATTTAAAAATTAATATCAAATACAAAAAATATTTATTTAAGTAGGCCTTCTTAAATTGCCAAGTTCAGCCGGATATACTTAATGATACCTGTTCGAAATGTTGACTATCGAGAAAATTGTTAATACTGTTAATATCATCAAAATTTTATAGTCGTAGCTCGTTAACATTTGAATGCATTGTTTAATTTTCTCAGTTCCATAACATTATACAAAAAAATTTTGACTTTTTTTTAATTCATATCAAAGTTTTTCTTAAGTATGGCTATACTCAACCGAAAACTAATCGAAATAGTCGAATTACGAAACCACCTAATCATCATCATAGTTGATAAATTTCTTATTTTTTGTATACATTATAGTTCTCATCGTATGATATATAGGACCATGTATTATATGCTCTAACAAATTTCGATAACACCCGTGGTGCGATAAATAATTTATTAGTAAGGAAGGAGTAGATTTATGTACCATTCAACTTATAACATTGATGAATGTAGTTAACTATAAACAAAAAATTATGTACAGCCAACTCCGGCATGCTAATAATGTTAAATCATTACACAAGCCTGTAAATACAATAGGATAGTTACCAAATACCAAATCTCAAAAAAGTTATTTTATAACGGACAAGATTATATCATACTTCTATGAAATCAATTAAATATATTTCTAAGCAATACCGGAAGGAATAGTATGAAGTCTAAAAGCCGATTCTTGAAGAATTTGATCGGTCTAAGACAGTGAAAGCGAAGATAATTAAAAAAACAGCAATTCGAGAGGTCTATCGATAAAATACGTAATATTTGCACAGTATCAAAATTAGTATGTGGGTAGAGATTACATAGTACAAGATAGAAAGTGAATATTACTTAAAACGAAGCGAAGAAAGTAGCTAACTAGGAGTATCTAGTAATTATTTTTCTTATAAATTTTCGGGCTAAATGCCTCATGACCACAAAAAGCTATACAGTAATTGAGCTATAATCTACGGCAAAAACAAATCCAATGAAGCTCCCAATTATATACAAGACGCGGACTTCTTTTCTAGTTAGGGATAGATTATAAGCACATTATATTCAATGTATATATGTATGTTTAATTAATAATTAAATAATAAAAATATTTATGCTATACGTATATTTAACTTATCCAAAATTTTCTTAACTAAAAACTTACGTGAGTGACGTACTCATCAATTAAAATTTCAGAAATAAATATAATTTTAATTCAGCATAGCTAGAAATATTTAGTTAAATATATCGACTGAGTAATTATAACATTATTATGCTATAATCTGCGGTACATGAAAATATATGTAATGCTAAATGTGTAGTGTACTATCCATTAATAAAATTGAAAGTAAACATTACACTATACACATGTTTCATTTTTACGACGGATTATAGCAAAATAATATAATCAGTACCAGACTGAGCCATGCTCGGTAATTTTTTTAAAAGATATTAATAAATACAATTAACCAAAATAAAAAAACAAAGAGAGGGCAGGTGATATATGAGACTCTATCTGGGAAATTTTCACTTCATTAATCCGCTCGTTCCCCACTGAGCTACTTTATAAATGACAACAAAATGAACTTTGGATTCAATTTATATTTAGCAGTTTATCAATGCCTGAAAACAGGGTTAAAATGCCATTTTTAATTCAGATTTTATATATATAATCTTTTTATTTAGACAAAGAAAGTGTCTTTTTGCTGTGTTTTCTGTCGCTTAAATTGACAGTTCGCTACATATTTTAATATAGAGATATATTTATTTGATAGAATAATTTTAACCATTTAATAAAGCTAATTGTGTATAGCATCGTATCGTAGGGCATTTTCAAAATCTGGAATAAAAGATGGAACTTAACGAATTTATTTGATCATAAAACGAGCAATTACATTTTACCAGCACAAACTGCTTGTAAGATTCAATTAATCACCATGACAGCTTATTATTAAATCATGTACTGTTTTGAGTGGCATATGTTTCTGAAAAATAAAATTTTAATGGTGGATTAAATTTTACGATTTAATTTATTACATCGTTGACGAAAATTTTAACCGGTTGTACTTATTCTTACAACATACTTCCTGTAGTCCCGAAGTCGCCTCAGAAGTATATTCTGAGAATTGAAAATGTATGCTTCTATGACTTGTCATATTGTAGTTTGATGCTTTACCGTAGAGTCATTAAACTTCGAGTGGGAAGCTTGCCTAAAATGTGTGATATCAAAATCAAGAGAAAGCAAATGAGGGTGATCTATCTATCTGTCTCTCTTTTTATGTGTAATTAGACAAAGGTGAAGTATACGAGTTTCATCTTGCCTCTCATTATTTATTGCGTCATTGTCACTAACAGACCTGCCGACTGTTCCTCTACTCTAAGCATAATAACTATGTGCTTAGTTCCCTTACCCCCAATGCATAATTAATCCTACATTAAACGACTTCTCTTAAAACAATCTTAAGAGCACTAGTTCAAGTACATTGATTAATATACGTAAATTACCTTGTAGGTCACTGTTGTCATCCTTTACAACATAAATCAACGTGGGTGGATTTTATTATCAGCCATATTCATGTATCGCGCGTTGTGTTATTTAATCTTTAAAAATTGCATCAAGGTGTGTCGCCCAATTTACGTCCCAATTTCGACATATGTGCACGTTACCAAGGGTTTGCAAACAAAATTAATGATTTACATTTTTATTTAATTGTTTTTTTTTATAGCTGCCATGTAGTATTAATACTGTCTTGTTGGTATGTTTCTACTCTACATCATTTATACGTTCTTTCGGTGTATGGTTTCACATTGGTTGACACTATGTCAACCAATTATTTTATTTAATATTAATTTATTGTTACATCTCAAGCTGTAGCATAATATTATGTAACATAAACTTATAATAATGGATCATAACATATTAATTTCATGTTGCCTTAGTTATACTAAAATTAAAAATGAATTGTTTTTACGTGCATAAGCACGTAGCAATAGTTCATATAAATAAACAAGCAAATTTATACAAATAAACTTAGTAAGTTTCAAAAACTACCTACTTCTATAAATTACCGTAAATGTGTAAAATGTCACATTTAAGTATTGGCCAAAAACTAAATCTTTGCTATGTCTGTTTTTAAGTTTTGTACATATAAACTGAAGCTGTGATAGCCTAGCGGTGAGACCGTGCGACTCTCTAGAGACGACATAGGTTCAAACGCCGGGCAGGCACCAATGAGTTTTTCTATTAAAACTTATGTGTCTAATTGATAATTGCAATTTATCACACGCTTTTCGGTGAAGGAAAACATCGTGAGGAAACCTCGTCGAGGAAACATATCTCTAGAGAATCTAGGGATATGTGTAACCTACCAACCCGCATTGGAGCAGCGTGGTAGGTCTTAGCTCCAATCCTTCTCTCCAAAAACGGAGAGAGGAGGCCTTAGCCCAGCAGTGGGCATAGTAACAGGCTGTTACTTTACTTTACTTTACTTTTACATATAAACTGAACTATTTCTGATTTACGAAAAAAAAACAGAAGTGACTCGCCGTTTGCATTCTTATAAACTCTCTTATTAGCACTTCATTCTACTAAACGATAATCTACCCTGAAAATACATTAAGTTATTTATTACGCAATTATTTTATCCAATTTAATTCTTGTAGCTATGAAACACGACCTGTAAACGTTTCACACTCTTAGTAATAGATTTATCTTTTTAGTTCTTCGTTTTATTGACATTTCCTTATTTAATGATTGATTTCAGTTTTTCATGTTACACAATATTTAATCCTGACATGAAATTAGGTTGTCTTTTATCTTTCCATATTTTGCAGGTACTATCTTGCGTTATTATATTTATATTATTTGAACTACTAATCATAGTCTTTACATAATATGTCCCCTGATTGAGCATCAATTGCTTCAAATACTTTTGTAATTATTATATTATCTTTGCAATATTCAGAATCTGAATTGCAATCTCATCTTTACATATTAATGTTAAGAAAAATAATTTGATAGCAAAAAATGTGCCAACCCTGTAGGCAACCGTATTATTCGTTATTTGATCAAGTATTGTAGATAACGCGCCCACCTACATAAATTTTATAAGGAAAATTCAAGTTTGTTAGCTGCTTATATATTATTTCTCGTAAATTTATGAAAATATATTGATATGTAAAAACGCTAATATTAAAGTGGCCCATTACAGGTTCCGTTCTGTTTATTTTTTAGATTTTCAAGAACAATTTTTAATATTAGCCTAGAAATATGCGTGTTGTAATATTACGTTCAATCGTTATGCTCTTATTATTTAAATACCATACAATTAAATAACTATTGCAACTATGTGAACAAAAGTGATGTTGAATACATAATTAGGGTTCTATAAGTTGCCAATACAATACAATAATACTAATACAAAAAATACAAAATAAGCATCCTGTTATATGTCCTGACTTCCGCTTATATTTTATATTAGTCATATATGTCTGCAGTTAAATATGGGTTTAATATTATCTTTGTAGAGAATGATTAAGGATGGGTATTTTAAATATGCCCTATAAATTCTATTCCATATGCTTTGACGTACACAAGTTACTTCAAAATGCTTTTCTTCACCGTAAAGCGCGTAATGAATGATTAATTAAGCGCTACTTTTTATTAGAGTTGGTGTCCGTGTTTTAAAAGTTTCGTAAAGGTGCGGTGTTAAAGTTCAGCTATAAGTTTCAGACTCATCATGTTTTCAGCCAACTTATCATGAATGAATGATGAAACTGTATTAATTGTTAAAATATTCATTCAATGGGAAAGTAGTTTTGTTATAGTGCCTGTAATATGTAATTCCGCAAAGTAACGCCTGCTTCTATAAATCATTTAAAAATATTCACAATTTACAGCATCAATTTACACGTTTGTTTCAGTAACATTCGCGCAACACCGAATTACGTAACTTAATATATGCTTAAGGTTTTCTAATTTGATGTCTATACTATAAAACCGTGTTAAATTTTGAGGGATGCCGCTAAAAGCCAAAAAGAAGATAATTCTTTAAGAATTTTTATCGATTACATCTCGAATTTAACAAATAGTTACGTGTGTTTAATAACGACTTATGTTGTTATTTTATATACAAGGCTTTTCTACTAATGAGGATTTAAAAAAATGTAATTACTCATTTATTTTGGTAGTTACATGTGAAATCGTTCCGATAGTTAGACGCCGCATTTATTAAAGCTATACTATGTACAAAATACATAAGATAACAGTGAAATAAATACAATGTCAAAGATTACAAAATCAGTGATACTATCGTATTTTTTGGATTTAATAGAATTTATATTATACCTACTAGTATCAGCCACTTCGGTCGCGTGAACTGTAGTAATAAAATACATAAAAATGTGTTATCTTTGTTTATCGAAGGAAAATGTGTATTTTTTATCCTAATTAATAGCCCGGTGCTATAACCCTGGCCAATGCTAAATTGCACAGTTTGCAACATCGGCGCAAGGTTGCCTATTTATCGGTTTTCTACAGGATATACTTTGGAGATTGTGCTCGGGTACTTCATGACCATCGCCTTTTTCATCATCGCACCAGGAGAAATTCCACTTTAAAGTTATTGATGTTCCACGAAGAGGCACGGAGTACTTCGCTTTATCATTTCTGTTGTTCACAGCACGGGAATAGAATGCTCTCGCGGCATCTATCTTTCCCAATACTTATGATATGGGTACTAGGTTGCTATGAATGTTGATGTACGGTCTTAACAATTTTTGTGTGGTGTGTGGATTAATAATAAATAATTAGCTGTTTATATTTGCAAAAGTCTTGCCGTGAAAAATTTCAGAGTAGTAATGTAATATAGTGCTTATATTTCAGTTCTGGTCAAACGCCTCTTACCACGTTAGAATGGTTGATGCAGCTTTTTAATCTACGCAGCACTCGAATTCGATACATCACACTTTTTCTTAGAAGAACCTCAAGTATTAAACCAACGAATATTTAAGAGGCATATACGAGCCAAATATAAGGTCATCGCTACTTTTTACCATATAATACAAGTAAACATCCTTTATATTGCGGATTATAGAAAATTCACTGAATAGTCTTTATGTATCGCATGTTTCTCTAAATTAAATCTGTGAAATGTCCAAAAAAATATGATAAAGTAAATTGATTAGTTAGTTAAAAACGTTTTCTCATGTTATATTTGCAAACATGTTATATTTGCATATGAGCCGGTATATTTGTGAAATCAAATAATGCATGTTTGATTGGTGGCAACTTTTTTAATAAGAAACGTGTGGGGAAAACAATATTGGCTTTCACTGTTAAAGCGGCTTGGAGTGAAGATTGAAATGTCGTATTCTGATCGAGACATCGAAATCGGTTCGATGAAAGGAGGTGGGCGCACGAGAGGTTTTTTACCGTGCGTTAAAAATACTTCGAGATGAAACAAATGGGTATCAAGATGTCTATTCACACGACAGCGTTCTTAAAACGCGATGTATTTTTATCGAGCAGTGTTCCATTTTAGGCGGTAGGCGTAGCGCGTTAAGCCGAATATACCATACGAAACTTCTTATTACGCCTATTGCGGAGTTTTAACGCGACATATTTTTTACGCCCGTGGTGACGAGGCGTTAGGTGAACCGCAATTATACGGTTTAGTGCATAATATATTAATCGTGATACTATTGAAATAGTTTTAATACATATTCTCATAAAAAAAAACTGGCATGAAATTTAAATAGCCTTCTAAGCTGCTAGCTTCAAAGCTGTCAGGAGGCGATAAAATGAGCTTTGTTCTTAGTCTCTCTGAGAGAGACACACCAGAATCAGAAAAGAAATTTATAATGAACAAAGCAAATATTTCGATGAACTGATGGGTATTGAAGTCTTATGGTCTCAAAAAAGTAAAATGGCCTACGCCGTATTGGTTACAAAAACACTTAAAAATAACTCATCAAATTGCTAATAACAAGCAACAAAGATCAGAATAGATCAAGAATAATATAGATTCTGTTCATGTGACTAGAACCTTCCACTAAAACGAGAATTGGCACATTGGAATATGTCAAAAAATGGGGCTTTAGCACTTAGCGTATATATTACAGCTCATATTCATGATTTGCAAAGCTACGAATATGTTGATACATTTAATCTCCATATATCTTTTCAACGAGAGCAAAGTTTTGCGCGCAATATGTTTATTTTTAATAGACCGGCAGGATTGCACGACAAAAACAAACAGAAATAATATATATATTTTTATTATATTGAAATGAATAGTCATGTTAACTTATTGTAAACTATAATCTCTCTTATACAAATAAACAAAAAAAATCTTTCCTCTATCTATTAATCATTCTTATCAAGCTTGATGAATCTTTATATGTAAAGTATTTTATAACAAGGCAAAACACATACGCTGAATCTAAACTCAAGAACCCCCGTAAAAGCTGTGCTTGCATAACGCGATAATTACTGCAAAATATCTGCAACTACAAAGGTATATAGACAATGTTTTTTCATCATCAATGTCCTGCTCTTATCCCTTTAAGTGGGTTCGGCACACGTTTTAAACATATTACATTTTTGGCGATGAGCGCTCTTAGTATGATATACAAGAGGTGACCGCTCGTACCTACCTCAGTCTCCGTTCTCGTCCTACCTCCGCGCCCTTGTACCCCGAAAGCAAGGACTGAGTTAAACTGTTGGCCTAAAGTTACTTTACGACCATCCGCCTATCTGGCGTCAACTTACCTTAGTCGCCTATTATGACGCCTCGGTAGTGAATGAGGGTGGTCTATTTTACTCAGCCGGATTCCACTTGGCGGCTAGACACTGTCTTTTTTTAACTTATTTGCAAGTACAGTTTACATTCAACTTTTCGGTATTATAGCATCACAAAATTCTCAGCGTCTTAGCTCTTGGAATTGGCACTTTTATTTTTCGCATATTCTACACAGCTAGCACATCAGGTGTGTGCAAACCTGTTATTAATTTATAAAAGATTCGATTTCTTTTATGACGATCGGTTTAAATGTGAGTGGGCGACACTTGCCGCCAATATACACTTTCCTTTAAGTAACAGATCGTTCGTGAGTGAGTGGGTACATTAGTACAGATAACTTATTGCTATCATTACGCTGATTGAATGTTATATAACAATTAACTACTATAACTATATAAGTAGTTCTTATCCGCAGCTTCGCTCGTGTAATGGCAAGACAGTTAATGGGGGAAGTAATATTCTAAATCCTCCTCCTCCTGCTATCCAGTGGGATAAGCCCACTCTAAGTGGGGTCGGCACAACATGTTAAGAACATGCCTGACATCAACTTACCTTTGTCGTATTTTACGACCCCTCGGTAACAAAGAGGGTGTTCTATTCTTCTCAACCCGATACAACACTTTGTGTCAACTTACCTTAGTTGCCTTTTACGACCCCTCGGTAAGCAATGAGGGTGGTTTATTCTATTCAGCCTAATACCACATGCCGGGGAAGTAATATGCTAAAATTGTATTGAATTGTTTTTATTGAATTTAGATCCGCAAAGATGCTTTTAGGAATCTCAAGAATATTTAGGAATCAAACACACCTCTTCATCCCCTATTTCCGTTAAACCAAAAAGTACAACACAATTCTTGCAAAATAATTTCACTCTTTTCTCACTTAAAAAATATTCTTCATTTCAAAATATTAACACTCTTATGTTAATCGTAACAGTATCTGAAAATTTCTCGCATACATTCTAGAGTTCTTTCAAGGTAAAGGCAGTTACGGTATGGAATGCTATGCCTATTTCTACACCAAAATCGCCTTCACTAGTCTCATTTAAGGCCAATGTAGTCAAATATTGCGGATGCAACAGCTCGAGTTGAAACCATAAAAATCTAATTATTGTTAAGCAATTGTTTCGTATTTAGAGTAGGTATTATATATATTTAATACATCAAATTCCGACAATACTTTACACTTTTTATTTTATTTTCTAGGGGCCTTCCTAAATATCATCTTTAGTTACCGTTTAAAGATTTGCCAGCAGAGATCTCCGAGTGCGATAAGTCTACATTTGTAAAAAAAAATTCTCATGGATGGATTTTGATTCAAACGTTTAATAAGCAAGAATAACGTAACGATACGTAGAAACAGTAACGTGCGAAGGAATTTACGTGTGTGCTTAAAACATTTTTCGCAAAGGTCATAAAACGAAGTATTCATAATGATTCAATTAACGAAATTCAATGTACAGTACTTTAGATATATAATTGAAGTTTACACAATAATAATTTAATAAAACTTTTTCAAATATTAGCACGTAACCAAATTAATAAACATTAAAAATGTGTATAGGTGAACAGATATAGTTCAATAAATCTTAAAACACTAACACATGACATGGTAGTTTAAAGTTTTATTAGTAAAACTTTCGTAGATTTTCAATTTTTCGTTCAATGCACAGACAACATCGCTTTAGTCTTTCATTATACAGGCATGACCTTGATCGGTCGTCGACTTTTTGTTTCTTCTATTATATATTCCTTTCGGTTACTGTTATCGATCGGTTCCAAACAAGGCAATGCCCGTTCGCGTCAGGCTAGGTAATACTTATTATTTGTTTTTAACTATTATAGCATAACTATCAGAACATTTGTATAAATATATATAAGTTTTTTTATATGTATATACATACACTAGAACCAGCTCACTTCACCGGACTTAATTTAAAGATAAAATTTGAAGAAAAAAATGCTCCGATCGCCATCAAACTTTACAGGATTATCCGCGGGGATAATCTAAAGATTGTCTAAAAATATTATTAAAATCGTTCCAGCCATTTCTGACTCTTTAAAAAACATAAATACATACTTGTATATGTATATATATATATATATAAGACAATAAAAGTTTATATCCGTTAATATCTGAACCCTTTGAAAAGACTTGAGTCCAGCAGTGGACACTCGTCTGTTGCAGAAGGAGTCTTAAAATGTGGTAATAATATAAATATTGTTGTAATATTTCAACATTTTATGGTATATATTTTTTTTATAGTATATTTATTTATTTATTTATTTATTTATTTATTTATTTATTTTTATTTATTTTATTTATTTATTTATTATTACTAAATTACTTCGTTCATTGTAGGCCCGCAATAATTTATTGCCATTATAAAAATAAATTATGTAGCGTTTCATGGCCTAGATAGAGATATTATACCATCGGTTCATAATTTCATAATTAATGAATATCATATTGTGAACGTCGCAGACAAACTTTCAAATTGTATTAATATCAATTTAAAACATTATTTTATTTAAAACAAGGTTAAAATCTTTGAATAAACTAAAACATACATTAGTTTTTTTATAATAAATACTCAAATGGCCGTGTTCAATGGTTGCAATATTGTGTTTTCAAGCTTTTTGTGGTATTAAGAAAGAAGTAATATGTTTCTTTAACTATTTTAAATAATAAGAGAGTGTCAAAATAATAGCATTCATATATAAGGAAATTAAATGTGTAGTTTAGGTTTATTTGTTTGTAATCTCGCTATTGCACAAATTGAAATTAATATAAATTGTTTTTTTAAAAAAAACAACATGATGTGCAATCAAATGGAGGGCTTATTCAAAAATCGGAATCTTTTCCAGCCAATTAGTCTTAAATTAAAAAAAAAATCAGTAAAATTAATTAAAATACTGATAGTAAAATAGTAATAGGTATTTCAAAATTATCAATCATTAACTTTTTGTGTCTTCATCACAATTTTATTTTTTCCGACAGATCATAGTGATAAACTCTACTTTGCACTTATTTTCTTACTACGTTAAATTGTTACATAGAAATTGGAAATACAAAATTCAAAATTCTGTTTTGACTCTGTTTACTTAGTCAAGATAACTCAATTTTTTTCCTTCTAATAAATTACCTGAAATTACATAGCGCACAGCACAGTCGCAAATCAAAACTACGAAAGCTGATAACTATTATAATGATCAGATAAGCTTACCTTAAATGAGATTATAAGATCAATACTATTGTTGTTATATGTATTTAAATACTACGATGCCAAAAACTCGAATGTAGTTTTAAATACCATTAAAAATAATTGTATAAATTAGCGTAAATGCAATCAAATCTGATCGATACGAATGATGCAGTATGCAATGAAGTGCTCTTATTGGTTACAGTCTTCAAATTTTATACAAAACTTAACTCGAAGAGAAACCCAAGTAAAGTTTACTCTAGTGCTTTACTTTTTGTGTTAAGATAAAAACTAACTTATGTTAATATGTCAAATATAAAGTTACTATTAAACTATACTATTATTAATAGTATGTTTTTGAAATATTCAATGGTTCTGTTTGATAATAATATAGTTAAGTATTTTATTATGTCCAAGCTATCAATTAAACTGTGTTTTGGTACGTGCATCGAATTCAAATCCCTGATAGTTTGTACATGTCTTTTATGTTCATAAATGTGCTATACATACACTTTGTTTAACACAACTCTATATTTTAAAGTCGCAGGTCGCAAATTGACAACGGCAGGCCGCAGGGTGCCCAGTGGTGGTGGGGCACCAATGAAGTCGCAGACTTTACCGCGGTCGATGGGTAGATCTTCCTCGCAGCCGAATAGTTCTAACGGTGGATACAGTAGATATCCTATTAAACCTGCCTCAACTCCACCTGCTGTGAAACGCCAATTATCTGTAAGTGATTTATTTTCGAAACATATCTAACTCTAAAAGTCACTTAAATGCAAATATTTAAAGCATTAATTTGTATAAAAAATTTAAAGTTTCAAATACTGTTATCAAAAACGTGCTTCAATATAGTAGTATTGCTTTATTTTTCTTGCTTACATTTAATACAAATTTCACCAGGAC
The DNA here is from genome assembly GCA_947086505.1 of Morpho deidamia. Taxonomy (NCBI): domain Eukaryota; kingdom Metazoa; phylum Arthropoda; class Insecta; order Lepidoptera; family Nymphalidae; genus Morpho; species Morpho deidamia. The sequence continues at coordinate 9,396,256 of CAMTZC010000003.1, forward strand.
ATTTTCGATCATTCCAGTTCAGGTTCATGATACCATATCTAACTCATATTTTCGTATTGTGCAACGCCGCAATTTAATTTATAATATGTAAGCAAATCATTGCTACTTCACATTTTATTAATACTCTATATTTTTATGATATGTACAATTACTTCTATGCTTTTTCTCATCACTAACCATTTCATCACCATTAACGCCACAATGTCTCCTCTCACAATTAGAGCGCATATCAGGTGCCGGTGAACGGGTCACCGGTGAGGCGAATCGTGGGAGGTGGATCGCAACGCGGGACACCCACCCGAAGCAGAACCCCACAGCCGTCACTAACTGTGCGTGGTGTAGACCCGAAACTGGTTCAGCTTATTTTGGACGAAATCATAGAAGGAGGCCCTAAAGTACATTGGGATGATATTGCTGGGCAAGAGGTGAGTTTCCGCTGCGCTTTATAATTTCGTTTAAAAACTTTCATTCATTTAAAGTTCGACTTGTATTTTGATGGTAAAAGTAGTTCTGGGCGAATGCTGTCACGCCATAGATCTTATTATAATTTCAATAAAAATGAATTTCAATAAGATTTCAACAACAGGGCCACCTATCTAGTGTATACCTCAAATTGTTTGTAAACATAAACAAAGTTAGATTAAAATCGAGCCGCTCAGCATTTTGGACAATTCGCATCAATGAAGATCGCGAACAGGATTTTCTATACAAATCCTCTTGGCAGGGACTCGAGATTTACACGTATTTTGTTGATAAATTCTATAATGAGTATTACAAGACGAGTATGATGACAAAAACCTTTCCGGAACGTCTATAACGTCATAATGTTAAGATGATTAATGAATATAAAAAAGAAATATATTCAAAAAAACCTTTTTTTAGGCAGCCAAGCAAGCTTTACAAGAAATGGTGGTGCTTCCATCATTACGGCCAGAACTGTTTACGGGGCTAAGGTCACCAGCTAGAGGACTGCTTCTATTTGGTCCTCCAGGCAACGGTAAAAGATTATTTAGTTAATTTCTTTTATTAATAATTCATTGGGTGCACGGGAGAAACTTATACAATATCTCTAATGCCTGCCAATGGTGCATCCGACTGACAAGTCAATGTTTAGGAATTCTGCGGGCCTTTAATGAGTGTTAACAGTACAGAATTTCACTGGCCCGCTTGCCAATATGATTGTCTGTAATAACATTTACTGATTACTAGCGACTTCATCCGATCTGCAAGGGTATATTGAAAATAAGATAATTACCCATAGGTTATACACAAGGTTACCTAGTTACACATAAAAATTAATTCATGATTATTTTGTTTATTTTCTCGGAGACAATGGTTTTGGCTGGATAAAAAATAGCCTGTGTTATTTCAAGTTCAGACTAATCTGTACGCAAAATTTCGTACAAATCGGCCTTAAGATTAAAAACACGCAGCGAACACAAACTTTCGCCATAAATCGATAGCATACAGATACGGATATAGGGTGCTTCAAGGGTCGTATGTCATTGTGCCGTTCCAGACTAACTTGCTTTCTGCAATTTCTTTGAACCCTCTTATCCAGCGTCTAATAGATCGTTATAGAATATAGGTATAGAATGTTCCTAGATCTTTGTATCCAATCTTCATCACTATGACCACGTGTCGTTGAAATCCTATAAGTATACCAATCTATCTTATCACAGTGTAAATATATTATCATCTTGAAATACTTTATCTTAAAGCCAACCTTCATATTCAATAGCAATTATTAATAGATATGTAAATATAACCGTTAATATACTGCATGAATAATAAATTATTAATTAAATTAAAAAATATATATTTTTATTGAATTTCTCATTGTCATGCATAACATAGATGAAGCTATTAGGTTAAAAGGACGCTTGTGATAGGGTTGCTTGAAGCTGATTTACCAGACACATTGAAGCACCATGAATTCTTTAACCAGATGGTCAAACAATTTAAGGCGCTCTTGATGATATCCTCAAGGTCAATCATAGGATCCGTTAAAAAATATAAACCACCAATCGTACTGTTCATGCATCTGTTGTCATCTTGAATCCGATCCATGAAAGTCTGACAAAAGTTCTTATTATAAAGTACTTTTTATTCATAATTAAAATAGTTTTTTTGGAAAAATATCTGTTTTATCTCTTAATAATACTCGTAAACACCAAATAATAATAATAAATAAAAAATTTGCACCAATTTTTAAAAAACTTACTCGTTATGAGATTTATAAAATTAGGCGTTACTTTGCGGAGATCCATAATACAAAAGTAATAATAAAATTATTTTGCTATAATCCGCGATACAGTAAATAGAAAATATATATAGTGTTTAATGTATAGTGGACTATCAGTATTTTCATACCCGATACGTGCAGGATTCGTAAAAACACATGCACAAACCTCCACCACTTCCACCACAATACACAAGCACTACACAGGTTCACTATCACAAACTCAACAATCGTTTCGCCCCGCAACCGAAGCATCATCAGGAGATAGACTCCACGTCGTGGAGTCTATCTCCTGCAAAGCTTTGCGATTTTGTCGATTTTGTTGATTACTTTCGTTATGAGATTGTTTTAGTGGCAGTGAAACACATGTTAATATTGAATATGTTGTAATAAATAGGTAAGACATTATTGGCACGGTGCGTGGCAGCGGAATGTTCTGCGACATTCTTTTCAATATCAGCTGCTACATTGACAAGCAAGTACGTGGGAGATGGAGAGAAGATGGTTCGAGCATTATTCCAAGTAGCCAGGGAATTGCAGGTAGGAGGTAGGATGGTCAGGTGATTTAGAAAATTAATATAATAGAATTTTACCTATAGTGAGTCCATCCTTTGCCCGTCAAAACAGCAAAAATGCATAAACGTGTATTTTGTTTATCAATTAATATTTACAATAAATTGTCCGATGAGCTTAAACAACATTCTACATATAATTTTAAAAATGCTCTTAAAAATTTCTTAATATCCAAATGTTATTACACGATTAATGATTTTAAATTACTTTTAATTATTATTCCATTAATAATATTATATTAGTTTTGATAGACCACCCTCCTTTCTTACCGAGGTGTCGTAAGAGGCGACTAAGGTATGTTCCGCGTGTTATCCGGCTGAGTAGAATAGACCACCCTCATTTCTTACCGAAGTGTCGTAAGAGGCGACTAAGGTATGTGCCGCGTGTTATCCGGCTGAGTAGAATAGACCACCCTCATTTCTTACCGAGGTGTCGTAAAAGGCGACTAAGGTAAGTTGACGTCAGGCAGGCGGCCGGTCGTAAAATACGTAGCCAAATCATGTGACAACATGTTTGTAACATGTGTGCCGACCCCACTCAGAGTGGTATAAGGGCAAGAGAACGTTGTTTTGACATATTACTTATCATTTAATTTTAAACGTTGTTAATATTAGTACAGATTATTTTGCACCATATTTAATGGTAGAATACATTGAACTATAAATATTCTTGTATCATCCATAATTTTAATGTATTTACAATAAATATGATTTGATTTGAGTAATTGTCGTTGTTAAACGCAACATGAATTGTGAGCAGCGGCTCTGTATGCGATACGGGAATTTGGTGGGACTAACTCAATCGGTCACTCTAGATAATTTTACGGATATATTTTTCAATATTTCCAAAAATATATTGTATATTTTTGAAAATCCATAAGTTAACAAGCTTTTTATAAAATTTCAAGGGTCAAATTTAACTTGCAGGATTCCACCTTCACATACAAATTGAATAATACCTTTTAAAAAGGCTTCATTTACCGCTTACCGCTTACCGAGACAAATATTTTAATATTGTTTTTGGAATACATATAAATAATACTTAGCAACATTTAAAAAATATTCCATGCTTTGTACACCAAGTGCACATATTATGTAGAAAAAACCAAATAATTTATCTCTGACACAATCCCGATGTTATTCGTGGCAGACAAATAACTGAACACTATTTGTCAAGTACATATACGGAATGTCTTTCGTGTCCTTTTTTTTATATAACGCTATACCGTAATGTTCGAAGTCCATATTGCATATTCCTCGTATTTAATCAGTGTCACAAATTAAAACTAAAAGGCGAGTAAGTAAGTTGACGTCAGGCAGGCGGTCGGTCGTAAAATACCTATCCAAATTATTTTACAACATGCTTAAAACATGTTGTGCTGATCCCACTTAGATTGAGGGATAAGGGCAGGAGAATAATGAAGTCTATATTATTATGTCGATACACTTAGAGACACTTCGTGCTCTAGTAATAAAATAGGTTAATAAAATAAACTTTATATTATTCTCTAGACAGTACTCATGTTATCTAAAATAATTAATTAAGTGTTTAATTTACGATTTTTAAATCTAAAATTTCATCTTTCGATAGGAATACAAATTTTCATAAGAACGACATTTCATACGTTTCAGCTCGATTGCATAGCGCTTTCGTCTCATTGTTCAAAGCTTTCTATTTGAACAGTTTCTGTTTACTAGTCTGCATTTAGATTTATGTAGTTTTGGCTCATATCCAACTGAGTTTTATGGATACTTATCGTAAACCATTTTTTGCCTTTCGACGTAAAAAAATTACTTCTGTATTTCGAGATACATGCCTACAAAGTGAAAGAAAATCAAGTCTAAACATTATAGCTAAGTGTTTTATGTACTCAATAATAATATAATAGGAGATAATAGATGGAAAGCTGAAAAACCATCACGATTAAACCTCTACTTTTAATGATATTATTAAATTATAAGGAACGGTGACTGTCGAGTCATATACAGTGAAAACCATGTAGCGATAAAGCAAAGTAAAAAAAAAAAAGTAACAGCCTGTTACTATGCCCACTGCTGGGCTAAAGCCTCCTCTCTCCGTTTTTGGAGAGATGGATTAGAGCTAAGACCTACCACGCTGCTCCAATGCGGATTGGTAGGTTACACATATCCCTAGAGAATTCTCTGGAGATATGCAGGTTTCCTCAGGATGTTTTCCTTCACCGAAAAGCGTGTGATAAATTGCAATTATCAATTAGACACATAAGTTTTAATAGAAAAACTCATTGGTGCCTGCCCGGGGTTTGAACCTATGTCATCTCTAGAGAGTCGCACGGTCTCAGCACTAGGCTATCACAGCTTATGCTATATAAAGCAAAGTGGTTGAGAATAAATACCAACCATTTCGCTGCGGTAGATGTTCCTTGTCTAAATACAATACAATATGAGCACAAGCGATAAGTCCAGCATTCTTCACATTTTCCTGTTTAAAACCATCAATCGAATTTGCTTATATTCACTTATGCAAATTGGTATAAGGTGTAAAGCTGTGGAATGATCTACCTGTATCAATCCGCAAATCTCCTTCCCTATCAGCATTTAAATCACAGACTAAAAAATATTTGTCTCAAGTCATTTAAATTAAATTTAGCTTATTATCAATATTAAATTACATTTTAACTTATCAAATAATCACTATTATCTATTATTTTATTCATTTATTTTTCAACTATAATCTATGTATAGTGTTTCGTTGTTTTTATTTTTCTTCCTTCCTTTTTTTCTATCATCAATTTTTTTTTCTTTTCATTTTCTTTCTGTTACTCATAGGTTGGCTGGTAGAGATCCCTTTTAGGGATAAGTTCGCCTTTTGTTTATACAATAAAGATAAATAAAAAATATAAAAAAATAAATAAAAAAATAAAAAATATATATTTTTGTTCCCACAAGCCATCAATAATATTCGTCGACGAAGTAGATTCACTTCTCTGCGAGAGGTCGTCTGGCGAACACGAAGCGTCGCGGCGGCTGAAAACGGAATTTCTTGTTGAATTCGATGGTCTTCCAGCCGCTGGTGCCGACAGAGTCATAGTCATGGCAGCTACGAATAGGCCGCAAGAGCTGGATGAGGCGGCTTTGAGGTAAGTGCAGCTGTGATTATACCCCTGTAAAGTCCACGCGAATTATTAATAAAGTAAAAAAAAATCATAACTAGTTTAAGTATTGTTACGGGTTCATCATTGAAAGACTGTTTTCATATATACTTCTTGTATTATCCTTATCCTAATAAAACTAAATACTAAGAACTAAATTAATCCTAATTATGTGGGCGCCAGGAGAATTTTTATTTACGGGGAATCCTGCCAAAACCCGAATCCCGGCTAATCGTTACCTCAGGGTTTTTTAACACAGAGTGTAAAGGGCATTCCTATAGGCTAAAACAATGAAATGCCTACATTAATCCACATTCAATAGCACTATGTGAGAATTTAAATTACATAGACGTTGTGCAACTTACCCCTTGTGGAGTGTATAAAAACACTTATTTATTGCAATTAAAGTATCAATAGCACTATCTATCTCTAGGTCACTACTTTAATTCGATAATTTCATCTATGACACAGAAACAAATATCTCGATCAACGTCCGACTCCTTGGACAGCTGATCATAAATGCCCCCGACCTACTGTGACCTTCTTCGCTAAGAAATAAGAAATAAAAAAAAAACTACAGAAATCTAAAAACAAAGTTGGATTCGAACTCGCGTTGATCGCTTTGAACGCATATGATATGAAATCCGCATCATTTCCATTGCGCCATACCTGACGCTCTAGATATATTCAAATTATTTAATAATTTAGTCGAGTTTAACACGACATCATACTAATTCATTATAGTATTTTATTTATTTGTGCTTTTTTGTACACTACATGCAAAAACTGATAAAAAAAGGAAAAGAGAGAAACATACAAGATAAGAGGTAGCAATAAAATCTTGCAGTCATCGCTACGCAGTGATCTCTTACAGTCAGTGAGCTGTGATAGCCCAGCAGTGAGACCGTGCGACTCTTTCGAGGGGAACACGAGTTCAAACCCGGGCAGGCACCAATGAGTTTTTCTATTAAAACTCATGTGTCTAATTGATAATTGCAATTTATCACACGCTTTTCGGTGAAGGAAAACATCGTGAAGAAACCTGCATATCTCTAGAGAATTCTAGGGATATGTGTAACCTACCAATCCGCATTGGAGCAGCGTGGTAGGTCTTAGCTCCAATCCTTGTCTCCAAAAACGGAGAGAGGAGGCCTTAGCCCAGCAGTGGGCATAACAACGGGCTGTTACTTTTTAGGTTAAGTTATTAGTGTATTGAATGAAGATTTTAAATATATATTCTTTATTTGTTATATTTGTTTTTAAGGCAACCTTTGGATGTAAAAAGTTTTGACGATAAACGTTCTATATACTTATATAATTTTTAACATAAATTTATATATACACAAACATGTAATAATTATATTATTTAAAAATCCAAATTCCATAAATAGCATCTCTTAATTTACAATTATCTTTTACTTAATTTTACGAAAGTAATCACTACATTGAAAATTTGCCTCCATATTTTCACCATCCATCAAATGTATATGGCAGCACTGTTCCAAAGATAAAAATGTGGTAATACGTGTGAGATGTATTGGTAACGACAAAGGGTTACCTAAATAAGACAAGTTAATACAAAACTATATTCAAATTCAAATTCAAATAAGTCTTTATTCAAATTGACCTATTACAAGCACTTTTGAATCGTCAAATTAAAATTAAATTGAAGCTACAACTGGTTCGGAAAGGTGCTCTAACCGAGAAGAACCAGCAAGAAACTCGGCGGCCACTCTTTTAAAAAAGAAATATTACAGTTTTGTATTAACTATTGTTAACAAACTTAGATTATAATATCGTCTAGTACATAGCTGGTCGCAATTTAGTTCCAAGCTTTCTTATCATTGACATAGTCCTCAACATTATAGTAAGCTTTATTAATGAGTCTCTTTAATTGCTTTTTTGAACTTGTGTAAAGGCAAGTCCAATATTGATTGAGGAATTTTATTATAAAAAAGTATACCGAAGCTCACAAACGATCTACGTACTTTCTGAAGCCTTAGCCTTGGTATTATTAATTTATTTCGGTTCCTAGTTTGCCTATTACTAATATCGCTTTTTTTATTAAAAAGATGTATATTTTGTTTTACAAACACTATATTATTATAAATGTATTGTGAAGCTACAGTAAGAATACCTATTTCTTTAAATTTATCACGAAGCGAGTCACGTGGTTTCATGTTATAAATCGCACGAACAGCTCGCTTCTGTAAAACAAATATTTTTTGGATATCAGCTGCTTTACCCCATAGCAAGATACCGTATGCCATGATGCTATGAAAAGACAAGTCTTGCTGTTTCAATATCAGCTAATTGCCTAATCTTCCTAATGGCATAAGCAACGGAGCTAAGTTTACCACAAAGATTCGTTATATGGGGTCCCCATTGCAGCTTTACATCCAAGGTAACTCCCAGAAAGACAGCTAAAATAAATTAGTGAACGCAGCATGATCCTAAATGTCATTAATTCCGTAGTGTATCATGATAATTCCCCAGGCGGTTTCCGAAGCGAGTGTACGTATCCTTGCCAGACGCAAGAACACGAGGGGCACTTCTTCGACGAGTGTTGGCCCGAGGATCCGCGGCATCAGCGTTAACTGATGATGAGTTAACACGACTGGCTTCCCTTACCGACGGTTACTCGGGGAGTGACCTCACTGCGCTTTGCCGGGACGCAGCCCTCGGGCCCATAAGAGGTGACTATTAATTATATAATCCAATAATAAACAGCACTGGGACTCGGTAATGGTAAACTCCTTCGAGATCACTAGAGCTGTGATAGCCCAGCGGTGAGACCGTGCGACTCTTTCGAGGGGAACACGAGTTCAAGCCCGGGTAGGCACCAATGAGTTTTTCTATTAAAACTCATGTGTCTAATTGATAATTGCAATTTATCACACGCTTTTTGGTGAAGGAAAACATCGTGAGGAAACCTGCATATCTCTTGAGAATTCTGGAGATATGTGTAACCTACCAATCCGCTTTGTAGCAGCGTGGTAGGTCTTAGCTCCAACCCTTCTCTCCAAAAGCGGAGAGAGGAGGCCTATTCCCAGCAGTGGGATTGTAACAGGCTGCTACTTTACTACTTTTAAACAGCAATCTAACATGCACCTGTACTTTGTACGTCTCCGAATTACCTATGTACGTGGGTGAACTTGCCTTGCCGTCTTTCCAAAAGAAGCGGGTGTTAAGTCATCATATCGTAAAAAACGATACTAAATGAATGAAGAATATGAAAGTTAATAAAAACAGGCGAATTCGCATATTGGTATTAAAACACCAATATGCGATTAGATTTTCCGTGTATGCAACTTTACTTCCAATATAAGTTTAGACAATGCTTAATTATAAATTTGTTGCCAAAACTTTTGTCCGAAACGGTGTTAGGCAGTATATGAAAACAGAATGATCCTTGACTCATAAATTTCTTATGTTTCTAAACGTTCCATGCTATGTAAACCAGAGCTATATATTAAGTTTAGCAACTAGACCGGATATCATTTTATAATTGAAAAAATTATGATTTATATAATGTCCAATAACACGCTATTAATAAAACTCATTGCTTGGCTTGGGGAGAAAGCTGATGAAAGCATGACGAAAGCTTTATGAAAAGAAGAAAAAGTAGAGCAAACGGAAGTTGAGAGTGAGATATAAGTTAGTGAAAAAAAAAGAGAGAGTTACGTTTTGTATACCAATGTAGGGGCAAGAGAGAGGTGCCGGCACTCATTTACTTTCTCTCTCTGTCTCTTAAAACACGTTTTTGAACGGCTCCAAAAGGTTTTAGCAGCGTTAACAGTAAAGCAATGCAAGCAGCATCACCTAAACTCAACTAGCATAAGGACTCTCCTTTATAAGTAATACCATTGCTTAGATCGACGTGTATGGGGAGGGGACTGGTCATGTTACCATGAGTCGTTACGCCGTAGGATGTGTACAAAAGATTTTCTTAGTCCAAAAGCTACTAGTATTTTGATGAGATAATCTCTTAATAAAATATAAATATTATTGCAAATTATTAATTTTTGTAATAAGTGATATCTAATTAATATTTTAGCCATTTTTTTAGCGATATGTATATAAATATATTTAGTACTCTTTTAACGTTATTTTTAAATATTGCTAATGTTCGTTGTTGATAAAGTTATTAGTTTTTATGTATTAGTGGAAACTTAGCTAATTTATGTCTACCTCGTACGTTTAATATTTAAGTTTTATTATAATTGTTTGTTTCCCCTTAAATAAATAAATAAATTTTAAAGATACCGAATGTAACATAGCTGTTAAATTTAACTTATTTAGATTTATAGAAGCAGGCGTTACTTTGCGGAATTCCATATTACAAGCAATATAACAACTAACTACTTTGCTATAATCCGCACGGGTTAAGTGAATGCATGCAAAGCCAATGTATGAAGCAGGCAAAATCTACGCACCTTATACATGCAGGACAAGCCACCACATGCACCCCAAGGCGCAATTCACCCCGAAACGATCGTTGAGATTGTGGTGGTGGGTGTGTGTGCTGCTTTTGTGTGCGTTGTTGCTGGTGAATTGCGCCTTGGGGTGCATGTGGTGGCTTGTCCTGCATGTATAAGGTGCGTAGATTTTGCCTGCTTCATACACATTGGCTTTGCATGCATTCACTTAACCCGTGCGGATTATAGCAAAGTAGTTAGTTCTGTTATATTGCTTTTAACTTAGCCGTTAATTTCGATGTCACAACTTTTTTTGATCCAGAATTAGACCCAGAGGAAGTGAAATGCTTAGATTTATCCTTGGTTAGAAGTATCACTTTCCAAGACTTCATGGATTCGCTGAAGAGAATTCGGCCATCCGTGTCACCGCTCAGCCTCGTCGCATATGAGAAATGGTCAGTGCAGTACGGCGAACTTGGGGTTTAAGTACAGGTATTGATGGTTTTTAAACCTTTGTTTCTTTAATTGATATGAATAGTCGTTATAAATCGCACAATAACGTACTGACAAGGGGAAATGAAAAAACAATGTTGTGTAAACCCTTATACAAACATTTGTCAGTTAAATAACACATAGATATCTATCTTGATATTTTAAAATAACTACAACTTATATAAGATCGGGCAGATGAAGTTGAAAGTCTTTGCAACGATTTTTATGACATGATCTTTTATCATTTCTTTCCATTTTAATTTTAATGTGAGACCTTATAATAAGAAAATATTATTGTTTGTGCCTTGGCCGAGAGATTCTAGCATCAGTTATGTATTAATTTTACTACCTGTCACGGCGAACTTCGTAACACCTTTGAAAATCTTTATTTTTCCGTACAGACAGTTTTTATGGTAAATTACATATTGTTGTTGTTGGTTGCCGGTTTTACGCTTAAGAACACGTTTAGCGATTCATGATTTGTATTAATGAGTATAATAAAAAAGAATTTTATTCTTCTTTCTGTAAAGATTTAATTATTATTTCCAGGTATTGGTGTAATAATATACTTGAGGTGAGTCAATATTTTTAAGGACTTTATGTTGGCATCATATCGGAAAATGAACCGTTTGAACATTCAAAGTAACGAATTTGTTTCAGAATTTTGTATATCGCTCAAATTTTAGAAATCTCCAAACATTTCCTTTACATTATTCCATTCCCTACCCGAATGACATGTTTTGAATTTATTAATAGTATTATTTGTTTTGTTATAAATATATCATAAGAATCGGAGTATATAAAACTCGTCTAGTCAAACAACCAGGTTTTGACTGTAGTTGCAAAGCATTTCGTCACAATTCATGGCCATAATACGTGTCGTAGTAGACAAAAAAAAATGAAATAGGAAAAATTTGATCTCGTATAAAATCCTGTCCAATTAGTAGCTAAAATGTAACACGAATCAATGAAGACGTAGCTTTCGATGATTCTAGATATAAGGAAAATGCTTACGCACTATACACACTTCTTCATTGAGACGGGTTACATTACCCTAAAACCCGTCCAGTCAAAAGGATCCAGTGAAAAATAAAACGTAAATCAGATATCGTACGACGTATGAATTTGAATACCTATGAATTTGCTTTATGCCTTTCGTCCTTTTGGCTTGTTCGGACTGATTTTTCCAAAAACAAGTGGTTTACTCTGAAAATTAGACCTTTGTCGTCATTGGAGGCGGCTTTTAATAATTACAGACATCAGTGGAAATGAAAAAGATGGATGAAAGAAGAGTGCATGCAAATGAGATGAGAATGTTAAGATGGATGTGTGGTGTGACAAGATTGGATAAAATAAGAAATGAGTATATAAGGGGAAGTATGAAAGTTGCGCCCATTGTAGAAAAGATGAGAGGTGCAAGATTGGGATGGTATGAACATGTAATGAGGAGGGATGAAAATCATGTGACTAAACAAGTGTTGGACATGAATGTGGATGGATATGTGACTAGAGGGAGGCCTAAAAAGAGATGGTTGGAATGTGTGAAGTATGACATGCATATAAAAGGAGTAGCGCCAGAGTTGACGAATGATAGAAGAGAATGGAAGAGGAAAACATGTTGTACCGACCTCACTTAGAGTGGGATAAGGGTAGGAGAAAGAAGAAGACATCAGTGGAAATGTTAATTAACAACACTGCACGAATTTCCAATCAAACATTTACGTGGCAATCGGGAAATTATTAATTTGTGTTAAATTTGATAACCAATTTTGTATATTGTATGTGTAGTATTGCTTACAACGAAAATATCAGCTGTTGGTTAGATTGGGAATATAACGATTAGGTCATATTGGGTATATTACAAATTGAATTTAATTGTTGCGGAATAGGTACACGAGTTTTGGACTGTTAATATTTCCACTGAATTGCGCTGCATAATTGATGAACTTAGAGAATGTTGGATACGCTTGTTTATGTCTCTATGAATTAAAAATATAAAGTTAAATACACATTAACAAAGATTGTGTTTATGGATAGACATATATGGTGAAGGTTTTTACATATGATGCCATGCCGTAACTGCTGGATCAGTTTTGTAAAATAGACAATCGAATAAAGTGTATAATTACCACAGTTGAGTGTTAATGTGGATATGATTAGCTTTTAGATTTAACCAGCGAACAATTAATGGAATTATTGTACAAATATGTGTTAACCGTTTTATTAATGTAGTACCTCATTTTGTATATTTGAATCAAATTAAATGTATGAATATGTTGCAATCAAATTTAGCTTATGAAATTTACAATTTTAATATATTTATTTAGGTAGTTGGCGACAATCCACGCATTTTTATTTAAATTCTTATTAATAAACTACCTCGTGGTCTCGTGTATGTCTCGCGGTTTCGCTTTTAACAAATACAACAAAACTTGACAAACTTTTGTATTATACAAAATTTTTACACAGTTAACTTGTTTGCAATAAAATTGATATTTTTATGGTACTTTTTGTACTAATCTAAATCTACGCCTACAGTAAATGAAACCAAAGAACACGTTAGACCGTCGTAGACGTACAAAGTGTCTTAAGATCGAATATTTAGCGCTATCATTCTTTCGTCACAATTAGTGGGTTGTCGACTATTTATTTGTTGGTAGATAAATTAATATTTGCTGTCTAGTGTGGTAGGTATTTCATGAATTTGTCCTTGAAACTTGTATGTTAAGCCGCGTTAACCTTCTCATCGTGTAGCATAAATCTCTCCTTATTGTTACTTCTATCAAAAATACTGTACTATACGGAAACGTATATAGTCTTTCTTATTAATGGTATCGAAATCTGAAATAGTTATTTTGCGCGGCTTTCTCACATGCATCTTTAAATGAAATACCCATTTTAAATTTGTTATTGTTATTAAAATTATACTAATTCTGTTGATTATTATTTTTTTGTTTTAATCTATATAATTCTTGCCCTTATTAAGTTAATATTCCATATCAATAAGTAAACCAATATGAATATGCTGCGTATCTTATGACTATATGAACCACAGATAAATCCATTCCGAAATCGGAGATGTTTTGCTCAAAATTGTATAAATGTTATGCGATTTGAGCTTTGTAATGAAATAAATATATATTTTCATAGTTTGTTATAAGATTGAATATATCTTCGATTTCTTTATAATTATGATGCTAATATCGATTACAGGACCATGTAATTATTCATAGGATTGATATAGTGTGCCATTAATCACGCGGGTTAAGGAAGTATATGCTATAGGCTAAGGGTCGAAAAAGTGATCTTGATTCTTAAGGTCAAATAAATCGATATATTTTTACTGTGTCACTTGACACTGACAGTGAGGAAATCATCTTTAGTCTATAGCAATGTTTATAGGGTCATGGAGACAAATAATTTTATTGTCATAGTTAAATACATACACTTACACTATGATTCTCTGTTAAAGGTCGATCTATGATTTAATATTGATTAATTATAATAATTTGATTTGATTGATTCTCTGTTAAAGGTCGATCTATGATTTAATATTGATTAATTATAATAATTTATTTATTAATTTACCAATTTGATTTAAAAATTGGTCGTAACCTACGTAATATTTTCTATGCGTATGGTTATCTGTCGTTCTTAACGTTCTGTCTTACCATGGCCCCATTTGTTGTAGGACTAAATAGTAACTTCCCGCATACTAAGTGACCTTTTATAAATGTTGTCATTTAATATAAAACTTTACCTTTACTTAACTTAATATTATCGCATTTATAACGCTTTATAATCTGTATTATTAATATTATAGTATAATGTTAAAATAATATCTTCTCATATTCATCATACCACTGTAATCTCTAGAGGTCTAGCCGTTAGATACTATTTAGTCTTAACTAGACTGTTCAGTGCGTTAGCTATTTTATTCTCCTCAATATGTAGTTTATCTTAATCTGAGTAAGTGATTTCAATAAGACAGCGACCGTAGATTTCTGTAGAGTAGTGTAATAGTTACATACATGTATATTTTGACTGTAACTTTGTTATTTGTAAACTTTGCCTTTTTTTAACCATCTTGAATCATCTACTTAAACGAATTTAACGTGATAACGAAATCGCTATTAAATTTGATGCTCTTTGCCACAAGAGCGATTTTGTGAAACGGAGGCTCAGGAAACTGTATATCTGATCGTTATAGTAAATATACGTAGTCTGATCTTAGTTTTATTTAAGCAGATTTACATTTTTTTTGTTTATGAAGTTTATATCACTGAACAATTCGACCCTTTTCAAATTTGACCTATGAGTTTTTTTTAATTTGAAATTTCCAATTCCCATAAATTTATTTATAATATTGATGGAAACAATACAATCGATTATATTAATCGAAATTTTGATACTGCTCTAAGAGTAGAATTGCATAAAACAGTTTTATTTTCAAAACGCCACGCCTAATTTATTATTATGTACTAAATATAGAAATTGTTCAGAGTTGTATACTTAAGTATATATCTCTTTGGAAAATTTGTTGTATTTGTGTTCTGTATGATATTGTTTTAAATTTAGTTACTTTTAAATACTGGAATTATAATTAATATTAATTAATCCTATTTTACGACCCAATTATTATTATTAAACGATATTAATTTTCTTTTAATCTTTCTTTTCGCTTATAGACTTGATATCTTATATGTTTTAGTCTGTGAATGATTAATCTATTGTTATGGCCAGTTGTCCTTATTTTTATTCTATTATAGCTCATTTCTGGATTTGTTAATTTTATTTGTATTACTTTTTTGTGGAAAATTGGATCTAATTGTATGTTAGTTCTAATTATTTGAAAAAATGCAAAATTCAACTTCAAATATTGCTCCTTATTTTGAAAAAGGTTTGACTAATGCATTTTTAATTTCAATAACTTATAATCCTTATACCCTCTTTTAATGATTAAATTTTTGACTGCGGAGCCATTTGCTATTTCCCAGCGGCGTATATTTTATTTAGTCTGTTGTTTAGAAAACAAGATACGTATTACAAAGTTTCTAATAATTATATAGTTTATTGGTGTCCTTTTCACTGTAAATTTTTTTATATTGTTAGTTTAATATTAAATTAAAATGTTTTCGCAATTTGGCTGCATTCCATGACAGGTTATAAAATTAACTTTTCCAGGGAGCGATCGATATATTTCACGTATTACGTAATATGCTTAATGAATTTATACAAGGGCTCAAGGGCAATCGTGCAACACTTTAATACTGTTGTGATCTTTATCTTAAAATTTATTCGGTTGTGCTTTTATCTTTATGCGCGTATTTTAAAATTGTGTATGTTTGTTACTGTGTTTTTAAAATCTTTTGATGTAATTGTAATTTTTAATATGTATAATGCTATGAAAGGGTAATGTTTTTTTTGTGATAAAAACAAATAAACTTAACTGATAACAATTATTTCTATGAAAATTTCATTTAGGATTCTTTTTGCCTCACATGTTATGACATTTTGAAAGTTAATATTTTTATCGTGATAAGATATCGATTTTAATAAGATCCTCTCTCCGTTTTTGGAGAGAAGGATTGGAGCTAAGACCTATCACGCTGCTCCAATGCGGATTGGTAGGTTACACATATCCCTAGAATTCTCTAGAGATATGTAGGTTTCCTCACGATGTTTTCCTTCACCGAAAAGCGTGTGATAAATTGCAATTATCAATTAGACACGTAAGTTTTAATAGAAAAACTCATTGGTGCCTGCCCGGGGTTTGAACCTATGTCGCCTCTAGAGAGTCGCACGGTCTCACCGCTAGGCTATCACAGCTTTTTATGTGTACCCATTTTAAAAGGATCAACGTCATTCTCTGCATTAATAAATTCTCTAATCCTAAGATTGCCGTGAACAAAATTGCTAGTTAGCGATAATGCAGCGTTATTGTATCACTTCCCTTAGACTGTAAAGTAACGGCCTGTAAGTAACTATCCCACTGCTGGGCATAGGCCTCCTCTCTCAGTTTCTGCTGCTCCAATTATTGGTAGGTTACTCATATCCCCAGAGTTCTCTAGAGATATGCGATCACGATGTTTTCCTTCACCGAAAGGAGTGTGATAAATTGCAATTATCAATACACATAAGTTTTAACAGAAAAAATTATTGGTGCCCACCCGGGGTTTGAACTCGTGACGCCTCGAAAGATTTGCACGGTATAACCACTGGGCTATCACAGCTTAGACTGTGACTTCTTTATATCCTACTTTGTAGATTTTACGTGGCGCAATAAACAATATTCTTGTTTAGGATAACGGTACAATCTACAGCAGAATATGGATTCTCAAGATAACTTTTATATTTTAAAAGTTAAATAAAATAATAAATAAAATAAATAAATATATGGGACATTTACACACACGGTCGTCCGTCCCCAAAGTAAGTAACTTAATACTTGTGTTATGGGTGACGGACAACAGGTGTATATACTACATATATAAGTTTAAATACATACTTAAGTACAAATACACACCCAGGCTCGAAGAACCAACAATTTGTTTATAGAAAATGTTGGCCCTCGGCGGGAATCGAACCCGCGACCCGCGGAGCTGAAGGCAGGGTCACTACCCACAGCGCGAGCGGGCCAGTCATAACCTAATATCCCCATTTATATTGTACTTACAGACACAAATGTAGGTCTTGAAAGTGGAATATAATGTCCGGCTTTTAAAATAATCGGCCTCTTCATTCTTTCCATGGCCACAAGTAAAGACCGGTTGAACTTGGCGTCTTGTTCATGCCACGGACTTTGGTATAAACATTCGCGCAACTCTTGACTCTGAAACAGGCTATAAGGATGTCTGATTGCCCTGAAAATGTCTTATTAAAAATATGAAGCGCTTTACAAACAATATTAGTATGAGTTGCAATAGCCTTTATGTTATCTTATGACATTAAAGTATTTTTATGTTTAATATTAAGATATTTTCTGTGTATTGTAAGTTCTTCCTTTAGTAGAAAGTATTTAACCTTTTGTTTCCTCGGGAAGACTTGCAACAAGCTATTTGTTACAAGATTAAAGGTGTAAGTCAGTCTAGACGCGTCCTCAGCGTTTTATTGAACCCCCAGTCCCTGTTATAAATGAACTTTTATCTATATACTTTTAATAAAAAATCGTTTTGCATTTGTTTTTTATTTTATTAGATATCATAATTTATCTACGTAGGTATCTAGTCTATATCACCCAATAAACAGCAAGAGTCATGTTAACCAGTCAGTGAGATCGTGAGGTCCCTACAACAGCGTGGAAGGTTTGCTACAAACTTTTTTTTAAAGCGTATATGTCTAATATTAAATATATTTTCAATTTATCACTCATTCAATTTTTCACTCGGTGAAATAAAAATTGAGAGAATCTCTCATATCTCTGGAAAATCTTGAAATATGTGTAACTTAGCCGTATCGAAGCCAAGTCGTCCTGTCTTCAAAAGGATGGAGAAGGAAAGGGAAGTTAGAACTTACTGGACGTTGTAATGTGTTATAAATATTAAAAATTTAAACTATATAAATATTAACTATTTTTGCACGATCAAAACTTTATGTTCAGAATATTAAATCGTACACTCGCCTACTTTTCTTATACCTAAAAAAATTAGTTTACTTAATGATCCTATCGCAAAATTACCTAAATCCATATAGGTAATAAATTTATGAAGCTAGACAAGCAATAAGCAATCCAGAAAAACACCCTCATTGAGTACAACGACCGCTGTAATATAAAGTCTTGTTTTTCTTTCGCAAGGATAAAAGCTTTGCGAAAAACGAACACTAATCCCCGTCTGAAACAAAGCTTTGTTGGCCTCTTTTGTTCTGTACAGATTGCTTTTTGCTGATTAGATCCTTGCGAACTAATAGTTCTGAGTTCTGACATAAAAAAAATCTTGTTTTATTTTTATTTTTTCTTACCATTATTTGGTATTGCTTACCTAGAAAGTGGCAAGTCAATACAATTTAGACTCTGTAGAAATAATATAAAACAAAAAAGAAAGCGATATAAATAGCGAAATTAAAATAATTAAACTGGAATAAGAATTAATGAAAAATAGGAAGAATGACGGATAAAAAATGTATCTTGTTGTACGAACTAGTTCGTACAACTGCCTATAGGCAACAGTTGACGTCTAAGGTGGAAAAGAAAAAATAATCCTTCAACTTCAGTATTCTTTTGCATGGAAGCCCACGGCCAAAGATTACCCCACGGCAGGTCGCTTGCTGGAATATGGCAGGTTCTCATTTCACGATTTGAATTCATAAAACCTACATTTACGAACTAGTAGGTATTATCCAAAAAAGTCACAGGGAGTCGCTGAAATCACTTGGAAAGTTGTATATTTAGCAGTTGACGTAAGTTATCAGATAAAAAGGAAAAAGGTTATGATTACTTTAGTCGTAAGCTCACTTCCACACCAGCAATATAGGAACAGTTGAGACAGCATTGTAGCCATGTAGTTCAGCATTGAATAGAACTGGACGCTGCTCGGCTCCGTCTGAGATAAACAACTCATGAATAAAGAATTGTGTAACATAATAATAGTGTAAACGTGTAGAAATCAAAACTGATTGGATCGATAACAAACAAATCGAACTTGTTAGATATAATTTAAAACCTGCTTATTCGCGAGTACGAAACTCGAGTATTCAATTAAGCATATAATAAGTTATAATAAGTTTTCGGCATAAACTATAATTTCCAATTCCTTGTGTACATTACGGTTTAAGAAAACATCATCATATAAACCTGCCTAAAGGATTTCTGTAATATACATATATATCCTGCCAAAGCGCATAAGTGTGGTGATTGTATTTCCTTCTCTTTAATGATAGACAAACATCACTTCGCAGACGTAACTTTTATAAAATATTTTATGTCAATTTATTTATTATATATGAAGTTTTATAGTTATAAGAGATAAACTGATATTTTCAACGTAAAAAAATGTAAGAAACCATCGTAACAGAGCAGTGGAGGACACCAATGGGGTGGAACACGACCAACGATTGTCGGTAGGTAATCTTGTGTTTACTTCCATTCTATTAGCGAAAACAGAACATGAAATTAGCAGTTGCCTCTTTCGCATTTAAACGGAAACAAACTTGACGTAAAAATTAAAATTGTTCGTTCATAGTTAAAATGTAAAGTTAATTCGAGTTTTTTTGTTTTTTCTCGGACCATAGATTTTCCCTGAATAAGAGTAAGAGCCTTAAGACTTACGTTAAACCCTGTTTAGACCGACCTTCCATTCAATCCATTCAACTTTTACAACAGTAAAGCGATAAAAACACACATACAAACTTAGACCCTCATAATATGTACTAATAGGATAGATCCTTCTTACACATATTATATGAGATTTCATTTATTAAATTAGACTTCTCAGAATACCATAGGGCAAAAATATGTGAAAAATATTTTTGTGTCGTATTTTGAATCGCAGATTATAGAAGATAAAATTATCATTATATAAAGGCTTTAATAATATTATTATTCAGTACTGTAATACTTGAATCATGCGTACTGTATACAGTACAGTAGATAATAATCACCCGTAGTTGAAATAGAGACGTCTTTCCATCTAATCCCTTTACTTACAAGTATATGTATAAAAATGTATCTATACATATTATAAACAACAAAGTCCCCAAAAGCTGTCTGTCAGTATGTGATCGATTTTTTCAAAATTTACGGATAATAACGGATTTTTGTACGATTTTTGCTAAAAAGATTGTGTGCGTAAAAGTGTAATTTTTGCTGAAGGTTTATGGTACAATTCCAATCTTTTGATAAGACTTTCTTTGGAAGATAGAGGAGGTTGTGGAGCAACATATAGGCAACATTTTCCCTAGATTTCCCGCGCGGTCGGGTTTTACGAAGGAAAAACTTTGTGACGCACTGATTTTCACGGGAGCGAAGCCGCAGACAGAGTTAGTTAAACTATAATTACATACCATATAACTTTAATTCAAGAAAAAAAACTTAAACAAGTTTCTATGTTACACCCCTGCTATTATACGTTGCCTCTACATATATGTAGTTAGATATTATATAAAAGATGTTTTGTTACTGTCTTACTATAGATATCCGTAGTCCAATAATGCAAATGATCCCAACTGTGGCACAAAGTTGAAAAAATATATTGGCGTGATATGTATTTTCGAGGAGTTCTATAAATCTGTAATAGTATATATTTATTTAATGGTTTATAATTATTTATTATTAATGAATAAATATTTATTAACCTTATAACAGTTTGATGCTGGCGAAGACATTCGACAAATAATCGATTATTGTCATTAATGGTTTTAACGTATTCCTCTTTTCTCCATTTTGGTGATAATGGAGCGTGTTGTAGCTACAAATATTGAGTTATAATATGTCAATAAATAAAACCATTTTGACTTTATTTTGTAAACGTTTTTTCATTAGCTACTTGCACAAATATATTAGCTTATAGCGTGCATAGTGGACTATTAATTTAAAAGTGTGAATAATAGAAAAGTGTTAGAAAGCATATCCTCATAAGGCCAAGGATTTAGAATAGAGTGGAGAACGATTGTATCACTTTAAATTATTTAACTAAACGTCACGGTAGGTTTTCTTCAATGTTTGTAAGTTTATCTTGTATGGGCTTAAATATCGTCATTTAAAATTTGTGAACCGCTTTAGTGACATCTATGATGATATGATACGTCACTGATGACACTAATACGGTTCACAAATCTCTGAAAAACTATACTAAAACTGGATGGAGGTATCAACGGCAATATCAAAAAATAATTCTAGATTGTAAATTCTGATTATGGTAATCAAATATTTTATTTTACTATTTTGCTGTGATTTTATCAACATAACAAAATAGGACATTTCAAACCGACTAGATTTAAAATAATTACCATTGAAGTTCGTTTGTTGATGAAAAATATATGATTTCATTTATGAATTCTTAGTTTAAGAGTTATTATATTAATTTGAACTTAATATTAATACCGTTTTTATCTTTTCAATGATAATTTCTATTTGGGAACACCCGAACATAACCATGGACAATATAGTGCTGTCAACTGAAAAAAACAACATGGCGCTGCAATAAATGCTCATGATCTGGTATATGTACCCAAGTTCGTACTGAGGCGACTTCTGTGGGTCTACGGGCATCCTGAAATAATAATTATTTTTGCATTCGAATTTATAATAAGCTCATTACATTTATAAATTTAAATATACTCGATATGGTACTTAGGAAACTATTTTGGTATTTCACTCAAAAATTTTCGGTCATAGAAGGGAAGCCAGTCTAAAATGTGTCTATTACAATGACGAGAAAGCTAATGAGACTTTATCTATCTGTCTCTGTCAATATTTATTGTGAAACTCTTACGGCTTGCCTATAGCTTCCCTATTCTAGAATAATAATTGTGTTTCTATACAGTGAAATCATGCAACGAAAGCAGAATACTGCATACGTAGATAGTTCATATTTTACGTTTGAGCTCTGCTGATAGTAAGTTATGCTGAATTGTAAGAATGAAAAGATCTAACCTCAAGAATTATGATAACCTAGATCTGCCCACAAAATCAAAAGAATTCATATTCCAATGTCGCGATTTCGCATGCATTTATGTTTTAAAGTACCCTCGATTATGCAGTATATGTTTTTCTTATCCTAAAAACTTGATTTTTTTATTAGGATAATTACATAGGTGTAAGCTCAGCGTAACAGACTTACAGACAAACTTAAACATTTATAATATTAGTATAGTCTATGCTTCTTAATGAAAATAATATCTTACCAAATCTTAAAGGGAAACAATCTCGACTCGGCTTTATCAAAGAAGGGCATGATAGCCCAAAGACTGACTGTCATTATTGCGGTTACCAAAAAAACCGCGCATAAATTTTTTATTTTTCGAGCATTCGTAAACAGGATCCTAAGAAAAATTGGATTATTTCAATAAAAATTTATTACTATGGCGAACACCAAATCTCTGCCATGAACATTTACGTGCAAATAGGCTATATCTTATCTGTATGTATATGTGTCCCAACACCTATTCATACTTTTAAAAATAATAAATATATAGGAAACTTACACACACGGTCGTACGTACGTTCCCAAAGTGAGTAACTTAATACCTGTGTTATGGGAGACGGAGAACTGATAGATATACTACATATATAATTATAAATACATACTTAAATACGAATATACACCCAGGCTCAACGACCCAACAAATTGTTTGTAGAAGAGTTTGGCTCACGACGGGAATCGAACCCGCGACCCACGGAGCTGAAGCTAGGATTACTACCCCCTGCGCCAACGGGCCAGTCAGAGTCAGTTCACATTGTTAAAAGATAAGCACTAGATATAAGTACTTTGATAGTAGGTCACTACTTAGCCAATTTAAGAATCATTACTCATACAAAATTGCGGAATATTATTAACTACATAAAGTTTTTAATAGCGATAGTAGTTATCGTTTACTATATAGGTTATATTTTCTGTTAGTTCACTTTCGAGCAGATGCAGATAGCTTTATACTCACTGTTTCAAACACTTCGCTTTAAGACTGGAGTGCTTGAATCCATACGTATTCTACGTTCCCCTCGTACGCACGGGTGGATTTTTATCGCGCGTAAAAATTACGCCAAATTGAAACAATTGGTATCCAGGTATCTGTTCACACGACAGCGTATTTATATCGCGACTTATTTTTATCGTGCAGTGTTCCATTTTAGTCGTTAAGGCGAGGGCGTTAAGCTGAATATACCATACGAAACTTCTTATAACGCCTATTGTGGAATTATAACGCGACGTAATTTTTACGCCCGTGCGAACGAGGGGTAATGTTTAAGACGTCTGCCTACCTATTTATCTTTGGCGTAGGCTCGCCATTCCAATACCTTAAAGACTCAACATCATAAGCTTAATGTCGTTTTAAGCTTACTTATTAAATTTGTATTATGGATCTCCGCAAAGTAACACCTAATTTAAAAAAAAATTCTTAATTGTTACTAAATATTTTATACTTACTTATTATGATAAGGAGTCAGAGGCGCAAAAATGTCGAGCTTCATGAAATCCAACAGAGCTATAAAATTGTTTTTATTGACAATGAATACAGTAACCTTATAACATACAGTTGCCTGGGTGAATAGCAGATATGAAGCCTCCGACATTTCATTCAAATCTCCCCACACGACCACTACGTATATAAACTCAAATAATATGAATGAGTACTGAGTTAGCATAACCAACATTTTATAGATCGCATATAAAAATTCATGCTTTTTTGGTGGCAACCAAATTCCCAAAAATACCAGGACACTTCTAGGTCTGCTTAAAAATATTTCTATAGTACTCAGCGACATATCTTTCTTTCAACTACGCTTTACCTATACAGCATTGGGTAATATTTTGTGTTTTATATGGAGCTCCGTCGACATAAATAGTTGTTTGCTTTTGTATCATCAAAAGTTAACGTCGCCCAACTAAGGGTGTCCTTATTAATCACTATTAGAAAAAAAAAGGCAATACCTTTGCTGAATAAAACAATTTTAATTTATCGAAATAAAAAAATGTAATGGCAAACAGCTAAACGGTTCGAATTTTTTTGCACAATAGTTCACGTTTTATCATATTCTATTCTACTAATCACCATTACACCTAGATTGTCCTGAGATACCCTTTGAATCTTATTATACATAGAATTATGATACCTACGTGTGTTCTGTGCGTACAAAACATTAGTTAGACATAAAAAAGCGATTCTTTTACTACCTATATGAAAAAGCGTGTACACAAATAATATAACTAAAACAATCAATATCCAAATGAAATAATCGGCTCTATCTTTCTATGAGCAAATATGTAAGAGTATCTATTCATAAGAGCGTCACTGTATGTGGCGTTGTCTTTAATTTTAAACATATTACCCCATATGATGTTATAAAAAGCTTCCAAACAATTTAATTAAAAAAAACGGAACAATTCAGAATATCATTGATGTCCTTGCGTCTAATTTAGCTCAAATTTTCAATAAAACTAGTAGTAGTAGTACTAGTAGATTTAGGTATATTTCCAGATCTTATGAAACATAGTAAATTAGTTCCTATGTTTAAATCTGGAGATAAAAAAGATCCAAACAATTACAGACCAATTTCAATACTACCAGCTTTTTAGTAAAATCTTTGGAAAAATCATGCTTAATCAACTGTTCGTCATTTCAATTCGAATAAATTACTTCATTCAGAGCAGTATGGTTTTACAAAGGGTAGATCCACAACAGATGCGGGTGCAAAATTGATGAAACATGTTTTTAATGCTTGGGAGCAGTTCCAGAACGCCCTAGGTGTTTTCTGTGACTTATCAAAGGCATTTGATTGTGTTCAGCATGAGACTCTCTTGCAAAAATTAAGCCATTATGGGGTAAAAGGTACTGCAGTAAACCTAATTGCCTCATATCTTAGTAATAGAATTCAAAAAGTATGTGTAAATAATGTAAAGTCATCCGGTTCAATCACGAAAATGGGTGTGCCCCAAGGCTCTATTCTCGGTCCCTTCCTGTTTTTAATATATATAAATGATTTTCCATTTTATGTTAACAATATTTGTGACGTAGTATTTTTCGCAGATGACACATCATTATTATTTAAGATTGACAAAACAAAAACGAAAGTTGACGAATGTGAATGTGAGTGAAGGCTTTGTCACAGGTATCGCATTGGTTTGCAAAAAATAATTTGCTATTAAATACAAATAAGACTAACTGTTTAGAATTCGCATTGCCTAATGCTGAAAAATTAGTACATACAGTAAAAATTAATAATGAAATAGTAAAAACAGAAGAATTAGCTGTCTTTCTGGGAGTTACCTTGGATGTAAAGCTGCAATGGGGACCCCATATAACGAATCTTTGTGGTAAACTTAGCTCCGTTGCTTATGCCATTAGGAAGATTAGGCAATTAGCTGATATTGAAACAGCAAGACTTGTCTTTTCATAGCATCATGGCATACGGTATCTTGCTATGGGGTAAAGCAGCTGATATCCAAAAAATATTTGTTTTACAGAAGCGAGCTGTTCGTGCGATTTATAACATGAAACCACGTGACTCGCTTCGTGATAAATTTAAAGAAATAGGTATTCTTACTGTAGCTTCACAATACATTTATAATAATATAGTGTTTGTAAAACAAAATATACATCTTTTTAATAAAAAAAAGCGATATTAGTAATAGGCAAACTAGGAACCGAAATAAATTAATAATACCAAGGCTAAGGCTTCAGAAAGTACGTAGATCGTTTGTGAGCTTCGGTATACTTTTTTATAATAAAATTCCTCAATCAATATTGGACTTGCCTTTACACAAGTTCAAAAAAGCAATTAAAGAGACTCATTAATAAAGCTTACTATAATGTTGAGGACTATGTCAATGATAAGAAAGCTTGGAACTAAATTGCGACCAGCTATGTACTAGACGATATTATAATCTAAGTTTGTTAACAATAGTTAATACAAAACTGTAATATTTATTTTTTAAAAGAGTGGCCGCCGAGTTTCTTGCTGGTTCTTCTCGGTTAGAGCACCTTTCCGAACCAGTTGTAGCTTCAATTTAATTTTAATTTGACGATTCAAAAGTGCTTGTAATAGGCCAATTTAAATAAAGACTTATTTGAATTTGAATTTGAATAAGCAGTCATAGGAAAATAACCAGAAAGTATATCTACCTATATCTTTTATGAATACGCTCATTTCTATGTACTTCCGAATTTATCATGATCACAATAGCTCATTATTTTACTACCTTTATTGCATTATATATATTAGATTATGGTCTTCACACGCTGTAGATACAAACTTTATTAATACGTATTAATCGTTTAGCAAAACTGCCAACTCTAATGACTTTTGTTTACAAACTTAGCCGAAGGTGGGAATTAACAACAATCGTAATAATATATCCACCTATAATAGTACATATGTATGTAGCAAGCGAAGGTTTATTTTTTAATTATTGTTCAATTATATTTTTAAATTAATAATTGTGTTATTGACGTTATTATAAATAACATTCAAATATACACTTTGATACGCGATAGCAATGAAACGATATATATTTATGTCGTTTGGTTCAAAACCGCAAAGTAGGAGTATGACATTCGCAGAATCTGTAATTTAAAAGGTTGAAATTTTAATTTTTAAGTCATAGTTATAATAATTAAATATTACGAATTAATTGCGACAATGTTAATTTTAAGTAAAAATAATAATATATTTCCTTAGATGAGATGAAAAAACCTGAAAACTTTATAAATATTTCTTGGTACTTACAGACACGAAAGTCTGCCTAGACAGACTAATATAATGACCTGCGCGCAGCACAATTGGGCGACTCATGCACATCATAGCGAAGCATAAAATTCGCATAAATCTTACATCCTGTTCGTACCATAAGCACGTGTATAACACTGCGTGTAAATGTTCACTCTGAAAATAAAAGCCGTAGCAGTTATCAAGGGGAAATATTTCCATATAAATTTACAAAACGAATTAAGACCATTTTAAAGCTATGGTTTGTAATGGTATTTTGCATATTTGTTATTATTATTTGAACTTTTTTTACATTGTTGATTTTATAGATTATTAAAAAAGTATAAATAATAAATTTCAAACAACGGCAAACAACGGACAAACAAGCCAGTCTGCTCCGACTTCCGGTACCTTGGTTCGCTTTTCCAAAAGAACGGTGAAATTGATCGCGATGTGAGGAATAGAATGAATGCAGGATGGATGAAGTGGCGACAGGTCTCAGGCACAATATGCGACCCCCGAATGCCCCCTAAACTTAAGGGGAAAATTTATAAATCAGTCATTAGACCTGTCGTAATGCATGGATCAGAATGTTGGGCAATGAAAAAGATGGATGAAAGAAGAGTGCATGCAAATGAGATGAGGATGTTAAGGTGGATGTGTGGTGTGACAAGACTAGATAAAATAAGAAATGAGTACATAAGGGGAAGTATGAAAGTTGCGCCCATTATGGAAAAGATGAGAGGTGCAAGATTGGGATGGTATGGACATGTAATGAGGAGGGATGAAGATCATGTGACTAAGCGAGTGTTGAATATGAATGTGGATGGATATGTGACTAGAGGGAGGCCTAAAAAGAGATGGTTGGAATGTGTGAAGTATGACATGCGTATAAAAGGAGTAGCGCTAGAGTTGACGAATGATAGAAGAGAATGGAAGAGGAAAACATGTTGTACCGACCCCACTTAGAGTGGGATAAGGGTAGGAGAAAGAAAGAAACGGCAAACAACGGACGATGTTCTAAAAAATGTAACTGGACTGGAACTGAAATAATAACTTTAAGAAATAGTAATATTTAATTGACTATTAACGCGACTTCGTCATTCTTTTTAACGTGAACGTGAATTTTTGAATTATTTGAGTCTTTTTTTATAAAAATATTTTTTGGCAAAAGATACTCAATATATTTTTTAATATCTTTGAGAGACGCTTCAAAAGGTAGAATATAACGTTAAATAATATAAATCCAGCCAGGCGAAATCTAAGTTTAATATAAAAATAACTTACTGTGGCGGTTAATTCATGACCACACCAGCAACACACAAACAGTTGAGTAATCATTACGGACATATAAGTTAATATTGAGAAGAACTGCATACTGCGCCATTCCACCTGTTTAAAACTAAAGTAAGAGTACAAGTAGAACTGAATAAGATTTTGAAATTCGGAAAGTTATAATTTTATCTATTAAAAAGTATAAATTAGAATAAAAGAGATAAGTACAGAATGAACCCCGATGAAGAAAATAAAATGTAAAAGCTAAACCATAAAACAATCCAATCATTAGGCAACATTATCCCGGAGCGTACGGAGATGTTTGCGAAAGCAAGTTTTGGATGACATTGATCAAATTTTAATAACTTTTAAACCTTATTTTTTTCTTCTTCTTAGTATAAAGTTATAACTATAGTTAAAGATATTTTATCTTTAGTATAATATTTATTTTATCTTTAGTATAAAGATAAAATATATTTTAGTGTATGCTTTACTTGGCTAAATGGTATTCAGTAAAAAAGGTAATACAAAAAATACTTTTTACGTTTAAGTAACTTACCACTAAAATTCGTAACGCAGACATGCATATAAGGCCAACGCTTCCGACGAGTTGAAATAACAAAAATGTATGATAAGCATTTTCAACTAGCTCTGTAAATCTAAAATATTATTTTCTAAATACCCTATATTATAAATATTTGGCTTCCATTGTTGATGTAGAACATTTTCATTTAATTGCATTTCTACTATACATCTATCTATCCAAATGTTTTTTTCATATTTGGAAGTTTTCACGGAGATCGAGAAATTTAGATAGATTGTTAACAATTAATAGCAGAAAAACAAGCTTGGTTGGATACGAATAAATTTAACATTGTGGGTCAATACCTCTCCAACCCTTTAATTATCTTTGCAACAAAATTTATATTGACCATCAATATTACGTTAGAATAATCGATTTAGCTTGTTTTTGATAGTATATCTTACAAACAGTTTTGATATTTTGCAATTGACTGTAACCCTTATTGTTGTTTCCTTTTTTCCAAAAAGTATTAACTAGTAGTAGCAATAATGTAGTTACTCCATCGTTAAACAAAAAATAAGACCATTTTGTAGAATGAATACGTACGAAACTATAGCCTGGTGATGCTTAATACAATCTACTAATTTATTATAATTTTTGGATAGAATCGTCCTTTTCTCAATATACTCCATGTTTTTCCCTTGAATGGAATTTATCTGTAAATATTAAAAAATCATTATTAATGAATATATAGACAGAGGCATCATGCTTTAATGATAGTACTTTATATCACCGTTGCCATTGAAAAGAAAATATCAAATGCTCCACGGCCTTTATATTGCTAATTTCATGTCATTTCTAAATCGAATCTTTTTGTCGGAATTTTCGTATACGACGAACTATCTGAGATGGAATGAGTTTTAACTACGGCTATAATAAAATCGCTCTTTTCCTGCTTATAGGAAGACAATAAAAGCATACTGATTACCTTAAACTATAAATTCGATAAAAAGGTTTGTTTACTGTTTACCTATTTTATGCCCTTCAATTGCAGAGAAACGATGTCCAATTTCAAATATTAAGGCGCTGAACAGAGCCAAATAGGCTGACTTTAAACACGTTTTTAACAAAAGCTATAGGGATGACGATTACAAGAAAAATATATGTTAATATACATCATATCTCAGAGAGAATGTAAGATTTCAAAACATGATTACGATACTTTTTTTCGATAAAAAAAATTGGTAAATAGATCTCTGATTTTTACTTTTATCGTAAATATCTTTAATATTTATCAACAAAAATTTATAAAATTAATAAGACTAATAAATCATTATAATATAAAGAGAATGTAAGATTTAAATTTTGAATTAATTAAGATATTTTATTCAAATTAAATATTTTTTAGAAAATAGCAAAACTGAACGAGTCATCGTCTCGCTTCTCTTTTACATCTACGAATATAGACAGTGATCGCTGAGGCGCGCTGCTATACGGACGTGTGTCGCTAGCTGCCGCCTTTTGTGACTATTCCTTGTTGATAATATGTCTTTTTTTAGGTGTTTAGTTATAGTTTCAGCATACTTAGTTTTATAAGATTAATTAGACATAAGTTTTTTAAATAAATTGTACAAAAAAAGTTTGGATAAAATAGTGTACACCTACAATGGGTGTTAAAAAATTAAGTGTGTCGCTACGCCGTCGCAGACTTTGTGGGCGTGGCTTATATGCCGAAATCTGAATTTAAGCCAGCTCTGTTCAGCGCCTTAATATCTGATTGATGCCCGATTTCACCGACATCCCCTACAATTTAAGAGACCCCTATGTATATTTAGGGGACGTTTAGGAGACTGTTTTCGTTTCACCAACATTTAGGGGTCACTTAACCGCTTAGGGGACTCTTAAATTTGAGGAGTGGATTGTCGACCCCCCAAACCGACACACAACTATAAAAGAAACTACAAGACGAAAATGGACAGTGATTTATTTGATTTATTCGATAATTTAGAAACTATTGATACTATTTTTGACGTGAATAGAAGTCGAAGACCAAAACTTTATCGAAAGCGGCCAAATTATTTTATAAATTTTGATGAAGTAGACTTTTTTAAGAGATATAGGTTATATAAATCGACAGTGTTGTATTTACTAGAAATTATTGAGCCTTATTTGGAATACCCAGATAATAGGTGAGTAAGGACTATTAATTTTATTAGATCTTAGTTTCTTCTCATCTAACTATACTTAATAAGTTGAAAAAATGTGTGTAATTATGTTTAGCATATTACTGGTATAATTTGCTAAACATAACTAAAATACACAGTTCCATTCGCAAGATGTACACACAACAATTGTAGGCTTTGAAAGATATCAATAATTATGGCGTAGGTAACAACTTGACAGCATTACTTTTAAAATACAGAGTAAAAATCAATGTACACTACCATTATACATAAAATTTTGATCAAAAATATTTAATATTGCATAAAAGAAATAACATAGAAGATATATTGCTTTCCCTTATTTTTATTCAATAGTATAAATTAAAATTTTGCACAAAACCTTTTTATTTCTTATCAATCGTAAATACCGATAGCAAGTCACGCACTATTATGGTAAAAAAAACGTCACATAGTTAGGAGTCCCATAGTTAGGGGTAACATTCATTGGTGAAATCAAATTTAAGTAAGGGGTCTGTTTAGGAGTCCCATTTAGTTAGGTGTCCCTTAGCAAAGTGATAGTTTAGGGGTTGTTGGTGAAACCGGGCATGAAACTGGCAATATGATATTTACGTTTATATCACATTCTGATTAGGGATAATGATATACATTGGCACGCTTAAGCTCCATAAAATTGTATTAATATTTGAGTGAATCATATATTTTTTATCGTTTAAACAAAGAAAAATTAATAAAATTATATTTATAAATTTAACGACTATTTTACTTGGAGAATCCCTTTGACTTTATAAACCAATCTAAACCCCATCTAATAATACATAAATTAATAGTACCTGGGTGACCAAGTTTCGCTCAGTATTTTTTTAGAATATATAAAAAAAGGTGAAACACGAAAACAAAGGAAAAATAATTGAGCTCGGTCCGGGGTTTTTCACTTTTCTAGACCGCCAGTTACTCAATGGAGCTACCATGACTTTATAGATGTTAGCGTAATTAACCTTTGTGTTCTTTTTATATTTTAGCAGTTTTTCAATGCCAGAAAACAGGGATAAAACGACAGTTTTTCAAATAAAACCTATCTAGATCAATTAATGGTCGCCGAATCTCCCTAAATACTGAATTTCATGAAAATCGTTGATTATTCGGCATATGTGAACTGTTTTGTATTACCTATTTGTTATTATAATTTTTTTTATTTATAATATTTACATCAATCTTATAAACAAAAGTAATATAAAAATTATAAGATTAGCAACATCACAATGAATATTAGTTACTTTCAATATCTTGTCCTTTATGATTTCCAGCTGGGCACAGGCGAAAATAACCATGGATAGAACTACGCTGTCAACTCCAAAATACATGTAAGCACTTATACATATGGTCACCAATTGAAAGGAGTATCCCAACTGGTATTGGGGGGAACAATCCGCCTTCACTGGCATCCTATGTGGCATAAACATGTTATAAAACGCTTTACTGCATTTAAAGTATAGTTTTCATGACAACTCAAAATTTTTAAATTATGATTCAGATTACTTTCGTTCAATATATCTGATATCGTATTAACGTCAGAGTTTTCAGCACTTTTAATGTTTTATCATATAGTGATATAGTAATTAACTAAGTAAGATTTTATTTATATTATTATTATATTATTAATTAAGATTTTATTTTTATTTAAAAGGGTTTTAGCATCCGTCTTGTAAGTCCAGAGTGGCTGTGGGACACTGCGAAACAAATTCATTTTTTCTAAATTATAAAGATAAGTGCCATCTAAATTAAATCCTTCGAAACATTCAAGACTAATATAAAAATAGAAAAGAAAGAATCTGATGATCTTCTTGCGTCTTGTTCACAACAGAAATTTGTAACCGAAATTTTAAATGCCAAAATATTGACCACTTTACGTAACACTGGTAGAACATTTTGCGCCTATTTTGAAAAACAAAAGTTGGCTCTATGTTTCATTATATCTAATTTTTGTTCTATAGTTAAATCAATCTATTTTCTATAGTTTTTACATCTTTTTATCAAATTTTAGATTTAAAAAAATTTAGTCAATGTTTTAACTTACCACATGAATGATAGAAGAGAATGGAAGAGGAAAACATGTTGTACCGACCCCACTTAGAGTGGGATAAGGGTAGGAGAAAGAAAGTTTTAACTTACCACATGTCAAAAGGAAAACTTCGACTACCGGCATCGTCAAATAAAGGTTTCAGTGCCCACAAACCGCATGTCATTTGTGAACTGATCATAAATGCTAATAAAAGACGCTTGATTCTTTTGGCTTGTAGTTTGAGAATTCTAAATATATCATATAGTATTTTATTATAACTTTATAGGTTATTAGATATACAGTCTTCAACGATAGGAGCATTATAAACATAGTTGAGAAATATAGACATAATCGATTGTCATATTGACAAAGGCAAGTATGCTATGCTAAGGACGCTATTGTTTTTTCGATAAGTTTAAAGGCAACATCACGTAAAAGAAAATTGTTATCACTTTATGACCGTAATATCAATCACCACAATCCTAATATTATCTCTTTGTGTATCATTTTTATTTATTTTTCAAGCGCCAATATAAATTTAAAAATTTACCATTTAAAAAGTTACTTGTAACTATTATTAGATTATTATTAACATACATTGAACTACCATACGGTTTCTGGAAATTTTAATTTCTGTACTTTTATAACTAAATTCCAATATGAAATCTTGTCAATGATTTTCAAATTTTACGTACTTTTCTTGTTTCTCAGTATCCGGCCAAAAAATCTTCTCATTCATCCTTTTTAATAAATCTTTTAACAAATTTATGTTCAAATGCAGAACAGTAACTTTGAAACATAAGCAGGCTTGAGTGAATAATAAGTAAGAGGCTTGAGAAACAGCTTCCAAGTCTCCCCACACCTGGATAATATAAATTATTTGAAAAAATAGAAATGTATACTGCAAACACATCATGAAAATTCTATAAAATTTATGAAGCAGGGTTTCATTGACTGCAGGCACCCAGACTCCTAAGTATTTCATTACAAATTTTGCTCTGTTCAAATACAAATCCTCAGACATAGGGATAGACATGATTCAAACAATACAGTTTCGATACATTTGTTTATTGAAATGACATAAGTAATTATGACGAAAGTAATCACCGTCTTACTTGGTAGTTACGTTATTAGAGTAATTCGGTAAATTGGACGTTTATGTGTTGTTAGCGAGTAAATTACATTTGATATTGTTATAAAATGATCTGATAGTTCTGGAAATGTGACGGTAAAATTAAAGAAATTAGAACCTGTTTGCCTGTTTGAACACTTTATTTGTAAACTCTATAGCGCATGTTATATTGGAGTTTGTATTTTGTATTTTGTGATTTTGTATTATGGATCTCCGCAAAGTAACGCCTAATTCTATAAATTATGATACATTAACTGTCTAACACAATACAAAAGAGATGTGCGTAGGAAATACAATTCTATATAAGCTTATCATTCTGTATCAATCTAGAATAGTAATTTTAATATAATAATATTTTAGTTACTATTTTATGGAATAGATGATATATATTTATTTTCTTCATTACAATTTATTTTATATTGTGTATCCGAAACGTGCCTGACGTGTTAAATGTCAAGGTGACGTGAGTAAACGTCAAAATGATATCCAAGTATAGGGACGATTTTAAATTTTAATAGATAAATATTTTTTTTAATAGATCCTTTATATAATGGTGCCTTAAAATAAATATTTTATTATCATGGATAACAATGGTAAGGAGTTTACATTGCCACCCGCACCGTGGGGCTTGTGTTTTGACCGCAATGACTTCGTTAAGGTACTCTGATTCTAATTCAATTCTCGAAATACCAAAGATTGTTTATATCCATTAATTAAGCAATTTCAATATCTTTGCAGTCAAGTTTTTCGGTAGATAACTTCCTGGCAGATCACCACAATGTCGCCTCTTTGGAGACCATGCGAGATGACCTGGGTGTCTACTTAAAAGTTCTTAGACTAGCCATGATTGACCTTATTAACAAGGACTACGCAAATTTTGTGAACCTTTGTGCTACTCTCATTGGCTTTGATAAAGCGATATATAAAGTTCAGGTGCCATTAACCCAATTAAATGAAGAAGTTTTAGTAAGTACTATTTATTTTTATATCACTACCCTTTACACCATCAATTCTTTATTCCAAGTTTTACTTAATGTAATTTTATTTTAAATTTTAGAGTGTAAAGGAAGCGCTGGAAGATGCTATGAAAGAGTTAACGCTTTGGCTGAATCAAAGACATGCCTTAATTAAGAAGAAAGACCTATTAAAATATTACAGCCAGAGCATTAATTGTCTCAATACACTGGAATGTATTTTAAGTAATGTCACAGATAAGAAGAAGCATGAGCAAATTATTATAGTAGAAAGAGCTTCTATGCAATATAACCAACTTAAATTTGGAATATCCAAATGTGGCAGTCTTATTAAACCAGGACAAAAGACACAATACAATAAAGTGGGTGATAATCTAGTTCAAATACTAAATGAACTGCTCTTTCAGTTTTGGAATGAAAATAATGAAGAGTATCTGCTTAAGACATTACTTACTTTAACTTTGTTAGATAGAGTGTCTGAAACTGAGTTCCTCATTAGAAAACATGCTGTTTCCCCATTGCTTCTGGATATTATTAATGAACCC
Source organism: Morpho deidamia (assembly GCA_947086505.1). NCBI lineage: Eukaryota > Metazoa > Arthropoda > Insecta > Lepidoptera > Nymphalidae > Morpho > Morpho deidamia. The sequence goes on from CAMTZC010000003.1 coordinate 9,432,162, forward strand.
GCATTGCAAAAAAGTAAAGATGGTCTTCATGGAATTTATACAAATATATTGTCATTATTATACTCTAAATTGAAATTGCTTCTTGCAGTCACTCAACATTCCAAATTAACATTTATTACAAATAAATATAGATTTTTAGTTAACTGTTTTTGGTGTGAGGTAGAGAATCGTATTGAAGTTAATTTAGCTTCAATATTTGCTCCTGGTAACCCACAATTATTTTATAGAAGATATGGTGAGAGTATGTACTTTATTAAAAAATTAGAGGAGTTTTGCTCTACAAAAGAAACTGTTAAATTATTGCATGAAACATCAGAATATAAAAGCTTTATGAAGAGGTGGAACTTGCCAGTCTATTTCCAAATAAGATTTCAAGAAATTGCAGGTAAATGAAATTATTTAATAATTTCAAGTAAATTTATAATATTTGTAAACATGGTTTTGAATCATGACAACTTATCTTATCAAATAAATGTTTGTATAACTATTTTTAATAGAGTCTTGTCAATTATCAATTATTAACATAGTCAGTTCTTGTTTTTTTAAAAGATATCAGGAATTATCTAATACATACAAGTTTTTTTAAAATCATAAACAACACAATTTTTATTTTAAACAGGTGGTTTTGAAGCATCACTCAAACCAAGTACTACTTTTCAAAATAATGATGGGTTCATTTTACTAGAGACATATAAATGTTGGAAAGCACTCCAAGATTGCTGGGCAGATGGGATTTTCATTGAAGCTCTAATGTATAAATTTTGGAAGCTAACACTTCAATTATTAGCTAGATATGCTACATGGGTTACAGGTATTTGTTCCAAAGTAAGCACCAAATTACTAATTGAAAATTTTTGTGTTGTCAATTTTTTTCTGTAAACTAAATATATGAATTTATTACACTTATTTATTTTACAGATGGCTGCTCGAAAAATAGAATTGTCTAGCATTAATCACAAAATAATTGACAGCAGTATAAACTTGTATATTGATAGCCAAACTCTGCTACAGAGATTGCCAAAACTCATAAACTTTGTTGGAGATAAGGTCCATAGCAAAAAAAGTAAAGATCTTTTAAGACAAAGTTTAAGCCCCACAGAAGATCTTTTACAAGGAACTAAAATAAAGATTTGTGAATGTATTGTTAATGAATTATTTGAACACTTTAATGCACAATTGAAGTTAGTTAGTGACATACCCAGGTTATATAGAAAAACTAACCGTAGCATACCTACAAAACCTTGCACTTACATAGATGTAATTACTAAAGAAATGAAAGAGTTCAATATGAATATTTCAAAGAGAGTTGATAATTTTTTTTTAATAGAAATTTATAATTCATTGTTTAATGTTATGACTGTATTGTAAGTATTCTATACCTTGACAATTAGAATTATCTAAAGTTAAAGTTAAAAATATATATATATTTCATTATGGCTTTTGCAGGTATTATAAATATGTTGAAGATGTTTTGGTTTCTGTACATAGAACTGAAGAATCATTAAGAAGATTGAAGCAAATTCAAATGGGAACCCAACAAAGCAATGATAACACAGGAATTACTGATGGAGATAAAATTAGATTACAACTCAATGTGGATGTTATATCATACACTAAATTGGTACAGACTCTACTTGTTAATGTAAATAATGTGCACAAACTGACAGAGTTATCAACTATGGTTACAGATGCTGTAAAAAATATAGATATTAAATGATATGCGCAGTTGAATTCTCTAGCTTTTGACTTCTGAATCCTCTAGGTATAGTATAATAAAAACAAGTTTTTATAACATAAACATGTATTTGATCAGTTGAATAAAAATTGTATGATTTGAAAAAATAGAAACCATTCACTTATCACATAACATAATAATTAACAAGATAAAATCTTATTAATACTATTTGTGTGGAACAAAATATTTCAAGATTGAGTTGGGTTTTGGTTTGTTCAGTGTTCTGGGGCTACTTCTAGGTACTACCTCTGAGCTGGAGGGATTTTTCCACATGGCCTTGAGTTCTTGTTGCATATCATCTGGTAGAGCATTAAAAACTTCTTTATCAACATAACTGGGACAATCATCACAATTGCCTCCTTCTGCTATATCTTTCATGGTGTCTGAAGTATCTGAAACATTATCTTTAGCTGGACTTGCCCGAGGTGTGAGAGATCTATCTCTTGAGCTCAACCTTAATTCTGAAACCTTTTCCAATTCTTTAGAATTAAGTCTTAGTTCACCTACTTTCAATTTACTGGGTGATGCAACCTCTTCTTTTGATAAACATCTTCTTTTTGCTATCCATGTTGCTTTTTTGGGCTTTTTTGGTGATGGTTCAACCTCAGCATCTGACAGATCAGTAGTTGTACTACTGCTTGGTGAAGCTGCTGAGTAGTCCATTGAGGAAGCAGATGTGTCACAGTCATTCTGAATATTCAGAACAGATTGCACTGATATATCATTCATTAAATAATTTACAATAGAACTTCTTCCTGTCATACGTTCCTGAAACTTTGTGAATGCTAACCCAACTAAAGTTAAATGGAATGGTTTTGTTAAGTCAATTAGTTTGTTAAATAATCTCATTATTATACTCATCAATTTTTGCTTTCCTGCTTCTGTGACTGTTAAAGTTCCATTATTAATTGTGAAAATTGAAGGAGACACTTGACATTGTCGGGATTCTCTGTGACTGCTTAATCTTTTGACATCTCTTTTTCTTAAAGTCACTCTGAGTGAAACAGGAATGCGCCCATCTTCTCTGACTAAAATTAGCAATCTTTGCAATAATGCAGTAAACTTCTCTTCAACCTCACTTTTTACACTGACAGTCTTAAAGCTATCTTCTAAACCTATGCTCTGTGGTCTTCCTGTTTGTTTAACTGGAGTATTATCTTCACCTGCACTAAGATTCTTCAGTCTTACAGCCATATCTCCACTAAAATGTTTTTTCAGTACATCCAAAGAGACCATTTGCAAGTCACTTACTGTAATGATTTTCTGAGAAATTAAAGTTTCAGTGGTCTTTGACCCAATACTAGGTATAGAACGAACACTCTGTAATGTGGACATAAATCTAGCACTGTGATCTGGGAATATTGTTGTTTGATCGTTAGGTTTGTTAAATGGACAGATAAGTTTAGCTAGCAGTTTATTGTGTGCTATACCTGCACAAGTTGTAAAGCCTAATTCATCATAGATTTTATTCCTCATTTCACTGGCTATTTGTGATGCTATTTTTAATTTTTTGTGACACCCACAAATACACTCAATGCTTGGTTCACTATAGACATTACCAGAAATTGTGATGGCTGCTACATTTAGAGTTTTTAATTTTTCTTGTACTAAGTTTGTGACATCAATATAATTTTCATCCATACCTAACTTTTCGACTGGGCACTTCCAACTTTGAAGAACAGCAAATATTTTATTTGAAGCTGATCTGTAGTCGTGTAAATCTTCGCCGTTAATTAATTTTAAACTGGGACATACTTTTAATGCGTCTGTCACAAGCATACATTTCCGTATACCATATTTTCTAGCTTCATAATTACTGGTTACAACGATGTTTTTCTGTTGAATTCCAAGTGGAAGGGATCGTAGTTCTGGTTTCCGCACCATCTCTACTTGAGCGTAAAAACAATCAACATCTATGTGTATGATACTTTTAGAGTGATCACTCAAAACATCCGTTAGACAGGAGCTGCTGGATTCCATGTTTCTGTGGATTATTTACAGAGTTTCATTACAATTTACTTTGTTCTGAATTAGTTTACCTGTTGCGATAGTATATTGTATTATTAGGTAGACTCTTACCTGTCGTCCATGTCTGTACCATATAATTGTAATAAGTTAAATAGTAAATAAGTACGATATATGAATTATTAATTATTATTTTTATTTCATAAATCCCAAAATATTGATATTTTATATCGGATAATCACGACACATCAACAGAGACGGTGTTGCCAGTTAATAAATTTAAAATTAGACAAGAACTAGATAGAAGATGACTAATTGCATAAACAATAAATATATATATGTCGAATCTATCGTTGTTTATTATAATAGATAAAGACGTTCTAGGAGTTAAATACTCGAGTATTTTAATTTTTTAACATATATTTTTTTGACATTTTATGCTGATTTCCGTATTCTAGTATAATAATTCTATGGGTGTAAACCCCCTATACTTTTAAACCCTTATAATATTCTGACTGCCGTAAATGTTTCGTTTTAACTCGGATTATTTAATTTTAGGTATAATATCCTGTAGGTATAATATTATAATAAGTATTACCTATATGTATTAGTATGCAATTAGCATTCTGACAGCTAGTGTGATATTGGTATATGTCTATCATAGACTAATGTCTATGACCTATCTTGGTATGTCAATTTGCAAAAGTGGGTGTTCGATGTTACTTGATACGGTGTATTACAAATAAACAATCTTATGCAAAAATTTGCGTTATGAACTCGTGAAAGACAACTATGGAGGGACTGCCTTCTGGTGATATTCAAGCAAAGTATCAAAAGTTAGCTACGGAGTATTCAAAGGTATATTGTTTATGTTATTGCTGTAGTACCTAATACATATCAGTGTAGTCGGTAATTTTTATAAATTCATTGTTTCCGTTCACAGCTGAAGGTTAACGTAAAAGTTTTAAAAAAAGGCGTACTAGACGAACAAGCTAAATCGAATGAACTGCGAGAAATTCTAAAGGAAAAGGAGAAAACGTTACGGAAGGGTGAACTTGAAATTGATTCACTAACTTTTAGAAACCAGCAGTTAACGCGACGCGTCTCCGTCCTTCAAGATGAACTCGATGTTCTGCAGGCACGTTTCAACAGAAAAATCATGTACAACATGCACATTTTTAATATAAATATAGTTTTTACACAATTTTTTTTTATAATAACATTTAAAATTATGAGACTGAGTTGGAGCTATTCAGATTCTGTTAGAAATGACTGCATTATTGTATTTATGTATAATTCTAAAAGTGGGAGTTATTATTAAGCAACAATTATGTTGTCAAAAATTTTGTGTTGAATAGCATTTCATAGTTGTAGGATTAAGATATAAATCGTTTAGGTAATAAGCTATATTGGCAAGCTTTTGTTAATTTGTGTTTCTGTAGTCTGACAATATTTACATTTACTTATTCTATATTTTCAATAATGCTAATAATACTTTAAAACAATTGCATAAATATATTTACAGAATAAGTTATCCAAAAAGACTAAAAGTAAAGGAGAAGAAAAGGCTACAGCATCTAGTAATTTGCTAGCACTAGACCCAGGATTATTACAAGAAGAGCTTCAGAAGAAAATAATTGAAAATGCACAATATGCATCACTGGTAAAATTTCTAATTATATTTTTTAAACTTCCACTTTTCTGTGTGCATCCTTAACTGTACATAGGAGGATGTTAGTGAAAGAAAAAATTGATAAACCTGTATCTGCTTCCTCTGTACTGATGGAAGTTCACTGCTGGTCATTTTTATATAGAATATATATAACCAATCTTCATTTAAGTGTGTTTTGTGTGTTTATGTGTGTGTTGAGTCTATAATTTATTCCCCTTTTGCAAAAAGAATAATAAAAGTAATAGATGCTGGTTTATGCTAAACTTTCATAAACAAACCATGTTAAAAATTCCAATATTATAATTATATAATTTATTTTATTTGTATGCTGTACAAATACATTTATACTCATATATTAGTTAAACTTATTGTCATTAACCTGTGCTTGTCTTATAGCTTTCAGATAAAACGTTTCAAATATCCCAGCTGCAAGCTACAATTGAAGATTACCAAAAGCATATAAGTGAAAGCGAAAGCAAATACAAATGTGATATTGCAAAATTAAAAAATAAAAACCAGGAGCTACAATTTACATTAGAGGAGAATCAAAAGGAAAGACTGGGCTATTTACCGAAGACCCAAATGAGTAGTCAAGCGGCAAGTTGTAATGGGGATTTCTTATCGGAAGCGGGAAGCCTGGTAAAGCAATATTAATTATTTATTTATGCATGTTGGATATGTTTATAGTCTGAGCAATTAACAAATGAGAAAAGTTTGGCTGATATCATTATGTGACAATGATTTATAGAAGCAGGCGTTACTTTGCGGAATTCCATATTACAAGCAATATAACAGAACTAAATACTTTGCTATAATCCGCACGGGTTAAGCGAATGCATGCAAAGCCAATGTGTATGAAGCAGGCAAAATCTACGCACCTTATACATGCAGGACAAGCCACCACATGCACCATTGGCGCATTACGATTTTTGTCGTGGAGCCTATCCTCCTGATGATGCTTCGGTTTCGGGGCGAAACGATCGTCGAGATTGTGGTGGTGGGTGTGTGTGCTGCTTGTGTGCGTTGTTGCTGGTGGTAGCGCCTTGGGGTGCATGTGGTGGCTTGTCCTGCATGTATAAGGTGCGTAGATTTTGCCTGCTTCATACACATTGGCTTTGCATGCATTCACTTAACCTGTGCGGATTATAGCAAAGTAGTTAGTTCTGTTATATTGCTTGTACTATGTGACAACTTTAATTATTTCACAATTGTATTAAACATTCAGAAAGCATAATATGTTTTGATCTTGAGAGACATAATTAATATAGGGTATGATTCTTTTTTTTGGGTATTAATATTTCTCAGTTAACACTTACTTGTTTTATGAATTTATTTTTGTTAAGGTTGGCAGTGAGGATGCACTTAGTACTTTAGATGATTTAAATATCAACGAGCAACTTAGTACAAGAACACACAATTTAGAACAGGTATTGAAGGCCAAACATTTTATTTTCAAATTACAGACAAAATGTATGTATTTAGAAATATTATAGGATACACTATTAAGTTTATATGTAACAAACTAAATAAGTCATTTTAAGTTTAACTAAACTAGTTTTATATAAAGAAACGATTATAGTTTATACATACCCAATAATTCATTATTCGGTAAAGTAAACACCTAATTCTATAATTTTAATTATGTAGTAGGCAATTATTATTCATATAATATTACCGATACGAAAGTTCTTATTAGAGCACAAGCATGCTCAAGAACAATGTGATTTTTATTTTAGAGGGTGTCTAGATTATAACAGCAACTTTGTATTTTGATATCAATTGAATATATATTTTTATATTTTTAATCTTTGGTGTGTATATATATATTTTTAATCTTTAGTGATATAAAATTTTCTTTAGGAAAATCAAAGATTACGGATGGAGTATGAGTTGCTACAAATGGAGAATGAAAGCCTGAAATTAGAAATAGGCAAACATGTATCAGCGGCTCAGAAAAGAAGAGGGGAGGCGCATGATTCAGGAGATTTCAATTGTTTTAGTGAAACTTCAGTAGGTGAGTGGAATAAACTTATTTAAATATACACATTCAAATAAAATCATTTTATTTTAACCATATTAAATATGGATTTGTGACAAAAGATTTGAATTATTTATAGAAGCAGGCGTTACTTTGCGGAATTCCATATTACATGCACTATAACAGAACTATCTTGCTATAATCCGCATGGGTTAAGCGAATGCATGGAAAGCCAATGTGTATGAAGCAGGCAAAATTTACGCACCTTACACATGCAGGACAAGTCACCACATGCACCCCCACGACTTTGCGATGCATTGCGATTTTGTCGTGGAGCCTATCCTCCTGATGATGCTTCGGTTTCGGAGCGAAACGATCATCGAGATTGTTGCGGTGGTTGTGTGTTCTGCTTGTGTGCGTTGCTGCTGGTGGAGGCGCCTTGGGGTGCATGTGGTGACTTTTCCTGCATGTGTAAGGTGCGTAAATTTTGCCTGCTTCATACACATTGGCTTTGCATGCTTTTGCTTAACCCGTGCGGATTATAGCAAGGTAGTTCTGTTATAGTGCAGATTTAATTTATTCAAATTCGAATTAATTTTTGATTGTCCATTTAATTTGTGTAAAATAACCCAATAAATAAATAAATATATAAATAAATAAATAAATAAATAAATATATGGGACATTTACACACACGGTCGTCCGTCCCCAAAGTAAGTAACTTAATACTTGTGTTATGGGTGACGGACAACTGGTAGATAAACTACATATATAAGTTTAAATACATACTTAAATACAAATACACACCCAGGCTCGAAGAACCAACAATTTGTTTATAGAAAATGTTGGCCCTCGGCGAGAATCGAACCCGCGACCCGCGGAGCTGAAGGCAGGGTCACTACCCACAGCGCCAACGGGCCAGTCAATACAAATAAATACTTGAAAACACCATCTAAACTACCAAGGCAATCAAATTATTCGTCATTTGCTACTATGACGGCAAGAAGTTACTTGGGCTACCATGCCACCTTACACAGAATACAACGTCGCTACTTAGCTTCGATGCCTTCTACACTTTAGAGTCCTACATTTTTTTTAACAAACGCGGATTATAGCAATATAATTCTCTGATATACTTTTGAAAAACATTTATATTGTTTTTTATTTTGATACTCAAATTCAAATTCAAAATGTTCTTTATTCAAGTAAACTTGTAAACAAGTGCTTTTGAATCGTCAACATCTACTACTGGTTTGGTAAGCTATTCCCACCTAGAAGAACCAGCAAGAAACTCGGCGGTTCCTCTTTTCAAAGAATAATTCTAATTACTAGTTACATATAGTCATTAATGTCTTGTACAGGGTTGAAAGGTAGCTATATCCAAGCATTTTTATCGTCTAAGTAATCCTCAATTATAAAATTGTTCCAAGAATCCTAAATGAGGGTCAAATTACATTACAAGGTATGTCCGTAAAAAACATATATTCATTAAGAAGGCTAAAAGATATTTGCTTAAAACTTATAATATAAACCATATTATTTAATTGTATTAATATAATTTTGAAACACGGCATCTTCTACTTATAGTTGATATTTTATTTCTTATAAACTTAAATATTAAACTTAAACTTTTTATGTTTTCATTACTATTAGAATACTAAAAATAATGCGAACACCACACCTTCATATAAACCCTGCGTGGTTTTCGAAAGGTGTGCTAATGTATATAAGTCATAAATATTGTTTTTGGAAAAAAATTAAAAAAAAATTGTCTAGACGCGGAGGGTAGAGTGACAGGTCTCTTGGGAAGCCTCGAGGTGCCATTCTTAATAAGTCACGAACTTCTACAACGTGAGGAGCGCGTGCAGTCCTATTACCGCAGCAAGCAGAGCGACCTGAGCGCTCAGCGAGATACGCTTGAGAGCAAGACTGAGCATTATGTTAAGGAAGTGAGTATATAATTTATAGAATAAGGCGTTACTTGCGGAGATCCATAATACAAAAGTAATAATAAAAGAAAAGCTTGAGATTAAATATTTTGGGAGAATTAGAAATTAAGCATAACAATGTCACCTTCAGTAATGATCAGATAAATGTTTCAAGTTCAAGCTTGTTGCACGTGTTCAGAGGTAAAATAAATGGTGGGGTTGAACCGATTACTGTATAACCATGCTTGTTTGGACAATGCTTCGCTTTGTGATTTTGTCGTGGAGTCTATCTCCTAATGATGCTTCGGTTACGGGCGAAACGATTGTTGAGTTTGTGATAGTGAACGTGTGTAGTGCTTGTGTATTGTGGTGGCAGTGGTGGAGGTTTGTGCATGTGTTTTTACGAATACCGCACGTACGGGGTATGAAAAAACTGATAGTGATAGTGATACATTTAGCACTATATATATTTTCTATTTACTGTATCGCGGATTATAGCAAAATAATTTTTATTATTACTTTTGAAGTAAGTATAACCAATTTAATATACTAGTAGTAGCCTATTACTATCCCACAACTATTCCGACTTAGTATTAAAGTGACCTAATTCAAAAGTTTATCTCATGACAAATTACAACAAAACTCGTAAGTGTTAAAAGAGAGAAGAGAGTTAAAGTTTTATGGAACTTTCATAACTCGCAAGAGCAGGAAAACACTAGTTTTAGTAGAAATATTTCTAGCGTGATGTGTCATAAATGGCATTGAAATAAGGATACCAATGTATCTAACTCAAATAAGGCTATTTTTGAATTCGGTCACTTTCATATCAAGTGTGTGTTTTATAAGTATCCTGTATGATTTTCTTTCTTACGATACTTCGATGTAATGGTGTAAAGTAGCTCTTGCAATTCGGAGGCGCTGCATTTTAAAGGGCGTGACCCAGGGTGATGAAAAATGAGAAACTATTAATAAAATAAGCACAAATGCAGTCCGATTTCACCACGACAAATAATACTGTTTCCATTGCAATGATCTACAAAACTGTTTCGTATACGACATATAAATTAACTAACTCAATTAAGCCAAATCAAACTCTGAGACCATAGAACAGATTGAATGGGCGCATTTTATTACGCTGCGGGGCGCTGTTCAGATGAATGAGACAAAAATTTTAAAAACTTAATGTTAATTGTATGTATAATATTTCATTTCTTAGTTCTATAATTATCGCAAATTATGTCATTAAACGGTTTTATTTTTTGTTGTTATTTCATTTAGTGTGAGATGCTACGGGAACGATTTCTAGAGATGGAACGTGAAAAAGAAGCCGACACGCATACTATACAGGATAAACATAACACTATTAGCAGACTGGTAAATATTTTTCTATTAAAAACATAGAGTTGTTATAAAAGAGTAGATTATATGAGTTTCAATTTCCTTCCCTTATTAATTGTTGTGACACTCTCACTTACAGGCCTGTTAATGCCTACCCTACTTTAGTATAATAATCATGATTAAAAATAAGTAGTAAACACTGTTTTTACAATGTCAATGTAGCCGGTTTCTAAACAATTACTTAGTACTGTCTCGTAATAGTCTAAATCCACCAATCATTAGAACTTTGTTACCAACGTTAACACGTTTACGCCCGCGTACCACCTCACAAAAAATTTGTTTACAAATATTGTGTACAAAGTTCTCGTACTTCACTGCACGTACTAAGCTGATATCGCATTTAGCTTCTGTCTTCACCGGCAATGTTGTTAACTTGTGTAAGCGCACAGTGAAGCACACATGTGCGCGAAAATGTTCATTTAGGAATATTTTATAATCTTTTATTATCATTCATTTATTTACATACAAATTTAATTACATTTTTAAATATTTTCTAAAAAAACATTTAAAAATATAAAAAAATTGCCATCCACGGAGAGCGGAGAGAGGACCCAAGCTCCCGGTGGTTAGGCCTACAGAGTGAGGAACCTCCTCACTATGCGTGCCGTCTCAAGCAACACTGCCTTCTGTATCCTTGATCCAGCAACTGAGCGTGAGCCTCTTGAGATGTTGGTCGAGGCTCTTCGCGATAAGACCATTAACCGATACAACAATCGGAACAATTATTGTTGAATTAATATCCCACATGGCGGTTATCTCATGAGCTAAATCTAAATATTTGGTTAATTTTTCCTTTTCAGCTCGTATGAGATTTAATTATAATTATAATCTTTATTATTATTATTTCACTTATTACAATATATTTGTAAACATTGTCTATAAAATTATTCGTAATAATTGTTTTTCATTCCTCCACTCCTCATTAAAGATGTGCGCGTACAAACAAATGCTTTCGCTCCAGTAGCGGAAGCAAAACTGAGTTCTTGAACAACGCGTGGGAGCGAGTCCACTGTTGTAGAAGTGCGCGAACATTTTTAGAATATTTGCGCACAATTTGTTAATATTTGCTTGAGTGAGTCGACCTAAGTAAACATTTGTGCCGCACACTGTGCATTCACAGTGCTGCACTGTTCTGCACAATGGTGGAATTCCACAATATACCTCAAACAAACAAATAAATACACTTTAATAACTCCTATAGCGTCAAAAGAATAATGCATGAAAATAGCTGCCCCTGCGATAATCTTTTGAGGAAACATGTTATCGGGCCCGTCCGATAGAGCGAAAAGCTTTTAGCGCTGTCGCCTATTAGCGAAAAACGAATTGCAGCGTCGGCGTGAATGTGTTAATGTGTCTTGTATACCTAATGGCTTATATTTTTTAAATTTTTGAGATAAATAATGCTAATGTGATTTCTCTGATTCTTCTCATTCTGTAGGAAGAAGAGTTGCAATCGACTTCCCGCAATTATGAAGAGCAGTTGAGCGTGCTCACGGAACACGTGGCCGCCCTCAATGAACAAATAACCCGGCAACACGACCGCATTAGTCTTCTGCAGCACCAGCGAGACAGCAAGAGGAAGTAGCACATCCTTCTGCAGGTAATAATCAAATCAAATCAAAATAATATTTATTCAAACAAGCCTTTTCAATCACTTTAGAGTTTTATATCTAATTTAATTTAATCTATACTATAATATTATAAAGAGGAAAGATTTGTATGTTTGTTTGTATGTATGTTTGTTACGTTTTCAAGCAAAAACTACTGGACCGATTTCAAAAATTCTTTCACGATTGGAAAGCTGCTTTTTCACTGAGCAGCATAGGCTATATGTCATTTTCAAAAAAAATAGGGATCCCTAATAAAATTGTAATAACTTGGTAAAAATTTAGTCGTAAACATCTATCATCGCGTGCGCTGCGGAAACTATTGATGATAGAACAAAAAAATGTTCTACAGTATTATAGAATGTATCAATATCCACAAAAAAGTCCGCGATACCATATGTCTAACTATTATAGTTATGCCAATATAACTACTTTTTTACATTGTAAAAGTTGGTAAAAGTGCCGACAATAATCAAACCATTTTATTCATATCTCTGTATTAATCCTTATCCCATTAAATGATATTTTATGAATAACTGTTTCAATACCTGTAAAATACTTTTTAAATTATTAAAATCCGACATCCCAATCAAAAGATTTTACGAATTTAAGAATGTAAATCGAAATCAAATAATGCCATAACAAACCTAACCTACCGTTATAGCAGGGCCTGCACTTGGTGAGTTAAGTCTTATTCCAAGTATACTAATGATACCCTTTTTTTATAATTAAATAATCTACAAAATAAATCTATAGTCCGATTTCGTAGACTTTCCACTACCACGAGATCTGTATGGACGCGGGTGAAACCGCGGGGCTTTGCTAGTTTATAATAACTTTATTAGGAACAATACAAAAAACAATATCTAACAATGAAAAACAATGATCCTGCAGAAGTATACATTGTATTGCAGTGATCATTGCATCAACGCCCTCCTTTACAAAAATAGACAGTGTTCCTTATCGTTAATTATAATTATAATATGAAAATGAAATCTGAATATAAAAAATATGAATCATCACGGATCAATATGATTAACGAAAGAGTAATAATAAAAATCCGTTTTTTCATCCCGATACTTGCAGGATTCTTAAAAGCACATGCACAAACCATCACAGCCACCGCAGTACATAAGCACAACACACGTTCACTGTCACAAACTCAACAAGTTTGTGCTTGTTTTTTAAAGAATCCTGCATGTATGGGGCATGAAAAAATTGATAGTCCACTACACATGTAGCACCACATATATTTTGTATTTACTTTATCGCGGATTATAGCAAAATAATTTTATTATTACTTTTGAAATTCTTGCAATAAATTTGGCACAGGCGTCACATATTAAAAAAAAAAGATAGCATATTTTACCATCTTTAATGTTGATTTTTAATATTACTGTTTTTCTTTTTGGTTATTTCTTCCCCATTTTATTTGTTAAAGTAGAAAACTTTTTTTTATTTACTCTTTTGTAATAAGTCTTTTTTCTATTTCTTTAATTATTGATTTTTGTGTTTGTTATTGTGAGCACAACGTTATTTAGCTTATTTTATTATACATGCTGAGTTAGCCTTTAAGTGGGATATATGTATATAATAGAAAACTGTAATTTGCAAATCCATATTTGTATTAATTAAACCAGATTGTATATCACGTTGGCTTCCTAATAAATAAATATGCAACAATTACACACATCGTCGTCGTCCGTCGCCAAAGTAATTTAATATTTGTGTTATGGGTGACAGACAATTACTTTGGTGATACTACTCATATAACTCAAAAAACTAACTAAAAATTTTTTTTTATGTTTTGGGCCTCTGCGCGAATTTGCGCTCACGACTTAAGGACCTGAAGGCTGAAGGTAGGGTTACAACTGTGGGCAATTGGTTGTTAATGTAACTTAGTAAAACGTTTTCAATTCCAGAGAAGTCATCCTCCAGTCACCTGAAAGTTACCTCTGCGTTACGCCTGACATGTCTCCTGTTCATCATTAATTATATAGTTTCTGTATAGGGTGATGAGGACTTCTATGGAGGACAAGCTGTGAAAGTGGCAATCTGAAGTCATTAAATAACTATCTAATAAGTGACAACATGATTGTGTATTATTACAGAGTATAAATAAAATAAAACAGTATGAAACAAACGTGACTGTTATAAGCAATGAATTTTTCTAATATTAAATATTGTCCTCAATAATATAACTTAACAATGCCTTTAATAAAATATGAATTCTGTGAATAGTTAAAGAAAATTACACATGTCAAATTAATTAATTTTTTAATTTAATTAATTTGCTCTAAAATTTTTGTCTTATCATTTTTTGTCAGAACGTGTTATGATCGACATATGACTCTAAGGAATTTAAAAAGTTATAGATTCATTTCCGTTTTCTCCTGTATACGGTCTATTTGGGTTTTTTGGACATAGGTCTAGTCAAACGATTCCAGAATATATTGTTACGTACGATTCGTATAAAAATACCTGGTGACTCGTAAATAAATTTTATTCAGTTTTTCACAACAAAATATTTACTTATAAATAACCGCTTATATAGTTACAACTGCTCGCAAGTCGTAGCGGGTTTCGGAACACGATTCCAGAGAATTAGCGAATTAATTAAGCGAATTTGAGCTCTATGGCATTTGGATTACGAACTCTTTTCGCACATTCGAAACATATTTTTATTTGTATGTAGCTGCTTTCTAAAATCGTTTTTAGCCCTTCGTGTGCTTGGCCTACTATTACTCTTCAGCTAATATTCAACAATCTATTTTTGAAGCAGTTGGATTCAGCGATATTAGTCTGTAGTTAATGTATAGAAACCGGCTATGCTCAATTTCGTCTCCCCAAAGCTGCTCAAGAGTCGTGCGTAGCGAGCTACGACACGCGGTTCCCGCCGCGATAACATCGCATTAAGCGTCCATGAATAAGGGCCCGTATTATCTTGAAACTAGATGGGCTCACTCGATAGAATAAGTCGTAAGTATAGCCGATCTCTATACAATAACTCTGAGTGCAACTCACGATAGTTTGAATTGAAAAAAAATATTAGTCTACCCAATTATCTTCTAGCACATCACGGTGCGGGTTTAATATTTAGGAATAGTAGTTATTTTAGAAACCAATTATTCAGAATTTCATTCAGTCTTAATCATATACCTACATGGAGTTTATAAGAGACAAATTATTATCATTAATTATATCATTACCCAATCAATGTTTTCAAGAATTATTATTCTATAATTATCACCTTAAATAATGAATACGATTTCTTCTATTATGATTTTTTTTTCTGGAAACCATTTCCTTATATTCCCGAATACTAAATAAAAAATATAGTATTTTTATAGTATAAATTTTTCACTTTCTCTTATCTTTTCTCTTATAATACTCATAAAGTAATTAAAATATAATAGAAATCCTTCTTTACAAGGACTTTTTTTTCTTTACAAGATAATTTATTATTACACCTTATTTTCATTGACGGCTGATTGTTAAAAAAATGCTGAAACAGATTTGAATTCGTTTCATAAAATTAGAATGATTTTTTTGAAGCTATTCGGCATCTATATCAAACGCACGTTTTCGAGTGAATGCATCACAAAATTCAAATTAAATGTCCAGTAGATTGATAATAAATGTAAAAAGTAATTTATCTCAAACACATGTTATATGTAAAAATGTATTATTATGTATTAAATACTTAAAATATTAAATTGTAATAAGAAAAGGCAATAATGCATGTTTTTATACCTGAAAATTTTATTGTATTGATTAAAATTAATCTTTAATCAATTCGAGACTGGAATTTATTGTGAAAATCCGAATATGTAAATATGGCTTGTTGTATCCGTAGGTATACGGATGCGATTAATCGCATAGCTAGAATTGCTAGAAGGCTGCCTCAATATTTCGTACAAGATTATCTTGTAATTAAAAATAAGTTACAAAATTAAATTAAAAATAACTTATGTTGTAATTTATTTTCACGATAATTATTTGTTATTATTTTTATTATATTAAATAATCAATAAGCTGTGATAGCCCAGCGGTGAGACCGTGCGACTCTTTCGAGGGGAACACGAGTTCAAACCCGGACAGGCACCAATGCGTTTTTCTATTAAAACTTATGTGTCTAATTGATAATTGCAATTAATCACACGCTTTTCGGTGAAGGAAAACATCGTGAGGAAACCTGCATATCTCTATAGAATTCTGGAGATATGTGTAACCTACCAATCCGCATTGGAGCAGCGTGGTAGGTCTTAGCGCCAACCCTTCTCTCCAGAAACGGAGAGAGGAGGCCTATTCCCAGCAGTGGGATTGTAACAGGCCGCTACTTTAAATAATCAATTCGTAATTGACTTTGGGTATTCTTATGAAAATTATTCTTGTTTTTTTTTTAAATATTTCCCAGAATTACGCATCGAGCAAACTGTTAACGCGCAGTTTATTGTAAGAGTAAATTTGAGAAGTATGTATTTTTGGGTTCAAAATTGTTACCTTAAAATCTAGTGTTGTCTTATATAAATTATAATTTCTCATATTGCCTTCATAAAAAATATTTTAGGTATTAATTATTCGCGGGTACAGCTATAGTATCTAATAACTAAACGCCTCGATTACCCGTCTATGTGGTAAATAAATTCAAATTCAAAATATTCTTTATTCAAGTAAACTTGTAAACAAGTGCTTTTGAATCGTCAACTTTACTGCTGGTTCGGAAAGCTGTTCCTACCGAGAAGAACCAGCAAGAAACTCAGCGGTTGCTCTTTTTAGAATATAAATAGTTAATAGTTTTCAGCAGGAGACGTATTTATTTTATGCGTAGAATAGCAAACCCTTTCTTTCATTGGAATTAATAGTTCTTCTCCGTTATGGCTTAATCGTCATCTTTCTTTTCTTAATAATATTTTTTCTGAACTAAGACCAGAAGTAAGAAGTGTTGAACAAGGTCGAGCTCCTTGCCCCTTATAGTTTTTTACGTCTGTGTGCTACGTGATCTCAATTATTATTGTTGTCACCTGCTATTTCCTCCGCACGTATCTGTAAGAATTCCTTGTAATTAAGTCTAAAATTAAATGGACGTTCTCTGATGTGCGAAGCGAGTAAACGCACTTGTGCTATGGGAATAGTCGAGACTAGTAATATACGGTATCCAAATAAGACAATAGTGTCTTGTAATGAACAATCTTCATGTAAGTTGCTCGTATTTTTCTGCATTCCTAATGTATGCTAGGCCTAATTGTACTCAGTGTAGTTTTATATTTATCCGCTTATGATTTATTTCTTATAGAATTAAGAATTAAGAGTAGGTACATTAAAAATTAAAATATTGCAAATTTGTGAAAAACCATAATCCTTCGTGCGCACGAGAGGTTTTTTAGCGTGCGTTAAAAATCCATCGAAATGAATCAATGGGTATCCAGGTATCAGTTCACACGATAGCGCATTTAAAACGCGACGTATTTTTATCGAGCAGTGGGCCATTTTAGGCGTTAGGCGTAGGGCGTTAAGCCGAATATACCATACGAAACTTCTTATTACGCCTATTGCGGAGTTTTAATGCGATGTATTTTTTACGCCTGCGCGAACAAGGCGTTAGGATTTTTCGTCCAATTTTGTATTTCTAACGATATTTACAATTTATCACACGCTTTTCAGTAAAGGAAAATATCGTGAAGAAACCTGCATATCTCTGGAGAATTCTTGTGATATGTTTAATGTTCCTAACAATCGGCTTTGGAGCAGCATAGTGGATCTAAACTCTAACCCTTCTCTCCAAAAGGAGAAGGGAGGCATACAACTCACAATGGAAAATCATAATGAAAAAGGCCGCTACTTTATGTTTTAGAATAAGATTGATTGTTTCTATTAATATTTACGTCAGATAACTTTGTTTCGACTTCATATTCATATTATATTGAATTATATATTTTATCTACTCTGATACTATAATACAAAGATTATGAAACTGAAAACAAAATTCTTATGACAAACATTACGTACAGAACAAAAATAAAAAATTAAAAAGTTTCATTACGATACAGGTCTTGTATGGAGACCTGTATCATAATGTAACTTTTTAATATAACGATACACCTATACAATTTCCAGCTGGACCAAGGAGGTTGAACCTCTACCTTAAAAAAAAGGTTTCAATGAATGGATCCGCGGCGACGCAACACGCATGCGCAATCGATGTTTGCGCCTTGGCGCCAATATATGACATTTAAAAAATATGACATTCAAAAAAAAATATTCAATATTTAAACGAAGTTTAGTTTTGTTTGTAAAAAAATAAGTTTTTGTGTAAAAACATGTCTGAGAGCGGGGATAGTGGTAATTGTACACCACCAGATATTCTGAAAGCTGCGTCAAACATGACCGTGAACCTGTTGCCGACGAAATCTAGGAGCAACTATATTAAATGTTACCACGAGTTCATGGTATAGAAACGTACGTTTTACGTATTATAGTATGAGAGTAGATGAAGTAGTGTATGATACTGTACATAACTTGGTCTTATAACACTCGTGTGACACTATAAAAAAACTCGCCTGCGGCTCGTTTTTTTAAACCACACTCGTGTTATAAGAACCCTTATTATGCAACAGTATCATAAACTACTATTATATGCAAGTACTTTTCACAATAAATAAGGCACTGCGTTTATTATAATTAAAAATCATGATCATTGTTATATGATTTGCTATACTTTTATTTAATTACACGTGTCGTAAATCAAATAGGAATACAATTTATAAGTACAGATATGCATTTTGTTTAAACGTCAATAATACCATTGAGCTAAGCTTGTTCATCGGATTATTAATATAGATAAAAGAGAAGGCATTTGAGGCTACCAATTTCTCTATTTTTTTATGTGTGATTAGACAAAGATAAATATGGGTCTCTCATCTTCCCTCTCTTATTATTTATTGGACACTCGCGCTCATAGCCTGCATAAGGTTATATGTATAACTATGGTTATTAATCCTATTTCATGGAATGGACTTAGTCGATAACTGCTAATTGGTAGACACTTTACACTGTCTTCTAACGAGCGAGCTTAGAAAGCGTAGTTCATATTAAATAAATATATAAGACACTTACACACACGGTCGTCCGTTCCCAAAGTAAGTAACTTAATACTTGTGTTATGGATGACGGTCAACTAGTAATTATACTACATATATAATTTTAAATACATACTTAAATACTTATATACACACAGGCTCGAAGAACCAACAAATTATTTATAGAACATGATGGCCCTCGGTGGGAATCCAACCCGACTGAAATCGATCCGCGGAGCTAAAAGCAGGGTCACTGCGTAGACGGGCCAGTCATGTAACTATGATCCATCATATTACTATGAACTACACGTTCTAAACGAACGACAGGTCTAGTTGGCCGATAATGATTAATCGGATTTCTCGTGTATCATTGGATAACTTCGTGGTCGTCGCGATGTCGTAATTTATTGCCGGACGTTGTTTCTCAAATGACGCTGTTGAATTAGACGTTATCAGTTGTGCATGATCCCAGTAGAATGTAATGATCAAGTGATTATTGATGTATATAAAACGTCATTTTATGGGTCTGGCCGATAACCAGAAAAAAAATTGAGCTAAGAGAAATATAATTCAAATCATGTTATTATTTATATGTATAAAATAAATTTGGTATAATTTATGTATTTATAAATATTAATAAAATGTTTTGAATATTTATCCTTTTTTATTTTGTCACCAATTAGATTAGAAGACATTTCTAATATTATATAAATTTGGGAAAAAGCACTAGGATATGGTGAACACTATCGATCTCCAGATGTTCGACTATGTCCGTGCTAAAAATTCAGTAATTATTCCTGTCCCCTAAACCCCCCCCCCCCCATCTGTAAGGTAGTTAGTATCTTGGCTTCCCTAGTACTCAAAAACGGATACTTAGTGGATGTAATAGGTCTGCATCCGCTCGGACATTAATTTACTTTCCCCTCGTGATATTACTTGGCGTTATGTAGAGACGGACTTTACTGAAATTAAGAATATGATTAGTTCTAATTATTGGACGGAGGCCGATGAACTGCGTAAAATCTTTTTTTCCCAGGTAGAAATACAGCAGCAACTTGAAAACTTACACTTTCCTTGTTGCGCAAAAAGAGGAGACGGGTCGTAACCACAAATCATATATTGCATATTTATAAGCAGTTTACCTAGTATTCAGGAGGTCAAGTAAGTGTCGCTACGCAATCACAATAAGCTTCCTAAAAGAGAAGTGACAATTATAAGAAATAAAACACAAGTTTTATATGCACAACTTTGTATTATAACGATAATCATAAGCACCTTACAATATGTCTTCTGTTACAATATTTGTTTTCAACAGTTACATTATCGTTATAAATATTTATACAAAATTTATTAATATATTGAAACAGCTTCACCGCAAATTATCGCTAACGTGGTCAGTCCAGTCACTCCCACATAAAAAGATCTACACCTACTTAATAATTATAAGATGACCGAGTCACTGTATCTAATCGCTTATTACAATTTTTTAGAAAAATTCAAAAATTTCCATACCAGAAGCAAAATATAATATTTAATATACATAGCTTAATCGTAACTTATGTTTTTATATCTCGTAGATGGTATTCGATACATACAGTGACTTGGTAAGGATATTAAAACGGTATTTAACGGTAAAATGTGAATGCTAGGGCTAACTGAGGTGTATATTTTATAATTACTGCGTTCAATAAATTCAATGACCTGTCAATATCGAATTTCAGTCCTTTCATAATTTCGGAAAGCATAAGAATACAAAAGCCTTTCGAACATTTGAATAAAAAGTATACGTAGTCTAGATAGGATAGTGTCTGAAGGTGCAACATGTAATATGCCATGAAAATGACTTGGAACTAAAAAAACAAAATCTAATGTGTGACGTTACAAATGCAAGGCCCAAAAAGCGTAACTTTAATGCCATCCAAAACGATTATTATAAACTAACTTCGTGCCTCAAGTGAAAGGCAAAATATTGCTAATTTTAGTAAGTAAATTTACTGCATCGGATATAATTAATTATATTTTTAGTACAAAGCCTTAAAATTCGTAATTGTTTCATTTGCACCTGTGAGAATGTTCTCTCATTATGCATTATTATTTGCGGAAAGTAGTCACCTTATAAAGTATAGGTACGTTAAAATATTTTAAGCATACACACATATCCGCACAAATATTACACATGTACATAATATAATTAATTTCATATAATATCTACCTATGATACTGCTGTATAAATATTAACATCGGATAAAAAATGATGGATCACTTTTGGCACACTACGCGAACCAGAGTAAAAAAAGTAATAAAAAAATATAAGGTAAACCGTGCCCACATTTAAATACTTATTAAAACTGTCCATTAATTTATACGCGAAAGCCTCACTCGAGTATAATTTATGTTAAAACTGAGCTTCGCATATGGGTTTTCAAATATATGTTATACTGCACTACATCTTCTCATACAAAATAAATTACGATTAATGACGTTCTGCTTTTAATACACGTGTATAGAAAAACTAACGTGGAGCGGCACTATCAGTTCAGCTTTTTGGTATTGGTACAATCTTCAGCCGTTAATGTATGCTCTTTAAAGATAGTAATTTTTTGCATCGACGTGTGTAAACGTCAATTAGCATTTATCAATTTTGACGTGTAACTCTACGTTGCTCCGCCCAAAAGTGTTAAGAATCCGAGAATATTCTCATACACATGGTGTCTTGCGCATGTATGAGATAATTATATAAATTAACTAAAGCGCCTATTTTTTATACCTAGTGTATCATCTTTAGTCTGTCCCTGTTAAAATGGAAATTATAAAAATAAAGCGTTAGCTGGACTAGAGGAAATAGAGATAAAAACATGATAAATTTTGAAAATATCGCGATCACACCTCTCATGGAAAATCCGTTACCATAAAGTTACATCAGCAATACTGAATGCCTACGTGTTTTTTAATGTTAAGATGGTTTGTAAAAAAGGTCCCTTTTCACTGCTGTTTTTAAAAATGATATTCAAGTCCATTAGAGCTAATTTAATCGGTGATGTAACTTTTTCGAGATCCCCAATATAATTGAGATAATTTTTAATTAATTTTTATTTAGGGAAAAAGACTATATTAGTATAAAATTGGATAAATATAGTGTGGAATGATAGAATTAGTAAAATTTTTACTGTGTATCATTAATATTTATTATCATATACTTCAATTAAATGTGTTAAGATACCCATCCTAATATTTCTTAGATGATTAAAACATGATTTATTCGTCTTAACAAATTAATATATCGCCAACACAAATTACAATTATGTTCAATCGCACACATATCGTAGTAGAGAAGCTAGGCAATTCGTCGGCAGCCTTATTGATTTTACACCAAGTACATTTATTTACAAATACACATTTCGCATGAATGAGATATAATATGCGTCCTAAATAATAATAGAATGGCACCTTATAAAAACTGCAATCGTTGCAAATTGTTTTTGCCCTCGCTGAATATACTGAATGGAAAATATTCGTCTTTAAAACTTTCAAAATTCAAGATTAATTTTTGTTCGACTTTCGTTCATTTAATATTCTAGAATATTTTGCGATTGTAATATTTGATCATAAAAACTTAAAAATTGTTATTAATAAGAGTTTATTTTTAAAATAATCATTCACAATAATGATTCAACAACTGCAATTTGTGGCTGCGGGTATCTTTCTATATTAGACCTCTCAGATTTACGGGTGCGGTTATTATTATCATTGATAAGGAGAAAACTTGGTCGCAGAGATATATCATGCTTAGGAATAAATCTATTTGATAAGTATAATATATAGCTTTGAACATGTTACACGTTCTATTCATCTTAATTAAGAACTATCGCGACTGAAATTCTATTGTGGTCAAGAGGTCACAATTTCGTACATTTCTCATTTTGAAGTAACTCTTGATCGTATTCAAATAGAACAATTCATTTGCATGAGTCTACTAATACTGACGAATGTTCCCGGTATATAATTATTTCAAGGCTTATGTTATAAATGCACGTCTTTTTGAACTCTATATGTTGAGTTGAAGTTGATGAAGTCAAAAGAACGTGATTTTAAACTATTCTTATTTCGAACGCATAACACAAATATCTCATTCTTGCAAAAGGGACATAGACAGTACTTATATAAGTTTGATACCAGATCTAGGAAAAGGCGAAAAATAAATGATCCTATGAATTATTAATTAATTTTCATGTAAGCTTTACCAGGCAGTCAAAATTGTTAAATAAAAAAATCAAGCTTTATTTAATCAAAAATTTCAGTCATAATGCCTAAACATTAGTAATGATTTTAGTTAATAAAAATTTGACTCGGGCATACTTATTATTTAAGAATACTTTGCGGATTAAGGTGAAGGTCGATACAATAAATAATTTTACAGATTTTCATAAGACCAAGTAAGCCAAAAGTGACATAAGTGTTTCTTGAAAGCCATTTTTCATTCTCATATATAGTGTAACCAATCTATTACCAGCTTTTACAATGGCCTGTTTGTACTTGTAAATAATAAAAAAATCACTTTAAAGTCAGCCAGGATTGGTATAAAAAAGTTGGATTAGTTTGCTATGTAAATATTTTTTTAAAAGATTCATAAAACTATTAAATTCTTATGTTATACATTTTTATATGAACATTTTCTAATAGTAACAAGGACTAAAAAGTAAAGAATCTTTACCTTTTTGTCCTCCAGAGAATTTTGATTCATGACGTTAACAAAATGCAATAATATTATACGACATTATATTATATTGACATTATATATTACACATTTATAAGGATCACTATTACGCACCTGGCCCAATGATGTCATATTACTATAGAGAAAACGAATGAGGCTGTATCTATGTCTCAAATTAGTTTTATTATTATGCAAATATTGGATGACACAAAATTCTCAAAGCTTTAAACACAATATCAAAAGTTACAAGTATTTTTTGTCTTAAAATACAAATAAAATAATTCGAGGACCAAAAATAATTAATAGTTATTTAGATCTGTGGTGGGTGAATCAGGTAAGGTTCTGTGTATGTATACTCTAGCAATATATTACATTTATGTTGATGCTTTACTGTTTAATGACTTACCTATATCAATAATATAAGACTATATTTGTGCGTTTATTTGTGAAAATCCTGATACGAAAGTTTATGTGTATTAATGAGGGTATAAATCTTTAAGGAGTCTACGAGTTTTTTCGATTCAACTTATACTTATCTAGTTCGTCGTTCATTTGGTGTAAGTCGGAAATGGCAATGACACATTTAACATTTAATAGATATTTTATAGAAAAAAAATTGCAGTTCGGGAGTGTC
Organism: Morpho deidamia; assembly: GCA_947086505.1. Lineage (NCBI taxonomy): Eukaryota > Metazoa > Arthropoda > Insecta > Lepidoptera > Nymphalidae > Morpho > Morpho deidamia. The sequence goes on from CAMTZC010000003.1 coordinate 9,456,871, forward strand.
CTACACCGCGCTGGTGGTCTAGTCTGTCTCCGAGAATTCTCGATCAGGTCACATGTCCTGACGCAATTTAAGTTTTTTTCCATCACAAAAAGTGCACAACGCCCCTAAACAAGTTTTCACTTCAAAAATAATTGATAATTTTTTATTTTGTAATACGGAAGCGTTTGCCTGCAAACAAATCTGATGGTGATTTTACAGTTTAACACAAGTAATAGTAATTGATTATTAATTATTTTGCTATAATCCGCGACAAAGTAAAATGGCATTGGTGGTGGAGGTTTGTGCATGTTTTTAACAAATTCTGCATGTTTTAGGTATGAAAACGAATAGTCCGCTCTACATTTAGCATTATATATATTTCCTATTTACTTTATCGCAGATTATAGCAAAATAATTTTACTATTACTTTTATATTATGGATCTCTGCAAAGTAACGCCTAATTCTATAAATCATTTACAGTTTAAGGTCAAGCTCGATTGCCCAAAAGAAATCTATTTACTCTTGCTTTGAAGATGCCTATATAGTATATTCTTAGTGGGCAAGATTAATGCCGGTAAAATATTTCACACCTGTGCTGTGAGAAAAAGAAATGAAGACCTGAAGCTGGTACTAAAGCTCGCTTGAAATTTTTCCAATTATTACAATAAGAAAATATTATAATTAAATATAATATTATAATATAAATATATATGGGACATTTACACACACGGTCGTCCGTCCCCAAAGTAACTTAATACTTGTGTTATGGGTGACGGACAACTGGTAGATATACTACATATATAAGTTTAAATACATACCTAAATACAAATACACACCCAGGCTCGAAGAACCAACAATTTGTTTATAGAAAATGTTGGCCCTCAGCGGGAATCGAACCCGCGACCTGCGGAGCTGAAGGTAGGGTCACTACCCACAGCGCCAACGGGCCAGTCAATTGCTTTAATTACAGATTTCTGAAGATTTTTATAAGAATATATTTATTCCACCCGGGTGGAAATCAGTGTATTTAATTGAAATTTTGAACATAAATGTATAGTACCCGGCATTAAATAATGCACATCGATGTTTACAAGGAAACAGCTGGCCAGTTCGGTTTCGTTGAGCGCTGTCTCTGTCACACACGGGTTCGCCAGTCTGTGCGACAAAGACGATGCTCTATGAAGCAGAGTCTAGTCGATCTCTCTCTAAGCCTCGATGTGCATTATATATTGCCGGGTACTATAGTTATTGTGAGTTAACCATAAGAGATAGCGACATGCTGGCGCGGACTTTTATGTAGATCTACATTACATAAAAGTCCTAGATCTACTCTAGTACATTAGTGGCACTCTGTTGGTTTGCGCAACACTTTCACACACTCTCCACACAATTATAAAGCTAAACTTTTCGGAATAATTTACTTTACCTTTACCTTTTCGTAAAAACCGAACAAAAAACCGTTCAATAGATTTTGAAATAATCGATAACAACCACACAGATATCTTTTGGGGACTTTGTTTTATAATAAGTATAGATATAGATATTAAAAAATGATTTCTGATTTCACTATTAAAGCAGATTTATTCATTGCTCCTGGATATAAAATTCAGGAAATTAGTCTTAATATCAATTACGAAAAATCTAGTTGACTCATGAATATAAGTGTCACAATTATTGATATAGATAACTCTACAAAAATCCAACATTCAAAGAACTATTTATAAATGAAAAGTGTACTAAGATCTGATTATTGCACTTTTTTCAGTACCAACGTATAAACACTTACCTGTGATTTAACTAAAACTTACATATGTATATAATTCCTATTTATGCACATCATTGAACGAACATATGAAGTAGTAAGCCTTAAACTTTAAAATTTACTTAACAGTCAAAACTTTTTATGTAGTATTTTGTTCATTAACACTAACTTTAACTGGGCTCGAATTATCATTCTTTTCCTACTTTTTATTATGAATAAAGAATGTAACATTGACAACTTAACGTTTCAACATAAATAGGCCTTATCACAATAAGTTGATATATAAACTACATAATTTAATTTATTTATAAGATACTTTGTTTTACAATAATAACTTACATGTTGCTAGGATTTTAAAACAATTACGCCTAGCAACTTAAAAGCATTCTAATGCTTATTATTTAAGATGGCTACTTTAAGCTTTGAAAGTGATACGAACCACTAGAAAGAATGAAGTTGAACCACCCTGTATATAAGACGAAACATTTGATTTTGGGTATTTATATTAAACATATAGAAAAGTTTATAGCACGACGAGACTATAGTATGTAAATATCGTGTATCTGCCGACGCTAATGGTAAAATGTCTTTAATAATATTCACCCTAGTTTAGTAATATTCTTATATTACTTAATATACCTCAAAAACATCACATTTCAAGGGACTCAATCTTAACGGAAATCAGTAAAATCGATTAATGTTATTAAATGATTTTACCAACAACGTAAAATGATCGAGTTGAGGAGCATGAAACTTTTGATTTCTGCCCCATACATATTGGTGTTGATGTTGCGACACGAGTGAACAGTCAGTTATATATTAGTTATCAGTATAACTAATGAACGTTAAATTTAATCTTTTTAAAGCGATTTAGGATATCTTTAATACAAGAAGTCTAGACCAATAACAATCAAGAAAACGCTTATATCATTTTAACTGAAAGCAAACTACATTCTACTACTGTATTCGACGTTTTCGGAAGTATGGTGGGCTTAGTTTTGGAATTCATACAATTATACTTTATATATTTTATAATTATGTTGCCCCCAGAACATTGGGAAATCTTGTTTGTAGATTTGGAATAAAGCACCTTAAATTGTAATTGTTAAACGAACTTTGAGGATACAAGGGCACCAAAGTGGTCTCTAATTATAGTCCATACTAATATGATAAATGCGATAGTCTGTGTGTATGAATTGGTCGTGATATATTATGATACAATCTCGATAAATTATTATTCAAAAAAATAAAACAAGATAAACTCGTGTAGAAGTTCTTCGTGGGGCAGACTTCATGTCAATATTTATTTTAAGTTAACTCGTCAAGTCCAGGAGTTTTCTTTTTTTGTAATTATTGTTGACATATAACGAATTATAAAGGATTCGTAAACACGCCCCGGAAACTACGATAAAACTTTATTAATAATTATATGCCCTTTTCACACCTCACGATAAACACTATGGTATTATCTCTTTCTCGCCCACAGTACTTGCTAGAGTAAGACGGAGACAATATATCAAAATGTCTAAAACGATCTAAACTAATAATAAGTAGAAAATGTAAGGAAAAGACATGACCTCACATGATGTTTTAGATGATCTCATATTAATATTGCTATTATAAAATTTGCGGTCTGTCTTTATTCCATAGCTGGGTCTCTTCTTCTTTATAGTAGAAGAATTGAAGCTAAAAGCCTCAATGCTGCTCCGCTACGGACTAGCAGATAGGTAGGGTCCGCATACTTGTGCTCGATGAGCGCTGAGTAAAAATATGAATTAAGTCATGATTGAAATAGCTTCAATACTGTCACACTTATGACACGATATTGCAGTGTGAAAAGGACACAAAAATGACGTTGTCAAGCTATGATAGTACCTAACGTGGGTCACAGTAATTTATACCTTCTAACTATGTAATAAGGGTGAAACTCGAGTACGTGCGGTGAGATCACAGTACTCACTAGCAGTCTGCGACGGGCTTGTGTTTGATGAGCGCTTTAATAAAATATTAGGTCACGATTGCAATAGCTTCAATACTGTCACACTTATGATAAGATATTGCAGTGTGAAAAGGACACAAAATCGACTTCAATCATCCACGATAGTACTGAGCGTGCGTCACGGTAAATTGTATAATCTGTGTACGTAATAAGGTTGAGACTCGCGTGCGTGCGACGAGACCACAGTACTCACTAGCAGTCTGCGACGGGCTTGTGTTTGATGAGCGCTTTAATAAAATACTAAGTAACGATTGCAATAGCTTCAATACTGTCACACTTATGATACGATATTGCAGTGTGAAAAGGACACAAAATCGACTTCAATCATCCACGATAGTACTGAGCGTGCGTCACGGTAAATTGTATTATCTGTGTACGTAATAAGGTTGAGACTCGCGTGCGTGCGGCGAGGCCACAGTACTCACTAGCAGTCTGCGACGGGCTTGTGTTTGACGAGCGCTTTAATAAAATATTAAGTCACGATTGCAATAGCTTCAATACCTGTCACACTTATGATACGATATTGCAGTGTGAAAAGGACACAAAATCGACTTCAATCATCCACGATAGTACTGAGCGTGCGTCACGGTAAATTGTATAATCTGTGTAGGTAATAAGGTTGAGACTCGCGTGCGTGCGGCGAGACCACAGTCCGCGCTAGCAGTCGGCGTCGGGCGGTGTCGCCAGGTACGGGTCCGCGCGCTTGTGCTCGATGAGCGCCTTCACCGTCGACGTGTCCGCGGGCAGCTCGGACTTCTTCCGGAGCAGGGGTTTACTAGCGTTGTAACTTTGTTTACGCGACTGTAACAATAAATAAGAAAAAATAGGTAATCGCAAAGTATAATGTTATACTTACCAAGGATTAGCAATAGATATAGTAAAGCTAAACTAGTTATAGTTAAGTAGGTCTAAAATAGCTTGTAACATTAAATTAGCAGTTAAACATTAAGTAAGTGTAAGCGGTATAATGTGTAAGTTTGTAAAAGTCAAATAAAAATGTAGCATTTAGGTAACATAGTAAAAGAAGCCTGTCAGTAAAGGTAAAAATAGCATAGTATCAAAAAATGGAAACTTGACAAAGGTCAATTAGCATAAAATTCTGTAAAACCCCTTCAGGGTTAAAATAAAAATAAAAAATGTCAAAATAAATAAGACAAACAAGGTCTCTGATAATGTTAGAGGAGGCGGAATAAAAAAAAAAACAATAAATAAGAGTAAAGCAGCGGCCTGTTACATTCCCACTGCTGGGAATAGGCTTCCTCTCTCCGTTTCTGGGAAGAAGGGTTGGAGCTAAGCACCTACCACGCTGCTCCAATGCCGACTGGTAGGTTACTCATATCTCCAAAATTCTATAGAGATATGCAGGTTTCCTCACGATGTTTTCCTTCACCGAAAAGTGTGTGATAAATTGCAATTATCAATTAGATACATAAGTTTTAATAGAAAACGCATTGGTGCCTGCCCGGGTTTGAACTCGTGCTCCCCTCGAAAGAGTCGCACGATCTCGCCGCTGGGCTATCACAGTCTTTGTCACAACAAATATTTATTATTATTATATATATGTAACAATAAATATAATGTAGTAATACAAACAAATAAAATTTGTAAAAATCTACAACTCCAATAAATAGACATTCTTCATTAAGATTAACAATACGGATACCATTCCGTTACTATACTTGTGTTGTTTTATAATAAGTATAGATAAATATAGATATTATATATAAACAAATAACAGTACCTCAAGCGTTTCCGGGTCCAGCCTCGGCAGCGCAAGGTCTGGGGGCGGAAGCTCTGGAAGCGGCTCCGAAGACCGCGGGATGGAGCGACTAGCGGGATTCGTAGCCGCCCGAGCCTCCAGCTTCTGCCATAACTCCTCCCTTTGTAACAACCGTTCACGCTCTCTGAAATACATTTTCTGACGTGTATTCATCGTAGAGTTATTATAGAGCTGGGGAGTTAACCTAAACTATGTCCAAAGAAAAAAGAGAAAGGAAATTAGGCTAACTGTCTGCTCTCTTTCGTATATATGAATAGACGAATATAAGTACGTGTCTTTCATCTGCCCTGTCCTTTTATTTGGAAGTCCATCACAGGCCTGCCCATGGCTCCCCTTACTTACAGGTACTTTGCGGAGATCTTTGTATCGCGGATTATAGCAAAATAATTTTATTATTACTTTTGTACAAAGTTTTACATGGTCTCCATTGCGTGGTATTGTAATGTAAGCGACAAATTTGTATGCAGTCTACCCCCTGATAAAGAAAAAAAGTAGTTGCTTGCAAAAGTAATAATAAAATTATTATGATATAATCCGCGATAAAGTAAATAGAAAGTTGAGTTTGTAATAGTGAACGTGTAGTGCTTGTGTATCGTGGTGGCGGTGGTGGAGGTTTGTTCATGTGTTTTTACGAATCCTGCATGCATCGGGTATGAAAAAACGTCCACTATAAATTCAGCATTATATATTTATTCTATTTACTTTATCGCGGAATATAGCAAAATAATTTTATTATTACTTTCGTATTATGGATCTCCGCAAAGTAACGCCTAATTCTATATATTAAGTAGTTGCTTACTTCTGTTTTTCCTGCTTGTATTGTTGCGTGCACTCATCGAAAAGTTTCTGGTTCATCTCCATGAAGAGTTTCAGCGCGTTATATACCAGGCCGTGTATGGTTTTATTCCAATGGCTCTTCGTGTTGCGGTAGAGTGAAGGGAACATGATCGGAAGTATGTGCGTCGCATTATCCGATATGAGTGACATTATATACTCATTGTTCCAGTAGTATAGAGCTCGTTCTGCTACCTAGATACAAAGAATTATTTATATCAATATAGGTTCGTCAAATCCGTGTCCATATCAGTTACAATGGGTACCAAAAATCTCTGAAATATTGGCTCTGACCAAAAGTAAAGTAGTAAAGTAACAGCCCGTTACTATCCCACTGCTAGGCATAGGCCTCCTCTCTCAGTTTCTGGAGAGAAGGGTTGGAGCTAAGACCTACCACGCTGCTCCAATGCGGATTGGCAGATTACACATATCCCCAGATTTCTCTATGCAGGTTTCCTCACGATGTTTTCCTTCTCCGAAAAGCGTGTGATAAATTGCAATTATCAATTAGACACATAGGTTTTAATTGAAAAACTCATTGGTGCCTGCTCGGGGTTTGAACCCATGATCGTCTGTAGAGAGGCGCACGGTGTTACCGCTAGGCTATCACAGCTTTTGATCAACAAATCAAGAAAAATAAACTCCCGAATATTAGATTTTTTCAGATTGCTAGAAGGGTTGCAATCATGAGTAAAGTCATGTGCCTATTTTTTGAGACCCCCTACTTCATTAGCTGCTTATTTTTATTTTTTAACTTTTTAATTTTTTCTCTGTATTCTAGTAATGTTAATAAATAACATACGTAAAAATATTGATCGCCGTTTTTTTCGGCAGTCTAAAATTACCTGAAATTCTATACACTAGAATACCCGCTTAAAAAAGCTATTTGAATAAAGATTATTTTGATTTGATTTATATCGTAACAGTACATAGCATACCTGAAAGTGTGGACTGGAGACGCATTTGGCGAGCTGTCGGAAAAGCGGGTCCATGATCTTCTGAAACTCGGCGGGCTCGATCACATCCAATATTTCCTCCATCTCGTTAAGATACATCACCTCCTTGGGCGAGTGGGTCTTCGGCCAGTATTTCAATAGAGCCCTGTAAGATGGATGTTGCTAAGTGGCCACTGGGACTACATTGAAGCCATGACTTTTCTTAATTTTATAGGAAACAATAGATTTACAATTGAATAATGGGGAGAGATGAATGTCATGTGAGTAAAGGAATGTGGATGGATATGTGACTAGAGGGAAGGCTAATAAGAAATGGTTATATTGTGTGAAGTATAACATGTATATAAAAGGAGTAGTGCCAGACTTGAGTTTTAGTTTTAGCCCTTGTAATTGTATTAGTTGTCGTTTGTATCATTCTGTCCAGTATAACATGTTCAGTAACTTTTCGATGGGCGGCCGACCAGCACTACATAAACATTGCAGAACCTGGTTTTTTGAAATAATAATATATGTCAACTATTACACACATGGACATTCTAAAATAAGTAACTAAATACTTGTGCTTCCAGTCTCGAAACAATAACATTTTTTTTAGAAAGGCTTGGTCCTCGGCGACTGAACAAAGTTTTTTAGAAAGTCGCGAAAAGTTTTGTTAAGAAAGTTTTTTTCCCCAACTCGACTACCGAAGCTAAAGTCAGGGTCACTGCCACCTGCATCAACAAGTCAGTCAATTTTGACTGGCAGGTTTGGTAACTCTTGGTTTAAAATGTGTACGTACTAATTTATTGTTTTTATTATTGCGTACAAAGTTTGCGTGATGTTAGCAATAAGTTATTTTTACACGATGTAATTGGTAGTAAGTTGTAAAGTACTCATAGAGATCAAGGTCAAGCGTTAGAGTATGTCATCCTTGTCAAGGGCTTACAGGTTCAAATCCTGATAGTACAAAATGTCTTAACCATTCATCATGCTGACTGACTGTGGAAAGATATCGTGATGTAACCTGGATATTTATTTATTTATTTATTTAAATTTCACAATTGCATTATAAATTAAATCAACAGATATCTATTGATGCTCGCACCAGGTCGCCCTGTACCGCGAGCATCAACCTTCCCAAAATAGTACAAAAAATTCAATAATTATTAAAATAAAAATAAATTGTTACAATTGCGAATTAGTTTTTATCATGCAATAATCTAAAATTATGGAAATTATTGCTATGAGCCAGATATAAACCTTATATCCGAATCGTGATAACAAAAATTTCGTATATGTCTGTGAGATTGAGTTTGTGTTGCGAGCCCGGAGTGTGAGTATGTGATTGTGAGAGAGGGAGGGAGATAGAGTGTGTGTGAGTGTGATGTAGTTGTGTGCGTACCTTGATACATGAGCGCATTAGAAATTTATTTGAATATGCACTGAATATGACAACGGGCGGGTGAATATGCATTGGAGTGGTCGATATAAGTTCCAAACTTTCTCTAAAAGGACTGAGGTCTCTGCCTAGTAGTAACAACGGCTGTAATTCTCTTTTATCACTGGCAATACGCATATATAAATATGAAAAGTATGTAAAGTAAAGTAACAGCCTGTTACTACGCCCACTGCTGGGCGAACGCCTCCTCTCTCCGTTTTTGGAGAGAAGGATTGAAGCTAAGACCTACCACGCTGTTCCAATGCGGATTGGTAGGTTACACATATCCCTAGAATTCTCTAGAGATATGCAGGTTTCCTCACGATGTTTTCCTTCACCGAAATGCGTGTGATAAATTGCAATTATCAATTAGACACATAAGTTTTAATAGAAAAACTTATTGGTGCCTGCCCGGGGTTTGAACCCATGTCATCTGTAGAGAGTCGCACGGTCTCACCACTAGGCTATCAAAGCTTTGAAAAAAAGCTCACAGCTTTGCTTTTTTTTTTATAAGAAAAGTACGTACATGATTAATAATACTCTCCTTGGATCACTTACCTAACAACAGGCTGTGTTAACGACGGGTCTTTTTCGAGGAACTGCACCACGCAGTAAGCGAGCTGTGCGTGATATACGGACAGCGATTTCACTTTATGTAGTGGTAGCAGCACCTGAAAATTGAGACTGCATTAGTACTATAAACAAATAAGTTAAAAGGTAGATTTTAAACTTTCGCGATTCACACGGGTCACATCGCGATAAAATCCAAGTTAATAATGTTTATCGACATATATGTATCTATAGAGCTGTGACAGCCCAGCGGTCAGACCGTGCGACTCTTTCGAGGGGAACACGAGTTCAAACCCGGGCAGGCACCAATGAGTTTTTCTATTGAAACTCATGTGTCTTATTGCAATTAATCAAACGCTTTTCGGTGGAGGAAAACATCGTGAGGAAACCTGCACATCTCTATAGAATTCTAGAGATATGTGTAACCTACCAATCCGCATTAGAGCAGCGTAGTAGATCTTAGCGCCAACCCTTTTCTCCAGAAACGGAGACAGGATGCCTATTCCCAGCAGTGGGATTGTAACAGGCCGCTTCTTTACTATATGTATCATATCATCAGCATACAAGCAGCTAGCGAAATTTGGTAAGATGTCTGTGATTTGATTAAGCCATAATTGCGACATTATAAAAGATATAATCGCCTCTTTACAAGAACAACGTGATATCTGTCAAACCATAATTTTACAGGAGAGCAATTTCAAAGATTTAAACGTTGATAAATTTATAAATATTGATAATCTTAGTATATATCTTAAAGATATCTTAGATAAACAATTAAATCATTGCGGTAATTAATGAAAATAAGCAAAATAGATATAAAAAAAACTTTTTTATGAGATGCCACGTCGTTCTCGTAAAGAGGTGTTATATAATACGAAAAACCGATAAGGATTGGGGTCTTAAGATGCTGGAATCATGACCTTGCAACGGAAAATGCAGTGACGGTATACCCCCTACAAGGAAGACTGACGATCTCAAAAAGGCAGTGGGTAGCCTATGGATAAAATCGGCATAAGGTCGTGTGGTGAGGAGATCCCTTGAAGAGATACCTATGTCTAGCAGTGGACGTCTATAGGTTGAAGAACAAAATAAATTTGTACCCTAAGTAGAAATAGCTTGTGTTCTTCTTTGAGTGGCAACGCGAAGCCATTGATGATGGATCCCAGAATCTCCAGTAACTCCGCGATACCATTGTGGTGCTCTGTCTCGTATATAAACCTACAACATAAGAAAGAAAAATAAATCACATAAGATTATAATAATTAATAGAAACATTAGGATTTTATTCCATCTTAAAGGATTATGCTGTCCTATTATTTTTAGTTTAATGGTTAAATCTCGAAACGTTCTAAAGCCTTAATTTTTATTTGCCGTGCTGCATTTAATATTGCAATCAAGTGATCACCATAAAGTTTATTTTTAAAAATGTCTTAAAACCGTTTAACCAATATTAGCATGCATATAAGAAATGTTTATTTAAGATTTAAAATTTTTATGAAAGCATACTATCGTTACATGCTGATAGTTGTTCTCTCATTAGACATCAGATATTTCTTAACTAAATATAAAGTACTCTTGGTTTTCTTCTAAAACACCAGTACAAAATATAAATTTGCTAATTCCCTGACATGGCCCGACATTTCGACACAATTTAATATGGAGTTGGATTCTGAACAAGAAAGTTTGATTTAATCAAAATTTATGACGTATTACCAAAACACTAAATATAGCTTAACGCAAAAATCAAGACAATAAATATTATTTTGCTTTTTTTTATATAGGTGTTAGTCACGTAACTCGACCATTAGTTTCATGATTGCAGACGTTCGGCTATACCAAGTAATCATACAATTCATTTTGTATGTTTTTTGTATGGAATAATTCAAGGCCACGGCGTTAGAAAAGTTATTCGAAGGTCATTACGTTTTACTAACTTGAAGGTAGTAAAACTCCTTCTATTACCACGTTTTGTATATGGTGTTTCTATATTACAGATAAGCTGATTATACCCTTAGTAACTTTAGCTATATTCCCATAATAGTCATAGTAACATGTTTACAACACTTGTTTTGAATTTTTCTGGGAGTATTTTATCCACTACTAGGCATGAATCGTTGAAATTGAGGACATTAGCTAGTCTTAATATAATTTATAGACTAAGGCGTTCTTTGCGGACTTTTATAATACAAAAAATATTGTCGTAGTCTCCTATAATACGCGATATTAATTATTTTCATTATTTTATCACAATAAAAATTTAATCGCGGATTATAACAAAATAAATCAATTTTTATTTCTAAAATTTCCCACATTCAGAATCTAAAGGTCACTTCACACAACACAACTACCCCCCTAAACACTCTTTCCTAATATTCATAAAAAAGTTTACTTACCTATAGAACACATTATTAATTTGTTTTCTTATATAGGCACGTAGAACTAAGAATTTTCCGTATATCCTGTGCAGAGTAGTCTTGAGAAAATCACGTTCCCGTGGGTCCTCTGTGTCAAATAACTCTAGTAACTGCAAATAAGAGTAAATAGTCAAAATAAGTGCTTTCATATTATTTTTGATTAATTAGCTACACCTCTATATTTTATAATATTTCTATCGCGTTATTTTCAAGACCGTATTTGACACGTATACCTTCATTTTCAACTTTGCAAATAACAGCCAAAACTTTATCCCTAAAGGTATGGTTTATTTCAAAATATCGCCTCCTATAGGTTTATATCACAAATTAATCCATAAATGGCTAAAATATATCAGACTGTAGTGCTTTCATATATTATCTGGAACTAGATTTTACCTATTCGTCTAAGCAAAATTAATTATCTTCACTGTTGATGCTTAGCAAACTGGGTACTGATTTGTTGTTGGTTTTGGCTATGTCCATCGATAGATAGATTTTTGTATGTTTGAAAACGAATTCTAAACTGTATATTTTCATATGTATATGTAAATGTATATTGTTACATAATAAATAAATCATCAAAAAATATAAATTTATTTTCTTTTATATTTGTATGTATAAACTCGCAATCATAAATGGGGTCGTAAATGACAAAAGTTTAAGAAGCTCTGCTCTAATTGATCCTGCACGAGTTCATTGACACGTTATATACAAAACAATATTTTTAACAAATTTCAAGAGAGAGAATGTAGGGGCTTGGCAAATCGACAAATATACGGAATTTAAGGCGATCCCACGTGAAATATTTCAGAATTTTATACACAATCTGTCTATCTGTACTACTCAAATGAATTTAAATTTCATACAAACCTATTTAAATTAATATTTTTTTTTTATTAGTTTTAAATAGGTTTGTATGAAATTTAAATTTAGAAAAAAAAAATCGAACTAAAATCTTTCCTGAACTTTACAAAGATATCAGTCTTATATTGCGATCAGAATTAATTAGTTTAATTAATTTAATTTAATCAAATTATTAATTAATTGAACAGAAAGTATAGTCCAAAAATTCAAAATACTGTTGTGATCACCAATCTATTCTGTAATCTTATTGAAATGAAATTGCTATAACAATTCTAATCTGATACGAATAATCCAAGAAAATGGCAACAAAAAAATGCGAGCGTTTCCCCGTTGAATGAATGACGCACAGCGGGCGTGTCTAACGAAATTCCATTAGCTTATTAACCGCTTCTATGTGGTTCACATAAGCGTAAGTACCTAATGATTTATAAATGATAATTTATCGTAAATTTTGTATGATTCAATATGTCCCAAAGGTACCTAATTTATCGTCGTCAGTTTAGCTTAACTGCAATTCTTATTGATTGCAGATTTTTATAATTACGTATGTGTAAGTAGTAGTTACGAATAAATTAAATAACTGATTTGTCATATAATCACAGTGAGATGCAGAGTGAAATATTTAATACTTGTGGCTGCTTCGTACGGTTAGGTGGCCAAGTGTCCCACCTAGAACATATTTCCGTTATATAGTACATATTATTCATAGTTCATATGGATATCTTCAAAGCAAGAGTGAATAGTTATCAGATATGAATGACTGCTGTCAAGAGCTTGCTTATTAAATAAAATAGGGGGCGTAGCACGTGGTGGTCGCATTAACTAAAACATTTTATGGTAGTCTTTGTATCACTACGAATTTTTATATATCGATTTAAAGTTTTCTTTTTTTTTTAATTAAAATTGTATGATCTGACTCGATTAATACGCTGCTTCTAAAGTTACTTACTGTTCATTTTAATTTAAATAATTATTTTTTACTTTTTTTTTACTTTGCAGTTTATTTTGCAAAAGCCGGTGTTGTTGCAAAATAAAGCAAAATATCTATTGTGATGTAATATTATGTATTCGTATAGTCAATAGATGGCGTAAATCGGTTGTATAAGGCACCCTACAAGGCAGGATACAATCCCATCCGTGAATGTTGTAATATTGTACAACTAAAGGTTTTAGCGATGCTTTGTTAAAACTGATAAGAGGTAAGCGATAGTAGGTTATCCAGATAAGTATTACATAATATACAATTATAATGTCTCTCCCCGGGAAATTAACATTACATAAATTTCATGGATTTATAATATCCTCATAACATTCAATCATCGAACACCGTCACTTCACCTACGTGGAGCCTTTGATCAACCAACTCATACATTCAAGTTCTTTCTAATGTCATAGTACGACTAAGACGAGTAATACCTGAATCATTTACATTATTTGGTTGACCAACTGAAATTTCAAAATTCCATTATGACAATTAAATCACGATCGGTAACAGAAGCACAAAAAATGCAGAGCGATTTAATGATTCAACCATTCCGATTGGTGACGTTGTGAGTGGAGATGTAGGATACTGCCAGTTTGAAAATAAAGCCAAACTATGAGCCAGAATGCAACTATTTACCCAACACATTCACCGCTTTCGAGATAGAACCCAAAACTATATTCATCTAAAAACGAACATAAGACATGCACCATAAAAAGATACAGCTGTCTGTGTTATATCATTCGCACTGCGGTCAAGGGCGGCCCGACATGTGAACAAATACAAATTTCCTGACGTTCCTTAGTCGATTATAGAACATGAGTATATCTGAAGCATATGTATCGATTTTATTGGATTAACGTGAGGGGAAAACGGTCGAGGAATATTTATGTACCTACCTGTGACTATTTGAAGTTTGCATATAGAACTATTCATAATTATGTCGTGATACTTTGACGTGGACCCAATCTTTTGTTAATGCTTCGGTTACTGGGTGAAAAGATCGTTGAGATTGTCGTAGTGAATGTGTATAGTGCTTGTGGTGGTAGTGTTGTTGGTGGTGGCGTTTTGTGATACGTGCGGGAAGCAATCCTGCATGTATGAGAACGGTTTGTGCTTCCTACACTAAGGATTACAGTTTGTCTTAAACAAGGATTATAGCAAATAATTCTATCATAATTTTCGTACTATGGAATCCCGCGAAGTAACGCCTACTACTATAAATTATTTGATAATTGTACCATTGATAGAAAACAGTTTAATCTTGAATCGATGCTGATTCAAAATACAGAGATAATTGAATTAAAATTTAATCGTTGGTTATACTTAACATACGGAAAATGTGTTCATTTAAAATGAGATTGAAATTGACCTTAATAACCTATAAGGAATAAGCGAGTGTTATGGTGACTCTGCAGTGGAAATGGCGGCGACGGTAGGCCCTCTATAAGATGGACAGAAGACCTCAACAAGATCGGGGGGAGCCGCTGGATCCAAGCGGAACAGGATCGAGTTTTATGGAGATCATGGGAGGAGGCATATGTTCAATAGTAAACGTTTATAAGTTGAGAAGAAGAGTCTTATAAGGTAGAATAAAGTCACATTTCCTATGCTATTATATGGGAGATGTGACTTTGTTCTTCGGATAGGGCGAATTAATCAAAATTCAGGTTTAGTATCATTGACAAATCAAATTATTAATTTAATATCAAGAAAAAAATTCTAAGTTGTACAAGTTTTGACGTTATTATACAACTCGACTACAAAAAGTATAATAGTAGTATCCAAAGAATAAAGTCACATTTCCTATGCTTATATATGGGAGATGTGATTTTGTTATTCGGATAAGGAGAATTAATCAAAATTCAGGTTTAGTATGATGACAAGTCGAATTAATAATTTAAAATTAAGAAATAATTGAAAGTTGTACAAGTTTTGAAGTTATCATACAAATTGTCTATTAAAATATCAGAAGGCAATAGTGGTATGATTATGATGATATAATGTCCATTCATTTGCCAGACAATCAACTAGCATTGATATTAGAGGTTTTTGTATGAATCTATAAAAAAACTCACCTGTAATACAAATTTTTGGTCGATATATTTCTTAGCGATATTGGGCTGGAAATCTGGAGATTCCAGGAGTCTAAGGAAGAGCTCGTAGACCAGTTGGAGATGTGGCCAGGCGGCTTCCAGTGTAGGCTCGTCCTCCTCTGGGTCAAATTCCGCTCCATTAGGATTTGATGATGGCGGTAATGTCCGGAACAAATTTATTGCGAACTGTGAAAGAGAAAATACAAATATCATATGACTTTTTACAAAGTAAAAATGAAATCATTTTGCTTTAATCGGCGATTAAGCAAATATAATATATATCTATAATGCTAAATGTAGAGTGGACTATCAGGTTTCATACATTCAGGATTCGTTAAACATACACAAACCTCCAACACCGTCACCGTAAACAGTGACAGTCAACCTGCTAAAGCACTTGACCCAATAGGAACAACTTCATCTAAATGTAACGAGTTATAAGATTTATATTTTAAAAAGAGCAACCACCGAGGTTCTTGCTGGCTCTTCTCGTGAAGAAATGTAAACGAGTACTGAATGAACTAACTGTGATTAGACAAGTAACAATTGCATGGGTTTCAGGACTCCATGGCCATGCAGGCAATGAAAAAGCTGACGAATTGGGAAGAAAAGGAACGAACCAAATATTTATAGGCTCAGAACCTTTTTACCCTATGCCAAATACAATAAAGCGCTTTATACACAAGAGAATAGAAATATAGTCAAATAGAAAGATAGATAGACACTCTAAAGGAAGGTGGGAAAAGTTTGGAAGTAGAAAAGCTTTGTCAACTAACTTGTTTCTTCATCTTTAGCCGAAAAACTTTGTCTGACTTGATTGACCAAGTTCCCACTGCACAAATATCTAATGAACTAAACCATGAAGAAAGCGAAGCCGCTGGTTGCAAATAGTACTACCGACATATAAAAATAAACAAACAACGTTTATATATCCTTGTAATCTTTACTCCGTAAAGTAGGGAAGACTGAAGTCCGTAAACTTTGTGCTTCATTGAAAAGCTCCATTCAAATGTAAAGCAGGTTGAATGAGTCGGCTCAATTATTTTTAGTCTCAATGTTAGACAAACATTTAGCGTACTTTAATACTGATATGTAGGTTAAAGCCAATGTCGTTTTAGAGTGCATGTGGGGTTCGAGGAATTCCAGATATCCTTGCTTTAATCCAAATAATTTAGGTCACACCTTCATTGCCTACGGATTTAAACCGTCTGATATAGAGGCCAGATCATCTAATCCCGTTCGTGATTCGCAACAAATGTTTGTATTGGCAACACAGGTAAGTAGTCTGCATATTTTCCCGACGAATCATTTCTTAGGTGTAATTTAAAACTTATTATCAAATAGATTAGACGTTTTTAGTTTCAAGATTATTATTGGGTGTATAAACACATTCGGCTAGTAAATATATTTTATTTTACATTTACATTCAAATTATTTCTTGATTATTATTATTACTTCGAAAGAGCAACCGCCGAGATTCATGCTGGCTCTTCTCGGTATGACCAGCTTTCCGAACCGGCAGTAGAGTTGAGGATTCAAAAGCACTTGTTAACAATTTATCTGTGTTTTATATGTGTATATTATTCACTACTAAATATTTACTTAACAAGATGGGTATGTATTTGTGTGTAGTCCAGCGGTGAGACCCTGCGACTCCCTCGAGAGGGTTATGATTTTAAACCCCGGGCAAGCATCAATGACTTTTTCTGTTAAAATGCATGTGTCTCATTGACAATTTCCATTTATCACACGTTTTTAGGTAAAGGAAAACATCGTAAGGTAACCCGCTATCTCCAGAGAATTTTGGGGATATGTGTAATGTTCCTACTAATCCGCATTGGTGCAGCGTCTTGGCTCTAACCCTACTCTTCAAAAAGAGAGAGGAGGTCTACGCGCAACAGTGGCGCAGTAAAAGGCCGTTAATTTAGTTAATTCTTTTAGACTGGGAAATTTAGTAAGCAACCAATCCGCAATTTGAGTGGCGTGATTGATCTTAGCTCCAACCTTTCTCCCGAAAAACCGCTAGAGGACGCCTAGCCAGCAGTGGGATAGTAACAGGCTGTTACTATAATTTATAAGTATTCTATACTGGTAAGTTTTAGTTTAATTTATAATTTTACTTTCTTGCACTGGAAATTATATAATTTGTATATACAAAAGCTTCATATTCTGAGTTGTTATCTTACCATATTAACCGCTTCAGGATAAATAGCTTCAGTGATGACACCGCGCTGAGAAGTCACGTATTCCACCATCTCAAGCAGTGCTGCTCGTTTGACCTCTTTCCATTTGAGATCTGATAGTGGCTCATCCGCAAAATCGAACAATAGGCAGCACTGCCGTAGCTTTTGGACAAATAATTGTTCTCTCTCTGCAGCCGGTGCATCTGTCAAAGAAACGATCAATTTATTTTGCTATAACCCACGATTACAGATTAACTATGTAATGGTACAACCAGCATGCGTGATACATATGCACTACAAATCACACCAATCACCAAACTGTATTAGCACTGCACAACCTTACTACTACAATTTCAACACTCGTTTCGCCTTGCAACCGAGGCATAATCAGGACATATATTCCAAAATATAATAACACAGTTTTGCTTTTTGTATAACGTATGAAGAACAATAAATATAAGAAACCAATGGATGTGCAAAGGGAAACATAGAAAAACATGACTTCTTTCCTCCTCCACACAACCTAAATTAAGAGTATTCTTTACTTTATTAATGAATATAATTAAAATATTAATTAATTAATAAACTAAAACAAAGGAGCTTGCAATAATTTCATTCTAAACAATTCATTGCCTAAGGAAGAATATGTCAAAAGAATATCGTAGTATTATTATAGTCCAAGATATTTCATATATGTATTACATTGCGCTATATTGCATCGATTTTGTCTTCTTTTTCCCTACTAGCAGCAATGATCTGAAGTATACTAATTTGTAACTTTTTATTTTTCTTCATTTTATGTATTTATTTTATTCAATATAAATTTTATAATCTAAGTGTGTCAATAAAGACACGTTTTATAAACTTGTAGAGGGTTAAGCATAACGCGAATGTGTTCGTCTGCTCGCAGAAATATCTGTTTACTACATAAACGTAACTACAGTGTTCTTAAATAATATAACTTGAACAAGTTTTTAAAATTTTTTTGGTTTGTTATTAAGTTACTTAGTTTAATGTCGGGCATTTTATTGAGAATATCAGGCAATATATTCCCATGTTCTTTTGCCGTGAATGTTTTTGGTTTGAGGCAACCGGTACCTCGGTTGATTTACTAATTGCCTCAAACCACTGCTTGGCCTAAAATTATTTATATAAAATACTTCATTGTACAACTATAAAAAAGAAACAAAAACAAATTAAAAGAATCATATAACTTGTGCAAAGGCGGGCTTACCACTAATAGTAATCTCTTACAGGCAACCTGACTTAAGAGTAACTAAAATAGTTTATAGGGTGGTGCACAAGTATTTATTAATAAACGTAAATACATAAGAATAAAAATACACTAATATATTTTATAATAATTATACACTAATACATATTTAAGTATTGATACATGATAATAGATACATACATATATACAGTACTTAAAGTTCTAATTGGTAATCTTCTTTTATCTCAACCGATGAATGTCTACTGCTGGATATAGGTCTATTTAAGGGATCTCCACGTCACACGATCTCAAGTATCTTGGATTTAGCGGATTTCCGTCACCTTTTTGAAGTCCCCAGTCCACCTCGTAGAGGGTTTACCGACGCTGGATTTTTTGGTAAAGGGTTGCCATTCCACTAGCTTAGGACTCTAAGAGTAATATCCACCCATCCGTTCTACGGTCTACGTGCCCTGCCCATCGCTACTTTAGCTTTGCGACAGGACGGGCTATATAGATTAATTTTGGTTCTTCTATGGATCTCCTTATTCCTGATTTGATCGAGTATAGACACTTCAAACATAGCTCGCCCCATCGCCCGCTGAGTAAGTTTACTTATGAGGCCCATAATTAGCGATCACCTTTCAGATCCGTAAGTTATCACTGGCAACACGCACTGTTCGAAGACCTTGGTCTTCTGTTCGAATTATTATTATAACATACTTAAATTAAAACGTATATTTAAAATACCTAAACCCATCACCTGTTTCCGTGTCAATTGTAATTGAATTTGCATTAGCGTCGAATGGCGTTAATCATTGCAGTCCTTGTACCTATGTCGTATTTTTAATGTGAGTAGTTTAATTATAGATGCACTCTTTTAACAGCTTTGTGTGAAGCAATTGCCAATAACGAGTAGCAATAAGTGTTACTTTGTACTTTTGTATTAAATACACCGTTGCAGTATACTATGAAGCAAAATGTATAGATAATATTTTTTTTTTATCACAGTCAGGCTGATCAGTATCTCATTTAATGGTACGATATAAATACAGTCTTAGATGCGATGCATGTTAACATGGATGAGATATTGTAATCAGCTATTTATTTTATTAAAGTATTCACGATGTTATACGGTTTAAAAAACCGGTTGCCTACAATTCAGCTCGATAAGACTAGATCAATAATTTAAAAGTAATCATTTTAATAGATTCAGCAGCAAACCAAGACTACACAAAGAGAATACATACTAATATCATAAATGTGAAAGTCTGCCTGTACGTTTTCACGTTCCTCTGGACCAATAATGACACAATTATAGCTACATCGGGATAACATATAGGATAAAAAATGTTGAAAAGACAGTTTTTCTTTCGGGTACCAGCAAAAACATTGCTTTGAGAGTGACAAAACGTAAATAGCGCTGACTTAGCGCTATCGAATCGAATATCTGTCCGAAATTAAGGATAAGTGAAGTGAGCTATCGTGTGTTGAAAATTGATAAAAGTTAGATTGATTTAAATTGAGAAGATACCTTAAATAACAATTTGCGTTCATTAATTTAAAACTATAAAAATCATACAGAATCATTTTTAGAAGAACATACAAACATACTCTGATGTTAACACTGTTTACTGCAATGATACTTTATGTCTGCATGAAATAATATTATATTTGGATAGGCACACGTTGAAACGACAGTATGTAGGGGCAAAAATAAGAGGGCGGCAATGTTGCCATTGATTTCTTTAACAGTCTATGGATATCTTGTCATCAAATTAAAGATCGGGTTTAAACTACATAACATTTCTCCACATATGTTAGAGAACCTGTATTCGGTTCTATTAATAGGTTAAAATTACTACAATCTTGTTTTTCGACTAAAAGATTGTCTATTGCCGTATTATCGAAGCTTTAGAAAAGAATGTAAGAATAAATTACAACAAGTATAATAAGTATTCAAATAACTCGCCATTGGGAAAGACATTATTTGATCAATCAATTATATCCCAACCAGCTTAGACGTTGTCTACAGATAAGACTAAATAATTAGCGCGTAATCCCTTTGATATAAATTATAAGCTAAATCTAAACAATGAGCTAAAAACACACGTGATCTCAATTCAAGCAAAGTACATGTCTGATAAGAACAAAGAACACATTTGCAAATATAAATCAAATTTCACATTCTAAATATAGGTTGTGTAATAGGCGAGTGAGATATACATATATATACAATATATGTGAATCAAGACGCCTCACTCCATTTCTTATAATCTATGTGCGCTTATAAATGTAGATGTCAACTGCCGGCCAGTAAGTGACAGGGTCGATATAAAATTCTACTAACACAGTTAACGTATTGTCGTCTACGTCATATACTATAGACACCATTAATCTATACTAGGTAGAGAAAATTCAATACAGTGTTGAGGATTGCGTTTAAGGAATGATACAAGGACACCGTTTACAATTTTCCATGATTCGCCAAATGCCGGTCCCTGGTCGATATATTTCTGCAGCGTTATCGCCATTGCTTCGTTCTTTAATCGTTATATTATGTTTTGATGCTCGAAGACTGAGTCTAGGTGTATGTCATAAACATATATCTATTTCGTACATTTCAAGGTCTATCAAGCGTAGGCGGTATATAGTCAGCTAATAGTCCTGCATGGTCGATAAAATTTGAGGCAAGCGTCCATATTACGGTTAAACGGAAACGGTATCATTTCAACGCAACTATTGTTAATGTGATTTTCTTCCATAATAATCTTTAATTTCTTATTTTATTTAACGGGGCTTCCTAACAGAAATCCAGGTCGATTGGTGAATATCAACTGCAGCTATCGAGGTACAAGACAATTGAAATAAGTAATTGGATGTACGTAAAATACAAAACCCGGTAAGTTAAACAAACCTTTGAGTAAAGGCAATTGCACCATTAAGCTTTCTTTATCAGCATTGGGGACAGGGGCCCTTTCGGGCGACACGGCCACGGGGGCAATAGAGTTGACAGAGGACGGCGGGGAGCGAGCGTCCGGCGGCGAGGGCGCCTTCTGCTGCTGCCCCTGACCCTCCATGCCGAACAGCGCGAACCTGAACGCGCGCGCTACGTCAGATACACTCTCGGAGCGCTTGGTGCCCTGGTTGGCAACGAGGTCCAGACCCGAATGGAACGACGGCGACTTGGGTATACCGAGTGGCGAGACAGCGCGGCGCGGCTTAGCCTCAGCGGCGGCGAACATAGCGCGGGAGGGCGCGCGCGCGGCCGGCCCGGCGTGGACCATCGCAGGCGGCGGCCGGCAGCGGCATCCGAGCGGGAGCCGGCGGCGCCGGGACCGGAGCGAGCTGCGGGGGCGGCCGGACTGCCACGCGCCGCGACGGACGACCGCGCCGCCGCGCTCGCTGCGCGCGCACCGCCAGCCGCCGCTACCCCGCGTCATACTCCCCCGAACGCCTCAGTTTCTATGCAACCTGTCTTACGCTTTACACGACGTTCATAGAATATAAAATCAGCAGTTTAATAGAACATCTACTGCTCACACCATAAAATAACATCTATGTTATTTGACTCACGAATAGGTTTTTAAATCATCTTCAGAAAACCCTTAGTGTAATATTTTAACCAGACAAAACGGTAAACAGCTAAAATATTGATTCCGTTGATAAGAAATATCATATTCTGATTTTTAAGTGCTAGTCTGAATTTTGTAATATTCATAGGACTTAATTTCGCAATTTTGCAAACCAACCTTCGACAAATTATTATGCATTCAGGGACGCCGCCTGAGTTTTCCAGAGCTTTAGCAAATAACAACCCAATGGTAATGAATAGTTGCCATTTACAAAAATTTAGGCACCACCAAAAAGTTAGTAATCACTCAGTTTATGTTGAGATAACCCTCAACGCACAGGGTCATTGACAATCAATTAACAATGACATCAATTTTTATAATTTAGAATACAAAATAAACGACGTTGTGTTTTAAAAATTCTTTTTACAATTTACAATAAGGAAGAACGCCTGAGCTCAGCAGTGCCGCAGTTAATTCGTACCTTCAATGAGCTAAACTAAATCTATGGTGTGATTGAAGGAATTTTTAACAAATGTTACTTAAGTTTTGTTGAGTTTTGAGCTCTAGCGATGCGCGGACCGACCGCTGATAGGTATAGTAGGCATCAATTAAGCGTTGAGATTCAATAGCTCTTTAGTTGCGCCCCTTGGTAGACTTGAGAGGAACTTACGAGTGGATTTTGATTGCATTATAACTAATGTACCGTGCACACGTAAATATAAAGAAAAGTGAACACTGATTTCTAATAAGTCAGCCACATATTATAATAATTTCTAAGACATCAATATAAAAGTAGGATGTACTAAATTATTATTACTTATGGTTATTACGAACATTATTCATACTGACTGGACTGCATCTAAAGAAAACAAACTAAACTAAAGAATACCTTGAATTATACTTATGTTTGACATTTAGTAAGATTATGTTTACAATTTATAATGTTGTTCAGTAGTTTAAAATATTGTCTAATATTTAATAACTGATATTACAGCCGTGTGGTATCTGGCAGAATAGAATAGACCACCCTCCTTCCTTACCGAGGTGTCGTAAGAGGCGACTAAGGTATATGCCGTGTGGTATCCGGCTGAATAGAATAGACCACCCTCATTTCTTACCGAGGTGTCGTAAAAGGCTACTAAGGTAAGTTGACGTCAGGCAGGCGACCGATCGTAAAATACGTAGCCAAATCATGTGACAACATGTTTGTAACATGTTATGCCGACCCCACTTAGAGTGGGATAAGGGCACGAGAATGATGATGATTCAGTAAGACTATAGACAAATAATATTAATCTCATCCATGGAGTTATTATACGAGAGTAGCGGAGCCATAGTCAAGCCAGTAAGTGAGTATCACAATAAATAATGAGAAGGAAAATGAAACTCGAATACTTATCTTTGCCTAGTCACACAAAAAAGAGAAACAGATAAATAGTGCTTATCTCACCTAATTTGCATAATAATACAAAACTTTATGATCTCTCACTCAATTTCACTACAGACTTGAACTTAAACTTGACATTTAAAAAAAAGTATATATATGTACAAAAGTATTTTATATATAAATTAAGTTTTTTTTAGTAATTCAGTAAGCACTGAATATATTTAAATTTATGATACTATAGGCTTAATGCACAAAAACCTGTAGAAGAATCTTTGAGTGGAATATGGAAAAAAAGTGCGAATTGGCTAAATTATTAGTAAACAATTTAAGTCTCGTCATCAAAATAGTAACTGATTTTATAAGATATAAATTGGAGGTATGTGACACTGTCACACAATATATAAAGAATGGACCCTCTTTGTATTAAAGGCTAGGCATAGCAAAAATTTTCCATGAATCACTGAGGGTAAAAGTTTCGTTTAGGTGTATCTATGGGGCAACCGAGACTGCAGAGGGGAAAATTCCTGCGGCAGTTCCGTTCCCCCCTTGATTAAAGCATCGATCGCTTATAGGCGAACTGTCCTATCTTATATTTAAAGGAGTTCATGCAAATCATCTACCTATATAGAGGCCTCTTCACACAGATTTATTAAACATTCAACTACAGAAAATACTCTCTCAGAAAATAGAATAACAGAAGTTATTATTTTACACATTCTATATTTCCTGGAATCTTTTCTAAGAAATATTCTTTTTATTCCTAACACATATTCACCTATCTTCACCTTATTAGCTTTATTATGAATTTGGATTAAAAAAAAGTAATAACGCATAAGAATTTTTTATTTCAAACAGCAATTACACAAGTATCACTATTTGATAAACACAAATCCGAAACTCATGTGTAAAATTCATGAAATTTTTTGACTAACTTTTTTTGGATTTTCTTGAATTTGTGTATATAATGTAATAATCATCTATTTATTTCCTTTACGGGAACTGATTTTATCACGACGCATCGGCACTCCAAATGAATTTTAACTAATTAGATACAAGGTTAATGACTATTCTGAAGAAAACTAAGTTTTATGAAAACTTTGTTTAAAAGCAAAATAAAATGATATTATTACAGTCCATGCACACTATCTTATATTGTGTAAAAGCTGAATAGGATCAAGATACGTTCTAGTTTATCTGGTATAGATTTGTGACAAAACTAGTGTGCAAATCACTTTATAACAAGAGTTCTGACAAAACACCCTACGAATTATAACGGTTAACCCTTATGTACAAAATTTCTACGCAGTCAATATTTCTAATTGCATTAAAATCGTTGACATTTATGCTTTTCGTAATGTAATAAATAGAGGGTAATTTTTTCTTAGTTTACGTCAGTCATGTTTTTGTTTCTGCTCCATGTGTTGTTACTTAGCCGTCCCTTATAGTCTAACTTATATTGATGAATAAGTTTCTAATACTATAAAAGCGAAAAGGTAATTTTTATGTCTGAATACCGCAATTTATTAATGTGATTATCTATGTCTTCATAGACGAAGTCGAGAGAAGAGTATATACTAGAACTAAATATATAATATGTATATATATTTAGTTCAAGGAAACAGGTGTTACACATTATATTTTTAGCAAGTTAAGTTTTGTAAATGAGAATATTCATAATTATAAAAAGATTGGCGATATATATAATAGACAAAAGTAGGAAACGACATAAGGTTGCGGTTCCTGCTTTACGCCTTGCTAAAAGTACATAAGTCGTTTGTGGTTTTGGGTATAAGATTCTATAATAAAATTCCGCAATCTACTTTAACTTTACCATTACAGCAGTTTAAAAACACTTTAAAAAAGGCTAATAAAGAAAGCCTACTATACTATTGAGGACTACTCAGACGATAAGAATGCGTGGATGTAGCTACTTGTCGACCCTATACAAGACATTAATAACTATATGACAGTAGTAATAAGAATTAGTCTTTGAAAAGAGCAACCGCCGAGTTTATTGCTGGTTCTTCTCGATAGGAACAGCTTTCCGAACCAGCAGCAGATGTTGACGATTCAAAAGCACTTGTTTATAAGTTTACTTGAATAAAATTATTTATTGAAGTAAACTTATAAACAAAAATAATTATAAATTAAAATATTAATTTTAATTATAACGTAAGTATTTTAAACCAGTCAAGCATCGACCATAAAATAAAGAATATTAAGTACTAAGTATAATCTTTTTTTTTAGACGTACTTAGAAAATCTCGTTAAACCTTTCCTTAGATGATGTAAATAATAGATAAGCCTAAAGCTAAGCAACTACTTAACAGTTTCTGGGTCGCGCAAAATTGAAACCGGAAATTAATCTTTTCACGTCTTTTCAAATGAGTTTCAAAAGGTAAAGTGTTCCAACATTTGACCCATATATCAGAGGTTTTGTTTTTGAATGTTTATGACATCATTATCAACAGAAAATTACTAAATTATATAATATTAGCAGGCTCGAAAGATAACGTTTGGAGTTTTAATTTTATGGGTCCCAGTTTGTAAAAAAAACAATAACTATTAATTCATAATTTTTAAGCATAACCAGTGATACATGAGTTCGTTAGCACCCATTTTAGTGTGCTATTTTGTATTCTCATGTTCTAGAAGGTTTTTTCCTATAAGCTAGCCCCGTATATAAACTTCAATTTTATTAAATTTCATCATTATTGTTTGAGCGGATTAGAGTAATAGACGGTATGAATGTACGGTAGTATGGATTTTACTCAAACGATTAATCGATTGGAGTAATAATTAATAATCGGGTATATTAGGTAGCGCGGCTCTGGTTGTATGCATTAGAAGGCATAAATACCATACCTAAAAGGTAACATGTTTGAGGGCGTCAACATTCTTTTCACTCTATTTATGGTGAATAGATTATCCACCATTAATTGATTCTGTAAATAAAATCAATTGTTTAATTAATTTAAATGACCATTGACATCCTATACATAATCTCTAAATAATCTTTCATCAAACGCCATCTTGATAGCGATGTTATCACTATTTTGCTTCACTTCGGTATGCATTTTTATATACGCAAACGCAACTTTGACTTGCTATTCGGATCCATTTTAGCCTAAATTTTTGAATAAAACATACGTCACAATAAGATAAACAGAAGTTGGTATTTAGCAAGCCCTTTATCCGGAGATAACCCATATAGATATTTATATCATACGCGTTTATGCTCAAAGGATGATATTTCAATATATTTTTTATATAAATAACCATATGGATGCCTAATTGCCTAATTTCCATTGCCTAATGCTGAAAAATTAGTACATACAGTAAAAATTAATAATGAAATAGTAAAAACAGAAGAATTAGCTGTCTTTCTGGGAGTTACCTTGGATGTAAAGCTGCAATGGGGACCCCATATAACGAATCTTTGTGGTAAACTTTGCTCCGCTGCTTATGCCATTAGGAAGATTAGGCAATTAGCTGATATTGAAACAGCAAGACTTTTCTATTTTTCTTATTTTCATAGCATCATGGCATACGGTATCTTGGTATGGGGTAAAGTAGCTGATATCCAAAAAATATTTGTTTTACAAAAGCGAGCTGGTCGTGCGATTTATAATATGAAACCACGTGACTCGCTTCGTGATAAATTTAAAGAAATAGGTATTCTTACTGTAGCTTCACAATACATTTATAATAATATAGTGTTTGTGAAACAAAATATACATCTTTTTAATAAAAAAAAGCGATATTAGTAATAGGCAAACTAGGAACCGAAATAAATTAATAATACCAAGGCTAAGGCTTCAGAAAGTACGTAAATCGTTTGTGGGCTTCGGTATACTTTTCTATAATAAAATTCCTCAATCTATTTTGGACTTGCCTTTACACAAGTTCAAAAAAGCAATTAAAGAGACTCTCATTAATAAAGCTTACTATAATGTTGAAGACTATGTCAATGATAAGAAAGCTTGGAACTAAATTGCGACCAGCTATGTACTAGATGATAGTATAATCTAAGTTTGTTAACAATAGTTAATACAAAATTGTAATATTTATTTTTTAAAAGAGTGACCGCCGAGTTTCTTGCTGGTTCTTCTCGGTTAGAGCACCTTTCCGAACCAGTTGTAGCTTCAATTTAATTTTAATTTGACGATTCAAAAGTGCTTGTAATAGGCCAATTTGAATAAAGACTTATTTGAATTTGAATTTAAATTTGATGATAATCACCTATCAGCATTCGCAGTACTCTTACGGTATTCTAATAGTCATAATGTCATCGTTGAATTTTAAGGTATAAGAATCTACACTTATTATAAAACGCAGTTACCAAAAGTTGTGTCTCTTCATGTGATCTTTAAATTGTTGCCCAAACTAAACGCTACAGAGACTATCCGGTTTACCAGACCACGGATAGAATTGAATTATAGCCCAACTCTTAGATTTTATTATTGTAACGATAAATGTAAAAAAGGAGGACATCCTAACGGTTACGATACGCGCTTCGAAGATAGATTTACGAACGATTGAAAATAAAGGACGTTTTGATGATGCTTCTGCAGAATTTAGAATATTTTCAATTGCTAGATAGCGAATGTTTAATAAAACGTTTTAATAATTCTTCGATTAATTTCATACAATATAGATGGTGCTGTTCTGTATTAGCGCGCTCTACTAAATGTATGTATAACATATAGACTACAAAGTCAATTCAATAAAGCTGAGTTCAGACAGTTTTTCGTTTCAATATCGTGCAATAGCCGAAAGACAAAAAAAAAAACAAAAAACTTTTACAATTACTTTTATTAAAATACATCATCATCCTCCTGCCCTTATCCCACTCTAAGTGGGGTCGGTACAACATGTTACGTACATGTTGTCACAAGATTTGAATACGTATTTTACAAACAGCCGCCTGCCTGACGTCAACTTATCTTAGTCGTATTTTACGACCCTTCGATAAGAAATGAGGGTCGTCTATTCTACTCAGACGGAAAACACACGGTGGGTCAACTTACCTTAGTCGCCTTTTACGACACGTCGGTAAGGAATGCACAATGCTGGTGGCTGTACTAAGGAAGGATTCAATGATTTAATTGCTAAAATTATTTGACAAATTTATTAATAGTGAAGTAAACAAAAACACTCATTGTAGGTAAACAAAACTTATAGGGGCACAATTATATTTATAAGCGCTTTTATAAGCAGAAATTAGCATTTTGGTATGCCATAACCAACAAATTCCTACAATCCCGAATGTACATGTTTACGGTATAAAATTTACAGAATTTTTGGTAATTTACCTCATTAACGTTTCAACTTATTAAAAAAATGATTTGTTTTTTTTTTCGTGTATAGCCGTATAAAGCCGTGTGGTATCCGGCTGAGTAGAATAGACCACTCTCATTTCTTACCGAGGTGTCTTAAAAAGCGACTAAGGTAAATCGACCCGCCGTGTGGTATCAGGCTGAGTAGAATAGACCACCCTCATTTCTTACCGATGTGTCGTAAAAGACGACTAAGGTTAGTTAACCCACTGTGTGGTATCCGGTTGAGCAGAATAGACCACCCTCTTTCTTATCGAGGGGTCGTAATATACGACTTAGGTAAGTTGACACCAGGCAGGCGGCCGGGCGTAAAATACGTAGCCGAATCAGGTGACAACACGTTTTAACATGTTTTGCCGACCCCACTCATAGTGGGATAAGGGCAGGAGGATGATGATGATTTGCTTTTTATCGTATTGGGTATATAATTAAATTTAAGTTATTATTATTATTTGAAGATGTTTATATTAAATTAAATTATTATATTATTATTTATATTAAATATCTAAGTTAAGGTTTATGAATAGCGAGTAACGATTTATACCAATACAACAAAAATAACGGACAGAGTATTTTATCTATCAAAGAATGTGAAGGGCAGTTGGATTAGCAAAAAAATTATCTTTTTATAAATCTGACTTTGTAAATGTTATTTAAGTGCGTACAAGACTTGTTTAATTTAAGCTTTGTGGTTAAGACGTCCGCGCAGCGCTGTTAATCAGCTGAGGTCAGACCGTAATTAGAATAAGAGACATAATTAGCCTCTTGTCAACGGAATTAGCTTTGCAGTATAATCCAATTTATGGGACATTTGACAAAACAAAATTTAGCTACTCGTTATAGGAAACAAAGGACAACAAAATCTCACAAAGGACAAGAAAAATAAAATCTCCGTTCTTAATTACGGATTAGTGCACGTTAAACATCGACAGTTTTGATTTCCGAGTTATCGATATTTACGAAAAAACTATCGATAGTTTCCGTTATATTAATAGATATGAGATAATTTAATTAAACAAATAATTTAAACGTACATTGAAAAATATTTTAATCGAAATATTTTGTTTTGTTTCAAGAACAACAACCGGGATTAAATCTTCTAACTCTACATTTCGGTAATTTCCCGCGGTGCTAGTTTGTAGAGAGGGGAAATAGTAATAAACCAACAATCGATAGTGATACTTAATGATAGTTGAAAGTTATGTATATATCTAGTGATTGTTAATAGCTATCGGCACTATCGATAGTCCATGGCTATCGATACTATCGATAGTCTATCGGTGTTTAACGTACACATGTACCGTACACATTTCCACCAAACAATTAGCAGTGCGTAACCCTACAAATATTTAAATGTGAATGATTTTACATATAGCACGCGAAGTATTAAAATGAATGAATTTAAAATTAGGCTTAACTGAGTTATTAATGTTGAGAGACCGGCTATACTCACGTCTTATTTATCGGATGAGCCCGACGAGCTGCTACACGCAGTTCTCGCCGCGATAACGCCGCGTAAAGAGCTCATGAATAAGAGCCCCGTATAGGGTTGAAACTAGTCGGGCTCATAAATAAGACGTGAGTATAGCCGGTCTCTCAACATTAATAACGAATACCACTCACGATAGTTTAAATTCAAAAATTAGCTGAGTTAGATACATTGTAATGGTTATTTTAATTACATGCTACGAACTTTGGAAAAAGCTAGCGTTTTCTAACTCTTCCAAATTTTGGATCTCTTTAACACTCGCGAGTTTGTAGGCGCTACGCTAGGCTTTATTGCAATTCGCTAAAAAAACAACTTTTTTGAATTCGGTCGTTTTAATACTAAGCGTGCGATATGTACTATCAAATGGTTTTCTATTTGTTACTCAACGTAGCAAATACGGCTAGATGAACTATGTTAAACAGAAAGTTTGAAAATCATACTTAAAAAAAGTATAATTTTTATTGTTTATTTTCAATTCGAGCTGACGAAGGTTATGCTATTATGTTATGTTAGTATTTAGTGACTATATGTTAGTATTAGACGAAATGAGAGAAACTTAAGGCTTTTACGAACAAAACTTAAGTGATTTTTTGAGTAAACATAATTTAATTATTTTTTACTCCTGCATAAATAAAGCTTGTAGAAAAAGCTTTAAAATTATTGTTGGCTAAAGAATAACTATATCTCTAAGCTGGGATAGCTGAGCGTTCAGACGTACGACTCTTTCTAGGGGTTCAAATCCCTAGCATGCACTAATGAGTCTTTCTGTTAAAACTCGTGTATAAATGATATCTGCTTTATCACACGCTTTTTTGCGAAGAAAAACATAGTCAGGAAACCCGCATATTATATAGGGAATTTTGGGAATATATGTATGTATGTAACTAACCAATCCGCATTGAAGCAGCGTGTTGGGTCTAAACTCCAACCTAAAATTACTTCACAACTCACATTTATACATATACATTAAAATCGGCTATATTGACGTCACGAAATTTAACAACTACTCTCGAACTCGAAACGAGACGGACCTGATACGTATCACACAAGAATAGCCGGTTATAATATAAGCAAAGTCATAAAAGATTTACATTATATAACACTAATCATTTGATTCGAACATGATTGAGTGACACGTAAATTTAACTGTTTCTTTTTTGAACAACTTAAAATTTGAGTACATTGGTATATAACGTGCACGACGCGCAAAGTTTAACTTTACGAATCATCATCATCCTCCTGCCCTTACCACTCTAAGTGAGGTCGGCACAACATGTTATAAAGATGTTGTCACATGATTCGGCTATGTATTTTACGACCGGCCGCCTGCCTGACGTCAACTTACCTTAGTCGTATTTTACGACTCCTTGGTGAGAAAGAGGGTGGTCTATTCTTCTTAACCGGATACCACACGGTGGATCAACTTACCTTAGTCGCCTTTTACGACACCTCGGAAAGAAATAAGGGTGGTCTATTCTACTCAGCCGAATACCACACGGCGGGACGACGTACCTTAGTCGCCTTTTACGGCACCTCGGTAAGAAATGAGGTTGGTCTATTCTATTCAGCCGGGCCGGAAACCACGCGGCATTACGAATAAACTTTACGAATATTTACAATTTATTTATATTATTATTTAAAAGTTGAATATTTTAATCATTTTACCAAATCTTTAAATTTTCTAGAGATACAATGTCATATACATAATAACAAAAAAAGGAAAAACGCATATTCTTTAGGTAACTTACCTGTCATATATTTTTACCGCAATTAAATGTTTTTGCATAACAATAAATGTGGTTGACTTAATGCAAAGTAAAATAGATGTAGTTTTTCTTTTGTTAAATATTAAATGGGTTGGAAGTTTTATCATTAACTTTACAGTTGATGAGAGCAACCCTCCGCCGTTTCGCGAAGTGGCATGCGCTCGTCCCGGCTTTTTACCGCTTCCCTCGCTTTGTTTATCCGAGTAGTTCCGTTTCCTGTGTCTTTCACCGTGATGTTAACTTACATACATGCACATTCTTGTATACATCTCACATTGTTTTAATAGTATTCCATGGTCATATCTAGGTCGTGTTGTTTAAGAGACACACCCATATTCACACCAAAACACACAAGGGTTGTGTAATGTTCACCTTGTTTTTAGTACATACTATTTAAAGAAGCAACGTTACCTCATGAACAACGTTTACTGTAGTACACTTACGTAGTTTTATATAGATCAGTGTCTCTCAACCTTTTTTGTACCGAGCCCCATTTTAGTCTTAATTCTAAAATTCCTATACCCCCGTATGTACCTTTCATTACTTTTCAAAGCAAAACAATAATTTTGAAATTAAAAATCACTTAGATGAATATGTTGAATTAGAATTTTAATGTAAAAAAATTAATTGTTAACTTAATCAACTTAAACAATTTTTTTTTTAATTTAAAAATCATTTGTTTACAACTTTAGATGAATATGTTGAATTTGAATTTTTCAATGTAAAAAAAAAAATATTGTTAACTTAATCAACTTAAAATTGGAGATGACCACCCGTTCTGTTCCGGCAGGCGTCACCAAAATTAGATAAGATTATCAACTTAAATGATAGGTTGAATTAGAATTATTCCTGATAAATTATAGGAATTAGATTTTTTCGTTTTTCTAGCATTGCATTTAAATAACCTGGAGCGAAAGGGTTACAATCGTGTCTAGTCCATTCTCAAATTACCCCTTATGGTGCGTGGGCCCGCGCTGAGAAACACTGGTAAAGATCATAACCATCGCTTTATCCAACAAATGGTAAAAAGAAAATAAATATATCCTCACCTTTGATAGGAGGCAGCTTAACAAGCTCTTGATTGTGGCTATGCACGTTGAAGCGGCTCGAGCCATGCCTTCGCGGCTGGCTGTTCCACCCCGGGGGCCGCGGCCCGTCGACAGATTTGGGCACAATAGCCGCGGGTGGTGGCGGCCGTGTGCCCAATGCGGGCTTTTCCGGTCGACTCTGCGGCAACAAAAGTGAGGGTATAAGTAAAAAACGACAATAAATTTTTATAACTACTAGCTTAATTCTGAACTAATAATTGGACCTGCAGACCTACCATTAACTCTTATTGAAGACGTAAACGACGACCGCGAACCGCTTTCTCTTCGTACCATGAAGTGTGAATTGCATTGGGGTTGTAACGTCGGAAAAGGATAACGTTATATGAACTATAGATAACTTTGTCTCTTTTACTCACATGTTCTTAGGACGAATTCCGAACGCTCATTCGGCAACGACTTAAAGTGTGCGTCTTTAAGACGTCATGGTATGAAAACAATTTCGTTTTCAATTGAGTCGCAATAAGAGTTCATGGTAGGCCTGCTGACCTGTTGGGGTCATTGACGCCCGATGAGTGTCAGGTATGTCGTGCTTTGACCGACTAAAAAACCTGAGTGCCACCACGCTACTCGTGGGTAATTTCAAGCACATTGCCTTCATTCCGCTTTCCAGTAGCGTCTCCGAACCCCAGAGAGCGCCACCTTCGGGTCTAGGCCTCTCTTAACACTGGCCCCTCCATGTGGTAATCGATAGTAGCACCGGATCTAGAGACCCTGACCTCTTCGAGATTGCGGATTGGATTCGCCCCGAGGATCAACATGTTTAAAAAAGAATTCCTCGATGCGTCGGTTTCGGTTTTAAGTAAGTAAAACTAGTTAGTTTTTTAAAAATAGTTGCGCCCCGCGGTACTATCCACGGCGAATATAAATGGGTTAAACTTGGAAATAAAATGCTTATAACATGTACTTGAGTATTTTTTGTACGAGAAACAATCGGTCACGTACGCAGCTTAACACAGAACAATATTGCAGAT
The DNA here is from genome assembly GCA_947086505.1 of Morpho deidamia. Taxonomy (NCBI): domain Eukaryota; kingdom Metazoa; phylum Arthropoda; class Insecta; order Lepidoptera; family Nymphalidae; genus Morpho; species Morpho deidamia. The sequence continues at coordinate 9,491,554 of CAMTZC010000003.1, forward strand.
ATAATTTTTAATTGACAATTGAATCATAAAGAAATCATTTTATTTGTACTGCACGTGACTGAATAAAAGAAGAGCTCAAGAGCTATTTAAAGTTTCCTTTATATCGTCCGATCACGTTGTTTGACACACATAAGGGGTAATATAACCGCTTTAATATACAACTCTCGTGATATAGATCACGTGGCTGTAACACAGGTTCTTATTTACTTATCTATACTTATTATAAAACAAAGTCCCAAAATCGATTTTCTCAAAATCTACAGAAAGGATCTTTGTACGGTTTTCACCAAAAGATAGTGAAATACTTCCGGACGGTTTAGGTAAATAGCATATCGTATTATGTAAATTGTGTTGAAGAGATCGAGCAGTTGTTAAAAAACTTGCTTGCTGGGAGCTTTAGTCGCGTGCGCTGCGTAAACCAGCAGAGATGCGCTAAAGTATCGTACTAAAGAATTGTAGATCTATAAAACTACTACAAAAAAGTCCGCGATAGCATGTCTTTATCTTTTATGGTTAACTGACAATAACTACTTTTATAAATGTGTAAAATTTGAATTCTAGAAAAGATCTGTGACACTCAGATTTGCACGCGGGAGAAGCCGCTGGCACAGCTAGTATCATATAATAAGTAAAGTAACGGCCTTTTACTGCTCTGCTGTTGGGCGTAGACTTCCTCTCGCTCCGTTTTTTTGGGGAGAAGATTAGAGCTAAGACCCACCACGCTGCTCCAATGCGGATTGGTAAGTTACACATTTTCCCAGAATTCTACGGAGATATGCAGGTTTCCTTACGGTATTTTTCCTTCACTAAAAGTATTTGATAAACTGCAAGTTTTTACAGAAAAACTGATAGGTCCGGGTTTAAACCCGTGATCCCTTCGCAAAAGTTGCCCAGACTTACCGCTGGACTATCACAGCTCATATTAATATTATTTAAAATTATACGATACGCTCTGTAATCTATTGTAAATTTGGACTATTGTCAGTGAATTAGCTATTTTAAAATGTAAAATATTCAACTGTAACGTCTATTCAGGTACAGGTACGCTATAACAGTAAAGACAGTTCTAGAATATCTATATTTATTCATTAGTTTTTGGTGATACACGTAGAAAACAATGATTGATAACGGTAATGTATAAGAGAAGATAGTAGCTCGCTAGAAGATTTTCTAGATATCTACATAACGGACTATATAAATGTTATGATAATTTATAACACATAACCCATGTCGGATAAGACTCCTTGTCGGCAGTTGAGAAATAAACAAGAACAAAAGCTATAAATAGCCGTAGCCTTCGCAAGTACAAACATAATAATTAATGTCGATTAGTCCGTGTATCTACCTACAGTAATCCTTCGGAGATCCCGAATGAAATCGAAGCTCTTATTTACTTTTCGAGGCAATCAATTTAAATCAAAATCAAAAAAAACCTTTTATTGACAACTGTCACACTTACCCTAAAAACAGTACAGATATAAACCTAGACAATTTTAATTAAAATTATATCTATGCAGAGAAATGTGACATTGCAAAAAGGAACACCACTTAGTTTACGTTGAGGTAGCCCCAACACTGGTTTTCAGGGGCGACCATAACCCTAAACTAATCTAATCCGCCACCAACGTCAGCAACAGCTTTACCAACAACGAAATGTAACTTCGTATATCTCACTGTTCACCTTGTGACACTATAATCAAATAATATTAATTTACAATAAAACAAAACCTGTTTAAGAAAAAAAAATTACCTTACTACTACTGATATATATTACTGCTCTTACTACTATTACTACACTACAAAGAAAAATATAAAAATAATAAAAAGAAAGAACACAATAAAACAACAATTACAGCTTGATTACATTTTGCATTAGATACATCACACTTAAAAAAGTTAAGTAATAAACAATTACTGTGTTACTGCCGGACAAAGGCTCCCTCTCTCATTAGAGAATGAAACCTTTGTTGGAAATAAAAACCACCAGATTGACGATAATACGGATTGGCATATTACACATATTCCAGATATTCTCTAGCCATATGCAGATTTCATCAAGACGTTTTCTTGTAACATAGGGCATGAAGAATTGCATTAAACTTACTTACTTTTCATATAAGGTATGGGAGCGTGCCCACGAGGGTTTGAGTCCGCGAATCAAAAATAATAATGAGTAACGGTTTTTTAAGAAAAGGAAAAATATATTGCAGTATTAAAGGTACTTAAAGCATTTATTTGTCGCGAACGAAGTCGCGGATACCGCTAGTTTGTTGTAATGCTGACATTGGTGATTAAAATAGTTGTTCAAAAACAAAGAACAGTATAAAAAATCTGATTGACAGTCATGTCAACGTCAAGCCAACCGTAATAGCTTCAAATACCCCAGTGCCTGCAATATACCCGAGTTCCTATACTCAATATGTATTACGTACAATAATAGGTTTAAGATTATGTTTTATAGTGTGTTTACACTTTCAATATACGTAACATATTATCAATTTGGTTTAAATAATAAAGTACTGTATCTTAAATTGGAAAACTAGATAATGAATAAAGCTATATTATGTATTTTAATAATGTCTTGATTTGATTTTTCATAGTTTTATTAAGTAAGTGCGTAATGCAATCTGAAACAAAATAGCGATTTGAATTTTTAAATGACGTAGACCACAACCGGCTTTTTATAATAAAAGTTAAGCTCTGAAAAACTAAATTAGATCCTATTTTCAAAAATATCATCTAATATATATTGTTGAAGTTGTATTTGACTTATAGATCCACCTTAGTTCGATAAAGCGGTACCACGCGACAAGCTTACCGTGTCAAATCCATTTTTTGTGCCATACAACAGTTATTATAATAATATAGGAATTGGTAATACATTAATATATTTCCGGGTAAATAGGCAAGGTCAACAGCAAAATATTCTTTGTTACTAAATAGTAATTTATGCAAATTCTTGTATTCAAAGATGTCAAGAAATAGCTACGGATAATGGCGGACCGTCACTAACGTGTGAAGGACATTTGTGGCGAGATAAATAAGATGTTCAATGCAGTTGCAATACGTAAAGAAATTTGTTATTTATTTTGTTGAAAACGAATTTCATTTAGAGAAAAAGGGTAATAGGTATATTAATTTTACTGGATTTGTCAGCACTGACAGAGTATGTTTGTGAACGCCTCGATAGCGAAATGTGCATCTTACCGGATGAATTAATAGTATTGATAGGATACATAAGTATGATCTTCAAAGGATCATTGCCTAAGACAAGATACATTGGTGTCAAGTTCTCGCTCTTATCTGCTTTGATTTGAACGAATACTTTCAGTTTGCGGTCAGAGATGTCGAGCGATCACACATCCTTATGCGGTTTGTTATAGTAGGTTCATGCAAAACACGTGTCAATCGTCTTCAAGAGTTAGTTTCCTAAAACATATAACGAGCGAGAGTTGGTATTGACTTGGCTGGCCTTGGTTAACGCCGGTAAAAACCTTAGAAACAGAATACAATCAAGTTTTCATTATTTATAACAGAGTTAATAATAAAGACACAATCCTTCCTAACTTTTTAGTTAGTGTTGTCTTAAAACTGAAATTCATGACAAACCGTATAGTACTGATGGTAAAGGTGGTACTTTGGTATACCTTTGCCTACATACATTGGTAGTAAGCGTGTTTCTCCAAATTGATGTATTTATAAAATATTTGAGGTGTAATTCGAGCATAGTAATGTAATCGCTGTATCATTGTTTCTACATTTGTTACGTCGGAACTTAGCTTTAATGCCTTGCCGTAGTTCATTTGTACGCCCACATGTAAGGCTATATTCTGTTGTTGCATTTGGAATAAGTGCAGGGTAAGCGATATTAGCTACTGATGTTTAAAGGAATCATCTAGTCATCCAAAGATGCAATATCATTTTGAGGTAAAAGTCACTCTATAGACACCACATAAATGAGACCTACTTAGAATGTCCATGTTAAATATCATGTTAGAAGAATATACAATTTGTCAGAAGTAAAGTAAAAAATAAATATCTACTTTATAAATTTTAAGGAAAAAGAATCGCAAAGCTTTGCGATTTTGTCGTGGAGTCTATCTCCTGATGATGCTTCGGTTGCGGGGCGAAACGATTGTGGAGTTTGTAATAGTGAACGTGTGTAGTGCTTGTGTATTGTGGTGGAAGTGGTGGAGGTTGGTGCATGTGTTTTTACGAATCCTGCACGTATCGGGTATGAAAATACGGATAGTCTACTATACATTTTCTATTTACTGTATCGCGGATTATAGCAAAATAATTTTATTATTACTTTTATAGCTATTAATCGAATGACGAAATAGATTTATGCTACTATAGAGGCATGAGCTTTTTGTAATTTCCAATATTTTTTTTTGTATTTCAAATTTTTTTTGGAGTTCAGAGTTTATTAGTATTTATTGACGCAACCTCTTACCATCACAAGGGGCCTGTCGACAGAGCGTCGCTTTTGGAGCATCGTAGACAAGGAGTGCCGGCTCAAATTGGTAGACGCGGCTGACGCCAACATTATGTACACTAAACACACTAACAATGTACACACACTTTTACCGTCTTCTTATTGATCAACACATCTCACAGTACACTTTTTTTTTAATAGTGTTGCCTATTCTTGACTTTAGAATAAATAGTGGATGGAATTATTTTAGTTTTAAACTACATTTAACAAAAATATAAATGAACTAATTTTAGCGTATTGTCAACGATTCGCCTATACTCAGTTTAAATATACAGCAAAATCTTTAAAATAAGACTTTTTAAATTATAAGATTATTTAGTTAAATTATCACTTCTAGACATATAGGCTAAATTGCGCATAACGCCATAAATACCACGGCACTAACTGGCACTAAAAACATATATATATACACACAGCACATAGAGAAAGAAATGCCATGATTGTTTACGCGTCGTGAAATTTTGACAAGTCGCGCCTACTTTCAAAACGCATATACAAAATATAATCGCAAAAAAGCCGTGAGTCCCTCGCGAATAGCGTCAGCCATTGTTCGGACACGAACTTTCTTCACAAATGAGTCACATATACTGACTGGAAGCTTAGGCAACGGGATGTTCAGACGGACACTAAAAGAATTATTGCGATCGTCTCCTATAAAATTAGATTAGACGATGAACGGATAGAAGCGTCACCGCGCTATTTACCAAGAGTTGTTTGTTTGGGCCGTGACAATATTCTCTAAATACTACTAAAGCTTATGCGACTTCTAAGCTCAAATATGAAAGTTCCAGTATGTACGCTGAAAGTCTTTCATGTTATCACATTGTCATAACAAATGTGCATCTGAATAATAATCAAGGTTTGTAACGACAAACCGTTAATATGTTTAAAAAATTGTTTATATTTGGTAATTAAAATGCTCTTTGCAGATCATGATATAATTTGGCCTTTCTTCTTTATGATTCCGCAAATGATTCAACTGTTTTAATTGATATGTGCAAAATATTACGTTTTTCCAAAACGTATATCATCGTATCACAAAATTTCGTATTTTTTTATTATTATTAAGGCTCTCTTAAAGCGAAAGTTATTTTTGTGGTCCTTATTCTAAAATTGCGTGAACCAAAGAATTTAACAAAAGTTTTTTTTACCATTTGTTGAGTTCTGCTTATCCAATAATTGTCTAGGCCAATGATGATAATTTAGAGATAGAAGACATCTATGATTTCAAGAGCGTGTGACGCATACTGGTTTTTATTATTTTATAAAAAATTATAGAAATACGCCTACTTTTCAATTAATGAATAATATACCAATAATCTTAGCATGAAACTACTGTAATCCAAGAATCCATTCATACGGCCAAGCGCCATCCGGAAAAGAAAACATTTAACACAAACTGCTTATCTATATCTATAAAGATATGGTGTAATTGTTAATAAAATATTATAGTATAGTATTATAAATATCGCAGTATACAATTTTTATGCTACATTGTCTGTAATATTTACAGCGATGACATCACAGCTGTGAAATTTCGCTAAATTTAAAAGTCTTAAGTCATCGGCTACGATTACGGGATGCCCATTAAAAATTACGTACAATATGAAACGATACTGTTAAAAAGACCCTGATACAGAAAGCCTACTATACTGTGGAGGATTACTTAGATGACAAAAATGCTACACTTCGATCCTGTACGATTACTGTCTTGACAGTAATGACTAAATGTGACTAGTATAAGAATTATATTTAAAAAAGGCAACTGCCGAGTTTCTCGCTGGCTCTTCTCGGTAGGAACAGCTTTCCGAACCAGCAGTAGAGTTGACGATACAAATCACTCGTTTACAAGTTTACTTGAATAAAGAATATTTTGAATTTGAATACATATTTAATCGATAGATAATAAAACATCGATGTTTTAAAATTCATTTTGCCTTTCTTAAAACATCGTTACATTTATCTTTACTAATATTATAAATGCAAAAGTCTCTCTGTCTTTTACGTTTTCACGGCCAACCCGCTGAATCAATGTCGACAAAATTTGGCCCAATGCATGCTAATACACCGGAGTAACATATAGGCTAATAGGCTAATATCCTATAAAATCGGGAGATATTTGTAGAATTGCAGAAGGTAATATTTATTTCAGGACTAAGGTACACACAGACGAAGTCGCGGGTAAAATCTAGTATTGTATAAAAATATTCAAGTCCATTGATAGCCTACTTTTTCGTTTTGCGTCCGCAAATATATGATTGCCAAATTTTTGTATATAAATAAACAGGCGAATGAAGAGCAAGGAAAATGTTTTTCGTTATGTTGTTGTGCGACCTTCCGTAGATTAGACAATGGTCTGACGTAACAGACATATGTAACATAAACTAATATCAAACACATAGAGTTATTATACTAGAGCAGAAAACCAACCTTAAAAGTAACGGCATGTTACAATCCCACTGCTGGGAATAGGCGTCCTCTCTCCGTTTCTGGAGAGAAGGTTTAGAGCTAAGACCTACCACGCTGCTCCAATGCGGATTGGTAGTTTACACATATCTCCAGAATTCTACAGGGATATGCAGGTTTCCTCGCGATGTTTTTCTTCACCGAAAAGCGTGTGATTAATTGCAATTATCAATTAGACACATGAGTTTTAAAAGAAAAACTAATTGGTGCCTGCCCGGTTTGAACTCCTGTTCCCCTCGTAAGAGACGCACGGTCTCACCGCTGGGCTATCACAGCTATTATGAGAAAGTAAATGAGACTATATATACATTTCGCGTTTTTATGTGTGATTAGACAAAGATAAGTATACGAGTTTCATCATCCCTCTCATAATTAATTGTGACACTTTCACTTACAGGGTTTTCTATGGCTATTCTAGTATAATAACTTTATGGATAAATATGAAAGAATAATTTTAATTTTAAACAAAATAACATAATAGTAATTTATGTAAATACGCGTAACAAGATGGGGATTATGATACTGTTTGCAATATATATTTTTAACCCTTTTAGAAGTTGATCGAAAAACGTGGATTTCAGACTATATTTTAATGATCAACATTTTGGCGTTATAAATATTCTTTATTAGCAGATTTATTAATATTTTTTTGGAACAGAATAAAAATCGCTAAATATTTTTGTTACGGAGTGTACTTAATTTGCGGATAATCGCCGACACAAATAACATAATGAGCTACGGTAAGCGTAAACTTGTGTATGTGATATACAACACTTTCACATAAAATCCTTTTAAGTAAGGCCTCCAATTATAACGAACATGACGATATATTGCCGTCAAGACAATGAAAAGAAGCATATTTATTATTTTCTTGGCTTAACTTGAACTTTACTTAATGAATCTGAAATGGCATAGTAGATTTGTGTAAGTTCATGCTATTTAAATGTATTATAATACGCTGGATCAATCTTGATTAAATTTGTCACTATCAAAGCTTATACGCTCAGGTAACATAAAGAATAAAAAATTAAAAAACACATTATTGAGGGTATCGAAACACTTAAGGTGGTGAAGGCACCACTAGTTTATTCGTATAAAAATATATTCGTATGCTATCGTTAGCATACGAATATATTTTTTTATATTGTACATGGATATCAACAATAATATTTAAAAAATAATATTAATTACCAGAGTGGACAAGCTTTCGAGTCAAACTCTATAAAGTGGTAACGACAAACAAAATTTAACCAAGACATTAAAAAATGTCCCACAGGTCTAAAAGGTAACAGAACATTTGTTCTAATTCTTACAATTTCCATTTTAAAGTGCTCATTGTTCTCACGGGGCATAAACAAAATAATCTACTCCTACATAAATAATTACTTGTCTATTTGCGTATACGGACCACGCATTTGGTTGTTATCTCAGAATATCCTAAACCTTAAAATATCGCAAATATGCGTGCACGCAGCGTCAACCGACGACCCACGTGGTAGAGAAAGCAAATAACAAATCATTGCCAACTGTATAAATTTAAAAATTAGCACGAGGCGATCAATTCCTTTACATTTACGGCAAATTGATTAATGGTTTATGATGACCGTTTATATCCAAGACCTCATAGAAAGTTATATTATAGACTAAAATTAAGATTTTAATGCGATTATTTTGAAATCAAACTTTGTAATATATACGATATAAGACAGACAAAAATGATCTCAAACTTGCTAAGAAATGTGATGCTTTAAATTAAAACACAACCCAAGTTTCTGCGTGCTACAAGCTTTAGGCTATTCAATGGCTACCATAATAAGACTGCCAATAAATTATGATGATTTCTGACGCCGTAAAATACTCTTGACCTGTTGATTTGGCTGGCCAAGAGTATTATTCTTGTTCATCCTAGAAAAGCTTACCCCATCAACAGGGTCCGATACGACAATCAAGTCGAAATAATTAGCCCCACTGGAAAAGTAAACGATTTTTTTTTAATTTCAATGTCATCTTATACTTTTATTTCATATTTACTCATTTACTTTACTTCATTGACTCATAATATACATATTTATATATGTAATAGCAGATTCGACTGCTGCTACCACTACCGTTATTGTGACTTATCACCTGCCCCTCTCTTGACGTTTTGAGATAACTTTAAATTGCAGATTTCATCATCCACTACGCAAACCAAGATATAATGTTCTATACATGGCGTAAGGCATCATGATATAAGCAGTCAAAATAGTCAAATAACCCACTGTAACTGACCACTTTAAATAAGTTAGATTGGGTAGCATCGCGGACTTTTTTTGTAGCAATATAAAAGAGAAATATAGCCATACACTCTACACATTCGTATAGTTTATTTCAAACACGGTTAGTCTAAATATATTGAAAGACTAATAGACGAACACATGATTAGTTTAAAATAGCTGACTTCAAACGAGGCAAAACATTATTTACCCGAAAACCAAACAGAACAATCCCCTAAATTCCATTCAACGAGAACTGAGTGACTGATATGTCGCATAAAAAAAATTGCAAGGTTTTCTGATTATCATATCGTGCTGTTTAACATAATTTTTTTAATATTAAAAATGCCATTACAAAATAGTGTTAGTTTAATAATAATAATTAATCTAATAATAATTATTAATTAATATCTAATAATATTCTATAAACATTTCTGCTTTTTAGAATCGTTCGTTTATTGCTGTTTCAAAATCAGCTTTGTTAAGGTTTTTCCCAAGAAAATACGTCACAACTATAAATATATTACTTCTAACTTTTTAATAACATTTAAGAATAATTTAAGAAAAATAAACAAGGAAAGTAAAAAGAATATGATAAATATTTATTTATTTGCATAAGTATGCAAATAAATAAATTAAAATCAAAATATTTCACAGCTAATAAAAAGTTTTATTCAGATTCAAAATCTTAAGGCTGTCTTAACCATGTTAGTAAGCGATATCGAAAAGAGGTCAAACTAGTTACAACGATATAGATTCCAAAACAAAGGTGTGTTAAGAGGCAATTTTCATTAATCCGATGTCAGGTTGTTCACACGACGCACCCCAAACCACCCCAGGCAGAACAAATAAACGAATTTGTTCTCGTCTATTTATAGAACCTTGTGACCGACTCAATCAATCAAAATTGGATTGGTCAAATTGGAAAGATGTATGATGATATAGGACAGAGAGATTTGCGAATACATTACGAGGAACGATGAACATCCGTACTTAAAAAAATGAATGACTTAATATAACTTTTACTTTTGATAACTTAGTTTGATAACTTTTGATAACTGTTAAGTTACTTTTTGAACAGATAACATAAGTAAAAACTCATGTTATACGTAACAAAATAATTAACATAGCATAGATTATAGAAACGAATCGAGTCGAATGAAGTAAAGACAAGGTTTCTCGCGTTTTATCAGATTTGCGCAGAAATTGTGTACGTATACAAATATTTATGTTGAATAAACAATACTAAAGATGGCAGATAGGTGGATGAATAAATAGCTTGAACCTTGAAAGGAGAATACTAATGTTTACTAACACCAAATTGGCTGTGTTATAAAAATTAATTAAAATATAAATTAGTTCCGACCGCCGCGAGACTTATAGCCGTGTTATAGATCGTCAAAAATGTTTGTATAAAGAAGAAAAAAAATTCTAGTTGCTTTTTAGCCTAAGCGTCGCTCACGCAATGCTTGTAGAACTCCTTAACCCCTCATACACACGGGCGTAAAAAATACGTCGCTTTAAAATTCCGCAAGATGTGTTATAAGCTTCGTATGGTATATTCGGCTTAACGCCCTACGCCCTAATGCCTAAACGAGATATCCGACTCGAGAGAATCGTAATACGCTTAATAGATTGCAGAAAGAAGTTAAACAAAAACTAGCTTCATTTCACAATACTTCCTGGGATAGAAAGCTCTCGGAGATTAAGCCGGGACACCAGGCTTACTGGCGCCTGGCGAAATCTCTAAAAGCGGATGGGTACGCAGCCACCCCACCTCTACTTCGTCCGAATCTCCCACCTGCGTTTGACGACGCTGAAAAGGCCGAATGCTTGGCGGACAGCTTGGAAGAACAATGTTCCCCCAACCCCAGTAGACCCGAACTCACCGAATTCCACTCCAGGGTGGTAAAGGTAGTAGATGATCTATCTGTGACGACTCCCGAAAGTGAGCCGTTGCTTCCCACTACCGGAGAAGAAGTCCGCACCATTATTAAAAACCTACACTCCAAAAAAGCCCCAGGACCTAATTCCATCTCCAACAGAGCACTAAAGTGCCTTCCTAACCAAATCATCCACTTACTGGTACTGATTTTCAATGCCCTCCTTGTCGGATGCTCCTTTCCTGATGAGTGGAAAGAAGCTACAGTGATAGGTATTCCTAAACCGGGAAAGCCCAGAAACGTCCCGACTAGCTATCGTCCCATTAGTCTACTAAACAGCTTAGGGAAAATATACGAACGAATCATCCTCGCCCGATTAAAATCAGTAGTTGATAGCCAAAATCTTATTCCGAACGAACAATTCGGATTTCGTCCAAAACACACCTGTGTTCAACAAGTGCACCGCCTCACGGAGCACATTCTGCAAGGTTTACAAACCAAGCAGTTTACAGGTGTCATATTCTTCGACGTCGCCAAAGCCTTCGATAAGGTCTGGCATGCAGGCTTAATTTACAAGCTGCTCCAACTAAATATACCAGACAGACTTGTACTCATCTTACGAGAGTACCTGACTAATCGCACCTTTCGCTATCGCATAGACGGTACTTTATCGTCTCGCCGCACAATTCGTGCTGGTGTCCCTCAAGGATCTGTGCTGGCACCCTTATTGTACTCGCTCTACACGAGTGACATTCCACGGGCGCCTATCAAAGAGCGTACACATCTTGCCCTTTTCGCGGATGACACCGCTGTATTTACCACATCCCGCCGACCTCAAGTAATAACTAGACGTCTCCAGAAAGCGGTAGACAGCCTCGGACGCTGGTTCCGCCAATGGAGAATCGAAATAAACCCGGATAAAAGTGCAGCCATGCACTTTATCGGTAATCGCTTTCGATCTCACATAGACACACCTACGGAAATATCCCTTTACAATACACCGATTCACTGGCAACAGAAAGTCAAGTACCTAGGTGTCACCTTTCAACCTTCCATGACCTTCCACGAGCACATACACATAGTCTGCAATAAGGCTGCGTATGTCATGGGACGACTTTATCCGATGTTATGCAAGAAAAGTAAGATGTCGCTCCGCAACAAAGTGACACTCTACAAAACTTGCATAAGACCAATAATGTCCTATGCGAGCGTTGCGTTCGCGCACGTTTCAAAGGTCAGATTGCTCAGGCTCCAAAGACTTCAGAACCGATTTATGCGGACAGCCACTGGGTGTCCGTGGTTCATGCGGAACGTTGACCTCCATAGAGACCTCGATCTCCCTACCATTACTCACCTCTTTAAACGTTTTTCGAAATCTTACTTCGAGAAATCTGAGGTACACTCGAACCCCCTTATTTCAGTTGCTTCTACCTACATCCCAGTTAGGTCCGACCATCGAAAATATAGGCGTCCAAAAAGCGTCTTGTATGACCCCGACGATCAAATAACGATCGCCAACACAGATACACATAATACACACACACAGCGTCTTCGCCGGCGAAGACGAGGTCCCAGTTTTCTGACGTCGGTCGGTCGTGGCTTCTCGCCACACTTCCGACGCCGCAATGACTAATCTAAGTCACACCATCAACCCTCCACTACACGTCGCCCTAAGCCGTGGTCCGGCCTCACAGGAGGCACCCTTAGGACGACGTTCCCCGACTTAAGTAGAGCTTCTGCGCTCTACTCCCTGCATTTCGCAACCTCGGCGATGCTTCTGCGCTCGCCCGTCCCGCCCGGTGACGCTGTAAAAGCCATTAGGGCTAACAGCATACAGTCAATTCGAAAAAAAAAAAAATGCCTAAACGCAGTGTTCCGTACACTGCACGATAAAAATACGTCGCGTTTTAAATACGCTGTCGTGTGAACAGATACCTGCATACCCATTTATTTCATTTCGAAGTATTTTTAACGCACAGTAAAAACCTCTCGTGGTAAGGGTGTAAAGACGAACACAAAATTTCCCAAGGACTAATTGGATTCAAAAGCAGCAAGAGATCGCAAAACGTGGAAATTCCCGAATCCCTTTTCCAGCAATAGACAACTGTTGGTTAAAATTCGAAAATTAAACAAAAATTGAAAGGTCAACATTTTCTTGTAAATATTTCCTTTCAAATTTTGTTAGGCGTCTACCGATAAAAAACCGGTTTACTTTAGAGATTTTATTCCTCGGAATAATTAGTCGTGGGAAACTTTAAGGAAAAAAATTAAATGGTCTTATTTAAAAATACAATATAATAAACATATTCGTATTAATACAGACGATAACAACTTGGTGCGAGTTGTCGTAATATACAGAATTAGAAGTGACCTCACGTGTGAAAGTTTAAGAAATTTAGTGAAATTTAAATTTATAAATATCCATTCCCTCCACAGGCTTATTAGGTACAAACAGAATAAGCCGTAACATAACGAAATCAACCTTTGGAAGAAAACGACCTCTTTTAATCGATTCTTTGGTTTTTAAACTACTTAAATAACAAACATTTTTGTTTGTTTGTGAAATTAAATCTTTAATGTTACGTTTATTAAAGATAATACATTATGCATTTTCAATTTTCCTTCAAACAAATGCAATTATCACGCAGAGTTGTCGTTTTGCGATTTGATTGAAATTGCGCAGTTTGACAACATAGCGTGTTGTGACTATAAAAAAACTTGAATATTTTCTATCAATTGTAGAATTTATTTGTCTATACAAGATAAATCTATCAAAGAAACTTATTTTAAAAATTTCACCCTTATTTATAATCCAGAAACATAAACCTTAAAACAACCATTATAATGAAGTATATTATACCTTCACGTCATTTGTCTTTATATTTTTTTTTTCAATCATTTAACTATATAAACAATTTATTGACAAACGTTACTTGACACTATAAACAACAGAGATTTGTGCTTAGGGCTAATGTCGTCTACATCATAATATGTATTACAGTATTATACAGTTGTATGTATTTTTTAATTTACTTATTTATTTTTTAAAGGAAATACGCAAGTACCGTTATATTTTAACAACCAATTGATATAAATTTTAGTGATTTTAACGTTTTAAGAAAGTATTCTTTTAATTTTATTAATTAATATTTTATTAAATTATAGCTGCTATCAAATGTATTATATATTATCCATATTTTTTCGAGTGACTCGATTCGTGTAAGGAACTTTATAATAATAATTGACAATGTTTGAAGTTGTAAATAATATAATAAAGAAAATTAAGGAGTGTTGTATTAAATACACGATGATAATCAGAATCGATCGAAAGTTCATTGTCATTTAGCCTTAAGATATTTCTACTCCTCTGACGCGGGCAGCGTTAACTAAGCGTTTAGCGTTTGTTTCAATGGTTTTACAAATTTAATTCAATTAAGTCGAATTTAGAATAAACGTATGGGTCCCCTTTATTTTACTTTCTATTTGAAAACCTTTGCTTACGTAGACGAGCGTAAAGGAATTCCACACTGCTGCCAAAAATTGCAAAAAAGGTAGGTATGGACGACACGGATATATTTAGTTCACTTTTTGCACGTAAACAGTGTCGATACGCGGCACGGGTAGTAACGAAAAATAATTTACAAAGTTGGTTTTCAACCACTAATGTTACGAGCATGCATGCAACTGTGACCAAATAGTGTGTAATGCCAAATCTTAAAGAAACAAACATGTCTTATTTATGTTGAATCTATAAATGCAATAATAGACTTTATGATCTGACTAAAATAAACCACAGTTGCTTAAAATTCATGTTGCTCATATCTTTCACGTGGATATCTCAATTCTAAACCACATTACAATATTGACAATTCATTGATAATGAAATGTTTAATTTACACAGACTGTGCTGAACAGAGAAGCAATTATGATCATATAGAATTAACTATATTTATAACATGATTTTGCTTTTTTTTTGTTAGGGAATGATAAAAATGTAACTCAGACACACATGTTACTAATTTCTCTGTATGTTCCCACTTTATTCATGGCTACTTAAGCATTTAAGTATTTTTTTCCCTATTCCTGAAAGAAAACTGGACATTTTTTGTCAATAAACGTTAGCCTGGTGTATAAGCTAACCCAACGTTTTCTATAAAAGATTTTTTGAGCCTGGGTGTATATTTGTATTTAAGTATGTATTTAAGCATGTAATAGATATAGATATCGATATATATGTAGTATATCTATCAGTTGTCTGTCACCCATAACACAAGTATTAAGTTACTTACTTTGGGGATGGATGACCATGTGTGTAAGTTTTCCATATAATAATTTTTATTATTTATTTATAAGCTTATAGTGTGCCAAATTTCATCAATATTGGTGCAGCCAATAAGCTGAGAAAACATAGCAGACAGAGAGACAGAATCATTCATAACATTAGTATGGATTTGCTCATTTATATTTAAGTTACCCAAGAAATAACTTAGGCTATGATAATTTATAGAATTAGGCGTTACTTTGCGGAGATCCATAATACAAAAGTAATAATAAAATTATTTTGCTATAATCCGCGATATATTTGTACATAAAATAACAGTACATTCCTTCCTTCCAGTATATTTCATTTCCTCAGGGGTAGGAAATAGTAAATTGGCTGAGTAATTTGCTCAACTACAAGTTACTAGTTCAAACACATAAAACAAATATATACAAAAATTGTTAATAAGAATGCTATGGATTTTCGATTCTAGCATTTAATATTAATTTAACTATTGACCGTGTTTCAAGGGCTATATGACTGTAACATTAGGGTACAAAATCTTTTGTAATGTCTATTTAGCACAAAAAAATTTCATAATAAGATTTATTTACCTTTTACACTACTCACTGTAAAATATGATATAAACTTGACAAACTTTTTTCCTTCCTTTTAAAACTTTCATGTTATTTATTGTAAAATAAGGTATATGCTTATATATATATATATATATATATATATATATTAGTTTTGTCATTCTTTTATTGATTTGTTTCTTGCTTTAATGTCGTTAGATAAAATTTATTTGACAGTTTACACTAGTATGTGTATATCTCTACCAGGGATTGATTTAAAAAATTTAACAACATTTATATCATGTGAGTTTGAATAAAACTTTTCACCATGATAGTGATGAAAATAATCAAAATTGGTTAATGAAACTCATTATTTAAAGATTTTCAAAATCAATTAAAATGTTTGTTGTAGTATAGTAGGATACCTCACTCAATACACAATATAAAAACATCAAAACAACTAAAAAAATATTTCATATTCTCAACTATTTACATTACTGTAAATGTAAATATTGTTTAAAGTTTTGAAATAGTTTTGTATAAATGTAGGAGCAACATCATTTATTTAATACACAAATATAAAAGCAAAGCCAAAGTAAGGTTACATTATTTGCACACCATTTCAAGGTAGTCTGGCAAATCCAAAATAGATTTTATTTAAATAATCAAAGGTCAGTTTGTTAGTTATAAGTTAGCCCACTGCTATGAAACATTGTTTCTGCTTATATGATTTTAAGAAATATATTTTGAGGTAGTGATGAGTTTTAACATGTATACACAACAACCAACAACCAGACTGGTCGTAATTTTGAAACCCGTTTTAAAGGACATATGGTCGCTTTCAGGAATAATAAGACACAAAATTCACATTTCGCTAAACATTTGTTAGAAAGCGGTCATAAAGTTCCTAATGACCATTGTTTCGAAATACTGCACACCTGCGAAAAAAGCTTGAAATTAAATATTTTGGAACAATTAGAAATCATTAAGCATAACAATGGCACCCTCATTAACGAGCAGATAAATGTCTCTAATTCAAGCTTGTTGCACGTGTTCCGAGGTAAATAAAGGGTGGGGATGAACCAAGTACTATTTAACAACGCTTGTTTGGATAACGCTTCACTTTGCGATTTTGTCGTGGAGTCTATCTCCTGATGATGCTTCGGTTGCGGGGCGAAACGATTGTTGAGTTTGTGATAGTGAAACTGTGTAGTGCTTGTGTATTGTGGTGGAAGTGGTGGAGGTTTATGCATGTGCTTTTACGAATCCTGCACGTATCGGGTATGAAAATACTGATAGTCCACTATACATTAAACACTATATAAATTTTCTATTTACTGTATCGCGGATTATAGAAAAATAATTTTATTATTACTTTTGTATTAGGCTATGATAGCTGAATGGTACCATGTGTGTCTCTCCAAGGAGGGTTTTTTTTGTTAAAATTTATGTGCCTTATTGATATTTGCATTTTATCACACATTTTTACGTGGAGGAAATAATTATGAGGAGATATTACCTATCTGGAGAATTCCAGTGATATGTGTACAAATCTGTATTGGAGCAGCACGGTGGATCCACTCTCCAACCCTACTTTTCAGAAAAGGCGAGCAGAAGCCTATGCCCAGTAGTGTGCATTAACATTAAGTACTAGTTTGTTACAAAACTATTGCCTTCGTCACTTGAGCTTCAACATGAGTCAGTTATTTTATGTATATCACAAGGATATATTTGTACATAAAATAACAGTACATTCCTTCCTTCCAGTATATTTCATTTCCTCAGGGGTAGGAAATAGTAAATTGGCTGAGTAATTTGCTCAACTACAAGTTACTAGTTCAAACACATAAAACAAATATATACAAAAATTGTTAATAAGAATGCTATGGATTTTCGATTCTAGCATTTAATATTAATTTAACTATTGACCGTGTTTCAAGGGCTATATGACTGTAATATTAGGGTACAAAATCTTTTGTAATGTCTATTTAGCACAAAAAAATTTCATAATAAGATTTATTTACCTTATACACTACTCACTGTAAAATATGATATAAACTTGACTGCTAAAGATTTTGAGTTTAATTGCAGTATAGTTCAAATGTATTTATTAGGAAGGCCTGAGGTTATTATTGGTAAATATAATCATACATAAACATGTTCTCACTTATTTCACTTATCTCTGAAAGAGATATGGTCAGATATATACCATTTATATTTTTTATTCCCTATGATAAGTGAAACCACACAGGTAAAATCATAGACAAAAGCTAATAGCAAGTTAAAAAACATGATAACTTGTTCTCAAACAAAGTGCTTTAATAATTTTAAATATATATTAGATATAAAATTTCAAGCTACCAAGTGTAGATCGATTGTTAAATAAAAAAGTATTACGACCTGATATTATTTTAAATAATTGGTATCGACTGACGTTTTCAATCCGTTAAGGATATACAGCGCCGGTATAAGAACGAAAAGTCCTATAAAAATTAATGAATACAATCTAATAGTGATAATATAAATCACAGCTGACGGCTCAATGCGCTTAAAGATCACTTACTAATTATATAAACAGTGTGGTGTAATATTTGAAACCGTTGAAACTTTTGAAGATTATACGAAGTTTCTACGCTAGCCTATGCTTACCTCGGTGTCACTGTCGCCGTTTTTATTTTTATCACTTTTAGTCTTCATTGCCACCTGCAACTAACAGTTTCACCAAACTTTCACAACACCGATATTTACGCCAAGTTCACAAATAAACTACAATCTAACACACGTAAATTATTCAGAACCGCATACCATAAACCAAGTCAACTGACAATTGACATGGCATGGCATAGCATAGCTATAGACTAGTATACTACGCGAGACTAAGAAGTGAAGCACAACTGTAATACCTAAAAGTACACCTATTTAATAGGTTTATTCCTAATGTAAATAAATAAATTTGGTTGTGATAAAAGTGATTATCAAAATTGTACTTTAATTTATCAAATTTTTTTATTTAAATTTATTTTAGGATACTTTATAATGCGCCCAAGAAAAAACAATATATAGACTGCATTCTTGTATTTTTTTTTAATCTTTGGGTAGGTACTCAAAGCTTTCAAAAATACAAAATTTTAACCAATTAATTACCTACCTTTTAAAATTCTAGGTACACTTTTTTATCTTCCATACTTTCTTTCAACTAGGTAATCATCAAATCAATTAAACTTTGATATTAAGTTTACGTAAGTTTTTATATTTTCTTTGTAAACCGAAAAAATTCAAATATCATACAATGTTGGAACTTACAGAAGAAATATGTCCAATAGTTATTAACCAAGTTTTAAATCAGCAAAACTTACACTTTCTTAAATACTTCAGGAGTCAAGAAATTAATTAAATTATTTCACATCCTTTCGACGTCATACGACCTCTTTGAAATTAACCGTCAACTTCTTGGTTTACCACATGGCGGTTTCTGGTACACGGTGACTAATGATACAGTTTAAATACAACGTATAAAACATTCAAATTATCTTAAAATATGTAAACTACGAAAATTTATGACCTTTGCGGCCTTTCTTTAGCTCGACAAGATTCAAACAACCACACATTAGATTAGCACACGAGTTAGATGTCAAGGCATTTACAAACCACACTTTTATCTAGATTTTGTATCCTCATTTAAAATTTTTATAGCAAATAATATGGCATATATTACAAATATTTTGTTACGGAAGAAAAAGGAGGAGAGACGAAATTGTAGCATAGATATGTGAAGATAGCTGTGGTGAGGTGTAATGAGTAATGACGGGCGGAGGGGTGCGGTGAGGAAGGTACGTAGATGCGGAGAGGAGAAAGTTAGCGTCTAGCCTTGGGCGTAATCGTTCGCAGCTGGGAATGATTCTTTTGATTCTTCGCGCCTAAACAAACTAGGTGATTCCTTTCGTTCGTTCGTTCGCGATTCGTGTGTCGTTACAAATTCTCGACTCTTCACCGCAGGAGCCGTTTTATAATTAGCGAACGATCTGCCTAATATTGAAATCGCTTGTTTTATACTGCTCTTGCTATGACAAGATTCTTGAAGGCTGTAAGTTTAATTAAAATTATAGCACTAAAAATAGCATAAAGCTATGAATTTTCATAAAATATGTTTTTTAGGTAGTGATTAAAAGGAAACCCTTTTATATTTTTTATTTAATTTGGAAAATAATCAAGTAACCTTATCTTTATATATTTATTTATATATTTAACATAATATCAATTCTATGTATATATCATACGTAAAATAAAATAATCCAAATTGTTTTTAGAAGAATATATAAGATACGAATTTAAGGACCTTTATATTCTAATTATATTGTAGCAGTTTTTCAGAGCCAAGAATAAAATGTTTTCTAATAATAAAACCTAGCTAGATCGATTAACAAATAATCGAATTTCTTCTTTCAAAATAAATTGATTTGTAAATCTATTAACTTGAAAGGAAATAATTTATTATTTAATAGTCCTTTTTTTCTGACTTATTAAAAATTTGCTTTTTTTAAAGAATAATTAGAGTAAAGACTAATTAAAGTGGACAACTACGAATAAAAATTAATAGATGCGCTGTTTGCGAAATTCGATTAATATGTGTTTTGGCTACTTTGGTTTCATCCAACACCGCATTTCCAATCTTAAAAAACAAGAAAAAGGGGGTCATTCAAAGAATAAAATGAGCGTAATTAGCAAAATCCATTAAAAAAATCGATTTTTAATGTTTAAATAATTTCTTAAATTAAAGAACAATTATTTTGATTAAATAATCTATTATATTTTGACATCCTTAACAGTAAGTAGTTACGGGATACAATTCGATGAGCGAGCGGCAGATACGAGTTCCTTGCGATTGTGAGCGAGACAACATGAGTTCGGTTGACGTCACCTTTCTTGATTCTGTTCCAAATCACAGCTCATGAATCACGAACTAACGAACGATGAAGCGGGAAATATGGGACTCGATTCCCGTCGTTCGACTGTGGGAGTGATTCTTTCGAACTGATTCGTTCGCGAACTACACAAGTCTATTAGCGTCATTTGACGTAGTTTATATTAAACATAGTTTTAATTTCTGATGGTTATTGATAGTTACGAGAAAACTTTATTATCTATACTTCTTATAGTTTCTAATCAATAAATAGATTTAATAAAAATAATTAGAGGCTACATTAACAAATATTTTTAGTAAAATATTGTATCTTACGTTTCAAGAACAACAAAAATTATTTATTTCGGCGTTTTATTGACCTTGATTACTTTAGAAAAAAATCGTTCTGAAGGAATAGATGTTGCTGAAATGCAATGATATTACTGTATTAAGCCATCTGCATCTGATGTTTAACGTACACTTATTTGAATTTAGACGTAGTCGCTGCCGCTGATAGTCGCGAATCGCGATTTGGGCGCGGAGTTGACCAGTTGTTAAAAAATAATTAATTGATTGATTTTTGAGAAAATCGCTTCTCATGTATTGAATAAGTATAAAGGAAAAAATATCGTCGTCATAATTTATTTAGAACATAGTTTTTACAATAATTACTAGCTACTTGTAACTTTATTCTTAGCTCCACCCTTCTTCGTAATTACTTTATAAGGGCCGAGTTGTTTACGCACTAATAGACCTCTCCACCAAGCCTGGACTGTAATTGCAGAGTTAGTCATTTTCTCTTTATATAATCTTGCCTTTTCACGCTCTTCTTTAAAATGAATCCATTCTATAATTGCTTTATCATGCGTTTCAATCTAAAAAAAAATTACGTAGGTATCAAATTACAAAAGATTTATCATTAAAATGAAATTCTAATTATTACCATTTCTTCTAAATCAATCCTTTTGTCTAGCATATTTTGATAATCGTTTTTCTTAATTTGTATCTTTAAGTCTATTGCTTCGATATCACTATCATATTTATTCATCCAGTGTTCAATCTTCTGAAGTTTTTCCTACACATAATATTTATTTTTGATAAAATAATAAATTAGTTTAGATAGCTTTACATTATTTCAAATTACGTTCATGGTTATGTTGACTAGTAGTTCGACTTCTGTATGAACTCTTTGTTCACTGTCGGCCCTCTGTTTATAATATTCTATCACTCTTGTTGGTGTTGTTTCGACATCATGAATTGTCTGAAGGTGTTGTTCAGTTCGCGCAAGCTGCCATTGCTGTGTGTAACGGCTACGCATTTCTGCATTAAGGCTAGCATCCTAAAAGAATATTGCATCCATTTATTTTAATTTTGGTGCTGCCTCGAGCCTTTACCATGACTACGTTGCGGACTTTTCTTACATTTCGAAAAATAAAGTGACTCTGAAACAGATACTTCTACTATCTCACTACTACAGTGGACTGTAACTAAGTAAGGAACATGTTGTTACCCAGCTTAAAACACCTACACAGAAAAAAAAGATGAACATTTTAGAACACATTTATTACAAGCCAATAATATAACATTAACCATGTTATATATAATACAAAGTATGTATATTGGTATATTTATTCATTTACTTGTAAATAAAGATTGTCGTAGTTATGTTTAGACAATTTATGAAGTTATAAGCTTAAAAGCTTTGCGATTTTGTCGTGGAGTCTATCTCCTGATGATGCTTCGGTTGCGGTGCGAAACGATTGTTGAGTTTGTGATAGTGAACTTGTGTAGTGCTTGCGTATTGTAGTGGCAGTGGTGGAGGTTTGTGCGTGTGTTTTTACAAATCCTGCATGTATCGGGTATGAAAAAACGGATAGTCCACTATACATTTAGCACTATATATATTTTCTATTTACTGTTTCGCGGATTATAGCAAAATAATTTTTATTATTACTTATGTAGCTTAAAAGTATCTGAAATATATTACGCCTCTATATACTGGTATAGTCTTAAACTAAACTAAAGAATAATATGAAGCAGAAATAACTCTTACAGCAGAGGACGTTTAACTACGACTTTATATCTCTGTTACACACCCCGCGAATAAAGGGATGGGACAAATAAAGGATTTAACCGTACACAATGTCGTAGAATAACGAGAGGGAAAACTCCAAGTACCTACTATTCTAGATATTTAAGAAGGGTATATCTTAAAAAGAAATTGGAAGCTGTCGAAGCTATTTCCTGCAGGAAAAAATTTTAACGTGAGCAAGCCGTATTTGGCACATAGCGCAACAGCAGCTGCGACTTATGTTTCGTCTATTCCTTGGCGTCCACACCTAAAATGTGAAAGTGTATGGTCACTCTAAGTTTACACGTCTCAACCGAGACGAGACAGCGAATGTTCTCAGGCGAGAGTATACAGCCGCCTTAACAGTTATAAATGAAGAAATTATTTAAAATATTTGATAATGTTTAAAAATACGAACTTCAACTTCTGCTCTAAGAAAATCGATCGTTGTGTCTGTATCATAAATTAAAGATTTGAAGTGGTTACGCTGTTGTCTCGTTTGTTTGTTTAGATCTCGACGCAATCTGTAAAATTTGATTTATAATAAAAAACCAGGATTTGATTACAATCTTGACACTAAATGCTTAAGTTTAGCTTACGCTCTGTTTTTAGCTTCATCTTCAAACAGCTCAATGCGATATTTATCCAAATTGACGACTTTGTTAACTATATTTTTCAAAGCTTCGAACCGTTTATTTTGTACTAGATGTATATAAGTTTTTATTATTGCTTCCATAATACACTTTCTGAAATAGATTTCGAAATATCGTAATTGTTACAAATATTTATTGACATTTATTGGCATAAAGTTGACGTAAGTACAAACTATTTCGTATACCTTTTTGTTAAAGAGTGTATAATTATAGTATAATAGGTACTACTGGTAATTTTTGTATGAAAGCCGGCTATATCCAAACCCTTCGATATCGAGTTTGTTACCGACGCGTTTTCTGTATAACTAGTTTTTATCCTAAATAATAAATGCTTCTTTCGAACTTGGCAACCAATGTGATTTTTAGAATGGTTATAGTTAAAGGACTGTAGAGTGATACTGCTCTTAATTTCGGTACTGAAGTCTACGTAGAGGTCGGACGTCATGCAAAAGCTAGTATACATTTGAAGATTAATTCCTCTTTTACTAGAAATATAATTTTTTTATTATTTATTCTTCGTGTAGATTATCCGGGCGGAGAAGGATATCCGGGAAGAGTACTTATATTAAAGTGGAAAACTATGTTATAAAATGAATGCGGCATAACAACCAATAGGCTAGTAAAAATAAAAAAATGATGCGATGCAAAGATTATGTAAAAGGAAATCGATTTTCGGCTTTAACTGTAGACTCCCAAAGAAAGAAGAATACACATTTTTTTTTGGCTTTGGGGCGATAAATTTATTAAAATAGTTCAGCAGACATACCATGGACTCTTATTGCGACTCAATTGAAGACGTAAACGAAATTGTTTTGCTTTTTCATACCATGACGTCTTAAAGACGCACACTTTAAGTCGTTGCCGAATGAGCGTTCGGAATTCGTCTTAAAAACATGTGCGTAAAGAGACAGAGTTATCTATAGTTCATATAACGTTATCCTTTCCAAACATTACGAACCCAATGCAATCCACACTTCATGGTACAAAAAAAAAAGCGGTTCGATTTAGGTCAATACTTTGAATTGAATCGTTATCTAAAAGTTCATGGTAGGCCTACAGGTTTCAAACAAACACAATCAGTAAAACAAACTTGCCCATACAAACACATACCGACACATAAACGGGTGCATCTTCTTTCTCACACAAACACACCCACATACGTACAAATTATCTCCATTATATTCTAAAATAAAATATTATTTACAAAATTTATCTATATTAAATAATTTATGTACTTTTTAGTAATTTCATACGGTTACGTAAGTAGTTGTCCTAGAACTTATTTATTTATAGAAATTATTTATTATTTATTATAATATATGATATACTGACCTATCGTTATCAAGTTTATTTAACTTGTATTCGTCACATCCTAGCTTCTGTTGATCAATACCATCTAGTTCATCCGTTGGTTTTACCTCAGCGACTTCATACTTTAGGGCCAAGAGTAAACACATATCGTACATTGTCTTGGCCACACGCAGTTCATTGTTACATTCCGCTATAAATAAATTGTATATGTAAGCGTTACATTCAAGTAAATGTAGAAAAATAAAGTAACAGCGTGTGAGTATCCCACTACTTGGCAAAAACTGAGAAAGGAGGCACCTACATCTTTTTTTCGATTTAGACACAAGGTTTGGAGCTAAGACCCACCATACTGCTCCAATGCGGATAAGTATGTTACATATATCCCCAAAATTTTCCAGAGATACGAAGGTTTCATCACGATGTTTTCGTATACCGAAAAGCGTGTGACAATTCGCAATTATCAAATAGATACAAGTTTTTAACAGAAAAACTCACTTGCCTGCCCGGGTTTGAACAGGTGACCTTCTAGAAAGCATCCTACGGTCTCACCGCTTTACCATCACAGTTCTAGTGATTGACTAAATAAGCAAAAAAAAGTATTTACCAAATATTCGCATTTCAAAGATACTATCTTCCAAAACTGTAGCAAATAACGTCGATTGCAAATAAGGTAAACTATAACATAACAAATATATCAATTAAATTGTTGATAATAAACGTAGCACAAGAAATAAATTTAAAAAAAACGATTAAGTTAGTAGCGCGCTGATACTATTTAATTTCTGGGAAAAGTATTCATCCGGACACGAAATGGAGCTTCGATCTAACTGCGTTGCTACAATGCAGATTGTTCGGTTACAAAGTATAGAGTTATCCAGAGATATGCAGATTTCAATACATATGAAAGTGTATTATCAAATATGCTTAAACTTTTATGGAATCTTATAGGTACTCGAGGTTTCAACCTGTAACGCCCTGGTAAGTGTTATACAGTCTCATCATTCGTTTATAATAATAGTATTTTGTTTTCGAAGGTTCGATGTAATTTTAGTATAATTGTAGTATGTTTTTATCAAGCTGTGATAGCCCAGCGGTGAGACCGTGCGACTCTTTCGAGGGGAACACGAGTTCAAACCCGGGCAGGCACCAACGAGTTTTTCTACTAAAAACTCATGTGTCTAATTGATAATTGCAATTTATCATACGCTTTTCGGTGAAGGAAAACATCATGAGGAAACCTGCATATCTCTAGAGAATTCTAGAGATATGTGTAACCTACCAATCCGCATTGGAGCAGCGTGGTAGGTCTTAGCTCCAACCCTTCTCTCCAGAAACGGAGGCCTATTCCCAGCAGTGGTATTGTAACAGGCCGCTACTTTTATGTTTTTATAAAGATGAGAAGTGCGAGATTATTAGTATGTCAATTTTAGTTTTGCCATTACAGCAGTTTAAAAAAACTTTTAAAGGCAGGCTATACTTATGCGGATTAGTTACATGGTCAGAAGGCGTGGATATAGCTACTGTTCAACCCTGTACAAGATAGTAATTACTAAATGTAACTAGTTCTTAGTATTGTTTTGAAAAGAGCATCGCAGAGTTTCTTGCTGGGTCTTCTCGGTAGGAACAGCTTTCCGAACCAGCAGTAGAGTGACAATTCAAAAGAACTTGTGTACACGTTTACTTGAATAAATAATATTTTGAATAAAGAATTGTTTACACAAGTGTTACTATAAATACTATAAATATAAAAGTTAGACAGCTTAAAACTACAAAGTCATAAATAGATTACTTTTGGTATATAGCTATACAATTATTGTTAATATTACAAGAATACCAACAACCTTAATTGAGTTTCTTTTTTTAAAAGATTTTGTTTCATCACATTTGTAGAAAGAAAGTGTCCATATTCATTGCTCTCCTGTAATATATAAAATGATCTACTCAAATTATAAAATTATGCGGAGTTTACAAATTAAATAATGTATCAAAAATACTGTTATTTCTTTATTGAAACAAAATATTATTATAAGGCAAAAAACCTAAATCGTCTCTTCAGGTGACAAAACAAGAGGCGATCTCATTTATCTCGTAACGAATCCGCTTATCGATTCAAAGCCAAAATGTAAATGCAATTTCTACTAACAATTCTCGAACGTCGCATATTCGAATTTTTCGTACTTATTTTTAATATGCCCCAACAAGTAATATTAAAAATAAACAAATTTTTATAGTACACCACTGATTGTAAATAAATGATCTTGACTTATGTAATCTTTGACTTAAATAATATTTTCATGAATGAGTTGTGTATGAGTGGTATGAGTTAGCTAGTAAAAAATGACAACATTGTCAAAGCAATTTTTTTAATATCGGTTAACCTCTTTAATGGCCAGTGAACAAATATTATTCAATTTCATTATATTCTTTATATGTAAATTATCCTACCTATACTTTTATTTTTATGGTGTCAAAAGCATAGAGTTAACTCTATGGTCAAAAGCCGATTCCCAACTGCATCTCTTCATGAAATTATGAAATGACACAGCCTACGCAGTAACGCGTTCATAAAAAATCATATAGACTTTAATTTCACATATTAAGTTTATAATCTATGGATTTTAAGATCAGAATACTATGTAAAAAGGTGCGAAAAGGAGGAGAGCGGAAGTTGTAGCATAGAGATATGAAGTTAGCTGTAACGAGGTGCGATGAGGCGCGGAGACGAAGTCATTAAACATTACTAATGAGTTGATATTGAATTATATAACATATGTAATATGTAGTACAGTAATTATAACAATTAATATTATACTTATTAGTATTACTTATATATGTTTTTGGGTATTTAAAAATAATTTTAACAAATGTATCATGACAAGCAATATAACAGAACTAACTACTTTGCTATAATCCGCACGGGTTAAGCGAATGCATGCAAAGCCAATGTGTATGAAGCAGGCAAAATCTACGCACCTTATACATGCAGGACAAGCCACCACATGCACCCCAAGGCGCAATTCACCAGCAACAACGCACACAAAAGCAGCACACACACCCACCACCACAATCTCGACGATCGTTTCGCCCCGAAACCGAAGCATCATCAGGAGGATAGACTCCACGACAAAAATCGTAATGCAT
Organism: Morpho deidamia; assembly: GCA_947086505.1. NCBI lineage: Eukaryota > Metazoa > Arthropoda > Insecta > Lepidoptera > Nymphalidae > Morpho > Morpho deidamia. The sequence goes on from CAMTZC010000003.1 coordinate 9,519,568, forward strand.
CATTTTTTGTATTCCCACTAGGTATGTAGGTACATATACGCTTCATAGTGTTGACCCTAATGATGAGAAGAGGTGCGGAGAGGAGATTAGTAGTGTCATTTGACGTAGTCATTATTTATGCGCAGAGTCGACAAATTGTTGAAAAAGAATAAATTTATTGACTTTTGAGAAAATCACTTATTTATTTAGTAAATATGAACGAAAAATACCGTTGTTATAGTTATATGAAGCAATAAAATCTGCGATTATTGCAAACTTTTAGCTCTCGGGGAAAAAAAACGTACCAATGTACTCATTAATGGGACGTAGATTATAATACAGTGAAATCTCTATGGGACCTTAAGAATGTGTTAAAAAAGTATTATAATTTGTGAAGTCGTCAAGAAAAAAAAATTGAGTAAAGCTTTTATTAAATTAATAACCATCTAAATTTTACCGTATCAAATAATTTAACAAATTAAAAGTTTATAAATAGTAACAAAAATCTTTAAAAATAACACAGACATTGAATTGACAACGTTTGATTAGATCCTCTAAGGCTTTATGCCGTATTGAAAATGTTACTTTTTCTTCTTCGCCTTTTCTTCAGGTTTACCTCCTTTCTTCTTAACAGGTTTGTAGGGACCTATCTGATATCGTACGAGCAGACCGCGCCACCATGCTTGTATTGTTATAGCGGCGTTGTTCATCTTTTCACGATACTGACGCGCTGCTTCTCGCTCTTCTTTGAAACGCACCCAGGTTGATATTAGTTCTGCATGTTTTTCAATCTGAAAGTAGAATATTTTTTTATACGCTGGAGTTTCTATGCTAGATCTTTTGATATAGAACAAGCAAACAACACTGTTCTGTTATGGAGCAAAGTTAATCTTAGTCAATTCTCCTTCTGCATTCTTAAAGAATGATTTGCATGTAGTGGAATATTTTACTTGTTCTATTTACTTATGTAGCATATGTAAAGGTGAAGAGAGGGATTCGCGCATAGTGCTTGTTTTAACAAAGTGTGGCTAACTTTACCAAGTCAAAAAAGTAGTAAAACTACTTTTACCTATTTATTGTATTATGTAGATATCACGTAGTGAACTGTTAAATGACTGTCAAAACTTTTCGGCCTAAATTGTATTTTAAAGTGATAAATCTTGGTTGATTTGGAAAATCTTCACTTTGACTCAATTACAAATATTAAGAAGCAACAATGTTACTGGAATTACTTAGACCTAGCAATTAAAACTTATTCGGAACGCCACTGATTGAAAAAAAGAAACAATATAAAATGTTAACCGTTTCTTCAAGGCCCAGTCTCTTGGTGCGCATATTCTCATAATCATTCTTCTTTATCTGTATCTTAAGGTCCAATCGTTCCATGTCTTTGTCGTACTTGCTCATCCAATGTTCTACCTTTTCGAGCACTTCCTGTTAGAGTAGTCAAATCAATTAAGTTTATTGTGAATACTACTATAACAAATATTACAAGTTAAAACTCTGATATTCTTTAATTACAATGTGATGTATAATTTTTATAGACCAAGTTACCATTATTTAAAACTTATGAGGTAAAAAAGTGATTTGTTTTGTTGCACGAAAGAACTGCACCTATGGCTCTACAAGCCATATCTCTATAGCTCAGTGCGTCGTCTTTTTAGGATTAGGTTTCTCTAAATAGGAACTCCGTATTTTGTTAATCATCAAATTATTAGACGCAACCCCATCTTCATCATCTCAGTGGTTATTATTCCTTATAAGTACATCCGACTCTCCACTGGGATGTCCCCTTTATGAAAAATAACTGGGCTCAGCCGTTACCAATAACGGAACCGCATCCGGTATCTTCTCAGTAAACGAATGGTCTGTTTTCTCATTTAGTTGCAGTTCGCCGACCATTAAAAAGCTTATCTCATAAGATAAGAAAATACTGTCGGAATTTCACTTAATAGTGGTAGTTTTAAAACTTAACACTAGTAAAATAAAATAAAACGTTACACAACTTACGTTTATTTTAATGTTAGTCAATAGCTCGATCTCCGTATGGACCCTTTGTTCTTGTTCGACTTTACGCTTTAGCTCTTCTATGCTTTGCGTGGGAGTGACCTCTTTATCATAGATGGTTTGCAGGTGTTGTTCGGTGCGCGAACGCTGCCATCCTTCCACGTAACGGATGCGAATCTCAGCGTTCAACTCTGCATCCTTTAAGAAGTACGATCTTCGTACATACAAATACTTTCACTACGTTATGAAAAATGAACACGAAAAGAATAGAAAATTAACGTAAATAACTAATCTAATAAAAATAATATGTTTTATATAAATTATCAACTAATATTTACAAATGAAATTCGAAATTATGAAAGCCTTATAAAAACTGGAGTCACCGAAATTGCTTAATGGAGCGTAAAGAAAAAGAAGCGGCCACAGTTTTAAGAACTAATGAATCTGAATTGATTAATTGAAAAAACATTAGGTATATCAAGTACTTTGACGATACTAGTGTCTAAAAATATATTCTAAGTTGAAAAGAATATATTTCGCTATCATTGCAGTTGGGTTTTGTGATTCTCATGTTGTTTCTGCATTATAATAGGTATAAGTTTCACTTACTTCCACTTGGGACTTTAGGAATTGAATTTCATTGTTGGTGTCGTATGTGGCGGATTTTACATGATTTCGTTGTTGACGAAGCTGCCTGTTCAGATCTCGACGAAGCCTAGTAAGTATATACGAATTCCAAATGATTAAATATGCTGGACTAGAGCCTCTTTTGTTACAAAGGATTGATACTAACTGTCAATGCCCTGTTCCAATGCAGATTATAGGTTATATACATAACCCAGATTGAGCATAAGTTTTTATACTCATATGTTTATCAGGTGGACTATTGACAATGAAAACGAGCCCTTACCGGCTGGACCTGTCGAATTTAACTTCCATATAGTAATTCTTCAAAACTTATTGAATAAAGATAATTCGAGAGAAGAGGGTATTATCACCTCACTACTATCTCCAATTGCCGACCATCATCTGCCCGTGCTGTACTAACTCACTAATTTCATACTATTTAATCCAAATACCACCATAAATACTGAGATTATCACAGCAACTGCTGCAGCGTGTCAATATTTTCTGGTGACAATGTCACTTGCAAATGATTGCTGCTAATGGATATATTTTTTATCTACTTTACATATCCGTAATCTTCAACTATTTAATGCTATGAGAAGCTTACTTAAAGTTGACTAATGAATTGAGAGTGTGGCAGCGATGAGGAAAGAAAGTTTGATGAAGAAAGACATTATCTCTGATAATATAATAAACAATCTTTAGTTTTAAGGATATAGCATAAAAGAAAATTATTACATGGACGTAAGTATAATTCAAAGGAAAATAATGTTTAATATGTCTAACAGTTTGTTCTTGCACTCTTCTTCAGCGAGATATACATATCGCTCGTCCCGTTGGGCAATCTCGTTCACTGAGTCTAGAAGAGTCTGGAAATGTCTTTCTAAGCTCAGGTTTAAGTAAGTCTCACATAAAACTCTGATCACGAAACATCTGGAAAATACAGAGGCTGTATATATTAGGCTGAAATTATAGACACGATAAATTGTGAGGTTTTTCCACTAGAAAAACAAATTAAATTGCATGTCCATGGCGCATATGTATGATATTTAGTACATCTCTTAATAACAAGTAAAACCAGTTTTTATGATAATTACTATATCATTTATTTTATTATACTTTAACTGAGATTGATAACTTAGATTATACTTTAACTGAGTAATTTTTTACCTGTCCGCTTCTAGTTTCTTTAACTTGTACTCAAGGCAGTTGAGGTTATTTTGGTCAATCTCATCAAGTTCATCTGTCACTGCTTTTTTTTCAACGCCATATTTGTCGGCGAGACGCACCATCATCTCGGTCATAGTCTTACATATTCGAAGTTCAGTGTTGCACACATCTGCAAGGGTAAGAGCGTAGCAATGAAATCGGTTTGAAATTGCAGCCCCCGTTGTCTTCTATTATAGATTCTATATTTATTTGACTCTCCATCCCACACACACACAAACATTACAAATGGAATTCAAATAGAAGAACAATGTTAAATATATAATATTTGTAGTATTACTCTCGTTGGACAATTTAAGACTTCGGCTTTGAATAGTAAGGTTGTGAAATTATGTTGGAACAGTAAATTTGCATTCAACCTGAACTTAAAATTTTCTTTTCAACAACCTCTAAAAATTGTTTTATCAAATTATACAAGATTCAAAACTTCTTACTTAAGATGCGGAGCTGTGTGATAATATCTTCTAGAATTGTAGCGAACAAGCATACCTTGAAATAGGGCAACCTGTAGTGAGAGGTAATAATTTATTATAATACATATCAATAAACTAGTTTATTGATTCCAGACTATATAGATTATTAATTGAATCAATATTTCGGGAACGAATTTCATACTCATTCGTATCTCACGCTAAATGGTGATTAGAATTTACTGTAAATAGAATGAATTTAGGTTTTGAGTTACCTGTAAGTATCCTGCTCTTCAATTATTTCACTTTCCTGTAAATAATTTGTTTGAACTGAACAAGTGATTTGTGTATTTATGACATCAAAATTTCGTTAAATTCTCGGTTCATTATAAACGTTACCTCAAATTTTATTTTAAACATTCATCATTCATTCTCCTGTCCTTACTATAAGTGGGGTCGGCACAATACTTTTCGCTTCCATTCTCCTCGTCAAATCTGGTGCTACGTCTTTTATACGCATGTCATACTTCACACAATCCAACCATCTCATCCATCCATCAATCTTTTTCAGCCTCCTGTAGTCATATCCATTCATATTTAGGACTCGTTCGGTCACATTATTTATACATTTAAATATGAAAATCGAAATTAATTTCTATTAGCAAATTAATGTCAATTACTTTCGGTGAAATTTTTTTTTCACATAACTTACTTCATATTCCGGCCTAATAGACTCGCTGAAGTCACTAGCACGCCCCCATGATGCCTCAACGGCGCTTATCATTCGTTTTCGGCGAGTAGAAGCCATTAGTTTCAATAAAATCCAGTACAAAATAATATTATTCGAAAACTATTTTAAAATATCTACAAATTGATGTATACCATGATGTCGTTTAAAAATATTGACAAATTTTTATTATGTCAACATTGTTTAAACTCTTTTTAGTAGTAGCAATCCAAAATTGCTTAATAAATTATGCTCAAAGACTACACATATTGAAACTTTATTTTTGTCTGAACTACCCAGGATTTATATTTTTTGTCGTTGAAAAGTTTAAATGGATTTCAATATTTCCTTAATGTCATGATAAAAGAGGGTTTTTATTTCTGAGTTATCTTACAATGTCTTTTTTTTCATCCAGGGAGGAAAAAATGGCTAGATTGGCACGGAACCGCAATGCATTACTTCATGCCAATCTTCGATTTATGTGAACTCTCTTATTTTTTTGTTCTTCCTCCTTTGCCTCTCGCCGGACCATTACTCTCCTCAACATTTCTTCCTAGTTGCGCCATTTTTGTGCGCTGCATACCATGCGTGCCATAAGGTTGCTGGCGTTTACCTCTGCACTCTCGCCCTGGGCAGCTGCCCTTAGGTCCGATCTTACAATGTAGATTCGTATTTTCTACTTTTAATGTTTCTTTGATAGCCAGCAAAATGAAACCCATTTTCACACTAGTCGCAAAAGTATATTTATGGTCTCTAGTAGAAGACAGTTATTTGATTTTGTTTTTTTTTATTTTGATTAATTTATCTTTTTCTTGTTCAAACGATGAACGTTGTCGACCATACATTCTGTGACATCTACTAATGATGACCCTAAGGTTACAATCACCGAGTAAAGGGTTCAGCTATACTGCGTCAGGGCCCTAATGCCCATCGGTAGGTACTTAGTTTTATGTGCCGGCCAATAACGATGGTCATGCAATAAGAAATATCGGCAATTACAGTTCTTCTATAAATGTTTTCGTTTCCTATTTGATCTTATAGAGATCGTACAAGATCCCCGTTGCTCATTATAAGCTGAGCTTTCTAGAATAAATCAAGTATAATTTTTGTCAGAATTTAGTCTAAAAAAACGCTATGTGGTATCCGGCAGAATAGAATTGACCAACCCCCTTTCTTATCTAGGTGTCATGAGAGGCGACTAAGGTATGTGCTGTGTGGTATCCGGCTGCATAGAATAGACCACCCTCATTTTTAACCGAGGTTTCGTCAAAGGCGACTAAGGTAAGTCGACGTCAGGCAGGCGGCCGGTCTTAAAATACGCAGCCAAATCATGTGACAACATGTTGTAACATGTTGTGCCGACCCCACTTGGAGTAAAAAAAAAACAAATTTAAAAAGGAATATTTAATAAAGGTTGTTTTCACAAATTAATTTATGACTTTAAATCACTTGAATTCTTTTATAAAGTTAATAAATAAACACATGTTTGTAGGACATAACCATATTTTATCTTTACAACAAGCTATAAAATGACAATATTATTAAAAAAAACTACTATCATTATAAGTAAAACAAATAATATTTCTACAGTAGGAATATTATTATCTTAAGATTATCTTATCGATTATATTGTATAAAATTCAATACTATACACACAATTCGTAAATTTACAGTATTTTAATATTTATACGAGAATATTTCTAGAGTTTGAAATCCCTTTTACACGTGACCTTTGTATGAACACTAAGTACTCTTGTTGTGATTTAATTTAGCTGTGTTTAAATCAGAACCACTCATAGCTTAACACGAGGAGTGCCGCGTCAGTCACCGGTGACAGTATAAAATATGAAAATAACAGTAAAAATTAAACAGTTATTCATAAAACTAATGAATTTTATTGAAACAATGTAGAAATAAAAATGGTTGCCCCTCGCAAGTGTCACAAAATGTTATAACCTATTTGTTTGTTAGTTTTACCATCGAGTAAATTCTAATTTGCCAGTATTGCGCTTCGCATTACTGAACCAAGATACCTATGCGCGCGGCCTCACGGAAAAGTCGTTATAAAACCGCGTGGCAATCAACGTTTTAAAATATAAAATAGCGGAAAATATTTTTCACTATAAATTAAAATATATTTTTTTATTGTTGTTGACTTTGAGCTTTCTTGATTTACTGCAAAAAAGAGGCTGTTTGCGAAAGAAGATGGTTAAAAGATCCCAGAAGCAGCATTGCCAAGTTTTTACTTGATTCTTTCTACGAGCAAGAAATTCGAAGATACAAAACGCTGCTATTATTTCAAAAAGCATTGTCTAAATTTTAATTTCAAGATAAGATTTCCATTTTAGTTCGGTCACTTCGATGGATCAAATTTAAATCAAATTAAGTTTTACAATACTATTTCCTTCTATATATTTAGAGTCATCTATTTTACGATATCATATATTTTACGCATCCCTGCGTAAAAATAAACACTCATTTCGAAAATTGTATTTTTACACTAACAATAGATTTTTGATCCTTAGGGTCAAAGTGGGTTTGAATCGATATTAGTGTAATCGTCTTAATATATTGTTAAATTAAGTAGTGATTTCTTAAAATAAATTGCATATATGTTTCTTAAAAAATAATTTATTTAGAAGACTTTGAAATCATTTCAACGTCTTTCCTAATAAAATAAACTAGTTAAATACTGGCTTTGAGCCTTACCGGTGTAAAGACCGCATCCGGACTGACTACGTATTTAATGCTTAATACAAACAGTAAGTTGAAAATGCTTTGAAAGCTCTCTTCAAGAAGAGAGAAGACCTTTGCCAAGCATTGTAGATCCAAATATCAGCTATTGAGTTGGGTCACATTTACGAACAACTCAAATATAATGTCAGCTCCCTTATACACCAAAGCGGAGTGGAGAGGAAATGGGTTTTGAATAGCCATAAGATATCATAATTTAAGCTAAGCAGAAAGGAGATGTGGAAATGACGATATCTGATTTGCATTCAAATACTATCTCCTCTCCTTTCCGCTTTGGTGGGTACCGGGTCTTATACTTAGTGTTACAACTAAAGCTTATCACCATCATAAGATTTGAAACAGATGTTGTTACACTTAAAAGAAGTTCCCCACCTTGGTGCTGCAATTGAAAAAAAATTTGAAATAAATACTATTTTATAAATAGTGGAAATTTCGGAGTTAACCCTTCACCTGTAAAATTCATAATCATAAACGTTAGTTGAAAGATACTCTTGTCAGTCCGAATGCAGTATAACATTACTATTTTCAAAATATTGTACAATTATAATAAAAAATAAATACATATTATATACACGGAATCTCTGTGTATCGTTTAATTCTTATTCAGTCTTAAGTAAAAAACCATCCACTGATAATTATAAGATAAAAAATATTATTTGTACAAGTAAGTAAAAAGTAAGATATACAATTATCAATTGCTAATGTTAAAAATATATTTATAATATTTAAAAAAAAAACGTTCAGGCGTGATAACGCCAGTCTTTGCCACGGAATGAGCTAAAAATGTTAATAATTATTCTAATCGTAGCCCCATATTGAATGACAAATATCTTGCCATTGACTTGAGATTGATTTTGCGTACCGTTGTAAATGTAACCATAGAATTACTATACAAGAGTTTGGGAAGTGAGCCTTAAATGTACCATAATACAATAAATATTTTTTTTTGTAATACAAAAAGAGCCATACGTGACATTTACAATTTAGGTCCGCGTGATTCCCTGCGAGAGAAGTTTAAGGAAATAAGTATTCTTATTTGGCTTCACAGTATATTTTTAGCAATCTAATGTTTGTGCATAAGAATATACATAATTATAAAAGGATTGGCGATGTATATAATAGACACAGTAGGAACCGACATAAGCTTGCGGTTCCTGCTTTGCCCCTTGCAAAAGTAAATAAGTCATTTGTGGGTTTGGGTATAAGACTCTATAATAAGGCTGAGGCTGATACAAAAAGCTTCTATATAATCCTCAATAGTATAAACTATTGAGGATCATATACATGATAAATATTCGTGGATATAGCTACTCCTCTTTAAGGTACAAGATAGTAATAACCAAATGTAACTAGTTATAAGAATTTGATTTGAAAAGTGTAACCACCGAGTTTCTTGCTGGCTCTTCTCGGTAGAAACAGCTTTCCGAACCAGCGGTAGATTTTGACGATCCAAAAGCACTTGTTTACAAGTTTACTTGATTAAAGAATATTTTGAATTTGAATTTAAAAGCAAATGGGGGCAATCTATCTGTCTCTCTTTTTTATGTGTCATTAGGCAAAAAGCATCCGAGCTTCATCTTCCCTATCATTACCTATAGCGCCACTATTTTATTTTATTTCTATTTACAGAACTGCTTATGGCTGTAACCCGTAGCATGTAGAATTGTGACTTCTGTCTTTGGCTATTTATTATTTAATCTATGGGAATACTAAACGTCATCACGCCAAAATATTATAATTAAAGTTTATAACACAAATAATATTATTACACCTTTTTATTAAACCTATTGTTGACTAAGTTCATTAATTCTAGATTAGACTTGTTTAATGTGGTACAGCTTTATTTATAAATCAACAAAGAAATATCGACCAATTTGCACAAACTTGAACCAGACGAATCAGAAAAAATATATAATACTAGAGGTCACATAAACGTCTTAAGTAAAATTAAAGATTAACTTACTTCTATACTTATGCTATGACTTTTGTCATATTGACAAATATATTACACAATTTATATTAACGGCCAGCGAATTTAAATTAACTAAGATTGAATACTTAGCCAACAGTTTGGCTAAAAAAATAGATTACGTGAAGCCGTAATTTTTTTTAGCAACTGCGGACAGCGCTATTAAATCGCGTAAGATTTTAAATTCAGTTCAGTCAGGAATAACACTAACAGCACCAAAATTATGTTATAATTGACTGGCGGTATAAGTTACTGGGACCCCGTTATCCGCCGACTCAAGTAGGCCGGTCATTATAGATCTTCAGAGAATTTGAAATATTCAAACTTAATATTAAATTAGGTAATCACTCGAACAAAAGTAATGGATACGTCGCAGACTTAGTATTAGAATGACAGAATTAAAAATCAGTCCTAATTAGCTGTGCCAACGGCTTCGGCCGCGTGGAAATCAGCGTATCACATTTTTTTACAGAATTCAAATTTTAAACATAAAAGTAGTTATTGTGAGTTAACCATAAGAGATAGAGACATGCTATCGCGGACTTTTTTGTAGTATTTTTGTAGATCTACAATTCCCTAGTACATTACTTTAGCGTATCTCTGCTGGTTTACGCAGCGCACGCGACTAAAGCTCCCAGCGAGCAAGTTTTTTAACAACTGCGCGATCTCTTCAACACAATATACATAATACCGATATGTACTATTTACCTAAACCATCCGGAAGTATTACAATATCTTTTGGTGAAAACCGTACAAAAATCCGTTCAGTAGATTTTGAGAAAATCGATTACATACAGACAGACACCTTTTTGGGACTTTGTTTTATAATAAGTATAGATAGAGTTAGATACATTGTAATCCTTATTTCAAAGCCATCTATGACATCACGCCACGCACTATTTAATAACCTAGTGTTTTCTTTCTCTTACAAGTTTTTGGGTGATTTTAGCACTCACAAGTTTTATAGGCGCTACGCTTCGATTTATTGCAATCATCCACAAACCAATTTTTTTGAATTCGGTCACTCTAATACCATATTTGTGTATGATAATTTGTTACATTTCATACGTTTACAAAGGTTCCTTTACAAATTCTTCAGCGGCCTATGATGTAACCTGTAGGCCTACCATGAATTTTAAAAAACGATTCAATTCAAAGTCAGTACCTAAACCTAACCGCTTTCTTTTCGTACCATGAAGTATGTTTGAAAAGGACAACGTTATATGAACTATAGATAACTCTTTCTCACTTTACTCAAATGTTTTTAGGACACATTCCGAATGCTCATTCGGCAACGACTTAAAGTCTTTAAGACCTCATGGTATGAAAAAGCAAAACAATTTAGTTTACGTTTTCAACTGAGTCGAAATCATGGTAGGCCTGCTGAACGCTTTGATTTTACGTTTATCTTTAAGTTGAATTTACTAATATGCGGGCTGTATTTATATAAGTATAGAACGCTGACAAGTGTGATACATTTTATACGTGACTATGTATAATGTTAACAGTATATAGTTTATTAGCTATTGTATGCCCTGTAATTCTTTCTTTTTAATACATTTCCAATGACCGACACGTTAATTCTCCAGGCGAATCGGCAACAATGGTGGCGATATACCATGGTAGCCAGGTGCCTGTAGGTTTGACGCTAAGGGCAGAAGCTAAGTCCACCCCAGAATATCCAACATCACTTACTTGATGATGGCTGCCCGCGTTCTATTGACAAGAGATTACATGTGTTCATATAAAAGTTTATATTTTTGTTAAATTTTATCTCAACGCAACGCAGTAATGGATTTTAAGAATATTATAAAAAAAAAGTAAAGTAAGGAAGTTTCTGTCCCACTGGTGGGCATAGACATCCTCTCGCCATTTTTTGGTGAAAAGAATTAGAACCTACCGCTCCAATGCAGATTGGTAGATCACACATATCCCTCAAATTTTCTAGAGATCTAAAGATAGATCTAGAGAAGATTTCAGGTTTCCTCAAGATGTTCTTATGGCAAAAATGCCTGGATTTAAAAATCCTTTCAGCGGTTTAATAATGTATAATTGAAAATGTTTAAAAGATTGACCTCCAAGTTTCTTCCTGATTCTTCTCGGTAAGAGCAACATTCCGAACCAGATGTTTTATTGATCATATCGATGTTTGACGATTCATAAGTGCTTTAAAGAGCGTATTTGAATAAAAAATATTTTTATTTCACTTGTTGCATGCGTGATTAAGTGTTAATATGAAAAAAAACCCTCGTGTAATTGCATACGTTTTAAAATCTCGCTAAAAGTTGCGAGTAGGTAACTTCCTACTTAGGGTAATTGCAAAGATGTGCGTAAAGGAATATATCATTCGTTGAATGACATATTCCTTAGTTGAGATATTTCTCTATAGTAAAAAATCATTCAGATATTTATTTGTTTACTCAAAAATTAATACACTCCCTAAAGGAAAATAATCTTTAAATATATTTTCTGTCGCTTTTTCTTAAATTCTTCTCTTTATTTTAATAAGTTACTACTTACTGTATTTTCTCAGGGCTTCTTCCCTTTCTTGGGCGTCGAAATACCATAAGGTGATGGCGTATCTGGAACCGTATAAAATAGCTTTTTAATTCTCGAGTTCATACTAATTTTGAATTCTTTAGACGCCAAAAACAAGTAATCTTATAAAGTTTAATATGTGCATATTATGATATACTAACTTTAACGGGTGGCTTTTATATTTTCCAAATAGAAAACAAAAACCTTATTTTCTCATAAAACACCACTAATATTACTAAGAATTGCAAGAAGTTTAAATTTAACATAATAATTCTAAAAACTAATTTCGAATTTATAAGTCACGAGTTACAGCTATCTCTTATTAGACGTATTAAAAAATAGTATAATTATTATAAATTTACTTATAAGCTAGTTAGTAAAAGTTATATTACCTGGTTGCATAGGCGGGTTGGACTTCGTGTGGGTTTCGTCTATCCGACCAGAAAAACAACATTCTGTCAAAAATTGGAGCTATATCTGCAACTTGATTGGTGCCTTCGGGGAATACCCTGAATTGAAAAAATTGTTTTCAGCACAAATTCAACACAAAAATCTCTTTATAACACGTCACGTAAACTGTGATTGGGTCTTAGAGAAAAGTACGCACTTAAGACGATATGCTCTGACGTTATTAGAGCTTTTGCGCTCTATTTTGCGTATTTTGCAACTTAAAATATACTTTTGCAGCCGCGTATTTTTCCCAAGACGTGGTGAAAGCAAATCTTGCTAACCACATTGACAATTTCAAATTCTAAAAATCATCGCTAAACGTTCCAATCGAATTTCCGTTTGAAGAGATTGACAAATAATTAATATCATATCATATAGGTGTTCACTTAAGTATATCACTTCATAACTTTTACTAATAAGACCGCCCTTGCACTACTGTATGTTCTTATTTCTTTTGTTTTTGTTTACTTGGTGTACAATAAAGAGTTATTCATTGAATCATATTACCTGAGTAATCCGCCACACCGCTTGACGTCCCAGTCGAGATTCAGGTAATATATCGCCGTAATACAGCGGCCGTCCTTATTGGGGTTGTCGACATGTTTCACGTAGTGACTGCCGGAACCCGGATAGCATGCTACCATGGCCTGCAAACAACAACTGCAAATTACTTATTCAACTGTCCGTTCTACTAGACACGACTTGACAAGAACGTTTTCTCCTTAAGCGATTTTTGGATTTGTAGTACTGTTCCAGCGAATTGTAGATGTACAAAAATACTACAAAAAAGTCCGCGAAAGCATGTGTCTATCTCTCATAATTAAATCATAATAACTAATTTTATGTTCAATTCAGGTTTCATGTTTGAATTCAGGATTTTTTTTGTGATACTGACTTCCACGCGGGCGACGCCGCTCGCACAGGTAGTATATAGTAGTAAAATTGTATATAGTCTAAGTTAGGACCGTATTAGCCCGGATTCTCTATTCTGTACTAATATAACATGAATAACGATATAATATTACATTATAACATGTATAACAATCAGCCATATCCGTTGTTCGCTTGCTCTTGCTTACGACTATGGATTTAATGTTATAATTTATTAGCAAGTTTGTTGTGTATCAGGGAGACATGATCATCGAGGCAACTTCAGAATAACGGAACGTCTTTTGTGAGTGTCTAATATAATGTTACGGGCATGCGAAAAGATTTCGTAATGCGTATTTCATTGAATTCGAATTTGACGGTGGCAATATTGCGAACATGCGATAAGAGTTCGTAATGTATATGTCATAAAGTTCAAATTGAACGAGACAGTTTACGAACATGCAACGACGGTTCATAAACTCAATGACATAGAGTTCAAATTCGCTTAAGCATTCGACGTGTATCAAAACATGTTTACGATCGTTTCAAGGCTATCGAATGTTCTCGAAAGCGGTTCGTTTGATATATAAGCAGACGTATCGTGCGCCTCGTGGTTCAGTTTGTAAACCTATTCTTCGATGTCGCCAAAGCCTTCGATAAGGTCTGGCACGCAGGCTTAATTTACAAGCTGCTCCAACTAAATATACCAGACCGACTTGTACTCATCTTACGAGAGTACCTGACTAATCGCACCTTTCGGTATCGCATAGACGGTACTTTATCGTCTCGCCGCACAATTCGTGCTGGTGTTCCTCAAGGATCTGTACTGGCACCCTTATTGTACTCGCTCTACACGAGTGACATTCCACGGGCGCCTATCAAAGAGCGTACACATCTTGCCCTTTTCGCGGATGACACCGCTGTATTTACCACATCCCGCCGACCTCAAGTAATAACTAGACGTCTCCAGAAAGCGGTAGACAGCCTCGGACGCTGGTTCCGCCAATGGAGAATCGAAATAAACCCGGATAAAAGTGCAGCCATGCACTTTATCGGTAATCGCTTTCGATCTCACATAGACACACCTACGGAAATATCCCTTTACAATACACCGATTCACTGGCAACAGAAAGTCAAGTACCTAGGTGTCACCTTTCAACCTTCCATGACCTTCCACGAGCACATACACATAGTCTGCAATAAGGCTGCGTATGTCATGGGACGACTTTATCCGATGTTATGCAAGAAAAGTAAGATGTCGCTTCGCAACAAAGTGACACTCTACAAAACTTGCATAAGACCAATAATGTCCTATGCGAGCGTTGCGTTCGCGCACGTTTCAAAGGTCAGATTGCTCAGGCTTCAAAGACTTCAGAACCGATTTATGCGGACAGCCACTGGGTGTCCGTGGTTCATGCGGAACGTTGACCTCAATAGAGACCTCGATCTCCCTACCATTACTCACCTCTTTAAACGTTTTTCGAAATCTTACTTCGAGAAATCTGAGGTACACTCGAACCCCCTTATTTCAGTTGCTTCTACCTACATCCCAGTTAGGTCCGACCATCGAAAATATAGGCGTCCAAAAAGCGTCTTGTATGACCCCGACGATCAAATAACGATCGCCAACACAGATACACGTAATACACACACACAGCGTCTTCGCCGGCGAAGACGAGGTCCCAGTTTTCTGACGTCGGTCGGTCGTGGCTTTTCGCCACCCTTCCGGCGCCGCAATGACTAATCTAAGTCACACCATCAGTCCTCCACTACATGTCGCCCTAAGCCGTGGTCCGGCCTCACAGGAGGCACCCTTAGGACGACGTTCCTCGACGCTAGTAGAGCTTCTGCGCTCTACTCCCTGCATTTCGCAACCTCGACGATGCTTCTGCGCTCGCCCGTCCCGTCCGGTGACGCTGTAAAAGCCATTAGGGCTAACAGCATACAGTCAGTTCGAAAAAAAAAAATCAGTTTGTAAATAGCGATCGACAGCTAATAAACAAGTGAAAATAAAAGTGAATTATGAGTGATCTCGGCATTAGTATTTTACAACGGACTGTGTAGAGACTGCAAGTAGTAAGTTTGAAATAAAAAGTTGAATAAAGTGTTTTAACGAGTCACCAGGTATTTTCAGCCAAATCCACGAACCCCTGTACGTAACAATAATATAATGTTCGTTGTCATAACTCTGACAGTGACTAGTGTTTCAGTGTACTTATAGAAGTTTTAGATGTGCTTATTTGGGTCCTTGTCCTCAGTTGAGCAAATGTTGCCATCTTGTTTTTCGGTGCAATTTACAGATAAAACTAATCCAGCCATTACACCTCCAACCGACAAATCATATGTGCGTTACGTATGAAATACGTATGTGAACGCATTAATCATTAGCGTTGTATGTTATTTAGATGCCTGGCTTTATTTGTTAGGGTAACCCTAGGTTAAGCTAGTCATATAGATAAGCGAACGGAAATAATTGCTGGTTGACTTTTAATATCGCTTTATCGCGAAATATAAAGGCAACACTTCAAAGCAATATATCTAATTATAAACTAAGACCACCCAAATGAATCATTTTATAGCTACGACCGAATCGATTATTCTTTTTAAGAATAAAATAAATTATTGAATGTAACTTTATTTAAAATAGAAGAATATAAGTTTGACTGCCCCGTCGTCGCAGTTCGCAGTGACCCTGCCTTCAGCTCCGCGGGTCGTGTATTCGATACCGAGGGCTACATTTTCTATAAAAACAATATGTTGATTCTTCAAGTCTGGTGGGTGTGTATATGTATTTTAAATTATATATGTATATATTTACCACTTTTCCGTCACCAATAACACAAGTATTAAGTTACTTACTTGGTGAAGATTCTGCTACTAACCATGTTATGAAGAACAGATGGATTTTTATGGTTTTAATAGGTAAAAGTGTTGAATTGTTGAAACCCATATTGGAAAACAAAGCGTTTGTCGAACTCCTGATTTAGTTGGACAAATAACAATTACACAAGTTCATTAAAAAAGAGCTTTCAACTAAATCTCATGTCCCTACTGTTAACCGTTGAGGAGTCCCCTCGCCTGGAGCCTATTCTGGCAGAAGAATCAGGTCCTGCTTATCATAAACATTCATTGTCATCGGGTAATAGACCGGTATATTAACTTGCAAAATTCCACCATTCAAGTTATATAAAAGCTTTTAAGAAATTCCGAGGGAACCTCTGAATCCAACTGGCGAAAAATTTTGTAGCGTAGAAAACCCATCTCAATCGGACCCCGGGAAGTAGGTTAAACTCAACTTGCAAGATTCCACCTGCAGATACATACATTGGAAGTTAAATCTATCCATCCTCCTGCCCTTATCCCACTCTAAGTGGGGTCGGCACAATATGTTACAACATGTTGCCACATGATTTGGCTACGTATTTTACGACCGGCCACCTGCCTGACGTCAACTTACCTTAGACGTATTTTACAAACACTTGGTAAGAAAGAGGGTGGTCTATTCTACTTAGCTAGATACCACACAGCATATACATTGGAAATAAAATAGAAGTGTTTAAAAACTAACACATTTTCGCATTTATAATATTAAATAATATGCAAGTATAGCTGGTGGTATTGCAGTAATAAGCCGGTTTTACTACAAAGTGCTAAGTATCGAACGCGAAAAGTGATAGGGAATTCCCTCGTGCAGTTTCTATTTTCGAAAGATTTACAATTGATATTCACTCTTTCCTTGTATTACACCGAGTGTAAGGTGAGTTCTCTTTTATTTTTGAGAAAAGGTATTGGTTGATACCAATTATAGTGTTATTTAAAGTATGCTTATGTTATTGATCATATCACTTCTCTTCACTCTACCTTAATTGTGACTCTGTGTAAGTATGAAAAACCATAATAATTTAATTTTTCTGAATTTTTTGCAAATAAACTTCACTAAGCTAAACATAGTCACGTAGGCTGATAGCTAAATAATATTATTAAAGGGCATAGATGAAAACGCAGAAAATTTGAATGCTTTCCACGAGACCATATTAAACTACATTTATATAATTTTAAATAAATAAAATAAAATAAAAAACTAAATTTTTGAAAGTCAATTGGTTAATACATTAGAGTTGAATTTTATAAATCTGTTTTGTATAGAGTTTAAAAAAAAAGAACCTGTGTTACTATTACCATATAGTAATTATACTAGAATAGGTATTGTAATTGAGTGTCGCAACAAATAATCAGGAGAATGAAAGTCATATAAAAAGAGAGACAGGTCTCATTTGATATCTCTTTATTGTTGGTGGACACATTTTAGTCTAGTTCCTCTACTCTTAGTATTATATTATATAATACTAGAGTCCTAGAGTACTCTGAAAAATTACGAGTCTAGGGTTCTAATATTTTGCATAATATTTACATTGGAATTTCCAGTTTCATATTAAAAACAAAAGAACAATAAAAACTAAACGCTTTTGAAACAATCACTGTAATGAACAATATAGGGAAATAACCTCTTCTTAATCATTCGTGCTTTTACAAAATAAGCTTTACATCTATAGCAACAAGAGCGATGTACTGAATTTTATTTTATACAGTGTGGCAATACAAATAAATTCATAGATTTGTCCTTTCAGGGCCACCGCGTACTCGTGCCGGTTGTAAAGCGGTGCACTCGGTGCATTGACGTTTGTTATAGCACGTACGTCTATTTTGGTACGGATTATATTATTGTGTCTATATATATATTACGAGCCACGTGTAGGGTTGCCAACTATCAAAAACATTATTATAATACTTTTCTCGACATTACATATTTACTGTTGTATACAAAACACTGTTTTCATAAAGAAAATCTTCATCAATGTGAGTATTGAAGATTAGACTGAGAAGCTGAAACATTTAGTGAAGGGGTGCAGGGTGAGGCGTATGACGCTTTTTCTCTAAAAATATACGAAACTCTAAAAATATGTATTCAAAATATTAAATATTATATCTATTTACAGTTTATTTATTAAAATACTGTTTAATATTCTTCTCAGACCTAAATATACTATTTTATATGTAAAAAAAAGTTGGCAACCCTAGCCACATGGTTCTTGATAAGAATGAATGGCTAGTTGATAGAAGAAGACAGTATACTCGCCTATCCCATCTTGAATATTCCGTACCGATTAGGTATTAACTGATTAATACAAATATAATCGATATTTATTTTTCAACATTAAAAAATCGTTAATTATTAGACCAATTACATTATAGTTATTTTTGATGTCACTGTTTTTGATCCAGTCTACATAAATAACCTAAGTTTTAATAACCTAAAAATATAAGTGGCATAATTAAGTTAACAGTTATAAATTAAAAAAAAAACAATATTATAATCGTCATAAAATTCGACTCCTGCTTTACGTCTTTTAATCACTAAATTAAAATTTCACAAACATTGTATATTTTCAAATTGCAAACTAGGTTGCGCTATTTTATATTTAGACACTATTGAGTTGCTCGTTGGAATAATAATACATAAGATAAGTTCGATAGACTTAGTAAAATTATAGTTGTTATTTATTCAAAGCATTCTTTATCCAATTTGGCTTATATAAGCTCTTTTGGAATCTTCAAATTATTATGAAGCTGGTTCGGAAACGTGCTCTTGCCAAGCAAGGAACTTGGGCGTTCACTCTTTTCAAGAGTAATTATTACTTATTGCAATTTTACAAGTTACAATAAATATCTCCTGTTACAAAAGTAAAGTAATTAAATATTAAACCAATGTACCGATTCTACAAAGGGATTGTTCGGTATTACAAATATTAAAGAAAATTTAATTCGTCTTTGATATTTTTGAACATATATACATATAATAGTAGGCAAACGAACTAACAATAGTCTCAACGCTTTCGCAACGAAAGCCAAACGAATCATTTCTCATAGTGTATTTTTAACAAAGCCGAATCTATGAATGAAACGAAATTGAAATGCGGTTATCAACATGAAGGGCGTGTAGTAATGCCACTTGCATCGTTTTAGATATGTGTCACGGCCATTGTCCAAGTTTCGTAGCTTGCTGTGGCAAACGGTGTTGAGAATAGCACAATAAATACTAGTATTGCTCAATAAATGCAAGCGTTTTACCTGAAAATAAAACGTATATTAAAATACTTACCTGATCCGAAGTCTAATATAATGTTGAGATAGACCATTGCTTCCACTTCCTTTTTCTGTCTCTTTTCCTCCTTGGTAGTGAATACTCCCCGTCTTTGTCTACCACCACCACCAGGTAGGGGGGATGTCTCGAGGTGGGCCTCGAAACTTTATTCGTCATTGCACTTGTTGTTTTGGTACACCAGGCAGTATTTAAAAATATTAGACTTCGGATCAGGTAAGTATTTTAATATACGTTTTATTTTCAGGTAAAACGCTTGCATTAAAATACTGTACCGTGATCCGAAGTCTAATATAATGTTGAGAGATGTTTGCTATCGCCTGGTGGTGGTAATAACGTCAATGTGATCAAGTTAAAAATATTTTCTACCTTTGTTAAATGACAAAGACGGACAAGTATGCGGAAAATAACATAAAAGATAACTTAATTTAAGTGATTATAATTGAATATTGTTTCATGAATATAATGTATTCAATGTTAAAGATTTGCATTTTATTTTAGATTCGAGTAAATTCGATTGTAATATTTGCACTAAAATTTACGAAGGGTGTTCTCCAGTTCCTTCTGGATAGTATGTCATCAATAGACATATTTTCGATCCAACCTTTAGAGACGACCGCAGCTCTTAAACTACCAGCAGTAGCCTCTATACAAGCATAATGATACTTGTATATAGTATTGTGTATTGTTAAATGTAACCCAGCCTGAAATCACACATTTAGAAGCAGGCTTGGGTGCACCAAAAGTGGTTACAAAAAGATTTAAGCAGTTGGCAGCTTGTCTCCTGTTTTGTCCAATAGTTATTAATGTATTTATCCAGAAAACAGGGTCCAACCTTTTGTTAGAATTAACATTAAGCCTGCAACCAGACTGACTATAATCAGCTGAATCTGTTTTTGATCGACACACAGGCAATGAGACTATATAATCACTATGAATCATACAACTTTCCGAGGTTACATTCAGAAGAGTTAAATCATCCTTCTAGAATACAAAAGCGAAATAGCAGCTGTATGTTACGATACCTGATACAAGTTTTCAGTTGTAAGGTTATTCGTGACATAAATTGCATTACCTCGTCAATATCCCATATTATAGATTTCGGCAAGGTTGGTTTTGAAACCGCCATCGCTTTCAGAATTCGTTTTATGAAAGGGTACCCCTTAATCGTGCAGAATATTCTGGATCGCATAGGGTGGCCACTACAGACTTGTGAACCAAGATTGTATTGTACGATAGATTTTCTACAAAAAATAGATCTGCCAAAAAACGTGCTAACTCTGATCCAGTAGGCTATACAAAAAACTAATAAAATTGGTCCATTTTAACCATCTGCAACATGCAGGCTTGTAATTTCTTATTTTTGGAGGACGCTAACTAGTAATCAATAGATCTTTTTGCTGCGGTGTCTAATCTTTTAACTGCTCATTCTAGCCCCACGTCTCCATACTTCCAGGTCCATTTCCTTCACATTCTAAAAGGGCAGTGCCTTCGAAACGTCCACTTATACCTGTTGGAGATCTTAAATTATCCAAGGTGCTGCTGTTGCTCGAGCACGTAAATCTAGTCGCCAGAACACCTTTTCTCACCTTGGCACCACTTCCAGATACGTGCCTTGCATGGATTCAGGTGTTGGAGAACATGAAGTATTAAAAATGGGGGTGAGAAAAACCCACGCCAGCGTATAGTTCCTGACAGTGCGTCCTGAAATTCTGCATCTTTGTCTCTGAAGTCCAGGGTGCAGTATCTCGTCACTACATGAATCAGTCTTGTTGAAATTAGGTCTATTACCGGATTTCCCCATTTAGAGAAAATGAGTGTTATCGCTCGAGGCAGAAGGTGCCATTCTGGTATAGTCCGATGACGTAACAGATGATCGGCCTCGGCGTTATGTATTCCTATTAGCTGATATACTAGTAGGCCTATCTGATAGAAGTCCAGGAGTTGAAAGATCTTGTATGTCAACGCCAGTAAATTCTGCGACTGTCTCCGTCGTTGCGTAGGTACGCTATAATAGTTTTGTTGTCGCATTGGAAATGCACTGTAGTTGATTGGAGGTACCAGACCTTGATCTTTTAAAACTTTTAAGACCACTAAAAGTGTATGTTCGAATGCAGGCTCTTCTCTGAAAGGGACCAGTTCCCCGACAGCTTGACGCTGTTTATGGGAGGCCCCAATGCAATATCCGAAGCGTCGGTGGCCATGAAATGTGTTGGTTGAGAGACATGGATTGAAGACTTTTCGTGCATACGACTTAACCACCACTCGAGATCCATCTTCGATTCCTCGTTTAAGGTTACTAGACTTGCTTAGTGGTTTTGATGAATGATCGTTAACTTCTGAAGATGTTAATAATATAGACGTCCGCGAGGGATAACGTAACTTGCAAAATTCATCATGCCGACGAGGCTTTGCAGGTCTAGTAGTCTTACTACTCGTAGATTTAACATTTTGAAGATGTCATATCTTTTCGCACTTTGGGGTAGGCAGATACTTGCAATTTATCCAGGGATCCCACACTATCCCTAGATACTCTATGCTCTTTGTATTAACACTGATTTTGCAACGTTTAAAGTCCAGCCTAGATGATTTAGTACCTTTAGAGCAATGGCCAAATGTTCCTTCATTATAAGTTGGCTTGTACTGGCGATGAGATAGTCATCTACATATACGAGAAGTCTAATTCTTTTCCGTCGGATTATCTCTGCTATCTAATTGCTTACAGTAGCAAATGTCCTGGGAGTAGAGCTCAATCCCAAGGGGAGACACCTCATTTCTTGACGATACATCAATCGCAGGAAGCATCTGTGAGCTGTGCGTATTGGAAGATGAAAGTATGCTTGCGAAAGGTCTATTTTGACAAGCAAATCGTTGGTCGCAAAAATCTTGGTACTTTGTGCAAGTTGATGAATCTGAACGGAGTTGTGATCACATATCGATTTAAGGCTCTGAGGTCAAATATGGGTCTCTAGGTCCCGGCCGATTTCTGAACAAGAAATATACGTGAAAGGAAACTGTGCGTTCTTGGTGCTCTCATCTCGTTGGTTTCGAGAGTGGCTTGCCGTTTGTTGTAACGATTGGGAAAATGTAGTGGCGGCCACTTTGAAAATGGAATATTAATTTTATTATGTGATCACGTGCTTCCATTTTCTCCCATCTTTGCCGATATTGTTTTGGCTGGCCGGCACGAAAGAGACTCGGTGAGTCAATACTTTCGATTATTTCTCCTATCCCGGTGGGATGAGGGAGATGTCTTCCACGTGAACCTCGGCCTGTTGTTGTTGCTTGGTCGACATTTTTACGGTTATTGGCAGTTCAGATCTGCCCCAAAATGTTTTATCAGACCTAAAGACAGGGGTCTATTGTTGGCATACTGAATATTATTAGGCCTATATTCAGGTTTATTATGATAGGACCCACAAGTTCCAGGAGTAGGAACGATAGAAGATGGACCGGTTTGCGTGGCAAATAAGCGGTCTTTAATTAGAGGCCAGAATATATTACGACGTTCTCACATCTTCTCTAAGAAAGAGAATTTTTCAGCATTAAATAGGTTGCTGCAAGATGGCGGTATTTTCCTTAACATTCTTTTACATGAAGGATCTTTAACCGATGCCAAGATTGCCTCTCGCCTATGTTGAATAACTTCAGCTCTGTGACCGCAGACTAACTGAAGAGCATCGTTAGATATATTTGAAAAGTCGCCATTCCCAAAAATATCTTCAATCTTTCCATGGATTGAATCAAAATTAAGTTCACGTGAAGCTTTCGCCCGAGATAAAAATTCACGAAGTTCTTTTCCAAAGTGATCTTTTTGTTTGATAAAAGCATAGCAGATGGCAGCAAAGGCTTATCGGCATTGACAAATGTTCGTGAAGTCTCATACTGTTTTATTTCTTAGTTAGCTTCAAGTTCGGCAAAACCGGGGGTATGTCGATAATTTTTCTGTACTTCTGCGTACCTTACATTTTGTACAAATACACACCCACAATTTTCTACAAACAAATTGTTTGTAGAAAATGTTGGCTTCAGTGGGAATCGAACCCGCGGAGCTGAAGGCAGGGTCACTACCCACTGCGCCAACGGGCTAGTAAGAGAATCCATTCCTCGTCACCTAATCTCTGAATCCTTTTTAGAATTTCCAAATATGAAGTAGGACTTGTTAGTATATTGGGCTCTTTTAATTTTGTTCCAATCGATAACGTAAATGACTCACTTTGTTCTGCTTCTGACTGACAGTCACTATACAAATTTTCACTGATAGTGCCATCAATATATTCAGTCTCACATATACTTGACTTAATGTTGTTTACTTCCGCAATGAGCTAGATAGGCTCACAATTACTATTTTCGCGGGCTTGTCTACGAGAGCGTTTGCGTCGATGACGGCGAGAACGCTTAGTAGATGAATCATCACTGCTGTTTAAGTCACTTTCTGACGTGGACGATCGTGATAAAGGCTTATTAGATTGCCTTTTTCTTTTACTATTTTGGCAAATACTGCTGGTTAAAATCGCTTTGTAGATTCACCTCACTCATATTCACTACCTAACACGGGAAAAAGAAACACGGACGCAGCGACTTAAGACTCAATAATCAACAATGTCTTAGTAGACTGTGTTGACCATTTCAGTTATAGTAATAATATAATAAAATAAAATTACTCGCTAACACTTACCAGTGGAGCGTCCGAACGAAGTGAAAACAACAACGTCAATGACGAATAAAGTTTCGAGGCCCACCTCGAGACATCCCCCCTACCTGGTGGTGGTGGTAGACAAAGACGGGGAGTATTCACTACCAAGGAGGAAAAGAGACAGAAAAAGGAAGTGGAAGCAATGGTCTATCTCAACATTATATTAGACTTCGGATCACGGTACAGTATTTTAATGACACCTTTTTTCATTATGCAATTCACGTGTATATATTTACTTTCTCAAAAACAGCCCGAACGATTTAGTTGAGGATGAAGCATCAGGTTTTATTTAGTATAATTTAATACGGCACAATATTTTTTATTATTATTATAATAAATATGTAGATATTCTCTGGATCAACGCTGGTAATTTTTAGCTTGTAACTTTTTAATGAATTGACATGTTCAATCATTATTTTAAATGAATTGTGATCCGAATACATCTCTTAGTTTGTGATTCGACTGGTTTTAATGACACCAATGATTAAAGGCTACTCGTAAGCCAATCGGGTACCAGCAGATACTCAATTGGGCATTTTATCTCCATTTTAAGTACGATTGATCTAAATCAAGTTCGCTCAGTCTTATGTACGAACTTTGAATGGCCCGCCTAAGGGTAATAGAAAGTTCTCAACAAATAGATTTTTTTTTAAGCAAATAAAATTATGAGATACAGATAATGAATCGCACAGCTAATAGTGGCCTGTCAAAGTTTATGTATTGTCCGTTTGGTCCAACCGTCAAATGTATATCATGTCATAGTTTTCATTTTACACACTATGTACGTTTATCTTCGTGAAAAAACTCTAAAATAAATAATTTATAGAATTAGGCGTTACTTTGCGGAGATCCATAATACAAAAGTAATAATAAAATTATTTTGCTATAATCCGCGATACAGTAAATAGAAAATATATATAGTGTTAAATGTATAGTAGACTAAAAAGCTAGCTTTGCTATTTTGTCGCAAAGCTTTGCGATTTTGTCGTGGAGTCTATCTCCTGATGATGCTTCGGTTGCGGGGCGAAACGATTGTTGAGTTTGTGATAGTGAACGTGTGTAGTGCTTGTGTATTGTGGTGGAGGTTTGTGCATGTGTTTTTACGAATCCTGCATGTATCGGGTATGAAAATACGGATAGTCCACTATACATTTAACACTATATATATTTTCTATTTACTGTATCGCGGATTATAGCAAAAAATTTTATTATTACTTCTAAAATAAACTTTGCAAATAAAGTTTGACAATTATCGGTAAGAAACTATAATAAAGCTGACAGTTAGAGATTTCCCATTTGGCACTAGCTCATACAATGCTTAATACAGCTAATGGTGTACTGATGTAAACAATATTTCCTGTACTGAGTCTCAGTTTGCGCAAAGTAAAATCAATATTAACATAGTTGATAGCGACGTACGTGAAAAGAACATGTGTATTTAATAGGGAAATCCCAGCGTCAAGTGATTATCGGATATCGCTCATTGGAGTTAATTGCACAGGGCCATAATACAGGTAAAAGCGCCATTAGTAATACATGCCTAATTGTGTTTGTAGTTTATTATATGCCTACTTTTTGATATCACATTTTATGGAAATTATAGTTATTGCCCGTCGGCATAGATTTCAACACTGAAACTAAAATCAACATATTTCTTTGCCATGCCTTCAATCTTCTTAAATAATAAAATTTAATGTTTGTCTGTATATACCTTATAGACTCCGAAACGGCAGGACCGATTTTAATAAAATTTTCAGACAATCTTTAGATTGACCTAGCGGATGTTCCTGTAAAGTTTGGTAGCGATAGGCGGAGGCGGTTTTCGACGATAATTCGAAACCAGACAAAGCTACAGCAACGCGTGGCCGGACAGCTAGTTATATTAAAAATCATATAATTTGTTCGGACGTAATGAAAAGGGTGAAAAAACACAATTTCACATTATAAATGAGTTATAAGTATGAATTAAAATGCGTTGCTATAAATATCCTAGATAGATATTTAATATTTCGGTTTCAATAGAGGGTAGAGATTTAATCAAAGTCAAGGGGAAGAATAGCCAATTATAGCAAAGTTAATTGTCATGTGTGTCATACGATATTATAAAATATGTCGATACGACATTAGTAAAATACTTAAAAACTACCAGGTACCCGCGACTTTCAATTCTATATGTTTTCCAAATGTATAAGCTTTAATTGTGACAAATTTCTTAAATACCAGTCATACATTAATGGAAGGGTAACAGGTAGACAGAAAGACGGGCAGACTTTCGTATTTATAATATTAGTATGTATTACGGATTTAATTGCATTATATATTCACACTAGCGGGCTACTTTTGATAATTCGATTATAGTACATCGGCTTTAAACATTCATAATTGGCAAGTAACGGATGCGCCCGCTGTTTTGTTTTGCACGTTTTTTGTACGCGGGGGTGCGCCGCACATACAATCGAAGCAACGCTCGGAACGTTTGTAAACAGTGCTCGGTTCGAGCGTGCCTATAAAGTGTATTATTATTTCACACATTTCCTACAACGACGCCAATGTTTACTGCTCCTCCGCCCCGCTGCGTGCCGGCATGCCGTGGATCACGTACGCAACGCGAGCACCGCGCATGCGTCGCGCTCCGCCCGCTCGCTATCAGCGCGATTCTAAACACCTTCGCGCTGATAACGATTGTAGAATGGACGCGCGATCTATGATAAACGTTATGATACCATGAGAGATTTTATATTGTGTTGACGGAGACTTCTAATTTTAACAGAATTATAATGGTAATACATTATGAAGTTAAAATATATGTTAGGGTTTCTAAATTCAAATGATTTATAGAAGCAGGCGTTACTTTGCGGAATTCCATATTACAAGCAATATAACAGAACTAACTACTTTGCTATAAACCGCACGGGTTAAGTGAATGCATGCAAAGCAAATGTGTATGAAGCAGGCAAAATCTACGCACCTTATACATGCAGGACAAGCCACCACATGCACCCCAAGGCGTAATTCACCAGCAACAACGCACACAAAAGCAGCACACACACCCACCACCACAATCTCGACGATCGCTTCGCCCCGAAACCGAAGTATCATCAGGAGGATAGGCTCCACGACAAACATTACGCATTACGATTTTTGTATGTATAAGTTGCGTAGATTTTGCCTGCTTTATACACATTGGCTTTGCATGCATTCACTTAACCCGTGCGGATTATAGCAAAGTAGTTAGTTCTGTTATATTGCTTGTTTCTAAATTCCCTTGATAAATTTTTTCCATTACATGTCACATTTATTTTGGTATTAAACAATCAAAAACTGTTATGATTTCCAAAAAAAAAAAATTCAAAACGTAATATTTTTACCTAATAAAGATGAGATTAAAAAACCGTTACAGGAGTTTAAAAAAAACTATTAGGAGGAGGCAGATACAGAAAATCTTAGATATGGTTACTATTGGACCATGCTCAAGATAGGAATTACTAAATGTAATGTTTTTTTTAAAAGAGCAACGGCCTAATTTCTTGCCGGCTCTTCACGGTTAGAACGGATTTCCGAACCAGCAATAGAGTTAACAATTGAAAAGGATTTGTTTAGAAGTTTACTTGGATAGAGAATATATTTTGTTCGGATGTGAAATTAAATATTCGACAATGCATATAAGAAGTGAATATGCTAGTACACGCAAACATATAAACGCACGCGCAAACACACTCAACATGGTCAAATAACGAACTATTACTATAACACTCATGGGCAATCAATCTCCATATACAGATATATTGAAGCGTCAATCTAAGCTTACACTTATCCCACCGATCCAGGTACCTACTGCATCCGAGAAACCTTACTACTCCGTGTTCACAACATTAGGCCATCACGGCTCATAGTAACACGTGAAGATTAAGATTTTGTGAAGATACACAACGATATAGCCTCATCATCAGCATTCTGCCCTTATCCCACTCTAAGTGGGAGTCAGCACAACATGTTTTAAACATGTTACATGTTTTGGCTAGTTATTTTACGACTGGTCGTCTGCCTAATGTCAGCTTACCTTAGTCGCATTTCACGACAACTCAGTAAGAAATGAGGGTGGTCTATTCTACTACGGCACATACAACACGGCGGTTCAACTTACCTTAGTCGCCTTATACGATACCTCGGTAAGAAATGAGGGTTTTCTATACTCTACTAAGCCAGATACCAGACGGCGGACGCAATTATATAGCCTATTGTGCAATAAGTACGATCCGAGCAGGTCGCGGTGTAACGATGCTGTAATGATAACAGTTTAGAAAACTAGAAATAGTTTGGCAAGAGTCGTGCGAATACATTTGCACACCGGCGCCAGGCCATGATTAGTGGTTGCGTGGGTTTAACTACTAATGTAATCTGCCATCGACTTTTTATTTTTAGTTTATCTCTAGGGTTTATTCGACTGCGTCATACAAAAGTAGCCTTACCTTTCATATAGCAAATTTAATAGCTATTGATAATTGATTAAAAAATGAAACTAAATTAAAAACTCCTGACAAGAATTTTTGAATGTCTACAATCTATGACACTTACTGCCGTGTGGTATCCGGCTAAGTAGAATAGACCACCCTCATTTCTTACCGAGGTGTCATAAAAGGCGACTAAGGTAAGTCGACCCGCCGTGTGGTATACGGCTGAGTAGAATAGACCATCCTTATTCCTTACTGATGTGTCGTAAAAGGCGACTAAGGTAAGTCGACCCTCCGTGTGGTATCCGGCTGAGTAGAATAGACCATCCTCATTCCCTACTGATGTGTCGTAAAAGGCGACTAAGGTAAGTTGACGCACCGTGTGGTATCCGGTAGAGTAGAATAGACCACACTCTTTCTTAGCGAGGGGTCGTAAAGTACGACGAAGGTAAGGACGGCAGGCAGGCGGCCGGTCGTAAAATCCGTACCCAAATCATGTGACAACATGCTAACATGTTGTGTCGAGCCCACTTAGAGTGGGATAAGGGCAGGAGGATGATGATGATACAATCTATGACACTTAAATTCTTTACAGCTTTTATTTTGATTATGCCGTGTATGTATGTGAAGGTGGATTCTTGCAAGTTAAATTTGACCCACTTCCCGGTGTCCGATAGATCTGAAATTTAACATTCTGGCCCAGTCTCGATGCCGATGCATGTTTATATTAAGTATGACCTGACGCTGATGCCAGGATTGGCTCCAGAGGAGGGAACTCTTTAACGATTAACAGTAGGGAAACAGTATAAAATTTTATTAAAAACTATTTTTATTTGTTGAACTTATATAGTTACGGGCTTTATATTATAATTACTACATAATATAATTTACATATATTATAAACGCGAAAGTATTACAGTCTGTCTGTTACTATTTCACAGCTGAAACAAAATAGATGTAACTTGGTACATTTGAAGGTATACACTATAAAATCTATATAGCTGTTAGGCTTAATATATAGGGATAAAAAATATCCATTTTTTCTTTGAAAATTAAAAAAAACAATATTGAAAAATTTACGGTATTTAAACACTTAAGTTGCGAAAACACTAATTAAGAAAATACATTGAAACTACCGACCTTCTATTCGCTGATTAACTGTTGCGTTGCAGGCCGCGATAAACGCACCGCAACGATTGCGTCAATGTAAGGACACCGTGAATAGAACAAATATGTTAGTAAACTATAAATATGATAGTATAAGAGACCAAGACACTTTTCCGTGTGTATCTGTTTTTAGCTTTACGCTATTATTTAGTAGATTTATTTACGTACGTTTAAACGTAAAGTTACTTAATATTTAGTGTCAAATTATTTAAAAAATCCTTCAAGTAACTAAGCATAAGTAGCATAGTAGTAACTTAGCTACGCATAAGTGAGAGTAATCAGGTAACAAGACACAAGAAAGTTTTATATGTTCCAATTTTAAAAAGAAAAAGAAACGTATTATTTAAACAGTGGTTAGGATAGAATAGGAAACCTAGTCATATCGATTTTTCCGTCTGAATAGCAGTAGATGAGGAATAAAAGATTAAAAGATGTACGAACTGTCTACACTGCAACTAATACAGAAAATGTATGAACGATTACAATCACGGTCATTAGTCTTCAAAGTAAATAACTTAATACTTGTGTTATGGGTAACAGGTAACTGGTAAATAAATCTATATTTATTATAAAACAAAGTCCCAAAAAGCTGTCTGTCTGTATGTAATCGATTTTCTCAAGATCTACGGAACGGATTTTTCTACGGTTTTCACCAAAAGATAGTGCAATACTTCCGGCTGGTTAAGATAAATAGTACATATCGGTGTTATGCACATTGTGTTGAAGAGATCGCGCCGTTGTTAAAAACATGCTTGCTTGGAGCTTTAGTCGCGTGCCCTACGTGAACCAGCAGAGATACGCTAAAGTCATTTACTACAGAATTGTACAATCTATAAAAATACTAAAAAAAAGTCCGCGATAGCATGTCTCTATCTCTTATGGTTAACTCACAATAACTACTTTTGTTTAAAATTTAAATTACTTTTAAAATTTTAAATACTAGAAAAAAATTGTGACACGCTGTTTTCCACGCGGGCGAAGGAAGCCGCTGGCACAGCTAGTACATATATAATTTTAATTATATACTTAAATAAAATACACCCCGATTAGAAGAACCAATCAATTATAAAAAGAAAATGTAGTAGTAGTAGTAGTACTACTACTACTACTAAGAAAAATTTAACAATAAAAATTAGACAATATAGAAACTATCAACCTTATAACTGTTGATACTAAATTGTTAAAAGTACTAATGTAAAAAGTCAACATACCTTTGTCCTCCCATTGATGATGTAGTTCCCCATCTTCCCGTTATTGACCATCTTATTCGCTTTCAAGATGATATTATCAACCTGCAAAATTAACATACAAAAAGTTTATTTATCCAATAATAATTAAAAAAATAATCGGATGTTCAGCTTTTCTTTATAATTCAAAAATTATTTAGTCAACATATACATAGATCTAAAGTTAATATATGTGTACGTTTTACGACAAAAAATTTCGGATGTTCTGTCTCAAAGAAGTAGTTTAAAGTTTGTTAAACGTCCTTTCCCTTTGTCATAAAAAAAATACAGCTGCATAATAATAATTTATAGAAGTAGGCCTTTGAGGAATTCTGTAGTACAAAGGTTAGTATAGAATTATTTTACGAAGTTTTATGTTGAGATTGTCGTAGTGAATGACCGCAGTGCTTGTGTAGTGTTGCTTGCTAATGGTGTTTCGTGATGATGTGTGGTAACTAATCCTGCATGTATAAGGTATGTGATCGGTTTCTTTTACTTAGCATTAGCATTACATAGATTTTCTTAAACGAGGAGTATAGCAAAATAATTCTATAATAACTTTTGATAATAATAATATTTATAAATTAGCTCGTTATAACTCATCATACACACTACATATTCCAGTTTTCAATATTATATCTATGATAGACAAGTAATGCGTACGTGACCATGCCCTTTCTCCAAATAAACCAGCCTACAATGATCTTATACAAGGTAAAATTATATTACGAATTGTACTGTAACCATACTCGTATATTGTTCCAAATTAATCCTATCTTTATAAATATTTAATTAAGTGCTGTAAATGCGTAACTACGTAAAGAAAAATTTTTTTATTTAACAAGAGAACGCAAAAATTTTAATCATTTGATCATTATCTCGTGTTTACTAAATAATAAACGACTTTTTTACTATGCTAACGAATGCTTCGCTTTAGGTATACAAGAACGATATATCGCTCACATACATTTTCCTGTCCTTATCCCACTCTAAGTAGGGTCAGCACAACATGTTGTGAACATGTTGTCACATGATTTGGCTACGTGTTTTACGACCGGCCGCTTGCCTGACGTCAACTTCCCTTAGTCGCCTTTTAGGACACCTCAGTATGAAATGAGGGTGGTCTATTCTACGCAGCTGGATACCACACGGCACATACCTTATTCGCCTCTTACGACACCTCGGTAAGAAAGGAGGGTGGTCTATTCTATTCTGCCGGATACCACACGGAAGAACGATATATCGCTCATGCACTGAAATAGTGTAGTAGAATCGTCAAAAAATCATGTTATGAGATAAGAGGGTTTAAAGTTTTCATTGCTACTAAAAATGCATAAAAAATAGTTTACTTTGCTTAAACGAACGGCCTACTACTTAATTATGATTTATGCCTGTTGCGTTACAAGTTTGTCACTATTAAGGCCCATGAGCGATATATATAGGCTTTATGTTAGTCACCTAACATACATAAACAAATAATTTATAGGCATTTCACATAATATTAATTTAAATTTATATAGGTAGTAGGTAAATTTTAAAGATATGAGACAATTCAAAGATTAAAAGTCGTTTAAATAAAAGAAATCGTTCTTCAAAACTTCGAAACTTAATTTTTTTTTTCTATAAGACGAGAAATAAAAGAGGATTCCTACGAATTTCTACAGGAATAGGACAAGTATATTGTAGACAAGGTTACATTTACATACATTTAGAATTACTATTATTAATAGAAATTCTAATTAAGAGAATTATTAGAAAATTTAAAAAAAGTTAGGGGTGGACAACCCTTACCCACCTATTCTAAACCCCTACTAGGGGTATGAAAAATAGATAGCCGATTCTCAGATCCACAGTATATAAAATTTAATAAAAACTGTCAAGCCGTGTCAAATTTTCTATAAGTATAACATATTTTAAGAGAATAATTGATAGAATTTTATGCACATTGTTTTTATGGTCTTCTAATTTGAAATATTTTATTTCTACTAATATTAATAGTTATTTTAAGTCGGTACTATTATATCGACATAAAATATCACTTAAACTTCAAGGTATTTCGTATTTATAAATGAAACACGAAACATTTTTCATGTTTTCAGTCTGTGTCACTCCTTGTCATCGTCGTATTATTGGTACTTGAAAAGCTAAGCATCAATGGCGCCATTAAATTGAATTTATATCAGTAGTTATCAGTTTCTACGTTTTATAATCTGTCTGGAATTTTATCACACAAACATGTGATGTGAAATTGTCCGTAATTACTATATTAGTGTGTTAACGTCATAGAGTTATCAGACTATTTTGGGGAAGCCTAAGAAGTCTTCACCAAAAAAGAAAACGAATGAGAGGAATGGCTACCTATCTATCTCTTTCTCTTCTTTATATGTGATTAGAGAAAGATAAGTATGGATCTCATCTTACCTCTTTTATTATTTGTTGGTCACTCGCGATCACAGGCCAGGATATGGCTGCTCTACTCTAATAACTCTATGGTTAACACTAACGAAATAAATTAAGATGTTTATAAGTTTCGAACGAGAAAATAACGGGTACAAAATTCTTTTGGTGAAAAATTTTCATACACCGTCAAAATATGATATTAAACTTTATTTGTATCAAAAGAGTAAGCAAAGCGTTTTTTGACTCAAACAGAATAAATCATATTTATTTTTTGCAAATAAAGTCGACGTAATATACTTTGTACGCTTTTTTATATATTTGTAAATTTTTTTTTCCTTTTAATTTTCTACTGTGTAATAATTATTTGTAAAATTGTGTACAATAAAGATATATACAACAACAACAACAACTGGAATCCTGGATGATTACAGTAATGTAAGTCTTATTGGGAACAGTAATTTAAAAGTAGGTTAGTTGTGTTACATTTATTTATAGCCAATTATTATTTTAACTTTATTGTATACAGGGATAAACAAACAATATCATTAAAAACTAAATTATACACAAAGGGCGGCCTTATCACTAAGGTGATCTCTTCCAGGCAACCATTACCCTAAGGGACTTCAAACAATACGATACGGATATGTGCAGCTAAGATTTAAATAAATATATAAATGTACTCACAAATACTTACACTAAAATAATAAAAAATAAATATGAAATAGATAAATACTTCAATAAATATTTATATTTCTACATGTATACAATATAAGCAATAATACATACATAAAGATACATTCATAAATACATATATAATTATATTAATAGTGAATGTAAATTATATGATTTATTTATATATCATAATATATAGGATTGGTTGTAAGTGTGGATATATATGTGCATATGTATTTATGTTGTGTGTGAATGAGAGAGAGTAGGGTAGTAGACTTAGAGTAGGGAAGTCCGTCCAAAATGTGCCATATTACTATAAAGAGAATGAATTCTATTCTATTCTATTTCTAATCTAATATTTCTTGTCATCGTCGTTATTATTGGTACTTCAATGCTAAGCATCAGTGGCGCCATTAAATTGAATTTATATCAGCAGTTATCAGTTTCCACGCCTTATAATCTGTCTGGAATTTTATCACGCAAAATTGTAATGCGAAATTGAACGTAATTGTTATATTATTGTGTTAACACTAACGAAATAAATTACGACGTTAATAAGTGTCGAACAATAAATAACATGTACATTAGTCATTTATGAGTATATATATTAGGGGAAGTTTGAAAGTTGCTCCCATTATGGAAAATATGAGAGTTGCGAGATTAAGTTGGTATGGTCATATAATAGAAAAGATGAGAGGTGCAACATTAAGTTGGTATAGTCATATAATGAGGGATGAAAACCATGTGACCAAAAGAGTTTTAAATATGTATGTGGATGGATGTATGACTAGAGGGAGGCCGAAAAAAATTTGGATGGATGGTGTTAAGAATTATATGCATATAAAAGGAGTTGCACCAGAGTTAACGAATGATAGAGGAGAAGACGAAGACATATTGAGCCGACCCCACTTAAGCTGAAATAAGGGTAAGAGAAGGATGATCCATTTATGGATTCCGAATAGAGGTGTAGTATAGCGAAAACTCACAAGATCAATTTAATTTGAATAAATATTAAGCATTCTTATGTCACAAAAAAAATGACAACCTGTTTATAACATAGAGCTATTATACTAAAGTAGCCTACCTATAGCTCACCCCCTCTAGTATGAATAACTCTACGGTTATTAACGATTTACGAAATATCGCCATACGGAGTTTAGTACGAAGATTTTTAAGTAGCCCGTACACCATACCGTATCATAGATGAGTTGACCTTTTTTATGTGTACAAACCTGTATTTGCACGAGAGGCTTTTTACCGTGCGTTAAAAATACGTCAAAATGAAACAAATGGTTATCCAGATACTATTCACACGACAGCACTTTTAAAACGCGACGTATTTTTATCGAGCAGTATTCTATTTTAGGCGTTAGGCGTAGGGCGTTTAGCCGAATATACCATACGAAACTTCTTATTATGCCTATTGCGGAGTTTTAACGCGACGTATTTTTTACGCCCGTGCTTACGAGGCGTTAGGCGAACCGCAATTACATGGTTTAGTGCATAATATATTAATCCTAATACTATTGAAACAGTTTTAATAGATATTACTAATATTATAAAAAAGATAGATTAGATATTACGAAACTTTAAATTACGCCTCTTGCGGAGTTTTAACGCGATGTTTTTTTACGCCCGTGAGCACGAGGCGTCACTGATCATTTTCCAAAAATGACAATGATAAAACCAAAGAAAAATAGCTCAAACCAACAAGAAATACATACTTGACTAATAAGCTGTCCTATGTAATAGCAATGTGGTTCCTTGCCGTCTATCCATGTGATACGATCACTTCTTATGGTCTGCGCTTCCGTGCTGCCTGGGTTTGATACAAGCTGACCTGCCTGAGAAAAAGGTCTAAGTGAGCTAAATTTATCATTAAAAATACAAAATTGAACTTTGAAGTTGTATGTCCTATAAGTCTTTGTCGATTTTCAAAATTAGTTAAATATTCCATATTAAAATCAATTAACACTCTTAAAAAGTGCCACACGTATCTGACCAACTTAAGTAGATTCGCATTGTCTATTTCTGAAGAAGAGATATACAAGCATAGACCATTCTCAAATATATTTTTAAAGTTTTTAAATATAATTGTAAGAGAATCATTTATACAGGTCCTAGCTTCTGTTCCAAATTACGTCTATGTTGATTATATCATAATAATCTTTGTGCCAAATTTCATCCAAGGTTTTATATGATTGAGTCACAAAGATATGTATATAGAGAAAGGTTCACATATACGAGACCCGTAGAACATCATATTTTCGTCTAATATTTTGCTTCTATAAGTTCTGAATAATAACAATTGAAGTTAAAAAAGTTTTTAACAAAATTTCATGTCCCTATTGTTAACCGTTGAGGAGTTCTCTGGTGTGGTGTCAATCCTAGCAGCAGCATAAACATGCATTGCATCGGAACCAGGGCCAGTATGCAAAATAACAGGTCAATCGGACACCGGGAAGTGGGTCAAATTTAACTTGCAAGATTCCATCTTCACATACCAAGTTCACTACAAGGCAAGTTAAATAGCTTTTAATAATTAAAAGCTTCGAATAATAAATATACAAGAGTTATCTTGTTCATGTATCATTTCCAGTCAATAGATATTTTTAAAAAATATCCCAGATAAATTTCGCCAGACGTAAAAACTGTCATTTACGTTAAAGTA
The DNA here is from genome assembly GCA_947086505.1 of Morpho deidamia. Classification (NCBI taxonomy): domain Eukaryota; kingdom Metazoa; phylum Arthropoda; class Insecta; order Lepidoptera; family Nymphalidae; genus Morpho; species Morpho deidamia. The sequence goes on from CAMTZC010000003.1 coordinate 9,556,569, forward strand.
AAAAAAATTCAGACATTATTGAGCCTTTGATTTTCGACTTAATGAAGTTTTACTTATCAACCCTTATTTTGAAAATAAGGAAGGATTAATTTTGCGGGCATCTAATAGTAGAATATAACACTGGAAAGGTGCACTAAATTACGATTAATATGTTAAAATATTCCGACCTACAATGAAATTTTCAGACATGGTTGAATTTGTTTGACTAAAAATATACTCGTACTTTAAAATCTTCAATTATACGGAACACAATTGAAGCCTAGTCAAGTTATTCATAGTGAGCGAACCGGGTAATACCCGTAACTCTTAGATAACCACTATGATGTAACCGAATAGTGAGCATGCATATTGCTTCACAGGAAACAATGATTTCCTTGCTAGATTAATAGATATTATAGCTAGAACTTTCATACCGTATTTTGGCTTTCAGTGGGATTATATTAACGACACACAAATTTAATAGCCTATACATATTCTAACCCCTTAGTTCCTCAAGTAGTTCAGTTGAACCTACTTGAGGTCCACGGAGACTCAACGGGAGTTTAAGTTGGCGTGACAAAAAATGGGAGTTTTTTCCTTGTTCCTCAAAGATAAATGGATTTTTAATCCTTTATACTAGCTTGGTGTATAAGCTTCATCAATTTAATTCAATTTAAATTCAATTCAAAATATTATTTATTCAAGTAAACTTGTAAATAAGTGCTTTTAAATCGTCCTCTCTACAGCTGGTTCAGAAAGTTGTTCCTACCGAGAAGAGGCAGCACCAAACTAGGTGGTTGCTAAAGAGCAAGTCAACGTTTGAAAAGTCAAATAATAGCTCTTATTACTAGTTATATATAGTCATTACTGTCTTGTAAAAGGTCGAAGAGTAGCTATATCCACACATTCTTATTATCTTAGTAATCCTCAATAGTGTAGAGTAGGCTTTCTGTATTAGCGTTTTTTAAATTGCTGTAATAACAAAGTTAAAATGTTTGTTTTTGAATAGATAATAGTTTTTAATAAGTAAGGACATACTGATTAATGTTCATGAGAATAAGATTTTATTTAAGTAATAAATCAAAAATGACAGATTAGAAGTGTCACTTAACAACAATGAATTAAATTTATTGAGAGTCAACCCTGCCTCAGCTGATGGACATTTTTTAATGTAAAGGTCTTTTTCATGGCATATCTCAATCATGATGGTTAAAAAATCATAATATTTATCTGACAGATTCACAATACTGGTGCTAGCCTAACTAACCACTATGTTGTCTAGTATAACAACCCCAAGAGTGGCACATGTATTGCTCATAAGTTTAGACTTATTATTGATATTGTTAATTTTGTTATGATATCACTAAAAAGGCTAAATAAGAAAGATTGTGTGGCTTATTAGTTTAAATGTATCCATGTATAAGTCGCTTTTTTATGTAAGAAATTGAGATTTAAAAAATGAGTTGTGGTATAAAAGTACCAGTTAAAATGGTCATGGCTATATTAATTAAAGTTTAATTATAGTAATATTGATTGTAAATAAATGAAGTAATCGAATAAGATTTAAAAAAATGGTTTTAGTATTTAATGCCTACTAACATTGTTTACATATGAAAGTATATAAACAACATAAGATGAACATTGCATCTAGTTAAATATTATAAAGTACAATTAACTTGTATTTAATTACACTTTTTTTTGTAAACAATAACTTATTCATTTACATTTAACTAATACTTACAATTATTACAAAAGGAACGCTTTTTTGTTTTATCCAGCAACAGATAGAGGACTACAAGTAATGAGTGAGAATCAAAGCTCAAAGAATAAAAGTTCAGTTGACTTTTACCCATTTGTGTCTTCTAAGTATACTATGGTATAATTGGTCACTAGAAAGTAGTTTTAATTACAAAATATATCTAGAAATTGAAATTAAATATTTATGAATATCTAAACTTTGGAATTATCATCAATTTGGTTTGTCAATTTAGAATGTTCAATATTTTAATATCATACCTTTTTATTTAGATTTACAACATCAGCAATTTATGTTATAAAGTACAACTATCTATCATTCTCCTGTCCTTATCCCACTCTAAATGGGGTCAGCACAATATGTTTTAAACTTGTTGTTTCATGATCTGGCTAATTTTATTTGACAACCTGCTGCTTGCCTGACATCAACTTACCTTAAACACCTTTTACGACACCTCGGTAAGAAGTGAGGGTGGTCTATTCTACTCAGCCAGATTCCATACGGCGGAAAGTAAGATTATACAATAGATAAAAAAACAACTTTTAAACCTATAAAGATTTTATTATCATTAGGAAAAGTTAAACTTACCGTGAATATTCCTGATCTGTGCATTTCTAACACTTCATTTAACACATTAAGTCCTCTTTCTTTACCTAAGAAATTGTTTAACACACATACACCATACTGTGTCATATCTTTTATTACTCTCTGGCAAAGTCCATAACAGGGGTCACTGGGGTCCATGTAAAAGCTGTTCATTATATTGTTAAATGGTGCTGCACTGCCTTTAAGTGATGCCTCTGGGTACTCTTTCATTCTGGTTGGCTGTTCAATAGGTATTGATGGCATTTTCACATCTGTTCTGTTAACAGCTTTCAAAACATTTGATGTACTCGCTGCAGTAAAGTCAGTATTCAACTGTTGTGCTTTTTCACTCAATATTTCTTGCTCTGATGACCCTTCATGAGTTATGGCACTTACTTTAGATAAGTCCTTATTGGTATACACTACACTTGATATTACGCTTTTGTCCTTTAAATTTGATTTGTCTTTACTAATACTATCACTTTCATGTTCAATATTTTCTATAACTTGCGAGGTTTTGTTATCACTAACAATGTCACTACCCTCCTTTTTGGCGGATTTCTTCTTCGATTTCTTTAATCGTCTGACTTCACTTCCCGTTTGAGGCGATTCTTCTTTTTTATCAGTGTCTGCTAGAGTATTTGTAATTATTTCGATTTCGTTTCCTATCTTAAGTTTATCTTCGTTCTTAGAAGAATGATCACCAGTTTCATCTTTTGGCGGACCCTGTTTTTGTAACTTCGGTACACATTCACATTTATGTCTTTTCCAATCCTGTTTTTGATGTTCTGTGTTACAATAATAAATATTAAGACAACGACCACATCTCCGATGGGTCTGTTGGCTACAAACGGCGCAACACGCGAGTACGCCTTCTTGATTCATTGTGATTCTGAAATAAATCCTCTCTTGGGCCGGCCCTTACGATTGTCAAAATAGCAAATGTCAAACTTAAATGTCACATTTTTTTTAAAGACATAGATTCTCATATTTTAGTTCGTACTACGTTTGGATACATAGCCTTGAAAATTTTCTTAACGTAGGTATGTAATTTTTGAAGTTGGAGTCACAATTTTAATTTAAAAAATTACTGTATTTATAGTATTAAACTTTTATATTTACCCTTTCCGGGTCAAAACTCCCTTTGACCTTTATCAGATATGGATACTTATAAGAGTCGCATATCCAGTAAATTTTACAGAAAAGAGATGAATAGAAACTAACAAAGAACAGTTGATACAATATAGTATGCGTAGATGACTTGAAAACATTGTATGAATGCGCGCCGGGACGATTTCAAATAAGTAAAGATACTCATGCTCTTTTATAACCATTAGAACTTTCGATAATATCTACTCTTTTCTTTCCCTTTCTGAACTTTTAATATTTTAGACCTTGAAGTATATTATTATACATAGGTTTATATATTCGTTGTATATACGTATCAACTTTCACTTCTATGTTACATTGAGAAGTATTTTATTATTGTTCGTGTATATGAAGGGAGTATAATTAAATGCAATAAAAATTGAATTTTCATTTAATTTTTTTAATAAGAATTATACATACATACCTAGTTATATTTAATATTTACGTAAAGGTACTTGATGAACTTAAATAAATCATCTGCAATGAAATATTAGAGTTAACTTCTAACTCATTATGAAATTTTTTAAATAAAAATAAGCTGAAAATAGAATACGATGATATATAAAATTTTATTTACACATTAAAATAAATAGAAGCAATTATAGTTGCTGAAAATTAATAGACACAAGTATGAAAAGTATGGAAATTATGAGAGACTAGATTAGTTCTGCATCGAGACGCCCTCTTATAATAGTTTAATTGTTTCTCTAGTTAATTTTTATGAAAAAAACTAAAGAGTGGGTCTCAATGAGAAGAACTAAGGGTGCGTATAGGCGTTCGTCGCTTAAATCGACGCACGCCCCTGCGCTTTAAATTTACAAAACTTAACTACTACATACTTATTAACATTTATCGAAAAAGGTAATTAATTATTAGTTTTTGAGAATAATAAACATTTCAAATTTGTTCGGATACTATTAAAAATTTATTATTAGCATTATAAATTTTTAGTCTAAATTCTTTGTAAATATATATTTGATGTGCTTAAACGAATGAAATTTTGTTTCATGTAATTTTAATAAAATTATGTAATAAAGAAAACACTACATTTATCAAGTTATTAAATTCGTTCAAGGCTTTTTAAGATATCTTAAATACTAATATATTATCATCATGAAAAATATCAGTTAACAAGTAACACATTACAAGTTGCTAGCCAATTGGACCCTAATCGATTTCTAAATTATTTTATGGAAACGTTTCCGAACACCGCAATGTTACGGCATTAACAGACGACGCATGAATACAGAGTACAGACCAATAACAATGAAAATATAACGGCAAATTTAATAGTAGTATTTATCGCATATTATAAAGTTATAAAGCTATTATAATTTCGGTATATAAACAGACATTTAACGTTTCATGTCCACTTTATATTTGGATGCTGAGATATCTGCGTATTTTGTAATACTTATTGTTTTGATAATATATGTATAATTATTTAAAATCTTTTAGTTTGAAAAATTAATATTATGGTTTCATCAGAAGTTATATTACTAAACGATATCCTTAGATAATTTAATTCTAAATTTGAATGTCAGAGCAATTGTGTATAGCACAAAACGAACTGTGTGTGTGTGTATGAACGTTCCTGCATTTTGAATATGTATTTCTTGTCCACTTAATCTTTAGAATTTAAATTTTGAGGATCTACTTTTCTAAACCTTCTTATATCTATTCACTTGACTTTTAGAAGAGTTTTAGCCTCTTGGTATTTATATGAGTAATAAGAGCCTCATTATGATCCTATTGAATTATATAGAAATAGTTTGATAATTCCTATTGCAGTCAATTCTGCTAAGTAATATTTATGAAATACACTTTAGAGTTAACTAAATAGTATAAAAGTAACAATATTTTGTTATGATGCGCGATTGCTCTTATTGCTTAACCGCTAATCGCGGATTATAGCAAAATAATACTATAATACCTTTGTATTATGTAACACCTAATTCAATAAATGAACTGGTATGAGTTATAAAGACGTTATTTTCGACTCTTTGGAAGTGCATCATGCTATCCATTTATACCAATTTTGTTTATAATTTCGATACCATTATACTCTGTTATGATCGTCATTAGACGGTGGAATCGGTGGAGGAGGAGCGTGTAACACTCGAGCCAATTCTGCCTTCTCATCTGCAGAGAGCACGTAGACGGGGGGCGCAGCGGGAAGGAACCTCTCGGCTTTGTGGGGTTCCCGTTGTAGCCTCGCCCTATACAGCATGACAAGAACGCATAGAACGCTGATAATGAAGGCAGATGATGCAGCTAGTACGATAAGAGCCGTATGGTACGAGGTCGCTGCAGATACCTGTAAAATGAATTATGAGATGTGGGAATTTATAAAATACTAGATTTTTCGCGCGGCTTCGCTTGCGAGGAATTTCTTCTGCCACAGTATGTAATTTAATAAAATTTATGATTCACAATTTTGGTCACAGTGGCTTTCACATAAATGATAGATATATGCTGTCGCGGACTTTTATTTAGAACTATTCAAGACAAACAATACTACGGTACATCATCTTTGTGTAACTTGAATGGTTTTGGCAGCATTCGCCAAGATAGCTCTCAGAGGCCAGATTTTTTCCGACTTTATTGACATGTATCGTTATATTACATAAAATCATTACAAATTCTAGCCTATGTGTTATTCTGATGTATAACCTATATAACTGTAAAGTTTTATCCAAATCCGTCCAGTGGTTTTTTTGTGAAAGAGTAACAAACATCCATCCATACTCACAAACTTTCGCATTTATAATATTAGTAGGATGAGATGTGGGAATTTATATAATCCTTGATAAAATAAATTTTATGCAATGCAAGCACAAGCACTATGTTTGAGCGTACTAACTTTTTTAAATACCAGATACATGCAAGACTATGACACTTCACTAGCACTACACATACTCATTACCGCAATATCAACAAATGGTTCAAATAAGTTTTTATTCAAATTGGCCTATTACAAGCACTTTTGAATCGTCAAATTAAAATTAAATTGAAGCTACAACTGGTTCGGAAAGGTGCTCTAACCGAGAAGAACCAGCAAGAAACTCGGCGGTCACTCTTTTAAAAAATAAATATTACAGTTTTGTATTAACTATTGTTAACAAACTTAGATTATAATATCGTATAGTACATAGCTGGTCGCAATTTAGTTCCAAGCTTTCTTATCATTGACATAGTCTTCAACATTATAGTAAGCTTTATTATTGAGAGTCTCTTTAATTGCTTTTTTGAACTTGCTGGCAAGTCCAAAATTGATTGAGGTTTACCCCATAACCGAAGCATGGTCAGGAGATAGACTCCACGATGAAATCGTAAAGCTTTGTGATTCACTGTCTACCTTTAACATTGCATATATCTTATTTTATCGCAGATTGTAGAGATTGTTTTGAGATGTGAGACAAAAATTGAATATTTTTTCGTATTCTGGTAAATTTAGACAGAGCTTAAAGGCATGTCAACTTTAGGTGGTCGGAAACATCGTCCAAGAATATAAATCTATCCGGGGTGTTGAGTAATGAATTACAATTAGCATTCCAGCGGCACCAGATAATACGGCATGAGAATACTTTGAGGTGATATTATCTACCATATGCAGAAAATGGTTAACATATATTTCACTAAAATAAATACTAAAGGCGTTGTATTAAACAGATGCCTTCGATGGCATCCATACCATTCTATGAACAAAGGTCTTTATTGCTGAGCGGTATTGGAAAATTCAGTGAGTGTCCGCTTAACTAAACGATACCTCTAAGAACCTTGTACTTGCTTCATAGATACTTACAGTAGATTCGCTCAGTATCTCCCTTTGTATTGCCGGCGTAGGCGCTATTAGCCGATACTCGCTGCGTATAACGTCTGCACCGATTACGCCGTCCTCAGATTTATTCACACCCGAAAGTTTTTCTTTTTTAACCTGTACATTATATGTGGGTCATTTATATATAAGAATAGGTATAGGAATTTACGATTCATATTGGACTTCTTCTTTCTCCTACCCTTATCACACTCTAAGTGGGGTCGGTACAACATGTTTTCCTCTTCCATTCTCTTCTATCATTCGTCAACTCTGGCGCTACTCCTTTTATACGCATGTCATACTTCACACATTCCAACCATCTCTTTTTAGGCCTCCCTCTAGTCCATATCCATCCACATTCATATTCAACACTCGCTTAGTCACATGATCTTCATCCCTCCTTATTACATGTCCATACCATCCCAATCTTGCACCTCTCATCTTTTCCATAATGGGCGCAACTTTCATACTTCCCCTTATATACTCATTTCTTATTTTATCTAGTCTTGTCACACCACACATCCACCTTAACATGCTCATCTCATTTGCATGCACTCTTCCTTCATCCATCTTTTTCATTGCCCAACATTCTGATCCATACATTACGACAGGTCTAATGACTGATTTATAAATTTTCCCCTTCAGTTTAGGGGGCATTCGGGGGTCGCATATTGTGCCTGAGACCTGTCGCCACTTCATCCATCCTGCATTCATTCTATTGATTCATATTGGACTATGTATCAAAAATTTAAAAACAGAATACATACATTCAAAGAATTCTTCCCACGATTTCAAAATGACTACGCTTCTCGTTATCATGACTGCGAACGTTTTGCGTTGATGGCGTTCATTGTAGTAAGCCCATTTCAAAAACAGCAAACTTTACTTTTAATTTACTTTAATTTATTTCAATTTAATGATTGCTCCTCCTCAGTTTTATCAAAGTCAAAAATTTCAAAGGTAGTCATGGTTATTTTATTTTATACCTAAGTTTTGTATTATACCTTTATACTTGTACTACTATAATTATAACGGTAAGGTAAGGTATAGAGGAAAATACATTATTTTAGTTTCATTAATATCATGAATTATACAATAGTAAAAAGTATCTAGGTTTCTCCTACCGGTATATTCTACGAATACACAAAGCCGTATGTGCGCACAAAAAGTCACAAACTTTCGCCTTAATAGTATTAGTGGGAAGAAAAGTGTGTGAAAACGTATTAAGTATAATTAAAGATTTAACTGAACCAGTTTTATAATATTGCTCTATTAGTAGAGAATTTAAAAATAATATAACCTGTGCTTCAAGATGATAAACCAAATCAGCAGCTCGAGGCCCTGGGAGTAGTGCTCGTAGTTTCACCCCCTCCCGATCCTTGCTCAATGTCACGGGAACTTGGGCTCCCAGAGCTGATAATCGAGAGGCAAGTAATGCTTGAGCCTTATTCGCCGATTGCTCTTCAGCTCCTATCAATTCCAATTCAAGCAATGCTGATTCGATTTGAGTGATTTCTGAAAGACAATATTGCACAAGTTCTTTAGTCCGATCTAAACAGACAACATATTCTGATAAGCATGATGAAAATATAATGGAATATAATTTAAATACAATATTATGACTTAAATAAGATTCAGAGTAAAATTATAATATTAAACATGATAATTTCGGGATTATGATTTCAATGATATTGTAAACGATAAAAAAACCACAATAATTGATTACTAACTTTTTCATATTTGATATAAAATCTGATTTGGCTTACCACAAGGGTCAGGGCTAAAAGTATTTACACCAGGACGTGTCTGGCCTGCTGCGTCCACACACCAACATCGTGCCCGACTGCATTGACGTGGAGAGAACGAACCATCTGGTAGACACCTTGGCCGCCAACCTTCAGCTCCTGCATAAATATAATATATTCACAGGTTATTTAAACATCGTGCTTGGAAATGGTTTTGGTGCTTACAACAACCACGTTACTCTAATTTGGATAAGCCGGTGACCGGATAATTTATAGAATTAGGCGTTACTTTGCGGAGATCCATAATAAAAAATTAATTGTATAATTATTTTGCTATAATCGGCGATAAAGTAAATAGGAAATATATATAATGCTAAATGTAGAGTGGACTATACGTTTTTAATACCTGGAACATGCAGCATTCATTAAAAACACATGTACAAACCTCCAGCACCGCGACCACAATACACAAGCACTACACAGGTTCACTATCACAAACTCAACAATAGTTTCGCTCCGCAACCGTAGCATCACCAGGAGATAAACTCCACGACAAAATTCGCAAAGTCGCCGGTCGTCGGTTACCGGAATAACTAAAATTTCCTAGATATAAGCAGGTTTCACTGCGATGATAAAAGCGCATGATTTTGGAGTTGTCAAATAAAAGTTCAGGTTTTCTTAAAAACTATTGTGTTTGCTTTCAATAGAGTTAACAAGCTCTAAGCGTAATTCCGACACGGTTTTTTAAATCAACTATCGTTAGTAACAAAACTCTAGTTTGAATTCTGTGACTTTAATACAAAAAAGTGCGATATATTATATTCACGCATAGACTTACTTAAAAAAGTAATAAAATAACGTTACAATTTTCATTAAGTAAGTAAAAATCAAATTTTCCTATTAAAAAATTTACCGTTATCAATTTCATCTTGCATAAGCTGACACTTGGTTTTAAAGTTTGTTGTTTCTGCCACAACTTCAATTGGTGAAATTTTTCTTTTTGTACTTTCAGCTAATTTTGGTTCAATCGCTTCTGAAAGCACTGAAGTATCTTCACTGGATGAAACTTCCGATGAAATTGGATCATCTCCATCTCTATGTTCAGGTCCTAATTCAGCGCTATCGAAATCTTCGTCTTCACCATCGAAATCATCTTCTCGATATGCTGTCATTTGTCTAATTAATTCTTCTAAAACTATAAATAGACAATTATGTATTTTAATATTATTTGTTAGTTTATAATCATTATAACTTTAATTAAGCTATGTTGGTGATGTTTATCTGAAAAGCTCAATTGGTTCTATTTGTTGTGGCAAATTGAAAATTACCAAAAGGTTCAAAGATTTTCATATAATAAAATCACTCTATCAAACTTAACAACGTAGTTATTAAATAGATCATCGTGGAACGAAAGATTACAGAAATCCCAGGTTTTTTTAAAGCATATACACACTTTATTCGTTGTAAAGTACATGATGAATTAAATTTCATGTCCCTACTGGTAACCGTTGAAGGGTTCTCTCATCTGAACCCAATTCTGGCAGCAGCATCAGGTCATCCTTATCGTAAACATGCATTGTTATCAGGACTGGAGCGGTATGTAAAATTTCAGCTTAATCGGACACCGGGAAATGGGTCAAATTTAACTTGCAAGATTCCACCTTCACATACATACACGGCAAGTTAAATAAAAGCTTTTAAGTATAAACAAGTTTCTGAAGATCTGGTACAAATGACATAAGTTTTTAATGAACCTTCATCTGCACGTGCTTTCTCATCCAAAGGGTCTCGTCTCACCCACTTCCGAGCTTGTCTGAAGTTGCAGGTTGGTTTCGTGCCACGTAATAAAGATCCCTTCTGTGGTTCCCCTCGGGCACTAACACACCAGCACACATCTATAATAAAAACATTATAATAATCCATACCGTGTTTTAAAATTTGATATTCGCAAAATTTTGTTTTTTTTTGTTATTGGGTTTTCTCTGAATGAGACGGTCTCAGTATTGCAGTTCTTACAAACTCGTCCATAATCGTAAACTATTCGTACACTCACCAATATGTGACATGCATTGAACAGACTCCCAAGCACCGCTAGCGTCACATTTAGGTACGAATGTTCCTTTGCCATACTTCTGGGCGTCTAATTCATTCTTCTCACGTAATCTTTCACACGGACTGAGCACTGAAAGGTAAATCAATCTATTGTGTATATGTTTATTTCATATATATATACCTGTCTGACCTACCTGGTTATATAACATTTCACGAATAAAGAGTCCAAAGAAGATAGATTTAGCCGACCAATACGAATATAGATCAAAACACTTAATCATTTCATTAAAATAGCTTTATTTATATTGAAACAATTAAACAGGATCAAGATAAATCGGATGTCAAAAATTTACATCGAAATTTCATAATTGAGATATCTATGTATTAATATGTAAGAAAAAATGTTGTATTCTTGTTTAAGCACACTGCACGCTCACGCACTCACTGTAAGATAAGTTTGGCAAGTTAATTTGAGCAAGAACTGCAAAACCAAAAACTTGTGTAATATGTGTTCCGAATACAATAATGAAATTTCGCAAAACATTCATTGTTATCATTTATTTATCCAATTTCGTCTTAACATACACGTAATTCAATTATCGTTTGTTTCGAACCTTCGATCATTATGCCCCGATGTAAATAAATATTAACGCGTCGGAAAAGGATAAAAATATAGGACTCCAGTAAAATACTCATGTTGTACATAATAATCAGAATGAACTAATTATCTTTCATGGCAAAGTCATCATCCTCCTCTGCCCTTATCCCACTCTATGTAGGGTCGACACAACATGTTGCAAACGTGTTGTCACATGATTGAGCTACGTATTTTACGACCGGCCGCCTGGCTGACGTCAACTTACCTTGGTCGTATTTTACGACCCCACGGTAAAAAAGAGGGTGTTCTATTCTACTCAATCGGATACCACACGGCGGGTCAACTTACCTTAGTCGCCTTTTACGACACCTCGGTAAGGAAAGAGGGTGGTCTATTCTACTCAGCCGAATACCGCACGACGGGTCGACTTCCATGTCAAAGTAAGAACTTTTAATTATTTTAGGCATCTTAAGCCACCTGTGTTAAAGAGTGGGGTAAAAAAATTAATTCACTTATATTTGGCTTTTATGATTACTGCTTTTATGATACTTTTATGATCATTTATGAATCAAGAAAAATGTGAATTATTTTAGCATTTTTGGAACATTATTTAAAATTTGCATGATTGCTTGTTAATTAATATCTGTTTCAACGATTTAATTATCGATTATAGCTCTCATAAAGTAATGTCAGTATTGTTAATATTTATTTATTAATAATTTTATAACACATATATCATATTGTTAACACTAATGTTAACCACAAAACAAACAAGAGTTATCAAAAGCTTAGAAAATAAACGAATATAAACAAACAAACGTTCATGCCTTCTAAGCCCTTTATTTTCGTCTCGCTCTTCCGTTTCCTTAATTTCTCCTTTTCTTTCTTAACTGTTAAAAATAGAGTCAAAGATAATAAAGCCTTTAATTAAGCTAAGTATTAGATTATTAGTGGTATTTATAAATGAAACTACTATGGTCAAAAAATTAAAGCAACATCAGGCATATAAATTCCTTTTTTGGACTTCCATGTGTTACAGATAATTCCAAACAACAAACACTATTATCAAGAAGGAAAGTCCAAACAGAAGACTGCTTTGACAATACTTAATAATTAAAGTTATGCTCATATGCACCTCTTAGTTAATTATTCTTCAAAGCCTAATGTAATGTATAATCTGGTAACGGTAAAGTCTTAGACGACACGAATAAGGAAACTGAAGGATCTCGCCTCTAATTTAAAAAGTTGGATCATCGAATAAGGACTAATTTTACATAATGTAAAACTTTTGCATTATGTCTTATGGAATAATGTTATGGGGTAAATGCGCTGATTTTGAGAAAATTTTTGTATTGCAAAATATGTGGCATTTATAATTTGAGTCCGCGTGAGTCCCTGCGAGAGAAGTTTAAGGAAACAGGTATTCTTACGTTAGCTTCACAGTATATTTTTAGCAATTTGATTTTTGTGTATAAAAATATACATAATTATAAAAAGATTGGCGATGTATATCATAAACAAAGTAGGAACCGACATAAGCTTGCGGCTCCTGCTTTGCGCCTTGTAAGAGTACGTAAGTCGTTTGTGGGTTTGGGTATAAGATTCTATAACAAAATTCCACAATCAATTTTAACTTTGCCATTACAGCAATTTAAAAATACTGTTAAAAAGAGGCTGATACAGAAAGCCTATTATACCGTGGAGGCTTACATTGATGATAAGAATGCGTGGATATAGCTGCTCTTTGACCTTGTGCAGGATAGCTATGACAAAATGTAATTAGTATTAAGAATCTTCTTTTTTAAAAGAGCTCCACCGAGTTTCTTGCTGGCTCTTCTCGGTAGGACGGCTTTCCGAACCAGCAATAGAGTCGACGATTCAAAAGCACTTGTTTACAAGTTTATTTGAATAAAGAATATTTTGAATTGAATTGAATTGAAAATTTGTCTCTGTTCACTTATTGCAAGTTATAAAAATTATCCTTAAGGATTTCTTACCCGGGCACACAGAGTTGCACTCTTCTTTCGTGCGGAAGTTGTTATGATTTCCTGAACAACCATGGTAGCGGAACCTCTCACAGCGGTTGCGCACATGATTAAAATGCCATCGAGTTGTATTCAAACCTTCTCCACTTTCACAATCGCCTTCGTCTTTGCTTTCGAAACAAACTGTTCCTATAAACATAATATAGTTAATACAAGAAATCTAATGAAATTCTTATAAGAAATGGAAGGTAATATAAATTACTTACGTGGTTTTGGGCAGCAGACTGAAGGCTTAGAGTCGTGTGGTGCGAATCGACAAGCATGAGTTGATGGACAGGCTGCAGCACTAGGCCCACAAAGAAGAGTTCCTGATCCATCTGGCGCTTGAAGAGGTTCTCCGTCCGGACACTGGGGTGAAGGAGAGCAACGCGCTAGCGGTTGACAGGATCCTCCCTAATCAATAAACAGAAACAGACTGTATATTTCAATTTTAATATCAAATGTTTCGTACTTAACTCAAATTAAAAAGCACTCACATCCAAAAACACTCATGCACACGAATACGTTCAATTAGTCTAGCAAACACACGCACTAACTAACAATTTAATAATTGAGCTGTGATAGCCCAGCGAGCTGTGATAGCCCAGCGGTGAGACCGTGCGACTCTTTCGAGGGGAACACGAGTTCGAACCCGGGCAGGCACCAATGAGTTTTTCTATTAAAACTCATGTGTCTAATTGATAATTGCAATTTATCACACGCTCTTCGGTGAAGGAAAACATCGTGAGGAAACCTGCATATCTCTAGAGAATTCTGGAGATATGTGTAACCTACCAATCCGCATTGGAGCAGCGTGGTAGGTCTTAGCTCCAACCCTTCTCTTTAGAAATGGAGAGAGGAGGCCTATTTCCGGCAGTGGGATTGTAATTTAATATTAAATTATTGTTAATTTTTTCGTAGTATGTAATAGTATATTTTGTCTCAAACTTTGTAAATAAATTTCGGAGGTGGGGGGATCTCCAACACAGTTTTAACGTTTCCAATATAATCATGTTCCTGAACGACTAATTTAATTTGTTTTCAATGCTTAGGATTATATAAGTTGTAGTGGCGAGTGAAATGCCGGCAAGTGAAAATATAATTAATAAACAAGCAATATAACAGAACTAACTACTTTGCTATAATCCGCACGGGTTAAGTGAATGCATGCAAAGCCAATGTGTATGATTTGCATGCATTCACTTAACCCGTGCGGATTATAGCAAAGTAGTTAGTTCTGTTATATTGCTTGTAATATGGAATTCCGCAAAGTAACGCCTGTTTCTATAAATCATATAATTAATAAAAATACAATTTTCCGATTGCCGTTTCTGTTTAGCGTACCTCGCAATCCAAAGGCACAAGTTCACATGTCTCATCGTCCCTGCATTTAGCTTCGGCACAAGGGTCTCTACATACGCAAGTGGGACAGCCTTTGTCATCGAACACTCGGCCGTGTGGACATATTTCTTCTATATCACATACAGGGTCCGGGCAACGAGCGGGCTCATCACAATTTGGTGTGGAATTTGTTGATCTAGTTCCTGGTATCTGGTTGACAAATTATAACAGTTTTTATTACACAATAGCAAATTTGTCAATCAAAGAATTAATATTCAAAATGTTATGATAGAATAAATCGACTATAAATTCGAATGTACGAAGGAATAAAAAGGTCAACACGAAAGTAAACGTACTGTTCAAGAATCTCGAAACCCGATTGAAATTGATATTTCTCTTAGTTAGGTATTTCTTTCTACTTAATAAAGACTGCTATTTTAATGCTGTTTTTTCTTAATCTCTGCTTATATATCAATAGAATTTATAAAAAACAAGTGGAATTTATAGAACAACGTAAAAATTTCATTTAAATTTTCTATCAAATCAAATCAAATTAAAATCAAAATAATCTTCATTCAAATAAACTATTTCAGGCACTTTTGAATCGTTAAGCATCAATATGATTAATGAAGCTACAACTGGTTCGGAATGTTGCTCTTACCGAGAAGAACCAGCAAGAAAGTCGGCGGTCAATCTTTTAAATATTTTCAATTATACATTGTTAAACCGCTTCTTGTATGTGAAAGGATTTTCAAATCCAGGCATTCTTATCACCCAAATATTCTTCAATTTTATAATATGTTTTACGTATAAGCATATTTTTTACACTTAATTTGAATCTTTCTGTAGACTGGTGTCGAATGGATTGAGGAATTTTATTATAGAAGCGAATAGCGAGACCAACAAATAATTTGCTTACTCTGCTGAATCGCTAAGATATCACAAGCAAGCAATATAACAGAATCGTAATCGTAACAAAAATCGACAAAAATCGTAATCGTACGATTTTTGTCGTGGAGCCTATCCTCCTGGTGATGCTTTGGTTTCGGGGCGAAACGATCGTCGAGATTGTGGTGGTGGGTGTGTGTGCTGCTTTTGTCTGCGTTGTTGCTGGTGGAGGCGCCTTGGGGTGCATGTGGTGGCTTGTCCTGCATGTATAAGGTGCGTAGATTTTGCCTGCTTCATACACATTGGCTTTGCATGCATTCACTTAACCCGTGCGGATTATAGAAAAGTAGTTAGTTCTGTTATATTGCTTGTAATATTGAATTCCGCAAAGTAACGCCTGCTTCTATAAATCATATCACAAGCATTTTGTGGCTTTTGTTGGCTAAAAATTTTGTTTTATACATACCAATATTTTTCCGTACAAATAGAATATTACTATATAATAAATAAACCGTTACAGTTACCTCATTGCCAACGGAATCCACACACCAGCACATCTTATCACTGGATCCACGACACTGTACTTGAGCATACGTTCCGTCGTCTTTGCAATCTGGAACCCACGTCCATGAAGGAGGATTGCCACTTTCCGCTGCCGTGTGCAAAGCTAGTGCTCTGGAATGTTTTTATATTAAAATTTTACCTCAATGAAATTACAATTGAAATCTAAAATGAAATGTTATAATATCAATCACATTATGATGGGGTATGATACATACATAAATAAACGATTCAACCTCATTGTCATTATTTATCATAAAATAACTTTTACGTTACTTTACAAGAACAAATGTCATTACAGATTATGGCAATATGATATTACCTTTACTTTAGCTAACTATTTTTCATTCAAGTAAGAGTATGTATACAGGAGTATAATCTATATGAATAAAAATGAATCGCTAAATCGGTCTTTTGGAAATGCGGACGCGAAATCAAATTCAAACAATATTAAATGATTTATAGAAGCAGGCGTTACTTTGCGGAATTCCATATTACAAGCAATATAACAGAACTAACTACTTTGCTATAATCCGCACGGGTTAAGTGAATGCATGCAAAGCCAATGTGTATGAAGCAGGCAAAATCTATGCACCTTATACATGCAGGACCAGCCACCACATGCTCCCCAAGGCGCAATTCACCAGCAACAACGCACACAAAAGCAGCACACACACCCACCACCACAATCTCGACGATCGCTTCGCCCCGAAACCGAAGCATCATCAGGAGGATAGGCTCCACGACAAAAATCGTAATGCAGTAATGTGTCGTAAGGCATTACGATTTTTGTCGTGGCGATCGTCGAGATTGTGGTGGTGGGTGTGTGTGCTGCTTTTGTGTGCGTTGTTGCTGGTGATTTGCGCCTTGGGGTGCATGTGGTGGCTGGTCCTGCATGTATAAGGTGCGTAGATTTTGCCTGCTTCATATACATTGGCTTTGCATGCATTCACTTAACCCGTGCGGATTATAGCAAAGTAGTTAGTTCTGTTATATTGCTTTTCAAACAATATTAATTTAATGAATTAAATTATATGAACAACATTATTGTTATTGTGAAACAAAATTGTGATGATTGCAAATATTTTAATTAATATTTTATCAACATTTACCGTCGCTGTTGGCAAGCAGTTTGATGTACCACCGTAGTGCAAGAAGTGCCGCAACCTGTGGCGCAGCACCGTTGATCCGCGCCGCACTCCGCGTCAGATCGACAGGCCCATTCACATGCACCTGTCCACGGAACCAGGTAAGGGCACTGGCCAGCTTTCCGAGGTAGACCTATTATGAAAACCGTTTGAAAAAGCGTTACACAAAGTTCAACTTCCTTTTTGGGGCAGTTGTCTAAGGCTTTAAATACCAAAACCCTAACACCTCGTTCTCACAAGAGGATTTTTACCGTGCGAAAAAATACGTCAAAATGAAACAAATGGATATCCAGATATCTATTCACACGACAGCGCTTTAAAAACGCGACGTATTTTTTTCAAGCATTGTTCCATTTTAGGCGTTAGGCGTAGGGCGTTAAGCCGAATATACCATACGAAACTTCTTATAATGCCTTTTGCGGAGTTTTAACGCGACGTATCTTTTACGCCCGTGGGGACGAGGCGTAACTCTTCTCCATCTAAATAAGCTGGTATAAATATTTCAAAAGAGAAGAGTTACAGACTTGAATGATTGGCTAGTAAAGGTTTTCCTTTTTATTTTTTTTGTGGCAGACAAAGAAAAGAATAGAAATCTAATCTTGTCTTTATCTTACGATACTTTAATACGATTACGATAATTCTCATAAGCTCTATTGGAATTAGTGTTAAACGTAGTTCGACTAACTTTTATGGGCTCTATTTTCTGGATATATGACCCTAACTCTAAGATCGCATCTAACGAAGGTGGTATAAGTATTTCAAAAGACAACAAATATGTGCTGTAAAGGTTTTACTTTTTATGCAGAATTGTAATAGATTTGTAAATATTTGTTGTGTTTTTATAATTTATCCATAGATTACAAATCTTAATAGTAAAGTTCAAGATTTGAACCAGGTAAAATATAAGGAAATAATGATAAAAATAAAAAATAATACAAATAAAAAAGAGAAATAAAAAAAATAAACCGTTAAACTTAATATAAATTAAAATTTGAAATTCGAAGTAAAGAAGAGATTTTATAGCCCCGTAATTCTATAGTTATACTTACAGGCAGGCACTGGAGGACAGTAATCCGCGTCACATGCAACATCCACCAGTGCGCAGGCTCGGCCTGCAGGACATGTCACGCCCGTGCAAGGATCACGGCACTTGCACGTTGGACACCGCTCTGTCCCAAGTTCGAATCCGTAATCACAACCCATGCGGCATGTGAGCTCCAGGCACGTGAGTTCTGATCTAACCCTTAAAGTAAAAGTAACACTATATCGACTGTGAACCGGCAACATGTCCTATCTCTAATTTTAAGCCAAATCACTTTTTAACGGCATTGGGTACTACTGCTTATCATTTACCGTATCAACATGTATTATCTACTAGAAAATTTGTAAATAAATAAACATATTTAAAGCTAACTGTTTTATTAGTTCATAAAAATTATTGCGAATGTATTAATAATCACGTTTTTTTCTTCTTCCTGAAAAGTTGTCAAAAATAAGATAGGACAATTTGCCAGTTCACAGTCGATATTACATTAACAAAAAAAACTATATCGTTTTTCTCTGATAAACTTAACGCTTTTTCTCTATCGTTATGAACTTAATGGTCTCTTTGTCGCTTTCCAATCTCATAACTATGACCAATTTCAATAAAATTCGATACCAAATGATTATTATAAGTAATTACAAAAAAATATCACAAAATCAAAATAAAATACAATTTTAAATTAAAGTAATTTTTAGAATACGGGAATCGAACTATTTTCCTACGTATGATTTAATTCGAAAATTTTGATCTTCTTTTAGTTTATTTCATAATGAACTTCAGTTATAATATAACGTTAAACAAAACAAATAAAAGACATATTGTTCCGTACACCCCACGTGTATGAAACTTATAGTTTCCGAGAAGATATCTAAACTGTTTTTTAACCAAATAGTTAATTAAATATTAATTTAATAATCATTAAATAATTAAATAAAACGAAAATCATTACTAACTACGTATGACTTTGGATCTATTAGAGCAAACATTATATGTGTTTTTAGTCTGTTTCTATACACATTATACGAGTATATGAGCTGTGATAGCCCAGCGGTGAGACCGTGCGACTCTTTCGAGGGAAACACGAGTTCAAACCCGGGCAGGCACCAATGAGTTTTTCTATTAAAACTCATGTGTCTAATTGCAATTTATCACACGCTTTTCGGTGAAGGAAAACATCGTGAGGAAACCTGCATAACTCTAGAGAATTCTGGAGATATGTGTAACCTGCCAATTCGCATTGGAGCAGCGTGGTAGGTCTTGGCTCCAACCCTTCTCTCCAGAAACGGGGAGAGGAGGCCTATTCCCAGCAGTGGGATTGTAACAGGCCGCTACTTTTACACGAGTATACAGAAATAAGGACATATTAAATTATAAATATTGAAAAGATAACGTTTATACTCGTACATATATACCACAGATTTAAGTCGTTTTCAAGTATATTCATATGTATTAAAAAATTCTTCGAGTTAAAAACTATACTTTCAATGTTATTCAAATTAATAAAACAAAGTTTGATTTATAGAAGCAGGCGTTACTTTGCGGAATTCCATATTACAAGCAATATAACAGAACTAACTACTTTGCTATAATCCGCACGGGTTAAGTGAATGCATGCAAAGCCAATGTGTTTGAAGCAGGCAAAATCTACGCACCTTATACATGCAGGATCAGCCACCACATGCACCCCAAGGCGCAATTCACTAGCAACAACGCACACAAAAGCAGCACACACACCCACCACCACAATCTCGACGATTGTTTCGCCCCGAAACCGAAGCATGTATAAGGTGCGTAGATTTTGCCTGCTTCATACACCTTGGCTTTGCATGCTTTCACTTAACCCGTGCGGATTATAGCAAAGTAGTTAGTTCTGTTATATTGCTTGTAAAACAAAGTTTGGTAAAACAAGTGCTTGAAAAAACGAACGATTTAAGCTTAGAATACGGCATAATTTCGCTGTCAACTGCGTAGGTAAATATGTTAAAGGTTTTATTATAACATTTTGTGCAGTAAACCAGTTAAAAAGTCTTACTTGTCGCAATCTACAGCAGATGCGTTATTCGTTTTGGTATCAGGTATCTCGGTGCCGAACGAATCAACACACCAGCAATGTCCATTGACGCACTGTTGTGATGTAAAGGAACCATCGGTTTTGCAAGTGGGAGCTGGGAGTGCTAGCTTCATACCATCTACTGTGCCTTCCATTTTTTCATCAAAATCGCGAAGATATTCGCACACTATTGAAGCAAAAAGGTTTAATATTAAATATTTGTGTATTACAGTATATTCTTTGAAATATATTTATTGTTGAACGTACGTACGAACTTAATTTAATCTATAATAATAACGAATTGCAGCCGTGTGGTATCCGGCAGAATAGAATAGACCACCCTCTTTTCATACCGAGGTGTCGTAAGAGGCGACTAAGGTGGTGGTATCCGGCTGCATAGATTCAAATTCAAATTCAAATTCAAATTCAAAATATTCTTTATTCAAATAAACTTGTCAACAAGTGCTTTTGAATCGTCAACTCTATTGCTGGTTCGGAAAGCCGTCCTACCGAGAAGAGCCAGCAAGAAACTCGGTGGAGCTCTTTTAAAAAAGAAGATTCTTAATACTAATTACATTTTGTCATAGCTATCCTGCACAAGGTCAAAGAGCAAAAATAGAATAGACCACACTCATTTCTTACCGAGGTGTCGTAAAAGGCGACTAAGGTAAGTTGAAGTCAGGCAGGCGGCCGGTCGTAAAATACGTAGCCAAATCATATGACAACATGTTTGTAACATATTGTGCCGACCCCACTTAAGGATAAGGGCAGGAGAGTGATGATGAATAATAACGAATTGCTTACAAAAGTAATGATAAAATTATTTTGCTATAATCCGCAGTAAAGTAAGGCTTACTTAATTATAGCAAAATAATTTTATTAGTACTTTTGTATTATGGATCTCCGCAAAGTAACGCCTAATTCTATAAACGAATTGCTTTCAAAATTATCAAATTAAGAATAGTAGGTGTTCTTTAGATTTTACTATTTACTAGGTTATAATGGTGTTAATAAATTACTCATATATTATAATTTCTTCTTAATTTGTTTTCATTAAAATGAAGGGAAGATTAATAAATGACTTTAGTAACAAATGATTTATAGAAGCAGGCGTTACTTTGCGGAATTCCATAGTACAGACGCTATAATAGAAATATCTTGCTATAATCTTTTTTCAGAAACGTAGACCATATAATCATTTTATTTAATCAAATTTAATCAGTCCTATTGTTAGTAGTTTTTGCTAATTGTATACTACATAACATCGTAAGTCTGATAAGTGTATACTTACCCATCATTTGATTACTACGTTTGTAGTAATCAAATGATGTTTTGACTCATTGATTCATTTGATCAATGAATTACTGTTTAGTATTGTTGTGCATGTTGTTGCCATCTTTAATTAATATAGCATTTAGTCAAAACATTTTATTGTATCGTGTATAATCTTAAACGTATTTAATGTATATATTGTTGATGGCCTAATAAATAAAATAAAAAAATAAATAAATAATCTGCGTTTGTTAAGATGCTTTAAGTTTGCTAAGATGTTTGTTATGCATGGCGTAGAGATTGTGGCGGTGGTTGTGTTTTGCTTGTGTGCATTGTTGCTGATAACGGCATTTTGGGATACGTGTAGCGAATTATCCTGCATGTGTAAGGTATGTGAATTTTATCTGCTTAATACACTTAGCATTACATACACCCTTAAGAAACGCGGATTATAGTAAAATAATTCTATTATAGATTCGAGACTTTAGTAACAACTAGTTTTGGAAATATGCAATATTTAACTTACTAGTAGGTGTATCATCAACCCGATCAGCCTGTAGGCGTATTTTCGTAGCATCTATGCACACTGGTCCACAACCCTCAGTAGTACAGCACAAGAGACCTTCGTCACATACGCCTTCAGAACAGCTGACGGTAGAGTTCATGCTGCAAACAACTTCTGCTTCAGCACCGCATGATTCGAAGTTTACCTAGAATAATATACTTTATATAACATATTTGTGTTGTTGTAATTATATTATGTATTCTAGATTGTTTTAATATCTACTCTTTAGAAATGTATTTACGTACTACTATTTTTTTTGTAGCCGCGTGGTATTCGGCTGAGTAGAATAGACCACCCTCATTTCTTACCGATGTATCGTAAAAGGCGACTAAGGAAAGTTGACGTCAGGCAGGCGACCGGTCGTAAATTAACTAGCCAAATCATGTAACAACATGTTTGTAACATGTTGTGCCAACCCCACTTAGAGTGGGGTAAAGGGCAGGAGAATGACGATGATATTTATTTATTTTTTGTTTGGTACAATTTGTATTTTAAATGGCAATTATTGCATCTCGCTTTCCACCAATCATAAATGTTTGAGTAACGATAAATATTTTTGGTATGCCATATTTATTCCATACCTATAATAGGTATAGTAAAAACAATAATTTGACCCATGAATGGAGCATTCGGAACATATAAAAAGATTAAAACATATTATAACAGATATAACTACTTTGCTATAATCCGCACGGGTTAAGTGAATGCATGCAAAGCCAATGTGTATGAAGCAGGCAAAATCTACGTACCTTATACATGCAGGACAAGCCACCACATGCACCCACACACACCCACACCACAATCTCTGGTGGTGGGTGTGTGTGCTGCTTTTGTGTGCGTTGTTGCTGGTGAATTGCGCCTTGAGGTGCATGTGGTGGCTTGTCCTGCATGTATAAGGTACGTAGATTTTGCCTGCTTCATACACATTGGCTTTGCATGCATTCACTTAACCCGTGCGGATTATAGCAAAGTAGTTATATCTGTTATATTGCTTGTAATATGGAATTCCGCAAAGTAACGCCTGCTTCTATAAATCAATTAAAACATATTCCCAATCGCTGTAAGGAATGAGTTACTTTTGGGTGAGGGATTAATTTAAATAATACTTTATGCGTACTTCTAAGACATCCAATTCAGTAGAGCTATCCACAACATTGGGATCAGGACAACAGACCGAGGCGCCGTTTCGTCGCGTTTGGGTGCACACATTTCCACTGGGACAGTCCTGAACTGAACCACAAGCTTTGACTGTTCCTTCACCATCTGTTGCTGGTACACCTACTTCACATGGGTTGTCGTATGAAATTTTTGGACGACCTGGTAAGATAACAATATTTTTTTTGTTAATTTAATATGCAGATGTGCTATCTCACTGCTAAGTCGCACAATTAGTTACTTAAAAGTTAGACTTTTTATAATAAATTGATGTAAGTTAATATACTTATTCGCCATATAAGGGGAGTTCTCGTATTAAAGGAAGATTGTGATTGACGCCTAATACGCAATTTGTTAAAAAAATGAATTAATTACAAAAAAAATGTTTGTCCTAAAATGTGAAACGTGCATTGGCCTAAAATATCTCAGTTTTAACTAGTTGTAAATGCTTGACTAAACTAGTCCTAAACCATATTTTTTGTGACTTTTCCGTTACAAATATATTATAAAATAACTAGTATTATTAAGTAATTAATGAATCGAGTAATCTTTGTACAAGATGTAGTTATAAAGATAGAACAGGTTTATGAAAATTATACTTACACACGGGATATCCTGTGCATAGTTCGCCCGAACAATCAGCGTCCCTTACTCGCACGCATTCCTCGCCATCAGCACAGGGAAACCCAGCACAAGGGTCGTCACATTCGCAGGTAGGGCAACCGTCATTTCCGGATTTGTAGCCATATTCACAGACCCCCGCACACAAGGCTCTGACACAGGAACTAAGACTACGTCCACCAGATCTGGCTGGTCGAGGAGTTGGGGAGCACTTAACTGAGGCCGAAGGACCCATTGATCCACGTAGTTTATTTCCATCTGTATCAACACACCTGAATAGAGAATGATAATTACTTATATATCATTACTAAGTCTTTTATTTATTTATATAAAAAATTACATTATATTTTTTATATATAAAAAAAACATTAAAAATTTTAAAAATTTGTTGACCACTGGGAGCGGAGACTCAAGTACTCAAGCACGGTTAGGGCTCCAGACTGAGGAACCTCCTCACAATCCGTGCCGTCTCAAGCAATACCGGCTTTATTATCATTATGAATATAACTATCCATAGATATTATAAAACAAAGTCCATCGCTATTTCCGTCTGTCTGTCACTACTCGGTAAACACAAAAGATTAAATGGATTTCATGCGTCTTATCTAATATGCACAGGTATTCGTAAAGATTTAAATTTTCAATATAATCAATTCAATATTCAATAATCAATAATTCAATATGTTATGGTTTTGTGTAAAAGGATTAAACGTAATTCGAAAACGCTACCCCTCTATAATGCTTTTGAGGGACAATGGAATACAATTGTGTTATTAGAAAATATTATAAATGATATATCTGAATAATGTATTATTCCCCTTTTATAGGTCTACAGAAAAGTTTCAAGATGGCAATTTTATTTTGAAGATAACTACCTTTAGTCATTCTATTATCATAAAATTATATTATATAAAATAAATGCACTCCTTTTGCCACTTTAAGTAATGACATGAACCGTTTCCCTCAAGATAATTTTATTATTATTCATTCTAGGCATAAAAGATATAATACGTGAATTATGTTTTTTAATATTTTATTTCGAACCTTAAATGAATTAGATACAAATTTCTTGAGTTTCTATTTATAACATATACCATTTTATCGTACAGTCTTTCTCTTAATATCTCCTCCTTGCTTACTTAAAATATTTTAACTTACCAACATACTAATCCATTCCTCGAACATTGCTTGGAAACGAAAGACCCGTCAACAGTACATTGGGGCACGTAGCCCCTTCCTTCTCTCTCGCTTACCACTAACAGTTCCGCTAACATCTTTTGCTGGGTACACATGGTAACATTATGTGGTAGAGTACAGTGTTTTCCACATTCGCCACCATCGCAACATTTTTGCATTGAAGGGCACTCTAAGTCGTGAGCACAAGGCGTTCCACAATCAGGGTCTGACGTAGATGGTTTTGGACAAGTACCAGCTTTCTGTAAATCAAGGGAAGCGGGGCAACATACACCGTAGTCGTTCCCTGAAAGTCACACATTTTTATTGTCAGAACTCTTAGTCATTTAGGTGCTAACAGCTAATATTGATTACATAACATATTTTCCAACATATACACAAAATACGAGACACCGTGTGAAAATAAAAAACATGAGACACCGTGGAATTATTTTAAATACAAATAAATATTCACTATAAGGTCAGGCCTTGGTTGTATAAGTCATGTGTATTTTTAGTATTAATAGTGTCATTTAAATAAAGTTAAAATCCGTTAATTAAGTTTTGGATTTCCTTTAAATATCTCCATCGATATCAATACTCTTAACATCGATGAATGGTTAATTCAAATGCATAAATGATTTGTATATGTTTGTCATAATGTTTCATTGTACGTTTTCAAAATTGATACTTAGGAAAACAATGGACAATGAACAATATATCGCGTCACATTCATACCTGATTCAACCAAGCATCTATACCGCGGTGGACAGTTTGGTTTTCCTGGATCCGTGCCGCATAGGAATGGCCTACTAGTTTCTGATATTAGGAGAGGTTCTCCAACTGGGCAAATGTTGTGTAGACTACGCCCTCTTTTACCTGGAATCATTAATAGAACACCAAAACACATGGGCTTATAATAGTCTTAAACTCCTGTAAATATAATTTCAATAATTAAATGATATTGAGAGACAGACAGCATTGGTTCCTTGTTAACAGGTATTAAGAGCAAGATCGATATGTTAATTATATAGGATATCCAGTTTTTTTAATTTTCTAATGTACAGGATTTACATAATTTTTTTCTAAAAAAAATTATTGCCCCTGACAATAAATAACACAAAAAAATGAGCGAAAAAAAGTGTTAAATCCGTTCACGCGTAATGCCATGATCAAAAGATATAGAGATTCTTCTATTATATCATAAACTGAAATTGGATAAATAAACTTTATTTCAACTTACACGTCGGTACGGGTGGACATGGTGGTCTTAAGCATGGAGTTTCTTCCAATTGGCAGGACAGTTGTCCAGGGCAGGTAACAGTTAAACAGGGATCTCTGCATTTACATAACGGACAGCCACGGTTGTCTAGTTCAAAGCCCAGTGGGCACAACATGCGACAAGTATGAGCTGCACATGGAGCTGTATTAGTGCAGTTGATCAGACCTGGTGAAGGTGCTCGAGTGCCAGGTACCTGGAAGGTATAAATAGCTGTGCAACCTCTCAAATCTTTTAGTATACATTTTCGGCTCTCCAGTTCCATTTTTTTTTTCAAAAATCATGCAGAAGTAATAGTCATATTTACCACGGGACCATAATGCTATAATAATATTGTGATAAAAGTATTTTTATATGAAAAAATATTATATATATAATGCACTTAATCAAATAAATATATATGAGCCAATATTATATCATTTTAAACCAGTATATATTTTTTAAATTAATTATCAAACTGTTTGTAGTATCTCTCTTTAAGAACTGGATTTGTAAATTATCACTCATGGCTCTTTAGTCCTAATAGATTGCCGACCCATGACCTAGTAGATGCTTGTAAATGATTTAAAAAAGTAAAAATGTAATTTTTTCACATAGTTTTAGAATTTACCTCGAACCCTGCGGCGTCTACACACCAGCACGAGCTAACAATTTCGTTATCACACTGGATTTCTTCGAATTCGCCATCAGAGACTTTACATCTTGGTGTTCGTAGTGATCGTACTATTCCACGCGCTCCGCGTGTGTTTTCAGCAGCAAGCGCGCGCGATATTCGCTCTGATGACAGCTTTATGTTTTCACAACCTAACGAAAGAAAACTATATAAATGTTGTATATTAATTAATTAAATTTTATTTATATCTCGAATTAGTTCGTATACGATTGCATCATTACATTGAATTATCGCAAAACAAATTTGCTTAACGTTGTCACGTTGAATCTTCTAATTCAAGATCCGGAGGATCGCGTTGAGACCACTGTCCTCAAGTCCTTAACTAGCTCATACCAGCTGTGGTTGGCGGAATCACATGTCTAGTCAATTCTCTACCTTGTTTCATTTCTCACCTATTAGCTACTAGCTAGCTAACTATTACACTACAACTATATAACATTCCATTTGTTTTTTTCGGAAAATTAAATGAGCTTTCTTTAAGAGAAATATGTATTGCTTTATACAAGTCACAAGGTTTGTACAAGGTTTACATCTAAATGACATTATTCAAATTTGTATTTCAATTTAATTTAACAATGTAATCTTTCTTGTCAACCATAAGATTGTTGATCAACTGTTTTTAAATATACTTTTAACTTTGCATTTGTAATCGCGGTTTTATTTAACGACAGAATATTTTCTGTCGTTAAATAAAACCACCTCAAACAGTTTATTTATAAATAAACTGTTTGAGGTGGTTTATCTTAATATAGTTTATCTTAATTTAAAAATATTTGGAATTTGTTTATTTTTTTTTATTTTAGTAAGCGATTAAAGTTACTTTTGTCTTAGTGTAAGCAAGGGTTGTATTTCATAAAATTGCAACATTAAAACATTAATGACAAACAAATTTATAGGTTTATCTAATATTTACCTATAGCTTTAACATACATACGAGTATATAGGCTATATTTATGTTCTCACCAGTATAGAGTGGGTCAACGCATGATCTACCACAGGACGTGCTGCAGCATATCTGGTCTCCACAATCATAATCTTCATTACAAGGTGTCGCTCGCGGAGGACACGCTCCGTCTTCAGCAGGACATCGCCCTCTTAGCTCGGCACTTGCTAAAAACACAATATTGTAATAAAAATAGAGAGACGTGTTTGAAATACAGCAAATATTAGGTAAAAATTGGATAGACTTTATATGAGCAACCGCGGTTGATTAGACTGTAAATGTAACGAATGAAAGATTAAAATAGTACGTCAATGGTACGTACCTACGTACATTTACGCGCCTCCTCATCATCGGTACGACAATTATGTGACTAAACGAGTGTTAAATATGATTCAAAATTCAAAATTGAAAATATTCTTTATTCAAGTAAACTTGTAAACAAGTGCTTTGAATCGTCAACATCTACTGCTGGTTCGGAAAGCTGTTCCTACCGAGAAGAACCAGCAAGAAACTCGGCGGTTGCTCTTTTCAAAGAATAATTCTTATTACTAGTTACATATAGTTATTAATGTCTTGTACAGGGTAAAAGAGTAACTATATCCACGCATTCTTATCGTCTAAGTAATCCTCAATAGTATAGTTGGCTTTCTGTATTAGCCTTTTTTTAACAGTGTTTTTAAACTGCTGTAATGGTAAAGTTAAAGTAGATTGCGGAATTTTATTATGGAATCTTATACCCAAACCCACAAACGCTTATGAACTTTAGAAAGGCGCAAAGTAGGAACTGCAAGCTTATGTCGGTTCCTACTTTGTCTATTATATACATCGCCAATTGTTTTATTTATAATGTCGATTGAGGATGTATATATGACTAGAGGGTGGCCAAAAAAGTAACTGATGGATTTTATGAAGTATAAAATATAAAAAGAGTAGCGTCAGGGCTGACGCATGATAGGAGAGTACGGAAGAAAAAACATTTTGAGCCGACACCACTTAGAGTGGCAAAAGATATCCCTTATTGCCCAATCTGAAGTTTAAGACCGGACAAAGTGGAAGAAAATGAGTCGGTAAAGAAAACTCCGGGTATTCTGGACAACGCTGAGTAGAAGAAGGAGAAGGGCAGATCATCATCATCCTCCTGCCATTATCCCACTCTAGCTGGGGTCGGCGCAACATGTTTTAAACATGTTCTCATATGATTTGACTACGTATTCTACGACCGGCCGCCTGCCTGACGTTAACTTACCTTAGTCGTATTTTACGACCCCTCGATAAGAAAGAGGGTGGTCTATTCTACTTAACCGGATACCACACGGTGGGTCAAAGTACCTTATTCGCCTTTTACGATACCTCGGTAAGAAATGAGGGTGGTTTATTCTACTCAGCTGGATACAACACGGCGGAAGAACGGTAGATATGTTATATTTTCAGTTTAACTTTTTTCCTTGACTTTTTCAGTAATTAATGAAAACAGTTGTAAATTAGAAACCATTTTGATAATACCATGTTGTAGTAATAGTAGGCACGCGCAGAATACCGCTGCCCTCACCGCATGCATCGCCATAGTTGCATTACACGAGTTACCACTGCAACAAGAAAAACATAAAACTTATATACTACAAGACGATTTGGTAAAGTAAATATTATGTATTTACTTAAATACAAACATTATTAAACAAACTTTTGTTTAATATCTTTCGTCTAAAACAAAAATTTAAAATATTTTACAGTTTTAAGATTTTTACAACTTACAGTAAAGTTTATTAAAGAGAACATATAGATCACTTCCACCCAAAACATAAAGTTTAACCAGTAATAAAGAGTACTGTTTTCGAGTCAGTAGACAATTAAAATTATAGGTATAATTTTTTTTTAGATTATCGTTTACATCACCATAAGTAAAAAACTTATTGATTTCTATGCTTTCTTATTCTATTGAAATCAAAGGTCTGTAAGTATACAATAATAAAACAAGAACTTTTTAGTTACATATTATGACTAATAGTAACCTTTATTCACAATTCATAATTCTCCTGACCTTATCCCACTCTAAGTGGGGTCGGCACAACATGTTGCAAACATGCTGTCATATGATTTGGCTACGTATTTTACGACCGGCCGCCTGCCTGACGTCAACTTACCTTAGTCGCCTTTTACGACACCTCGGTAAGAAATGAGGGTGGTCCATTCTATGCAGCCGGATACCACACGGCATTTACCTTAGTCGCCTCTTACGACACCTCGGTAAGAAAGGACGGTGGTCTATTCTATGCAGCCGGATACCACACGGCATTTACCTTAGTCGCCTCTTACGACACTTCGGTAAGAAAGGAGGGTGGTCTATTCTATTCTGCCGGATACCACACGGCGCAGTAACCTTTATTCACAATTATATTCATAAAATTAAAATTTGTCGAGCAAAATAGTAATATTTGTAACTTCGCATTTGATGTTTGTTTCAATAATAAAAAGAGCCAATCAAGCAAAGGTCTTGTCTTGTCAGCTAAAGAAACTATTCATGTTGTTACTTTTGCTTTCAAATGTTTTTGCATTAGATTCAAGGTTTTACAGGGTTTAAAAATGTAAATAGGCTAAAGGAAATATAAGATATATACATGAAACTAGTCACATGTTGTATGTATTTTGTATTAGATGTTTGAAACAATGTTTTAAAGTTTGAGCAATACCGATTTCCAAAAATAGCTCTCTCGGATTAAAATTCACCTCGGGTTTCAGAACGTGAATCATTAGTAATGATTGTCGGGTCTTCCAACCAAATATAGGAGCCTAAAGGCCTTGTAGTTATGTACTTTGATTTGGCAACCTAACTAATTTTGTAATTACATAATAAAAGGCGCTAATATAATATGAAGGATAACCTGGATACTTTAATGTATCAAGATTATTTTGAAAAACAATGATTAACTCGTAGAGGTTTCTTAAAATAATAAAGAATCCATGCGCCAGCTACGATGACTTCGATAGGCAGAAAAAGGTTGTTCACTCTGAAACTGAAAATGATTGAAAATATGCTTTATGCGAAAATACATAATATTATTATAAGCTTTTTGAATTATCGTTTAATGTCGTATGTATCTCTTAACCGACTAAATCAAATCTAAATCAAATGCATATCCGAATAACATATATAAGTTGAGTAAATTACCAATTGATTCAACTAATATTATAAAATTGATATTATTGATAAGAAATGATAATTTTTAAAATGTAAACTTACTGATATCTTCTATGTTGCATAAGTAATTTCATTAATTAGACATCGTGATTCCGTAATTTCCGACCTCGCGCTACTTTGGCTACAACGACAGTGTGACGCTGTTTTGCTCTATTATGTATAAGAATGATTCCTTTAGGAAGAAAAATATTATTAAATGAAAACCGAATTTAACAGTTTTGTTTACAATTTTTGTTTTATTTGATATCATATAGTATACACTATTGTATGTAATACAAATTTGAGTAGTTTATATAGGAAGCCAAGACATGATATTCAATACATTTTAATACATTCATATTTCTTAATATTGCTATGGTATTCGAGTACATCGCACCTACAAACTAACTCATAATTTCATAGTAGATGACGGCTTTACTTTTTGTAGATGTAATTTTAATTAAATAAAAGTCATATTTTGAAGTGTAGAGCGCAGAATGTTAGGGCGGTTGTGGAGTCTGATGAAATAATGCCAAGCACCAAGCCGTTGGTTGTGTGACGGGAAGTTACGATTGATAAACATTAAGACCTCAACTACAAAATGGGAAAGACGTATATAGGTATTGTGTAATATCAAAAAACATGAAGAAGTGTGTGAAATATAATCTATTGACGATCAATTCAAAATAAGTGTTCATAATTAACAAACAAAACAAGAATTAAATTTGGAAAGATCCTATGCTTTTTTGTGGTTTCATATTGTTATTATTCGTAACTTATTGGGTTTATGGTTTTAACGTTAAAGTCAAGCGGTACATAATATAAAGAGATAAACATAGGAACGATACTAATATCGTTGCACGCCGCCTGGATTGTTTTCTGTATACAAAAAAAACAAAACGAAACACCAATTTTCTTTTAGCGCTGACGCTGCATTCAAATTATAATGATATATCCCGATTACAATGCGTGTATCCTATTTCTATAAGATTGATTTCCAAATTAAATATATTTAATATATTCCGATACATAATCAAATTTGTCGGAACACTTCTATTGTTTGCGTACCGAAGCTTGAATGTTACGTAATGTAAGCGGGGCATTGTGATGATGCAAATTTCGCTTTGCTTTCTCTTGTTTATAATAAACAATTATCTCATACAAGATCGTTTCGTATGTGCTTGTCCCACGCGTGCCTGCGCTTTCGTTCGGAAGATTTATAATATAACCTCGCTTGAATATTTAAACTATGTTACGAATTTCAGTATTTTTTTTTTACTACAGTTTCCCTAGTCGGTTACGTTGATAGCCAGCCTACCACTATCACTATATGTTGTAAAACACAAATAAATATAAATAAATATATGGAATACTTACACACACGGTCGTGCGTCCCCAAAGTAAGTAACTTAATACTTGTGTTATGGGTGACAGACAACTGGTAAATATGTACATATATAATTTTAAATACATACTTAAAAATAAATATACACCCAGGTTCTAACCAACAAATTATTTACGGAAAATGTTGGCCCTCGGCGGGAATCGAACCTGCGACTTGCGGAGCTAGGGTCCCTACCCACTGCGCATATAATACACATATAATTACATATAATTGTAGACATATAATTGTGTAGGTAGTGACATATAATTGTGGTACATTCCCCTGAGGCTCTGACTGTCTAATCCTTTGAACCCCACTGGACTCATTATTTTATCTCCAATTGACTGTGTGTCTCCAAATATACAAAAGATAAAAAAATTATAAAAAAATTATTTTACTATTTTATAAATTATTTTGCTATAATCCTAAATAATATAAATAATTTTATTATTACTTTTATTTGCAAAATAATTTTATTATTACTTTTGTATTATGGATCTCCGCAAAGTAACGCCTAATTCTATAAATTAGTCATAATTATATTTGTTTTGACTATAGTTAATTTCTCGTATTGTTCGTTAGGTATATTTCTGTAACAGCTTGATATTTTCCCAAGATTATTTCATGATAATTTAGATTAATATTATATCTTTACTTGTGTGCCATTGATGATTTAACGATTAATGTTATACTGTATACTGTATATAGTTATACTGTAATATATTATCAAGCAATTTACTAACTTAATTTTAGCAAATTAATTTTGAGTAAAAATTACATTCTAATTCTGTTGTTTTTTTTATTAGGACGATGAATTTATTTTAGTTTCATTTTCTAAATCTACATTTATTCAATTAATTATAACACATTCTCATTTATCGTATATCACAAGAATGCAGACCGGAGAAAGGGGCTAATATTTTAAAAAAGGCAGTTTCACTTTGTCTAACGAGGAATCGAACTGCAAAACAGTTTTTTCTCCATATACTATGTCAGTTAACTCGACGGGCCTTACTTCTAAAATGTTTATATTAGTAAATAGTGCAGAGCAAATCCTACTAATCCTACTAATATTATAAATGCGAAAGTTTGTGAGTATGGATGGATGTTTGTTACTCTTTCACGAAAAAACTACAGGACAGATTTGAATGAAACTTTACAGTTATATCGGTTATACATCAGAATAACATATAGGCTACAATTTGTAATGATTTTATCTAATTATAGCAATACATATCCATAAAGTCGGAAAAAATTTGGCTTCTGAGAGTTATCTTGGCGTACGCTGCTTAAACTATTGTGGAGTTACACAAAGATGATGTAGGATAGTATTAGGTCCTTACATATGAAATTGGCGTTTT
The DNA here is from genome assembly GCA_947086505.1 of Morpho deidamia. Classification (NCBI taxonomy): domain Eukaryota; kingdom Metazoa; phylum Arthropoda; class Insecta; order Lepidoptera; family Nymphalidae; genus Morpho; species Morpho deidamia. Next base: position 9,590,911 of record CAMTZC010000003.1, read on the forward strand.
GTCGTACTGGCCACTTTGATCTCAAATATTACCTTTATGGTTAGGAATTCCAAATTCAAATTCATACAGCTATTTACTCATGCATTTGTTTTTAAAATTCATTTGTTTTTTCTTCTATTGTTTTTTTCTTTGTGTCACTCTGTTTACAAAATGGAAAACATGAAATATCGCGTTATTTACGAGTATGAGTTCCACCGTGGCACCAGTGCTGCAGAAACGGCTCGAAGGATTAATGATGTGTATGGTGACGGTGTCGCAAAAGAAAACACAGTGCGTTTTTGGTTCCAACGTTTTCGTTCTGGAAATTTCGACCTGCAGAACAAGCCTCGTGGACGGCCGGAGACCAAAGTTGATAATGAAGAATTGAAGGCTATTGTGGAAGCGGATCCATCGCAAACCACGTCCGAGTTAGCTGAGGGCTCCGGCGTTAGTGATAAAACTATTCTAATCCACTTGAAGCAAATAAGGAAGGTGAAAAAGCTTGAAAGGTGGGTACCTCATGAATTGAGTGAAGCAAACCGACAAACGCGCGTCGACTGCTGCGTTACGTTACTCAACCGGCACAATAATGAAGGAATTTTAAATCGAATCATTACCTGTGATGTAAAGTGGATCCTCTACGATAATCGGAAGCGCTCATCGCAATGGCTGCACCCTGGCGAACCAAATCCTGCCCTAAGCGAAAATTGACTAAAAAAAGTTGCTTGTAAGTGTTTGGTGGACTAGTGCCGGTGTCGTTCACTACAGCTTTCTTAAATCTGGCCAGACGATTACGGCAGATATCTATTGTCAGCAACTGCAAACCATGATGGAAAAGCTAGCTGCTAAACAGCCGAGGCTGGTCAATCGCTCTAGGCCACTGCTGCTTCAGGACAACTCTGCACACTGCACAACAGACGGCTACCAAATCAGAGGAGCTTCAATTAGAATGTCTTAGACATCCACCGTACTCTCCGGACCTTGCTCCAACAGATAACCATTTTTTTCGCAATTTGGATAACTATTTGCAAGGAAAAAAATTCAACTCCGATGTGGCAGTCCAAACCGCCTTCAAAGATTTTATTGATTCCCGCCCGAATGGTTTTTTTAGTAAGGGGATCAATGAACTACCTATGAGATGGCAAAAGTGCATACATAGCAATGGTACATACTTTGATTAATTAAATATATTTCATTAAAAAAAAACGACTTTATGTTCCTCCCATAGAAAACGCCGATTTCATATGTAAGGACCTAATATTATTTGTCTTAAATAGTTCTAAATAAAAGTCCGCGACAACATATTAGGTCCTTACATATGAAATTGGCGTTTTGTCGTACTGGCCACTTTGATCTCAAATATTACCTTTATGGTTAGGAATTCCAAAATCCAAATTCATACAGCTATTTACTCATGCATTTGTGTTTCAAACCCCCTAATTCATTTGTTTTTTCTTCTTTTGTTTTTTGCTTTGTGTCACTCTGTTTACAAAATGGAAATCATGAAATATCGCGTTATTTACGAGTATGAGTTCCACCGTGGCACCAGTGCTGCAGAAACGGCTCGAAGGATTAATGATGTGTATGGTGACGGTGTCGCAAAAGAAAACACAGTGCGTTTTTGGTTCCAACGTTTTCGTTCTGGAAATTTCGACCTGCAGAACAACCCTCGTGGACGGCCGGAGACCAAAGTTGATAATGAAGAATTGAAGGCTATTATGGAAGCGGTTTCATCGCAAACCACGTCCGAGTCAGCTGCAGGCTCCGGTGCTAGTGATAAAACTATTCTAATCCACCTGATGCAAATTGGGAAGGTGAAAAAGCTTGAAAGGTGGGTACCTCATGAATTCAGTGAAGCAAAACGACAAACGCGCGTCGACTGCTGCGTTACGTTACTCAACCGGCACAATAATGAAGGAATTTTAAATCGAATCATTACCTGTGATGAAAAGTGGATCTTCTACGATAATCGGAAGCGCTCATCGCAATGGCTGAACCCTGGCGATCCAGCCAAATCCTGCCCTAAGCGAAAATTGACTAAAAAAAAGTTGCTTGTAAGTGTTTGGTGGACTAGTGCCGGTGTCGTTCACTACAGCTTTCTTAAATCTGGCCAGACGATTACGGCAGATATCTATTGTCAGCAACTGCAAACCATGATGGAAAAGCTAGCTGCTAAACAACCGAGGCTGGTCAATCGCTCTAGGCCACTGCTGCTTCAGGACAACGCTAGACCACACACTGCACAACAGACGGCTACCAAATCAGAGGAGCTTCAATTAGAATGTCTTAGACATCCACCGTACTCTCCGGACCTTGCTCCAACAGATTACAATTTTTTTCGCAATTTGGATAACTACTTGCAAGGAAAAAATTCAACTCCGATGGGGCAGTCCAAACCGCCTTCAAAGATTTTATTGATTCCCGCCCGAATGGTTTTTTTAGTAAGGGGATCAATGAACTACCTATGAGATGGCAAAAGTGCATACATAGCAATGGTACATACTTTGATTAATTAAATATATTTCATTAAAAAAAAAACGACTTCATGTTCCTCCCATAGAAAACGCCAATTTCATATGTAAGGACCTAATATATCTACCTCTTTTATGGAAGCCACTATGACCAAAATTGTGAATGATGAATTTTAATTAAATAGGATACTATTTTACAATGCACAATTTAGTATTTTTATCAAACTCTTATCAAAATCAATACATTTGTTGCCTCCAGTATTTCATTTAGTAGGAATTTTATTTCAAATGACTCTTCACGAAACGTAATGTAACAGAACAAATTCCACGCGAGCGAAGCCGCGGGCAAAAACTAGTATATCATAATTTAGAGGTGTTTCGAACGCTTGCTAAATTTACTTTAGAGATTTTCATAAAATGAACATTTATGAACTGTATTGCTGTAGAATAAGATAAGACAGTGTAACTGTCAGTCGCGTACAGAAGCTTTACATAATGGGCTGAATGATTTTTAACGACTTTTCTAACTCAATTTAGTACATCTTGCCGTCGGGGGTGATCGGAATTTATGTTATACTGTGTCATTGAAAGTTCCCATTGATCAGATATCAAGTTCTTATCTATTTTTCGGAAACACTGTTCTTTCTCAGTCTTGTTTGTTTGTTTTGCTGGGTTTGTAAAAAGTTCTATTAATCTTATACAAGCCAGTCTTATACTATTCGAGAGAGGTGAATATCTTTGGCATGAACACAAGATTTTAGCTGTTTTTATTTAATAAATTATTTATAATAGAAATTTTTCTTTTACATGTCGAAGGCAATTTTCACTTAAAGTCTTATTATGTAACATGAAAGTTACAAAGATGTTTTATATAAAGAAATAGTCGAATATTAGCATTGTTACAATTTAGTTACAATTTTTTTTTACTGTTCCGTTAACGTGGTACGGACTGTTCCATTCGCGCAGAGGCCAAGATTTTCTAAAAACAATCAGTTGGTTCTACGAGTCTGGATGTATTTATGTATTTATTTAAACTTGTATATGTATGTATTTTCAAGTAGTCCGTCACCCATTGCACAAGTATTATGTTACTTTGAGGACGGACGACCCTCTGTTTACTTGTGACATATATTTACAGATTTATTTTGTACTAATAGTATTCCATTTATGTATTTATATTTGACTACGTAAAAATCATAACTCTTAGCGGTGTAGAACACAAAATTAATTAATGAGAAGTTATTTTTATTTTCATGGGACCAAATACGGAAATTAAAGATTTCTATCTTGTCTGGTTTTAACGTTGACTAGCCTGTTGGCGCAGTGGGTAGTGATCCTAGCTTCAGCTCTGCGGGTCGTGCGTTCGATTCCCACGGAGGGCCAACATTTTCTATAAACAATTTGTTGGTTCTTCGAGCCTGGGTGTGTATTTGTATTTAATTATGTATTTAAAATTATATATGTAGTATATCTACCAGTTGTCCGTCACTTATAACACAAGTATTAAGTTACTTACGTAGGGGATGTATACTAAACTTGACCGTGTGTGTAAAGTGTCCCATATATTAAAAAAAAAGTCATATGTTCAAAGTCACATTTTTAGGGAAAGATAACCGCCAAACAAAAATTTTGGGATGCTCTAAATTTAGAGTTCAAATAAAAAAATTATGAATTACTCATAACGTAAGAATGTTTAAATTCTACTGTTTTATATAAAAACTTAACATCAAATTATTTTTATTTGTTAGATTTTTTTCGAAAAAACTATGATCGGGCTAATCATACAAACGCCAAAAAAAGGCTATTTACGTGTTCCGAAATGGTTATGATGCAAGTTTCAAAGTGATTGAACTCAAGCATAGTGACGAGTTGAAGTACCTAGTGACGCAATAACGTGAACGCGCCGAGTGAAAGGCGTGACGCACCCAGCCTTGCAATACAACTTTCTTTCTAAATATTGGGCATTAATCAATAAGATATTGAAAGCGCCAGAAAACGGATTTTGGAAGATAAGACTGGTCGCTTATCTATATTAATATATAAATGCGTCAGTCTGTATGTCTGTCTGCCTTTTTGTCTGCAAATCTGATATTCCTTCACAGTTCATTCGCTAAAGCAGTGTTACTTAGCGTTGGGCTCACGCCCCACGGGGGAAAACTTGATTGTTTTTCAATTCGAAAATGAACGCCAAAAAAGTTTAAGGCGCTGAACAGAGCTGACGTAAATTCAGATTTCGGCATATAAGCCACGCCCACAATTTCTGCGACGGCGTAGCGACAAACTTAATTTTTTAACACCCATTGTAGGTGTACACTATTTTATCCAAACTTTTTTTGTACAATTTATTTAAAAAACTTATGTCTAATTAATCTTATAAAACTAAGTATGCTGAAACTATAACTAAACACCTAAAAAAGGACATATTATCAACAAGGAATAGTCACAAAAGGCGGCAGCTAGCGACACACGTCCGTATAGCAGCGCGCCTCAGCGGTCACTGTCTATATTCGTAGATGTAAAAGAGAAGCGAGACGATGACTCGTTTCAGATTTGCTATTTTCTAAAAAATATTTAATTTGAATGAAATATCTTAATTAATTCAAAATTTAAATCTTACATTCTCTTTATATTATAATGATTTATTAGTCTTATTAATTTTACCAATTTTTGTTGATAAATATTAGAGATATTTACGATCAAAGTAAAAATCAGAGGTCTATTTACAAATTTTTTTTATCGAAAAAAAGTATCGTAATCATGTTTTGAAATCTTACATTCTCTCTGAGATATGATGTATATTAACATATATTTTTCTTTTAATCGTCATCCCTATAGCTTTTGTTAAAAACGTGTTTAAAGTCAGCCTATTTGGCTCTGTTCAGCGCCTTAACCCTTTCGCTCCGAACCATTGAATTACAGTGTTACCATTTAAATACAATGTTATCATTCAAGTTTCTTAAGAGAACAATTCACTTTATTAATACAGTTATGTATGTTACATAGGGACCTAGGGGGCCAAAAGAATTTTATAAAGGCTGGGTTTGCCATGGCACCAAAAAAGGTTGGAAAACACCGCGCTAGCTCTAGCGCGGTGTTTCCCAACCTTTTTTGGTTAAGCTGCTCAGCTTAGATAAAATTTAATACAATTGAAACATATACTAACATACAAACTGCAAACATTCGCTTTTCTCGGGAAAAGAGAAAAAATAGATTTAATTTTGTTGTTTGGGCATTTGAGCATTGAGCGGTGTTTGAGCATTAATATTGCGAAGGAAGTCAAGTTAGAAACTTACGAAGTCACGAATTTGGTGTAAAATAATTATGATTTCTAAACTTTTAACACTAAATAGTAGATCGCTGTTAGCACAAACTGATATTTTTTTAGTTGACAGTATTACTTTGAGATATTAAACGTGTTACGCAAACACGCAATCTAAAAAAAGCTATTTTATAACGCTTGATAGTTTAAAAGTTTTTAATTAATTTAATATTTAATATACAAAACTAATAATAAAATTATTTTGCTATAATCCGCGATACAGTAAATAGAAAATATATATAGTGTTAAATGTATAGTAGACTATCCGTATTTTCATACCCGATACCTGCACGTATCGGGTACTGTATCGCCGATTATAGCAAAATAATGTTATTATTACTTTTGTATTATGGATCTCCGCAAAGTAACGCCTAATTCTATAAATTATTTAATAAATATACTCTTGTAGTTGATATAGAAAGTGAAGTTAACTGGTTCACTTTTGTGGAATACAAATAATTCCGACATTAAACTCGTAAACAGTTTCACTGCACGTCTCGCGACAAAAAGCGGGATCAGTAACCTTAATCACAACAAACTTATACTTTTATTAGCCCTTTGAGACTGCGAAATTAATCTATTTAGCATATTCGAGCCATTTTTTGAATGGCATATATTTATTTTAAGAAAATTGCGCACACATACTCTCTTATATATGGTATAAACTATAGTAGAGTAAGTAGGCAGAGTTATTAATTTAATTAAATAACTCACAGTAAACAAAATAATTCAAACAAACATTGAACAGTAGAGACATCTATGAATATTTTATATGGCTTATTTACTTTATGTAATAAATATAAAACATATTTTTACCTTGGAATCTTCCATGAAAGACGCCTATAGCTCGCCTATAGTCATCAAAAGATCGTCATAATGAGCTCAAGAGAGCATCACGTTTTAAATTTCAAAACGTTGATAGATCAAGTAAACTGCATTTTTCAAAATATAATCGTCTATTTTTTTTGGTGCCAAAAAGTCTTCCTGACCTGTCGCCGTTAGTCAATTTTGATATTAGGCCATTCTTCGATTAGGAAAGTAAAGTCTAAAGTATAAAATATCTTTATCGATGGTGATCATTGTAATCTTTATTTTCAGGAATTATGATAAAACAAATTTCGGACAGATAATTAAATCTAAACTTTGAGCTGTAGGATTTTTAAACTTGTGCTTATTGCTTTTACATCTCCATTTTAACATAACTTATCGAAGTTAGGCGTTACTTTGAACAGTTTTATAATACAAAAGTTATTATATTTTTGTATTTGTTCTCCATATCTTGTATTTCAGAACAAATTATGGACTGATTAGCGTTATCCCGCTGAGATCGTTGATACGCACTGTTGTCCATTCCAGAAACGAAATAAAATGTGAAACATTTGAGTCATTAGAATTAAATAAAATTAATGGACTATTCTCTTAAATAGACAAAAGTTTTTATTTTTGATTAATAACATATTGACTTTGGAAAAGTAATAAAAAAATGTACTAAAATCCTAACCAATATATCGTTAATTTTCAACAAGTATCACTTTACCAGCTTACCGTTTAGGTACATGATATACACAGTTACCAAGTACACCTTATGTTAAATTAATTAAATAGTGAAGTCCCTGAACTGAACACTACAATGTTCACTGTAGCTAAAACTTTTCAAAGTGCTCAAGTTTATGTAGTAAGGGTTAACAGCTTTGTGATGGACTGAACGGTTAATCTATAGGGACTTGCTGAAAAGTTAGTCTCGAGTATACAGGCACGTTTCTATAATCCTTTTCTTCTCATAATTTTATATTTTACAAACTGTAGCCGCGGCTTTGTTCGCATCAACTTAAGAATTAAAAGACCCTCTACTACGTTAAGTGGGTTAATTAACCGGGACCAACTTAATAGACATAGTTCTAGTATTTTTAATATAAGTATCGAGGTTAGTTTGTTTTATTATAAAAAGTTTTGTTTTATTCTAAAAGTTGTATTTAAGATTAATAGTAACAGTTAATATTTATGTAGAAGTTTTCTTAAAAAAATCCTTTTAGTACTGTATAAATTTACTCTTTTTATTAATATAAATTATATAACAACGATACTTATATACTATTACTATATTTTCCCTTTACACTTATGCAATAAATAAGAAGCAATTTTCTCAAAAATCCTCATCTTAATATTTTTCAACATCAACACATTTGACGGCGACAATGTTATTTTTATATTACTTGAAACACGTTGTTAAAATTATTTTGTTTCTAACTTCTTATTATAACGTTGTACTCGCCTTAAAAAGTGTTGTACCTAGAACTTCATTTATGAAAAAGTGTATTAATAAGTATGTTTTGTAAAATGCTATTGGCGTGTCATAACAAATAAATAAAAGGTTAACGCTCTCCTTTTATAATATGTTTAAGAAAATACTGTAGTTTTTTTTAAAAGAAACCCGCAAGCTTATGTCTGTTCTTACTTTGTCTTTTTTTATAATTCAGTATATTTTTATGCTTAAAAATTCCTCCAGTTCAAGGATCATGCACTCTCTCTGCTTTCGCTGCTAAGAATATTTAAAACAACTGCGCAAAGACGCTTTCTATACTACGTGACTGCACTAGAACTAGTATATTATGTAACATAATTAAAATATGTATTTTAAAAAAGTAATAAATTTAGTTAAGAAGATTTCGTACGTAACGCACTCTGCGTTTACATTAAAAGTATAAATGTATTTAGCATAAACTAATAAAACTCATTTACTAGTATACGCCTGTGTTAATAAGCGGTGACGCAATTTGTTTCCAAATCAACTTATATTTATTCATGAAGCTTATGTACGACATTACAATGAACGAATATCCTTGCATGTTATGAGGACACTTATTGTATGCTAAAGATTTCTCTTTGACACACGACAGAAGCAATTTTTCATTATTAACTTTCTTCTTTTAAGATCTATTCATATGACTACATATTTAAAAAATTATTGATTTATTTGGATATTCGGAAATATTAGTAAAAAGGATTAAAATATAGTACATAATTGGGCATTTTAACATTAAAGTTGATGAGAAATAAGTCGCGGGTACAACTGATACAATTATATATTTATATCCAAAGAAGATGGATGATATGTACGTATACATTTTCTTCTTCGAGTTTATTCGATTTACTATCCTATTATTCTGGTAATACAAGGAAAGTAAGTAGAATACATTATACCTTATTAAAATGTAAAATACAGACACACTTTCATATTCGTAATATTATTTTACTTAGTATGGATTAGGTTCATTTTCTTTGTGCATTGGTGCGTAGAATTTTTATCAATGATACTCACTAACATCGCACGGTAGGGTTATGAGTTGGAGTGGAAAAACCAATAATGAATAATCTCCCTTCAAAAAAAATCGATTTATAAGAAAAAAATTATTACGTCGAAAAGAATAAATCAATTTATTAATAATTTGTTTTTTTCTGAATATTTCAAAATTTGCTTTTTTATTTTAATAATTAGTTAGAAAAAGACTAATTAAAGTCGACATCTACGAATAAAAAAGATGAGCTGTTTGCGAAATTCGATTAAAAAGTCTTGTCTGGCTACATTGGGTTCATACTTAAAACTTAGTTCAGCAGCCTACGCTGTTCGAAAGATAAGACAATTTACAGATGTCGAAACAGCAAAACTTGTTTATTTTGCTTACTTCCATAGCATTATGTCTTATGGAATAATGTTATGGGGTAAATGTGCTGATATTGAGAAAATTTTTGTATTGCAAAAAAGAGCCATACGTGGCATTTATAATTTGAATTCGCGTGAGTCCCTGCGAGAGAAGTTTAAGGAAACAGGTATTCTTACGTTAGCTTCACAGTATATTTTTAGCAATTTGATTTTTGTGCATAAAAATATACATAATTATAAAAAGATTGGCGATGTATATAATAGACAAAGTAGGAACCGACATAAGCTTGCGGCTCCTGCTTTGCGCCTTGTAAGAGTACGTAAGTCGTTTGTGGGTTTGGGTATAAGATTCTATAACAAAATTCCACAATCAATTTTAACTTTGCCATTACAGCAATTTAAAAATACTGTTAAAAAGAGGCTGATACAGAAAGCCTATTATACCGTGGAGGCTTACATTGATGATAAGAATGCGTGGATATAGCTGCTCTTTGACCTTGTGCAGGATAGCTATGACAAAATGTAATTAGTATTAAGAATCTTCTTTTTTAAAAGAGCTCCACCGAGTTTCTTGCTGGCTCTTCTCGGTAGGACGGCTTTCCGAACCAACAGTAAAGTTGACGATTCAAAAGCACTTGTTTACAAGTTTACTTGAATAAAGAATATTTTGAATTTGAATTTTGAATTTGAATCATACAACAACGCATATCTTATATTAAAAGACAAGGAAAAGGAGGTTAAAATGAGAATTAAAAGAGGGTAAATAAAATAACCGATATTTTAAAACCGATTTTTAATGTTTAAATAATCAATTATTAAAAGTCGATTATTGTGATTAAATAATCGAATAATATAATATCGATTATTTTTTATTTTTCTTTTTGGCATGGGAGATTCCACTTGTGACTTTTAATTAGTTTCACTAGTTGCTCCATATCATTTAACTCCTCGTGCTCACGGGCGTAGGAAATACGTCGCGTTAAAATTCCGCAATAGGCGTTATAAGAAGTTTTGTATGATATATTCGGCTTAAAGCCTAAAGCCCACGCCTAAAATGGAACACTTAGCGTTAAAAATACTTACGTCGCGTTTTAAACGCGCTGTCGTGTGAACCTGATACCTGGATATCCATTTGTTTCATTTCGACGTATTTTTAACGCACGGTAGAAAAAACCTCTCGTGCCTACGAGGGGTAAGGGTATTTAACGGATCACAGGAACGGAATACAATTGTAACCATAGCACCAGAAGCGAATGATATTAAAATATAATTTAAACTAGCTGTACCCATGGCTTCGCTCGCGTTAAAATTAATGTGTCACAAATATGTATTTCAGTCAGTTTACATAAACTTGATCCTTCCTCAAGAATTACACTATCTTTTAGTAAATCCGTTCAGTAGATTTTGAGAAATCGATCACATACAATCAGACGGTGTTTGAAGACTTTGCATTATTATATGTATAGATAGTTATTGTTAATTTCGATTTTCAAGAAGGAAAGACGAACGATAATATTAGCTTTACTTAATAATTATATTTATTATCAAATTAACCATTTTAATCAGACTCGTAGTAGATGGCGTAATGCATTCGTCATCTAATTAGCATTGAAATTCGGGTACGTTGCCGACTGCAAACATTTTCTATGTTACATTTTAACAAATTGGGAATCGAACCCGGAGTGCCACGTTCGTGAAGTGATATCCACAGTGATCTCTCGGACGAAGCGGATACTTTCACCTTGACTCATGCGACATAGCGCGAGTGAAACCGCTACGTTTAGAGAGTTCGCAATTATCGTGACAATTTTTATTATGAGCTAAGGGTATATAATATACGCTTAAAAGTATTGTATATATATATGCTTTAAAGTCATTAAACTATACCATTAAGAAGGGAAATTAATATTCTTTTATGCAGCGCTCAGAATCGTTAAATCTAAAAAAAGTACTGAAATTGGCGCGCGTCTCTTAAAGTGTAAAAATTTCTAAAATATTTACTTATCTTATTTTATGTAATATTTGTTATTTCGTTGTTACAAATAGAGAAAGTATATCTTGCATAAAAGCAATACGCTTCTTTACTTTTTTTGCCAAAATGAAACAACAAACACATTCCTTCAATAATTCTCAAATAAATATTCCCGAGACGTGCTGCTTGGTTTTATGATATTATCTTTTTTTAACAAAGCGGATTATAGATTGTAAATATCAAAGGACTTGTACAAGTATTTATAAAAAGAAAAATCGTAGCCTGTCCTTGCGAAGGACCTTACAATGCGGCCAGTTAGCCAATAAAATAATTACATTTGAATGTTAAACTGATTATTAATAAGTAGGTAACAATTATATTTAAATCTAGCTTCTGCCCGCCACTTTGCGTAGACTTTAATACAAAGATAAAATGTATCCTATGTAATAAGCCATAAAAAATATAAACCAAAATTTGAACAACATTTAACAGAATCATAATAATTAAGATAATTGTAAAATATAATCAAATAAACATAACAGTAATAATAAATATATGAATTAGTTAACCAAGTTTATAGAAAGTATTGTAATTCAAATTGTAATTCGATTAGAAAAGCCTATATAATTCTGAATCTCTTTTACGTGGCCTGTAATCAGTTTCATTAAAATAACTTAATAATCACTACTATGTGAATACAATTATATAGTACATACTATTGTAATGCCATCGTCGCAATATCATAGTATCTTTAATTTTATAGTTTAATTTTATTACATATCTGTTGTTAGAAAGACCGTTGAAAAAATTAATAAGTAAAATTGTAATTGTATGCCTCTTATTTTTTTATTAAGCTTACACAGTCAGATAAGTAGTTATACCAGTTAAAAAAATAAAAAAATGGTGAAATGTAAATTTGTCGTCGAAGCAAGTGACATTTTGAAACAAAGCGCTTCAGAAATAAACAACTATTGGGCTCCAAGAAATATCAATTCCGCATTTGTCTAATACCTACATATTATACGTGTTCATAAACTAATTTCAACAGCATGCATGTTCACTCGACAACTTAGAAATGCTAATATCTAAAGTGTGGATGGAGAAGAAAAGAAAATAGTAGCTAGCGGAAATAAAATAACTTAATAAGGCTTCTTTAAATTTGGACGTTTATTATACTCCTCGAAGTTCACACTGAAAAATATAAAAAGAAAAGTAAAACTTTTTCATACTTTAATAATACGAAATGCATTGTATTAGTATTATAGACTTTTAACTAGAAATGTAAAATAAATATAATTGTAATGTAATGTAATTCTGATATTGTCCTATTGTTGAACGAAGGTCTTTTCTCTTCTGCGAGAGATTAATTTGGTACTTACATCAAACACTCCACAATACGGATGAGGAATGTTTATATGCTAATTTCATCACGCTGTCTGTTTTTATTTATAAAGTGTGATAGATTGCAAATATTTATTAAGTCAAGTGCCTGCATGGGGTTTGAACCTTTGTAAGAATCCATCTTAAGGTGATCATGGCCCAACAAAATAATATGTGATTCAATGATTCATTAACTCATAATTCTCCTGCACTTATGCTTCTCTAAGTGGAGTCGGAACAACATTTTTTAAATATGTTATTACATGTTTTGATTAGTATTTCACGACCGGCCGCCTGCCTGACGTCAACTTACCTTACCCACCATTTACGACACCTCGGTAAGAAATGAGGGTGGTCCATTCTACTCAGCCGCATAGCACGCGGCGGTATGATTCATTAGCTCTTTTTAAAACAAATATCATTTTATTTATTATGAGACATGAAAAACCTATGAAATTGCGAAGACATAATAGTCCCTCGCTAGTTTAAGCGAGTTACAACGCTATAATTTTTTTGGCTATTATATTATAGTACTATGTAGCAATATTTTTATTATTAGCTTAATAAAAATACTGTAACATATGCACTGTTTAGGCCAAGTGATACTCAAAATATGTTGCGATATACTGTTTCAAGTAATACTTTAGTTATTTTTATACAAAAGATCTTGTTCTGGGGTGACTTGGCTTCATTGCGGTAAACAAAAGTTATGGCTAGTGGATCTGTTTATGTCTGGGGTTTTATGAATCCAAGCTTCTAATATACTGGTGTTGTTTTTATACCGATTTTTGTTACCGAATACCGAATTTGTCCGCATTCCTTATTTTACTATTTGTTTGGTCCAGATCTTATTTATTGTTTTATTTATTTAATAGCAGACCAATTCTTTGTTATATTATGTCCTACAGAAGATTTATACCTTATAGAGGCATATGTTAAAATCATTTAATAAAATTTATAGAATTAGGCGTTACTTTGCGGAGATCTATAATACGAAGTAATAATAAAATTGTTAAACTATAATTTGCAATAAAGCAAATAGAAATTATATATACTATGCTAATTGTAGAGTTGACTATGAGTTTGCATACCCGATATGTAGGATTTGTAAAAACGCATCCACTATAAACCTTAACAACCGCCAACATAATACACAAGCGCTGCACATATTCACTATCACAAACAAGAATCGTTTCGCTTCGCAACGTATTATTGGAAGAAAGACTCCACGACATAATCTTATTTAAAGATTACAAGGTGAGAAACAGTGCCCTCGCAAAAGCTGCATCTAATATACCAGAAAATTATAATGGCCTAGCCTGCTAGGAGTGGACGATTAAAAAGAAGAAAAAATTAAATCACCCTGTACATAAAATATTCAAAGATGCTAATGGTGGAGGAAGAGGGTCAAGTGTTGCGGCAAAGGCGTTACACTCTAGAGGTGCTTAGTTGGAGAACCATGGTGAATATGAGAATACAAACTTTGTAATTTTTGTATTCAGGACACTTGTAGTTTTCTACAACAATGAACGAATTTTAAGCTTTTTACATCCGTTTTATAAAGTTAAATGGGAAAACAAATATAATAATTACAACAAAAGCTTGGTAATATTTTTTTTGCACAAAATATATTTAAAGCAATTTGTTGGTTCTTCGAACTTGGATGTATATTTGTATTAAAGTATGTATGTAATATTATATATGTAGTATATCTACCAGATGTCTGTCACCCATAACACAAGTATTTTTTTAAAATAAATATATGGGACATTTACACACACAAGTTACTTACTTTGAGGTCGGACGATTGTGCCCTAAGTATTCCATATTTATTTATTTATATCGATACTCTTTTAAATATATGTTTAAGATAAACTTAAATACTAAATTATAAACACTTCTAATCCGTATGAGGCAGTTTTAAGTTATCTTTAAAAGTTATTGACTTATGTGATTTATGGCCTCACTTGATATTATTTTGCGCTTTATACATAGAAAAACTTCGTAAGTATTGCATATCTCAAAATATAATATTTAGTACTGATACACATCTTCCCATCTATTCTCTAAGTATATCTTCAACTACAGCTGAGATATGAATAATCATTCACTTTATTCTTTCATTTTGATACTGAGACATAGATCATACACTATGTACTGAGATGAATAAACTGACCTAATCAAACTTGAACTTTCAACTAACTATCAGATACCGTAACAACTTCGTATTTTATCTTTAAAAAGTATATTATTCCTATACTTGAACGCCTTTTATATAGACAATATATGTCAAGTATAAAGCAATTAACAATATACAAGTAAAATATTTATAGCCAACATAAAATACCATTCAGAGCAAGTAGCGGGAAAATCTAGAAGAACAAATTAGTTTCAAGCGCATTAACGATTTCATTCGTGCATCCGTAAGACCGAGCGCACATTTACACAACAGTTTTGATTAAATAGTATACTCACAAGTATTGTTTTACTATTTAAACCTTGCTCGTTAAAAAGTTTATTTTTTTATTTTCTATTCTTTTGATAGATACAATTAGGCGGGTAAATGTTTAACCTGCATTAATGAATTTTTTCACCATATACTAATAATATTTTAATAAATAAGTCGATATACATTATTTATAAAAATATTAGTAGTATCTAATTCAACCTAAATTGAAGCGATATCAATAAAGTACTATTATAATCGAAAAAGAACTAATTAACTATTTAAAAAAATAGTTTAAATGAGATATATCGAAGGCCTAGAATAAAAGTCACCTAATTCACAAATGTCGTTTTGTGCCAAACTGCAATAAAGCGTAGCGCAGCGCCCTTAATACTGGTAAGTGATAAACAGACCCATAACTTGGAAGGCCAAGAAAACACTATCGTTTTTAATAGTTCGTATTATATTCATGTGCATTGAAATAAGGATTACAATGTATCTGACTCAATTAGCCTAATTTTAAGTTCGCCCGGTTCGGTCACTTTAATACTAAGGGTGCGATATGGTCTTTTATTTATTAATATTGATAGTGCTTCTGAATGTGTTATTGTGCAATGCTTAACACATTGTCATATCAAAGGGTCAAACACAAGATTTTGATGTCCAATACGGTAAGATTTTTAATTAATATCTAGATTGTCGTTCTTGATTATAAACATCCAAAATTAACAATCGTCAAAATATACAGTGTGAGCTTGATTTAATTAAACTTGCGACTATTAAGGAGGCGTACAGTGACCGCAGACGGATGCAGCTGGGAAAATGGGTGTTTGTAGCGGGCACCACCAATATAGTGTTGCTAGTTGATTCATCTTGAAATAGAAATCTTTTGGAAATTAGATATATATAGCTCAGTCGTGTGAAATGTAGGTTTTGATTAATATTTAAAAAACTGCACTTGAAATTTCTTGTTAGGTACTGAGAGTTGTATAATAAGATTCATATTTTTTTAAATCTAGAGACATAAAGACAAAAATAATGAATACCCAATTTTTACCGTTAAATCCGCTTATCAACCAACATAACATTCAATGGAGAATACTTAACAAAACATTTTCTAGATTGCCTACAAGCAAAAAACTTATTTAGAGATAAGAAAAATAATATACCCATAAATTTATTGGATTTATGGGTGACTTTCGACTTAATATCATCAAAGTTATTTTCTCTCATTTGTATTACTATATATTATAAGAAAAGACGTAGATTTATAGAAATTTTACTTGGCAAGATTACAATAACGACCTATTCTGATGTATGGAATGTTCACTGTAGATAGAAAGTAATAACAGAGTGGGTGAGCTACAAGAGAATAATGCATACTACACAAATTTAAGCGGCTTTCGTAACTTGAAGAGCTTAATAAACGTTATAGAATATTGCAATACCAGTGAAATGTGCTTTTATTCTAGATACGAAATAAATAAAGTTTTAGTTTGAACATTAATTAATATGAAATAACACGAAATAAGAATATAAGACAAGGTCTGAAAGTTGCGCCCATTATAGAAAAGACACGAAATGCAATATTGTATAGTGGTATGAACTTATAATCAGAAGGGATGAAAATCATGTCACCAAACGAGTGTTAAATAGTAATGTGGATGGAAATATGACTGAAGAATGATAGAATAATAGGAGGCCGAAAAAGAGATGGTTGGATTGTGTGAAATATAACATCTATATAAAAAGAGTAGCGCCAGAGTTGAAGAATGATAGGAGAGAATGGAAGAGACAAACATATTGTGCGTACCCCACTTACAGTGTCAGGGCAGGAGAATGATGGTATAAAATATAACCACATGATGATGACGAACAGCTTTGTTACTGTGGATGAAATATATTAGTTTAATATTTAATTTATTTCTTTATATAAATGTTAACAATGTGAGTAAAGCAAATACATCGAGACATCTGAGTCTGAATTTTACCCTTCGCCTGCGAGATCCAATGAATTTAATATTTAACGGGGGCTGCCGCATTTACAAACCTTATAGGTGATATTGGACCGTTGGACTGTATGTGTAAACACGAAAACAGCTGTATCGACTTTTGAAAACCGCAAAATGATAATGACATTAAAAGGAAATGCATTGCCGAATAAAATAGTAGACTTTGTATTTTGTACATTAATATTCAAATGTATATATACAAGGTTTAAATATTTCTAGTAGAGTTAAATTTAGTTAGTTAAGTTTAAGATGAAGAAGTTAGATGCAATCGCAACTTTTCCTATTGCAGTTATAATAAATTAAACAGAGTATGCAAGAAAAATAAACATAATAATACTTAAGGTAAGTATCTCAGAATATAAGAAACCTCTTAAGCCTTCACTTTTAATATATTTTTAGTACATCGAATATTGAATCCAGAATTCTTTTTAATTTTTAATTGATGGACTGATGAGTATAGTTCTATTTGCTGTATACCCAAACATTGTCGTGCAACTAGGACTTTGTGACACGACCCTTAAAAACGAACGCAGAGAGCACTGTAAATTCTAATATAATAAAATATTGTATTGGTGTAGATTTAGCAATACAATAACATTTAAAAGAAACTGAAATTTATTGGCCTTGGTCGGTTTCTCTGATAATACAATGTTTTAAGTGTACATTTCACCAACGATACAAGTTGGCATGTCAAGTTTTTGGCATCGCATTGTGTGATATGTGGGTCAGTCTTTGTGTAATGAAGCGGAACATCGCATCGGTCAGTTTGTTGAAAGTGCTTTTGAAATGTTTCCAACTTTAACATCCACGTTACAAAAAAAAATCATTCTATAATATTATTAAGAAATTTTATTGCAGAATCCCCTTAAAAGCAATTTACAGCTTTTGCTAGGTATTTGCAAAAAAATTTCGACAGTTCACGTTGTTGCTAAAAGCGTATTGAAATAATTATGAATATTAGTAGTTCCCGATACTTCTTTTGAGCTATCTTAAGCGTTTAAGTACCCTCAATAATATAATATTTTTTTCCCTGTTCCCAAAAAAGATAAGCTTTAATAGTGCCTTAATCAGTTTTGGTCCAACGGATTAGCAATAAAAGCGTAACAAAAAGACAGACTTTCGCTTTTATATTACTTGTATGAATATTCTGTACGTATGACATAAAAAGATTGTAACTGTTTATTGCGTAAATATAAAGATAATGATAAAATTATTTTGTACTAAAGAATTCCGCAAACTAAGCCTTATTCTTTAAATGAGTATAACTTTATTTCTAAGGAAGACGGCGCAGTAACGAATATATTTTCTTTCGGTAGAATTTCCATTAGCAGGGAATGTATTGCTAACGTATTATTTGCGGAATATGGGCAATAAAAATAATGGAACATATTGTGGGATAGAATTGCTTACGAACACAGCACAATTTCGTGTTGTTATAAAACAAGAGTTGTTCCGTTAACCAAGAGTGTTTTAATGATAATAATTTGTAAATTGTAAATAAACATATTTTAAACAAACAATATAAAATTATATTATATATAATAAGTATAAATGATAAAATCTTTAAAAAACAAATCATAGACAAAGAAAATAAATGAATTTATATTCTAGTGTACCTAAGTAAAAAATCAAAAGGCTAAAGACACCCAGCGGTGACATAGTGCGACCCTTTCAAGGAGGTCACAGTATCAAATCCTGGGCAGACACCAGGGAATTTTTCTATTAAAACTTGTGTCTAATTGATATTTAAAATAGATATAGATAGATATATGGGACATTTACACACACGGTCGTCCGTCCCCAAAGTAAGTAACTTAATACTTGTGTTATGGGTGACGGACAACTGGTAGATATACTACATACATACATACTTAAATACATATACACACCCAGGCCCGAAGAACCAACAATTTGTTTATAGAAAATGTTGGCCCTCGGCGGGAATCGAACCCGCGACCCGCGGAGCTGAAGACAGGGTCACTACCCACAGCGCCAACGGGCCAATCTATCCGCTTTTCGGTCAAAGAAAATATTTTGAGCACAAACTTGCATCTAGAGAATTCTAGGCATATGTGTAACCTACCAATCCGCATTGGAGCAGCGTGGTAGTTCTAAGCTCCAACCCATCTCCATTATATTATGATAGGTATCTGTTCACGGTCAGTTTACCAACCAGCATCCGTGTCCACGATCATATCAGTTTTATTTTTCATTTCCGTCAAAGTTACATATGTATCCAAATTTAATTAAAACGGATGTCAACAAATGCTTTAAAATGTGTATACATATAATGTGATAACTGTGACAAAGCAATTTTGTAAAAACTTCTACATATAGATTTGACTTTAATTCTATGGAAGCAAAGAAACTCTAAATGATGTAACGTGAGGGTAAATATTAACATTGTAAACTGTCATTACTTGGGACAATGAGGACGCAGCGATCCACTTAGTTGGTTGATGCAATTTTGCTGAAACGTTGAACCTTATATAGAAAATCTAATATCGTGATATGATTTATATTGTACTATAATAATGATGAATCGGGTATTTAAAAAGTGAACTCTCTAACCATTATTAACCCCATTGAACGATATATAATATATCATACCGTTCGATACTTACTTCATATTTCGCTTTGTGATCAATATGACGATTCTAAAATTGTCAATTTTGGTCTTACTGATAGTAATCAGTAGTAACGCATGGTCAACCAATAACCAACTAATAAAAATTGAACTAATAAAAGAAAAAAATTAATTAAAAATATAAATTTGTTTAAATTTTAAACATAAAAGTAGTTATTGTGAGTTAACCATAAGAGATAGAGACATGTTATCGCAGACTTTTGTGTAGTATTTTTGTAGATCTATAATTCTCAATTACATTACTTTAGCGTATCTCTGCTAGTTTACGCAGCGCACGCGACTAAAGCTTCCAGCAAGCAAGGTTTTTAACAACTGTACGATCTCTTCAACACAATTTGCATAATACTGATATGTACTATATACATCCGTTCAGTAGATTTTTTTAAATTGATTACATACAGATAGACAGCTTTTTGGGACTTTGTTTTATAATAAGTATAGATTTGAAAAAAAATGACGAGCATCGTCACACTTGCGTCACATTTGGATTTTTTTTAGTTAGTCAAAATTATCCGAATACAAAAAAAATATGGATTAACAACTTTTGAGAAGTACCGTGCTCTCAAAAACTTAAGACAAAAAAGACTTGCATATCTTAAAACTCTATAATAACTTATTTAACTATAACGCTATCTAGCATCCCTTGGACCATACCAGGACTGGACTAGTGGACCGGTCCGTTACCACGGTACCTCGTAACTAGGTGCGCTGGGTTACGGCTCGGTGCACGCACGCAAGCCGCGTTAGATCTACGAGTTATCGAATCACCCGATTAGGGTTAGAAACTTTAACTGTTCCTAATTAGAATGCACCATTCATCCATCTCTTTTACAACACTTAAGTAAAATAACTTAAGTGTCCTCTTTATGTGAACGAGAAAAAGAGGTAGTTTCAGTACATCTGTAGAATGATAATAAGAGAAAAAAGTAATGAAGGTCTTTAAAAAAAACCTTACATTTCCCAATAATTAGAAATTCAAAAATCATGATGACACCTATAACCTCAAACATTTAATTAATGATTTTATACTTGAATATTCGTGGTTTGAAGACATAATTATAAATTATTACTTTCGGGTACATACCACGGTAATTTGTTTTTGATTCGCCGATATTTCGACCCAGTTGCATGGATCGTGGTCACGACGGAACTGCAGGTAGGCGGTACGTCAAGCTGAGATGTTAGGGGCAGTATCTAACTACCCTCCGTCTCGTTCTTTTTATCGGTGCGTCACGGATTGTTCGGCATACTACACTCACAACGTCACTTTTAAATTTTGAATTTTGGCGCCGTTTCTGAGTTTTACACAATTCTACTACTGGATTCCACATGTTCGCTAATCTAAAACCGTCTTCGCGATTGAAATTTTTATATTTCTTAATTTCAATGGCTTCGCGAACTATCCTCGGTATGTAGTGGCGATCAGTGGAAAGAACTTTCGGGCTGTGAAGTTCTATCCAGTGATTTGTTCCGGCTTGTGTAACATGTTGGGCGATCGCAGATTTTAAAATGTCGTTGTTTTTGACTGCTTTTATGTGTTCTGTGACACGGGTGGCTATGGATCTCTTTGTTTGCCCGATGTAGGAGCTTCCACAGCTGCAGTCAACCTTGTAGACACCGGGACACTGGTACGGCAAGCGATCCTTTGGAGACCGCATCATATGGGCTATCTTTTGTAAAGGAGTGAACACAGTCTTGATGTTATATTGCTGTTTGAGTATTCTTTCTATTTTATCAGTCACTCCTCTTATAAAAGGAAGGAAAGCCCTTTGTCTTTCAACCTCCAAAGGACGTTCTTTTCGTCTGCGTTGTATGTTCTGCATTGAAGTGTTGTGACCATTCCACCGTAACATTTGTTTAGAAAAAATGGCACGTTGATGCATAAAGGTTCGTCTATATGCTGTTAGCCCTAACCGTTTGCGTCACCGGGCAAAAGTTCAAGCCTGTATTACAATCGACTTCCTAGATACTACTTACAAACCAGTACCTAACTGTTGTATTAAACAGCTTCTAATAAGTTATTGGAGATCAACTTAATTTTTAGTTCCAAATCGTAATATTATAAAGAAAGAGCTATTTCGAAACTAAAACATTTTTTTAACCATGTATTTCACATTCATAACCACAATCTCTGCTGTCATTCATAATTCAAAATCACGATCTCTGCTGAAAATAGAGGCGAATCGAGTTAAAATTTAAACAGTTTTAATTATAGAACACATTAAATTGTTGATGCGACAAAACCAACTTCATTTATTAATTCTGTGAGAAATAATAAATTAACGCCGGGAAACGTTTAACATCATAGCATGTTAATTGTAATCATCCTTAAAAATCAAGTAAATATATAAACGACTAGCAAAGCCCCGCGGTTTCACCCGCGTCCATACAGATCTCGTGGCAGTGGAAAATCTACGAAATCGGACTATAGATTTATTTTGTAGATTATTTAATTATAAAAAATGGGTATCATTAGTATTCTTGGAATAAGACTTAACTCACCAAGTGCAGGCTATAACGGTAGGTTAGGTTTGTTATGGCATTATTTGATTTCGATTTACATTCTTAAATTCGTAAAATCTTTTGATGGGGATGTCGGATTTTAATAATTTAAAAAGTATTTTACAGGTATTGAAACAGTTATTCATAAAATATCATTTAATGGGATAAGGATTAATACAGAGATATGAATAAAATGGTTTGATTATTGTCGGCACTTTTACCAACTTTTACAATGTAAAAAAGTAGTTATATTGACATAACCATAATAGTTAGACATATGGTATCGCGGACTTTTTTGTTGATATTGATACGTTCTATAATACTGTAGAACATTTTTTTGTTCTATCATCAATAGTTTTCGCAGCGCACGCGATGATAGATGTTTACGACTAAATTTTTACCAAGTTATTACAATTTTATTAGGGATCCCTATTTTTTTGAAAATGACATATAGCCTATGTTGCTCAGTGAAAAAGCAGCTTTCCAATGGTGAAAGAATTTTTGAAATCGGTCCAGTAGTTTTTGCGTGAAAACGTAACAAACATACATACAAACAAACATACAAATCTTTCCTCTTTATAATATTAATATAGATTGAATCAATTTAATATGCTTATACGTAAAGCATATTACAAAATTGAAGATTATTTGGTTGATAAGAAAGCCTGGATTTGAAAATCCTTTCAGCTTCATACAAGACAGCGGTTTAATAATGTATAATTGAAAATATTGAAAAGATTGACCGCCGAGTTTCTTGCTGGTTCTTCTCGGTAAGAGCAACATTCCGAACCAGTTGTAGCTTCATTAATCATATTGATGCTTGACGATTCAAAAGTGCCTGAAATGGTTTATTTGAATAAAGATTATTTTGATTTGATTTGATTTGAATAGTATTTACTGACCACAACTTTTAAATCAGAAATGTATACACATCTAATGCTTACACGTAATTCCACAATGATGATACCATTATGACTTATATATTTTGTGATTAGTGAATTTCACCAAATAACTGGCAAGAATATTTCATGACTATACACGCTTCAATAATGCGTAGAACAAAACAGCTGTCACGCACATAATATAATTCTGTAAAAACATTTTAAGCCGTGATAACGAGATCAACTGAATTAGGATGAATAAAGCAATATTTGGATTTCACGAGAGCACAAACAATCTTATTAATAAAAATTGATAATAGCTGTTTCTCAGCATCAAAATCAGTTCTCATCGTTCATGCACATGTCACCTATGCTTGTGAGGCCTCCTCAATTATTAGGGTTGTATATAAAATTCAAATGATTGCGTAATTTCAACAGACCTAATCCGTTGATCGGTATCAGGAGAGTCTATTTCACAAGAAATCTGCCTTTTTTATTTTCTTTTGTATTGAGGAGTGCCTTAAGTAGTCCATACCGCTGATTTGCTCTAACGTCGAAGTGTCCACCCAATCAAATCAAATCAAAAAGTTTCAAATCTTCCGGATAAGTTACGCGCTGTCACTGTTCAGGCAAAAAAGATTACCTACTTATATTCAAACTCATATATAATGTTATATAATACTGACTCAACTATCACATTCATAATATATTAAACGAAACATTTTATAATTTATTTCTGGCAAATGATATTATTCATTAAAAAAACTATTTCAGCCCTGTATGCACTGATAAGTTATAAGGTTAAATAACGTTTTCATCTGTTTCAAATAGTTAATTATTATTCATACCTGTTATTTTGTTAAAAACATTTGAAGCATTTAGATGATTATTTTATTAGTTAGTAACTTAGAACATACAAACATAACAATCTCTTAAAACTGCTTTTTTTTCGTTATTTAGTGTTTTGACAACTGCATTACGTAATCGATGTGATGAAGCCATGCATTTCTTAAATTAGTACAACATATTTTCAATTGAATAAACTTTGACTTACAGAATTATCCTTGTAATATAACTAAGTAGTAGGTACTATTTACATATTTTTTTGTTATTAATTTCCTTAGACGCTAATTTGATTAAATTATACTGTCTAAGTCCTTCATAGCTCCGTTATTTTTAGTGTGATTTGACCTTAACCTCAATTCAACTTATTTCTTTATTTTCTAATCTTATTTGTGATGTGGTCCTCAACAATGATACTAGGGACCAATTATGTGAAAGCACTTTTGGACTTTTATTTAAAAAAACACGTTGTAATTGATATAGATAAACGATTATTAAACGCCTTTTATAGCATTTTTTTATCAATAACACTTTCTTTTATGTGTTAGACTTTAGATGAACTATCAGGAAGATGCTACCTAAATATTGCTCGGTAAGAGTACATTATTCTTTACCTACGTACCGGTTACCTGAGTAACCTACCTACTTGTACTTGTTGTACTAGGTATGGGAACTATATAGGTATTCCTTTTTCAATTTCAACACGTTCATGGTATACGTGAATGGTAATAATTTTGTCGAAAATAATCACAGATGCTTAATCTTCATAATTATTATTCCAACCCACTGTTAGGTCTATTAGCTTTTCTATTCAATATTTCTCAAGCTCCTTCGGATCGATCATCAACCCTCGTCGGCGATCGACGGCTCTGGCTTTTAATTGTTATAACCTGTTGTAACTCTGGAAATAAATTAGGTAGCGGTGTAGTTGTAATCTGATATTCCCATACGGCAAGACCACATGTCTCCGATGAACCTATTCTCATCCCATAACTCTGAACTGATACGAAAGATGATGCATCACAAAAGTCATACATTATCTTTAATATTTGGAAAAATAATTGAAAATATTATTAGCATCATCATCATCATCATCATTGTCCTCGCATTATCCCGCTATACGGGGTCTGCTTTTCCAATCAGGCGGCGCCATTTATCTCTGCAGTAGGCATCTTCTTTGGAAAGTCCCAAATTCCTCATGTCCCTTTGGACAGTCGTAAGCCAGGTGGTCAGTGGCCTTCCTCTTTCTCTTTCTCCTGTAGGCATTGCTAGACACTTTTTTACTATGTGATCGTCGGGCCTTCTCATGACGTGACCGTACCATATTAACCGTGATTCCGTTAGCATCAATCAAATGTATAAAAGAAATATTTTTGATCTGACAAAATTAAGGAAATTTGTTATATCAACAATGAGACGGCAGTGAAGGGAAACATTAAACGACCGAAAAATTAAACCCACGCGCATTAGCTTGCATTGAAGCCATAGAGATGAGGACATAACGAATAAAAATTGGGTCGTGTCGTAAACTTTTACTGCGTATAAGGTGTCCCAATTGGGCACTCGTGAATTGCTGACGACACAGAAATTAATCTGTTTGGTAAAATTTTTCGCGGAAGTACTTGTTTTATTAAAACAAGAACTTTATTGTGCTCAATTTTTTAACTGAATTTTGTGAATAAATACTTTAAAATAAATTACTTTTAAAACGCAGGAAAATAAAGCTTTCAGTTTGTGACAAATTATGACCAACATGACTTATTGATTATGATCACAATATAGTTGCAACTTGTCAAAATAATTATGCAAAATCGCTTCTTTGTGTGCATTTTGTGATTCAAAGTCCATTTTCATTTAATTGCTTTCAACATAAAGCTATCGAGATAACTTGGCCACCCAGCCATTGAATCTTAATCTCATAGGAGTTACATGACGTGAGATTTTATTGAATAAATATTTACAGATGAACGATCCGCTATCTATTGTTGTGAAAGAGATATAATGGTAACGAGTATGCCAAAGTTGATATTCTTTTCATTTGTTACGTCGTAAAGTAAAGGAATGTCGGAGGTAACGGTGTTGGCTATTTGATGTAAACATTTATTGGATTACGCTACAGAAAATTTATATGATGTGCTTCAAAAGTTGTGTTATATTAAAGTAAAGTAAAGTAGCGGCCTGTTATAATTCCACTGCTGGGAACAGGCGTCCTCTCTCCGTTTCTGGAGAGAAGGGTTGGAGCTAAGACCTACCGGGCTGCTCCAACGCGTATTGGTAGATTACACATATCTCCAGAATTCCTTAGAGATATGCAGGTTTCCTCACGATGTTTTCCTTCACCGAAAAGCATGTAATAAATTGCAATTATCAATTAGACACATGAGTTTTAATAGAAAAACTCATTGGTGCCTGCCCGGGTTTGAACTCGTGTTCGCCTCGAAAGAGTCGCACGGTCTCACCGCTGGGCTATCACAGCTATATCTGTTATATTGATTTGATAAAATAATGTTTTTGTTAGTAGCGATTTTTTATTGATGTAGTTGGACATCTCATATGGTACTTCTTACTATAGAGTAAACGCGCCAAAGTAGTTTTCAAATTAATTAGAATCAAAAGTATGTAAGCCGATAATAGTTCTATGTTTTTATAAGCTCCGTCGATTAGTAACTATGCGTAGTTTTTATTATTGGTTTAGATTGTGTCATCTTAAGTAGAAATCTAAGTAAAAAATATACCACTTTACACAACAACCTATGTCAATAGTACTCAACTACCTTAATATTAAAAATTACGTGCAATGCAATGCTAAGTTTAGACGTGAAGTTGAACAAACCAACAAATGATATTTTCAATTAAAATATTAGACTTATTTTTATACTGTTTTATATTAACTTCAAATTTAATTAAGTATGAATATTTATATGACAAAATCAAGTCATATCTTTAAAAAAAATTCTGTTGATATGAGAAAGCAATCTGTGCTAAGACATGTCTCGTGTATTAAATTTTCAATCAGAATAAACTTGAAGGAGACATAAATAAAAACAAAATGTTATGATTTTACCAGCAGTTTCCTTTGCTTGTAAATCAAGTAGCTATAATCAGATATGCAAGCTTGTTTGCATGAGGTCAGTGGGCCAAGAGGAAACAAGTGAAACCAGTTCGCAAACACTAACTTGGTGTGCCTTTGAAAATAGCATTTCTCCTTATTCGAACCTTTCACCAAAACCTAAAAATAAAAAACAAATCGGTACATCGTCGGTCACACATTTAAATTAGTTTATATAATCATAATTTTAACCTTTAATATATTTTTTTACTATGAGTTTTTTAAGTACTACAATATCTTGTAATAGTAAAACATCTTCTTGACCGATGAGACCTGCATATGCTTAGAATTCCGTTTTAAAGCAGCGTGATAGGACTAAGCTCAAAATTTTATTACCAAGAGAGTAGGTGTTAGTTTAGCAGTGGGTAGTACTTTATTTTTTACACATAAACATAGATTAGAGCGCATTGTATTTATTACAAAAGATACTAATTAATGTATCCGAATGAAGGACGACTCAACTTTAATCTTTTTTATGTATGTACGATTATTGTAGCTAAAGTTCCAAAAAAGACCAAAGTTTGAAAATTGTGAAGCTTATGAGCGTAGACACTAATAGGGAATCGGGGAATGTGATTCTAAATGCGTCTTCTGTGTAAGGCTGCTGTTAGTGTTTTTGTTGGGAAACCACAATGGAACAACAATGGAACCTTGTCCTTGCTTGATGATGCTATTTATGTATTACATGTGTTTGTTTTGGCGATCGCGATTTGATCATTGGATTTAGCATAGAACAAAAAATGGTAATAAACAGCCATCGCCAACGCTGTTTGCGCTGTTTTGTAGTTTGATTTTCAACTTATGATTTCAATATCGTTCAAAAAGAATATGTTAAGCTGACATATACAAGAAAAGTGAAAGCTAATATATACAAGTAAAGTATCAGCCTATTACAATCCCACTGCTGGGATCAGGCCTCCTCTCTCCGTTTCTGGAGAGAAGGGTAGGAGCTAAGACCTACCACGCTGGTCCAATGCGGATTGGTAGGTTACACATATCTCCAGAAATCTCTAGAGATATGCAGGTTTGCTCACGATGTTCCTTCACCGAAAAGCATGTGATAAATTGCAATTATTATTTAGACACATAAGTTTTAATAGAAAAACTCATTGGTGCCTGCCCGGAGTTTGAACACGTGATGCAAAGCTAATATATTACAATCACATAATTTATATACATAAACATTAAAGTTCTAAGAGCTTTACTGTATTTCTCTTCCTAAATCACCAAACCTAACTACGCGGCACTGTTCGAACTTAGTGGGACGGAAATGTGACCCGTTTTCACTTCAACGTGTCGCTTTAATGTAGTCTATTTTTAACTGACAAACAACCTTTTATGTTGTTTGAATTGAGTATTCGGGCGTCAAAGGGGCGCTGACTCTAGCTGTCAATACAATCCAATACAAACTCACTTTACAGGGAACTTTGTTCCCGCAATGTTTTTATATTTACAAGTTTTATTATGAAAAGTAGTTAAAATAGCAATAGCCTATAAGTAATAAATAATAATTATGAACTATGACGTCAGACAGGCGGCCTGTCGTAAAATACGTAGCAAAATTATGTGACAATATATTTGTAACAGGTTGTGCCGACCCCACTTCGAGTGGGATAAGGGTAGGAGAATGATGAATAATTATTAATTATCACAAATCTTGGCGTACATCGTTAATAATATCGAAATAATAACTACATAGTAGCGATTTTGAATAGCGACAATATCAATAAAATAAAAGCAATTCCCATTATATCCTTAATAATTATTAAATAAGCTGTTAATAAACTAAATCAAAAAGGACTTCCAAGTTTTACGGCTATAGCGCCTGAGCCCAACTAACGGTTAGCGGGTTTTATACAAATTTGTGCTTTATTGATATAAAACGTAGGTATTACGCTGAGAGAAATATTGTGATGAAACTAGCATGCGCTTTAAGCATAGATATAACGCTGCATGCCTTCATCTCCATGGATAGAGAGACTTTGGCTAGCGTTGGGTAACAGTGTGTATCCGTAAATTGTCGAATTAAATAACGACCCCTCGATAAGAAAGACGGTGGTCTATTCTACTCAGCCGGATACCACACGGCGGCAAAAAGTAATAAAAAACAAACAATCTATATTAAAATTCTAATCACCATCTAAAGAAATAGTAATTGTGCAGACAAATCCAATATATCTAAATACATGGTGTCATTTGTGATATCGTAGCTATGATTAGAATGAGTTACTTAAGGTTGAATGCAACCTTGGTCATTTCCCAGGAATGATAGTCAAAACGCTATAAGTGTTTTTTATTTTAATCCTCTACGACTATCGGCCGAAACCAATAATCGATCTAATCCAAAATCTGCAGATTTTAGATCGGCCATAATCCCTAGATTACCAATAAAGTGTGCCAATAAACAATCTGTAATCTACAATTTCAATCCGTCAAACCGATCAATCTTTGCGAGGACAAATCTCAGATTGAAGATTGCCCTCTGTTCGAAAATGGCGGTTTGGGCGTGCCAATAACATATCTGTTGCGTTTGATGTTTGTTCAGATAGGTATTTTAATCTGTAATCGCAATCTTACAATATCGGGGGATTTCAAAACTTGATTACGGATTTTATGTCTAAAATGACACAGGAGAATATTATTTCCTTTATTAATATAATATATATATATATATATATATATATATATATATATATATATATATATATATATATATATATATATATATATATATATATATATATATATATATATATATATATATATATATATATTATATATATTATATATATTATTATTTTTAATTTTCATTATGTTCCTTTGTTCTTTTTGTTTTAACTCTCTTTTCTTTTCTTAAAGATAAAATATGCATTGTTGGATGAAACCAATGTAGTCAAACTACAAGCTTTACGATTTTTACGCTTGTCTTGTTGTTTTTCTTTTTGATGTATACGAATAGTATCCGTGCACAGGAATGAAACATTGTTATTAATATATTGGATATACTATTTGAAAATCTTAAATATTCCCA
Source organism: Morpho deidamia (assembly GCA_947086505.1). Taxonomy (NCBI): domain Eukaryota; kingdom Metazoa; phylum Arthropoda; class Insecta; order Lepidoptera; family Nymphalidae; genus Morpho; species Morpho deidamia. The sequence goes on from CAMTZC010000003.1 coordinate 9,621,164, forward strand.
ATTGTGACTTGGTGATCTTGTTATTTGTAATGATTACAAGAATTAAGATTCATTACAAATAACAAGATCACCAAGTATATTTTATCACATCTAAAATTGGCGAAGACAGTTAAGTTCAATATTTTGCAACAGAAACGAAAGTATGTTTATGGCGCACTGGTCTTCATGCTCGCCTCTAACAACAAATTGCATCGCACGTAAACCTAGATCGAATCCCAGTGTGCAATTAGCTATTTACAAAATTCGATTTTATAATTTTTTTTTAATTTTTCTGAGACTCAATTTGAGTTAAAGGCAATTCACGTTTTCCACTTTAGTTACTTAGGTTAGGTAGTTGTCTACTTTGATTAGCCTTTATTTTAATTAATTATTATATTATTTAAAAAGGCAACTAATTAAATAAGTAAGAATTATTAATCGGTTATTTTCATACAAGTTAATCGATTTCTAAAACTCAATTTATTTTAAAGGAAAAGATTATTTATTAATTGTTTTTTTCTACTCCAACCCACATCATTACTAACCTGAGAGCCACGAAATCGTAACGTTCCATTTCTACATATCAAGAAATTTCTACTGTTATTTGTAACAAAATTGGTTCTTTTTTGAAAAAAAAGGCTTTATATGATTAAAAGTTAGGTATTTCAAGTCATTTTTTAATTTAATTATTATAAATATAGCATGAAAAAAAATTAAATTATTGTGTAAAGCGGAATGATCAGGAGGAAAAAGATTTGGAGATATCTAAAGATTACGCAAGAAATCTGTAGATTGTCGACTGTCAATATTGTTATTGGCACGCGGATCGGAGATCGATCCATAGATCGACATTGATCGAAGATCGAAATCAATCTCGGATTACGGATACATTATTAATTTCGGCCGTATATATATCCCTGTCTCAGCTCCGCTGGTCGATGGATTCGATTTCCGCCGCGGGCTAACATTTCATATAATCAATTGGTTGGTTCTTCGAGTCTAGGACTACGTATGTATTTAAAATTATATATTAATATATTTACCAGCTGTCTATACCCCATAACACAAATATTAAATTACTTACCTTGGAAACGGACGATCGTGTTGGTAATTAATTGTACCATATATATATTTTATTTTATAATTAGATAAATCTCGTGATGATATTATAATATCGTTAAAGTTATATTAGTATACGAATCGTTCGATATTAACAATATGGAAATATACTGATAGATATAAAGGCGAACACCAAAAATAAAAAAAAAAGAACTATTTACGCATGAGCCATAAATAAAAATTTTCATTTACATTGAACGTAGCTCAATGCTACACAGTAACTGAAATATATTTATTTATATATATATTTATTGCCAAGTAATTCTTATAAATTGTCGTTGGGTCTCTGTTAAAATATTGCACATTAAAAAGTTTCCCGCTGGGAGTATCAGACTTTAGAAGCGAGTTTGCGGTACATTTCCTCTCATTACTTTCGAGTTTTCCATGCTGCAGATACTACTCGGATATCCTGTATCTTTTATAACCCGATGAATAATAATAATAATGTTTTGTTATCTCAGTAAAATACACAATATATAAGTGAATAACGTATATGGTGCAAATAAGCATGGATTTGGTTAATGTTGTTTGAAAGTTAGAGAAATTTGGTTGTTTTACCGCTAATTAAGTAATGAGTAAAAATATCAGATATGATGGATACCTGGTACACGTAGCATGTTGAAAATTAGAGATGTCCACAAAGACTGTGATATGCTGGTCTTACGACCATATTTCACGATGAAATGGCATGCGATAGTTAGAATATTAATTCTAAAGGAAAATTTATAGTGATCTTAGATCTGCTGAAAACAAAATTGACTTCATCGTAGCACTACTAGAGATTATATTCAAACTTGTTTTATAAATTTTGTTAAGGAAATATTACAACAGAAATATGATAAATACGTGTAGTATACATATAGTTTGACAATAAGAATTAACATCAAAACCAGCTTCTTTATACTACCTTAAAATATACATCAAAAAGAGGATGAGAAATTCGATACCTAAATAGAGCGTAGAAGCTCGGGTTGTCTTAAGAGTTACTTCAAATAAAAAACCCCGTTGGAGTCCCGGTCTCCAAGGCTGTTTATATATCTGGTGCTCTCGATGGTACAGAAGAAGGTGCCACTGTTTAGAGACAACTACCCGTTGGACTTCTCCGGGCTAAAGAGTTGTAACTAGTGGGGATTGGATCAATATATACACAACGTTATAAAAATGGCTGGTTCCAAAATCTTGGCTAAAGTTAAAAAAACATATTATATTCCTATTGACTAGTCTCCACTATTCTAAAGGCAGATTGACGTATATCATTAATCTACAAGTCGGTTCTAGCCTGAATCGTTACTGTCAAACCACTTTAGTGAAATTATTTACGCTCTAAATATATTGATTGATGGAAACTTGTCTATCAAAGTCGGGTGAAATTTTCTATCCATGATCTTGATTTGTTATTTTATGTTAGATCGTTATACACACCGTAAAAATCCCGTCGATTTTCACTAAACATATCATTGCCGCAGTATTTTACGATCCATTATCACCGTTATTTATAGTAGTGACACTGACATCGACCTAATTGTGGGAACACTCGATAAATGTGAGAATTAGTTTCATATAAAAGAGACATTTGTTCCGCCTTTCGTACATTGTTCGTGTTCACTCATGCGAATTCGTTATCAATTTTTGCTCCATAAAACGCAATCTTACTTGTTTTGTTTATAAATTGAGCTGAAATACGTGATAATTAAGATTTTATACTCAAATTTTGTAGTGTTTTAGTACTCAATATGTAGTGCAACTCTGTACAGCATTAGATTTGTTGATACTTTTTGATCACAATTTTTACAGAAATCTACTTCAATTTTAGTTGAAAATATTCTTATCTTGATATATACTGGACAAAGAGTTGACATTTCAATAGGTTTATAATTGCTATCAATATGGATTTGTTAAATTAACGACGCTCGAGCCACACTGCGTTTGAATACATATATCAAATGCTTTATTACTTAATTCGAAGGTTCACAAACTAATGGCGTAACGCTCTGACAATCACAATCGTATTTAAATGACTGTCTTTAAGTCTTAATTGTGAACGTTTCCAAATGTTGAAATTGCGTGAGCATACTTCTGTGTGTCCACAATGACAATTGCGCTATGCATTGCAGCTGGCTAATTAGTTTTTCTTTAATTCACACTACAGATAAAAAGATTTTAGGTGCAATATTAGGGTTTCCACAGTGTATGAATAACTTAATGAATCATTTATTTATATGATGTGTAAGATTCTTTTTGGTAATTTATAATTATTATTGTCGGGAACGGAAATAATCCATAATAATATCAAATATCATCTCTTTAGTTCGTGCGGCTCGAGCACATACACATAGTCTGCAATAAGGCTGCGTATGTCATGGGACGACTTTAACCGATGTTATGTAAGAAAAGTAAGATGTCGCTTCGCAACAAAGTGACACTCTACAAAACTTGCATAAGACCAATAATGTCCTATGCGAGCGTTGCGTTTGCGCACGTTTCAAAAGTCAGATTGCTCAAGCTCTAAAGACTACAGAACCGATTTATGCGGACAGCCACTGGTTGTCCGTGGTTCATGCGAAACGTTGACCTCCGTAGAGACCTCGATCTCCCTACCATTAATCATCTCTTTAAACGTTTTTCGAAATCTTACTTCGAGAAATCTGAGGTACACCCGAACCCCCTTATTTCAGTTGCTTCTACCTACATCCCAGTTAGGTCCGACCATCGAAAATATAGGCGTCCAAAAAGCGTCCTGTATGACCCCGACGATCAAATAACGATCGCCAACACAGAAACACGTAATACACACACACAGCGTCTTCGCCGGCGAAAACGAGGTCCCAGTTTTCTGACGTCGGTTGGTCGTGGCTTCTCGCCACCCTTCCGACGCCGCAATGACTAATCTAAGTCATACCATGAACCCTCCACTACGCTTTGCCCTAAGCCGTGGTCCGGCCTCACAGGAGGCACCCTTAGAACGACGTTCCCCGACTTAAGTAGAGCTTCTGCGCTCTACTCCCTGCAATTCGCAACTTCGACGATGCTTCTGCGCTCGCCCGTCCCGCCCGGTGACGCTGTAAAAGCCATTAGGGCTAACAGCATACAGTCAGTTCGAAAATAAAAATCTCTTTAGTTTTAATACCGAATGTACTGACAACGTGATAATCACAAGACCAGTAGAAAGGGGGGATTCGTTTGTTTATTGTTATTCGTGATAAGCGCAACCGCTAAGTTTCTTGCCAGTTCTTCTCAGTGGATGACAACGTTCCGAAATGGTGGTAGAATCGTCCTGGTTTAATAATTCTAAATTATTATTGATTAACTTAACCTGTCAATACTTGTTTGACCTGTTTCATATGTTATAGCTACACGATTATCTTTTGTTGACGTAATTAATATTTGGTAGCATTTTCATTGTTAGAACGTTAGAATCGTGAGTGCAATTCCTGACGTCGCTAATAGATGTGTAATATAATTACTATTTATTCTTGTAGATGCTTAAGACAACGCTTAGCTTAAATCATGAACATTCTTCTTCGAGACACCTCGTATTATCACAAACAGCCTACGAATCTAATGACCTCTTTGTTTCGCATTGAGACAGCCATGCTTAGATGCACTCATTACAGGCCCACAAAGGCCATCGGATAAAGTATATCGGGTTACCAAAACGATCTACACAAATGAGACTTACTCCAATGTTGGTTATAATTTTAGAAACAGTAAATATATATCCTCTGCCTCTGAATGTTTTAGTCACAGCACTTAATCACTATTTATGTTTACTTCCATTCTTTTACTTCTTCAACCTACGGAAGATTACCATCTAGGATGCCTAAAGCCTAAAACCTTTTTGATATTATAGATTTGCCTAATAGTTTTGGAGTGAAGACTTTCCATATTAAATATACAATGGTATATAATACTAAAATATAAAAATTATGTAAAGTTTGTGACCATAATTTGTAACTTAGCTACCTCAATATTTAACTACCATATAATATGTGTGTAATGTACGGAGCTTGATGGATTAAACTATTTTACTCTGAGATTATAATATTTCATTTCCATGCGGTTAAATCACATTCAGAGTCAGTGAGCAATTAGGCTCCCGTTTGAATTCTGTAGTGAAACGCACGCCGCACGTACAGCACCGCTATTTATCAATGTGATATTAGGTTACTATTTTACAGAGAGAATTGTCTTATAACATCGTTATTACACTGTGACTCTTATGAAAAGCATTATAAGGTCCACTTATTTTTCACTTAATTTGTTAATTTGTAGAAGCGGTGAACAAATTAAGCCGCCTTTTCCAAGACAAATCCTATGGATTTTTTCGAGAAATGTGGCCCTATTTCCAAATGTCTTTAAAGATAATGTTTGAAAGGATTTCATAAATGATTCAGCTTTAGAAATAAATGATAAATAAATAATAAATAAATAAATATATGGGACACTTACACACACGGTCGTCCGTCCTCAAAGTTAGTAACTATATATTTATGTTATGGGTGACGGACAACTGGTACTACATGTATAAGTTTCAATACATATTTAAATACAAATACACACCCAGGCTCGAAGAACCAACAATTTGTTTATAGAAAATGTTGGCCCTCGGCGGGAATCGAACCCGCGACCCGCAGAGCTGAAAGCAGGATCACTACCTACAGCGCCAACGGGCCAGTCAATGAGAAGCTATTTTTAAATTATTTTTATATGATAAAAATTACAAAATAATCTGGTACAGAAAAATATCATATGAGACCTGAAAACAGTTTTTTCCCCGAATCTACTTTTATTATTTGTCAATCGACCTTGAAAAGATCCGTTGAACAGCAGTAGGTATTTACAAGTCTATTACTTTTTAAAGGCGTCAGCTTGAGATGTTTCATTATTGTAACAATTTACGACATTAGCTACGGTATAAGATAACACCGCAATTTTATTACTGATTAAATATTTTTTAACTTGCATATTATACGATATTTTATTTTACGGCAACACTGCGCGAAACTGAACACGCGACAAAACAAAAATGACAATAGCACTCAAGTATGCGAACGCATTGTTATGTAAATTTAAGCCTACGTCCGTTCGAAAGAAACAGTCGTACGGAACATATACATATACTTTTTATGCATAAATAAGACCTTATGAAGATGGCTATATGTTTTTTGCTATCTTTTTTTTTCTTTACAGAAGCGTAAGATTACATCATCAATGCTACAATATCTTTAACGCGAAATTCTTTGTGTCTATCTGTTACAGTGTCACAGCTTATCCGCTAGTCCAGTATTATTTACATTTAGTTAGTTTTTCAACTGTAGGTTTTGTCCCGGATATATATAGGATAAGAAAATCCCTTTACCCTTACGTGAGTTCAAAAGCTTTATTTGTTCTTTATCCACTTTACTAACCGATGAATTTTCACTGTGAGGCATAGTTTGTTATTGTGACAAGCACAATACACATAAGCTTATTAACGTAACGATTTCAGGGTTCGTCCATCTTTGGTCACCTACATTTCAAAGTATCTAACATTTGACACTCTAATTACAATGAAATATTTATAACATTGTTTCCTTTTTCAAATTGCAATTCCTCGAGCGACAAGCTCACCTACGACGTATGACTCAAGTACGTTTGCTTCACAATTGCAAACGCTACGTGCGTTGAAAACATATTTCGTGGCAAACTTAACTCATAAATCACTAACCTAAATCATATAAATAAGAGAGAACAAGAGAACTATTCCGATTTTGGTAGGATTGCGATAAAAAAAAAGGCAAATTGTAAGTCTTCGTAATTAATCGTTTGGCGAGTTTTCCTATGCCTCTATGTCACGACTTAATTGGTTGTTAATCATTAATTTATTTTTTATCTCTGAATTATCCTTAACTAGCTGTGCCAGCGGCTTCGCCCGCGTGGTAATCAGTGTGTCACGCAATTTTACCCGAATTGAAAATTTTAAGTTATTAATGTAGAAGTAGTTATTGTGAATTAACTATAAGAGATAGAGACATGCTGTAATGAACTTTTTTGTAGTATTTTTATAGATCTACAATTATCTAGTACATGACTATAGTGTATCTCTATTGGTTTCTGCGCCGCACGCGACTAATGATCCCAACAAGTTTCGTGACAATTGTGCGACCACTTCTATACAATTTACGTGAAACCATAAAATACTATTAATCTATAACTTCAGGAAGAATCGCAGTATATTTTACTAAATTTTGAGAAAATCAATCGTAGACATACAGATTTTCGGGACTTTGTTTTATAATAAGTATAGATGAATTACGAACGTTAGCTGATATGATACGCAATCACTATGTTAAAATAACAAACCAATCCTGTGTAAGTACCTACTGAAAAATTAGTTCAAAACCTACCTGGCTTTCACATATTTAGTTTGCAAAACTCAAAATTTCCAACATCATCCTCCTGCCCTTATCCCACTATAAGTAGGGTCGGCACAACATGTTAACATGTTGTCACATGATTTGGCTACGTATTTTACGACCGGCCGCCTGCCTGACGTCAACTTACCTTAGTCGTACATAACGACCCCTCGGTAAGAAAGAGGGTGGTCTATTCTACTCTACCGGATACCACACGGTGGGTCAATTTACCTTAGTCGCCTTTTACGACACCTCGGTAAGGAATGAGGATGGTCTATTTTACTCAGCCGGATACCGCACGGCGGGCATAACTCAAAATTTCCATTTTAATAAAATCATGCTCAAGATTTCATTGTAAAAAAATGATACAAACGATATGTAAAGTAATATGAATTGAAAGATTGCCCGAAAGCATCTCTTGGACTGGTTTGTAGGTAAAATAGTAGGTACATTTGGTAAGTACAAATTTACAGGGATTCTCCAATTCTACCATCGAGATATTCTTCGAAACTACCGTACTAAATATAGTATTGTTGTTTACATTTATATCTCTTTCTCCTATTATTTTCCTCAGTTTGTTTTTTGTTCTATTTAGGTAAAAAAAATATGGAAAAGACAATGTTACGTCGTTAAGAGGCTTTCAGACACTGCTATTTAGAAAGCGAGTCTGAGATAAAAATACAAAAAAAGCAAGATGCTCGTAAAACAATGTATCAACATAAGTTGCTAGTTTTTTCTGGCGTGATTTTAGTCCTATTTCTGAGTTATTCATACATGTTTTAAAATAGAGATATAAAGATTTCTTTTTGTACTAACGTGTTTGTTGAATGACTGGCCCGTTGGCGCTGTGGGTAGTGACACTGCCTTCAGCTCCGCGGGTCGTGGGTTCGATTCCCGCCGAGGGCCAACATTTTCTATAAACAAATTGTTGGTTCTTCGAGCCTGGGTGTGTATTTGTATTTAAGTATGTATTTAAACTTATATATGTAGTATATTTACCAGTTGTCCGTCACCCATAACACAAGTATTAAGTTACTTACTTTGGGGACGGACGACCGTGTGTGTAAATGTCCGATATATTTATTTATTTATTTATTTATCTCTGTAGTTTATTAGCGATCTGACTATACTACTTACTATATTATCTGACTGCCAGTTTTAGATAAAATGACTACATTAATAATCATTACTCAGTGTCAGTGATAATAACAGGAACCACAGTCTGACACACTTAGATAGTTTTCTCTGCACTTAATTTACTAATTTTGCATATAAGAAAGTAAACCATCGGACAGTTCACAGTGCCTTGTGCAGTATTATATTAAATCTATTCTCATTACGAATTATGATTAAAATACATTTATAATATTTTATAAAATATATTTTTAATATAAATAAAGTATAGTATTCAAGGCAATATCCTATTTAACTTAATGAATTCTAATGTACAGATTCTTTTCGGTAAAAATATTTTTTATTATATGCATATTAATAACACGGAACGTTAAAAATAATGAGTCTGCAGTACCGTTTCGAACTTATTAATCGTTTTTTTCTGTTCAACGATTTCCCTGAACGAGAATTTTTTAAGAGAACTGCAATCGACCTAAATAGAAATACAGGCTTGTTAGGCAAAATGATCGCTGTACGCAATTATCGACAATAGCTTATTAAAATTTATTAGCTGTGCCCTAACTAACAATTTTAATGTTCATTTGTTATATCTTGCATTATACATGATCAAGGAACTTGCTATAACAAATATCTAAATTTGGCAAACTTAGTCATCATCCTCCTGCTCTTATCCCACTCTAAGTGGGGTCGGCACAACATGTTAAAATGTTGTCACATGATTTGGCTACTTATTTTACGACCGGCCGCCTGCCTAGCGTCAACTTACCTTAGTCGTGCTTTACGACCCCTTGGTAAGAAAGAGGGTGGTCTATTCTACTCTACCGGATACCACACGGTGGGTCAACTTACCTTAGTCGCCTTTTACGACACCTCGGTAAGGAATGAGGATGGTCTATTCTACTCAGCCGGATACCACACGGCGGAATTTGGCAAACTTAGTATTGTTAATATTATCATATAATACAAATGTCAAGTGACAAGTCGTTCTCTGGGCTAAGATTATCATTTTCTGGTAAGGTTTCAATCCTAATGGCTAAATTTTATGTTTAAAATTTCTTAGATACGAAATGAGCTTTTATGGACATAATAAATCTTAAAAATGAGATATCTCGGAACTGTTATCAACCAGATAAAGCTAGCTTTTTATTTTATTTATTAGCTATTTTGTTAGGAGGAAGTGACTAGATCATGCAGTTAGGCATCGTAAAATAGAAGTTGGCTTTGCCATTATATTTAACAGAACTAGATTGATGCGGAAGGGGCAAGACATTTAGAAGCCACACGAGAACAGTTACATATATAAATCGAGGTACATTACCTATCCTAAAATTTTAAAGAAAACCTTAGAAAAACGACGATAGTTAACAGTCGACGTAACTAACGACGTATTTTATTTTATTACAACCATCGTTTTATATTTAACAAAGTAAATGTTATATTTTGTTATTTATTTTAAATTTCAGACTTAAATATTTTAATATTAAAGTCCATAAAGTCACGCCACTTCGAAAATAGAGCTTAGGTTAAAAAGAATAAAAGGAATCAAATGATACAAATTTTTGTTCTTACGAACAACTAGTTGAAACCACTAAAATTATATGAAATGTCATTCCTTGAATATATTAATGTACAGTTTAATTATACAAATTGTTAATTACCAAGGCAAAATTGACATTATTTATACCAAATGCCACTCTAATAAATTATGAGAAATATCAAGGCATATTCTCGCTCAAAGGATGTCGCGACTGGCAGATTTATCACGTAAATAGAAAATTCCTTAATTACAATATTCAAGGCGCGTCTTACTTTTGGGAACAAACTTTGATCATTATAAATAGGAGTTTAATTAATGAGGTTATTTTGTTGATGTACTTATTAATGTTGCCGGGAAATCGGTTTTACATTAATGTTTAATTTTTTGTACGCCATTACCATTAACCATTAATATATTTGCCAGTTGTAGTTTTTTTTGTAGGTATATACATATATGTTACTAATATTATAAATTTAAATATTCGCAAGCTTATAGATTTCAAGTCATATAGATTTCAATAAAAATAAGTTCACGAAAACTTTACTATATTTATTAAGCTAGATTAGCTTAATAAATATAGTATAGAAAACTTACTATCCGATACTGAAATCCTCAGATGAAATCGTTATAGAAGCTAGTCTTATATATTAAAAATATTATATCAAAAGGAATGCTTCAGTTTTTGAATAATTGAATAATAAACATTCAAGTGCTCAAACATATTAACTTACCAATTTATAATATTCAAATCAAATCAAATCAAATCAAAATAATCTTTATTCAAATAAACCATTTCAGGCACTTTTGAATCGTCAAGCATCAATATGATTAATGAAGCTACAACTGGCTCGGAATGTTGCTCTTACCGAGAAGAACCAGCAAGAAACTCGGCGGTCAATCTTTTAAATATTTTCAATTATACATTATTAAACTCCTGTCTAGTATGAAGCTGAAAGGATTTTCAAATCCTGCCTCTCTTATGATCCAAATAATCTTCAATTTTGTAATATGCTTTACGTATAAGCATATTTTTTACACTTAATTGGAATCTTTTGTACACTGGTATAGAATGTATTGATGAATTTTATTATAGAAGCGAATAGCGAGACCAACAAATGAGTTGCTAACTCTGCTGAGTCGCGACGCAGGTATCACAAACTGCTTGTGACCTCTCGTGTGACTATGATATACATAAAATTTTGTTTTATTAGTAGGATTACCGTATGTTATCTTATGCGTTGTATTTCTTAGCCTGGTGGATGCAGATTTTTTCAAATATGGCGTACATGATCTATTTCACGGTTCTTATCTAGCTTCCATGTGAAGAATTACACTCAGTTTCATTTGTAAGGTATTGACACATGGACATAACAAGAAAGTTTAACAAAATTATGAAATACTTTGCTAAAATATGATCGTCTAACTTGTAATAACATTTTACCAGCGATTAATCTAACAATTGCTATTAAATCATCCATCGTCCCAAAAGCGAAGGCACGTTCAAATTTAACTTACCTAATTTGTAACAGTAAATTATGAACGTTATAGAATTATATTCAGAATACAGAATTCAGGAGAAACATTGCTTTAATAGATTTTTTTTCTTTGCTAAAATAATTTTCCATTATTGACAGTTACGAACATCACGACTTTGTATTTGTTCATTTGTGATCAGTAAATCAGAGACCAGAAATTTCTAATTTAAGTGTAGAAATTTAATTACTATATTTCATATCTGTCTCTTAATTACTTTAATTTGTAACTTGCTAGTTAGACTTTATAAAGTAAAGTATAGATGTAACGATTTTGGAGAAAGTAATTTTAAAATAAGATTGCTAAGATCTTGCACTGAAATTAAAAGAAAAATTAAGTCACGATATCTTAATTTGCAACCTGAAATACTTAAATGGCAGATTCTCAGGGTGTTTTGTTAGAAATATAAAAGTAAGAGTTAGAACCCGCGAACCCCTCGAAAGAGTCTCACTGTTCGGCTACCACAGCTTCGAATAAATGTAACATAAATACTATTCCAATAAGAAGAGAGAATACGAGCGCCTCATATCCACGAGAAATAATAATCTAGGACACGAAAGGGATGCTTAGATTTAATATTATAGATAAATTTGCTTATATTGGGCATTATAAACTGTACGAATAGATAAAAAACTTCTAAGCAAATTATTAGTCTAACCTCTTTAATTTGACGTATTTCCGGGATTTACCGCAGTCCTGCCTATTATTTTAATCCATATATGACACGCAACCACCATATATTGAGCGCTAGTCGTATTACCTCCAAAACCCCCTAGGGATATATCAGTGTAACAAGATTAGAAGAAAGAAATCTTTAGTTTTTTTTTAATCAAAAGTTAATCACCATAATCATACTCTCCGCGGCGAAGAAAAAGGTAATCAGGCAAATGGCTAAACTAGCATACTTCAGTCATCCGCCTAGTAGAGTTTAGCCAGTTTTCTAAAATGTATCTGAAACCCTTTAATCCTGAAAATCCTTTAAAGTCCGGTAAGCTAAGATTGGCCATGTATTTAAAATTATATATTAAATAATAATAAATATATGGGACACTAACTCACACGGTCGTCCATCCCCAAAGTAAGTAACTTAATACTAGTGTTATGGGTGACGGACAGTTGGTAAATATATGCATATATAAGTATATACATTTATTATATATTTATTAAAGAAGTTATGATAACATTACAATTTTGTCGTGGAGCCTATCCTCCTCTGCTTCTGTTACAGAGCGAAACGATTGTAGAGAAAGTCGTAGTGCATGTGTGTAGTGTTTGTGTGGTGTGGTGTTGGTGGCGGCGTTTTGTGATACGTGTGGTGACTAATCCTGCATGTATAAGGTATGTGAACGTTGTCTGCTTCCCACACTTAGTATATCATATTAACTTATCCTTTATTTCAACAGTTTCACAATCAATAATATAAACTTTTAAGACAAAGAAACACTCAGCACTTGGTTATGAACTTCCCAAATCTTTTCGGAACAAGAGAGCGAGTCCTGCGCTCCGCCTTGGTTATATATCCTCTCCTCGTTTTCCCTTCCATTCGCGCCATTTAGTGTGGTCATTATAAAATATATGAATTTCACAATTCGTTATAACAGCAATGCTGTTAGCATTGCTGTTATATTGAATCATAGATTTTCTTAAAAAACACGGATTACCTATAGCAAAATAATTCTATCAAAACTTCTGTAGTACGGAGTTCCGCCTGCCTGCTTCTATAAATTATTTAATTTAATACGAGTATAAATCTCGCAGATTGAAATTCAAACAAGTCCTAACTTTATTTCCTTTCTTTAGCTTTCTACTGAAAATTCTTACGCTAGTGGTTGTAGATGCCAGCGAACTTTTTACAAGTTTCATCCGTATAATTTTAACAAGGTTAAACATCTGAAACAGAAGAGTTGTGTAAAATTATTTGGGGAACTTATATGGTAACAGCTATGCAAATAAATAAAATTAAATATAACGGACTGATGAAATTATCATGTGGGGCATTCAACAAATGAATTGGAACCAGAATTCCTAATACCATCATCATCCTCTTGCCCTTATCCCACTCTAAGTGGGGTCTGCACATGTTATAAACATGTTGTCACATTATTTAGCTACGTATTTTACGACCGGCCGCATGCCTGACGTCGACTTACCTTAGTCCTATTTTACGACCCCTCGGTAAGAAAGAGGTTGCTCTATTCTACTCACCCGGATACCACACGTTGGATCAACTTACATTAGTCGCCTTTCACGACACCTCGGTAAGAAATGAGGGTGATCTATTCTGCTCAGCCGGATACCACACGGCGGGTCGACTATGGCCTATGCCCAGCAGCGGGATAGTAACAGGACGTTACATTTAATGTAAATGTGAAAGTAGCTTATGACGTTTTCACTTATTTAATGCTAAAGCAATTTTGCTGTAGTGATCATTCAGATGTTGGAGAAGGAAATAAGGCATCCAAAATAAATATGCTCTACATACACCATATGTTTATTGATAAAACATTGAGAATAGTTATTAAATACACTAAGGGTATACTTTTATGTAATGATATGGAAACATAAAAAAAATTATCGTACCACATGCAGTGCAATTTTATAGCATAAAACTTAGAACTTTGAAGTAATAAAAAGCTTAAGCTAAAGAGCGAAATCCATTATGCGACTCGTTGCTAGCTCAGTGTCATTTCAGATGCAATATTATACAAGCGGCACTTTGCAAATAATTTATTCTGAATGAAATTGAAGTAATAGCAGATTTTTTGTTTTATTAAGTTATTCAAAGTGCTCTGAACGTTGAATCGTTTGCGTTCATCCGCAATGAGGCTTTTAAATGCCAAGAAACATCGTGAGGTATTGCAATCTTAGAAAATACTTTCTTTCTTAATTTCTAACTTTAACTTGTTGTGACCAAAAGAGCTTTAAATATAAATATATGTGTTTAGGATAAATGTATAGAGGGAGGTCGAAAAAAAGATGAATGGATTGTGTCAAGAATGACATGGATATAAAAGGAGTAGCGTCATAGTTGACGAATGGATCATGTAGACATAATGAGCCAACCCCTTTTAGTGGGACAGGGGTAGGAAAATGACGACAGGTATCTAACTTGAACCTGCGATACTGTTTTTGCTTGCGGGATATTTTGCGAAAATAATATTATCATTTATTTTGTTTGTATTTTTTTTGGTGGTTTGCAAAGTAACGCCTTATCTTTTAGATTATACGTAAAAATATTTGATTTAATTGCCAATTTTTACATACAAAAAAAATTAAAATTAAATAATGCATTTTTTTTTGCCGTACTGAACTTTTAGTATATACTTAATACTCCGGATCGTGAATATATTAATGACGCTGCATGGAGGATGAAGAAAGAGAACAGATTTCTTTGCCATTTTTTGAAAACTGAATGTTAAGAAGTATTAGCATTAATATGTTTGTGTGAGTGTATGAACATATAAGTACAACTGTTTGCGTGACTGTGGCGTATAGATGGAAAAGCCAAAAAACTATTATATTTCTATAACACAGCAGTTGTATAACTTTATTTTGTTTTAACTTAGAACTTATTGCGAAAAATAAAAGGGTTTCTTTTATATCATAATAAATGTTGATAATATTGAACGTCGCCAAAGGTTAATAATCAACGTAATGGAATTCTAGAAGCGTACTTAAGCCTACGTAATACCTTAATCTTAATAAGATCTATAACGTTATGGCTTAACATTAGAATGTCTGTGGTATGTGTTTAACTATAACTTAAAATTATTAAGGGAAGATTAACCTATATCACGGTAGAGGAATAGCACTCATTAAAGTACTTGGCGATATTTAATGCATAGTAATGAAAATATAAAGCTTTTGGATGCAGCATAGTCATTTAATTTAACTTATTTTCTGGTATGTAGCAATTACCTTGCAAGTTGAAATATAGAGAAAAAGGTAAAATAGGAAAAAAACCAGGATCTTCAAAGACAACCTCATCATTCTCCTGCCCTTATCCTACTCTAAGTAAGGAAATGATATCATAACAAAAAAGAAAGCAGTCTCTTAGTATTTTTTGAATGCTTTTATTTAACTTGCCGTGTATTTATGTGAAGGTGGAATCTAGCAAGTTAAATTTGAACCACTTCCCGGTGTCCGATTGAATTGAAATTTTACATACTGGTCCAGTCCTGATGACAACATGGGTTTATGTTAATCATGACGTAATGCTGCTCCCAGTATTGGCCCCAGACAAAGGAACTCCTCATTCCTCAACGATTAACAGTAGAGACATGAAATTTTGACAAAAGCTTTTTGAACTTGACCTGTTTAATATTTAAATGCTGTTTAATATTTAAATCCTTTCTCTGTTTGTGGAGAGAACTGCTAAGATTCATAACGCTGCTCCAATGCGGATTGGTGGGTTACACATATTCATAGAATTCCCTAGATATATGAAGTTTTCCTTCACCGAAAAGTGTGATTAATTGCAATTATCAATAAGGCACATAAGTTGAAATAGAAAATTCATTGGTGCCTGGGTTTGAACTCGTGACCCCCTTGAAAGAGTCGCACGGTCTCACCGCTGGGCTATCACAGCTTTCATTTACATCATCATCATCGTCCTTTACTATATTACTGTGAAATTGCAAAATTAATTTACATTGAATTTATTTTGGATATGTGTTAAACGTTACATGTGATACTATTACCAAGCCTACAGAATTCCAGAATTATAAAATTAAGCTACCAAGATGTAACCCTCAAACAGTAAAAAAATCAATTAATTATAAATCTGAATCCACGAGGTCCGCTCCAGTAATGGCCGCGCGCAGGGAATGAAAATTTTCTCTCCTCGACTACAATTAAGGCTAATCTAAATTTTAAACAATTCCATTTACAGGAGCAATTGATTCTAATAATAATCTCTCGTCTTTGTGCGTAACGGGCTGTGAAATGCTTCTTCTTTTTAATTAAATATTCATAGAAATTACCTAATGGATTCTAATATTCTTTATAAACCGCAAATAGAAAATAAGATGCTTCAATAAAGTTTTTTTAACTTTCTTCGTTACGTCGATCTTTTCTTTATAGAATTAAAATCAGTTTTAATTTGTAAGCAAGTTTTTTCTTTTTGTAATGAAGGCATCCATTTATGTATCATTAATATATATAAATTTGCAGGAGTTGGTCTGAAGCTACGATCGGCCATACTGGGCATTCATTATTTGGCTTTCGAAATTCTGACTATGAATAACATACACGTGTCACCCATACTAATATTATAAATACGAAAGTCTGTTTGTCTGTCTCTCTCGGCTAATCCTCTGGACCAATATTGATGAAACTTTGTACATACTGGACTATATGTAGGTAAAAAAATCCCGTTTTTATTTCGAGCACTGGAAAAAATACAAAGTACATACCTGGGGGTACTTTACCCCTTAATTTAACGCATACAAAGTATTGAGTACAGCTAGATTATATACATTATTTATTGCAATCAAGAAATTCAATCAAGGGATAACATTGCGCAAGGTCGTCCTTCCCAAAATACAGTAACTTAATACTTATATTATATGTAACGGGTAAATATATACAATAATTAAAAATAATAAATTAAATATTTATATACCAACAATACTTGTGGTACAATTTGGTTAAAACGTTGCATGCAAACGTAAAATTAACTATGATATTTAAAAATTGTATTACTTTAGTTATTTCTTGACCTTCACAGTTAGCACGCTAAATGCAAATTAGTTAGGAGGCAAGGTCAATTCACGTATGAAATTAACATTTTGTATATAAACTTAAATAAATCTAATTTCTTAATTAGAAGCGGTTAACTTTTATCTTTATATAATTTATAGATATGTTTATGTCTTTTGATTCATTTAATATATTATTGTGTAAAAAAATGTACGACAACACAATAGCACTCTTAGTTATGCTATAAAGTCCTATCTTCTTATTAAGGATGATGCATGTTAAACCTACATTATTGCTCAAACGCCAATCAGGATAAACATACCTCAGAAAATTCTCTAGCAATTTCATTACGATGTTTTCGTTATTATAATTGATTTAGAACCAACGAAATTACGGTAAATAATAATATATCAATGTTCATGATCATCATCCTCCTGCCCTTATCCCACTCGAAGTGGGGTTGGCACAAGATGTTTCGAACATGTTGTCACATGATTTAGCTACGTATTTTACGACCACCCGCCTGCCTGACGTAAACTTACCTTAGTCGTATTTTACGACCCCTCGGTAAGAAAGAAGGTGGTCTATTTTACTTAACCGGATACTACACGGTGGGTCAACTTACCTTAGTCGCGTTTTACGACACCTCGGTAAGAAATGAAGGTAGTCTATTCTATCTAGTCTAGTCTACTCAGCCGGATACCACACAGCATTCATGATATATTGTAGATATTAATTAAAGACACTCTTATCTTCTTATCTCTTATAGAATTATAGTCTTATAGAAACTTATAGTTGTCTATCCATGGTTTAAAGAACCCTAAGATATGGTACACGCGATCTAGCCTTTAAGCTATAACATCTTGCGATACAAACGTGACTGAAACTATTACGGACAACACTACGCAGCAAATTACAAAAAAATACGCAACAAAAGATCAAGACACAAATTAATAAAACCGAAATAGAATTATTTCAAAAATAAGTCACATAATATAAGCTCTTTTTTGACAAATATTTGCTGCTACCGTCACTCTTCCACTCGACAATTCTTAAGTACGCGCAATCCTAAAATCTGTCCTATTTTCTAAAGATCTCATTTTATTTATTTCTTAGAATCAATTTAGATAGTCGCTTAAAGTATGTACAATATTTTTGTAAGGACTTTCTTTTTTGAGAATGTAATATTTTCTTCATCATCTCTTTTTTGTGTTCTAAATATAGGCTATTTTACATAATCACAAAATAAATTTGTAGTTAAAAATAGTTTTTTTTATTAAAACATCTGTCACATCCCGATAAGCAGTTCATTAGGGTATAAACAAAAACAAAGCCATCAAAAAATGGATTAATTAATAAAAATAATTGCAATATAATGCAATAAATCATATTGCACATTGTTAAACCTGCATGCGTGACCATCGCGATAAAATAACGTACCGGACTTTCACATTTTAGCTCCTCAGAAGAAATCTTACAAGAAAAAACAACTAACAACACCTGTCAATCAATCGACGCCTCCATGGATATAATAAATACATTTATAAACAGAACACACCTCAGAAAAAATATGTTCGGCTCCAGATTTACAAATCCTGTATAGCACAACACAGGCACTTTTGTCACTCGCGATTTTTCGCGCGTATCAAATAGTAATTCGACACGTAGACCACGCTCAACAGTCTGACGAAGACTGGCTAGTGAAGTAGTGAAGCCAAGTTGGCGTTCGGCTCAGAACAAGGCCATGCAAAACGTTGCTCCCATTTCCCCCCAGTGGAAAGTCGTATCCGTGATAGTACAGGTGTGGGAGAAAGCACCAAAAAAACTGATATCTGACTCATTCGGATGATTCTGTGCGTTTGAGATTTGGCCATGGAAAGTGACCGGACCGGTTTGTGGCAGCGAATATTGTTGAAATTGAAAGGTTATAAACGATTCGAGTAAATTTGGAACCATCTATACATATCGCTCCAACCGAAGAATAAACTTACATTTTCCATGTGTAAGCATAGAACGTGTAACTTTATTCTTCGGATGGGGTGATATATAATACAAAGTCCCCGAAAGCTGTCTGTCTGTATTTAATAGATTTCCTCAAAATCTACTAAAGGGTTTGGTTTACGGTTTTACTATAAGAAGTGTAATTTTAGGGGAATTTTTAGGTTAATAGTACATTTCTGAAACTCCTTAATCAATTATCATGGGACTTTTACTCGAAAATAGAGGAGGTAGTTGAGCAACATAGTGGCCGTTGCCTATCCATCGCTTATATGTTTTTATCCAAGAATTCCCTCGTGTTAGGATTTACGCAGAAAAAACATTGTGATACACTGATTTCCACGCGGGCTAAGCCTCCAGCATAATTATTCAATCTATAATGTATATTATCTTTAAAATAAAAAATATATATAAGAGATATTTCGTTTCCTTCAAACGGGCTTTAGAGCTAAAAATGTTCCACTTTGAAAAAGTCATTAGACAGTAATTTACGAGTAACTATTGATATATTACACGTATATGGTAAATAAAGCTCCTAAATAAACAGTCAAACACTTAAATGTCGCACTGAATGCTAGTCATCAAGCTTGATTTGATTCAAGCCCGTTGATTTACGGGACAAAAAAATGTTGATGGTCATGAGATATTGACAAAGCTTTTAAACCGTTCTGAATGTTTATTTATTCAGTTTGATAACATTTTATAGAGTCATTTAAATAAAATGGCGTCATAACTCATGGGATATAGCTAACTTTTTGGGATTTCCTGTGAACTCACACTTTTGAATCGATGTTTGTTTCGCATTAGGCTACAGCTTGCTCGAAAGGTTGGCCCTATCGAGTACCAGAAGATTCTCGACAATTGAGCTTTTTCAAAAAGATTTCTTTCAAATAAAGACAAAGTTTAGTATTAATATTACCTATTGTAATCGTATTGAGTGTGATGGTTTGCTGGTTCCAATGTAAATTAATCAGTTTTTTCTCGTCTATAATATCCCGTATATGAAGGTTTGTGTATTAGCGAACCTTCAACTTTAATTTCAAAGCAAAATTAGTTTTTGAGTTTAGTTATGGAAACGAATACCTCACTAGAGATTTATGTACCTTTACCAACGAAGGCGTCATAAATTAATACTAATTATTTCTAATTCCAATTACTTCTGGGCTTGGCAGGCAGAGCGGATTCTGTCTGATTTGTCACTCCAGCTGTCAGTCAGTACTGGCCATCTCTTATATTTTATGTCTATTATATTTATTTAACGGCTCTATTGGTTTACTAGAATATTTCAAAGCGGATAAGTAGAATTTTCTATTGAAGAGAAATCCTAAACTGTATACCCACATAATTTTACTGATTTGTATCAGTTATTCGTAGCTACCATTTTCTGTTAAGCAGTTTAATTACGAACTTTAAAAGCTCATGTTATATATATGAAGAAACTGCTGTAATTGAGCACAACATAAAATACAGACGCATTAAGAAAAATAAATATAAAGTTATTTAAGTTATTATCATCATTCTCCTGCCCTTATCGCACTCTAAGTGGGGTGGAAACAACATGTTACAAACATGTTGTCACATGACAAATGATATAATAAAATTATTTCATAACATTCAATATTACATTCATTCAATATTACTTTTGTATTATGGATCTCCGCAAAGTAACGCCTAATTCTATAAATTATGTTGTCACATGATTTGGCTACGTATTTTACGACCGACTGCCTGCCTGACGTCAACTTACCTTAGTCGCCTTTTACGACACCTGGGTAAGAACTGAGGGTGGTCTATTCTATGCAGCCGGATACCACACGGCACAAAGTTATTTAAGTTAGTAGTATATTTTTAATTTAAGAGAAGTATTTATACTTTATATAATATTCGTGACTTCACTAGCTTCCCGAAACTTTTTTATTTCAGCAAAAAGAAAAAGGCCAATGATCCATCAGTTATTCCATTTGGGCGTAAAAAAAATCTGACACGTTTACGCAAAATGTATTGAAGAAATATTTATAAGTATTCTACGTGTCAACGTTTATTTTTGTTATACATGATCCGCCCACTTAGATTCTTAAAGTTTTCCTATTGTAAAGGTTGTCTGGAAGAAAAAGATAAGAGCTTTTTT
Organism: Morpho deidamia; assembly: GCA_947086505.1. Classification (NCBI taxonomy): domain Eukaryota; kingdom Metazoa; phylum Arthropoda; class Insecta; order Lepidoptera; family Nymphalidae; genus Morpho; species Morpho deidamia. The sequence goes on from CAMTZC010000003.1 coordinate 9,642,687, forward strand.
TGTTCTATACAAAAAGCTGTAACCTAAGTTAAAGTCTGTATTTTTTATTTGTAACATAGTTAATGTATATTAATATATACGTCAAAAAATAAGAAAGAGATAAATACGAGAGAGCATTTTATTATCATAATTTATTTGACGGTACTAATTTAGTAATAAGTAGTAAATTTAGTTATAGTATAGTGCCTCTCATTTAAGAGATAACTAACATTGCATAGCATACTAAGCATTGCTAGTTGCCAATTTGCATAAGAATAACATGCCTCGGAATCACATAAGATTTAGGTATAGCGTAAATGAAAAACAAGTTTAAACAAAACATCAAGACGTTATCGTTTGTTCATAGGATATAACAAATGATTATTCATTATTTTCTCTTGCTTTCGCATTCTAGAGGTCCTGGTCATTATGTTTTACCTAAGCAAACAAAAACAATTCTCTGAATTTATTGATGATTTGTCTGTCTCATTTTTAACACCTTAGAGATATCATCGTTTTTCTTATATAATCACTCGATAGGTCCGGGATCGATACTATTAGTACAATCGATTTGATTTTTACTTATACAATTCTATTCCAAGTTACTGAAGATGTTTCTCTGTCCCTTGATTATTCAATATAAATTGATAACTTTCATTTTGTCTTTCATAGATCCATAAAAGGTAAAAACATAACCTAGTAAATAATTTCACCGTGTATCTCTAAAATCATTTTATCCTTATAAAAGCCTTTCGGAACGAAAATACGCTACAATCCAGATTAATTCCCTCTCCCGGGAACATCTCACGAAATTTACCTTACATTGTGTGTAGGATTTAGAAAGATCGCGTCTTAGGTTATTTTTCAAAGGGAACAAAAGGATTTATATCTAATATTATTATTATGTCTTATGAATCTTTATTTTTAACGTTTTTGTTTCAATAATTTTATGTTTTATATAAGTAAATGAAAATATATATGAGAGACTTACACACACGGTCGTCCGTCCCCAAAATAAGTAACTTAATACTTGTGTTATGGATGACGTATAACTGGTAGATATATACACCCAGGCTCGAAGAACTAACAAATTGTTTATAGAAAATGTTGGCCCTCGGCGGGAATCGAACCCGCGACCCGCGGAGCTGAAGGCAGGTCACTGCGCAAACGGGCCAGTCAAAATAAGTGTGTTTTATGACTGTTTCAAAATAACGTTATTAATTTTGTCGATATTGCTCCAGCGTAAAAGAAAGACAGATTTCCATATTATTATTTCTTACATATCAATATCCATACTAAGATAACACTACAACGCTTCTCATTTTGATATTACTATACAAATCATAAATAATATAATATTCTAGCTCCGTTTTCTTGTTGACGCTTTACTAAACTGATTATTTGTTTGAAAAACTGAGCGGTCGCATTGCCAAATTAAGGGTGAATTTTGCACTAACACGTAACTAATTTAAACATATTATATCATGTGCATATGTAATTTATGAAAATATAACTTTCAAGAAGAAATACTGTATCTATTCCCTGTTAACAAAATACACTAATTTCCACCACAGCTTATATGCAAAGTACTCGTATATTTTATTTAAATATACTTTAAGAAGTTCATTTGAATAAAATATACCTAAATTGAATAATAAATTTTACCGCTGGTGATCTGGGACCGCTCGTAAAATTTCCCCTGCCACAGGGAGTCAGCAAGGGTACGCAATTTTAATCTTATGTATGGGTAAAAAAATCTGAAAAACACGAAAACCATGAATAATTCCGCTTTAGTTTCTATTTGGCTGTAATGCAATGCTTCCCAACGTAGGGTTCATGCCACAATCATTGGATAATTAAGGGAGGGCAATTCAAAAAATGGACTCCACACATGATTATCTCTTTCGCTCAAAAAAGTAAAATACTACTTCCTAAAACCTATCATTTAAGTTTCTCAAGTGAACAATTCAATTAATAATATTAAAAGTTACGTGTAATTCTATGTTAAATCCCTATGTACATATAAGAATTGCACACAGAGGCATAAGAATTGTAAAAAGGCGAAGGTGGAGCATAGCACAAAAAAAGTTGAGAGACACTCCTGTTATGGGACGTGGTTAACGTATCAAAACATGTCTTCTTACGTCAGCCACAGTAGGAACCCTGGCATGACCATTGAACTGGCATCAAACTTTCAAAGTGAGCAGGAATATTGTCGGTGCTCTATGCGTCGATCCTTTACACCAAAAGATCAGGCTGTATTATGGGATGAGTAGTAGTAGCCTGTTACAATCCCACTACTGGGAATAGGCCTCCTCTCTCCGTTTCTAGAGAGAAGGGTTGGAGCTAAGACCTACCACGCTGCTCCAATGCGGATTGGTAGGTTACACATATCTCCAGAATTCTCTAGAGATATGCAGGTTTCCTCACGATGTTTTTCTTCACCGAAAAGCGTGTGATAAATTGCAATTATCAAGTAAACACATGAATTTTAATAGAAAAACTCATTGGTGCCTGCCCAGGTTTGAGGTCGTGTTCCCCTCGAAAGATTCGCACGGCCTCACCGCTGGGCTATCACAACTCCATATCATTATGGGATGAGTATCTACCACTAAATTAACTTATGCTGAAGTGATTTGTTTTTGTATCTCAATCATACGGTAATGCAAAAATGTTTTTCATCAAGTAGGTCACGATTTAAAAATGAGTACGTATAAACTTGATTCTGTTATCGATAAGGCTAAAGCTCAGTCACTTGAGTCAATATTCAGGTATCAGTTTAATCAATTAGGTCAATACGGTTATTTTACAACTATCTTGGCCGGTCTTCAATTAGTCCACTAAAACAAATTTGTTTTTAAAGCTGCAATTGCCAATATACAGAATCGACTTCATTATCATCGTTACTGGAGTTGATTAGATATTACTAATTTTTTAACGTGTGTGCATCTTTTCCTTAGGCTTCTCGACGAGTATGAGTATGACGATGTATTCATCACCTCTTCTTCCAGTCTTGCATGGTAATTAAGCTCTATACATCTCTGTGTCGCAGAAATAAAATATTATATCTTTTTTAGCAAAAGATGCGCAAAATTGCAGATGTAACATGTATCTTTAATGTAATAACTTTTCATCAGTTGGAAATTAATTTAGGTGATTTTGTTATCGATAAAAGTTTATACGGTCTTTTAATAATTTAGGAGTCAGGGCTTGTACACAAAACTGCGGTCCGACGTCGCATCGCAAAAGCCTTCGAACTCGCACGACGCATCGCAAGAACATACGAACTGATTAGCATCGCGTATTTCTGCGATGTTACGTCACACTTGTTAACCATATTATGTTTAGTTCGGTCTGAGACTGCGAAACTTATGTAAACAATTAATGTTTTACCTGACTTCCCGGATAGTGAGGCCAATCATTTCCAGAGGCAAACAGGAATTCGCCCCTTGTACGATCGTTTCTGAAGATATGGTGATAATAAACTTAAAAGCCGTTGAAATATGCTCATTCTAAAATAATCAAAACGGAAGGTTTCCAAAGCTTCATATTTTATATTGGATTCATAACAGTGATAAATGGATGAACCCAAATTCTTCTTTGTTTTTTTTTCCTGTATCTCCTAAGAAATAACAAAAGTGCACACTTCTATTTACGATCCATGTCACTCTCTAGTTTTCAATTTAAAATACGTTTAGCACGGTTAACGGTCGGTGTAAGAATGGTCACCCTTAGAGACGCCTTGCCGCACGAAATCGCATCGTAGCAATTCGTGTCGCAACTTTCTGCGTTGCGAATTCGCATCGCGTCGTATCGCAGTTTTGTGTTCAAGCCCTAAGCCATATTAATCAAACTCTTACTTAATATTCTTTAAATCTAAATTATATTATTCTAAGACTCAATTTGAAATATTTTTATGAATCTCTAATCCTAAGGGATTCCCTGTAAAACGCCTACAAGCCCACGACTTAATGATAATCAAAAACCTTATTTTTAAATATATTTCAAACAGTGGTGTGTTATTTAGACACAGTTGCCTTGCCCGACAAATTGATAGTATATATTTTATTTGATTGCAGCATTTAAAAAAAAAATAAACGCTAGCGCAAATTTTTATCTTCAAGTTTTAAACAATGAAATCCTGTGGCCACTTTTAAGATAACATGTGTTGTGTGCAAAATTAATATACTCTTGTCAACGCTACGTCGCTTACATCTATCAACTTTATTAGACTATCCAAACATTTAGAGCCATAGGAAAAGTGAATGTAGGTCAAAGATAGTACGTAATCCGTTTGTGGTTTAAGTATTGTATTATAAGTTAACTAAACCGGATCATGGTCACCATCGTACATATGAATAGCTAATAATAGTTTATTCAGAATCCATTATGTTCGAAAACAAAAACTGACTTCTATAAGAAAGTAACAACAGCAGAAATTATCAGAGTATTGAAATTTTACCAACTGAAGTAGGGACTCGATTTACGCGTGTTACTGGGAATTTTTAACTCTCACTAACTAGCATGTTGTTTTTTTAAATCGCAGATTATTGCTCTAATTTTTTTTTTTTAAGTACCAAGAAGAATAAACGATGCGTTATATCTCCATGGGGTTTTTTTCTCTAGGATATCTCAGACCGGAGCTGCGATCTTTGTAATGGATTAATTGAGTAACGAGCTCTTGCTCAAACAACCGGATAGCTATCAGGATGTACAATTGGAATTTTAAGTATGAATTACAAAAGTCGAGTTTCACAACACTGAGCATTGTGACTACAACCGCCTAAGGTCCATGTTTATGTTTTTTACTACGAGTACCAGACAAAGATCTTTAACGAGTCCGCCCTAACAGTAATGACATACGGAGTCGAGACGTGGATACTGACAATGCTGGTCCACTTATTTAAGGTCGCTCAGCGAGCTTTGAAGCTTCTCTGAAGGATCGTAGCCGGATATACATTAATTGAGATAGCTCAAAGGATTAGGAGATTCAAGTGGCAGTGAGCTGGTTACATGCGTTCTGTGGCGGGGATCGAACCTTTGCAAACGTAATGTAGGACGTCCTGCAGCTAGGTGGAGTGACGATAAAAGCAAAGTGGATGGAATCAATTGGAAATGAAGAGCTTAAGGCCGGGCTATGTGACATATAACCTATGTGAAATATAAAATAATTATTTTTAACCAGTTTTAAGATTTATATTTTAAAAAGAGCAACCGCTGAGTTTCTTGCTGGCTTTTTTCGGTAGGAACAGCTTTCCGAATCAACAATTGACGATTCGATGAAGACGACGACGACGAGTAAAGTTGACGATGCAAAAGCACTTGCTTACAAGTTTACTTGAATAAAGAATATATTGAATTTAAATTTGATAAGGTTATCAGTCTGTAAATATTCCAGGACTGGATATACCGTTATAATAGTCAATAATTTTATCAATATACGCAGTTTTTTTACACATTCCTTCAACCTAAGTAAAGCTTTCATAGAATACTCAAAAGTTTACGACTTTCTTTATACTATAAAAGTATAGCGAAATAAGTTTCAAAGTACTTTCCAGAATGTTACATGCTTTTAAATAGCTCATATAATGCGAGAATCTCATAATATCGCATTGTAGGTACGTAACAGGCCACAAAGCGCGGCTTATAACAAAGTTGTTTACGAGTACCATTTTGTTAACGTTTCGCGACGCCATTTTTAAAGATATCATATTTTGCTGCCTTTACTTTGATTCATTTTATGCCCTGTACATATAATTTGTTGCTTGATATAAAATATCCTTAATTGAATAAATAATATCGGTTTGATAAGCAAAATAATAAGTAAATAAGTATCATATAAAACTATAAAAGAAGTTCACCAGAGTTATACAATAATCGTTAATCATTTTTAGCAAGCTTGTAGAGGAAGTTTAATAAATTATGAGAAAGAAAGTAAGTAGTGGTATAGTATGAACACATATTATCTAATTTAATGTATATTAATCTATAGGTCACTTTAAAGTTTAGACACAATAATTGGTTTATCAGCTAGCAATGGAGCGCGAAACTTTGCAAATAGTCGACCCTAAATCTTAGATTATGATTTTTTTCTTATTTTTTTCTTATTTATGATGCCTTATAAAGGCATCATAAAAGTAATAAATGAATTATTTTATATTTGTAAATACTAGTCTATTAAAAAATATATTAGATACAAACAGTGGGCCAAGGAACAAAAAAGGGTTCCATAGTTTGTACATGACACACGATTGATCGGATCGCAAAGATTGTCCGCCGTATTGCCCAATTTGTCGCCGCCGATCTTAACTACATCGACCCTAAAATGTCATTCACAAGATTCCTGAAAACAAAGCACAAATTGTATTATATCGTGGAATTCAGTGATTTACGGAACTTTCCCGCAATTTCGAACATAAAAGTAGTTATTGTGAGTTAACCGTAAGAGGTAGAGACATGCTATCGCGGAGTTTTTTAAGTATTTTTATAGATCTACAATTCTCTACTACATTTCTTTAGCGTATCTCTGCTGGTTTACGCAGCGCTCGCGACTAAAGCTCCTAGCAAGCATGTTTTTTAACAACTGCGCGATCTCATCAACACAGTTTACACAATACCGATATATACTATTTACTCAAACCATCCTACACCACCCACAAAACGCCGTCACCGGCAACACTCAACAAAAGCACCACACACACTCACTACGACAATCTCCATGATCGTTTTGCCACGAAACCGAAGCATCATCGGGAGGAAAGTTGCCACGACAAAATAATAATGCATTACCATTCTATCGTGGAGCCTATCCTCTTCTGATAATCTTACATAACAGCAATACTCCTTTACTGGTAGTATGTGTACTAAGAACATGTTTTTTCTTTTATATTCTGATCAGAGATAATCTTTAGAGAACCTTAACAATCAACCATTAATTGAACCCGGAAGTATTGTTTTATAATGACTTTAAATAAACCACTCTGTATGCTTTATCTAATAACGTGCAAAGAGTACGTAATTATACTGAAATTTTACTATTGGCTTTGCATAAGTGAACATATTAATTACCTCTCATTTACATAAAACGCTGCAACTTCCTACTTTTAAATGTTACATGTTTCATACGTTGAATGGATTGCTTAAACCTCGGTAAATCCAAAGTCAGGTTGTACGAAAAGTTGATAATTTAAACTAGATGTCGCAATAGTAAAAGTAAAAAGTAAAGTAGCGGCCTGTTATAATCCCACTGCTGGGTATAGGCCTCTTCTCTCCGTTTCTGGAGAGAAAGGTTGGAGCTAAGACCTACCACGCTGCTCCAATGCGGATTGGTAGGTTACTCATATCTCCAGAATTCTCTAGAGATATGCAGGTTTCCTCACGATGTTTTCCTTCACCGAAAAGCCTGTAATAAATTGCAATTATCAATTAGATACATGAGTTTTAATAATTAGACACATGAGTTTTAATAGTATATTTAAGAAATGAAAAAAGAATGATAAAAAGAAATGTCGCAATAGTACGTTGGAGAAATTTGAGCTCCCTGGGATTATTTTACTGTTTCCATAATTTTATAGCAAGTTACCTATGTAAGCACTTTAGACATACTAATACGAAAACGGATGTGATGCGCTTCCCAGCAAATTATTTTTAAAAGCTTTTATTCTCCTTGCAATGTATTTACGTGAAGGTGGAATCCTGCAAGTTAAGTTTAACCCACTTGCCAGTGTCCGATTGAGCTGAAATTTTATATATTGATCCAGACAATGCATGTTTATGATTGCTGCTGCCAAGATTGGCTCCAGACGAGAGAACTCCTCAGCGATCCACAGCAGGGACATGAAATTTTATCAAAAGTTTTTAAAAATCTTTTCTAACTTGACTTGTTTTATTTATTATATTAATTTAGAAAACATTAGGATTAATTATTTTCGTAACATATTTAATGCCATCTTTAAATATTTACAATTATACGGCCATACCTCATATGTGTGTTTTGGATCTTTAAATTTGCACACATATTCGAAACGCGTAAATATTTTTTCAGAGTTAAAAGTAATTTAGTAAATAAGCTTTACTTTGAGAAGGTCCATAGTACAAAAGTAACGTAAATATTATTTTTATATAATCTGCCATAATAAAAATTGTCACGGACAGCAAAATAACTTTCATTACTTTTGAGGTAAAAGTAATTATACACCATTCTCCAACCCTTCAATCCGTTCCTTCGATCGAATGTGAAAGAAAGACAAATAAATAAACATATTCTCAACTTTATAACATTAATATATAGTTAACACAGTAAATAAGTAAAAAATTATTTTAGTCAAACGATGTTAACGCATTCGTAGTTTATTGGATGCTAAAGCTGTTCTGATGTTTTCATTCTAATGATGGTGTTAATGTTAAATGGTGCCGTATGGGATCCGGCTGCATAGGATAGACCACCCTCATTTCTTACCGAGGTGTCGTAAAAGGTAAGTTGACGCGACTAAGGTAAGTTGACGTCAGGCAGGCGGCCGGTCGTAAAATACGTAGCCAAATCATCTGACAACATGTTTGTAACATGTTGTGCCGACCCCACTTAGAGTGGGATAAGGGCAGAAGAATGATGATGATGGTGTTAATGTAAAATGTCCTTGTTCGAAAATAAGTACTGAAATATATTCGATTGTCAATGTGGCTTTCCACAAACTGAACGAGCATAAATAATTTAAATCTTGAGTGCTTGCGTGAGTATCTAGAGAATTAATCTTTTGAGAAACATGTTCGCCCTAAATATTTATAAGTTTTCATTTTGCTGTTAAAAGTCTGGATCCACTTGCTCTGGTGAGGTGAATATTTGCAGTTCCTAAAATTTTAAGTGAATACGAAAATATTTCTTACCCGAGATAAATATCTTATACATGGAAACTTTAAGCAACACAGCAATGTTTTCCACAGTGACTTGTGATTACCAGTGTACTTTTAAAAACGATTCGGTCTTGTTATTCGATGGCTATATATTTATTGTACATATAAATCTGAAGTAAACTTATATGAGAACAAATCCTATCAAAAATATTATTTAGTCTTTGTTGATTAAACAAAAAACCATAAATAAAGGCGTTAAATCACCAAAATATATAGACAGTAAATATTGAATAATACTAACATGTAAAAAGCTGAAAAGGTTGGTAAAAAAACAAAATTATATAACAGTCAATTTTACGTCAGTATTGGATATATCGGGAATTAGTTTTGGCCAGAATATATGATAATCACCCCAGTGCGGAGAAATTGTAATTTCCTTTTCAACTTACACATATCATGCCGGCTTGGCACGTTTGGTAACGATATTTTCAAGGCCAGAGGAAGATATTAAGCCCTAATTTGTGTACCGATGTAATTAAAACATCGATTATGTTTTACTCTAGTAATATATAAAATTTTCGGCTAGAAAAAATAATGTCAAAGGCAATTAAAATCAACTAAAAATTGTATATATCCGCCATATATACACACAAAAGTCATATTTTAACATGACTACAATAATTGTAAACTTTGACTGTTTAAAAATAAAGTATATTATATATTTGGAATATTAAATACTGATTTATATTGATAATAATTATGCAGCAATTTCGGATGTCGAATAATTTTGTATTGATATAGGTATAATTTGAAGCGCGTGACTCTGAAGCAAATGTACAGAGTGCATTAAATGTAAGAGATATATCTATCTATCTATACTTATTATAAAACAAAGTCCTAAAAAGCTGTCTGTCTGTATGTAATCGATTTTCTCAATATCTGCTGATCGGAATTTTGTACGGTTTTCACCAAGAGATAGTGCAATACTTCTGGATAGTTTAGGTAAATAGTACATATCGATATTATGGCCATTGTGTTGAAGAGATCGGCGCAGTTGTTAAAAAACTTGCTTGCTGGCAGCTTTAGTCGCGTGCGCTGCGTAAACCAGCAGAGATACGTCAAAGTAATGTAGTTGAGAATTGTAGACCTATAAAAATACTAAAAAAAGTTCGCGATAGCATGTCTCTATCTCTCACAGTTAACTCACAATAACTACTTTTATGTTCAAAATTTCGAAAATTCGAGAAAAGTTTCGTAAATCACTGAATTCCACGTGGGCGAAGCCGTTGTTGTCACATCTATTATTTTATAAAACTGTCAGGACGCAAGTTATCAGGTTAGACATAAAAGAAAAAAGTATTCTAAATTTGTTGGGTTATTTAATAAGAGCGACCCTGCTAATTGTCTCAGAGATCATTTGTTAAAGGCTTATAAAAGGTGATAAACTGTGCCTAAAATTGGCCGTCGTCCCTTTTATATCGTACATATCATGTTAAGGTCTTCTAAATATTAAATACTTGTTTCTGTTTTGTTCATTTAGCCTGCGTGGATCTCATATACAAATAAAAATAAGTCTATATAACGTTCCAGCTTAAGTTATGCGTAAGCTAAAGTTACTAATCCTTTGTAACGTATAGTCGCGAAAAAGTTCATTTATCACCTGAAATTTGTGTACGTAAACTACTTTTAAGTTTCTTCAATCGCGTATAATTAAATATATTTATTTTTACATTTTCAAAATAAAAATGTTGCTATTATAATTAAAGTAAGATATAGGTTTATTATACTAACTTGATCGATTATGAACTAACAATTCCAAAATTTATTCTATCTATACAAATTATAAGTCTGTATGTGATGAATTTTTTCATAATCTACTTTTTAGATTTTTCTTTTTTTTCGATTTTTCAACGGTTTTTACTGGCACATTATGCAATTCTTAAGAAAGGTTATATTAATAGTACATTGCATTCATGTAAATTAAAATATGAAAATTTTGTGACGCACTGATTTCCACTTGGGCGAAGCCGCTGGCACAACTAATGTGATTTAAAAAGTAAAGTATTTGTGTATGTTCCTTATAGATTCTGAAACGGCTGGGCCTATTTTGGTGAAATTTTCAAACAATCTTTAGATTAACCCCGCGAATAATCCTGTAAAGTTTATCCTGGCGATTGGAGCTTTTTATTTTAACTCTCAAAAAAAATTTTTTTTACTATTAATATCTTTAAATTAGGCCCAGGTTAAAAACGAAAGCGGTATGCTAGTAGTAGATAATATTAAAGCTAAACGACTTTATGTTTCAACATCATACCGATTATAGGCTAACCGTTTAACTCAGACTCAAACGCCTGCGGAGATAGCCTATAGGGTTGTGTGCTTATTTCAAGCGATAACCTCTCTTATTCTGGGTGTAAAGAGTCTTCACGTTTAACCGAAACTCACATACACGAAGTGAAAACTATTCTATTGTTATTTCTAGTAGCGCATCGGGCAAATACACCGGATTTGAAATTTGTGTCATGACTATCGCATTACGATTCAGACCTTGTAAAGTATACCGTAGCGATGAATGAACGGCATTGGGCATTCCCAGTTGCTAATAATTACGGTTGTTTTGTAATCTCGCATGAAAATGACCATCAGAGACGTATTTTCAAGATTCCAATATCAACATTTATTTTATTTAGTGTGTGTGCTAGACTATCTGGTAATCAGGCTTGCTTGATGTTGAGTTTATTTAGTTTTCTGAAACGCTTTTCGGTTTTTTTTGCTGTATATCTGTAGCTTTAATCTTCTTCTTCTAATATATAAAAATGAATGTTGGTTTGTATGTTCTTTATAGGCTGACGGTCTAGCCGTTTTGGAGTTCTTAATCATAAATTCTCAGAACGCAAGTAAATGTGGTACTTTAATCTATTTATATATCAAAAAGAAAGTATTTTACTTGCAGACTCTGAAACGACATGACCGATTTTAATGAAATTTTCAGACAATCTTTAGAATGACCCAGCGGATAATACTGTAAAGTTTAGTGGCGATCGAAGCATTTTTTACTGTTGAGGGATTGTTTAGTGGAAAATTTGATACTAGACAGAGCCATCACAGCGAGTCGTTGGATAGCTAGTGAAGTATATTTTCATTGACTTGTTTTCCTTATTTATTTTTTTAATTTTCTTTTCATTTTTTTCAATTTTCTTGATTTGTTTCTTGTATTTTACATGTTAAACTTTATTTTGTACCTACTTTGGTAAATAAATAAATTTAATATATATGTTTAAAAAAAATTTAATAAAGGATCTCAATCTCAAAACATTCTTTATTCAAATAAACTTTTAAACAAGTGCTTTTCCATCGTCACATTTACAGTAGGTTAGGAAAATTTCTTCTATCGAGAAGAGCCAGCAAAAAACTCGGCGATTGCGCATTTTAAAATATTATTCTTATAATTAGTTGAATTTTGGGATAGCCATCTCTTGCAAGATCGAAGATTAGCTAAATCAAAGTATTTTTATAATTTATATTATTCTTAATAGTATAGTAGGCTTTTCTGTATCAGCCTCCTTTCCATAGTTATTTCAAATTGCTGTAATGACAAGGCTAGAATAATATAATTTACTCGCGTTGATAATTACGATTTTCTTAACCATTTTAGCTTTTAGCTGTGAAGTAGTTGGACTAATATTTAGTCTCACTAGTGGGAATTTACAGATAGGTAACGTGCCAACTGAAGGTCAACGTGCTGTGGAGAAACGAATAAGATATAAGTAAGGCGTAAAGCAGAGGATAATATTGATTAGGCATGTAAAATTAATTTTGTACAAATAATAAAGAAAAGTAAAGTCTGATGTTGTAATTTCATAAAAAAATCAATCAAAAATATTTCATTTTTCGCAAAAATTGCTTTTTAACATTTTCATTTAATTTTTTGAATGTAATTTATTTAACATTGGTGCGCACTTAAAAATATTAACCTACAAAGAAGAATATTTACCACTTGTTATTTTGTTATATTTTGAACTCATTGAAATGAAATGAAATGAAATTTTTATTAAAGGAACTATACAAATGCATTTATACAATGGCAACGAAGACACTGCAAAAGTAAAAACTGCGCTGCAGAATTTTTCAACAAAACTTTACAAAACTGACTTCACATGACACTTTTTCATTGACAAAAGTTTCTTTAAAAAAAATTGAGTTTATCCTAAGTAGATAGACTAGTATTATAATAGTGATGTTTCGTCGACATAGAATATTATAAAAATTAAAGATTATTTAAACTCAGGCGTACGAAAAATGTGTTGCAAGTTACGAGATATTAGTAAATCTCTCAAATACTTAATACAATCATATCATTATAATCATCCAGCGATCCGGACATGTGTAGATCCGTTCGTATTAAACTACAGGTTACAAACAAAACGAGTAAAGTAAAAAAATCTATTAGTTTAACTGTTGGAAATAAAGTTCAATTTCTCTTGTAACTTATGTTTGTAAGACGTAGTTTGCACATTTGTTGCATAAACATTTAGTCACTATATCTTAGCAACCTTGCGTCATTATGCTAACTGAAAGCAATTATAAAATAACGTCGAACGATAATGGGGGTCTTAGTTATAAGATGTAGTAGGGCTATTGTATAGTGTATGTCTATACTGATATTATAAAGAGGAAATATTTGTATGTATGTGTGTGTTATACAAATTAAATGTTTGTGATGTTTTCACGCAAAAACTAGTGGGCTGATTTCAAAAATTCTTTCACCATTGGAAAGCTGCTTCTTCACTGAGCAACATAGGCTATATTATATTTTGAAAAAAAAAATTATAACTATAAATTATAACAGTGCGCTGTGGAAACTATTGATGATAGAACAAAAAATTTTTCTACAGTATTATAGAACGTATCAATATCCACTAAAAAATCCACAATACCATATTTCAAACTATTATAGTTATGCCAATATAACTACTTTTTTTACATTGTAAACGTTGATAAAAGTGCCGACAATAATCAAACCATTTTATTTATATCCTCGTATTAATCCTTATCCATTTAAAGGATACTTTATTAACAACTGTTTCAATACCTGTAAAATATTTTTTTAATTATTTAAATCGGACAATTCAAGAGATGTTTCGAATTTAAAAATGTCAATCTAAAGAAAATTACGTCACAACAAATTCATTGTAGCGATTAGTATAACAGGGCCTGTAACCGGTGAGTTAGCACTTAGCTCTGATTCCAAAGATAACAATGATATACATGTATAACAATGATATACGATATATGTAGCGTACCTTTTAAAATAATTCAATTTCCAGCTAAAACCTTTGTCTTCCCAAGGTCAAACTTTTATTTTACAAAAATAAATCTTTAGTCCGACTTAGTAGACTTTCCGCATATGTACGCAGGTGAAACCGCGGGGCATTACGAGTCATATGTAAACTGGTGTTTGTTACAAACTAAGCTTGCTTTGTTACCTTAGCTTTGTTTAGGACCCGATTTACTGTTCGGTAACGAAATAATTTATCGGGACGCTAAAATTACGTCAATGCTTACATTTTGTCATGGTTTTAGCATATCAGAAAACTACTAATTTTCTATTAATTCTTCTATAAAATTTTCGCCTAATACATTTTAATCAAGTTATTTCCTCGCCTCACGATCTGGTGTCATTTGAGTGCAGCGCCTCTCCACGTATGCCAACACTGCGTTGTTCGATATATTATATATCTATATCTACTATTATATATACATATCTGTATTATATCTATACTTATTAAAAACAGTCCCAAAAAGGTGTCTGACTGTATGTAATCGATTTTTTCAAAATCTACTGAACGGATTTTTATACGGTTTGTACCAAAAGACAAGTGCAATACTTCCGGATGGTTTAGGTAAATAGTACATATCGGTATTATGTAAATTGTGTTGAAGAGTTCGCGCAGTTGTTAAAAAACTCGCTTGCTGGGAGCTTTACTCGCGTGCGCCGCGTAAACCAGCAGATATACGCTAAAGTATGAGTAAGTAAATGTACTAGAGTATGTACTAGAGTGTATTGTAGATCTATAAAAATACTCCAAAAAAGTCCGTGACAGCATGTCTCTATTTCTTATGGTTAACTCACAATAACTATTATTATATTTAAAATTTTAATTCAAGAAAATAATTGTGACACGCTGATTTCCACCCCGGCGAAGCCGCTGGCACATTTATTATAAAACGAAGCCACCAAAAGCTGTACGTCTGTATGTGATCGATTTTCTTGAAATCTACTGAACGTATTTTGTACGGTCTTTACTAAAAGACAGCGTAATTGTTCAGAAAGGTTTAGGTTAATGGTATATTACGGTTTAACTCAGTTGACTGTAACAGATATTTGTGCAGAATGATTTTCAAACGGGCGAAACCGCTGGCACAGTTTTTTTACAATTAGTTATGTATTTACAACAAGTTGCTTAAATAAAAAAATTACTACCTGTTTTTGAATTTAAACTATCGTGAGTGGTATTCATTATTAATGTTGAGAGACCGGCTATACTCACGTCTTATTTTATCGGATGAGCCCGACTAGTTTCAAGCCCATACGGGGCTCTTATTCATGAGCTCTTTACGCGGTGTTATCGCGGCGGGAACTGCGTGTAGCAGCTCGCTGGGCGCGACTCGTGAGCGGCTGGGGCGGGGGGAGGGACAGTTGCGGCGGTGGTCGCGCGTCTTCTATAACGTCCTGGTCGCTCTGGTCTTCGTCATCGGATGCACGGAAGAAATTTGTGCATGCGACGCTTACGGTGTCTGGTTCTAGCAGGTTTTCAGTAGAACTGGTAGTGCCAAAAATAGGTTTCCACGCTGGGGGTAGTGCCCATCCACAGTCCCTATTAAAATTCGAGTGACGGCTAATTTCAATCGCCTCACGTATTTTTCTAGGTACTAGAAATTTTTCCCTAGATAATACGGTAGCCTTGTCGAACCTGATGTAGTGGTTGGCACCCGAATCGTGGACATGTTCCGCTATGGCTGACCCATTAGTGTCCATATTCTTGACACTACGTATATGTTCTGAAATTCTCGTCAAGATGTTGCGACGAGTTTCACCTATATAATTCTTCCCACAACCGCAGGGAATCATATACACACCAGGCACGTTAAGTGGATCTGAGTCTTTCGGTGAGCGCAGCAGGCTACGTATTTGACCAGGAGGACGGAATATCGTCTTAATATTGTACTTGCGACGAAGATGGTGGCCTATCTTATCCGTCACTCCTTTAACATACGTCAAGTAAGCAGGCGACCGTGCCACTTCCACCGATGCTCGCGACTTCTTGTTACGTGCCACACGATAACACTGGCGCCAGTTATACCCATTGCTTTCTAATGCCAGCTTTATTTGGTCTAGCTCTTGTTCCAAATATTGTGGGTCACAAATATTTAAGGCCCTGTTTATTAGAGTCCGAGGCAGAGAGGACAGGTGCGACGGATGGTGATGCGATCTGGCATGTAAGTATCTATTGGTGTGTGTAGGTTTTCGGTACACCGTTGTGGAAAACTTACCACCAGGTCCCCTTATGACCATGACGTCGAGAAATGGCAGCCTTCCATCCTCTTCCTCCTCTAGTGTAAACTTTACTTTATCGTGTAATTGATTTAGGCACAGTAACAAGTCGAGCACATTATTTCTGCTCACTATTGCGAAAACATCATCCACATATCGTAACCAACATCGCGGCCTTAGAGGTATATTTTCCAAAAATTCACCTTCAAACCACTCCATGAAGATATTTGCTGCCACTGGCGCGATTGGAGAACCCATAGCCACGCCATCCACTTGTAGGTAATAATCACCTCGCCAGAGCAAATAGCCACTTTTTAGACAGAACTCACTTAATTTAATATATTCCCGATGCAGACAGGATTGTTCTAAAAACTTAGTGATCTGTTGGCTCACCACATCCACAGAAACATTAGTAAACAGTGACTCAACATCAAAGCTGACCATGACCTCTGTGTCAGATATTGTTAAGTCTTGTAGTTGCTGCACAAAGTGTTTCGAGTCTCGTATATAACTGTTTGTGTTGCCTGTGAACGGCTTTAACAATGTGGCCAAATGTCTGGAAGCCCTGTAAGTGGGGGAGTCTATTTGACTGACGATTGGTCTTAATGGCCAGTCTGGTTTGTGGACCTTCGGTAATCCGTAAATTTTTGGTGGGGTTGGGTTATGGGGACGTAACTGTGACAATAGGTCTTTGTCATCAAATATCTGCAATAATTTGGTTAGCTTACAAGATGTTCTAGCTGTCGGGTTATAATTAACTTTTTTATACGTGCTGGTGTCCGCCAATAATCCATAGATTTTTTCCTCATAAGACACCGTATCGACAATCACTGTTGCGTTGCCTTTGTCTGCAGGTAATACGAGAATATCTTTATTGTCGTGTATATCTCGCAAAGCAGCCCGATCCTCTTTACTGATATTCGACTTAGGTGACCTAGAACGACGTAAAATCATTACTACCTGTTTATGGCAAAGAACGTAAAATTCCGCAAAAAATACTGTTTACGCTATTTGGCTTTACTTAATGCCATAAACTTGAACCGAATCGCGGGAACTTTGCCTATAATCGTTGCAATTTTGTAATTTCCCTAGAGCCAAGTGAGAAACTAGGTTATAATTTTATTTTATTATATAATGTTATACTTATTGTACTATATAGGTATAGAATGTTAATCGATTTGTATTTTAAGTGCCCTAATCATAGATGTAGAGTTCTTTGAAGCTTTTTTCCACTTCATACAGAATCAGATGGGTATTAAAGGTTTGTATGCTTACTAAATTAATATAAATAATTATACTTTCTAAAAACCTAAGTTTTTATAAGTTCTTTGCCAGTACCTAGTTTTTAATGGAGAGCATTTTTAGCCTGATTAAATGCATCTACATAGAGTTCTATAAAGCATTCCTTGGCAGGTAATATATAAATAATGAATGTGAATATATATAAAATATGACTTATTTCCATCCTTTACTCGCGGGCCTTGCGCCAAGTCGTTAAAATGATAACGCCTGCTCGGCGCCTCTCGCTTTCCAACGTCAATTCTTTCTGCTATTACTTATTTGTAGGCGCTTTAACGAATAGAGTAACCTTCGTTCTAAATATTTATTGGCGACGACTCAATAACTTGAAGAATATTTTTGAAGTGTTAAACAAATTTTGTAAAAGGTTTTATGAATAAATTTACTAAAACCATTTTATTTATTAAAAGCATATCCAATTTTCTAATTATCAATACTGCTTGATTTTTATTAAATTGCTAAGCGTATAATAAATGTTTAAACAATTTGTAGAATTAGGCGTTACTTTGCGGAGATCCATAATACAAAAGTAATAATAAAAATCGCAAAGCTCAATCGAAATTGCTTTGCGATTTAGTCGTGGAGTCTATCTCCTGATGATGCTTCGGTTACGGGGCGAAACGATTGTTGAGTTTGTGATAGTGAACGTGTGTATTGTGGTGGCAGTGGTGAAGGTTTGTGCATGTGTTTTTACAAATCCTGCATATAACGGGAATGAAAAACGGATAGTCCTATGCATTTAGCACTATATATATTTTCTATTTACTGTATCGCGGATTAAAGCAAAATAAATGTTTAAACATAACATACATCCACCAACGTAGTTTAAAGAGGAAATTAAGTATTCAGTCTGCCGCCTTAAATGCTAACTAGTAAGACTAACTGCTAACGGCATATCTTGTAAGGAAACTGACAATTTGGCAATACTATTAGCAATTAGAAAGGTGAGATCACCAATTTGCCTGTCGAAAGCAACAGCCTTTTACTCTTGCACAGGCGGACAGAGGATTAATCTGTCATTTGTGTTAAGGATATAAAGGTTCCATCCTATACACTACGCGACTATGAGGATTGATTAACTTCACATATACCTAAAGGGCTTTAGAGATGGGAAGATTTGATAAAAAAAAAATCAGCATAGAGTACACAATGAAATAATTGAATCAATCAAGCACAGAGTTTATAAAGGAAACTAGCTTTCCTTTATTAAGCCTTGCTTTTGAAGTTTCCAATTCTTTATAAAATAAGAGTTACCGTCCACCCATCTCTAATAGTGCTCGCATTTCGTAAATAAAATTACTTAGTATGATTTTGTGTCTTACCCGTTTATCATTCTAAAATATCAAAACTATGAATAAAAATATTAAATTTTTAAAACTTAAGTCCGTAAAACAAATTCATATCTCCTATGTGCATTTATCATAAAGTTATATGTATCACGTAGTATATAGGCCAAATTATTATTAAGGCCAAAATGATCTCAGTTTGAAATTATCAGTGTACCAAATAAATACTCTAATTGACAACGTGTTCTCTATATGAATTGATTATACCATTGTTGTTTATTAATCCAGTCTTTATTAATAAACAGTTATACCTTGATAAGAGTGACGTTAGCTTGCAAGGACCAGTTTTATTTACCTTCCAATTAATCTCATAGTGAATAGCGTTGCAGTCGTATACCCTGCTTGATGCCGGACAGTTAGTCTTGCCTGTACAGAGTTAACATGAAAGAAATAATAACTCTACTGGCTACCGCCTCATTAGTTGCTGGTAAGTAAATTGTATATATAATATAAATATTGTATGTTAAAAAACGTTTGTAAAATCCGAGCAATATGTTCAAATTTAATTTAGATCAAATATTGCCGAGTGACAAATTTATATACAAACAGGATAAGTTAAAATTATTTTTGATATACTAATTGCAGACAGGATGTGAGGTATTGTATATTAAGTGTTTTATTATATTTTAATATATTACCCGTAATATTTGAAAAATTGTAATTTAGCTTAAGTTCGAATCAAAAATGATTAAAAATTTAAGAAACACTATAATTTACTTTTAACAGCTTAATAGACTTTTAAAAAATAAAAATTCCAATTCAAATAATTCATCACGTTTAGTAGAAATTCATTCACGTAAATATCAGTAGGAGAGATAACAAGATTAGTAACACGAAAGGTGAATGAAATCATATAGCCTTTCGATTTTAAAGTTTCCCACATCTTTACCAAATCAAATTTCGTACTCAACAGTTTTATGAATCTTCTAGAAACGTGTTTTATATCAATAATGTCACTTCTGCGTATATAAAACTGAGGGATATAAAATATTTATGGTTTGACTTTGTTTCTCTTTGTTATTTTCTGTCTTATAAAGTTTATTTTCAAGCTTTGTCAAAGTATTGTGATTGTACATCGAACTAGTGGCGATTTAATTTAACATTGTCATTCACACACACACGCAAACACACGCATAAACACACATACACACACAAAAACACACACTTTAAGACCAACGCTTCTTCAAACTCTGACTTTTTGGGAACTAAAAGTATTAAATATATGGGGATATAAAATATATAAACTAATTTATCGGACATTATAGATTTTATCGTTTATGATTCCATCGCATGTTAATTTTATATTTTATTTTATTTTATTAGTATTTGGGAAAAAACTGGAAGCCCTTAAAAAACATCTGGGCGTCTTAGACATAGCTCGGCAAATGGGAAGACTTTCGGTGGTAAAGAATTGAGAGGTCTTTTTGACAACTACCTAGGCAAGTTAAATTTAGCGAAGCAACTACTCTCCTAACTGAATCTATTTAATTTGGTTTTTAAAAGTGAACTGAACTCTCCTTGTTAGATTGGTAGCAAATTCTTTGCTATTACAAATTATTTTTTTTAAACTTAATGTGGCAGCCTACTTCTAACCAACTGCTAGGAAAAGACCTCTCAATTGAGAAAATTTAACAGGCCTTAGTGCCCTTTTGGGGTTTGAACTAACGAGGGATCACGCGTTCTCATCTTATACCCACCACGTAAATTACCTTATTGTATATGTCTCAACAAATAAACTTTAATAATCTTATACTGTGTATAATTTATACATGTTCGTACGTTTCAATGCATAGATTTTAGTTATTTATGTTCGACCATATACGGTGACGAACACATTGTGTCTCCTTATTCAATTTAAAGAGGTCTGAGTTCACGCTCCATTAATGTAATTGATAATTCGCCTGACTGAAGTACATCGCCTATTGAATGGTATACTGACACATTTCTGTAATATATATTTAAAGAAATAATTAGAACAATAGTGCCTTATTCCACAACATAATGACTATATACTGAGCACATAAGTTCTTGTATAATTGGCTAAGTTTATTAAAAGTTTTTTTTTAATTTACTGGGCTAACAAATAATAAAATACACGTGTTACATACTGAACTTTAAATTAACGTTACGTTAAAATTACAAGTACATATATGTATTATGCTGTGATAGCCCAGCGGTGAGACCGTGCGACTCTTTTGAGAGGAACACGAGTTCAAACCCGGGCAGGCACCAATGAGTTTTTCTATTAAAACTCATGTGTCTAATTGATAATTGCAATTAATCACACACTTTTCGGTGAAGGAAAACATCGTGAGGAAACCTGCATATTTCTAGAGAATTATGGTGATATGTGGAACCTACCAATCCGCATTGGAGCAGCGTGATAGGCTCCAACCCTTCTTTCCAGAAATGAAGAGATGATGCCTATTCCCAGCAGTGGGATTTTAACAGGCCGCTACTTTACTTTTACTACTTATATGTATTAAATATTTTAAAGAAATTTTCATATTAACATTCTTCTGCCCTTATCCAACTCTAAGTTGGGTCGGCACAACATGTTTTAAACATGTTACAAATTTTGGCTAGTTATTTTACAACCGGCCGCTTACTGTGGTCAACTTACCTTAGTTGACTTTTACGACATCACGGTAAGAAATGAGGTTGGTCTATTCTAATCAGCCGTATACCACAAGGTGGGTCAACTTACCTTAGTCGCCTTTAACGACGCCTCGGTAAGAAATGAGAGTGATCTATTCTACTCAGCCGGATATGACACTTACATACTTAGGCGTGCATCTCCAAAGTAACTTAATACTTATGTTATTGGTGACAGACAACTGGTAAATATATACTTATATAATTTTTTAATACATAAATACATTCAGTTACGCCAAGAACCAAGAAATTGTTTTTTAAAAAATGTTGGCTTGCAAAAAGTTAGACGGCAATCGAACGCGTGACTGACATGAATCGCCAACGGGCTAATAATGTAGTATCTATAGGGAAAATCCATTCACCCCAGTAAATTAATGAGACAGAAGTAGATAAAAACGTAGGCAAAAAATTGCGTTGAATTTCAGACGCTTTCAGTGTTTATTCCCTAAAATGTAACCAACGAACCAAACAACTGTTGAACCAGGTTGCCACCTCATTATTTTACAATTTAAATACTGAGCATTGTTTCGAATAAATACATCATAATGTAAAATACAAAAGATTACATGTAGATTATTATTTAGTGACTACAAAATGATATTCTGAACTCGAAATACAAAATTATCTCATGTTTTTAAAACAAAGCATTTATAACAAAATTCTAGCAAGAAGCATTCAAGTCACGTTAGACTAAAATGGAGTTAATATAAACTCGAAACTTGAGCTGCGAAAAGCACTTAATAGAAGGAACTTTAGTTTCTAAAGCCATGATACAACGTAACTTCTTAATTTTATTGTAATTTCGTATCTTTTAATATGTATAATATGAAGGAGATAAATATTTTTTGAGAAATTTTAATATAAAGTACGCAGAAAATAAAATGAAACGTAGGTGAAGTATTGATAAGATTGTAAAAAGTTACTTGATAAATTTATTATCATTTTATATCTTTTATTTTATGCATGCATAAAGTAGATTTGTAAATAGAAATAAAATTTAAATTTCAGAAATTTCAACATTCAATTTGTAGAGTTCTAATATAGGGTTGACAAAGTTTTACCTATCCAATATTTCATTTGTTCTACGAACATTTTAATTATTAAACCTGGCACACATCAACCAAATGTATATCATTCACAATTTATTAATACGAAAAACGGAATAATGAAAAATATAACATGTGTCTCTAGACATTTTAATGTCCTTAATGGAATTGACTTTTTATTTACAAAAAAGCTTGGACAACGTTCAAGGTAACCGTGTGTGATTGTGAGGAACACTAATAATAAAAAAAATAGTCAGGTTCCTATATTGAAACAAATATTCTATTTTGATTAAAACGGTCATTTTTTTCATTGCATACGAAATACGTCAATTATGTATGCACTACTGTATTGTCAAGGACTTGTTTCTGATAAACGCTAAGCTTAGAAATTAATATAATTGCCGAAGATATGACATACTCGTAAGTATATGCATGGCAGCGGTGATACTTTAAGATTTTCAAACAATGGTCTACAGCAGGCCTACTATGACCTCTCATTACGACTCAATTGAAGACGTAAACGAAATTGTTTTGCTTTTTCATACCATGACGTCTTAAAGACACGGTGTTAAACGTAGACCTGCAGGCCTATTATAGGTTCATGGTAGCATGAACTCTTAATCTCTGACTGTCTATTTTACTCACATGTTCTTAGGACGAATTCCGAACGCTCATTCGGCAATAACTTAAAGTGTGCGTCTTTAAGACGTCATGGTATGAAAAAGCAAAACAATTTCGTTTACGCCTTCAATTGAGTCGGAATAAGAGTTCATGGTAGGCCTGCAGGACTACGTTTAACACTGTGTCTTATTTTATACATTCAAAACTTTACAAAGTGACGTACCAGTAAGTACTCTTAAATTTTATCTGAGCCAGAAGTCTCACAAATTCTTGAATCCAATTAATTATTGGCTATCGAATTCTTTATATATTGTTAATTTGTGCAGTGAATTGTGAATGTTTTAACAATTACACGCTAATTCTCATTAATACGTAGTTTTAGGTCTTAGTTATTTTAATCGATTCTTAATTAATTTTTGTTTGAAGGCTATTTTTAATCACTCCAAATATTGCCTTTTAAACTTTCAATATTTTATTTTATTTTCGTGGAAATAAATAGACTTGACGATACAGAAATGTCACAATTCTTTTGTGGTAAATTTTCATGTGGTATTTAAGCGTTTTTTTTTGCCACTCGTAATTATGTCTAACAAACGAGCCAAAGTTTTTTTCTTTCTTCACAAACCCGCGATACTAGATTCGATTTTTTTTTAATGACCAAGATAATTAAATGCGGTAACGGTATCAATCATTAGTACTAATATAGCTTATAATAATACAATGACGATAATACCATTTTACCATACATTTCATCACTACTTTACAAGACAAAAAATAATAATCGTGCTAATGACAGTTCTAAAAATCTTTGATTTAATTATTAATTTTTTTATTTTGGACAAATAAGGGTTTTTCTTTAAGATGTTTAACTATTCTACGCTAAATTGAACTTACTTTCAATCTTGACATCTTTTATTATGTAGAAATGAAGTATGTTTTATTTTGTTTGCAGGTATCCAATATAATGGACTCCGAGGTAGGAAAATCTATTTTAATTGAGCTGCAACACATAACTAACTCTGATAACATAAAAGATATTGATTGACGAAAAATTTCAATGAGTAATTTAATACAATATGTTTATAAGAACAACAGTTTTCCAACTACCTAGCTGGCTTATCTAACTTCTAACACTAGAATCTGTTACATAGAGTTATTATAATAGAGTAAGGGAATCACTGTAAGTGGGAAAAGTAAAGTAAAGTTACGGCCTGTGACAATCCCACACCTGAGTAGTGTTTGAGCTAAGACCTACCACACTGCTCCAATGCGGATTGGTAGGTTATACATATCCCTAGAATTCTCTAGAGATATGCAGGTTTCCTCAAGATGTTTTCCCTTGTATTGTATGTCACATTTTGCGCTGACTTCCCTATTATATTATAATAACTCATGTTTTACTATTTATACACAAAAGATACACAGCTTTGACTTTTTGTTTTTTTATATGTATATGATGTTTTCGATGTAATAATTTTAAAAGGAAAACTATTTATTAACGATTTGTTTAAAAACACATTTTATAAACATGAAATCAATTTATAGATTGATCGACTCTTTAGATCACCTAAAACAATACTTTAACCAGAGCGATGATTATCCTTTGTCACAATTATAATGAAACTTTGTGTCTCTAGTTAAATTTGGCTGGTCAGATGCGCTAGCAGATATAGAGTACTTCTACAAAGTACCACGTACGGTAGTGCAGGCGGAAAGTGAAGGTTGGCGTAGGACTGAACGTCCACCAGGGCCTTTAGAAGAATTACGGCTGTATTGTTCCTCAGAGAAGTATGTTTGTCCGCTATATGATCCCTCTGGATTCGTCGCAGGATTACAATTTGCTGTAAGTGTCTATAAAACTGTGCGGAAACCCTCTCAGCTCTCTAAGAAAACTGAGGACTGAGGACGAAAGTAAACTAAAAATGATACCAATAAAACATCTGTCTTTGCTACGTTCCCATGTGAAACAAGAAAAAAAGTTGACAATCTCCTTAGACCTCACTATACGTGGTCTCAAACAATATTATCTTAATTTTATTTTTTGTAGAAAGGTTACTTGCTATTACCATTGATGCCGTGTGGTATCCGGCATAGAGTAGACCACCCTCCTTTCTTACCGAGGTGTCGTAAGAGACGACTAAGGTATGTGCCGTATGGTATCCGGCTGCATAGAATAGACCACCCTCATTTCTTACCGAGGTGTCGTAAAAGGCGAATAAGGTAAGTTGACGTCAGGCAGGCGGCCGGTCGTAAAATATGTAGCCAAATCATGTGACAACATGTTGTAACATGTTGTGCCGACCCCACTTAGAGTGGGATAAGGGCAGGAGAATGTAATAGCGACAGCTTACTTCAATACTGACGAATTCCAAACAATCTTCGTGCGCCGCTCATAGTAGGCACTTTATGGTGCTCCATTGAAGTCAATCATATCGTGATAACTTTTAAATTATTCGGCCAAATTACTTGGTGTGAAAGAAAAGTTTATCTACATGAAATACTGAAAGCGACAAATGTATTGGTTTTTATAAGAGTTTGATAAATATACCAAAATGTGCTTTGTAATATTGTATTAAATTTACGATTCAAAATTTTGGTCATAGTGGTTCTCACAAAAAAGGTAGATATATTCTGTCGCGGACTTTTATTTAGAACTATTCAAGACAACCTACGATACATCATCTTTGTGTAACTTTAATGGTTTAGGCAGCGTACGCAAGATGCCAGAATTTGTTGACTTTATTAACATTTATCCATTTATCGTTATATTACGTCAAATCATTACAAATTGTAGCCTATATGTTATTACGATGTATAATCTATATAACTGTAAAACTGTAGCGTTTCATCCAAATCCGTCTAATGGTTTTTTCATGAAAGAGCAACAAACATCCATCCATACTCACAAACTTTCGCATTTATTATATCAGTAGGAAGTAGGATAGTTACATGCGACATAGATGATCAACTGTTTTTAATACAACCATTTTTTCTAATTGCTTATACTCACAAGAAATCAAGGTAGAAGTAATTTCAAACTATCATTTGCCTTTACATGTTACGAGTTTAATTCGCCTTAAAAAAGCAATTTGATGCTTTCGTCACTGGCAAGAAATCACAATGCAGTCGTTTATCTAATTTATTTGAATGACACTATAGAGTCGGGGACAATACTCTTCTTATGAGTTGAACTGTATACTCTCGAAACATATTTTTTTTATTGGACATGTTCCAGATTGTGTGATTGATGTATCCATTTATTTATAATTTAAATTAAATATTTTCTAAAACATACCCGCCGTGTGGTATCCGACTGAGTAGAATAGACCAACCTCATTTCTTACCGAGGTTTCTTAAAAGGCGACTAAGGTCGTAAAATACGTAGCCAAATCATGTGACAGCATGTTTATAACATGTTGTGCTAACCCCACTTAGAGTGAAATAAGGGCAGGAGGATGATGATTTTATAAAACAAACAAATAATAAAAAAAACTGTCATCCACATAAAGCTTTGAAAGGACCCAAGCTCTCGGTGGTTAGTTATCTAATATTGTTAGTTTTATATATTCAAGGAGCAAATAGATATGTTGATCTTTTAACGACTAAAACCTTTTACATAACTATCCCAGAAAGCTTTGACTTCATGCCCACTTGAACTTACGAGTACAACAGGCCTGCCATGAACTCTTATTGCGACGACGTAAACGACGACCGCGAACCGCTTTCTTTTCGTACCATGAAGTGTGAGTTGCATTGGGGCCGTAATGTTTGAAAAGGATAACGTTATATGAACTATAGATAACTCTGTCTGTTTTACTCGCATGTTCTTAGGACGAATTCCGAACGCTCATTCGGCAACGGTTTAAAGTGTGCGTCTTCAAGACGTCATGGTATGAAAAAGCAAAACAATTTCGTTTACCTCTTCAATTGAGTCGCAATGTTTAGGCCATACATTGATTCCATTGTATAACATGAGCTATAACTTTCATATTGCCATCTAGTACAAGCTGCAAATTTAGTTCTAAAATATAGATTTCAGTACTCTATTAAATATCAAAATAAAGTTTTTTGGATACAAAAATAAACGAAGCCCTCCTATTAATCATCAGTTTAATATCGAGGGAAATAGAGGTTCTGGATTCGATTCTAGTAGGGCGATAAATGTCCTAAATTGAAATATGCCTTATACGATATACACCTGTAAAAGTACAGTAGGCCTACCATGGACTCTTATGGCGACTTAATTGACGTAAACTAAATTGTTTTGCTTTTTCATACCATGACGTCTTAAAGACGCACACTTTAAGTCGTTGCTGAATGAGCGTTCGGAGTGCGTCCTAAAAACATGTGAGTAAAAGAGACAGAGTTATTTATAATTCATATAACGTTATCCTTTTCAAACATTACGACCCCAATGCAATCCACTCTTCATGGTACGAAAAGAAAGCGGTTCGGTACAATTCTTCACTATGTTTTCTTTTATCAAAAGGCACTTGATTAGTTGCGCATAACAATTATTTATCATTCTACACATCTGAGCTGTTATAGCCGAGGGGTGAGACCGTGCGACTTTTTCGATGAGGTCACGAGTTCAAATCCCGCGTAGGCACCAATGAGTTTTTTGTTAAAAGTTATATGTCTAGTTGATATCACAACTTTTTGGTGAAATAAAATATCGTAAGAAAACCTAAATACCTCTAGAGTATCCTTGGAGATATGTGTAACCACAATCCACATTCTCCATAAACGAAGAACCAGGAGGGTAGTGCTCAGCAGTGGAATAATAATAGGCCGTTATTACTGCATTTCATTACTTCCATATATATTATATATCTTGACCGTTATTACTGCATTTCATTACTTCTATATACTTGATTGACTCGTTAGCGCATTTGGCAGAGACCCTGCCGTCAGTTCCGCGGGTCGCGGGTTCGATTCCCGTCGAGGGCCAATAATTTCTGTAAAAAATATTGATGGTTCTTCGACCCTGGGTGTATTTGTATATTTGTATTTAAGTATGTATTTAGAATTATATTTATATATTTACCAGTTGTCTTTCACCCATAACACAAGTAATTAGTTGCTTACTTTGGGGACGGACGACCGTGTGTGTAAGTGTCCCTACTTATTTATTTATATTACCAATCTTACTTATACAAAAGTTGAAGCCCTGGGCTTTGTAACATCGAGCCATTGTTAAGATTCACACTTTCTTAACGTAACGCCAACACGAATTTTATATATGTGTACTTTACCATAAAAATTATATATTGCAGTTTCCCGCTGATGAACTAATCACACCGATATTTAAACCCGAGAAATGGTTCACGAAATGGAGCGTCCCAGCATCGGAAGGTGAACCAGCGAGGGAGTATTTGGCTATCACGCAATACTTTGTTTCAGAAGGTGGGCTTTACTTCTCTTATCTTTTCAATTATCCTGCTGTATGTCCCTATCCTATTGTTTTTATCAGACTAATTGCCAACTCGATTCCGATCTAATAAAATAATTGTTGCAGTTTGAACTGCAATATCATTACCTAAAAATAATATGACTGTCAGGTATACATTTAGCATTATGTACATACTATTGTACAAATTCTCTAATTCACATGGTACGATTTCACTGAAGAGATAGATGGTCCTATGTCATGGTTGCCTTAGTGAGTTATGTAAATTTTTTCACAAATAGTGATTAATGTATAAAATTTAAACCTTTTGAACTTAATACATATGCAGTGCAAACCACCACCACTGCGGCTATACTAGCACTGCACATATTCACTACCACAATGAAAACCATTGTTTCCCAAAGTGGGGCCCACAGCGGCGCAATTTGAATTTTAATCCTTTCACCCTGGACATCCTTTTAAATGCAACGGTAGATTTCGGTGCTATACCAAACGAACAAACTAACGTGCAGTAGGAAAAAGCAAATTCTCCTTCCTAAAACCTATTATTCAAGTTTCTTAAGTGAACAATTCATTTTTTTAACGTTGAAAGTTATATATGTTACACAGGGAGCATAAGAATATTTTAAAGTGGAACATGGCACAAAGAAGGTTGAGAAATACTGATCTAAACTCTGTTAGCTCTGTAACCGCATCATCAGAATATATGTAGACCACTTTATCCGAGAATTCTCTTCGGATAAGCGAAATATTATTATAATTTTTGTATTGTACAACTATGCGAAGTAGCTCTTTATACGCTGAATGGGTATGCTTGTTTTTTTGACTACTCGTAAAGACAAAAGATCACTTAATCTTCTAATTGACAGAATCTGTGGCAGCGGGCGCTGGCCCACAAGTGGAGAACGGCGCAACTCTTCAAGATGGTGGCGTATGGGTCAAAGACGCCGATAAACAACTCATGCGCATCCCAAGTACTGAAGCCGAGCTGAATACCACTCTCTTCAAGAAACAGAACTGCGTACCTAACATGGGTAGAAAGATCTTGTACCTACTAACATATTTAACCTTGTTGTACATTTTATAAAGCCCTTAACCAAACTAAAATCAGAAGTGTCCCATTGGTAACAATTATTATACTATTAAAATGTAATCAGGCTCCATTCGCAAGCTCTCCGGGACATAAAATAAAATTAAGGGACCTACATAATTGATTTCGGTTACCAAATGCAATCGTAAATATTCGTACGCTTAGTCTTACTGTCTAAATATATTATCAAATTTTATATTTTAGATTTGCATACCGACATCATAAACAGTTTGTAAATGTGAATGTTTGTTCATATCCTTTGAAAATCTAACTGGGTTTATACAAAATTTTGAGTACAATTCAAAAGTTCAATTCTACTTTTTATTCCGATAAAAAACCTTGCCTCAAGAATAAAAACATCATACTCATCTATTCTGGTAATAGTATATAAAGTAAAATATAATAGGTATTTAAATAGTGTCTAAAAGTTCAGGTATTTTACAATTTACATTTACGTAAACTTTGCACCGGGTGAAACCGCAGAGCACACTTATTACTTTACTAAAGCTGTAAAGTCATAGTTGCTTTTGTCGAATATAGGTTATGTTGATACCTACCTAATAACTGTCATTTTTGTACCAGGCACTCACTATCACTATAATATGACCAAGGACACTCTCTGCGAAAATCTATTGCCGTGGTTCGCAATCACAACCAAAGGTTATCTAATCGGTGTTGGTCTTCAGTTTTTCGGTAAACTCACCAAGCCGCCTAAAGGCAGAGACTGGTTTGAAACATACAAAGGAAGATTAATAGCAGAGGTTTGTATCAAAAATCTACACAAATAAATAAATAAATTTTTGAAAGCGTAAGACGCATGAGCGTTTTTTTAAATAATAATAATGCACTACGTTGTATGAAAACATTCAAATAAAACCCACTCATGCCTAGAGAGCTTCTGGCGCTACTGCTGCACTAATAGCCAACTCCCTTTCAATTTGAACTATACTATCTTTATCCCACAATCTGCAATTTGTTAATTGGTGCCTTCTCCTCTCAGTTTGAGGTGTGTGTGAAGATAATGCGTTTTGCGTGAATCTATACGATGTCAATAATCGTCTAATCACATTGAAGATAATGATGTGCGGCTTAATTCGAACTTGTTAATACACAAAAATAACAGTGAATTTCGGTTAGGAAACTGTATTGCCTAGATGCCCTGTTTCCTAAAAGAGCAGCACCGCAAATATCTCATAATGTCTATCCCCATATAAAATACCTAAGAGTGGAACCAGAAGGGAGATTTCCTGGATATACTGAGTATGTCCAAAAGCCTACAAGAGTAAAATTAACAAGACCTAAAATTAACTAAAGAGAGAAACTGAAGACATTACTATAGTCTCTCTATGTCAGCCCGGTAAATAAGCTTCAACTGTAAAAAAATTCCTCAATATTTCTTCAACGGATAAGCCGTGAAAGCACATAAGACAGACAAAACAAAATTTCGCATTTATAATATAAGTATGAATTGCAAAAGTAACGCACTTTAATTTTTCAGTCAACAGTACCTTTCGGGCCAGAGTGTCTCTATCAAAATGCAGATACTTATCCTGTTTTTGGTGCTCATGTTTATTACATCGACGAACCGTGGACAATAAAGTGCAGGTATTTGTATTTGTATTTGCAGGTATCGTTTCACCTCGTAACAAAAGCATCGTCAGGATATAGACTTTACGACAAATTCGCAAAGCTTTGCGATTTTATAGATTTTATTTTATTGCAGTGCTTGTTTATTCTTGTGTTATCGGTGATGGTTAGTGCATGAGTTTTTACGTATTCTGCATGTTTCAAGTATGAGAACGGATAGTACATTTTAGATTTAGTATTATATAGATTTTCTTTTATCGCGGTTTATAGCAAAAATCTTCATTACTTCTGTCTTATGTTCAATATTGTATATAAATACATTGTTTAAGAAGAATGAATTCGTCACATTAATATTTCCTTTTGACCGTGCGTAAATATAAATTTATAAATACAAGGTAATGTGGCAATAATGGCATACTTAATCGCATTGTTACCTACTGTTGAAATGGTTGGATTTAACTCTGATTTCATTGGATATATTGTTGTCTGTAAGAGACCGCTGTAGGCGATAAGACCGACCTTTCAAGTTCTTGTAAATAATATCTTGTACATATAATATGTATGTATTTTTTTTGTTAATGTTTTCAAAAATTGTTAAATTGTTTCTACCCATATAATACAATTTTATTCTTCCAGATCCGGAGATTCAGTGAAACCCGCTGACGTAATGAGCCGCCTTTTAATAAACGTAAACCGCTACTCCACATCGTTAGTTGATAATCTTAAAAAGATATTCACAGTATATAAGACATAAATTTTAGTAAAACTAATTAAAATATAGTTTTGATATAAATGTGGGTATAACGCCGTAAATTTATGACACAAACAAAAGTTAACTAATTTTTAATATAAACATGGATATATTAACGTAAATTAAAGCCAAGTTAAGTAAGTCAAGACAACCAAGTAAGACTAACTTAGTTCGAGCAAAAACAATTATTTGGCCAGCACTTGTTGTCGCACTTTATATAATGATAATGTGAAATCATAGGGTCGTAAAAACCAAATTTACTAAAAAACTTAATTTGGTAAATTTGAATAATTTATAGAATTAGGCGTTACTTTGCGGAGATCCATTATACAAAAGTAATAATAAAATTATTTTGCTATAATCCGCGACACAGTAAATAGAAAATATATATTATTACGGATTATAGCAAAATAATTTTATTATTACTTTTGTATTATGGATCTCCGCAAAGTAACGCCTAATTCTATAAATTATTCAAATTTACCAAATTAAATTATCTGTGATAAAGAAATATATAACTATTAACTTTTTCAATTGTATATATGCAATAAAAAGATTCAATAAAATAATAAAAACTAGAAAGCTTTTATTTATATTTGTATTTAATTGATATGAGAAATTTATCCTCATCTATGTATACTTATTATAAATCAAAGTCCCCAAAAGCTATCCGTCTATATATGATCGATCGAATGTCAGTACATTTTGAGGAAATTAAGCTTTGCGGATCGCGTGTTCGATTCCCGGTAGCCAGTTTCATTTTCACATTTTCTATAAAATTTATATTTTTGCATATTTGTATTTAAGTATAAATTTAAAATTATATATGTATATATTTACCAGTTGTCCGTCACCTATAACACAAGTATAAAATAAAATCGAAATATAATTGATTAAAATTTTATGGTTTTACCTTATGTTAAAATTACTATGTCGAAATATAAATACAAACAAAATAAAACACACAACTATTTAAACGTCATCTATTTTCGTGCAAAAAAAATAATAAATAAGAGAAATCTCATTATCGCTATTACAGTGAACAATTTTGTTCTTTCCTTGAGAGCACCTTCATTTTAGCTAAAAAAGAAATAATGATATATTAACAAATATCTCCAGTATCACATTATAATACTAATTCTATCTGTTCAAAAAGAATGACACTCTGCCTATAACCACCACGCCAATACATCATGAATAAAATCATAAATAATTCTGAGTATAATATTTATGAATTTAGATATAGGACATCAATTGTTCATTAACTGATCAATTTTATATAGATTTTATAGTTTTGAATTGATATATATATATAAAGTAATTTCCCATTGCTATTAAAAGGCCTCTGTAAAGTTAAGCTTTAAAGAGGAGGCTTTTTGCACGACATTGATGAACACTGTGTCAGGTAACATGTATTTTAAAGAGTATGCAGGTTTCCCCAAAAGATATTCCTTAGCAAAGTGCATGACGAATTTTAAATACCATAACCCCTGCCCAGATCTACCTTGGCCTTCGATTTTATAAATTTAGATATATGAATTTAATAGTTTTAGTGAAATTACTGTTTGATAAGTAATTTTTTCGCTACTTTCATTGTAGGTAAATAAAATAATCATATAAATAATAAATAATAAATTCAGACTTGGCACAATAAATTAATATTATAGAAGAAACGAAAAAACTAATAGTTATAACAAATTGATTTTAGGTGTTTTTTCCTTACCAGTTAAAGTGATGGTACTGCTAATGCGCATAACTTTTTTGGTTCACAAAGAGGTTTTAAAAGGTTTTAAATAGTTTAAAGAGAAAATCGTAGAAAATTTTTAATGCAAATGTCTCTTAAATGTCCGAAGAATTTAAAAAGAAAACAGATTTGTGCCTAATATATTTTTTCATGTACACAATTCAATTAAAATTATATAGAATTGACAGCTATACAAAGACTACAGTGTACATATTGAAACAGCTATACAAACAATGCGATCAATAGCTTACCTATATAAAAGACAATTTTATTTTATTAAATAAATATAGAATTCATTCTGGTGACAGCTATCAAAGACTACAGTGTACATATTGAAAGAGCTATACAAACAATGCGATAAATGGCTTACCTATATAAAGAACGAGATGACTCGACATCTCGTTCTTTGTGGTTGACACACGTTTAAAAGTATTTTGGGTTTAAATTTGATTTTTTCATATATTTAATGTATATATTGTAAATAAAAGTTGTATATATTTCGTTGGTAAGTGTTGTTATTTATGTAAATATAATTTTTTTTTTCATGTCTCTTTTCTGATAAGTCAAAAATGGGACTGAAAATTCCTCCGGAGCCACCGGATCCGGGTGAAAAATATTTTACTCCAGATTCGGATATGGTAGCTGTAGCTAATGTGTCAAGAAAGCGTCATGGTGACGATGAAAATGTTATTTCTAGTATGAAAAAAAACTATTGTTGATCCTGCCTCTAGCAATCCTTCGATTCAGTCTGTATATGTAAATACTTCTGTAGACATCGGTAGTGAAGCAGATAGAATGTATGTGTGATAGAATGTATGTAATGGATGCGATAGAAGTACTTCTATTCGGCCCATTAAATTTGGTGAATTTCTGCATAAATACCAATTTGAGAATATTTGTAGAGATGGTGTTAAAAGTATGGGGCGCAATAGGATCAGTGTGCAGTTTTTGTCAGCTGCAGCGGCAAATAGTTTTGTTCAGAACCCGGTTTTAGAATCAAATAAATATAAAGTAAATATCCCAACTTATCATATTACACGTATGGGTCTGGTGAAGGGTGTACCGTTTGACTGGTCCATGCAAGAATTTATTGATTCTCTGGAGCTCCCTGATGGGTGTGGCGAGATTTTAAAAGCACGAAGGTTAGATAGAAAACAGCAGACTGAGGGAGTGTCCTCTTGGGTCCCTACTGAGTCAGTTGTTTTGACTTTTAAAGGACAATTTTTACCTAAAAAAGTTTTTTCATTTTATACTTCTCTGGTTGTTGAAGCTTATAATTTCCTTACTATGCAATGTTTTAACTGTTGTAGATCTGGCCATACTAAATTTCAATGTCGCTCTAAACCTAGGTGCTATAAATGTTGTCAACCCCATAGTGGGGAGAGCTGTGTTGTTAATATAGAAATGGTGTCTTGCCTGCATTGTTCGGGTAAACATTGTGCTACAGATAAAGATTGTCCCGAGCAGTCCAGGCAACGTGCTATTAAGATGTTCATGTCGCAGGAAAATATTTCATTTGCTGAGGCTTCTAGTCAATATCCTCCAATCAAAAGACCATATTCTGAGGTAGCTAAAGAAATGTTTTCTCCTTCAGAGAATCTTGATAGAAAGTTGACCCAGCAGAATTTGTCTAATCACTCATACTTGTATAAAAAAACTGTAGTTAAAAGTCCTCGTCCTCATCTTCATAGAGCAAAGGGTTATGATCAAGTGGAATAAGAGTTAACTCACCAAATGCAGGACCTGCTATGACGGACCTGCAATGAATTTGTTATGGCATTATTTGCTTTCGATTTACATTCTTAAATTCGTTATATCTTTTGATTGGGATGTCGGATTTTAATAATTTAAAAAGTATTTTACAGGTATTGAAACAGTTATTCATAAAATATCATTTAATGGGATAAGGATTAATACAGAGATATAAATAAAATGGTTTGATTATTGTCGGCACTTTTACCAACTTTTACAATGTAAAAAAGTAGTTATATTGGCATAAATATAATAGTTAGACATATGGTATCGCGGACTTTTTTATGGATATTGATACGTTCTATAATACTTTAGAACATTTTTTTGTTCTATCATCAATAGTTTCCGTAGCGCACGCGATGAAAGATGTTTACGACAAAAAATTTCCCAAATTATTACAATTTTGTTAGGGATCCCTATCTTTTTTTTGAAAATGGCATTAGCCTATGTTGCTCAGTGAAAAAGTAGCTTTCCAATGGTGAAAGAAATTTTGAAATCGGACCAGTAGTTTTTGCGTGAAAACGTAACAAACATACATACATACATACAAATAAACATACAAATCTTTCCTCTTTATAATATTAGTATAGAGGTACTATCATTTGTGATCGACTGATATTTTTTATTGGAATGATTAAAAACAATATGAGGAAACCAATATATATATACCACAGATCATCTCATTAGACCTAGTTAGACACCACGGACAGCCGCATAAAATATGAAACACTTACTGATAGTCCTGGCTCTCGCTGCTGCCGCTGGTAAGTCCTTAATGATTGTACATCTTCTATTACTCTTAAAACTTATTTTATAATTTTTTATTAATTAAATGTTAAGTACAATAAACACGCCGAGGCAGTATACCAAACTGTCGATGGTTAGGGCTCCAGTGCGAGGAATTTCCTCACAATTTCGTGTCGTTACGAGCGTCCTTCTGCATCAAACTCTTAATCCAACAATCAAGCGAAAACCTCAACTTTCAACATATTTATAATATATAGAATTATAATTCAATTATATACTAATATTATTAAACAATAATAGACACATCATACCTGATACATTAAACTGAAATATGTGGGTGGTTAATAATTAATATTAGGTATAAATCTATTTTCATATTTGCGTGTGTGATTCTTGGTCATATTAAACACTGGATGCAGTTTACAACAGAAACCTCCTGAAAGTGGTCTGAATTTTATTATATCCAATAATGCAACAACCACTAAGATTTTTTCCCACAATAAAACGACGCCAGTTTTTACGTCACAAATATTAATACTGCCCATGTAGTACTCGTATATCTATTTAATAGGTATCTGCAGAATTGAATTTAATAAATAATTTATTTATTAAACTATTGTATTTCAGAGTCAGCGTTTAAACCGGGACTAAGAGGTACGCATTTGTTTCTATCCAAGATTTTGTAAGCTAAACGTTTTTTAAAATGTAAACTTCAAACAGTAATAAAAATTTTCAGTATAATAACTGAAGAATAAAATATCTGCAGATCATTTTGTAACATTGTTTGTTTAAAAAAGTACCCAAATAATATATATTACCAATACAAATTTTACTATATAATTTGTGATTTTTTCAAAATTCTCATTCCCTTCCTCGACCAAAATTCTGTTTATTTGCATTTTTCGCGATATATATCATCCCGTGTTTTACCGTTTTTTTTCTTTATTGCCGAAATCCCATGTCAACATATAAATCATTTTTTTTCTCTTTCTATCCCAACCTTAAAATTGTATAAATGTTTTACTTCAGTAAAATTCAACGTGGGTTTAAGACCGGGGACGGATTTCTTCTTCAACATCCCACGAAATGTAACCGCAGCCGTTCTCGACGGTTGGGTGCGCACGCAACGACCTGATGGACCCTTACCCACTTTAGTACTCTACTGTCCGACAGACCTCATATTGTGCGGTTATTATGATGATCAAACCGGTTATATAGCTGGTTTGCAAATATCTGTAAGTAATCTACTAATTTAACCATTTTCTCTTGTTTAAGAACTAAAGCATCAAACTTTAGATAAAGTCAAATTCAAATTTTTGTTTATTAAAATTGGCAACTACAAGTGCTTACGAATCGTCAAATTATAAAGAGTTAACCAGCAAGAAACTCGACGGTCATTCATTTACAAAATTAATATTTTAAATTATATAAAATATGTAACAAATCAAAAAGCTTTCAACCTAATCTATTGAAAATCTATGATTTTTATCATTTACAGTTATCAATCAATATAATAAGCTCTTTTATTAAGCGTATTTTATTATTTCGTTTTGAACTCATTCAACTGTAAACGCAAGTCCAAAGCAAGTTCTCTTCATGTGAAAGGCAATTATTGTCAATTGCACACGCAGCAGATGTATGTATCTGATAGAACTAGAATGAGAAAAATAATAATTTACAAAAAAAAATAGTTATAAATCTTTGACTTAGTTAACCCATTTATTACGTCAATCCAGATAATTCAGATTCTAAATAAACCATTTACAGAAAGAAATTATCTATAAATATATGGGCAAATTACACACACGGTCGTTTATTCAATAAAATATCACAATATAATTTTTCAACAATTGGATTTTTTGTTTTACTATTTTTTATTTATAACAGTTAGCTCAAGATAATTTCACTGATGCTCAATTTGACTGGGCGACACAAGGATACACAGAATGGATTCCGTGTACAGCAGATGGACAGCTAATTAAATTCTGGAGTATTTCACAATTCTTCCATTCAGAGGGTAACTATTACAAATTACAAGTAAATTATTTTAATTTTAAAATTTATCGTTTTGTATTTATTATTCGTATAAAGAAATATATCGAAAAGTAAGGTTGAATAGTAATAAATTATTAATAAAGATTTATAATTTGTATTGGATGTAAAAATAGGATGTCTGTGGGCGTGTATACAAAAAAATTACGGGTAGTAAAAAACGAAAGTTTAAGGAAACAGGTATTCTAACATTTGCTTCACAGTATATTTTAAATAACGTAATTTTTGTATATAAAAATATAAAGAATTATAAAACGATAGGTGATGTATATAATAGACAAAGTAGGAACCGACATAAGCTTGCGACTCCTGCTTTGCGCCTAGCAAAAGTACGTAAATCGTTTGTGGGTTTGGGTATAAGATTCTATAATAAAATTCCGAAATCAATTTTGGTCATGCCATTACAGCAGTTTAAAAACACTGTTAAAAAGAGGCTGATACAGAAAGCCTACTATACTGTTGAAGATTACTTAGATGATAAGGATGTGTGGATATAGGTGCACTTCTACCCTGTACAAGACAGTAATAAATAAATGTAACTAGTTCTAAGATTTATATTTTAAAAAGAGCAACCGCCGAGTTTCTTGCTGGCTCTTCTCGGCAGGAACAGCTTTCCGAACCAGCAGTAAAGTTGACGATTCAAAAGCACTTGTTTACAAGTTTACTTGAATAAAGAATATTTTGATTTTGATTTTGATTTAAACAAAGTCTACAGTGTACGTAACGGAACCGTCGGTTTGAAAAAATGAATTATCGTTGTATGAATTTGATTTTATCAAAACCGATTAAATTTTATAGTTCCTTAACACAAACTGAATATGTATAATTTATATGTAGTATGTTATAATCAAATCAATATTTTTTTGTATGGATTTTTGTATCTTGGTTCTTACTAAAAGACCCACGTGGCCATCTCAGGGAAAACTAGTTAAATATAAAAATATTCCAGAGTTCATGTCAAAGAGCGTAGAAGACCGAAACACTAGTAGAGATGAAAGTAAATTTTTACAAGAAGACGCGATATGGTTGACTGGCTTCAATAGAAGTTTAGATAAATGGTCCGTCGAAAGAAGTGATATAGAAAGTTCTATATTCACAAAACAAGCGTGCATCCCTTGGATGGGTATGTGCTTTTTTCTTTTTTTTACAATTAATAGTTGTAATTCTATCTCTATACTTCTAACTTAAAATACATTTTAATTTTCGTATTACTGAGTATATTTAAACTTTAAAATGTATATCCTTTAAAATCTGAATTTTGTGTCTTTGGTACCGTTTCGTTAGTTCGTTTCTTTTTTTATATGTATAATACACATTACTATTTTCAGGTCGTCACTTCTACTACAACATGAGCTCTACAACCCCATGCAAATCGGGCACGATATATTCGTGGTTCCTCTTAGTACAGTGTGGAAAAGTAATAGGAATAGGCTTTCTGATCTTTGGAACGCTGCCCATTAAAGAGGATCAACGCAATTGGTTCGAAAAGCCAAGCAAATTAGCAGTTCAGGTATAGTGATTTTATTAGTACGCTGTGTCTAATTTATAACAATTGATATGCTTGAAAATAAAATTTTCCATTTATATACAACTTTCAATAAGATTTGAATAATTTTAAATTAATTATTGAATATAAAATAATTTAAATGAATGCTGTAACATAACGTACTAGTAACACGTTTTACGTATTTTCCTTAATGGAATAACAGATGGCGCTACTAGTACTTTTCTTCGCGCTGGCATGTGTAAGGTATATATATGAATTTTGCGTGCTTCATACACTTATCATTACATACATTCTCTTAACACACGCTGATTATAGCAAAGTAGTTCTGTTATAGTTTCTGTAATATGGAATTCCGAAAAGTAACGCCTGCTTCTATTATTATTCTTTTTAATTTGGTCACTTTAGCACTAAGGGTGCGATATATGTATGAAATATTAATTAATTTCAGGTAATCGTGCCCAATGGACCGACTTGTCTTTTTAAATTGGCTGGCAGCCCTGGTGCTATCACCTTGCATATATACTTCATTGATAAACCCTGGTATGTAGGCTGTCTGTTCCAGTAATGATACAGATGGACAACGCAAAGATTAACGCTTTCAATAATTGATACTGTAATGTAAATAACGCATTTATATGATCCATTGTTTAGATGATATATTATAAAGTTTATTTTCCCATATTTCACTTCTTGTCCTATTCCTTCTATCACTCAAAAGTTGACTAGAAGAGATCCCTTTTAGGGATAAGTCTGCCTTTATACATGTTTTTTTCTTTCTCTTTTCTAACATCATGTATGTACAATAAATAAATAAATAAATAAATAAATAAATAAAGTTAAAACATTGTTGTTCCTTTAAGCCAGTCTTTTCTTTCATTTATAATAAACTATGCCTTATATATTATTTATTAAAAATGTTTATAAATAAATAAAAGTGTAAATATAAGTTTGATATATATGAATATTTTTGATAACACCTACTTAATATCTAAATAAAAACAATCAATGGGATTTCTACAATCGCTTATGTATGC
The DNA here is from genome assembly GCA_947086505.1 of Morpho deidamia. Taxonomy (NCBI): domain Eukaryota; kingdom Metazoa; phylum Arthropoda; class Insecta; order Lepidoptera; family Nymphalidae; genus Morpho; species Morpho deidamia. The sequence continues at coordinate 9,683,712 of CAMTZC010000003.1, forward strand.
AAAACAAAAATCAACAATATTAATATAACTCTTGATTTAAGCGTAATATTTTTTTAAATTATTTGCTGTAATTAGTACTGAATGTAGAATATGCACTGCAATCAAATTGCATCATCAGGTAACACCGCAAAACGCAATTAATGCTTTTGCTAACTCTATTCTATATCACCACTTGTAACTAAAACACAATAAATATTTATTTCTAATTATTCAAGAATTTACATACAGAATATACACTCTGTTAAGCGAAAAATTTATATACATAAATTGTCATATAAAATCTTCATTCACATTTATTGTTCATCATCCTCCTGCCCTTATCCCACTCTAAGTGGGGTCGGAACAACATGTTACAAACACGTTGTTACATGATTTGGCTGCGTATTTTACGACCGGCCGTCTGCCTGACGTCAACTTACCTTAGTCGCCTTTTAAGACAGTAAGCTAGTAGAGCTTCTGCGCTCTACTTTCCGCATTTCGCAACCTCGACGATGCTTGTACGCTCAAAACGAACTTGTACAAACAAAAAAAAACATTAAAAATATAAAAAAAATTGCCATCCACGGAGAGCGGAGAGATGACTCAAGCTCCCGGTGGTTAGGCCTACATAGTGAGGAACCTCCTCACTATCCGTGCCGTCTCAAGCAACACTGCCTTCTGTATCCTGCGCTTGACCCAGCAACTAAGCGTGAGCCTCTTGAGATGTTGGTCGTGGCTCTTCGCGATAAGACCATTAACCGATACAACAAATGGACTAATTATTGTTGAATCAATATCCCACATGGCGGTCATCTCGTGAGCTAAATCTAAATATTTTGTTAATTTTTCTTTTTCTGCTCGTATGAGATTATCGCCATGCGGGGCAGTGATATCAACAATAATTTCCCGACGCGCTGACCGATCCACTAAAACTATATCAGGTTTATTGGCAACAATATACCTGTCAGTAATAATGGATCGGTCCCAGTAGAGCAAAGCACGATCATATAGTAATTTCGTCATTATTGTTTTCCTTACGTTAGGGCTAAAGTCAGTCGTCGTACAGGTTATTTTTGCTGAACGCATATTAGTGACTTGAAGTGTTATCCTGGGACCAATATTTCCATAAAATTATCAAATGATCTTATTCTATTTTATTTATCTTATATTTATATTATATGTTCCGCGCAAACGTGCGGACGGATGAAACAACCTCCGGGACCAGGGCCCGACGTCCCTGCGTTTCAACCTACCTTATGCGGCGCATAGCTGTATGTGGTCCGGCCTCATGAGTCACTGCGTGTATATGTGTACGTGTGTGTGTGTACTTGTATGTACTTGGCCGATCCCGAAACCGTTGGCTCGCCTCTGCACTCTTCCACGGACACGTAATGTCTATTTCTCCTGGAGTATACACTTCACTATATCGGTTAAATAACACCCGGTGTGCACATAACCTTCGTAAAGTCACACGTTATTGAATCGTCCCTATATCGGGGAATAGTAACCCAACGCGCACTAAAACCGTGGACAGTCGCTTCTTCTCAAACGCTTCACTGGTTAAACGCGTCACTAAATCTGAGAATAACACCCGAAACGCAAAATTACACACGTGCATTATAAAAGAAAGCCGCTTCCAAGCCGCGCGCGGCCTCTCTGTATCGTGTCTGACGAGTGATTGGCGGGGGGGCCGCTCTGGTTGTGAACGAATGCATAAAACGGCCTAGCTTGCGTTCGCGTCGCGTCGCGCGCGTCAATCTATTCAAAACATTATATTATATTTATTTCTTAAAAAAGGAAGTCAACGCAATATATAGTTTACAATATAATGTATAGACACAATCATCTTAGTATTACTAGCCCGTATATCTCACTTATAGGCTAACTCAGCATGAGTTAAAAATGACAAACAGTAGTTAAACTGTAAATTGAAAAAAAAAGAAAATAACCTTATTGGTAAAAAAAACCATATAAATAAATATAAGATAATATAAATAAATATAAAGAACACTTACACACACAGTCGTACATCCTCAAAGTAAGTAACTTAATACTTGTGTTACAGGTGAATAAAACTGGTAAATATACTAATATGTAATTTTAAATACATACTTAAATACAAATATACACCCAGGCTCGACGAATCAACAAATTTAAGTTTTATAGAAAATGTTGGCTCTCGGCGGGAATCGAGCCCGCGACCCGCGGAGATGAACGCAAGGACACTACCCACACGCCTACGCGGAATTTCAACGCAACGTAATTTTTACGCCCGGGCGTACGAGGGGTTAAGAGCTTAGCAAAGTTGAAGAGACCATAGATTATGGAAGAGACCCCAACAATAACAATTTCACTCTACTGTCATTTTACAATCGAAATCATCATCATTCTCCTGCCCTTGTCCCACTCTAAGTAGGGTCGGCACAACATGTTATGACACGTGATTTGGAAAAAAAAATTATTAATTTAATTCGTTTTTTTTACTGATTTAAAAGTTATTTAGTTAATATTAATACTTAAGTAGATTAAAATTTAATTAAAGATGACTCGTACGAATAAACATTTCTGTTTAGATGCGCTGTTTGCGAACACCGATTAAAATTTGTGGTTTTGCTACATTGGTTTCATCTAACGCATGTATTGTGTTTTAAAAAAAAGAGCATAAGAGTAAAAGTAATAAGTGTAATTTATTATTTAAAAATCGAGTTATGTTTAAAAAATATTTTTGGGAATCGATTTTTATAATAAAAATAATCGATCAATGTAAAAATCGATAATTTTTCATCCCTAGTCAGCTGAGCTAAACAAAAAATTTATGAAATGAATAACTTCTTATAAAGCAAAATGATTTGTGAACAAATAGCAGAAAATTTTCTTTCGAAATACGATATCAAAGGGAAATCCATATACGCTAAAATATTATGGCGAAACACTAAAGACTACCTATTTCATATTAAAATTTATAGCGAGGAGCAAAGTTGGTCTGGTAAATTTTCGCATAAAATGTCTAAAACATTTTCAGACAATATTGACGAGAATGATGTCGAGTATTCTGATAATGTAAAAAATGCTTTGAAAATGAAAGACTGTACTTATATATTTGATTTAACCCCAATTGAAGGAGATTGCAACGGTGCAAGATTTTATTGAAAAAAAAGAATTACAAATTCGACAGCGACCATAGTTCATGGTTTTCTTGGAACTTTTCGCGAAGGGACTCACGTTGCTTCATATTATAGATAGCCCGTATGGCTCTTTTTTGGGCAACAAAAATCTTTTCTATATCGGCCGCTTTACCCCACAGCATTATTCCATATGACATAATGCTGTGGAAATAAGCAAAATAAACAAGTCGCGCTGTTTCAACATCGGTTAAATGTCTAATTTTTCTAACAGCGTAAGCGGCGGAACTAAGTCTTCCTGCGAGGACAGATATATGGGTGCCCCATTGGAGTTTATCATCCAAAGTGAGGCCCAAAAATTTAGTTGTATTTTCTATCTTTAGTATCTGTTTATTAATCTCTAACTTTATGTCTGACCTAATTACGTTTGGTAACACGAATTGCAGACATTTGGTTTTATTTGCATTTAAAAGTAAATTATTTACTGAAAACCAATTTGATATCTGAGATAGAGCACTGTTTACATCGTCAAAATTGTCTTTATCTCGATCTACTTTAAAAATAAAAGAGGTATCATCTGCAAACAACACAATATCACAAATATTTTGAACACAATATGCTAAATCATTTATGTATACTAAAAACAGAAAAGGACCAAGGATTGACCCCTGTGGGACACCCATAACATTAAACGATCCAGATGACCTAACATCATTAATGCATACCTTTTGTAATCTATCGCTAAGATAAGAGGAAATAAGACCAAGCGAGTTATCATTTACACCGTAATAACTTAATTTTAAAAGAAGGGTCTTATGTTCAACGCAATCAAACGCCTTAGATAAATCACAAAAAATGCCTATAGCATTTTGTGAGTTCTGCCAAGCTTCAAATATGTGTCTTAAGAGTCTTGCACCTGCATCTGTAGTTGACCGACCCTTAGTAAAACCATATTGCTCTGAATGTAAGAAGTTGTTAAGATTAAAGTAACATACAAGTTGGTCGAGCATAATCTTTTCAAATATTTTACTAAGCGTTGGTAGAACAGAAATAGGTCTATAATTATTTGGATCACTCTTATCACCTGCTTTATAAAGAGGTACTAACTTACTGTGTTTCATTAAGTTCGGAAAAACACCTGAATCTACTGAATCATTAAAAACTTTAGCTAGATATGGCGCAATTATTTCTATAATATTTTTTAATAATTTCACTGACATTCCCCAAAGATCTCCTGTTATCTTATTATTTAAGGTTTTAAAAGTTTTAATTATTTTATATGGGGTAATGTGCTTAAAGTTAAATGAGACGTCGCACTTAGCCACACTTCCTCTTAGCAGACTATGAGCTTCTGAGAAGTGGGTACTACTAGTCCTACTAATCCTACTAATATTATAAATCCTACTATCCTACTTCCTATCCTGTTCTACTAATATTATAAATGGGAAAGTTTGTGAGTATGGATGGATGTTTGTTACTCTTTCACAAAAAATCTACACGACGGATTTGGATGAAACTTTACAGTTATATAGGTTATACATCAGAATAACATATAGGCTATAATTTTTAATGATTTTATATAATATAACAATACATGTCAATTAAGTCGGAAAAAATCTAGCCTCTGAGAGCTATCTTGGCGTACGCTGCCTAAACCATTGGAATTACACAACGATGATGTACCGTAGTATTGTTTGTCTTAAAAAGCTCTAAATAAAAATCCCGTGACAACATATATCTACCTTTTATGTGGAAGGCACTATGACCAAAATTGTGAATAAAGTACTATTTTATAATGCATATTAAATGTTTAGTATATTTATCATACTCTAATCAATGCATTTGTCACTTTCAGTATTTCATGTCGATAAACTTTGTTTTTTACAATAAGTAATTTGGCCGAATAGTTTAAAAGTTATCACGATATGATTGTCTTAAAAGGAGCGTCATAGAGTGCCTTATATGCACGGGGCGCGAAGATTGTATGAAATCCTTTTGTTTTTAAGTTAGACATCTGAAATTTTGGATGTAGGAGTAACTAAATAAATATAAGTATATGTTTTGATATAAAATAAAAAAAATCAAACCTAAAATGATCTGCCACGAAACCTAATGTGGCAGACCAAATTCCACGCGAGTGCAGCCGCGGGCAAAACCTAGATCTATATAAATACATCGATATCATTGCTTTTAAAGTAAATTTCACTAACACTTGGTGATAACTTGTGAGTACCATTCCGATAGTTCCGTTTCGTATTTGTATTTGTATTTGCAAGTATCCTTTCGCCTCGTAACAAAGGCATCGCCAGGATATAAACTTTACGACAAGTTCGCAGTTTTGCGATTTTATTGAGACTGTGTGAATGTGTGCAGTGCTTGTCTATTCTTGTGTTATCGGTGTTGGTTAGTGAATGAGTTTTTATGTATTCTTCATGTTTCAGGTATGAGAACGGATAGTACATTCTACATTTAGCATTATATACATTTTCTTTTATCGCAGTTTATTGCTATAAGACAGAAGTAAGTTCTAAGTGCTAGAAGAACATAAGACAGAAGTAATGAAGATGTTATTTTGCTAAATAACATCTTCATTACTTCTGTCTTATGTTCAATATATGCATATACATACATTGTTTGAAAAGAATGAATTCGTCACATTAATATTTCTTTTTGACCGTGCGTAAATATAAATTTATAAATACAAGGTAATGTGGCAATAATCGCATACTTAATCGAACTCTTACCTACTCTTGAAATGGTTGGATTGAACTCGGATTTCATTGGATTTTCCGGCAATCGTATTGAAGTAACTCATACTGCCAGCGTCACTTCATTCTTTTGTGATATTAATGATAACGCTATGATTACCACACATCGGGAAGTGCGCGTCATCTTGTTATTGTTGAAATAATATTCAATTTTGACGTATCGCAGATATTCCCCAATATTGTTGTCTGTAAGAGACCGCTGTAGGCGATAAGACCGCCCTTGGAAATTCTTGTAAATAATATCTTTTACATATAATATATATGTATTTTTTTGTTAATGTTAAAAAGAATAAATAAATAAATAAATTGTTTCTACCCATATAATACAATTTTATTCTTCCAGATCCGGAGATTCAGTGAAACCCGCTGACGTAATGAGCCGCCTTTTAATAAACGTAAACCGCTACTCCACATCGTTCGTTAATAATCTTAAAAAGATATTCACAGTATATATGACATAAATTTTAGTAAAATTCATTAAAGCATATTTTGATATAAATGTGGGTATAACGCGTAAAGTATAAATTTATGACACAAACCCAAGTTAACTAATTTTATTATAAACATGGATATATTGACGTAAATTAAAGCCAAGTTAAGTAAGTCAAGTCAACCAAGTAAGACCAAGTTAGTTCGAGCAAAAACAATTATTTGGCCAGCACTTCTAGAGTCAAAATTATATAATGATATCTCAAAATTATATAATGATAATGTAAAATCATAGGGAACCCAATTTTACTAAATTAAATTATCTGTGATAAATAAATATATAACTATAAACTATGCAATAAAAAGATTCAATAAAAAAATAAAAACTAGAAAGCTTTAATTTTAATTGATAGCATTTAATTGATATGAGAAATTTATCCTCATCTATATACACTTATTATAAATCAAAGTCCCCAAAAGCTATCCGTCTATATGTGATCGATTTTCTCAAAATGTACTGAACCAATTTTCGTACGGTTTTTGCTAAAAAGTAGTGCAATTCTTCTGGAAGCTGTACAGCTTCCATAAGAATTGCACTAACTGTACTAAGATACGTTAATTGATAGTGCATTACGGTTTTAGCTGCTTTTAGAGCTGTGATAGCCCAGCGGTGAGACCGTGCGACTCTTTCGAGGGGAACACGACTTCAAGCCCGGGCAGGCACCTATGAGTTTTTCTATTAAAACTCATGTGTTTAATTGTTAATTGCAATTTATCACACGCTTTTCGGTGAAGGAAAACACCGTGAGGAAACCTGTATATCTCTAAGGAATTCTTGAGATATGTATAACCTACCAATCCGCATTGGAGCAGCGTGGTAGGTCTTAGCTCCAACCCTTCTCTCCAGAAACGGAGAGAGGAGGACTATTCCCAGCAGTGGGATTGTAACAGGCCACTACTCTACTTTACTTTACGGTTTTACGTTAATTGTGGTGACGAGGTCGCACAGTTGTATAGAAACTCGCCTGCTGAGAGCTTTACTTGCGTGCGCCGCGTAAACTAACAGAGATGACTAAAGTAATGTACTACAGAATTGTACATCTACAAAAATACTATAATAAAGTCCGTAATAGTATGTCTCTATCTCTTATGGTTAACTCTACTAAGTACTAAGTACTGCTACTAAGTACCTCTATGTTCAAAATTTCAATTAAATACACTGTGATATCTTATTCGCGGGCGAAGTCGTAGGCAAAACTAGTTAAATATATTTTAATGTATATATAAAGAGATCGAAAAACCAAAGCTACCGATATAGAAAGTTGTTAGCTGTTAGAAAGCTGAAGTGGTGATGGGTGGGGTAAGTAGTACAGAGAACGGCGTTAGGGCGCGTTATGGTGCTAGATTCGCGTTCCCGCATCGCAAACACGGCGTTGGTGAAACCCTTATAAAATGGACTGATGATCTTAAAAAGGTTTCGGACAGCTGGATCTAAGCGGCAAACGATCGTCTGATGTGGAGATCCCCTGAAAGTCCTATAGACTTCCAGCAGTGGACGTCTATCGTGTGAAAAAGAAGAGAGATTATTGACAATTGTACATAGTAACTCGGATAACTTTATGGAATTACCTGGTAATATGATATAATTTTATAAAGTTATGTTATAGTTGTTATAGCTAGTTTCTATGAACGATTGGCTAAAATTTCACACTCCTTTACGTTAAAAAAAACATTAATATTTAAATTTATCAGTTATCACACTTAATTGATTGAAATTTATATGATTATTAACTATCTAAGATAATGAAAGGTTATAATTATTTTCTGTTTTTTAATTTAATCTTTTTACGAATGATTTTCAATTGTATTATCTAATCGATAATATACTTAATTAAGTACTTAAATTATTACTTAACACGTTTGCTGCCATGGTGATCATAATGACCTCCATTTAGTAACGAACTTTTCGATACGATGTATAAATATAACTTATATTATATAATTAATAAAAGTATGTCTGTTATGTTTTCAATGCTAATCCCCTGAAACAACGAAAATGAATTTTGGTTTTATGCCGGACTAACAAATAGGGTTATAAAATTTCCGTTTTTCCTTAGAGAACAGAAAAAAACACAGCACATAATTCAGGGTATTACGCCCGCAAAAAATATATGTCTCAGTTTACAGCATACTTATTAATTTAGAACTTGAAATAGCGGTATATTATACCTAAATGACGGCATATTATTTGGATAATTATTTTAAAAACAAATTACCAGGCATTCTCACAGCGTTCTATGTATCCACTATCAATGTAAATATTGTCGCGAACTGCTCAACATTGGCTACAAAGCTATCTATCTTACAAGCATTTAGCATCGAATACATTCTTGAGTTCCTTCTAGCATTAACTATGACAGAAATCTATTCAGTGACAGCTATACAAACAATGCGATCAATGGCTTGCCTATATAAAAGATTATTGATTCATTTTGTAGGTACTATCATTTGTGATCGACTGATATTTTTTATCGGAATGATTAAAAACAATATGAGGTAACCAATATATATATATCAGATCATCTCATTAGACCTAGTTAGACACAACGGACAGCCGCATAAAATATGAAACACTTACTGATTGTCCTGGCTCTCGCTGCTGCCGCTGGTAAGTCCTTAATGCTTGTACATCTTCTATTACTCTTAAAACTTATTTTATAATTTTTTATTAATTAAATGTTAATTACAATAAACACGCCGAGGCAGTATACCAAACTGTTGATGGTTAGGGCTCCAGAGTGAGGAATTTCCTCACAATTTCGTTTCGTTACGAGCGTCGAACTCTTAATCCAACAATCAAGCGAAAATCGCAATTTTCAACATATTTATAATATATAGAATTATAATTCAATAATATACTATTAAACAATATTAGACATATAATACCTGATACATTAAACTGAAATATGTGGGTGCTTAATAATTATAAATCTATTTGCAAATTTGCGTGTGTGATTCTTGGTCATATTAAACACTGGATGCAGTTTTTTACAGAAACCTCCTAAAAGTGGTCTGAATTTTATTATATATAATAATGCAACTTAACAACCACTAAGATTTTATCTCACAATATAACGACGCCAATTTTTACATCACAAATATTAATACTGCCCTGTAGTACTCGTATATCTATTTAATAGGTATCTTCAGAATTGAATTTAACAAATAATTTATTTATCAAACTATTGTATTTCAGAGTCAGCGTTTAACCCAGGACTAAGAGGTACACATTTGTTTCTATCCAAGATTTTGTAAGCTAAACCTTTTTTTTAAATGTAAACTTCAAACAGTAATACAAATATCCAGTATATAGTAACTTAAGAATAAAATATCTGCAGATCTTTTTGATATTTCGTAGCATTGTTGGTTTAAAAACGTACCCAAATAAAATATTACCAATACTAATTTTACTATATAATTTAGGACTTTTTCAAAAATCACATTCCCTTCCTCGACCAAAATTCCGTTTATTCCCCTTTTTCGCGATATACATATATCGTCCCGTATTTGTCTATTTTTTTCTTTTATTCCCGAAATCCTATGTCGATACATTAAACATTTTCTTCTCTTTATATCCCAACCTTAAAATTGTATAAACATTTTACTTCAGTAAAGTTCAACGTGGGTTTAAGACCGGGGACGGATTTCTTCTTCAACGTCCCACGCACTGTAACCGCAGCCGTTCTCAACGGTTGGGTGCTCACGCAACGACCTGATGGACCCTTACCCACTTTAGTACTCTACTGTCCGACAGACCTCATATTGTGCGGTTATTATGATGATCAAACCGGTTATATAGCTGGTTTGCAAATATCTGTAAGTAATCTACTAATTTAACCATTTTCTCTTGTTTAAGAACTAAAGCATCAAACTTTAGGTAAATTCAAATTCAAATTTTTCTTTATCAAAATTGGCAACTACAAGTGCTTTCGAATCATCAAATTATAAAGAGTTAACCAGCAAGAAACTCGACAGTCATTCTTTTACAAAATTAATATTTTAAATTATATAAATTATGTAACAAATCAAAAGCTTACAACCTAATCTATTGCAACCTGCTAGTGCTGGTTGAAATTTACATTTTTTTATAATTTACAGTAATCAATCAATATAATAAGCTCTTTTATTAAGCGTATTTTATCATTTCTTTTTTAACTCGTTCAACTGTAAACGCAATTCCAAAGCAAGTTCTCTTCATGTGAAAGGCGATTGTCAATTGCAAACGCACCAGATGTATGTATCTAATAGAACTAGAATGAGTAAAATAATAATTTACAAAAATAAATAGGTTATAAATCTTTGATTTAGTTAACCCATTTATTACGTAAATCCATATAATTCAGATTCTAAATAAACCTTTAACAGAAAGAAATTATCTATAAATATATGGGCAAATTACACACACGGTCGTTTATTTAATAAAATATCACAATATAATTTTTCAACAATTGGATTTTTTGTTTTACTATTTTTTATTTATAACAGTTAGCTCAAGATAAATTCACTGATGCTCAATTTGACTGGGCGACACAAGGATACACAGAATGGGTTCCGTCTACAGCAGATGGACAGCTAATTAAATTCTGGAGTATTTCACAATTCTTCCATTCAGAGGGTAACTATTACAAACTATAAGTTATTTATTTATTTATTTATTTATTTATTCTATAGGTCCGCCAACAGAGTATACAGTAATTGTTAAACTTAATTATTATTACATACATATGAAAGGTCTAATGCTACCCTAATTAAAGGTGGACACAACATGCTTAAAAAAAAATACAGTACAATTGGAATATTAAATAAATAAAATAAATTTTGATTTTTAAAATTATCGTTTTGTATTTATTATTAGTAATAAATTATTAATAAAGATTTATAATTTGTATTGGATGTAAAAAAAGGATGTTGTCTGTGTCGTACGTAGCGAAACCCTCGGTTTGAAAAAATGAATTATCGTTGTATGACTTTGATTTTATCAAAACCGATTAAATTTTATGGTTCCTTAACACAAACGCAATATGTATAATTTATATGTAGCATGTTATAATCAAATCAATATTTTTTTTGTATGGATTTTTGTATGGTTCTTACTAAAAGACCCACGTGGCCATCTCAGGGGCAACTAGTGAAATATACAAAATATTTCAGAGTTCATGTCAAAGAGCGTAGAAGACCGAATCGCTAGTAGAGATGAAAGTAAATTTTTACAAGAAGACGCGATATGGTTGACTGGCTTCAATAGAAATTTAGATAAATGGTCCGTCGAAAGAAGTGATATAGAAAGTTCGATATTCACAAAACAAGCGTGCATCCCTTGGATGGGTATGTGCTTTTTTCTTTTTTTTACAATTAATAGTTGTAATTCTATCTCTATTCATCTAACTTAAAATACAACTTTTTAATTTTCATATTACTGAATAAATTTAAACTTTAAAATGTATATCCTTTAAAATCTGAATTTTGTGTCTTTGGTACCGTTTCGTTAGTTCGTTTCTTTTTTTATATGTATAATACACATTACTATTTTCAGGTCGTCACTTCTACTACAACATGAGCTCTACAACTCCATGCAAATCGAACACGATGTATCCGTGGTTTCCCTTGGTACATTCTGGACAAGTAATAGGAACAGGCTTTCTGATCTTTGGAACGCTGCCCATTGAAGAGGATCAACGAGATTGGTTCGAAAGGCCAAGCAAATTAGCAGTTCAGGTATAGTGATTTTATTAGTACGCTTTGTCTAAGTTATAACAATTGATATGCTTGAAAATAAAATTTTCCATTTATATACAACTTTCAATAAGATTTGAATAATTTTAAATTAATTATTGAATATAAAATAATTTAAATGAATGCTGTAACATAACATAGTAGTAGATCTTTCATTCTAAAAGTGCACGCCCCTCCACCAAATTACATTATTTTAATGTGTGAGAGAAAATATTGACTGTACTATTTCATATGTGTGCGCGCAGCAATTTCAAAGTTGACTCGACTCATTTGCGCACTTAAAGGTCAACTATTTGCTCGACTGGTATAAGTCAAGCATTTATATGGCGGAGAATGCATGCTTTGTATGAGACAACACGTCTATTCTGTCACGCGTTGCTATCATTTGTGCATTGGTTGACCAACCAATCCGGTTACACGGATTACAAGTAACGTTTGCATAAAAATAAAATTAATATTATATAATATTTATAATCAAATTTATGTTGAAAATTCTTTAGAATAAAAAGTAAGTTATTAACGTTTCCCTGGAGTAATAGTAAGCGCTGTGGATTGTAAACGGGAAGTTCCGCATTCGAATCCTAGAAAAAACATATTAGTATATTTCTAAAATGTATTCCTCGTCTTGACTAGATAGATACTTCCGACGTACCCTTCTAACAAAGACGTACCACCAAGCGGTTTAGCATTCAGGTACGATGTCGTGTAAAGACCCTGAATGGTTACACGTTTAATCTCCAAATCCTTTCAAGAAACTTAAACTACATCGGCATTCATCAGGTGAATTCGCAATCAAGAGCTAGCTTGCCAACTTAATTTAATAAAGATCATATCATATATTCATTATGCAACTATTAGAATGATAAATAAAACGTAATGTACAGAAGTCTGTTCATTTCATACATATATCGCACTAAGCGTGCGATATATGTATAAATATTAATTAATTTCAGGTAATCGTGCCCAATGGACCGACTTGTCTTTATGACTTGGCTGGCAGCCCTGGTGTTGTCACCATGCATGTATACTACATTGACACACCCTGGTATGTAGGTTGTCTGTTCCAGTAATGATACAGACGGACAGCGCAATGATTAACGCTTTCAATAATTGATACTGTAATGTAAATAATGCATTTATGTGATCCATTGTTTAGATGATATATTATGAAGTTTATTTTTCCATATTTCACTTCTTGTCCTTTTCCTTCTGTCACTCAAAAGTTGACTAGAAGAGATCCCTTTTAGGGATAAGTCTGCCTTTATACATGTGCTTTTTTTCTTTCTCTTTTCTAACATCATGTACGCATACAATAAATAAGTAAATAAAGTTGTTGTTCCTTTAAGCCAGTCTTTTCTTTTATTTATAATAAACTATGCCTTATATATTATTTATTAAAAATGTTTATAAATAAAATATAAGTGTAAATATAAGTTTGATTTATATGAATATTTTTGATAACACCTACTTAATATGTATATAAAAACAGCCAATGGGATTTCTACAATCGCTTATGTATGCAAAACAAAAATCGACAATATTAAAATAAGTCATGATTTAAGCGTAATATTTTTTTAATTATTTGCTGTAATGTAGAATGTACACTGCAATAAAATTGCATAATCAGGTAGCACCGCAAAATTTGATCAGTTGCACAATCTAACCTGATGGTACTGGGTGGTAGATCAATGTGCAATAAGGTGGTTATTTATACACCTATACTATCCCCTCAGTGCAATAGGACAACCCTCAACACAAATACTAAGTGTGTGATTAAACTTGGCTAACATTTCATTGCTCAGAATATATTTGCTCATTCATTGCTCAGTATGCCTATAAAAGTTTTAGAATATTTATATGGCTAGAATGAAATAAGGAAATGCTGTTGAGATATAAAAATAATTTATTATTTAAGTAGGAACTACAGGGGTTCTAAACGAACGTTTTTTGACCTTTTGCTGTCGGCGTTTTAGATGCCTTTGGATGCGACTGGTTCCTTCCTTCTTTAATTCTTCATATTGCCTCACGAGTGACTCAACTCTTAACTCAGCTATAAAAAAAACAGAAACATTCTTTGATAATAAAATCTATACTAAGATAAATCTATATATAAATACAAATAATATATATAAAGCTGAAGAGTTTGTTTGTTTGAACACACTAATCACAGGAACTACTGGACTGAATTGAATTCTTTGAGTGTAACATAGTCCATTTATCAAGGAAGGCTATAGACTATATAACATTGCGCTAAGATGAATAGGAGAGGAGCAGCAATAAAAAATATTGTGAAAACGGAAAAATTTAAAGCTTCGCTTGCATGCACTAACTAAACGGTGAAAGTTATTAAGAAGCTAGTTTTTAAGTTTAACCATCTTTAACCATTATTGATATAAGTTTCAATCAAATACTCAATTAATAAGACTGCAGTCTACGCAAAAGCAAGTAATGATATGACAAACAATATAAGTCAGAAGTGATAATGACATCATATACCACAGGTTTCATTTATTTATTATTAAAACTCTATACCAAATTAATTAAGAGGATCCTGCATCTCTAAATCACATGAAAACAACAATTCCATTAACAATTCCATATTGTAGATCCAATTGCCTACTGCTATGGTGCCAGGGTTCAATATTAATATGTGAAACAAAACTTACATTTATTTTTAAAATGGGGCTGCTTTCCTTGTCTAAACTCAGCCTCGACTTCACCCTTCAATCGATCTTTTCTCTCTCTTTCCAATTTCTTGTGTTTGTTTGCTTTGTGCTGATCATTTAACCGCTGTAGAAGACGTCTGAGGCTTTTCGCTTTCTCAGGATCTACAGTGGCTTTTAATTCACTTCTAATAGTTTTAATATCATTAAGACGCATATCAGTAAGAAATTTATAGTTCTCAGAAAATTCTTTCTTATCATAAGAACCACAAAGTGGATCAAATCTGAGGACAAAAGTTTAATATAGACAATTAAGATTAAAATTGAGATCATTTGACCTCAAAATTATTGCATAAGACTTTAGTCTCTTTAAGATACAAAAATAACATTTGACTAAGCAACATCTCCAGCAGTGGACATGCATCTGCTAAAAAAAATATGCAATTTAAATAGGAAACTTCTCTCATGTGACTTTATTATGTGAATTCTCAGTATCAACCAAACAAAAAGTAAATAAATTTACCTAGGATCTCTTACTTCTTTAGTTTTAACAGTTATAGTATCTTGTAATACAGGCACAGGTCTTTTAGAACTCATTTCCCTTGGTCTATTCTTATTATCTCTTTTAAAATTTGTGGGATCATTGTTAGCAGATTGTTTTTTACCAAAAATAACTTCCTTATATACTTTAGCACCAACTTTTTCTTTGAGCTTCTGAAGATCTTCAAAAGATAATGTTGATAACTCTTTCCTGATAGATACCTAAATGAATAATTTATGTACAAGTAATATACATATGGAGTTATCACTACATATTTGACTTGACATACAAGGAGTTGAAAAAACACTGAAATAAAAAGGGTCTGATACTCTCAATATTTGATTTTTACATAGTAAATAATCAGGTATAGCAAGATAAACATTGAAACACCAGTTAGTAATCAATTGAACTGCTAGAGATGTGGAAGCCGTTCCTTTAGTACTTTATGTACTATGGCACTATTATCTACATTGCTATAATTATAAATTAATTACCTTACTTTTAATAAATAAGAGAACCTCTTCAAAATTTCATTAAATATTTCAAAAAACTCACTCTCTCATCATCATGCTGGTCTTCATTTATGACGTCTACAAGGTCGTCTCTTTCCGTCATTATCATGCCTTGATCTATTTTTTGTGGTCTATATTTGTCCTTAATTATTACACGATAATACACATTATACAACCATTTATACTAATTAAAAACTTTATAAATTATAATGTTCTCTTAATTAGAGATGTCTAAAAAAAATATCGATTTTAATATTCATCGATTAGTTTATCATAATAATAGATTTTTACAACTTGTAAATCGGTTAAAAAAATCGCTTATATCATTTGTTTTTTTTTCTTCTCTTTTTTCTTCTTTTTTTTCTTGTCTATTAGATAAGATATTCGTTATTGGATGAAACCAATATATCCAAACAACACATTTTAACCGAATTTTGCAAAAAAAGGTACTTTTTTTTGCTCGTAGTAATTAACGTGGACAACTTTAATTATTATTTTTTTAATTTATTTCTTTTGTAGGAAGAAAAATCGATTATTTATTAATCGATTTTCATTCCAGTCAATCCCTAATCCTATTCTATCCCGATTTTCTAACATTATTTTCCATAGACTTATTTATACACAGACTAGGGGATATCCCAATATACTGTATTATTGTCAGGCCTGTGTTTCCTTTATCCAACAAATAGTAAAAGAGGAAAAATGAGAGATCCATGCTTCGTCTAATCGCACATGCATAGAGAAATATTCATGGTGCGTTTGTAATTAAAATACTTTGAACATTTTTTAGCACACCTTCAAAATTTTTATGCTTTTTTTTATGTAAAAGGAAAATTTGGTTAACATTTAACAACATCTATTTCGATCCAACTAATAAAAACCTTCAGATAAAAACAATTGAGACAGAAAGGTAGCTCTTCTCCTTTTTTCCTATGGAAATTTTTAAGGCTACCTTTATGTTATCTCTAACTTTGTTATTTTCACTAGTATATAGTATATGCTATACAGAAATATCATATATACACACTGTCTATTTACATACTTTGAACTGCACTTTAAATTTAACTTTAATTATAAATATGTACAAGTTATATCTATCTTAAATTACTTACACGCTACTACTGTACAAATCATGCCCACGTGGAATGGTCCCAAGAACACTGTTGTCTTTGGTATATAATTTACTGTCATATGGTCATATAGACCTTAAATTTACATTATGTTATAAAAAAAATTAAAAAACTGAATTAGATTTTAACAAAATCTACATTTTGTAATTTTAAATCCAATAAATACAAACCGCAAAGAGTAAACTAGAATGGATTTAGATGAAGCTATAACTATTACTAAGATCAATACTCAAGAAGGACCAATTTATTTATTGATTGGATGGCAGTCGAAATCCTTTGAAACTTACATTTATCACGGAGATAATGTTTGGAAAGGAAGATTTTCAAGCAATAGATTGTCAGGGTTTAGTAAAAATTTACAAATGACTGAAAATAAATATCTTGCTAATCTGAGACGATGTCTATCACAACAAAGGGATGATTACCTTTATGAGTTGAAAAGTGGTTTCTTTTACTGGAAACGAATATTGAATGGCTCAATTATTATTGAAGGGTTTTTACCCGTGGAATCAGAAACATCTCCATGTATTGCTCGACCAGATCTTGTTGAAGTTTTACTAGCCTTAAATAGGCATTCTAATGAAAAATTGTTTACGATTAAACAAAAACTTGAAAGTATTAAAACTGAATATACTAAGTGCTTAAAAGATACAGAAGAGTTTTTAAATTTAAAAAATGACATGGAGGGAGCACTTTGTAATAAGTTTTTAAATCTATTGAATTTAAAAAAAAATGAGATCCTTATGTTGGGTGCATGTTCAAATGTAAAGAAGGATTCTACATTATGTACTTCAAACATAAAAGCAGTAAATTAATTTCAAAATAAAATAAATATATGTATTAAGAAAACATAAATTATAAATTATCTTTTTCGATATTAAAATTGCGCGTGTTTCCATTCAAGACTACTTACTGGTCATTCGATTTTAAGTGTTGGGTACTTAATTTTCTCTAACTAGTCTAGTAATTTACATTGCGTAGATGCTACGTTAAAGCAGATGTCTATTTCGCTTACATGAGACTTTGAAATGGATATAAAAAAAAATTTAATCCAACATATTTTACCAAAACTGAAACATATGTAATATTTTAATTCAAGTAATTTTGTCGAGAAAATTTTTGGTTCTTCCTTACTTTAGGAAGCTATAAATAAATGTGCAAAATGTTTTGTGTAAATTGATCTTCATTTAACGATTAATGTTGAAAACGTCGAAAATGTCATTAAGCCCGGTATTTTTAAAAAAGCTGCCTAATCTCTTTAAGATATTACTAACAAGTCTATGATAAGATAATCCTCCCTTATAGATCTTCTGATCCGCTCCGCTTCGGCATATCTTTCTTTTAAGGATTGCTCACACACTTGTTGCAAAGTTGTCTAGGGTGTAAAGTAGGGATGATCCTTAATTGCCACCTTCATTGTAATGTGTGTAGGCAAGCACGGGCGAGTTCTTAGATTGATTCTGTGGCAAGGTGGCGAGTCCCTCCGTAGTTCTTACACTACACCCTTCCGACGTCATGCCACCCTTCCAACGTCGTAATATACTAATCATACCATCACCCCTCCACAACGCGTCGCTTTAAGTCGTGGTGCCTCACAGGAGACACCCTTAGGACGACGTTCCCCGACGCTAGTAGTGCTTCTGCGCTCTACTTTCCGCATTTCGCAACCTCGACGATGCTTCTACGCTCGCACGTCCTGCCCAGTAATGCTGTAAAAGCCGTTAGGGCTCACAGTATAGTCAGCTCAAAAAAAACTGATTACTTCATTGCCCCTGCCACTAGCAATGTAGCAGATATTGCTACGTAGCGTGCGTATCGTGGAGAAATGTTAAAATATTTTAATTTCAGGAATAATATAATATCATGTCAGTATACCCTTTTTTGCGGTAGTCCTACAGAAAGTGCAAGGCTAGACTGATCTTTTAATTTGTTAAGGATACTGGTGTCCAGAAAGTTCCGGCCCTCAGTTCCCGGCGGCCCCACTATTCCCGACTACGGCAGCGGTCGCGGTAACGGTGGGGCGGAGGGTGCGAAGAATCACCGGGTTACGGTAGGCTGCCAACCAACGATATACTTGGCAACGTATAATGGACGAACGTTACGGCTGGACCATCACCTCACCGAACTAGAGGAAGAGCTAAGTCGTATTAACTGGAGTATTCTAGGATTATCTGAAGTCCGAAGAGAGGGTGAGGATACGGTAACCCTAGATTCCGGTCACTTGCTCTACTTCCGTGAAGGTGATGAGGTCTCCCAAGGTGGTGTCGGTTTTCTGGTTCACAAGACTCTCATTAACAACGTTGTGGAACTCAGTAGTGTGTCGACCCGGGTAACGTACCTTGTACTTAAACTCACCGACAGGTACTCCCTGAAAGTGATACAGGTATATGCGCCGACCTCGGCACACTCTGACGACGAGATCGAAGCCATGTATGAGGATATATCTCAAGCTCTGCATGGCACTACTTCGGCCTTCTACAACGTTGTTATGGGAGACTTTAACGCTAAAGTGGGAGTACAAAGATGCGGCGAATCGAAAATCGGATTGCATGGATTGGGGCCCAGGAATCAAAGGGGGCAAATGCTAATCAATTTCCTCGAAATGCAAGGGCTCTTCCTGATGAACTCTTTCTTCAAGAAGAAGCCTCAGAGACGTTGGACTTGGCAAAGCCCCGATACTTTGACAAGGAACGAGATAGACTTTATCATGGCGGATAAGAAGCACATATTCAGAGATGTCTCTGTGATCAACAGGTTTAATACTGGTAGCGATCACCGACTTGTACGAGGCACTTTGAATATGTGTTTTAAAGCCGAAAGGTCCCGTATGATGAAGCCTACTCTCCGACCTACGCTGCCCCAAATACATTGTACATCCGAGCAGTTTCAATTGGAACTCCAAAATCGATTCGACTGTCTGGAAACCACTGGTAATGTGGACGAGATAACCGACAACGTGGTGAAGACGGTATGTACACTGGGTCGAAAGCACTTTTCACCGACGAGTCGAAGCAAGGAGTCGAAACTTTCTCCCGAAACCCTGGATTTGATGAGACAGACGTTCAAGCCGCTTCGCCAGAACAGAGGGCCCTTTCTAAGAGGATACGAAAACTTGTACGCAGAGACCTCCGCTGCTCAAATGCAAGGGCTATAGAAGCCCTTATTGAGCAGAATAGGGGGTCGAAAGTTTTTCAAAAAACCTTAGGAAGGAGCCATCTCGCGAAGCTTAAAACAGCGGACGGCAGGATAGTTGTCTGTCGCTCTGAGATCCAGAAGGAGGTCGAGAAATATTACGGATTGCTTTACTCGTCGAGTGCACATAAGCCTAGTACCCGGGATACCGAGGATCCACGAGCACCACTGTCGCGCCAGTATACAGAAGACATCCCGGACGTTGAGAATGGCGAGATTAGTATGGCACTCGAGCAACTTAAAAACGCAAGAGCCCCAGGTGATGACGGGATTACGGCTGAGCTGCTAAAGGCTTCTGGACGTCCTATCCTTGAAGCCTTAGCAGAGCTCTTTAATACCGTTATCCATACAGGCACTACACCTCAAGCGTGGTCTAGGAGTGTGGTCATTTTATTTTTCAAAAGAGGTGATAAAACTCTTTTGAAAAACTACAGACCAATCTCGCTCCTGAGCCATATCTACAAGTTGTTTTCGAGAGTCATAACGAATCGTCTTGCTACCAGACTTGACGAATTCCAGCCACCAGAGCAGGCTGGGTTTCGAAAAGGTTATAGTACCGTAGACCATATCCATACTGTTCGGCAGATTATACAGAAGACCGCAGAGTATAATCAGCCGCTGTGTATGGCATTTGTGGACTACGAGAAAGCCTTCGACACCATTGAGACCTGGGCTGTTCTCGAATCTCTGCAGCGATGTCACATCGATTGGCGATATATCGAGGTGTTGAGATGCATCTACAACGCGGCAACAATAACCGTTCAAATCCAGGACCAGCGAACAAGACCTATTCACCTTCAGCGCGGGGTGAGACAGGGAGACGTAATATCCCCGAAACTGTTTACCAACGCGTTGGAGGACGTCTTCAAAACCCTGGACTGGACTGAACGAGGCGTCAATGTTAATGGAGAATACATCTCACACCTTCGTTTCGCGGATGACATCGTCATCTTTGCAGAAACGCTGGAGGACTTGCGCGAAATGTTGAATGACCTAAGTGATGCCTCCCAGCTGGTTGGCCTTGGCATGAACTTGGAAAAGACCAAGGTCATGTTCAATGATCTTGTCGTGCCAAGACCAGTATCAGTGAACGGAATCCTTCTCGAGGTTGTGCAGGATTACGTATACTTAGGCCAGAATATCCAACTTGGCTGGCACAACTTCGAGAGGGAGGCTGAAAGGAGAATTCACTTGGGCTGGGCAGCATTTGGCAAACTTCGTCGAGTCTTCACGTCCGAGATTCCGCAATGCCTGAAGACCAAAGTCTTCGACCAATGCGTTCTGCCTGTGTTGACATATGGCGCCGAGACGTGGACACTGACGGTGGGACTAGTCCGCAAGTTTAAAGTCGCTCAGCGTGCTATGGAGCGAGCTATGCTCGGAGTATCTCTCAAGGATAAAATCAGAAATGATATTATCCGCGAGAGAACCAAGGTAACCGACGTAGCTAGCAGAATAAGCAAGCTGAAGTGGCAGTGGGCTGGTCACGTTTGTCGCAGGACTGATGGCCGTTGGAGCAAAAGAGTCCTGGAGTGGAGACCGCGTCTTGGCAAACGCAGTGTAGGGCGTCCTCCGTCTCGCTGGACCGACGACATCAAAAAGGTTGTTGGGGCCAGCTGGATGCGCATTGCGGAAAAGCGGGATGTCTGGCGCAGATATGGGGAGGCCTATGTCCAGCAGTGGACTGAGATAGGCTGATGGATGGATGGATGGATGGACTGGTGCCATTATGAAAACGTGTGCTGAACTCGACGTACTCTTAAACACTGCACGACAGGCAAGCGTGTTACTTGTAGAGATACTCCCGATATCGCAACGATTGCCACACGTCCTAGATTGCTCCTAGGGCAAGTGCGTTACTTAAGAGCTTAGCAAAGTTGAAGAGACCATAGATTATGGAAGAGACCCCAACAATAACAATGTCACTTTACTGTCAATTTACAATCGAAATCATCATCATCCTCCTGCCCTTATCCCACTCTAAGTAGGGTCGGCACAATATGTTATGACACGTAATTTGGAAAAAATGTTTATTAATATAATTCGTTTTTTTACTGATTTCAAAGTTATTTAGTTAATATTAATTAATACTTAAGTAGAATAAAGTTTAATTAAAAAGGACTCGTACGAATAAACATTTCTGTTTTAGTTGCGCTGTTTGCGAACACCGATTAAAATTTCTAGTTTGGCTACATTAGCTTCATCTAACGCATGTATTGTCTTTAAAAAAAAAGAGCATAAGAGTAAAAGCAAAAAGTGTAATTTATTTAAAAATCGAGTTGTTTAAAAAATATTTTTAGAAATCGATTTTTATAGTAAAAATAATCGATTAATATAAAAATCGATAATTTCATCCCTAGTCAGCTAAACAAAAACATTTTTTTATAAAGCAAAATGATTTGTGAACAAATAGCAGAAAATTTTCTTTCGAAATACGATATCAAAGGGAAATCCATATACGCAAAAATATTATGGCGAAACACTAAAGACCACTTATTTCATATTAAAATTTATAGCGAGGAGCAAAGTTGGTCTGGTAAATTTTCGCATGAAATGTCTAAAACATTTTCAGACAATATTGACGAGAATGATGTCGAGTATTCTGATAATGTAAAAAATGCTTTGAAAATGAAAGACTGTACTTATATATTTGATTTAACCCCAATTGAAGGAGATTGCAACGGTGCAAGATTTTATTGGAAAAAAAGAATTACAAATTCGACAGCTACCATAGTTCATGGTTTTGTAACTTTAAAAAAAGATGAAGTTCCTGGTACTAAGAGTGAAATAATTGATTTTTTATTAGATGAGAAAAAAAAATTATGTGTTTTAGTGGAAGAGTACAAAGAAAAGACCAAACTGTTGAATAATGACTTAGAAACCTGGAAAAATGAATTCGAAAAGTTTGTGGACATTAAAAACTCATTAGAGACAACATTATATGGAAAGTTTGTGCAACTTCTGAACTCCAAAAAACAAAGAATCCAAGAACTTGAAAATTATTTTAATGATTCATGAACAAGAAATCACTTTAATTTTTTGTCAAAATAGCTAAATAACAACAAATTGTGTGCAAAGAATGTGTTACATTATGAAAACCAGACAAGCAATATTTGAAATAAAGTTAACTACTCGACAAAGTGTTTATTCAGAAAAAATTGGAATATTGACCACTACATTAAGCTGAGTAAAAATCATGTTCTACAAAATTATTCCCCTCTAAAAGTTGTTAATAAAAGTCTGCAACAGCATATGTCTTTTAAGATTAACCCACTTTAAACATAATTAATATGTGTTATGGTTTACTCAAATAATAAGACTGCAATCTATTCGAATGAAGATGTGCTTAAAATCTAGTTTCATATAACTTGTAAGAGGTGTAAGCTGATTAGTGAGAGCACTTAACTCTTATCACAGATTTGAGAATTCTCGAGATAAATGAAGCAGAGTTTGTCTAACCTTCAATCCTCCTAACCAAGAAGAAAAGAGGCCAGTGAGACAGTCACAGATCCCTGCCTTATTTTTATGTGTTATCTTTTATATGTTCTGATAAGATAAATAAAAAGATGTAATTATGAATCAATAATTTTTTTATTCAAAGTTATGCAATGATTAGCTCTAATAGCTTCTGCCAAAGAGTGTAATGAACTTAGGTTTGTTGCTGCAAGCTGGATGAATGCAGCGTTCATCATCAGTAAGTTGACGAGGAGGTGAGAAGGGTATACATAGAGACTTTGCACCCATGGATGGCCCCTTTACCTCTGATGTAGCATCGTCTTCGGTTCTGTAATAAATTTTATGAATAAACTTTCTCTTTAAATAGTATTAACTATTAATATGTGAAGCAAAAACTTGGTACCCCTTTATATGAAAGAAACACAGTTGGAGGAGTATAAAATTATGCATAGGTATATATTTATATACAGGACTGCAAAATACTAATATTTTTTAAAAATAATGTAAAATGTTTTAAATATATTTTCTTTTGTTAATTTCAGAACGAATTAATAACATTTGTGTGTAGACTTACTGAATGTCAAACATTTTCATAATTACGATTCAAGGTACTTTTGTTTCAGTCTTTATGAATTATATGAATTTCAATGATGATCTGCGATCTGTAGTTTCACTAAATATTTAATTTAAAGTTTTTTTTGGGTGACTTCATTTAAATTTAATAATACTTATTCGTCACCGATGTAAAGTTCTTCAGTAGGCTTAATGATTTATTTGAAAAATTAAAACTTGCATACATATAACTCCCTCTGTGTATTTACAAATCACAATACAGCTTAAAAACCTTATCTTATAATGAGTGACCTTAATATGGCCACCAGTGCCACAAAGTATACCCCTGCAGCCCCTGTACTATTTGTTGATGCTGCATGTCTAGGGGTGCGACCCGGGGTGATGTAAAATGAGAAACAATTTTTAAAATGCAGTCCACTGTGCGGCCATAGAAAGATACGAGTAGGTCACAGGCGGTGGGGGGGGGGGGGGGGTTTACTGAAGCAACTGACAGAAAGGACGCATTTCACTATTCTGCTATTCTGTCTAGCTACACTACTGTAGACCATTAAAATTAGTTATCAGTATATTAAACAGCTTACCTTGCACTATCGTTCTTGATATTATCCTCGCAAGCTGTGATTCCACAGAACGGTGCCAATAGCATGTGCTTTTGTTCCAGAGCATTCACAAAATTGTCCCATTTAGTTACCAAGGACACCCTCGAATCGCGTTCTTTTGTCGCTCTAAAGAAACATCATTTCATCATTTTCAACACCTTAGATACATAGCCAACTCTACAAGCCAAGTGCAGTTGGCAGTGACCTTGCTTTCAGATCTGCGGGTCGCAGGTTCGATTCTCGCCATAGGGCCACCATTTTCTACAAACAATTTGTTGGTATATTTGTATTTAAGTACGTATTTTAAATTATATATGTACATACTTACCAGTTGTCTGCCACACATAACACAAGTATTAACTTACTTATATTGGGGATGGACAGCCGTGTGTGTAAATGTCACATATGTATATCCAATATACAATTATTTAACAGGTATTAATTATATATCCTTTTAATAAAATTTACTGAATATTTCATTATATATTTATAAAACAAAGCTACACTAAAAATAGTGAAACTGATGGAATGTCATGTATCGATACTATGTAAAGCCATTGTTAAAAAAAGGTCCCTTCTAAGTATTAACATGCAGATCTGATCTCAGAATCGTAAGTATGCTACCAACATTGAGTTCGGCAATTGTTCGCCACTCTTACAGCTTGAACACCCGAAATATTATAAAAAGTACAGAAAACATTCATCATCCTTCTGCCCTTATCCCACTCTAAGTGGGGTCAGCACAACATGTTACATACATGTTGTAACAGGTTTGGCTATGCATTTTACGACCGCCTGCTTCACGTTAACTTACCTTAGTCGGATTTTACGACCATTCGTTTAGAAAGAGGGCGGTCTATTCTACTCAATACCACACGGTGGGTCAACTAACTTTAGTCGAAAACTCGCCAAAAAAGGGGGTCGTCTATTCTACTCAGCCGGATACCACGGCGGTAAAAAAATATATAAAACATTATTTTTCTAAAGTCCGCGATAATATTGTTATGTTATCATAACATATAATAGCAAAATAATCTTTTATATACTTTTGTATAGTTAATGGAATGGTTCTACTAAAATACGAACAATTGAGTTATGATAAGAAGGATGGGTGATAGCCCAGCGGTGAGACAGTGCGACTCTTTCGAGGGGAACACGAGTTCAAACCCGGGCAGGCACCAATGAGTTTTTCTATTAAAACTTATGTGTCTAATTGATAATTGCAATTTATCACACACTTTTCGGTGAAGGAAAACATCGTGAGGAAACCTGCATATCTCTAGAGAATTCTGGAGATACATGTAACCTACCAATCCGCATTGGAGCAGCGTGGTAGGTAAGTCTTAGCTCCAACCCTTCTCTCCAGAAATTGAGAGAGGAGGCCTATTCCCAGCAGTGGGATTGTAAGGCCGCTACATTTACTTTTTTAAGAAGGATGGTTAAAGCAATATTCAACATAATCAAATTTGTTCAGCTATGTTTATCTTTTCATTATTTTCATAATAGTATTGTTTAATTTTTATTATTATTTGTTAAATAATTTTTTTGCTACTTTGTTATTTTATTTCTCACTATTAAATTGGTGTTGTGAATAAAAGTGTGTGATGTGAATACTATTTGTTTTGAATTGATGCAAAACAAATCTATTCATACTTAGCAAGCATTTCGTCATGAATCTGGTCCATGAGAGTTAGAAGCTTGTTAGGCGCCTCGGTCCTTTTCAGGGTCATTTTTTCACCGTTGTAACGTAGTACCGCCACTATTTCGCCCTTTGCCATGTCCTTCGGTCCTAGTTCCACACGAATTGGTACACCCTATGAATAAAATAATAATAAAAAGATATATAAGATAGATAATTATAATGGTTTGGGTATAAGATTCTATAACAAAATTCCACAATCAATTTTAACTTTGCCATTACAGCAATTTAAAAATACTGTTAAAAAGAGGCTGATACAGAAAGCCTATTATATCGTGGAGGCTTACATTGCTGATAAGAATGCGTGGATATAGCTGCCCTTTGACCTTGTGCAAAATAGCTATGACAAAATGTAATTAGTATTAAGAATCTTCTTTTTTAAAAGAGCTCCACCGAGTTTCTTGCTGGCTCTTCTCGGTAGGACGGCTTTCCGAACCAGCAATAGAGTTGACGATTCAAAAGCACTTTTTAACAAGTTTATTTGAATAAAGAATATTTTGAATTTGAATTGAATCTATTTCTTACGTATTCACGGATAAATCCCTGGATCAATATTGATGAAATTTGATGCAGTTAATAATAAAGAGATAACATTAAAACAACATTAAAAATCCCGTTTTTCTTTTAGTAATGGGAAAAAACACATTGCATTATTTAGGAGATGCATTAAGTACAACTAATCTATATATATAAAAGAAAAACGTACTTTGTGTGTACGTTACTTATAGATTCTGAAACGGCCTGGACCGATTTTAATGACATTTTCAGACAAAGTTTTTGAACTGTCCATGAGAGTTTTGTTTAGATCAAGACCAAAACCAGACTAAGCCACAGAAACACGACGCTGAACTCCTGGTACTTAATAAGTGCAAGGCTGCGGTTAATATATGCTGTAATCTCACCTTGAGCTCCCAATGGTTAAATTTCCATCCTGGCGAATAATTATCCCTGTAATCGCCTTCTGCTTTAATTCCCACATTTAGCAGCTCTTGAACGAGCAACTTGCATGAATCGATGAGGGTTTTTCGCTCTTCTGTAGTACTGTTCACAGTTATGCCACATGGTACAACGATGGTCTGGATCTCGGCGACACGCGGAGGTAGAACAAGGCCTTTGTCATCTCCGTGTACCAACACCATGACCCCTGTTTTATAAAGTAAAAGTAAAGTAGCAGCCTGTTACAATCCCACTGCTGGGCATAGGCCTCCTCTCTCCGTTTCTGGAGAGAAGGGTTGGAGCTAAGACCTACCACGCTGCTCCAATGCGGATTGGTAGGTTTCACATATCTCCAGAATTCTCTAGAAATATGCAGGTTTCCTCACGATGTTTTCCTTCACCGAAAAGCGTGTGATAAATTGCAATTATCAATTAGACACGTGAGTTTTAATAGAAAAACTCATTGGTGCCTGCCCGGGTTTGAACTCGTGCTCCCTTCGAAAGAGTCGCACGGTCTCACCGCTGGGCTATCACAGTTCCCCTGTTTTATAAATTTAATCAATTCACTTTTATCGACTTTTAGTTGTGTCCATAAAAGACGACTGCCCCACCATTAAATCTGTTTTCTATTTTAATAAAATATTGCAATCAATAATAACAATCATACATAAAATTAATGAATCCACTGATCACTGAAACGTATAACTTTGGCATAATTCAATCTTCTTGAATATCGTTTACAAAACAGTATTTACGAACAAAATAAATATAATTAAATTGAGATCTGGCTTTTTTAGTTATGGTTGACTGCCCTGGTGCGACGCACTTGCTCAAAAACAGGATAAACCAACAACATTATTGTTTTGCCTTTCTAAACAAGTACGACCTGCAGGCCTACCATGAACTCTTATTGCATTGAGGTCGTAATGTTTGAAAAGGATAACGTTATATGAACTGTAGATAACTCTGTCTCTTTTACACACATGTTCTTAGGACGAATTCCGAACGCCCATTCAGCAACGACTTAAGGTGTGCGTCTTTAAGACTTCATGGTATGAAAAAGCAAAACAATTTCGTTTACGCCTTCAATTGAGTCGCAATAAGAGTTCATGGTAGCCTGCTGTTGGCCTACTATGAACTTTTAGATAACTATTCAATTCAAAGTCAGTACCTAAACCGAACCGCTTCCTTTTGGTACCATGAAGTGTGGATTGCATTGGGGTCGTAATGTTTGAAAAGGATAACGTTATATGAACTGTAGATAACTCTGTCTCTTTTACTCACATGTTCTTAGGACGAATTCCGAACGCCCATTCAGCAACGTTTTAAAGTGTGCGTCTTTAAGACGTCATGGTATGAAAAAGCAAAACAATTTAGTTTACGCCTTTAATTGAGTCGCAATAAGGGTTTATGGTAGGCCTGCTGTTTAGTTGTACCGTATTTAGTTTTTAGGTCAAGGTTAGGATGGCGGTATTGAATGTTGAGTTTTATAATTAAGACCTTTTAGTTTAAAACAAAGAGTATATTTTGTAATGTCATAAAAATTAAATTATTAGAATTACCAGATTAACAAAAATTGTAGAATTTCTTGCTGTTTCATCAATTACCATAGATCATATACCGTCATAGATCTCTATAAATCGTGTTTATTTTTTAAAACTACTATTAATTCCTGTCTAAAATACTTCACTGAATTAACTGGTTTTTGCTTAGCGCCCTGTATATACATAATATTGACGATAATTGCAATATTTTTGTCTCTTAATTTCTCATTCAGATACAACCATTTTTTAATGTTTTCTTATGATTTCCAATGTTTAGGTAGTTTCAATTTGTACTTTCGTAAGAATGCAACGGATATACTTCTTATTTTGAGAATGTTAAAAATATGTTCTGCTTCAAGAATGCATACATCATTTATGGGCAAAAAAAACAACATTCTGATAATGGTAATAATGATCAACCTGCCCAGTCCATTGCCACTTCAGTTTCGGGACACAATGAGCTATTATATAAATAAACGAGTCACATCGCGACAAAATCGAATTACCTTTATACAAGGTTGGACGTTTCTGCATCCACCGTGGTCATGAATTGACTGGAGCGTATTCGTTCCCGAGTACTACAGTCATTATTTTCAATTCATTATTCTCAATTCGAATCTCAATATGAGAATATAGAAAACCTATTCAATACATTAAATTAAAAATATTCTGCATAAATTAAATAATATATAATAAAATAAAATATAAAATCACTGCAATATATACATATAATAAATAAAAATTCTTTTAATATTTTAAGTTCACAATATAGTGGTGTAACCTTTTTTATAACGTGGAGGTGGGTATATATTACTCAGTATGACTGTAACTGTAAATGTTATTGGAAAGTACCCACTTTTATAAATTTTTCAAGCTAATTAAGTTAGTGTTATTGGAAGAGACTAGTGTCTAAGATACAGGCTCCGCCTAGTTTAGACGCTAGTGCTCAAGTAATTTTAGTTTTGTTGTAAGTTCGATTTAAATTGTATAGTTTAAAGTTGGAATGTTACATTTTTGGGAGTCAATAAAGATTTTATTATTATTATTATTATTATTAATTCATTATTTTCAATTTCAATTCAACTAACTTGTTCCGTTCACTTGAACCGTACAGTCCACATAAGGTCGCTTGCACACAACCTTGTATAAAGGTAATTCGATTTTGTCACGTAAGAATGAGCTATGTAAGTTAATAAGGTTCTTCTACGGATCTCCTCATTCCTGATTTGTTCGCGTAGAGATACACCAAGCGTAGCTCGCTCCATCGCACGCTAAGTGACTGCGAACTTTAAAAAAAATATGGTATATATTACCTATACACTGCTTACCTATGGTTCTAGTCGTGAGTCCCCATGAGTTTTGATAAACGTAATTCTTCTCTTGAGTTTCGGCGTCATCGTAAACAATTTCGAACATTTTTGAGAAATTTTGCCCGAGATGGTGACTGGTCGCGCCCTAAGAAAGAGAAATTAATCAATTAGACACATAAGTTTTAATAGAAAAGATCATTGGTTATTTGCCCGTTATTTGAACCCGTGACATCTCGAGAGAGCCGCATGATATCACCGGTGGACTATTACATTCGTAAATAACGCAACAGTTGATAGCTCTACAGAGACAAAATATCGTTATAAACATTAGCACTCACACATTAATATCAACTAATTAAGTAGTGGGGCGCGTCATTTCAAAGTAGACAAGCTCTAACGTAATTCTTCGGATGAGGATATTACATAAGTACCTGTATTCCACGTCCGCTTGCCGGAACATAGGCTTCTACTGTTGTAGTGTAGTCTCCGCCGGCGAACTTTTCTTTCTCCGTTTTACGTCCTTTGATAACTGGGATAGCTAGTAATTCCTCGTATACTCGCGCGTACAAATCTATATAAAAAAGGCATCTCTTAGTATCCCATAGACTTAGTCTCCCTTCTATGGGGAGAAGAATCGGAACTTCGATACAGTACATTACTGTAAGTTACAGAACTTAACTTGCAGTACCTGTACCTGTAGTGCAGGTAACTGTAAATTGCAGTAATATATTGGAAGGATTCCTCCAATATATTACTGCAAAAGGAGGGGGGGGCGGAACTTTAACTGTTGAGGACTATGTTAATGGTAAAATTAATCAAAGCTTGGAATCAAATAGTGACCAGCTATGCACTAGATTATATTTTAATTATTCTTTATTAACAATTACAAATATAATATTGTAATATTTATTTTTAAAAGAGTGACCGCAGAGTTTCTTGCTGGTTCTTCTGGTGGATTGGAGTACCGAAAGGTACTCCAATCGAGAGTTTAATAATAGTAGAGATAGAGTTTAATAATAATAGAGAGAGTTTAATAATACATACCCAGTATATGTAGAACTTCCTCAGCTGCTTCCTCCTGCGTTCGGTACGCGGTGTGTCCTTCCTGCCAAAGAAACTCCCGAGTCCTGAGGAATGGCTGCGGCTGCTTGAACTCCCATCTCTACGAAAATATAATATTATTTCATTCCTTTATCTAGATCAGGTATCAAAGGCCATGATAAAATATTACTGTCATTGGTTTACTTTTCCCGAACTCAGTCGTGGTCACAGAACAGAATATACAGCAGGCCTACCATGAACTCTTATTGCGACTCAATTGAAGACGTAAACTAAATTGTTTTGCTTTTTGATACCATGACGTCTTAAAGAAGCACACTTTAAGTCGTTGCCGAATGAGCGCTCGGAATGCGTCCTAAAAAATTTGATTAAAAGAGACAGAGTTATCTATAGTTCATAAAACGTTTTCTCTTTCAAACATTACGACCCCAAAGCAACCCACACTTTATGGTACGAAAAGAGAGCGGTTGAGTTTAGGTACTGAATTTGAATTGAATCGTTTTTCAAAAGTTCATGATAGGCCTACAGCACCGCTTTTGAATAACCAAGATTTCATCGTATGTAGTTTCACCCCTTAGATTAGGTATGAGAGGCACAAAATTATGCCGCAGAAAACTAAAACTAACAACTAAAGTTGTCTCACTTCGTAGGTTAGCTGAAAGAGATCTCTGTCAAAGGGATAAATTGACCATTGCGCTTTTTTTTATTAATAATTTTTTCATTCGTTTTTTATGGTACATGAATAAATAAATTATGATCAATTATGAAAGAGGCGGGTCTCACATTTCATTTACCGAATCTTATAGCAGCGTAGTAAAGTGGGTTTATGAAAAAAAAACACTATAAAACATGGTATACATTTAAAACAACCCACATAAGTACCAGTATAGTAAACCTACGCCATGTGAAAATCTTTGATGAGACCTTTAAACATAGCAAGCGATGGCGACCGGCGAAATAGAGACCATTATACAATATTACAGATCAAGAGCAAACGAGTTGCGAACAAAATGTTAATTGCATTTTAATATTCAAAATTTGTTACCATTTTAAGTGTCGCAATGAAGGTGATTAAAGAATTTTGTGAAATGGGACAAAAGGATAAAATACGTCATACACAGTTATGCACCATTTTATTCACTTAGTTATTTATGGAAATAAACATTTATATAAATAAAATGATGGATATCTCTTGTTAT
Organism: Morpho deidamia; assembly: GCA_947086505.1. NCBI lineage: Eukaryota > Metazoa > Arthropoda > Insecta > Lepidoptera > Nymphalidae > Morpho > Morpho deidamia. Next base: position 9,716,216 of record CAMTZC010000003.1, read on the forward strand.
TGCCCATCACGAAAAAAATGTAAGGGGTAGATTCCAAAGAATTATTAATTTCTTACACTTATACAAGAGACAATTTGTCAAAATCTTCGTTTATTGTAAAGTTAGTAAAGTTTTAAGAGATAATGATTTTTATTAGCACATTGAACAGAGTGCTGTGCGTTTTCTCGGCGTAAAAAAGTGGAGAAACCAATGAAAATTATTATATATTCCAATATATCTTAAAGAACGTTTCAACTTCTTGTCGGATGTTGGATGTGGCCGGCTAAGATCTTTAAATACATTAGATCTTGCCTTCCCTAAATGCTCCTCACTGACTTACTCGAGATCATTTAGCTTTCACGGTGTAAAGCTGTGGAATGATTTACCTGTATCAATCCGCAAATCTCCTTCCCTATCAGCATTTAAGTCACAGACTAAAAAATATTTGTCTCAAGTCATTTAAATTAAATTTAGCTTATTATCAATATTAAATTACATTTTAATCAACTCAAATAATCACTATTATCTATTATTTTATTCATTTATTTTTCAACTTTAATCTATGTATAGTGTTTCGTTATTTTTATTTTTCTTCCTTCCTTTTTTATTCCATCATCAATTTTTTTTTTCTTTTCATTTTCTTTCTGTTACTTATAGGTTGGCTGGTAGAGATCCCTTTTAGGGATAAGTCCGCCTTTTGTTTATACAATAAAGATAAATAATAATAATAATAATAATGAAATGCGCAGCATAGAATGAATGAATGAAAGTGAAATAGCGAATAATATAGATCGAGTGAAGCGGCTTTAGCTAATCAACGATATTAAATGATCTTCATCTCTTTATGACTTACCACAACGTTATTCCACTGGTTCAGTTTCAAAGGCAGGTCGCGGTGGCTTTGAATCCACTTAGCGTAAGCTGGGTACATGACTGTTTCGGAAGTGGGACGTATAGCTATGTGCTCGGCCAATTCGGACGTGCCCGAATGCGTGACCCACGCTACTTCGGGCGCAAAGTCTGCTATATGGTCCTTTTCCCTCTCTAATGCTGCCTATACGCAAAAACAACATATTAAAATATCATAATAAAATAGAGGCGGTCCGGCCTCATGAATAACTGCGTGTATATGTGTACGTGTGTGTGCGCGCTTGTATGTACTTGGCCGATTCCCGAACCCGTTGGCTCGCCTCAGCAGTCTTCCACTGACACGTACTGTCTATTTCTCCCGGAGTATACACTTCACCAACGCGGTTAAATAACACAAATAACACGCGGTGTGCACACAACCTTCGTAAGGTCACACGTTATTGAATCGTCCCATATCGGTAAACGGTCACCCGAACGCGTACTAAAACCGCGTCGCGGTCGCGTCTTATCTTTATAGTATTCGAAACGCTTCACTAATTGAACACGTCACTAAATGTAAAACCCACACCCAAACGCATAATTACGCGTGTGCGTTATTCAATAAGATCGTATACAGGTGCGCGCGCGCGTCCTGTCTTATCGTAAAACAAAACGTTACTAAAAACACTACGTAATAAACGCGAGCGGCGAGCGTATACCTCACAGCTCTCGAATTGACAGTGAAGTAGCCTCGACGCGAGTTTGCCGATAAGCTCCGCTGGCCGTTCGCCAATTTATACAAAACAGGCCAAAATAAGCTTGTAATTCCTATTCAATTGTAATTATTCGCGGATCAGGCTATTCGGTTCTGGATTCCTAATTCCTTCCTACACGGAGGTTTATTAAATGTAAGGAATTTGCTTATAGGCAAAGTATATTATACAATTGAAAACTACAGTAAATGATAACAAATTAATTAAAAAAATCAATTTTAACAAAATTTCATGTCCCTACTGTTAACCGTTGAGGAGATCCCTAGTCTGAAGCCAATCCAACCAGCATCAGATCATGCTTATCATAAACATGCATTGTTATCGAGACTGGAGATGTATGTAAAATTTCAGCTCAATCGAACAAGATAAGTAGAGTGGGACATATTTAACTTGCAAGATTCGTACTTAACTTGCAAATTAAATAAAATCGGTCTTATTCATAAAAATAGCTTATAGAAGGTTTTAGACACTCTTTAGCTAAAATGCTCTATAAGCTTTTAAAACGTTCTATAAAATTGTTTATTCATAAACCTACTATAACCGATCTATAACTAAAATGCGTTTATAAATCCGAATGTTGCCATTATGAGGAAATCTGGCGACCAAGTGCCCGATCATACCCAATTCCCCACAGATAATATGTATCAACATACCGATAAACTGTAACCATAGACATTATTATGTACTAAAAATTATTTTTATTGTCTACGACACGGGGTCGCCTTTCGCACAGTATCGTCAGTAAGTACGCGCCATTTTCGTGATTCTTAAAAAAGTTTTAATAAGTATCCATCACTCAAATAATTTTTTTCCTTACAATGGAATTTGAACAAAAACGAGTTAAACGGCAAAGAAGTGAAAACTGGTTAGAGGAAGATAAGGTTTGTACAAATGAACCTAAAATGGGATCCAAGTAAGTTTACTTTTGTAATTATTCATCTTTAACTTATGCTTGCTTTTGTTTTTATTCCTTAGATCATTTTGAAAGAATTGGTGAAGGAAAGAGTCTCTATTCTAGAAAACAAGAATACTGACGCAAATACAAACGCGAAAAAGGTGGCGGCCTGGCATGATTTACGAATAAGGTACTTACCAAATCAATTTATATATTAAATAATACAACAGCAACACTTAATATTTCTCATGATTTTACATAGCATTTCATTTTTCGGTTTCAATAATATGGCTGCGGCGCCAAGAACTTTGCAGCAAATAAAAGCTCAATGGGGCATTATAAAAATGTCTGCAAAAAAAAGGAAGTTTCTCGAGCGGAAAGAGAGGTGCAAAACAGGTGGTGGACCACCACCTCCTTCAGAACCACCAAGTAGTGAGGACATTGCGGTATGGCTTCCTAAGGAGTTCACAGTAAACTCCAATGAGTTTGATTCTGATAACCGGGTACATATAAAAAAGTACTCAAACATGTATGTTCATAATTCCTAAATCCTGAGTAATTAATATTCTATTTATTTTGTTTCAGACTTTTTCAGAAACTAACAGTGAAAAACCAGACCAGATTCCAGAGCCAAAACCAGGTCCTAGTTCGCCCCCTCATGAAATTCAGAACATAAAATAACAGAAAAGGTGTATATTATATTAATTGTTAATTAACTAATAATTAAGAAGCAGCACCATTTTTTAATTGATTGGATTGTTGTTGTAATGCATGCAATGCAATAAAGCAGGCATTTTTAATTTTTGCATTTCATTGCAAGTTTGCCATTAGTAACAAATAATCACTAAATCTAATTTATTTATTATATTTTAGATATTGGAGCCAAGTTCAGCAACACCAAAAATTCCTAAAAATAAACTTAATTATAAAAAGGTATTATTCTTCTTTATATTCTTGAATTAAGCAATCAATTCTTAATTAATTATTCTTGCCTTGTGACTAATTATTGTGGAGCATAGGAATTTTTTTTATATAATAAATAAAAACATACTATCAATATTTGTTAATCTTAGTTACTCTATGATAAACAATATTAATACTAACCTACCCTAGACACTCAACAAGAGTTATTAAAAAATAATAGAAATAATAATAGAGTTTTGTATTTCAGATAAGTAATACTGCTAAGGAGAGTGCAATACTCCAAATAGCAAAGAATGAAACAGCTTGCAGAAAAGAGCTTCATGAGGCGCAGATGGCCAATGAAAAACAAAAGCTTAAAAATTTACTTTTAAAAGAAGAAGTTTTGAAATATAAATTGCAATATTATAAGGATAAATTAAAATAAACAAATATTAATTCATTAACAAGATTTTTTATTAATGTACTACTAACTAAAGTGTCTCCTAATAAATGTTTGTAAAACAGCATTTGCATTTCCCCTCGTAGCTTCTTGGGCTACTTCATCTGTACTATTGTCACAGCTACTCGTACCATCTATCTGCATATCTTCATGGTCAACTGCAATGTTGTGAAGCACTGCTAGAGCAACTATTGTAGTTTTGGCATGTTGGAGGTTGCAAGTCATGCCATGTAAAAGGCATTGAAAGCGTTGCTTCCAAACTCCAAAGCAGCGTTCAATGGTATTTCTTGTAGCAATATGTGCTTCATTATATTTTTCCTCACTTTGGTTTTGAGGTCTTGAAAGAGGAGTAAAGAGATACCGTTCTAATTTATATCCAGAGTCACCTAGAAGTCTCCCTTTAAATGATCCTGTTTCAAAGCGCTCTGAGCAATGACTCATTGAAGATTCTAGCATCATGAGTGCTCCCTCTCCATCTAGCAACAATATCTTTGATGCGGAGATGTGCATCACAAACTACCTGTGATTAACATAAAAAACATATATTAGGAATTAAAATATGATATACCATTAAGGCATTACTCACACACATCTTGTCTGATACTAAACTAAGCAAAGACTATGTTATGGTAACCACACAAACACATATTTAAAAATGCATATTTGTTAAGATAATTAACACCCCTATACAGAACAAACTTCAATATTCATCACACACATATTTGTCTTGTGCAAGGATAGATCTCACAACCTCTGGACTAATAATTAGTTCCTCTAACCACTACACAACCATGACAGTCAATATCCATAGGGTTCTGTTGTATATAGATAATAGAAGGACATAAAAAATTCCTGAACATTCAGCGAGTAGAATCCCTTTCTATTTATATAATATTGGGCAGCATCTCCACCACATTTGCAGATTTTTATGTGAGTGCAGTCAATGCAACCAATAACAGTTGGGAAATTTCGGATTGTGTGAAATTCCCTCATCATGAGCTGTTCTTCAGCAACGGTATTAGGCATTTTAATAAAAGATGCCGAGTGTCTAGCAAGTGCACGTGCGACTCTGGCACAAATCCGACTGATGGTCGCTTGAGATAACCCATGGTGATCTCCAGCATCTTCTTGAACCTGTAATTAAGACATGATTTAGAAACGATTTAAAGTATAATAGAAAATATTTCTTTAAGCAAGATATATTTATGATTATTAATACTTGCCTCTCGGCGACCCCAACATCTTATGGCAGTTAAAACCTGGATTTCAGGTAAGGTACCAAAACCTCTACGATCTAATTTAAGATCGTCGCGTACAAGATTAATTACGAAAGTCGCTGTAGATTTACTAAAGCGATAGCGCTTCCGAAAATCTTCATCATCCAAAGAAAATGGATCGCTCCTAGTTCTGTACACCTTTCTTCGAAGCGGACGGTTTTGAAGTCGTTCCATTACTTCGATAACATCCAGACTTTGTAAAGCTTGCATTGTGATATTTACAAAAGTATAGTAAATACGGAATTACAATAAAATACTGCAATAAGCAATTTTGGCTTTTTTTAATTGACACTACACGAGACCGATAGATATAACAGACGACAGTTGACCCACTTCAATTTCAATCCGTGCATACATACGTCAAGTCATCAAATGTCATTTTCATAATAATCAGCTGTAGGAAAGTCGGCCATCTTTTACCTTATAGCACTGCTATAGTAGGGTTATGGGCTCTATAAAGTTATAGTAGACTTATAGAATGGTTTAGCGCTAAAATGCGTTTATGAATAACACTTTTTGTAAAACGTACTATAGCGAGCCTATAAGCGTGTCATAACTTTTTATGAATAAGACCGAATGTTTTTTAAATGCTTGGACTTAAAAATTCTTCCAGCTTCGTAAAGAGCTAAAGCTTATTATGTGAATTAAAAATGTTGTCCACCGAATTTCTTGCTGGTTCTTCGTTAAGAGCAACATTCGATCCAACTCACCTTCGATACAAATATGGGAAAGTATACGTCCTTAACTCCCAGCTTCCTGAAGTTAGTGTTCAGGAAATTTTTGATGACATCCCAGATGCTGTAGGACCATGGCCGTAGGATATAGCAGCCCGAAATGTCGTAATAGTCGATCATTTCCGCTACAGGATACAAAGATGAAATTTTATATCGCACATTTGTTAGTTCTTCGAGTCTGGGTGTATTTATGTATTTTTTTCAAATTATATTTATGTATATATTTACCCGTTGTCTGTCAGCCATAACACAGTATTAATTTACTTATTTTGGGGACGGACGATCGTGTGTGTAAGTGTCAAATATCCATACTTTTAACCAGCTACCTTTATTAGTTCGCTAATTAGACTTACTGGCTAAATAGTTAGCCATTAAAAATACTATATATTACTTTCGTAAATACTTTTATGAAATATTGGTACTATAAATGATAAGTCAACGTTGCTTTAGAAGAATACTTGCAATTTTTCTATGCACTATTTCAAATACTAAAGGACCTCCTTGGGTCCTTTCTTTTGGAATTAAAGATACTTTTTATTTTCGGGATTTTCACGGCTTATCGGCTAGATCAATAATCTAATTAGGCAAATTAAAGCTACACTAAATACACCAAAATAACATACAGGACAAAAATAATCCTGCTTTATTATGGATCAGTGAAAAACACACATTTCACTATTGAGAGTACTTAAAAAGGTCAAGTTAGCGCGATCGAAGTGGGCACTTCTAGTTCTATATAAATACATGGATATCATTGTTTTTAAAGTAAATTTCACTTACACTTGGTGATGACTTGTGAGTACCATTCCGATAGTTCAGTGTCTTTGCTGGCTTCCAGTCCCAAACGCGTGATCTTCTTAACTCCAGACGTCGATTCTTCTTTCAATGGCTTTTGGGGCTTTGGAGCCTAAATAAAATTATATACAAATAAATATTTGGATAATATGGCTTTCTGAGTATACTATTCAAATACTTTCCAGTATTGAACGTCTATCGATTAAAAAGAAGGTAAAAAAGTAAAAAGTAAAGTAAAGTAGCGGCCTATTACAATCCCACTACTAGGCCTCCTCTTTCAATTTCTGGAGAGAAGGGTTGGAGCTAAGACCTACCACGCTGCTCCAATGAGGATTGGTAGGTTACACATATCTCCAGAAATCTCTAGAGATTTGCAGGTTTCTTCACGATGTTTTCCTTCACCGAAAACCTTGTGATAAATTGCAATTATCAATGAGACACATAAGTTTTAATAGAAAAACTCATTGTTGCCGGCCCGGGGTTTGAACTCGTGACGACCAAAAAAAAAATTATATTAATAAAAATAAGATAAAAAACAGATATGCGTGGCGAAGACCACAATTTGGAGACAACACATTATCATTTTATAATATCAATATTTTCTAGATATGTTATCTAGAAAATATTGATATTATCTATATATAGAAAATATTGGCCATCGTAACGTTTTAAATAAATTTTTAAACTCTTTCTTTCTTAATAGTTCCAACATTAATCATGTAAAAGGAAAAGGACACCTTATCACCGGATATCGGCTGCGATGGGCTTTCATCGTTAATGTACTAAAATTTTAATTTCAGTTTTAATAGTCGAGCCTTAATGTTGTTTTTTTTTGTTTTTAATATTCTCTAGTGTTTAGTTTTAGGTTTATAATTGTAACTAGGAATGATATGTTTTTCTATAATCGGTACTGCATATTTAATTTAAACTTAATGGGATATAAAATGGGTAATTTATCGTGTAATACTGTTGAAGATCTGAATAAATAATTGAATAAAAGAAGATTTAAGATTTAGAAAATAGTATTACCTTATCAGCTTTCTTGGGTTTGGCTTGTTGCTTCAGATCCGCTGGAGGCTCCCCATTTGGTTTTGCTGCTGCTTCTGTGGCATTCTATAGCGTAAGAAAAATAAGAGAGCGTATACTGCAATTCAAAATTGGCCCCGACAAATCGTAATAAATATTCCTAATAAATATTATAATTTATCTATTGCATATCGTAAACTTAGCATTAAAGTGACCTAATTTAAAAATTGACTTCACGTTACAAACTATTAAAACTAGTGTTTTCTTGCGCTCCAAAGCTATGGGTCTCCTTAACTCACGATAGGCGCTACGCTACGCTTTATTGTAATTTACCACAAAAAAAATTTTTTAAATACGTCATTTGCGATGCGATTTAATCCGCAGATTTTTTACGAAATTATACAAATCAGAATGATATATTATATAGAAGGAGATAGTATGTTTATATAAAAGCTCTTTTACATTATTTTAGGTTTTTGGATGTTATGACAATAAAAATATAAAATTACAGATACGGCATAAACTTCTTAAAGTTCTCTGGTTAGATTTATTTATTTATTTAATATTTTGGAAACATACAGTTCTACAAAACTTATAAGTAAAATACAATTAAAAAATAACTTAAACCATTATCAGTTTCCTATGACTAAAAATACATATAAACAATGGTACAGTACACAAATAACTTAATTAAGTGCATGAAAAATATATACAAAAATTACCTAAATTACTCATTATTTATTAAATTTCTGATTGATATTTTAAATTGTATAGATGTGTCCAATTATGTAAACTTACAAAAAGTTGAAGAGCATGTCAATTATATCTATGATTAAACTCTAAACTCGCGCTTCGGTTCTTTCCAGCCATAGATCAATTTTGGCCACAGATTAATTTCATAAAAAAAAATAGTAACACTTAAAAATTCGTAAACTTCTATAGCGGTGGTTTAAAAATTTTCTTTACTAATCTATGTAATATACCTTTGCAGTCTTATTTTTTGGATCCACTGGTGTTGCGGTCTTAGGTGTCCAGTCACTTCCAGTCAATGACTTATACTGCGCCTTTAGGTTCAACAGGTTTTTCACCTAGAATTATGATTTATTTGGTTTTTTCAAACTAATATTCCGAATTATAAGATCTAAATTATTTATTATTAAAGAACTTTGTCTGCATGTGAATCAAATATTGCCTTTACTGTCGACCTTATCGCAAGTATATCTATCTATCTATGCTTATTATAAAATAGTCTCCAAAAGCTTTCTGTTTGTATGTGATCGATTTTCTCAAAATCTATTATATGGATTTCTGTACGGTTTTTACTAAAAGATAGCGCAATTCTTTCGGAAAGTTTAGGTTAAGTACATTACATTACGTTTATTTGTAAATTGTGTTGAAGATATCGCGCATTATATTGCCCGTTGGGAGCTTTAGTCGAGTGCGCCGGGTACACTAAGAGAGATATACTAAAGTAATATACTAGAGAATTGTAGATCTAAAAAAATTGGTCTATTAAAATAAAAAGTCCGCGATAGCATGTCTCCATCTCTTATGGTTAACTCAACAAAACTAATTTTATGTATCAAATTTCAATTAAAGACATCGATTTTTATGCGCGAAAAGCTTTAGATAAAGCTAGTCTATGATAGAGAGGTATGAGCATAACACAATTGCGAATTGAAAAGGCTCCAAAATTTTTTATATTGTTACAATTTTTATTATAAAACCTCATAATTTTGAATAATCAAAAATAAGTATGGTACCATTCAATGGACAGTATCATCATCTGAATGTTATTTTTCATACGCTTTTAAATAAACAATCTTAAGTTTTTAAGGTGGGTTTAAAGCAAAAGTTACGAATTTGTATACTAACCTCAACATCTATGACACTCTTTTCCGCTTTTTCAGTTTTAAGTTTGCGTATTTTATCTCCTTGAGCTGCTATTTGTATTAGAATCTCACCGACTCTTGCTTCATCATTTTTTTGTACAGCCGGAAGAGGCGTAGTTGGCTTCCAATCCTGGAAACAAAAATCCTAAAAATGTACTGGGCGAAACTAAACTTTGGTGGTTTGATTTCATAAACATTCAAACCAAGGTATTTTTATAGCTTTGTACAAGTGGACAATGCATAAAATAATAATTTTAGATGTAATGCTGCGCTATTGAAGATATAAAATTCACATAAGATATAATGTACCAAATAAATTTAACTCAATTAAAATAGTAAGTACTTTACTACTACTAAAAGTAACACTACAGTATAATAATCTATTAAGGGAGGGCACTGGTTTCTGCAATACAGTTATATCTAGTATATTAACACTGAATATATCAAAAAAGATTATTATTATTATTAATTAGTTTCGGTTATTTTTTTTATATTTATTTAATGTAAAAAAATACCGTACCATAATCTCAAACTATAAGGCAAAGTTATAAGACTGTAAATTTTTTGTCATATCACAAACAATTTAGAATTATTAAATACAGTCTGCTCAATAAAAACTAGACTAAAGAATAAAACTCAGTGTAATATTATACTTTTATTCAATAAATCAACTCTAAATGTTTGCTCCATTATACAACATTAAATTAATTAGTTATATTTTGTTATTCTCATATATAATAAAACTATTGAGGCTATGAATTGGTAATCCATTATAAATGTTTACCCAGCTGAAAATATATTGACAAATACAAACTACGCGAGCATGTGTCATTGTTCAAAGTTTTAGGTCATTTTATAAACCTTATGTATGTAATTTAATGGTCTCTTATTACTTATTGAACGCACTGGTTTAGACAACGGCACTTATTTTGTCATATAAAGCGTTCGGACCTGTTAAACATGTCGGGTACTGAAATTAAATAATAATAATAAATAAATATATGGGACATTTACACACACGGTCGTCCGTCCCCAAAGTAAGTAACTTAATACTAGTGTTATGGGTGACGGACAACTGGTAGATATACTACATATATAAGTTTAAATCCATACTTAAATACAAATACACACCCAGGCTCGAAGAACCAACAATTTGTTTATAGAAAATGTTGGCCCTCGACGGGAATCGAACCCGCGACCCGCGGAGCTGAAGGCAGGGTCACTACCCACAGCGCCAACGGGTCAGTCGTATATAAACACTCTTAGCATGCTTATTCGAAGCAGTTAGGTTTTCCGGCATATAACTTGATGATTAAAAGAATTACCTAATTAATTTTTAGAATTAGGCGTTACTTCGCGAAAACCCTAATACAAAGTAATAATAAAATTATTGTGCTATAATCCGCGATAAAGTTAATAGAAAATATATATATAATGCTAAATGTAGACTGCACTATACCTTTTCATACCCGATACATGCAGGATTCGTGAAAACACATGCACAAAACACAACCACCGTCACCACAATACACAAGCAATACACACGTTCACTAACACAAAATCGACAATCGTTTCACCCCGCAACGGAAGCATTATCAGGAGATAGACTCCACGACAAAATCGCAATGCGAAGTATTACCTAATCAATCATGGTTATATACTAATAGGTTCAACCTCACAATATACTATAATAGGTGTTTTTTTTTTCGAACTGACTGTATGCTGTTAGCCCTAATGGCTTTTACAGCGTCACCGGGCGGGACGGGCAAGCGCAGAAGTATCGTCGAGGTTGCGAAATGCAGAGAGTAGAGCGCAGAAGCTCTACTAGCGTCGGGGAACGTCGTCCTAAGGGTGCCTCCTGTGAGGCCGGACCACAGCTTAGGGCGACGCGTAGTGGAGGGTTCATGGTATGACTTAGATTAGTCATTGCGGCGTTGGAAGGGTATAATAGGTGTTACGTTCAAATGCTTTCATTGTTAATTTAATGTAGAGTTTAGCCTGTACAGTTAAGCTCACCGTCTTTAAATATGCATGTATCGGATAGGATTGTATATTTTATGGTCTATTTGTGTTCCGCACAAACGTGCGGGCGGATGAAACAACCTCCGAGACCTGGGCCCGGCGTCTCGGCGTCTCAACCTACCTTATGCGGCCGTCAGCTGTATGCGGTCCGGCCTCATGAATCACTGCGTGTATATGTGTACGTGTGTGTGTGTGCTTGTATGTACTTGGCCCGTTGGCTCGCCTCAGCAGTCTTCGACTGACACGTACTGTCTATTTCTCCCGGAGTATACACTTCACTATATCGGTTAAATAACACGAATAACACCCGGTGTGCACACAACCTTCGTAAGGTCACACGTTATTGAATCGTCCCTATATCGGGGAATAGTAATCCCAACGCGCACTAAAACCGCGGACTGTCGCGTGTTCTCAAACGCTTCACTGATTAAACGCGTCACTAAATCTGAAAACCACACCCAAAACGCATAATTACGCGTGTGCGTTATACAATAAAGTCGTCTACAGTCGCAGGCGCGTCCTGTCTTTATCGTATGCGAAACATTACTGACTCGGCGCTCGCGTCGACAATGGGATGCATAAAGGTCGTTGCTCCGGCCGGTCGCGCCGTGTCGAGCGCGTCAATTTGTTCAAAACAATTTGCTTTATCTCAGATTATAGATAATTCTTTAGTCCGCAAAATACTTTCAATCTTTAAGAATGACTTAGTTCTTAGGTAGGTATTAAATTTTGTCGTGGAGCCTATCCCCCTGAAGATATCTATACGATCGTTTCGTCCCTAAACCAAGGCAGGTTTAGGGACGAAACGATCGTATAGATATCGGTGATGGTTGTGTGTATTTAAAGTAAAGTAACAGCCTGTTACTATGCCCACTGCTGGGCTAAGACCTGTCTCCGTTATTGGAGAGAACGGTTGGAGTTAAGACCTACCACGCTGCTCCAATGCGGATTGATAGGTTACACATATCCCTAGAATTCTCTAGAGGATATGCTGGTTTCCTCACGATGTTTTCCTTCACCGAAAAGCGTGTGATAAATTGCAATTATCAATTAGACACATAAGTTTTAATAGAAAAACTCATTGGTGCCTGCTCGGGGTTTGAACCTATGTCGTCTCTAGAGAGTCGCACGGTCTCACCGCTAGGCTACCACAGCTTTGTGCATTCTTGCTGGTGGAGGCGTATTGGGATAAGTGTGGTGACTTGTCCTGCATGTGTAAGGTACGTGAATTTTGCCTGCTTCATACACTTAGCATTACATACATTTGCTTAACACACGCGTATTATAACATAGTAGTTCTGTTTTAGTTTCTTAGGTAGAAGTCAGAGTTAGGTTATAATATATATATTTTTGTAAACTAACCTGTCCCGTAGCAGCTTTGTACTTAGACTTGAGATCAAGTAGCACTTTAACAGCCTCGTCGATCTTATTCTTATCAGCCTTGGAAACCTTGAGGGAGCGAACTATATCGCCTTGTTTAGTAATTTCTTGATCTAGCATGGTTAAATTTTGGGATTTTGGTAAGTCTGCGGGAGTTGGTGCAAGTTCTGGTTGCCAGTCCTAGTTTAAGCAAGGAATTGATTGGTTTAAGCGGACATTATTTAAATATATTTATAGGTTAAGTTTTTAAATTAATGTGTGGTATTCGGCAGAATAGAATAGACCACCCTCCCTTCTTACCGAGGTGTCGTTAAAGGCGGCTAAGGTAAGTTGACGTCAAACAGGCGGCCGGTCGTAAAATACGTAGCCAAATCATGTGACAACATGTTTGTGACATGTTGTGCCGACCCCACTTTGAGTGGGGCAGGAGAATGATGAGGTTAAGTTTTTACATTAATAGTATATTTGGCTTTATATAGTACATTTGACTGGCCCGTTGGCGCAGTGGTTAATGACCCTGCCTTCAGCTCCGCGGGTCGCGGGTTTGATTCCCGGCAGTTGTTACCACCAGTTGCTACCAGTTGCCCGTCATTCAACAGACAAGTATTAAGTTACTTACTTCTGGGACGGGCGACCGTGTGTGTAAGGGTCTCATATATTTATATTTGATTAACTTATTTAATAATAAATAATGAGCTAATTAAATTAAATTTCAATAAAGGAAAATTAAATAAATAAACTTTAAATTTAAGTTAAATCTTTACGTTAAATTTAACACTGAGACATAATACAATTTTTTAAGTTATATCACATAATTGTATTAAGTGAAATGAATACTGATTGGAAAACGATTTTTCTTACATTCGTATATTATTTGTATGATTTAAGTTGGATCACAGTATTACTATCAAGTTTAACGGAGACTGATTTGAAAATATTTTTCCCTTACACCCTAACTTATAGTATAAATCGCCCTATCTGAAGAACAAAGTCACATGTTTTATGATTATATATGGGAGATGTGACTTTGTTCTATGGATAAAGCGAAATGGTATAACAAAACATACCTGTCCAGTAGCTATTTTATATTTCGCTTTCAAATCCAACAAGATTTTGATAGCCTCGTCAATTTTGGTCTTTTCAGATTCAGCGGCTTTGAGAATACGGACTAGGTCGCCTTGCTTGCCAATCTGGGCGTTCAGTGTCGGAGCATCGCTAGCCGATTTAGAGTCCGGTGGGACAACCGGGACTACTCCTGGTTTCCAGTCCTATATATTTAAACATTAACAATATATAAATAAATGGGACACATTGTCGTCCATCCCCAAAGTAAGTAACTTAATACTTGTGTTATGGGTGACGGACAACTGGTAAATATACTAAATATATAATTTGAAATACATACTTAAATAAAAATATACACCCAGGCTCGAAGAACCTACAAATTGTTTATAGAAAATGTCAGCCCTCGGCGGGTATCGAACCCGCGACCCGCTGGAACCGATGGCAAGGTACTGGATACTGCGCCAAGGGACCAGTCAAATTGAATAAAAAAATCGTTTTTTTTATAGAAGTGAGCATGAATGCGGATTGCACAAACAAAAAAGGCACTATTCATCATACTCTGTGGCGATGGGTAGGTGGGTGGCGACACCGGGGTGATGAAATATGAGGAAATGTTAATAAAATTAGTAAAAATGCAGCCCGATTTCACCACGCTATCTATTTATAAAAAGCTGTGATAGCCAAAAAGCTGTGATAGCCTAGCGGACCGTGGGACTCTCTAGAGACGACATAGATTTAAACCCCGGGCAGGTACCAATGAGTTTTTCTATTAAAAACTTATGTGTCTAAATTGATTGCAATTTATCACACGCTTCTCGGTGAAGGAAAACATCGTGAGGAAACCTGCATCTCTCTAGAGAATTCTAGGTATGTGTAACCTACCAATTCGCATTGGAGCAGCGTGGTAGGTCTTAGCTCCAATCCTTCTCTCCAAAAACGGAGAGAGGAGGCCTGAGCCTAGCAGTGGGCACAGTAACAGGCCGTTACTTTACTTTTTTTTACTACTCATCTCATTTTATTTCATACTAGTTGACCCGGCAAACTTTGTTATGCCATGTTAAACTTTGATAGGTTGATAATAGATGGCGCTTTTGAATGTCATCCTATTCCTGTAGAATCAACAGGATTTTTAAAGCCTATATGTTACCTCGGTGTATAAGGAATAATTGTGCCAAATTTCATCGGTATTGTTTTAGCGGATTCGTCGTGAAAGAGTAACAAACATCCATCCATACTCACAAACTTTCGCATTTATAATATTAGTAAGAGTAAGATTATACATTAATAATTTTCGCGCGCACGATTCAAAGGAGCCACTGAAAATCTGGTTTGGTTGCAACCCTCCCCCAAAATAGTCTGAATGGTGATTCTTTTTGCGTCACATCCATAATATTTATATTTTTGTCGATAGAATCTATTTACTTCAGTTTATTTTCTTGTTTTAATTTATTTCCTTCCTGTTTGTACTATTATAATGGTGCGACCTAATTAATTTATTCTCATTGTTATTCTAATAAAACGAGTAAGTATAAAGATGGATAACAAAAAAGAGCCATACGTGGCATCTACAATTTAAGTCCGCGTGATTCCCTGCGAGAGAAGTTTAAGGAAACAGGTATTGTAACATTTGCTTCACAGTATATTTTAAATGACGTAATTTTTGTACATAAAAATATAAATAATTATAAAACGATAGGTGATGTATATAATAGACAAAGTAGGAACCGACATAAGCTTGCGACTCCTGCTTTGCGCCTAGCAAAAGTACGTAAATCGTTTGTGGGTTTGGGTATAAGATTCTATAATAAAAATCCGAAATCAATTTTGGCCATGCCATTACAGCTGTTTAAAACCACTGTTAAAAAGAGGCTGATACAGAAAGCCTACTATACTGTTGAAGATTACTTAGATGACCCTGTTAAAGACTAATAACTAAATGTAACTAGTTTTAAGATTTATATTTTTAAAAGAGCAACCGCCGAGTTTCTTGCTGGCTCTTCTCGGCAGGAACAGCTTTCCGAACCAGCAGTAAAGTTGACGATTCAAAAGCACTTGTTTACAAGTTTACTTGAGTAAAAAATATTTTGAATTTGAATTTGAATCTGATTTTGTGTCTCAAAACTTGTTTTAAATTTAAGAAATATTAAAATCTGGAGTAAAATTAAAATTTACCTGTGCAGTAACTGCTTTGTATCTAGCTTTTAAATCTAGTAATTTTTTGACAGCCTCGTCAATCTTGGCCTTGTCAGACTTCGCGGCCTTGAGGATTCGGACCAGATCGCCTTGCTTGACGATCTCCGTATTCAATGTTGAGGCATCATTGGCACATGTGGGTGGTGATGCGGCAACTGGAGCTGCACTAGGCTTCCAATCCTTGTTTAAATTAAAATTTCATAATGAGTTCCATACTAATTGATAAACTAATAAAGGCAAAGGTGTCTCATTATCCCATATATTTATTAATTAATTAAATTGAATCCATAAATAATAAATCATTATAAATATATTATCTATTTTTCTAACGCACAGCACGACAGAAATAATTAAAATGACTCAGCGGATGATCCTGTAAAGTTTGGCGGCGATCGGTACATTTTTTTAACTGTTGAGTATTGTATCGAGGGAAATTAGAAACCAGACTAAGCCACAGCAACGCGTGGCCGGTGAGCTAGTAGGTGCTAAATTAAATACATAAGCATTATTTTTTTTAAATCATGAAAATGAATAACATATGTTATAATTAAGAATGAAGATTATTTCAACAAATAATAATTAGAAAAAAAACTAACCTGGCCGGTCTCCGCTTTGTACTTGGCTTTGAGGTCTAACAAGGCTTTAACGGCCCCGTCGACTTTAGCCTTTTCGGCCTTGGCAGATTTGAGTGCACGAACTATGTCGCCCTGTTTGGCTATTTCCTCACTTAGTTTAATTGGATCACTTCCGGCCGGAATACTAGGCGCTGCTTTGGGTTGCGAGGTTTGAGCTGGTTTTGGCTATTAACAGATAAAAAAATAATAATTTATAAATTTTTCGTCTGTACAATAGTTACTATTTTATTACGCTCAGTACATATCGTACGAGCTACAACTAAATACATAAGACTACGTGGTCAATGGTTCGCGTCGACGCACGAAATGACGTCGAGATATAATGTAACTTTCACTTTTAAACAAATTTAGTACGATACATAGTAATAAAAAGATGGAACTGTTTCTTTGTTTTTATTTATAAATTATTTTAAAATAAGTAAAGTAATGTCCATTACGGTTCGGCTCATCATTCCTCATGCGTACAGCCAAGACGTGGAATTCCCTTCCTGCCTCTACCTTCCCGGATTTTTACGATTTAACAAAATTTTATAAAAATAGTGAATAGGCACTGCATTGGCAAGCGCGGCCACCTTAGACTGCATCTTTCGCTTTCCATCAGGCGAGTTGCAGCCAGGCGCTTAAAAAAAAGTAAAGTAGCGGCCTGTTACAATCCCACTGCTGGGAATAGGCCTCCTCTCTCCATTTCTGGAGAGAAAGGTTGGAGCTAAGACCAACCACGCTGCTCCAATGCGGATTGGTAGGTTACACATATCTCTAGAATTCTCTATAGATATGCAGGTTTCCTTACGATTTTTTTCCTTCACCGAAAAGCTTGTGATAAATTGCAATTATCAATTAGATAATGCCCGGGTTTGAACTCGTGTTCCCCTCGAAAGAGTTGCACGGTCACACCACTGGGCTGTCACAGCTCTAAGCCAGTAAGCCAGGCGCTTGCCTTATCGTATAAAAAAAAAAGATTTTTTTATTAAGCTGTGATAGTCCAGCGGTTAGACCGTGTGACTCTTTCGAAGGGGTCATAGATTCAAACCTTGAATTTTCTGTTCAAATCTTTTGTGTCTAATTGGTAGTTACAGTTTATTACTTTTCGATGAAGGAAAACATCGTTAGGGGACCAGCATATCACTAAAGAATACTCGTACTTTGTATTTGAATAACCTACATAGCTCCAACCTTTTTCTACTAAAAAAATGGAGACTGGAGGCCTATGTCCAGCAGTGGGATGGGATTGCTTTGCTACTTTTTCTTTCCCTCTGATTATTAGTGAAATAAAACAACTTTTATTTTAATAGAAAATAACAAATAAGAAAACTGGCTATACTCAAGTAGGCTTGTAAAGTCCGCTTTTTCAATTTTTCTAAATTATTCTTTACTACTTTATTCAAATTATAGAAAATAATTTATTTAACTTGAAAGATACAAAAAAGAAACAGAACTATATGACATTATATTACTAAAGACTGTTACAGTCTAGAAATTATCAATCTGTAAGAATAATTAAGACTGATTTGGTTTAGGAATAAGTTTAAAGTTACTATTTAGAAAAAGCAACATTCAAAATTAAGGTAGCCCTGTCGATAGCATTCTACGTTACAGTATTTGGATATCTTAAAAATGCTAAATTTTATTCCATAGTATGTTTTAATATTTTGGAATACATACTTATTTTATCTAGGTTTAAGTTCATGGATATAGATACCTTTTGTAATATATATTATACCTTTGGGTATGTCTGGGTTATAGTTTTAATGTAAGTGGAAACTTAAATGGACGAAGGATGATCTATACTGTTCTTCAAGTTAATTTATGGCTAATAATTCTACAATGAGTTATGCCTTTATTTCTACAGAAATACGTAATACGATTTTTGTTTGATAAGTGAAGTATAAGACGGGTTTATGATATTATTACATTAATTAATTTTTATCGATGACTGTATTTTTAAACAAATGTTATTTATTTTTCAATGAAAAATAATGTCGATGTTTTTATACACGAGTACTTGTAATCATTTTCAACGATAAACTGTTTTAACAATAAAATATTTTAAGAATTGAAAGGAAATTAAAGTTGTATATTTTTTGTTCTAAACTTAAATAATATCTAGTAGATTTCTATAAATAACAAGGAGTATTTACACTTCGAACAACTGTTTTTTAACTACCCCTTATTTATGTTATCTTTATTCACGTGTACTTATCAAACATGTTGTTTACTCATTACCTTAAACCATTATTTTTTGTTAGCGGGTAGGTACACAAACCTGTAATACAATTTCGCATGTATGTACAAGAGGTTAATATACAAGTAGTTGACAAGTGACGTATCGTAGCGTTGATAATATTCATAAAGATCTTGTAATGAATAGTAAAAATAAAAAAGGAAATGAGTTTAAAAAGAGAAGGAGAGTTGTTCTTTTGAAATACAAAGATAGGACGGAAAGACTGATTTTAACGATAACTGTAAAAAGACGAAAGGATACTGTTAAAATACTCCAGTGCAACACTGAAATAGTGAGAGAAGCGACAAGCACAACGTACCAAAATGGAAGGTTCCCGATTTCGCAGGCTCAGTTTAAAAAAAGGATAGTACCGACTTGCCTTCGAGACAACTGTAGTCGACAAATACAACGTAAAGATCAGCAGTATAGGCGCTATAGACGAACAAAGTCCAGTCATGTTAGTATTTTTTAAAGTTTTTTTTTCATAAATGATTACAATATTTTTCATCTTGCTCTCATAGTGCAAAAGAACTCGCGAATATTAGTATAGGTATACTAATGATAGATAGCGGTTCAGCTCATACCTGCTCCAAGAAGACAGAGCCTTTCTTTATCTGTGGGATATTAATAGGCTTACTTAGGCATCCTTACCTTACTTTAAAATTGTATATTATGTGTACAACTTTATATTATGTGTAAAACTTTTGGTTGAATTACGCCGTGTGGTACCTGACTGTGTAGTAAAGACCACCCTCGTTTCTTACCGAGGTATCGCAAAAGGCGACAGTTAAATTGACGTCAGGCTGGTGGCCGGTCATAAAATAACTACCCAAAACATGCAACGACATGTTTAAAACATGAGGCAGGAGGATGACTTTTGATTGAATTATGTTTTGGATACATTTGAATTTGACCTTGTTCATTTCACCTCAACTATGAGAGTTAAATAAATTGCTCCTTTTTTATTAAAAGATCACGGAAATCAAACTGGCCTCTTTAAGGCATTTAATTTTTAAAATGTGGAGACAAGCAACGAGAATAGGCAATGATGGATGTACCTACATAACGCTACATATGGGCAAAATCGCTAGGGGGAATATAGTGGGACTATATTCCCCCTAGCGATATATCAAATTACTCGTTTTCCATCCATTCATAATTCCGTTTTAGGACCCAAAGGCTCATAGAATGATAAGAAGTGAATCACCTATAATTATATCTAGTGACACAGACTCGAATGAATTCATGTATAACAACATCAGTTCGGGAAGTCTTTCTTCTTACAGTACTGATGACGAGATGGAGGCCCTAATGAAGTCCACCAGAAAGGTAAAAAAAGTTTAATTTTATACAGGTTTAACAGTTGCTAAACTAATATATATTATTGATCACTTGATTATCGAATCTTTAAGTGTAATAACTTTTTTTTCAGAGAATGAAAGAAACAGACAAAGAATGGAAGTTAATACCTAGGCCAGTGATTTCTACAAAAAAAAATCAAAACAACTTTATTTCGTCTAAATGTCCATCTTTTAATTCTCTTGATACTGTGATTCTTGAAGCTGAAGATGAAATGTTGATCACGACTCCATCAAGTAGTTCGATATATTTGCCATTGAATCAAGAAAAGATAACAAAATTGGAACCCCAGGAAACCAAAAACAAAGATATTATAGCAACTTCCGAATCAGTAGGAAAAGATTACAATGAAATTTCTAACAGAACTCAACATCACTCAGAAAATATGCTCAAATCTGAGCCCAAGGAATCCCATAATGAAATTAGATCCACTTGTGACGCAGCTAAACATGTTCACAACGGTTATTTGAAGAAAATGGAAACAGAAACGACCCACCATGAAATCAATGGTTTTTCAATAAAGAGTCCAGAGTTTGTATCAAAAATAAAGTAAAAGATACTAGCAACATTGTAACACAAGAGCAAATTTATAGATCACGAGACCAAAAATATGAGAAAATAAGTGCAGTCATAGCAAAATTAGAAAGAAATGAATTTGATTCTTCTCAGTTAAAACCTAATAATATCGATATGAAGCAGGAACTTTATAGTGATATTTAATCTAGATTTTTTACATTCCGATGATAATAAAAGACTGCATCAAAGTGATGAAAATTAATGCAGTCATAATTTATAGAATTAGGCGTTACTTTGCGGAGATCCATAGTACAAAAGTAATAATAAAATTATTTGCTATAATCCGCGATACAGTAAATAGAAAATATATATAGTGTTAAATGTATAGTGGACTATCCGTATTTTCATACCCGATACGTGCAGGATTCGTAAAAGCTCATGCACAAACCTCCTGCACCTGCACGTATCGGGTATGAAAATACGGATAGTCCACTATACATTTAACACTATATATATTTTCTGTTTACTGTATCGCGGATTATAGCAAAATAATTATATTATTGCTTTTAATGCAGTCATATCAGAATTAAAATAGAGATGAATTTGATTCCACTCTGTTTAAACTTAATAATATTGATATAAAGCAGGATCTTTATAGCGATACTTAATATTTGTTTTTTTTAAGGATTTTGTACTGTGAATTTGAATGTACTGTGTTAAACAGAGTACAGAACTGATAAAAAAAATTGCATCAAAATCATTAAGACTGAAGATGATATCGTTTACCTTGGTTCACAAAAAAATTGTACATTGGTGATGTACTTACGACGTTTTCATTATTAACTTATATTACGGACATAGTTTCCCAAACCTACTAAAAAAAAATTTCTGCTGAAGCTTATTAATCTTATCTATCCATCAACTAAGCAATGGCCTCTCTAAGATGGAATTATTTATTCTTAAAGTTCTTTGAAATATTATTATTGCCCATAGTATAGTGTAGATCAGTTAATATCAAACTTTTCAGTTAGATTATAACCGATAACGTAGAGAAATGGTTTTTAAATATACAATTACTGTATTTTATATA
Source organism: Morpho deidamia (assembly GCA_947086505.1). NCBI lineage: Eukaryota > Metazoa > Arthropoda > Insecta > Lepidoptera > Nymphalidae > Morpho > Morpho deidamia. The sequence goes on from CAMTZC010000003.1 coordinate 9,738,280, forward strand.
TAGATGGCATTAAATACCTTGTTTCCCTTTTCGTTTACTAGTTTTGAAATTTATCTGTATTTTTTTATTAAATTAGTTTTCTAATTTTTTTATTCAGTAAAATTATTTATTAAAAACAAATATTCTACTTCGTTTACAGCAGAGAAATATTTAATATTTTTAGAAAATAGTCACGATATGCTAGGCGAATTACTAGATTATTTTCTTAAATCACTTTTTTTCGTTTTTAAATGCATATCCTTTAAAAGTATATTCTTATGAAAGCTATATATTTTTTTATACTTTTGTCTTGATAAAACTAATATGACTGTCATAAAATAAATACAGCTAAAAACAAATTTGAAAATTCAACATTGTTAATGTTTAACATAAATAACATTAAATAAAACAATAAAGACGGTGTTAATTGTTTATTTATCTATTTAATTATAGAATAAAACCAGGTTACCTGATTATAGCTGAAGTTTCATTTTGTGTCCTGTGTCATATTTTATACATAAAAATTCTAAAAACGAATAAATAAAATATGTGATAATCCTTTTTCGAAGTTTATATGCAGCATGGGCGTAGCGAGGTACGGGCAATGGGGGGCAGCTGCCCCCCCTTACACTGAAAACTATAACACTGGGAAAGTGACTAGTCACTACATAGTGACACTGTATAAGGCTTGTATAAGACCTACAATGTACCTCACCTCCATAACAAATGTGAGCCACCCATGGTATTTAAAATATCATGATTAAAGGATACCGACGTTTCACTCCACTGTAACTTAAAAATGACAAAAATATATATAATCAGTACGATGTTCGGCTATTTCCGAATCAGAATATTTCCAGCTAATAATACTAATAATAACTAATAAACCTAATAATAACGAAAATTTCAATATAAAAATTTAAAGTCCAAAGTCCTGATTACAAAAATATATTATAGAAAATCTACTAAAACAATATAGTCTGGGCTTTTCAGACCGCCCCCCCCTTGTCTAGAATTCTGGCTACGCCCATGATATGCAGTCTGCTATAAAACTGCCAACTTACATCAAAGCTTTCCAAGTTCTGCTACTAATTCTTAATTATATATCCATAATACATTTGCATAGTATTTGTGTAGGGGGTCCTAGGAGATGGACTGGCGATCTCAAAAAGGTCGCGGGGAGCCGTTGGATCTAAGCGGCACAAGATCATGAGATGTGGAGATCCCATGCCAGCAGTGGAAGTCCATCGGTTTAAGAAGACTATATTTGCAAAAATAAACTTGGTATCGAGCAAATAAAAGCTGTGATAGCTCATCGGTGAGACCGTGCGACTCTCTAGAGACGATCATGGATTCAAACACCGCGCACGTACCAATGAGTTTGTCTATTAAGACTTATGTGTCTAATTCATAATCGCAATTTATCACACGCTTTTCTGTGAAGAAAAGCATTGCGAGAAAACCTACATATCTCTAGAGAATTCTAGGTATATGTGTAAATTACCAATCCGCATTGGAGGAGCGTGGTAGGTCTTAGCTCCAATCCCCAAAAACGGATAGAGGACGCCTATGTCTAGCAAAGGGAGACTCACAGGCCGTTACTTACCTTAAGCAAATAAAATAACTGTGGTAACGTTATCATGACAAACCGCTGAACATGTTTTTGGTGAATCTTGGTACTACGCAGTATCATTATAATAATGATAAATGATCATGATAAGGGATAGGATAATGAAGGGATGCAAGGGAGTAAAATTCCATCTTAATACTCCCAGCCAACCTCACCTGCCCGTGGTGCAGCCTGCCGATCAGCGAACGAGGCTCTGGCGACCGACTAATGGCGGTATAACCATTCTATTTAAGCGTAGTCAAATACCACAGACCGGTAATGGGTAGCAGCGTTACTGGTGCGATAAACTACGCCCTGCGATCACCAACCCGCTTGCCCAGCGTGGTGATTATGGGCAAAACCTCCAATGGCACACACCAAAAAAAACGGCCCCCATTTCCCGGTACCGAGCTCAGTGGCGTGCAATAGGAGAGACCTATGTCCAGCAGTGGACGGATACAGGTTGACATGATGATCATGATAATGATCTATCTAACTAATGAGTATCTAATAAAAGGGTCATTACCCATCCGAAACTCACCTTTTCCTTGGCACGTCCATCAGGCACGTGGAACAGTACCAATGGAGTAGAGCGACATGTGTAAGGAGACGGTGGTGCAGGCGCTACGTCCACTCGGAAGAAACCTCGCCGCTGTAACTCGATTATATCTCCAACTTTTACTTTATTGAGCTCCGGTTCACCCAGCAATGGGACTTCCCACTACAACAAGTATTGCAATTATAAGCAATATAACAGAACTAACTACTTTATCTCAGTATTGAGATAATAAAAAATAACAATGGTCACTTAATTAACGAGCAAGTAAATGTATCTAATTCCGTTTTGCTATATGTGTTCGGAGGGGAGGGTATTGGTGGGGGTTGAACTATTTAAGACTGCTTGTATGGGTAGCGCGGCGCATTACGATTTTTGTCGTGGAGCCTATCCTCCTGATGATGCTTCGGTTTCGGGGCGAAACGATCGTCGAGATTGTGGTGGTGGGTGTGTGTGCTGCTTTTGTGTACGTTGTTGCTGGTGAATTGCGCCTTGGGGTGCATGTGGTGGCTGGTCCTGTATGTATAAGGTGCGTAGATTTTGCCTGCTTCATACACATTGGCTTTGCATGCATTCACTTAACCCGTGCGGATTATAGCAAAGTAGTTAGTTCTGTTATATTGCTTGTAATATGGAATTCCGCAAAGTAACGCCTGCTTCTATAAATCATTTAAATTATTGCAATTATCCAAAAACCCCGTGAACTACTAGTTCAAACTAGGGATGTTACGGAGGTGGGTTTACCGGAACCTCTCTTATTTGAATTATCGGAGCCGAAGTCGGAATCGGAGGCGGAGTCGGAGGCGGCGGTTTCCACATCTGCCTCCTTCATTATTTATTTAAAAATTGACCCGTAAACTGTACTTAGACAATCACGATTTAAATAATTGAACACTTTAGCGCGTCTAACCATTGATACTGAAAATAAAGAAATAAACGAGAGTTGCGCGTGCGAGGGGAGATACCTAGGATAACGAGTTACAATTCGCATGACAATTTCATCTTCGTTATATCTCCGACCAATATTTATCGGAGCCGGAGTCGGAGCTCCGTAACATCCCTAGTTCAAACCCAAAACGCTTATATTTAGGACAAGCTTTTAAGCGCAACTTCGTTCGCGTGGACTGCAGTCTTATTATTCGAGTAAACCATAACACATATTAACTATGGTTAAAGTGGTTTAATCTTAAAAGCTAGACATATGCTGTCGGAAACTTTTATTAAGAACTTTTAGAGGGGAACAATTTTGTAATACATGATTTTAAATAACTTTCACCGTTTACTTAGCGCACGCGAGGAAAGCTTTAAATTTTGCCGTTTTTGCAATATTTTTTATAGCTGCTCCTCTCCTATTTAGCGTGATGGTATAGAGCCTATAACCTTCCTGGATAAATGTACTATTGTACACTCAAAAGGATTATATTTAGGACTAGTTTTTGAACGCAACGTCGTTCGCGTGGACTGCAGTCTTATTATTCGAGTAAACCATAATACATATTAACTATGGCCAAAGTGGGTTAATCTTAAAAGCTAGACATATGCTGTCGCGGACTTTTATTAAGAACTTTTAGAGAGGAACAATTTTGTAATACATGATTTTAAATAACTTTCACCGTTCACTTAGCGCACGCGAGGAAAGCTTTAAATTTTGCCGTTTTTGCAATATTTTTTATTACTGCTCCTCTCCAATTTATCTTAGCGTGATAGTATATAGCATATAGCCTTCCTGAATAAATGGACTATCTTACACTCAAAGAATTTTTCAAATCGGTCCAGTAGTTCCTGAGATTAGCGCGTTCAAACAATAAATCAAACAAACAAACACTTCAGCTTTATATATTAGTATAGATATAGATATCGATTACCTATAGATGATATGCGTGGAAATAGATACTTTTTCACTCTATACATAATAATGACTAAAACTAATTTTTAGAATTATATTTTAAAAAGAGCAAATGCCTTGTATCTAGCTGGCACTTCTCGGTAGAAACATCTCTCAGAGTAAATAAATAAATCTTATCAGCCTAATTTATACTTAGACATACATCCGACAACGAGGTAAATTAAATACTCGTGTTATGGGTGTCAGACAACTGGTAAATCATCATCATAATCATCATCATCCTGCCCTTTTCCCACTCTAAGTAGGGTTGGCACAACATTTTACAAACATGTCACATGATTTGTCAAACATGTCAACTTACCTTAGTCGTATTTTACGACACCTCGGTAAGAAAGAGGGTGTTCTATTCTACTCAACCGGATACTAGAGGGTGGGTCAACTTACCTTAGTCGCCTTTTACGACAACTCGGTAAGAAATGAGGGTGGTCCATTCTAGTCAGCCGGATACCACACGGCACTGTCAGACATCTAAACATATACATATAAAATTTTAAATAACTACATACACACATAATATCATCCATCATCCTCCTGCCCTTATCCCAGTCTAAGTGGGGTCGGCACATGTTACAAACATGTTGTCACATGATTCGGCTACGTATTTTACGACCGACCGCCTACCTGACGTCAACTTACCTCAGTCTCATTTTAGGACACCTCGGTAAGAAAGAGGATGGTCTATTCCGATGGATAATCCATCAGAATAAGACCTGAGTATAGCCGGTTTCTATACTTTAACTTAGTCTTATTTCAATATAATACCGTCCACAAATAATTATCCACTTACTCTAGTCTCGTGTCCAATATATTTTTTGAAGTCTTCATCTTTCCCCAACAGTGGCTTCGATATTATATGATCAAAGTAAACACAGTATGTTTCGACTTTTGGTGAATTCGGTGTGTCAGCGAGCCATGTCAGTTTGAGAGTCTTCTTAAAGTCTTTGTTATCTAGATTTGGGGTGCCATCGACACTGGTTACAGTCCCATCTGGTTTTCTAGTAGCAAAACATTCAAAATGAATATAATAATTCAGTTCCCGCCGCGATAACACCGCGTAAAGAGCTCATGAATAAGAGCCCCGTATGGGCTTGAAACTAGTCGGGCTCATCCGATAAAATAAGACGTGAGTATAGCCGGTCTCTCAACATTAATAATGAATACCACTCACGATAGTTTAAATTCAAAAATATAATAATGATTTATTTGTTTTCAATTTATTTATTTATTCAGATCTTCAACAGCATCATCATTCTCCTGCCCATATCCCACTCCAAGTGGGGTCGGCACAACATGTTACGAACATGTTGTCATATGATTCGGCTACGTATCTTACGACCGGCCGCCTGCCTGACGTCACCTTAGTCGTATTTTACAACCCCTCGTTAAGAAAGAGGGTGGTCTATTCTACTCAACCGGATACCACACGGTGGGTAAACTAACCTTAGTCGCCTTTTACGACACCTCGGTAAGAAAGAGGGTGGTCTATTCTACTCAACCGGATACCACACGGCGGGTCGACTTACCCTAGTCGCCTTTTACGACACCTCGGTAAGAAATGAGGGTGGTCTATTCTACTCAGCCGGATACCACACGGCGGGTCGACTTACCTTAGTCGCCTTTTACGTTACCTCGGTAAGAAAGAAGGTGGTCTATTCTATTCAACCGGATACCACACGGTGGGTCAACTAACCTAAGTCGCCTTTTACGACACCTCGGTAAGAAAGAGGGTGGTCTATTCTATTCAACCGGATACCACACGGTGGGTCAACTAACCTAAGTCGCCTTTTACGACACCTCGGTAAGAAAGAGGGTGGTCTATTCTATTCAACCGGATACCACACGGTGGGTCAACTAACCTAAGTCGCCTTTTACGACACCTCGGTAAGAAAGAGGGTGGTCTATTCTACTCAACCGGATACCACACGGTGGGTAAACTAACCTTAGTCGCCTTTTACGACACCTCGGTAAGAAATGAGGGTGGTCTATTCTACTCAGCCGGATACCACACGGCGGGTCGACTTACCTTAGTCGCCTTTTACGTTACCTCGGTAAGAAAGAGGGTGGTCTATTCTATTCAACCGGATACCACACGGTGGGTCAACTAACCTAAGTCGCCTTTTACGACACCTCGGTAAGAAAGAGGGTGGTCTATTCTATTCAACCGGATACCACACGGTGGGTCAACTAACCTAAGTCGCCTTTTACGACACCTCGGTAAGAAAGAGGGTGGTCTATTCTATTCAACCGGATACCACACGGTGGGTCAACTAACCTAAGTCGCCTTTTACGACACCTCGGTAAGAAAGAGGGTGGTCTATTCTACTCAACCGGATACCACACGGTGGGTAAACTAACCTTAGTCGCCTTTTACGACACCTCGGTAAGAAATGAGGGTGGTCTATTCTACTCAGCCGGATACCACACGGCGGGTCGACTAACCTTAGTCGCCTTTTACGTTACCTCGGTAAGAAAGAGGGTGGTCTATTCTATTCAACCGGATACCACACGGTGGGTCAACTAACCTAAGTCGCCTTTTACGACACCTCGGTAAGAAAGAGGGTGGTCTATTCTATTCAACCGGATACCACACGGTGGGTCAACTAACCTAAGTCGCCTTTTACGACACCTCGGTAAGAAAGAGGGTGGTCTATTCTATTCAACCGGATACCACACGGTGGGTCAACTAACCTAAGTCGCCTTTTACGACACCTCGGTAAGAAAAAGGGTGGTCTATTCTACTCAACCGGATACCACACGGTGGTCAGATCATCAACAGCAAGCAGTACACGATAAATCATACAACATATCTATACTTTAATATATAAAGCTGAAGAGTTTGTTTGATTGTTTTAACGTTTAACTAATCTCAGGAACCGATTGGAAAAATTATTTTACTGTAAGATTTTATCTCATTTATCGACGAAGGCTATAGGCTATATACCATCACGCTAAGATGAATAGGAGAGGAGCAGCAATAATAAATATAGCGAAAACGGCAAAATTTAAAGCTTTCCTTGCGTGCGCTAAGTAAACGGTAAAAGTTATTATAAAATCATTTAAATGATTTATAGAAGCAGGCGTTACTTTGCGGAATTCCATATTACAAGCAATATAACAGAACTAACTACTTTGCTATAATCCGCACGGGTTAAGTGAATGCATGCAAAGCCAATGTGTATGAAGCAGGCAAAATCTACGCCTACCTTATACATGCAGGACACGCCACCACATGCACCCCCCAAGGCGCATCCACCAGCAACAACGCACACAAAAGCAGCACACACACCCACCACCACAATCTCGACGATTGTTTCGCCCCGAAACCGAAGCATCATCAGGAGGATAGGCTCCACGACAAAAATGGTCGTTTGTCGTGGAGCCGTATAGTGTCCTGCATGTATAAGGTAGGCGTAGATTTTGCCTGCTTCATACACATTGGCTTTGCATGCATTCACTTAACCCGTGCGGATTATAGCAAAGTAGTTAGTTCTGTTATATTGCTTGTATTATAAAATTGTTCCCCTCTAAAAGTTCTTAATAAAAGTCCACGACAGCGTATGTATAGCTTTTAAGATTAACCCACTTTCCTTATCGAAATCCCTCAGACAAAAAAAGAGTGAAAAGCAACTAATTTATTATGTATGATACTATTAGGTCTAAACTTTCCTCAATTCTGGTTTATTAAATAAAAACCTTACAGACAACAGTTCAGTAGATTTTGAGAAAATCGATCACATACAGGCAGACAGCTCTCGGGGACTTTGTTTTATATTATGTATAGATTATTTAAATTTCATTATTTTTTACTGTGAGGATGGCATATGCAGCACAGTTTTATACTATGGCAATACCTCGCAAATTGATGGTGTCTTGTTTAATTTTCATTTTAAATTCTTGTAAATGTATATACATAACTAAATAATTTGAATGTATATAAATACTAGTGTAAATGTATATAAACAGGTAAATAATTGGAATGTATATTAATAGACTGGCCCGTTGGTGCAGTGAGTAGTGACCCTGCCTTCAGCTCCGCGGGTCGCGGGTTCGATTCCCGCCGAGGGTTAACATTTTCTATAAACAATTTGTTGGTTCTTCGAGCCTGAGTGTATATTTGTATTTAAGTATGTATTTAAAATTATATATGTAGTATATCTACCAGTTGTCCGTCACCCATAACACAAGTATAAAGTTACTTACTTTGGGGACGGACGTGTGTGTAAATGTGCCATATATTTATTATTATATTATTTATTTTTAGTTGATGTAAAATTAACTTACTTATGAATTTTGTTTATCATAACATTTCCATAGTTGATAAAAGTAGCATTTTCGCCTTCTTTCAACGCATTCGCGTCCAGCTGATCTATAAGAATCCTTTTTGATACCCAGACAGCCTTAATGCCAACGTCTGGATTTTTCGGGTGCAATTGCACATTAAGGCTAACATCGGATTCGACACCTTTGAGATTAACTGGCACTGGGTTCGTTTCTAAAGCCGTGTATCGAGGAGCGATTGGGTCAATAACCTAAAAACGCAAATACGTACATAAAAAGTATATTAAAGCGTTAATTTATAATATAAAAGATATAAAAAATGATGATATAAGAATAAAGAAAATAATTCTAGAACAAACCAAACTATAGAAAAAATACGGTCATGTCATGCTATTTTAGCTATCTAGAAAGAAAGAAAAATATTTATCTAAAATACTATATAAATATTTTGTATTATGTAATACGAATCCACTGTAATGACAACCCACAAGTTTTATTATTTCAACTATATCATATATTTAAATAAAATATTTTTTTAAACTGGAAACACCCGTGAGTTGCTTCGTCGGTAGGAATACTTTATAGTACTGAATGTATTATCCAAAATTTAAAAAATACATATATTACGTCACCTATGTTATTTTCATTATCTTGTAGAGACTAACTACACTTTAGACAATACTCATAGCAACTTCAAAAGTAATAATAAAAATATTTTACTATTATCCGCGATAAAGTCAATAGAAAATATATATAATGCTAAATTTAGAGTAGACTATCCGTTTTCATAGCTAATACATGCAGGATTCGTAAAAACACTATCACAAACTCAATTATCGTTTCGCGTTATTGCATGTGTTTTTAGGAATCCTGCATGTATAAGATATGAAAACGATACATACAGTATCGTGTATGAAAACGGATAGTCCATTACACATTTAGCATTACTGATATTTTCTATTTATTTTATCGCAGTTATAACAAAATAATTTATTATTATTTATGTATTATGGATCTCCGCAACGTAACGCCTAATTCTATAAATTTTATAAAAAAAAAGCACTTTGTTAAACTTGCGATAAAAAAGCCAAGAAGAGTTTTGTTATAATCAGTCGTACCTTCTTATTGATGGCCCAAATCTTGTCCCATTCCATAAATACTACGGACCGGCTTGAACCCTGTGCCTGTATAAACTGTCGGAGACCCTCAACGGTCATACCGCGTCGAAGTACTCCGCGCACCGTCGGCATACGAGGATCATCCCTTATAAACAGAAATTATTATTCAGGATTTATTCAGCTCGATCCTTTTAAGCTGAGATCCGGCCTCACGGGAGGCATCTTTAAGGCTCCCAGATGGTGCGAGCCTCCTAAGAGGCTCGCTCTTCCAGTATCACACCCAACGATGCTTCCGCGCTCGTTCATCCGTCCGGTAGCGCTGTCAAAGCCTTCAGGGCTAACAGCATTAGTTAGTGTCCGAAAAAATCAGGATTTATATAAAAATAGTTTATATAGTAACAACGATGAGTCCAAGTTATACGTTTCAGGACCCTCAATAATGTTATGTTTATAACATTTCCTAAAAGAAAAACGCAGTTTTCCTGCAGTAAAAAGCTGTTCATGAGTGAACATTTCTAAAGTTTTGCATTTCTTTCATATAGAACCAAGTTCTTAGTAACTTCGATCGGGGAAAGTTATGCGTTTCAGAACCCTCGATAATGTTGTGTTTCTGCCAGTTTGCCTGCCAAACACAGTTTTCCTGCAGTAAAATGCTGTTCATATTAAGTGAACATTTCTGAAGTTTGCATTTTTGTGATAAAATACCTAATCTTTAACTAACAGTCTTGACTTGACTTTAACACATACAAAAACCTTGATATATTGATAATAGATGGCGTTTGTCAATCTCCCGCAATTTTTTTTTGTGTTACGACTTCATGTTATCCTAGTGAATAAGCTTTAATTGTGCCAAATTTTATCAATATTGGCCCAGCGGAATAGCCTCGAAACCATTAGAGCCGGACATGCAACCTTTCGCATTTGATATTACTATAGACAACAAATTGAACAATATACATATTTTAATTAAAGTTAATAGTTCAAGAAAATCATTGTATATCATAAGACTCTATCTGTTTAATAAAGCAAAATAATCACGAAGTGAGTAAGTAATTTTAAAAATATAGTATTTAATTTAAAAAAAAAACATAAAAATTAAGTCATAAGTAAAAATATCGTTAACACTATAGTAAATAGATGAACAAATTGATTAAAAATTAATAGATTAATTAATAAATTAAATAAAAAAATATTCTTACCATCCATCAACAAGTCCTTGTTCCACAAACCATGTCAATTTTCTTTTTGACAGCACTGTATTGGTCATGCTTAATCTAAAATCAAGTTATTTTAAACTTATAAATTCATTTTTTTTTTCTATACTTATAAAATGCCAAAACGAAAAAATATTTAAGTCACAGTTCAATTGATAATGGGTTTTTTCAATGTTTAAATAAGTTTAATAATTTTTCATCATAATTTTATTTGAGTATAGTGTAATATTATAAGTTGCGATAGCCCATCGGTCAGTGGGTCACGGGTTGAAACCCCACACAGGCATCAATGAGTTTTTTATTTAAACTTATATAGATTATTGATATTAAAAATTTATAACACTCTTTTCGGTGAAGGAAAACATCGTGAGAAAACCTACACATCTCTAGAGGATTCTAGAGATATGTAAAAAGTAAAAGTAAAGTAGCGACCTGTTACAATCTCACTGCTGGGAATAGGCCTCCTCTCTCCGTTTCTGGAGAGAAGGGTTGGAGCTAAGACCTACCACGCTGTTCCAATGCGGATTGGTAGGTTACACATATCTCACGATGTTTTCCTTTACCGAAAAGCGTGTGATAAATTGGAATTATCAATTAGACATATGAGTTTTAATAGAAAAACTCATCTTTTGAACTCGTGTTCCCCTCGAAAGAGTCGCACGGTCTCGCCGCTAGGCTATCACAGCTCAAGTTATGTGTAACCTACTTAATCCCCATTGGAGTAGCGTGGTGGATCATAGCTCCAACCCTTCTTTCCATAGACGGAGAGAAGAGGCCTTAGCCCAGCGACATAAGAGGCCGTTACTTACTCTTTTTATTTAGTGCAATATCTAGCTTCGATTTACTTTTGAAAACTCCTCCCTTGACTAATATATAATAATCTTATCCATACATTCCCATTATTTATTAAGTTTTATTGAAAACAAATATTAGCCTCGGTAAGCATATAGATGCTACCGTGAAGATCAAATAGTTTAATATTACTCATAGAATGATTTATAGTAATACGCGTTACCTTCGGAATTCCATAGAGTAAAAGTTACAATAGAATTATTTTGCTATACTCCGCGTTTGTCAAGAGGATCTATGTATCATACGAGTATAAAGCAACGCTCACATTACTTTATACATGCAGGACAAGTCACCGCACGTATCACTCCACACAAGCACTACACACGCTCACTACTACAATCGCTGCGATTGTTTCGCCCCGGAACTGAATCATCAGGAGTATAGGCTCCAAGAAAATATCGTAATGCCTTACGATTACGCATGCATTACGATTTTATTAATTTCTTTATAACTTCTTTACTCATAGATATATACTTGCCTGCTATACTCCCAGATATAAGGTTTCCTGAGACCAAGAGCATCAATGAACCAATAAAATTGTGGATCTCTATCATGATACTCCATTGTTCTGAGCACGTGAGTGACGCCCTCTACTGAATCAACTATTGGGCATGCGAAGTCATATGTTGGATATACTCTGTTGAGTCAAAAGACAAAACTTATAGAACCTGATTGGTTAAATAAAATTACTTTTTTTCAAGGAACTGATCAAAAGGTATGTCTTTTATAAGTCATTTGTATCTATAAAGATTTGAAATGAAACACGACAAGTCAAGTTAAAAAGTTAAAAAAAAAGCTTTTAGAAAAAATTACGTCCCTACTGTTAACCGTTGAAGGTTTCCTTCGTCTGGAGCCAATCCTTGGAACAGCATCAGGTTATGCTTATCATAATTATGCATTGTCATCGATATTGAACCGGTAGTAACATTTCAACTTAATCGGACACCGGGAAGTGGTTAAATTTAACTTGCAAGATTCCACCTTCACATACATACACGGCAAGTTAAATAAAAGTTTATAATAATATTTTTACTATGACAAAAAAATATATAATTCTAGATACAGAATGTACTATCCATTTTCATATTTGACAAATGCAGGATCAAACAAACCACCTCATTACACTAGCACTGCACACATTCACTACCACAATCAATCTCAATTTTCATCAGAAGATCATCATCAGAAGATGACCTCCGGGCTCCATGACAAAATCGCAAAGCTTTACGATTAAAATAACATATATTGTTTTCTTCTATTGTGAATTTTGGCACAATAATATTATCATTACTTTTGAATTATGGTTCTCCATCAACACCTAGTTCTATAAATAATTGGAAATGAACCCAAAGTAATAAACTTACTTGTATGTTGTTCCAGTACGAGGATGTGGCTCTGGTTTGCATCTATAAATAGTAGGATCTCTCATACAACCATTCGTTGACTGCATGTCTATTTTTGCCCGCACACAGTTCTGCACCCCTATTTGGCTCCCTTTTTTCATCTCTTCCCATAGCTCAAGATTTCTCGCTAAAGCTGATATCATATAAAAGTAGTAGTAAAGTAGCGGCCTGTTACAATCCCACTGCTGGGCTAAGGCCTCTTCTCTCCGTCTTTGGAAAGAAGGGTTGGGGCTATGACCCACCACGCTGCTCCAATGGGGATTAAGTAAGTTACACATATCTCTAGAATCCTCTAGAGATGTGTAGGTTTCCTCACGATGTTTTCCTTCACCGAAAAGCGTGAGATAAATTGCAATTATCAATTAGACACATGAGTTTTAATAGAAAAACTCATTGGTGCCTGCCCGGGTTTGAACTCGTGTTCCCATCGAAAGAGTCGCACGGGCTCACCGCTGGGCTATCACAGCTCGATACCATATAATGATATCAAAATAACATAAAAATATGCTTCATCATATTCTAATTGAAATAAAAAGTTTAAAAAATTTTACCTACTTAGTTATTAGAGCACAAATGTAATTTTATGTTTACTACTTTTTCATTATCTTTTATTTATATTTATAATTTTTGTTGTTAACTATGTAATTTCAAACGAGAGGTGAATTGCTTATAGTATTAGCGACAATACTTTAGTGGATTTTTAGTGCTAGTATTTAAGTTCAATACCTATACATTGGATACTTGTTAAAATATTTAAAAAATTAAAAAAAAGATTAATTCAAACTAAATTATTAAGTACTAGTCGACCCGGCAAACGTATCGTGAATAAAGTAAACTTTGATAGGTTGATAATAGATGGCGCTTTTGAATGTCATCCTATTCCTGTAGAATTTACAGGATTTTTATAGCCTAAATGTTACCCCGGTGTATAAGGAATAATTGTGCCAAATTTCGTCGATATTGTTTTAGCGGATTCGTCGTGAAAGAGTAACAAACATCCATTAATACTCACAAACTTTCGCATTTATAATATTAGTAAGATTCGTGTCATTTCACATACTCTGACCTAGTTCAGTTTCTATACATTTCAAGTGATAAATAATTTTATTTTTAAATAGTGGTATTTTTACGAGGTTATTACTTTTAAAATAAATAAACGCTACTTACTATTGTTTCTATTTTTACTCTCGATCTTCTGTTCTCGTTCATTCTTCATCTGCTCAGGGGGTGTATCATCAACATAAGCCTTGCCCTCTTTAATAAGTTTCTCACAATAATCTAACATCAAGTCAAAGTACTGAGAAGTATGTGTGAACATGTCTGGTTTTATTTCCAACATCTTCACATCTTCTAAGATAACCTGATACAGTAAAAATATAAAAATAATACTATCTGAATATATTATATCAAAATTCAGCTGCTGTATATTTCTTGCTTTTACACTATAAATTTTGCATTTGTATGAAAGTACTAATGATATTCAAAAGTAATAATAAAACAGTATTCGTAAATACATATGCACAAACCTCCACCACCGCCACCACAATACACAAGCACTACACACGTTCACTATCATAAACTCAACAATCGTTTCGCCCCGCAACGCAAGCATCATCAGGAGATAGATAGACTCCACGACAAAATCTTTGCGATTTATTTTTTATGAGAGATATTTATGAGTATCTCTTGATGATAACAACTCCTATTTACTTTATCGCAGATTATAGAAAAATAATCTTATTATTACTTTTGTATTAGGGATCTCCGCAGAGTAACGCCTAATTCTATAAATTATATATATTATTATTAACTTTTGAAAAAGGTAATATTAAAAGCATTATATATTAACTTTGTATTGGTTTAGCATACCTTTCATACACTGATATTATTATTTCATTTGAACATCAAAATATTAAATTATACAATACATAAATATTTAGACATAGTTCTATTTATCATTCTTGTGTATATATCACAAGAATGATAAATAGAAATCTCTGAAGAATAAACTTACATTTTCTTGGTATATACATAGAACATTTAACTTTATTCTTCAGATGATGCAGATACACAACAAAGGCTGTTCAAATAGCACAAGTTCAAAAGAATAGCCCAATACACACACTTACTTTTTCAAAATCAACATTTTCTTTAGCAGGGTTGGTATCATCAAATCTCATAATTAACTTTCCTTCAAAACTTTGTTGATAATACTGATTGAGTAGAGCTGCTTTAGCATGTCCAATGTGGAGATATCTGGAATATTGTGTTCACTATTAATATCTAAATATCTAATATCACAATATGAATTGTATAAATTTATGGAACAATAACACACAGGCCTATCCATCCGCACAGTAAATAACTTAATACTTGTGTTTTGGGTGATAGGGAAATGGTAAATATATACACATAGAATTTTAAATACATACTTAAATACATTTATACACCCAGATTCGCAGAACTAACAAATTGTATACAGAAAATGTTGGTCCTCAGCGGGAATCAAATCCATGACCCACACCACTGAATGCAGCGTCCTTGGCAACTCGGTCAATGGGCCATTCAATTGTATATAAAAACTATTTGTAACACACGAGGTAAAAGTATTAAAATCGCACATTCAATTAATAAGTTTATGAGACTAATATCACACAATTGTAGCTGCTTGCAGGTTATCAAACTCATGTACATCAAAATTAAAAACATAAGCAATTTCTACCTGATTCTATGTAATTGATTCACCTTTTTTATTTTATTCATATTCTATTTATTTAAAGAAAAATAACAACACCATCTTACCCGGATGCTTCAGGTGGGAATCGTACAACAACTTTTCCCATTTCAGCATGTGGTAAGTCAATAAACTTCCCTTCCTGTAATCTTCCGGATCCCAGTTCATTGGCAACAGGTTGTGGCTTTCTAGAATGTATTTTTCTTGTTGAGAGTTTATTTCAGAGTTAGAGCAAAATCTATTGTTTAATGGATTTGTGAATATTTTATTGTGAAAAGTACCTCCTTGCAATTCATCTTGAGAATTTAAAACACAGAATTAAACATACATGGGATGATACACAGATAATGGAATATGTGTAATCAGTATTGGAGAAATTTGGTATGGATATGATCCATATCCTTTTTTCAGTAGAGGAGGCCTTTGCCCAGCCAGTTATATAGACTGTTTCTTTATAAAACTAGTTTTTGTTACAAGCAGTGTTAATTTGATGTTATTTTATATAATAATTGTTTAATTGAATGATGCAATGTGTTTCAATAAAAGAGTTGCATCTCCCTATTTTTTTATTATAAGTATTTTGTGAGGTTTATACTAAATTTTTATTGTTTTTTGTAACATTGCAAAAAATAAAAAATATAATATCAATGATTAAATATATTTTAGTGTACCTTCCCATCAGTAATTGGTTTTATTGGATATTATCAAATAGATTTTATACAATAATATAAACAACCATATAAATGACCTTACTTTTATAGTACTAATAGATATAAGGCTATATGTAATGACTTTTAATAATATAAGTATGTGTAATAAAGTAAAATATTGTACATTACCTTGTTACTACTTTGAATAGGTTATCAGCAACATCATTAGGCAATCCTTTTAACATTTTCACTGGTTGCTGAGCTTCGATAAGTTTCATCCATCTCAAAATATTAGTTGGGGGTGTTGGGTTATCTATCGCATCTTTGAATTTAGAAGATACTAAAAGAACACATAGTTACAAAACTGTATTTATAAGTAATATTCAGAAATAAGATTTATAATTTAAAATAAAGATTGTCTATGTGCAAAACAAGTATACAACATACTTTACTATTTTTTAACATACAATCTTATCTAATCTAATTTTAAATAAAAAAACATATCTCATATAAAACATAAAAAATATCTTGTTTAAAATTATTAAATTAAAATCAATAATTTTCTTGTACATACCATACAAAATGCTAAAAACTGCTAGATCTGACACTGTCAGAGATTCTCCTACTAAATATGTCAATGGACCCAAGATCTTATCTAAATACTCCAACGACTTAGGAATTTCCTCCTCGAGAGTGAGACTAAAAGAAAGCCAATGATTCATGGTAACCCTTTGTAAAGGACTAACCGATTTATTAAAGGCATTTTCAAGAATTCTTATCAAGTCATTGCTAGTTCCATATGGTACTGGTTTGGCCGAATTCTCATGTACCACCGCAGAATCTGTGCCCCACACAATCTCAATATTTTTGACTGAAGATCTATAAAATTCTGCAGCAAACAAACCACCTGCAATAAATAAATATTAATTGTAAACCTTACATAAAAAAAAGATTTATGAATTAATTACGTAAAAAAGAAAATACCTAGAGGTGGATTTAATTTATTGCAAAAGATTTTCATATTGCATCAATTTTTATAAGTCTTTAAATATAACTGAAATCAAATTCAATTTTTAAATCACCAAATCACCGAAAACCACACACGATGCAAAAAAAACTGTCAAGTTGACATTTTAAATTTTATTTTAATTTAGCCATATATTAGTTTAGGAATGTCAAAAAATAATCGACTAGTACCGATTATTTTATCACAACAACCGATTGGTAATAATCGATTATTCAAACATTATAAATCGATTTTTGAAAAAGCGATTATATTGACTACACTCTTTTCCTCTTTTTCTTTTCATTTTTATTGTTTTTTAAAGTAAAATATGCGTTGTTGAATGAAACCAATGTAGCCAAACAATACATTTTAATTGAATTTCGCAAACAGCATGTCTGCTGTTTTTTATTCCTAGTTGTCTACTTTAACTAGCCTTTATTCTAATTTATTATTAAAATAAAAAAGCAAATTTTTGAATAGAAAAAGTTGATTTATTTAGAAGGGAAAAGAAAAATATATTATATATTAGTCAACTAGATGTTCCTGCGGCTTCGCCAGCGTGGAATTTTAAATATAAAAATAGGTGTAGTAAATTATCCGTGAGGGATAGAGACCTACTGTCGCGGATTTTTTTGTAGTATTTTTATAGATCTATAATTCTTTACTACATTACTTTAGCGTATCTCTACTGGTTTATGCAGCGCACGCACCTAATGCTCCCAGAAAGCAAGTTTTTTGACAATTGGGCGATCTCTTCAACACAATTTACATGATATCAATATGTACTATTTACCGAAACCATCCGGAAGTATTGCACTATATTTTGGTGAAAACCGTACCAAAATTCGTATTAAAATCTAAAAGTAGATTTTGAGAAAATCGATTACATACAGACAGACAGTTTTTTGGGTCTTTGTTTTATATAATAAGTAAGTAAGTATAGTATAGAAGTATAGATTTTGTTCACTCCAAGTTAATCCCTATATTCGTTGTCGAATGTCGACTAATGTCGACATGGGACAATATTAGCCACAGAGAACATAGACTAACAGAGAAGATTTGCAAGCACAAAGATAATCTGAGATGTACTCATAACAAACTACCAACTGACCAGATATTATGAACCTTAAAATTCTACTAATCATTTGCTGATTTCCAATTAAATGTATTGTAATTTAAAAGAACTTAGGTTTCCTCTACATCATGTTTAACGATTGATTGCTTACTGTATTACATAGGCGAATAAATTAGAACCTTTTTTTATCTGTTCTTAGTATCAAAGCTTGAAAGCACAGAGAAATAATCTGATTAGAATTTTTTATCAAAGCCAAGCAATTTGGCATTTGTAAAAAGAAAATATTTACAAAAAGGACAAATATAACAAAAATTCAAATGATCTAAATTCAATAAATTTTCAATGGTGAAAATTTGGTGTTAAGTGTTAAAAAGTAGGTAAACTTTCATGCATAAAATATATATCCAATGAAATTATTCTAAAGTTTTCTGACTAGCAGTTGAGAAAAGAAATCTGTTTTACTTTTAAAAGTAATATGCAAATACAAATAGTTTTGTTTAATTACTTAAATATTTAATTGGTTTTCTGAAGAGCTCTTTTTATTTTATACAAAGAGCTAATAATTTATTTTTTTATGCTTACGGTGCTGAGATTCTAATAATTTTCTAAAAACTTATAACTTCCTTTAGAAATCTTTAATATCATGGTATATGTAAATGAATTGCATGTACCTTAGGGAATAAAATTACTTTTCTGGCTATTAATCAACAGATAAACAACAATGAAGAGACAAAATGTTCGGACATTATCCCTTGTGGTTTGCACTTTCACATATTTATTGATCGGAGCAGCCGTGTTTGACTCTTTAGAGTCAGATACTGAGAGTAAAAGATGGGAAGTGTTGTCTGGTATGTCTACCTCATACTTATTCTCTTATGCAATATTAGTTAACAGCTTCTTGGCAAGTTGTTGGTTTCCTAATATTTTATATATTAACATTTTATGCAGTCATATAAATTGTAATGTATCATAAAACCTCTAGAAATATTTGATCACATTTAAATAAATAAGATTTTCTGTATCAAGATGCACTTTAGTATTTATATAAATTATATAAATTATATATGTTAATATTTATCCATTGTCCTACACCCAAAACACAAGTAATAAGTTACTTTGGGGATGGGTGACCATGTGTGTAAATAATTAAAAAAAATTGTAATAACTAGGCTAATATTTTTGTTACAGATATGAAAAATGGACTTGTTCATAAATATAACATAACCCCCGAGGACTATCATATGATTGAGATAGTGATCATAGAAAACAAACCGCATAAAGCAGGTCCTCAGTGGAAATTTGCTGGCGCCTTCTACTTTGCTACAGTTGTCTTAGCTATGATTGGATATGGACATTCTACTCCAGTTACTGTTGGAGGAAAGGCGTTTTGTATGGCATATGCAATGGTATAGTATGGAATAATAAGTATATATAAAATATATCTTTTTGTCAATAATATAGATAATTATTGGTGGTAAAACTTAAAACTAAAACTAAAGATTTCGAAAAATACCATATTTTGTGTTATACCTGTAATGAACAAAAGGAATTGATGTTATAAACATTTTATTTAAAAAATGCATTTTTATCTAAAATTATACTAGGTATATTAATTATCATATCTGTATTAAATGTATTAAATCTGTATGAATGAGAAGTTAATCGCGGACTGGTAAAGTAATATTATTTTTACATTATGGAACTCCACAAAATAACGCCTAATTCGATATAATATATTGTTAAACAATTATGTTATCCTATATCATTTGCAGGTGGGAATACCATTAGGGCTAGTGATGTTCCAAAGCATCGGCGAACGTCTTAACAAGTTCGCATCAGTAGTCATCAGACGGGCAAAATGTTATTTGCGTTGTAATACAACCGAGGCTACGGAGATGAATCTTATGTTCGCTACTGGAATGCTTTCCTCGATAATCATAACAACAGGTGTTTATGCAATCACATACAAATGAAATCTAATTCAAATAAAATTATTTATTGATATGGTTATTATAAGACAAAGCCCCCAAAAGCTGTCTGTCTGTATGCGATCGATTTTCTCAAAATCTACTGAACGGATTTTAGTACGGTTTTTCTATAAGATCGTAAAATTTTTCCAGTATCATGCAAATTGTGTCGAAGAGGTAACGCGGTCATAAAAAATCTCGCCTGCTGGGATCTATAGTCGCGTGCGCCGCATAAACCAGCAGAGATATACTAAAGTAATGTACTAGAGAATTGTAGATCTACCAATATACTACAAAAAAGTTCGCGACAGCATTTCTCTATCTCTTATGGCTAACTCACAATAACTATTTTCGTGTTTAAAATTTGGATACGGGAAAAAATTGTGACACTGATTTTCAAGCGGATGAAGCCGTCGACACAGCTAGTTTCATAATATAAACAAAAATATACAGTATTTTTTCATTAAAATATATAGCATTATACAATAAAGCATAAAGTTATTACCATATTAATCAGAGCCGAATTTAAACCTAGTACTGATTTCCTTCATAGATTTTTCAATATTTGTGTGAAGTAGAACCGCTTTACCTTTCATATTAATCGATAAATAAATAATAATAATATTGATCATTTATTCATCATTTTTTGAAAAAAATAATAGGTGTATAATAATAATTATGAACGAAGGAATGTGATAATATGCCGCTTCATAGAATAGACACCTCCACCGTAAAATTTTGGCATTCCATTTGTTTATTAATAATAAATAATTTTAATTTATTCTCAAATGAAGTTTCAAAACGTAAAAAACACTAAGTAACCACCTGCAGGCCTACTATGGACTCTTATTGCGACTCAATTGAAATTTTCATACCATGACGTCTTAAAGACGCACACTTTAAATCGTTGCCGAATGAGCGTTCGGAATTCGTCCTACGAACATGTGAGTAAAAGAGACAGAGTTATCTATAGTTCATATAACGTTGTCCTTTTCAAACCCCAGTGTAATTCACACTTCATGGTAAGAAAAGACTGCGGTTTGCGGTCGTCGTTAACGTCTTCAATTGAGTCGCAATAAGAGTTCATCGTAGGCCTGCTTGCTTTCGCAACTTCGGCGATGCTTCTGCGCTCGCCCGTCCCGCCCGGTGACGCTGTAAAAGCCATTAGGGCTAACAGCATACAGTCAGTTCGAAAAAAAAAAAAGGCCTGCTTGCTGTACGGTCACACGTTGCTGTCTGGTGTCGAATTCCCCTCGGAACAGATTTTATGTTATAGATGCTCCGATCGCAACCAAACTATACAGGATCTTCCGCTGGGTCTGAAAATGTTATTAAAACTGATCCATCCGTTTCGGAGTCTATAAAGGACAAAGTTAGAGCGCATATTGATTTTTTTTCCATAATGTAACTTCAGGTTGTACTTGTTCGTAAACGCTAACTAACCTCATAACTATTTCTTATACCAATGGTTACACTACAATATACTGGTTGCTTAACAATTAGAAGGTACTAGAAACAGTTGAATTTGGATTGATATTCAGGAGCAGCGGTGTTTTCTCGATACGAAGGGTGGAGTTACTTCGACAGTTTTTACTATTGCTTCGTAACGCTCACTACGATTGGATTTGGAGACTATGTTGCTTTGCAGGTATAGTGCCGCATGAATAGCTCATGAATAAATATGAAATAAATTAAATTAAATATATGATACACTTCACACTCGGTCCCCAAAGTAAGTAACTTCATAATTGTGTTATGGGTGACAGACAGCTGGTAAATATACTACAGATATAGTTTTAAATACGTACTTAAATACAAATATACACCCAGGCTGCAAGAACCAAGACCCCGTAAGGGATTGAAACTAGAATATAGACGTGAGTATAGCCGGTGAAAATTAATTATGAACACCACTTACGATAGTTTAAATTTAAACATTTCATATATTTACATTATTTCGTAGAAAAAGTAGAATAGACTATCTCATTTCTTACTGAGGTGTAAAAGACGTCAGGCAGGCGGCCGGTCGTAAAATACCTAGCCAAATCATGTGACAACATGTTTGTAACATGTTGTGCCGACCCCATTTAAAGTGGGATAAGGGCAGAAGCATGATGATATTTACATTATTTCAGAACGACCAAGCGCTAACAAGCAAACCCGGTTATGTGGCATTGAGTTTGGTGTTCATACTATTCGGGCTGGCAGTTGTCGCGGCCAGTATCAACTTGCTGGTGCTAAGATTTATGACAATGTGAGTATTGTATAAACCGTAGGGGACGAGCCTGTCATAAAGACACTCATGAGATCGATGCCTCGTATGACTCATCACATCATTTTTTTTTTCAGTCATAGAGTTATTTGTAAAGCGCCAAAATTTTTATGGCTACGTCGCAAATATTTTGGCCTAGCAAAACATACGCTATCACTGTTCCAGACTTTAGTCCAGCACATAACTCGCTAGCCTAGTAACTTTATTAGATAGTAACTTCATATATCCTACATAACTGTCATACATTCGACCATTTTTGAACAAGTAACATAATCTGTAACAAGGGAGTTTATCTATGTTATGTTTCTACTCAACGATTTCCCATTTCACGAAAAAAACCGCTTAAAATCAATAATTTGCATTGCTTGTTTTTACGCATGTTTCAAAAGAGTAAAAAAAATATAGCAAAAAAATTTATTACTACTTTTTTATTATGGATCTCTGCAAAGTAACGCCTAATTCTATAAATTGGTAGATGATGACTTCAATGTATTATATCATTATTTATTTTTAGTTATTATTATTTAATAACATCTATCTAGGCAAGCAGAGGAGAATGCTCGTGATGAGGACAAGGACAGTTCTAGAACAATGTTACCGATTGACGGGCACGTGATCGCTGGTCGGCAGCGGTCGACCGAAGACCAGGCCTCGGTAATGTATCACAGGTTTGATTTTTGGTTAAGGGCGATGTCACAACACTTTATACAATACTAGCAAAGCCCCGCGGTTTCACCCGCGTCCATACAGATCTCGTGGTAGTGGAAAGTCTACGAAATCGGACTATAGATTTATTTTGTAGATTATTTAATTATAAAAAATGGGAATACTAATGATTAGTATTCTTGGAATAAGACTTAACTCACCAAGTGCAGGCTATAACGGTAGGTTAGGTTTGTTATGGCATTATTTGATTTCGATTTACATTCTTAAATACGTAAAATCTTTTGATTGGGATGTCGGATTTTAATAATTTCAAAAGTATTTTACAGGTATTGAAACAGTTATTCATAAAATATCATTTAATGGGATAAGGATTAATACAGAGATATGAATAAAATGGTTTGATTATTGTCGGCACTTTTACCAACTTTTACAATGTAAAAAAGTAGTTATATTGGCATAACTATAATAGTTAGACATATGGTATCGCGGACTTTTTTGTGGATATTGATACGTTCTATAATAGTTTCCGCAGCGCACGCGATGATAGATGTTTATGACTAAATTTTTACCAAGTTATTACAATTTTATTAGGGATCCCTATTTTTTTTGAAAATGGCATATAGCCTATGTTGCTTAGTAAAAAAGCAGCTTTCCAATGGTGAAAGAATTTTTGAAATCGGTCCAGTAGTTTTTGCGTGAAAACGTAACAAACATACATACAAACAAAGAAACATACAAACAAACATACAAATCTTTTCTCTTTATAATATTAGTATAGACTAGCAGTTCGGCCATGCGTTGCTGTAGTTCAGTCTGGTTTCGAATTCCCCTCATAACACAACTGTCATTTACAGTTAAAAAGCTCCGATCGCCACCAAACTATACGATATTATACGCTGAGTCAATCTAAAGATTGATTGAGAGTTTCATTAAAATCGGTCCAGCCGTTTGGGAGTTTATATAAATAGACTAGTGGTATCCGAGACTTTTCGAGTTCGCGCTGTCTTCAATAATAAGTTAATAATGTAATGAGTGTTCTTTCCTATTCCCAAAAGTAAAACGGGATTCTTTTGTCCCATATATTCCCGGTATATAAGTTATAATTGTGTTAAATTTCATCAATATTGGTTCAGCGTATTAGCCATGATAGGGTAACAGACAGACTTTGGCATATATACTATTAGTATGCACTTCATCTACTTTACACAAAACCTTAACAAAATTTTACACGCAAATTGTTTGGCAATTTATTTACTGTTTGAAAAGTTATTTAGTATTTTTTTTTAGATTTTGTTTTCGTTATATGGAAGAATGTTGATATTGTCTCTGATAATAGACTGGCCCGATGGCAGTGACCCTGCCTTCATCTCCGCGGGTCGCGGGATCGATTCCCGCCGAGGGCCAACATTTTCTATAAACAATTTGTTGGTTCTTCGCCCCTGGGTGTATATTTGTATGTATTCAAAAATTATATATGTAGTATATCTACCAGTTGTCCGTCACCCATAACACAAGTATTAAGTTACTTACTTTGGGGATCGACGACCGTGTGTGTAAGTGTCACATATATTAAAAAAATAATAATAATATTATATATATGTTAGGTGTGTTCGTGTAATTGTCTCGGTAACAAGCAATGTGAGGGCGGAGCTCTACTGCCGTCAGAACCCTCACGACCACTGCGAGCGTTGAAAAGAAGGGCTTCCCTAGCTCCGGAGCTCATTGAGCGAGCTTCTGTATAGACCAATATTTAAAAATAATCCCACTTCTGGACATATTCTGGTATCTTCAAAGCAAGAGCGAATAGGTATTTTCTAGGCAAGCGCGCTCCATCTTAAACTGTATCACTGCTTACCATCAGGCATTATTACAGTCAAGCGCTCGCCTATTACGCAATAAAAAAAAATAATAATAAAAATTTAAAAAAAAAACAGCTCTCTTGTTCGGTGCATTAGCACCTTACACATATTAGCTTAAATACGGACACGCGGCGCCGCCGCACTCAGTTTGCAACAGTTTACGAGCAACGTAGCATTAGTTTATAGGAACACAGTATTATTTAGTTTATCATTAGTTTTATAATAAGTTTAGAGTAAAAAACAATTCTTCACCTTACATTAGACATGGGCGAAATGTATCCCTGACAAGAAAAGAGTGATATATATCTTTTCGCTCTTGGGATATATATCACTCTTTTATATCTTTAACTCTTTTAGCTCAGTACGGCTTGAGAGTATAAAGCGACTAAGACTAAAAATATACCCGATATATCTTCGGCTCTTTTAGCCCGGACTTAGAACTCAGTAAGGCGGTATTGTACTTTTTTATTTATTATATAAATTATGCTACATATTTTCTTTATTTTTTTTTTTCTATTTATTATGTACACTATTATTTACACTTTTCTGATATGTACAGGTAAGGATGACTTCTTCCCACTAAGAATGGAATGTAAATAAATAATCGTTCGCGAATTAGTGATTTTTTTTTTTGGTACATTTGCATCCAATTAAGCATTTTATGTCTTTGACATAAAGCACAAAAAAGCTGAACGCCGGCGCGTGTTGTCGTTCCGAAAATCCGTAGTTTACATTTTTAATACAAATATGCAAGAGTTATTCGTATCTCTCTTTGACATGTAAATTGTTATATAAGCTCATCTCTTTCACTCTAACTCTGAACTTGCCGTAACTCGTCACGAAAATTGACTCTTAAGATTAAAGATATAGAGATATAATTGAAACATGCGAGCTAGAGAGTGAATATATCTTCTGGAGAGATATATATCTTTCTTGTCTTTAGCTCACGAGCTACTCAACTCTACCTCACATTTCTCCTCACCTCTTTGAAGAGAACGCACAGAGAATGCGATATAAAATGAAGACTGGATTCCTTTTAGCACTCCAAGCGTTACAATCTTTTTTATTCCTATCAGTAATGAGTCAATTTGTCTAAAAAATGCACGGACAGATGAGAAATTAAAAAAAATTAAAAACAAGAAAATTTAGTTAAAAATAAAAGTAGTCTGACATTACAATACTCTTTGCGAAAATAAAAAAATACCATCACGCTCACACATATAACTGAATTGGTTTTATTATTGTTTTCACTATGATTTCTTAACCAAAAAGCACCATGAACTATGCATGCTACTATGCAACTATGCATGTATGTATTGCAGAATGAAATTATAGATAAATGCCTTTATCACTATTAATACTAATAATGAATAATATTTTACCAATATCGTATATCGATAAGCGTATTAAACTATAAAATTTTAAATATGATCATAAGATCTTAATTTCTTATTAAGTTATAAAGTAGACCCACCATACTGCTCCAATGCGAATTGGTAGTTTATGCACATATCAGGATTTCTCCAAGGATATGCAGGTTTACTGGCGATGTTTTCCTTAACACAAAATTGTGCGATAAATTTGATATATCATTTTGAATAAGTTTTAACAGAAAAACTGTTTGAACCTGTGACCAATTAGAGTTCAAATCAACATGTAACCTACTTGTATTGTTAATTGCGTTACGCAAACGAAATTAATTTCTAAAGAATTCATTTGTTTCTTAGATATTTTATGATTTATTGCTGAAATTCGTTTTATCAATAAGTCATAAAATATAATATCTTAAATTCGGATTATCAGAAAATAGTTATATTTTGATACGTAGGTTTGATTATTCGCGTTCGAAATAAAATTTTGAAGAATTCATTTGTTCGTCAGAGATAAAACGACTGTAGTTAAAATGATAATTGCTCGCTTTATAAGCAGTGGCTCTGGGTTTCATTGAGGTAAATGAAATCATGTTTTATAATTATTGCAGGGAATCTTTTAAGAGCTGCATATAATCTTTAATCCTTAATTTATTTATTAAAGAAGATAAGACGCCTTGTCCAGGCTACTTCAAGTTTTTTAGCTTAGTTCTTGTAACTTTTAGTACAAGAAAAAAAATGTATTGTGCAATTGTGCAAAAATGCATGAATTTAGTAAAAATGCAAATACAAATTCTTCCTGTACTTGCCAAATATTGAAAAATTCAGTATTATCTACTCATTATTATGTATATAGTTATATGTGAATGTAGTGCCAAAGTTGCAATGTGATAATTTTAAATATATTTAAATAAAAGCTTTGCTGCCGAAGATATAGTTTACGTATTTCAGTTTATTTCTAGCTTCAATCAATCTTATTGCGCAATATGCCTTTCGCATTAAAATGAATAGCCATATAAAAATACGCATTCCACTAGTGTCTTAATTATAGTACTAGTCGATAACACACAAGTTATTGGTTTTTTTTTAATATATAGACTTCAAATTATATACAATATCGTATAGTATGTTTAAACTTAATGATTTCAAGGGCAACCAATCTCCTAGGTGTTGCGTCCAAGCGCTATTGACGAAAATCGTTATTTACTCATGTATTTTACTATGTTATTAAATTTTTAACTTTCGCGATCCATTCTTATTAGCAATTCAGCCGAAACGTCGAACCATGTACAAAACAAAGGTAACTCGATTTTTTCGCGATGTGACCCATATTTTTATATATTAATAAGTATGTTGTTTAAAGTTTCTTAGTGCGGGTTTGTCCATATAGAAATAGCTGTAAGGTATTTACTTGTCATATTATATTAATATATAATTATAAACTATAAGCGCAAACAAAGGATTTTATTAATGTGAAAAGAACAAAACAGATTCAATTTCTCCTTTATTACTTTTGTTGTAAAATTTAGCTAATGAAAATAAAATATTGCTATCTAAGACTTATTTGTTAGGGTATGAGGAAAAATAAATGTATTTTTTTTAAATCAAAATATGTCTTGCTTATGTCGGTTCCTACTTTGTCTATTATATACATCACCTATCGTTTTATAATTCTTTATATTTTTATGTACAAAAATTAACTATGTTATTTGTGTATAAAAACTTATTTGAATCTGTGATGATTATTTGATCTCATTTTGTTATTACCTGTTAAGTTAATTTAGATAGATATCCTTTTCATTTAAAACTTATTTTTCGATAGTGATGATGTATACTTATTTTTTTTATTGTTATTATTTTTACTTTTGTTATTCATGATGTGCCAAATAAATTAATTTTGAAAGAAAGAAATAAATAAATATGAAAGAAAGAAATGTTTCTATTTATTTAATATTCCCTCATTTTATCTTACTATTGAATTTCTATATTTATAGAATGGAAAATATATTTAAATACCTCTCGTTGACTACGAAACTGCAATGATGTATGACTGATATATGATAAATATTAACATACTTTATATAACAATATGTATATTTTAAATAGGTTTTTATTCTTTATTAAAACTCCTAGCTTTCTGGCATGAGAATGCGTAGCTTTAGCTAAGTTCCAGGGGTCAGACTTATACGATGGGGGTAACCTATTATACTAAGACTAAAGCTGATTTGTTTGAGATAGTGATTTCATTCAGGTATGAAGTTATTACACATCGGAAACTTTTTCGCTTAAAGTAAAATGTAGTAAAGTAGCGGCCTGTTACAATCCCACTGCTGGAATAGGCGTCCTCTCTCCGTTTCTGGAGAGAAAGGTTGGAGCTAAGACCTACCACGCTGCTCCAATGCGTATTGGTAGGTTACACATATCTCCAGAATTCTCTAAAGATATGCAGGTTTCCTCACGATGTTTTCCTTCACCGAAAAGCGTGTGATAAATTGCAATTATCAATTAGACACATGAGTTTTATTAGAAAAACACATTGGTGCCTGCCCGGGTTTGAACTCGTGTTCCCCTCTAAAGAGTCGCACGGTCTCACCGCTGGGCTATCACAACTCCTTTTTCGCTTAATTTTCGATAAATAATGCCTCTTGTTTTCTCAATTTAACTACTCCAGCTAAAGAATATTAGATAGGTTCATAACAAGCTGACTCAAGAAATATGTCACCCTAAAAATATTTCTTATCTTGTGACAATGACCTAACAGTAATTACCATCGCTAACTATATTTGGTGCCTTCCTATATAAGAATCCAGTCGCAAAAGGTGCCTCATCTATTTAAGTGACTTACAATGTATTTACATAAAACCGCATTAAGTTTATTCCTAATCGGGCTTTTTTCCGAAGATTGCGTAGGAATGTTTTTATCTTCCTCTGAAACAGGTTTCAACGTGCTTAAGAAGGCACCAAGATGTGAGTAATTCTAAATAAATTAAGTAATTTGTGTCATAACACTTTTGATAGTAATTCCAGATTTCAATTTAGAATAATGATTAAGTGATGCAAATTAGAATAATGTAAAAAACATTTATGCATAAAATTCTTGCCTTACTGGGTGATGGAAAATATGAAGAGAATTCTCGGATAAATTCCTGGCCATATGTATGTAATGTCTAAACAAGATGGAGATTCTCAGCACTATAATCCTGTCCCAAATAAGAAATGAATGTTTTTTGTAGAAGGTTATAAATTATTTCGATATGAATCCCTTTTCAAATAAGTAGTTGATAGGCATTAAGCGCAAGATAAGCTATGATAGTTAGTTAGACCCTAAAACTCTTTCGAGGGCGTACGGGTTCAAACCCCGGGCAGGTAACAATGAGTTTTTCTGGTAAAACTTATATCTCTGATTGATAATTGCAATTAAACAGACACGCTTTTCGGTGAAGGAAAACTGCATATCTCTGGAGAATTCTTGCTATATGTGTAACTTCCGAATCCGCATTGGAGCAGCGTGGTAGGTCTTAGCTTCAATCGTTCTCACCCAAAATTGAGAGGAGGCCTATGCCTAGCAATCGGATAGTAACAGGCAGTTACTTTAAGCGTAAGATAGATATGCAGATTATAGACGAAAATGGTATTTTTTTTAATGTTCCCCTAGACTTTGTTTTTGTAAGAATCTCCTGACAATAATGACGATGACCAAAGGAAATAGAGATTCATTTTTATACACAAAGATTTCGTATTAAAATAATTAATGTTCGTATATAGGGAATATGCCATGGCTCGGCTTGGGTTTGTGGTGCAACGGGTGTCCGCCACGCGGTTGTGAAGATGACGAAGCGATTATACACGGCTACTGCTGCGGATGTGCCTATACTCTTGGTATTTATTTTATTTAACACATTTTTTATTTGAGATAAGTTATCCAAAGCCATGATACCCTTGATGATTTACAGATAAGCTGCCAGTTCTATGTCCGGAGTTTCTTCAATGTCCTCTCAATATGCACGGTCTCTGCCACGATTATGAGTACATGATGAGATGCTGCTGTTAAATCATTGACATAACTTTTGTAACTACTAAGTTTGTGTTTAATTAATGGAAAGCGTGTTCAAACCAAGCAATAGAATGTTTAATAACCGCCACTTGATGTAGGCAAGTTAATACATACTAAGTTTGTTCAAGACAGAAATTTTGTACAATTGAAGTCGGAATAACATATAGGATAATTAAATTCCAGTTTTTTGTTCGGAAATGGGAAATAAGATAGGAATTATCTTTAGTTGTGTAATTTATTTGTAAAGTACATGATGGAGTGTAATTTTTAAAAAAGGTAGTATATTTACTTTTTTCTATGGAAACAGAAAAAAACAATATAGATAATTGAGGGTAATTTATCACTGTCAACGCAAAAGAAGTTGAGAGTATCGATAGTATAAAACAAATTAACATATTTTTACCAATGGACGACCAGTGATAAATGTATCCAAAAGTGATCGGACAAGGTTCTATAGGAATTTCCAAAATTTTGTGCAGCTTAGGTCGTGTGGTTCTCTGATCAACGTGAATCCATATCTGTAACACCTAAGAACCCCAACGGGTCCTACTGTGCCTGAATTATTCATTTTTGTGAGTTATAATTTAGTGAAATAATAACATCCATTAAACTTTATTTTAATATTACTCAATTCATCACATCGACTTAATCTGAAATAATCAATATCACACTTCGTCAGCAAGTCCTCAAGTCGTTATAGAACTCATCAAGTTCCCAAATCAAGATTTTCAAATAGTATCTTTATAGATGAGCGATTGTAAGGTAAAAACATCAGGGTTAAATAAAACATCTTTAAATAGCATAGTTTTAATTTCTAATAAACCCTCAATACAGAATTACAGTGGGTTAGCGGATCGATTACGTGAACTTAACACTTCACATAATAGTACAAAAATAACATTAATTGAGTAAGATACAAAGGATCCTAATAATAAAATAATTAATTTGCCCAGCGTTTTAAATAACAATTCAAATAAAATATTATTTAATGATACATCAATATTCCAAGAGAAACACAGATTATAAATAGCATTACTGGTAGTAGCAAACAATTATTTAGAAATCCTACGTATACATTAAAACGTATTTCCTAGTTTTATATAAAAAATACACGAGATTAAAATAAAATACAAAAAATGCTTCTATTAACTTTAATATTTTTGATTATTTTAACACCGATTATGTTTTAGATAAATTACTTAGTACATGGGCTATGGCTAAATAGCCATAACTATGTGTATATAGTACCCTAAACAAAATTGGTATATATATATTTTTATAATTGAAATATATTTGTTATTTAAAACGCTAAACGATATATACTTTTTATCACAATAAAGTGACGAATGTATATATAAGTATATATTAGAATATTGAATGTCTTTTAAATAATACTATGTTCCCGCTCGATTGTAATAGATGGCTACCCATGTTAATTTACATCTGTCTAATTTCACTAAGGCCAATTTGCTATATCTACAATTTTGTGTTAAAAATTACGAGTGTAAGCCAAATAAAGAATTCTAACACAAAATTTTGAACACAGCACAACCCTAGTAATGCAATGAGATAAATAATATATATATGTACGGTATAACACCCAGTGCATACGATGTAAAAAAAATTGTATAGATAGAGAATGGGATTGCAAATGGCGACCCTTTAATTCACCTCTCGCTCGCACACTATTGAAATGATTATTGTGATACGTAATAATATTTGGAGCTGTATCACTAATCCGTAAGTTATATCAGTTGCAAGAGTTTACTGGCAATTATCAGTTTGTCACGTGTTCGTTTTTATTCATACACATATATTTTTTAATTATTTTATGGTCTACTAGCTTAACTCCAACCACGCCTAATGAGTACAATACGGCTTTCAATGAAAGATGCTCATACATCCTAGTTTGAGGATTTGGGATTTTAAGTGAAAGAGAACACAGACGACAAAAGAGTTATTAGGTTATACCTTATTCTTATGTAAAACGTTTACTTGCATATTAGTGAAATATTCACGTCAGTAGACATTACAAAATAAAACGAACTGAACTGATGACAGTTCTCACTAATACTTAATAATTATCACTATATAGGCAGTTGAAATAAAGAATTGACTAAATATTTGCTTGTAGTAAAATATTTGTAAGGTCCATTTTATATTTATAATTAAATAATGTATATCATCGAGCGGCCATTTTTTAACCCCATTCGGTATCTATACAGAGTACCTCGGTGATATTAAAATTGCAACAGAAGCTCGTTAAACAAAATTAGCCTACACACGAAATGGACAACAGTCAGAGACAATAATTTCAATTACTTTACAAATATCGCAACATTCACGCGTGATATACAATCGGTAGCTCAAACTGGTTGCCCGTGAACGCTCTGTTAAACTCTGAAACTAACCTGCAACCAATTGAGTTATCGTTTCATATACCAGTAGTTATTCCATAAAAATTTAACGCAAATTCACACACGTTCTTATCGATATTTAAATTTAACTGTAGTAATTTGGAAATAACTTTAAATATTGCATTACTAATACCAAATATTCGTCAAAATATGTGATGCTGTTAGAAAAACCTCAAAAAACTTGATTGGTGCGATATAAAACGTATAATAAGTTTATTATTAAATTAGTATCGAGTAAACCTTTATTTACTATTTCCTTTCAAACGCGACGGTCGCATAGGCTTTTTTTGACTTAAAACGGGAGGCCGCGACAAAATATCTCTTACAAACATAGAATTAATTAATTATTATTAATTAATTAAATTAATAATTATACAGAGTAAAGGAGCCATTAGTAGGTCTGTACGTGAGAATGTCGCAACAAATAATGAGAGGGAAGATGAAATTTATATACTTATCTTTGTCGAATCGTACATAAAAAGAGACAGATAATAAATCTCGGTCGGTTGCTCTTTATTGTCGATGGACACATATTAGGCTGGCTCCCTTACTCTATAATAACTCTATGATTATATACAACAGACAATGACATATGTCACGTCGCGGACGCCCGCCATAGTCAATCAATACAATCCTACATCGTATTTTGGAATTACAGCACGAAATTAACCTAAGATACTCATTATATATAAACATGTATAAACATACACCCATTTCACCTCGCTTTCCATTTAACTAACGATATATCGGACAGTAGCAACTTAAATGGAGTTAGCTTAACGTTACGACGAGCTTCGGACTCTGCACTATGATATATATAATTTAACTTTATTTATAATAGGGATGCGATCATGAATTTTTTGTGGTAATTGCATTTTAATTTCCGGATAGCGGCCGGCGTTTTCACCCAAGCGCTGTTTCCTGCCGCCAGCCTGTGCTTGTTACAAAAAACTTTATTAAATTGCATAATAACAAAAAAAACAGCATATTGAATTATACACATTCTGCACATAAATTTTAATACAAAACATAGAGCGTTTGATAGAAATAATCAATGACTCAAAATTAAGGTTAAGCAAACTATGCGTTTAAACCGTTGTTCACTCATGACAGGTATAAAGACCATCAAGTGAATGTATGTATAGATATAAATATGTATATAACTATTACTGCTTATATGTAGAGATATAAATATATAACTATTTCGTCTTGCCGAAAATGCCCTGGCGATGCTTCGGTTGCGGGCCGAAACTATTGTTGACATTGTAGCAGTGAGTGTGTGCAGTGCTTGTGTATTGCTGTTATTGGTGGCAGTTGTGCATGAGTTCTACGAACTCAGCATTTGTCAGGGTATCGGAACGGATATTACACTATACATTTAGCACGTATATTTTACTTCTCTCATCGCGGATTATACCAAAATAATATTTTTATTACCTTTGTATATTTTTTTTAATGTAACTAACGTGAGTGGTGTTCTTAGTTAATCTTTAGAAATCGGCTATACTCACGTCTTATTTTATCGGGTTAGCCCGTCTAGTTTCGAGCCCATCCCGGGCACTTAATAATGAGCTTTTTACACAACGTTATGGCGGCGGAAACTGTTCCTAGTCTGGCTAACTGTTATAGTCGGGCTAACCCAATAAAATAAGGAGTTTTTTTTTCTTTTTTTTTTTTAGAACTGACTGTATGCTGTTAGCCCTAATGGCTTTTATAGCGTCACCGGGCGGGACGGACGAGCGCAGAAGCATCGCCGAAGTTGCGAAATGCAGGGAGTAGAGCACAGAAGCTCTACTTAAGTCGGGGAACGTCGTCCTAAGGGTGCCTCCTGTGAGGCCAGACCAAAAATAAGGAGTGAGTATAGACGGTTTCTACAGGTTAACAACTCTATAGTATTATGGACCTCAGCATAGTTCTCTAAATTGATTGATAGTTAGTTCTTACCGTGTGCGTCGTGTTCAGCAGCAGGACGACTTGCCGGTGTCGATGGGGCGGCCCTGGTCGATCTTGACCGCGGGCCCGCCAGGCGCGGCGCCGGCGGACGGCGGGCCCACGCGCGCCTTTATCTCCGCAGCCATCGTCATGAACGCCTGCTCCACGTTGGTGGAGTTCTTCGCTGACGTTTCGAGAAACGGTATGCCCAGTTGCTCTGCGTATTGCTACACACAAAATTCCTTATTTAACTGTGTTTTATTATTATCCGCAAACGTGCTGCTTCAATGATGCACAGACTTGTGAGTAGCACCAACACCCTCCTCAGCACATTTGCTTGTAAATGGGATAGTCCTCTATGGAAGACATGGAATGAAGTCCACCATAATAAATTTTGTAAATATCTTTTTTAACTTAAAAAATAAATAATAATAATTATTATTATTATTATTATTAAATCACACATTATTTTTAAAATCTAAATATTAAGTTGTTATATTATGTATAACATATATGTCTATTTAATGATATTATATTGTTAGTTTTTACTTCAAATCTGCACGAAATTGTGTGTGAAATGTCTTGTTTGTTTAGATTGATTTTCTTGTATTTTTTTATTTTACATGTCGAAATTTTGTATTTCTGTGTATAAATAAAATAAATAAATAAACAAGTTATTTTATTTCCAGATACCTAAACACCTTAGCAGCCTTCATAAAAAAAACAGTTAATTTAGAAAAATAATTTTACCACGGGAATTCTTCTATGTTTTGAATAAAAGAAACTGAAGGGCGAATGACCGTAACTCATTCCATTCCATTTCGTATGTAATGTATTGACCATGACACAGAGACTACATATAAGTGCGCAGGAGACAAAACTATGTTAGTGTTTTCTCCTGTTTTTTAACAAGCGCGCCGCGCCAGGTTAGTCGCCCCTTACTTATAAAGCCAAATCTCAATTAAATTATATTTATTTTGTTCGTTTTTTTTAAATAACAATATTTAAGAAGATGGAATCATGTCCAAGTTATCTTATACGTTTAAATGATCTTTGCAATACCGACAAATTCGAATAATTGGATTGTTAAAAGATTTTAGATTATTAGAAAGAACAGGGTAGTTGAAGGGATTATTATGCGGTTTGCGTGAGTTACACGTTAATTACGGAATGCAATACAGATGAATCAAGTGTTTAATAATTATATTAAGATTGAATAGTTTGTTATTTACGCCGCGATTCTAGTGTATGTAGCTTTTGTCATAACTATTGTATACGCGCGGAACACCAGAAGTTTTTTTTTATTAACCCTTTGAGGATGAAGCCGCTGGACGAAAATATACATACGTAATCGTTCTGCCTTCCGGAATAATGGCACTGCCTTATAGTAAAAACCGTACAATAACCCGGGCAGTTAGTTTTAGGTTTTGAGAAAATCGATGACAGACAGACAGCTTTTGGGGACTTTTGTTGTAAGTATAGGTAAGGTTTCATCGCTACAGGTCCCTATTGTTTTAGAATGAAACGTGACTCCTTTTATTATACCTATGCATATCTTATCGCTCAGAACGACAGACGTCGCGAACTGCACCTAAGAACTAAGTGACCCTGCCTTCAGCTCCTCGGGTCGCGGGTTCGATTCCCGCCGAGGGCCAACATTTTCTTTAAACAAATTGTTGGTTCTTCGAGCCTGGGTGTGTATTTGTATTTAAGTATGTATTTAAACTCATATATGTAGTATATCTACAAGTTGTCCGTCACCCATAACACAAGTATTAAGTTACTTACTTTGGGGACGGACGACCGTGTGTGTAAATGTCCCATATTTTTATTATTATTATTATTATTATACACCGACACGCGTCCGGAACGGTAAAAGGTTCAAAGGGGCTTGTTAAACAAGCCTCTTTGAACCTCACAATGTTACGTGAGTTGGTATTAATGTTGTAAATATACCATTTATTTTGTAAGGTAATATGAGATACAGTTAATATTAAATAGTTACGAGGTTGGTATTTTAAGACAACGCACATTATTTTCTTATATATAGAGATATCCGGCTGAGTAGAATAGATCACTCTCATTTCTTAGGGAGGTGTCGAACAAGGTGACTAAGGTAAATTGACGTCAGGCGGGCGGGCGGTCGTAAAACCTCTAGCCCAGAGATTCCCAAACTTTTTTCTACATAGACCCCCTGCTATTTACCTAGAATGACTTAAATTTCTAATAGCAGTGAAGTACTATAGGTACTTAGGAGTGAAAAATTAAAAAAATAACAATACAGTTTTACACATTTATCAATTAAATTTAACTCAAAATATAGTAACTATTACATGAAAAAAACGAAGCCAAAAATAAATTTGTTTAATGGGAGGGATGAATTTGATGGTTAAATCGACTTTGTTTTTATGAAATTTAAACTTTCACCTTGCAACTACAAGTAGATTTAGCAAAAAAATCTGTCAAATAAGCAATGTCTGTTTTCTCATCAATAAAAATTCTTTCCAATTTTCATCTTTACTATCGAGAAACTCTAAAACTCAAATAGCATAAAAAAATCTTGTTAGGCATCAACCTTTTTGCAATTGACCCTCATTTTCATTTTATAGACCCCCAATTTTGTTTTCACGTAGACCCCTTGCTGTTCTTCATCGACACTTAGGGGTCGATATCGACCACTTTGGGAATCGTTGCTCTAGCTAAATCATGTAACAACATATTTACAACATATTGTGCCCACCCCGCTTAAGAGTGGGACAAGGACAGGAGAATTTTCATAAAGTATTAAAATTTTAACCACCCTCAATACGAGTATATATAAATATAGTAAATAAAAAACATGTTACCCCGTTTAGTTTTGACAAATTTAAGCAATATCCATACAATAGCCATGTAAGCAAACGGACACTTACGCATTTACAAATTATCATCAAT
Source organism: Morpho deidamia (assembly GCA_947086505.1). NCBI lineage: Eukaryota > Metazoa > Arthropoda > Insecta > Lepidoptera > Nymphalidae > Morpho > Morpho deidamia. The sequence continues at coordinate 9,776,131 of CAMTZC010000003.1, forward strand.
ATTGGTCTAGTGGATTAGCTGTGATAAGTTAACAGATACAAAGCGTTCTTATAAAATAAGTATGTAACAAAGAATCAATGTGATTTTTGATGTTTGTGTCACCTCGCCTACTTTTTATATCATTAATGAGTTCAGTGACTAAGTCACGGGCACACGCTAGTATTATTCTAATTTGCTTTACTGATTTCGGTCACGGCAACTAGGTGTCAAATAGATATCAATTAATATTGCATGGTATGACGCGTATATCTTGTTTTGGGCTTGAATGACCGCATACATATGCGCATAACAATCTACCATTAACATATTTAAAATATATATTATATAGTCGTAAGTCTCCTCTTTTGTCTACACCATGCCTTCTTTATTTCTCAAATATGTCCATTAACATTTTTTTTTCTGGTTCCCGAAAGAAACCCCTTTCTAGAGTTCTACTTGATATTATGTCTTTTGCGTCTTCGAAGTGTAAGATTGGCTACCCTATAGAGGTGATTTTTTTGACTTTTTCAAAAGCGTTTGTAAAGGAAATAATCTACTTTAAATATCTAAACGACAAATTATAAACCCTTTGCGGTCGTATGTCTACTCCAAGCCACTAAAACCGTCGTATGTTTGCTCTAACCTACCTTGGGAAGGAACAATATGAATACTACATTGTATGCATTCATGTATCAGTTTACACTTTTTCTAAACGATCCTCAATGCCTAAGAAAGAATGAAGAAAGGTGCTCCTATTAATTGGAGATTTTGTGATACATAATAAGACCGCAAAAGGTTAAATAAGATATGACAATAACAATGTAAGATGAAACTTATTTGAACATTTAATTACATAATAACTGCAAATCTCATTATAGTAATCTTGTTTTTGACTAAATAAAAATCGACAATCTAACAGAGCAATGATGAAACTATCCTTTTATTTGTTCAAGAGAATTTAATTTTTATCATTCATGTATGGTATATATTGTATAAATTTATAAAATACGAGTTGGCCGAGCAAACATTGTTTTGTTAGATAAAATATTTGTACGAAATATTTTACGAGTCTATTACAAAAAATTTACCAAAAAATTAAAAAAAAAAAGATGTTCATAGTGGATGACCCTTACCAGTTAGGAGTATGAAAAAGATAGTGGCCGATTCTCTAATTTATGACACGAGAATTTTATACATAAGATAAAATTTATAAAATTTCATAATACTAAAAGCTTACCTTAGCTGTGGTATAGTCAACGACTTTCTTTGCGGTGAGGTCACACTTGTTGCCTACAAGCAACTTATTGACATTGTCACATGCATAGCGATCAATCTCCTCCAGCCACTGTTTCACATTGCTGAATGAGTCCTGAAAAATAAAGAACAGTCTATATAACTAATTGTACTAAAATAGTGACATTGCCAGTTACATTGATATGTCAATGTAAGAACTTAATCTTAACTTAACTCTTGATGTCACTGTAGATTAAACTACAACCTATAATGAAAAACAATTGACAAGTAAGTGTACTTATGGTTATTAAAAAGGACAAACACTAGCATGATACTATTAGTTCTGCCATCTGGGCCTGATTAAAAACAACACAATTCTTTTTTAATAATTGCAGTTCAGTCTAAAATTGTAATATATATCTCAAGCATACAAAGTATTGAGATAAAAAACAATTTATTCACCTATAGTGGAGCAGACACCTAACCAAGAAAATAACAAAATTTCAAAGAATATTATAAATATTCACCTATATTTATAGACTAATAAAAGATTAACATATATTTATACATTAACATACCATTAGCATACACATATGAACTTAAAACACTATTGCTCTTTGTATGGTTAGTTGATAAAGACAAAGTCTGTAATAAGTTAGTAGAAAAGTATCGTGGATTATAGCAAAATAATTTTATTATTACTTTTGTAGTAGAAAAGTATAATTCTAAAAAGCTAAATCATCATCATTTTCTTACCCTTTTCCCATTATATCCATCCCCTCTATTTGCAATTCTAAAAACCCAAATAAATTTAGTCTAACATCTCTTACTGGTTATTTCTATAATAAACTAAAACAATCTAAATCAGAATGACTATCAAATAAACTGTTAAATCTCACAGTTATCATAGTCATGATATATGTTCAATGATAGCTTAATTTATACAAGTATGTTAATATGTTAAATGTGTTCCAAATGAATCATTAACCTTCAATTTCAAAATAATACTACTTTACTGTTAAGATGCAAACATATTATAAGTGTATGAATATGTATAAAACAAATCAATGTTTTATACATATTCATACACTTATTTGCATAAAAATATATATGAACTTATCAGTGTAACAATGTTGAAGGTTAGTACATCATTTATATGAACAACATAAAAATAATCAATGAAATAGTTCAACCATGTTGTTTTAATTATCAGATCAAAAAAAAGTAAATAATGAAGCAAAATTTAATAATCTATTTGCTTTATTTCTTTTTACCGTGTACTATTTTAGATTAACTATCAACTGAAGTTGATAGTTAATCTAAAATATAGTGTATAGGATTATGTAATTCATATAGTGTATAGGATTATATACTTTCTTAGTATAGTTTAACACAAAATATACCATTTTTAAGTTTTTAGAGAACTGTATATCAGCAGAAATAATGCCTTAGGTTGTTATAATATAGTAAGTCTTTGTTTAGTTGAGTACTTATATTTATTCATTGTTTATCTCAAATAAAATTAAGAATAAATGTTTGCTATAATAGTAGTAAAAAAATTGTTAAAATAAGTGTTACGAACTGTTCTTATTTATATGATGATACTTTATTTAAATAAAATTTATCACCTTCAATTATAAATAATCACTACTATAGACATGTTTGCTAATTATTTACAGGAATAAATTGTGCACATGCAGAACTTACAGTTCATTGTTATTAATATTACTTGATATAAACTGATAGTGTCAAGGTTTTCTTTGTTGCATTGTTTTATAAACAGAGAATGTACTATTCTTAAACAGAAATGAGAAACTGTATAAACAAGCTTTTTCTTGTTTTATATTTCAACAAATATTTATAAAGCTTTAAATGAACAATAAAGAACATTATTCACCTGATCTGTGCAATCATAAACAATGATGATTCCATGTGCTCCTCTGTAATAAGATGATGTGATTGTTCTAAATCTCTCTTGGCCTGCTGTGTCCCATATTTGTAACTTTATTGTCTTTCCATCTAAATCTAAGGTTCTAATTTTAAAGTCCACACCAATTGTGCTGATATAGCTTTCTGTGTACGTGTCGTCGGCAAATCTGAGCAACAGACAGGATTTTCCCACACCAGAGTCACCAATCAAGAGCAGTTTAAATAAGTAATCGCTGAAAACAATGACAAACAAGTTTAGTACAACTTCAAATTCTTGATTCGAAACAAAGTTCGAAACGTTAATCAAACTGCGAATTAATAATTCTGCAACATTACAACAACGGCAAAGGAGGCGGATTCGACTTCTTATTATATATAAAACAAATCAAAATTCAAGTCGACCTGTAACGTTTTTTATTTTTTTATCATACGGGCGGAAGTGGAAAGTAAGAAATCTGTCGAACACCCTTCACACGAATTTTCATGATTACGTTTTTATTTAGCTAGAACTACGTACGAATGAGTCACCAGTTTTTGCTTCTTCCGCAAATATCACTTATAATATGTGGCTTGTTGATTAAATACAAAGAATATTGATTTGAAGCAGATAATAAGTGAATTATAAAATGAACATGCCATAATTGAACTGAAATTTAGCCCATCCTTGTTTGTTAAAATAATAAAGATACTTACTATTCTGGATTCATTTTTGGACTATAAATATACTTGAACCAAAATGACTGCTTAGCTTAGTACAACGTAAATAATTAACTTCTTTGTTTCAACTATAATGCAGCGCAAAACACAAAAAAATTACAATATTATACGTAGAATAATGGCCGCCGACACTGAAACACCCACACTGACGTAAGTCAGAAATTCTGCTTAGGACAGGAATGCCACTTGGCAAAAATTAATAACGTTCTGAAATTTAATAAAATACAAATTATGGATTACATACAATGTTTGATAAATATTATTTTATTGATTGCTTGGTTTTGATTTTTTTTATATTATACATCATTCTTTACGACAAAATATATTGACAGTGTGAACTAGTCGTAGCGTTGCTCGAAGAAGTGGAGATAGAAAAGATTCCGAAGTCCGAACAAATAGTTAAATGCCAAACTGTATTAAGTTACATACTGAGTTATTACGGAATAGAGCTGCCACAATCTACAGGCAATTTTCTATAATTGGCGACGTTACACCACAGATACATTGAGCGTAAAACAAATGAGCACATGGTTCGAAATAGCGCGCTCTTTTCAAACAGCACGGTTTTAGCCGTGCTTACTAGAGATTGGGAATTTGCTAGCTAAAGTCAAGAAAGATATATCACTAACCAGAACTAGGAAGTGATTGCAAAAGATATAATCACTCTCTAGTTCGCATGTGTTTCTATCTATATATTTATACTTGCGTCAATTTTCATAATAAGTTACGGCTCGGCCAGAGTTAGAAAGAAAGAGATGAGCTTATATAAGCAATTTAATTTAAAAGAGAGAGAGACACATAGCTTGCTGATTAGTTTATCTATTATGTATTACAAGTTTATTAGTAGATTAGTTGATTTGTTGTAAAAATGTAAACTACGAATTTTCGGATCGACAATCTTTGAGGTGTGAGAAGCTAAAAGAGCTGAAGATATAAAGGATATATTTTTAATCGTTTAGTTTTCTTAGTAAACGATATAAAAGAGTCGATATATAGTCCCAAGATCAAGAAAATATAAATAACTCTTTTCTTTAGATTGATACGGTGATACATTTTGCCCATCTCTAGTGTTTACTATGTTACCAACACTGCTAAAAAGTAGCAGCCTGTTAACATCCCACTGCTGGGAATAGGCCTCCTTTCTCCGTTGCTGGAGAGAAGGGTTGGAGCTAAGGCCTACCACGCTGCTCCAATGCGGATTGGTAGGTTACACATATCTCCAGAATTCTCTACAAATATGCAGGTTTCCTCACGATGTTTTCCTTCACCGAAAAGCGTGTATTAAATTGCAATTATCAATCAATTATCAAAGACACATGAGTTTTAATAGGAAAACTCATTGGTGCCTGCCCGGGTTTGAACTCGTGTTTCCCTCGAAAGAGTCGCACGGTCACACCGCTGGGCTATCACAGCTCTGCTGGGCTATCACAGCTTCCGCTCGGCTATCACAGCTTCCGCTGGGCTATCACAGCTTCCAAAACACTGCTATAAATACCGATATTTTCCTTTAAAAACTGTAAAATATAATATGTACGGTATTGGAACTGGAAGTAAAAAGGGTTTTATATAGGTTACAAACTTATTTTTTATTCAAATCACTCTTTCCAGTAAACTTTTAAACAAGTATTTTTGAATGGTAACTCTACAGTTACATTTAGTCATTACTATCTTGTACATGTTCTAAGAGTAGTTACACCAACGCATTCTTATCGTTTATGTAATCCTCAATAATATAGTAGCCTCTTAATAGTTTTCTTCAACTGCTGTAATGGCATAGCTAAAATTGATAGCAGAATTTTATTGTAGAACCTTAGATTATCAGCTTAATTTAAAGCACTTTCAATTTTATCCCTTAAACAATTTAGATCTTTTTTAAAACTAATTTTAAATTCGGTTATTTTACAGAGAGAAAGCACTAGCTCTTAGTGTATATATCATCTTCCTCCTGCCCTTATCTCACTCTAAGTGGGGTCGGCACGTGTTACAAATATGTTTTCCCATGACTTGGCTACGTATTTTACGACCGGCGGCCTGCCTCACTTCAACTTACTTTAGTCGTATTTTACGACACCTCGGTAAGAAATGAGTGTGGTCTATTCTACTCAGCCGAATACCACACGTTCGCTCTTTGTGTATATAATGCTCGGCTTTTAAAATTGATTCACAAATAATCGATTTTTGATTGGTCGACAGATGACGTAAGATAGAAGCATCATGTTTGTTGATTTGAATAAAAAAATTGCAACGATATTACTCTTCTCTAGAGGTGTTATATTAGGATGATATTTGAATAAACCTATTATGTGATATAATAGGTTTCTCATATTAGAGTATCATACCTATTATTTGGTAATTAGGCAAATAATAGTCAGTGATAAAATACGATGTATTATTTTTTCACTGGCTATTATATTAATCATGCCTATTCCGTGACGTGACATATTATTTGGTAATAGGCAAATAATAGTCAGTGATAAAATATGATGTGATAATATATGATTACTTTTTCACTGGCTATTATAGTAATCATGCCTATTCCGTGACGTGACATATTATTTTAGTGAGAGCGTGATTAAATTTTCCTTTAAAACTTTTCCAGGCTTAGGATTGTCAACGGTGTTTATGTTGGCGTATTTAAGAAGTTAATCACCTTATGTACAATAATTGATAAGTATTCTTTTTTTTTATATGTGATTATGTATATGAAAGATTAATAATTTAAGAATATTGTTAACTTGTCTTATATTACTTATTTACATTTAAAAACATCAATTGTTTCACTTTTTCGGCTTTTAGCCTTGTTCGACGATCCGAAATGTTCTACCCGTGATTATATTTTGTACTTATTTATTATATATTATATATTTTATTAGTACAAATGCGCGTTAACATGAAACCCGACGTGCGTGTGTAACAAAATATAATTTCTTATAACAATATTATATATTATTACATTACAATATTCAATATTAGTTTAGTACAATAGATTATATTAGTGTACATTGCTTACTTACTTAGTAACCATCCCAAGGCGCATTCAAACAAAGCCTGACATGTACTTAGTCAATTAAATCCCGATTTCGCTCCGGCGATCGCCACGTACACGGCGACCGATATCGACCCTATTATCTTGGACAGCTATTATTTGACTATTATCTGGTAACAGGTTACTTTTATATCGCGTATTATAATACGGTATTACGTGGGCTGTATTATATTCCATATACCTATTACGAATATATTCATAACACCTCTACTCTTCTCACTTTGCAATTTTACTTTTTAATCTCCGCTTATCAAATTGTTAAAATAATATGCTAACGTTTTTTTTATTGATTTGGACCAGCATAAGAATTATCAGGTTTTTCATGTTTAACCTTTTTAAACCGAACATTCAACTGACCACTGAAATCCCCCAGACCTTTCACTGATGTGACCTTTTACAACATTAAGACTACTTCTTGATGCTCATCTCATCAAAAATTATATTTAAAACGAACTTTTTTTGTCATTCTTCTATATTATGATCAATTTCTACAATATTCCAGGATTATGTATATATAATGAGGCATGACTATTTTATGTCTAGACATATGATCATGATAAGTCTAGACAAACATTTAAAAATAATAATTTCATATGCAATAGTAGAATAGAATTGCAAAGTTGCAGTGAAATTTCTTAAATGAGAATCATAAGATACGAGTTTCTTATCTTTTATATACACAGAAATCGAAATCAAGAAATTAATTAAAAAAGTTGATCTTCTTCGTCATCTTTTTCAATCTATGGATGTTCACTGCTGGACATAGGTCTCTTTTCTTTAAGGGATCTCCACACCCCAAGATCTTGTGCCACTTCAAGACCAGGTGAAGTTGTTTAAATTAAGCAAATTGATACATTATAACTTATTCAACTTGACTATTTTATATGGCACAATTATGGGTCAGACATTCAATATAAACAGCAAAAAGATGTTTTATTTTTCTATATTTCTTATAGAATACTCGGCTGATACTTATTATAAAATTAAAATTATTATATATTAAATTAATTATATTTATTTAAAGATATTAATTACATGTGGTCTGGTCACACGTTGCTGTGGCTCAGTCTAGTTTCGAAGTTTTCCCTTCCCTGTTAATTAAAAAAAATCAATTCATGACATTAAAAAAATGCTCTGACCTCCACAGAAGTTTACAAGATTATCAGCTAGGTCAATGTAACAATTGTATGAAAGTTTTATTAGAATCGTTTCAGTGGTTTCGGAGTCTATAAGGATCATACTTTCTCTTTAATATGAATCATATAGATGTCACTTTTTAAATTAAATTTTATTAAATATTTTCATTTGTCTTAAATTACATTAAATATAATAGTGCTATATATAATATAATAATGAAAAAAAATATTTATAATGAAAATAATGTGTGCAAATCGTAAATATTTCATTTAATGTAGTCCAATTACTTATAATGGGTAAAAAAAAATTAGAAGAGGAGAAATATTTACTCTGTATAAAACGATATCACATTTATATTTAAAAATATTAATATATATTATCATCAATCATATATAAAAACAAAAACATTAGATTAGATTACCTGTAAATAACCTGTAAATATTCAGCTACGTTGATTTCATTATTCATTTTTAATTTTTCAATTACCATCTTTAATTTTGTGATTTTCTTCTGCTTTCGTGAAATTTTTTTAACAGCTGTAGCTGTTTTTCTCTTTATAAAAGAAGCAAACTCTTGAAAATCTTCCCATGCTTCATCTGAACTAAATTTTTGTCTTTCGAATCGGAATGTTTTAAAATTACATCTATAATTAATATGCTTTTTTTCAGTAGGATTGTGTTTTATAAAGGGAATATTTCTAAAACAAAAATAAAATTTTGTTACTTAATTTTTGTATTATCTTTTAATACTTTATATACTATTAAAAATAAAAACCTTTTTAAATTATTCCTATCATCACTATTATCTTGGTGGTGCTGTTTATTTAGTATTTTATCATATGATATTTTTAAATCACTGAATGGTGAATTTTCAGCTGTTTCCAAAGGAGCTATGGTCAAAACAGGGTAGTTTGCCGCACCGAATTTACTGTTACTGTTGTTGACAGTACTGTGACTTATCAAATTTGCACTATCTACATTTACAATGCACTCACTGACTTCAGATTGAGTGTTTTCTTCAGATTCATTGATTTCATTTTCTTCAATTTTAATATTTTTTTGAATTTCTGTATTTTCCAAATCTTCAGATACAGTTTTGTCACTAGTCTCAGTAAATTTATTGGTAATATCTAATTCTTCTTCGCTTGATGTTATGCGAGGTACAGCAGTCGATAGTAATCTTCTTAAAGTTGTATATCCATTAGTGTCATGATATGATCCAGCATCAAAATGATCACTACAAATTGTTGTAGTTTTTTTTATGGAAAATTTTCCAATAGCATTCATCCATTTTGTCTTTAATTCGCTGTCCTTAGGAAATCTAAAGGAACGACAAATAAGCAAAATGAGATACTTAATTGCATTAATTTTTTTAACACCATATGTACTACCAACAGATCTTCAAATATCTGTTATGACTTATGAGGAATATAAAAACTGTAAAATTCTAACCTGTGAAAACTTCGACTGTAGTCGAAAGGAATACGTTCTTTTTTACACACAATGCACGCCATTTAATTGGCTTAAATTAATATACCACATTAAACAGTATATAATACTTTCTCCGGTTTAATCTTCTACATTGAAAATTTAGGTTAGGTCTATAGAAATATGCACACTCTAATCTTTGGAATGTTTACTATGAGTCTTCGGTTATAACATTTTAGTAAAAAATAAAATGACGATGATATATTATTGTGTATTTATCTATTACGATGATGACCATAGACTAAATGATGACGATTGCTCAGTGCTCACTACGCACGCGCAATTAAAGAGGGATAGGTAGGTAGCGTCATTTGCTTTCTCTTTTAGGACTATAAAGTTATGAACATCATAGACCAATAGACACATGTTAGCCTAGCTTCTCTTCACTTGACACTTCCCTTAATGCCCTTAACTTTCTACAGCGATGACGTATCACGTATGTACGGTACAGCATGTACCACTTTACCAGAATCTTGGTATCCATGTAGAGATCTTTCATTCTAAAAGTGCACGCCCCTCCATCAAATTACATTATTTTAATGTGTGAGAGAAAATATTGACTGTACTATTTTATTTGTGTGCGCGCAGCAATTTCAAAGTTGACTGGAGTCATTCGCGCACCTAAAGGTCAACTAATTGCTCGACTGGTATAAGTCAAGCATTTATATGGTGGAGAAAGCACGCTTTGTATGAGACAACACGTCTATTCTGTCAAGCGACCTATCATTTGTGCACTGGTTGACCAACCAATCCGGTTACACAGGTTACGAGTACCGTTTGCATAAAAATAAAATTAATTTCATATTTATAATCAAATTTATATTGAAAATTCTTTAGAATAAAAAGTAAGTTTTTAACGTTTCACTGGAGTAATAGTAAGCGCTGTGGATTGTAAATGGGAAGTTCCGCATTCGAATCCTAGAAAAAACATATTAGTATATTTCAAATCAAATCAAATCAAAATAATCTTTATTCAAATAAACCATTTCAGGCACTTTTGAATCGTCAAGCATCAATATGATTAATGAAGCTACAACTGGTTCGGAATGTTGCTCTTACCGAGAAGAACCAGCAAGAAACTCGGCGGTCAATCTTTTAAATATTTTCAATTATACATTATTAAACCGCTGTCTTGTATGAAGCTGAAAGGATTTTCACATCCAGGCTTTCTTATCATCCAAATAATCTTCAATTTTGTAATATGCTTTACGTATAAGCATATTTTTTACACTTGATTGAAATCTTTCTGTACACTGGTCTAGAATGGATTGAGGAATTTTATTATAGAAGCGAATAGCGAGACCAACAAAAGAGTTGCTTACTCGGCTGAGTCGCGACGCAGGTATCGTAAGCTGTTTGTGACCTCTCGTATGTCTATGATATACATCAAATTTTGTTTTATATGTACTTATTTCTAAAATTTATCCCTGGTCTTGACTAGATAGATACTTCCGACGTACCCTTCTAACAAAAACGTACCACCAAGTGGTTTAGCATTCAGGTACGATGTCGTGTAAAAACCCTGAATGGTTACACGTTTAATCTCCAAACCCTTTCAAAAAAACTTAAACTACATCGGCATCCATCAGGTGAATTCGCATTCAAGAGCTAGCTTGCCAACTTAATTTAATAAAAGCAATATAACAGAACTAACTACTTTGCTATAATCCGCAAGGGTTAAGCGAATGCATGCAAACCCAATGTGTATGAAGCAGGTAAAATCTACGCACCTTATACATGCAGGACAACCACCCCCACACCCACCACCACAATCTCAAGATTGTGAGACTGTGGTGGTGGGTGTGTGTGCTGCTCTTGTGTGCGTTGTTGCTGGTGTATGCGCCTTGGGGGGTGCATGTGGTGGCTTGTCCTACATGTATGAGGTGCGAAGATTTTGCCTGCTTCATACACATTGCGTTTGCATGCATTCGCTTAACCCTTGCGGATTATAGCAAAGTAGTTAGTTCTGTTATATTGCTTGTAATATGGAATTCCGCAAAGTAACGCCTGCTTCTATAAATCCTTTAATTTAATAAAGATCATATCATATATTCATTACGCAACTATTAGAATGATAAATAAAACATAATGTACAGAAGTCTGTTGAAAAAGAATGTGCATTTATTTTATTAGTAAAAAAAGAAAAAAAATTAAACCGCAATAAATATTTACTATTTTAACGCTATTCACTCACGTGGCTATCTTCAGATTCAGACTCAACATTAATTATAAATTCAAAATTTTTCATATATTCTATCTCAATATCATTCACATTCCGACACGTATTTTCCCACATATTTCTATCAATCATGTCAATTCGTTCCTTAATTAAAGCAATGGCTTTAATGATGAAATAATGATAGATGTTAAGTTTTGCCCGTTTTTTTTCGCCACATAGTTTTATAAAATTCTCCATATTTTTCTATTAAAGAAAAAATATATCTAATTATTATTTAAAATAAAAAATAAAAATATTTATCCTCTTTTTTATGACATGCTAACTGTACTTTTGGCAATAATCGATGCGTGCTCCTACTTTCGTGTCTGTCCGGCAACTGAGTAACCAATTAGAATAACAAGTTTACGTGTATTTCGTCTGTACATAAGTTTTTTGTGTGTGAGTAAAGACATTGGAGGGGCGTGCACTTTTAGAATAAAAGATCTATACCAGTTTTTAGTAGAGATGTGAAAAAATAATCGATTATTTTATTACTATAATAATTATTTTTTTATTGTTTTTCTTGATTTTTAAGATAACATATGCATTGTATTTAACCAGTATAGCCAAACTACATATTTAAATCGAATTTAACAAACAGCGCATCTATGTTAATTTTTATTTGTACTGGTCCATTTCAATCAGTCTTAGTGGCCAAAAAAATTTTTCATACGTTATATATTGTTATTACACATCGTTATAAATCTTTACCCAGTTAAGGGTTACCTTTTAACACAAATTTCAATGACCTTTAATACCTACCAAGGATTTTTTTAAAGACACAAACTCATTAACCTTTTTAAACTCTTTTATTAAATGTAAAATATATACAATATTGTAACTATAAAAATTATTGTTATATAATAAAGGTGCGTAATCTACATAACCCAGTAGAATCTCAAAGAATCATTTCTTGCAATATACAAAGTGGTATCTTCCATATGTACAAACTTCTGTCCTTGTAGCCAGCTATTATCTGTAACAAGTTATAAAAATATAATTCCTGTCGGCATAGAGTTATTATACTTTGAGTAGGGGATAAGCAGGCCTGCAAGTGATAGTAACACAATAAATAATGAGAGAAATGGTAGATGAAACTCGAATATGTCGTCTCTGTCTAATACACATAAAAAAGAGACAGATAGATCACCCCTCATTCGTTTTCTCTTTATTGTAATATGGCACATTTTAAGCTGACATACTCTAAGTTTAATCACCTGCATTCACGATAGAAAAAAAATAACAGGATTTTTATAGCCTATATCTATACTAATATTATAAAGAGGAAAGATTTGTATGTTTGTTTGTATGTATGTTTGTTACGTTTTCACGCAAAAACTACTGGACCGATTTCAAAAATTCTTTCACCATTGGAAAGCTGCTTTTTCACTGAGCAACATAGGCTATATGTTGTCATTATATGTCATTTAAAAAGAATAGGGATGCCTAATAAAATTGTAATAACTTGGTAAAAATTTAGTCGTAAACATCTATCATCGCGTGCGCTGCGGAAACTATTGATGATAGAACGAAAAAATGTTCTACAGTATTATAGAACGTATCAATATCCACAAAAAAGTCCGCGATACCATATGTCTAACTATTATAGTAATGCCAATATAACTACTTTTTTACATTGTAAAAGTTGGTAAAAGTGCCGACAATAATCAAACCATTTTATTCATATCTCTGTATTAATCTTTATCCCATTAAATAATATTTTATGAATAACTGTTTCAATACCTGTAAAATACTTTTTAAATTATTAAAATCCGACATCCCAATCAAAAGATTTTACGAATTTAAGAATGTAAATCGAAATCAAATAATGCCATAACAAACCTAACCTACCGTTATAGCAGGGCCTGCACTTGGTGAGTTAAGTCTTATTCCAAGAATACTAATGATACCCATTTTTTATAATTCAATAATCTGCAAAATAAATCTATAGTCCGATTTCGTAGACTTTCCTCTACCACGAGATCTGTATGGACGCGGGTGAAACCGCGGGGCTTTGCTAGTAAAATATAAAACCGGCGGTAAAAAATTAGAATGGTCTATTCTACTCAGCCGGATACCACACGGCAGACTTATGGTCTTACGTGACTACTGAAAGGATTTTTGTACTGTGTTCACCAAAAGATAGTGCAATACTACCGGATGGTTTAGGTAAATAATACGTATCGGTATTATATAAATGGAGTTTAAGAGATCGAGCAGTTGTTAAAAAAACTTGCTTGCTGGGAGCTTTAGTCGCGTGCGCTGCGTAAACCAGCAGAGATACGCTAAAGTAATGTAGTACAGAATTGTAGATCTATGAAAATACTACAAAAAAGTCCGTGATAGCATGATCCGCATATCCGTGATCTCTATCTCTCACAGTTAAATTTCCCAAAATTTCGGGAAAAGTTTCGTAAATCGATGAATACCACTCGGGCTAAGCTGTTGTTGGCACAGTTTATAATAATAATAATAATAAAAATACTTTATTGCACAAAAGACGAAGAAGAATGTAACACAATGATACAGAAAAAAGACAGAGTAAAGATAACGATACAGAAAATATTAATAATAATTTTAAGTAGTGCAAAGGCGGCCTTATTACTACTAGTAATCTCTTACAGGCAACCTTACTTAAGAGATAAACTGAGACAAGGAGTATAAAGGACGGTGCACAAAGTATTTATTAATAAACATACATGCATTCTAATGATTACAATTCTAATAAACTACATATATAAGTTTAAATACATACTTAAATACAAATACACACCCAGGCTCGAAGAACCAACAATTTGTTTATAGAAAATGTTGGACCTCGGCGGGAATCGAACCCGCGACCCGCGGAGCTGAAGGCAGGGTCACTACCCACAGCGCCAACGGGCCAGTCATAATGACTCTTTAGACGATCTTTAAAAATGCCAACGGATTGTGCGTGTCTAATATTCCAAGGAAGCATATTCCACAGATTACAGCATATTCCACAGTTAGTATTAGGGGTAAATGCGCGGATAGTGAAAAAATTTTCGTATTACAAAAAAGAGCCATACGTGGCATCTACAATTTAAGTCCGCGTGATTCCCTGCGAGAGAAGTTTAAGGAAACAGGTATTCTAACATTTGCTTCACAGTATATTTTAAATAACCTAATTTTTGTACATAAAAATATAAAGAATTATAAAACGATAGGTGATGTATATAATAGACAAAGTAGGAACCGACATAAGCTTGCGACTCCTGCTTTGCGCCTAGCAAAAGTACGTAAATCGTTTGTGGGTTTGGGTATAAGATTCTATAATAAAATTCCGAAATCAATTTTGGTCATGCCATTACAGCAGTTTACAAATACTGTTAAAAAGAGGCTGATACAGAAAGCCTACTATACTGTTGAAGATTACTTAGATGATAAGGATGTGTGGATATAGGTGCACCTCTACCCTGTACAAGACAGTAATAAATAAATGTAACTAGTTCTAAGATTTATATTTTAAAAAGAGCAACCGCCGAGTTTCTTGCTGGCTCTTCTCGGCAGGAACAGCTTTCCGAACCAGCAGTAAAGTTGACGATTCAAAAGCACTTGTTTACAAGTTTACTTGAATAAAGAATATTTTGATTTGATTTGATATAAAATAAAAAAATACAATAAAATATGAACTAACCTTGCTGCCGACGACAGCGAGTGACAGCAACATGAGGCTGGGGCCGCGAATTTGAGCGAAAGGCTGTCCCTCTCCCTCGCGGTACACGTACACGCAGCCGTCGTAGCAGCCCGCGAACAGGAGCCCGCCCGTCGCTCGCAGACACACCGCACCTTTACCACCTTCGTGCGTGCCCACGTGACCCCCGCTCTGGTATAATAGAAGTAACGCCCCGTTACTATAAGCTGTGGTAGCCTAGCGGTGAGACCATGCGACTCTCTAGAGACGACATACGTTCAAACCCCGGGCAGGCACCAATGAGTTTTTCTATTAAAAACTTATGTGTCTAATTTATAATTGCAATTTATCACACGCTTTTCGGTGAAGGAAAACATCGTGAGGAAACCTGCATATCTCTAGATAATTCTAGGGTTATGTGTAACCTACCAATCCGCATTGGAGCAGCGTGGTAGGTCTTAGCTCCAATCCTTCTCTCCAAAAACGGAGAGAGGAGGCCTTAGCCCAGCAGTGGGCATAGTAACAGGCTGTTACTTTACTATCCCAGTAATGGGCATAGGCCTCCTCTCTCAGTTTTAGGAACGAGAGATCTGAACTAAGATCTACCACGCTGCTCAAATGGAAATAGAATGGAATGTTGGTAAGTTCCACAGTTAACCACAGGTCTCTTCACATGATCTCCATAAAAAACGATCCTGAGCCGCTTAGATTCAGCGGCTCCATGCGACCTTGGTGTAAGGGGAAGGCTCGTGGGGTGTAAGGGAGGGCTCTTGGGGTGTAAGGGGGAGGCTCGTGAGGTGTAAGGGAGGGCTCTTGGGGTGTAAGGGGGAAGCTCATGGGGTGTAAGGGGGTGGCTCGTGGGGCGTAAGGGGGGGCTCGTGGGGTTTAAGTGGTAGGCTCGGCCCAATCAATCTCCTCAATTTTCAACCTCACCTGCACGTAGTGTACCCTGCCGATTGACCAACGAGACTGGCGACCGATAAATGATGGTATAGCTGACCTAAATAATACCAGACTAACAGTGGGCAGCGGCACTGTCAGTGCGACATCGTCAGCACTGCGATCACGAACCCGCATGCCGAGCGTGGTGATTAGTGGCATAAACCTTTTATGATCACACTCATCACCAATTGAAATTATAAATTGCAGACATAAGTTTTAATAGAAAAACACATTGGTACCTGCTCAGGGTTTGCACTCGTTACCTTCTCGAAAGAATCGCACGATCTCACCGTGGTAATAAATAACGTGGTAGTAAAAAGTGTGGTATAATAAACGGTTAAATAAGTACACGACAAGATAGATCTTGGATTGTTTGTAATTTTTTTTAATGAATGATATGAACCAGTATTATAACCAGAAAGGTATTAATTAATATAAGTCCAAAACATACTCATCATGGATGTACAAAGGATTTTTGTTAAAAATTGCAATCAATTATTTTCAGCCTAAAGTCTAGCAAAACTGCTTTACTATACATTGTCTCACTTCGTAGGTTAACTGCCAGATATCTCTGTCAAAGGGATAAGTTGACCTTTTTACACTTTTTTTATGAATAAAGTTTTTCAGATTTCTAATTACACATGAGGTTTCAAAAAGCAGAAAAGTTGATTTTATAATTTCATACAATAAATTCATTCCTTTACATATTTAAAATCAAAAAGAAAAGTACGTAGCCGGCTAGCCTGTTTCTAGGTATTAACCAGACGTTCCTACTCACGATAGTTTAAATTAAGAAAAATAAAACTGGTTTTTAGATATTACATTCGCATACAAAAAGAGGTTTGTATTTTTGAGGATTGAGTTACTTAACAAAATTTTCATTGGCGACTACTCGTGATCATAACTATTGTAACTTTATTAACATTTCTACAATTAATACGATAAAACTTACAATTAATGCAAGTTCAAAAAATATTTGGAAAAAAATTGGATCATTTAAACATAATTGACATTATTTTGGAGTATTTTCGTATAAGCAAGTGTGTGACGGGGAGCGAAATAACGAAAGAGAAAGAGGGAGAAAGAGAAAGAGAGAGAGATATATAGAGTATAAGTGTGTGTGAGAGAGAAAAACATGGAGTATAAGTGAGTGTGTGTGAGAGAGATATGGAGTTTAAGTGTGTGTGTGAGAGAGATATGGAGAGTTTAAGTGTGTGTGTGTGAGAAAGAGATAGTATAAGTGTGTATGTGTGAGAGATTAATTGTAAGAGAGAGAATGAGTGAGTTAAAGAGAGCATGTGTGAGGGAGAGGGTTATAATATTAAACAAATGTCACTTACTGAGTAATCAAAAACATGTATTTGGTGGCTGCTAGTCCCACAATACACTTTTCCGTCCTCGTAAAGCAGTGTATACACTGTCATCTTCGGACCGACGAGCGTCCGTAGCAACAGACCAGTCTGTGCATCTTTTATAGTCACGTTTTCTGAACGGGCTGCCACAAGCAGTACTTTACGTGGGCCCTCTTTCATCGCCCTCAGCGCTAGTATCGACTGATCCGAGAATTTCACTGAACTCACTGGTATAAGCATGTTATTCTGAAAAAGACATATGCAAACAATATAACAGAACTAACTACTTTGCTATAATCCGCACGGGTTAAGTGAATGCATGCAAAGCCAATGTGTATGAAGCAGGCAAAATCTACGTACCTTATACATGCAGGACCAGCCACCACATGCACCCCAAGGCGCAATTCACCAGCAACAACGCACACAAAAGCAGCACACACACCACAATCTCGACGATCGTTTCGCCCCGAAACCGAAGCATCATCAGGAGGATAGGCTCCAAGACAAAAATCGTAATGCGCCGCGCTACCCATACAAGCAGTCTTAAATAGTTCAACTCCCACCAATACCCTCCCCTCCGAACACATGTAGCAAAACGGAATTAGATACATTTACTTGCTCGTTAATTAAGTGACCATTGTTATTTTTTATTATCTCAAGTTACTCTAACGTATTCGTAACGTATTGAGTCGGAGTCCCTTATCACAAGTGTGGAGAATATAAAATGAATGGTCATTAGGCACCCTATGACCGCTTTCTAGCAAATGTTTTGCAAAATTACATATGCAAAATCAAATCTCTATTGAAGTAAGCTCTTTCGAGCACTTTTGAATCGTCAAGGATCAATTAATAAAGCTACAACTGGTTCGGAATGTTGTTCTTACCGAGAAGAACCAGCAAGAAACTGAACGGTCAACCTTTTAAACATTTTCAATTTTACATTATTACGCCGCAGTCTCGTATAAAGCTGAAAGGATTTTCAAACCCAGGCATTTTTATCATCCAAATATTCATCAATTTTGTGATATATTTTACGTTTAAGCATATCTCTTACACTTAATTTAAACCTTTCTGTAGACTGGTCTAGTATGAATAACATAATTTTATTGTAAAAGCGAATATCGAGAAGTCTAACTCATAAAACTATAATTCATTAGGACAAGAATAATGTTCTTTTGATATTGTGAGTATTAATTTTAATTTTTTCGATAACTTTAATGATATTGAATTGATTGAGTATTGATATGGACTGGCTTTGTTGGCGAGGTTGGCAGTGACACTGCCTTTAGCTACTCTGGTCGCGACTTTAATCCCCACTGAGGGCAAACAATTTATTGGTTGTTTGATTTTGGGTGTATTTATGTATTTAAAGTTATCTAGGAATATATTCAAATTCAAAATATTCTTTATTCAAGTAAATTTGTAAAGTGCTTTTGAATCGTTAAAATCTACCGCTGGTTCGGAAAGTTGTTCCTACGGAGCAAGAGCCAGCAAGCAACTCGTTGGTTGCTCTTTTCAAATAAAATTCTTATAACTAGTTACATTTGGTTATTACTATCTTGTGCAGGGTAGAGGAGTAGCTATATCCACGTATTTTTATCATCTATATAATCCTCAATAGTATAGTAGGCTTTTTGTATCAGCACTTTTAAACTGCTGTATTGGCAAAGATAAAATCGATTGCGGGATTTTATACCCAAACCCAAGAATGGCCTATTAACTTTTGCAAGGCACAAAGCAGGAACCGCAACCTTATGTCGGTTCCTACTTTGTCTATTATATATCGCCAATCCTTTTATAATTATGTTTTTTTTTATGCACAAACTTTAGATTGCTAAAAATAAACGGTGAAGCCAAAGCAAGAATACCTATTTCCTTAATCTTCTCTCGCAGGGAATATTGAATATGTATATGATTATTTGGTTGTCAGTCACCCATAAGGCAATGATTAAGCTAATTACGTTGGCATGCATACCGAAATATATATTTATTTATTTAAATCAAAGTGTGAAGGATCTTAATAGACAAAATGTAGTCATTTTTAAAAAGATGGAAAGGTATAGTTATTCAAAAAAGATAGATGTAAGACATTTTTGTTATTCGCGATGGATATTTTGGATCTAATCTAAATTTTTTCGGAAATTTTCAACAATTATCGTCACTAAATAATTTATATAATTAGGCGTTACTTTGCGGAGATCCATAATACAAAAGTAAGTAAATTTTTTTTGCTATAATCCGCGATACAGTAAATAGAGAATATATATAGTGTTAAATGTATAGTGGACTATCAGTATTTTCATACCCGATACGTGCAGGATTCGTAAAAACACATGCACAAACCTCCACCACTTACACGACAATACACAAGCACTACACACGTTCACTATCACAAACTCAAAATAATTTTATTATTACTCACATATTATAGTCACATTTCAGCTAATCAATTAGCACACAAATGTCATAAAAAACACTGTTTTACCATAGTGGATTTTCTGGTATAAAAACTATACATGAAAAACTAGTTTCCTCCGAGTGGAGGATTAATTTTTTTTTCAATATAATATTAACAAGCTTATGAAACTACTGAAAATTTTTTAAATATATATTTTTGTAACATTGTACATACCTTACATTCAAATTGCAAGACAAATCCAGTTCTAGTACCTACAAACACTGTGTCCCAAGCACGGTCCATAGTTTGTATTGGACTTAAGACATTGCACTCTGGTCCCTTTTCTAGGCCGGTCTGAATGAAAATTATAAAGATTTTTTGATAAAGGTTATCATGAATAAAACAAAATTAAGTTTATAACAATACAGCAAAAGTTTTTTTTGTAACTAATAATTTATCATTAGTTTAAATTACAGTATAATAGAATCTATATATATAAAAGAAAAAGTATGTATGTTTCTTATAGACTCCGAAACGGCTGGAGGGATTTTAATGAGTTTTTCAGACAACTTTTAGATTGACGCAGCAGATAATACTGTAATGTTTGTTGACAATGGGATCATTTTTTGAACTGTCAATGACAGTTCTGTTTCGAGGGTAAGTCAAAAAAGCATACTGAGTCACAGTGGCAGAACCACTATTATATAAAAATAATAATAATTTATTTAAAATCACACACATTATTACATCCATTATGTTAGAAAATAAAATAAAAGATCATCATCATCCTCCTACCCTTATCCCACTCTAAGTGGGGTTGGCTCAACATGTTGCAAACATGCTGTCAAATGATTTGGCTACGTATTTTACGACGGGCGCCTGCCGGACGTCAACTTACGTTAGTCGCCTCTTACGACACTTTGGTAAGAGATGAGGGTGGTCTATCTTTTATTTTATTATATTTTAAAATAAAATAAAAGATCGTATACATTAAGCCAAATTTTTTTACAATTGACTATTTTCAATAATTACCTATAACTATTATTATTTCACTATACATCAGTCAATCAATCTCTATCACATAAACTAGTTAACAAGTTCAGAAAAGTGGAAGGTCTATAACTGTAAAAATAATACCAATATAT
This sequence comes from Morpho deidamia, assembly GCA_947086505.1. Lineage (NCBI taxonomy): Eukaryota > Metazoa > Arthropoda > Insecta > Lepidoptera > Nymphalidae > Morpho > Morpho deidamia. The sequence goes on from CAMTZC010000003.1 coordinate 9,797,369, forward strand.
ACAAACCTCTAAATCATAATAGCGTATCCTGGAATCCAATGATCCTGTGTAAACTGTCGTTCCATATTTTTCCTTTACTATAGTGAGACATGTTACAGCTAAGTTTGATCCTCTTAATGTTGTAAGAAGTTGACCGTCACCATTGAAGTAATAGACATTGCCATCCAGGCATGCAGCCAGGAAGTTATTTTCAACATACTGAAAAATAATACAAGGTTTTATACCTATAATATGAAAAATAAAAATAAATCACGCTTCAAATGGAAGTGCAAAAGAGTATTATCGCAAGTAGTAATTATTTTATGATATCCAGGCAGAACAAAAGTTCGAAATTATAAAAAAAATTGTCTTATAAAACAATATATTCAGAACTAACTGTAGGTTCATATTAAATAACCCCAAAGACCAAAAATTCTAAAATTGCTTGAATGAGGAATATTTTGATTTTAATTTATTAAACTTAGAAGCAATGAAATAAAATATCGGGGCAATGTTTACGCTCATTCAATTTTATTACATCTTATCTTAATCGCCATACATGTATATACATATAGTATTACTATATATATAATTGTCATAAACGTTTGCAAATACGGGCCTAACTGATCTCTATCACACAAAACATTTTGCAAATTAAAACAATTCATTTATTGAATTTAATTAATTTATCCCATCCAAACAACAAAGTTTTTTTCCAGATGGGGCGAATTATTCAATGGATAAATTTAATTATCTCTTAATTTTAAATTAGGAAACTTTTATTTATTTGTTCTGTAAGTAAAATTACCTCTATTGCAAGAACCGCATCAGCATTTCCATTGACGACGATCGAGTCACGGCGGAGGTTCTCATCTGCAGAGTAATCGTATACTTTGCACTCATCAGATTGCCCTAAAGCAGGTGCGGAGGTATCATCAATAGAGGATTGACTATTATCTAATATGATTTCTTCACTAAGTGATACAGTAACATTTTCTATTACTTCCTTATCTTCTATAGCTTTTATTTCACAACTCTCTCCTACAACAATATCCTCAGAAACATCTAGCATGTCAAATTGTATATCATTTAGAATTGCTTCCTCCACAATACTCTCATTTTGTGAGTACATCATATTCAGACTAGTCTGATCTGAACTGTTATCTATGTCTGTTTGATTTATTTCAGAATTTGCTTCATCACTTATAAAATTTTCAAACTCTCTAATAGAATCTGGTGTCAATAGCTGCAATTCTTTCAGATGTTTACTTATATCTGCCCTTACTAGAACTACAGAGCATGGCTTGATTGTATAATCAGTAACAAGGGGTTGAACTGTTTTTCTCTTTGCTGTTATTCTTTTTCTTTTTCGTTTCGTTTTTTGATTTTTATTTGCAGTCTTTTTATGAGGAATTTCTAAATCATCTAATGATATTATATCTTCCAATGGCCTGTCATCAGTTATAATTTGTTCAATCAATGAAATGTTTGGTGATTTTGCCTTAATATTTTTTCTTTTTTGAACTGTTATAGGGCTCTGTGATTGTATGCTTTCTTGACAGGAAATTTTGCGACGACGACTTCGTTTATCCACATTTGCTGTTACAATTGCATTTTCTTGCACAGTTTCTAAAGCTATTTGTTCAAGCTCTTCAACAGGTATGTTTGCAAAGTCATTAACAATAGTATCTTCAGATAATATATCATCTGTTGTCTCATTAATTTCATCTTCTCCGTTATATGGAGTCACATTCAAAACTGTCATGCCCAATGTTTGCATTGAGTTTGCTCCTGTGTCTTTGGTTTCAATAGAACTATACAATTTAAATTTTTCTTGCAGTAATACTTGTATTTCCAAGTCAATTTCTTTCATTCTCTCAAAGGCATCATTTGATTTGTTGCCAGTTTTTTCAGCAATATTCACATCAGTTTGTACAGCTTTAGCAACAAACTTTTTTTGCCTAGTTTGACAGTAATTAGCTCCACAACATATAAGTTTTGGTGTTTGTGTTTCTTTTGCATGTACCTTTTTAATGACTTGAACGGAAACATGTCTTTTCAGTAACTGCCTAGACAAAGGTCCTTTCAGCTTGGTTTTTTTACTAGTCACCATTTTAGAAGTAACATGGGGTGTAAGTGCAGTATTTCGATGAGCTTGATGAATACTGATTTTACGTGGTTGTTCATCAAACATGTCTATTGGTTTAAGGACAGTTTTCACCTCAGACTTGGTGTGTGTTTCACTATTCATATTTGGATTTTCGATAGGACTTGTAGTTTGGTTTGAAGATGTGGAATCTTTTCTTTTAGTCCTATTATCTTTTTTAATATACTGTTTTGGTGTTTCTTTCCTTTTGACATGCTTTTCAGTGTAATTTTTATCATTTAAGCTAGTATTTTTATTATCTTTTGAAACAGATTTACTACCTTCCTTTGAGAAAAATAAATTAAATATAGACTTTGAAGCTTCACATTTATCAGAGGTTTTAGATGAACAATCGTTTACATTTATTATAATGTTTTTATTGAGAATTTGTTTACTTGATTCAGATGAAGAAGATTCACTTTTTTTTCGTTTTTCTTTACGATGAGCAGGCCTTTGATCTATTGATCGCTTACGGGAATTTGAAGATGTGGATTTAAGAAGATTAGTTGTTAGGTCAGTTTTATCAATTTCTTTGCTAATCTCCTGAGTATCCGATTCTTTTTTCCTTTCTACATTTTCATTGATATTACTGATATTGTAATTGCTGTTATTTTCCTGTAATGGCAAGATATTAATAAAACTTGGTACTTCTTGTTTACAGTGTATAATAATGTCTTTATCTTCTTGCTTGACATGTACATCATTACTTATCAAGGAAGATATCACTGATGATTTGCCTTGATCATGAAATACACTGACAATATCCTTATCAGTATTATTAAAACTTTTCTCTGGTGATAAGGGTTCGGCTTTCATTTGTGTATAATTGGTATTGTATATATCATCTTTTTCTTGTTTTGGATAAGAGTTGTCATCATGTTCTATAAAATCAGGATCCACTGCAACATGATATTGCTTATCAAATTCTGCAAATGGATCTTCCTCTTCTGAAAATTGTTCTGCATTAGCATCAAATAAATCATGTGTTCTTTCTGGTCTTCTTATATCATCCATTGATTCACGTTCAGCGGTTCTGCCATAAAATGGATTCTCAGAAATTGTACTGTCCTGAATAAAATTAAAACTTTTTCTTCTCTGCCTTCGCTCAAACAAAGGCTTTGAGTCGTCATAGGTGGCTTGACTGTTTTCATATACATTATTATTATTACGAGTAGGTCCAACACTATTGGATTTGGGATATTCATCTTGTAAAATATTGTTTTTCTCAGAAAAATTAGATTCAGAAGTAAAATTTTCATAATTATATACATTGTTTACATGCTGGTTATAAGATTGGTGCTCATCATGTGTATTAGTATTCATATCATCACTTATATGATAGTGCTGTTCATTTTCATTTAATTGTAAAACTTTAGTAAGTTCAGCCATCACAAATGGCTTAATATCTTCCAGGAAAACAGTATCCTGGGGGTCTAAAATACATTGCATCTGTTTCATGAATGTATCTTCATATATAGTATTACTGTCATTTTGTATAAAATCAGTGCTTGAACTGCAAAGAGATTTTTCTGCAGTAGACCTCAAATGCCTATTAAAGCTATTTTGGGATTCTGTTATTAAGCTGCTTATGGCATACTCAAATTTAGTAGATGAATTTGGATTATCCATAAGTTTGTGTATTTTTTCCTTATCCATTTTGAACAATTGGTTGACAATATTATTTTTTATTTTTGCGCAATTCGACTTTTCTGTGTGACGCTGTCTTTGATATTTCTTTTTTATCGGTTGTTCATTTAGATTATTTTCTTGAAAACTGTTTATTGTTTCCAGTTTTTGATCATTTACAGTTGTGGTGTCTTGACAGATTTCAAAGTTATCTGATGAGCTTTGTGGGTCAGTACGATTTAACAATCTTTTTCTTATCAAGTCTACTGTATCATCGACAGACCGACTAAATGTATCAGAATTATCAATCACCGAACTAGGATTGCAACCATAATGATCAGACGCAGGTGGTCTATGTCCAGTATACTCCGATGATAGACTGCTAGAAGTTACAGAATGTTTATTTATGTCACCCTTATTTGGTCTATAAGCATTATTATTAACTTTACCACTGGAGCATTTTAGAGATTGATCTATGGACCAAGGCAGCATTAAAGGTGTTGCATAGTTATCTCTTAGTTGGGGAATTTGTCTATGATCAACATCTCCCATACTATTGATGTTTGGATGATCATCTAGTGAATCTTTATAATATTTTGGTGATTCTTTCGGTACTGTTCTGTGGCTGTGGTTTTCGTTTCTGTAGCTGTGGCTCTCTGTTCTATGCCTAGGCCAATTTTGGGAATGAGGTAACTGTCTATCCCCTTGTTGATTCGTCCTGTGATAGACATGATGTGGATTGCTTCTATATCTATGTCTGTCTGAATAATCTAATGATCGATTCGATGCGTCCGGGCAAGAACTGAAATGTGATCTTATAGGTCTATTAGGTGGCGGGAATCTGAAACATAACCAAATTTTCTATGAGATGAATAATATTCAGGTTATTGGTTCAAACTTGAATCTAATACAAATTTGCATTAAGTTACAATGGTGTCTTTCGTAAAAAAATTACGTTTTTAATATTGCTTTGTGGTTGACATATACGTCAGGCTAAATATTATTTTTTGTTGTTAATCAAGACTTATTTTGTTGACATTGTTTTTTTGAATCTTTACCTCGGTGTTTCGAGTAATCCATAGCTCCTAGAGGGTCTGAAATGCGAATTGCCGCCAATTCTGGGCCTAAAATATCGTGGATTTTCATTACGCCATCCGCCAATACCTATGTGACCTCGCCGCATTATGTCACGATTATTCCATATTTTATACACTGGTAACGATAATTGTAAAACTTTTTCGCATAAAATTTCACTAGTGTTATATTCGAGTTGTTAATAAATCTGTTTCAACAAAACAAACAAATTAGATCAATTTATTTTGTAGTTTTGACATTTGTAACTACAGATGAAACATATTTGCCACAGACAAGTTTACAGAAAATATAGATTCTTAAAGATATTTGAACTTCGGTATTAGAGATATTATAGAATCTAAAAAATCATGAATTCCTTTTTTAAAAACTATGAATAAATAGTTGGTATAACTAAAATAATAGACAATGTCTATATTTTTGTTACTTATTTATGGTTAAAATTGGGTTTGATTTGATGTTTACCAAAAATGTGTAACAGATTCAATAACATTAATCCATTTTCTCAGATAAAATAAATAAGCTTAGGCCGATTATCTTTTTACAAACATAAAAAGCGTAAATGACACACAAAACTAAGCCGATCGCCGTACTAAGTATTTTAGTTATAATAATCGAATATAGTACACGATTGTATGTCACCATTTTCTCATAAGTTAAAATCTCTATTGTAAGCTATCATTTAAAAATAAATATATATTAAATGAAATAATTCCACTATGTATTGTTATCTCAAAGGATTATAGACAGTTTTAGACAAAATATCTAAGATCTCTTGACATTTTCAACAATTATCGTCATATTTCAAAATCGTCATATTGGTTTTAGAATATAAATGAATAAATAGATGTTAAGTAGAAAATTCCTTTATTTAACAAAAACTTATCAGAAACTGCTACCTACTAAATATAAACAATTGGTATTGGTAAATGAACCGAGATCTTTTCACAAGACTGAAAAAGTTCTCGGATAATTTTGAACTATTTCGCCAGCTCTTCCATACATTACAATAGAGCGTATTTATATATTGTTACGCAGATATGTCTACATTAATTTATGTGTAATTTTTTCAGTAAATTTATATTTTTTCGGGTAGTGGCTGCAGCACTAAACAAAAGAAATAATGAAAACATGTTTCATATTTTTTTTTGTCTATAGCATTTAAGGCGGCTTTAACAAATGTTCGACTCTAATTCTTTATGCTTCTAGAACCAATTAATTACTAAAGAAAGTATATCTTTTTAAAACATGTATAAAAAATAGGTAGGCATCCAATCAACAAAAATAAATATCAATATTTGGTTTTTCGTAAACTTGTATTGTTTTGTATGTTCAGTTCTGAAGTAGCTGTAAAAAGTAATTCTCTCAGCACCTTTATTTACGTATTTAGCATTAGTCGCAATATAATTAACTCTAATTGAATATTTTCTCGGTTAATTTATATACATAAAGTACTTTTCTCTTCTCTATATTTCCGCATCTGGTTTTAAACTTCTAGTTTTAGAGTCCAGCTAGGATTGATGTAGGATCTTCTACTCCAGACTTTACTTTTCGTAAGAACATCACGGCTTCGCGGCCATCGATTAATCTATGGTCGTATGATAGGGCTAAATACATCATTGGTCTTATTTCAACCTGCAACAAAAGGCGTCATTACTATACTCATAGATTTAGGTAATTAATTAAGTCGCCCTATCCGAAGAACAAAGTCACATTTCCTATGCTTATATATGGGAAATGTGACTTTGTTCTTCGGATAGGCCGAAATGTGAACATGTCAAAAAAAGGTTCTTTATAGTAGGCACATCATTATTATGGCGCAATTGCAAATGCTAATTTTAAAAACTTTGAAACTAATATATAAGAATATTATTTGAGGGGTTGTAATCTGCCACTTTTAAGAACCTAAATATAAAGGTATTTTAATCCTTTAAAAAAAATTATGGCAAATATCAAATATACTAAAAATGTACCTATAGTATCAAAGAGAAACTTTATAAAAGATTGATATTACGTTGCATCGGATAATGAAATATAATTAATATTGTCATAATTGCGTTATGATGGTATTGTTTTATTTAGCCCTAATCTGCACCTGATGAATGTATTTTATAAAATTAAATGTTTATACTAAAACCACAAATATTTAGTTTTATAAAATAGATATTTCATGAAGATTTTTTTGTCAAACTAAGTTTTAATTCTATTTATTCATTTGTAATAATATAGCAATAAAAGGTTTTGAAATTTTAAGTTACGTTGTTTTTTGTTTACATTTAGTTAAGTACCTAAACCTATAGTTTTTTTAGTTTTGTGCATCAATAATCTTTATCATTTTACGTATTATTTTAACTTTCAGATGATCTATACAAATACATATTATTTTGCGTAATTCCAGAGTAAATATATCATGTTATTAGCAATTGAGGTTAAAGAAACTTTATGTTGCATGTAATATCCTTGTCCATAGTAGATTAAACGATGAATGCGATCAAGATAGAATGTGTCACGGCTAGTATATAAACATCTTACGGGGCGGGGATTAGTGAAGTGAACTCGAATATATAACTGCGACTCTGAAAACGGATAGGGCGGAAACGGAGCGTTGGGTGGGTCTGTATGTATAGAAACTCGTATTCATCTGTTATTGGTAGATATATTGATATGATATATTGTTTAACCAATGTGCTATTTAAAAAAATAGTTAAGAAAAATGATTAGTCTCTTCATATTATTTACAATAACATGTGATTAAAGGAATTTAAATTTACGAAAAAATTAAACTATACTTAAACTTAACTAAGCATAAATATATTTTAAGTTGATATGTACACTTTATCACACGCCTATAGTTTAAGGAATGCTACATATCACAGGAGAATTCCTGGGGATATGTGTAGCCCACTAACCCGCATCAGAGCGGCGTAGTGGAACCAACCTTTCTCTCCAAAAAGTACTGAGGTTTTTGCCCACCATTAGGAATACCGACACCGAACCACCGACCAGGCCGATACCGATTTATAAATATTCATCTTTCCATTTTACCGAATATACACTATGATAGATGCATTGTCAATAAAATTAATTTATAATCGGCATTGGAACAATTGACTGGCCCGTTAGCGCAGGTGGCAGTAGTCTTGTGAACGGGGGCTCACGGGTTCGATTCCCGCCGAGGGCCAAATTTTCTAAAATAATTTGTTGGTTCTTCGAGTCCAAATGTATTTTAATACTTATCTAAAGCTAGCTGAGCCATCGAACTTCATATTATTTCTTTTATTTTCATATAATAAGTCCTGACAATAACGAACATATAAAAGAAAGGTTTATCCAATTTGGTGAAGTCGTTTGAAAGTTGTGCGCGCGTACATATATTTCAGTGATTCATTTTTATTTTATTGATAATATAGGTATGTCCATAATTATCGTTTATCTGTCACTCATAACAAAAGTAAGATACTTATGTACCTTCTTTTGGAACGGAAGACCGCGTGTGTAATTTATTTGTTTATTCGCATTTCAAACAGCATTACATATTTAATAATCCATCAAATAAATACAGTTAATAATTTCAATTGTTCCATGTATTATTATTATTAATGACACTATATGTTCCCTCTTGAAGCTGTGATAGCCTAGCGGTGAGACCGTGCGACTCTCTAGAGACGACATAGGTTCAAACCCGGGCAGACACTAATGGGTTTTTCTATTAAAACTTATGTGTCTAATTGATAATTGCAATTTATCACACGCTTTTCGGTGAAGGAAAACATCGTGAGGAAACCTGCATATCTCTAGAGAATTCTAGGGATATGTGTAACCTACCAATCCGCATTGGAGCAGCGTGGTAGGTCTTAGCTCCAATCCTTCTCTCCAAAAACGGAGAGAGGAGGCCTTAGCCCAGCAGTGGGCATAGTAACAGGCTGTTACTTTACTTTACTTTTATATGTTCTTGTGGAATAAACTTTAAACGTGAGTTAGTCAAAGCCAGACACCTGTCTGGCTTTCTACGTATAAACATGTAAGCGATAAAAAATGAAGTGTGCATTTTTTACCTTTCCTGCTACGGCGACGGGTCGCTGCACAATTGCGTGCATGCCCAGTATCGCAGACTGCGGCATATTGATAATCGGCATAGAGATCAGCGAGCCGAACACGCCGCCATTGCTGATCGTGAAAGTACCGCCATGCATGTCACCTGGCGTCAGCTGCCCTTAAAATTGATTTATTTTTAGCATACCAGTGACCTTCAGCCTGTGTCTCAATCGATTTTTATATTTTTAAACACCGCGTATATTCTTTGATAGTTAGCCGTGTGGTATCCGGCAGAATAGAATAGACCACCCTTCTTTCTTATAGAGGTGTCGTAAGAGGCGACTAAGGTAAGTGCCGTGTGGTATCCGGCTGCGTAGAATAGACCACGCTCATTTCTTACCGAGATTTCGGTAAAGGCGACTAAGGTAAGTTGACGTCAGGCATGCGGTTGGTCGTAAAATATCAAGCCAAATCACATCACAACATGGCACCCCGCTTCCTCACGTGACGACAAAAATCGTAATGCATTACGATTTTTGTCGTGGAGCCTATCCTCCTGATGATGCTTCGGTTTCGGGGCGAAACGATCGTCGAGATTGTGGTGGTGGGTGTGTGTGCTGTTTTTGTGTGCGTTGTTGCTGGTGAATTGCGCCTTGGGGTGCATGTGGTGGCTTATCCTGCATGTATAAGGTGCGTAGATTTTGCCTGCTTCATACATTGGCTTTGCATGCATTCACTTAACCCGTGCGGATTATAGCAAAGTAGTTAGTTCTGTTATATTGCTTGTAAGGTCTGTTATTTTGCTGTAATCCGTGATTAGAGAAAATCTTTGATATGCTAAAAGTTGAGATTGAATAAGGCTGTGTTTCCCAACGTGGGGCTCAAACCCCACAGGGGATAATTTTCAAATGTACTCGATACAAGTTGAACCCTTTCGCTCCGAATGATTTATAAGCAATGCTAATTTTAGGTGCCAAATTTAGCAAAAAAAGCAAATTCTTAAATAATTATTAGGCATGATTTTAATTTAAACTATCTATTTATTAAACATCTTGACTGAACAATTCTTTGCTTTCATATTAAGAGTAATGTATTCTAGTGACTTATGGGGTATAAGAAAGGTTATGGTGTTCAATGGTACAAAGAAGGTTGGGTGGCACTGGTATAAAGATTCAAGAGTATATAGTTAAATTCAAAAGAAATCATATTTTTTCTCTCTTTCTTTTTAGAGTTAATTCGCTTAATTAATGAACATACACATATCGTAAATTCTAATACATAAAGAAATAAATAAAAAAATATCCAGAAAAATTACATTTGAATTATATTTAAAAATTTAATTCAAATGTAGCTTTTCTGGATAACAGGTATGCCAAAATATTATTACAGTATCCGATTAACAGTTTATGAGTGGGTTTCATTATTCTGATTTTTCCGTTCCAAAACGATAATATCATTTTGATATAATTCACGATTTCATTACTTTTATGATATGGTACCTTTAGACGTATAATATTTACCCTTCCTTGCTTTTTCTGCGAGTGCTGCTATGGTGAGTTCGATGCGGGGAAAATCCATGGAATCCACATTGCGTACCACAGGTGTCACCAGACCTTTTGGAGTTGCTACTGCTACGGATATGTCCACATAATCTCTAAAACGTTACAAGCCTCTTATAAAAATGTTATGCCATTGTCTGCTGAGACTTTAATTCGGCAGTGGTTACATTATATCATTCATTCTTTACTTTGAAGAACTCTCGTAAAAATTAAGCAATCATTGAGAAACTATGTTGCTTTTTTGCGAATTTTTGTACAAATTCCATGTATAAAAAGTAAAGTAACAGCCTGTTATAATCCCACTGCTGGGAATAGGCCTCTCCCCGTTTCTAGAGAGAAGGGTTGGAGCTAAGACCTACCACGCTGCTCCAATGCAGATTGGTAGGTTACACATATCTCCAGGCCTCTCTAGAGATATGCAGGTTTCCTTACGATGTTTTCCTTCACCGAAAAGCGAAATAAATTACAAGTATCAATTAGACACATAAGTTTTAATAGAAAAACTCATTGGTGCCTGCCCGGGTTTGAACTCATGTTCCCGTCGAAAGAGTCGCACGGTCTCACCACTGGGCTACCACAGCTTCATTCCATGTATATTATGTTATTAAAACAACTCAGTGGCAGCTAAGCTATACCGAGTGGGAGGTCAATAGCGTTAGACAAGGAGGAGAGAGGGTGGTGTAACGCTCTGTCCATCTACTAGATATAATAAAATTACGTGCCCATTACCTGTAAACAATGTTATTCCCTACTATAACACCGTTGATGACCGGCTGATCCATGAGTGCATTGGCCGACGCTTTTAAAAATGGCGACATGAAAGACAGTTTCACGCCGTATTTCTTTGTAAACGTTTGAAGGTTAGCTTTCCGGAATGCCATTAATTTGCTAACGAATAAAAATATTTATTATTTATTACAATATAATACGTTTTAAGAGAAGATTTTATTTTATATTTTGTTAAATTATACTGTGCTTTTTATCGTGTCTAATTTTTGCCGTCTTAGGGATTTAATTTAATATAAATATTATTGATAATATGTAAAGTTTACTAGGTACATGCGATCAACGATGGCTTTAAATTTTGATCCCCAATTAATAAAAATATTTCCCACTTTTCTATGCAGCTCATTTTATGCATTACATTTATAAGACCATTATTATCGCCCTATTAGTTATAGTTTTATGAAAACATTATTGAACGCAGCTTTTTAAAGTATTATAGTATCTTATTATATACTTACATATTATATTATAACAATGTGCCCTGGCAATTTTATTTTGACAAATCAGTAATGTAATTGTCAAGAGCGTTCAAAATTTTGAAAATACTTTTGCTTGCGTTGCTAACAAAACTAATAAGCAAGCTTGGATTTGATATTTTTTCGCACAATTTCGAAAAAAATAAATACTTAATATTGCCAGCTTTTTGTAACGTAAAAATATTTTAATTTAAGAGAGAATTTGTTTTCTAAAGTTTCTCTCTGATTATTCTTATGACTAAGAGAGCACCTATCGGAACTAGGGGCTTCATTTTATTTGACGATTTTAAAGGGCATGAAAATCCAATTGGAATAAAGAATGGTGTATTAAAAAGAGCGAACATTGACAAGCACGGTCCTTTTTAAGCTGCATCAGACGCTACCGTAGCAAGGCCTTGTCTTGCCTTATCGTAATAAAAAAATTAAGAGTCTGAATAGTTGTGTGTAAATTACCTCATATCACACTCATTAAACGTCGTTAACATGGCTGTAGTATTCTGGGCTTCCTTTAACCTCTCCGCAATACGTTTACGCATCTTATTCATCGCTATTGGATGTTCTGTTCGAGTACCCGATATTGTTTTCGTGGGATCACCAATTTTCAGCGCGGCTAACTGAATTTGAAAAACAGCTCACAATCACTGATATAGTGTCTATTTCAAAATCAAGGTATTGAGTTTTTTTTTTAAGTCAGGGATATATTATTTTTGGGCTTGTTCATTCTATACAACTATTCAAAGTTAAAGGAACTAGCTGGTGAGAAAGCTCGCAAAGAGGACCAGAAGTAAGAACAGCAGGCCTACCATGAACTTGTATTGCGACTCAATTGAAGACGTAAACTAAATTTTAGTTTTTTCATACCATGACGTCTTAAAGCCGCACACTTTAAGTTGTTGCCGAATGAGCGATCGGAATGCGTCCTAAATCATTTGAGTAAAAGAGACAGAGTTATCTATAGTTCATATAACGTTTTCCTTTTCAAACAATGCAATCCACACTTCATGTTACGAAAAGAGAGCGGTTGAGTTGAGGTACCGACTTCATGGTAGGCCTTCAGAGCGTAGAAACAAATAATAATATAAAAAATAACCAAATTGACTGAATTCAAAATTTGTCTTAATTGAGGTAGGTACGATTACATTGGAACCCTTATTTCAATGACACCAACTATTAAAAAAGTATTTTCTACTCTTCCAATTTATGGGTCTCTCTCACACACTCACGAGTCTTGTAGACGCTACGCTATTTGCAATTTGTTACGGAACAATTTTGAATTCGGTCACTTCAATACTAAGTGTGCGGATTATAAATTTGATTTAATGAATTAAATAAAACCAAAAATTGGGCGCAATGTTTAGGTTAACTTGATACAATTTTTTTCATAGGTTGTACTTTTAACAGCATAAATAAATATACACTTAGAAGTCTGTATTAAATTATGCTGTTATAAAATGCCTAAAGTAGATTGTATGACGATGATTTCAAATGATATATTAGAAATAGTTAATTTACGACTAATCTTGTAGATAATTAAATTAAAGGTCAGTGAATTTATGTATAATACATACATTTTCTATATATTTGTTGATTTTATTTAAAAGTTTAAATATATATAGGTATACTATAAACTATAACTTACAGAACAAAATGAAATATATTAAGATTGGTAACATTGTGGTATATTTAGTTAAGTATTGAAGATTTACCGTTGGTCCGCCCGGTGCGGCGGCTTTCTTCGTAACAGTTGATTTCGCTACAACAGGAGTTGCTGCTGGCGCGGGTGCAACAGAAGGAGTTGGTGCTGGTGCATGTGGTGTTGCTGGTGCTTGTGTTGCTGCTGGTGCTGGCGTCGATGCTGCGGGTCCAGCAGCTGCTGGGGCTGCTGCTTTCGTTGCTGGAGCTACACCAGTAACGTCCACCTTGGTTCGACATTTTCAAATTAGATCCTCGCTATGAGTTATTGTTTATAGATTTTTTTTTGTCGATAGGTGAGTGCTTGACAGCAATGATGGCGGATGTTAAAAGATGATACAGCTCGAGATGCGTTTGCCTAGAATATGCCTCCTCCAGCTAAATAGGCTTTAGGTAAAGTCATAGCTACCCATCCAGGTAGTGATGGCTTAATTAGAATTGTTTCTTTTAAATGTAAAAGTATTGTTAAACGCCCCATACATAAACTCTGTTTATTTCCAATAGAATAAGTAAATAATATTAGTACTTTGTAACTTCAATTTGTAGCTTAATTGCTAACTTCACTTTTGCTTTAAAAATACTCCTATGTACTGACCCGTTGTCGCAATTGGTAGTGACTCTGCGTTCAACTACGTGAGTCGCGGATTCGGTTTCCGCTGAGGACCAACATTTTCTAGGAACATCTGTTTCCTTCGAGCCTGGGTATATTTTTGTATTTAAGTATATATTCAAAATTATATATGTATGTATTTACAAGTTATACCATATATACAATATTTACCAAGTTATACCAGTCTGTTACACATAATGTCACCATAATACTCAATATTTATAATCACCCATGTCAACCATTTGGGAACGGAATACTGTGTGTGTAAGTGTCCCATATATTTATTCCTTAATTTTTCTTAATACTAACTTTTTACATTTTAAATATTTTCAATTACAACAAAAAAATTAAATTAAATATTTAAAAACATAGAAAATCGTCGTCTGCCGGGGCGGGGCTATAGCCCAAGCTACATTGGCTAAGGCTCCAGAGTGAGGAAGTTCCTCACATTACGTGCCGTTTCAAGTAATACCTCCGTATCCGAGTCTTGATCCACTATTAAACGAAAGCCTCTGAAGATGTTGATCGAGACTTTCCGCAATGAGACCGTTAACCGAAACAACAATAGGAACAATTATTGTTGAATAATTTATAGAATTAGGCGTTACTTTGTGGAGATATATCATAATACAAAATGGAATTAAAATGGTAATAAAATTATTTTTCTATAAAAAGTAAAGTAACGGCCTGTTAATATCCCACTGCTGGGAATAGGCCTCCTCTCTCCGTTTATTGGAGAGAAGGATTGGAGCTAGGACCTACCACGCTGCTCCAATGCGGATTGGTAGGTTACACATATTCCTAGAATTCTCTAGAGATATGCAGGTTTCCTCATGATGTTTTCCTTCACCAAAAAGCGTGTGATAAATTGCAAATATCAATTAAGCACATAAGTTTTAATAGAAAAACTCATTGGTGCCTGCCCGGGTTCGAATCCCATGTTCGTCTCTACAGAGTCGCACGGTCTCACCACTGGGCTATCACAGCTTATATTTTTCTATAGTCCGCAATAAAGTAAATAGAAAATATATATAATGCTAAATGTATAGTGCACTATCCGTTTTATAACTTCCGTTTTTCGTCTTTGCTTTTTCCGTTCATCCGTTCCATTCGTTTTTTATAGCTTGTTATACGTGTTTAGAGCTGAAATGAAATAAATGGTGGTTGAACCGATTAATATAAAACTATGCCTCTTTGGGTAATGTTTCGCTTTGCGATTTTGTCGTGGAGTCTATCTCCTGATGATGCTTCTGTTGCTAGGCAAACAATTATTGAGTTTGTGATAGTGAACGTGTGTAGTGCTTGTGTATTGTGGTGGAGGTGGTAGAGATTTGCGCATGTGTTTTTATGAATCCTGCATGTATCGGGTAAGAAAAACGGCTAGTCCATTTAGCATTATATATATTTTCTATTATATATTATTACTATTAATAATAATTATTATTGTTGAATCAACATTCCACATGACGGTTATCTCATAAGAAAGGTCTAAAACCATATATATATATATATATATATATATATATATATATATGGTTTTAGACCTTTATATATATATATGTAGTCAAAGAAAAGCTATTGTAGTTCTTTCATATGCACGATACCCTATATCACACCCACGAATGTCTAAGAATAATGTTTCCCACGAGTACGATGGATTCGACATATATATATTAATTTACTGTTAATGTTATAAGAATTGGGAAAGATAGATAGGGAGAGAATTCCGCTTCTATGTAGTGCAGAACAGAAATGAAGAAGTAAAGCGTTTCTTACGCCTTTATGGGATGTCGATAACGTAGGGGTGGAACTTTTCTCGTTGCCTACCAGTGTGTTGAGGGAAAGGTGCTGGAAGAATAGGATGAAGAAGATCTTTATTTGCCTTTCACTTTACTTTATTTATTATTTATATTTAAAATTAATTGATATTATAAAACAATAGATATAACACACAATAAATATATAGAATTATAAAACGATAGGTGATGTATATAAAAGGCAAAGTAGGAACCGACATAAGCTTGCGACTCCTGCTTTCCGCCTAGCAAAATTACGTAAATCATTTATGGGTTTGGGTATAAGATTCTATAACAAAATTCTGAAATCAATTTTGGCCATGCCATTACAGCAGTTTACAAATACTGTTAAAAAGAGGCTGATACAGAAAGCCTACTATACTGCTGAAGATTACTTAGATGATAAGGATGTGTGGATATAGCTGTACTTCTTCCCTGTACAGTAATAACTAAATGTAACTAGTTTTAAGATTTATATTTTAAAAAGAGCAACTGCCGAGTTTCTTGCTGGCTCTTCTCGGCAGTTCAGTTGACAATTCAAAAGCATTGTTTACAAGTTTACTTGAATAAATAATATTTTGAATTTGAATTTGAATTCAATATAATTAAAATGAAAAACACCATGTACAGCTCTGTGAAAGATCAAAATGGATGGCCACTTACACTGGAAGTCTTAGCCTCATTGCTGATTTTCAGTGGTCTCCAAATGGATACTTATAGCATACCGTGAATAGTGGTTGCTGCGATTTCACGGACTGTCCTTCTTTGACAAGCAACTTGGCGATCTTGCCATGCCCCGGCGACATCACCGGCAAAGCTGTCTTGTCCGTCTCTATTTCTAACACCACCTCATCCATAGCCACAGCATCGCCTTCCTTCTTTATTAATCTATAATAAAAAAAAACACTTTAAATCCCTCTTAATACAATATGTAAGTACTGTTATCTGGCAGCATAGAATAGACTATATATTTCTTACCGAGTTGTCATAAAAGACGACTAAGGTAAATGATTTATAGAAGCAGGCGTTACTTTGCGGAATTCCATATTACAAGCAATATAACAGAACTAACTACTTTGCTATAATCCGCACGGGTTAAGCGAATGCATGCAAAGCCAATGTGTATGAAGCAAGCAAAATTTACGCACCTTATACATGCAGGACAAGCCACCACATGCACCCCCAAGGCGCTTTCACCAGCAACAACGCCGAAGCATCATCAGGAGGATAGGCTCCACGACAAAAATCGTAATTGCATTACGATTTTTGTCGTGGAGCCTATCCTCCTGATGATGCTTCGGTTTCGGGGCGAAACGATCGTCAAGATTGTGGTGGTGGGTGTGTGTGCTGCTTTTGTGTGCGTTGTTGCTGGTGAAAGCGTCTTGGGGGTGCATGTGGTGGCTTGTCCTGCATGTATAAGGTGCGTAAATTTTGCTTGCTTCATACACATTGGCTTTGCATGCATTCGCTCAACCCTTGCGGATTATAGCAAAGTAGTTAGTTCTGTTATATTGCTTACGACTAAGGTAAGTTGGCACCAGGCAGGCGTCCGGTCGTAATATACCTAGCCAAATTATCTAACAACATGGTCAGTGCATATTGTGCAGACCCCACTTAAAGTGGGACAAGGCCCACCTACCTATCTTACCAGGCTTATTGGAGCACCGTGGTAGGTCTTAGCTCCAATGCTTCTCTTCATAAACGGAGAGAGGAGGCCTGTGGCTAGCAGTGGGATAGTAACAGGCTGTTACTTTAATATATTACGAATAAATAAATAAATAAATAACGTAAACGTACGACGACGTAAACTAAATTGTTTTGCTTTTTCATACAATGACGTCTTAAAGACGTACACTTTAAGTCGTTGCCGAATGATTGTTCCAAATGCGTCATAATAACATTTGAGTAAACGAGACAGAGTTATCTATAGTTCATATAACGTTGTCCTTTTCAAACACACTTCATGATACGAAAAGAAAGCGGTTGGTTTTAGGTACTGACTTTGAATTGAATCGTTTTTGAAGGCCTACCATGAACTTTTGGATAACGATTCAATTCAAAGTCAGTACCTTAACCGAACCGCTTTCTTTTCGTACCACGAAGTGTTGATAGCATTGGGGTGAAAAGGATAACGTTATATAAACTATAGATAACTCTGTCTCTTTTACTCGCATGTTTTTAGGACGCATTCCGAACTCTCATTCAGCAACGACTTAAAGTGTGCTTGTTTAAGACGTCATAGTATGAAAAAGAATTTAGTTTACGTCTTCAATTGAGTCGCAATAAGAGTAAATGGTAGGCCTGCTGTTTTGCATTAGATATAGTGTGTAGTATGGTAGTAGTGCTTACTTGATATCTCCACTAGAAACCGAATCGGGAAATGTTGGTGCTTTGACTTCTTCAATGCCGCGGAAAATTGCATGTGTTTGAATACTATGTCTTAGATATAGGAGTTTGGCTTCAGGTTTCATTATCTTCAAAAATCTAGCGATATCGAAAAACATTAATTCCGTTTTACGTAGCAACACGCATTATATTAGATTGGGTTACTCGTGTCAGTAAATTTTGAAAATTTTAAATAAAATTAATAATTTGTACGCTGTAAAGAATAGATAATCTTATAACGCTTGATAGTGGATCTAATGACGATTAAAATGAACTAAAATATTTTTTTTTCTAGGTGAAATAGTTTCTCACAGTTTAGTACATTTTTTTACCACGTGCGCTTAAACTTAGACAAAGCAAATATTTACCATATTCCTAGACTAAAATTGAAGTTCAGAATTTTTTCCAATAAACTACAACATCTAATAAGATTCACTTAATATTAATTTATACAGATCACGAAGATCATTATAATACCAAGAACCCCAGGTATCTGTGGAAAACAGAAACGCAAAATAGTAAAAATGTCCCATATATTTATTTATTTATTTATTTTGTAATTTATTTTGATTCGTCGATAGATCTACTATCGAGCGTTACAAGGTTATTCATTCTTAACGGAGCGTTCTGAAATGGGGAACGTACGAGTATGTATATACCATTTACCTAAGTTAATTTCGATTTGATCATAACTTATCTGGAAAATTTATTTTTGTGTAATTTATTTTGAGTCGTCAATAGATCTACTATCAGGCGTTTTTTTTTCGAACTGTATGCTGTTAGCCCTAATGGCTTTTACAGCGTCACCGGGCGGGACGGGCGAGCGCAGAAGCATCGTCGAAATCAGGCGTTACAAGGTTATTCATTCTTAACGGAGCGTCCTATAACGGGCAACGTACGAGTATGTATATACCAATTACCTAAGTCAATTTCGATTTGATCATAACTTGCCTGGAAAATACATTTTTTTGTAATTTAGTTTTCGTCGTCAATAGATCTACTATCAGGCGTTACAAGGTTATTCATTTTTAACGGGGCACCCTGTAACGCGGAACATATAAATACCTAAGTCACTTTCGATTTCATAATGCCCCTTCGGTATAATTTATAGAATTAGGCGTTACTTTGCGGAGATCCATAATACAAAACTAATAATAAAAATTATTTTGCTATAATCCGCGATACAGTAAATAGAAAATATATATAGTGCTAAATGTATAGTGGACTATCCGTTTTTTCATACCCGTTACATGCAGGATTCGTTAAAGCACATGCACAAACCTCCACCACTGCCACCACAATACACAAGCACTACACACATTCACTATCACAAACTCAACAATCGTTTCGCCCCCTAACCGAAGAATCATCAGGAGATAGATAGACTCCACGCAAAATCAAATCGTAAGCGGTTCAACCCCCCACCATTTATTTTGCCTCTGAACATGTGTAACAAGCTATAAAAATTTATATATATTTTCTGTTTACTGTATCGCGGATTATAGCAAAATACCCCTTCGGTATGGTAATAAACATTTTGACTTAAATTTATAATTTCATTCATACTTACCGAAAATTGAACTGACGAGTACATAATTGTAGACCGTGTGTTCTGCTAATACGTTGCGTTTTGTTCAATGACGTTTTTCCTTGGCAAATCTACAAAAAGATTTGCTGAATATACTGATTATATATAGAACCTAAATTTTAAATCATTTCTATTGCAGAGGTTTGCTTATTTGTACACTATTTAAACACCTATATACACAGTCAATATTGACCTTTTATTAATAAATTTAAACACACATAGGTGTGCAAGCAATGTACAAGAAGTTACCTATATATCTTAGAGTAGCTGTGCCCGCGTGGATTGAGTATGTTTTTAATAGCGCACAATTTCAATCTATAATATTTTAATTCTCAAAGTGTAAAGCACAATTTTGATCTATATCTAACAAACGCATTTGTTCAGATAAGGATCGATACTTAAATTGAAATTTTAAACAAAAGTAGTCATTGTAAGTTAACCATAAGAGATAGAGACACATTTTCAAGAACTTTTTTGTAGTTTTTTTGCACATCTACAATTCCCTAGTACATCACTTCAATGTATCTATGTATGTAATGTAATGTAACAGCCTGTTACTATGCCCACTGCTGGGCTAAGGCCTCCTCTCTCCGTTTTTGGAGAGAAGGATTGGAGCTAAGACCTACCACGCTGCTCCAATGCGGATTGGTAGGTTACACATATCCCTAGAATTCTCTAGAGATATGCAGGTTTCCTCACGATGTTTTCCTTCACCGAAAAGCGTGTGATAAATTGCAATTATCAATTAGACACATAAGTTTTAATAGAAAAACCCATTGGTGCCTGCCCGGGTTTGAACCTATGTCGTCTCTAGAGAGTCGCACGGCCTCACCGCTAGGCTATCACAGCTTCATCTATAGTACGCAGCAATAAATAATACACATCGAGGCTTAGAAAGAGAAATCGGCTAGATTCTGGCCCGTTGGCGCTGTGGGTAGTGACCCTGCCTTCAGCTCCGCGGGTCGTGGGTTCGATTCCCGCCGAGGGCCAACATTTTCTATAAAGAAATTGTTGGTTCTTCGAGTCCGGGTGTGTATTTGTATTTAAGTATGTATTTAAACTTATATATGTAGTATATCTACCAGTTGTCCGTCACCCATAACACAAGTATTAAGTTACTTACTTTGGGGACTGACGACCGTGTGTGTAAATGTCCCATATATTTATTTATTTATTTATTATTATAGAGCATTGTCTCTGTCGCACAGACTGACGAACCCGTGCGAAACGTCACATACTAACTGAGTGACAGTGACACCGCTCTACGAAACCGAACTGGCCGGCTGCTTCGTTCTAAACATCGATGTGCATTATTTAATGCCGGGTACTATATGTTAGTTTACGCGGCCCACGCAAGTAAAGCTCCCACAGACATAAAACCCTACTTTACTATTACCTTAAACTTCCGTAATAATTACACTTTATGTTAAATACCATACAAATATCCGTTTAGTAGATTTTGAGAAAATCGATCACATACAGAAAGATAGCTTTTGGGGTCTTTGTTCTATAATAAATATAGTGTTGGCAATAGATTATAATATAGAACTTTATACAAACAGTTAAATTAAACAGTACTCACAAATCTCATTAATCTACATCTAAACATATTACAGTGCGAAAATTTTCAATTCAAGGATATTTTTTGATAACACATCATAGTAATATAAATCATAAAATGCCTGTCAATTCTTGAAGGCATATTTCTTTCTTTATATCTAAGAAAAAAGAGGTTGAAATATGACCTATTAAATATCTACCTGTCTTTTGAATTCAGGAGAACGTTATATTCTCATGCATTTGTGATTTATTGGATCAATCAAATAACTATATACCATAAATAGCGCAACCTCATTAAAAAAAATTGTACAAAAATTTACAATTTATCAATAAAATAATTTCTTACTATTCCTCTGCTGAGGTATGGCCTTTAGTCATATGTAAAGTTACAGTTTAGGTTTACCAAATACAGGCGTTAATATCATAGCTTTCCATATCTAATAGTAATTAGAATGCCGTGTGGTATCCGGCTGCATAGAATAGACCACCCTCATTTCTTACCGAGGTGTCGTAAAAGGCGACTAAGGTAAGTTGACGTCAGGCAGGCGGCCGGTCGTAAAATACGTAGCCAAATCATATGACAGCATGTTTGCAACACGTTGTGCCGACCCCACTTAGAGTGGGATAAGGGCAGGAGAATGATGAATGATGATGATCTAATAGTAATTAGAATTCCGTTTTGAGTACTAAACGGAACCAATTAAACAAATACGAAACACGTGTCTTATTTTTTCCAGTGTGGTTTGACGTAAAATTTTATTATTGGTGAGATTTTCTAATAAAGCTTTATACGTTTAAAAAAATATTTATTTTATAATGACCCATTATCTATTGTAGAGATAGATGAGATATTTTTTTATTGTAATAATAGATTTAGTAGATTGAATTAATTGCATAGAGAATTATCGAATGTAGCCAATGGTAAAAGTAAGCAAATTTACACAAAAATTTTACATTTACTAATAGTAATTTATTCCTTCTATGTATTTATTTTAAAAAGCTGTGATAGCCCAGCGGCGAGACCGTGCGGCTCTTTCGAGGGGAACACGAGTTCAACCCCGGGCAGGCACCAATGAGTTTTTCTATTAAAACTCATGTGTCTAATTGATAATTGCAATTTATCACACGCTTTTCGGTGAAGGAAAACATCGTGAGGAAACCTGCATATCTCTAGAGAATTCTAGGGATATGTGTAACCACCAATCCGCATTGGAATCAGCGTGGTAGGTCTTAGCTCCAATCCTTCTCTCCAAAAACGGAGAGAGGAGGCCTTAGCCCAGCAATGGGAATGTATTTATTTAAATAAAAAATTAATTATTTTTTTGTTTAGCTACTCGTCGATAGATGGCACTTACTTCATTTTATAATAGACGGACGAGAGTGCTAGTCAATATTATAACTATTTACTGGCAGATGGAGTTAGAGAAAAACGATTTTAGGGATACAAGGTTTGTGAAATAAATATCGAAGGAACTGATTTGTATCCTATATCATCGACATCGGCCTAAATTTTTTAACAAAATCATTAATTAGCAATTAGTAAATAAGAAATTTTATTAAATCTATCTACTCCAATAACCTAATTTCAACTTGGAAGGAAAAAAAATCATCAGTATTTGGAAATTCCATTGTGATTGCGACGAGTTCAAAGAAATAGGCATACTTACTGTAATTGTAAGTAATATTCTACTTTAACGGAAAAATATACAAGAGGTCACAAAAAAGCTAGTGATACAAGCTTCGCGACTCAGTAGAGTTAGCAACTCATTTGTTTGTCTCGGTATTCGCTTATACAATAAAATTCCGCAATCCATACTAGACACGTCTACAGAAAGGTTTAAACTCGGTGTAAGAAATATCCTTATGCGTAAAGCATACTACAAAATTGAAGATTATTTGGATGATAAAAATATCTGGATTTAAAAATCCTTTCGGCTTCATACAAGACTAATAATGTATAATTGAAAATATTTAAAACATTGACCGCCGAGTTTTTTACCGTTTCTTCTCGGTAAGAGCTAAATTCCGAACCAGTTGTACCTTCATTAATCATATTGAGGGTTGACTATTTAAAAGTGCCTGAAATTCTTAATTTGAATAAAGATTATTTTGATTTCAAGCAATATAACAGAACTAACTACTTTGCTATAATCCGCACGGGTTAAGTGAATGCATGCAAAGCCAATGTGTATGAAGCAGGCAAAATCTACGCACCTTATACATGCAGGACCAGCCACCACATGCACCCCAAGGCGCAATTCACCAGCAACAACGAACACAAAAGCAGCACACACACCCACCACCACAATCTCGACGATCGTTTCGCCCCGAAACCGAAGCATCATCAGGAGGATAGGCTTCACGACAAAAATCGTTCTGCTTCATACACATTGGCTTTGCATGCATTCACTTAACCCGTGCGGATTATAGCAAAGTAGTTAGTTCTGTTATATTGCTTGTAATATGGAATTCCGCAAAGTAACGCCTGCTTCTATAAATCAATTATTTTGATTTCATTTGATTTGCTCTATAATCTATAATATTAAAACAGCAAGTGATAATTTTATTTGATTACTAGCACACATAAAAATATAGCAGAGTAACGTACACTTCAATAAAATATTTTGAATATTTAAAATGTTTTTCCGCTACAAAGATATCGACATCTATATTAATATTATAAAAGCGAATGTGTTTATTTCTGCGTCATTTATATTTGAGCACCGATGCTCTATTGCGGCGACGTCATTTTTATCATGTGTCATTATAAAGGCTGCTCTATATCGTAGAATTGAAGTCCACGCAGATAAAGTCGGGGATAAAACCTAGTTTATCTTCAATATATTCCGTTCTTAAATTTATACTGCGTCAGATTAAACAATTTTATGCAATTACTTTCCTATTTGCGACAATCTTTCGCAGACGATAAAATTACCGATAAGTATACTGCCGCGAGTGTCTACCCAAGGCTCTTAGAGGGACATCAGTAGTATCTACTCAAGATGCCCCGATGTTGCCTCCTTGACCTCATCACTTTAGGGCTGCCGCATTCAATTCAAATTCAAATTCAAAATTTCTTTTCAAAATTTCAAAAAAAAAAAGGGTTTTTTGTTCGTCGCAGTTTCGGAATCAGTTTCGCGGGTCAATTCCGTCCGTTTTTTATACTCAAATGTCAAATAATACTTTTTTAAATTAATAACTGCCAAAAAATGTATTAAAAATCTTCAATGTTCGACTTAATTTGAAATGTTTTGTACCGATGAACCTGCCGTGTGGTATCCGGTTGAGTAGAATATATCACCCTCATTTTTTACCGAGAGGTCGTAAAATGCGACTAAGATAAGTTGACGTCAGGCAGGCGGCCGGTCGTAAAATACGTAGCCAAATCATATGACAACGTGTTTATAACATATTGTGCCGACCCCACATAGAGTGGGATAGAGGCAGGAGAATGATGTTTTGTACAAATGAATACATATTATTATGTAATTTAAACACAATATGTTAATAGAACTTCCATGTAGTAAAGGGAAAAGCCTATTTTAGAAAAAAATACTCTTCGAACTTTTATTCTAGTTAAACATATTTATTAAAATTTATCATACAGATATTTTCGGCTATGATAGCCCAGCGGTGAGATTGTTCGATTCTAACGAGACTATCACTCATAAAAGCCCCAAACATGGGGCCGGCAGCAATGAGTTTTTTTATTAATAGTTATGTGTCTAATTGATAATTGCACTTTATTACCCTTTTTTTGTTAAAGGAAAACGCGTGAGGAAACCTGCATATCGTTAGAGAATTTTGGGGATATGTTTAACCTACCAATCCGCATTGGATCAGCAGCGGAATATTGTTAGGCCGTTACCTTTTTCTTTAAATTACTTTTATTCTGTATACTATAACAATACCTAGCTTCTGTTTGAGATTAAAAGTAACCTTAGATCTCTTCAGTCCGATTGATGTATTCATAGCTAAACATATTTATTGATATCGTTTGGTTCACTGAAGAAGCGAAAAATCAAAAATACTTTCCCGTTTCTAATAACAGAATTAAATAATTTATAAAATTAGGCGTTACTTTGAGATCCATAATACAAAATTAATAATAAAAATTATTTTGCTATAATCGGCGATTCAGTAAATAGGAAATATATATAGTGCTTAATGTATAGTGGACTATCCGTTTTTTTATACCCGATACACGCAGGATTCGTAAAACTACAAGCACAAACCTCCACCACTGCTAACTGAATTAAATTTAAAAAATCAAGTTCAAGAAAAATATTAAATTTAACTATACGATTTAAATAACACTTTCCTTTAGCTCGGGACCGGTGCTTGTGTTCATATATATAAAAACTCTAATCTTATACTTAGAAAAATATATTAGATTACACTTCATGTTCCAACCCTATTCAGTTACGGGGATCTCCCCTACTAATTTGCTAAGATTCGAGCGGCCCGCATCTTTGATTAGAAATCTATAGCGTACCAGACGGGACTGTACCTACTGCGCATTTAGATGCTCCAGTAATTTCCGATGAAATAATTATTATGTCTAAAGTATCTTCCCCTTTATAACTATTTTGTAAAGACGCAATGGCTCAAATATTAGAGGGAGTATCGAATTTAAAATAATGTTTAGTAACTATTATATGTAGTTAAAATCCTGTAGAGTCGAGCACATCTTGAATAAAAAAACTTAGATATTCTGTACAGGCTTCAAAATACAAGGGCGTATATGATATATTTTTAAATAAGAATATCTCATTAAAGAAACTGTAACAAGCCCACCATCTTTAATAATTTATAGAATTAGGCGTTACTTTGCGGAGATCCATAATACAAAAGTAATAATAAAATTATTTTGCTATAATCCGCGATACAGTAAATAGAAAATATATATAGTGTTAAATGTATAGTGGACTATCTGTATTTCCATACCCGATACGTGCAGGATTCGTAAAAACACATGCACAAACCTCCACCACTTCCACCACAACACACAAGCACTACACACGTTCACTATCACAAACTCAACAATCGTTTCGCCCCGCAACCGAAGCATTATAGCAAAATAATTTTATTATTACTTTTGTAACAAGCCGTTAAAAAAATGACTAGATATTCTTTATAACATTGCAAATAATATAACAGTATGCCATTCAGTAATCTATGAACCTATTAAGTAACGCCATGTTACCACAGCTGGGCAAAGGCCTCTTCACATCGTTTTTGCAGAAAAGGGTTGTAGCTAAGATTAACCAAGTTGCTAAAATGCGGATTGCTAGGTTACATATCCCCAGAATGCTCTAGAGACACGCAGGTTTTCTCACCATGTTTTTCTACACCGAGAAGCTCTGACAAATTGTTATTATCAATTAGAAACATAAGGTTTAAAAAAAGTCGTTAGGGTCTGCCTGGCGTTAGAATCTGTGACTTCCTCGAAAGAGTCACACAATCCCACCGCTGGGCTACACAGCTCAATGAACTTATTAATATAGTGCTTTTTTTCTCCTTCTATCGTAATGATTTAAGTGTTTCTCAAATGTTTATATATGAAGTATGAAACTTTTTTTATACCTTACGATAAGTGGTGATATGAATTAATTCCTCAAAAATATTGAACATTTTATTAAAAGTCATCAAAGGTGTAGGATGTCGTCTTTATAATATTTTGTGAAATGGACCTTAAAAGATAGCAGTGTACTGAGTTCGTAAACACAGGTAGTAAGCAAATTTCAAAGTCTTTAGTTATTAATACTTTGTCACGTTGCTTAGACCGACCGGGCTAAGTTTAGCTACAAGCTACCGTTTATACTCGGGTAAGCACAATTTATTGCTTTTGGGTGTTAGGAATACTTTAATGACCTAGGTAAAGTTACAACCTAGACTATGCGAAACAAGTTATTATGGTGATACTAGGACTAAAGAGAATGTACTTCTTATTTTAGTATAATTTAATGTTCCTTCTGATGCTATATAAATTAGCTTTTGACATAATTAAAGGAAACTGGAAGTGATCTGTTTAGGAGATAATATGATTTATTTTTTGTACTCACCCTCTTTCTTACCGCGGGGTCGTAAAATACGACTAAGGTAAGTTGACGTCAGGCAGGTGGCCGGTCGTAAAATACATGAATCATGTGACAACATGTTGTGCCGACCCCAATTTGAGTGGGATAAAATCATCATCATCCTCCTGGGATAATGATGATTTTTTGTATTGTCGGCTGTAACTAACAGTGATCAGCAACCATGTATATCAAGGTTACGGGTATTTAATCCACATGCTTTCACTTCTAAATCTAAAAAATCTCATGTCATTCATTGATATTTAAAATTCACTAAGCGATTATTGTGAAGAAAAATATTCTGATGAAACAAGCATACAGAATTCCAAGGATGTGTGGGACATGTCGATCGTTCAAACGGTGTGTATAAGCCATAGAGTTGTACTAGAGTACCGGAGTCAGCCTAAAATGTGTCCTTTGATTGAGAAAAAGTAAACAAGATTTGTTATCGGTCCCTCTTTTTTATGTGAGATTAGACAAAGATAAGTATATGACAAAAGTAAAAATAAAATTATTTTACTAAAATCCGCGATAAATTAAAATGACAATATATATAATGCTTAATGTAGAGTAAGTAGACTATCCCTTTTCAACCCCGATACAGGGGCAATGCGATTTTTTGCAATTTCGTTACGGAGTCTATCTCCTGATGATGCTTCGGTTGCGGGGCGAAACGATTGTTGAGTTTGTGATAGTGAACGTTTGTAGTGCTTGTGCATTGTGGTAGCGGTTGTGGAGGTTTGTGAATGTGTTTCACGAATCCTGCATGAATCGGCTATGAAAACGGCTTCGAAAATGATGAAAATAGCTTTAAATTCAATCAGAATAAATATGAATTGTCTATTCTATGTTGTGATCAAGTTGCAATAAATAATAACAGTTTATTTTCAATACATATTCTTACATACATTTTTATTTATTTTATTTATGTACCATAAAGAAAAAATATACGTAAGAAAAACATTAGCAATAAAAAAAACAGAGTACAACGGTCAACTTATCCCTTTGACAGAGATCTCTACCAGCTAACCTACGATGGTACTAATGTCCTAACTTATATACTAATAAATATATATATGTTTATATAAATAATATATTGTAAATATAAATCATAAATATATTATATATATGATAAATAAAAAAACAATAATATATACATAAATATCAACAAATACATTATGGGAATAAAGAAATATAATGTTTCTTTAATCTAAGTTTAAAAGCACTGGGGGAAAGGTAGGGGGGAAAGGCTAGATAATGCTGTATGGCAACGAGTTTCATAGACGTGGAGCAAGATCTGTAAACGATTTATTTATTTTTAGACTTCTCCTTTAAATTCATTCCTTTAGTCCCCTGCAGAAAGTTTTGTCTTCTCAGGCAGTAAGTGAGCCACTGTTTCAGCTTAAATGCTTAAACTTGATCAACAACAACGCCTCTAATATATTTTAGGGACGTGTTGTATGTTTTTTATCGATACTGAAAATATTGAAATATTTTTCTTATTATATAATTATTTATTTCATTTGAATAAGTAATGTTAATATATAATGTATTAAAAGTATTCGTAACGATGAAAAAATTAAATTCAATTTGTGTAGATCTGATTAATAATGATAAAATTCTCGACATAGGAAATAAAATATTTTACAAACTTTGCGATATGATGTAAAGCAAGAGTGCTTAAACTTTAAAACGTCCGGCTTAAAGGACGATACAAAAATCTTTGGCGGGCCAAAGATCGATTATAGAAAAATCGATTAAAAAATAATCTATCAAAATAATCATTTACCAACAAAAAATCGATTTGTATAAAATCGACTAAACTTTATTGAAAAAATCTAAAACTTTTTTTCTACACGTTGAGAACTTTCTATTATTAGTAGGTGAGCCATTCAAAATTCGTTCGAGGGCCATATTACGACCTGTGAAGAAAGGGTTGAGCGGGAGTTGTATAAAGCATATTAAATTATAACTAATAAAAAAAAATCTTTCATATTATATAATCTTAAACTGGAATGATCAATCTCAAAATGAATGTATTGAATAAAAATTGGAGACTAATTCTGGTAATGTATCTGCTTACCACAAATTCACACGGTCAGAATACAAGTATCGGAAACCTTAAAAAGGACTAAGATCTCCAGATACGCATTACGAAAACTCGATCTAGGTACTTGGTAGGAACATTATTTCAACAGACTATATTTTACTAAATAACATTCATGATTCTTTCTTTTTTAAATTTACACTCTGGTAAGCCCTATAATGCCTTCCGAAATATTGATATCTTCTTGAAATGCGATGTGCAAATAATGGCTACTTATGGTACGAGTATCTTTTAGTCATTGTTTCGTTTGGTTTCACGTTAGCAAACTAATTATGACTAACTATAATTAATATTCATCCACCGTGTGGTATGCGGCTGAGTAGAAGGTCACCCTCATTTCTTACCGAGGTGTCGTAAAACGCGACTAAGGTAAGTTGACGTCAGGTAGGCGACCGGTCGTAAAACACCTAGTCAAATCATGTTACTACATGTTCTATCATGTTGTGCCGACCACGTAGAATGGGATAAGGGCAGGAGAATGATGATGATATAATTAAAATACATTTTTGATTTTCTTTCTAAATTCTCAGTTATCAAAAGAACATTTTTGGAAGAGAAGCACTATATATTTAGTATTTAAGCGTTTATAAATATTTTTTTCAACAGTAAGAGTAAAATTATAAATCAAAACTTTCGATACGTTCGCTACATACCAGTACAACACTATTCGTACGAAAACCGTCCGGCAAAGTTAAATACTTTCTTGAAACGTAAGTCCGGTCTTGGCTAGTTGGCAACTTGCCGATTTATTGGACAAATAGTTAAACAACTTGAGGAAATTTATAGTTTGTCTTCAATTGAATGCTGTAAGCGTTATTATGGTATACTTTGGACATTGTTATAAATGTTGGAAACTTTGGTTTACGCTCAACAACTGAAAATATATTAGCAAATCGAAATAAAGTATATAAATTTTGATTTAATACCAAACTATAAAGAAAACTATTAGTTAATTTTCTACCTAAAAATATTAAAAGATTGCTTTTATATTTTTAGTAGTAGAGCGTAAATAAAACTAAAGTATAACATAATAACGTGTATACTATATTACTAGATTTACCCAACGGCTTCGCCCGCCTGGTAAATCTCTGTAAATCCTGACGCTGCGGGAATTTGAGGATAAAAAATAGCCTATGTATTGCTCAATAACCTCTTCTATCTTTCAGTGAAAGTCCCATCAAAATCCGTTTAACCTAACCTAACCTAAAACTTCCGCAAGAATTGGTCTGCTGAAATCCTTTAGTAAAAAGTATACAAAAGTTCGTTTAGTAGATTTTGAGAAAATCGATCACATATAAACAGACAGCGTTTGGGACTTTGTTTTAAATAAGTATAGGTATTGCTATAACCATTGAGAGTATAGCAAAATATGACTATCACTAACTTTTATATCTGCAATGCATAATAAGTTAATGCAAATAATGATTGATTTTATATTTTCACTATATTTTTTAAAGGGGAAGAAAAATCTCCCTAATGCTGACATTACTCAGTGAATCGAAAGCTTAGTACGCTAAATATAATAATAAATTCGCGTACGCCACGGTCCGCCTTCAATCTATAACCCTCGTCTCCCCTTCGAAATTTGCAGGGAAACGCAAAAATACAACATGGCCGCGGCGTCTTGTCTTTATCTTTTCCTTATGTAAATAGCAATGAAATATTGGGAATTCAATGAGGTTAAGAACTTTCCCGACGTCGACGGCGCCATTTCCGCGGGCGCCCGGTTGTCGCGTTTTTTATACACATTGATACGTTTGTATCGTTGACTTGGAAATTACAAGTTTGACGTGAGTATTAAATTATTAGCAAAAGCGCAAATCGTAAGTTATGGTTGAGAAGAAAGCTCATTTCAGAATTTTTACGTTATTAACATCCTCTTAAAATGACGACTCGCTGTGAATAGGGATTAGTAATTTCTCATTAAAATTTGTAAGCAGATTTAATAGAAAATAATTTTATGATAACACAATAATATTAATAGAATGACTTACTCTCAAAATTTCGTCTATTAGTGTACGCAATCATACATTAAACTTATGAAAATTATCTTTTTGGTTTTTGTGTATAGGTGGGTTCTTTTTGATTTGTCCTTTTATGTTCCTTCTAACCCTAGGAGAATACATTAAAATCTCATTCCATATCACTTGATGGGCAAAGGTTTCCTTTCTTTAGGAAAAGGAATGGAGTTAAAGTTTACAATTTCAATGCGACAACGATATTTTCTTTCAAAAAATTCAAAATTCAAAATATTCTTTATTCAAGTAAACTTGTAAGCAAGTGCTTTTGAATCGTCAACTTTACTGCTGGTTCGGAAAGCTGTTCCTACCGAGAAGAGCCAGCAAGAAACTCGGCGGTCGCTCTTTTTAAAACATAAATCTTAGAACTAGTTACATTTATTTATTACTGTCTTGTACAGGGTAGAAGCGCACCTATATCCACACATCCTTATCATCTAAGTAATCTTCAACAGTATAGTAGGCTTTCTGTATCAGCCTCTTTTTAACAGTGGTTTTAAACTGCTGTAATGGCATGGCCAAAATTGATTTCGGAATTTTATTATAGAATCTTATACCCATACCCATAAACGATTTACGTATTTTTGCTAGGCGCAAAGCAGGAGTCGCAAGCTTATGTCGGTTCCTACTTTGTCTATTATATACATCACTTATCGTTTTATAATTCTTTATATTTTTATGTACAAAAATTACGTTATTTAAAATATACCGTGAAGCAAATGTAAGAATACCTATTTCCTTAAACTTCTCTCGCAGGGAATCACGCGGACTTAAATTGTAGATGCCACGTATGGCTCTTTTTTTTTTCTTTTCTTGTAAAGTAAAACGCATGTGTAATTATAGATATCAATTATACACATAAATACAATACAATAAAAAACCTGGAAATTATTGACCAAAATTTTAACTTACTAGTCTTTGCTAACGTTCTTCGTAAGTATTCTAAACACAAAATTGATCGAGAGGAGTAACTACCATAATTATTGCTGGATTTATTGCGAAAAGGAAGTCTTTGCAACTTCCGGCGTCACAATGGCTCCTGGATCCGTTTCCGGAGCACACTTGAGAGTTGAATGTATTAAGAACTTCCTCGGCCTTAATGAATTATTCGTAGCTAACGGGGTTTAGCAAATTATATAACATATTATAACACAGGTATAGGACTTATCTTTTTTGATAGTTTTTATCCGATTTATTTGTTTTGTACTCATAACAAAATAAATTATTTTAAAATCTGCTAATATATAATTGATTGTATAGTCAAAAGAACAATATATTTTAACACTAAGCTAGTAATAGCTTAGCTTGATAATTGCAATTTATCACACGCTTTTCGGTGAAGGAAAACATCGTGAGGAAACCTGTATATCTCTAGAGAATTAAATATGTGTAAACTACCAATCCGCATTGGAGCAGCAAAGTAGGTCTTAGCTCCGACTTTTTTCTCCTAAAAACGGAGAGACGAGGCTTATGCCCAGCAGTGGGATGTTAACAGCCCGTTACTATTACATTTTACTAAGTTCAAACAACGCTTTATTTTAATTTATTGTGGAATATTAAACACCCTATTAGATCTCTGCCCAGAATTCGAATTCGCAGATCTTTGGTAAATATCGGTCCACTATCCATTGGGGTGTTACGACTTCTTTATGATTACGAATCCATAATTTTTCATCTTTGCAGTATTATTTTAGGATCACCGCTGGGCTATCAAGGCTTTTTAGTAATATATTACAGTTTTTTTAATATATAATAATTTTAAATGTAGTACAAAGTGGTACCGACGATAAACATTAAATGAATCCACTGATGTCTTAGACATATAAGATAACTTTGGAATAATTAAATCTTCTTAATAAATATAATTTAATTGAGATCTAGCTTTTTAGTGGCGTGACGCCCTTTTTTAAAAAAATAGGACAAAACAATAACATTAGTTTTGTCACTTGCTTATTGTCACGGTTATACATTACATACGAAATGGAATGGAATGGGTTAATGTCACCTTTCTATACCATGTACCTTTTATTCATAATGTAAAATAATTCCAATGGCTAAATTACTTTACTAAATTAACTGATTATTTTTGTGTATGCTGCGAAGGAGTCGAGGTACCTGGAATTAAAATTGATGTCTTATGGTCGGTACCACCCTGTATAAGAATTTAACATATCCCAAAGATGTCTTTGCTGGATCTGAACACTATTTCATTTGGCTTACAAGGATTCTATGATGAAAATCGTTTCGGACTCTCGTAATAGATTGAACGGATTTCTAAGACCCTCATATTATCATATTTTACTATTCGTTGATAGATAGAGAATTAAATCTGTAGATATTGATTCTTATTAAAATATTTTAATTACCTTTTCGTGTATGTATGTATGCAATCTTACAAGTTAAATTTGAGCCACTTGTCCGTGTCCGATTGACCTGAAATTTTACATACTGGTCCAGTCCTGACGACAATGCATGTTTATATTAAGCATGAACTGATGCTGTTGCCAGGGTTGGCGCCAGACGAGGGAACTCCTGAACGGTTAACAGTAGGTCCATAAAATTTTGTTAAAAGCTGTTTTATCTTGACTTGTTTTTTACAATGTTTATATTTTGATCATATATTATAAAAAGAATTTACATATATTATACTTTTATTGTTTATTAGTTAAATTAATTAAAAAAAATGCTTCTACGTAAAGCATATTACAAAATTGAAGATTATTTGGATGATAAGAAAGCCTGGATTTGAAAATCCTCTCAGCTTCATACAAGACAGGAGTTTAATAATGTATAACTGAAAATATTTAAAAGATTGACCGCCGAGTTTCTTGCTGGGTCTTCTCGGCAAGAGCAACATTCCGAACCAGTTGTAGCCTCATTAATCATATTGATGCTTGACGTTGCAAAAGTGCTCAAAAGAGTTTACTTGGATAAAGATTATTTTGATTTGATTTGATTTGATTTGAAAGATTAATTAATTATATAAATAAATTAAGTAAGCGGCGTCAATTTAACATGTTTATGATTGAACATATATTTCAATGTTTAATGGTGACCTATTTTTTTTTTTATAAGCTTTATGGACGAACTATCACTATCACGGGTTCTTACCCGGGTAAATTTGAACATACAGACAGAATAACAACTGATTTAGTTTATATAATTTCATATTATAATATATTGTTATATAAGTTTAAATATAATATAATATCTTGCTTAATGGATATTTTTAATTATTCATGCATTTTGCGGTGAAGGTGAACATTGTGAAGAATGTTTAAAGAGCTCCTAGGATTTCACCATTACCTTGTTTTTGAGGTTGTATGGCATTAGAGCATCAAACAGTATAGTGGAAATATACTATAATATAGTCTGAATATACTACCTCAATCTGTCTATGCCTATCTGAACCTGTATCACTTTAGTCATGTACTTTTAGTTTTATTTATTTATTTTTCATTATTTCTATTAAAATTAAAAACAATGGTGACAATATTAAATTCATAAATTATTTTCGATTATGCAAGTACAATTGCACTTCTAATTAAAGGTAATTATGACATAACACATAATTATTTAAAAAATGAAACACGGTCTTCAATTTGCTTTATAATGAAAAGATGTAATAGTTTTGTTTACACATTAATTAATTAATTTTGAATGCTAAGTTTCATTTGTATTTCATAATATTTTATCGCCGCAATAAATTCAAAATATTATTTATTCAAGTAAACTTGTCAACAAGTGCTTTTGAATCGTCAACTTTACTGCTGGTTCGGAAAGCTGTTCCTACCGAGAAGAGCCAGCAAGAAACTCGGCGGTTGCTCTTTTTAAAATATAAATCTTAGAACTAGTTACATTTATTTATTACTGTCTTGTACAGGGTAGAAGCGCACCTATATCCACACATCCTTATCATCTAAGTAATCTTCAACAGTATAGTAGGCTTTCTGTATCAGCCTCTTTTTAACAGTGGTTGTAAACTGCTGTAATGGCATGGCCAAAATTGATTTCGGAATTTTATTATAGAATCTTATACCCATACCCACAAACGATTTACGTACTTTTGCTAGGCGCAAAGCAGGGGTCCCAAGCATATGTCGGTTCCTACTTTGTCTATTATATACATCACCTATCGTTTTATAATTCTTTATATTTTTATATACAAAAATTACATTGTTTAAGATATACTGTGAAGCAAATGTAAGAATACCTATTTCCTTAAACTTCTCTCGCAGGGAATCACGCGGACTTAAATTGTAGATGCCACGTATGGCTCTTTTTTGTAATACGAAATTTTTTTCAATATCCGCGCATTTACCCCACAGCAATATTCCATAAGACATAATGCTATGGAAGTAAGCAAAATAAACAAGTTTTGCTGTTTCGACATCTGTAAATTGTCTTATCTTTCGAACTGCGTAGGCTGCTGAACTAAGTTTCATAATATATTATATTCATATATAATATATTCAAGTTTAATAATTTATTCTCTCAACTTTCTTACATAATTCAAAGTCGATGAGCCAATAAGGGAGGAATGGGCTAAATAAAAACCGCAATACTCATTTATAATGGTGCAGTCACTTTTGGATTGAACCTGGGACTGTTTAAGCGTTCTTCTGGACTAGGGATGGCATCGCACATCCTCAATTAGTAAGCTGTAAACGACATTTCCTCATCAAGATGATTTCAGGATTGACTGCAATCACAGACGGTGAGCATTTCCGGCGGAAGCACCGCCTCCCGCCCTCCGGCCGCGAGCCCAACCACCCCACATTTACAAATACATCGATTTCAATTGCATATTCATTAGAACTGGACCTTTAACTATAACCTTAGATCGAAAAAGAACGCACGATAGAGTAGAGCACGATAAATGATTAAAATATTGGTTTAATATTAAACATATAGTAAAGAAAAAAGTAAAGTAGCGGCCTGTTACAATCCCACTGCTAGGAATAGGCCTCCTCTCTCCGTTTCTGGACAGAAGGGTTGGAGCTAAGACCTACCACGCTGCTCAGATGCGGAACTCGTGTTCCCCTCGCACAAGAGTCACACGGTCTCGCCGCTGGGCTATCACAGCTCTATTAAACATATACTATACTGTAATATAAAATGCTTCATAAAAGCATTTAATATTGCTATAAAAGTTACATAGTAAAAAGTAAATTAAAGGGCATAGGCCGCCTCTCTGTCTTCGTTTTTTTGGGAGGGTTGGAGCTAAGACCTACCACGCTGCTCAATGCGGATTGGTAAGATATACATATTCCCAGAATTTTCTAGAGATATGCAGATTTTTTCACGATGTTTTAGCGAAAAGCGTGTGATGACACCGAGGGTGTGAAACTGTGACCCGCCTGAAAGAGTCGCACGGTCTCACCGCTAGGTTATCATAGCTTATTAAAAAAAGATTATAAGTTACATGAGTATGCCAAAATGAAAAATTACTCATATAAAGAGATAGGTAATTTTAAATATGAAAGACAAAATTGAAACAAGTGAAGTTGAACTATAGTAAAAACTAAAATATGCTCTGCGTTCGTACTTCGTTTATATATATCACGTTGTTTGACTCACATCGAAAGAGTAATTTAAAAAAGTTTCAATCTATTACGATGACATTATCATTACATACTTTACTTTCATAAATAATACGAAATGTCGTGAATCATTTTTGGAATTGCACTCCCTATGAGAGTACAATTAAATTACTTGAATGTAAAAATTAAAGTTTTTTTTCCGAAAACATGTCATGTTATTATATAATTCACTGGTTGTAACAACCAGTTTGTTTGTTTTATTATATTTCAAAACCTTTTGTAGAAAATTTTACTTACCTACATAAACTGTCATGATTATTCTGACTAGACATAACAAGGGTATTCGATTGAAGTGTTTTTATTCGTAAGTCATGAGCTGAAGCGATTTAGATACACGTGAAAAAGGTTCACTTCTAAAAATAGTACTAAAGAATAATAATAATTATTTCTATGTCTATTATTTGTTTGTGCTAATTATAATTTAACAAAAAAAATAGATATTAAAAATGGATAAAAATGAGAAAAAAACCTCGATGAGCAAACTTGAAAATTGATTAAGAACTAAGTAAATAATTTATATATTTTTTTCCTTTAAAGTTGCTCCAATGTGAATTGCCAGGTTATAAACAACCCTGGTATTATGTAGAGACGTAAAGGTAATGCTAATGATACATTAAAATATACCAAATATAGATTAGAGACCTATTTTGTAAAATAAAAAACACTCACGGAATCTTAATCCCACTGACGAGTGATAACGTTGGATAAGGATAAGGTTGACGCATTTCATTCAGTCATTCGTTCGTTCATTCATTCCAAACAATCCAGTCCAATACTGTTCCAATGTTTGGAAACATACGGAAGTTGATTTTTATTCATAAAGATAGTTTGAATATTATATTACATTATACACTTTATTCTATATTGTATCTCACTTCCTATGACTTGGACCACATAAAGATGTCCCAAGCAAGTCGCCTCAGCAGGTTGTCGAGGGCGTGTTCATGGTTCAGTGAAAACCTGGTTTAGATATATTCATTATCGCATAAGTAAAGGGGACAGATGATTAAGTTTTGCAAGTAATATGTATGTTTTAGACGTTAATTATTTATTTATTGTAATGAGTGGTTAATGTTCAACATTATTATATGAAGAGCTATATGAAGAGCTCAGTACTGGTAAATTAAGTGTTATATCATACGGTTTTTTTTATCATAACCCAAGTTAAAAGTATTTATATTTATTTAATAAAGCTTTTATTATATACGATATGGTCCCAAGACTTCTAGCGTCGTTTTCGCCTTGAATCGTAAAGAAGATTTTTTTGTGAAAATAAGCCATGTTAAGAGATGTTAAAACGGTTAAGATATATTACTAAAAATGATATATAAACGTAACTCTCAATAACTCTAATTTGGAATTACATATTGTTTATTTTACATATTTGTACTTGCACCGACTGTCGAATTTTGCGATTATCTCTGCAGCTCTAGATCTTGACGTCGTTTTCTTGTTATATGAAGAAGTTAATGTATCAACTTTTGTAGCAGATTAGGGCTCGTCCCATTACAAGAATGATTGAAACTCTATATACAAATAATGTCTGCGTGTAAAGTAAAGACATTTATTATTATTATTATTTATCAATGAAGCAATAAAATTTTAATCTAGTGTTTATTATTTCCAAACTTTTCTGAGTTTTTTTAAACTTACGTTTCTAATCAAAAAAGATCACGAGTAGCCTAATAACAACAATGTAATGAAATGATTGCGTCATTCACGCAAAAGTAACATACATATGTCGAGTCGAGATAAGTGAACGAAATTCGGAAGTGTTATTATAGAAATTGAACATAAGACCCTTCTTTTAAAATTAAGTTATTACGGTGTAAATGATAACTCGCTTGGTCTTATTTCCTCTTATCTTAGCGATAGATTACAAAAGGTATGCATTAATGATGTTAGGTCATCTGGATCGTTTAATGTTATGGGTGTCCCACAGGGGTCAATCCTTGGTCCTTTTCTGTTTTTAGTATACATAAATGATTTAGCATATTGTGTTCAAAATATTTGTGATATTGTGTTGTTTGCAGATGATACCTCTTTTATTTTTAAAGTAGATCGAGATA
Organism: Morpho deidamia; assembly: GCA_947086505.1. Classification (NCBI taxonomy): domain Eukaryota; kingdom Metazoa; phylum Arthropoda; class Insecta; order Lepidoptera; family Nymphalidae; genus Morpho; species Morpho deidamia. The sequence continues at coordinate 9,836,573 of CAMTZC010000003.1, forward strand.
AAGACAATTTTGACGATGTAAACAGTGCTCTATCTCAGATATCAAATTGGTTTTCAGTAAATAATTTACTTTTAAATGCAAATAAAACCAAATGTCTGCAATTCGTGTTACCAAACGTAATTAGGTCAGACATAAAGTTAGAGATTAATAAACAGATACTAAAGATAGAAAATACAACTAAATTTTTGGGGCTCACTTTGGATGATAAACTCCAATGGGGCACCCATATATCTGTCCTCGCAGGAAGACTTAGTTCCGCCGCTTACGCTGTTAGAAAAATCAGACATTTAACCGATGTTGAAACAGCGCGACTTGTTTATTTTGCTTATTTCCATAGCATTATGTCATATGGAATAATGCTGTGGGGTAAAGCGGCCGATATAGAAAAGATTTTTGTTGCCCAAAAAAGAGCCATACGGGCTATCTATAATATGAAGCAACGTGAGTCCCTTCGCGAAAAGTTCCAAGAAATAGGCATACTGACTGTAGCATCACAATATATATATAGTAATATTCTATTTGTGCGGAAAAATATAAGTACATATAAAACAAAATTTGATGTATATCATAGACATACGAGAGGTCACAAACAGCTTACGATACCTGCGTCGCGACTCAGCAGAGTAAGCAACTCTTTTGTTGGTCTCGCTATTCGCTTCTATAATAAAATTCCTCAATCCATTCTAGACCAGTGTACAGAAAGATTTCAATCAAGTGTAAAAAATATGCTTATACGTAAAGCATATTACAAAATTGAAGATTATTTGGATGATAAGAAAGCCTGGATTTGAAAATCCTTTCAGCTTCATACAAGACAGCGGTTTAATATTGTATAATTGAAAATATTTAAAAGATTGACCGCCGAGTTTCTTGCTGGTTCTTCTCGGTAAGAGCAACATTCCGAACCAGTTGTAGCTTCATTAATCATATTGATGCTTGACGATTCAAAAGTGCCTGAAATGGTTTATTTGAATAAAGATTATTTTGATTTGATTTGATTTGAGAATGATATGAATATTTGCCTTTCATCCGACCCTCATTAAGTAGTTGACCATGTTCTTCATTATTATCTAATAAAACTAGCTGTGGATGGAATTTATTTTTACCTCATAATCAGTTGGTGATTAGAAATAGTATCATTTTATGAGAAGTCCAGTTATAGCAAAGTGGATATTTGCTACCAAAATCGGATTTTCAGAATTTTCAGACTTGTACAAAAAATAGGTTTTACACATCTTTTTGCATATTTAGATATTATAACCGGAATATAAACCCATTAAATATAAATAAATAAATAAATATATGGGACACTTACACACACACGGTCGTCCGTCCCCAAAGTAAGTAACTTTATTAAGTTACTTACTTTACAGGTATTCTTGTGTTATGGGTGAAGGGCAACTGGTAAATATATTACATATATAATTTTAAATACATACTTAAATACAAATACACACCCAGGTCCGAAGAACCAACAAATTGTTTTATGAAAATGTTGGTCCTCGGCGGGAGTCGAACCCGAAACCCATGGAGCTGAAGATAGGTTCACTACCCACTGCGCCAACGGGCCAGTCAAAGTCATTCACATATTTCTATAAAAAAAAGTGAAGACTGGATAGCCGAAGACTCTTTCACATTCGTATTAATTTGTATACTATATAATATTTCGGGAAAATTAATTTATGAGCTTAACACTTTGAGCCGCGCTTATATATGGGTTTTCAAATGTTTGTTGTACGGCACTACATTTTCTCATACAAAATAAATACCTACTATTAATGACGTTCTGTTTTTGATACACGTTTGTACACGTGTATCAAAAACTACTAACGTAATAAAAAAGAACTAATGTGGAGCGGCGCTATCAGTCCAAAAATTTGAAATAATACGACGCGATGATGTAGATTGAAGGAATTTGTTTAATTAAAGAAAGATATATCGATGTCGAGGTGTATAAGTCGTGTGTAAATTAGCGTTTACCAAAAATTTAAGTGGAATAACGTTGCTCCGTACAAAGTGTCAAGCATAAAATAAAAAAGGTTCGATATTTTGTAGAAAAAAATCATAAACAACTAATCAAATGTTCGGTTAAGTTAGCGTATACAATGAAATATTACCTCATTCCGCATAAATAACATTGATTTATGTTTATGTGTGTCTAATTCTTGCGGTGTAGTCCCCCTCAGGATTCCTTCGAAGCAGCGATTGCAGATTTGTAATATTAAAATCGATCAGTTGGACTTGTACCTACGTTTTATTTTATGGGGCTAACTGTTGTTTTTAAGTAAGGAAATATAGAAGTATAGAACAAAAGCATAGTTTAGGGTATGAAATGCGTAGATTAGAGCGCAGAAGCTACAATAGTCACCGTAGCCTGCTTAAAGCTAAAACTGGATTTTTCTACGAATGAGAGCTTTGAGTTGACTGAGGCCACGTTGCCCATAACCGCTAGAAAGGTGACTATAATACTACGTGATTTTCAAGTTTTGAGACTACATACTTTCCTAATCTATATATACAGAATTACGTCATACACACCACTGTTATTAAGCAAAGGCTAGTTAATTTAAATAAATCAATAAAGTTTAGTTCGTTCTATACATTACATTCAAATATACATTTTAAAAATTCACACAAATAAACCCGCGTTTTCGTTTTCACCATCTTAAGAGTTAAAGTGTCCTCACTAATAAAATAAATATTTTTTTCTGTTTCCGAAAGAAACACTGGATTTTATATTTACAGAAAATATTTACCTATTAATCCAGATGTTGCAAAGGGATATTGCCTGAATACCTATGGAAGACACTAGTAAAAAAAAATACTTCGGAATTTACAATACTGCTTAAAAGAATACTTTTTTATGAAACTTCTACTAGGTAAACCGGGCTTTAGCTGGAATTTACTATTCGAACGACAAATTTTACATTGAGCATAAAATTTGCATTGAGAATTATTTTCCACGCGGAAAAAAAACGAAACCTGAAGTATCCAAACCCCATCATTTATTCTTGCAAGACGCACATCAAACGGATCACGACGCAGGGTTACTTCCATTTAAAGCCCATGCAAAAAAGGGTAAAGAAAAAAAAATCACCAAGTAAAGACGCAATTACTCCTCGGCCAAACTTTGTATGCACTTATCATGATTTTCACTGCGACTTATTGAGGTCTCTTAAGATTCAAAATCGCGCGTCGCTGTCCTTGATTTTCGTAAGAGGAAAGTTGTCGAGAGTTCGCTAAAAGCACGTCTGTATCAAAGAAATGCGTCTAATGAATCTATTGATAGCTGAGCCTATGTGTGTATAGTATTTTTAAAACAAACAGTCGTGTGCGTGCAAGAAGGGGAGAAGCTAAGAGACGCTTTCTTTGGACCCTCTTTTCTTATACAGTGTAAGAGAGGATTTGATACTTGGATATATTGACATCAAGTTTTCTTTATAACAAATTTTTCTTTACTTAAGTTTGTTACTAATTACGATAATAGGCGCTAATGTGGGACGCAAATGCGTTGATACGTTAGCCTCGTCCCATATTAAGGAAACTGCGTCAAGACCTGGAGCTGCGGCGAAAATGGCCGAACCGGCATCGAGAGTTGTATATTTCTGCCGTTTTAATTTTTTAGACCCTAGGGCCATGGAATCAAAGTGCAAAAAAATTTTGATTCGTTTTAACACCTCGATTTTTAATTAAGTATTTCTATTACAACGATATTTTTACTTTAATTTTTACACGGTCTCTTTGTTTTGGAATGACTTCTATTGAAGATTTTCGTCTTTAGAGCATTTACAACCGACAGTATTTTCTGAGCGGGGTGCTTGCATAAAACGTTGCTGAGATTGCGAAATGCTTAGAGTAGAACGCTAAAACTTTAAGCAAAAGGTATAAAGCTCTTTACGTAGGTCGGCTCAAGGGCCTAGAATACGGCTTATGGCGATTAGTCCTATTGGCGTTGGAAGTAAACAAAAAGTCATGACCGACATTAGAAACCTCTGAACTAGTCTAACTTTACACTTCCAGAGCACCATTAGGACATTAATATCAAGATATATCAGTCGTCTCACAAATCACCCCTTATTTCGCGTGGCTCCGTCGATCGTCTCAAAGTTGCACTCACACTTAGACACTTCACTATTCGCGACACAGCGGCGCACACACGCGTTGAGTTCGCGAGGGGCGCCTGCCCTTGCAAACTCCTCCTTTATATTTTCTTTGTTATGTAAAAAAATAATAATAGGAGAAAGGGGATCCCAAAATCGATACTTAAATTGCGGTACCTACGATTAGTAACGATTTATTTACATTTTTTTTCGTTCAGTATTTTTTATGTATTACAATACGCCAGGTAACAGCATGTATGACTATCGGTGTGTAATAAAAAAGTAAAAGTAAAGTAGCGGCCTGTTACAATCCCACTGCTGGGAATAGGCCTCCTCTCTCCGTTTCTGGAGAGAAGGGTTGGAGCTAAGACCTACAACGCTGCACCGATGCGGATTGGTAGGTTACACATATCCTTAGAATTCTCTAGACATATGCAGTTTTCCTTCACCGAAAAGCATGTGATAAATTGCAATTATCAATTAGACACACAAGTTTTAAACAGAAAAACTCATTGATGCCTGCCTGGAGTTTGAACTCGTGACTACTCGAAAGAGTCACACGGTCTCACCGCTGGGCTATCACAGCTGTAACTATGTAATAATTTACATAAAACTCATGATGAGCATCTTTGTCAAACAACCCTAAAGTGTATATATTATCATAAAGATAGTCACCAAGAGATAATATTTTCGAGGTATGAATGAACTATAGAAAATGAAAGAACAATGAAAAATATTAAAAAAAACCGCCTTTCCCTAGTTTTCTGTTATATTTTGATACCAATAACAATCTATATTAATTTATATTTACCAATCGATATGACTTTTAAAACATTAGTTCCGAAGGAGAGAAGATGTCTTTTTGAGCAGGGAATATAACGAGCTAAATTTTCTTTGAAATTAAAATAATATAAGTAATTACTTTTTTGCTATTTGAAAATATATAAACATCAATATCCATATATAGTAATCTATACTAGTATTCTAAGTGCGAAAGTCTATTTTTGAAGTTTCTATCTTTCTGTCTGTTACGCTTTTAAACTATTCTAATGGATTGATGTAAATAAAGGCTAACAGCGTGAACGATGTAGCCGGTGCCACTAGAGAAGAATATAAATATGTTGATATTGTTAAAATTTAATCTTACCTTTCTCGCCACGATTTCACAACGGACATATATTTACTCTTCTATTTTAATACAACAGATATATTTCCGTGTAGTAAGTAAAAGTTTTCTAATGTACGTCTAACGGTTCCATTACACGATCATCTCCCGATAAAATCGATCCGAAACTAACACCGAAACCATGGAATGAAGCCGTTGATGACCCATATAGCGGTCCAGAATCAAAAGGAACCGGTTATCAAAACTAGACTTTGTCTTTTCATAACTCACAAAAGTGTCCTCCAGATGCCGCGGATGCTGCGCCCGAATATACAAAAACTGGTTTAAAATCACGTGAATAAAGCTTAAAGCTTTGTAATCGGTTGTGTTTTGATTTATTTGATTTTTAGTGCAAGCGGCGTGCTTACAAAAAGACGAAGCGCGCTCAACAGGTACCGTTGCGTCGGAAAGCTTTTATAAAATTCAGTAAAATGCTTGTATTAAGTATTTTTATACTTGTATTTTTTCTAGCAGTGTGAAGGTATCTAAGAAAGTATCTAATATAATAAATACTTTTCGCTACCAATGACCTGCCTTTATCCTTGTTTCCTTTCCTTTTTGCTTATAAAATAACGATACTTTGCGGAGGTTCACAATACAAAAGTAACCACATCCAGCAACACTTCAATATATAAGCACTGCACACATTCACCACCATAATCTCAACAATCGTTTGACCTTCCAAACGAAACATCATCAGGATACGACCCCACGACGTTTATCCATCGATACACTCTAATATTGTAAGTCAAAAAGACTTATAATAATAATAAATAGACAAATGAAACTCTAAATCTTTTACAAAATCATTTATTACTAATGAATTAACACCTTAATTTAAATCAAACTAAACATTTATTAAATGTTTTGACATTTTATACTTATAAGTTACTAAAAACTATCCAGTTACAATAGTGTTCCTTACGAAACAATTAAAATTACAAGTGAATGAAGTTATCAATATATAAATTAATATCAGTCATCATAAGCTCTACAGTTATTGAACATGTATGTCTTCCATATGTATTAACGGCCTCATCAATTTAGAAATTTCATAGGGTTTCTGTGAGTTATCAATAAGATTTATTCTAATAAAATTAATATTATTAAATCAATTATTTATGTTATTTTTTACCTTTCTGATAAATGTTTTTTGGTAGAAACATAAATATAGACACATACCAACATACAAAAACATACATAAAGAATGCTTTTATTTTTTAGTGAATCCAGTAATGTTTGAGAGCTTGAAACTCGAAATTGCGGTGTCCTTCACCGCAATTTCGCCCATATATCCTCGCCCATAATGTCATTTAGGTATTTGGGTATATTATCTGCATACCCGGGATATACAGGTTCAATTCGTTCGGGTAGAGTTCAAGAAACTATATAATATTTATCATTTAAGTTCCTCAGCGCTTATGGTCTACAAATAATTACAACTTCATATTCATATAATATATTGGTTAAAAACCAACACTTTCAAACTAACTAAATATTGAGGTTATAACAGTGAGTCTGAAACCGAATAACCGTAAGGTTTAAAAAAACTCACGGTTATTCGGCTGGCAAACGATCATAGCTAATCTAATATTTGAACAAGAAATATTTTCAATGAAATATTTCAACATGTTACAGAATTAAAATGTATGGATACTTGGATGAAGAGGTCTCAAACATGTTCGAACAAAGATCCCCTAAAACGATGACCTTTCAGACGGCAGATAGCCTTAAGCCAGAGAGCTTGGATTTAACCGACATAAGAGTTTTAATTTTAAAAACGGTGTTTGTTTACTCGTAGTAAATAATGTCCTTCTACAAGCGTTTGTCGCGACTGTACTACAAAACGATACTTTTTTTCTTTCCACGGGTATCACGCGTTGTTTGTTCCTGTACAGAAACCGCTAAACGATATTGTAGAAAAAATGTTGTAGAAAAAACTGAGTTTAAAACATTTAAAAGAACGTAGTGGGATTTTTTACAAATATTTATATAAATTAATTGAGAAAATTACATAACTACAAAAGTAATAATAAAATTATTTTGCTATAATCCGCTATACGTACGTACGTACGTAACAGCCTGTTATTATGCCCACTGCTGGGCTAAGGCCTCCTCTCTCCGTTTTGGGAGAGAAGGATTGGAGCTAAGACCTACCACGCTGCTCCAATGCGGGTTGGTAGGTTACACATATCCCTAGAATTCTCTAGAGATATGCAGGTTTCCTCACGATGTTTTCCTTCACCGCGATACAGTAAATAGAAAATATATATAGTGTTAAATGTATAGTGGACTATACGTTTTTTCATTGGTGGAAGTGGTGGAGGTTTGTGCATATGTTTTTTACGAATCCTGCATGTAACGGGTATGAAAAAACGTATAGTCCACTATACATTTAACACTATATATATTTTCTATTTACTGTATCGCGGATTATAGCAAAATAATTTTATTATTACTTTTGTATTATGGATCTCCGCAAAGTAAAGCCTAATTCTATAAATTACATAACTACATTTTAAATTACTGGGAGATTAGAAATGCTTTAATTACTCATAATCGGAAAATTTTCCATTAAATCAATATTTATTTATAAGATACACATTTAATGATATAGATATAAGAATTTAAACGATTTATTTCTTTGCTTATCTTATTGATAATACCTAATGAGGTAAAACGCATTTATAATTTATATATATCATAAACGATACGTTGTAAAGGGGTAAGTAGTCTTAAGTATAATAAGTGAAGATAATATACCAGGCACTTGGCTGAACTGTTGTAATTACTCGTTGAATTTTATTACATCTTTGTATATGCATTTTATTTCTTGTCGATAAATCTTACATTAATAAAACTATATAAACTTATTTCTTGATAGCTATAAGCATAACGTCATGCTATTGGTTTAGAACTTATATATGCTTTATATATTCTATATAGAAATTATATATGTTATAATGCCGCTATAAACAACATCTGCATTAGAAAACACATTTTCCTTAATCGAGTGATTTAATTTTCACGCTTTGATTTTTTTATTGTCTTTGTGACGATACCTAAGTATTTCCATGCAAGTAATTTACATATAAAACAGTGCAAGTAGTTTTTAATTTTTAAGACTAATAAAGCATGTTTTAATATGCTGAATTCTTTTTATAACAAACATTTTTAGTATAATTTTACTATTGTACTATGGCTACTTCGTTGACCAGATCTCAATATCGGTAAGGGTCGGGACCGGTCCAGCAGCTGTCCATTTATTTGTCATTCTAATAGGATATCAGCTCATTTTACGCTCAAAACGATCATCTGCCACGACATTAATAATTTCAATGAATTCGTGAGTAAAAGTAACAGCCTGTTACTATGCCCACTGCTGGGCTAAGGCCTCCTCTCTCCGTTTTTGGAGAGAAGGATTGGAGTTAAGACCTACCACGCTGCTCCAATGCGGATTGGTAGGTTACACATATCCCTAGAATTCTCTAGAGATATGCAGGTTTCCTCACGATGTTTTCCTTCACCGAAAAGCGTGTGATAAATTGCAATTATCAATTAGACACATAAGTTTTTAATAGAAAAACTCATTGGTGCCTGCCCGGGGTTTGAACCTATGTCGTCTCTAGAGAGTCGCACGGTCTCACCACTAGGCTATCACAGCTATCACAGCAGAATTCGTGAGTAATCTCATGTAAACTTTTGCACGTTTTTACTTGTTACTAGAATATGATTCAAACATATTTTAAACATTTATTAATGTTAATTATTTGTATTAATTAATTCAGTATAGAGTTTAAAAAACAAATAAAATTTATTTATTATAGTTTTATAATTGCTTGTATTAGAATGGTAATTTAAATTCTTCTAAAAATAATAATTTGTCTACTCAACCATAGAGGTCAGAACTCTAGCGCAATAGTAGTGACGTCTACGGAAAAATATGTAACTAAAAGTTATTTTACAGCGACATCTGTTGCGTAGTAGATTGACACGAGCAATTCTACTCTTCGCTAGGTGACACTTCTCTATCTAATTTAAATGATTTTTCTCAATTCTATTTAGACTGAAATAACTGTCCTGTTAGACCAAAGATGTTGCAAAACAAAATCATAAATTTTGTAATTGTTTGTGATTTACCGATAATTTTATCAAATTGTTTTCAAATTTATTGTATTAGAGAAACCACCGTGAAGAGCAATAACACCTACTGTACTGTACTCTTCAGAACCGATTTATGCGGACAGCCACTGGGTGTCCGTGGTTCATGCGGAACGTTGACCTCCATAGAGACCTCGATCTCCCTACCATTACTCACTTCTTTAAACGTTTTTCGAAATCTTACTTCGAGAAATCTGAGGTACACTCGAACCCCCTTATTTCAGTTGCTTCTACCTACATCCCAGTTAGGTCCGACCATCGAAAATATAGGCGTCCAAAAAGCGTCTTGTATGACCCCGACGATCAAATAACGATCGCCAACGCAGAAACACGTAATACACACACACAGCGTCTTCGCCGGCGAAGACGAGGTCCCAGTTTTCTGACGTCGGTCGGTCGTGGCTTCTCGCCACCCTTCCGACGCTGCAATGACTAATCTAAGTCATACCATCAGCCCTCCACTACACGTCGCCCTAAGCCGTGGTCCGGCCTCACAGGAGGCACCCTTAGGACGACGTTCCCCGACTTAAGTAGAGCTTCTGCGCTCTACTCCCTGCATTTCGCAACCTCGACGATGCTTCTGCGCTCGCTCGTCCCGCCCGGTGACGCTGTAAAAGCCATTAGGGCTAACAGCATAGTCAGTTCGAAAAAAAAAAACTGTACTGTACCGATCAACGTAGAAATTATTATTAATAATGATTATTTATCTTATTTAATTCTATTGGAATATTGATTAATATGAATAATTTGAACCATACTTAGTTTTACAATAATCATAGACAAAAAAAATACTACGTACCGAATATGTTAAGTGTTATATTTTAACTAAAAAGAAAGTAACAAAAAAAATTAGCAAGAAGTGCAATACCAGTTGCACTTTGTAGCTGTTTATAAAAAGTTAGGTATGTAATTGATTCAACACACATATTAACATGCCCTCAGCTATTCCTATTCTATGAAGCAGTCAATCTTCCACAGAATACACAACATTCCTTTGAAAAACGCAATTTTTCGGGCCATCGGAGCGTACTAAAGAAAATTGCTGAACAGACCTGCCCTAAATAGACACTTTTGTATTTTTTTTGCATATTTCTAAAAAATCATTTCGCTATATTACAAAGTAATATGGTCGGGTTTCGTTTAACAATCGTAGTGTTGTGTTTATTTTATATTGGCACAATATTAGGCATTATCTGGGAAGCCGTGACCTGCTAAACACTAATACGGTAACCAATACCTATTGAGGTTAATTTTCGCTTAGCAAGTCTTTGGCAGAGGGAGGCTTAGAGGTATTTTTAATGTATGAAAATCTAGAAGGATCGGCTGGCTTAAATTTTTGTTAAAATTTGTTTCTGAATACAATTCGTAGGCATTACGATTTTGTCGTGGAGCCTATCCTCCTGATGATGCTTCGGTTTCGGAGCGAAACGACCGTCGAGATTTTGATGGTCGCTGTGTGTATTGCTTGTTTGCATTGTTCAAGGCGTCTTGGGATGCATGTGGTGACTTGTCCTGCATGTGTAAGGTACGTGAATTTGGCCCGCTTCATACACATTAGCTTTGCATGCATTCGTTTAACCCGCGCGGATTATAGCAAAGTAGTTCTGTTATAGTTTCTGTAATATGGAATTCCGCAAAGTGATGCCATAAACCATTTAAATGCTTGTTTGAAAAACTTTAAATAAGATCAAAAAACATTTGATTGATTCAAATGTGATACATAAAACATACATAAGCAGTTTTAATGACTTTGGAATTTCTTTAGCTAATTTGTTTTTATAAAATATTAATTTCTCATTATAGAGTACTTAGCTTTTACCCGCGACTTCGTCCGCGTGGACCGTAGTCCTGTAATACTCAGTAGCTTCCATCGCTACCCTCCAAATATCTCCATCACAATCAATCAAAATCAGATCGATCCGGGGGGTTAAATAGCAGTTCCTATTGTATTTATTACGCTACTCGAATATGATTTTCCATATTAAATATGATTTCCTTCATGCCATTACTATTATTTAGCAAAGATATTAATTTGCACCGGAGATTCGAACAAAACCATAAAAAAATTGTAAAACCTCTCTAAGTGGGCAGCAGCATCTTTCAGTTTATCTGTTAATGTGAGACTCTATTTGGCCTTCTGATTAAATTAAAAACATGATATAAATTTTTTCATAAAAATTCTAAACATTCGTTTGATAACTTTTTAGTATAATCTTTACTATTTATATAAAATACTTCTCTCAAACCAACATCAATGAAATTTGGCACAATTAATGTTTATACTCGTCATCAGGGTAACTTATAGGCTATGATATAGGTTCTAGAAATCCTGTTAATTTAACAGGAATAGCACGAAATTAGGAAACGCCATCTATTATCAACCTATCAAAGTCACATCTGTAATTTGAAGAAGATTATATATATCACGTTAATTGTCTTACATCGAAAGAGTTATTTTAAAAAATTTTTTAATGTATCATAAAGTTTTAATATTTCTATTTACTGAATAAATTTAACTGAGCTATTAAAATGTAATTTAATGTAATAAGTTATACAAAAAAGGAAATGCGAAAATCCGCCTGTCTGTTCCGTTTTCACGCCAAATCAGTTGAACCAATATCGGTAAAATTCGGCACAATCAACTTTTTTACATCAGGATAACATAAAGGCGATAGAAATTCTGTGAATGCAACAGGAATACGATGACATTACCTTTACTTTACTTTCATAAATAATACGATATGTCGTGAATCATTTTTGGAATGGCACTACCTATGAGGGTACAATTAAGTTACTTTAATCTTTGAACTTTTTGTCCAATCTTTAAGCTTGAATCTTTTCTTTGTAGACAGTCCCCTTTGAATAAAAAAACACGTGTGCTAATTTAATGTTAGCTAAAATTGCCTTCAAAAGGCAAATGGCGAATGCGGTTCGCACTTAACTGCCCCACATTTTGCGCGAACGTTTCCGAAGCCCGCATATCGATGTGATGATCACGGACTGCTATGAGTCTTGCTTTACGGTTTTATACCGTTTTTGAAGCTTTAAACTTTGAATGACATTGGTGATATACATTTAATTGCTTTTTGTATTAACTGAATGTCTCCGAAGTTCGCAGTTGAGTGTGTTGATCACAATCTATGTAGTCTTCGAATGCAAGCTGAGCTGATCTTATGGAAGATCAAGACTCGTAACAATGACAGTGATTTGCAATGAAACGCAATTCATATTTAGAGAATACTTTCGAAGTTTGCATTTCTGTATGATACTCACAATCGGTTGTAATATTTTGGCAAGACAAAGAATTTTATCGTTTTTTCTAAAGCATATTTTATTTTAGTAAATAGCGCGTATTACTTACATTTGTTATACATTGTAAGAGATAATTTAAAATTACCCTCTAAACAAATACCAAAAATTATAAAAACTCTTCTTAAAATAACTCTTTCGACGTAAGCTAAAAAACGTGGTAAAGAACCTCCTTTTAGTAATAGATTTGACTCGACTTTGATGCATAGAGAAATTAAAAACTTTGATAGTTTGATAATAGATGGTGTTTTAAATGCCTTACTATTCCCGTAGAATTAACAGAATTTCTATAGACTATGTTATCCCGGTATATAAGAAATAATTTTCCAAATTTCATCGATATTGGTTCAGCGTCTTTCCTGTGAAAGAGTAAAAAATTTGGTACAATTAATGCTTATACGACAGGCATAGGATGACATTTAAAAACGCCATCTATTATCATCATTATAAGTTTTTTTGTTATTCACAATGTGTCAAAGTTTCTTACTAACGGCCTGGAATCAAGTCCTTTAAGGGCAAGTTAAATCTGTTATTTAAAAAAGTTTTCATATTTTATTTTCTGTTTACTGGATAAATTTAACTTAGCTATTACAATAAAAGTAAGTAATACGAAAAGTAAATGCGAAAGTCTGTCTGTTACGTTTTCACGGCAAATCAGCTGAACCAATATCGATGAAATTTGATACAATAAATGCTTATACACAGGGGTAATATGAAAGCTGTAGAAATCCTGTTAATCCAGCTGGAATATGATGACATTACCATTACTTTACTTTCAGAAATAATACAATTTCTAGTTAAGCCTTTTATGAATTGCAATTCCTAAGAGAGTAAAAAATTGAGTTACTCGAATCATTATACTTACCTTTTTGTACGATTTTGAAGCTTGAATCTTGTATTTGTAGACCCACCCTTTTAGATAAAAATATACACATGTGCTAATTTAACGTTAGGTAAAATTGAGTGCAAAAGGCGAATGGCGTATGCGATTGGCACATAACTGCCTCATTTTGTGCGTACGTTTCCGAAGCCCGCTTATCGGTGTGATGATCACGGACTAATATGAGTCTTGTTTTGATACCGTTTTTTAAGCTTTAATCTTTGAATGACAACGGTGATGTGCAGTTAATTGCTCTTAACATTGAGTGAATATCTTCTAATTTCGCATTTGAGTGTGTTGATCACAATCTGCTGTAATCTTCGGATGCTGCTGAATTGAACTTTTGAAAGATCTAGACTCCAAATAATGAAAGCGAGCAGTGAAACGCTATTCATATGAAGAGAATATTTTCCGGGTTTGCATTTCAGTATGATACTCACAATCGGCTGTAACATTACGGGAAGACAGAGAGATTTATTTTTGTAAGCATAGTTAATTTATTTTAGTAAATAGCGCGTATTAGTTATATTTATTATACGTATTAATAGCTGTCAGATTTATAAATAATAACATTTATCCGGTACACAGAAATCAAATAATATAAAAACTCTCACCTCTATAGTCGTTAAGTCGAACTTAAAGGGCTCGATTCCAGGCCGTTAATATATTAGTAACCATGACAAATTGTAACTAAAAATAACTTATTATGTTTATTATAGATGGTGCTTTTGAACGTCATTTTATTCCTGTTGAATTAACAGGATTTCTATAGCCTATATGTTACCCCGGTGTATAAGGAACAATTCTGCCAAATTTCATCGATATTCGTTCAGCGGATTAGCCGTGAAAACGACACAGACAGACAGACAGACAAACTTTCGCATTTATAATATTAGTAAGGATATATTTTATTTTCAGTATAATTTAGTATAATAATTGTTTTTTCTGTTACTGTATTATTTATATTGTCAGAATGAAAAGTTTCACTTGAGATACCAGTACAGGACTACATTTTTTAAAGTTTTTTCTTAGGTTTTAGGATGTATTTACGTTATTAATGTCATTACGTGTAAGGCTAGCACTATCTCACATGATAGTATGATGATGTAGTGTAAAGTCTGAACACACTAAATGAGTGACGTCATTTAGTGTAAACCGTGTAGATATAAGACTGAGTTACATTTCTGATTTACACTATCCGTCGTATTCAGAGATTACTGGGCCAAAAAGTAATAAATATTTTTTTTAAGAGGACAGGAGAAGGGAGAAAAGGGAAGGTAGTGTTATTGATGAAAGTTAGGGCTTTTTTCGATTAACAATTTTCGGCATATTTCAAATTATTTATACAAAGCCTTAAGAATTTATACAATAAAACACTCGCCGTAAAAAAATATGCCTAGTGCTGTAAATGCAGTTTTCCAGTGTTGCAAACTGCACGGAAATATATTCAGTTATCTTAAGCCAGTTTATCGCGAAGAGACATATAGACTAAGGACTTTGTTTTTTAATATGTTATATATAAATATAGTATGTGTAAAATAATAAACATATCTAATTCAATCTATCTAATTCTTTCTAATTCTTCTGCTTTGCGCCTTGCAAAAGTTCGTAAATCGTTTGTGGTTTTGGGTATAAGATTCTATAATAAAATTCCACATTCTACTTTAACTTTACCATTACAGCAGTTTAGAAATTCTATTAAAAAAAGGCTAATTCATACAGCCTACTATACTATTGAAGATTAGACGATAAGAATGCGTGGATATAGCTTCTCTTCAACCCTGTACAAGACATTAATAACTATATGTAACTAGTGATAAGAATTATTGTTTAAAAAGAGCAACCACCTTCTTGCTGGTTCTTCTCGGTAGGAACAGCTTTCCGAACTAGCAGTAGATGTTGACGATTCAAAAGCACTTGTTTACAAGTTTACTTGAATAAAGAATATTTTGAATTTGAATATAATCATTTTTTTATATATTCATTTTTGTAGGTTCTAAAAATTTGAATACACAGTTTAGTAAATTCGCAATGCACCTGATTTATGTCTGTCTTTTCCGACGACCGGCGTCATTATGCTAATGTTGGAATATGTAAAAGGGTAGCGAGTACAGTTAATTTTTTCATTTATATCGTCGTAACTGTGTATAAGAGCCGTGATGGTGAAGCGGTGACCGTGGCTTTTAACAAGGCTTTACAGATTGAAATCCAGCCTATTACTATCCCAGAAGTGGGATAGTTATATGGGCATATAACTTCTCTTCCCTTTTCTGGAAAGAGGCTTTAACGATTAGACACACCACGCCCCAATGGGGTTTGTAGGTTACATATATTCTAGAAATTCTCTTCCGTTCGGTGACGATATAAAAGCAATGAGTGCTAACACAATACAGTCAGATCTAAAAAAAGGAATTCTTCAGAGATTCTACTCTAATTTATGAAGGTTTTCTCACGTTGGATTCCGGAATGCGAGTGGTAAATTGGAATTATCAATTAGGCATATAAGTTTTAACAGGAAACTCATTGGTGCCGGCTCGGGGTAACCCATGATCTGATATAACATTTATGACTTAGCTGTTTAAAAAATGATAATATGAGTATTTATTCAATTGAAGACGCTAAAATATGAGCAATATTTCCAAAAAAAACTGTTAAGTATATTCTTTATTATAAGTAAGTACCTATTAAATAACAATTTTGAAGTTAAATTTGAACATGATCGTAACGTAGACAAAATTGTTCTAAGCTAAGCATTATTTTAGATATGTATAAAATTATAATCCATAAAATAATATAAAAATTTGAAACTTTATCAAAAAATTTATACTTAAAGCAATTTAATTCACCCTATTAGATTATTTATATGAAGAGAAAATTAATTATTATGATAATATATTTTATGATTTTAATTTAACGTCTGATACCTTTTAAAAACTGCTTTTGCTAAATTTAAATGATACGTAATTTACGTTAATAATTACATATGGTATTTATATATTTTTTGTTTCCGATAAAGGAACCGATACCGATGAAATATATTTAAAAAAAAGAATGGCCGCCGAGTTTCTTGCTGGTTCTTCTCGGTAGGAGCAAACTTCCGAATCAGTGGTAACTTCTTGTAAACATTTGACGATTCAAAAGTACTGTAAACAGTCTACTTGAATAAAGAATATTTTGAGTTTGAGTTTGAAATTTGTTAGATAAAAAAAATTGTAATTATCATCAAAAAACGATTTATTATTTCTTACATGTTCCTAAACAATCCTGTATCGTATAAAATGAAAGTAAAGCTCGCATCCTGGAATATAGACAAGTGCTCACACTTTCCCGCGTTCGCCGCAAAATGGTGCCGCGAAGCTATTATGGTTTTTTCTTGCCGCCATTACGCGGTCGTTTGCGTTCGGAAATTGTTATTGAATTCTTTAAACCAATCGGTAATTAGTATCCAATTAATAAAAAAATCATGATATAAACTAAAATTGTAATATAGTTAGTTTAACGTCTATTTAAGAAAATCTATACATCGAAGTATGTATATGCAATGAAGTGAAATCGTAAAGCTGAAGCTTCCCTTTTTTGGTTCAATTGTTGAATTTTTTTGGTGTTTGGAATGTAAAATATACTAAAGTTTGATAATATTATTAATATTTCGATACCCAAATAATAATAATGAATTCGTGTCAAAATAGAGAAGCGATATATCTCTAATACATGTACATAAGTCAAAAAATCATGTTATTAGTTAAATGGGTTTAATGTTTTTTTCACTAAGGAAAATGCATCAAAAATGGTTAAACGATCGGCCTCATATTATGAGTACTGCAGCTACTGCTGCTGTATTTCAACATTTACACCAATTCCTAGTCCAACACGTGTTTTTTTTTTAGTTTTGAGACTAATGCAGCCTATGAGCGATATATTGACCTGGTAGAAATAGGTTAGCTTCCAATTTCAAAAACATTAAATAAAAAATTATTGAAAAGTGACACATTAATAATAATATAGTAGCAACAATTTTTTAAAACTGATGATTCATGAAATTTTAACCATTCGCTATAAGTTATAAACAGCCAACGAATATTGATATAGGCCCGAAATTTAATATCAAATATTTCAAACACGCACACGCTCGCGAATAAATACACAACGAAAGGAAACTAAACTCACACAGGGTTAAAATACAAACACATTGGAGCGTAAGAGGGGTGTCTTTGTTACACATTAAGGAAGAAGGGCATGAAGACGAGTGGGCGGGGGTGCGAATGGGGGGTGGGGGCGCTGTTTTGTATTCAGTTCGCTCGGTCGTTTACGATTTCGCGCGGGACACTTGGAGATTTTCATGGCGTTACGTCGCAATGTTTGTGACGATACGGAATTTCTTTATTAGAGGACCGCTTTATTGTCGGCCGCTCAGGATTCCGGGCTATTCGATTTTGCGTGAGAAAATTTAGTAGAGAGATCTTTCTCTGTTGAATTTTGTAAGGGCTTTTTGTAACTGAGATTTAAACGATAAAATATTCTTGTTATTACAAGCAATATAACAGAACTAACTACTTTGCTATTATAATCCGCACGGGTTAAGTGATTGCATGCAAAGCCAATGTGTATGAAGCAGGCAAAATCTACGCACCTTATACATGCAGGAGCAGCCACCACATGCATCCCAAGGCGCAATTCACCAGCAACAACGCACACAAAAGCAGCACACACACCCACCACCACAATCTCGACGATCGTTTCGCCCCGAAACCGAAGCATCATCAGGAGGATAGGCTTCACGACAAAAATCGTACTGCCGAGACTGATCTGATCGTACCGAGATTGTGGTGGTGGGTGTGTGTGCTGCTTTTGTGTGCGTTGTTGCTGGTGAATTGCGCCTTGGGGTGCATGTGGTGGCTGTCCTGCATGTATAAGGTGCGTAGATTTTGCTTGCTTCATACACATTGACTTTGCATGCATTCTAAGTGAATGCGGATTATAGCAAAGTAGTTAGTTCTGTTATATTGCTTGTAATATGGAATTCCGCAAAGTAACGCCTGCTTCTATAAATCATTCTTGTTATTTTCTTTGTTTTCTCTATTTTTAGGCATAACCAAATATAATTTATACCTACGGATTTTTTTAATCGCCGGATTTGTTTTGTTTTTTTTTTATTGTTAAATAGGCAAGCGCTTGACTGTAATCATGCCTGATGGTAAGCATTAATACAGTCTAAGATGGAGCGCGCTTGCCTAGAAGACGCCTATTCACTCTTACTAATGAACTCGTTTGTGATTACTTTCTATCTAAATGATTTTATCATACAATTTAATTTATTACGTTGGATTACATATAATTTATGTCGAATAATATAATAGTTAGGTTTGTAAATAATAGAATAATGTTAACGGATATGTTATATTATGACGTATAATTTAGGGTGTTTATTTATTTAACCGACTGTCTTTATTTACTATTACTTTACATTTTATGAAACTCCAGCATTCTTCAAAATTCTTCTAACTTTGTCGTAGATAGTAATACTTATATTAAGATACAAGTATATAATGAAAAATTTCATCTCAGTATAAATTTAAAATGTTTTATTTATTTATTTATTTAATAAGGGTATTATTATATATTTAGTAAAACAGTGTAACTTCAAAAATCTACTACAATGTATTACATTATCTCAATAAGTTAACTTTTGTTTGCAGAATAAACTAAAAAAAAGTAACCATTTTAACTGATATCCAATTCCAAAGTGTATAATTCTATAATTGTAACAAAAGTCAATCATTTTAAACAATACCAACTCGTTTTATGGATTACTAACAATTGCATAAAGAAAGCTGTATTCCATATTTTACTGGTAACATCTCAAAACAACTCTATCAGAATTATAAAAAGAAGGAAATACGAGACTTTAAATTGAGAAAAATAATTGAATAACCATTTACATAATTTTCTGAACGCATGTAAGTGGCAGACATAAAAACCTCAGTCGCGCGGCGGAATCCTTACAAGAAGACAATTTCATGCAAATCTCTTTCCGCCGCTTTAGCATTTGACTAACAAAAATGTTTTCAGGGCTGCCACAATATATTAAATGAAACTTTTATTTTTATAAAGATATTCCTCTTCTCCTTTTTTTTTTAAACGCCGTGTGGTATCCGGCAGAATAGAATAGACCACCCTGCGTTCTTCGGAAAGAACGGAGGGTGGTCGGTAGAACACCTACCGAGGTGTCGTAAGAGGCGACTAAGGTATGTGCCGTGTGGTATCCGGCTGCATAAAATAGACCACCCTCATTTCTTACCGAGGTGTTGTAAAAGGCTACTAAGGTAAGTTGACGTCAGGCAGGCGGCCGGTCGTAAAATACGTAGCCACATCATGTGACAACATGTTGTGCCGACCCCACTTAGAGTGGGATAAGGGCAGGAGAATGATGGTATTTCTTTTTTTCAATTTGTAATTTTATTTAATATAATCTCACCAAAAAGGTTTCAATAATTACATATTTGGCCTTCGCAAAGAGGTGTAAGTAATTTGCTTTATAAAGTCAGACTATTAACTAGGTTTTACGGTACACATGGGTAACATACTAGTGGGACACACGAGTAAAAATTTTATGTAGCTTTTGTTCAAAAATTATAAAACCCAAGCTTGTAAGTCACGTGTTGTTAAAGTGTTATATATTGATATGTACTCAGAAATTGAAAACACATTCAGAATATTTAATACTTGTACCTGTGACTTCAGTGCCGTGTGTTATGCATGTGTCTGCATAGAATAGACCGAATCAGGCAGGCGGCCGGTCGTAAAATACGTAGCCAAATCATGTGACAACATGTTGTAACATGTTGTGACGACCCCACTTAGAGTGGGATAAGGGCAGGAGAATGTATGTGGTACCTTTGACTTCGTTCTCTACGACTTAAATATTAAAATATTAACATGTACTTTATTGTTTTTTTTCGAGTCCAGAAGAAAAATGTTTAAAAAAAACAATTTGTTAGCCTTTTTTATGTTAATATATAGGAATGAATTTTATTAATATTATTTCAGCGGATAAACCGTGAATGTGTTACAGGCAGAGAACAGACTTCACAATTGTTAATCTTGACGGGATTTGGAAAAAAATGATTTATATTGTATCAGATTTACGAGTAAATAAATAAAGTAATATTTCAAGATATGAGAAATAGTATCTCTGTATCACATGTCACATTGAATTCACATAAAAAATATGGCGCCCACAACCCTATACAAGTCAAATGTGTTAAAATTATTTTCCCTGCAGTTTTACTTACGACTTGCCCTTTTTTGTTCCGAATGAAAACTGTTGGAAGGAAATGGATAATTTTATCAATGAAGAGATACAGAAAATAAAGTACTGCGAAAATAGATTACTTATTACTATTTATGGAATAAGAAACTTAAATGGATGTTTCAAACTTTTTTTATATAAGTAAGTACAATATAAAGAAAAGTAGAAAGCAATTAGTTTGGCAAATGATGCTATAGAATAATGATTATATAGAACTTAAAGCCGCATGTAATCGGCTTTAAGTTCTATATACATGGATGGATAAGGATTCCGCCGTGTGGTATCCGGCTGAGTAGAATAGACCACCCTCATTTCTTACCGAGGTGTTGTAAAAGGCGACTAAGGTAAGTTGACCCACCGTGTGGTATCCGGTTGAGTAGAATAGACCAACCTCTTTCTTACCGAGGGGTCGTAAAATACGACTATGGTAGGTTGAAGTCAGGCAGGCGGCCGGTCGTAAAATACGTAGCCAAATCATGTGACTGCATGTTTGTAACATGTTGTGCCGACCCCACTTAGAGTGGGATAAGGGCATGAGGATGATGATACATGGATAAGGATTGTAAAATAAAATAAAAATAAAAATCCAAATCTACAGATTTCAAGTTCAAGCTACAAGCTCTATTTGTGAGCTTGTATGTAATATCCTTTCTTCATTTATCTTATGTATTAATTGGTAAATTTGGAATTTTATAATCCTACTATTCCTTTACCATCCCGCATAAACATGCATTATTAAGGTATAGTACCCGGCATTAAATAATGCACATCGATGTTTAGAACGAAACAGCCGGCGAGTTCGGTTTCGTAGAGCGCCGTCACTGTCACTCAGTTAGTATGAGACGTTTCTCATTGGTTCGTCAGTCCGTGCGACAGAGACAATGCTCTATGTAGATCAATCTAGCCTATTTTCTCTCTCTAAGCCTTGATGAGCATTATTTATAGCCGCATACTATACGTCAAAACAATTTATCGGTTTTTATATCTTTAAGTATTAACGCATTTTATCTCTTTTTTCTTCTGTTTGTTTGCTTATCACACCTAATAAAAATCCGTTTGACCCAAAGGTTTACTGGTTGGGAATGCTTAATTTAGTGTTAAGTCAGCCTTTTTTACTTTTATAACTTAAATAGTGCAATAAAGTATATTAAAAAAGAAAAAAAGCGATATGCTATTTTTATTGTCTCTGAGTTGCGGCTCTCTTGTCTGGCAACATTAACGTCGGTTCAGAATTAAAGAAGTGACATCACACCGACGGCATACTAATTGAGGGTTTCAGTTAATCCTGGTTTACTGCAGACTTGTAATAATTTAGTGTGTTAAAATAATAAAATAATATTCATTTATATACCGTTTTAGATTGCGAATTGATAGCTAAAATGTTTAACGTTATCACAATAACGTTTAACATTCTAGCTACAGTATATGTTGCAATCGGAAATAGTCATATGACACGTTCTTTTTACTATGAAACTATTATTATTTAGCGCAGATGATGGAGAATGGTTTGTTATTTAATGGCATGGTATTTAATAATGTTAAATGGATCAAAACAGTTTCTAGTTCAAGCTTGTTGCACGTGTTCAGAGGTAAAATAAAGGTTGGGGATGAACCAAGTATTATATAACAATGCTTGTTTGGATAATGCTTCGCTTTGCGATTTTTTCGAGGAGTCTATCTCCTGATGATGCTTCGGTTGCGGGGCGAAATGATTGTTGAGTTTGTGATAGTGAACGTGTGTATTGTAACGTATTTTTTTACGAATCCTGCACGTATCGGGTATGAAAATACGGATAGTCCACTATACATTTAACACTATATATATTTTCTATTTACTGTATCGCGGATTATAGCAAAATAATTTTATTATTACTTTTGCAAAAATATGTTTTGATTTGTGTATTACGAATATGTACTTTACATTTTATCCTCCATCATATCCATCCATAACTATCTTAGACGATCAATACTATAAAAACTATATATACTTTGCTATGATTATTGCAAATTATAGCAAAATAATGTTATTATTACTTTTGTATTATGGATCTCCGCAAAGTAACGCCTAATTCTATAAATTATTCAATCAATACTTTTTATAAAACAAAGTCCCCAAAAGCTAGAGTATCTGTTAGTAATCGTATTTCTCAAAATCTACTTAACGGATTTTTGTATGGCTTTTATTACGGTACATTACGGTAAGGTAAATTAAAAATTGCGCGATTCTTCGGGAAAGTTTAGGTTAACAGTATAATTATTACAGTTTTATGTAAAAGTGTAATAATTATACTGTTAACCTAAACTTTCCCGTGTAAGTACTGATCTGCTGGGAGTTTTAGACGCGCCGCTTTAACCAAAAGAGATACATTAAAGTAATATATATATTCGAGAATTGTAGATCTACAAAAGTATTATACTACAATAAGTCTTAACAGTTTGTCTCTATCTCTTATTGTTAACTCATAATAACTACTTTTATGTTTAAAATTTCAATTCGGGAAAAAAATTGTGACACACTGATTTCCTCGCAGAAGAGGCCACAAGTAGATATTATAAGTTTTAAAATACAATGTCAGAGTGTATGTTTTCATTTATTTTCATGTTATCTTTTGCTACATCAAATCTCTTCGCAAAAGATTGATTATAGTCATACTTTTACAAGTATTTCTATAGTTCTTATTTAAAGTTTGAAAAATAGGATATTTTTAAATTCTTACTGGGGCAACTATACCACGGGGTTACAGGTTCAGACCTCGAAGCGAGAAAATTATATATATAAAGACTTGCTTAATTGAGATTTACAATGTATCACGTGCTATTCGGAGAAGGCAAACATCGTGAGAAAACCTTTATAACTCTGGAGAATTTTCTCAGATATATGTAACCTACCAATGTTCATTAGAGCAACTTGGTTGGTCTTAAGATACAAGGTTAAACCTTGTATTCAAAAGGCACAGTTAGGCAGTTTAGAGGTGTAGTAACAGGCTATGTATATTTTTGCTTTTATGTAAAACTCTCACTCGTTCACTCTATTATAATTTTTTTATTACTTTTGTATTATGGGTACTCCGCAATGTGACGCCTAATTCTATTAATTGTATAGACTACTATTAGCTGTCACGATCTTCCTCTAGTCGCTTTAAGCATTCGAGATGTGACGGATAGAGTTTGCAGTGGAAGTCGGTACCTTATTTGGCAGGGGCAATATTTCATGGATGTGGATAGTGGTTAGATAGAGCTTAGTCATTAGATGTTGCATGTAATGATTGTTAGAACTATGAGGAAAATTGTTTGTAAAATGTTTAAAACAAGTACTGCATTCTTATAAATCTCTTCACTTATTTCCTTTTTCTATAATATCCATATATGTAAAGTAGTTTCAAGTTCATTAGCCATTAAGTCAACTGCCAGTTCACCTTATAACCAAAGTCACGCTCCAGGAAACTCTCGAACAAAGAGAACAGAACAAACAAACGGGCGTTTTCGTCAAACAAAACACGTACAACAGCGATAACCATCTCCTCTAATGAAAAGCACTAGCTAGTTCTGATTGCGACCCCACTAACAATCTTAAAGTTGAGGAACCCCACTCACACATACACAGAACACCCCAACCCCACCCACTAAGGAATGGAAGAAGATATAAACTGTGCCAGCGTTAAATGATCTCCCTCACCTCTCTCCGCCAATAATAAATGTGGCGCGGGAACATCACGCAATGTGCTCTCGAAGTTCTTTAATAACTGGACGTGTTTAGAAGGCGGTTTGGGCGAGGGGGGTGCTCTAAGGAACGAAAGAAGAAACACCCCAGTGAGAACCGCAACGAAAACCGGACAGTTCGCCCCCGCAAGGAACCTGAAAGTGTGGAGACCGTATCGATCTACGCCCCTCCGCTTCTTAATGCCCACTTTGTAGGATGTCCATTAATTATGCCGGACGGCGTGAAATGAAACCTTTCGACGATTGGAACGCCGGGAAATTCGAAAACGGTTTTAAGGAAATTAGTTTGTTGTACGCTGTTCAATTAAGGCGCTGAACAGAGCTGGCGTAAATTCAGATTTCGGCATATAAGCCACGCCCACGATGTCTGCGACGGCGTAGCGACACACTTAATTTATTAACACCCATTGTAGGTGTACACTATTTTATCCAAACTTTTTTTGTACAATTTATTTAAAAAACTTATGTCTAATTAATCTTATAAAACTAAGTATGCTGAAACTATAACTAAACACCTAAAAAAAGACATATTATCAACAAGGAATAGTCACAAAAGGCGGCAGCTAGCGACACACGTCCATATAGCAGCGCGCCTCAGCGATCACTGTCTATATTCGTAGATGTAAAAGAGAAGCGAGACGATGACTCGTTTCAGTTTTGCTATTTTCTAAAAAATATTTAATTTGAATAAACTAACTATCTAAACTATTTGAATAAATTAATTCAAAATTAAAATCTTACATTCTCTTTATATTATATTGATTTATTAGTCTTATTAATTTTATCAATTTTTGTTGATAAATATTAGAGATATTTACGATAAAAGTAAAAATCAGAGGTCTATTTACCAATTTTTTTTATCGAAAAAAAGTATCGTAATCATGTTTTGAAATCTTACATTCTCTCTGAGATATGATGTATATTAACATATATTTTTCTTTTAATCGTCATCCCTATAGCTTTTGTTAAAAACGTGTTTAAAGTCAGCCTATTTGGCTCTGTTCAGCGCCTTAAGCAATGGAGGATAGATTTCAAATTCGCAACATAAAATACTTTTCAGTTTAATTGAATCAATCTGAACCTTTTTTATGAGAAATATGGTGTGTTTTCTCGATGTTGCCATTGTTAACAGGTAACTAAAACCGTCACATTCATGTTAGTTTTCCGTTTTATCTATCACGAGTCATTGTTATGTAATTTTAGTAACTTTTTCTCTTGAAATTTGTCTCTATCAATATATTTATTAAGTATAGTTTATTAATTATAAATGATTGTTCTTTGTTTCTTTCTAATTTTGTTAATTAACTGATTTATATTACACATGTTATAACTTTTTTAAATTTTATAGGCCATTTAATATTTATTTAGCCATTAAATATTATTGATATGCGTAAAATTTCTACTAGACATTAACTCTAGTAATATTGGCTTGTGTACACATATCAATCAAAGGGCGTAAGATGATATCGAGTGAAAGTATTCTATTACGGCCGATCGTTCTAATTTCTGAAGTACTTACTTAAATAATCGAATAAGTCTGTAAAATAATAAAAAGAAACATTGAAGGATTTATTTTGAAAAGGTCGAGGGAGTTTGGTGCGTTTTTGTAAAGGATGGAGTATCTTTCTGTTGTTTAGCATATTTTTTCCCAGACATCTAGTGAAAATGAGCATGGAAAATGAGAATGGTTTTCTTATTACATGTAATCAACCCCTATCTTTTAGATCGGAGGAACTAGCTCACTGTCGTACTGAAGCAATTATGAACTTAGGGAATTGACTAAACTTAACTGACAGCTTTTACAGCTAAAGATGCTTTTTGTTATTCTGCCTTGACCACAGCTTTATATCAAAGAGTAGAGAAAAAGGATTTCACAATCTCTGAGCTGTACAGTGAGCGATAGAAGTGTTAAACCAAAAATCTATCTGGGAATATGAACGAAGTTTGGTACTTGTGCTATTTATGATAATATTGTAAAAGTTAAAAGTAAGAAAAGGTATTGCTGTAAAACTTTATAAATTTAACTTACTAAGCACCCATTGTCGATACTAATATTATAAATTCGAGAGTCTCCTATCTGCTTTTTGTCTTCCAATGCTCCGCTAATTCTAATTCATTCATTTTTATTCATTCATTCTCATTTATCTAGTTCCTTATTAGTTAGTTATTTATCTATGTCATGTACACTGATTAATTGAGAGTGTATGGAAGCGAACGAAGTCACGAATATAGCTTGTTTGTGGATAAAAATTGTGTACAGTTAGTATGTAGATATCGTTGTCTTTTCGAGTGGACGATTAGCGTCGGCACACACATTAATCAAGCGAGCAAGACGAGAACGGACGAAGGCGTCGGGTTTCTGCCGGCGAGATTATTACGAACGCTTACATTTTTATAAGGCCTAGAAAAAATATATACTTTTTTGTTAAGAATGATTTTTGAATATATTTTTATCTCGTTTATGAGTATACTTACTCTATACTTACAAAAAGAATTACGTAATTCGCATTTTATGAAGCATTAAATAAGCTTATATATCAAAACCCGATATGTTTTTAAAAATATCATACGTTCAATTAGTAGTTAATAACTAAATACAATTCTACGAAATAAATAAATCCATATCACTATTTATTTCTTTATAAGATAATGTAAGCTAATTGTTTGTGCTACGTGCCAACAATTCCGTAGGCCCAAGGTTTCTTGCACGAGTAAAATATTAGATTATATATATAGATTAATAAATTATTTGCCTGTTTTGCTGTATGGTTTGTTCTTTCGGTTTGAATTTAATTTTGTACTAAATATGCATTGAATGTGCGTTAATGTAGAAGTAAAAAATATATATTTAATTGTTATTTTAAATTTCATTATATCATAGCTATATCATAGAATGATTTATAGAAGCAGGCGTTACTTTGCTTAATTCCATATTACATCCATCGTAATGCATTACGATTTAGCCGTGGAGCCTATCCTCCTGATGATGCTTCGGTTTCGGGGCGAAACGATCGTCGAGATTGTGGTGGTGGGTGTGTGTATTGCTTGTGTGCATTGTTGCTTGTGGAGGCGTCTTGGGATGCATGTGGTGACTTGTCCTGCATGTGTAGGGTACGTGAATTTTGCCTGCTTCATACAGATTAGCTTTGCATGCATTCGCTTAACCCGCGCTGATTATAGCAAAGTAGTTCTGTTATAGTTTAGTAACTATAACTATACTAGTGTATATAATAGATTTTCTTATATTTAAAGCTTGAAAATTATATCCCAGAATAAGTCTAATATTAACTACTCAATTTTGGGACTGGCCACAGGTGTCACGCAGCACTTTGATAATAGGGTTGCTCTCAGCTAAGTTTCATTACTATTTATTGAAGTAATATACGGTTCATTAAAATTAGAAATAAATTAGAATTTTACTAATGTGCTACTTAGGAATGTTGAGAATTTACAATGCATTCAAACGAAGCTAACTGATATTTCAAGGGATTATACATGTATCTTTATATATCAGTGTACAATTAGATCGTTATTATGTTGTTTTACGAGTATATTCAATGTTGCCTAAATTTGAATTCTTGAAATCTTAATATTAAAGAATCTCCAGTGACGTCATTAATGTGTTGATACAACCAGTGATATATATGTAAAACCTGCCAAGGATTAGATTGATTATTCATGGGATTCATTCAATCGTTCAATGATTCATTCATCCTACACCACTTCAGTGGTGTAGAATCTATTTACGAAAATATTTTTGTAGAATAGTATTGAATAAAAACTAACTTTTGTATATTCATATTATATGCACTCTATTGGAAGTAAACTTACCTAATCCAAGAATATCAAATTTGTAAATCGTAAATTTTTTAAATCTTTGAATTACGTTCATTTATAATGTTATAATGATGTTTGTTATAATGGTATTTAATATGTATGTAGTATCATATAATATAAATGTTAGTATGTATGTACCTATTTATAACCAGAGCGCTTTTTTGTTATTTTAAGATTTATCGGAATTCTCTAGTAATATTTTGTATATACAATTTGAAATTGTAATTTTTTTATTTCATTTATTAAAAAAACCTTTTCCATTTTCAATAATTTTAGTCGTAGGTAAATATATGTTAATATCTCCTGCTCATGTACTTTATCAAAACTTTTTGATCGCAAGCATTACATTAATATATTCATATAAGTATTTCGCCGAATCCATATAGAAGATAAGTATCCTTAGAATTGGGCGCTCCTTGTATGGAGGTGTTAGGGGTGGCAGGGACGCGGGGCAAGACACTCGATCAATACCGACCCGACTTTCAAACTGCTTTCACCCTCACGAAAGTCGCCCGGACTCTACCCAAACGGACCCGTATGGACTTACGTAGAGTTGATAAAACCGCTCTTCAATAATAACGATAATTAATTATTGTTCAAAAATAACTTTTATTGGAACGTACATCATATACGCGCAAATACGTTTTTTCAAAGTTCTTAATCTCTCATCTCTGTCTAACAGTTTTACTTCCAACCAATTTTCCACGACGCATTTTCCGTGCGAGATTTTATAATACTTTGCTGGTCTTTTTCGTTTGAAGCCCGTTGTAATTATTATAACAGAAACCAAACAATAATATTGGTTGTAATCTTGGTATTAAAGTATGCATATAGACTACATAAATTATTCTACAAACCTTATAACAAAACACATCGTTTTTGATGTGACTTTTATTAAAAGTTTTAGAAACATTTAATGAAGTTATCAAATAAACCTATGTTCTTAATATTAATTTAATTTATAGTGATAATACAAGCTATACAAATGTAGGAGAAATGCAAATTATTTTTATAGAACTAAGTGAATTAGATGTCTTATTTATATAAGTAGTAATGCTATCGTTGATACGGTGTTACTTCTATGTGTTATTGATCGGCAATATTTTAATTTACTCTGTTTAATTTAGAATTAATTTATAAGGAACAAAGAATATGATGAGTCTCAGTTAGGAAGAGAATGATATTCACACACTTTTTCTATTCCTCGTCAATTTAGTTTTATGTTTCTTTTCGTTCATTTCCGTAATTCTCGAGTAAAGCTTTAATACGTACATGTCAGCTATAACTACAGTTAGTTTGTTTTTCTTAAAAACAATGATATGTATCCTTGCCATTCAGTTTGATAGATCTTGACCTTCACATTGCTTCATTTGGTGATTGGATTTTGTTAACAAGTTTCGAAGCGTTGTATGTTCATTTCTGCCATTAAATACCTTAACGAATTCATTTGTCTCGTACATCTGAAAAATAAAGAAAACAAGTTGTTAATTAATTTAAGCGAATTTTTAAAGTTGCGCCCATTATAGAAAAGATGAGAAATGAGAGATTAAGTTGGTTTAGTCATTTAATGAGAAGGGGTGAAAAACCAGGCGAGTCTTAAATTAGGTAAGGTTTAAGTTAATAAATAAGACTATGTAAATTATGTCACCAAAAGAGTTTTAAATATGAATGTGGATGGATATATGATTTGAAGGTAGCCGAAAAAAAGATGGATAGATTGTGTGACAATTGATATGCATATAAAAGTTCTCCTTTTATATTATAGGACGTATTAATATCCACAAAAAAGTCCGCGATACCATATGTCTAACTATTAAAGTTATGCCAATATAACTACTTTTTTACATTGTAATAGTTAATAAAAGTGCCGACAATCGTCAAACCATTTTATTGATATCTCCTTATTAATCCTTATCGCAGTAAATTATATTTCATTAAAAACTGTTTCAATACCTGTAAAGTAATTTTGAAATTATTAAAATCGGATATTCCAATCCAAAGATGTAACGAATTTAAATATAATTTGGAAAATGCCATAATTCATTATGGCGACCATTATAACAGCGCCTGCAACTGATGAATTATTATGAGTTATATTCAAAGAATACTAATGATACCCACGGATATAGCTATACCTCTTATAAGAATTTAATTTCCAGTTAACACTTTTTACACAGCTAACACTATTTACCTTAACTATTAATAAAACTCAGGGCCAAACTTCTAATTTACAAAAATGAATCTAGAGTCCGAATCAGTAGACTTTCCACTACAACAAGATCGGTATGTACGCGGGTGAAACCGCGGGGCGCTGCTAGTAGAATAGAAAATAGAAGAAAATATGAGAGCTCTATATAAATCTGTCCACGTCTTCGCTCCGCTGTCTTCACGTACGCCTCAACCCACGCCGCGCGAACATTTGTTTCGACCCCCCTGCCGGCCCCAGGGCCGTGTCTTATCAGGGCCTATGTACTGTATAATTTCATTAAGAGCTATTTACAAGTTGTGTGGGTTTCTAATATGCAATAGAATATTACATAGTCATATAAGAGATTATGTTCGGGTTGTATAATATTTCATTCAAAAGCAATAATTAAAATTATTTTGCTATAATCTGCGATACAGTAAATAGAAAATATATAAAGTGCTAAATGTATAGTGGACCATCCGTTTTTTCATTCCCGTTACATGCAGGTATTCGTAAAAACACATGCACAAACCTCCACCACTGCCAACACAATACACAAGCACTACACACGTTCACTATCACAAACTCAACAATTGTTTCGCCCCGCAACCGAAGCATCATCAGGAGGACAAAATCGCAAAGCAAAATCGCAAGCTTTGCGATTTTGTCGTGGAGTCTATGTACTGTATCACGGATTATAGCAAAATAATTTTATTATTACTTTTGTATTATGGATCTCCTCAAAGTAACGCCTAATTCTATAAATTAGTATTTCATTACTGTTTATCTCAAAGAACGTTATAGCCCTTCACCGATGTACATGGTACATGTGACCCAACGGTCAACATTTGACCCCATGAACTGACACTGTTACGCATTTATCCAATTTGTGTCATTTCTCATGATCCTAATACAAGCGCTGTCGATGATTCATATTGTATATAACGGTTAATGAATATAGATAAGTACATATGAATGTAGGCATTTCTACCATAGATAGCTCTCGCAGGGAAACTCAGTTCAGCAGCCTATGCTATTCGAAAGATAAGACAGTTTACAGACGTCGAAACAGCAAAACTATTTATTTTGCTTACTTCCATAGCATTATGTCTTATGGAATAATGTTATGGGGTAAATGCGCTGATATTGAGAAAATTTTTGTATTGCAAAAAAGAACCATACGTGGCATATATAATTTGAATTCGCGCGAGTCCCTGCGAGAGAAGTTTAAGGAAACAGGTATTCTCACGTTAGCTTCACAGTATATTTTTAGCAATTTGATTTTTGTGCATAAAAATATACATAATTATAAAAAGATTGGCGATGTATATAATAGACAAAGTAGGAACCGACATAAGCTTGCGGCTCCTGCTTTGCGCCTTGTAAGAGTACGTAAGTCGTTTGTGGGTTTGGTTATAAGATTCTATAACAAAATTCCACAATCAATTTTAACTTTGCCATTACAGCAATTTAAAAATACTGTTAAAAAGAGGCTGATACAGAAAGACTATTATACCGTGGAGGCTTACATTGATGATAAGAATGCGTGGATATAGCTGCTCTTTGACCTTGTGCAGGATAGCTATGACAAAATGTAATTAGTATTAAGAATCTTCTTTTTTAAAAGAGCTCCACCGAGTTTCTTGCTGGCTCTTCTCGGTAGGACGGCTTTCCGAACCAGCAGTAAAGTTGACGATTCAAAAGCACTTGTTTACAAGTTTACTTGAATAAATAATATTTTGAATTTGAATTTGATAAAAGTCTTTTTAGTGTCAAATTCAGGTTACAGTTTTGCCACTTTACTCTGCAGTGTCTGCTCTTTATTTAAATCATCTTTAAGTCTCTCTAAGTCATCAAAGATTCACCTGTTTTTTCGTGTTTAATCGCTTAATTATGATACTTCCCAGAACAAGACAGATATAGTGTTAATCCAAGAAGAAATACTATGTGTATCCTAAACTATATAAAGTTCTACTATAAAGTAAAATATGTTAGGATCTATATATCATTTCTTACGTATCTAAATTATCTATGATCTGTATCTATTTAGTTAATTATATATCCATTTATATAAGGTGCAATCAAAGTAATTTAAACAATGCAAAACTTTCTTCTAAGCCTTGCAATTGCAAAAATTACGATTGTTTGATAACTAAAAAATCATTTTATTCAAAAATTTTAACCCTCCATGAACCGTGTCCTAGTATATATGACCCGTGGGTCATAATATTGAGCCCTTAGCCCTTATTAGATATGATTTCTCAAAAATAGTCTATACAACTTACTTAAAAATATAAACAAAAATTCACTTTAGATTAAGCTATATAAGGTTTAAGGGAAATATTTAACTGTATTGAATAGTCCAGTATTATGTTAACAACGTATAAAAGAAGTATAATTATTTAAGCAAATAACTATAATATTTGTGAACATATATATAATGTAAGTTAAATTATATTTTGCAAGAAAATAAATAAATGGAATAATACAAGACAGGATTTGTAATTTATGAGTTAGACTAGCTCAAACATCAAAATTGAGGAACATCAAAAATCATCTATGATAAATAATACTAGAAATTTAAGAAATAGGTATTAAGTTTCGGATTCGTACTATTACTATTCGTATTGGTAATCCACTGGCGTTACAAAAAACGGCCGGCAGTTAACGCCCACAAAAACTTCGGACCTTAAATAGCATGGTGGCAGTACAACGGCATGGAAAGGTGGGTGGTACTAAATGATTACTACGTATCGGTGATCATTTACGCAGAACACCTCATACAGTTAGTTCACTTTCATTTTTATCCAGCGACCTAGATCACCAGATATGGCTCCTGATGATTAAGGAGCATTTCACTGCAATACTTATGAGAGTAATATATTTTTCAATGTACTTATTTCTTTCTTTATACTTTTTGTACAAAATAACATATAAATAACTGGTTAATGGTAAATGTAAATTGCACAAAGCGATCTTATTACTTTAAGCAATATCTTTTTACGACGACCTATTTGTTAGTCTTATTTATTTATTTATTCACCTTAGAATAAATGACACTTTTTTTTGCATAAAATTGGAATTCAGATTTGCATTAAGTAGATGTTTAAAATTGATTGTTTTAATACAGTATAATATAACACTATATAATTTGTACACGACTGTGTCTTATATTATTATAAAAACCAGTTGCATGAGATAACGCTTGTCTTTTCGGTTGAATCACATTTAACCGTTGAAATATTTCTTACCGTCCCATGACCTCAGGTCAGAGGGACCCTTACGTTCTCACGTGGAATCCCAGCATCCTTTTCATAAAATATCAAGTTTAAGATTGATTTCAACAAGGGATGGTAAAGTAAATTATTATCAAACTATCAAGTTACTTACAGCACCGTTATTATTAATTGTAATGTTTATATATGTAAATTTTAAAATTTACCTGACAGATATAAGGACCAAAATACCATTTTTGTTACACAAATAGCTTTATCACTTTCTCTTTTATAAAATACTAGTCTTTTCCCGCGGCTTCGCTCGCATGGAATTTGGTTTGCCACAGTAACTAATTAAATTAAATTCACGATTCACAATTTTGGTCATAGTGGCTTGCACATAAAAGGTAGATCTATGCTGTCGCGGACTTTTATTAAGAACTACTCAAGACAAACATTCTACATCTTTCTGTAACTCCAATGTAATGTAACTCCAACTTTCGGTACATCATCTTTGTGTAACTCCAATGGTTTAGGCAGCGTACGCCAAGATAGCTCTCAGAGGCCAGATTTTTTCCGACTTTATTGACATGTATCGTTATATTACATGTAATCATTACAAATTGTAGCTTATATGTTATTCCGATGTATTACCTATATAACTGTAAAGTTTCATCCAAATCCGTCTTATAGTTTTTTCGCGAAAGAGTAACAAACATCCATCAATACTCACAAACTTTCGCATTTATAATATTAAGTAAAATAAGATAAGATAAGATGGTGTACCGTTTTAAAGATGGTTACGAAGTCATGTAATTGTAAATCGTTTGAAGTGTTATCGAAAAAATGATATGAGATTTAAGCATAATTTTTTTAGCTATGGTAAAAAGTTCTTCAATTCCTTATCGTATATATCGCACGCTTAGTATTAAAACCTAATTCAAAATTGGGTTTAATTGAGTTCGATACATCATCAACATTCTCCTGCCCTTATCCCACTCTAAATGGGGTAGGCACATGTATTAACCATGTTGTTACATGATTTGGCTAGGTATTTTACGACCGGCCGCTTGCCTGACGTCAACTTACCTTTCTCGCCTTTTACGACACCTCGGTAAGAAATGAGGGTGGTCTATTCAACTCCGCCGGATACCACACTTCGATAATTGAGTAAGATACATTGTAATAATAATTTCAATGCCATCTATGACATCACGCTACGAACTTTAATAAAACTAGTGTTTTCTTGCTCTTCCAAGTTATGAGTATCTTTAACACTGTTTTTTTTAGTGAACGTTTTAATTGTACTATGTGCCTAAGTTAAGTTTTTTATTTTTATTTTTTATTCTCAATAGTTGTTTTCATTTTATATCCTGTTTTGTTTATTATGTTTCCTTTTTTATGTTTTATTTAATGTGAATTAATTAATTATCAATTAATAAATTAATTAGTGTTCTTGGTTTACCGTTCTAATTAATTTAAATAAATAAAACACTCACGAGTTTTGTAGGCCTTACACTGAACTTTATTGCAATTTATCACAAAATAAAAACAACTTTTTTAGAATTCGTTCACTTTAATACTAAGCATGTGATATGTATAATTTGAATCGCACATATCAATAATATTGTGTAAATAAATTATTTTCACAATTTGCGAAACGAGCCTTGCCTTTCTGTGACATTTCTACTTGCCTGTACTCGCGGGAATTACTATGACTATGTATGGTATCATAAACTCCTTTGGTCTTTTAGTGAAAATCCTAAATATAATTTATAGAATTAGGCGTTATTTTGCGGATATCGATAATATAAAAGCAATAATAAAATTATCCGATACATGCAGGATTCGTAAACACACATGCAAACCTCCACCACCGCAACCACAATACACAAGCACGTTCACTATCACAAAGTCAACAATCGTTTCGCCTCGCAACCGAAGTCTTATCAGAAGATAGACTTCACGAAAAATCGCTTTGAAAGTTTGTCGGGATATTTACTGTATCGCGGATTATAGCAAAATAATTTTATTATTACTTTTGTCCGTACCATACCGTTTTAAGGACTACGCCAGCAAACGGCAAGACTGCGATTTTTTTTTTAAATTAGCTTAGCAGTACCTATAAAAAAATGATCGGTGCGGTGCAATAACACTGATCATAAACTATTTTATTAACAGCATGAAAAGAAGAACAAAGATTGTCATTTAATAACAGGCTTTGTATTAACCTAGTGGATTTTACAGTAGTTTAGACCTATCGCTGACTACGAAACGGGCTAGGATCTTTCTTTTTATATAGGATTGCAATATTTTTAAATCATAGGAATTAATTAAAAAAATTGTTAACCATCGTAGTGCGTATGATCTGTGCAAAAAATTTGCGATCACATACCTCAGCGAGCACTTCTGAACTTTCTTAAAAAAAAGAGTTTTCAAAATTCATTAAGTTTATCATGTCCTTTGGGAAGGAAAACAAACTAATAAAAAATTTAAACGTCTTGAAAAACTCTAGGGTATACATAATATTTGCCCAACCCAGATTAGAGTATAAGTAGGAGTTTTTCCCATTTAATTCTTTCCAAGGAGAGAGGAATCTTCTGCCTTATAGTTAAAAGATTAAGAGGATGTTCTTTCAGATTTATTATATTTTCTTTCTAATTATAAATGCAAATGTTGGCAACTACTGTGATAGTTTATATGATAGGGGGATACAATTCTCTCGGCTGGAGGCGCTGTAATAAAATCTTGCCGTCGACGACGCTTTATGAATATTGTTTTGGCGCTATAAAAGATAAGGCGTGCCAAGCCACCCCGAGAAATATTACTTTGCTCATACGGTTTATTACTTAGAGGAATGCTATCTATCATTTTAGTTAAACTTTGTTCAGGAGTGTTGTTTTAGCCGTAACTAGTTTCTATCAACCACCGATAAAGCGTAATATTTAATGATATATAATAGTTTTAAAATTATCAATGATGAGTTTGCCGCAAAACAGTAAATTTAAAGGAAAAGTCTTTTGTATCCCATTGTCGAACTTCTCTAAGTAGATTGAAGTTGACCCGTTATGCTGTTTTATTGAGGATTGACAGAATAAACATGTCCCAGTATTTTTTTAGGGATTTGCTGGTTTCCTAACGGTTTTCCCTTCATCATAAATGAATTTTTAATATTAACTACATAGAAAACTTACAGATGGCCCGCACTGGATTGGAAAACCGTGCCCGAACCGTAACCGATTACCGATAACCGAACGCTTATCACGACCGATAACAAACTAACAGTAAATGATATAATTTATAGAATTAGGCGTTACTTTGTGGAGATCCATAATACAAATGTAATAATAAAATTATTTTGCTATCTATAATTATAGCAAAATAATTTATTATTACTTTAGTAAATGATATTATATTGTGAGACTTTTAGTTATATTAATAAGTAGGTATAGTACAGTCTATTCTCGTCAATGAAATATTGATTGATTTTTTTTTAATATGACCATTATGACATTTCGTTAGAGCGTTAAATTGTTCTTAGTATATTACTTCTTAAGTAACAACTATAAAATTTACGCGGGCTGCATCTTATATGCATATAAACATATTTTAAGCTTTGCTTTAGCGAGGCAAAACCGGTGGCCATTCACTTTAACTTGTATTTTAGTGTGTTAAAATTGAACCTACTTTGCTTACCTTCATATAAATTCGAAATATTGCCTAATTATTTATCAATGACGATGAATACCCGAAATAATACGGCATTCGGAGGATCTCTTGATAATAAAACTGTATTATATCATCGTCCCGAGAATTAATATACCAACATTTATCATACCCGCGTCTTTGTGTAAGAACCCGCCGCGTTCACCCAAACAAGTTCTGACAACGAAAACTATTCAAACATTCGTGGCTAACATCGCAACTTGTACGGCGGTGTTCTTAACTCGCTCGCTCCGGCGGTAGCTCTATGAAAATTGGAAATTTTCAGGCGACCAATGCAACTTCTGCTTTTTGTGTCTGATTTGTAAAGTTCAATTTCTGTCTAGAGAAACCGCTGATTGCGTTACGAAAGCTCAAAGTAAAGCAGACTGTATGTTAATACGGTTAAAGTTGTTTTTTGTTGACAAGTCTGTCTAGCAATTCGCCGGAAGGGTTGAGTCGTAAGGAAGTTCGACGATTATGTTTAGTCAGCGTTGCCTGTGTAATGGAAAGGAAGTAGGATTGGGGCCTGTAAGATGCGGTCGCAAGGCGGGTGTATTTAGACCCCGGGTAGCGTGGGAGGGCTATTTGTTCGCTAAGGCTCTACTGCGGGTCGGATTTAAATTTCGCACCGCTCTTTGTCCTTAATGTCCTTCTCAGTTGCTTGATGAGGTTCCTCTTTACAACTTTAAATTGAAGTGCTCGGTAAATTGTTTTGAATTTAAGGTTCGCTTAGTTTAAAAGAGACACTGACAAAGAAATACCTTGAAATTTTCTCTCTCTCATTACGGAGCGTTGCGTATTTCGTTTCTAGTAATTAACATTTAAAAGTCCCAGTAAGTTTCGTACAGGGAACGTTTACTTTTTAAATGGTGACGGGTATATTTTTTTTATGCGGTTAGAGTTAATTGGAAATGCATTTTTTTCGGAACTCAGCAAATATACAAGATTATAAAGACGGTATGTGACTTTTATAAATGAGCATAACTTATATCAATCTTGCTGCAATATGAGTCAGTAAACCACGCTAGCTGTGAATCTATACATATTAAAAAACGAAATCCCCAAAACCTGTCTATTTCTATGTGATCGATTTTCTTTAAAATTACTTACGAAACGAATTTTTTTACGATTTTTATTTTAAGATTGAGTGCCATTTTTGAGAAAGGTTTAGGTTAATAGTACATTCTCCGGAACGGCTAAATAAATTTTGTTTGGATTTTCACTGGAAGTTCAAGGAGCAACAACGTTTATTATTCTAGAACTCGCGCAGTCGGGATTACGCAGGAAAAATCAGTTGTTACACTGATTTTGACAGCTAGTCTATAATTTCAATCAAACTACGAATCTTTATATAAATCTCTAATTCCTCTCTATCTTTAGAGAATCCTGGAGATATTAGTAACCCAATAATTCGCATTAGAGCAGCGTGGCAGGTCTCAGCTCCACACTTCTTCCAAAAATGGAAAGGGGAAGCCTATGCCCAGCAGTGGGATTATAACAAGCTGTTACTGTAATAAGTCATAAAGGCATTGGAATTCGTCAGAAACGTTACTTAAATGTACTTGAGGAAAAGTAATAAAAAAATGGAACACAAATAAACTTCCGCAAACCACTTCGTTCTGTTACATCCCCTACAATATATGAGGCATCTATGCTATGAGCTGCACTGGAAGTTTGCAAGTAATAGTTTGTTATACATCAAACGGCTTAAATTATAGAACGGCGTTTGTTTTAACAAGTTATAATATGGAAAAACTTAGCAATTACGGTGTATTAAATTGAATATAATATATATTAAATTCGTATAGACTACACTCTCAAATCTGATATACATTTGATTTATAAAATTAGGCGATACTTTGCTGAGTTCCATAATACAAAAAATAATGTGACACAGAATGGCCATCATCAGAAATAGTAGTTGTCTTCATACTCAGTGGGCTGTTTGTGGGTGGGAAATTCAAAAGAAGAGTTGACAGCATTTATAATTATTTGTAATTTAAAGATTCACACAGTAACTTGAACAGAATTAATAAAAACCAGTTGCAATAACGAATATTCGCCTGGATTTTCTTATTGTATGGCGATTTGTCGAAGGCGCGGTGCGCTGGCTCTTTTCATGCAGATCCCTTGTTAAAAGATGGCTGCCCCGCTGCCACGGTAACAGTAACGACACTTCCCCTGAGTGACATCTAACGTCATTCAATTTAACATTTTAAATTGTTAGCAACATTTCGAACGCCGGGAAATGCATTATTTTTCTATAATCCTATTAGAATCAATAGAATCGATAATCCACAAGAACAAAACATAATATGAAGTATAAAATC
Organism: Morpho deidamia; assembly: GCA_947086505.1. Classification (NCBI taxonomy): domain Eukaryota; kingdom Metazoa; phylum Arthropoda; class Insecta; order Lepidoptera; family Nymphalidae; genus Morpho; species Morpho deidamia. The sequence continues at coordinate 9,876,492 of CAMTZC010000003.1, forward strand.
AAAGAACACATACTAAAATAATTGTATTATCTGAACATTAAAAATCAAATTACAATCAACTTGACTGGCCCGTTGGCGCAGTGGGTAGTGACCCTTCCTTCAGCTCCGCGGCTCGTGGGTTCGATTCCCGCCGAGGGCTTACATTTTCTAGAAACAATTTGTTGTTTCTTCGAGCCAGGGTGTGTATTTGTATTTAAGTATGTATTTAAAATTATATATGTATATATTTACCAGTTACCTGTCATTCATAACACAAGTATTAAGTTACTTACTTTGGGAATGGACGATGGTGTGTATAAGTATCCCATTTATTTAATTATAAAAATACATTTCCGAATCTGTATTATTTGACGTGATCCTTATGCTCAATTTTATTTTTCTGTTTGTGCTAGCAGTTATGGTGAAAAGTCTTCCCGCACTTAATTATTTTTAAGAATACTTAATTTTAATTCAGTTCTTTCTGTATACTGTTGTCACTTTATGTTTGTTCTTAGATAACTTCAAGTGTGCAATATCCAGACAAGTTTACAAGACTTATGGATATGATGAAATAAATTGTAATTTTTTTTTATTATTACATAAAAAATTACAATTTTTGAAATAAATAAATAAATAATAAATAGAGATATTATATGCAATACTAAAAGTAGAGAAATTAGTATTTCACTACGAGTAGGTAACTTTGCTTGCTTGGGTGACGTGTTGCTTAGCGATTTTGCCATGAAGTCTATCTATCTCTTGTTTTTGATTGTTTGTTGAGACTGTAGCTGTGAATGTGTGCATACTAGCTCTTGCACTAACCAAAGCGTAGTCCTAAAACAGTAGTGATTGAAGCACATTGCATCTAAGCACTTAGTGCATTTTTATAAGCTGAGTCGCAAGTAAGCATGCACTTTTCATCATTCTCCTGCCCTTATCCCACTCCAAGTGGGGTCGGCACAACATGTTAAACATGTTGTCACATGATTTGGCTACGCATCCTACGACCGGCCGCCTGCCTGACGTCAACTTACCTTAGTCGCCTTTTACGACACCTCGGTAAAAATGAGGTGGTCTATTCTATTCCGGATACTACACACTTTTATAAGTCTGATTTTTTTATTGTGATTATGATTGAATGTCTTACGCTTCTGCTACAAGAATCACGTATTTTACAGATTCTATTACAAGATAGAAGTTGGGGACATATGTAAGTAAATAACTGCAATATAGAGATAGAATATTCCTAGCGAAGTACTGACCGCGATACAGGGGGCTTCTCATGCAAGTTTTAATGAAAGCGCCTCGACTGCTGTACATGCTAAAGAGATATGAAACAAAACTTCAAACACGATATTGTAAGATTGATTGTTGATTAATGGAGTTTACAGAATGTTTTATTTAAATTTCATTCGTTATGAATCACAAAAACTATTGATAGTGCACAAAGTTCAATCATCATTGCGCCTTGCAAAAGTACGTATAGTACCCGGCATTAAATAATGCACATCGATGTTTAGTACGAAACAGCCGGCGAGTTCGGTTTCGTAGAGCGCCGTCACTGTCACTCAGTTGGTATTTGACGTTTCACACCGGTTAGTCAGTCTGTGCGAACCGATTTCTCTGTCTAAGCCTCGATGAGCATTATTTATTGCCGCGTACTGTAAGTCGTTTGTCGGCTTGGGTATAAGATTCCAGCAGTTTAAAAGCACTGTTAAAAAGAGGCTGATACATAAAGCTTACTATACTGTTGAGGATTACTTAGATGATAAGAATGCGTGCATATAGACGACTGTTCGACCCTGTATAAGATAGTAGTAGCTAAATGTAACTAGCAATAAGAATTATTTCATGTTTTAAAAAGAGCAACCGCCGAATTTCTTACTGGCTCTTCTCGGTAGGAACAGCTTTCCGAACCAGCAGTAGAGTTGATGATTCAAAAGCACTTGTTTACAAGTTTACTTATTAAAAAATATTTTTAATTTGAATATTAAATTTCTTACATAGTTAATGGTCTAACCGTTGCTGTAAAAATAAATTTTAGACTTGTAGGTACATTTGTCTTTACCTGGTTGCTAAAAATGATTGATAAAAGTATTACATACATAATTATACATATTAGGATTAAATGTAGTAAAACCAACTTGAAACAACTACTTGTTAAGTGTGGAATAAAAAGAAATAATTATTGAGATTATCTTTGTTAACATTTTTATTGTTAATGTAAAATATTGTTGATGCAAACATTAAAAATTCATTTCTTATTATATTATTCTTATTATTATATAAGCGAATCAACATTGCTATAGTTGATATTAATCTTTACAATTAATAATTGCTCCATAATTTTTATAAATGAATTATATGTTATTAGAAAAATAATTGGAAACAGTCTTCTATTTGCCTATTATCAAAAATATCGTATATTCGTGGTTTTGTAGTAAGGGATTATGTGATTAATAAGGTAAGAAATCAGTTAAATTATTAGTTCTTAGTGATAATTACGATTTTCTTTCAATAATGACAGTGTTCAGAAGTGGTTTAAGTTCGGATAATATCCAAAAAACATCACGCTCTATTTACGCTTTGGGATTTGCGGTGGGTTTTCAAGCGCGAAGGTTATCCAAGGGTTGCCACACTAAAGGAAATTGGGTCATGTGTCCCTTTGGCCTCCACTTTTCAAGCAAGTACTGTCCAAAGACTATCTATCGGTTTTTCTACATTTTTAAGTTATTTTGCTTAATCAATTGTCGATGTCTAAGATTTGTTTTTGATGTAGATCATGATATCGTCATGATGTTTAATATTATATGGTAGATAATTAATTTGTAATGTTTCAATAAATTTTCATCAAACGCTAAGCCATGGTGCTTACTTCATATGGTGGAAATTAATTTTGCTAAAATATTTTATCTAATAAACGTTTCTTATTTATTTTGTGCCTATACTACTATATGTGCCCGCGGTTTCACTCGCGTGGAAATCAATGTGTTACTAATATTTATTTCAGTCAATTTACATAAAACTGTAATGATGTATTAATTTAAACCTTCCTCAATAACTGCGCTATAGTTTAGTGAAAACCGCACTAAAATCCGTTAAGAAGATTTTGAGAAAATAGATGACATAGAGAGCTTTTGGGGACATAGTTTTATATATAGATTCACATATTTATAACTGATTTATAACTTTACCGTTAATCAAATATTAGTCGGGTAAATAATTTATTTTAGTGTCATTCATTTCAAAGTGTGCTTTTGAATTAACTAATTTAAAATTAATTAATTGATTAACTTTAACTGGGAGGTTATATAAATTATACATATGCTAGAGTTAAAATGCAAAAGTCTGTCTGTTTGTTGATGAAATTTGGTATATATGCCGAGCCATATAAAATAAAACCCATAGTTAATACATAGACACCGCCTATACTGACGTCTTACTTTATCAGGTTAGCCCGACTAGTTTCGAGCCCATCCGGAGCACTTATTCATGAGCTCTTTACACGACGTTATCGCGGGGGCAACGTAGCGAGTACAGCCTGTGTGTATACATTAACTATGAAAAATCCCATATTTTCGAAAACACCATTGAAACTTATAGATACAATTGAGAAAGTGTTTTAGCGTTAAAAACTAATAAATTTGTCGCGAAATAATTTGCGGGTAGAATTTGTATATATATAAAAACAAACAAAATTATTTTGAGTAAGATATAATACTATATTTCGAGTTTCAAATTTGAATATTATTTGTTGAACAATAGGTATAGGTCTTAACCCCCTCTGTTATCAGTTTGCACCCCATCCGCGCCCGCTTTTGAAAACTGGGGCTGTTTCGACCGCCTTCAACCCGCCCTCGGCACTTATTAGCTCTACGTCAATCTAACCTTCATTTGCTCTGAATCTAACTTTTAGTATCAAATAAAACTTAATACTGTTAAAGTTTGTGCATGTCATAAAATATTTTACCCCATCTGTGATGATGATCCCCTACCTCCATCCCCTATCCCTTATCCCCTACATCCCCTTATTCCACTCTAAGTGGGGTCTGCACAACATGTTACGAACATGGTGTCATATGATTCGGCTTCGTCTTTTACGACTGGCCGTCTGCCTGACGTGAACTTAGCTTAGTCGTATTTTACGACCCCTCGGTAAGAAAGAGAGTGGTCTATTCTACCCAACCGGATACAACACGGTGGGTCAACTTACCTTAGTCGCCTTTTGCTACACCTCGGTAAGAAATGAGCGTAGTTTATTCTACTCAGCCGGATACTAAATGGCGGGTCGACTTACCTTAGTCGCCCTTTACGACACCTCGTTAAGAAAATGAGGTTGGTCTATTTTAGTCAGCCGGATACCACACAGCGTAAAATCATCATCATCATTCTCCTGCCCTTATCCCGCTCTAAGTGGGGTCGGCACAACATGTTACAAACATGTCGTCGCATGATTTGGCTACGTATTTTTTGACCGGCCGCCTGCCTGACGTTAACTTACCTTAGTCGCCTTTAACGACACCTCGGTAAGAAATGAGGGTGGTCTATTCTATTCTGCCGGATACCACACGGCGGATCACACAGCGTAAAATATTTTACCCTATATAGTTTATCAAATAACATTAAGTAGGTACATAAAAGTAACGTCCTAATACTGTCGCACTGTTAGATATAGGATCTCTACTTTTTTGGCGAGAAGGGTTAGAGCTACCCACCATGCTACTCCAAAGCGGATATGTCCAAAATTCTCTAGAGATATGCAAGTTTTCTCACAAAAAGCGTGTGATAAATTGCAATTATCAATTAGACGCATAAGTTTTAACAGAAAACTCATTTTTGAATTTAAACTATCGTGAGTAGTATTCATAGTTAATAAAGATACCGGCTATACTCACGTCTAATTTTATCGGATTAGCCCGACTAGTTTCGAACCCGTCCGGGGCACTTATTCATGAGCTCTTTACACGACGTTATAGACGAAAGTGGTTATTTTAAAGTGAAAGAAAGACTCACCTTAGCTTACCTTGTAAGTTCAAGCAAAATACATTTATCAATCCTTTTTCTCAATGTATGGATAACGAGATGAAAATTATAAAAAAAGTAAAATTAATATTTCGATATTGAAAATATTGGATTTTATTTCTAGTTCTGTTTTATTTCTAATAAGTGTAAGATTTATATCGTATATAAATTACAACTTAGCTGGCGTCAAAATCGATTAAAACTGTTTTCCAAGTAAATGAAGTAAACTAAAGCTTCGGAAAGCGCTGCGGATAGAAGTTCGCGACAAATTGCTTGGCCGCTAACGACTTCGGCTAACTACCTCCCGATAATGTAGCTGGCTATTTATAAACTTGGCTTTCATTTCCTAAGCTTTGACTGGACGGCTTCAAATGTTGGCAAATTTGTAGCTTCTGGAAATTGAGGTCCGGAATTTCATGAAGAAGAAAATCATTTATATATTTAAAATCTTCGAAATACTAATTTATAGAGTTAGGCGTTTCTTTGCGAAGATCCATAATACACAAGTAGTAATAAAATTATTTTCCTATAATCCGCAGCCAAAAAGCATTGCGATTTTGTCGTGTAGTCTATTTTCTCATGATAAATAAAATATATGGGACATTTACAGACACCGTCGTCCGTCTCCAAAGTAAGTAACTTAATACTTGTGTTATGGGTGACGCACAACTGGTAGATATACTCCATATATAATTTTACATATATACTACATACTTAAATACAAAAACTCGAAGAACCTACAAATTATTTATAGAAAATGTTGGCACCCTCGGCGGGAATCGAACCCGCGGCCTGCGGGATGATGCTTCGGTTACGGGGTAAAACGATTGTTGAGTTTGTGATAGTGAACGTGTGTAGTGCTTTTATATTGTGGTGGCGGTGGTGGAGGTTTGAGCATGTGTTTTTACGAGTCCTGAATGTATCGTGTATGAAAACGGATAGTCCAAACTACATTTAGCATTATATTTATTCTCTATATACTTTATCGCGGATTATAGAAAAAGAATTTTATTATTATTTTTATCTTGAAATATTTTAAAAATATTAGTGATAGCTAAATGGTGAGACCCTGTGCCTCTTTCCAGGGGATAACGGACGTTCAAATCCCGGACACCCTTGAGTTTTCTATTCAAACTTATATGCCTAATGGTATTTGCAATGCTTCACACGGTTTTTCGAAAGCATCGCGAAGAAATCCGCATATGTCTAGATAATTTCTGGAATATATGTAACCTACTAACCTGCATTGGAGCACAGTGAACGTCTAAGGTCTAACCTTTCTAAAAAAGGAGAATGTTTGCCTATGTCCAGCAGCTAGATAGTAAGTGGTCAGATGAAGAAATATGTTAAAACTAGCGACCTGTTACAATCCCACAACTGGGAATAGGCCTCCTCTCTCCGTTTCTTGAGTTCTCTCCAGGGTTGGAGCTAAGACTTACCACGCTGCTCCAATGCGGATTGGTACGGTACAGTTATCTCCAGAATTCTCTAGAGATATGCAGGTTTCCTCACGATGTTTTCCGTGACCGAAAAACGTGTGATAAATTGCAATTACCAATTAGACACATGAGTTTTAATAGAAAAACTCATTGGTCCCTGCCCGGGTTTGAACTCGTGTTGCCTATATAACTGAAGAAATATGTTAGCTAGACACAAATTTTCCTTTATTTTTCCTTTAATAACTTTAATGAAAATCATATCAGAATATACCCAAAACCAACGTTCTGTACTATAAAGTAAACCGAACTAGAATTAGTCGTACATTAGTTTGACTATCCACCTCCCTTTAATAAGTTTCTCATCGACCCCGAGCTTAAGGCTCCTTAATTTCCCTCCCCACGCCCCGCGCCCCGACCGGCCCCCGAAGACATATTTCATCGACAACTCCTCCTTAACTACCGCCCGGCCAACTTTGGTAATATTTCATATGTAAATAATATACAAGTTACGTGAGACTGTAACTATCGTTTTGGTTTACGGCGCCTAGTAATTTGAGGTTATTTGGCAATTTTACAACAATTTTAGGCCACGTATGCCAAGTATGATGACTTTAATTAAGTTCGCTCAAGATAAAGTAGAATTATCTACGTTGTTACGTATGTATACTTGTGTGTATGTAACCAACTCTTTGAAACTTAATTTTGACCCAATTATAACGGTCGGATTTGAGTGAAAATCTGTGAACTTATCAAGAACCGACAATACAATTACTTGATAAACAATTAACCTAAAAAACAGAAATATAAAAAAAAAGATTTTTCATTCAGCACGTCGAATTAAAAACCAGAAAATAATGAAAACATTGAAATTATATTTTCTCTATAAATTTAGCGCTTTCCTTACTAAAAAACTAAAAAAAAACTATAGTACCCGGAAAGTTAAACGGTAAAAGAAATGGACTTAAGAGAAAAAAAATACTCAATTTTTTTTATATACTTGAGAGCTTTAATTGTAGCAAAGTCCATCAATATCGGTCCAGCGTTTAATAGTGAAAGAGAGACAGAAAGAAAGAGTTTCTCATTTATAATATTATTATGTATTATTTCGTTAAATTTCATTTTTTTGCAAAGCAAGTGAAAATAATAATTTGTCAGAAGCACGTTTAGAGTCGTACGATTTCGTTGTTCATACTCTCAGTATTTCTTGTAACTTTTCCAAACAAGATACGCTATTATATGCTATTATAACATTTTCAATATAATAAAAACAGTCGGACTATATATGTCTCCTATATATTTGAATTATGTTTCCCTTAGTAGAATATACACCATAATGGTCAAATCTAAGCTTAAAACTTATCACCCGGCTATTCAAACTAAAGGTGTGCCCGAAATGTTTACGAAGCATTTGCTTAATAACAGAAACTTTGGGTTGGGTAGGATTCTCTAATACCGCGCGTTGATACACCCTGGGCTTGTGTGCGTTATACGTATTAAGGGTGAAGTTACATGGTGTTAATATTATTATATTACTATAATGAAATATGCTTCCGTTCAAATCCGGACAGGCACTAATGACTTTTTCTATTAAAACTTACCTATCATCATCATTGTCCTGCCCTTATCTCACTCTAAGCACGTTGTAAGATGATTTGGCTAGGTATTTAACGACCGGCCGCCTGCCTGACGTCAACTTACCTTAGTCGCCTTTTACGACACCTCGGTAAGAAATGAGGGTGGTCTATTCTACTGAACCGGATACCACACGGTTGCTATGAAAACTTACCTATGTTTAATTAATAAATGTATTTTATCACACTCTTTTTCGTGAAAGCAAGCTTCGTGAGTAAATCTAGATATCTCTAGAGAATTCTGGGGATATGTGTCACCTACCAATCCGCAAGTCTATGAGTGGTAGTATATAATGACGATATTTGAATAGAAAAAATGTAATTTATCTGCTATATATAACTCTAGAAAAAACATCCCCATGTAGCCCCTGCTTTAAAATAAATAAGTATGGGGGCGAAAGTAAGGGTTGCTATGGCGACGTATCTTAAAGATCTCCCCCTACCCCGTCTCAGTTTTCGCCATTCTCCTTTGCACGTTCTTGTCCGGAGGCGGGGAGTTATACTGGTATATTGAATAAATATATTATTTTATTGTATGAGTATATTTTCGTCTCAATCTACATACAAGTATAAGTTATGTTTAATTATGTACCTTAATTGACGTTTGACCACTACTTTTCGCAGATAGATCGAAGTACTAATTCCTTTGAAAATGCTGATGGGCTTGTAGCAATTTTGGCAGCTTATAGGAAAGGTTATATTGAGAAGATGTTAGAATATTATTTTATTAGCCAGCAGGGTGCATACAGACAGGTCAGGTAGGCAATTAGGAAGAAAGTCCAGAAAAAGGATCTGAGTTAAGAAATGATTTTATAATGATTTATTATAAATAATATTGAGATAAAAAATTTTATGTTATTCATAATAACTCTTTCTCTTTTAAATATTGTTAAAGTAAACGATTTCCCAAGGGTCTCATATTAAAATTCTTATTATATTGACAGTAACATGATTGCATCTCAGATTTTCTCATTCATTCAGTCCCATTGCGCACTTACTCGTAAAACAGCTGAACACATTTCCACAATGAATATAAAAGACTATATTATTATTATTATCTTTTTAACTAAAGTCACTGATTTTTTTAACTTCTTCGGGACTATTGTTAGTAATTTTTTGGTATGAATTTGGTAATTTTATGGTTTGGTAATTTTATGGTTTGAAAACCTGTGATAACACAAAATATAATTAACCTTAGCGGTCTGTTTTGAAACGTAATTTTTGATATATTTTTAACTAAGCAGCGTGAAAAAATATCTTTTTTGTCACTTAACTTGCTAATCTGATCAACAGTAGGCACAATATATTATGTTCAAATTCAAATTCAAAACATTCTTTATTCAAGTAAACTTGTAAACAAGTGCTTTTGAATCGTCAACTTTACTGCTGGTTCGGAAAGCTGTTCCTACCGAGAAGAACCAGCAAGAAACTCGGCGGTTGCTCTTTTTAGAATATAAATCTTAGAACTAGTTACATTTATTTATTACTGTCTTGTACAGGGTAGAAGTGCACCTATATCCACACATCCTTATCATCTAAGTAATCTTCAACAGTATAGTAGGCTTTCTGTATCAGCCTCTTTTTAACAGTGGTTTTAAACTGCTGTAATGGCATGGCCAAAATTGATTTCGGAATTTTATTATACAATTATATTACATTATTATTTTATTTTTATTATTTTATATACATGGGTATATGTATCGTAAATCGTTTGTGGGTATGGACCCACAAACGATTTACGAACCATTCATAGAACTAGGGCGTTACTTTGCAGAGATTCATAATACAAAATATCGATGATGTTTTGGTTACGGGAAGAAACGATTGTCAAGATTATGGTAGTTATGTGTAGAGGTGTAAGAGTAACGACAAAAAGCGTACCCGTACAGTCGTGAGTCGCAATAAGAGATCATGGTAGGCCTGCAGGTATGACAAAGCATTGTAGATCAAACATTAAGCATTATATATATTTTATTTTAACACAGATTATAGAGAAATAATATCATCATTACTTTTAAATTGGAATCATTGCGTTGACCAACTTGTTGTCAACTTTAGTAAAGATGAAGAGATCTTCCTGAACAGTTATCCCCACCCTTCATAGGGCTAACCGGGCGGGTCTAATGGAGTGGCGAGGCCCCCGGTGTTCCCACAAGCCATAAAATTGTAAATTAGTGATGAGCCGGCTGGCCGCGCGACGCTTATCGATTTATTGATAGTTTTACTTGGACCCTTCATAGTGTTTGATGAGTTTTAGACCAATCCTAAATTTGGTTAATATTATCTCTCCAACCAATATATGCAAAATTATTGATTTACTGGAATGTAACCGTTAAGAACAAGGGCGTGACCAGAATTTTATACAGGGTGGGGCAGAAAATCCTAGGTTATATTTTTAATATGATATTTAAATTATGAGTACAACACATTAGTATTATATGTGCGATACATTATAGGTCTTATGCAAGCCTGGTAAAGTGTCACTACTTGTCAGTTTACAGTTTTCAGTATAAGGGGGGCAGCTGCTCCCCCTTGCCCTTACCTTAAGAAATCACAAAGTTATTATAACCCAAAAAACAACCATCGATGACGTTTTCAAATTGTGGATTTTAGAATGTGCAATATTACAATAAGACAAATAAGTCCACAGCCATATTAGTCTTATACCGATGACTAACTTTAAGATAAAATATAATTATACTAACTTTAAGATAAATATGTAATATGTGGAAAACTGAAATGTGGAATGTGTAGATTTATTACTCGCGTTGAAATTTGGTTATTTATGTAAATAACTATGAATCAATATAGTGTAGATTTTAAACGGCATTAAAAATTTTAGAAATAAGATAAAATATTCGTATATTTTGATTAAATATATTGAATTAAATGATAGAAATTAAAGATAAAGTAACAGCCCTTTACATTTATGTCTGCGAATGTGACTTTTCTTATAAATATGGGCTATTTTAATTAAAATGCCTGTTTGTTGCGGCCTGTTAGCAAAATCCTTCTTAGCATAGATCTTTCAACATCCAACATATTGAGATTAAATCTGCCACGTTGCTGTATTATGAATTCGTAGGTTAATATATCCTAGGAATACTTGAGGTATATGAAGATTTTCTAATGTTTTTTCCTAAAACATAAGCTATAGTTAGATTTCCGGGAATTGATCTCGCGAAACCTTAATAAGGATTACGCCGGCCGTTAGGCCCTATTAAGATATAACAAAATAATATTTCGTATTGCTTTGTTCAAAACTTATCTATGTTAGATTATAGGTTAGGTTATATAAGTGAAAGATACATGCCAAAAACAATTTTGTGGTCACGTCTATTTGTGATAGTTGAAATATGTTGCAAAATATTTTACATCTTTTATCATCTTTGTAACCGAAAAAATATTAATTAGCAATTTGATACGGATGTTTGCTTATTGCTGCCAATAATATCTTATAAAAGTTAAAATTAATTTAAGCTTTCTGGAATCTCTATTCCAAAATAAGTTGCAAATAAAAAACTTACATTGTACATCTTGCCATATTATTCACAATATTTCACCTCTTGGGTCTTTAAGACCCGTCTTAACGCCACAACATTTTTGTATAGACTAACTTTACTTAATATCACAATTACCGGTAACGATTTCATAAATATTGATAAGTGTCCAGTTTTATTCCGGTCAAGGAGTTATGGTAAAATCTCTATTGTTAGTACCGGTTCTTGTCTGACAAATTAAGGGTGCTGCAGATGTGACCAGTTTAGAACAGCAGACACTCTAAATATAACAAACTTTATTGGATGATATAAATAAGACTTGAATTCCTTTATATTAAATTTGAATGAGTATGTTTTAAGTTGGTCGTGAGTAAAGGTGTGTGCATATAAAGTGTTCGATGCTGCAGCATCCCCTTTTGGAGTATTCTAAATTTGAACTCTTGGTCTCTTTGACCCATGGCTATTTTAGTGTCGTGGGACTGTCGCCGAGATGAGGTTCTGTGGGAACCTAATGCAAGATAAAACATCTCAGCAGAAGGGGTTTAAGGCTTTTGTATCCCTTTAAAAAGATAGTACAGATAAACAAATTTTTATACTTAGGTATTGTTTAAATCATATCGCTGTTGTTTGCATAAGCGATATAATACTCCACTATATTATATTATATGATGTTAATACCTGTATATTATGAATAAAATTGTAAAATATCAATAAGTAGTTAATAATGAAATATAAATTCACATGACTATTGTGTATGACTGAAAGTGAACTAAACTCAGTAGCGTACAATGTTAGAATGTTATCTGTGACGCATTTTTATAATCTGTGTAAATTTTAAATACATAGCAAAGATTTATAAAAAGACAAATTTAAAACAACGTTTAATGATGCCATTCGATTATTTACATAAACAGTGTTTAGTTAATGACTGGCCCGTTGGCACAATTCGCACCCTGCCTTCTATTCCGCTGGTCGCCGGTTCATTTCCCGCAGAAGGTCAATATTTCCTATAAATAATTTATTGATTCTTAGATTTTGGGTCTATGTATTTCAAATTATACGTTCATTTATCATTTGTCTGTCACCTATAACACAAGTATTAAGTTACTTACTTTGGCGATGGACAACCATGTGTCTAATTCGCCCATATATTTATTTATTTAGCCAAGACAGTTGCATTTAAAGGTGATGCCGTGTGGTATCCGGCTGAGTAGGATAGACCACTGTCATTTCTTCGTCGTAAAAGGCGACTAAGGTAAGTTGACACACAGTGTGGTATCCGGTTTAGTAGAATAGGCCACCCTCTTGCTTACCGAGGGGTCGTTAAATACGACTAAGGTAAGTTGACGTCAGGCTGGCGGCCGATCATTAAATACATAGCCAAATCTTATGACAACATGTTTGTAACATGTTGTTCCGACCCCCACTTAGATTGGGATAAGGGCAGGACGATGATGAGTTGAATTTAAAGTAAATAGGGCCATCATTGTTACCATATTAAGCATGTACATGCATTCACTTATACCTTACGGAATGAACATGTCGACGTATACTGTATATTGCGCAAAGGATGAAGTAAACGACCTCGGGCCACTCCCCCTTCTGTTAGATTCATTTCCGGTCGCAAATCGTCTTCCCTCCAGTTACGGACATTGCAAATATTTATTCTTATTTAAGGAAGTCGTACGTTTACTACAAATAAGCAAATTCAACTGTTTCCTGAAAATATTAAGAAACTTTGGGGGATTTATTTTAAGGACTTAAGATTGGAAAATCAATCGTTTTTATTTATTTGTGTGGGTCAAATATTAAAATTTGGAAATAGAAATTCCATGGTTTTTATTTCCGTTGATTTTGTTAAATTATCCATAATACTAATCATAAATACTAATAACATAATATTAATCATAAATACTAATAATATTTAAATCTATTTATATGTCAAAGAGAAAGTACTTTACGTTTGCTTGTAGATTCTGAACCGGTATAACCGATTTTAATCAAATTTTCAGGGGATAATCCCGTAAAATTTGGTGGCGATCTGGGTATTTTTTGGTACTATCAATGACAGTATTGTTTTGAGGGGAAAGTCTAAATCAGATTGAGCCACAGCTACGCTTTGGCAAACCGCTACTTTAAAATGTAAATATACAACGTACTGCCTCACTAAATACAGTCCATAAAATATGTATATGATATTAAAGGGGATAAAATGACTGAAAGCCTTAGGGCCTAACTGAAAATCTGACTTAGCTGGAACCCAATTACAGGCTACGATATTATTACCATAACGGTACTTTACTATCGTACCGTGCTAATTACTTCTTGATTTATATATCATAAGCTTAAAGCGTTTTAAATAAAAGTTAAGTGTTTAACCAACTTAAGTGTTTTAGTGATCTCAATGTATCTTCCCTCTTCCGGTAAGAGTTTTTTTTGTTTTGTGTGTTTATTACCCTAATGTAGCTGTAATTGTATAAATAAATTGGGCGTGACAGTGTAATAGACAGAGAGATAAACAGTTTTTCCCTTTTATAATAATAGGTTGGACACATATGCACTAAAAATAAAAATTTATATAATTATACGCGATTAAAAAATTTTTTACTTCTTTTCTCCTTTACAAGCACATTGTCCTCGCGAAGAAGTTTAAGATTTGGCATTACCTACATTAATATAGAGGAAAAGAGATTTTTTATTGAGATCAATCAAGTCTACACTTCTTGTAGTATATTAAATATAAAAAAACAAATGTTTTTGTGCACGCTTGAACCTACAAACTCGTACGTTCAAGATCAGCTTTATAACATACGAAAAAAAGTAATGTGTCTGTTTGATATTAAAAAAGTCATAATAGTTGTGAGGGTTTCTTTTTATTGTTTTAAATTTATCGCTGATGTGATTAATCGAGTCTTCACTTTATATTGGTATATTACATTTTGAAAAAGGAAAAGTCTTAAGTCTTAAAGACTCAAGGCAAAAGACAAGACGTCTTTTGCCTTGAGTCCACGCTTGAACGTACAAATTCATTCCTTCAAAATCAGCTTTAAAACATGCGAAATTAATAAAAGTAGAGATGGCTATTGTTTACGAGTGTGACGCTTATTTATATATGACATTTTTATTCATCATTTGGCATTGTGTGTGTTTGTGATTGAGGTAAATAAAATCATAATAATTCTGAGAGTTCATTCTTATAGTTTTAAATGTATGTATATCGCTGATATGCTAAGACTCAACCCACACATAAACCGTCCCGTGCCTTAAGGCGTGTCCAGATAAACACTTTATGCGCGTACTCGCGTTTTATGTGCGTAGCTTGACTATCGCACGGTCGATTGCTTGTTATCTTAATATATTTAGACCTTACTAAATTATGTACACTAGTAGTAAGCTTTAATATATTTGAAGAATAATTTTCATTTAAATATTATAAGATAAAGCCTTATTGGCCAATAATAATTGGCCTATCGCGAGGACTTTCTAGGCGTTTGTTGGTTCAACGATAAGAAAGAAATCTCTGATGTTTTTATAAAAACATGTGTTGTCCCATATATTTACTATTATTCCCTTTATTTCATTAATCCTATCTTTTAAATTTTTATGTAGGTATTTTTAATTATGAAAAAACTAAATAATGAAAAAAATATATTATTATTATCTTACAATTTACGTTTCAGGAAAGGGTTGGTGGAGAAACAATAATGAGAAGGCATATAAAAAAATATAAAGTGATAAACGATTTGTTTTGTGTTGCATAAAAGAGCATTCACTATTTAAGTCCACGTGATTGCTAGCGAGAGAAGTGTAAAGGTGTTGTTCATTACCTTCGCAGTTTCTAGCAATAAACGTTTAGCGCATAAGAATATATGGAATAACAATTAAAAAAAAACCGATGTACGTAAAAGACAAAGTAAGAACCGACATAAGCTTGCGGCTGCTGCTTCGCGCCTTGCAAAAGTACGTAAATCGTTTATGGGTATAAGATTCTGTGTTAATTAAAAATGATTTTCACTTTGCTACTATAGCAGTTTATAATAATTATTAAAGTCAAATTCAAATTAGTTCTTATTCAAATTGTAAATAGCACTTTATTTAGTGCTTATTTTTATAAAAAATAAGCACTTTTGAATCGTAAAATTACAATAAAACTATGACTGGTTTAGTAAGGTGCTCTTAAATCCAAGTTGTAACTTAAATCCACGCTTTCTTAGGTTTCTTTTTCAAGCTTGAATAAGTATCTCTTTAATTGCTTTTTGAATTTGTGTAAAGCCAAGTCTAAAACAGCCTAAAACAAAGCTGTGATAGCCCAGCGGTGAGACCGTGCGACTCTTTCCAGGGGAACACGAGCTCAAACCCGGGCAGGCACCAATGAGTTTTTCTATTAAAACTCATGTGTCTAAATGATAATTGCAATTTATCATACGCTTTTCGGTAAAGGAAAACGTCGTAAGGAAACCTGCATATCTCTAGAGAATTCTATAGATATGTGTAACCTACCAATCCGCATTGTAGCAGCGTGGTAGGTCTTAGCTCCAACCCTTCTCTCCAGAAACGGAGAGAGGAGGCCTATTTCTCCAGCAGTGGGATTGTAACAGGCCGCTACTTTACTTTTTTTTTTAAAGTCTAAAACAGATTATTTAGAAGAATGCTGAAACAGACAGATATGAGTAGATAAAACATTTACCTTTTGTATTTGGGTTATAAGGAGTCAGTGTTATGGTTACAGAAAGTTGCTTAAAGGTTGAATGACATAGGGTGCGTAGTGCGTGGGTGCGCGTGACCCCATTGGTAGCTTAAGCGTTAAATTGGAGGGGAGTCTTAGTTATTTTTATCACTTGCCTTTAAACGATATTTATATCTTACGCAATTTCTAAATACAACTTAGCATGAAACTGCGATTTTTTAAAGGAATTCGCGCATCGTTGCGAATTGGTATCACTATTTACTCTATGGCCCAGATGATAAATGGGTATGAACTGAAGATGCTTAGGTTCGCCGTGTGGTATCTGGCTGCATAGAATAGACCACCCTCATTTCTTACCGAGACGTAAAAGGCGACTAAGGTAAGTTGACGTCAAGCAAGCGACCGGTAGTAAAATACTTAGCCAAATCTTGTGACAACATGTTTGTAACATGTTGTGCTGACCCCACTTAGAGTGGGATAAGGGCAGGAGAATGATGATGAACTGGAGATACTTAGGTGCATAAAGTAAAAATTATCGGCCTCTTATTATCCCACTGCTGAATTTGAATATGCCCATATTCAAATTCAAATTCAAAATATTCTTCATTCAAGTAAACTTGTAAACAAGTGTTTTTGAATCGTCAACTCTACTGCTGGTTCGGAAAGCTGTTCCTACCGAGAAGAACCAGCAAGAATCTCGGCGGTTGCTCTTATCAAATAAAATTCTTATAACGAGTTACATATAGTCATTACTATCTTGTACAGGAAGGGGTAGCTATATCAACGCATTATTATCATCCATCTAATTTTTCAACAGTATCTTTCTAACCTAGTAACAGGAGGCTTCCTGTATCAGCCGCCCTATAACAGAGTTTTTAAGCTGCTGTAAAGACAGAGATAAAATTGATTGCGGAATTTGCCTCCAGTTTGAACAGAGGGGTTGAAAGAACCTCATTTCTGATGAGGTGTCGCAAAAGGCGACTAAGGTAAGTTGGCCCGCCGTGTGGTATCCAGTTGAGTAGAATAGACCACCCTTATTTGTGACAAGGTGTCGTAAAAGACGACTAAGGTAAGTTGACATCAGGTCGCCTAAGGTAAGTTGACATCAGCAGGCGGCCGGTCGTTAAATACCTATCCAAATCATGTTACAATATGTTATAACATGGTAAGGGCAGAAGAAAGAAGAAAGAAGATGAATCACAGACAGCTTTTGGGGACTATGTGATATCTTACTTCTTACGAATATTATAAATGCGAAAGTTTGTGAGTATGGATGGATGTTTGTTACTCTTTCACGACGAATCCGCTAAAACAATATCGATGAAATTTGGCACAATTATTCCTTATATACCGGGGTAACATATAGGCTATAAAAATGCTGTTGATTCTACAGGAAGACGATAACATTCAAAAGCGGCATCTATTATCAACTTATCAAAGTTTTTTTATTCACAATGTGTCAAAAATGAAGTCAATTCTGTAGTATTTTACATGGCAAAACAATGTTTGCCGGGTCAACTAGTATATATAGAAGTATAATAAATACTTCTTCACTGTCTATGTACTTATTAGTAATAAGTGGAAATAAATTTTGGTCTATGAATTTGTTATAACATACTATATTTATGTTCAATTTGTACTGTTCGATTCCCAAATACCGATAAAATAAGATAAAATAATAATTTTATTTTATTTTATCGGTATTTAGTTTGTATAAAAATGAAAATGTGGCGAAATCATCAACCGCATTATAATACCTAAAGTCCTCTATTAGTTAGATCGCGTTGTATCGCAGGTGCACTAAGCCGAACTGCTCCCAACTGGTAATAGCAAGTTACGATACACGGGAGGGGCGGCTCCTAACTGGATTCCTCCTAATTTTCTTCCACTAGATAATGATCTTCGTGTGAAAAGCTGCTGGTGAACGCTCGTTTAAACATGTAATAAACGACTGTAATAAAAATCGTGATAATATATCGCACGCTTAGTATTAAATAAATAAATATATGGGACTTTTACACACACGGTCGTTCGATCCCAGAGTAAGTAAGTAATACTTGTGTTATGGGTGACGGACAACTGGTAGATATACTACATATATACTTTTAAATACGTACTTAAATACAAATATACACCCAGGCTCGAAGAAACAACAAATTGTTTATAGAAAATGTTGGCCCTCGGCGGGAATCGAACCCGCGACCCGTGGAGCTAAAGGCAGGGTCACTACCCACTGCGCCAACGGGCCAGTCAAAAGGTTTATTCTATACAATGCTCTATTCTTATAAATATTATATAAATGATATAGTTATAGTTCCGTCCTCGAAGTAAGTAACTTAATACTTGTGGTATGGGTAAAGGACAACTGTTAAATATATTACATATATAATTTAAAATAAATTCTTGAATAAATACACACACATAAACACATTTATACACTTAGGCTCGAAGAACCAACAAATTATTTACAGAAAATGTTGGCCCAAGGCGGGAATCGAACCTGCGACCCGCTGAGCTGAAGGCAGGGCCATTGCCAACTGCGTCAACAGGCCAGTCTCCAGGCTTATGGTTCACAGATAAGTCTTAAGCTGTTCTGAGTTTTCTTTGAATTCTCTAGTTTAATTGACTTTAATTGACTAGTCTTTTTATGTATAAAAATCTACTTACTATTTACTTTTTCATACATATAATCTGTAGCAACATTTATTACTATCAATTTTAATGTTATAAAGCACTCTACATTATCAAATTTCAGTTTAATCAAATAAAATAGTGAAACCCATTCTAGTTTCCAAAACTAAAGCGTTCACTAGCGCCAATTCAGCAAACTATTTCGGGCAGCGAATTTACATATCTTCATCAGAAAAGGTAGGGTAAAGATGATCTGGCGAATTGTGCGGCCGGGGCCGGGGGGTGCGAGCCCCACAACCACCCTAGACCCCCCCGATAATTGCTCTAAGAGAACGCGTCTTCATACCACTTCGGTGACATTCGTTGACGATAATTCGATTGGGACCGAATTACCCGTTTTGTTCACTTTAATGTGAATTTCGTACAATATGCAAATCATCTACACAGTTGTAAGAATTATAGCTTTTATTTGTTACGTAATTTGGGTTATTTTTCAATACATAGTGTGCAAATAACTAAATCTTTTTAAGTGAAGGTCCAGAGTGTTATAAATCATTGAGTACATTGAGTATTTTTTATTTTGAAGTCTATTTGGAACAGATTACTTAGTTTTCATGCGTTGTATCTCTGAGATTTCGTTCAAATTTACAACATCTACATATTTCCATAATATGGGAACAAGTGCGAGGATTGGGTTCATATAACAAGCACTTCCGAAAAGAGCTCTTTATGTTTTTTCTGTATTCTCCTTTACATCAGCCTTCTGGAGTTAGTTTTTTGTGCGACTGTTTGGAATCCACTGTACTGTCGTAAGAGAGACAAGCTAGTATGCAGGAGTCTATAACTTTTTTTCTTTATACGTAGAGGAAGATTTGACTTTCGAATATATTTATTTGCCCATAATTTATTCCATGTGAGAGTTTGTCTTCTGTTTATTTCGTTCCGATCAGCCCCTGGAAGATATATTTCTCAGGCGACTAAAAAAGTTGTCTATGCTAGATAAATGGGTCTAAACAATAAATTATGGCTTTGAGTCCTAATGTGGTTGAACCAATAAAAATCATATGCACTTAACTAACTAGGTCTTTAGACTAATCGCAGATAATACTTAAATAAGTAAATTAAATCCAAATAATATTTGGATTTGATCCGGGTTAGGTTTAGTTTTGTGATAGCCCAGCGGTGAGACCGTGCGACTCTTTCGAGGGGAACACGAGTTCAAACCCGGGCAGGCACCAATGAGTTTTTCTATTAAAACTCATGTGTCTAATTGATAATTGCAATTTATCACACGCTTTTCGGTGAAGGAAAACATCGTGAGGAAACCTACATATCTCTAGAGAATTCTAGGGATATGTGTAACCTACCAATCCGCATTGGAGCAGCGTGGTAGATCTTAGCTCCAATCCTTCTCTCCAAAAACGGAAAGAGGAGGCCTTAGCCCAGCAGTGGGCATAACAACGGGTTGTTACTTTACTTTACTTACTTTACTAGGTTTAGTTTTAATTAAGTATTTTGTGTATAAGGAATATGCTTCTATCTATCTAATATTACACGTTACGCATATCACAGATTAGAATATAAATTATAAAATTTTTTGGACTTGCAGCTGCGTACAAGACTGCAGCATAACTATGTCACTTAAAAATGTTTGAACGATTGACCGCCGAGATTCTTGATGGTTCATTTAGTTCTTGCAAAATTACGAACCAGTGGGAGATTCATTAATCTTATTAAATCAGGACGTTTAAGAAGTGCTTGAAAAGGATCATTCTAATTTGATTAAAAGTATAGTATATAATGTTAGGAAATAGGAAGCAATAATAAGATATACACTGGAAAGGAACAGAAGGAAATATAGTGTCCTGAAGTTTGTAAGTAGTGAATATTTTATTCACATTAAAATTCCAAAGATAATTTTATTGGACGAAATGGAAATCGATCCTTAAAATAAGTAATCACCTGAATACACATTTTTAGTATTATTATGCATAAATAGGAATCAATTAAGTTTACTTCAAATAATATTTCAAAAAATAATATCGTTATTTTATATAACAACTTGTAACGCCATCTAGTGACGAATAGAAATTAATTAATTATTTAATACAAGTTAGAATGGTAATTAATGGTAATTAATTTGTTTTAGTCTGCAATATACATTTTAACCGTAATTCGCAATCTTTGAGTTTTAAATAATCAGTCTAGTACTTATTTTTTATACTGGTAATTTATCGGGAAGTAAATTTATAACGGTATCAAATATTCTTGATACATATAAATTATAACAAAATATTGTGTGGAAAGTGTAAAGATTCATACTATGCTAAATTTATATATTTATGAGTGTTTTCTTATAATAATAAAACTTTTGAAACTTTGCTCGAACTTTTGTTGCGTCTACTCGACGCTAGATGGCTCGCTAAGATAAATAGTATAAAAATTTCATATTCGATAAACGTGGTTTATACAAAAGTAGTTGCTCGAATAATTAGAATTACAGTTAACTTAATAGTAGAAAAAAATAATAAACTTGGCTAAGGCCGCTAGATTTTTGATGCAAATAGATATGATTCGAATTCAGTTCGAATTGGTCTTTGGTCTTCATTACTGAAGATCTTCTTTCTCCTACCCTTATCCCACTCTAAGTGGGGTCGGTACAACATGTTTTCCTCTTCCATTCTCTTCTATCATTCGTCAACTCTGGCGCTACTCCTTTTATATGCATGTCATACTTCACACATTCCAACCATCTCTTTTTAGGCCTCCCTCTAGTCACATATCCATCCACATTCATATCCAACACTCGTTTAGTCACATGATTTTCATCCCTCCTCATTACATGTCCATACCATCCCAATCTTGCACCTCTCATCTTTTCTACAATGGGCGCAACTTTCATACTTCCCCATATACACTCATTTTTTATTTTATCCAATCTTGTCACACCACACATCCACCTTAACATTCTCATCTCATTTGCATGCACTCTTCTTTCATCCATCTTCTTCATTGCCCAACTTTCTGATCCATACATTACGACAGGTCTTATGACCGATTTATAAATTTTCCCTTTAAGTTTAAGGGGCATTCGGGGGTCACATACTGTCCCTGAGACCTGTCGCCACTTCATCCATCCTGCATTCATTCTATTCCTCACATCGCGATCAATTTCACCGTTTTCCTGTAGAAGCGAGCCAAGGTACCGGAAGTCGGAGCAGACTGGCCTTCATTACTGAAGATCGAATCCCTGAAAGTCCTTTGCAACTTTTTTCGATTTGGTTAAGCTTTTGTAAAATTATAGTCTTGGTACAGGAACAAATTTATTTATATTTAAGATCATGATCATTAAGATAACTTAATAATGATTAATTATTAATTTCCTTTAAAAATACATTGATAATTTTAGGCCAAGCAATTACGTTCGATCTTCCAATTAATACGTACCGAACATATTGCTATTTTATTCTCTTGTGTCCGAAATTATTTAGATTATTTAATATAATAATTATAATTCAGATTATAAAAAGGTTAGAAGTAAAGTTTTTTTATCACAATTTGTCTGTTTAAATTCACTTTGTGGTATACACAATACTTCACCTTTATTCAAGTAAACTTTTCCATGTGCTTTATATCGTCAAATATGGTTTAAGAAGGTGCTACTGAATATGAAAGTTGCTTGTACCGAGAGGAACCAGTAAGGAAATTTTTAAATGCCAAAAAAAATATCATTTTGATACGGTTACATAATAACGTCCTGATTTATTTTGTTTGATTGCTACGAAATTAATTTTATTGTTGAAAAAATAGTACCTTGATCCTTTTCTCATCAGGTACAAAATATGTAAATACTTGTGTATATAAAATGTAATATTAATATTATATCATAAAAGATTTGTTTATATCAATATATACATTTAATTATATTATTATGTTATAATTTTTTTTTCTGTGCTTTGTTTAACATTTTCAGTTTATGAATTATGAAAATTAAAATTGGCGCAGAATTAATTTTCTTACAAAAAGACTCTTTAGATAAAATTATATAGTTACTTCTCTAATTACAATTATTCATTATTGAAGTCATGAACATTCTCTATTTTTATGACGAACAATAAAATAACTATTATTCGAATATATACATATAAACGTTTAATTTTTTTCAAATAAGCTATTTACTTAGCTGTGATAGCCCAGCGGTGAGACCGTGCGACTCTCTAGAGACGATAATGGGTTTAAATCCCGGGCAGGCACCAATGATATCTATTAAAACTTATGTGTCTAATTGATAATTGCAATTTATCATACGCTTTTCGGTGAAGGAAAACATCGTGAGGAAGCCTGCATATCTTTAGAGAATTCTGGGGATATGTGTAACGTACTGATCCGCATTAGAGCAGCGTGGTAGATATAAGCTCCAACGCTTCAAAAATGGAGTGAGGAGGCAAAAGTTAGTAGCATTAAATCGAGCCCAGAAAGTCTTGGGTCGTAACGTCTTCACTTTCTCACTATTAAACTCGTTAATTCATTATTCGCTTTCAGCTTGACTTCACTAATCAATTCAAACATACACTTTTACTAGAAATTACGCTCACGACGATAATCGACAGAATCTCTCTTATTACCTCAAGTTGACTATTTAAGGCAATCCCCACTCACATAAAAAGTCCCTACCCTCGCTATTGATCACTCAGTTCCGGTATTAACGACAACACAGACTGCCATTTCACTATTTCCTATTCCAATAATTTTAGTGTATATTTTACATATTATATTTGTAGTAAACGTAATTTGCTAGTTAATAAGTGAAATTTCTAATACACGTAATTTAATTGACGAAATGAAAAATTTATATCAACAATATATGACATATAACAATATGGAGCCAAAGTGCAAAAAAAATTTTATCCGTTTTAACACCTCGGTCGATCGCCTCTTCGGGTGACAAGAGGGCTTTCAACGCGGAAAACATTTAATGCAAAATAATTTCCATAAAGTATTAACAAAGCGATATTTCAATTATATAAATGTTATTTAACTAGGTTGGGTTTTGTCGGTTCTAATTTATTTATCGCGTTACAATAGCTGATAGCGATAAACTTTAAACACTCCCTCGGCCATATATATAACAGTTTATATTAAAAAGTAAATAATTTTAACTGCATGTTATCCGTCGTCCATTTTGTGACATTACTTACAGTGTGTTTTTAAATCTGTTAGTCAAGTCTGACAATAAATCAACTATAGTTGGAATTTAATAAATAACTAATAAATTATTATACGGGACACTTAACACACGGTCGTCCGTCCCCAAAGTAAGTAACTTAATGCTTGTGTTATGGGTGACGGACAACTGGTAGATATACTACATATATAATTTTAAATACATACTTAAATACAAATATGCACCCAGGCTCGAAGAACCAATAAAATGTTTATGGAAAATATTGGTCCTCGGTGGGAATCAAACCCGCGACACATGGAGCTGAAGGCCGGGTCACTACCCACTGCGCCAACGGGCCAGTCGTCGATTATTAAATATCGGTCGGCCAATTATTATTTATTAATACTTTAGATAAGATGTTGTAAAAAATTACCTTTACATGCCCATTGATCCAAAAAAAGAAAGCAATTATATATAATATAATAAATATTTAGGTTATCTTTGAGGTAAAGAAAAAATCGCCATCGTCTAGAGTTTGTAGTTCATAACCATACACTAGAAATTCAAGCATTAGATTTTTAATTAATCATCATTCATCATTCTCCTGCCCTTATCCCACTCTAAATGGGGTCAGCACAACATGTTACAAACATTTTGTCACATGATTTGACTAAGTATTTTACGACCGGCCGCCTGCCTGACGTCAACTTACCTTAGCCGCCTCTTACGATACCTCGGTAGGAAATGGGGGTGGTCTATTCTATGCAGCCGGATACCACACGGCACATAACTTAGTCGCCTCTTACGTCAACGGAGGGTGGTCTATTCTATTATGCCGGATACCACACGATGTGGATTTTAAATTAATACGAAGTTATAAATTAATTTTGAGTGACACTGGCAGAATGATTTGCGACTAATCTGCTCTGTACCTACAGGCCATAAAAAAGATAATAATAATAGTTTATATTTTTGGTCAATATAATGATTTAACCCTATTCCGACGTCTCGGGACTTAATATTGGATCGTAATAATGTATTGTTGGTGGCCCTGTGGTATCCGGCTGAGTACAATAGACCACCCTCATTTCTTACCGAGGTGTCGTAAAAGGCGGCTAAGGTAAGTTGACGTCAGGCAGGCGGCCGGTCGTAAAATACCTAGCCAAATTATGTTACAACATGTTTAATACATGTTGTGCCGACCCCACTTAGAGTGGGATAAGGGCAGGGGAATGATGATGAATGATGTATTGTTAACTGACGCCACATAAAATTGGAATATGTAATTTCGTCAATGTCTATCTATCTTCTAAACAAAATAGCTTTCTGATTTGTTTCTTCCTATATGTTTTAATACAAAACTTCTCATTTGTAATAATGCATTCAATTTTCAACAATTGTGTATGTTTTTTAAAATTTCTTATTAATCACAAAATGACTCTTTGGGGTAATAACGCTCACTTATTCCGAGTTAATACTTGGCTCAAACATTATGCAGTTTTTGCTAAGCCTACCCAAGAATCATCTGTGCTAATAATTCTGGATAACCAAAGCATATTTCCCTTCAAGCTTCCTTGATCATTCTTTCAAAAAAAAGTTTTTTTTTTCTATTATAAAGTATATCCAGAATGGAAGTATGAACTTTATTGACGTTACGACCTAGACAGAAGGCTAATGAGCAACTTTATATTAACGTAAACTTATAAATTAACTTATATCTAAGAACAGCAGGCCTACCATGAACTCTTATTGCGACTCAATTGAAAACGTAAACGACGACTGCGTACCGCTTTCTTTTCGTACCGTGAAGTGTTAATTGCATTGGGGTCGTAATGTTTGAAAAGGATAACGTTATATGAACTATAGATAACTCTGTCTCTTTCACTCACATGTTCTTAGGACGAAGTCTGAACGCTCATTCGGCAACGACTTAAAGTGTGCGTCTTTAAGACGTCATGGTATGAAAAAGCAAAACAATTTAGTTTACGTCTTCAATTGAGTCGCAGTAAAGAGTTCATGGTAGGCCTGCAGGTCCATTGACTTATCTTAGTCTTTCTTACTTATAGGACACTTTGTTCTTGTGTTCTTTTAAGTAGCACTAACACTACACTACACTATCACTATATTACAAAAACTCAATAGGTTTTATCCTTTTCAGTCTTCTCACTAACCCCGTATTATCGAGAAGCTGGATAGGCTACTTTGGCTTCAGCATACTTTTTGATAACTTTAATGACAGTATCAACCTCAAGATGTCGATGAATATCTTCATTTCTAGCATACCAGGGTGCATTAAGAACAGCCCTTAGTAGTTTATTTTGGAAACGTTGGATTAGATTAATGTTAGTTTGCTTAGTGCAGCCCCATAACTGAATACCATAAGTGGATATCGGCATTGAGACTTGTTTATATAAGATAATTTTATTTCCTTTTGACACTTGAGACTTTATATCGATAAGCCGATAAGAAGATACCGATTAGAATGATAATCATATCACAATGCTTTATATTCCACCTCACAGTTCTCACAAAATAACGCTGCTGGATGTGTCTTTTATAAGGACCGCTGAAAGCTGCTTATAGGCATCAATGCAACAGGCACATGTAGACACATTTTACGTTTAGAATTACTCCATACGATGTTGCAGCGGGCTTACCATGAACTCTTATTGCGACTCAATTGAAGACGTAAACGACGACCGCGAAACGCTTTCTTTTCGTACCATGAAGTGTGAATTGCATTGGGGTCGTAATGCTTGAAAAGGATAACGTTATATAAAGTATAGATAACTCTGTCTCTTTTACTCACATGTTCTTAGGACGAACTCCGAACGCTCATTCGGCAACGACTTAAAGTGTGCGTCTTTAAGACGTCATTGTATGAAAAAGCAAAACAATTTAGTTTACGTCTTCAATTGAGTCGCAATAAAAGTTCATGGCTGCTGGTCTTTTTAATAAAGCATACGTAGCTACCGTTACATTTAAGTGTATTTCTTGCTTCCCTCTTATTTTAAATGAGACGGGGAAAAGACTAATTTTTATTGCCTTATTCTTTTACTTTATTAATCGTTTAATCAAATCTAAATATAAATTATTTGTATTGTATACAATATTTTGAAATGCGTGTTTCTCATTAAGGTTAATAAATTTTACCTACATTAAAATATAATAGGACTATTTCATTTTTACGAGTTTTATATATCCGTGGCCTTTGTACAGAGAGGCTAAGGAGTTTTATTTGCTCAGACGAATCTTAAAAGATAAGCATCATCCTCCTGCCATTATCCTACTTTAAGTGGGGTCGGCACAACATGTTAAAAACGTCTTACATGGTTCAGCTACGTACTTTACCGGCTTATCCGGCTGAGTAGAATAGACCACCCTCATTTCTTACTGAGGTGTCGTAAAAGGCGACTGAGGTAAGTTGACTCAACGTGTGGTATCCGGTTGAGTAGAATAGACAACTCTCTTTCTTACCGAGGGGTCGTAAAATACGACTAAGTTAAGTTGACGTCAGGCAGGCAGCCGTTCGTAAAATACATAGCCAAATCATGTAACAACATGTTTTTCCGAGCCCACTTAAAGTAGGATAAGGGCAGGAGGATGATGATCAGGTTATAACAATAATATGGAGAGATTCATTCGCATTTGAAGTAGCGTGTTGAGTCCTCCAATCGTTATTTTTTAAAAAGGAGATAGGGGCTTTCGCTCAACAAAGCGTTAGTAACATTTAGCTACTTTTATATAATTTGGTCCACCTTTAGAGATATTATTCTTGTGGATGCTATAATTGGCTTTGCTGTTAGAAAATCCTTTTTTAACTTTTACGATGAATTTCGTTTTAAACAGGATAGCTTCTACGCGAATTCACTAGTTGACGGTATAAGAATTTTTGATAGCTTAATATAGCTTATTGTACTGTAATATAGATAAGGTATACTAATTAAAGCGAAGAATTAGTCATAAGGCGTGGACTGAAAAACAGCTTCTCAGCTGAGTCTATGACTTTTTGTCAATATACTTTTATATTATTATAAACAAATAAATATATGGGACACTCACACACATGGTCGTCCATTCCCAAAGTAAGTAACTTAATACTTGTGTTATGGGTGACGGACAACTGGTATATATACTACATATATATTTTTAAATACATACTTAAATACAAATACACACCCAGGCTCGAAGAACCAACAAATTGTTTATAGAAAATATTGGCCCTCGACGAGAATCGAACTCGCGCGGAGCTGAAGGCAGGGACACTATCCACTGCCCCAACGGGCCAGTAAAAATATTAAAATAATCTTCATTGTTTTTGTAGAAATGTATGTTGCTGAATAAAGTTCTTTTTGTTTATTTATTTAAGTATCATTTACTTATTAAATCTTACCTTGATAGATAGAGAATGATGTTACAGATTTGATGTTACAAATTCCAAAAGATAGAGTTGTATTTTGAAAATTATAAGAAGTTATATATTTTACTAGCTGTATCGCAGATACAGACTTCGTTTACGTTAACATAAATGTTAAATATCATCATCATTCTCCTGCCCTTATCCCACTCTAAGTGGGGTCGGCGTTACAAATATATTGTCACGTGATTTGACTACGTCTTTCACGACCGGCCGCCTGCTTGACGTCAACTTACCGTTACAATCCCACTGCTGGGAATAGGCCTCCTCTCTCTCCGTTTCTGGAGAGAAGGGTTGGAGCTAAGACCTACCACGCTGCTCCAATGCGGATTGGTAGGTTACACATATCTCCAGAATTCTCTAGAGGTATGCAGGTTTCCTCACGATGTTTTCCTTCACCGAAAAGCGTGTGATAAATTGCAATTATCAATTAGACACATGAGTTTTTTTAATAGAAAAACTCATTGGTGCCTGCCCGGGTTTGAACTCGTGTTCCCCTCGAAAGAGTCGCACGGTCTCACCGCTGGGCTATCACAGCTCTACCGGTTAACAGTAAGGACACAATACTTTGATAAAAGCCCTTTTAACTTGCCTTATTTAAGTTTTAACATTAAAAACCGTACATAATCCTTTTAGTAGATTTCGATAAAATCGATTACATACTGAAAGACAGTTTTTGGGGACTTTGTTTCATAATATGTACACCTAGATTAAGACTTTCTTGTATTAGATAATATGATTTTCATTTGCGCGTATATTTCTTGACATTTCCATATTTCAAACTGAAAAAGTAAGAATAATTTTGTTATCTATATATAAAAATATGAATTTTTATTTACCTTTTTAAACACATCATGCGTGGCTACAAAAAAATTACTAACTCTTTTTTGTAGTGTTTATTGTCAGGAAAAGATTCTTATGTAAGATTCTTTTTTTGTAAGTTTAGCGGAACATTATTGTTTTAAAAGCTCGATTTTCATCTACAATCTACATATTCATTTTACTATTAATGCCTATAAACTATCTATTCGCCGCAGGTGATCCCTTTTTTCTAAATTTGAAAAAAATCTCTTTGTATTGGCGATACAATATTTGCCGCCGAACGGCCGGGCTACATTCATCCAAGGTATTGCTATCGAATAAAATCTGAGGAAATTCATATTTATACCATTAATTAAGTAAAAATGTGGTTCTTTTCTTAAATACGTCAGTCTAAGTCAAAATCAGCATAAAATTCTTAAAATCAACGAGTAAATTAAGCCGAAATTAATACCAGTCTTCGTCCGCCGTAGAAAGCAACATGGCTGCCACTATCCGTACACCCCACCGACACCCTAACTCACCCTTCACCATAACAGAGCTTGCTTTTTTGCGAGCGAGAGAGACTTCTGCTCTGGAATGCTTTCGTTCTAAAATATTTTCTGCCAATTGTCTAACACATTCTAAATTGAGCTTTACATCATGTTAATTTAAAGTTGAAATTTGATTGCGAGTTTCTATTTCTATATGACATTAGGAAACTAGACAGTTTAGATGAAAAGTGTGAAAAACTGAAAGAGACGGATAGAGCGCACCGTCTCGGGCGGGGTCCAAGTTTTCGTGAGTCGTTCGTAGTTTAGGCGTTGCTCTGCTCGCACGTTCCATATATGTTCAAGTGCGAAAGGGATAGAGATATTTTTCGCGTTTTCTTTTTTTATTTGGTCTTTATCTTGCGGGGAGAAAAATGGTGCGTTCGGGACGCACAGGGTGTGAGTGGAGGGAGGGTAACGACCGCGTAGTTGCGTGTAATGTTAGGGGGCGAAATTATACATACACGTTGTATAGATAATGAATAGTGGTGTAGAATGTTTAATCACGGTTTTTGGAGTACTTAGCCCCAGCGCGGAAATATGAGATAATTATAGGCAAAAATAATTTCCAATTTTGTCGTTGGAAATTATGAATTGAAAATTTTTAATGAAAACCTGATAGCTGTGCTAATGATATTAATGAGTTTGGCATAAATTGAAAATTTTGAACGCATTTTAAATTATAATGCGGTTTGCCTAACGGCTGAAAAGTACATACATGTTTTAGTCTTTTGTGTATCTACTCCGATGCTCTCTTGATTAATGTCGGTTTAAATGCCAAAAATATTAATTTTAGTTAGTATCTTACTATTGGCTACCGGGTCTTTGAAAGGATAGGAGTTTAGATGTAAAATTTCATTGGCATTAAAATTAGATTGGCAGGTTACACATCTCTATCCCTGAGATTCTCTACAAATAAGTAGTTATAGTTCAATAACCAAATTTAAATCGAATAATTTTAAACCCAATAAATACAGGAAAAAACATATTAACAACCGCATCAATAAGCGGGTACAAAAAGTATTTCTCAATACCAAAAAATAAACATTAACCCAATTCACCGAAATCGATCCAGCAGTTTAGGAGGTTTAGTAAACACACGTGTCATGTGATTTTTAAATACACATGTATGCGCATTAAACTATACAATATGATTATTTAGTATTAAATTAATTAATTCTATCTAATTAATTTAATATTATCAGTAAAAAATCAATAAGAAATATTCTTTATCCAAGTTATTTTCACGATGACTCCCGAATTTTTGTCAACTAATTGAATTTTATACTGCTACTGCTATTTACTTTTACGGAGAGGATAACCAAAATATGGTCACAAATAAACAACACAAGGATAACAAAATATTTTTCATATTTTTGAGTCCACAAATAAGTATTTTAATTAAATTATTTAAATAAAATCAATGTATTCTAAATTCGATTCAAAATTAATCTTATAAAATTCTTTATAAAATGAAATCCAGCTTTGAAGATCAAACTAGAAAATAACTTTAATCCATTGAATAAAATGATTTCCACAAATAAACAAGGAAATAATTTAATTTATTATTGAATTTGGGAATAGTTTTTTAATTAAATTTAAAAGCTATAATAAATAATATAATAAATATTGTCTTTTTATTATTTATTTTATTTTATTTATATTTAAATAATGTAGGCTTCCCGATTGCATGTCGTAGGAACCTAAATTAAAGATTACATTTAATTAAATAATTTTTTGAGTATTATTAATTATGTAATTCTTGTTGGTTATCCTAATAAATAAAAAAAAACAAAAAATAACGAAATGTAAAATAAAATATCTATTAAATGTTGCGATCTTTATATATCAATTTCTTTTTTTGGTACATGAATGGTACTTTGCAAACAAGAATAAGACTGTAAAAAATCAAAACCGTCACAAATATTTTCAGCTTAAAATGCAAATTTCTAGAAATAAAAATAAATGACGATTGTATAAAATATTTACAGTAGACATGTTCTTAAAATACCCCTGAAGCCAATTAACGGGTTAATCGTGCAAGATGCGCATAATTCTTTAAACCAAAAGGGGTCAACCGTGAGAATGTAGGGTCAAAGGTCATCGGGACTTGTTCAACGAATATTCATTTCGAGTGACCCTAATAAGATAAGGTCAAGACTTATGACCCCAAACAAATTAGCATAAAGCTGAGGTCCCTAAGATAGCTAGCTCGAGAAATTAAAACTTGTTTGAAATTTTTTTTGCGTCGATCTGCTTAATAATTTGCAAAGCGTTAGTTTGAATGACTGAGTCGGACAAAAGATAAAAAAAAATATTTTACTATACGCATTGTATCTTAAACGCGGATTATATCAAAATAATCCTATCGTTACTTTTGTACTAGATTACCGCAAACGCTTATTTCTTTTAAATTATTTTTAAATTATGACTAAAATGAACTTTTTATACATCGGATTTAATAAAATTACTAAGGTTGAATAAGGTGTTTAGATCTGTGTCAATTTCGCTATCTGTGTCTATTCGCAAAAGCAGATTCGGAATATCGTGGGTTGTATTAATATTTTCAGCTATGATAGCCCAGCGGCGAGACTGTGCAACTCTTTCGCAACTCTTTCGTGCGTGCGAGGAGAACACGAGTTCGAACCCGGGCAGGCAACAATGAGTTTTTCTAATAAAACTCATATGTCTAATTGATAATTGCAATTTATCACACGCTCTTCGGTGAAGGAAAACATCGTGGGAAACCTGCATTCATTACATTCATTACATTCCAATCCGCATTGGAGCAGCGTGGTAGGTCTTAGCTCCAACCCTTCTGTCCAGAAACGGAGAGAGGAGGCCTATTTCCAGCAGTGGGATTGTAACAGGCTGCTACTATACTTATTACAAAGTACTATATACAAAGACCCCAAAAGCTTTCTGTCTGAATGTGATCGATTTTCTCAAAATCTGCTGAGCGGATTTTTGTACGGTTTGTACACATAGGTAGTGCAATTCTTCTGGAAGATTTAGGCTGATAGAATATTACGGTTTGATGTAAATAATGATGAAGGGGTCGCAAAGTTGTAAAAAAAAACTCGCCTGCTGAGCTTTAGCCAAGTGCGCCGCGTAATGCAACAGAGATACGCTAAAGAAATGTATTAGAGAATTGTAAACCTACAAAAATACTACAAAAAAGTCCACAATAAGCAACGTCTCTATCTCTTATGATTCACTTCCAATAACCACCTTTATGTTTAAAATTGCATTTAAATACATAGATTTCTACACGGGCGAAGCCTCTGGCTTGGCTAATAGTTATATATAGGTTATAATTATACTATAAGTACCGTATTAGCACTACTAGTTTGAGATGAAGTCAGAACATAGGGAATTCTTTTTGTGGCATCGGCGAATATGGAACATCTGGAAGGTTTTCCAGATTACCGCTTTTTCAATTTCGATGCATTATTGCATTGCCATCAGTTAAGATGGTGAAAAGCGTATGTTGTACTTTTTTTTGTTGATGATATTAGTTTATTTATAGAAACCTACACGTCACACGTCTTATGTAATCGGTTTAGACCGACTAGTTTTGAGCCCGTCCGGGGCACTTATTCATGAGCTCTTTACATGACGTTATCGCGGCGCGATTTAGTCCTGCTAACTCGATAAAATAAGACGTGAGTATAGTCGGTTTCTATACATAAATTATGAATACTACTCCCCATAGTCTCAATCTAAAAATTGATGATATTAATAAAAAAAATGTTGACTGGTTTCTAGTGTTGCACTTTAAAATATTAAAAGTTTAAGATAAAACAATAACAAAGTTGGTCTATGGAAAGAACCGCCATAAAGAAAATATTACGTACGAAAGATATTTTTGAATGCTATAAAAACTGCATAAAATTGTATCCGTATAATTTGTTATTATTAAATTTGTGTTTGATTTTAATTCTCATTTAAATAAAATATCATACATCATATAACAATATAATCTAATAACAAGATACATCTTGCATCTGATAATTAAAGCAAAAACTCTTTCGTGGGAATTAAAGCAGCATCTGCAATTATAATTAGCAAAACCAGCGAACTTTCTTGCCGACCCCTTCACAATCTGACCTCACCTGTTCTTTGCATGTTTAATTACTTAAATTAACATATTAAAGAATGTCCAGATTTTTTCTCACATCTCGCGATCTATTTGCATAAGAAAAAGCGTCTTCGCCCTATATCTTTTTGTTTCGGGTTTTGTACGCGCGAAACGTTTTAACGAATTTTTGAGGCAGTTGCAAGATAAAATTGGTATTATTAAAAGAGCTGAATGAACAATCCGTTATGATAAAAAAACTGTATACCTTAAAAATTCATTTAATTTGAGGGCGTTAATCATTTATTACTTTTTAGGATTGCCTGAAATGCGTCTGGGTAAGCCATTATATTCGAAACTATCATCTGGGAAGATAATCTAAATCAGAGTTTCTGAAACTTTTTTGTGTCGTAGACCCCTTGCCATGTTTTTCCGTGTTGGGTAGACCCCCTACTTACTTGATATTGATTTCCTGTAAATTTCTAACTGTAGTGAAGTTTAGTGTTAAAAACTTAAAGTAAAAACACGTGTTAATTTATACATTTATTAGTTGAATTTAAATTAAAACTACTCAAAATAAAATTTTGTGCAATGTAGCGAAGCTCTGAGACTGCGACTCTCAGGTTTTTACAAATTCAAAATGTATTGCGACCACAAAGCGAATACCAATATTTTACAACTTACACAATTTTATAAACATATATATATTTTTTTAAATTTTACTTTTATAAATAATGTATATGTTTTGATATTATAAGATAGTACGATGTAAGTAAATAGGTACTATCAGTGTATGTGTTGAGATCCACTATCGTGGACCCCCATTTTCATTTCATGGATTCCCAAATTTTTTTTCACTGACGTAGACCTCTTGCAGGTTGTCATAGACCCCTGGGGGTCGAGTATAGAGTATAGACAACTTTGGGAATCACGGATCTAAATGTTAATCGCCGAATATCGTGTTTTTGTTTCGCGAAAGCTCTGGTATAATTCGTTATCGCAAACCGAGTGTGGCGTAAAATAAATTCACAAGAAAACCACTCAGCTCACATGTCATATAGTTTTAAATAACTAGTACGTGAGTTATGGATAAATAGACGTATTACCGTACACCCGGCATTAAATAATGCACATCGATGTTTAGAACGAAACAGCCGGTTTGGTTTCGTAGAGCGCTATCATTGTCATTCAGTTAGTATGTGAGTTTGACACGAGTTCGTCAGTCTGTGCGACAGAGACAATCTTCTATGAAGTAGAATCTAGCAGATTTCTCTCTCTAAGCCTCGATGTGCATTATTATTTATTGCCGGGTACCATACGTGACAATATATCTCCTCTATTTCGCTCCCCCCTTCGAAACCGTAAGTGTTTAAGCTTTCTTTCTTAATACTTATTCTCTGACTTACTCTGTTACCTGTTATTACGTAGTCAATAAAATATACCTTTAGTTATTCATCACGTCATATGATTGAACACCTTCGGTTCCATTGCGTACCGTATCTACCAAGAATCGCAATACCGAACTTTTAAATTTAAATGAAATAATAAGTATTTATCGTTCTCACTATTCTTACCAAGTGACTTAATTAAGTGCCTACTAAATTACCCGTCGAAGCTTCTGCGCTCGCCCGTCCTTCCGGTGACGTTGTCAAAGCCATTAGGACTAAGCACTAGTCAATTCGGAAATAAACCTACTAAATAACCTTGTAGGCTGTTAGGTAAGGTGAAGACTCGCAAATTAATTGTGTAAATAATCCATAGAGATCTAAATTCACAAGAAAACCACTCAGCTCACATGTCATATAGTTTTAAATAACTAGTAGGTGAGTTATGGATAAATAGACGTATTACCGTACACCCGGCATTAAATAATGCACATCGATGTAATATAGTGTACTAGGGATAAGTGGTGTTAATGAATGAAAAACCACGAGCGTTCTCATCTTACTTCTAAGCAGTAGTTGGTATAAAAACGTATTTGAGAGCAGTTTGTAGCAGTTAAGATACTTGCCTCAGCGTAATCCGTAAAGTTAGGTAGTAAACAACATATTTGACTTTTTAATTTACCAAGTAAAAAGTTTAGAATATCAAATCAGGATGGGATTAGATATCTTCTCTATAACTCTTTACGCTATATCTGATAGTGTTGCGATATAAAAGGCCCTAGGAAGGGGTGTGAAATCGCGCGCTCAGCCACGACTTTCAAGTGATCGTTGCTCGATATTGACACCGATCTCGATTGGTAAACAAAATCGTAACCCACTGAACCCGATGTACGCAAAACGAAGACCAACAGTTTCCGAACACGATGATTCTCCATTCAATATTCCGATTTGCAAAAAGAACTTGTAGTGACGTGACCTTGCTTTTCTAGATTCGTTTTTCGTTTAGCACGCAGGCGCGGTAGGGTCCGGATCAATGCCGAAAAACGGGGGCCCTTTCCCCTGGCGTCCCACACAAAGTAAAGCTCGCGGCATCTGAAGGGCTAAGCTTTGCCGGTTGCTAGGCTACCGCGCCTTCGTCGGTCGATAATGCCCGCGTTATAATTTTCTTTAATAGGCTTAGGTGGGGCCCTAATGGGCGTTGGATACGGTTTTGGGATGGGCTCAGGCGGTTTGAATGATTTCCGATACCAACGTTTAAATGCTTAACCTGAATAATGGATAGGAATGTACTTTTTTGTACAACAGATTTAACTTTATTTTCATGTAACTTTATTTTCTTTATCAATTAACTTGCTGTGCCAACAACGGTTTCGCTCGCATGGAATTTAGTGATTTATGAAACTTTCCCGAATTTCCGAATTTTTGAACATACTTGTAAAGATAGTGTTGTGAGTTAACCGTGAGAGACAGAGACATGCTATCGCGGACTTTTTTGTAGTACTTTTATAGATCTGCCACAAATTGCTACTACATTACTTCAGCATATCTCTGCTGGTTTACGCAGCGCACGCGACTAAAGCTCCCAGCAAGCAAGTTTTTTAACAACTATGTGATCTCCAAAACACAATTTACATAATACCTATATGTACCATTTATCTCTACACCATCCGGAAGTATTGCACTATCTTTTGGTGTAAACCGTCCAAAAATCTGTTCAGTAGATTTTGAGAAAATCGATTACATACAGACAGACAGCTTTTTGGGACTTTGTTTTATAATAAGTATAGATATAATCAACTAACAGATTACATACACTAAATTTTTTATAAAAATTATGTAAAAGCGAGGTCCTGTTGTATTAATTAACAAAACCAAATAATTTTAACGCGTTGCTGATTTTAATCTAAACGCTAAATCGTCATCATTCTCCTACCCTTATCCCACTCTAAGTGGGTCGGCACAACATGTTACAAACATGTCACGTGATTTGGCTACGTATTCTACGACCGGCTGCCTGCCTGACGTCAACTAACTTTAGTCGCTTCTTACGACACCTCGGTAAAAAAGGGGGTGGTCTATTCTATTCTGCCGGATACCACACGGCAAAATCTAAACGTTTAATCATACACTACTTTATAGAAAACTTGCTATGCCCGCAGAAACCCTACGTGAAAATCAGTGCGTTAAAAGTTTGTTTTGCCTGAACCCGCAGGATTTCTAGGATAAATGTATATGTTGCTCTATAACCTCCTCTATTTACTACTGAAAGTCCAATCTAAATCAGTTTAGCTGTTCCGCAGAATGTACTATACTACTGAACGGATTTTTATACTGTTGTATAAAAGATATTGAAAGTCTTGAGGAAGGTTTAGGTGAATTGTAATTTCTGCGGATAATTCTATTCTAATGGGTAAATCGATTTTGATGATAGAGCAGATTGTGGATCAACATAACGGATTCTTTTTATTCAAGAACTCCCGCAGGGTTAGGAACTACGATAGAAAAACTATGATACTAATTTTCACGTGGGCAAAACCGCGAACATAGATAATGTATAGATAAAAATCTTCACGCGACAGTATATGTATATACTGTCAACAACTATAGGAAGATATTCCGCAAACCGTTCGTGATAATTACGTGGGAATTTAGTTTAAAATGAACTGGCATTTTTAAAGAACAATAAAATTTGCATAGTGCACAAAGGCTTTGTTAATTTAGCAAGCATTCCGAAACTGTAGGTAAAATAAGTAAGTTCATCTCTCAACAAACTAAACTGAAACTTGCATCGAAAAGTATTTGAGGTAAATCTTGCTATTTATTTGTGAATCTGCCCTGTAGAGTAATTTAATCGGTGTAAAAAAAGTAAAGTAAAGTAGCGGCCTGTTACAATCCCACTGTTGGGAATAGGCCTCCTCTCCCGTTTATGGAGAGAAGGGTTGGAGCTAAGACTTACCACGCTGCTCCAATGCGGATTGGTAGGTTACACATATCTCCAGAATTCTCTAACGATATGCAGGTTTCCTCACGAAGTTTTCCTTCGCCGAAAAGCGTGTGATAAATTGCAATTATCAATTAGACACATGAGTTTTAATAGAAAAACACATTGGTGCCTGCCCGGGTTTGAACTTGTGATCCCCTCGGAAGAGTCGCACGGTTTCACCGCTGGGCTATCACAGCTCATTAACTTAATTAAATAAGTATAGATATATGATTATTTAAACCAAAAACACGCAAATTTATATGAATAATAAAAAACTCTTAGAACTCGGGAACAAAAGTAATGATTGAATTAAAAGACTGCAACTTTATTAAACTTGCCGTGTATTATGTGAACGTGGAATTTTGCTAGTTAAAATTGAACCGCTTCCCGGTGTTCGATTGAACTGAAATTTTACATACTGGTCCAGCCCCGATGATAATGCACGCTGATGCTGCTGCCAGGATTGGCTCCAGACGAGGGAACTCCTTAACGGTTAACAGTAGGGACATGAAATTTTGTTTAAAGCAAAAGTAATAATAAAATATCTCCGCAAAGTAACGCCTAATTCTATAAATTATTTTGTTTAAAGCTTTTTTAACTTGACTTGTTTTAAATAATTGTTCATTAAGAATGTATATTGTTTGAATACTAGTATTTAGTAATATGCAAATCATTTTTAAAATATGCAATAGATAAGTTTCAATATTATGTTATATTGGCATGTGAGCTGGATAAATATTTGTCTGAATAAAAAATAGATATGATATTTTGATAATCAAATGCAAATTCTATGAATTTTGTAAATAAATTGATAGAAGTTATTCGGATGGATTTATTTATATTAAATCGGTATATCCTATAAAAATGAGCTTGAAAAATTTGATCTGTTGTTTATGTACTTCAGTAAATATATTGCTCTATTGCGTGCGTTGTTGTTTGTTTCTTTAATGTTTTCTACAATATCTAAGTTATACCAAGTTTTTCTCATAGGGAGGGGGGGGGGGTCGAGACGGGGTACCGGGGTACGGGGTTCGTAACGACGCGGTATAAGGTTGTTTATCACTCTGCATTGTAAATGGCTTGATTTCCACGTGTGATTGCAAAAAGTAAAAAAAAAAAGGTTTTTGTCAGAACTAATGTTTAGAGACCCGCTATACTCACGTCTTATTTTATCGGATGAGCCCGACTAATTTCAATCCCATACGGGGCTCTTATTCATGAGCTCTTTACGTGACTTAGAGTGGGGTAAAGGTAGGAGGATGGTGATGAATAGCAGTACATAAAAATTGGATAAAAACCGTGGAAGCGTAATATATAGACCTACTTTTAAAATATATAATAGCATGAGTGATATTATGTCCGACATCCCAAAACATTGTCCATACAACGCAAGCATGTTTGTACGCACTAATCAAAGACAGGGAAAGCGTCCTTGACCTAGCCTAACACAAATGCCTAGGATGCCGCCGATAGCGAGAGTGCTATTTGGCCGGATGGACGCCGCCATATAATATGCTTATGTGCACCGGGCTTAGACGTTACAACCACAGTATAACACGTACATTAAGTACAACAAGTGTCTACATACCGCGGGATTTGATCACGTGAACAGTTTATAATTTACTACTTGGATGACCAGCTTTGCTAGATATTTTTGTAAAAAATAAAAATTACTTTTTAATGAATTACGAATTAAAATAACTATTTAAGGAAGATTAAACTAATTGACGAAATGTTATTAGTAAAAGATTTTTATATGCATATCTTTAACGCGTGTACATAACATTTACCAATTAATTAATCTGAACCTACCCAGATTCAAAAGTGCTGACATGATTCCGGTTTCTTCTATTGAAGAATATATTGCTAAGCTTGCGGCTCCTGCTTTACGCCATGCAAAAGTATATTAGTCGTTTGTAGGTTTGGGTATAAGATTCTTTAATAAAATTCGTAATTTTATTATAGAATCGCGATTTTATCTTTGCCACTACAGCAGTTTAAAAGCGCTGTTGATCAAGGCTAATACAGAAAGCCTTACTACACTGTTGAAGATTACTTAGATGACAAGAATGCGTGGTTAAAGCTACTCTCCACCCCTGTAGAAAACAGCAATGACTAATGTAACTAGCAATAAGAATTATTATTTGAAAAAAGGAACCGCCGAGTTTCTTCTCAGTAGGAACCGACTTACCGAATCAGCTGTAAAGTTGACGATTCAAAAGCACTTGAATAAAGAATATTTTGAATTTGAATTTTAAAAGTATCACAACAATCTATATGACTTTTTTAATGATTCACTGAAAAATAATGTAAATTAGAAATAAGTATCTTCTTATGTATCATATTGGGATTCATCGGTCGCTTTCCGTCTTCCGAGAATGAAGCCATTTGACTGTGCAAAAAATAATCCATCAGAAAGACAGTTATAACGACTTATGATTTCATTATGTCGAAGTCATACACAAAATAAATAATTGAACAGAAGCGCAATTATCCTATATCATTGTGTTTATTAGATCTGAATCTGAATCTTTGAATAAATGTTAAAAAGTTTAAAAATTACATAAGAACTTGTATTACTGAATGTTTTACTTATACTGTGTTGTGTTGACATCTCAATGGTAATATCATCGCATTGTAACCTGAATACGATCGTTTGTTTACTATAGACAAGCGAGATCTATGAGGCAAGGTGGCAATGAATCTACGCATAAAATGGGCGTTTTTCTTTCAAATCAGTTTTAAATTCTGGTTTAGTAGTTAGAGTTATTTTTTTTTAAATATCATGTTTAAAAAAAAGTAAAGTAATGTAAGTAAATATTTAAGATTATTTAGATGATAAAATTTCCTGGATTTGAAAATCCTTTTAGCTTCAAGCTAGACTGCAGTTTAATAATGTAAAATTGAAAAGATTGACTACCGAGTTTTGGCTGGTTCTTGGTCTCGGTAAGAGCAACATTCAGAACCAGTTGTAGCTTCATTAAATCATATTGATCCTTGACGATTCTAATGTGCTTCAAACAGCTTATTTGAATAAAGATTATATTGATTTGATCCCATTGCGAACAAAGGGCCAAATATTTTCTTTCTTTCAGAGAAGCTTTGACTCGGAGATACCAGATATTACTGGATTTCTTTAAACTATTAAAATATTTATATGAATTTTGAATATCGATTTAGTACAGTGTTATAGAAAACTATGTATGTTGGGATTCGAACCCATGGTTCCTTGCTACGTCACACAGTTTCGCTGTTCAACTAACAAGGCATTTTCGCAAAAAAGGTCTCTCTCTAAAGTACAATTTTAGAGAGATAATAATATAACTTGAAATAAATGCATGAGTGATATAATTTCAAGATAATTTATAGATGATTTATAGAAGCAGGCGTTACTTTGCGGAATTCCATATTACAAGCACTATAAAAGAACTAACTTCCTTGCTATAATCCGCACGGTTTAAGCGAATGACTGCAAAGCTAATGTGTATGAAGCAGGCAAAATTTACGCACCTTATACATGCAGGACAAGCCACCACACGCACCCCAAGGCGCCTCCACCAGCAACAATGCACACAAGAAGCACACACAACCACCACCACAATCTCGACGATCGTTTCGCTCCGAAACCGAAGCATCATCAGGAGGATAGGCTCTACGACAACATTACGATTTCTGTCGTGGAGGTACGACAACATTACGATTTTTGTAAGGAGTTTTTGCGGTGCGTAAATTTTGCCTGCTTCATACACATTAGCTTTGCATGCATTCGCTTAACCCGTGCGGATTATAGCAAGGTAGTTAGTTCTGTTATAGTGCTTATAATTTATAGAATTAGGCATTACTTTGCGGAAATCTATATTGTTATTACTTTTTGCCTACAGATTAAAATGGAATGATGAAACCTCGCAATAAACTTGTATTATCGTAAAGAGATTATATTTTCCAACAATCTTAGGAAGGCCACCTGTTGGTGTTGACTATAGTGGTTTGTGAATTTATTCAACCGGCTCCGATGTGCTATAACCAGCCAAGTTATCCGGACGCCTTCGACCGCGTATTATTGGTTAGGCATGTATACATTTTACCGGTATGTATTGCTTGTTTAATGATATTTGTAATCTTCCTTATGCCACGTTAAAAAAAATCTATGTTGCTACATTATTTTCTCTGGGAATTTAAAATAATTGTTCCTTTGAGAGAAAACTAAAAAATGTAATCTAAATATTTCAATCTGAAAAGAGTTATTTTTTTAATTGCCAAAATATATTTTTTAATGTAATTTAATGTTTAGTAAGCCATTCGGACTTTTACATACATCTGACGGGATGACTTGGAACGCGCGACTTACGAGCGAATATTTAGTTACTTCTAATATCAATCGCAAATAATTTTGCATTATTCATTCCCTACGCATAATTTCATTCATTATAAAAAATATATATATAATAGACAAAGTAGGAACCGACGTGAGCTTGCGGTTTCTACTTTGCAGCTTGCAAAAGTACGTAACTCGTTTCTGGGTTTGGTTATAAGATTCTGTAATAAAA
Source organism: Morpho deidamia (assembly GCA_947086505.1). Lineage (NCBI taxonomy): Eukaryota > Metazoa > Arthropoda > Insecta > Lepidoptera > Nymphalidae > Morpho > Morpho deidamia. The sequence goes on from CAMTZC010000003.1 coordinate 9,919,304, forward strand.
TTCCGCAATTTATTTTAACTTTAACTTTTTTTTATAGTATTTTTAAACTGCTGTAATAGCAGTTTAAAAATACTATTACTTATACGATAAGAATGCGTATAGCTACTCTTCGATCCTGTTCAAGACATTAATAACTATATGTACCTAACTAGTAATAAGAATTATTCTTTGAAAATAGCATCTGCCGAGTTTCTTACTGGCCCTTTTCGGTAGGAACAGCTTTCCGAACCAGCAGTGGATGTTTACTTGAATAGAGAATTTTTTGAATTAGAATTGATTCATAATTTTTATTATGTCTCATTTTATTCCGATAAAAAATACATTTCACAAAAATTTCAATAAAAGATCTTGTTATAGTGAAAGTGACAATTGTGTGAAGATATGCTCTTGTTGCAGAAACAAACAATGTGACAATAGGCTTGTAGGGTCAGCATAAAATGGTTAAATAAATAAAGTGTCAGTAGCGATATGATCTTTATTTACGCTAATAAAGGATAGGAGCACTGGGATGAGAGCAGAATGATGATGGTGTTTATGAGGAAAAAGTTATGCATACCATAGTGTAGTATTTGTGCATCTGTATTCCTTATATATAGAAGAGGCTATGATATAGGTGTTGGCCTTGTATCTATGGTATTACTTGTCTATGGCATAGTGGGAAGATAGAATGTTGTTGTTGTGGGAAGGAAATGTTCGTAATAGCTACAGTCGAAAACGTTGGGCACTTGGACATTGGACGTGGAAGAGAAAGCACTTACAATAAGCAAGAAGTGAGTACAGAGAAGTACTACATAGAGGCAGAGAAAGCATGTGGGCATCACCATCGCCATAACACGTTAGTTTTACACATGACCTAGATATCAAGGCATTTAATAGTCGCTCAAGTCTTGGCAAGAGGCTATCTCTCTAGCAACCTACATCGTTTTTTGTAGCTATTCCCCCTCTGTACACTATAAGCCATATCAATTTGTTACCAGATTTTGTATCAATTTGTTTGAATTAAAAATGGTTAAATAATATACCTAACTCAGTGATAATAACGATAATTAATCAGTGATAATAACGATAATATGATCAAACCTTAACCATTTAAGGTTTAACCATATTAAAAGAAATGTAGAAAGTATACAAATATTATTGAATGCTTCTAAAGTTTGTCCGCAGAATCATTTTATAACATAAAATATATACATAAATCCTAATGAGGTCTTTTAAATTATAAATTTTATTATACCTGTAATAATTTACCTGTATGTATAGAATATTTGGTATCTGCTGACTCTACAGTTTAGACTAAGCATTCTAGTTCGTGCCAATACGTATCGATAATAATCGCCTAAATCACGAAGCCACTTCACCTTTGAAATGATTTTTTCACCTTCAGAGGTATACATTGAAATTTCTGTAGGGCTAATGTTTACAAATGCTAAAGCAAAACCGGCGTTGGACATACAAATTTAAGTATTTAACGAAATAGAGTTAAGTGATAGTAACATAATAAAACAGTAGGCTTCATTGAACAATTTCCTAAAGCTAATTGCTGTCGTATTACGGTTCGGAAAGTTATTAATTACCACACGTCCGGATAGTACAAAATTGGCCATTGAATTAATTTTGTATGTAACAAATATTTTGGGTGGGTGTATTTATTTGGGATAATAGAATACCTTTGGTTTCCTTAACTACCTAAAAGTTCTGTTATTTATTAGATCATTTTTTCACTTTCTTAACTAATCTCGACTTTATTACATTTGAATAGGCAGTTAATATTTTCAATTATTTCTAATTGTAAAAAACAAAATGATTAAATAACATCAAAGTCAATCATTACTTTCAGTATTTGACAATTGACAGGATGCACAACAAATGTTTGACAGGTACCAAACGAATGAACATTTATTTATTTTCATAATTATATATTCGTCGATTTTTCATTGTTTTTAAGATGTATTCTGCTTTTCGGGGCGGAAACAAATCCAACGAATCAAAAACCATGAAAATTGGTCCAGCAGATCTCGAGTTATAAGTGTTGTAACAAACCCGACTTTGTTTTATATATATAGATAGTCTGTGATAAAAGAAAATATAGTACATGACATAGATAATACTTCAGTGGCGTGAAGTAAGGTGGTAGGCTTTAAGGCTCGATTTATCTTCAGCTATTTCTACGGACAAATTTGCGATAAGTTTTCGAGTTTTCTACGAACCTAATACATTTACTTAATATAGGCGGGTGAGTCGTTAGAAAAATGGGCGTTTTCCATGCTAATATAATTTCCCGATGCGTCATCAATCACCCAGGAGGGGCGAGTTAAGTCGACACATGTAAATTTTAGGCAGAATTATACGTTACGCAACGTTGTTTTTAAAGGCCCCTGTCATGAGTTTGAAAAAATTAAAGTATGTTTAATTTAACAGATTTTTAATATAATAAGAACACTTAAACAAAATGCTTTTGAATCCTCAACTCTACTGAATCGTGCTTTTGCCGAGAAGAGTCATCAAAAAACTCGGCGGTTGCTCTTTTCAAAATTAATTACATAATTCACATTTTTTATAACCATCTTGTGCAAGATCGAAGAGTAGCCAAATGCACGCATTTTAATCATTTATGTAATCCGCAATTATACCGTAGACTTTCTGTATCTTATAACAAAATCCACTAACGATTCACGCCCGTTTGTGTGGTATAAAGCGGGAGCCGCAATTTCATGTCCTTTTCGACTTATTCCATAATATTATTGTCATTATATTTGTCTGTATTGATATTGTCGAAAACTGCTTGTCGCTTCTTAGTTTGGTAATTGTAAAAAAAATTGTAGAAATGGGGTTCACATCTAAGTAAAGAGCTGAGGTTGCCTCATTATAGTCACTCTTGTTACGAACATAGACTCGTGCTGCTATTAGAAGTCTTAGTTCAGCAGTAGTTAAAATTAACATTAGTGGTTTTTAGATACCATATATTTCCTAACGATATGGATCGTCTATGAAGAGGTGGGTTTAAACATTGATCATGTGTGAAATATATGTGTTACTTTATTATATTATCTTATTCGACATTGATGAAATTTGATACGATGGAAGCTTATATATTGGAAAAATGTATAGCGTAAAAAGTCTTGTTTTTCCTTCGAGAACAGGAATAAAGTATAGTACATGATTGAGGATATTTTAATTCTGAAGTTGACGCTAACAATGCAGTAGGTGTACAAAAACATTGTACTAGAAAATACATTGTAATATAAAAGTCGTAAAATCCTCATTTTTCGGCAAGCCTAACAACACTTTATTTCGCCATTTTCTTAACAAAAACTGCTAAAAAAGCGGGCATCAATTAGTGAGGAAACGCGAGCGGGTTAGGTCAAACAATCGGCGGCTCATTTGCCACGAGCCCCCTCTCCCCGTGTTTACTACTCATTAAGCTTAAAGATCCTGTATCCAGATGTTTGTTTTGTATCTGTATATTTAAGGGTGGGTTGGGGTAAAGAGTTTGTATAGCTATTAGATATAACAACTCCCAAAATATGTTTAAAAAAAGTAAAGTAACAGCCTGTTACTATGCCCACAGCTGGGCTAAGGCCTCTTCTCTCCGTTTTTGGAGAGAAGGATTGGAGCTAAGACCTACCACGCTGCTCCAATGCGGATTGGTAGGTTACACATATCCCTAGAATTCTCTAGAGATATGCAGGTTTCCTCACGATGTTTTCCTTCACCGAAAAGCGTGTGATAAATTGCAATTATCAATTAGACACATAAGTTTTAATAGAAAAACTCATTGGTGCCTGCCCGGGGTTTGAACCTATGTCGTCTCTAAAGAGTCGCACGGTCTCACCGCTAGGCTAAAATATGTTTGTTATAATGTAATTATAAATATGTAAAATATGTTTGCCATGTTTAAAATGTAAAAAATTATATTCTCTCTCGTAAACAAAAACGTGTTGCGCATGCTTGCCAAATTTCCGTTCAACATCGCAATAATTAAGCAAGAATCTGGCAAGTCGGCCATTTTGGAGCAAGTCACGCCGCTTAATTTCCTCGCTCTACTCCCACGTAATTTTTCTCGCGCCATTTACTTGGATGTCCATCATGCCAGAGGCTTTTCGCGCGAGACTGCACTTAAAGGGGTGAAAATGAAGGGACATGTAAATTAAGGAATTAATATTAACAAGTACATTTTGTAACATTATACTGTCTGATATTTACGTAGTGGTCTAAAATGTAGCAATGATTTGCATGAACTCTTGAATATATTTTTATTTGAAAACATATTGTAAAAACGGAACATGCTGAAAATATGAACATGCTGCCATATTAGAACACAACATTTTCTCCAAGAGTTAATAACAAGGCCAATTATAACAAGGCTACAGTTTGGTGTGTGTACCGCTCCAATAGTATTGCTGATTTGCACAAAGTTTTAATCAATGTAACTAGATACTCTAGATAGGTCCTAAATTAGATTTTTTTTTTGAACCGACTGTATGCTGTTAGCCCTAATGGCTTTTACAGCGTCACCGGGCGGGACGGGCGAGCGCAGAAGCATCGTCGAGGTTGCGAAATGCAGAGAGTAGAGCGCAGAAGCTCTACTAGCGTCGGCGAACGTCGTCCTAAGGGTGCCTCCTGTGAGGCCGGTCCACGGCTTAGGGCGACGCGTAATGGAGGGCTGATGTATGACTTAGATTAGTCATTGCGACGTCGGAAGGGTGAAGCCACGACCGACCGACGTCAGAAAACTGGGAAATTATTTATTTGTTCAACACAGTTTTCACAATGTTCACATCAACGCTATTTAACAAAAAATGTCAAAAAATTAAAATACTTGTCCGAAATAGTGTGCGTCATAAATAAAATAACACATGACTTTTTTAGTACGGGAAAACTCATGTTGCCAAAGAATACGAAGTTGATATCTTCTATATCTAGTTAGTTAACAATTATATTTTTTCATAAATATTTTAACTTACATGTTTTGTAATAATTGGTGAAATCACTTAACGTATTTGCTCCATTTTAAATGATTTTTTTTCAGGTATTTGTATGTACGTATTGAAATTTCTAGAGGTTGTCGTCGTTGTTGACGTACGATGAAACAATTTAGTGAATTTACGCGTTACTTAGCGACGATTCATAATACAAAAAAAAAAAAAAAATTTTGCTATAATCCACGATAAAGTAAATAGGAATTATAGCGAACAATAATAGGTTGAACTATGCTTGTTTGGGTGATTCTTCGCTATAATTCCTATTTAGTTTATCGTGGATTATAGCAAAATAACTTTATTATTACTTTTGTACGATGAAAACATTGTATAGTTGAGTGGATAATCATATCTATATAATGATAAACCCGTATGATTACTACGTATATGACAGGGATATAATAATAAACAAATTCGGAAATGTTCCTTGTGTAAAACTTAAATTTCCAGAAAGTCTATTTAGTTCATTTTGAGTTTATAGTATAAGCCTTTCGTCATAAATAGTTTCAAGTTCAAGCTTGTTGCACGTGTTCAGGGGTAAAATAAATGGTGGTTTTGGATACATTATTATATAACCATGCTTGTTCGCATAATGCGTCGCTTTGCGATTTTGTCGTGGAGTCTATTTCCTGATGATGCTTCGATTGCGGGGCGAAACGATTGTTGAGTTTGTGATATTGAACGTGTGTAGTGCTTGTGTATTGTGGTGGCAGCGGTGGAGGATTGTGCATGTGTTTTTACGAATCCTGCATGTAACGGGTATGAAAAAACGGATAGTCCACTATACATTAAACACTGTATATATTTCTATTTACTGTATCGCGGATTATAGCACAATAAAATTTTTATTATTACTTTTCACAAATAGTTTTTAATTACCTACACAATACCTGTGTAAACTACTAGCATTTAAGTTTTCGCATTTGTATACACAGTGCCTCTTGACTCTACTCTTAGTAGAATTAGTTATGCCATTTACCTTCCGATGTATCATCATAAATTAGGAAGCCCTGATTGGTGAAACCACATTGCTAATTCCTATCATACTTTTCAATATTCTGAGTGTAGTACGATTAGTAATTCTTTCTCACTTGGGCTGTTTTCACAAAAATAACTAACTTATATTACGCGTATTAAGGATTAATATTGTCTACAACAATGCACCTTACAATTATAAGTTAACCAACGATGTCGCGATGTACAGAAAAACTTGTTTTAAGTTTATGCTATGCCGTATCGAATATTGTAATATCATTTAAGATTTTATCTAATAAATAAAAAACATATACAGTTAACACTCTTAGTTATATCATGTTGTTAACTTACATACTTAACGCAATATCCATCACAGCCTTGTGAAGCTTACAAGATATTTACATTTCTTTTATAACCATTAATAAAAGTATTCGTTAAAAATATTAACCCTAAAATGCTTCGCGTTTGAGGCTCTTTCCTGGCCATTTAGCAGAAGATGTACGTTCCAGATAGCAAAAGCCTAATGGCTCCCGTTAAATGCCTCCAATGGCGTCGTTGGGGTAAAAATTAAAAATGACCGTGATGTAGCGTTTTCTTTTTTGTTCTAAAACGATGGAGGTGAATTTGTTGAAAGAATATTTCGAAGGGACGGCCGTTATGACCCCGTGGGGCGTAGGAGGGTTATTATATTGCGTAGAGGGTGCTGAAGTATAATGAGTCCCTTTTCAAATTTTCCTTCAAAATTCGGATTTTCATTAAACGATAATAGCAGAAATTATGTCCGACCTTTCGAAAACGTAATTCATATTATATATGTGAGATATTTTTTGTAACAGTATAAACCACGTTATATTACCCGTCGTGTGGCTGAGCAGAATAGACCACCCACATTTCTTACCGAGATGTTGTAAAAGGCGACTAAGGTAAGTTTACCCAACGTGTGGTATCCGCTTAAGTAGAATAAGATAAGTTGTCGTCAGGCAGGCGGCCTGTCGTAAAATACATAGCCAAATCATGTGACAACATATTCGTAACATATTGTGCTGACCCCACTTAAAGTGGGATAAGGGCAGGAGGATGATGATACCACATTATATTACTTGTAGCTGTTTTGTTAATAAAAATTTTACATTAAATACTAAGTGTTCTTTCTATTCTTCGATATCAAACAAACTTCATAAGAAATGTAACCCATAATTAATTAAAGTGCGTAGTGTTGTTGACGTCACTATATGGCTTTGTAAATTTCCCATTTCGGTACCTTCAGAATAAAACGTGTACAAAACACTTGAGTTGAAATTGATAGTAGTGTGATCAGAAACTAACTGTCTTTATGTCTTTATTTGTATTCAGTAATTTTAAGAAAGGTATTGGTGCGACTATTTTATTACTACCAATGTTCAGAAACAAACGTTGTTATAAAAGCCTTCGGATTAGCCATTTACATAATCAACTGAAATTTTCGCTTTACAAAGTATTAACCGTGGCGAGTGGGAGAAATGATTATATATGGAGTGTTTTGGAAAGAATATATTTGGCCGAACGGCCTAAGCTTTTAAACTGAGCAAAGTACGTAATTTAGAGCGTCCCGTCGTCGCGCGTTAATTAGTAGGTATTTTAATCAAAATTAATAGGCGATTACTTGGAAAATTGTAAAGGAGATTCAAAGCGGTATTTTGTCTGTTTTTGCTCACGTAGGTATTTGGTTTTACGTGTATGGCTAGTATGATGATTTTGCACCTTTCGTAATACTCGTAAGCCGAGAATAGATAATTTAAATATGTAAAAACGTCTAAAAGAGGTAGAGTAAGAGCAACACTCCGAAACAGTGGTAGTTTCATTATTCATACTGATCCACGACGATTAAAATGTGCTCTAAAAAGCGTATATGATAAAATCATTTGGTTTGATTTACTTATTTGATATGAATGGGAGAGGATCATTTCTTATAATATAATTATCTGATATCAAACATACTTTAAGATCTCACCAACCTGTACAAATATTTACAGACTGAATATCTTATGTTCATCTTTTTGTTTTACCGGTGTAATCTGTAGGGATGAGTTCAACGTGCTTTGGCCTTGTACGATTTTATGCGTAAAAATTAAAAACAATATGTTTCATGACATGCGGTTTATTGCGAACAAGGCTTCTTACAATTATAGTCGCTCGCGCATTGTGTTCCGCGATATCACGTCATCAACAGCCAATGGGAGTGGACCTCGATGACGTGATACTAGGTTCGCGTATTTGCTAACGAGTAGCTTCAGGCGTTAACATGATTCCCGGCCTTGGAAGCAGGGGATGGTTCCAACGAAGTCGCGACGAAAGCTTCATATTAGTTAAGTTCGGGTAATGGGCAAATCTTCGTGAAGGCGCGCCGTACAATGCCATCAGCCTTTCGGATGTCAGCGACTCTAGACACACCATCTTTCCCGGGATAAGTTTTGACGACGCGGCCCAAACTCCACTTTAATGGTGGCAAATGCTCCTCTTTAATTAGCACTAGCATGTTCTCTCGCAATCCCTCTCCCTTTTGATGATGCCACTTGCTTCTGGTTTGTAACTCCGACACGTATTCTTTAGACCAACGAACCCAAAAATGCTGCCGGATCTGCTCCAGACGCTGGTATCGGTTGAGGCGAGACGTTGGAATGTCGCATAGCTCAGCGGTTACAGGTGCAGTCAGCGGACGACCAACCAAGAAGTGTGCAGGACTGAGTGGGAGAAAATCGTCTGGATCTGCGGACAGAGGAGTTAAAGGGCGGGAATTCAGGACAGCCTCAATCTGCGTTAATACTGTGCTGAATTCCTCGAATGTGAGATGAGCATTACCCACGACGCGTCTCAAATGGTGCTTGCAACTTTTCACGCCCGATTCCCAAAAACCACCCATATGGCTTGCGTACGAAGGTATCATTTTAAAATTAATGTTCTGAGCGCTCGCATATTCTATTATTTCCTTAGAACAAGATGATAAAAATTTTTTGAACTCATTCATCAAGCCTATAAAGTTTTTTCCATTATCGGAATAAATGTCGCTTGGTTTTCCACGCCGCGAAATAAAACGTTTCAAAGCAAGAAGATATGAGTCCGTCGTTAAGTCGCTTACAAGCTCTAGATGTATTGCGCGCGTAACGAAACATATGAATAAACATATGTACGATTTTTCTAATTTTGCTCCCCTGCCTTTACGATTCAACGTGAACACTGGGCCCGCGTAATCGACGCCGCAACGTAAAAATGGAAACCCCGGATCGAGGCGCTCCTGCGGTAGGTTTCCCATTATAGGAGCGATCGTGTTCGGCCGCAGTCGCGCACACCGCATGCATGCGTGCACGACCTTCCGGGCGAGGTTCCGACCGCCGATCGGCCACCACCTTTCCCTCGCCGTAAATAAAAGAAGCTGCGGCCCAGCGTGAAGCAGCCGGAGGTGTTCGAACCGAAAAAGTAAAACAGAGAAGTGATGTTTGGCGGAAATTAAAATTGGAAATTTTTTATTATATTCAAAATTAGGAGAATCTTGAATACGCCCACCTACGCGAATTATGTCATGATTATCAACAAATAAATTTAATTTTGAAAGTTGCTTAAAATATTTTAAGTTTTTCTTATTTTTAAGAGTCCGTAATAAATTAGGAAAAGACTCCTGCTGACTGAATTTTGCCAAAATTAATTCAGCTGCTGTTAATTCACTAACAGATAGTGAACCCATTCGTCTATTTAGTTTTAGGTTTCGCGTGTTATAAACAAACCGTAGCATAAACGCAGCAGCTCGTTTAATTCTTTTATATTGCGAATATCTATTAAAAGGAAATAAGGTATTTTCAGCTGTCTGTTCGGCCGCGTAACAACAAATATTTGTTGATTTTATTTCCGGTAAATTTTCTGAACCTAAACTATTATTACCTATGCCAGGAATTTTAAAATTTATATCGCGCAAAAATGAGGGGCCCTCCCACCATAAAGATGACGAGCTAAGGGACGCCAGACCTTGACCTCGGGAGACCAGATCGGCTGGATTGTCCTTTCCGGCCACGTGACGCCACGGATGTTCCAAGGATAATTCGTGGATCTCTGCCGTCCTGTTTTGAACATAAGGTTTTAATAAATTAGTAGGCATACCTATCCATCCTAATACGATGGTAGAATCCGTCCAAAACACAACTTTATCAAAATCTGAACGTAGACATCCATGTAGTTTTTTATACAATCGCGCCCCTAATAATGCACCGCACAACTCTAAACGCGGTATAGTTGTGGGTTTAGTAGGCGCGACCTTGCCCTTGGAACATAGCAAGCGAACGGTAACATCCCCTGACGCACCGACCGACCGTATAAAGGCGCATGCACCGTACGCTATTTGCGACGCATCTGTAAAAATATGCAATTCAATAAGAATAGGATCAACGCACATTACATAACGTGGTATTCGTAAACTAACTAATGAATTTAATTCGTCGACAAATCTATACCACATCTGCGCAATATCACTAGAAACCGGTTCGTCCCATTCTAACTTTAATAACCAACACTTCTGTAATAACGATTTAGCGACAGTAATTATCGGACTTAACAATCCTAAAGGATCATAAATTTGGGCTGCACAAGAGAGAATAGCGCGCTTTGTTAATACTTCATTACCCTGTTGAATTTGCGTATAGTAATTAATTTCATCGGACACATTATTCCAACCGATCCCTAATGTTTTATTACTGAAACCGGTTTTGTCGAAGAGAGATAAGCGCTCGGCGCGCGATTCTACGTTTGTTAAACCAGGGTTCGCGCGGTCGTAATTAAAAACCCACTTTCGTAATTGAATACAAGCTGTATTTAAAACCTCACTAGTACCCTGGCAAATATTTTCTAGCTCTAATATGCTGTTTGAAGTAACAATTAAATCGTCAACATAAAAACAATTATTTATTGTGTCAGCTACGTACGGAATCTCGCATTTTTGAGCTAATTCTTTTAAACATCTACAGCTAAGGAAGGGAGCAGATGCAGTACCGTACGTTACGGTATTCAGCTGGAACACCTGGAGGGGATCGGAGGGTTCATCCCGCCATAAAATCAGCTGCAGGTCCCGCTGATCCTTCGCTATATCTATTTGACGATAAAACTTTTCGATATCAGCGCAAGCTACATATCTTTTTTCGCGAAAACGTAACAATATCGAAATTAAGTCACCTTGTATTGCGGAACCGATCATTTGCAAATCGTTTAATGATTGACCTGAGCTCGAGGCCATACCTGCATCGAACACTACGCGTAATTTCGTTGTTACGGCATGCTCCCGGAACACGCCATGATGCGGCAAAAAATAATGTGGAGTACTATAGGTACTAACTAAGCTCATATGACCTAAATTAAGATATTCATGAATGAAATCAGAATACATTTTTTTATATTTAGGGTTTCCTTGTAATCGTTTCTCTAATGCGTAAAACCGGCGTTCAGCTTGTGCGCGCGTTTCACCAAGCGTTTCCGGTGAATTTTTTAACGGAAATCGTACACAAAATCGACCATCTGAAAGTCGTTCCGTGGTTCTAAGAAAATGTTCTTCACAGGCAGTTTCCTCACTTGTGCGAATTTTATCCGAAGAAACCGGTAATTCTTCTAACTCCCAGAAACGTTTGACCAATTGGTCTAGCGAAACCATATCTGAGGATTGTGTCAAAAAATTACAGTGAACCGGTTTTTGTTGCGTATATGGAATAGAATGAATAATACCGGAAACGATCCACCCTAATTTCGTATTTTGAAGGAATGACCCATTTTTTAAGCGCATTTTTCCTTCTATAATTAATTCCCAAAACACGTCAGCACCTAAAAGTAAATCAATACTTTGACTTTCGTAAAAATTAGGGTCTGCTAGCGGCAAATTATGAGGAATCATAAAGTTATTTAAATTGACATTAGTAGTAGGTAATTTAGACGTTATTTTTGACAAAACCAAACATTGAACCCGGGCAGTGAAACTCCCGTCGCGCGATTTTAGTTCAACGTTACACGATTGCGAACATTGCGTTACTAAATTACCTACACCGTAAATATGCTGAGTGGACTGTAAAACGCGTAATTGTAATTTTTTACAAAACGATTCCGTGATAAATGATCGCTCGCTGCCACTATCTAAGATAACGCGCGCCGTATAATAATCACCCGCTGCACTGCGTACGTCAACGACCGCCGTGGACAAAAGAATCACCTGACCTTTACTAACATCACTGCTATGTAAATTATGGATGCTTGGCGAATGCAATTTATCTACTTCTAATGAATGACTGAGCGTGTGTGCGTTCTCAGTTGCGGACGGTGAAGCGAGCGCTTGTTCGTAGGTTGCTAACGTAACAACTGGATTATTTTCTGATTTTATCGCGTCACAAATCAAACTATTATGCTTCTGATCGCACTTTCGGCATGGACCGAAAATACAAGTCGTCACGGAATGCCCTGCACGCATGCAATTTATACACAAATTATTATCTTTTACAAATTTTAATTTATTATGCGCATCTAAATCTATAAATTTTTGACACGAGTACATTGGATGCTGATCGTTACAGAACAAACATAGCTTCTTAAAGTTTTGTGACCTTTTATTTTTATATTGAGAATTTTTATAACTGTTGCTATCGGAAACTATGTTACAATGAATTTTAGAAGAATGATTATTATTTTGATATGTAGGCTTTTTGTTTGTTTCGCTATAAGTCCCTGTTTTACTGTGATTAACAATAAGTGTAGTCAATAAGTCAGCCTTTTCTTTGAGGAATTGTAATAAGTCATCTAATTTTATCCTTTTGTCGCGATTTATTTTGTAAAAGGTGTTTTTAAACTGTTCCCATTCGCGTTCTGAAGATATATCTAATTTGGAAACGATAATATAAATAATTAAAGTGTCCCAATGTTCTGTTGGTTCGCCTAACATTTTCAAAATGCGTAAATTTTTTAATATGGTATCAATTAATTTGTTAAGTTGGCTTGGTGACTCTTTAGTTATTGCCGGAATAGAAAAAATGGCTTTGATATGGCTTTGAATAATTAATCTGGTGTTATTGAACCTATGCAGCATTAGATCCCAGGCTACCTGGTAATTATCTGAAGAAAATTCAACGTTTTCTATAACAAACCTGGCGTCACCTTTTAAACTAGCTTTTAAGTAATGAAATTTTTGAATAGCCGGAATAGTTCTAGCGTTATGAATAAGAGATAAAAATGTATCGCGAAAATCTACCCAGTGCTCAAGGGAACCGTCGAAGTTGGGGACGGAAATAGTAGGCAATTTAACCGATTCATTACTATTATTAACCTGACAAGTTGATTCGTGTGTTAAAGAACAATTAAGAGACTTATTAACGGACTGTTCATCTGATTTTTCGGGGTTAACAATACAATCTAACATAGCCAACACGACATAATATTCTTTCTCAAATTCAACTCTTGATGCAATAGATTTTTCAACATCAGACTCCGAATATAGGTCTTCGATTTGACCTTGTACTTGGTCAAAATCATCCAACAACCGTTGAGCCCCTACTATGCGCAATTTTAGCTCTGCCCGTTGACTGGCTGATAGATCGACATTCTCAAAGGACGCTACGTATTTTTTAAAATTAGTTAGTCTTCCCCTTATAAACCCCCGTTTTTTCCTTAGCTCCTTTATCATCGAGTCTACCCCTTTTTCTGACACAGCCATATTTCACGGAAGTAAAAAGTTGCAAGTACTTACGGTACACTGATACACTGGCCGCAACCAGAAACTCATATGAACACTTAAGCAGCCTATTCAATCTAAAACACTAAAATTGAAAATAGCACAATATTACGTAAATGAAGCAAAGAAGGTTTTGGGAATGTTGGTTGGCACGTCTCACCACTATTGCACTATTTCTTCGTATTCTTCTTCTATAAATTGCGTTTTAATTTAAATTCCAGATTGCGTATATTGTATATTGCGTATCTTAATTCCAAATTCAATTATAATCCAGCATCGAAGGATCACATGTACGATTTTATGCGTAAAAATTAAAAACAATATGTTTCATGACATGCGGTTTATTGCGAACAAGGCTTCTTACAATTATAGTCGCTCGCGCATTGTGTTCCGCGATATCACGTCATCAACAGCCAATGGGAGTGGACCTCGATGACGTGATACTAGGTTCGCGTATTTGCTAACGAGTAGCTTCAGGCGTTAACAGGCCTGACAGCATGTAATCAACTTGCAGGCATAACTGGATTACTATTATCATAAAAACCCCCTTGGATAGCGTCGATTCACATCCATAGAATGATCTTTACCAAGGTTAACCTACGTGCCCAACTTTTCGAATTTCATACTCGCGGCGTTTCATCTACACCGCCATCGCTCGGTGACACTTTAAAAGTTGTTAAAGTTAACAGTAAAGTAGCAGCCTGTTACAATCCCACTGCTGGGAATAGGCCTCCTCTCTCCGTTTCTGGAGAGAAGGGTTGGAGCTAAGACCTACCACGCTGCTCCAATGCGGATTGGTAGGTTACACATATCACCAGAGTTCTCTAGAGATATGCAGGTTTCCTCACGATGTTTTCCTTCACCGAAAAGCGTGTGATAAATTGCAATTATCAATTAGACACATGAGTTTTAATAGAAAAACTCATTGGTGCCTGGTGGTTTGAACTCGTGTTCCCCTCGAAAGAGTCGCACGGTCTCACCGCTGGGCTATCACAGCTTAGATCACACAGCTTCGTAGATCTGTACATTCTACCCTTTCAACTTCTATGGTTCATACCACCACGCTTTTCCGGGCACTTTTGTTTTTCACCGATACCGCGTTTGTGTTTCTTATAAACCTATTAAAACACAAACCCCTTTGCGAACGCGGCCATCGCGTACGATGCCAAAAAAGCCAAAATTCTCACGCGTGAAAGTGTAGCGCTTCTTTTACCTTTTTCCAATGGCTATCGACGAACCGCCTTTCGATTTCATTACGGACGTCCGACGTTTTTATTTTTAAATCGCGGCGTGCTTCACGCGGTCCGGTGTTTTTATTCCCCACCGGTTCTGTCCGTATTTTTTTCCGCCGGCTCGTATCTGTTTTTTATGCAAACAAACCCGCAAACAATGCCATCGCGGCCACCGAATTAACTCCCAACTTTTCGCCTTTCGTCGCCAATAAAAATATTTTAATTCCGCCGCCGCCTGTTAATTAATAATTAATATTTTTCGCCGGCCGCAACTTAATGGGCTCGTTTAACACTTGTTCCGATGCGATTGTTTTTTCGCGAATCGTTTTCATGAATGGAATGATGACGTAATAGGATAATGTCAGTGTCGGCAATTTTACGTTTTTATTGGACAGCGTGTTGTTGATTTTTTTTCGTGTTCGAGCGCTCGCCGGTCAATGGGACGAATGCATCGGACTTTAATTCTCAATGTCATTATCACTTTCACAATGAGAGCTCATGATTTTAAATATATTGGAATATAAAATTGTGGAGCGGCGAACTCTTTTTTCGTACCCACTTCTGTATTGAAATAAGTTTGTTTTGCTTTTTACGTTATCGAATGATATTACTCTTCGTTTACGTTGTTGCCTCACTTTTTATTTCAATCAATGTATCATGCTCGAATTCTTTTGGGGTATTAATTTACCAATGTTAAAAATGTTTACTACTATTATATCACATAATCTTCTATTATTAATCACATGATATCATCATGTATGCTTGTTAGGACATTGTTTGATCTAATGGAATCATCTCCTGAAACGCTAATTTTTTAGCGGTTATAAAAATCTGTCTACAGCGCTTTCCTGGTTTATGCGCTGGAGCAATATAAATAATATTTAGCATAATTGAAGCTTGTATACTAACACTAAAAAATTCCCGTGTTGACTTAGGGAGTAGGTTAAAATAATAAAGTATTCGAACACTAAGTTGACTAACGATGGTGCGGTTTTTTTTTTCGAACTGACTCTATTCTGTTAGCCCTAACGGCTTTTACAGCGTCACCGGGCGGGACGAGCGAGCGCAGAAGCATCGTCCAGGTTGCGAAATGCAGAGAGTAGAGCGCAGAAGCTCTACTAGCGCCGTGGAACGTCGTCCTAAGGGTGCCTCCTGTGAGGAACGATGGTGCGGTTAAAACTACTCTATAATATCGCCTCATGCGAAGAATAATGTTACATGTTTTGTGTATGAACATAGAACATGTAATATGTATAATTTTAATTAATTCAAATGATCACTGTTATCTATCATTTTATTCATTCATTTTTCAACTTTAATCTTTGTATATACGTTTCGTTATTTTTCTTTTTTTTTCCTTCATTTTTTTCATCATCCATTTTTTTATTTCTTAGCATTTTCTTTCTGTTACTCATAGGTTGGCTGGTAGAGATCCCTTTTAGGGATAAGTCCGCCTTTTGTTTGTACAATAAAGAAATAAATAAATAAAATAAACACGTGACTTTCTTTATTCTTCGGATGGGGCGATATATCCAAAATAGTTGTATAAATTTTAATTTTTATCTTATTATATGGTAATAAACGATAAGCGAACACTAGATTATTGTCAGAAAAATACTAGTAAGAAGAGCAGAAATTTAGTATAGTCAACTAACATGAAACTGGTTCTATACAACGGATTTTAATGAATTGATGGGCATTTGTAAAGATCAAGTTTAGCACGCGGTCGTCTTGACCCCTGCTTTTGAATACAGATGACCCCTGACCCATCACTTATACGGTCCACAAAGTTGTATAGATATTTAAAAATATTTCTGACACAGTTCGCGGCTATTATAAGCTATGCAATTGAATTAATTTGCTGGATATTAGGATTAATTTACTGGCCTGTTTACATAGTGAACCTGCCTTCAGCGTCGCGGGTCGTTTTTTCGGTTTCCACCAAGGTACCACAAATTGGGAGTTTATGTTTAAAATGTATATATTTACCGTTTGTCTGTAACGCATAAGACAAGTATTAAGTTACTTATTTTGGGCACGGATGAGCGTGTGTAATTGTCCCATATATTATTTATTTATTTACGCCGTGTGGTATCCAGCAGAATAGAATAGACCACCCTCCTTTCTTACCGAGGTGTCGTAAGAGGCGACTAAGGTATGTGCCGTGTGGTATCCGGCTGCATAGAATAGACCACCTTCATTTTTTACCGAGGTGTCGTAAAAGGCGACTAAGGTAAGTTGACGTCAGGCAGGCGGCCGGTCGTAAAATACTTAGCCAAATCTTGTGACAACATGTTTGTAACATGCTGTGCCGACCCCACTTAGAGTGGGATAAGGGCAGGAGAATGATGATGATATTATTTATTTACTTATCATTACATGAAAGTAAAAAAAGTAGCGGCCTGTTACAATGCCCACAGCTGGGCTAAGGGCTCCTCTCACCGTTTTTGGAGAGAAGGATTGGAGCTAAGTCCTACGACGCTGCTCCAATGCGGATTGGTAAGTTACACATATCCCTAGAATTCTCTTGAGATATGCAGGTTTCCTCAACGTGCCTTCACCGAAAAGCATGTGATAAATTGCAATTATGAATTAGACACATGAGTTTTAATAGAAACACTCATTGCTGCCTGCAATAAACCCATGATCGTCTCTAGAGAATCGCACGGTTTCACCGCTAGGCTATCATAGCTTGTATTGTTACATGCTATTACCTAAATTTAGATGTCATACCTATAATAAGGTTGTGATAAACTTTGTGTATTGTGTAGGAATTCAAGTTAATAAGTTCGTTAGTATTGCGGTGATGTCCTTAAAATTTCGTTTTGTATTTTAGTCGAATACGACACTCTCGGGTAAAGTTAGTATAGAGACGGAACAATAGGAAACGTTTGCATTCCTAAGCAGGCTTTTTAGCGATCCTTTATGCAACAGTGTAGATGCTATTCACTAGTAGCTATGTGATTATTTTTTCGTTTTTAATCCATACTAATACATATTACAACAGCTGTGCATATTACAAAATTGAAGATTATTTGGATGATAAGAAAGCCTGGATTAGAAAATCCTTTCAGCTTCATACTAGACAGCGGTTTAATAATGTATAATTGAAAATATTTAAAAGATTGACCGCCGAGTTTCTTGCTGGTTCTTCTCTGTAAGAGCAACATTCCGAACCAGTTGTAGCTTCATTAATCATATTAATGCTTGACGATTCAAAAGTGCCCGAAATGGTTTATTTGAATAAAGAATTATTTTGATTTGATTTGATTTGTGATAGTCCAGCGCTCAGATCGTGTGACTGTTTCGAGATGGTCACAGGTTCGAAACCCGGGCAGGCACGAATGAGTTTTTCTATTAAAACTGATGTGTCTAATTGATAATTTCAATTTATCACACGCTTTTGGTAAAGGAAAACATCGTGAGGAAACCTACATATCTCTGGAGAATTCTAGGGGTATGTGTAACCTACCAATCCACATTGGAGCAGCGTGGTAGATCTTAGCTCCAACCCTTCTCTCCAGAAACAGCGAGAGGAGGCCCTACGCCCAGCAGTGGGATTGTAACGGGCCGTTACTTTTTTTACTTTTTTCCGGCTCGAAGGACCAGATGTATCTTTTTGGATGTTGTAAAGAATAATTTGTTCATAGGCGCTCGTAAATGATAGACAGGTGGTTTAAATCGTCCGTCTCAAAACGTATATTGACCGTTACAAGATTAGATGTCAATTTTCAAAAAGTGTGCTAAAATGGGGCACACAGATATAAAAAGCATTGTTGTGGCTGCGTTCACAACAATTACAAACGCGAAATTTTATGTTTGGACAAAATCTATTTGTAGTTGGTTCATCTTAGTAGTGACACTGCACACACACATACACAAAATATACACACACAACATACATCTTTACTTATTTCCATTTATTGTAAATGATAGTCCATTAATTTTTAATTTTTATAAAAGTTTCATAACTTTAATTTAGCAACTTTGATAAAAGAGGAAAAAATATTGTACATGAATATTCCAAAATACTAAATATTAAGAATGGGCCGTTTACACAAATTATTCTATAATTTAGCTATGAATACAGGACATCTTGCATCTGATTGAATTAAATTGTACAATCTGCTTTATAAGATCTCAAAATGTCTGCATTCAATATTAATCTAGGAATAAACTTCATTATTATTATCTCCATGCCAGAAAACAACGACGAATCGTACGTCCGTACGTCAAACCCACTTTCGCATTTATAACATTAGTATGGATTACAATAAATAATTTTTTGAATCATTATTGATTGATTCGTTGAAATAATGATGTAAAATAATAAATGAACGTCACGGAACCCATAATATAAATCATTCCCTACGTTTGATCTTTTCCGTAGCTTTGCACTTAGAGATCGTAAAGTACAGTGCTCCAGAGAATTGCCGGACAAAAGCAGTTAATTTAATACGTTTTGCTTATTTTACAAAGAATAGAGTCCGTTTGCAATTTGTTTATTTTTGCTTGCGGCTTCTAATTGAAGAATATGCTCTACCTTTGGATGGCCGTATTTATAATGATTTGTATATTAATATACTTATGTCGAGGTTGAATTTTATATTGACAATATTTTATTTATTTATTTCTTAAATATGATAAATTTAAAATAACTTAAAATATGGCCAATTATAGCCGAATTAGTTAAAACTGTATTTCTGCATGCAGCGAAAGACAACGCAGACATGTGATTAAATTACTATATAATTAAATAAATTGAATATAATTGCTATAAAAAAAATAGCATTACAATAAACATAAATTTTCGGGACACCCGAAAACGTCTGGAGGCGTTTGAATTGTGGTGCTACCGTCGTTGGGTTGATAGGGTAAACAATGAAACCGTACTACAGCGCGTCAAGATGACCTGAAAGTTGTTAGCAACCATAAAGAAACGAAAAATGGAATACCTCGGCCACGTTCTTAGGCATGAGAGGTACAGGTTGCTTCAACTTATAATAATGGGCAAGATTGAAGGGAAGAGGCGTGCTGGACGTAGATAAAAATTGTGGTTGCGAAACATAAGAGAGTGGACCGGAGTTGCTTCCGTTGAAGAATTGTTTCGTCTTGCGAAGGACAGAGTGGCTTACAGTCCGCTAACGGCCAACCTTCAGTAGTGAAGAGACACTAGAAGAAGAAGAGAAAAAGATGAAATGATTAATTATTTCATCTATGTAATCTAATACGATGTAAAATTGTGGTAAAAATTGAATATAATCTAAACTTGTTTCTTTGTTTCCATTCTTTAAAAACTCTTACGTTTTACGTTGAACTAAAGTATCTTGTGAAGAATTGTGAACATAGTAAATTCTGCAAACTTCTTTTTATTATTAACACAATTTAAACAAAAATTTGGGAAGCTTTTAGACGTTAACTTCTTGAGTTGAGAACAGTTTCTAAAGAAGTTTCCTGTATATCAGGACCACGGCTTAGGGTGACGTCTAGTAAAGGACATTATAGTGAAAAAATATTTCGTCTAGTTTAAAAATTTTAAATGTCGCGTTATTTTCCATAAAGCAGTCTCTCGATACTTAGGTTGTTACCCTACTTGGCTATAGCTAGGTTATGTATCACGGACGCGTCACAAGGGCCGCGTCTCCCCCAAACCACCTTTTACGACGTAAACACGCGTTTTTCCTATGTTTCCCAAACTTGGCGAATTTATATAAAATATGCTCTTTTTATTTATTATTAAGTCAACCCCCCGTGTGGTATCCGGCTGAGTAGTATAGACCATCCTCATTTCTTACCGAAGTGTCGTAAAAGGCGACTAAGGTGAGTTAACCCACCGTGTGGTATCCAGTTAAGTAGAATAAACCACCCTCTTTCTTACCGAGGGGTCGTGTAAAACACGACTAAGGTAAGTTGAAGTTGTTGTTACGCAGGCGGCCGGTCGTAAAATACGTAGCCATATCATGTAATAACATGTCTGTAACATGTTGTGCCGACTCCACTTTGAGTAGGATAGGGGCAGGAGGATGATGATACTCTTTTTATTTATACTGAAAACAGTTTTCAGATTACAATTTTGATCACTTGGTCACGTATACACAATAGCAAAAGTATGAAGTAAGAAGTGAGTATGAATGACTTTTGATCTTAGATCATAGAATAAGAATATAGTAATAATATAATAGTATATAATAATATATAATAATATAAGAATATAGAATAAGACAGAGTTTTTTTCATTATTTCGATAATTCCATAATATATACCAATATAATATACAGAAGTAACAATAGAACTAATTTGCTATATTTCGCGTTTTTTTAAGAGAGTCTATATCTAAGAAAATCGTAATGCGTAATTTATTTACACATGCATGGGCATCGCATTATGATTTTGTTGTAAAGCCTATCCCTCTGATGATGCTTCGGTTTCGGTACGAAACGATTGTAGAGATAGTAGTAGTGACTGTGTGTAGTGCTTATGTGGAGTGTTGCTGGTAGCAGCGTTTTGCGAAACGTGTGGTGACTTACGAGGTATGTGTATGTGTTGCCTTCTTCATATATTTAGAATTACATAGGTTCTTTTAACAAACGCGGATTATAACAAAATAATTCTATTGTAGCTTCTGTACTATGGAACTCCGGAAAGTAACGCCTGCTTCTATAAATCGATAATAAATAGATCTTTGGCTGAAACAAACAAAAACAAATTGTGTTTGTATTGTAACACACCGAACGACCGGAAAAAGGCAAACATAATATACATAATTTTGCACAAAACATAATAAACATAATTTTATGTTTTGTGCAATAAAGTTTATATCTATCTATCTATCTATCTATAATATATTGTTTATGTAGATTACGTAAACTTTGGCAAGTACAGGTTTGAGTATTGCGGGGGAAATGAGGGACAAATCGCCACCGCCCGCGGGCAGGCACGCAAAGCCGTTTGCAAGACGCACCCTTCTAATCCCAGTTCTCCCTTCATTACATACAAGGATAGTAAAACTGCCCCCCTCTCCCTGTTGGAAGGTTTTATGTCTTCAATAACATTTCTAAGCTGTTTGCATGAGAGCAATTTATTTTGTAAAAAAGAGGAAAGTGAAATTTTAAAACATTATGATTCATAGAATTTTTAAAAATAATAAGTTTAATAAGCAAAATAACTAGAAAAGAGAACATACATTTAGAATATACATAATTGTAAAAAGATTGGCGATGTATACAATAGACAAAGTAGTAACCGATTTGCGCCTTGCAAAAGTACATAAGTCGTTTGTGTGTTTGGGTATACGATTCCATAATCAATCTACTTTAACTTTACCATTACAGCAGTTTAAAAACACTATTAAAAAAAAGCCAATACAGAAAGTCTACTATACTATTAAGGATTATTTAGACGATAAGAATGCGAGGATATAGCTCCTATATCGAGGTATCCTCGACCGTAACACCACTTCGACCATACAAGATGTGCCGGATGGAGCCAGGGGAAGGCGATGATTCGTGATTTTGTTTGATTTAGGTGAAAGAAAAAACACTCAGATATCAACTCGTTTGTGCGTCTACAAGGCTAAACGTATGAAGACCGACTATTTCATTATGTACACTGTAATCTTTGACCGACTACAAAGGGAAAGGGCATTATGACAAATCGCGAGCGTCTATAATTGACGTCTATGAACAATATTTATATTTAATCTGTCTTGTATCTACGTAATCCTTTAATATAACAACATATGGCGTTATAAGTAAGTATCTAAGGTAACATTTATTTATATTATTTTATATCTCAAGCAATATAACAGAACTAACTACTTTGCTATAATCCGCACGGGTTAAGTGAATGCATGCAAAGCCAATGTGTATGAAGCAGACAAAATCTACGCACCTTATACATGCAGGACCAGCCACCACATGCACCCCAAGGCGCAATTCACCAGCAACAACGCACACAAAAGCAGCACACACACCCACCACCACAATCTCGACGATCGTTTCGCCCCGAAACCGAAGCATCATCAGGAGGATAGGCTCCACGACAAAACAACTGCCAAATTTCTTGCTGGTTCTTCTCGGTTGGAACAGCTTTCCAAAGCTTTACAAAAAGGTTTACAAGTTTACTTGAATAAAGAATATTTTGAAATTGAATTTGAATTTGAGTTGTTTCTATTCTAATATCATAATCATACTTCTATCAACCGAGTAGCATTCTGTCCATTCATATATGAATTCCATCACGATGGGGTTCGCAGCGATGTTGGATTTATTATTATTGAGATAGTTTTACTGAATGGTTGCATATTAGGCTATACTATAGGCTGCTAGGCCTAGGAGGTGAAGTTGAAGGCAAAAGCTAGCTTCTTATATCAAATGAAAATATTCTTTATTCAAGTAAGCTTTTGCAAGCACTTTTGAATCGTAAACGATCAATTAGATTTGATGAAGCTACAACTGGTTCGGAAAGTTGCTCTTGCTATATGTGGATGTAACGATTTCTTTTGTTAATTTCACTATTCATTATTCATATCAAAGTAGGTATATCAAAGTGAAAACGAAATATTGAACACTACGTAACAACAAATCCTTACCTACCGGGCGTGAATATATTGATAAGTCGATTTTTTTCATTTTATATCTTTAATCGTAATAACCATTAGGATTGCCTAATTTATATGGTGAATATTTGAGCAAAGTTGATTAGTCTTTTATATCGCACATACTTATTAATGAATATTTGAATAACTGTCTTAAACGTACACTAAACTTAAAGCTATTTATGGCTGCCCTGAAAAGTGTACGTTTTGGACTTGTTACGTTATTCACGCCTGGTACGGAGTTGCAACAAACCCGATGGAGATACCTTTTTCGAATAAGTCTGATCTTCTAAAGTGTTTAATTTTAATACGTTTTTTCTTTATTTTCGGGTATAGTAAAGAAAAAATTAAAAAAGAAAAAACAAGAATTAGTATTAAGAAAAGTAAAAGAAAAAAAAAAGTCTATGATATTGTACGTGTTTGTTCCAATTTTTCCTTGTACTAAGCAAGCTTGTACATGGAACGGAAATAGCATAGATAAGGATCCTATCAAGACAGATCATAGAGTTATTATACTAGAGTAGGGGAGACAGCGTAAATCTGTCCATCAACAAACAATAAAGTGAAAGTCAAATGGGACTTATCTATCTCTCTTTTTTATGTGTGAATAGATAAAGATAAGTAATATGAGATTGATCTTCCCCCTCTATTTGTTGCGACATTCCGAATTACTGGCCTACGGTTCCTATAATCTACAATAGTATAATAATTCTATGAGATACATACAATAATAGATTTTTTTATTTCAAACTCTTATATAATTAGGCTGTTTTATATAATGCCGCCGTACGTTTTACGTAAGCAAAATATAAAAACGCGTTAAAATTTTTGGGACAAAAAGGTCTAATTTCGCTAAAAAGTTATCTTTCGTAACTGTATAGGCCTTTAAATTCTGGGTAGGGTGAAGACCACAATTACCTCCTACTGAACCCACCCAACCCCCTTGGATTATATAAGGGGGAAGATAGTTAAACCCGGTCCTGAATAAATTTCGCTCGTCAATAAAGGGTTTTGTCCCTTTTCCCTTGAAATAAAGGGGTGTTTTTGTTATCTTGAGGATTGGCTAATTTGACAACAACAAAAGGGCTTCCGTTTTGGGAATTGCGCCATGATAATCAAGCTCAAGGTTTTTGAGATATAAAAGGAAAAAGGTATGGTAATTTGTGATATACAGAGGTCTAATAAATACGGCGGGTAGGGATTACGTTTGCTACGAGATCAAGAGATAAATGAAGGCTTGTTTTTTGAAAATTAAGTTTGTTTTTATTTTATCCAACATTTTGTGTTTAAAGTAACGGCCTGTTTATATCCCACTGCTGGGAATAGGCCTCCTCTCTCCGTTTATTGGAGAGAAGGAATTGTAGAGCTGTGATAGCCCAGCGGTGAGACCGTGCGACTCTTTCGAGGGAAGGCACCAATGAGTTTTTCTATTAAAACTAATGTGTCTAATTGATAACTGAATTAACCACACACATTTTGGTGAAGGAAAACATCGTGAGGAAACCTGCATATCTCTAGTGAATTTTGTTGTTATGTGTAACCTACCAATCCGTATTGGAGAAGCATGATAGGTCTTAGTTCCAACCCTTCTCTCCAGAAACGGAGCGAGGAGGCCTATTCCCAGCAGTGGGATTGTAACGGGTCGCTACTATTTACATATCCTAAAGCCTAGGGCCTAAAGCTGCGAATAATAATAATGCCTAATGGATATAAGTGATCTGTTAGATTTGAGTTTCAGAATAGTAACGTGACTTATTGAAAGGTATCTCGATAAAAGCAAAACAAAGTCGATTGACAATGAACTGAACCGAGTATTATGGGACAGAATGGGTCTAGAGGGTCGCTTTCCGTTGACTTTGCACTCTAACTGCATTTGTACTCTTTTTAGATTTTTTTAGTTTAGTACGTATCTATGCAAGTATGTTCCTTTAGAACTAAGCCCATTGGTATAAAAATATTACAACTATGTATATTTATAAGACCCCACCGTGTGGTATCCAGCTGATTAGAATAGACCACCCTCATTTCTTACCGAGGTGTCGTAAAAGCGACTAAGGTAAGGTAAGTTGACTTCAAGTAAGCGGCCGGTCGTAAAATACCTAGCCAAATCATTTTACAACATGCTTAAAACATGTTGTGCCGACCCCACCTAGAATAGGATAAGGGCAGGAGAATGAGTGATGAATGATGATTGTCCATTTATAAGACATCTCTAGTTTTTCTGTGTGTATTACAGTTCTTTTTTTAATGATGAAAAAATATGTTTTTGGAATAAATAAATATACGGGACACTTACTCACACGGTTGTCACCCCCTAAAGTCTTCTTCTTCTTTCTTCTTTCTCCTACCCTTATCCCACTCTAAGTGGGGTCGGTACAACATGTTTTTCTCTTCCATTCTCTTCTATTATTCGTCAACTCTGGCGCTACTCCTTTTATATGCATGTCATACTTCACACAATCCAACCATCTCTTTTTAGGCCTCCCTCTAGCCACATATCCATCCACATTCATACTCAACACTCGTTTGATCACATGATTTTCATCCCTCCTCATTACATGTCCATACCATCCCAATCTTGCACCTCTCATCTTTTCTATAATGGGCGCAACTTTCTGACTTCCCCTTATATACTCATTTCTTATTTTATCAAGTCTTGTCACACCACACATCACCTTAACATCCTCATCTCATTTGCATGCACTCTTCTTCCATCCATCTTTTTCATTGCCCAACATTCTGATCCATACATTACGACAAGTCTTATGACCGATGTATAAATTTTCCCCTTTAGTTTAGGGGGCATTCGGGGGTCACATATTGTGCCTGAGACCTGTCGCCACTTTATCCATCCTGCATTCATTCTATTCCTCACATCGTGATCAATTTCACCGTTCTTTTGGAAAAGCGAACCAAGGTACCGGAAGTCGGAGCAGACTGGCAAAACAACACCATTTAAGGTTATTGAAGAAAAATTGGAGGGACCACTGAAATCACACTGCATGTGTTCAGTTTTGGTCAGGTTGATCTTTAAACCAAACCTCTCCAATTTTTCTTGCCATTCTACAAATCTGCTCTGGACCTCAGCTGCATTTTCACCGACAATAACGATATCGACGGCAAATAGCATACACCAAGGAGCCTCCTCTTGAATATCAGCAGTAAGTGTATCCATCAATAAGAGGAATAAAAAGGGACTTAAAGCCGATCCCTGGTGTAAGCTTACAGACACATCGAAATTGACAGTTACTCCGGCTTCAGACCGGACATGAGTACTAGCTCTGGCATACATGGAATATACAATCCGTACATACTTCCCAGGCAGGCTCTTTTCTTTCAAAATCCACCACAGAACTTCACGGGGAACACGATCCTAAGCTTTTTCTAGGTCAATAAAAACCGTGTGCGGGTCCTTACGCGCATGTCGATATTTCTCACATAGCTGGCGTAAGGCGAAAATAGCGTCCGTCGTGCTCCGCCCTGGCATAAAACCAAACTGGTTCTGCGTTATCGTACACTCTTTTCTCATTCTTCGCTCTATCACTTTTTCCCAAATTTTCATACTTTAACCCTCGGTAGTTGTTACATTCTTGCACATCCCCCTTATTCTTGAAAATGGGTACCAGCGTACTGGTTAACCACTCTTCTGGAATTGCTTCTTCATGTAACAACTTGTTAAAGAATAAAGTCAGCCACTTCCATCCATCCCATTTCAAGCACTTCCACGCTTCAGCCGGTATGCCATCCGGCCCAATCGCTCTGCCACTTTTCATACCCTGCACTGCTATTCTAACTTCATCTTCATTCACTTCTCTCACTATACCTAAATTAATAGGTAAATTTTCTAACTTTCTGCTCCAATCATTCTCTTCATTCATTATTTTTTTTTAATAATCCTTCCAACGTCCTTTTATATCTTCATCATTTGTCAAAATCTTTCCTTGGTCATCTTTTATACATTTTGCGTAATATCCTTCTATGCATAATATCCTTTTCATTCCTCTTTCTGAATTTTTTTTGAATTTCTCTTCGTCACCTCTAAAGTATGTACCTTAATATTTGTGTTATGGATGAAGAAGAACTGGTAAATATAATACATATATAATTTTAAATACATACTTAAATACAAATATACAATCAGGCTCGAAGAACCAACGAATTTTTTTTTTAAATGCTGGTCCTCGGAGGGAATCGAACTCGCGACGTCACTGCCAACTGCGCCAACGGGCCAGTTAGTTTTGGACAACTTGACAATGAATTTGCCACATCACTTGTTGGTTTTTTGGATATTTTCTTCATCTCGTAGTAACTTAAGAATGAATTAAGGCGTTAATATAATATACCTTAGTTATGCTACTAATATTTTTAAGGCTAAAGTTTGTGTGTCTGTATGTACCGCTTTAACGCTCCAATGGTTTACCTGATCTATATTAATACATGCGTACACGGAGATCTTAACTTAGAATAAAATAATTTAGTTTTTACTAAGAAACCATAACAGAACTTTGCTATAATCCGCGCGGATTAGGCGAATGGATACAATGCTAATGTGTATGAAGCAGGCAAAATTCACATATAGTACCCGGCATTAAATAATGCACTTCGATGTTAAGAACGAAACAGCCGGCTAGTTCGGTTTCGTAGAGCGCAGTCACTGTCACTCAGTATATCATGTTTCACACAGGTTCGTCAGTCTGTGCGTCAGAGACAATGCTCAAGCAGAATCTAGCCTAATCTAATTTTCTCTCTCTAAGCCTCGATGTGCATTATTTATTGCCGCGTACTATAGTACACGGCATACTACTATGTGTAAAGTATATCTTACACATGCAGGACAAGTCACCACATGCATCCCAAGACGCCTCCACCAGCAACAATGCACACATGCAGTACACACAACCACCACCAAAATCTCTACGATCGTTTCGCCCCGAAACCGGAACATCATCAGGATGATAGGCTCTACGACAAAATCGTAACGCATTACGATTTGCATGCATTCGCTTATAGCAAAGTAGTTTCTGTAATAAGGAATTCCACAAAGTAACGTCTGCTTCTATAATGTTCTTACTAAGCTAAAATTAATCATTTTAGACAAAACAAAAAACTCAATTCTTCAACGACAAAACAAAATTTCTCTATCTTATTATTGGCTATAGCTTGGTCCAAAACTTAGCCAGGTAAGGCCTAACCTTTATAGGTTGCAAAGTTTATTCACGTATACTTATGTATACGTGAATAAACTTTGCAATGTGGATAATACCTCAAGGGGTAGTCAGTGCAATCTAATCTATCAATTAGTAGATATCTCGATCTCAAGTAGGGCTGACCACTCGTCAAGGTGAGAGCTTTCGAAGATGTCAGGTGTCTCGCACAGATACAACCCTACTTGTGATCCTTGCCTTAGTTTACCCTATTGTTAGTCGTCATCAGTATATTAACTAACTAATATAGTAATTAGTGTTAAAATACACTCAATTACTATATTATTTTTTATAAGAACGGAAATTTTATTATCCCATTTATTAATCCGATATATCAAATCAAAAAAAATTAAGTATCCAACTACTATGCCAAATTTAATCTAAATTCTACAGCAGATTAAGTGTTAAGGCGTAACTGACAGACAGACATATATCGCATTTATAGTATTAGTATGGATGCAATAAAATGGTCTTCGTAATAAAACTTTCTTATAAAGGAGTTTTCATAAGTATATAATTTTTGGACTAACATAAAACATTGAGGTTATTTCTAGGTTTTAATATAAAAATATGCAATTATAATCAGTCATACTTTGACTAATGCGGGCAATTTTTTTACTACTTAAATAGGTTATTAATATAATTATAAAAGGGAACCTTAATTTTTTGTATCGACAGTGCAAGAAAAATCTAAGCGCCGCGTGGTATCCGGCTGAGTAGAATAGACCACCCTCACTTCTTACTGTTTGCATATTACACAGCCAAAACATGTGACAACATGTTTGTAACATGTTGTGCCGACCCCACTTATAGGGCAAGATTAGGATGAGTTCAAGAAAAATCTATGTTCGTAGAGTAATGCAGTCAAATATAATATATAATATATGGGACAATTACACACAAAGGTCGACCGTCTTGTCCCAAAAGTAAGTAATTTAATACGTGAGTTGATTTGGTGTCAGACAAGTGGTATTTCCTTATATTATTTTAAAATACATAAATACACCCAGACTCGAAGAACTAACAAATGCTTTAGAAAATGATGGCTTATGGCGGGAATCGAACCTGAATCGAGCTCAAGGCAGGGTCATTACCACCAACAGGCCATTATTATATTTGATTTTAATATCCACACGCACACGCACGTCCACAAGCACGTTAAACGTCGAATACCCTTGAGCCTATCCGCGTACGTCGGGTGTAAATAAATAAAGTTTTTGCAAAGCTCTGCGAGATAAAACATCAAACAGTTGGTCCCGGATCGCTATACATCGTACAATATACATCGCTATACATTGATGTATAGCGATCCGTAAGTAAGGGCGGTTACTTTCAGACCTTATTCGTACATACGATATTAAAACGATAAAATTATATGTCTAAATTACAAAAAAAATATTGAATACCTAAATTAATTAATGTAAACTTTAATATTTTAATATTCTTAATTAATTAAAAAGCAATACAATTTCTAAAAATAGACTTTTATTTTTGTTTATTATTTAATTTAATGCAAATTTCTACTAACTACTTTGCTATAATCCGCAAGGGTTAGGTGAATGCATGCAAAGCCAATGTGTATGTGTGTGAAGCAGGCAAAATCTACGCACCTTATACATGCAGGACAAGCCACCACATGCACCCCAAGGCGCAATTCACTAGCAACAACGCACACAAAAGCAGCACACACACCCACCACCACAATCTCGACGATCGTTTCGCCCCGATTGTGGTGGTGGGTGTGTGTGCTGCTTTTGTGTGCGTTGTTGCTAGTGAATTGCGCCTTGGGGTGCATGTGGTGGCTTATCCTGCATGTATAAGGTACGTAGATTTTGCCTGCTTCACACACATACACATTGGCTTTGCATGCATTCACCTAACCCGTGCGGATTATAGCAAAGTAGTTAGTTCTGTTATATTGCTTGTATTATTAATTATCGAAAATTGATACAGAATTTTTGTGATATATTTGGAAATTGAAGCCATAAGTTCTATATTCCGTATATTAAAGATATTACAGATTCTAATAAGAATTAAATCACCAGACACAAATGATAAAAAACTTCCCCGTTTACAAAAGACATCTATATATTCATGTTTAGCTTTACCATTACACTAGTTTAAAATAACTGGTAAATAGGCCGCAACAGAATGCTTAATTGAGGATTACGTATAAAAAATCTGTGAATTTCACTTCTGTCATTTACTCAAGATATCTATGAAGAACTGTTATTAGTTATTAGATTTATATTTTGAAAGAGTAATTACCCAGTTTCTTGCTGACTCTTCTCCATACGAGCAATTTTCCGAACCAGCAGAAGAATTGACGATTCAAAAGCATTATTTACATAAAACAAACAAATCTAATTATTTTTTCTTTGTTCCTGTATCTATGCCTGTGTATAAAAATACATTATATAAAACGTTCTGTAACAAATATTTATTTTGAAATTTAATTTATAGCAAGATGAATTCTGAATATTCATTGTAGTGTCATACAAAAATGGATAAGAAATATAACAAATTGTTAATTTGAATTTTGTTTGCTTTTTGCGTGTACTTGACACGCAAGAATTTTATAAGATATAATTGTATCGTGACACAAGAGGAATATTATATGTATGTTTGTACATACGAAATATAGTATTTCTTCTACTTCTTCTTCGTCGACCGATGGATGTTCACTAATGGACATCTGCACTACTGTCTCTTCCAGCGATTTCCACACTACACGATCTTGTACCTTGTGCTTGGATCCAGCTTCCCGCGACCTTTTTGAGGTCATCTGTCCACCTCGTAGGGGGTCTATTGACGCTGCATTTTCCGGATATAGTATTTAGGTAATAAAATTATTAAATGCTTAAAAAATTGTGTTCAATACTTTCAATTAACGTTTAGTATTTAGCGGAGAGAGCTGTGATAGCCCAGCGGTGAGAACGTGCGACTCTTTCGAGGGGAACACGAGTTCAAACCCGGGCGGGCACCAATGAGTTATTCTATTAAAACTCATGTGTCTAATTGGTAATTGCAATTTATCACACGCTTTTCGGTGAAGGAAAACATCGTGAGGAAACCTGCATATATCTAATGAATTCTGGAGATATGTGTAACCTACCAATCCGCATTGGAGCAGTGTGGTAGGTCTTAGCTCCAACTCTTCTCTCCAGAAACGGAGAGAGGAGGCCTATTCCCAGCAGTGGGATTGTAACAGGCCGCTACTTTACTTTCTTTTACTTTTATTTAGCGGAGTATTTATCTTTTAAAATATCGCGTCTCAGCGTTTCACCCTAAAACGGGGCGAGTTAAATCTTGTCTGTTTTTCGAGCTATTTTTCTCAAGGGCCACACGTGTGGGGTGAAATATCGCGGGGTGAAATGATGGTAAAGAGGGTGTGTGGGGATGGCCTAATTTTTTACGGCATACGGGCGAGGTCCGTAGAAGAGGTTGGGTTAGGTAAGCCCATTATAAGGGTCTACCTACGTATAAAAAATGTTCTAGACCCCGTTGAGATAAACTTTAAAACGGTTATATTTTTCGTGCGTAAACAATTTTAATGTTTTGAATAAAAAATGTTTTAGACCCCTGATGATATAAACTTTAATACGGTATATTTTCTCGTGGCTAAACACTTTTTATGTTATGCATTAATTAAGTTTAAATTGTATCACTATTTAATTAGTACCTGTCGGAAATTTGTCACAAGTGGATTTAATGTACCGTAATATGTTAAATGAGCTACATTCCTAGTCTTCGTGGTGAAATGCGAATTTTTGCACCAGAGTACTACTAGAGTAACTTTGTTATGTCTGAGTAAAAGTAACAGCCTGTTATTATGCCCACTGCTGGGCTAAGGCTTCCTCTCTCCGTTTTTGGAGAGAAGGATTGGAGCTAAGACCTACCACGCTGCTCCAATGGGGATTGGTAGGTTACACATATCCCTAGAGAATTCTCTAGAGATATGCAGGTTTCCTCACGATGCTTTCCTTCACCGAAAAGCGTGTGATAAATTGCAATTATCAATTAGACACATAAGTTTTAATAGAAAAACTCATTGGTGCCTGCCCGGGGTTTGAACCTATGTCGTCTCTAGAGAGTCGCACGGTCTCACCACTAGGCTATCACAGCTTATGTCTGAGTACTAACTAGTCTGTATATATTTACGCAAAGTACTTAAACTTGTTCGGTATTATTAAATAATTTTGTAATTATTAGTTTCTTTCTCCTTCTTTCTTCTTTTCTTTTCTTTGTTGCAATACCAAGATATGCTTCCTACGACCATCTCTTTAGACTTCACCTTCCGGGTCTCGCGCCTTTTTTTATATTACACGGCTTTAAAACGAAGTCCTCAGCGGTGGCAACGTGAGGTTGATCATAGGAGGTACCCTTGGGACGACGTTTCCTGACGCTAGTAGAGCCTCTGCGCTCTAGTCTCCACATTTCGCAACCTTGACGAAAAAAAAGTGAGTGATGATAAAAGATCTTTTGTGCTTAACTTTCTGCATTCCACATAGTCGAGGAAATTTCTCTATCGTTCAGTGACTTTGTAAGAGACATTACGGTAATAGCAAATTGAAAGTTTAAAAAAAGAATTGATATATGATAAACATATATTTACATGTAGCAGTTGAACTAACTAAGGTTGTGTCTAAGTAACGCGTTTGGTTGTGATTAGGTAATTATTTAGTCTCTAAAAGACATCATGATAAATAATAAAATTAATATATAATTAAATTAAAATAAAAGGACATATTATATGGTATTAAATTTTGTAGAGGTAAACTTTTAGGTGATAAAACACCGTGAAACCATAAATCACGTTAAACACATGGTACGCATCCGCTCATAAATTACGAAGATTTAATTAATATTACCGAACGAAATCTTACCGACGCCATTTTGGATACCCTTATCCCTCTCCCTTCAAACAGATGATTGCGCCTCGACAAATTAGAACACGGTGTTGGAAAACATTAAAATTTTATTATCTAGACTTTATTATCAAGCGCATAGTGTGCAAACCTGGTTTGATTATTATTTGTAAGTTTGACTGTTATTTTGTTCTCTTTACGATCGGTCCTTGCGTAGGTATAATTAGGGAGGGACCCTCGGACATGAGATTTTGGGAGTTTAAATTGATTCAATCGAGGACGATTCGCTCGGGAGATTCAGTTTACGTTTTTAGGTAAGTTTAACGGGAATTAGGAATAATTGGGGCGAATATGTGCGTTGGGTTAAAGAATTAATTGACCTGATTTGAGGGCATCGACATTTATGGGGTTGTGTTGTATAAAAAACGACAACGAACTTAGAAAAGTTTTAATTAAGAAAACGTTTCATTAGTTAGACAGGTTTTTTTCTTTATGATTTCACGTAGACGAATGTGGATTGATTAATTTATAAATATCTAAATAGAGAAAGATATAAGTGATGGGATAAGCATCATATCTTCTTTTTTTTAATCAGATGATAGTTATTATTAAGCATATATCTTACTTACTCTTACTAATATTATAAATGTGAAAGTTTGTGAGTATGGATTGATGTTTGTTAATCTTTCACGAAAAAACTATTGGACGGATTTGATGAAACTTTATAGTTATATAGGTCATCGGAATAACAAATAGGTTACAATTTGTAATGATTTTATGTAATATAACGATACATGTCAATAAAGTCGGAAAAAGTCTGGCATCTGAGAGCTATCTCGGCGTACGCTGCCTAAACCATTGGAGTTACACAAAGATGATGTACCGTAGTATTGTTTGTCTTGATTAGTTCTAAATAAAAGTCCGCGACAGCATATATCTACCTTTTATGTGCAAGCCACTATGACCAAAATTGTGAATCATAAATCTAATTAAATTAGTTACTGTGGCAAAACATATTCCATGTGAGCGAAGCCGCAGGCAAAAGCTAGTAATATAAATACCTGATTATCTATTTATATAGAAATAAATCCAGTTCAATATACTATATGATGCTTGGACTAAATGGGTTTTCTGTTAACTGTTAACTATGTTACCTACATACTGGTTATCAATTTTACGAAAAAATAGTTTAAGTTCTAATGGTAGTATCAAGTAGGAAACAAAAATTCGCGTGCGATTACTAATCGCCACCTGAGGACTAGGAGCGCCTGAGGAGATAGGACGTAAATAATGGCTAACTCTTATATCTCGCTCTCCGCCATTCACGCCCTCTACGATGCTTCTGTGCTCGCCCGTTCGACTTATGCTTGCGCTATAAAAGCTTGAGCATAGAAAACATCATTGTCTTGAATGATATGTTCAACGATTATCATCACATTTCAATTAATTTTCACAAAACCTTTAAAAATTATACACCTAAACATTCTTTATAATTGGGGTGTCTCACTATCTATTGGTGGAATGCCGTGTGATTTCCGGCTGAGTAGAATAGACCACCCTCATTTCTTAGCAAGGTGTCGTAAAAGGCGACTAAGGTAAGTCGACCCGCCGTGTGGTATCCTGCTGAGTAGAAGAGACCATCCTCATTTTTTACCGAGTTGTCGTAAAAGACGACTAAGGTGAGTTGACCCACCGTGTGGTATCTGCTTAAGTAGAATAGATCACCCTCTTTCTTACCGAGGTGTCGTAAAATACGACTAAGGTAAGTTGACGTCAGGCAGGCGGCCGGTCGTAAAATACGTAGCCAAATTACGTCACAACATGTTTGTAGCATGTTGTACCGAACCCACGTAGAGTGGGTTAAGGCAGGAGGATGATGACTATCTATTGGTGGAAACTACGTGAAAATTCGATTAGAAGTTATTGAATGTATCTCGATCGAAAAGAAAGACCCATCCAGGGACCTTGAATCATATTATAGCGTACAATATAACTGCGAATCATACATGGGACAGGGGACTTTGTTTTGTATTGTGTAGTTACACATATACTATATCGCATTATCATAATATATTATATTGCATATATATATATATATATATATTTAAAGTTATATATATATATATATATATATATATTATATATATATATATATAACTTTAAAAACATCACCCAAATGTATCATTCTTATTAAAAAGTAAATAGCAATATTAAAGCGGCTAGGTGCTACAGTCAGTTATCTAAATCAAAACTAATTGAATCACAAAATAATATTCACTATCTAAACAGATTTAAAGCACGCCACACCGCCGCCGAGCTAGGGATAAATTATTTAACACGAAACTCGGCTATTTCCCACTGGAACAAAAGCTTGCTTTAGAATTATATATGAGCCGGGCTTAAAGTTTAGAAGCAGCCTGTGCAAGTCTAAAAGCTTAGGTGTGGTGAATCATTGAATGTATTAGACACGGCATTTAAACTTTAAATAATTGATCCGACAAGATAGGCATCAATTTAGAAAATAGTTTGAACATAAGTTGGATCCAAGATAATAAGTAACGGCCTGTTAATGTCCCACTTCTGGGCAAAGGCCCCCATCTCCCCGTTTTTTTGAGAGAAGATCCCTAGAACTGTCTAGAGATATGCAGATTTCTTGTGATCAGATGTTTTCCTTCACCGAAAAGCGTGTGATAAATTGCAATTATCAATTAGACACATAAGTTTTAACAGAAACTCATCAGTTCCTACGCGGGGTTTGAACCCGTTTTTTTTCGTACTAACTGTATGCCCTAACGGCTTTTACAGCGTCACCGGGCGGGACGGGTGAGCGCAGAAGCATCGTCGAGGTTGCGTAATGCAGAGAGTAAAGCGCAGAAGCTCTACTAGCGTTGATGAACCCGTAACCCTAAGAAAAAGTCCTACGGTTTCACCGCTGGGCTATCGCAGCCAACATAATAACTAAATTTAATTTATCGTATCGGTGGTGAAATGTATGCTATAAGCGATCCCCTTAAATCAAAAATGGAAAAACTTTTTTCTTTTTTTATAAAGAATAGTTTTAAGTTGAATAGGCTTGAGTTCTAACAGAATTTTCTTGTCAAAGTATTGAATTGCAAATGTATGTTTCGATGTGTATTTTTTTTTCTATATTGATGTATTTCATATTAGACAAAGCTTATTTTATTAGTAACTTATTTGTATTTACTAATACTATAAAGTCAGTCTGTCTGTTGCGTTACAGTTCCGTTACGTTCACGGTTAAACCACTAAAGTGATATTGATGAGGTTAAGTACAACTGAAGCTGAACTCTGGGACTAATATATAAAATAAAACATTTTTTTCGTAAACAGGAAAAATGCATAGTATATGGTAGTCATTCAAGGTATCTTAACATTTAATTTGACACCAACAAAGTAGCGGCTACAGCTATTTGCAGCTATTTTTCAGAGTCACATTCATATTATGTATATAAAAAATAACATTTTGAACAAAATAATGCTAAAAATATTTTAAAATATCGGTTCTGTCTTATAAATTTCATAAGTCTACGTAAAGTTAAGTCGGCACAACATTAGCAGAGTAGAGGCCGCGATCTGTCAAATACAAAATAAGCTTGGAGACGCCACGTGAATAAATTAGAGTGTTTTTATCTTAAACTAGTTAAAACCAGGCAATGGCAACTTATTTTTAAAAAAATACAGGAAAATTCCTAACAAGTCTCTGCATTACGACGAATCTGGAGTTCGTCAAATTCGGAACACGACGAATACGAAACAAGAGTTTAAACAGTTTAAAAAGTAGTAAAGTAGCCTATTACAATCCCACTGCTGGGAATAGGCCTCCTCTCTCCGTTTCTGGAGAGAAGGGTTGGAGCTAAGATCTACCACGATGCTCCAATGCGGATTGGTAGGTTACACATATCTCCAGAAATTTCTAGAGATATGCAGGTTTCCTCACGATGTTTTCCTTCACCGAAAAGCGTATGATAAATTGTTATCAATAAGACATATAAGTTTTAATAGAAAAACTCATTGGTGCCTGCGCAGGGTTTGAACTCGTGACCCCCTCGAAAGAGTCGCTCGGTCTCACTGCTAGACTATCACAGCTCTTTAACGGTTTAGTTGGCTCTAATTTATCTTTTGCCTCAAGGCGAAACCTTCCTAGCTACGCCACTGCACAGTACCTACTAGTATGTAGAGTTTCTTCATGTAAATAAAAATCGTCTAGGGTTGACTATTTCAATATAAAATGATCATCATACGAAATATCACTCATATGAGTACATTATTAAATGTCTACGATCAATAAGCTAATCTAAATATACTTATGAATCTCGGCCCGCATAGGTTAAATATTAACGTACAGACGGTTGGCACGTATTATTGCGGTTTGCATTTCTGGCTGTCACCATATATTTTGATATTATAAATGTTTTATATGAAAGACGCTTTGCGATTGTCGGTGTACATCCGTTAATATCTGCGATAATTCAGTCTATTTTTAGTGTTTCAGAAACGTGAATGTATATTTTCTATCCGTATACTAAATGCTATTTCTAATGTTTATCATTATCGTAATTTTCGCTTCTATTCACTTGTTATATAACGAAAAGTTCTGCTGAACACCTTTACTATTTTACTATAAATAGTAAAATATATATATATAGATATAAATTTGTATATAGATCTCATATATAAAAATGAATGGTGTCTGTATGTCCTTTATAAACTCCGAAACGGCTGGACTGATTTCAATAAAATTTTCAAACTATCTTTAGAATGATCCAGAGGATATTAATATATATTTACTACCTACTTACCTTTGACCAGCTGTTTATATGTTATTTAGTACAAAAAGTAAAGAAATAAACAAATCAGAGCAGAACGGAAAGTCTAATAATGTCAACGGCGTCTAATAATGGTGATACACACATAAAAAGTCTTAATAAATGGAAGGCCTTAGTGCGGCGTCGTATTATCCGTCTAGCCTTATGGCGGGCTCAGATGTTTCCAGATTACATGAAAATATTTTAATTGGACCGTCCCTCAGACAAATAGTCGATATTTATCCAAGTCTTAACGTTGCTTGAATCCTCGCTTAATTTATTAAAATACATACAAATAGCGCACTTAAACAACTGAATAGTTTCTAAAATTTTCATGACATGTGTCACTCAGTTATTGTTGCAGGCTAGCTGGAATACTTTTGTCAACTAGTTCAGATGTATTTCATGTATTGTAGTTCATATCACAACTTCATTTTTTAATTTTTAAATAATAGGAATTATGTAAGGGTTCTTTGCCTAGTATAATATAATAAAATATTTGTACTTTGACTTTATTAAATAAAATCAATTTCTACATCTACAGAAATTAAATTAATTTTTTAAATAAGTTCTTTTATTCTGCTTATCATAAAACATGTGTTTAAAAGGAAACAAAAGGGAGAGCAAATGAACTGAACAATTCCGGTCCGTGACAAGTCCATCTGTACAAAAAGGATGCAGCTGGCGTAATTGAAACTGTCCACCGGACTCATTAGGAGCCTCCCGGCCGCAAGACAGATAAAAAATAAATTGTCTCTGGTCCTTTTATAATGGTATTTGTACTTCTGTAACCGTTGATCAGTTGGAAACTTATATGATTACATATGTAAAAGTTTATTGACGGCTTTGAATGCTTTTTACTAATTTTTTACTTTACTTTTTTCAATAGGTTTATCATACTAGAGTAGTGGAGTCGTAGGCAGGTCTGTAGGTGAGTGTCGTAAAAAATAATGAAAGGGAAGATGAAACGCATATAATCTGTCACTTATAGAGCAAGACAGATAATAAGTCTCATTTGTTTTCTCTTTATTGTCGATGGATACATCTTAGGCTGGCTCCCCTAATATATACTCTATAACTTTTTACTAATATCTATCAGTTATCTTTTATATATATTGTATATCAATTTTGTGTGGAAGTTGACGTTCGGCATGATCTGCGAAGAACCAGTGGTTAACACAATGAATCGGTACTTTAGTCCATGGAGAGTGATCAATCTGATTTTAGTAGAGATTTTGCAGAGACTTTATTTGATACACTTTGTTTTACTCATAACTCTGTGAACATTAAGGTGGAAACGCAACTATATGCCTTGTGATTTGAATTTCCCTATAGCAGTTTATATTTACTTTGGTATATAAAAAGCAATACCTAAAATAACAGCAGTAATTACCATAATACCAGAGAGACGCAAATACACGGAGCCTGTCATCGGACCCAGCCCCTTGTTTATTTTGCATTCCTTTTGTTTTGCCATGAAGCCTTTCCTAACGGAAAATATCAATTATCCGCTTTTGTTACACGAACAAGACCAGAACAAATTATATTTAGATCCGTTAAATGTTTCAAGTGAAATGTAAATTTTCCTTTTTAAATAAAAGTAAGATGTATCAGATTTAATTGATCTTGTATAAAATTCAGGGTTAGGGTCGTAAGTTTAAGGTTTAAGGATATACTTTCCTTAGTGGTATTCGGCAGAATAGAATAGACCACCCTCTTTACTTATCGAGGTGTCGTAAGAGGCGACTAAGGTAAATGACGTGTTGTATCCGGCTGTATAGAATAGATCACCCTCATTCCTTACCGAGGTGTAGTAAAAGGCGACTAAGATAAGTTGACGTTAGGCAGGCGGCCGGTCGTAAAATACGTAGCCAAATCATGTGAAAACATGTTTGTAAGATGTTGTGCCGACCTCACTTAGAGTGGGATAAGGGCAGGAGAATGATGATGATATACTTTCTTTAAAATATTACATAAATCTCTCTATCTATCTCTCTATATAATCTCTAAATATATATTTTTTTGGCTCAGCAGACACTTTCAACTTTGCAACATATTCCAACGAAATAATTTCATTTGGATTTGTTTTACAGTTGTATGTGAAGTTAGTGTCTACCACCCTTACCTGCCCGACCCTTACGATGTATGTTGATACTTATAGAGTATCTGCGCTCTAATCTCAAAAATATGGAGATGATGAGTATCTGCGCTCGTCCATTAAATCTGTAAAAACCGTTAGGGTCCAAATAAATGTAAAAAAGAACTTACAAACCCACTATAAGAAAAGTTTCAGTTTTCTGTAATTCTTCCTTTCATCGATAAGTTTTTATTTCACCAAACCACTTCACATCACGTGATGCCTTCACTTATACATGTATTAAGTATCTAAAGAAGAGTAGTTTACTAAGAGTGAAACATGTATTTTTAACGCGAAGGAAACTGATTAAATTTCAAACAATTTTGGGCCCAAGATGTAAAATAATGAAAATGAGGCCAATTAATTTTTACATATAATTTGGCTGATATAACTTTAAGCGTTTTAACTTTAAGTGTTGTGAAATCGACTTCTGTCTGTCTAAAAGCGGACTCATTTTATAATCGTAAATGTTGAGTAGAATAAAGCGAGATATATGCGTATATAGCTGTAGCTAATATTACTCGTAATCTTACCTGAACAGTTACACATTTTTTGTTCCTAATGCAGCTTTTGTGCTAATGCGGTACAAATAAAGTCGGCTGCTCAAATAAAGGTACCTTCACATAAATTGTGACCGTTCCCGGTGTGGTTGTCGTTTATTGAGGGATTGTATGCTACGTCATCAATTTGTTTGTGGTACAAACAATAAGAATTAGCGAGTATGTTGGCGGTATTTAGGATTAAACTTGATCGAGGTCAAGGATGTATTTATTTATATAACAAAAAACATATTGCAAACTGCTAAAGGTTATCTTCAGTTGTTAGGATTTTTTCGTTCTAGTGAACAGTTAATATAAAACGTCCATAAACTACTTTTGTAATGTAGGGTTATTTTTTTATATTCTCTTAATATTTATTGCGATTGTATAAATTTGTTTTATTCATACAACGGACGCAGTACGGACAAGTAAACATAAATTAAAATAAGAGGATGTTGTAAGTAAAAGTAAGTATAAGTTGAAAATAAGACATCGAAACAAGAAATAACATCGATTAAAAACTTGTTAATTTTACCCATAAAAATATATTTGAACTTAAATGTTAATGTACACTCTTTTTTTTCATTCTTTAAAGTCTTTTTCCTGTTCAAAAACAAAACGTGAGCATTTTTGTTCTGACAAATAAATATGTTTGATTTTTAAAAGTCTATAACTTGGCCCAAATTGGAAGCTTTAGTAAAGTCAAGCTTGTCAAAACGCTGAGATCACATATGAATTTTTCATAAACTTTCCAACGTTTTAAGCTTACGCATATAATTAGGGTCCAGCTTGAAATACTTCGTTAAAAATAAAAAGTCCATTATTTTTACTTTCAAACATCATAACATAAGAAAATTATTACGCTGTAACCAAAATAAGAAATAGATAAATTAACTTTTTCTTTTAGATAAAATCGAAATATATATCTGTAGGTGAAAGCTAAAGAACGCGCTGTGTGGTATACGGCAGAATAGAATAGACCACCCTTATTCCTTACCGAGGTGTCTTAAAAGGCGACTAAGGTAAGTTGACGTCAGGCAGGCGGCCGGTCGTAAAATACGTAGCCAAATCACATGATTTGGCTACGTATTTTACGGCACAACATGTTACAAACATGTTGTGACATGATTTGGCTACGTATTTTACGTCGCCATTTTCGGCCGCCTGCCTGACGTCAACTTATCTTAGTCCTATTTTACGACGCCTCGGTAAGAAAGAGGGTAGTCTATTCTATTCAACCGGATACCACGCGATGGGTCAACTTACCTTAGTCTCCTTTTACGACACTTCAGTAAGAAATGAGGGTA
Organism: Morpho deidamia; assembly: GCA_947086505.1. Lineage (NCBI taxonomy): Eukaryota > Metazoa > Arthropoda > Insecta > Lepidoptera > Nymphalidae > Morpho > Morpho deidamia. The sequence goes on from CAMTZC010000003.1 coordinate 9,961,690, forward strand.
GTCTATTCTATCCAACCGGATACCACACGGCGCGTCGTCTTACCTTTTGCTACTTACGACACCTCGGTAAGAAATGAGGATAGTCTATTTAAAGACAACTCCGGTCACCAAAATTTTATAGATATGAAATGATAATTATATGCATGCATAACAAATAAAAATATAAATTTAGTTTTAAACATTTATAGAGGATTTCTAAATCACATGTATGTCGCTTATTGTATTTTGTTTATTATTGTTTTGTACATGAATACTCAAGATGTTTATTTCGTGCAGAAAGTGTTAACAACTAAATAAAATTCACTTCCTAGTTGCCATCTGAAATTTTCATTCCAAAATTAATATTAAATCACATAGTTGAATAAAGTTTAAATTCGTGCGTTTTAACGTTCTTATTTTATAAAAGTTCGCCCAGGATTTACAATCTGAGTACTTCAGCGTTCCCGAGAGGGCCATAAATAACCTGGTCCGTGGTACTCTGTTCAGTAGGCAACTTAGAAAATTGTTTTAATCGAAAATGTGCTCTATGTTTAGGGACATACGGACTATGTAATTTAAGGCGCACTGTACCCCTGCTCCCTCCTATCCACCGCAAGCGGCTAAGGCTAACCCAGAGGGAAGATGAAAGAACACCCCAATATATCTTTTTCCAAGTGTGGATGGTTTGAGAATTTTAATTTTGCGAGCGAAAAGGTTCAAGGGGTACTTAATTTTACGTATTTTTACAAATGCGGACCGATATCACATTCGCTGTTAAACAAAAGGGTTTTAGGCTTTTTTTCATCCTTCTTTATAATTTACCCTATTTTTTATTCTTCTTTATTTTATGTATGTATGTTTCGTTCAAAAAAATATTTAATTTATTATATTAAAATGATGGAATTCTAAAGTTACTATATATCAGCTGAATTGTAAGGAAATTGGATGAAGAATAATAATAATATATCATTTTTGTAAGTTTGCATCGTTATGATCAGATTTGGTTAGTCTGGGTTGTCTATATTTTTGTTACCACATTCTTGCGGTATCCGTCTAAGTAGAATATACCACCCTCATTTCTTACCGAGGTGTCATAAAAGGCGACTAAGGTAAAATGACGACAGGCAGGCGGCCAGTCGTGAAATGTAAAGTCATATCATGAAGGAACATGTTTGTAACATGTTGTGCCGACCCCACTTATAGTGGGATAAGGGCAGGATAAAGATGAGGATTCTTATCACCTACATCCAATGAGTAGACATCAAGGTAGTTAGAATCAGTATAGACTTTAATTTAAATATGAAAAATATACATCATATAAATATAATTGATGTTCTATGTTCCCGGATTACTGTCATCACATAATCATATATATCATAAATATGCGGGTTGCAGTCAGTAACTACATATATTATATATCTTTTCTTAAACTCATTTGCGGAGTACTAATAAATATTAAAAGAGTTACTTACCTTACCCAGCCCTCTCATATTTTGTCAACACCACAGTCGCGTAATTAATTGCCCCAAGGAATTCTGCGGGCCCTTAATTACTGAGACCTTTTTTTTACCCTAAACCAGTTTTTTATTTCTTTCACAAGAGGCTGTGAGTTTGAAATGCAGGGACACACATACACGTATATCTTAATATAGGAGTTTATATATGGAATGGACATTTTAACAAGACTTTAATACAAACAAATCTTTTTGAACAGTAAACTGTTGGGCCCTTAGTCTGCTTCAGGACTTTTGGATACCTTGGTACGCTACTGGTTATACAAAATTATCAAAAGTGTGCTAGATAGCGCAGAAGTCAACAACTTTATATATTATTAACCGTCATTTATATGATAATTAATCCTTATCCGGCTGAGAAGAATAGACCACCCTAATTTCTTACCAAGGCGACTGAGATTAGTCGACCCGTCGTGTGGTATCCGGCTGAGTAGAATAGACCACCCTCATTTTTTACCGAGGTACCGTAAAAGGCGACTAAGGTAAGTTGACCTGCAGTGTGTTATACGGCTGAGTAGAATAGACCAGGCAGCTGGTCGTAAAATAACTGGCCTAAACATGTAACACCACGTTTAAAACAAGTTGTACCTAAACTGTATATAACTGTATGTATGTAAACTAAACTGAATAAAATAATACAAAAGAAGGCGCATTATATAAGTACTTTATCAATTAACAATAAAAAAAATTACATAAGATAGAAACATCATAAACTCACTTACATCCACACAAATACATACATCATTCACGTACACACATAAAATAAATTCAAATTCAAATAAGTCTTTAATCAAATTGGCCTATTACAAGCACTTTTGAATCGTCAAATTAAAATTAAATTAAAGCTACAACTGGTTCGGAAAGGTGCTCTAACCGAGAAGAACCAGCAAGTAACTCAGCGGTCACTCTTTTTAAAAATAAATATTACAATTTTGTATTTACTATTGTTAACAAACATAGATAACAATATCATCTAGTGCGTAGCCGGTTGCAATTTAGTTCCAAGCTTTCTTATCATTAACATAGTCTTCAACATTATAGTAAGCTTTATTAATCAGAGTCTCTTTAATTGCTTTTTTGAACTTGTGTAAAGGCAAGTCCAAAATAGATTGAGGAATTTTATTATAAAAAAGTATACTGAAGCCCACAAACGATCTACGTACTTTCTGAAGCCTTAGCCTTGGTATTATTAATTAATTTCGGTTCCTATTTTGCGTATTACTAATATCGCTTTTTTTTATTAAAAAGATGTATATTTTGTTTCACAAACACTATGTTATTATAAATGTATTGTGAAGCTACAGTAAGAATACCTATTTCTTTAAATTTATCACGAAGTCACGTGGTTTCATATTATAAATCGCACTAAGATTTTGTTTACACAAGTTATAAGTACGTATGACAATAGAAGGCACTAGTAACCAAGAATACAAGCTAGGCTTAGTTTGGTTGCTAGTGGTGACATTTAAAGTGTATTTAAGACAAATAATCAACCTTTGTTAAATATTGAGTATATCAAAACTGTATTGAACAAATAAATAATTTCTAATTCTAATTTCTGTACCTACTCTACTTAGATTGAGATAGGGGCAGGAGAATAATGAAAATATATTGATAATATAACTACGTGGAGAGCCGCTGGCTCCAAGAGGCAGAGGATAGTGTGGTGCGGAGATCATGTAGAGAGGTACATATATCCTGCAGTAGACGTTCATAGATTGTTTTCAGATAGCCACGGTAATTGGGAGAATTTAATGGATACGTCTTGACAATCAGTATGTCTTATTGAAGCAAGCGTTACTTTCGAATTCCATAAAATAAAAGTTACAAAAGAATTATTTTGCTATAATCCGCGATTGTAAAGAGAATCTATGTAATGCTAAGTGCATGCAGGAGAAATAACCACACGTATTACAAAACGCCGCCACCAGCACTCCACACAAGCACTACACACACTCAATACTACAATCTCTACGATCGTTTCGTCCCATAACCGAAGCATCATCAGGATGTGCAGCAGCATAATGTGCCGCACCGCAATCGAAAAGAAAAGGCGATTATAGCAAAATAATTCTATTGTAACTTCTGTAATCACTATGGCGTTTGTTTGATATAACAAAGTTAAGACACAAATTATATTAACATATTTCATTATTTATTTATTTATTAGGAGCTGTAATAGCCCAGCGGTGAGACCGTGCGACTCTTGCGAGGGGAACACGAGTTCAAACCCAGGCAGGCACCAATGAGTTTTTCTATTAAAACTCACGTTTCTAATTGATAATTGCAATTTATCACACGCTTTTCGGTGAAGGAAAACATCGTGAAGAAACCTGCATATCTCTAGAGAATTCTGGAGATATGTGTAACCTACCAATCCGCATTGGAGCAGCTTGGTAGGTCTTAGCTCCAACCCTTCTCTCCATAAACGGAGAGAGGAGGCCTATTCCCAGCAGTGGGATTGTAACAGGCCGGTACTTTATTTCATTATTTAAGAATAAAGATTTCTGATATTTTGCATTATAATGATAATTAAATAGGTATCATAAAAATATATATACTAAATTAATAGGATTTATTAGTCTTCTTTAAACGTTATTAAGCGAGATGTGAGTTTTAAGAACGCAAAGAATTTGTTTTTAAGATTTTAGGTAAGTAAGTAAGTTAGTAACGGCCTCTCATTATCCCACTGCTGGGCATAGGAATCTTCTCTCCGGTTTTGTAGAGAAGCGTTGGAGCTATGTTCCACCACGTCTTTCCAATGTGGATTGGTATGTTCCAGATATTTTCAGACTTCTATTGAGATATGCAGGTTTCCTTACGATGTTTTCCTTCACCTAAAAGCGTGTGATAAATTGCTAATATAAATTACACAAATTAGTTTAAATAGAAAACTAATTGGTTTAACCCATGACCGCCTAGAATGGGTCATACGGTCCCACCGCTGGGCTATCACAGCTATATTAAAGGTATATATTCTAAATTAAATTATGCAAGTTTACCTGAGGGAGCCTCGACAAATAAGACCCTTATTACTTAGTCTGCGCCAGCAATTTTAATAAAGTAGGCTGTTCTCCTTACTTCAGATTAATTAACATAATTACCCGTTTCGTTTTGTGTTTGTCTAGGACATCTAATATTTTAATTTATTTAGTATGTTTGATGAAAATAATTTACGCAAATAGCGATTTCAAATAAAATTTAAAAATTTTAACTTTCTTATTATGTAAGTTTAAGATTACTATAGAATAATGTTCCTGCAGTTATTTTTATGGTCTTACTTTACATAAGATATACATTTTGGAATATTTCCTCTTATTAAGGATATAAATTCAAATTCAAATTCAAAATATTCTTTATTCAAGTAAACTTGTAAACAAGTGCTTTTGAATCGTCAACATCTACTGCTTCTACTGCTGGTTCGGAAAGCTGTTCCTACCGAGAAGAACCAGCAAGAAACTCGGCGGTTGCTCTTTTCCAACAATAATTCTTATCACTAGTTACATATAGTTATAAATGTCTTGTACAGGGTTGAAGAGAAGCTATATCCACGCATTCTTATCTTCCAGGTAATCCTCAATAGTATAATAGGCTTTCTGAATTAGCCTTTTTTAATAGTATTTTGAAACTGCTGTAAAGGTAAAGTTAATGTAGATTGTGGAATTTTATTATAGAATCTTATACTCAAACCCACAAACGAATTACGAACTTTTGCAAGGCGCAAAGCAGGAACCGCAAGCTTATGTCGGTTACTACTTTGTATATTATATACGTCGCCAATCCTTTTATAATTATTTATATTCATTTGTAAAAAAATTAAATTACTAAAAATATATTGTGAAGCTAATGTAAGAATACCTGTTTCCTTGAAATTCTCTCGCAGGGAATCGCGCGAATTTAAATTGTAAATGCCACGTATGGCTCTTTTTTGTAACACAAAAAAATTTTCAATGTCCGCGCATTTACCCCATAACAATATTCCGTAAGACATAATATTATGGAAGTAAGCAAAATAAACAAGTTTTGCTGTTTCAACGTCTGTAAGCCGCCTTATCTTTCGGACAGCGTAAGCCGCTGAACTGAGTTTCCCAGCGAGAGTTGTTATGTGTGTGCTCCATTGGAGTTTAGAATCCAAGGTCACTCCTAGTAATACAGTTGTTTCTTCTGTTTTTAGTGGTATATTATTAATAAAAAGCTTATTTGCTATTTTAGCAGTATTAGGCAATGCAAATTCTATACATTTTGTTTTGATTGAGTTCAGTACCAAATTATTTAGCCTGAACCAACGAGCTACTTGCGACAAACCACTGTTTACTTCGTCAATATTTTCGTCATTTCTATTAACTTTAAATATCAAAGATGTGTCATCAGCAAACAGAGTTATATCGCAGATATTATTAATAAAATATGGTAGATCATTTACATGGACCAAGGATTGATCCTTGGGGCACACCCATAACCAAGGCCGACCCGGATGACTGCACATCATTAACGCACACTCTTTGAATCCGACTGTGAAGATAAGATGCAACGAGACGAAGCGCATTGTTCTTAACACCATAATGGCCAAGCTTTAGCAATAAAGTTTCGTGTTGAACGCAATCAAATGCCTTGGGCAAATACAAAATACTCCTATGGCATTTTGTGAGTTCTCCCACGCATCGAAGATATGCTTCAATAACCTCACACCCGCATCCGTTGTAGACCGACCCTTGGTAAACCCATACTGCTCAGGATGGAGTAAGTTATTTAAAATAAAGTGCCTGAGCAGCTGATTTAAAATGACTTTCTCAAAAACCTTGCTAAGAGTTGGCAAGATCGAGATGGGTCTGTAATTGTTAGGGTCGCTCTTATCACCGGATTTAAAGACTGGGATCAATTTACTATATTTCATTAAGTTTGGAAATATCCCTGTGTCTACGGACTTGTTAAAGATTTTGGCCATAATTTGGGCGATAATTTCAATAATATTATTAATTAATTTAACGGACATTCCCCACAAATCTGAAGTTCTTTTAATGTTTAAAGTTTTAACAGTTTTAATAATATCGTATGGGGTAATGTGTTTAAACTAAAAGTTAACACTGCACTCCATGATGCTGCCCTTCAATATATTGAAAGCTTCCATTGGGGATGAGTTTATTGAGCTAGTGGTAGAAATAGGTATATTTTGAAAGAAGTGCTGAAATGCACTTGCCACTGCTGCATCGGAATTGATAAGCTCATTCCCAATTTTAAGCTCTATGGCAGAGTTATGCATTTTATGTCTGCCTATTTCATCACTTATAACATCCCAAGTTGTTTTTATTTTAGTGTCGGACTTTATTATTTTATTTTTAATTTGAAGTGATTTGGCCTGTGAGCAGACATTGCGAAATATTTTTGAATATTTTTTTACGTATTTTAAGAAAGTGGGGGATTGGTTATATTGCTTTTCTGCATACAGATCAAATAACTTATTTCTACTCTTATAAATTCCATTTGTGGCCCAATTGCTGAACTTGTGATGTTTATACATTTTTTTTTCTATAATCTTAAAAGTATTATTGAACTCACAGCTAATAATACCAAAGAGGGTGTTAAAAAGATCATCAGAACTACAGCATTTTTTGTCAATTTGAGATATTTTTGATGATATTTTCACTTTGAATCGCTTTACTTTATGAGATGTGATAGGTCTGTATTTAATTAATTTCTTAGTTTCATGTTTGTAATCAGGGACTGATATAATTTGTCCACAATGGTCAGACTTTAAATGACTTATTACAGATTTTTCTAATATATTACAACTGTAATTAGTGAAAATATTATCAACACCGGTAGCCGAGTCAGCAGTTATCCTAGTCGGTTCATTAAAAACATTAATCATATTAAAACATTGAAATAAATTAACTAACCTAGAACGGTTACAAGTATCTACTCAAATGTCAACATTAAAGTCTCCACAAATTAAAACTGATTTTCAAGATGTACAAGTCTTCTTGAGAACATCCTCCATAACTCTCTCAAATAATGTATATCAATACACTATTACAGAACTATATTATCAAAAGAGTAACTGCGGATATTTTGGATTGATGCCTTTTCAAGGTAGGAAGATTGTATCGAATCGATAGCAAAGCTAAATATTTAATTGAACTTATTTAAATAAACTTATTATTTGCAGAAAAAAAAATTCGAATTTAAGTTTAAAGATAAATTACCTTCATGAATAGTTTGTTTCTGTTATTGTTTATATTGATGATGGTGTTATTTCGAACTGGTTATATACCTAATTCGAAAAGTATTTTACACAATGTACTCCCTAAGCAGAGCTGTGATAGCCCAGCGGCGAGACTGTGCGACTCTTTCGAGGGGAACACGAGTTCAAGCCCGGGCAGGCACCAATGAGTTTTCTAGGTGTCTAAATAAACTTATGTGTCTAATTGATTGCAATTTATCACACGCTTTTCGGTGAAGGATAACATCGTAAGGATACCTGCATATCTTTAGAGAATTTTGCTCCAATGCGGATTGGTAGGTTACACATATAACCTACCAATCCGCATTGGAGCAGCGTGGTAGGTCTTAGCTCCAACCCTTCTTTCTCTCCAGAAACGGAGAGAGGGGGCCTTGTGGTGGGATTATAACAGGCCTCTACTTTATTTTTTTTTACTTTTACCCCCCTAAGTAGCAAATAAAACAAAATGATTTTCCAAATTTAAACGAGTTACCAGACTTACTGCCTTTTATACCATTCAATTGGAATGTAATCTCCATACATTAGGCCGGCGTGATTGGCGATCACAATCGGCTAATTAGATTCCCGCCCCTTCTGATTTAACGCAGTCAAGACGACATTTATCGTTCCCAACAGAATCTGTATTAATGGGAAAGTATTGTAGGTATGTTTGCATAGTGATAGAACACTTTATTCTTGAGTGTCAAAAAAACTATAAAGTTTAATTTTCGATATGCAGTTACAGCGTCACTGGACTATATGAAAGACTGGAAGCGTTGCCGAGGGTGCAAAATTTGGTACACAAAAGTTCAGTTGGTATCGAGGTAGATCATCCTAATGGCCCTGCGAGACCGGACTTAGGCCTAGCGCGTCGTTCGGATGAGAATTCGTGGTATAAGTTGTGACTCACGCCGTCATCACGCCTTAGGCGGATATATAGTTTCATTCACTATTTACAAATACAATACAATACAAATATTCTTTATTGTACAAAAATAATAATATACAGCACTGCTTCTAATTCAAAAACAATTTAAGAAAATTAAACAAAAATAACATAAAAATAAGAAAAACATTGTACAATTGGTATTTAGTTCATTTTTTATAAATTATATTAGAAGAATCAAATCATATACATTTATTAGTTAAGTAACGGTCATTATTTATTAAAATGATATATGAGTAGTGTTAGCCGCAACTTTACTGTTTAAATACCCTTCTTCATATACTATATTGTTTTTTTTTTCTAATTCCGAAATAAAACATAGTTTTTTAGTCTAGTATTTAATCTTCAATGGTATTGATTAATTTGATCAGTATGAATGAATGAATAAATGATTTACTTAGTACAGTGGATTTACACTGGATAAATCGCGAAAGCGCAAAAGGCACAGACAAGCCGATTTTCACGTTTACAATATTAGTAACATAGTAGGACAAACATAATATTTATTTATTTATCACAAATATAATCTTTAAACGTTTTTGTTGTAAACATTCAGCAAGGTGAGTAACCATCACCAATGAGAGAAAGTCGTATGAATTTATTAGCATATCTGCGATTGATAGTCTGTATTCTATACAAATATAATATTAGGTCCTTACATATGAAATTGGCGTTTTCTATGGGAGGAAAATAAAGTCGTTTTTTTTTTTAATGAAATATATTTAATTAATCAAAGTATGTACCATTGCTATGTATGCACTTTTGCCATCTCATAGGTAGTTCATTGATCCCCTTACTAAAAAAACCATTCGGGCGGGAATCAATAAAATCTTTGAAGGCGGTTTGGACTGCCCCATTGGAGTTGAATTTTTTTCCTTGCAAGTAGTTATCCAAATTGCGAAAAAAATGGTAATCTGTTGGAGCAAGGTCCGGAGAGTACGGTGGATGTCTAAGACATTCTAATTGAAGCTCCTCTGTTTTGGTAGCCGTCTGTTGTGCAGTGTGTGGTCTAGCGTTGTCCTGAAGCAGCAGTGGCCTAGAGCGATTGACCAGCCTCGGTTGTTTAGCAGCTAGCTTTTCCATCATGGTTTGCAGTTGCTGACAATAGATATCTGCCGTAATCGTCTGGCCAGATTAAAGAAAGCTGAAGAAAACGACACCGGCACTAGTCCACCAAACACTTACAAGCAACTTTTTTTAGTCAATTTTCGCTTAGGGCAGGATTTGGCTGGTTCGCCAGGATTCAGCCATTGCGATGAGCGCTTCCGATTATCATAGAGGATCCACTTTTCATCACAGGTAATGATTCGATTTAAAATTCCTTCATTATTGTGCCGGTCGAGTAACGTAACGCAGCAGTCGACGCGCGTTTGTCGGTTTGCTTCACTCAATTCATGAGGTACCCACCTTTCAAGCTTTTTCACCTTCCCAATTTGCTTCAAGTGGATTAGAATAGTTTTATCACTAACACCGGAGCCTGCAGCTAACTCGGACGTGGTTTGCGATGGATCCGCTTCCACAATAGCCTTCAATTCTTTCTTCATTATCAACTTTGGTCTTCGGCCGTCCACGAGGCTCGTTCTGCAGGTCGAAATTTCCAGAACGAAAACGTTGGAACAAAGAACGCACTGTGTTTTCTTTTGCGACACCGTCACCATACACATCATTAATCCTTCGAGCCGTTTCTGCAGCACTGGTGCCACGGTGGAACTCATACTCGTAAATAACGCGATATTTCATGTTTTCCATTTTGTAAACAGAGTGACACAAAGAAAAAAACAAAAGAAGAAAAAACAAATGAATTAGGGGGTTTGAAACACAAATGCATGAGTAAATAGCTGTATGAATTTGAATTTGGAATTCCTAACCATAAAGGTAATATTTAAGATCAAAGTGGCCAGTACGATAAAACGCCAATTTCATATGTAAGGACCTAATATTTGTCATTTCTAACAAAGTAAAGCGACCTGTAAGTGGGATTGGTAGTGTGAGGCGTGCAAGTAACGTAGTGGAAGTTGGGCAGCGGCGGGGCGGGTCTTGCGGGTCGGCTTCGTAATGAGTTGGAGGTTACGTGGAGTAGGTATCATACAGAAGGGAGATTAGGCATTAAGTGTCATTCTAATACTAGATGGCAGTTATTTTCATTGTACAAAAGAAAAAATTGGCACCGTGTAACTAAATGAAGCATAATACTTTAATTTCTTTTTATTCGACTGGCCAGTTGGCGCAGTGGGTAGTGACCCTGCCTTCAGCTCTGCGGGCAGCGGGTTCATTTCCCGCCGAGGGCCAACATTTTCTATAAAAAATTGTTGGTTCTTCGAGCCTGGGTGTGTATTTAAGTATGTATATAAAATTATATATGTAGTATATCTACCAGTTGTTCGTCACCCATAACACAAGTATTAAGTTACTTACTTTGGGGACGGACGACCGTGTGTGTAAGTGTATATATTTATTTATTTCTTTTTATTAATTTAATTTTTATTTAATATTGTTTTTCTTTTTTCATACATAACCCAATAAATTTAGTTTACGTATAAGATTATTTCGCTTTAAAGCGTTGTCTGGCAGAGGTCATCGATCAATTTTATTCTTCTTATTATAAATTTGAAAGTTTTTTTTTATGAATTGTTTTTATCTAAACGTAATTTTGTGCAATAAAGATGGGTATCTATCTATTTATCTAGAACTGATAGTAATGTAAAATTATGACGATAATATCTATAATAACATTATAAATGCTATGTCTTCATCGTCATCCTCCTGCCCTTATCCCACTCTAAGTGAGGTCGGCACAACATGTTACTAACATGTTGTCACATGATTTAGCTGCGTATTTTACGACGGGCCGCCTGTCTGACGTCAACTTACCTAAGTCGTATTGACCCCTCAGTAAGAAAAAGGGTGATCTATTCTACTTAATTGTATACCACACGGTGGGTCAACTTACCTTAGTCGCCTTTTACGACACCTCGGTGAGAAAAGAGGATGGTCTATTCTACTCAGCCGGATACCACGCGGTTGGCCGACTTGCCTTAGTCGCCTTTTACGTCACCTTGGTAAGAAACGAGGGTGGTCTATTCTACTCAGCCGGATACTACACGGCGGATTATCAATAAATATATTAACTGAACCATAAATGCTATGTCTTATTATAAGTTTTTACGGCTAATACGCGTTTTTACGGACGATATTAATGAAATTAGTCATTTAATACTGGGCTAACATACAACCACGCTGTGATAGCCTAGCGGTGAGACCGTGCGACTCTCTAGAGACGACATAGGTTCAAACCCCGGGCAGGCACCAATGAGTTTTTCTATTAAAAAAAACTTATGTGCTAATTGATAATTGCAATTTATCACACGCTTTCCGGTGAAGGAAAACATCGTGAGGAAACTTGCATATCTCTAAAGAATTCCGGAGATATGTGTAACCTGCCAATCCGCATTGGAGCAGCGTGGTAGGTTTCAGCTCCAATCCTTCTCTCCAAAAACGGAGAGAGGAGGCCCTAGCCCAGCAGTGGGCAGGTAACAGGCCGTTACTTTACTTTACTAACATACAATCGTTCAAATTGAGGAGTATATTATCTGTAAGTAGGGCTGAAAGAGGACGCGGGTACACTAGATTTTTATAAAAATTGTACATAATAATTTTATCTAGTCAAGATACACATGAAAAGGAATGCCGCCGTCTATGTGAATGAGATGGATATCAGATTAAATTAGATTTGTAATGTATATCGAAAAAGTAACGCCTGTTATTATCCCAGTGCTGGGCATAGGTTTTTTAGTTTTTGGAGCTTAAAAACCCATTTCACTGCTCCAATGCGGATTCGTAGAATACAGAAGTATCCAAAGATTTCGTCATGATGTTTTTCTTCACCGAAAAGTGTGTGATTTATTTTGCAATTAATTGCGTTATCAATACAAAAGTTATTAACATAAAAACTCATTGGTGCCTGGGGTTTGAACCCGTGACCATCTCGAGGAAGTCGCGTGGTCTCACCGCTGAGCTATCACAGCTCCAAGCTCCTGTATATTGTACTTATATAAAAAAATAGCAAAAATGTACAAGCTATATCTATTTTAAATTACTTACACGCTACTACTATACAAAGCATGTCCACGTGGATGGAACCTAAGATTGCTGGCAGTGTTTCCGCGTTGAATCACTAAGCTGATCCTTTGTGCGAAAAAGGAGCCAGCCCTCTTGTCACCTGAAGAGGCAACTAACCGAGGTGTTAAAACGGATAAAATTTTTTTGTACTTTGACTCGTATAGGATTGCCCTGTCTGCAAATTTTCATCCATGCCCCAAGTTAAATTTTGGGTCCGCTCTCGAGACTACTGATATTTATCTGGCCGCGGTCCGACTTTTTTAATATAAATGTTCTTTGTTCCTGACGGGAGAAAGTTTTAATGAAAATTCAAATAAGGACAACTTTTAACCTTTTGCTTTTTTGTGTTTTTGAGAGGAATTGTTTTTTTTTTCGTTATTCCAAGGACCAAGGGTCGAGTCCTCTGGGATGGCTGTTATAACCTCTGTTTTACATAACAGTTATTTATTTAGTTTTAATTAAAACTCTCTTGACTACTTAATTTTTATCATTTAATTTTTTTGTTCCTCATAAACTTCAATAAGCGGTAATGGTACTTTAAAAATTTTCCCGGAATCTTTAACACAAATGTGTGTTTTCTAGATCAGATTCTGTCATAAAAGAATAAGTAAACGATAAGCTGTAGAAGAAAAAAAGATGGATAATTTTTTTAATGCTTTCATTCTTCGAATAAAATAATGATTGATGTTTTAAACAAAACCATAACATACGGATATAAAAAATATTTGAATCAATACAAATTACTTTTTTTTAAGTAAGGTATCTTTCGATTGATTAAATAATTCATAATGCTATTAAAATATCAATGTATTCATAAACTCCTACTGCTAAAGCTGTGCTAGCCCAATCATGCAAATCTTTCGAAGAGGTCACGCATTCAAACCCGGCAGGCACTAATGAGTTTGTCTAATAAAACTTATGTGCCTTATTGATAATCGCATTAAATTGCGTAATAAATTTCACACTTTTTTGTTGAAGAAAAATATCGTGAAGAAACGCATACCTTTATATAATTCTGTAATCTCGTAATCAATTTTAGGGATATGTGTAACCTACTAATCCGCATTGGAACAGCGTGGTAGGTCTTAGCTCCTATAATATATTAATTATTCTTCTTCAAAAAAGGAGGAATTAGTAATAGACCATTACTTTACTTTACCTATTGTAAAAGCGATATTTAAAAACATTCTATGGCGATGTTTTATTATACGTACATTCTTTCTCACATACATGTTTATACCTTCAGTAACCGTTATACAAGATCCATGGTTAATCGAAGACACCATTGATACCGTTAAATGGTTGCGGTACTGAGGAGAGTAATCATATTAATATTATAAATGCGACTGTCTGTCCGTCTGCCTTCCTTGATTCTTCTGATTAGCGACTCTCTAATCTCTGGACTATTTTTGATTATCGGATAGAAAGATATTAGTTAGAAGCTTCGGTAATGCGTTAGTAGGATGCATCGCGATTACATTAATTTTACAGTGAAGCAAAAGCTTTTCCTTTACAAGCTCTATAAAATAAGATATATAGAATAGAACATCATAAAATGTTTTAAGCTTAACTGAGGATCGAAAGTTTTGTGAAATTACCGCTCGCCGCAGCCTCAGAGCTTTAGTTTGGTACTAGTAGCAAATAAAATATTAAATTTGTGATATAGATATATATATTTTTTTACAAACATAAATATACAAAATGTAAAACTTAAATTACTTACATTAAATTACTTACTTAAATTACTTACATTAAACTTAAATTACTTACATGCTAGGATTATACAAGTCATGCGCACGTGAAATGTTTCCGAGAGTGCTGGCAGCGTTTCCGCATTGAATCGCTAATCTGATTTCTTGTGCGATAAATTATTTTTGTTATTATAAACATATTTTGAATTTATGTGTGTGTATAATTATTGTGTTTATAGTGATTTATATAATTAAAATCTAGTCATCAGCTATTTTTAGAGATAGAGTATAACCGGATTCAAACTCTATAACTTAACGGATTTACGGTTTGTTTTCAAGTAATGAATACACAAGATTTCTTACCTAACTTAATTTTTTTTTATAAATACGTACGGAGCTGCATTAACTGCAAAAATTAGCTTTTAAATTTAAAGTAGGTAATTTAAAGATATTTTGTAACATACATCCTCCTGCCCTTATCCCACACTAAGTGGGGGTCGGCACAACATGTGTACATGTTGTCACATGATTTGGCTACGTATCTTCTACGTCAACTTACCTTAGTCGTACTTTACAACCCCTCGGTAAGAAAGAGGGTGGTCTATTCTACTCTACCGGATACCACACGGTGGGTCCACTTACCTTAGTCGCCTTTTTCGACACCTCGGTAAGGAATAAGGATGGTCTATTCTACTCAGCCGCATACCACACGGCGGGTCGACTTACTTTAGTAGCCTATTACGACACCTCGGTCAGAAATGAGGGTGGTCTATTCTACTTAGCCGGGTACCACACGGCGGTATTTTGTAACATACATTTCTTGCAAATAAAGGACACCTTTCTTAATTACAAATAAACAACAAAAAACAACTTTCAAAAAATCTATGTAGAGTGTACTGTTCGTTCTCATACTTGATACATAAGCGATTCGTAAAAAATTTTCCTGTACTAACCACCAATACCACAACAGTACACAAGTATTGCACACATTCACTATCAATATCTCATCATTGTTTCGCCCCATAACCGTAGCATATTCGAGAGTTAGACTTCACGACATAATCTTAAAGCTCTTTTTGAGAATTAAATTAAAACTATGTATAAATTTAATTTTTATGTAGACCATACTCAATATAAGTTGCCTCCACATAAATTACGACCGCCAAAGGACAGCGCCGTCTAACTTCGCACTTTGCTCATATTTCGCCTAATGGATATATGAGCGGTTTTAACTTCCGACGCAACTCGCTAATTGAGTGCGTTACATCTAGATTTTCACATAGAATAACTAACTACACTACTACTATACAGTCACAACTTTTGTCGAAAACTACATAGCTTTGATAATTGCAATATATTACACGCTTTTTGGTAAAGGCAAACATCGTGAGCAAACCTTCAACGGCGTTAAGAGTTGAAACTGCGGCGGAAATGGCCGAATCCATTTGCAGTTCAAACCATAGGGCCATGGAGTTAAAGTGCAAAATTTTATTTTATCCGTTTAAGACCTCGGTTCATTGTCTCTTCAGGTGACAAGAGCGCTGGCTCCTTTGTCGCACAAAGAATCAGCTTAGCGATTCAACGCGGAAACGCTGCCAGCATTCTTTGGACTAATCTACATCGGCATGATTTGTGTACTACCTACTAGCGTGTAAGTAATTTAAGATAGACATACCTTGTATTTTGTGATGCCATAAAGGTTTTGCCGATAATCACCACGCTTGGCATGCGGGTTGGTGATCGCAGTGCTGACCATTTTGCACCGACAGTGCTGCTGCCCACTGTCAATCTGGTATTTAAGGTCAGCAAAATGAAATGGTTATACCGCCATTTATCGGTCGCCAGAGCCTCGTCGGTTGATCTGCAGGGTGCACCGCGTGCAGGTGAGGTTGACAATTGAGGAGACTGACTGGGACGAGCCTCCCCCTTACACCCCTACGTCTACGAGCCTCCCCCTTACACCCCTAAGTCTACGCTCCGACCAACTCGAGCTCATATCCAAAACCCCGAGAAGTTCCAACTCGAGCTAATGAACCGTTTTGATTGCCTAGCTGACTGCGCTTCTGTGGACGATGTAAACAACAGGCTGGTGGAAACTGTCCATACGGTGGGGTCTAAATTTTATAAGACACACCGTAAAAGACCCAATAAATTCTCGACCCAGACTCTCAAGCTCATGGATGAGAGGAACGAAATGAGGCTACAGTCTTCAGTAGATGCGACGCGCTACCGTCTGATCAATAGACAGATTTCTAAGGCGCAGAAATGCGACCTGCGACACTTCAACGCTGAGTTCATTCGAGAGACTATTGAGCGTAACAGGGGCTCAAAAGTGTTCGCAGGAGATCTATCTATTGGGCAGCGGCAGCTGACGCGATTGAAAACCGATAACAGTAGTATCATTTCATCTCGTCCTGAGATTTTGAGAGAGGTTGAGAGGTTCTATGGGCAGTTATACACGTCAACACAACAGCCTGTTGTCAATTTGGCAAAAGACCCAAGAGCCAAGTTGACCCGACACTACACCGAAGATATCCCGGACGTCAGCCTATACGAGATTAGTATGGCTCTCAAACAGCTTAAGAACAACAAGGCTCCAGGTGATGACGGAATCACTACCGAACTCCTGAAGGCGGGTGGTAAACCGGTACTTAAAGTCCTTCAGCGATTGTTCAATTCCGTCATTCACGAAGGCACTATGCCGGAAGCATGGTACAGGGGCGTGGTGGTTCTCTTCTTCAAGAAAGGTGATAACACCTTATTGAAGAATTATAGACCCATCACGCTGCTGAATCATGTTTATAAGCTGTTCTCGAGAGTCATAACGAATCGTCTCGCTCGTAGGTTTGACGACTTCCAGCCTCCCGAACAAGCCGGTTTCCGAAAAGGGTATAGTACCATAGACCACATATTCACGCTGCGGCAGGTTATACAGAAAACCGAGGAGTATAACCAGCCACTTTGCTTGGCGTTTGTGGACTATGAGAAGGCCTTTGATTCGGTGGAAACATGGGCTGTGTTAAGATCGCTCCAGAGATGCCGAATCGACTATCGGTACGTCCAAGTGTTGAAGTGTTTGTATGAAAACGCCACAATGTCTGTCCGTATCCAAGACAAAACTACGAGACCAATCCACATGCGGCGAGGTGTGCGACAGGGAGATGTCATCTCCCCGAAGCTGTTTACCGCTGCATTGGAAGATGTCTTTAAGCTTTTGGATTGGAACGGATACGGCATCAACATCAACGGCGAGTACATCACTCACCTTAGATTTGCCGACGACATAGTCGTTATGGCAGGTTGTCTGGAGGACCTTAACACAATGCTCGACGACCTCAGCAGAGTGTCTCAGCAGGTGGGCCTTAAAATGAACATGAGTAAGACAAAAATCATGTCAAACTCACATGTTCCGCTCCACCCGGTCATCGTTGAGAACTCTGCACTCGAAATTGTAGACGAGTACATATACCTGGGACATACGGTCCAGCTGGGTAGGTCCAATTTCGAGAAAGAGGTTAGTCGCCGAATCCAACTCGGATGGGCAGCGTTCGGGAAGCTACGCGAGATCTTTTCGTCCGAAATACCTCAGTGTCTGAAGACTAAGGTCTTCGAACAGTGCGTGTTGCCAGTGATAACCTACGGATCCGAAACGTGGTCGCTCACTATGGGCCTTATAAGAAAGCTCAGAGTCGCTCAGCGGGCGATGGAGCGAGCTATGCTCGGAGTGTCTCTACGAGATCAAATCAGGAATGAGGAGATCCGTAGAAGAACTAAAGTCACCGACATAGCTCAGCGTGTTGTGAAGCTGAAGTGGCGATGGGCGGGGCACATAGTGCGGAGAACCGATGGGCGCTGGGGTCTTAAGGTGCTGGAATGGCGACCCCGCACCGGAAAGCGCAGCGTCGGTAGACCCCCTACGAGGTGGACAGACGACCTCAAAAAGGTCGCAGGGAGCCACTGGATCCAGGTGGCGCAAGATCGTGTGGTGTGGCGATCCCATGAAGAGGCCTATGTCCAGCAGTGGACGTCCATCGGCTGACGAAGAAGAAGAAGAAGATACCTTGTATATTTTTGTTGTGAATAAATGTATACTGGAAACATAATAATTTGAATTGTTAATTGTAATGTACATTGATGTAAATTGATTATAAATATAATGTTAAATTAGAACACAAATAATTTTTTTTAATAATAAAAACTTTAAAAAAAACAAAAAAAAACAACTTCATAATAACAAAAAATTGTAAGAAATAAAAAACCATGTACATTTATTTATACTAAATCGAAATCATTGTTTCCACTGCAATGAGTTAAAAGAAAAAAGTAAAGTAACAGCCTGTTACTATGCCCACTGCTGGGCTAAGGCCTCCTCTCTCCGTTTTTGGAGAGAAGGATTGGAGCTAGACCTACCACGCTGCTCCAATGCGGATTGGTAGGTTACACATATTCCTAGAGAATTCTCAAGGGATATGCAGGTTTCCTCACGATGTTTTCCTTCACCGAAAAGCGTGTGATAAATTGCAATTATCAATTGCAATGAGTTAAGATTCTCAAAATATTGGCAAATTGATATTAAAATTTAACATAAATATTTTTTAACAATTTCAAATTGAAAAAGTAAAATACTGTTGATTTTGTTTTAGTGTAATAAGTAATTAAACTATTTTAATTAGCACTTCAGATTTCTATCTCAATAATATGCAATACTTATTATATTTTAGGTACTGCAACCTGAAACTGCGGTGGCAAAATGGTTAATTATGGCGAGTTTCAAAATTATACATTACAATATAATATTTAACTTCCGTTTCTCCTAATGTAATAATTATTTTTTTAGATTAATTAACGTTTAGATAATATGTAATTAATATTGAGTAGGTTTATATCTAAGGGATTCTTTATAATTTTGTATGTCTATTTATATCTAAAGTTAAAAACAGACAGCTCTGTTTAATATACAAGAAACAAAGATAAATAGGAAAATAATTTTATTTTAATTATTTAACGAGAAAATGTATAAATCAATAAAAAGTATATTTTTTTATTTTTAACTATAAAAATAAAGGTTAAATAAATTACTTTTTTTACTTTTTATTATATAATATTATCTTCTTTTGACCTACTGAAATAATGACGTATGAAGATATTTCTTTCTAGCGTATTTTAAATACCTACTTACTTACAATTCACTGGTAGTAATTGCGACTTCGTTGGCAACAACATAAGCATTGAAATAACCTTCATATTTACTATTTATGTATTTTTTTCCTCTAGATACGTGAGTTTTTGTTATCCGATATGCTCGCACGATACTTGTACTATTTGTACTAAATTTCTTCAATATTGCTAAAGTGGTTTTGCCAGAGAGACGGCCCTTCGCCTTTATAGTATACTAGTTTTTGCCCCCGGCTTCGCTCGCATAGAATTTGGCTTGCCACATTAACTTATTTAATTAAATTTATATTACATAAAATCAATACAAATTGTAGCCTATATGTTATTCTGATGTATAACCTATATAACTGTAAAGTTTTGTCCAAATCCGTCCAGTAGTTTTTTCGTGAATGAGATCAGATGTTTTTCTATAAAATTATTAATAATGATATTGATTCACCATACCTTTTAAGTAGAATATTATTACGATGTCCTCGATCAGGCTCGCGAATGACTAAACTATTTCATGTACCGTTCTCTAAAACTAAATATGCTGGAAATACTGTAATACATCGTTCTAGTAAGGCGTATAATGATTTATTTCACGACATTGATATATTCAACGATAATATATTTTCCTTCAAGAATAAAATAAGAAAAATACTGTATTAAACATTACATTAAATAGTTAAGCTCTTAACTTACTAACATTTATGTAACATTTTTTAGTGGAAACTTTACTGATGTATGTAAAGTAAAGTAAAGTAAAGTAACAGCCTTTTACTATCCCACTGTTGGGCTAAGGCCTCTTCTCTCCATTTTTGGAGAGAAGGATTGGAGCTAAGACCTACCACGCTGCTCCAATGCGGATTGGTAGGTTACACATATCCCTAGAATTCTCTAGAGATATACAGGTATTCCTCACGATGTTTTCCTTCACCGAAAAGCGTGTGATAAATTGCAATTATCAATTAGACACATAAATTTTAATAGAAAAACTCATTGGTGTCTGCCCGGGGTTTGAACCTATGTCATCTCTAAAGAGTCGTACGGTCTCACCGCTAGGCTATCACAGCTTTTTTGATGTATGATATATTTATATTTAAATATTTATTAAGTAATAGAACCATTGTTTGTTTCCCAAATAAAATAAAATAAAATAAATAAAAATAACAAACATCCATCCATACTCACAAACTTTCGCATTTATAATATTAGTAAGATAAGATAAGATTAGTAAGAAGTATAGACATCAAAGTCAAAGCTTACAAGAATCATGTCATATGCTTATATCATTAAATGTGTCCAAAACAGTAAAAACTCAGTTTATATGTGGCACGCGCCACCTATCAGAAGTTCCATGAACTCGACCGTCTGTGGAAGGGTCCCAGAAACTCGACTATTAATTTCCTAAGGGAACTCTACACCCGTAACCCCTGTACCACGTTGCAGAGTTAGAATATTTTGTTTAAATTAAAAAAAATATACATTTAGTGTAGATAACGTTAATTTTTCTTGAATTTTTTAATGATAACATCATTTGAACCAGTTTAAGGACATTCGAAACAGCATTTTACATATAATATTATACTATACAATTAAAATTTAAGACATGGAATATATAATAGTTACTTTTGTTGTTAAAATTGTGTAAATTTATAAGTTACGTAATAAATAAATTAATACTAATTATACGTAATAATTATGTAATACATAAAACTATTCATGTTCTTAGCAGGTTTTACTGTATAAATTACACAAATATAATAGGTTGATGCAAGTATTTTGCACTATTATACATCTTTGTATATGATACTGTGATAGCCCAGTGGTGAGACCGTGCGACTCTCTAGAGACGAACATAGGTTCAAACCCGGGCAGGCACCAATGAGTTTTTCTATTAAAACTCATGTGTCTAATTCATAATTGCAACTTATCACACGCTTTTCGGTGAAGGAAAACATCGTGAGGAAACCTGCATATCACTAGAGAATTCTGGAGATATGTGTAACCTGCCAATCCGCATTGGAGCAGCGTGGTAGGTCTTAGCTCCAACCCTTCTCTCCAGAAACGGAGAGAGGAGGCCTATTCCCAGCAGTGGGATATTAACAGGCTGTTACTTTACTTTACATCTTTGTAAAGCTGAAGTCTATGTTAAGGTTTTTTTTTAATGAATGTAAAAAATTTGAATGTATAATCGTCAATGTTGTCTCAATAGTAAAAAAAACACGTATTAAAATTCAACTAGTTTTGTTTTTTTCGTAGTTGGGTTACTTTTATCGGCAGAATTTTAACTTTACTCTCATAGAGTAATGTTATTAAGTTATACGCATGCTTATATTTTAAATATTAAATGCATATACATGTTCGTGTAGGATTACATAAATTTTCTTTTATAGCGGATTACAGTAGTATAATACATTCATTACTTTTATAAAAAGAGTTATCGATACATATTATAAAACAAAGTCCCCAAAAGCTGTCTGCCTGTAGGAAATTTTTTCAAAATCTACTTGTATAGAATTGTAATATATAATTGGTTAACAATTGAAATATATAGTTGGTTAATTGGTATAATTGGTTTTGACTTAAAAATAGTAGGAATGTCCAGGTTAATAGTACATTATGGTTTTATTTAAATTGTGTCGAAAAGTTTGCAGTTGTAAAAAAAACTGGGAGCTTTAATTGCGTGCGCCACGTAAACCAGCAGAATTATACTAAAGTAATATAACTGAACTTGTGTTCCCCACGAAAGAGTCGCACGGTCTCACCGCTATCACAGCTCACGTGTCTAATTGATAATTGCAATTTATCACACGCTTTTCGGTGAAGGAAAACATCGTGAGGAAACCTGCATATCTCTAGAGACTTCTGGAGATATGTGTAACCTACCAATCCGCATTGGAGCAGCGTGGTAGGTCTTAGCTCCAACCCTTCTCTCCAGAAACGGAGAGAGGAGGCCTATTCCCAGCAGTGGGATTGTAACAGGTCGCTACTTTACTTTTACTAATATAACATAGAATTGTAGATCTACAAAAATACTACAAAAAAGTCCGGGACGGCATTTCTTATAGTTAACTCACGATAAATACTTCTTTGTTCAAAATTGAAATTTAATTTTTCACATTATTGTTGAAACTGTTTTCTTCTGTTCAATATCAATCCATATCGTAATGTCTTTGTTAGCTTCGCTGTGTGATATACGGCAATAAAATAGACCACCCTCTTTCTTAAAGAGGTGTCGTAAAAGGCGACTAAGGTAAGTCGACCCGCCGTGTGGTATCCAGCAGAGTAGAATAGACCACCCTCACTCTTACTGAGGGGTCGTAAAAAATGACTAAGGTAAGTCGACGACAGGCAGGCGGCCGGTCGTAAAATACGTAGCGTTAAATGTTTGTAATATATTGTGCCGATCCCACTTAGAGTGAGCTAAGGGCAGAAGGATGATGATGTAGTTTCGCCATTTACTATAAATCAAAATTGTGATTTATTTGAAACAAATAAATACTTTACAAGATATTAGATATACAAGTTGGTGAAGGTAGTATTCAGTAATTTTAGGTAATGACAACAAACGTCGCAGGACAAAACAAGTTAACTATCGACTGTATTTTCGTATTTGAATTGCGTGGTAGAAGGCGGGGCGGTCGGACCCAGCTCCCGGCTTATCTTCACGCGTGCCTGACTATCCTATACTAATGTAATGAAAAATTACGCCCATCTGATACCGCTGGCTCCTTTTTTGTTCTACCTCCATTATAAATACCAGGTATTATGTAATCTGATGCGCTAACTTAATTGCCAAGCTGCGACGGAAGTTCTATAACTTCTTTTTAATCGGCTTCGAAAGGAGCTACAACGTCAATAACGGAAATTAGAATACAATTATTGGTCTTGCTTGAGGAAAATTAATATGAAATTGTATTAAGTATTCTTTTATGTTAAATACGGTCTGTGTTTGGCTTTTTTGTTTTAGAGATTATAATTCTGGAATAAGCTCACCGCTTTTTACCTATAGTTTGCTTAAAGTTGATATGAGATTCGATTTGGGTTCAATTACTTTTTGCTCTGCCATAATTATTGCCCTTTAATGATTTATCATTAACATGTTTCCTAAAAGTGGAATCGATACTAAACAGATGGTCTAAAAGTTAACTGATATTTTTTTATCTAGAGATAATTTTTGTTTTATATTTACAAACCACTTTCTCGCGTATTTTGCCTAGATACATGCTCTAAAAATAAATAAATGCAAAAAAAATAAATAATAAATAAATGGGACACTTACACACACGGTAAGTTAATAGCCTAATACTTGTGTTATGGGTGACGGACATTGTAAATGTGCTACATATATAATTTTAAATACAAATATACACGCAGGTTCGAAAACTTATTAACAAATTCTTTAAAGAAAATGTTGGCTCTTAGCGGGAATCGAACCCGCGGCCCGCGGAGCTGAAGGCAAGGTCACTATTCACTGCGTCAACGGGCCAGTCAAATGAATAGGTTCATATAAACGGTTTTGTCGCTACCCCCGTAACGCCATTGGAGTTTCTATACAGCGTCCCATTCATTTAGCAATCGCACAGTCTGATTCACAAAACCGCTTTTATTTTAGGCTTTAAGTAATAGATTTATCAACGTGAAGCTAAAGTGATTGATTTACTGTTTTTACATTTACAGATTTTTTACATGTACTGAATTGATATGCATGTTTAAATACGTGCTATAGATTTGTGAATAACAGTAACCAATCTTTGTTTACACATTTTTATAGCATAAGAATTCAATCATTACTTTTGTAGTATTCCGTAAAGTAACATCTACTTTCATAAATATTTATTGCACTTGTCATTATTGTCAATGTAAAAGATTGATGTTAAATTCTCGAAGCCTTTCTAAAAAACTTTCGGAAATCTTTGTTATTTCTTGGGCTTGTTTGCATGTATTATTTCATATACTTTTAATCTATATTAGTATAATAATAATAATAAATAATAAATAATAAATATATGGGACACTTACACACACGGTCGTCCGTCCCCAAAGTAAGTAACTTAATACTTGTGTTATGGGTGACGGACAACTGGTAGATATACTACATATATAAGTTTAAATACATACTTAAATACAAATACACACCCAGGCTCGAAGTCCCAACAATTTGTTTATAGAAAATGTTGGCCTTCGGCGGAAATCGAACCCGCGACCCGCAGAGCTGAAAGCAGGGTCACTACCCACAGCGCCAACGGGCCAGTCAATGTTTTTGGCCAGTATGGGTTTATAAAGTCAATTAGCGACCACTTCGCGATCGAGAAATCATAGATTCTTCTTTATATTGTTAGAGTTTCATTAATGTCAACGTATTTTGGTTCTTTGAGCACATACTCCACACATCATGACTACTACTTGCAGGTTCGTAATTCTTTAAACAGTATCGAGGTTTACAACCCAAGCGACTGTGTTATTATTATAATGACCGAATTCAAAAAAAAATGTTTTGGTGCAAATTTCAATAAAGAGTAGCGTAGCATTTTCAAAATTCGTGAGACCCAAAACTTGGAAGAGAAAAAAAAACACCAGCTTCTTTAATAGTCTGGAGCATTATGTCACAGATGATAAGGATTACATTGTATCAAACTCAATAAAGCTTAATTTTGAATTCGGTCACTTTAATATTAATGTAAAAAGTATATTAATTAATCTCTTTATTTCCATTCATAGTTTAACAATAGATTTATTTCGAATGTTTTTCACAATAAATAGCCGACTACTCAACATAATTACGTGCATTGTGAGCGGGTTTTTGCGCGCGCCAACCGCACAATTTAGTTAGGGTAAACAGCTGCCTCTAATTTATAGCGAGTTTTATAATTGCACAGAATCCACATAAAACAAGCCATATTTAAACCATAATCGATTATCTGTATTGAGTTGGCATGCATAACGATTAATGGTAAGCCTTGCGATCAGTGCCAATATTGGCTTCTTAAAACAAGCAAATAACCGTACAAAGGTGCTTGTTTAAGTTTAATATTCCTACAACAGTAAAGTATAATTCGCGATAAAAGGAAATATATTTAATGCTAAATGTACAATATTCCGTTCTCATACCTGATACATGCAGAATTCGTAAAAACTCATACACTACCCGCCACCAATAACACAACAATACACAAGCATTGCGCACATTTACTACCACAATCTCGACAATTGTTTCGTCCTGTAACCGAAGCATCGTCGGAAGAAAGACTCCACAACCAAAATCTGAAAGTATTTGTCGTGGAGTCTATCTCCTTCAGTACAAACTACATTTAGCATTACATATATTTTCTTTTCTTTTATCAGTGATTACAGCGAAACAACAATTCAATTACTTTTGTATTACAACCTCCTCAAAGTAAAGCCTAATTCTATAAATTGATTAATTATTATTAAAAAAATAATTAATAATTTTTAAAATTAATTCTATAATATAATATTCCTGTTTTACATACTATAAGAAGTTTTCTTTTGTCTACTATAGTACGCGGCAATAAATAATGCACATCGAAGCTTAGAGAGAGAAGATCGGCTATATTCTGCGTCACATACTAACTGAGTGACAGTGACAGCGCTCTACGAAACCGAACTGGCCGGCTGTTTCGTTCTAAACATCGATGTGCATTATTTAATGCCGTGTACTATACATTTTATTTATTTTATTAATCGAACCACTTAAGGTTGCTGGTAGAGATCTCTTATAGATATAAGTAATAATTTGTACTTGTCTTCTTATAACCTTATTTTCTTGTATCTTTTATTTTTGGTACATCAGTAATTCAGTGCAATTCTGCTAAGTACTTTTGTACTTAACATACGAAACGATACTAATGTATACGAAAATTTTCATTTTTTTTTGAGATATTTTTGTTTATTACAAATCGTATAATTAGTTAAAGTTATATATTCTTAAAACAAATTTAATGGTGCTTACACCGATTTAAAACAGTCAAATATCCTCATTACCATTCTGTTACCCTTATCCCGCTCTATGTGGCACAATATATCGTCATCTTCCATTCTCCTCTGTTATTCGTCAACTCTGGTGCTCCTTCTTTTATATGCATATATCATTATTCACACAATTGATCCATTTCTTTTTTCAGCCTCCGATTAGTTGTGGATTAAAATTGAAATATCGACCGTATTGTGTAGGATTTAAGAATTACATTTGTTTGTAATAACAATCATTTTGAACAGTATTAGTTAGCAAAAACGCTATCCGCTTTTATATTATTCAACTGTTAGTGAACAAATGATTACTAGTACAAACAAATGTAACCCTTATATTCTATACGCATGCAGACGATATAAGGCCTACATTTCTTTCTATACACAATAGCAGTAGCGCTAGCAGGTATGATCACCGTGATTACAATTGATCATATCATGGAACGTATATGATTCTTAAATAGCAATCACACCCAAGTTTATGCTTTACGTAATGCGTCTTGAATCAATGCGTATGCAGTCTACCCTTATCCTACCCTCATCCCACCTTCCTCCCTAGCTTAAAACTACATACGCTCTTTTTAATATTTACCGCCGTCAGTTTTCGTCCGAAATCGCTTAGCGATCATAAAAGATACATTGCAATGCCAACGTGATAACCGGCCTTAATACTTTACAATAAGGACTACATTTTTTTCGGAGCAATATTTAGATCCTTATCTAATAATGTAATAAATGTATGGTATGAGTAGAAAACCGGCTGAGTAGAATAGACGACCCTCATTTCTTACAGAGGTTTCGTAAAAGGTAAATAAGGTAAGATGGCTCACTGTGTGGTATTCAGTTGAGTAGAATAAACTACCCGCTTTCTTACCGAGATATCGTAAAATACGACTAAGGTAAGTTGACGTCAAGCAGCCGAATCATGTGACACCATGTTTATGTCAGTTGTGCCGACCCCATTGAGAATGGGATAAGGGCAGGAGGATGGTGATCTATAATATAATAACTGATCAGCGCAACTCTTTGGATAATTTATTCTTCGCATTGGTTGCAGTTCGATATAATATGCAAGTTCGATATAAAGCCGTATTGCTTTACGTGCACATACGATTTTAAGAGAATGAAATTTGGTTCAGATATTTAAGTCCAATTCTCTAGTGTAGAAATGGAGGTGCAATAATTTAAGGGGTGGAAAGCGACGGAGAATTCTTTTTGGAGTTTGTGCGAGTGAGACGTGCGTAGAGGTCGAGGGTGCGGGTTAAACGCGCGACAGAGACGTATTGTGCGTAAGAAAAAAGAAGAAATTTGTTTTTTTTTACTTTTGTTTTAACTCTTATAATAGATGAATAGATAGATATAGATACATATGTATCCAGTAGAATAGACCACCATCATTTTTTACCGAGGTGTCATAAAAGGCGACTAAAGTATGCCGATCCGCCGTGTGGTATACGACTGAGTAGAATAGACCACCCACATTTCTTATCGAAGTATCGTAAAAGGCGAGTAAAGTAAGTTGACCCACCGTGTAGTATCTGGTTGAGTAGAATAGGCCACCCTCTTTCTTACCTAGGTGTCGTAAAATACGACTAAGGTAAGTTGACGTCAGGCAGGCGGCCGGTCGTAAAATACGTAGCCGAATCATGTGACAACATGCTTATAACATGTTGTGCCGACCACACTTAGATTGGGATAAGGGCAGGAGGACGATAAATAGAATAATAGATAGATCTTATCAGATATATTATAAATGAGATAGCATACATTTAATAGAGTAATAGGGTATTTATAAGGCTTAAAGAATTTTATAACTTATCTGTGATTTCCATTTTTCGTAATCTAGAAGGCAAGTGAAAATTAGTCAATGAATTTCAGTTGAGATAATTGACACTTGCACAACTAATGAAATAATCTTTACATTGAATACTCAAGATGGTATAATAACTGAAGAAAATAACAACCTTATTATGGACGAGAACACCAATTTCCTGAAACAAAAAGAAACGGTTATAAATAGATTGCCGATCTCCATGTTATAATGGTAATATTACCGATTGGTATCAAAATATTATATATTCTACAATATATTATAAATACAATATACTTTATTGCACCACATAAAAATTTAACACATAAGGTAAATAAAAAAAACAGTTTAAACAACAATGAGGTAATATATATTTTTTTTATTATAATTATACAAATTAATCTATTTATTATATATAAATTATCTTTTAATAAAAGTAATATTGAGCAACTTCAATAATTTTCAAAATTATAATTGACGATTTATCTCCAGGATCTTATTATACAACTTATGTTTAAGTGTTGGAAATATCTAAGAAAAAAAATATGATACAAAAAATAAATAAGTATAAATAAATAAATATCAGTATGATTTTTGTCGTGAAGCCTATCCTCCTGATGATGCTTCGGTTTCGGGGCGAAACGATCGTCGAGATTGTGGTGGTGGATGTGTGTGCTGCTTTTGTGTTCGTTGTTGCTGGTGAATTGCGCCTTGGGGTGCATGTGGTGGCTGGTCCTGCATGTATAAGGTGCATAGATTTTGCCTGCTTCATACACATTGGCTTTGCATGCATTCACTTAACCCGTGCGGATTATAGCAAAGTAGTTAGTTCTGTTATATTGCTTGTAATATGGAATTCCGCAAAGTAACGCCTGCTTCTATAAATCATTTAAAAAATAAACTTTTTTTCAATTCCGACCCTGACACCCATCAACACCCGAATAGGCCGGCGCTGCGAACGCTAAAAACATTCCCCTCTTCCCGCTCTCCGATTTTTAAGCCTACTCCCACCCCCTCTAACTCCCGGGTTAGCCAGAGGTACATTTATGCGCAATAAATTTTGACCGCCAACATCATTTCAAAATGGCGCCACTGCTATATATTTTACCACGCAAAAAGTTACTTTAACACTACTGAGTAAAATACACAGCCGACTGCGTTACCAGTTGCTATGTAAAAGAAACGGTTTTGAGTTTTGAACCCGACTGTAAAGCTTAGCAATAAATGCTTTTCTACCTTCTATTATAAAATTCGTTTTCGTCTGTATCCCGTTGATTCCATAAAAGAAAAGGCGCCAGCATTGCGGGCGGGCAGACAGACAGAGGTGAATAGGGTAGATATTGTCTATTTCTCATTTGTCTTGGTGATAAATAGATAGATAGATAAACATCTTTATTACACAAAATTACACTATATATAAGAAAAAAAAACAACAATTTACAGAAAACTTAAATCTAATTATAATGTAAATCGTGCAAAAGGCGGTCTTATCACAGCAGTGATCTCTTCCAGACAACCCTTTTAAGCGTAGGAGTCATACATATAAAATAGTATAGTGGGTACCAAGAAAGAGAAATAAAAAACAAGAAGAGAAAAAATAAGTAAATTACACACAAATAATAAAATAAAAATAAAAATAATGAATACAAAGAAATTAAAGCATAATGCACAGTGAAAATGAGTGCGACCATACTACCCTAATATCTCATTGCATCAGGTAAAATTCTTTGACACGGCGTTTAAAAATGACAATGGATGAAGGCTTGCGCAGATCTGGTGGGAGAGCATTCCACAATCTTACTGCTGTAGCAGTGAATGAGTTTATGAGTGATAGTGTGGTAATAAAATCTATTGTTCTGACTACCTACAGTAGCTTTGAAAGTTTGTGAGAAAACAAAGGCATAAAAGCAAAAAAGGTCTTTCATTAAGACTGCAAAGTTATATAGTCCTCTCTGCATATGGTTTTATCTTCCAACTTGATTAAAATATTATCTTGATTATATATAATGAAGATTACCTAGAAGATAAGAATGCGTGGATATAGCTTCTCTGCAACCCTGTACATGACATTTATAACTAACTATATGTAACTAGTGATAAGAATTATTGTTGGAAAAGAGCAACCGCCGAGTTTCTTGCTGGTTCTTCTCGGTAGGAACAGCTTTCCGAACCAGCAGTAGATATTGACGATTCAAAAGCACTTGTTTACAAGTTTACTTGAATAAAGAATATTTTGAATTGAATATATTGCATCGCTTTTCAATATTAAACTATGTATATAGAGTTTCGTTATTTTTCTTTTTCTTCCTTCCTTTTTTCATTATCCATATTTCACTTCTTGTCATTTTCTTTCTGTTACTGAAAGGTTGGCTGGTAGAGATCCCTTCCGCCTTTGTACATGTGCTATTTTTTTCTTTCTTTTCTTTTATATTTTTATGTTTGTACAATAAATAAATAAATAAAATAATGTTATCATAATTTCTCGTCATGATATAAAATGCCATGATTTCGTATTGCTCATATATGTCGAAACTTAAACATATGCATATTCTTCTTTGGCATTCCGTGTAGTGATTGATCTGTGACAAATCGCGAGTAGTTTGTTTGAATGAAGTTTATCCTATAATAAGAAACTTTAGAGTTTTTGTCAGCACATCTTAGTCAAAATACACAAATCAGTTCAAGAGCAATTTTGTTATGCAGCTTGATACAAACTTATTTATCGGGAACGGTTTTTGCAGGACATATTGCTACATCTACTACTTATCGGAAACCTATAACGTATAAGGTTATAGGTATTGGATAAGTTGTTCGTGAGGTTGATGGGTCACCAAAATTAGGTACCTACTGACTTCTAAGTAAATAAAAAAGTAAATAATAAAGGCGATTAGTCTGAAGATATTATTTTTAACTTAGGTAAATGGTGGGGGTTGAACCAATTATTATATGTATAACTGTGATGCGACGCTTTGCGATTTTGTCGTGGAGTCTATGTTCTGATGATGCTTCGCTTGCGGGGCGAAGCGTGGCGAAATGAGTTTGTGATATAGTAAACGTGTGTAGTGTTAGTGTATTGCAATGGCGGTGATTTAGGTTTGTACAAATCCAGTATGTATCGGGTATGAGAACGATTCGTCCACTCTACATTTAGAATTATGTATATTTTCTATTTATTTAATCGCGGAAGTTAGCAAAATATTACTTTTGTATTACGGATCTCTGCAAAGTAACGTCAATTCTATAAATTATTTACACAATTAAGCTGCAGTCTTGCATGAAGCTGGAAGGATTTTCAAGTTCGAGTATTTTTATGATTTATATAATCTTCTACTGTGTAATACGTTATTATGCGTGGTTTTATTAAAAATCAAATACCCAGAATTATCACGAATGATTTGCACTTAGTTGCGATAGCACATCATATAAAGTAATTACATTACTTTATATATCTTACCATACCATACCACCTATGATGTATATGAAATTATGTTTGGTACATGTGTATACTGTTTCTTAAGAAGAAAACTATATTTATATTGCGACGCTTCAGTATGCTACAATGTTAGGTTAAAATAAGTGAATTCATAAATTTAGTATAAGCAAAGCACTTACACGAAGTAGCCGGTAAAAGCGGACACACGTAGAGTAAACTTTCACCATAGATTGACACAGCTCTCTATTTGTTTGGTAATACGATGTTTTAGGCTAGTGTGTACAATCCGGACACGTTTTAGTCGATGTATCAGGGATACGGGATGACCCCCGTATTTACTTACTGATGTCAATTTGTGACTTGCTTTATACTTTTTTGGGGATTCCAGATGGATTTTGAATAATATTATGGCATTAAGGCATGCGAAGTCACTTCCCATATTTAAAAATAAACTTATTTTATAAACCATTTTATTTTATTATTGTTATTTTTGTCCTCCTTTCAGTCTTTATTTTTGATGTACTGTATTTATATTGTATCCATTATATTTATACTACGTAATTATTTTACATTTATATTTTATATTTATGTATGTATTGTATAAGTGTTATATATGTGTTTATGTATTTAAGTATATGCATATATATATAGATATGCAAGTAGTACGTTTTCTTTTTGCACACTCGCCACGTTCTTTTCTAAGATCCTATAACAAGGGATGCCTGGAAGAGATCACTATTCAGTAATAAATAAAACCCCCCTTTGTGCATATAAATAAGGTTTACTATAAGTTATCATGTATTTTTGATGTTTTGTATTTTGTGCAATAAAGTTTATATCTATCTATTTATGCTATATGTATATGTCAGAACCGGGAATAGTTAAACTTCAATTATTGTTTTTGAATTTTTGTTATAAGGCGGAAATGGGGTTCACAACTGAGTAAGACAAGTAGCTTCCTGTTTCTATCCCAGTACTGGCCTCCACTCTCTTTTTGGATAAGGATTAGAGCGGAACCACTACGCTTTATCAAAGTGGATTTGCAGATTACGCACAAACGCGGAATTTTCCAGATATTTTCAGACTTCCTAATGATGTTTTTCCTTACCGAATTACATGTGATATATATTAAATATTAATTGGAAACAAAAAACTGTTACAAAAACTCATTGACACCTTCTTGGGGTTTAAACCTGTGAAGCTGCAACTAAGTGAGAGGCTCTAAATAGCTTTTTTGTGGTTATTGAAGAGATCTTTATGTGCTAGATATGTGTGTTTATTCAATTATCATGGAATAACTCCACATTACAATAATAATAATAATAAATAAATATATATATATGGGACACTTACACACACGGTCGTCCGTCCCCAAAGTAAGTAACTTAATACTTGTGTTATCGGTGACGGACAACTGGTAGATATACTACATATATAATTTTAAATACATACATAAATACAAAAATCGTAATGATCATTACGATTTTTGTCGTGGAGCCTATCCTCCTGATGATGCTTCGGTTTCGGGGCGAAACGATCGTCGAGATTGTGGTGGTAGGTGTGTGTGCTGCTTTTGTGTGCGTTGTTGCTGGTGAATTGCGCCTTGGGGTGCATGTGGTGGCTTGTCCTGCATGTATAAGGTGCGTTGATTTTGCCTGCTTCATACACATTGGCTTTGCATGCATTCGCTTAACCCGTGCGGATTATAGCAAAGTAGTTCTGTTATATTGCTTGTAATATGGAATTCCGCAAAGTAACGCCTGCTTCTATAAATCATTACAAATATACACTCAGGCTCGAAGAACTAACAGTTTGTTTGTAGAAAATGTTGGCCCACGGCGGGAATCAAACCCGCGACCCGCGGAGCTGACGGCAGGGTCACTACCCACAGCGCCAACGGGCCAGCCATTATGAGTACCATGTTACTATTAACATCTATAAGAGATAAGAGAAAGGATCGTATTTCTTGCCATTTCTTTCGACAGGACGATGATATTTGGAAGTGGTCGTAGAATCATTGTAAAATATGGGAGTACAGGGTAAAAAGAGTTAGAGCAGTTTCCAGTGAAAAATAGAAGAAGAAGCCTTGCTTTCGCTGTGAAAACTAAAACTAACTTTTGGTGTTTTAAGTAAAGAAAACTAATTGATGAATGTCCAATGCCTTAAAAACCAAGACTCGACAAGCGGTAACTCTTTACAATCTAACAAGGGCATTTAACTTGACTTTATTTGGTCTGTAAAATTCACGTTCCGTGAGAACACATCCATAAAATTCCACCATAGACCGTTGACTCGTGTGTAGAACAAAAAAACCGTATCGGTATTACGGAGTACCTGTCCCCAGCAAAAAACAAAGGGTCATCAGTATCGGAAGTGTGAGCCTCATCAAGATAAATAGAAATGTCACGATGATGGATTACAGCTTCAGGCGAACAGCGGCTGCCATAATTTAGCCGTTTAAACATCGCTTCGAACTATCTTATTATTAAAGACACAAGGTGTAAATTTGTATGCATTTGGGGTAAAAATATGCAATAAAATGGCTCGGCTTCTGCAAGGCTCCTACAGCAAGTAAATAGCAGCGTACATAAATGGGGTTTCATCGTTTTTTAGGGAAAAGGGTGGTTCTATTTGCGCAGGGTAATTGGGTATACAGATAATGTGCATATCACAATAAGCCGTTGGACGACTGAACTCACTTATCGCTTTGTGTATGCAAGGAACAAAATAAACAATTATCTTTTCGGATGAAATTTACACAGTATGTAATTTGATAGCTTGAGAATATTTAAAAGCCTAATAAACTTTGGAACTCTGTCCCGGCGAATATCCGTCATTCCGAATCGGTGCACGTTTTTAAGAGTCGTTTGAAAAATTATTATTTATCTATTTGTTAATATTAGTATGTAGTATATTATAAGAATATGTATTCAAGTATGTATGCTGTTGAGTATATGTGTAATATTAGTATTCAAAATTTATGTAATCTATTAACTATATGTATGTATATAGGCGAATAGATCAATTTCTCTATTATATTTGTGTTGCACCAACCTATTCTTTTACTTAGATTCGTTACTTACGGGTTGTCTGTAAGAGATCGCTGAAAGCGATAAGACCGCCCTTGCACCATATTATAAATTATTTCTTGTACATATAATATATATGTATTTTTTTTTTTGTCTGTATGCATAAAGAATAAATAAATAAATAAATAAATAAATAAGCCTAAAACTAATGTTTTCTTTATATTTAATACTATAGTTTGATATTTTATTGATAAAATACACACTATGTTTTTTTTGTTTCCAAAGTAAAAACGGAATATTTTTAATCTATATTTTGAGTCGGTATATAAACTTCAATGGTATCAAATTTTATCAATTAAACAGATTAGCTATAGAGCGTAACTGGCACAAAGACAAGCAAAGTTTTCCCAAAGCTTTTTTTTTTAAGTTTATCTTTATTCGAGAATATTTTACGTGCAATTTGAACTTACATAAAAAGTATTACACTTACCGAATTATTCATTTATATTGTGTTGATCTAGGTTTTTTTCCGCATATTCGTTAATGTCTTTTATCTATCTTGTTATTACATTTAAATTGTTATTGATTATAATGACGTGCTTAATAAGAAAAGGTCTATCAAGTACACTAATATCGGTATAATAGTTAGTATCCCACTGCTAGATAAAGAACTCCTCTGTCCTCGTAGAAGAGGATATAATACAAAAGTAATAATAAAATTATTTTGCTATATTCGCGATACAGTTATAGAAAATATATATAGTGTTAATCGTAAAGCTTTGCGATTTTTTTCGTGGAGTCTATCTCCTGATGATGCTTCGGTTGCGGGGCGAAACGATTGTTGAGTTTGTGATAGTGAACGTGTGTATTGCTTGTGTATTGTGGTGGAAGTGGTGGAGGTATATATTATGGAGGTATAAATATGTTTGTGCATGTATTTTTACGAATCCTGCACGTATCGGGTATGAGAATACGGATATTCCACTATATATTTAACACAATATATATTTTCTATTTACTGTATCACGGATTATAGCAAAATAATTTTATTATTACTTTTGTATTATGGATCTCCGCAAAGTAGCGCCTAATTTTATAAAAGAGGATATAATATTTAAACATACCACTTTGCTTTAATGCGATTTAACAGCTTACACATTACACAGTTCCTTAAAAGCATAATCAGCTGTCATTACATTAAAGTGCATGATGAATTTATCACAAATGAACTAACAACATATTTTTTTATATACCAGCTTCTCACAGGCCTGTTCGAAGGTGTAGCTGCCAAGCGCTTAGTAATTGAATACTTAAATGACGATTTTGGAGTGAGAGGAATGTTGTTGCGAATCTGATTTCGAAATAATCAAAATTACATGTGTACCGTGTATCTCGGTATGACCTGGATCGACGACACTATTTCTATTCTATATCGTTAAATTAAAATGCGTAATTTGATGATTAAATTTTGAATTGTAAGCTAATATTTTTAATACCATATTTTGAAACCCTGACCCTTTTAGTGGGCTAGCAAATTTGATAGTAACTAGCTATTTGTCGAAGACTCTCATAAGAGTCCAGTGTATGGAAAATATCAATTTAATGACTCGATAAATAATAAGTCACATACAATATTTTAACACGGCGTCATTGAAAGATGAATTCTGTGAGTTTAGGTTGGAATAATTTTAAAGTTGTTTCAGTTATCTTCAATTACCTGCAGTTGAAAGTAATTTAAGCTATGTTAAAAAGTTTGTAAGTGAAGGCGAGTAATTAAGTTTTCAATTGCAGGGCATATTAAAACAGTTGTCTGAAAGAACTAAAAAAATTTTAAAAAATGCAATGACTGCGCAAAAACAAAATGGAAGCTTAGGTATTACTGGGGCGAGATTCAAATACGCATGTGCGTTCGGGCCGCCCTACGCGACGTGCCGCGGGGAGATATGGGTAAAATCAGCACTTGGGGCCATAAAGGGAGGTGGGGTTTTATTTTCGTAGGCACGGTTCCGTCCATCTTTCTTGAGCTTTCCCTTTGATATTCGAATAATTCGATGCGGTTTACGATTTTACCCTAAGGCTCTATATATGTACATTCGAGAGCGCTTTTGTGTTTGCAGAATTAATTAGAGGGTGCTTTAATTTTTGTTTCGCTTATGTTGTTTCGCATTAGGCGTTCGTTACAAAAGCAAAGGACTTTGTTTTTTGTTTAGGGTCAGCTTTGAAAACAAACGAATTCTTAATGAATCTCGTGGCGCGTGCGGAATGGAAAACGCGGCGAATATTTTCCTTCATCAAAGACGACCTGATTTGAATATCTCATCATCCTTCTCTGTAACACGAACGAATGCAAATTTTAAGACCCGCGAAATTCCACCATAGTTAATTGCTTGCATTGCAGTTTGTAAAGCAAGGAAATATGTAGTTTTCTGTTTTTGAAAATAAACTGCGTAACTTATACTAATAATATAAATGTGACATTATATCTGTTTACTCCTATGTGTTTTTTCTTGTCTGTTACGCCTAATTTCATGAGTCATTCGTGAAAGTCAGTACAATTAAAGCTCCTAGGCCAAAATTTAGTAAGAAAAAAATAGGAAACTGTAACTAATAACTAGTGCAACTAGTTAAAATATATCAAAAGGTAAGGATTACTGCATTGTAGGTTTTCACTTGATTTTTTTTTACGTAATAAATTATAAATAACCCAACTGACTCTTAGTCGGTGATCGACGTTGACGTATTTTTTAAATAAAAGCGAGTCCATTTAATTTGCAAGTACTAGCTCAAATGGAAGGGAATTTGGTGGTCATTGATTTCGGCTTCAACGGCAGTGTGTTTGCGTATCACTCACTTAATCGCTACTTTACGGATAATTATTGTTGGCGCGGTGCTAAGATACAATAGCAGCACATGTACTATTTTCTCAATCTTTTTTCAATCTTTAAGTCGCATACTGTGAGATTTTTTTAACAGCATTGTTAGGAAAAGAAGATAAGAAAAGAATATATAAGAAGTAAGCAGATCATTTTCAATTCATAGGCGCTCACAATGTATTTTCATTAACCACACTGAAAATTTGGGCAAACTATTGGCATAATAAATAAAAAAACAGTCTCGTCTCGTTGTCAGTCTTGTCACAATCTGACTCGTTGATTACCATTGAATTGGCTTTTTATGCACTTTATTCTTAGAATCAACCTAATAATTGATTTTAGTGTTCTAAACTTATTTGATACTTGTTTAATCATCATTCTCCTACATTTATCCCACTCGTGGTGGGGTCGGCACAGCATGATTTATGTTGTAACATGTTTTGTCTAGTTATTTTACGACTTACCGCCTGCCTGACGTCAACTTATCTTAGTCGAATCTTATAGTTATCTTACTAAAAAAAATCCGTGCCTGAACACACTTAGGGAATGAATAATATAGACTACTTAGTATGTATTCATTGAGAAATGATGAATATATGGAATATATTTCGATAAATTATTAAAAATTGTTGAGTGACAATTAAAAGAAGTTCCATCAAACAAATCAACTGTCAACCATTGGGCTGTAGTAGAAAGATAGAGTTATTATACTGAAATAGGAGAGTTATAGGTGGGATTGATAATCCAGAGAATGTCACAACAACTAATTATAGAGGGCTGATGAAACTGATATACTTATCTTTGTCTAATCATACTTATAAAAGAGAGACAGACAATTAATCTCATTTGCTTTCTCTTTATTGTCGATTGACTTATTTTAGTAATAACTCTATTATTAGAATTCCAATAAATATAGGTTAAATTAATATGTACGAGAGTGAGGTATTAAAAAAACAAGTTACTTTCAGAATCAAATTAGTTTTACCTGTAAAAAAATTCGTGCTGTGATTGGGAAACCTATAAAATTATTGATAAAAAAATCTATACTAAAATACGCTCTACCGCTCTAAAGCCCAATTATTCACTTTGACGTCGGCCGTAGATAATCATCTGTCATATGACGCTGGGCGGGAAAAGCGTCCAGTTTAGCCCGACCTCCTCGTTCTCTTTCAATGACTGCTTTTTAACGTATTTTCTGTATTGTGTTAGTGCGGGTTGGTTCTAAATAGGATGGTTGATGTAGATGCAAAGGACAACGGTATATTTTGAGTTGGGTCTGTTTGTGCGTAACGTAAGATTCTTTGAGTGACGTTTTTTGACACGACGAGATAAAAAGGATCGTTTTTGGCAGGTGTTATTAGGTAGATGTCACTTTAATTTTTATGATCAACTTTTTCATAGACTAGCTACGCCTCGTGGAACTATCGTGGCAATGGATAGCTAATGAATATGCAGATAATAGGTGAAAATCGAGTTTTTTTCCTTATGTTTTAATTTTCTTATGTTGCACTAAACTTAAATTTTTTTCTTTCATAAAAACTTTCTCCTGATAGTAGTTGTAGAATGTTCTAAGGTTTACCATCAGCCTTAAACTACACGTCGCCGTAAGCCGTGGTCTGGCCTCACCACCCCTAGGGAGGCACCCCTAAAGATGGTGTTCCCCGACGTTGGTAGAGCTTCTGCGCTCTATCTCTGCATTTCGCAACCTTGGCAATGCTTCTGAGCTCGCGCGACCCGCCCGGTGACGCTGTACAAGCTGTTAGGGCTAACAGCATACAGTCAGCTCGAAAAGAAAAAAAGTTTCAAGCAGAGACTCATCACGTTTGATTCGCATTATCAAGTTATACAAATATACCCACACATTGAGCTGTGATGCTGGGCTATCAGTGAGTATGGGTGAAACAGAGCGACTCTCTAGAGACGATCACGGACTCAAACCCGGGCAGTCACCAGTGAGTTTCACTTTTAAAACTTTTGTGTAATTTATAATTGTGTTTTATCTCACGCTTTTAGGTAAGTAAACATGAACATCTGTCATCAACAGAAACCTGAATATCTGTAGTTTTTATCAAAATTTTCCTTAACGTATAACTTAATTTGACTCCTTTTAGTTATATAAATAACTTTTGTACCTACGATAACGCTGTACTCGCCTTAAAAAGTGTTTTACCTAGAACTTACCGTATGAAAATGTGTATTAATAAGTATGTGTAAAATACTATTGGCTTGTCATAATAAATAAATAAATAAATAAATAAATATCTCTAGAGAATCCTGGGAATATCTGTAACTTACCAATCCGCATAGGAGCAGCGTGATAGATCTTAGCTCCAATCCTTCTCTTCTAAAACGGAGAGAGGAGGTCATGCACACCATTCAAGAAGCATACTTAGCTAAGTAAGTACAAATTACTATGCAAAGGAGGTAAGTTCACTGTGCGTTCGTCGTGTCAAGCCTTCTATTTCATAAACAACACTTAGGCAACACTCAACTAAAAG
Source organism: Morpho deidamia (assembly GCA_947086505.1). Classification (NCBI taxonomy): domain Eukaryota; kingdom Metazoa; phylum Arthropoda; class Insecta; order Lepidoptera; family Nymphalidae; genus Morpho; species Morpho deidamia. The sequence continues at coordinate 10,001,952 of CAMTZC010000003.1, forward strand.
AACGCTATGCATCCAATTTCGCTCTCTGATTGGTCCATTTGATGTGGCGTAGTTCAGTCTAGTTTTTAACAAATGTCAATGTTATTAACAAACAAACATAACCTTATGTATGATAATTTTATTCTACAATTTTACTTATATTATTTACTAAACAAAGTAAAATGATTTTAAGAATAAAATATAATAAATAGATAATTAATAAATAATTTTGTCTTTAACCAAAGCGGCGCGAGAACACTATGCGTTCGCTAAAGTAGCTTCTTATCTATTTTAGCTGTGCGTCGATTTTGACAAACGCATAGTAGAACATTTCACTCAAGTAATGTCTATGAATTGGTTTGAATGACCCTATGCGTATCTGAGCACTGTGCGTTCTCATAGTAATGTTTATGGATACGGGTGTGAATTATGACACATTTTTTTCCGGTTCTTGAAGAAACAATTAGCATTTTCATATTTTATATATACCCCGGTGTATAAGCTTCAATTGTAAAAAAATTCTTGAAATATTGCTCCAGAGAATAAACCGTGAAAACGTTACAGACAGAAAGGTATGGGTATTAAAATAGTTAACATAAACAAATGTTTTCAAAGTATTCGTCCACAACGCCTAAATTGCTTTTAAATATTGAAATAAAGCTTATTTCCCTTAACTCGTTAAAAGACCATCCAACCCCTCTTCCGGGCTCTCCTATACAAGTCCATTACGGTGAAGCTCATGAGAACTTTCTATTTAATTAGCCACGGTGAAAGCATCCTTAAGTAAACTGACACAACTCGACGAGCTAATGGACTCTACAATTGTTAGTCTGCGCCCGCCTTAACTCAATAAAGTGAAGTAATAGCCTATTAGATCAAGCGGATGTTCTATGAAGCGGTTATTAGTATTAAAGTCTGATACCTATTTAAATTAGAGAACTAGTAGTGTCAATTTTGTTTATGTTGATTTTAACTGACTTTTTATGTGTAACATGGTTATTGCCTTGCAATTTCTGAATGTTTGGTGTAAAAGTAAAGTAAAGTAGCGGCCTGTTAAAATCCTACTGCTGGAAATAGGCCTCCTCTTTCCGTTTCTGGAGAGAAGGGTTGGAGCTAAGACCTACCACGATGCTCCAATGCGGATTGGTAGGTTACACATATCTCCGGAATTCTCTAGAGATATGCAGATTTCCTCACGATGTTTTCCTTCACCGAAAAGCGTGTGATAAATAGCAATTATCAATTAGACACATGAGTTTTAATAGAAAAACTCATTGGTGCCTGCCCGGGCTGAACTCGTCTTCCCCTCGAAAGAGTCGCACGGTCTCACCGCTGGGCTACCACAGTTTATGTTGTCAATGTTTGGTGTACGGCACTATATTTTCTGATACAAAATAAATTATGTTCTGCATTTGATTACACGTGTACAAAAAAACTAACGTAGAGCGGCGCTGTCAGTCCAAGAATTTAAAGTAATACGAAGCAATAGCATAGCTTTAAGGAATTGGTACAAGCTTATTACTTGTCGACGTGTATAGACGTTGTGTCAAGTAGCATTTATCAAATGTGACGTGTAATAACGTTGCTCCACTCCAAGTGTTAACATATATATATTGATGGTATCTTCATGAGAGACGCCGTGTGGTATCCGGCAGAATAGAATAGACCACCCTCTTTCGCCGGTCGTAAAAAACGTAGCCAAATCATGTGACAACATATTTGTAACATGTTGTGGCGACCCCACTTAGAGTGGGATAGGGGCAGGAGAATAATGATAATTAAATAAATTATATACATGCTTACTCATATATATATACATACATACATATTACGAGTTGTATTATTACTGAAAAAAGTCTATTAAATAGTTATTTTTGTTGTTTCGCAAATCGGCATATGTTGAACTATTCGTCTCGTCTGATATTAAGGAAGCGATGTTGATGAAAACTTGTATGATAAATGAATATTATTTGAAAAAAGAACTTTACGACTTTAAATCTACAAGTATGTAGAGGTCTTGAGATAATCTCATAATATTCGACGGAAATTTTTGATATGTTTTTTTTCGGCACAATATGCCTTCATCTTCTATTCTCCTCTATGATTCGTCAACTCTGTCAAAAACCTTTTATGCATATCATTCTTCACAATCCATCCGTCTTTTTTTGGCCTCACTACAGACATATCCATTGTAAGGAATTGTAACGAACTACATATTGGAATAACAATTATTCGCATTATAAAATATTAAGTTTTTCCTAGTAAAAAATAGTTAGAATTGAAATTAAATCCCTGTGTCTGAAATGTGAACCAGGTTCGACCGCAAACAAGAAAAAAAAACAATAAAATAAAATCGAATGAGCTTCGTATGTATTAATCCTTATTGTGGGGACCTTTTATGTAATCCGGAAAGTCCGAATAAATTTTTATCACGTAGTGAAAAAAAAGGTTACACCTCCCACAACCCTTATGCCAGGGAAAAAGAGGATATTTCTTTTTGATTACAACAATACAAACTGTGCCTTTCCGTTTGGTATACATCATGGAAGCGGAGCGTGTTACTTACGTTATTTTATCATGGAGTTATATTATAATATAATTAGTAAACAAACATAATAAAATTAGTTTGCTATAATCTGCGATACAGTAAATAGAAAATATATATAGTGTTAAATGTATAGTTGACTATTCGTATTTTCATACCCGATACGTGCAGGATTCGTAAAAACACATGCACAAACCTCCACCACTTCCACCACAATACACAAGCACTACACACGTTCACTATCACAAACTCAACAATCGTTTCGCCACGCAACCGAAGCATCATCAGGAGATACACTCCACGACAAAATCGCAAAAATGCTTTGGGATTCTGCACGTATCGGGTATGAAAATACGGATAGTCCACTATACATTTAACACTATATATATTCTCTATTTACTGTATCGCGGATTATAGCAAAATAATTTTATTATTACTTTTGAAAAAGAAAGTAAATGAGAATCTGTCTCTGTCTCCTTTTTATTTCTGATTATAATTGATTTTCTTCTTCCCTCTCTCATTATT